>OY776097.1:2771893-5536286 GCA_963675205.1 Catocala nupta
TACTGTTCAGGCGTTGAACAGGGCTCTTGTATGGAAGGTATTGTAATATGCATGTCCTAGAAATCCACAGATAAATAATAAAATATACAAAAAATAAATAATACAATTCATATCAATTATACTTTATTACTTCTATATACTAAACTTTAAAATAATCATTATCAGATGCATGTTAGCAGTACGTCATCAGTTCATCAATACTACACGGCTTGTTGCAGCACTCATCGACAAGACCGCGCTTGCCGCGTGCACCACCTAGCGCTCGCGCACTTCCTGGTGGCATCCACCAGCCAGCATCGCGCTTCACCATGTTAGAGTCCCAGCACAAAGCCGCCAGGACATTGGACAGTTGTCTCCCGCAGTACACGTTACCGCTGTTAGCTGACACATAACCACATACTACAATTAGAACTAGGGCTAGTGCCAACTTCATGTTTACTGTTAGATCTCAAGTACTACACGATTCTCTTGTGAAGATTTCTTAATGTTGTTGTAGCTGCAAGGAGTGAACTTCGTATGTGATCTATAGTCCGGTGTCTCAGCCTTTATATTAGAAGGTAGTTCATTAATATTCAGATTATCATGGAAGCTCCTAGAGTTTTAGACTGTTTATTTACTTTTAATGTCACCTGGATTATTCGCATGAATAAGCACTACAAGTGGGTGTCCTAATGACACATTAACGTTGAACATGTTACTTTCTGAAACCTTATATAATTTAACATAATGAGGATGCATATTAATGAGCTATTCGCTAGTATAAAAGCATGGATATCTGAGGCTGTTTCACATTAGAAGTTGAGTCCTGGTGTAGAAATAACATATAAGACTTACAGTGACATATATCAGTATTAAATTCTATCAAACATTATGAAGTTGTCACTGATTCTGGCTTTGACTGTCGTAACATGCAGTTACGTATCAGCTCACAGTGGTAACGTGTACTGCGGGAGACAACTGTCCAATGCTCTGGCGGCTCTGTGCTGGGACTCTAACATGGTGAAACGCGATGCTGGCTGGTGGATGCCACCAGCAAGTGCGTGGGCGCTTGGTGGTGCACGCGGCAAGCGTGGTCTTGTCGACGAGTGCTGCAACAAGCCCTGCACTATCGACGAACTGATGACGTACTGCTAACACATTTATGCCAAAAATGGTTGTAAATATAAGCTTATCAATATGCAAATGATAAATAAATCACTATCGTAAAAACAAACGTTTTATTACTTACTCTTCCTTGAGAATTTGAAAGCCATTTTTCTTGCATAATCTACGAGGTCAAAATATTAATATACTTGTCATTTCATTTCATTTCATTTCATTTCATTTATTTACTTGCGAACATGGGTACATAAATATTGATATAATAGGCGGTAGGTTTCTTCCACATTCAGCCGTTTGGCGTGCAAATACAGTAATTAGGTATTCATGCATTCATTATACAAAATCAAACATAACAAAATTTGATTAGGGTTTTCTGTGTACTACGATCGTTTTTTTTATAATAATGTTGAATAAATGAAAATAATAAAGTGTCAAAGTTCAAATTAATTAACAAATGTCAGGATTGTTACATGTCAAAAATTATAAGTTGTCAATTACGCTTATCTACCTATGTCATTAGTAATATAATAAATAAAAAATATAACAATGTCACTATTAATGATAATGTTAAATTTTATACAAATTCAAAATAATAGGGGAAATTAATAACTTTTATTACGTGTGCAAATGTCTAGACCTAGGAAATGCTCTTATCTTCTAAAAATTCTCGAAGTGAATAATAACATTTCGTTATGAGCAATTTTTGAAGATCCCGTTTGAAAATCTGTATATTTTCAGCGTTCTTTATGGATTTTGGTATATGGTTATAGATACGTGGAGCAGTGCAGAAAAAACTTTTGTGCATCAATGCAGTTTTGCTTGCCACAACACATAATTTGTCAACGTGACGTACCCGTGATCTTTTTTCAAATAAGTGCATATTTTGTCTGACAAACATGGCACACTCCAAAATGTAAATGCAGGGCAAAGTCATTAGTTTATGTTCTGTAAAGTAAGATTTACAGCTATCGGGCAGTTTGATGTTAAATATGTCCATTACAAAGGGCAGTTTAATGTCCCTTTAAGTATACTCGTAGATAGATTTAGGTTAATATGCATTTTGTAAAAATAGAACGTGTGGATGATTTAATGCGTTACCAAATAATTTGAATCCAGGATTTCATAACCTTCGCAATTCAGTGACATAATGATTTGGATAATTAAAAACTATATTATTTTTAAAATATTTAAATTGCGGCCATCGGTGCCGAGTTAAATTCATAAATGTATTTAGCTCGTAATTTCGACGCTAAAGAAGACTGGCTATTACTTTAATGTCATCAGTCTTTTTTATTTATAGTCTGTATAGTATTTAGTGCTTCTTACAGTTATTGTTACAAATCAGAAAAGATGGATTCATCTTTATAATTGGTTTCAATAAGCGCTTTAACACACTAATTATAAAATACAGCCTCTGTGACGCAGCGGTAGCAAATGCGACTGCTGTTCATAAGGTCTTGGGTTCGAATCCTGAGTCGGGCCAACAAAAAGTGATTGGGTTTTTCTATTAATAAATCTCAATAGCAGCCCTGAATTAGGAGGTTGGCGGTGTTAAACACCCCCGTGCCTCAAAAAACACGCTACGCCGTTGGTTCTGCGCTTGATCTCTACCTGGTCGTGTCGTCGGATCATGATAGTTAGGGAACAGAAAGTGCACTCGTATTTACGCACACACTTGTGCACTATAATATTTCCTGATCTCTCCTCCGTTAAGATTGGCCGCCGTGACTGAAATTCGGTCTGGAGGACAATAATATTATTATAAAAACTATATTTTCCACAATGAGTATCATGAAAATATTTGGCCTGATGTATTGTGTAATTCTTAACACGTATCACTTAAATGCTTGAAAACCTGTTCACTGCATTGTGCATAATATAATTACGTTCATCATCATAAAAGTCATGTGTAACCCAGGTCACTAAACCTCGTCTTCGTTTTTTTCTTGCAAAATATATCATCGTATTAATAAGTGTAGCCGACCCATATCATACATATTGAAAGCTACGAGTATATCTTTTACTAATCGCACAACTGCTGAAGTGCACGATAATGATCGACAGTTCTCTTTGACCTAATGAGAACTGCTTTAACGGAGTCTCTGTTTTATGATCAGAATCCTCCTGACGGTACGGTACAAGTTGTTTGATTGAGCTTTCTTTTAATAGAAGCTACTCTGAGTCTGATTCGCTCTTGAAATTTTTACTTCTATAATGCCTGCTATATAGTTTTTTTTTTTGTATTGGCTACATTAGTTCCTTATCTAAATAAACTTAATCCTGGTAATCACAATCATTCTTGGATAAACAGTGCAAATCAAATACACTGATGTAAGTTTAAATGGTCGTACAATATACGGATGCTTTAGTCTGCCAAAATTCTAGAAGTTCGGCATTTACGTCTTAGCCAGTGATCAAAAAGCATCGCATCCAAAGGAAAAATACACGTGGAAGAAAGCAAAGATGGATGGCGGTTTCCGTGTGCCGTGCCATCGCACGCTTTATCTCACTCATACCTCGGTCACTAAAGCAGCTTAACGCTCTCTTGGACTTGAACCCAGACGTTAATATTTTTTGCGGATAAATATTAGGATATTATTAGAATGTATGATGAAAGTGAATGAAGCCAGGGAAGTGTGTCAGGATCGTAACAAATGGAAATCCGTAGTTTCTGCCTACCCCTCTGGGAAACAGGCGTGAATCTATGTATGTATGTATGTATGACGTATTGTGAGGAAAACGTGTGAATGTTGTAATTTAAGTTTATGCCATATTATGTGAGATTAAATAGTGTAAATGTCGCAAGATATTTTTTTATTGTATAATAAATAAATAAATAGTAGATGGTATCTGATTCTGATAACAACGAATGTTATGTCGTTGGCTATAGTTATTTTACTAGACCTGGAACCGAAATAACACGTTTGTGTGTCTGCAGAGTCTGATATAAAAGGAAGTGTCAGAATCAAATTATCAGATTAGTAGCTGTAGTGAAGCGATCCTGATGTAAGCACGGGTTGCCCATTTTGGCCGGGTAGGCACTAACTACCCTATCACAGAATGTTCAGGTGTAGAGAAAAAGTGTACATAATTTTGCGTTTCATTCGGTGAGTGAGAAAACTTCGGTCTCTTGCCTTCTTAACATCTACCACCCTCTACCACCCACCACCCTCTACCATACCCCCTTTACATAGTAGCTATTTCAAATAAGGCTGACCTTATGCTTGTTTGGTACATATGTGGTTCAGTGACAGCAGCTTGCTTGTATTCCCTTAAAATTGCTTCTGTGATGTTCAGTAAGCGCAACTATGTTCATTCATGAGCAGTGGTTACCGCTCACCGTTCGAAAGGCCGCTGGCTAGTCAGAGTAGTCAGCTACTAATAAAATAAACCAAAACTTTTCTTAAATACATTGTATATTGACTGCATATGTCTAAATTTTGATGGTTGTATTCTTCAACCAAGGATAGTTGTGGCCACAAACAGATATTTTGGATTGGGAACGAATTTTTTTCCTTTTTTTTTTCCTCCTCTGAGTGACCACACTCCACCTGATGGTAAGCAGTCGTGTGGTCTAAGAGCAGTGGCCTCCACATCGTCCTCATAGCAGCCGAGGCGATGTTGATGTCTCTACTTTGACGGCCTAAGAAGGTGCTTTTCCACGCCCCGCTTAAAGGGACAGGTTTATTAATATTTTGCCCTCTTAGATTATTCAAGAAGAAATGTCTTCCAAATTTAAAGGAAGAGTAAGTAATAAAAATACGTTTGTTATTACGATAATGATTTATTTATCATTTGCATATTGATAAACTTATATTTACAATCATTTTTGGCATAAATGTGTTAGCAGTACGTCATCAGTTCGTCGATAGTGCAGGGCTTGTTGCAGCACTCGTCAACAAGACCACGCTTGCCGCGTGCACCACCAAGCGCCCGCGCACTTGCTGGTGGCATCCACCAGCCAGCATCACGCTTCACCATGTTAGAGTCCCAGCACAGAGCCGCCAGGGCATTGGACAATTGTCTCCCGCAGTACACGTTACCACTGTGAGCTGATACGTAACTGCATGCTACAACAGTCAAGGCTAGAATCAGTGATAGCTTCATGGTGTTTGATAGAATTTAATACTGATATATGTCACTGTAAGTCTTATATGTTATTTCTACACCAGGACTCGACTTCTAATGTGAAACAGCCTCAGATATCCATGCTTTTATACTAACGAATAGCTCATTAATATGTATCCTCATTATGTTAAATTATATGAGGTTTCAGAAAGTAACATGTTCAACGTTAATGTGTCATTAGGACACCCACTTGTAGTGCTTATTCATGTGAATAATCCAGGTGACATTAAAAATAAATTAACAGTCCAAAACCATCGTCTACCTTCTAATATAAAGGCTGAGCCACCGGACTATAGATCACATACGAAGTTCACTCCTTGCAGCTACAACAACATTAAGAAATCTTCACAAGAGAATCGTGTAGTACTTGAGATCTAACAGTAAACATGAAGTTGGCACTAGCCCTAGTTCTAATTGTAGTATGTGGTTATGTGTCAGCTGACAGTGGCAACGTGTACTGCGGGAGACAACTGTCCAATGTCCTGGCGGCTCTGTGCTGGGACTCTAACATGGTGAAGCGTGATGCTGGCTGGTGGATGCCACCAGCAAGTGCGCGGGCGCTTGGTGGTGCACGCGGCAAGCGCGGTCTTGTCGACGAGTGCTGCAACAAGCCGTGTACTATTGATGAACTGATAACGTACTGTTAACGTGCCAGCGATAATGATTATTGTAAACGCTAGTCTATAGTGTTAATAAAGTATAATTGATAGCAATTAATTATTTTTTTATCATTATCTGCGAAATTTCAGTATTTGTATATTATGATACATCCCATACAAGAGCCTTTTTAAGTGCATGAACAGTAAGTTTATGAGTTTTGGATTTTACATTCAGTTCACTTCTTGGCGTACGAACATTGCTGTCCTGAAATAATGCTTGTGTCAATTTGAGCTTACAGGTGAAAAAGCAAGAATATCGATTTCCAAGGGCGTGACTGAAAGACACAAAAGTATTAACTCTCATAATCTGTCGTAATAGTAAGAAGTATAATAGGTGCCATAACCATAATGTAAGAGGGGTGCATGTCTTCAGTAACAAAACTGGAAAGCTTCTTATGTCACCTGGCCTTAACTATGCTTAAAATGCAAATAATAAATAAATAAATAAATATTCTACCACATACACACAACACCATCTAGCCCAAACTAAGCAGAGCTTGTACTATGGGTACTAGACAATGGATAAACATACATATATACTTTTTTTTTTTAAATACATACATATTATATATAGAAACACCCAGACCAAGACAAATATCCATGTTCATGCACACAAATGTTTGACTTGTGCGGGAATCGAACCCGCGACCTCAGGCGTAGCAGTCGGTTACACTAACCATTACGCCATCGAGGCCGACAAGTAGACGGTCGAATGGTGCGGTCGAATTACGAACGCGATCCACTCTTGGACCATATTCGATCATGGCACACAGTGCGCCGAATATTGTTATTATTAATAACGGTACGCTGCTGGTTCGAACGATTGCACATTGAACTTGGTGCGGTACCGAAAATAGTATCACGGTCTGTAGTGCGGAATGAAAGTGTGCTGTTCAGAGGACACCGTAGCCTTCGTTGGTCCAGACGTACCATGTTTGATCATTTGTTTGTCCTTTCAGACGTCTAAAATTACCTACGCGTGATGCTAATTTCATATGATATTAAACTCTCATACTCTGGATTAATAAGTGGTGTATCTGCATTTTAATCTACTACTAATAATTATATTTGGATCCCGACAACGCCTGACGCTATTTTCTTAGTCCGTTTCAAAAAGACTAATTAATTATTTTGTCGCAGTGGACTTTACAAGCATTCAAACAACGGACATAAAGAGTACCCGGACGTTTGTGGATCACACAAAGTTTTGTCCCGTGTGGGATTCGAGCCCACAATACTCGGCGCAGTGGCAGTGGCGAGGCGAACACTTAAACCAATTTTTATTTTTCATGGGAGAATGCTTTGTTGCATACCTCTTCGCGGGGCGATGGAGAGGTTATGTCGGGCCCACCGGGGAAAAGATACCCCGGTAATATCGACTAATCCTATCATGGTGTTCCTCGACATAACCATAAACGGCGAGGCCGCGCGAATCGCTTTCACATTCTATCGCGACTCCGCCATGGTTTCGGCCCGCCGTGTGCAACGGCAGGCCACTACACAAAAATACTTCCTTCACTATCCCCTGGAGGGGTCAAAAACATGACAAAGAGGCGCCGTGGAAACACGCACGCTGCATTTCGGGCCTGGTGCTGATCGGGTGGCGAGCAGGCCCACGCAGCCCACCACCCCCAGGTCAAACCTCAGGGTGATTGGAGGTTGTCTCGTGCCCTCCGGCGCCCGGTTCTGCGGTTGGGGAGAGGGTTTAAGCGCTCCCTCTCCCGCTTCGCCGCCTATTTAATGGAATTTACTTCCTCACATAAGGAGGCAACGGCGTTCCATGATCTCACACTCCAGACCATAGAGTGAACCACGGCCAGGACTGAGAAGGCAACCAGTCCGACTGCCGCGATCAACTCACGGCGCTGCGATGCCCAGGCGGGGCAATACGCCAAAATGTGCAGCGCCGTGTCCACAACAACATCGCGGCAGTCGCCGCTGTGATGACATCCGGACGTCTCCTGCCGGCCTATGCGACACAAGAACTGCTCAAAACAACCGTGGCCAGTCATTACCTGTGGCAGCCGGAAGGTGAGGGCGCCATGCTTGCTCTCCAGCCGCTCCTCAAAACAGGGACTTACCGCCACGATCGTGGCGTGCCCGGACCACTGAAACCACTACGCCATCCATACTATTAATTATTATTCAGTCTTTAACGCCTTTACAACATTTAATTGATATGAATGTTATTTGGATTATTTATCTAAATTAGCACTATAGGTAAAAGTCTTGATGGATAATTTTACAACAAAATATATCCAATAAAATTAAAAATTAAAAAAACCCCCGTCACAAAATTCATTTGAAACCCATATTGAGGGAGATGTGGAAAAAAATGTAATTCGCCATTCTGTGGTGGCGGCCATCTTGGATTTGAAATTTATTATAGTGTTTAGTATTCTACGAGTCAAGCCCTTTCATTTAATATCCATATTGAGGGAGTTGTGATAAAATGTATAACCTGCCATTTTGTGGCGGCAGCCATCTTAGACCGATTTTCATCAAACATAACTAAGAACATTCCCGACTAATTCACCTTTCAAACAAAAAAAAACAAAATTAAAATCGGTTCATCCGTTCGGGTGCTACGATGCCACAGACAGACACACACACACAGACACGTCAAACTTATAACACCCCGTACGTTTTTGCGTCGGGGGTTAAAAAGAGACAAGCCTAATGCCGTCTGCATTAGGCTTGTCACTTTTACTAGATATATTTTGTCTCTTTTATCCCTATAAAATCTATTGTAGTTATACTTTGGCGGTTTTTTATGGTTCTAATAAAATATTACCGTATAAATGAATGGCTTTCTCGAACCTCCTTATAATAAGTATCACAATTATATTTGCATGATAATTTCTATGATTTTTTTTTTTTTTTTTTTTGGATATAAATAAATAAATAAATAAATAAATAAATAAATAAATAAATAAATAAAAAATGATAGTAATTGGTGTGTTTCGTTTTTCGACACGTAATGAGACCAATGCGATCGCTCCGCGTTTGTGTTAGCTATGTTGATTGTATCAATGTTGATTATCTTAAGCTTACCCGCATTATTGTTATATCACATCATGTTTTGAATTTAAAATGTTTTGCTGTACTATGTCCAATATACCCTCAATACATATTAATATCAAAATTAAATAACGTCGCTCCGGTACTCGTCTGGCTGGAAACATTCCAATTAATTATGTTAATCTTGTGTTTCTCAAACAAACGAATGTATATTCTTATGAGAAATATATGTCTCAAACCTAACCTTGGTCCCAGTGGTCGAGAAATGAAGGAAGTTCGGGAAATGGTAAAGGTAGATCTTGACGGAGAGTTTATGATCCCTATTGTGCATAATGCCTTGAGTCGGCCGTTGATTATTTTTAATGCAGTACATTTTTCAGTATTCCATATATTTTAAGCCATTAACCTTCTTCGTTGGATGCTTTGCTATCTGAAGGACTATACGGGGTTGGAGTCGGTACACATCATATCTCCTGACCACCACCTTATGATATGATATGATGATTATTATGATATCCTTATATATGATGATTGTTTACTATTTTTTTGTCAAAACTTTTGTCTTTTGAAGTCTCTTTTTACGTTTATTTTGGGAGGGTAGATATGGGCCGGCTAGCCCGGAGGAGTATCGCCACGTACAGCTTCAGATACAAGATACAATGCATTAATCGTTATGTGGCAATGTGGTTAAGCTGACTGGTTTAAAGAGGTAATATTGTTGTTGCATTACGCCTTGTATTGACCTCTTAGTTTGCTTGCTTACCTCCTTAGCGCTTTTATCCCGAAGCCAGAAATCTACCAGACTTAATATTTCGTCAGGGTTACATCATTACCTCATTGCTGTAGCTGTTTCTTTTTTATTAACTGTCCTACCAAATTTTAATGTGTCATAACATTATAACGTCGTATTCAAAGAATTCAAATATATTTGGATTTTGTTACTCAATAGTGTGTAACCCACCACGTATTTTTTTTATACAACTATAGTGTCAAACTGGAATACAGCCCACCTGATGGAAAGTGGTCACCGTAGCCTATGGACGCCTGTAACACCAGAGGCATCACTTGCGCGTTGCTGACACTGTAAAAACCTTTTAACACCCTTTTTGAAGAACCACATACTGTTCTTGTCTTGTGGGAAAACCTCAGCATGGAGTTCATTTCACAACTTGAGCGTTTACAGGTGAAAATTGAGCCGTGTGGTGCGGCACTAATTAGGTTTTAAGGTGTGAAAATGAAATCGCCATCATGCGATGATAAAAAGTAGCTGCGGACATATTCAGATGGAACCATGCACACACATAAACCATGTCCTGGATCAACACATCAAATACTTGTATATCCGTGACAGATACAAGCAAACGCGTGAGTAGTAGCTAGAAATAAATAAAAATAAAAATTTCTCAATCACAATTCTATGAATAGTTTATTCACATCATTTTATATATTTATATTTATAATTGTTATTCGCGGCTGATGTAGCATTATGTGACATGTACATTTATCGCAATGGGCAGTACGTGACCAATTCGTTATAGGTACAAGGCTTGTTACAGCATTCATTGGCAACGCCGGGCTGACGTTTTCCACGTAAACGATGCGCAATCGCATTTGCTGGAAGTGACCACCAAACAGCATCATGCTTCTTCGTATTATCATTCTGACACACATAGACTATTGCTAGAGCCAATTGTCTGCCACAAAGCACTATAGCATCTTGCGCTACCACGTAACCACTTATCATCACGATCATCGCTACTGCCAGTGAGAACTTCATGATGATATTGATACTGTATTTGTAAGCCTTGGAGCGAGCTTCGAATGTGTTGCTATTTCAAGAAATGTTCCTTTTATACCACTAGATAGTTCATTAATATTCAGATGCAATTTTCTTAGACCTAATCGTGCGGAATATGTGTCACTTTCATTATGCTTATAAATAAGAATCTTAAAGAAAATTTGATGGAAATAGAACATGAAATACGCGATGTCGATTTAATCACCTGCAATACTTTAGTATGGCGTAGTACAGGTTATTTAAGCCCATTTATACTATATATCGGTATATACAGGGTACATTGAAAATACTAATAACTTCTTACACGTATCAATAGGGAGACCAAAAGACTACAATGCAGAAGGTCTCGGGTTCAGACCTACATTGCGCACCTCTGACTTTCGTAAGTTATATGACTTTTCGAAATAATGTGCGTATTGATTGACAATTATCGCCTGCTCCGTGCCTCGGAGAACACGTCGGCCATCGTCAAGCCGTCGGTCCCGGCCGCCATGAACATCTATGGCAGTCATTATTGGGGAAGTCGACACAAAAGATCCCACTGGGTCGAAGTGTCGCCGGTCTGTACTGGCTGGCCCCCACATATGATAAGATAAGATACCTTCCTTCACAACTTTTATTCGACCACTTGTCATAATCCACTATTTAATTATTTTCATACAAAAATACGTACTATATTAATATTGGTTCCTGTAATTGTTCGACTAAGACTTAAGAGTATTTTTAAGTCTTAGTCGTGCAGACACGTTTGCAAAAGCAAGCAGCTGCGTAACCAAACATCAAACCGCAAAGAATTTTAAACTTGTTAAAATATGTTTTGCAGTAAAATCATAATTGTGGATTCATACACTCTCTTGTTAATCCACGTCGTCTTACGTACTTTCGCGGAAATTAGAGAGCATGGTGCAATGAGTTTTGAGATTTGACAAAAATATTTATCTCGGATGGGATTCGACCCTACAACACAGCGCGCCGGCAGTGGCGAAGCGAGCACTTGCTCACTGCGCAATCTATGCTGCCAAGTCAATATTAATAATTCCGTTCGTATACATCACCCGTAATTCATGATGCAAAACTTTTAATATTTCGTGTCGAATTAATTCATCAAATTCAGATTCAGTTATTCTAAAAGTTTTAATTAAAGAATAATGAAGTTTGAAATAAACTAATTGACTCCCTTAACTTTACTTTCTTGAAGGTTTCCATGCAACCATAACACTGAAACATAACGATCTGTGTCGTCACAAAGGGTTAGGCAGAAGTACAAAATAATAAAAATGCATGTATACGACGCAAGTTGGCGCGGCCTACACGTGCAAATACTTGCGCGGGATTCATGCGCAAGCTATTCACTTGGGCTATATGCATGTGTTAAATATAAAGATTCCTTTGAAATTAAACAAACTTTCTACGGATTTTATCGTGTTGTTTATTTTTTATAAAACACTATTATTACATCATTTTGAAACTTTAAGCTTTATGTAATACTAAATAGTGTTTTATAAAAAATAAATAACGCGATAAAATCCGTATGAAGTTTCTTTTTTAATTTTAATGTATAACATTGGTGTAAACATAAGACAATATTATAACGATTTCTTGCGCGGGTAACTCGCGTCGGTTGTTTATGCTCATGCATCTTTATATTTTCGCTATATGTTTTTAGTAGTACATTATTTGTTTACTATTAGTAATTAAACGTTCTGTACGCTCAGTGGGGAGACCAACAGACTGCAATGCAGAGGGTCTCGGGTTCGAACCCATGTCGCGCACCTCTGACTTTCGGAAGTTATATGATTCGAAATTTTGTGCGTATTGATTGACAATTATCACCTGCTCCGTGCCTCAGAGAGCACGTTAAGCCGTCGGTCCCGGCTGCCATGAACATCTATGGCAGTCGTTATTGGGAAGTCTTCTAATATCCTTACACTGGTCTAGCCTTAGGGTATCGTTAGCCTTCGGGTTGCGGAGGTCAGATGGCAGTCGCTCCGTGTAAAAACTAATATCCAGTCAAATCCGGTTAGACTAGAAAGCCGACCCCAGGTGACTTGGGAATGATAAAGGCTAAGGATAAGAATTGAACGTTATTTGCTTTCTATCAAGCACGTTTCCGCAATCCATGCTGTTATGAGTAATCCCAAAGAGTAAACCAAACGTCACGGTGCTTAAATTGATTTAAACGGATAATCCTTTATGTTAGGTACTTTAAATTTCAGATAGGCTAATCAACGATGTGTCTAAATTAAACGCAGGTCAGGCGATTTGATTGGCTGCGAATAATTATTTAGTCACAGCAGTTGACATGCGTTTTATCGTCTGTAAATAAATGTTTGACTCGATCTCCCTGTCAGATACCACGGTTAAAAGTACGTTTCTAAAATATGTGACTACAAATTATAGAAATTACGTTTTCGAACAAATCTGTAATATTCTATTTATAATATGGTAAAGTAATTGTCTAGTTACGGTAAAAATGATTAACTGCGTATTTTAGCTTCGAAGTAGCTCCACCATATTGCTATAAAAAAAGTTGCCAATAAATATTTCTTATATCTGAATTATTCAAGTGTAGATACGGATACCCCTTCGATTTTATGTTTCCTGAATGATTAATGCACAGTTTTTATCGTATCGAGGGATTTGTACCAAGAACGGTCGGCAATAAAATAAATCAAATATGTGCGGTACATTACTAAACTCTTGTATAGTGATGCATGATAGACACAGCTTCTAGTAATATTGTCTTCCATTTACACGATTAAAAATTAAACTGTTTTCAGATTTTGTTATTCGTGGCTTATTCAAATTATGTTATCTTTAAGTTTTATTTTGCACTTTTCGCGACGCTTTGACTACTTTTTAGCAACCATAGTCACGGTCAAGTGCACAGAAAATACATATACAATATATCTTTTATTAAAAAGAAGGTACTATTCCCAAGGAATAGATATTTTTAAACAAATCTTCATAAAGCGCTTCATAATCCGCGGGAAAAGGTATATATATATATATATATATATATATATATTTTATTATATATAATTTTACTGAATAAATAATAACGTCAGTTGCAAATAACGTAAATATATATATATATATATATATATATATATGTATATGTATGCTGCCGTCCTTACGAAATGTGCAATAACTAAGTTAAAGCTAATTTCGAACAAAACGCGGTTAAAGATTTTATTTTTGATTTTGTTTATATCTCCATCACTTTTTATGGTATTGACTTGAAACACAACATAATAGATAAAAGTGTGGAGAATATAATATAGTACTTAATACTTACTTAATAAAAATACATTTATTTCCGCTACAAACATACAATAAATCTCCTTATATTTATTATTATTTGTATGTAGAAATAATGTTTACTAGCCATAATCGCAATAAGTAAAATAATTATTGCACTAATGGTTAGGAAACCCACATGATGCATGTTTGAGTAACAATTAATAAATTTTATTACTATTTTCTAAACATAGGTGCATTAAATGTCTTATTTTGGCGGTTAAATTTTTATGTCCAACATGAATAAATAGAAGCTAGCAAAACTTTTTTTAATGACGCTTAGTTATAATTATTGATACCAGGCACTGTCATTTGGTTCTCAGTAACGAAATTCATGCTCTGGTAACAAACGGGAAAGCTATGAATGTTAAAATGTTGTTAACATTTAATTGACTAACTAGTAAATGAGGATTACAAAGAATGCAATATGCTAATTATAAATGCAATAACAACACTTATTGCAGATATGGTTAAAAATTACATTATAGCGTAAATAAGCTTCCTAACATATCTGCAATAACTCGAACTTAATGCACTTATACCTAGTAAATGAAGATTACAAATAAGGAAATATTCTAATTATAAATATAATAACTTTACTTATTGCAGATATAGTTAGAAAACATATTTATGAGCGTAACTAACTTATTCCTATCTACAGTTATTTCGGTCTTGATAAGTAAATCATATAACACGGACCTAGATATTGCTGATATGCTTAGTATTAATCCAGCTCCGTCATTGATACGTAAAAACTGTCTAAAGAGAATATATAGATCTCGTTCTGCTGATTCCGAATATGCACTTAACTCAATTCGGCTTAAAACTCGAGTTATTGCATTTTTCGTAAGGACGGCAGTGTGTATATTTGTATATATGCATTTATATGCTTAATGTAAAACTTGGTTCATGTAATTTGTCAGTTACTAGAACGGCTTTACTAATTGGAAAACGATTGTCTAGCCTGTCTGGTTTGCCAGCGGACCAGCAGTTCGAAACGTCAAAGCCTTTGACAAGAGGCGAAGATTTACTAAAAGCTTCCAATTCGAAGTGTTCCCCAGTGGCTTGCAATAAACTGGGACTATCCTAGTTTATCGAAAACTCCTTCGATTCGGTCCTAGTTTTCCTCAATGAGGTCCTTGCTGTCCAAGTCTCCATCCATATTATGTTATCATTGTTTTAGTACTTGGCGCATTTAGAATAGCGCGACGAATTGAATCATTGCGCAATAATTGTAGTTCATAAGTCATAAGTAACTTATTTCTTAACTGGATTTTGGCTTCGGCTTCACTGGCTTTAATGTAGATTTTGTCAATACATTTATATCCCTTGGGAACTTCTGGATAAAATTTTCTATGACCATTTTTATACTCCTGACAATGTATATGCGATATTTCATGATGATCGGTCAAACAGTAAGAAAAGCATGTAAACGGAACAAACAAACAAACTCACATTCGCATTTATAATAGTTAGGCTGTATGTAGCTAATATTTTTTTGTTTAGACTACATACATAGTAGGAATATGTATGTATGATATAATCACGCTTGTTTCGCAGAAGAGTAGGCAGACTAGGCAGAGAGGGACAGGTTGCTAAAAATTCCATTATTCTTTATTTTAAAATGACGTCCCAGTGCGGGTGACGTCATTTTTCTGACGAGTTCTTCTTTTTCTTCTTCTTTTCTTTTCGTGTGGTTAGTGGCCAACCTGTTGTCAAGAGTTGTTCAAGCCGCCCGTAGGCCACTGACATGGCTTAACAACTGCTGTCAATTTAACAACAACCGGGACCAACATTTTACATGCCCTCCGAAGCACGGAGACGCTCAGATGAAATACCACTAAGCGGTCACCCATCTATAGACTGACCGCACCTAACGTTGGTTAACCGCGATAATCGTTTACCGATCAGTGAGTGCAAATGGCTATGAGTAATTCCTGTATACCGTTGGATTTTACAAACATTCAAACATCGGATATAAAAAACACCTGGAATTGGAATAAATATTTGGGGATCTTACAAATTTTTGTCCGGTATGAGATTGAACCTGATCCCGAAGCCACTATGTTGAATGTTGTCGACGTACTGGCAATGTTGAGGCGGTCTCTTAAACCCAAATTCGAAGCCACTATGCCGAATGTTGTCGACGTACTGGCAATGTTGAGGCGGTCTGTTAATCCCGAATTCGAAGCCACTACGCCAAATGTTGTCGACGTAGTGGCAATGTTGAGGCGGTCTGTTAAACCCGAATTCGAAGCCACTACGCCGAATGTTGTCGACGTAGTGGCAATGTTGAGGCGGTCTCTTAAACCCGAATTCGAAGCCACTATGCCGAATGTTGTCGACGTACTGGCAATGTTGAGGCGGTCTGTTAAACCCGAATTCGAAGCCACTATGCCGAATGTTGTCGACGTAGTGGCAATGTTGAGGCGGTCTCTTAAACCGGAATTCGAAGCCACTATGCCGAATGTTGTCGACGTACTGGCAATGTCGAGGCGGTTACTACACTAAAACCACTACACCATTCTTACAGTTAATATTATAATTATGTAATTTCGATTCGTTTATTGTTTGATACTCATTATGCGTAGTTAATTATTAAGCCAATTTAGTCTTGTTAATTAATGGCTATGATAACTATTCGTAAGAAATTAAACTACTATATACGGATTTTATCGCGTTGCTTATTTAACACTTTATTACATAATTTAGAAACTGTTACACTACTATACTACTATTAAACTTTACTAATTTTCAGCAGACATGGTCACCCCGTGACCATGGCTGCTAAAAGGCAACCGAAACGTCGGGGAAAATGTAAACTTAAATATAAATAATTTAATTAGCTTAAAATTAGTAAAGTTTAATAGTAGTATAGTAGTGTAACAGTTTCTAAATTATGTAATAGAGTGTTAAATAAACAACGTGATAAAATCCGTATATAGTAGTTTAATTTTAATTTTATCTCTTTTCTTCGTAATGTTATATATTTTTGATTGTTGTTTTTCAATGTTTCTATTTTTTAAATTGTCATATGTACATGTATGCTCGCTTTCCTAGTGTCTTATGGTTTTAATCGAATGGTAATCTGTGGACTTCGCCATGGGCTACATTACTACCTACTTTTAAGTTGATTCTGTTGCTTTTATTATGTTATGTTACTGTTTGATGTACCTTTTTTCATAAAATAAAATTTCAAGAATAACATTCGCGTAAACAGAAGACAATATTATATCTATTCGTTAGATTAAATGGTTAAAGTCGTAATATAATGTTAATTATGTTGTCTGTTACAGGTTCGATACCAGATATACCTGATGGTAAGTGATAATTTATATTAAATATAATAAATGAGATAATATCATTAAAATAAATATATCATTCTTCTAGAAAGACAATGACGATAAAATAAAATCATCGAAAAATACACATTTTTTTTTTATTTGTTATCTATATCTTTTGATTATACAACGACGCAAATTCCCCCTAGCGTTAATATTGTGAATTACTTGAATCGACTTCTTGTCATTCTCGAACTTAAAAAATGGTTTTTAGCCGTTTCTTATTGTTATGTTAGTCATTGTAGTTGTGAAGATGCATACATATATGATTAAAACTGTATGTATTTTTTAGTTAGGTACTACCTTACACTGCTCCACTTGATTACTAATTTACCCATGGGGGTAAAGTGGAATCGAACACAATTAGTATGTTGCCATGATTGGTGTTCTAAAATCACTGATACTGTCTTTTCAAATGTTGTATTACTACTATCAATTTTAGTTTAAGTGACGATCTCACTTTATTTATGTCTAATCTCCTTTAATTATCAAAAATTCCGGTTCGCCTTTTTTTTTTTTTTTTTTTTTTTTACGTGGGGGAATGCTATGACGCATATCCCTCCGCGGGGGCGGGCGGAGAGATTATGTCGGACTCGCCGGGGTAAAAGAAGATGGAAAAGAAATAATGTACCTCCCGGAATACCGACTAAACCTACCACGGTGTTCCTCGACAAAACCACTATCGACGGGGCCGCGCGAATCGCTTTCGCATGCGGTCGCGACCCCGCCGAGGTTACGGCCCGCCGTATGAAACGGCAGGCCACTACGCAACAAGACCTACCCAAGATAGGCGCTACACAAAATAAAAGCCCTACTGTCTCCCCCTAAAGGGGAGACGGACACGACACAGAGGCGCGCGTGGGAACACGCACGCCGCCTCTCGGACCGGTTCGCCTCGCCCAACTCTATGTAAGGACAAAGCTCTGTAAATGATGCGATTTTGAAATGCATATTCGTCTTTAACGTGTCAAAATTAAGCACGCATTTGATTGATAATTATCAATCACCTCAATCTGTCAAGTTTTATTATACCAGCCCAAATTAAAAATCTATTGTGTTTAGACACCGGTGTACCACTGTGACTCCATAGGTTAACAATAAAACAATATATGTTGAAATTAAACTACAATTTTTTTTAACACTATTATTACATGAATTATTAGTCTCTCCGTGAACATGGCTGCTGACGAACCAAAACGTCGGGGCAAGAGTAGAATTAAAATTAAAGCTAAATGGTTTCTATAATTTCAATAGCTTAAACAGGTATAAACAGTAACGAGTAACAGTGTTAATAGTAGAGAGCAGCGACAGCTCAGTGGGGAGAACAACAGACTGCAATGCAGAGGGTCTCGGGTTCAAACCCACGTCGTACACTTCTGACTTTCGGAAGTTATATGACTTTTCGAAATTATGTGCGTATTGATTGACAATTATAGCCTGCTCGCCTCGGAGAGCACGTTAAGCCGTCGGTCCCGGCTGCCATGAACATCTATGGCAGTCGTTATTGGGGAAGTCGACACAAAAAATCCCATTGGGTCGAAGTGTGGCCCCCACATAAGATAAGATAATAGTGTTAGTAAACAAAAGTAGCTTACATTTTCAATAAAATATGTAATAATAGTGTTTAAAAACTAAAAAATCAATAGACAATATTATATACCACCACAAAAAAATAAAACATAATTAAAATCCCGCTTCAATTAAATCTAATGGTCTAAATCCTAAGTGTTTATGAATATCAACGAGACGTTTTTTACCTGCCTTATGAATAGCGTCACGATTAATGGTTTGCCGTTGAAAATATGGCGTCAATGGGCTTTTTATGAATTATTCTTTGTAAGTCAATGGTGAACGCTTGACCGAGAAGTGTTTTTAACCCGCTTTGTTTTGTGTGATTCATCGGAATTCTAACCGGGAGAAAAGCAATTAAATATCAAGGCATTCTTTTGTTTTATCTTTTTAAAAGCACTCTTGGGCTAGAAAAGGATTTCACATTGAAAGACGGGGTACAAAGACTTGCTATATTTTAGATTATATAATATAATATTCTATGACATACACACAACACCATCTAGCCCAAACTAAGCAGAGCTTGTACTATGGGTACCAGACAGTGGATAAACATACTTATATATTGAAATTAAACTACTATATACGGATTTTATCGCGTTGTTCATTTAACACTCTATTACATAATTTAGAAACTGTTACACTACTATACTATACTATTAAACTTTACTAATTTTAAGCTAATTAAATTATTAAAACTATCAAATCTATTTGTTTTTAAGTTTACACTTTCCCCGACGTTTCGGTTGCTTTTCAGCAGCCATGGTCACGGGGAGACTAAGATGGTAGTTGTCTCAATGTTCCAGTGTAGTTATTTCAAAGTACCCGAACATAATTTAGTTATTGGTGTTTCTATTTACGCAGAATGAGCTCAAAGTATCATGAAGTCTAGCTGTGGTTTGTTTCTTCTTGGGTTTGACTATTTGAAGTACTGGATCCCAAGCTGGTGGTACATTCCAACCATCTTCTCTATTGAAATTTGGATGTTTTTTGATCTCAATAGCCTCGCGAAGCATCCTTGGTAGGAATCGGTGTTCTTTAGCGAGAATCTGTAGTTTGTCAAATCTCAGGTAGTGGTTGGTCCCCTGTTGTACATGTTCACACACAGCAGACTTCAACGAGCGTTTAAGACATTCCCATAGCTACCGTGGGAATTTCTTTGTTTCAGAGAGCCCACGGGATCTGTGACAAGAAACACCTGGACGCCGAGCTTCAACATGTCAAGCAAGTACTGCAAGACAACAAGCTCCAACAGCCGCGCCGCTGTCACAGATCCCGAGAAAAGCCAGCCACAGTCGAGCGCCAGCCTGCTATACTGCCTTATGTAAGGGGTGTCCCTGACAAGATTGGCTACATCTTGAAGCGAGCTTCAATCAACACATACTTCAAGCCGCCAACGAAGATAAGTCAATTTTTACTATCCGTCAAGTGCCAATTACCTTTACAAGATGCAGGGGTCTATAAAATAGATTGTGACTGCGGACTCTCATACATTGGTGAAACCAAGAGAAGCATAGGCACCCGCATAAAAGAACACATAGCTGATGTTAAACACAAACGCTCGTTGAAGTCTGCTGTGTGTGAACATGTACAACAGGGGACCAACCACTACCTGAGATTTGACAAACCACAGATTCTCGCTAAAGAACACCGATTCCTACCAAGGATGCTTTGCGAGGCTATTGAGATCAAAAAACATCCAAATTTCAATAGAGAAGATGGTTGGAATGTACCACCAGCTTGGGATCCAGTACTTCAAATAGTCAAACCCAAGAAGAAACAAACTACAGCTAGACTTCATGATACTTTGAGCTCATTCTGCGTAAATAGAAACACCAATAACTAAATTATGTTCGGGTACTTTGAAATAACTACACTGGAACATTGAGACAACTACCATCTTAGTCTCCCCGTGACCATGGCTGCTGAAAAGCAACCGAAACGTCGGGGAAAGTGTAAACTTAAAAACAAATAGATTTGATAGTTTTAATAATTTAATTAGCTTAAAATTAGTAAAGTTTAATAGTATAGTATAGTAGTGTAACAGTTTCTAAATTATGTAATAGAGTGTTAAATAAACAACGCGATAAAATCCGTATATAGTAGTTTAATTTCAATGAATAACATTCGCGTAAACAGAAGACAATATTACATACTTATATACTTTATTTTTGTAAATACATACATATTATACATAGAAACACCCAGACTAAGACAAACATCCATGTTCATTCACACAAATGTTTGACTTGTGTGGGAATCGCGACCTCAGGCGTGGCAATCGGTTACAATAACCACTACGCCATAGGGGCCGACAATTATGTAAGGAATTTTTATTGAAATAACGGATAGATAGACTTACTAAACTCAGACTCGGAATAACAATTTGTGGGTTCCACTTTATTGTCTTGGGGGAGAATTAAACAAACAATACTCAGAGCACTGGCAATGTCAAGGCAACCACTTATAATTAGTATACCATTATTTCTTAAACAAATCTTATCCCCGTTGCGGGTAAAAGGCCAGTTCCATATCGGCTTACTCGTACTGTCACATAATAATTGGCAACGACGGAACCTTCTACTCGAGGTTGCCAACAGCAGGTACTATCGACTTGAGCGACGGTTGACCACTCTTAAGGTTAAAATCACATAGCAGGCCAACACTTGGTAGGCCACCCGTAACACGCCCCTTTTTTTTTGTTTGAGTTTTTTACACTTTACATTTGTTTACTGATTCTAAGGCGATACAAACTCAACTGGTCAACTGCGACCTTTTTGTTTGAGTTTTTTTACTCTTTACATTTGTTAACAAAATTAAAGGCGGAGTCACTTAAAGTCAAGATGTGGTAGCGAAATTTTTTCTGAATTGGTCAACCGTCGCTCAACTCTATAGTACATCAATTTGTCGTGTTATAGAAGAGCCCTTACTGTACTTAAATTGCAAGGAACTGACACAGAACAATGAACATTACATTACATTTACATGATACAGCACGAGTTTAATTTTTAATATGAGTGAGCATAATAATATGACGAGTATGTTCATAATTGAGATGTTATGTCGGCATTTTGTGTTGGATGACAATTTAACATTCAGAAAGATGGCCGTGTTTGAACGTAGTAGGATGCATCTGTAATTTAAATCTCTGGTGACGGCATGTCATTGTTTTAAAAACCTTCTAACGTTCCTTCTTCCTTCCGTGGCGCAGCGGTAGTGAATGCGACTGCTGTGCATGAGGTCTCGGGTTTCTAATCCCGGGTCTGGCCAACAAATAGTTAATGGATTTTTCTGTTGAGAAATTAAGAAGTTGGCGGTATAAGACACCCCCGTGCCTCGGAAAGCACGTAAAGCCGTTGGTCCTGCGCCTGATCTCTCTCCGGTAGTGTCGGATCATCCGTCCCATCGGATCATGAGAGTTAGGGAACAGAGAGTGCACTTGTGTTTGCGCACACACTTGTGCACTATAAATATCTCCTGCACAAATGGCTAGTCTCCGTTAATATTGGCCGCCGTGGCCGAAATTCAGTCCGGTGGACATTATTATAAAACTTTAAGCTATAGATAGGTATATATATTATTTTATTATTTTCAAAAAGACAACTCCCGCACTAGGCATGGTGCCGGTGTCGCGGGGGACTTTACAAATATTCAAACAACGGATATACAGAACATCCAGACTCGGAAATTTTTTGTCCCACGTGGGATTCGAACCCACAACACGTCGCGGTGGCAGTTTCAAGGCTTGAACCAGTACGCCAACCGTGCAGTCAAAAAAATGGACACACAAACCATCTAACGTGTATTCAAGGTCCTCTTTTGTGCGGGTTCCTAAAAATCATAAATGTTAACAAAGCGATAGCTCAGTGGGGAAACCAACAGACTGCAATGCCGAGGGTCCCGGGTTCGAACCCACGTCGCACACCTCTGGTTTTCGAAAGTTATATGACTTTTCGAAATTATGTGCGTATTGATTGACAATTATCGCCTGCTGCTTCGTGCCTCGGAGAGCACGTTAAGCCGTCAGTCCCGGCTGCCATGAACATCTGTAGTAGTCGTTATTGGGAAGTCAGTGCCCTATAATATCCTGACACTGGTCTAGCCTTAGAGTATCGTTAGCCTTTGGGTTGCGGAGGTCAGGTGGCAGCCACTTCGTGTAAAAACTGATATCCAGTCAAATCCGGTTAGACTAGAAAAGCCGACTCCAAGTGACGTGGGAATAATAAAAGCTAGAGAGAAGAAGATTAATATGTAATTTATTTGTAAAATAACCTTCGTGTTTCGACGAACACGTCAATAAGTCAGTTCCGGTTATTTGTTCCGGTATTTATCTTATAAAGTATGTATGATCGAAAATATTGTAAGGTGCTCGAGTTATATCCAAAATACACATTGTCAAATATGAAGATATAGCAACTTCAGAAAGTCGTATATAATATTTATATTCATTTAGGTTAATAAATTAATATAAAAAAATGAGAGGTGTCAAGGGACACCCAGATGGAACGAAAGTAGTTGAAATATAGGGCATCCAGATCACAGAGTGATCTGGATACCCTATATTTCACTATTCGAAACGATACTTCTAATCAAAATCATTCTATATTTTTACTATTCGAAATGATACCTCTAATCAAAAATATTCTATACTTCACTATTCGAAACGATAAGTACTTCTAATCAAAATCATTAATATGAATAAGGCTTTATTTTTTTATATTCTTTGACTCGAAGTCTATCATAGGTGTAAAGAGAGTATATGTAGTAGATAGTATAAGTAAATGGAGATCCATATTATGTAGGTACGTTTAATATAACAACAAGGTATCTCGTTTAATTCTCGAAACGAGACTTCTAATCAAATTTCGAAACAACGAGACTAATGTACTTACAATAAATTCATTTTGAAAAAATATTTCGTCAAATATCTTTTCAACATACTTATATGATACGAATGAATATAGGTACATATTTTATTAATGTTCATACTTATAAGTTGTCAAAGGTGCTAGATTGTTTACAATATTCCTATTAAGGAAACGGAACGCATTCCATCCCAAGTTCGCACACTGCACCCATCATGTGCCTCTGTAACTATGCAGATATATGTATCTACTTATGTTTATATGAGACTCGCTACCATCGAAAGTGATTCAATCATGTATTCTGTTTATAAAATATTAATTGATACATGCCTACTCAAAAGGTAACTATACCAACTTTAAGGCAAATAATGTGACATTGAATGAGTTTAAAAGTAAGCAGGTACTTACTTAAAATAATAGCTTTCTTTGATAGACAATTTGTGATTAAGATGTTAATTGAAAGTCAAATTTTAGTTGAATCTGTTTATTGTCAATGTAATATTAATAACATTTTCTTTATCAATAGATTTGCGTATTACTAGTTAAACAAAATGTCTAAAATACGTAGTTATATGTATGTAAACTATAAAGAACATTAACTATACTATTTTCTTTAACATTTTATTTACCATATCTTTAGCACACATGTATATATCATCACCAAATATATTTTCAACAATATGTTGGGCACATACATCAGCATTACAGTTACACTCACAACATTTAGATTCATTAAATTTTCCAGCATCAAAGATTTGAATACGTATTATTTTACCATGTGGACCCTTTACAAACTTTTTAACATACGAATACGTAATTTCACTTCCCCGTCTTTTATTATTGATGTTGCTAGCGCTGCTATTGGTTCTAACTTCAAATTCGGATGGTCTATCCCTCTCTAGTGGGACAGACAAAGGTGGTGACATCGGAGAGTATGAGGAGAACGGTATTTCTCTCTCCAAATACTTCTTTACATTTTGACGTAATGTTTGTGCTGTCGGATTTAGTGCGTATGATGGAGGGGAGATGAAAAGATCGCCGGATTCCTAAAAACAAAAAAAAAATGTAAGTACCTACTTATATAAAATTATGACTGATTATCTAATCTATTACAAATTAATAATCATAAAGACTTCAATTCTATAATATAATAAATATAATTAAGTAATAAAAAAAAGGTTCTGATTTACTTATCGACATTATAGATGAAGAAATCTTAAAAGAATGATATTTTTTTCGGTTGTACTGGTTTTATACCTGTTCACATTTCATAAATTTTCTTATTAAGGTTCAAAATAATAAGATTAATTAAAACTTCTGTTATTACACAGAAATATGAGAGTTCGACTCGTCTTACGTACACATGACTATGAGTTGCATGCGAGCGTGCAAATCGTGGCGTTTATTTCATCGGCTACATTTAATCTGAAAATAAACTTTTCATTGATGCTCATTAAATTTGTAGTTTCATATTTCTTATTTATATACATTAGATTCAAAATCGGTTAACGTTTGTCTGTTAATATCACTAAAACAAAAACGTAGCGTTTTGCACGCTCGTGTACCTAAGTAATTATTATTGTCAATTTTTGCAAGAAAGCAATTTTACAAATTAGGATGTAATGACGTGATTTTAGCTCTATAAAATCAGCTCACACGTTAGTCTCCGTCACAAATCCTCTCTGGAACGAATCAACAACGAATCGACAATCTCGAGTTGAAATTCACCAAGCTACTATCTATTCATCAACAATGTAAGTACTCATAATTAAATTCTAGTATTAAATTGTTATATAACATATTCATTTGAATAATATGTATTCCAGTATTAAAGAGTTCGTTAAAATTGCCTCGATAGTTCAGCGGTAGTGTATACGACTGCTATGTATGAGGCCCCGAGTTCGATTCTCGGGTCAGGCAAAGTGTCACGGAGTCTGGAATAGGCTCGCCCGGTAGGAGGCTATAGGCTCGCCGCCTATTATGTGGGACTGAAAAAAACATAGTTGGCGAGATGTGGGTGTACACGTATATATGTACAGATGTGTAATACACCTCTGCCTGCCCCTTCGGGGATACAGGCGTGAGTGTATGTATGTATGTTTATGTAATACCTATTGATTAGTTAACACGCTCAGGTCAGATACAATGATGGGCTTTTGTTACCCTCTACAGGTACTGCGTGTTGTGGGTTCGATTCCTGAACGGCTTAAATATTTGTTAATGATTAATACTTACTATTAAAATATTAATTATCATTCTGTTTAGTGCAGTAGGTGAACAAACGACTTTCTGTACTGAATACATATAATATGATAGTTGTGTTGAGATGTAGGTGTTTGCGCATGTGATATTTGTGTAGGCAAATGCATTCATTATATAATTATATAATTTACTCTAGTGTGTGGTAACGTGTGTAAAATAAATAATAGAGAAAACATATAAAAATATTTTATCTTTTTATTTATTTCTAGCTTTTTATCTTTAAATAAATTAATCTTTTCAATAGTAAATCAAAAATAAATCAATTCATCTTACAATTATTTTGAAATTGATTGATTGATTGCAAGCTGTAATAATTTTATTATTTTGTTCCCAGGTCAAAGCTACTCGCCAATGACCTCTCCCTCTCTAGTGATGACTCCGAAGTAGAGGTGAAGGCGCGAGGAAAGTTAATGGAAAAAAATCGAAGCGGGAAAGATCTGGCAAGTCGAATGAAGGGTCTAGTGCAAAGAAGTCGAAACCCACAATCCCTCCGGTCACACCACCAGCTCGAATTACAGCCGCTGAATTATTTGGCGAAGACAGCGATAGTGAAGGAAATGTCACCCAAACACAAAGCGCCAGCAAAACCGGTAATATACCGCCTCTTTATTCTTATTTTACGAGAAGATTGGCTAAGGGCTATTCTCGACAGATAAGCGAGACCAAAGCAGGAAAGTACTACGTGAAGGTAAAAATATACTACACGGATGAAATTAAAAATATTTCACCCATAAATAGATGGCGCTCTGCTATAACTACCATAAAAACTAAATTGGATGAAAATAAGGAGTCTTGGCAAATTATAAAAGAATTCGTAAAGTCAACACATAAAGATTTTAAAAATTGCTCAATAACTCACTTGGGAACCTATGATTGATAATTGTTTTACTTTTGACTATTGTATAACTATTAATTATAAATAATTGTATCTATATT
Source organism: Catocala nupta (assembly GCA_963675205.1). NCBI lineage: Eukaryota > Metazoa > Arthropoda > Insecta > Lepidoptera > Erebidae > Catocala > Catocala nupta. The sequence continues at coordinate 2,798,874 of OY776097.1, forward strand.
TATAATAAGAATAATAATTGTACCCACTTATGATAATATTTTGTACTTGTGTAACCTATTCATGATTATTAATAAATAATATCATCATATTTGTTTTTTTTTTTTTCACAGTTACACATCTCAGCAACAATTTATCAAGATCTAGAAAGTTAATAAACTGTCAGAAATGTCAAATTTTAATACCAAGAAATAAATATGCCTATCATATGAGAACTAATATACACAAAGCAAATTGTTTATTAGATACGAAATTCAGAGATATCTATATTATTGCAACAGCGTTTAAAAACAGATTAATGACATACAAATGGAATGTCACTCAGGAAGACGAGTACCTCAGTCTAGAGGCGTTCCTGTGTGATCATCGAATAAATATAATAGAATTGATAAATATGTCACTGAATGAACACAGTTGTATAAAATTGAATTTTGAATTGTTTGCCTATTTTATGCTACCAAAATCAGACGAAAAACAATTAAAATCGTTTAATACCAAGTATGATATTGTTTATAAGAACACTGATTTGAATGAATTATTAACGAAAGTAATGAATAAACTAAATAATAAATTAACCGAGTTTCAGCACTGTCAATCTGGTTGGACATTTATTTCTATGAATCATCTCGAAATTAATATTAATAAATACTCTCCCATGAGAGGTGGATCATATATAGAACTACCGTTAGCTATCAAATATTCTAAAAGTTGTATAAATATAAAAAATAAAGATAATTGTTGTTTTCTATGGAGTATAGTTGCTGGATTATATCCGGCAAAAATTAATGTATGTAGAACAAGTTCATATCCTCATTATTCATCTGTCTTAAATATTGAAGGAATGGCATTTCCCCCTACGATAAATGATATTAAAATGTTTGAGAAAAACAATGCGAACATTAGTTTAAATATATATGGTATACAAAATGATATTGTGACAGGACCACTTTATGTATCGAAAAATAGAAGACAAAATCATATTAATTTACTTTATATTGAAAACAATACCATTGGACATTATTGTTTAATAAAAGATCTGATACGTCTGGTACGACGTCAAGTCACTCATTACAAAGGTAAAGTTTATTTATGCGATACATGTTTACAACTATTTAGTAACGAAAAAAGATATAAGTCACATAACTGCTCTAAGATTTTGTCTATTTTACCTGAAAAGAATTCAAAACTAAAATTTAAACATTATCAGAGGCAGCAAAAAATTAATTTTATAATTTACGCTGATTTTGAATGTTTGTTAATTAACTGTAATGAAAGTAACTCTTTGAATACTCAGAAACTAAAATTACATCAGCCCTCATGTTTCGCGTATTATATTTGTTGCACACATGACAATCAATTAAACAAGTATGTTACATACCGAGGTGCCGATTGTGTCAAAATATTTGTTAGATGTTTGATAAAGGACATCAAACGTATCCATACAATTTTAAATAGAAAAAAGCCAATGACTCCTTTATCTGTAGAGGAAGAGAAGGATTATAGAAATTCTACTCTATGTCATATATGTAAACAATTATTATTTAATGATAAAGTTCGAGATCATGATCATATTACATCTGAGTACCGCGGGGCAGCACACTCCCATTGTAATTTGCTGTATAGAGTTTGTTCATTCATTCCTGTTGTCTTTCATAATTTGTCTGGATATGACTCACATTTATTCATTGAAGAGTTAGCAAATTATGAAGGCTCTATTAATATTATACCGAAAACGAAGGAAAAATACCTTTCGATAACGAAAGTAATAAAGACAGAAAAATATAATCACCCTATACAAATAAAGTTCATTGATTCTTTTCAGTTTCTCAGTTCTAGTCTTGATGCATTAAGTAAAATTTTATCAGAAAACGATTTTATTAACTTATCTAGAGAGTTTACCGATAAAAGAAAATTTGATTTAATGCGAAAAAAAGGTGTTTACCCATATGACTATATAGATTCTTGGTCCAAATTTGATGAGATTAGACGTCCCTCAAAGTCTTATTTTTATAACAGTTTAAGTGAGAAACATATAACTGATGAGGAATATTTACATGCTCAAAGGGTTTGGAATGTTTTCGAAGTTAAATCCCTTGGTGAATATACAGATTTATACATAAAATGCGATGTACTTTTATTATGTGATATATTTGAAAAATTTAGAAACACAAGCTTACGTTACTATAAATTGGATCCAGCTTATTATATAACGTCACCGAGTTTAAGTTGGGATGCAATGCTTTTAAATACCGGCACTGAACTTGAGTTGATAAGTGATCTACAAATGTATGAATTATTAGAAAAAGGAATACGTGGTGGGTTAGCACAGTGTTCTCTCCGTCATGCTGTAGCGAACAATAAATATTTACCACATTTCAATGAGTTAGAACCAACTAGTTATTTAATATATCTTGATTGTAATAATTTATACGGCTACGCTATGATGAAAAAGCTTCCTACTTCAGAATTTAAGTTTTTGACTACAAAAGAAATTGATAACTTTGTAGTAAATAATGTGTCAGATGATAATGATTACGGTTATATTTTGGAAGTAGACTTGTTATATCCGAATTATTTACATAATAAGCATAAAGACTTACCTTTTGCAGTTGAAAAATTAATACCTCCTTACGGGAAGTCAGCAAAATTGATTGCGAATTTTTATGATAAGTATAATTATGTAATTCATTATGTTCACTTGAAAGAATGTTTAAAAAATGGTTTAATTTTAAAAAAGATTCATCGCATACTAAGCTTCAGACAAGAAAGCTTTCTCAAAAAATACATTGATCTGAACACATATCTTCGTCAAAAATCCAAAACAGCGTTCGAGAAGGACTTTTTTAAATTATTAAATAATGCCATTTTCGGAAAAACTATTGAAAATAAACGTAAGCAAGCTGATGTTAAATTATTAACGAAATGGAGAGATACCAGAAACAAAACGAATAAGTATCTAAGCGCAGAAAAATTAATAGCCAAACCAAATTTAAAAAGTATATCAATTTTTTCAGAAAATTTCATATCTGTGGAATTATATCGAGAAAAAGTTGTTTTAGATAGACCTATTTATATAGGATTTACAGTACTGGAATATTCTAAGCAACATTTATATAGATTTCATTATGATTTTGTAAAAAGTAAATACGGAAACAATGCTAAGCTGTGCTGCACTGATACCGATAGTTTATTGTATTTAATTTATACGGATGATTTTTATCATGATATGCAGGAAGATCTTACTAAGTTTGATACCAGTAATTTTGCAGTAACTAATCCTTATCATATACCACAACATAATGCTAAAATTCCTGGATTATGGAAACTTGAGATGGGTGACGATTTAATTACAGAATTTGTCGGTTTAAGAGCTAAACTATATTTTATAAACAGTGCCAAGACTCAAATTAAAAAAGCTAAAGGTATTTCCAAATCCATTACTTGTGACCTGAAATTAGATGATTACATTAATGTTCTTTCAAACAATAAAGCATATAGACATAAAATGAATATGATAAAATCAATTAAACATGTTTTATATACTCAACAAGTAGATAAACAAGTATTAGAAAGAAACGATGACAAAGTTCAAGTATTACAAGATCAAATTCATACATTACCCTGGGGTCACTGTGATTCAATGTTTTTAGATTATTCCAGTGACATGTAATATGTATCTAGTATTATAATTTCTAATAGCATTGTATACTGTTTTATGTGCATAAATTAAATGTATAAAATAATAACTAATCATTCTATTCTATTACGCTGTACTTATATACAAATGTTATGTAAAATATTAAATTTAGTTTATGAATTAAGTAATATAATAAATGTATACACGCATTGATTAATTGTATTATTTAAATTATCATTTCACCACCGTTATTTTTTAAATTATCATTCAAGAAAAGAATAAGATTTGTTAGTGTAAATATAAATACTAGTCAATTTTATTATGATACAGATGAACATTAGATTTTGAATAGATAACACAATGAAGTTCGTTAAGCAGCCTCACACATTAAAAGTGCAACATTTAAAGTTTACCAATGAATCTTGTAAAGTTAAACATAGTACTCTTTTACCGAACACAATCCGATGCATCATATGTGGTCCATCAAACTGTGGTAAAACTAATATAATGTTAAATTTATTGCTGCATGAAAATGGACTTAAATTCAAACATATTTAACAGCTTTTCAACCTAAGTATTGTTTCTTAAATCAAGTGATGAAACAAATTCCTGCAGCAAAATTATTTATATTTAATGACAACAAAGAGGTTATTCATCCAAATGATGCTTTAAAAAATTCAGTTATGATATTTGATGATGTTGCTTGTGAAAATCAAATAAATATTCGCAATTACTTTGCGATGGGGAGACATAGACAAATTGATTGTTTTTATCTATCCCAGACGTATTCTAAAATACCAAAGCAATTATTGCGAGATAATGTTAACCTATTGATGATTTTTAAACAAGATGACACTAATCTAAAGCATATATATAATGAACACGTTAATACTGATATAGACTGGCTTCAATTTAAAAAGCTTTGTTCTTCTATATGGAAAGATAATTTCAATTTCTTATTAATAAACAAAGACTGTGCTCTTAACAAAGGGAGATACAGAAAAGGTTTTGACGTATTCATTCACTTTTAGAAAGTTCATATATTATTTAACACTGTTTCCAATATATCATTTGTTGTTACGCCTTAGTGAATATCAGTACCCTATTTAGGACTTAAGTAAAATGGAAACCGATTCCGTCATTAAAGAACAATTTATAAAATCAGTAAACAGTATAAAAAATAAAATAAAACAGATTCAAAATGAAGAAGATGCTGCTTATATCAAATATCAAAAAGTATTTAAACCTATAATAGATCCTATCCAGACATTAATAAAAGTAAATGAAAAAGATAATCCAACTTCAAAATTAATTGATAATATGAACAAACATGATGAGATCAATAAAATCAAATCTTCTTTGTACTTTCCCTCTACAACTCAATTTTCTTCAGATTCGAATGACGAATCTGAATATTATAGTGAAGAAGATAAAAACCCTTCAAGTAGTAGTAGTATCCAAACAATAAAGTCGATAAAGAAAGATGATTTTATTGATATTTATGATAATATAAACATACCATTTGGTATACGCAATGAAAATAAAAAAATAATGATGGGCAACTCAGTTGTGAAGTTTTCTATGTCAAAAAACGCTTCGAATACAGAAAATCCGTACATTATCTCGATTGGTAATCAAAACTATAATTTTACTCCTGGCTTAAAAGAACTTTTGGCTCGTAGTAAGCCCAATCTAACGTTAGTTACTGAACAAGATAAGCTTGTCTATAAAGATATACTCTACAATACAAACGCACATAAACAAAACTTTGACCCAAACGGACAATTAAAGGGTGATAAAGGAGTAAAATATCGTAATATAATTAAACCATTATTTTCTGAATTACCTGCAGCAAAAGACAATATTGAAGCATTAGAAAAAGTTAAGACTGGTGGTTATATTCCAAAATATAAGAAATTTAAGTATAATACAGACTATGTTTATTGGGATGACCCGAATGAGTTGATTGAAAGACTAAAATTATTGATTGCATCACAGAATGCTGGTAATACCGGTCATGATAACGAAATAGTTTCAATTATTGAAGAACTGAAAGAATCTGGAATTATAAAAGAATAGAATTTATAATAAACTGGTTAGTTATTAAAAGTTCATCAAACATGAATGTTCATTTAATTGACCCTAATGTGAACAGTGAAGTTAATGAGACTAAAAGATCTGAAAAAGATATTGAACCTATTAGAAGTAGTATTAAAAGTTACTCATCATATAAACAGTATTTTTTTTTAGAGAAAATAAAATATATTCTCCAACTTGTTAAAAATTTAACCAATTGAAAAAAATATTGAACTGAAGCAAATTGCAGGGCAGTTGAACAAACATTATGAGCAAAGTAGACGTTGTTAATGAAATTCATAAAAATGTAAGAGTTAACTTCCCTCGACGTAATGTAATACTTAGAGATATTGATGACCTTTGGCAAGCAGATTTAATAGACATGCAAGTCATGGCGAAAATAAACCATGGCTTTAAGTACATACTAGCGATTATAGATTGTTTTTCTAAATATGCCTGGGGTATTCCATTAAAAAACAAAAATAAAGGAACTGTGTCTGAAGCGTTTAAAACTATATTGAATATACGCATACCTAAAAATTTGCAAACCGATTTAGGGAAAGAATTTTATAATGATTATTTTAAAAACGTTTGCAAAAGGTATAATATTAATCATTATTCTACATATTCCACTAAAAAAGCTTCAATTGTAGAAAGATTCATAAGAACATTAAAAATAAACTGTATAAAGATTTTAGTTTAAAAGGAAACTATATATGGACAGACGGCATGCTAGATAGTAAAATTTATGAGTACAATAATAGTTTTCATAGAACTATAAAACAGACACCTGCTTCAATAAATGAAACAAATAAAGAAACCGTGTCACAAAATTACGTTAATATTTTTAAAGCTAAAAATAATTTAAAATGTAAAAGATTTAGAGTTGGTCATTTTGTGAGAATCAGTAAATATAAAGGATGTTTTGAAAAGGGTTTCACTCAAAATTGGTCAACTGAAATTTTTAAAATCATGAAAGTCCAAAATACTCGTCCAACGACTTACTTACTAGAAGATGCCAAAAAACAGGCAATTTTAGGATCATTTTATGCTCAAGAACTTCAAAAAACCAATCATCCAAACATTTATCTCATAGAAAAAATTTTGAAAAAGAAAGGTAATAAAATGTACGTGAAATGGTTAGGCCTTCCAGCTAATGAAAATTGTTGGATAGATAAGAAAAATATTGTGTAAGTCATTAATACTTTTTGATTACTTGACAAAAAAGTAAGTTGATTTCTAATTGATTGGAGAAAGAACCTTTATAAACGAGTAACTTTAGACATTTTAATTCATTACTCTTCGGTTCTCAAAACAACAAGCACTTTAGAAATAATATTTACATTCAAAGATCTGTGAGACAACGAGACTTAATGACGAATCTAAATAAAAACATCATGAATTTAAAGAAATCCAGCAAAGGTCTAAAAACGACTTTTAAAAATATTGTTTCACATACAAAAAGACATATAAAAAACATAAAACCTAAATGTAAAAAGGCTCTAATAGATTTAGCATTTGCAGCTGCTAAAGAGGTAACTGCCGATTTACCAATAAAATTACCAAGAGTTATACCCGTACCCAAAACTGGTGGATTTCTTCCACTAGTACCTATATTTGCGGGATTATCTGCGGTGGGTAGCTTAACTGGTGGCGTTGCTGGAATTTCAAAAGCGATAAATGAATACAAAGCATCGAAAAGACGACTGGCTGAATTAGAAAGACATAATAGACAAGTAGAAGCCTTGTGCATAGGTAGAGGATTGCATGTAAAACCCTATAAAAAAGGTTTAGGTATTTATATATCGAAGAAAAAAAACTGAATATCCGGCTACCCAAAAGACCTTTAACTAACATTGATATAATAAAGTACTCGAAAATATTCCATTTTTTCGAGGCGTATTTATGAGAGATGAATTACCAGGAAAACCATCATCTTTAGAATGTGGAGTTATTAATCTGGATTCTTCGGATAACTTTGGCACGCATTGGGTAGCGTATGGAAAAATTAATAATTATATTGAATATTTTGACAGTTAAGGTAATCTGAAACCTCCAAAAGAATGTATAAAGTATTTAGGACGAAACTTGTATTACAACTACGATAATTATCAAAGAAATCATCTATACAAATTGTGGACATTTATGTTTGAAATTCTTGAAGTCTTTTTGGAAACGATATAATATTTATGTATAAAAGGGCTTTAATTTTATTAGGAAATTCATTCTATTACATCATATCTAACTCGTAGTTTACAGAGTATAGCATTATTTAGAATTAATTAATATAAATATTTTTTTTTTTTGACATTACGCAATATGCTTGTTTTCAATAAAAACCTTTTCACCACAAGAAAAACCAATATTGCAACTCGAATAACGAAAGAAGACAGACGGCCCAGTGCATCAAAAAAAATTACTAAAAATAATAAATTATTCCTTCAAGCTCTTGGATTTAAAGTATAAAATGATACAGATCACAGACTTACCGCATCATGATAATTCCATTGAAAGTTATGAGATTCATAGCTATAATTCTTATAACAACAGTTTTAAGGAGAACGATGAAATCAGAATACCTATTCACCAACAAGATATATATGTCTTACCATCTGAAAGTTCCATTTACATCGAGGGATATGTTAATGTATTTTCTAAAGATGTAACAGGCAAAATTTTTAAGAAAAGTGTACAGTTTATAAATAATCCATTTTCATTTTTATTTTAAGATATTAAATATGAACTGAATGGTGTGGAAATAGATCGTAATAAAAATGTTGGCATTACAACTTCTATAAAATCTTACATTTCTATGAATGAAGGAGAAAGCAAAGTCGCTGCAGTGTGGGGTTGGAACTTGAATGGTACCGAGAAAGGAGATGGACATTTTAGTGCCATTCTTCCATTAAACAAAATATTAGGCTTTGCAGAAGACTATAATAAAATTATTATTAATTGTAGACATGAACTTATATTACAAAGAAGTCGATCTATTTCAAAATGTGTTATTACAGAAAAAAATGATAATGTAGAATTAGATATTCAAAAAATACAATGGCGTGTCCCACATGTTAAAGTTTCTGATCGTGACAGGCTATCTCTACTTAAACACCTCGAAAAGGATCGGGCGATTCAGCTAGCATTCAGAAACTGGGATTTATATGAATATCCAGTATTACCTAAAACAACGAAACATTCATGGTCCATTAAAACAGCTTCACATCTAGAAAAGCCGAGATTTGTGATACTTGGTTTACAAACTAATAGACAAAATAATGTAACTAAAAGTTCATCTACATTTGATAATTGCCAAGTAACAGACATTAAATTATTTTTAAATTCACAATACTTTCCTTATGACTCACTTAACTTAAAATTTGATAAAGGTAAATACAGTATATTATATGAAATGTATTGCAATTTCCGTCAGTCATATTACAACTATAGTAAAGATCCCCTGCTTGATCTGTTGACATTCAAAGAAAAAGCTCCATTATTCGTAATAGATTGCTCCAGACAAAACGATTCGTTGAAATCTGGACCAGTTGATGTTCGCTTAGAAATAGAATGTGCAGAAGATATTCCTGCTAATACAACAGCTTACTGTCTGATCATAAACGACCGTCTTATCGAATATAGACCGTTAAGCAACATAATTCGAAAATTATCATGAACGTCATCATAGATGTACAAGGTTTTAAGAGTGAAAGCAATGAGTTTATTCCAAAAGAAATAGCGATTCAATGTGAAAAGTCTATATTCGTATTTTTGATTAAGCCTCCACATCCATTCTATACTTTGACTCCAAAAGAACGCATACAAGTAAGTTGGATAGAGAGAAATAGAGGAATATTATGGAACGAAGGATTTATACCATACGCTAATTATAAGCATATTGTATTAAATTTTTTAAAAAATAAGAATATTTTTACAAAAGGATGTGAAAAAGTGATGTGGTTGAAGAAAATGTTTAGCATAAACAAAGTATATAACTTAGAAGATTATAATTGTTCAAGTTTAACAAAGCTTGAAGAAGAGTATTATAAAAATCCTAATATCTTTTGTTGTATTTTTCATAAAAAAATATGTGCGTTAAAAAATGTATAATTTTTGTATAAGTGGTGTCAGGACAATTTCATTTTTTCTTAATAAAATATAAATTAATATGATTTATTATTTTGTTTCATTTCATAAGTACCTGTACCATTCCTTGAAACTAAATTAGAGCACCAAAAAAAAAAAATTACTATAGAATAAAATTGTATTATAGAAATAATTGTGTTTGAAAATACAATAATTGTTACTGCATCAATTACCATGACATTGAGTGTAGGAGATCGAGTACAGGTATTGATAGTAGAGAAGCGATTGTGCGGGCTGCATGTTGTAAAAATAATAAATCATGAGCAGTACAATGCAATCTTATTACCTTGCTATAAAAAAAACAAGAAATGCCCTACAATTCGCTTTAAAGGGCTTGTGTTATGGGCTCGAATAATTAGAATCTACAACAACCTGATAGATTTAATAGAAGAAAGCTAATATATAGGGACAGGCTATGCACAGCTTAATTAGCTGTTTTCGATTAGGCTGTTCATAAGCCGGTTTACCAGTTAAATAACTTGAGCTGTTGTGGTTAGGCTGTTCATAAACCGGTTCCAATTAATCTATCAGTTAAAATGATAAACAGTTAAGAGTTTTATCAATCATAAGTTCTCGAGAAGCGAAAAATTGGGCTGGATTTTGATTAAGAAGTATCGTTTGAATAGTGAATTATAGAATATTTTTGATTAGAGGTATCATTTCGAATAGTGAAATGTAGAATGATTTTGATTAGAAGTATCGTTTCGAATAGTGAAATATAGGGTATCCAGATCACTCTGTGATCTGGATGCCCTATATTTCAACTACTAACGAAGTGCCTTTCTATGAGATAATAAATAAATATATATATATATATATATATAAATATTTCTATGAGAAAATAACTGGCTTGCTTTCTATGAGAGAGAGAGAGAGAGACACGCGCACGCCGCACGGCTTACAACTATAGCAACTATAGCAAAAAGTGTCGTTACAACTTTTGGTCTTAATTTTTTTCGTCTAGCCCCCTTTCGCAACGCGCGATAAGGAACTTCGTTCAAATATTAATTTGTCAAGTAATTAATGATAAACTGGATAAATTGCGCAGCGGTAGTAAATGCGAGTGCTGTGCATAATGTCTCAGTTTCGATTACTGAGTGGGCGAAGGTTTTTGGGAATTTCTGTTAAGAACATTTTAGAAACAGCCTTTTTAGTTTATTAACTTATTTATTTAAAATATACGATGTTAATTATTTATTATGTATTACGTTCCAGAGACGACAACTTAATTAGATTGTTTGCAATACGCGTTGGAATGCATATACTCTAACTCATAGGCCATATGCTTTATTTATATACACAGTTCTTTTTAACATTATCATAGATAGATAAACTTTAATTCTTAGTTTTAAGTTCTCCTTAGTTTTATTTTTAGTTTAACTACATAGTATCGCGTCTATATTCCTGAAGGGATAGGTAGCGTATTTAACCAACAATCCACCAACTATTCAGGTTAAATCTTTAGGTATCACGTATTATGAGGCGAGCACACTGTCATCTACACTACACAGTGCTAAGCTCCGCACTTCTATTAAAAATTACCGTAGCCAGGCATCGTACCCGAGACCTGCACTGCAATCGCATTTACTGGCTCATAGCCAGTTACACTTACTGATCGGTAAACGATTAACGAGGTTAATCAACGTTGGGTGCGGTCAGTCTATAGATGGGTGACCGCTTAGTGGTATTTCATCTGAGCATCTCCGTGCTTCGGAGGGTACGTAAAAAGTCGGCCCCGGTTGTTGCCAAATTGACAGCAGTCGTTAAGCCATGTCAGAAGCCTACGGGCGGCTTGAACAACTCTTGACAACAGGTTGGCCACTAACCCGTTAAGACCGCTGCCCCACCGAGTCAGTAATTGCAATCAGAATTTGTAGTAACTACAATAAACATACAAACAAAATTAAATACCATTTGTGTAACACAATCGTATTAACACGAATAAAACATTACTACAGCTATTTCGCGAACAAAGAACATATTTTATAACAGACAGAAAAATGGCAACGTGGCATTTGTTATATTAAAAAACTGACATGAAATTAGGTCATAATAGTGCTACGTTGCCGCTCTTTTAAGGGATTAGTTCAAATTATAAAATTATTATTGCGGTACATTTTGTTAGCTTGAATGGAAATAGGAAATGTTGAGTATTTGTTTTTAGAACTCGTCAATCCGACGTGGTTGCCTATGTTCAGTTCAGTCGAAATGAAATGTTGAATAGTTTGGTTGATAACTGATTGATTTATTGTACAATCTTTATAATCACTGGCAGGGAATTAGCTTGCAAATAGCTTAAAGACTATCAATTAGTACATGTAATAATATTATTGTACTACATACAAGGGCGACAACAATCACTTCATATGTATAGCTCATTTAATAAACGCATTACTTAATTAATTTTAACAGCAGCGATAGTTCAGTGAGGAGACCAATAGACTGCAATGCCGTCTCGGGTTCGAACCCACGTCGCGCAACTCTGACTTTCGGAAGTTATATGAGCTTTCGAAATTATGTGCGTATTGATTGACAATTATCGCCTGCTCTATGCCACAGAGAGCACGTTAAGCCGTCGGTCCCGACTGCCATGAACATCTATGCCCTATAATATCTTGACACTGGTCTAGCCTTAGGGTATCGTTAGCCTTCGGGTTGCAGAGGTCAGGTGGCAGCCGCTCCGTGTAAAAACTGATATCCAGTCAGATCCGGTTAGACCAAAAAAGCAGACCCCAAGTGACTTGGGAATAATAAAAGCTAGGGAGAAGAAGATTACCTAATTAATTTTGTTTTAAAACGTTTCACCTAGTTCACACTAAGGGAGTTAGGGAGCATGCACTCTGACGCGTGTTACAGGCAGCCTAGTTTACTACAAAATGACTCAATGCTTTATACGCAACTTTGGTATCAAATCAATACCTATAAAAGGATGTGGATATTACTGAATTTTACCTATACATGAAGATTAGAACATATGGAATTTAAAAAAATTGTATTGCCTCTCACGCAATATTTAAATATTGTAACTAATCGACGGCTGTACATAATAATATTTACGAAAAATTTACGTGAGGTGTCTTTATCAAAGCTATAGAAGCCAAAATTAACTTTGAATTTTTGTTTGTCTTTCTATCTGTATGTTTGTACGTGCATAACGCAAACATTACAACACGAAATTGAATGCGGTTATCACAATTATATTGCCAGTGGTCTAACTTAAAATCTTGTGCATGTTTCATCTTCTCGAAGTCAAGTTATAACAAGACACCTACTACTAAATTCCAAGATATCGATATCACGATGTCGCGGCCACAAGCTAATTTATAATATTACCAGCGGTCGACTAGTGGTCAAAATTCGACCATAATTCATTTAAATTTTAAGTTTGATCGTTATTAATGTTTTATTGTCTATAACTTTCCCTTATATTCAAATTTCATATAGATTTCGCCAAGACTATACAGGTTAATTTTTTACCTATCTTTTTCAAACAAATTATTATTTACTTAACTATATTCTTTATTTGAAAATATTTTTAAGCTTGCTACTTTTTCTTTTTTCTTTATTACATATAAATAAGTTATACGTAACCATAGTTACGAAGAATCGACGTCAGACGAACAATGCCGAAAACGCGATTCGACTGCACGTGTCAAATGTATGGTATACAACCATACATTTGACACGTGCAGTCGAATCGTGTGTAGTGTTTTTTTATTAATTCAATGTATTTCTAATGCATATTTAATAAAAATATTAGGATTCCCTACTCCTTCTCCATATAAACTTTAACTCTGCCAAATTTCATACTCCTCCATCCGCGCAATTTTCGTAAAAAGGGGTACAAAGTTTTTGCTTAACATACACGAAACACAAATAATAAATATGAAAACATGTATACATATGTATAGATGTTTTGTATTTTCATGTTGCATTATTTAGTGTGCAAAATTTTCGTATATTGCAACGTGGGTTAAGGCTTACCGTGACCACTGCACGTATAGAGCTTTGACTTTGTCAAAGGAGTAAAGAGAATATTGGTACACGTCGGTGCTAGTCCGGCAAACAAAGTTGGTGTGATACACGTAGAACTCAGGATACAAGCGTTCAATTAGGCCTCTCTGAGAGAATATATGGAGGAATGTTGACGCGCGTACACTAAACTCCGGTTTCGTATCAACAGACTCCCTAACTCAATCGGTAGCCTGCCCACGTGTTAAACATAGACTACATTGAACACAAGAGACTTACATTAAGGATTTTAGGCGTCGACCACTAAACGAATATGTGCTCGTGGAAAATTGAGAAACGATTAGGAAGAAAATAGAGACCATGAGATGTAAATTCAACACAATTTAACTACACTTATCACCAACTAATACTGTATTGGTTTACAAAAGACACTATCCCGGGTCGTGGCTTCCTGGTGATAGGTAGATTTCAGGCAGAGAGAGAGTCAGGATCACTTAACTTAAGCGTAACCAAGGGTCCAGAGAAAACAGGCCACCGCGCGTCCTCCTTGTATAAGTATGTATATTCGGCGCGAGCTAGTTCGCGCAGAGGGCCTAAGTGGGAAGACGCGCCCACACACACCGATTGCGTGACAACATACTTATTTGTTTCTTTTTTTGTACAGTGAATCTTTATTCATTGTGTTAAAAGTACACACACGTACAAAGTCTCACACTTTTATTTCCGAAGAAGTAAGCAGACACGTATGACACCCATAATTTGCCAGCTGTGGTGTTTTAAACTACGTTTACGTAGAGACGAGCCTCACCCTTTTAGAGTGATTCTATTGCCGTCTACTGTCTACAGTTCCAGATACCGTACTGCCACTAAAAACTTCTTAGTGAAGATTTAGAATAGTAAGCGTACTCTAAGTTCTTTTATCGTATCAACAGACTAAATATTTTAACTCAATTGCTCCTAAGACGAAGGTAGACATCAGATTCGAATATTTTGTTTTTATAGTTGAGCTTCATGTATTATGACGCAATCGATGTCTGACGCCTATACAGCCGTCATAAAGAAAAAGGCATATCTAATATTTTTCCGAAATTACGATTTTACGTATTTGGAATCAGAAACAAAAGACGCATGTGCCAGTATTTTTATATTAAATATAAACATTCTGCCATAGAGTCTTTTTTCTTTATGTCGGCAGTATATCCCTGTGTATCTAAATGTGCATTACACCAACATTTGCTCATTATGGCTTACGACTACAGAGTCTTAAGCCATAATTGGCAAATGTAGGCAGTAACAAAATTCTCAGTAGTAGCCATTCTGCGACTGCCAAACTTAATAACGATTTACAGTTTAATACTTTCAAAATTATATAAAAGTAGTGATTTTGCAAATAAACCGCAGTTTTGATAAAAGTAGTTTAATTTCAATGAGGCTTTATCGAATCAAACCTGAGACGTCATGTACAAAAGTTGCTCTTTTTGCCACTGCGCCAACATGGCAGTCAAAATTCACACATGACAATAACCAACAGATACCAGAAGAAACTGAACAATGTTATTGTTTATTTTCTGTAATGCTCTCTAAAGTATTGTATTTCAATAACAATTCTGGCGTGTCGAGCAAACATTGTACGGGAACACAAACAGTCGCCGTGTATTGGCGTATCTTCCTATTTCGGCGTGTATTCAGCTAAGACCAGGATGCATGATACACTGGATGTGGCATATCTAATAAATAAGGAACAATAACGCGATCTTGCGATACATACGTAAGTTTTTGATCACGACTAGTGTAACCTAGCCAAAACATCAAGTTTACCAAAAATACCAATAATATAAATCATGCAACGAAAAATTATAACAGTTATTGAAATAGAAATTCAAAAAAATGGTGCCTAGAAAATATAAATTTGTTTTATCTAGTGTTCCACACAAACATGAATAAAATAAATCCACGTAGCCAAAACTCGTAGCAGATCTACGAAGATATCTACGGTATACATTTGTAGTGCTACGAAATGGCGTAGTATATTAGTTTGGCAGGTTCTATTAACACAAAAAGGAAGTAAAATATATGCTTGTAGAAACGTCAATAGAACTCGTAGCAATGCTCTACGAAGAGGTCTACGTGAGATGTTCATAGTGCTACGAAGTACGGCGTAGTAATTTTGGTTTACCAGATTGCGTGTTAATCTATTATTCTGTTATATATGACTTAGGAAATACTTAAAATCAGCTATTTTCAAATATGGAGGGTAGAAAGAAATAAAGAAAAGAAGGAAAGTAAAATGTAGCGGGTCATTAAACTAATCAAAGTGTTAGTTGCAGCTATTGATAGTAAAGCTTGGCTTCAATTCCTCGTTCAAAGAAACTTTAAATTATTGTTAACTAGATTTTTCCCGCGCCTTCACTCCCGTTAGTTTAGCTTTAGCCAATTAATTTATATCCCTCGGGAGCAATACTTTTTTACCCTATGTCTTATTAAATTATACTTCAATAATAATTCATCTGTCATATAAATCATTTTAACTTTAAACTAAAACTGAACCGCATCCAAAGTTTAACAATTCGTTGTTACTACACTGCAGCTTACTTATTGAAAGTGGCAGGTCACTGGCGAGAGCCGGACAGAGCTTAGAGGTGCTGAATATTGGTATGTTTAACCGACATCACACTAAGAGAGTTCCTTTTATATTGCTATTCTGGTGGGATTCACCTGCAATACTGGTAAAAAGTTATTTAATATGTAACACCGGTATATGTTTCTAAATAACTTTTTAGGTGCGAGAAGTTAGTTTAGGATTGAAAGGTTCCCAAAAACTATAATGAATGGAATAACTATTTCAAGATTGGGTTGGAATAACATTGTTGTTGGGTATTTTTGTGAAAGATCTCAGTGACAGTATGTTGTCTGGAAATGTGGTCAGTAAATGGCAATAAGTTCGCTTTCTGTTTCATAGAATTTGATCACATGGGGATGTAATTATAGATAATATCCCTGTCTACCGCTTCGCAGATGTACAAGCTTGAGTACCTGTATGAGTACATATGTACATACATTATTAAATACCTCTACTTACATGAGTATTTAGCAACTTGTCTCCTAAAAGATTTTAATATATAATTACACATACATACATACATAGTCTCATGCTAACACCCAGAAAAAGTACGCGAATATATAATTATAACACACACATTTCATCAGCTATAGATTTTGGTCCCTCGTAATAAAAGACGAGCTTATTGCCATCTAATATATATTTAGGTGATAGTAGATCCTCGCTAGTTTCAGCATGAATGGGCCGGATCGACCGGGGTAGTACTATCCTCTTACAGAATACTGGCGTGAAGTAACGGAACCCGTACTGTTGCGTTTCGTATCGGTGAGTGAGAGAGCCGGAGGCCCAGTTACCCCGATCCTTTTCCTATCTTTTCCTTTGTCCTTTCCCTCCTTCATTCCTTTTTAAAGGGCTGGCAACGCACTTGTATCTCCTTTGGGGTTGGGGGTCCATAGGCGGCGGTAATCGCTTACCATCAGGCGATCAGTCTGCTCGTTTGCCACCCAATGCCATAAAAAAAAGAAAAATCTCTACCTACCTACTCACCTCTAGAGTCCGTTCCAGAAACTTTCAATAGCAGGCTATTGAGAATATCATGACAGAAAAATTCATACATCGATGTTGTAGGGTGTACTCTAGTTTATGTGACACAAGTAGTAAGCTGTGTGGTGAGACGTGATGAATTTGTAAAGCAATCAGCTACGTTTACTCACGATGGTCAGATAATTGGATATGGCTCTCCCCCTCATTAAATGTCAGAATATTCAATCAAAAGAAAACGATATTTGTGATAGTTTCAGATGAATATTGTAATGCGTGTAGATAGCATGCATGCACATGTAAGATAGTGGGAGACCGTTGAACTGCTACGCAGAGTCTCGAGTTCAATCCAAACACATGCATCTCTGACTTTTCGAAGTTGTGATGTATGTATTTAAAAGTTCATTTTCGCTCGCTTTAACGGCGAAGAAAAACATTGCAAGGACAGGTGTCCTTGCAATGTTTTTCTGAGAGTATGTTATCTGAAGTCTGATATGTCTGAGAGTGCTTCCCGATATTTTTGGAGATGTCTAAAGTTTGCAAATCCGTACTGTACCAGCGTGGTGGATATTTTTTCTCATACCTGCCTATTAGCGGGACTATTTATATAAAATAAATATCCTTAATCGAGCGAGCAATAGCTTTAACTCAACTGCTAAAGATTTGAATTTGGATTTATTCTGCACTAGTATTCCAGTGGCGAGTCGACGAATGAGTATACAGTTCTTTGGTTAAACTGTTCAGTTCTTTGTGTAACTGAGCTGTATGGTACTTTGGTTGTATGTAATTGTATATGTGTAATTGCTATTCTCTTGGAAACGATGTGTAATTTTTAATGAAATGTTAAACGTGAGTACCTGTAATTGGCTATCGAATACTTATTCAAATATTTTGTCAAACTAGGATAAGCTGTTGGACCTCCATAAATAAATAAATAAAGGGCTGATATAGATTAAAGATTGTCTTCATCTAGCGGTATAAGCATCCACTTATGTATGCGATGAATCAAACCATTACAGGGATGGCGTAGAAGGGAATATGGCTCACTGAATTTTGTGGGTTCAAATGTCACACGGATTAGTTATTTGCATAATCCACAAATGGCTTGCGTCTAAGTGTACCTTACGTTCATTAATTCTATGTTTGTAAAAGTCCCTGTGATAAAGGACTTGATACCTAGTGCGAGATTTAATAATAAATAAAAAACACTGGCATGAATTTATGTATTATTGATTTACACATCCAATTAAAACTTATACCATAATTAATACTTTACTTAACGTCCAAAATAATAAATGCTAACGCCTCGATGTTTGAACAGTTCGTACAAATTATTGGCGTCCAGTGCGAACATCTGGACCTGCGGTGACTCGTTATCGCTGCGATCGAAATCAAGGGATGGGATAGTATCCATGGAATATTGTCGATGAAGTTACTTTTATAATTATTGTAAATAATGTAGTTGAAAGAGAAGGCGGCGTTTCTTTGTCGCTACATTCGAAAGCTATCGATGGCATATTGTCGATTAATTTACCATTATTATCCAATTTGAAAGCGGTATAGGAGAAATTAAATGCTTCGAATTGTTATAGCTACGGTCGTAAGAAATTGTTAACAAATTTATGTTTATTATTATTGTAATTGAAAGCGCATTGTATAGTGCGTTAGCGCTTCGATTATAAGAGGTGGCATAGTATCGATGAAATATTGACGATCACAGAAACGTTGTCAGTATTGTAATTGTATGAGGTATTAGCGAAAGAAGATATGATGTGAAATTGTAAATAGCGGACGCAGGTATATTTAAATATTTTGTGACAGCTTGATTGTTTCATTTGTTCTTTTTTACATCACGTCGAAAAAAAGGCCCTTAAAACATTCATTACAATCTAAAACTATATTTTGTAACATTAAATTATAATTAGCCATTACAATATAATCCCTTATTATTTATCTTCAGTCCCACATAGTGATGTATCAGCTTTACTGGGTTATAATACATATATTATGAGTGTCGAGATAATATGACACTCTTATGTATTGTATCCCATATTAATATGAAATGCAACATAAACAAGCGGTAAGTGTGAATGTTATCTCTAAAATTACTTCTACTCTTTGGTTTGTGTTCGCTTGCTAGACGTTATCGAATACACTTAAATCATCTCGATATCTTTACTTGGATCAATGTCGATCGTTTCATAAAGCGTAGTCGATAAAATTTAATCGATATTTGGGAACTCCCTACACACCATCACACCATTCAACAACAAACAAGACACCTTATCAATGTTTATTCGATTTATCATATATCGATAGCGTATCATTAGTGTCGTCCCCAACAACCTGATTACAGCGCGTTCGTATTGTAGAAGCTTTATTAGGTGTGATTCTGAAAACCCTATTGTAGTTGTCCCCTTTCTAAAAGATAAGGTTTATAGATTACTATTAATTTTATCTTTAAACTGAATACACAATACTTTAGCTGTGATATTGTGACTTGAATAAAATTATCTATACAATAAGTCTCTATTCATTTATAAGATAGCTGGGAAAATCTTCGCATTTAGAATAAGGGAGCCGATTTGTCTCGTTGAATCTATTTCTTTAGGAATCTTCGTGAATTCGTACCTACGTGTTTTTTGTCCCCTCAATAATTATACTTTACTTTTATAAAGGCATCTTCTGCACTAAGGATCAAGCGACACATACTACACTTGAAGGACACAAAGCTCCTCAGACTCGGCGCATTGGACCGCATTAATAATTATCTCGTGTAGGATTCGAACCCTCAAACTTAATGTGATGGCAACGGCGTCGTGCCTTTTACCTGCTTAGTCTTTCGTGCCTCAAAGTATATAATATATTTTATATGGAGAATTTTTATAATTATTATATTCTGATTTAGAAGTAAGTTTAACGACCGTTTGATAATATGCAGCAAGGTACAGTAGCCTTGCAATATGTAAGTTATTACTCCCGCGTTACCAGCCTTAAGGAAATCAAATTTAATATGGGATAAACGAAAATTAATCGGTTACGTAAGTATGTTTGCCTCCAGCACTTTATCCGATACAATTGGAGATATATTATGACTGTGATAATTATATGAATATCACCTACCTGGACAAATTCGGACTCATTGCAATTATTTCCACTTTTTTTACAATATATTGAATTGAAGTAGGCGAACTTGGCGGATGTCAATTGTAATAACATTTTTGGGAAGAGCATGCAACCTCGGATTGCCCACCCTATTTTGCAATAGAAAAAGGTTGATAATACCGAACTCCCCTGGATAGCCATGACGTGGGACTCGAGTGTAATCCAACTTGCAGTATTCTGCTTCAAGCACAAAATATGCGACTAGTTTTTTTTTACAATAACAAAGCTACACACCTTTTGCGATTTGGTTATCGATCAAGACCGAGGAATGTATGATCACTAATGAAAGCTTACGTCATGAGACAACACATATTCACATTCATATACTCGTATGATATTATAAACAGTTGAGCTACTTAAATTAAACCGGAAAAGGTTTTACACATTTTTAAATTTGCGAGGAAAGAATTTTCTTCGTAATATTTTTAATAACTTTTTGTAATAGAGTACGAAGTAGCAAAAAAATTCCTTTCGAATAATTGTGGCTAAGGGTCGGGGGAAAATTTGAACGGCTTCTGAACTTGCTCTAACTTTTTAAAGTCAAATAAAAGTGTTTTTAAACTCAGTAAATTTACTGGTTTCACAGACAGTTTCAAGAATCTACTGTTTTATAAAAAGTGGCGACTTAGATTGCAGCGTTATTTGAAAAAAATCTTTTCATTACCTATATCTAAAGCTTATGGGTTATGTGTTATATTTTATTATTATATTTTTCTTTTTAAACAAAAACAAACACAAATTCAGCTCTCGAAATTATTGCTGTGTTGTTGTGGACTTTACAAACATTTGAACACTGGACAAAAAGAACATCCAGACTCCAAGCAACTATTTGCGAATCACACATTTTTTTTGGCTTGCCGCAGTGGCATATTGCGGTGGCGATAATACGACCTCTCTGCATGTTGAGACCCGACCTGACCTGGGTTCGATTCCCGGGTTCCGAGATGAGCATTACAGGGTTTTCCTGACAGAAAATATTAGTAGAGCTGAGTAGGAATTGCATCTAAGGCTTGACCTCAACTAATAATAATAATCATTTGTTTCGGGCTGCATACTAATGTAATGTAATACACTTCTTCCAAGACTTGGATTATCATGACATGAGACCATGTTTGTATATAAACAAGACTATCATTCTAATCTAAGGACATAGACGCTCTGCTGAATACGTTGAACCGTAGAAACGGGAGTTATATTTACTTAAACGTGGTATATATTCACTGTAGATGCAAATCAATGAACGAACATGAAGCATGTAATGAGAATTTAGTCAATAAGAGATACAAAGATTTTATCAAGTAAAAATTTAGTCTCTGCTTACTCCTTCGGCAATATTGAGTTAATATGTACTGACTACGTACAACTAACTACATTATTTGTAACACGTGTTACATGCATGTTCTTAACTCACTTACATCTAGTTTCTGGAAGGACGTTCAACGACATGTCTTAATCAAACTCGTGTCAAGTCATTTGATTCACTGTTGCTAATTTAGTCAGCTGGTCAAACGTATGGGACCTTTGACCGTTTTAGTCATAGTCAGTTGCACTCACTGATCAGTAAACGATTAGCGAGGTTAAGCAACGTTGGGTGCGGTCAGTCTATACATGGGTGACCGCTTAGTGGTATTTCATCTGAGCGTCTCCGTGCTTCGGAGGGCACGTAAAAAGTCGGTCCCGGTTGTTGCGAAATTGACAGCAGTCGTTAAGCCATGTCAGAGCCCTACGGGCGGCTTAAACAACTCTTGACAAAAGGTTGGCCACTAACCACACGAAAAAGAAAAAGGAAAAAAAGTAGACGATGAAAGTGTTAATCTGCTGATCTTTCAAGCACGTGGCTACTACATTGAGAGTACTACGTAGTACCTATTATATTATCAAATGCATGGAAAGAGCTTAGTACGAACTTACGAATATAGTATGAGAGCAAATGAATGTTTTCTCTTTATATTTTTAGTTTACTAAATAAGTTAAGTTCGAAAAAATAGACTATGGATGATGACCGGGCTCAAGCGGAAAGGACGCTGGTTAAACTAACAAAGACAATATAAAATCACGTTTTCAATTTACTCTACTTCGGCTATTGGCTGCACAATACTGATGACGTCATTATCCGCAGCGGTATAGCCGCTAACATTCTATTTGCTGCCGTTAAACCACTTACTTTTTCTATTCTGCCAAGATAATGATCTCGCACTACTCGCTCCTTGGAGAACGACGCAAGTATGCGGCGCAAGCGGGGCTTAAAATTTTGCAATATAACAGCATAAGCACATATTATTATCGTGATTTATTAATAAACTAGCTTTTGTTTGCGGCTTCACTCGCGTAAAAGTAAGTTAGACTAGGCTAGATGCAACACTGTCGCGATTGTATGTGAAAGCGATTCGCGTGGCCCCACCGACTATGGCTATGTCGAGGAAAAACCGTGGTAGGTTTAGTCGGTATTACCGGAATATCTTGCCACCGGTGAGCCTAACATATGCAGTGTGTGTCAAAATATTCCCTCGCGTAAAATAAAATATTAGTACTTTTAGAGTTCGAATAAACTCTTATACAACAGCTTTGTCCGTCTGTCTGTTATATAACTTTCAACTCAAGAACCGCCAGAGCTAGAGTCACGTGGTATCACGTGACCTTTGCATATTACTTGAATCATTTTTTCGAACTCTAAAATTTACGGCAATTCCTTGCCGGTTCTCACTTGTTTTATATAAGTATGTTACTTTGTGATAATATAGCTTTGTAACAGCGAAGCAATTTTAAAATCGGTTGAGTAGTATTTGAGTTAAATCATTACAAACAAACAAAAAATTAAAATCTTTCTTCTTTATAATATTAGTAAAGATTACCTAAGCTAATAGAATCGAAATGGTTTGTTGCTACAGCTAACTGTAGGGATGTGCGTATTGCCATTCGAAAGATATTCGAATACAGCTGCAAAAATCAATACCTTCTTTACATGGTCAAGAACGCTGCACACATGTCCTCAAATATTGTAATACATTTAAATACAATTCAAATGCAATTTTAACATCAAAAACAAACGTACACTGCTTTCGATCACAGGGGCGTAACAATTAGAACGAACTGGATCAAATAGTTGTAAATTCCTTTCGTAATATTGGTATAAGTCATCAATTATGTAAGTTGTAGTAAATACAATCCTTTATACACTTTTGCTTTGCATGTTGCTTCGTTCTTTTGTCGTGCAGCATTGAGCATCGAATTTTCTAAGAGAAAACACACGTAGCAGGCTTATGTCATTCTAAGCTTGGTAGATGTGGAATACATAGGTTAAATGCTATGTAACTATTCTGTGTAATATACATATCCTTGACGACCATGTTTTGCTATACGCCACTTTGGGACTTGTATAATGGCAATACAAGATTATTTTGATACAACTTCAATTAGTTGTAGATATCAATTTCTCTTCCAAGGATTAGTTCAATATTTTTCTAGAAATACTTCTTCTTCTTAGTGAGGCACTCTTGTCAGAGTGGTCGTGCCTATCATTGATGGTCAGGGTTGCGGCGCACTGACGTCTTTTGCCGCACGTCGAGCGATGTCCCTCCTTCCCTGGCGGCTACTGACATTGCGAGCACACTGTATTGCAGTGGACTGCATAACTTTAGTGATAAGGTCGATCCAGCGCGTTGGAGACCGACCGTGGCCTCCCTTGCCTTTAATGCGGCCCTGCACCACAAGTCTCTCTATCGAGTCCTCGTTTCTGGAGATGTGTCTACAGAACTTCAATATTCGTAATTGCACAATCGACGAAAGCCTGTCTTGTATGCAAAGCTCTTTGAGGATGGAATTATTGGTTCGAAACGCTGTCCACGGTATTTTTAACATGCGTCTCCAACACCACAATTCTAGAGCATCGATTTTTCGGCGATCTTGTAGCCTTAATGTAGAAATACTATTTCGTATTAATAAAAATTTCACACTTAGTTGGCATACTACACAGTACACACTGCGATCTGGATGCACAAATGGTACATTAGTAACAATTGCCTAGCCATTGCCCCATTTCAAGTCAGGCTGAAATGGGACACACACTCCTTTCCAAGTCTGTGTTGTGGTTTGTGTTCTCTGGTTTAATCTTCGTTTAAAGTCTCTAAAATTAAATGAATGACGGTCGAAAAGGCCTTAAAAAAAGTATTATAAAGCATAATTGAGGTGAATTAACCACTAGTACAATTGATTGTCAATGGTGCAGTTAAGTCCCATGGTATACAAAAAATATTGCTAGTGCCATAGTAGTATTATTATCAATAAAAATAAAAGCCAAACAGTCCATCTATTATAGCGATAGGTGACTTTGAGATCACATAATTAAAACGTTTGCCAGTGCTTTTCTTATCATTTCACGTTCTTAAGTGTTACTTTGTGATATAAATGAATTAATGTTTTTTCCCTTTAACTATCCGTCTTGACTTGCCTTAGCTTGCCTTGCCATAACCTTCCATTAGTATGGTATAGCTTTATTTGATAAAATATGTACTTGCTTATCGTATGATGTATATAACTATGCGATAGATGGCGCTAAGCGTAGTCTTAAATGCTTATATAGATAGAAATATGGGATGTTGGATCATTTATAAATCTTAAGCTATGTTATCAAGCTATAGCTTAACTTCACGGTTTAGCGAGGTCGAAGGTTTAAGTCCTGTTTCATTGATTACCTCATGTTTCTCATTAAAAATAAAAGCATTCTTTTACTAGGCTATGAATAAACCATCGATTTCTCTGTACATATACTGTTCCATCCAAGATGTAATTTTCCCACTGGCAACCTTTTGTGCATTGACGGTTGTCTATGAAGACGGTTGAAGTCATTGTAAAACGAAATGTCAAACTTGTCAACTTATCATTGTACCTCCAAAATAATTGTTGGGACCACGAGGCCAATTGTTTAATTACGTCTTATTTTGTAAATGATGATTGTCCCCAATTACTTAATAAAACTTAACGCCCCTTATAAATATCCCCGAAATCCTGTTAAAATACTACATTCACCTAGTCTTTATGTATTCACTTAGTCAGCCTCGGTGGCGTTGTGGTTAGTGTAACCGACTGCCACGCCTGAGGTCGCGGGTTCGATTCCCGCACAAGTCAAACATTTGTGTGCATGAACATGGATGTTTGTCTTGGTCTGGGTGTTTCTGTATGTATAATATGTATGTATTTACAAAAAAAAAAACATATATGTATGTTTATCCACTGTCTAGTACCCATAGTACAAGCTCTGCTTAGTTTGGGCTAGATGGTGTTGTGTGTATGTAGTAGAATATTATTATTATTATTATTATTACCTCACCGTAAAACAGTTTTGGGCTTTAATTCTCCAATTCATAGACTTTGCAGGCTTCATAACCTATTTGCCCACCAGATTCATATATTTGGCACTTCCCTTTCTGGATTCAAGCACCAAGTCCATCAAATTACTAACTAATTTCTATAAGTACCATTATAATAATAATGTAGCTGTTAATGTTAATAATTTGTAAGTGAGTACATATAAAAGGTATATTATAATTATTGTATGTACTTACTTACAAGACATTGTGTCTTACCTATCCGTTGTCAGTTTGTGAATGTTGTGTTTACCGCTTAATTTTGTACGCTCAGATAGTATATAGCATATAGTTTTGAACATGTATAAGTGTAACAAATGTTGGTAAACCAATAAATAAATAAATAAATAAATATTTAGTGATTGTAACTTACAAGGTCCGACAGACCTTATAAGTTATAACCACCGGGCGTAGTATTGTGTATCACGTCTCTTGTGTGCATCAAAAACAATTATTAAAATCACTTGTTTGTTCGCGAATTGCTGAGAATTTTTCCTCGCTTTTGAAAACTATAAATATCAGTGGAACAGTGTAATCACTTACCATACGCGTAATAGTGTGTTGTTGAGAACTTGGAATAATTGTGAACACGTATAACCACGTATTCTTGTCGGCGTGCTGAGCCGCTGACGCCGCCCGCCTGTGGAGAAGCTGTTCAATGGATAGCTCATTGAATGTATTCGGATCCGTTTATGGTTCAATTTTGCTAACCCCACCTTGATTTACAGCCGGCGACTGAAGAACCTCTAGAGGTGAGATTTTAGTCTTATCTTTTCTATTGCCTAAACTTAGAGCCATGTATCGTGGCTAGAGTACCGTTCACTTTTGTTGCTAGATCGGGTTATCAAGGGTATCTCAAGGCAACAAGTAAATAATTTATATAAATCGCTTCATGTTTTATCTTGGGCCACCAATCTACTCAGCTAACTAGTACCAATTTGCCGTTAATTCCCCACTAGAATAGAACATACAACCATGGCACTGTGTCCCTTGGGCGATGTATTAGACGGCAACTCCTTTAATTATTACTATTATACCCGTCTATGTTCGCTTTATCGTACGGTTTGGCTCGGGTACTTGAGATTTAGACTTTATAGTTGAAATTATGTTAGTAAAATGTATATAACTAATCTACACTACTATTATAAAGATAAAATATTAGATTTTTTGTTTGTTTGTTAGGATTGAACTCAACAACGACTTAATAAATTTTCAAAACTCTTTCTTCTTTAGAAAGCTATATTATCACCAATAAGCGATAGGCTAGTGGGCAACCGTTGGACTGCCACGCAAAGGTCTTGAGTTCGAACCCAAGCCACACATCTCTGACTTTTCGAAGTTATATGCGTATGGGAGCGAAGCTGTGGGCAAAAGCTAGTAATATTATAAAGACAATAAGGATATGTTTGTAGTCTACGCAACGTAAGGACTTAAGACTGCGCCGAGCGTAAGACGCGGTTGGACTGAATGACAGAGCTCGATATACAAATCGGCACGCGGCCGCCATAGTAAAATTGTATGGAGGATTTAAAGTGCTTTTTTGATAATTATGTATCTTTATTGTCAACCAATAACTTAAATATTTGGGACGGACAATTTTTATATAATACCTATTTATGTTTCGTTTAAGCTGTAAAATAGGATAGATTTCTACCTGTTATAATTTAAAAATCACGCAACACGAGCTTACGTTTTTGCATCTCTCGTGCAAATTTACATAATTTTGTAGGCGAAAATATTAATTATTTTAAGTTTTTCACACGGAGTAATTGTAAACACATTCATTGTTACGGTAAATGTATATTTTATTTTTGTATTAAACAAAAAGTGTTTATTTTATCAACTTAACTGTAATCGCCTGTTTTGGCACATTTCGCTCGGCGCTGTCTTAATAACGTCCCAGTTATGACGCTTTTAAGTCTTCAATGGCGGTGGCCTTAAAGAAAATTAGTTCAACAAAATTCTATGCAACGCATTTAAAGCGCAGTTGTTGGAATGATAGCTATCTCTTTCACGTAATCTCATCCCATATCTATTGCGCTATTTTTAGTACAAATTATCAACTCAAGTGCATCATAAAAAAGTTAATAATAAAAATATTTTGGTGTTCGATTCTCGATGTCTATTACTAGAAAAGTAACAAATCAAAAATATTTGTTACTTTTCAAATACTTTTTAAATAGCGTTGTGTATATAATAAAGTAAGCAGGCATTACTTGAAAAGTACCAATGTATTTAGGGCTAGTTTGGCTTAGCTAGTCCTCGTGGACTTTAGATTTAAACTGCTATTAGTCCTATTTTAGGAAAATTTCAATATACTTATTATAATGTCTGGTAACGTGTCTTATCCGCGATAAAGTATTTAAAACGTAATAAATACCTATTAATTGCTCGACGTTTCGACTGACTTGCATCGATCTTGGTCACGGGTTGACTGGTGTGAGCTCAGCGGTGACTTCGTGAAGTTACCGAAACCTACACGGTTTCGGTAACTCCCTCACTTGGTCACTACTATTTATATTCACACTGTCGGTATTTCGACACACAACACTAACGACGTCTACACACTGACGACTTAAGTCTCTGTGGCGACGTTTACATTTGCTGATGACTGGTTTCCAAGATGTAGATAAACGGTACCCATCCTCCCGGTTGAAATTACGATATTTCGTAATAACGAGCATTATATTAATTATGTGTACAAATAGATTTTAGACTACCGGAGTCTAAAAATCCATTTCAATTTATTAAGATTATTTAATGTCATTATATGTTAATTACCTATGTTATGTAAGGACACTTACCCACACCTACTTACATACCTTTGAAGTTTCTAGTAATAATATATAATTCGACATATAATAATAATAATGTCCTCCTGACCGAATTTCGGTCACGGCGGCCAATCTTAACTGAGACTGGCCATCGGCGCAGGAGATATTATAGTGCACAAGTGTGTGCGCAAACACAAGTGCACTCTCTGTTCCCTAACTCTCATGATCCGATGGGACGAATCATCCGGCATGACCGGAGAAAGATCAGGCGCAGGACCAACGGCTTTACGTGCTTTCCGAGGCACGGGAATGTCTAACACCGCCAACTTCCTAACTCCGTGCTCGTATTGAGATTTCTTAACAGAAAAACCCAATAACTTTTTGTTGGCTCGACCGGGGATTCGAACCCGAGACCTCATGCACAGCAGTCGCATTCACTACCGCTGCGCCACACACATATACAAGGTAACCTAAAATCAAAAATGCCCTTCATTCTCTATACTATAATAGTTTCAACAACTCCGGCTTTCTATACGACATTTTCGGCTGCGCATTTATGCGTTGACCAGGTAGTGAGTCAAGGCTTTCCTTTATATACGAGTGTAGACGCTGGGTAGTAAAGAAAGCATTAGAGATCGTATTACTTAGTGCAGACTACAGACAAGCTACTTGCATATGCTGTTATATACACGAGTTAATCTACTTGCGTGGCTGACTCGCGTCGTTGATGCGTCGTGTAAACGCATACAACACAACCGTATATCGAGTTGCTGATATCCAAGTCGTGCCGTTGAGGTAAAGGCTTGGTAGAGCAATTAAGGTTACATGCAAAACATTCGTCAAAACCGGTATATTCTATCAAAAATATATATTATATGTACATACATATAGAGATATAGATACTAATGGCTAAAGGGTGAGTAGTGATGTAGCACACCCTCATATCGTTAGCTATATTTTATGACCTATATCATTTAGTATGAGTGTTTTGCGGTCTATCGGGCTAATAGTATACTCAGTGCTATTGAAAATACCTAACAAAACTCTATAAACACTTTGCCTAACCAGTGAGTATGATCTATCTGAGAATATATCAGGCAGGAGTGCCTGGAGCTGGCGCGACTAGGCCCACAGTTACTGTCTTAGTTTATTTTAGTGACCATAAATAATCTTATAAATGGTCTTTTAGTTTATGATTAATATAATAAACAAATTTATCCCTTTAATATCTAAAGATCGTAACCGTTATAACCGGTAAATCGTTTATAATATTAGTTATATATTATAAATGCGTTTGTAAAGGGGCATGCCAAGACGCCATAGTAATTCGGGCCTACAGTGCTCACATATAAAGCTAATGATAATAATAGTAAGCAATGCCAATAATTAATTAGCATAAGAAGTGATTTACAAAAACTTGGCATTTTAAAGTTATTAAATCTTCTTATATCTCATCAATACAATTTATATTAAGTATGTGCTATATGTAGGTATCATTTTACACTTTATTGTAATTTATTTATGAGTACAATCTATTAGGAATGAAATACAACATAAAACATTGCAGTTTTATAGCTTATAAGTAAAAGTCGTCTATATTAACCGAAATAAATAAACACGACGGTTAGCGTCACAATGGAGTTGCAAAACAAGCAATGATATTGACATTTACGTTTTCCGGCGTCATAAAAGTAAGAGATGGTGCTGCCATAATAAACACAAAACCTCGATACATCGATAATAGACATTAATTTAAGATAATCAAAGCAATCTTGCAAAGATAAAACTAATAATTATTATTAGATTTTATATTATTTCTGTATAAAAAAAATGAACGATTAAAATAAAAATTATATAATATAGCAATGGTAAATTGCTATTTCGATTAATTACCTGTCAACACATTTTGTGTAAAGGCAACATTTTCACGTCAATGTACTTGCTTACAAGTTTTATTACATAGTTTAGTCGTTTTCTTGTTTAATATTTTTAGAAAACATTACCGACTTGTACAGAATAATAAATACAAGGAAAAACTGGGGTAAATGGGGTAAAAAAAATTTGTTCAGAAAGCTAGCGTACAGAGCAGACGTGTTGCAACATTTTTTAAAAAATCATATAAGTGCTAACAATCAATTTAAAAGTTTACGGCAAAATCATAAAACTTATTTTACCTAAAACCAGTGAATTGAGTTACATCCCAAATCCTCCGAGTGACAAGTGCAGGCGTTAGCGCAACGAGGAGGTAACCGCTCTTCACCACCTCGAGTAAAAGAGACAAGCTCTTATTTTCTGCACCATTCGCACGCCGACGCAGCGCACGGTCCAAGTGAGTGTAATCGTTAACACGGATATACAATGAGCCAACTACGCTCAACGACTGGATGCGGCATCGATATTAACTTTGGTGGTTCTCAACCTAACCTGACAGAAATGCAATCTGACCCCCCTGCGCAGATTACAATGCGTAACAAAAGGAAGTTAACTGATAATTATGACGTCATCAAAACTGAATTGTCCGAATTACGTAAACAAATGTCAGAAATGATGGCTGTTTTAACATCAGTTAAAAACGACCAGACAGATAACATTAATAAACTCTGTGATGACGTCACTTCTATAAAAAGTGAAGTGGGTACTATAAGCAGAACAATAGAAAACATCACCCAAGCAAATAAAGACCTGAAAACTGAACTGACAAGCTTAGCGACTATTACTGAAAGCACGGTCAAAAAAGTGGGCGTTTTAGAAGCTGATATTAACAACCTTAAATGTATATCCCAAATATCAACTCCCCATGGACTCTGTGCTCCAGGCTCCTATGATGATATTATTACTGAGATGCAGGAGAGAAACATGCGTGCCAAAAATATCATAGTGCTTGGGGTTCCTGAGAATAATACAACGAAAACTGAAAATATACAGCATGATAATCAAGAAATCTCAAGAATAATAAAACTCATATATACTGACTGCCCACAACCTGAAAAAATTATTCGCTTAGGAAAATATAAACAAGGTCGCACTCGCGCTATTAAGGTATGTTTCAAGTCCCCTGAAACTACAAAAATAATTCTACGCAACAAGTATACAATCAACACTGAAAACGTCAGAATATTTTCCGACCAAACCCCCTACCAACGAACATATATAAAATCATTAAGAGAAGAACTTCAAAATCGTCTCGCAAACGGGGAAAACGATCTAATAATTAAATATATTAAAGGAGTACCGAAAATTGTTTCAACAAAAGACCAATCTGCGTCTATGACACATACGTCAAAAAACTAACTGTTCATCAGGACAAAATATTATTTCAAGCCACCGATAGTTACACGAATGTACAATTTACAAAAAAGTCATTTAAATGTTTTTATGCCAATACTCGCAGCATCGTCACACCGGGAAAATTTGATGAGTTAAGATGCGAAATTGCTTCCTTCAAAACCACCATACATATAATCGCACTCTCAGAGACATGGATCAAAACAGAAGATGAGGCTAAAAGATTTCAAATCCCCTGTTACACGCACTACTATAATTATAGACAAAATAAGAAAGGAGGTGGAGTATCTCTTTTTGTACATAATAACCTGCAGCACTATCTTATCGAAGAACATTGCATCAATGATGCTCATTACCTATGGGTTCACGTGAAAAAATTGTCATTGGATATCGGAGTTATATACAAACCTAATCAGTCAAAAATGGAAGATTTTCTAGAGATATATTCGCATCAACTAAATAATAGAAAGAGAGCTGTTGTATTTGGAGACTTTAACCTCGATCTTCTTAACCCAGACAGAGTAACAAATAATTATAAACATATGCTTAAAGAAAATAACTTCAAGATACTCAATAAAATAAACAAGAAATATTGTACTCGGCAAACGACACGCACTACAACCATATTAGATCACGTGTGTTCTAACTTAAAAGACAATAACTTCAACTTTACTGTGATTGACTCAGCGATGTCTGACCACAAACAGATACTTTTAGAAATTAAACAATATCAACCGGACCCTATCAAGAAAATAAAATATACTGCCACAGACTATTCCAAATTTTACAAATATATACAAGATTTTCCTACCATTGAAGATGAAGCTACATATGACAAACTGGAAGAAAAGTTATTAGCGTCGCTATCAAAGAGTAAGATCACAAAAACAAAAATATTGAATCGTCCACAGCAAGACTGGATTAACAAACGAATCATATCGGAAATAAATGAGAGAAACATACTTTGGCAAAACTATAAAACAAATCCATCCAATACAAGCCTAAAAATATCATTTGAAAAAGCGAAAGCAACAGTTGCTAAAAACATACAAAACACTAAACGAGCTTATTATTTGAAGTGCTTCAATAACCATATGGCCAAACCTCAAAAAATGTGGAAATTAATCAACAATCTTGCTAACAATAAAATTAAGGATAAGACTGGACCAGACAAATTAGAAATTGGCTCACTAGCTATTACAGACGAAAAAGAGATTTGTGAACATTTCAATTCTTACTTTTCGACTATTGGGTCTTCTTTAGCAAATGCGTTCCTTGGTCAACATAACAACTATTCTCCTGAACAAACCTCTACGACAGTTGACGTAATAGAACTCAATAATTTTGTACCAACAACTACGGACGAAATATCCAAAATTATTACTAATTTAGACCCAAACACAAGCTCAGGCATCGATGGCATTAGTACCAAAACTATAAAATGTGTAAAAGATCTAATTGTCACTAAACTTACTTCATGTATCAACTCATGTTTAGAACAAGGCATTTTCCCTGACAATTTAAAAATAGCGAAAGTTGTACCTATATACAAAGCTGGTAATCGGTGTGATCCTTGTATCAAAAATTTTCGAAAAAGTAATTTACAACCGCTTGGAAACTTTTCTAAACTCTAAAAACTTTTTATATCGTAAGCAATATGGTTTTCGACCCCAATCAAATACTCTTTCGGCAACAATTGATCTAGTAACAAAAATAAAAAACAAAATTGACCAGAAACAAATAGCTCTAGGTGTTTTTATCGATCTTAAAAAAGCTTTTGATACAATTAGTCCCAACATATTAATTCAGAAATTAGCGTCTACTGGTATAACTGGCAAACCACTCGAACTTTTTAAATC
This sequence comes from Catocala nupta, assembly GCA_963675205.1. NCBI lineage: Eukaryota > Metazoa > Arthropoda > Insecta > Lepidoptera > Erebidae > Catocala > Catocala nupta. The sequence continues at coordinate 2,832,747 of OY776097.1, forward strand.
ATATTTTCATAATCGCAAACAAATAGTTAAAATAGGTCAATACCAAAGTTCCCCTCAACTCACGACGTATGGTGTTCCCCAAGGATCAATTTTAGGCCCTTTTCTATTCCTAATCTATATCAATAATATATCTCAAATTGGCCTTAAAGGTGACATCTCATTGTATGCAGACGACACAAGTCTCTTCTATTTCGGACATTCAATTGAAGCCATGATACCTATTGTACAAAATGATCTTAATCTAATTAACGACTGGTTTCAATTTAACTTACTTACTATAAATACAACTAAAACAAACTATGTTATATTTGCATCAAAAAATAAAATAATTACTGACAACATTCAACTAACAATAAATAATGAAAATATTAATAGGAAAACAAAAGAAAAATATTTAGGTCTTATTTTAGATAATCACTTAAGTTGGAAACCACATTAAGAAACAATTAAGTCAAAATTAGTATCACTAACAGGACGTCTTTTCAGCATAACTAAGTGCCTATCACGTAAAGTCCGGTATATCATTTATAATTCACTAGTTAAACCACACATCGATTACCTAGTAGAAATATGGGGTACTGCGGCTAAATCCAACATCGAACCGATACAAAAAAGTCAAAATAAATTAATTAAAGTATTATTCAACTATAAATTTCGGTCACCGACAAAAAAAATATATGAAGATACTAAACTAATGACAATAATGCAAACATATATATATTATACATGTATATTGGTACGTAAAATAGTTAACAAGGATATCCATACTAGTATATCTTTTTTGAAAAAACATAATAGACAGGAAATGAAATTACGTAGTGCTAATTACCTGATAACAAAAATACCTAGAACTAATTATGGTAAAAAAAACATAGAGTTCGAAGGTGTAAAACTATATAATAAACTTCCAACTAACATCAAAGAAGCTAAAAATATGATAGCATTTAAAAAAATGGTTAAAGAATACATAACCGCAAACACCTAAGGAAAAAAAAAAAAAAAAAAAAAAAAAAAAGTACTTAGGTAGAAGTAAGATAAGCATCCAACACATATATCCAAATAAAACTTGTTACTGATATTTATTGCCATGAATGCCACAGCCACATCCATGTGTTTCTATTAATTTCTTACATCCGTGTTTTGTCTACTCCGCAACAAACTGTTTTGTCACATACCCGTCTTTATAAAGTATTATATTAAGTTACTCACTAATAATATAAGTAAATTGTTAATTTAACTTACAGCTTGTACTAAGGTATACTTTACTCTGTATGCTTAGTTTTTAGTTTTATTCTTTTATAAGTGAATGATTTCTCTGTAAGTGAATTTTGTATAAATTCTTTTGAGAAATAAACGATCTTTAACCGTAAATATTAATAAGTATATTTTTTTATTATAGCCAATTTCTTGTGCAACTCTGGGCCTAATACTGGCATGCCCCTTTGTTTGTTACGTTTATGGTTTCATAAATACTACTAACTACTCGACCGATCATCATGATATTTCTAATACACGTTGTCAGCGGTACAGAAAACGACATAGGGTATCTTTCATCCAGAAAAGGTATTGTCCTCGAGCTAAGCAAAAGCTAATGCGTTATATTTCAGTTTCGGGTTGCGACGTATTACGAGTTAGCAAATTATGTTCTTGAGATTCAATTTGTATAAATTTAATCATTGTGATAGATGTTCCAGTTACGACTATTTATTACTGACATTAATTCTGCGTTTGAGATAGTATTATAAGGATAATCAGATTTCTTAGCTTCGTTTATTCATTAGGCTTTTAACCTAACGAATAAACGAAGCTAAGAAGACTGATTATCCTTTTAATATTATCTCAAACGAAGAATTAATAAAAAAGATTGAAGAAATTTATAACTAATGCTATCAAGATTTTCATGATTGGAGACTTTGTGTTTGAAATAGAAATTAAGTAAACCTCCTCATACTTTGTCCCCCCCATACATCTGGTTTTCTGCATTCTTCCTTCTTCATCCAAGAAGTCAGGATGGCCACAAACGGTTACACTTACAAGGTTAAAGTGCGTGCTCTCCTCCTCGGCAGCTTATCGGATTCATCTCATCAGTAATATGATATGTATGTATATATGCATATAGGTATGTATGTACATGTACATATATATATTTGTATATATTTTAGTTAGATTATATAATATGTTATCGGTATGTATATATTATGTAATATATAATTACATAATATATACATACCAATTGTGTTATTGTGATATTCTTTAGTATATTAACATGTACATTTCGCGTTACTGTATGGCACCTACTTATTTTTATATCTGCATCACCCTAAGGTCGACTGGTAGATAATGGCCTTAATGGCATTAAGTCCGCCATTGTACTATTACGTGATTTTGAGTATTTTTCAGAGTTTGATTTTCTGGATTATCAATTTATGGCTATTGTTTTGTACGCATAAATAGTGTCCCAATCTTTCAGAGGAAACTTTTCGTTTAAATAAGAAAATAAACTACCTAACAGGTTCCCTGTCCGATGTATCACATAATATATGATACATAACAATAGATTTTCTATTGTTATATATCACTTAAGATACATAACAATAGATTTTCTATTGTGTCTATCACGGGACAGCGAATGGGTTAAGTTGTGAAAATCATATCAAAATGAACTCTTATCTTTTTATTGATAATATTTCGAGAAGCTTTCAACTTTATAAATGACTAACGTTTGCCCGCGGCTTCGCTTGCGTAAAAGTAGGTTAGGTTATTTAAGTAACATCACTTTTTGTTAGAATACAATATAACCTATGTTACTCGGTGGTATAATAGCTTTCCAATGGTGAATATTTACTTAAATCGGTTGGCTAGTTTTTGAGTTAAATCCTTACAAACAAACGATCAAACCTTTCCTCTTTATAATAAAGGGTGTCTCAGAACGTTTTTCGTTTTTTAATTAGCCGTTACGCGCCAACCACAGATAGCAGGGGAGAGGGGAGCGGTCTCGTGCGTTCGGTGGACTTGTCTAGTTTAGTAGCGATGAATCGTTTCACGGGACAGCAGCGCGCATTTTGCTTGCGAGCGTTTTATAAAAGCAATGATTCCGTACACTATTGTTCGACGTCTCTACAGGATACATTTTAATTTCACGACTTTGAGAAATGTGCCAAGTGCGAATTTAATCAAGCATTGGGTGCTCAAATTTAAAGAGACTGGGAACACAATGCCAGGCCTATCAACTGGGCGCAAAAGGACATCGAGAACGAGCATTAACGTCGACCGCGTTCGCGAGTCTGTTATGGACGACTCACGACAGTCACTATGATTGCACGCATCTTCGCTAAATTTGCACAAATCCACGGTTCATCGCATTGTTTTAAAAGTTTAAGAACTGCTCTTTCATTTAACAATAAATAAAACGAGTTTAAACTAATGCTGTTGTTTTTTTTTCAATATCAAAAACGAAAATCATTCTGAAACACCCATTATTTATTTATTTAGGGATAACAAACAGCAGCGTATTAAACATTACTATGATAGTACTTAATAACTAAATGTACAAAATACAATTATAATAGAAGTATATATAAAGTAATCACATATACACCGTGTAACACAAAGATGTGGTCATATTTAAGCATCACATAATATAGCTCTAGTACAATGGAAAACCGCAACAACCTAATCCTTAAACATTATTTTCACTAACATACAGCATTGTCTTTTTATCGATTTATCAATATCACCTATTCTAGTCGATACTTATACAACACAAACAGCTGACTCGGAGGATCTCTGTGATCCCGAAAATGACCATGCGCTATTTGGATAGTGATATAATGCGTTTGTTTTGATGTTTAAATAAAAATTTAATAAATTAACATAAAATTTAAAATTGTTTCTTTGATCCGGGAATAGGGCACATCGGTTATTTATCAGATATATATCACGGCTTTAAAATATGACCACACCTTTGTGTTACACGCTGTATACAATCCCTGATGAGGTTGCCAGATGTGTATTACAAGAGCAAGCTTACATATTTATTACCAAGAAATTATTAAAAGAAAAATCAAATAGTATTGACTGCTCGATTCGCGAATGAAATACGAGATTTCATATCCAGCAGTCGCATTCACAACTGTTACGTCACCGAAGAAATCATAAAGTAAAAATGCATTGAATGGATGAAGCAAGTACCTTTAAATAAATTTGTTGGCATTAGGTATTCATAGTTCATCGGGCACTTCATTTCTTTCTTAAATAATTATGATTAACGCAAACACAGATCTGCACTTAAAGTACAGATATCTGGCATTTGTCATAATTACTTTCTTTCATTTTAGACGGTATAATAAAAATTCTGTTGCAGTCATTTTGGAGGTTATCATATCTTTTTATATATTAATTACTAGATTTTTCCCGCGGTTCCACTCGCGTAAATGTACATAGGTTATGTTAATTTTATTTTAATTTCCTTTAACAACAATCGTTAAACGTTTGGTACCTTCATCCAGAAAAAGTACTGTTTGTGTTTAAAAATATACTTAAAATATAATTAGGATTTTATTATTTATTTATTTTATTTATTTTATACTAGACTAGTTGACCCACGCAACTTCGTCTGCTTCACATAAGAGAATGTTCCCCGTTTTTGCTACATTTTTCATTGATGCAAGCTCCTATTGGTCGTAGCGTGATGTTATATAACCTATAGCCTTCCTCGATAAATAGGCTATCCAACACTAAAATAATTTTTCAATTCGAACCAGTAGTTCCTGAGATTAGCGTGTTCAACCAAACAAACAAACACCAAACTGTTCAGTTTTATAAGATTAGTATAGATTAGTAATGATTTGTAAATAAATGTGATTGAATGAGATTGTCACAATAATTTGCCATCTCTCGGGAACAGTACTTTTTCTGGACGACAATTACCCTTTGTCCTTTTCTGTACATCTGAAAACGTGTATGCGAAATTTCATGATGATCGGTCAAGTAGGTAAGGCGTCGAAGCGTAACAAACTAACAAATTCACATTCGTAATACTAGTTAGGATAGTTACAATAGTTAGGACATACAGATATTATGACTCGCGCAATATATTCATTGCATTTTTTTAGAGTTCGAAAAAACTCTCATACAACAGCTTTAACGATCTGTCTGTTATACAACCTTTAACTCATGAACCGTAAGAGCTAAAGACTCGCGGTCAACGCCATTCGACTCAACATAGTCGATATACCACGAAATTACTATGACCTTTGACCTCCGATCTCAAGGTCACGTGATACCATTCTTTCGAACTCTTAAGATTTACGGCAATTCATTGCCGTTTTTCACTTGTATGAAGTTTTATATAATCTTGATGAATAATATATTCTTCATAACTTAGCTACATACGTTGCTATGTTTGTCGATATATCAAAACGGAATTGGGACAAGATAACAAATAATATTTGCCTTGTATCAGGACGTTATCCATATATTTTCTATCACCAAACTTTGTGACATGTACTGATACTTGTTTTATCAGTTTGTTCAGAAGTGCTTACAAGGTACTGCTGCGTTTTAATTAATTTTCTCGACAAAGGTTTGTTTTAATCTCCGTTATCTATCATTGTTGGAATAGGTAACTTTTTTTTACCAAGTATAGGCATACAAGTATACAGCCTGGAAGACGATAAGCGGTTACTGCAGCGGTTAGTTGTAACCTATGATTGCTTGCACTAGCAATATACCAGAGGTATCATTTACGTGTATCCGAGCCCTGAGGAAATAAAGGTGTATTTTTAATGCCCGGATGACGTCATGGTTGAATTAGTAGCTTTGCTACTGCCACTGACACTGCGGCTGAGTGTGGTGGGCTCGATCCACAAAAACTTGTATGATACACAAATATGTAGTTGTTCCGAGTATGGGTGCGTTCTTTTATAAAGTTCCACGTGAGTCCGAAATTATTCAATATCTGGTATTGCAATAGTTGCCTTAAGGTAAATGCTGAAAGAAATCTAATGAGAGATGACTCATATGTAAGCCTCAAGAATTTTTACTTATCGGGTGAAATTTAATATCATACTTTCTACTCTTACGTCGGCTTTTTATTTAAAGGTAGTACTTCCCTAGGCTACCCGAATCATTCTTACCATCACCATTAATTGATAAGGGCGATCTCCCCCGTACAAACGCATTGCACGGTCAGTCCTTGATAGATGACCCAATTAGTGACATATCGACTCAAGGATATTTTTGCTCTAACAGTCCCCTTTGGCTGGCAAACCAATTCTTCCCTTTCAAAAAAGCTTATGCTCGATATTAAGGGTAGATACTGATGTTATCGTAAGAGGAAAACGTTCTTTGTCTTAATCACTTAAGAACTTAATCACTGTTGAACTATTGTATTCTGCTTTTTGTCCTGTGGTTTAAGGTATAATGTTGTTCCCGGCCTGATTGCAAAAGATGATTAAAGAGGTTACCAAGCTTGGGGCGCAAATTAAGGTATCTTATATGGGCTGATCTTACGTTCTTGTGAAAGATTTTCACTGTATGTATGGTGTATGGTATCTGGTTGACTCGCCGCATTTATTGTTGTGTGTTCATATCGCACTCAATTATTGATGTAATCAACAATAATTTTTCTGAGTCTGGCGCACTTAAGTCCGTTGTTATTGTATATTTGTTAAGTTTCACCGATTCAGGTTTTGAAAGAAATATATCTACTAGGGTTAGGTTGGACAATATTATGTTTAAGTATTGCGACGCAAAATGTCACTCATAAAAGATGTAGATTTTGAAAATATTTAGATAAAATATATGCTAAAGGAAAGGATTATGAACTTGTGCTAAAGCAAGTAATATGTTTTCTTTTTTAAATGCTATGCCAAATCAAGCATTTTTCTTGTCACAGGTAGGGAATGTGTAGACATTGGCAGTAAATACAAACTGAATTAAAAGTCTTAAAATAAACATTATCGTGCAAATTAGAAGCGTTTGACTAGTGCGTGTATCATTCAGCACCATACACGCTTCACACATTTATTTTGGATTTTAGATTTGCTAATAAACATACCAGGATACAGTAATGTATCCTGATATATAAAAATAGGGACTGCAAGTACCTACATTTTTAAAACTCTCAACGGCCAAGGCAGCAAACATTACCATAAAATATACACACAACTCTGCGAACCTTCACAGTTGATGCAATACAACCTACGCGTCGGAAAATCAAGGGTATTTCCTCTTAAAATTTAAAACGATAGTCTGGTTTTCTATTCAGGCAAAAATTTCATCAAAGATTCACTTTTTCACTGCGTACTTAACTATTTATGAAACGTTATGTTTTAAACCGACTTCAAAAATGGAGAACTCACTTTAAATTACCGACTGAAAAGTTTGGGGTCTTCTAAATAAGCAATATTTCTGCTGCAATATATTGCATGGTGTCCACTATAGCCCGGCCTGCTCGAAAACAATTGCATCAGCCATCCCAATAAAATAAATGTTCGGATAGACCACAATACTTTATTGTGTATTTTATAATACTAGCGGTCAACTAGTGGTCGAAATCCGACCATAATTGATTTAAATTTTAACTTTGATAGTTTCTAAGGTTTTATTGTTTGGAACTATACCCTTATAATCATATTTCATTTAGATTTCAATCTATACAGGTTAATTAATCTATCTTCGTCAAATAAATTATTACATTGATATATGTAACCATAGTTACGAAAAATAGTACTACATCAGCCGAACAATGCCGAAATACTACAAACGCGATTCGACTGCGTCGGTCAAATGCATGGTTATGTACGTGTAGTGTTTTTTCATTAATTTAATGTATTTCTAATGCATATTTTATATAAATATTAGGATTCGCGCCTCCTTCTCCATATAAACTTTAATTGTGTCAAATTTCATACTTCTCCGTCCGCGCAATTTTCGTAAAAAGGGGTACCTACAAAGTTTTTGCTTCACGTATTATATGTAGATGACTATTGCTGCTGGTCAGTATATTGTAGCCACATATTGCAGTAAAAAGAATTACAGTTTAGAAGCGAGTTAAGTAGTTAAGTGAGAAGCAGTTTAGAAAGTAACATAGATTTATAATAATAATAACAATCATCATCATTTATTGCGAATATTGATGGAAAAGCAGCCATTCAACATGAAATATAAAAAAAAATAATTACAGTTTTGTAAGTTATTTGGTGTGTCATCTCAAATGATTAATAATATGTGCTATCATTTGAATATTATAGTTACATCTATCCCAATGTCAAAATAAAAGCTACAAAAATGCGCAATATTTGAAATTTTCAATTACTGCGCATTTTCGTGGCATTTTTTTTTTTTTGTCAAGGTGCTTGTATCTGTGTATCTTCGCGAAGTAAGGTAAAAGTATATTACACACAAATTTCGTTACCAACGTTTTTAGGTTCCACGTAATAGGAAGCAAGCTGTGACCAACTTCTGGACACATTTTCGATACTGTTCTGCTGCTCTAAATTTTTAACAGTGTAAGCCAATAACATTTTACCTGATCCGCGTATCAAACCTGAGACCCCACGATTAGGTACAAGCATAGGTGCATACAATGTGCCGAGCGTTGCAAACTTACCTCTCTATATAGTTCCGTACCTTCTAAACTTTACATCCACATCAATGACCTTTTGCTGCCAACATGTAGTTATTACCAAAGTTCACGTCGGGTATTAATGAAAGTAAATACATATAAAGTTATAATTACAGGCAAAGTTGCTTTCAGTAAGTGCGCAACATGACAACGTGCCAAACTATAGACAAGCTATTTCAGCTGCAGGTAAAACTAATTAGAAGTGGATTGCTTCTGTAAACAGCCACTAATACAGATGAAACTGGGGAAACTAACACTGGTACAAGGTATCTAGTAATATTTAAATGAACTTAGAAATAATTTAGAAATGTTGTGCACTGCGAATCGTCTTTTAAACAACGTTAAGCAGCTGACTAATTATGTAAATTATGTTAGAAGACTTTTTTCTACCAACATATAAAAAAGTAGCTTTATTCCGTGGCTTCACTCATGGAAAAGTAAGTAGTTTAACAAACAAACAAAACACTTTTCTCTTTATAATATTAGTATAGATAATTTGTGTGTTAATCCAGGATTTGGCGGATCTATGTCATGTGTTTGGCGAATAAAAAGAGTGGCTGTGAGTGTCTTGCCTTTACATTTCAACATTCCAATATTCCAACAACGGACACAAAGAAGTTTTTGTCTTGTGAGGGATTCGTACCACTCACTCACCGCAGCGGCAGTGGCGAGGCAACCACGTCAACCACTACGCCATCCGTCGATTATTTTACGATATTATTTTACGACCGCGCTACATTTTCTTTAATCCATTTGATTTATTCTTCATCTTCGAGAAAACAATATAAAACGGTCGATTAACAACTCTATATAAATCTTGATCGCGGCTGCTTGGAATGCTAACCTGTCTTAACATCTGATACGATATCTGTATATCTAGTAACTAGATCCATAATGTGCTAAGTTTATACATATCTAGAAATTTGATACTACAGTAATATTGGACAATTTCAAATTGTAGATTATAATAGCTTAAGTAAGAGCCTCATCTACACACGTAGTCGTTACAAACAAGACCGCTACATTGTACGCAACTTACTAAGCAATCCATGCAAAGATGCAAGAAAGCAAAGCAAGACTTTGCTTTCTTGCATCTTTGCATGGATACATGTAAATGTAAATTCATTTTATGAAGTGTTACTTTGACGTTTATACGTTTTACTTACTGACCTATAAAACTAAGCAGAGGTGTTTTAAACCCACATGTTATAATAATAATAATAATATAATAATATCAGCCCTGTATTGAACTGTCCCACTGCTGGGCACGGGCCTCTTCTCAGTGTGAGAAGGGTTAGGGCATAATCCACCACGCTGGCCTAGTGCGGGTTGGCAGATTTCACATACATATCTTCGAGAACATTATGGAGAACTCTCAAACATGCAGGTTTCTTCACGATGTTTTCCTTCACCGTTAAAACAAGCGATAAGTAACTATTTAATATGCATATAACTTGGAAAAGTCAGAGATGCGCGCCTTGGGTTTGAACTCGAGAGCTCTGCGTGGCAGTCCAACGGTTTCCCATTATGTTGCCAACTATATTTTAGGTCCTATATAATAAAGGATGACCTTTTGCTATCTATTGAGTACATTTCCAACCATCAAGCTGCTATAAAGCATTTCCTAACAGGTACATTCACTTACACCGAAACCAAGATCTTACAATCGTACGTAAATAATGCAACATTACGTCACAGCAACAATGTCGCATAGACATAGAACTTAAAGGGCCTGTTCCACCACCTCCAAATAGCATTTATCTATAAGATATAAGTCTCGCCATCTCTCTTCTTTAATCTAACAAAAGTGAGGCAGCTTGCGATTTATCTTTCGGATAACTTTTACTTTTTAGTTGTGGGACTGGCCATAAAGCTAATAAATGAAAGAAAACTAGTAGCTGACTAACTAGCTTTTACCCAAGGCTTCGCTGGCTCGAAAACAGTACTATTTGTCTGGATAAAATATTTTGCTCCTCAAAATGACCTCACTCCGCCTAATGGTAAGGAGTCGTGTGGTCTAAGAGCAGTGGCCTCAACATCGTCCTCATAGCAGCCGGGGCGATGTTGAAGTCTCTACTTTCACGGCCTGAGAAGGTGCTCCTTCACGCATTTTTTTTTAAAGGACTCAGCCTTGAAGCAAGAAGGAAACGTCTTGGCAGAAAATTCTATGTCTTGATCGTTCGGCAGAGGTACGAGGACCCAAACTTGTTGGTACGCACTCTAGTCGACTCCACCGTGTAAGGATGGCATCTGAGCCCAGCACGCGTTGTTCTGGATAGGAAAGGGGAGAGCGGGATAAAGTGGAATAACTCTTCAGAGCACTACCCGTGGTATATTCTGTAGAAACATGACACTGAGGCAATGTCCCTATGTCCTTGTACGTAATGTATCTATGTCCTTTTCTGTATCCCTGTCAACGTGTATGCGAAATTTTTATAATAATCGGTCGAGTAGTTAAGGCATTAAAGCGTAAAAAACAAACAAAGTTACATTCGCATTTATAATATTAGTTAGTATTATTGCCTCATTACGTATTTATATTCCATTTATCTCTACTTGTTGACAAGTTAGTATTCATTGCTTATCTAGCTACGTCATTCACATAATCAATCTTATAGCCGCAAGCCGGAACCTATTTTACTCACCTAAGAACATTTTCCTCATCCCAGATGTTGTCACGTGTTCGTGCCACGATGAAAGGCTATTCTTCAAATTAACTGACTACGGCGCTACTATTGTCGATTTGTAAAGCCGGTTCTCATTGTCCGGTGACATTTTATGAAATAGCTTTTGACTACGTGACCTTCAAGCGATACAAATTATTGTCTTAATGCAGCACATAGTTTACCTATGTGTAAATTTTATCCAAATCCATTTATTTTTCTCTTTAAAAAACTTTCACACTTGTAATATTATTAGATTCCGTTTACAACTTTCTTTCGCGTGAATAACACACGAATACGTTAATGAGCAAAAAATCCGTGTATTTTATGTCATAATCTAGGACATGGTTTATCTGTGTGCAAGGTTTTATCCAAACCCTTAAGCGGTTCACGCATGATTTAGTAACTAACATCCAAAAATCTTAACAGACTTTCACATCTATCATTTGAATCGGATTAGTAGGACTAATTTTCATGTATGCTAAAGGCACTCCATAGTTGGACTCTTTATCTGCCACTTTTAGTTTTCTTGATGCAATCAATGATATTTCTTAACAGTAAATTTGCAGAATTACGACAAGATCTGGCAATGTGCCCGGCAAACTGCAATACGCTCGTCCATTAAAGGAATTAAAATCTTAAGTTATGTATGACCGTAATTGTATTTTTGAAGCATCATTGCTTCAGTGACGCAGTGGTAGTGAATGTATGACTTATGAGGTTGCCCTTCTGACTTGGACAAAGTGTCATTTTGACTTTCTTCAATAACAGCACTGAATCTTTTCCCTTACATGAGTTCTATAACCATGAGTAATGGTAAAACTGGAAAAGCTGATGAAAAGCGGGTTTCATACACCTCCTACCTTCTCCTTCAATTATATAAGAGAAAGCAGTTCGCAGTGGAGAGAAAAATGAGAGAGACTAGACTAGAGACTTTGGCATACATACGTAATATATTGTATTACAACAATCAAGTTGTATGCATTTCACCGATACCCAAAGAATAGATATCCAAACAGAGAACCCAAGTCGATAAGATCAGACATTGATATATAATACCATTAATATAAGCACAAGTACACACTTCGTGAGTCAAAAGTTTGGTGGAGAATATTTTTCTAGGACAGCCATGTCCGGGGACATCTTCCGGACACAATTTGTCAACGTTCCCCGTACACTTGCGGAAGATAAATGGTTCAGATTTGGAAACATTTCGGATCGATTGATACACTACTATAGAATATAGTTTGATTCGAAAGTTGGTGAAATGTTATAAGCGGATTTGGTTTGTTTAAGTTTGAGATATAGTATTTTTAAATGTTAATGTTATATAGATAATATGTCTAATAAACGACACATAGGTCTGTGTTGTTTTACTGTAATTGTATGTGGAAATACGAATTGTAGAATATATTTTGACGTTCCGTTAACTGAAGAGCGCTAACAATATTCCTAAGTATTATTTATTTAATTATTTATAAAGTATGTTTTCAGGATTGATCCGAGGTATGATATGCTAGGTTTTGTTTTTTTATAAATTTTCCTGACATACTTAATAAATCTATAATACTGGACAACTAACTAACAGATAAGATAAGCGTGAACTAAAATAAAAATAAATATACATAACAAAAGAAAATGTTATTAAAATTATGAAACAAATAATGTTCAGTTGTATTAAAGTTTTTTGGTAAAATTATCTTATAAGAGGGTAAAAGAGATGCAATAGATTTTAGAGAGAGATGGGGGAGTACATGATGTTTATAATTTAAAACGTGGTAGTTTTATTTATTTTGTCTTATTCCTTAAATTAGGGATGAATTGGCTTCCGTATATGGACCCAAAATGTCGGATGTAGTATTATGTTATAGTTTAGTGTTTGTGCAGATGAATTTTGCTTTATAGAGTTATATTTTATGGTTTGTTAAAGTCTCTTTAAGTCTTTATTTATCTACGCGTTAACTTGACCAAGGAGTAGTAGAAAATCAGGCAAAGATTCAAGTTAACCAGAAACTCTTAACCCTTAATTACTCGCACCAAGAAAATCCCTCAAGTGCTCTCATGGGGTCTCCACTGACCGCAACTTTATATAAAGAATTCTAATGAAATTATTAGCGAATGAAATAATAAAAGTCCATGTTATTAAAATACAATGTTTATTTAGAAAACTAAAGGTCTAATTGTTTTAAAAACTAAAAGGTACCAAAAACAAAAATAAAAATTCTTCGCATAAAACCAAAAAAATAGACACTTGTAGATCAATAGTACCTTTGTATTATTTCTTACAGACTAATCAGTATTATTGTACAGCCTTGTCAAAAAACCTTGAAGTGGTTTTTGCACACGATGTGTAGGGGGGTCTCAGGTATGAATTGAAAAATTAAACGGCTATGTGTTTTTAATTGATGTTATAATGTGGTTGACAGATAGCGAAGTGAAGTAAAAGATATAAATGTAATGACATGCAATTTTTAACTAATCTTTACACCGCACACATTGCGGTCAATTTTATAATAGGCGCTTCTTAACATGCCCCCGGGCGTTGGAAGCTTGGCTTGCAACCCTAGACAGAGCCATCATGTACAGGCAGTGGGCAAATCTTGCTGAAGGCTCGCCGCACAATGCCGCTACTGGTCTTGACATCAGCAACCCGGTTGATCCCGTCTGAACCAGGATGAACGGCGACAATACGACCCAAACGCCATTTCAAGGGCGGCAAATTGTCCTCCTTTATGACGACGAGAGAATTTAATTTGAGGGGTTCGTTGCTTGTCCGCCACTTAATCCGTTGCTGCAATTCCACCACATATTCCTTGCTCCAACGTTTCCAAAAGTGTTCACGAAGCTGCTGAATGCGCTGGAATCGTCTGAGATGATTGTATGAGCAGTCGTCGTAGCTTCTGTCAGGCAATGCGGTGAGCGGTCTTCCGATCAGAAAGTGGCCGGGGGTGATAGGCGTCAAGTCTTCAGAGTCTGAGGAAATTGGAGTCAGCGGGCGAGAATTTAAGATCGCTTCAATTTGAGCTAAAGCCGTATTAAGTTCCTCATATGTGAGGTGACAATTTCCCAGCACTCGAACTAAATGATATTTTGTTGATTTGACACCTGCCTCCCAGAGTCCTCCGAAATGCGGGGCATAAGCAGGGATAAAATGAAAGTTTATTCCTTCATTAGCCACCCCTTCTGCCAGCGAATTGCAAGTTGTTTTTAGAAATTTGGATAAATCATTATACGCGCCTACAAAAGATGTCCCATTATCGGAATAAATATTCTGCGGCTTACCTCGCCGCGAAATGAAACGATGTAACGCAGAAATATAACACTGACTCGTCAAATCACCTACCAGTTCTAGGTGTATTGCCTTTGTAGCAAAACATATAAACACGGCAATATAGACTTTAACGGTTCGAGAGCCACGACCTTGTCTACTAACAGCTACTATAGGCCCTGTGTAGTCTACACCTACATTATGAAAAGGATAACCTGGTTTTAGGCGATCATGGGGTAAGTTGCCCATTTGAGGTGCTATAACTTGCCCCTTCATGCGACTACAACGTATACATTTATGATAACAGGATTTTGCTAAGTTCCGACCCCTTATAGGCCAATATCCTTCACGTATACTGGCTAATAATAATTGAGGACCGGCGTGCATTAACTTTAAATGTTCATAATTAAATAATAATTGGGTAAATCGATGTGTGGACTGTAACAATATAGGGAATTTTTTATCATAATTAAAGTCAGCATTTGACAATCGACCACCAACACGCATAATATTATGTTCATCTAGGAAAATACTGAATTTGAGAAGCGGGCTCTTCTTGGGCAAGGCTTGTTTATTTAATAATAATTTGTATTCGGGGAAGGATTCTTCTTGAGAAATTTGAATAATTTTAGTTAATGCATTTGTTAATTCTATAGCTGTCAAATGGTTTTCGGTTACCGATAACCCTTTGCATCTATTTACAAATCGTAACACATAAGCTACAGAGCGTTTTAAACGCGATAAATTTGAAAAACGATTAAAATCAATTAATGAACCTAGTGTATGGGCAGACACTTTAGTGCTACTACTAGCCTGTAACGCAATATGCCTCATTTCAGGTAATGTTTCCTTGGTTTGTAAATTTACAGGCCAGTGACACTCGCCATGCTTTAAAAATGGTGGTCCTGACCACCATAGATCAAGAGACTGCATTAACCTAAAATCTACTCCACGCGTTAAATGGTCAGCCGGGTTAACATCTGTGGGAACGTGCCTCCACAAACAATTATGTGTTTTTTCTAATATTTCTGAGACTCGATTACGTACAAAAGGTTGTAACTTGTTAGGTAATATTCTTAGCCAACCTAGTACTATGGTTGAATCGGTCCAGAAAACAACATTGTTAATTTTAAGCCTAAGGGAGCTAACCGCTTTTTCATAAAGTCGTACTCCTACTAGTGCTCCACATAGCTCCAATCTCGGAATAGTGGTAGGCTTTATGGGAGCTACGCGACTTTTTGCAAAAAGAAGTCTAACTAAACAATTATTATCGTAGCTGACACTGCGTATGTAAACACAACTACCATAAGCGCGTTCCGAAGCATCAGTAAAAATATGGAGTTCTATTAATTTACTGGCATCACAAACAACATGACGTGGTAGTCGGATGGTGTTTAACACCGGTAACTCGCTAATAATACCTGACCAGAGCGCACCAACTTCCGATGACAACGGATCATCCCAAGATATTTTCTCCAACCATAACCTTTGCAAGATGATTTTCATGCGTATGATACACGGTGCTAACAGACCTAAGGGATCAAATATTTGAGCGATCACTGACAGTATGCCGCGCTTGGAATTATCAGCAGTGATAGCATTGCTCATCGGGAAACACAACTGATCTGATGCTGTTAACCAACCGAGACCTAGAGTTTTACTCGGTTCAGCAGAACCTATGTGAAGATCAAACGACGATTGTGTGCACCCGTTTGACAGCTGAGGGTCATTTGACTTCCACTTACGTAGTGGCATTCTGGCAGCCGCAAGAGTGCTAGTTACCTTCTCGCGAATATCTAGCACTTCATTTATATTATTTCCGCCTGTAAGTAAGTCGTCGACATACATATCATTTATAATGATTTCAGCAATTTTAGGATCTGTACACTCTAAGCCTAGTTGCTTTAGACACCTAGTGGCAAGAAACGGAGCGCTCGCGGTTCCATAGGTTACCGTGTTTAGCTGAAATGCCTTTAATTGGTCGGTAGAATTAAAACGCCATAATATATTTTGGAGATAACGATCATCGGGATGTACAATAATCTGTCGATACATTTTCTCCACGTCAGCAGCTAATACGTATCTATGTTGCCTATAACGAATGAGAATGGATAATAAATCACTTTGCGTTTGAGGTCCTACCATCTGAAGATCATTCAAAGAAATGCCTGAGGTGGTTGAACTACTAGCATTGAAAACAGCTCGTAGTTTTGTAGTCGTACTACTTTCACGTAGAATACCATGGTGAGGAATGAAATGGAAATTAATTATATCTAAAACCGCACATTCGGACATATGACCGAGTGAAAGATATTCCTGCATAAATTCTTTATATAATTGATCTAATACGGGTTTAGATTTGTTTCTGCGCTCCAAGGAAAGAAAACAATGCTTGGCGCGTTGATAAGAATCACCTAAGACCTTAGAACTTTCTTTTAATGGTATTCTAACGCAGAAACGTCCGTCTTCTAAACGAACAGTATTTTTAACAAAATGCTCTTCACACAACAGCTCCTCTCTAGAATAATGAGATGATGACTTAGGGCTAACCTCTTCGAGCTGCCAAAACCGTGAAAGTAGGGTTTGAATGTCATCATAATCAGAGATAGCAGATGAATCATTATGTAATAAATTACACTTAATACGGGTAGACGGCTCTGACTGATAACTGTTAACAGGGCCGGAAATTAACCATCCTAATTTACTTTCGAACAATATTGGCTTATTTATGCCTAATTGAATTTTTTGTGTACCTAATATATCCCAGAAAACATCTGCGCCAATGAGTATATCGACTTCACCAGGCAAGTAAAACCTAGGGTCCGCTAAATTAATATCTGACGGAATATTAATGTTAGTCAAGTCTAAGTTTCCGCTCGGAACACAATCGGTAATAGTAGGCAAAATAAAACATCGAATGTTGCTTGTATACTGCTCATTCAACGATTTCATACGCAATTTACACATATGATGTACTTGTGTTAAACCATTATTTATGCCTAGAACAGATTCATCTATGCGAATCGCCGGCAAACCTAACCTTTTAATCATTGACTCGGTAATCAGACACGACGTACTACCACTATCCAACACAGCGCGTGCAATATGCTCGCAATTATTAGCATCATATAATTTAATTAACGCCGTTGATAACAGAATATCGCACCGCGCTCTACGGTTGTCAGAAGCGTCTGCGCTGCGATCGAGCTGCGCCCGATCTACACTCGCAGACAACGTCAGGTTGGGTTGAGATGCGCTCGTCGATGCGGTGCTAATATTATTATCAGATGGAATGTGAATATCACTTGTTTGTGTCGGCTCGCTGCTACTAATCGAGTTTGGTTTAGATGCCATATTAGAAACGTGAATAATAGTGTTATGTTTTCGGTTGCATACTCTACACCCTTGCCTTTTGCAACGATTCGCGAAGTGTCCACTAGCGAAACAATTAAAGCATACCTTGAATGATGGCATTAACTTATAACGTGACTCATTGTCTAACGATAAAAATTGTGTGCAAGAACCAAGAATATGATCGTGACTTTTACACATAGGACACGTTTTAGCAGTTGGATGTGAATTGTTTTGTGCAGAAACCATAGTTTTATGTTTTGCAGTTTGTTTACTCGGTGAATCGCTGTGCAAATGATTTGAGCTTCGCGATAATTCTATGGTCTCAAGCAAATCAGCACGGTTCCTAAGAAACGAGTTAAAACATTCAAAAGTGATGATTTCGTTTTTATCCAACCGATCCTTATGCTCCTCCCACTTACGAAAGGTGCGTGAGTCTAACTTCTTTGAGATAATATAAATCAAAAGAGTGTCCCAGTGTTTGACAGGTTCTCCTAGGGATTCTAAAGCTAGTAAATTTTTATTAAAGTTGTCAATAAGTCGTTTCAAACTAACCGACCATTCTTTTGTTATTGGTTCGATGTTAAACAATGACGAAACGTGGTTATGTATAAGTAACCGCTTGCTATCAAATCTATCGCACAATATTTTCCATGCAGCTTCATAATTATTTGCGCAGAATTGTATAGATTGTATAACTACCGCAGCCGAGCCTTGTAGCGAGGTCCTTAAATAATGGAATTTAGTTATGTCTTCCAATTCAGTGTTGGTATGTATAAGACTGGAAAACGTATCATGAAACTCCAACCAATTCTCATACGATCCGCTAAACGTTGGCAATTTCATGGTAGGTAATTTGACGAGTTTATGAATATTAGGAGCACTACTTAAACTTTTCCTCTCGTTAGCAGCAGAATAATTGTTCACAATGTCTTGCGCCCTAGCAAGCAACTTATAATAGGTTGACTCAAACTCATCTCTTTCGGCAATATGATCTAAATTATCACTTAGGCATTCAATTTTCAACTGTACTTCATCGTACAGCTCAAAGATAGATTTAATCTTACCAATACGAATTTGCAACTCGGAAACATCAGTGGAGGCTAATGAACAAATATCTAACCCGTTAAGAAATGTAGAAAATGCCGTTACACGTCCCTTGTAACTGCCTCGTTTTTTAATTAATTCCTTTTCTTCGGACATTCTGGGAATGCAGGTGCTGTATCAACCTTTGAATAATTTGAGAACACTTATTAGCCTATATATTACCTGAGTGCTGGGTGAAAACAAGGGCAATTAGCACAAATAATAACAATTGTACGTTAACACTCCGGGCGAATGTCCTTCACGTGACCTTACAACGCACAGTGCCGAGGTGTAAAAATCCTTATTTTCCACAGTAATCCCCTTTTTGACTCTGGATAACAGCGAATCTTCTTATTTCTTTAATATCCGGCTCGAAGGACCATGTGTAGGGGGGTCTCAGGTATGAATTGAAAAATTAAACGGCTATGTGTTTTTAATTGATGTTATAATGTGGTTGACAGATAGCGAAGTGAAGTAAAAGATATAAATGTAATGACATGCAATTTTTAACTAATCTTTACACCGCACACATTGCGGTCAATTTTATAATAGGCGCTTCTTAACACACGAATTTACTGCATTGCATGCATTTGTTTGGCACTTTTCGATCATTGCTTCTAGGGCAATCATTACAGCATCCTCTTTTGGCAGTAGATGGGTTTGCAGGTCATGTACCTCAAGAAGACGTGTTTCTATTATTTTTGGAGTCGGATTTACATTAATACGTTTCATTTAGTATTCTTGGCCTCGTTGTACAGCCAGCTGTCGTAGGAAATGTCGTCTCACGTGAATACGAATGTTGCTCGTATTTGCGCGATGCACAACCAGTGCGTTTATGCATGTGACCTTCTATAAATAAAAGAATACGTTTAGAGACCACTCTTTGGTTCTTCATTCTACGTTGCGGGTTCTACATAGTTGGTCATTAGCATCAACTCCTTCTTTATTAGCATTATAATAGGTTATAATCTCTGGCTTTAGTTTATCGCCAGACGTTGAATCGATGTCAACTCCACGATGCATAGTAGACAGTAGAACTACGGCTTTATTTGGTTTGGACACATAGGAGACCATGGTCATATTATTCTGGAATAATATGAAACATAGAGCTGGAAGACCTCCATCATAAAATATTTTCCTCGCTTCTATCAATGGCGATAATCTAAAATAATAAAAAGAAATATGTATGTATAAAAGTGCTCCAATAATTTTGTACTGTTAAAAAATCATGCAAATATTATTATAATAGATACATTATACTAGACACAATAAATATCAAAAATATATAAACTTAAACCACCAACAAAAAGAGTAACATAATTACTAGCACGGAGTCACGCACTAAGATTGCAGCGACGAATGCCTACTCTCTAACTTCCCGTTTGACACAGAAATGACAACTTTAGCGGAAATAAGGAAGCTACTGTTGGTGAAAGCGCATTGCGACCGATCGTAGATAGAATTTTTGGCGCGCAAATGTAGGTTAATCCCAGCAGTTAAGGTTCAAATTTGAGACAATTTGTTGCCCCCTTGAAGTATTATCAATCAAAAATCCCATCGGGAACCCACGTCCCCGATTTTTCCATCATTTTTAGTTAGCGAGTTTCCATCATTATCCCATTAGATAACTAAGAGTAGTCTTAGTTACTTAATGGGACAATGATGGAAACTTCTCTCTAAGAACACAAGTGATGTATACTGTGTGGAAATACTCTTATTTGTATGTTATTCTAAACTTTTTGATAGAGCATCTAATGTCTTGTTGCTTTTTGTTCTACGTATCTTTTTTACTATTGTATTTATTTATCTTTTCTCTACGGAGACAACTTACGGCTATCTATTTGAAGTTGGACAAGTTAAATTAGTGACGCTACTATACATCTACATTAAGAAATATAAATAGTATAGATGGAAAGAATTTATATATTCTCTTACACTATTATTGCAACACTTATTATACGGATGTACAATTATGTTTGATTATAATTATAATGACACCAGCCCTGTAAATAAACTGCCCCACTGCTGGGCACGAGCCTCTTCACAGTCTAATAAAGTTTAGGCCATACAGGGTCCCTTACGACGTTTTCCTTCACCGTTAAAGCAAGCAATAATTAACTATTTAATAGGCACATAACACAATGGTTTGGAATTGAACTTGATATCTGTGCGTGTCTGTCCAATGGTCTCACACTAAGCTACTGCTGTTGTGATAATCTAAAGACACAATACGATATAATGAGGCTATACGAATGGATAAATAAATAGTATCTATTTATTTATTTTTGGGACAGCCTGTATACAAGTTCTCAATTATTAGTTCGACAGTGGCTTATCGACTATAATCACCTAACATATAGAAACCGACTTACCATTCTCTATCACTTTATACTTCGCCACCTATATTTGGTACATAATTTGCCACGCTGCATGTAAAAAATAATACATTCAACACATAAATCTTTTTAAAAATAGAAGCCTCCCATTTATTTTCTTTTCCCTTCTTTAACAACATTACGAGTAGCTGTAAGTGTTCCACCAGCCGGTACAAATTAACGTCTGTTAATTATGTTCCAGTCGTCAAATCTTTTGGTAAAACATTATTTATTCACAGTCACCGTACCTTTGAGAATAGGATTCTTTTTACCTTTTATTACCATTGTTGCCTACCGTTTTTGTTTCAGTTTGCGGATTAGTATTGTGTGTTAAAGTTTCATTGTTCTATTGTTTTACCCAAGTTTGCTAGAGGTTTGGGTCTGAGCCAACTGTTGGGTATCTTGTTTGTAATATTTGTCGATTGAAGTATCAAGAAAATTCAGTTTGAAGGAATATTTGATAAATCTATTTATGGTATGTCAGCATTATTGGATGTGATATGTAATAATCTTGAACTTTTGTGGCTTGTATATTATATTAGTCCATCTTTTGTTGGGTATTCTTACAATATAATCAAATTAAGTACACTTAGCTCAATTTATTATTCTTTATTTACGTATAATTTCTCATTATATCATTTAAACACACACAATTATTTCTCAGTAATTTCTTTTGCTCCACATTTATTTTACTTTTATGACGGCTTTGTCATATCGAACTTTGACTGCCATACACAAATGTTGTCTATACATTGTCAATCGCGCTAATTTCGGCTTCGGCTACTCATACAAAAATATAGTCATCATATTTTCTATAAAATCAATATTATAATGCACTCAAATTAAATTCTATTCTATATTACACGATATAACCAGACAACGCAAAAGATGCCTTAAATACCGATGATAGTTTACCGATTAGACCCGCATTTAGTCCTATAATCATCATTATTGCAACCGCATCATTTCATTCTGACCAAAACACATTTGCTCCCAACGTTCAAATGAAGACTCATCAGAATCAGACTCGCTTTATAGACACAAAGCTAGTTTATTTCAACCCTTTTAACGAAGACCCTAAGGCCCGTTAATAATAAACGATTGAAATTAAAGTGAAACGATGTAATTCGAAACATATAATGAGTTTCTGCTTTGTTTCGAAATTGCTTATTTTATTAGATTTTAAAATGTATTCCTATTCTTTTTATATTCTTTTGATTGCTATCCGAGCATTAGTGAGTAGGATAATGAAGCAGTAATGTTACTTTAATCTTGTTTTGGCTGTAACCCGAATTTATTTTCTTTAACTGGAGCTATTAAGAAATATAACTAGGTTAACCATAGCCGCATAAAGTGTAGCTATTTTTAACAACAGACATAGTCCGATAACCTTATATTATTGTCTTGAATATCTCCTCTCAAATATTAAAATCCTCATTGGCCATTTTAGTACCTGTAATTATATACATCTGCAATCTGTCAATAGATACTGGTATCTTGCCTTCAGCTCTAAAAAAAGCTGTTATAACTCCCGTATACAAGAATGGAAATAGAGACAGTGTAAATAACTACAGGCCAATATCGATACTACCTGCACTTTCTAAAGTTCTAGAAAGAGTTCTAAATAACATATTAGTTTTCTACAACAAAATAAGATTATCTCGGCAAACCAATTCGATTTTCGCGCGGGAGTGTCTACGGATGATGTTATGATAAGTCTTACTGACTCTATAGTAAAAAACATAGATAATACGCGCAAATGTGGAATGTGTGTGTGTTTGCCAGCGGAGATAAATTGCTCCTGTATGGGGTGCCACAGGGCAGTATTTTGGGCCCAACTCTCTTTCAAATATATTTAAACCAACTCTGTCAACTAAAACTGCCAAACTGCGAGGTGATTGCATATGCAGATGATACCGCTTTAATAATATCTGGTAAAGATTGGGTTGAAACTAAAAGTAATGCTGAAGCAGAGCTCAGAGTAGAAATGGATTGGCTTTATAGAAATTTTCTTACAGTTAACCTACAAAAAACAAAGTTAATAACTTTTTAAATTCGGTATCGCATAGTCTAAAAATTTCGTTCTGAGAGCACATGCGTGTCACTTTATTACTCTTGGAAATGATTGCTCATGCGTTACATTATCCTGAACCACTAGAATTAAATATCTAGGAATGCAGATAGATCAACGTCTAACTTGGCAACCACATATAAAATCTCTCACTTTTAGAATAAGGAAAATAATCTACATCTTTATAAAATTGCGTTAATCATAATATTGTCTTCTGTTTACGCGAATGTTATTCATTGAAATTAAACTACTATATACGGATTTTATCGCGTTGTTTATTTAGCACTGTATTACAAAATTTTTAAAATATTACACTACTACTACTATTTATTTTATTTTACTAATTTATAAGCTAATAAAATTATTTAAACCTATTTATTTTTGGTTTTATATTTATTTTTTAGTATCGCCTGTTGTTGCCTACAAATATATGGAGGACTTCGAGGCTCGAGCTTTACAGACTGCCCCCATCACACCCAGGATTTATAAGAGGTTTGTAGATGATACTTTTACAATATTACCAACAGATAGTGTTAGTGTATTCCTAGAACATCTTAATTCCATTAATAACAACATCCAATTTACTAGGGAATTAGAGACAAATAATTCATTAGCATTTTTAGATGTACTTGTCATCAGGAATCCTGATCATACTTTGAGCCACACTGTGTATAGGAAAAAGACCCATACAAATAGGTACTTGAACGGTGAATCTCACCACCATCCTAAACAGTTAGCTACCGTGGGAATGTCTTTGTTTCAGAGAGCCCACGGGATCTGTGACAAGAAACACCTGGACGCCGAGCTTCAACATGTCAAGCAAGTACTGCAAGACAACAAGCTCCAACAGCTGCGCCGCTGTCACAGATCCCGAGAAAAGCCAGCCACAGTCGAGCGCCAGCCTGCTATACTGCCTTATGTAAGGGGTGTCACTGACAAGATTGGCTACATCTTGAAGCGAGCTTCAATCAACACATACTTCAAGCCGCCAACGAAGATAAGTCAATTTTTACCATCCGTCAAGTGTCAATTACCTTTACAAGATGCAGGGGTCTATAAAATAGATTGTGAATGCGGACTCTCATACATTGGTCAAACCAAGAGAAGCATAGGCACCCGCATAAAAGAACACATAGCTGACGTAAAACACAAACGCTCGTTGAAGTCTGCTGTGTGTGAACATGTACAACAGGGGACCAACCACTACCTGAGATTTGACAAACCACAGATTCTCGCTAAAGAACACCGATTCCTACCAAGGATGCTTCGCGAGGCTATTGAAATCAAAAACATCCCAATTTTAATAGAGAAGATGGTTGGAATGTACCACCAGCTTGGGATCCAGTACTTCAAATAGTCAAACCCAAGAAGAAACAAACCACAGCTAGACTTCGTGATACTTTGAGCTCATTCTGCGTAAATAGAAACGCCAATAATTAAATTATGTTCGGGTATTTTGAAATAACTACACTGGAACATTGAGACAACTACCATCTTAGTCTCCCCGTGACCATGGCTGCTGAAAAGCAACCGAAACGTCGGGGAAAGTGTAAACCAAAAAAAAAGAAAAAAATAGATTTAATAGTTTAAATAATTTTATTAGCTTATAAATTAGTAAAATAAAATCAATAGTAGTAGTAGTGTAATATTTTCAAAATTTTGTAATACAGTACTAAATAAACAACGCGATAAAATCCGTATATAGTAGTTTAATTGCGTCAATCAGTAAATGCTCATACGCTGAAGATGGTGTACCTTACACTATGTCAATCTCTTTTAACATACTGTGCTGTGGTATGTGGAGGAGCATCAAAGACATATATATCATCATATTTCTAGAACTCGAAAGAGTCCAAAGGGCAGTGCTGAAGGTTATGGCATCGAAACCGTTTCGATACCCTACTACTAACCTCTACAAAGAATTCCAAGTTCTTACTGTCCGGCAACTTTACATCCTTCGCTCTGTATTAAGAAAGCATAAGACGTTGACATATAGACCGAAACAATTAAAAGATAAACGCAGAAGCCATACTGTTTGTAAAGTAGTAAAGCACAGAACGACTGCCGCGAGCCACCAATACTACGTCTCGAATGCACGTCTATACAATAAAATCCATAAAACCTTGGGTATTCACTCACTGATTTACAGGGAAGTCAAATTTAAGGTGACAAAATAGTTGATATCACTCGACTTTGCCTGCACTGAAACTATTCTAAATAGTATATTTTGCACACAATGACCCATTTCAACATCACTCTCCCAACATAAATTAAACAAACACACACGCGTGTCTACATTACCCTATTACCCTAACATTTAAACATATACACAAACACACACACACACACACACACACACAGAGACACACACACACACACACCACAATACACACATTCACTGAATTAGTATAGATTCTGTATTGTAATTAAATATTAAATGCAATGTATGCTTCGGAGGAACATTGACTCCCACAATACAGGTTATTACCTAGTTTGGGAGGCAGCGTTTTCAACATTTTGTTATTAATTTGCCAGTCTGTGTGTACCTTTTAAGAATCTATGTACATTGTGCCTTATATGGTATGGAAATAAATTATTTTTATTATTATATATGACAGAAATATTTTTTTTACACTATCAGACTGGCAGAAATCAAGCGTACTGCTGGATCGATGGTACACGGTTACCATAGTCTTTTGATCGCTTGCAATGCCAAGGTGTTAACCCAGCCTAGCAAAAAGAAATTAAATATTGATAAGAATAGGAGACTCCGGATTTCTTATGTACGAGCCAAAACGCAGTGACAGTTTTGCAAAATTACGCCTTTCCAGTAACAGGGTGGCACTTTGTTAGTTGAGAGCCACTAAATAGATGTCAAGGATATCCCTGAAAATTTATCTTGTAAGTAGTAACTCTGTTTCTAGCATTCAACTTGAAACTAGGGCAAAAGAGATAAACATTTTTAGTCTAATCTTTAGTTCCAAAGATAAATAAGATGTAATCACAATTATAATATATGCGATAAAGGGATTCTTTATTTTGTTATCTACCTTAATAGCTTTAGTAATTTAAAGATTTTGCGAACGAATCTTAATAGCTTAAATAAGTCATCTCGCTGCTGCTAGTGTTTTGAGTGTGTTGATTTGGGCCGAGCTGAGTATTCTTTGTTATCTCAACGTTGATAAAATATCTCACGAAAAAGGAATTATTTCTAGTGCAAAAAATAAAATACCTAAGTTTGCTTCTTCTTCTTCTCCTAAGTCGAAAAAGAAGACTTGAGTTTGACTTTGAGGTCGGCTGTCCTTGTCGATCTTAACCATTTTTTTCTGATTTACATTTTCACAACGTCTATTGCTCTCTCTTCAGTTCCTTTTGGACCGTCATCAACCAGGTGGTGATCGCCTGCCGGTGGTTTTTCACACCTAAGTTTGGAATGCTTACCAAAGTTTTTTTCTTTTTTATCGTGACACGGTAAAGTGATTGTAACGGACCTGATGGAAAGACAAATTACAGTCCAGAGAGAGTGACGACGAGGAGAAGATAGATGTCTTCTAGTCGTCGTCAGTGTCAAGCCGGTCTGACCAGATGCTTCTTCACACTACGTTTGAAGGACCCAATGTCATAGGAGGGAGAGAACACATGAGCCGGAAGACTGTTCCAAAATTGTATGGTATGGCATAAAAAGGAATTACTGAACCTTTTGGT
The DNA here is from genome assembly GCA_963675205.1 of Catocala nupta. Classification (NCBI taxonomy): domain Eukaryota; kingdom Metazoa; phylum Arthropoda; class Insecta; order Lepidoptera; family Erebidae; genus Catocala; species Catocala nupta. Next base: position 2,859,895 of record OY776097.1, read on the forward strand.
GCGAGACGGGATTGTGCTAACCGTCCATCAGTGGTTACGAAGACCGGCACGTGTGGTTATCAAAAGGAAGGGGGAAGGTGGGATGAGGTCAAATAACTCTTCGGAGCGTTCGCCATGATAGAGGCGATAGAATACGCTAAGGGACGCAATGTTTCTACGAAGTTGTAGCGGTTCGATGTCCTTCGTAACCTCCTGGCTGTCGATTATACGGCATGACGCTGCAGTTTATCTAAGGCATCGAGTAAATACTTAGCGGAACCATTCCAAAGATGCGAATGCGTGCGTGCTCCGGACTTGGGCCTTGTACAGCAAATACCGCTGTTCAGGAGTAAAGAAACGTCGCACCTTGTTTAGAATCCCAAGTTTGCGTGCAGTTGTGGTTATTACACTCTCGATGTAATCCCTAGAGTTAAGGTCGTGGCGGATCTCTTTATCTGTATCACTGCTAACGATATCTAGTGATTTATCCAATTGCTGTACACTAGAATAGTATTCTTACCTATCTATTCTCACCGAGTGTTCTAGATACCGCGAGGAAGGCCAAAAGCTTCTCGAAATGTTTCTGCTCACATCGGTATTTCTATTCTAGTTTTGACTCCATTTTGTTCACAAACAATATTAATAAATCTAACGTCATTTTAAATATCACAAAAGTTACCGAAGAAAACACGCTCCATATTGATAGCAACTACACTTGTCAGATAACACGAACATTGGCGCCCTCGCTCAATGTTTCGATGAAAAAGTTCCAAATCCTTCCGCCTACCAGATTTACCTAGCAATTCAACCTTCCAACAAATCCATCTTAGCGTTTATGACAGCGTGATAAAGCTCAATTTTGCTTGACAACTCACCTTGACTAGTGCAATACGTGCCAAAAAATATGGCCAAAGAAATTTTGACTTTATCTTTACTAGACTAAAGTCGAGTTTGGAATGTAATATATAATGTACATCGCAAACCATTCGACAGGCTTATCTTTGAACTCTTAACAAAATGGGCGTTCGTTGTGAACCGCATAGTGAAGCAAAACTATTAAAACGTATAGGTTGGGGAATATCTATTTTATGGTGCTGCGACTAAAAATAGAAAACGAGATGTTTTTACTTCTGGTTGTATAAAGAAAAGATGGTTCAGATTTAATCTGGTATAGTGAATTAGGGCAATAAAGATATTATGACAGAAGATAATCCAGACTATTGCTACCAGGGTTTCAAACTGTTTATTGTAAGCACCGTATTTTTATGTATTGCTTCATTGGGTTGAGGCGAAACACGTGTCGACGCGTATTTTGTGTTCGATGCAATACTGTAATTTGGAGTCCAGCGACGCGGCTGTTTCTATCCACAGGAGTTCGGTATAGTCAATATTTTTCTATTGCAATAGTTATGGTAGGCAATTCGAGGGTGCGTGGCTGGTTCCTCTTTTCCCAATAATTTTAGTAAGCAACAATATAATTATTTGATAGTCTATTTCATGTACACCACGCAGTGTCACTAAAGTTGGTTAATAGATAGTAAAGTCCAATGTTATGTATGAAAAGAGAAGTAGCACTAAATTCCGAATGCTAAAATTTTAAAATAAGACCATTTTGGTGAACGTTAATTAAGACTTTCCTCAGTGAGGAGTGGTAACCAATGCAACTGCTGTAAATGAGGTGCATCAGGGCTAGATTTCTTTGGGCAAAGTTTTATTTGGGTTTTTCTGTCTTTACCGTACTTAGATCATACGGAAAAGCATCCACATTAAGAACAGTGAGCTCACACACGACATATAGAACGATACAGCCCAATTTTTTACATGATTGAGTGTATTTTATTTTATAATATATTTGATTATAATTAAGATGTTATGCTGGAACTGTATGTTGGATAACAACTTAACGTTCAAAAAGATAAACTATATTTAAACGTAGCAGGGCTCATTGATAATGTAAATCTTTGGAAATAAATACAAAATCAAAATTGAATGAATCGCTACCCATAACAGGTATGTCTACAAATTGAATAGCTTTAATTAATTCTGAACAGCTTCGTCGAGCGGGATTAGGTGCCTAATTGTTGTTTGATGGCACGAATAAAGAGGCAATTGTCTTGATTAATGTTCGAACGGCAAACCTATCTTAATAAATCTTTATTCTTCTCTTTCTAATGATACTTAATAGAAAAGGAATACCAAAGATCATTGAGTTATTAAATATTACGTACTAGAGGCAACACCTCAATCATCATTTAAATAAACTCAATATAATTTATCCTAGTTATGAGAAATATGCTAGAAGAGAGCTACGGAGCAAAGCATTATCGGAATAAGGCAAAAGGACTGTACACGTCTGAAACATTACTCTGCGCTCCACAACATGTATAACCGACGTAGGTGTTAAATTCGCCAGGCTAATGTGGGCTTGGACTGGACACGTCTTACGCATACATCCAGAGGCACAAATCATGACCAATAGGGTGCCAAAAGATAGTTGACGTCAACGAGGCAGACCTAAGTGGTGATGGCGAGATGTATTGAACGTTTTTGAAAGGGACTGGCAGGGGATATCTTCGAACAAAGTGATTTTGAGATCCAAGTCACCCCTTTGACGTTCATAAGTGTAACTTTGTGACCTAAGTGAATAAATGATTTTTTACTTTGACTTTGACAAGTGAGAGGATTTTGACCGAGCAGTGAGCCATAACAAAATGCTAAGGAAAAGAAAAAAAAACACGAACACGCATAGAGCATGTTAGCGTTTACTCACTTACTTAATCTCTTAATCTGAGACAAGGTAATTTCTGGCGCGAAACATTTCAATGCAGTATTGATTAAGCGGTAGCATAACACACATAATGATATGTTTTTAATAATACAATGTTGCAGTAAAACGTGCAATAATCGCTTAAGGCCTGGTTCCCATGTCAAAATTTCACTGTCTGTAGCTGAAACGATTATTGATATAGGAACCAAGTCAAAGTGAGTTCAAGAGTGTGCACGTCAATATCGTGTGTTAAGATGTTTCCTCTAATATGTAGTACTTTTTAACACTATGCCAGGGATATAATTGTTCTTCATTAGGACACATGATATTGGTATTATGTAAATTGAGAATCTGATATCAAAAATATTGATTAATGTAAAAATGATTGGTAATAGCAAATATAATAAAAGCCAAACGATATTTAAATCTAAGTAAGTTTCGCCTTGAATATTCATGACCTGGAGATTGAATTTAATTTATAGTCACAGCGAATAATCTTAATGAAGACTAGCCATCTGCGCAGAAGATATTATAGTGCCCTGATGCATTCTCAATTCCCTCAGTCTCATAATCAGATACGAACGATAATCTAACGCGACGGGTGTGAGATCGAGCTGCACGAGCTTCACGTGCTTTTCGCATCAATTGGATGAAACACCGCTTTCCTAACTTTTTTGTTGCTGGTTGCTATTGATAATTTCTTAAAAAAATACTCATTAACTTTTTGGGGCTTAGTATCTGAAGTAGCTACTACAGCAGGTGTGTATGTGGAGTAGAAAGGTAAGTAGAGTTATATAAAATCACTATCATACACATTTTTAGCCTCCTTGCTGTTATTGAAAATCTTCTGATGGAAAACTTATTAAAACTGCCCGACTCGGTCGTCCATCCAGGGATTTCAAAATCGCGCGTAGTCTTATACCACCGGCCTAGCGAGACAGGCAACTGATATTGACAATAAAAGTATGCCTCGAAAAATTCGCAATGTATATTACGATGGCTTTGACTTCCTTCTTTCTTCAAAATCTTTTCAAAACACAAACAAAAAATATAAATAAAGAAAGCCGACCAAGCTCGCATTAAAAGCTCTTTGATTGATGAATAATAATGCAAAGCAAAATTTATAAGATAAACATTCACTTGAACGAAATAATGTGACGATCGATCTACCATTATATTTGCATGACGTAATGTATAACACTGGACGTTGGGTTGCTTTAATTAAGATTATAAGATTAAATAATTCGTAAAGAGACCCTCTGTGTTATAGGTTTTCCAGGTAGACGGTTTTGTTAAGGGATTATTACAATAGAAAATTTAAAGTAGTCGTTACAATTTATCTTGCTTGATTAAAAATCATTCCTCATACAGAACAGAACAGTTAATGTTATGCGCAAGTATTACAATAGTAGAAAATTAACACGATGACAGCGGCACTTATCTTGTATTCTTTCCATTCTTGCGGTACGGGGCGTTTAAAACCTCGTTCCAAAACTGTCAGTATGGCGATAAGGGGCTTATTAAACCCCCTAGCGTTTAAGAAACTAAAAGCTTTCTTCTGGCTAAATTAATAAAAATATATAGTAATTTTTGGTACACTATTATCAATTATGAATTTGACCTGAATCTTAAAGTGTACGTCAGAAGGTTGGTTTATTTAGAATTTGTAGTTAAAAGAAAATGAGGGTTCGTATAGAAGTCGTACCGCTCTCAATAAGGGAAGTTTTACATAGATTTCAGCAATGGAAAACAAACATATCGGTAAATGTTATTTACTTTATTTTAATATTACTAATTACAAATGTTTGCCGATAAAACAATACATAAAAATGATCATGAATGACGGTCTTTTTAACTTTTTGTCCACCTCACGGCTATTTAATTCTATTCGCAATTGAAGATTGGATGCTAATTCAGAACATTTTCTTCTATTCGAACACTTTTCAAGATGATTTGTTTGGCTATTTGATGCTGTTTCTGAAAAGATAAAAATTACCTAGTATCACTAGGTACATTATATTTTATTATGTATAAAACAATTATTTCTGCATCCTCTTTATGAGGAATGTTGTGAAAGTGAATGAAGCCAGAGAAGTGTGTCAGAATCGTAGCAAATGGAAATGCGTAGTCTCTGCCTACCCCTATGAAAAACAGGCGTGAACTCAAAAAATACCAAATGAAAACGTAACTTAGATTTTTTTCAGATAGCTATTTTAACTTAGCAGTTACCTGATTCCGGCTAGACGCCAAATTGTGCGACACCCTGTATAGTACCCATAATACAAGCTCTGCTTAGTTTAGGCTACATGGTGTTGTGTGTATGTGATAGAATATTATATATCAAAACAGAGTATCGATTTAATCTATATAATATAATACCAGCCCTGTATTAAACTGTCCCACTGCTGGGCGCGGGCCTCATTTCAGTGTGAGAAGAATTAGACTATTGAAATTAAACACTTTATACGGATTTTATCGCGTTGTTTATTTTACTTTAAACACTGTTATTACATAATTTTGAAAACTCTAACACTACTATTATTGAACTTTACTACTATTAAATTTAAGCTATATATTTTCTAATTAAAACTATTTATATTTAAGTTTACACTTTGCCCGGACGTTTCGGTTGCTTTACAGCAGCCATGTTCACGGGGGGAGACTAAGATGGTAGTTCTCCCAACGTTCTGAAGTGTAGCTAGTTATTTCAAAGTACCCGAACATAATTTAATCTTTGGTGTTCCTATTTACGCATAAATTGTTTAATTTCAATGTATAACATTCGCGTAAACATAAGACAATATTAGGATTAGACTATGGTCTTGGAAGAAGGATTACACTAAACCAGCGTGGTAGACTATGGTCCACCACGCTGGTTTAGTGTGGATTGGCAGACTTCACATATCTTCGAGAACATTATGGAGAACTCTCAGACATGCAGGTTTCGTCACGATGTTTTCCTTCACCGTTAAAGCGAGCGATAATTAATTATTTAATACGCACATAATTTCGAAAAGTGAGAGATGCGCGCCTTGGGATCGAACTCAAGACTTCAGTGTGGCAGTCTAACGGTTTACCATTAGGCTATCGCTGCTATCGATGTAGTCTAATACATGTCAAATGTGAACTAATATGAAATTTAATTAACATTTAATTTAGGAGAAAATTGGCTCAGATTTGTAATTTATTTAGTCTTTTTATCGAGAATTAGATTTTGAATTTAATTGCTATTTGAAACTGTTATGTATAAAATAGATTATTTACTAAGAGAAATTTTTTCTAATAGTCTGACTCATCTAGGAATCGATCCAGAATTTCACTGATTATAGCTTACTAGCTGTTGACCGTGGCTCCACTCAGAAAGATAGGTATTTTCTGGATGAAAGGTACCTTAGCCTTATCTGTAACACTGACGTCGTGTATGCAAAATTTCATGATGATCGGTTAAATAGTTTCGTGGTTATTATGAAGTTAAGATTACGTGACCCAAAAATAAGCTGCCATACAAGCATTCAACTCTGTCTACACTTTTAAGAACTTAAATATGCGTGAGTCCATGTATAATGTATTGGCAATGAAAACATTAAACTGGTTATATATATAAAGTCTGCCAATTCGTACTTAGTCTCATAAGAAACGGTTCCTTCTAGACATCAAAAGCATTTCCTTTCAAAACAAGTTTTATTTTTATAAGCTCAAATACTTTTGTTAAGTTTTGTTGTCGTATTTTAATACGTAATCTGAACAGATTACGTAGCGATGAATACGAAAATAACACCAATGTCACTTCCATTGCACAGTAGGTTAGCAGAATAACATACACATGCCACCACGCCGCTAACATTGAAATCAGTGAAGTGTGCTTGACATAATCAAGCATTCCGCTCGTTCCGTCAAGGATTTATAATGACGTAATCTAGACACATTCCTTGTTCAATCTACACGTTTCTGTAGGCTGTAAAACAATCAAGTTATAATGATTACGTCACTGCTTGACTTGTGACGTATCGATTCCCCTTCTTTGACGTCATTAACCCCCTTCCTTGTCACGCTAGGTTATTACTCGTCCCCGTTTACTGGTTGTGTATTTTATGGATCCTTCATTATAGGTGATACTGTACACGCAAGGTGGTCTTTTCAAATTATGATAAGTTAAAGCGATGTCAATCCCTTAATATTACGTTATTGCTTTTGTATTTGGGTACTATTTGATTGATTTTATTGCCAGTGATATATATAAATACATAGACTAGATAAGCAGATATGCATACATCCTCATTTCGCCAGCTATGTATTTTGGCATCACGCAATAGGGGTGAGCATATTGTCATCTACCAAAAGATTATGGGACCCAGAATTTACGGATACGAAATCCTATTCGGTTTTTCTGTTTGTCCGACCTGTCAAATCCGGATCCCATGCATATATAACATAAGTGCGAAGTTATGGCGTACCAAAGCTGTAGTAATTTGAGATTACAGTGATTTAAGGGGTTTTTATACAACTTGTGGATCAAGTCATTGATAAATTTTGGGCCGTTCGTATCATTAGTTAAAATGTTTTTTCTAAGTAACACTAACGAAATTTATTTGATAGCTATCTTCTGGAGACTGAAGATTCTTCCTTGATTAGACTACTCTAAGCTTTTGTAAATTTTGCTAATGATTGTCTTGAATCCTTTATATTTTTTTTCTGAAACGTTGACATGCTTATGACTCGCTTGATGGTACGTGATTTCTGTAGCCTATAGTTACATGCAACACTAGGTGCATAATTTGAGTGTTGTCAATCCTCGGAAAAGGTAATTAAACATGAGATGAAAGATAACGAATAGGATAGATAGGTTTGCGAGAGTTTTAGTTACCTATCGGGCAAAATGCAATAACCGTTACTACGTTTATTCTAATTGCTTTTAAGAACGGAGTACCTACTTACCCAAGCGAGCCAACTTTTTCATTCTATAACGATCAGCAACGACGGATTCTTTTACTCTTAATTCTCTCATATCTTCTCAAAGATGGGTATCTTAATCTTCTTATCTATTCCCATAAAGCAATGGTTTTTTCATAGAAATCTTAGCGAACAAAGAATTTGCAACCTTTTTGTTTTGACTGTCTGTAAATTCAGTAGACGGTTTCCAATACCTTATTTCGGCTGTTTATAAATTTTTTGTTAGTCTATTATTTAAACCTATTGTTGGGCAGGCAAAGGCTCTCTTCTCCATTGAATTTCTAAATCACTCTGTTATTATGTAGCTCGTACCAATACCATTCAAAAGCGTTAAAGTCTGTTTAGATCTATACACTAACAATTAAAACCGTAATCTAAGGCGGAACAGATTACCTAACACTGTAGTTTAGATTAAAAATATGATGCATTTCTTGGTTTATTCAAATGCTAGTAATAATGGCAGCTAACAAATACCCAACATAAATTAATCACTTAGCGGAACTGCTAGCTGAAGTGCAGCAGATAGGTATAAGCAGGTGCTCGAGTTAACGAGTGGAGTGCTCTCGACAAGATCAAGCGTCCGTATACCGAAGGATGTTAGTAATATACACATACTTAGTAAGGATATATTTTTAATAAAGGCGGTGTGTAACCATCCTCGACTTTGCTCCCATTTTTATAGAATGATAAAGATAGAGATAATTTTGGTTTTTTAATTTTCTAATTAAGATATGCTTTAATTATAGCAGAAACAATCAAACGAGTGATAAATAAGCACATACTTGGCTTGCCGTAGTCTATTCTTATATTATAACATGCGTGTTGCCGACTTCTGGATAAAAGTATTAAATATGGGATGTAAGAAAAGTAATGATCAAAGTAAATGAGATTTCAGACCTTTTACCACCGATAGTGTCAATGTTACAATTCTTACTAGTTTCTTGTAAGAAAGTGGTACTTTGCGGTAAGCCAGTTCATCCGTTTTGTCACCATTTGGAAAGAGCCGCTATGAATTATTTAATTCGACGGCTCTTTTATAATCAATTAATCTTGTCCAGTTCAACTAATAACTTGGATGACGTAAAGTCGCCTGTATGACACAAAATATATGAATACAAAAGACTGTGTCAATAAAACATACAGCAACAACATGCATACACACATAAGCGCATGCGTATAGCGATTTCGAACCAAATGCACTAATTGACATTTGATAAACGTTTTTTAGTAGAGTCAATCCGTGACAACGACCGATGCATGTCGGCCAAAAATATTAGGAAATAAAAAGATATTTATACCTTTAGATAACCGATTAAGGTCGGCTGTATAATATTGACATACGATGTTAAGTAGCATTATTCAAATGTAAGTTTGTAAAACAGCTCTAGAAACTTTAATCTATTCTACAAAGTAAAAATTATGTCGTCCGCTTCCAAAACTTCTATCAATTCTTAAATAAAATGTTATAAAATATGTTTCAGTACATCGTTGACTGTGAACAGAAGTACGCAAATCTATATTTATTAGGTTTTGTGCAAAGAGGATCCTGTTTCCGTTGCCAATAAATACGAAACTTCTACAAAAATATAAAAGGTTCTTGAGCATAAGTACATTTGACATGAGTACAATCGTTTGTTGTTACTAGTGATTGAAATATTATTCTGTTCCTTTTTTAAAATGATAATAAAATAAGTGTTTTGTATATTAATATAGCATTGAATTGCATATATATGTTTTTGGAATTCTTGCTTAAGTTATATACTGAATTGCAATTCCTTAAGCCACAACTCCGTTTGGAATTTGGAGTTTTTCATTTTGATATATTATGGTCAGTATCTAAGTGACTGTGCAAGTTTTCTAGTTTAATTAGTTATTCTCCGCAGAAGCCTACTAGTAAACAAACCAAAATTACAGTATAGTATATGTCCAATCCAAGACAATATCTTCTAGTATGCAAAGATGCAACCCAATTCATTCAATGATTTAACAAACATTTAAGTCTTCTCAAACTTTATTATTAGTCTTAAATAATATAATATGTCTGCCACAAACACTCGAGTAAGGTAAATTTTAATACCACGATGTAGTATGCAACATTAAGATTTATTCTTAGTACGCTAGGTGCAGTAAGTCACAAAAGGTTGTATGATAAAGAAATTGCTTCAAAACCTCAAACTAGTTCAGTGTAACGCGTGCGTAAACGTTATCAAATCTAAATATAGCTAAGGCTTATTAATGGCAAAACTAATCTAGTCGTATTCTGCATCGGCATGGACGATGTCCACAATTTTGTTAAGCTGTAGTTATTGCCCCCGCGGGCATTCGTCATCCAGTTTCAAATACACTGTTTACAGACTCCTCTGATTTATCTCCACTTTCGACACTAGGGATTTTGACAAAGGGGCCCTGCCGATAAATTAGGAGTCGCTTGCAATTTTGCCTAGTAATACTATGAAGGTCACTTAATGACGTAGGTATTTTATCTTCTGATTTTAAATTGTGAGAATATGCGAATAAACTATCGATACAATATCGATAGTTTATTCGCATAATCTTACAATTTAATTATTTTAAGGTTATCTAAAGATTGATATTAAAAATGAAGATTATTTACAATTTGGGTTGCATAATAGTAGAATTATTGTTAAGCCCTTCAGCCAATGTAAAGTTATTGCATGTCCTGGAGTTGGTGCAGACCTCTCGCTGCCGGCCTTAATCAAAACCATGGTCGACAGTGAGTGGAGCTGAGTAGTGATCGCATGCCTTCCGCAGGCCACTGGGTGGGAGCGACGCCCTTTGTGGTACTAGGGCGTCGCCGGCAGGCATATCTTGCCTGCGTTAGGTACTGCTGGGTGGGTCGCTGATGTAGTTTCAGTTCCAGTGACCCAGCCATCATTCAAGGCAGGGAGTTGGCACACCGTGGTAGGTTTAGTCGGTAGGACCCCGGAGGTTTCCATCTGTTGTCAGGTGAGCCCAATATATTGTGACTACTCCCCGAGAAAAGCGTAAATGCAATCCCTCACTTAAAAAACACGGTTTATCCCATTAATGCAGTTGGTAGGATTGGAACCCATTTACAAATAGTTTATCAGTTTAATCGCTGGCGAAATAATTTTTAGGCTTCATATTTTTATTTGAATTTTGGTATTTACCCTGTCCTTATTACCTAAACGATTTTAATGTATCTAATGTATAAAGTCTTTTATGCAACATTTTCTCTTTGTTTTATATTTACTTGTCCTAACATTGATCTAATAAAGCTGTAAACAACTATCCAATACCGTTTCAAACTATCAACACTATTCTAGCAGTTTCTATAATATGTTCCGTTACATACACAACGTTGGAACGAGTATCTGCACGCTGTACAAATATTTATCCCGAGCGAGCTTTGCTCTGAAAATGGACGGTCGTTCGGTCGGATATTGAGGTAGTTGGTCAAGTTATAACGTATATATAAAAAAGGCAAGCCTGCAGTTTGCGATGCCTTTTATTCATCTGTTTGGTTGAAGCAGATTAACAAAAGAAATAATTGTTTGTTATTGCAGCTATGTTATTTTGAATTTTTTTTTTTTTATTGGCTTTGGTGGCAGACGAGCTAGTGGCCCACCTGATGGAACGTGGTAACCGCTGCTCATGAACTTCAGCAATGTCAGGATACAGCAAAGCCGCTGCCTACCACCAAAGTATGTGTGATATCAATATTTCGGTAGTAGCAATAGAAAAGTATTACCCTAATGCAACATAACAACAATGGAACTTACGATCGAGTGGTTACGGATTTAAATCCCACTCATTGCACTAGTAACATGAATCCGTTAACCTAACCTAATACAAGAATACTAGTATTTTGCAAGCCCTATCGGCAGTAATATAAAAAAAACGCACACAAACTTCAGTAATAACTTAACTACTTGGCCAACTCTCGGCCATTGGCGACCAGCCACAATTATTTTCCATTGCGTCTCAATTCCAGTTTTTGAACGAGATAACTATAATAAAATTTACGATTAGCCAGTGTTAACATATCCATAATAATAACTATGATAAGCAAAATGGAAAATGTAATTTATGTTTTTAAGAAGCTTTGTTTTGACTCCATGGGTAACGATGCAAGCAATTCCCACGTGCCAAAAGTTGTGGCTTCGATTAAAGTACAAAAAAAATTGTAATCCTCAAATAACTGTAGTGTGTCTGGGTGTGTAACTATGTTTATAAAGTTCTCGACGACATAAAAATCCTTAGTGTCGGAGTGCCTTATTTAAAAACAAACGTAGCTTACGGTTCACCTGATATTAATTGGTTACCCTAGTATATTATGGTTGCTAGCTAAGATAATAATGATCCTGCAATATAAAGAAGCTGCGCAGCCTGCGCAAGAAGTAAAGACTATAATCTCACAATTCTTAAGAAAGCAAGCAAGAAATATACTAAGAAAGTCTTTAGAACCCCACTGTTTTCCTGAACAATTAAATGTAGCTCTAATTTCCTCGGACTGCTTCCACACTCCTCGCTTAAACTTTCTACCTTAAAGTCTAATAAACACTAATAGCTGACGTAAAAAAAAAACATAAAAACAATTTGTACCAAACTTTATACAGCGGCCCTATTGATAAAACTAGACTAGTGGCATTATTGTAATGTCAAATTCATACCAATCATATATCTCTCCACGTTTAACAAGTCGAAACATATTTTAAATACTCGTGGTATCGATATTTAAACTAACTTTTAAACTTTTCTAACAAAGTAACAAACCTTATAAGCGCTTCTATAAGTTATAAACACTGCCGGAGCCAGATAGTTTTATAACTACTTTGATTAAAAAGCAATTAACTAGTGGGGTAGAAAGTACTCGTAAGAAAGTTGTAACCCGTTCTTGTTACGAGTGATTGATGCGTTCTGGGGTCGAATCGGCCACGGGACTTTGAGGGTTAAGTCTTATAGTTTTATTAACTTAAGTTTGATGAAGTAGCCGTTTCTTAAATGCTAGTTACGGAGCAATTAAAAGCTAGAAAGTCTTCCGGGTCTGATGAAGTTTCAATCGATTAGAGAATTTTATAAACTTAAGATAGATTTTGTTTTAGTGTTATAGAATTTTTATCTACCATCTAATATGCATAGATTTACAGTCAAAGCCGAGGTGTAATACACATGTATATTGTTAGATATAATTTTGCTTCATCATATTAAATAGTTAATTATCGCTCGCGTTAACGTTGCGAAAAAAACCTGAGGAAACCTGCATGTCTGAGAGTTACGCATAAGGTTCTTGCAGATATCTGAGCCCAACTGGGCTAACCGCTGTTGCACGGCGCGAATCAATTGGTACTGAAACCAATTGATTCGCGCCGTGCAACAGCGCTGTCGGACTCTTTAAGCCTCTTTTCAGCCTTTGTGAATAAACAAGTTCTAAAAGAAATCTCCAGTAACATAACAAGAAAACTGGCACTAACTGGCCTAAGAGAAATAAACTTATACGAAAGGGACTATTTAAAAATAACTTATATTAGGATCTTTACGTATTGGATGTAAATTATCATCATTCATCCAAATGAACCAACTGCTGGGTATAGGCTGCTCTGGCGATCTATCTATCTCTATTGTGGCGCTCTTCAGAATTCTATGTTAGTTTAATTCAGCGAGATTCACATTCAGACCAACCCTAGTCGGTGCATCAGTCGTCTGTGTATTCAGTTCACTTTATGACTGTCTAGCTCAACACTCCATCATACCTTATTGCCTATTTCTATACTCCACTCCACCATGATAGTCTTTTTATAACCATAAGGACCTTTATATGCATACGTAACGGATTACCATTATATTGTTTTAACATGATGATATTTTTAACCCACGGTCCAATATGTCCAATATTAGAAGCGCCATCCAAAGTCAAAATCATTTCGTAACTGATTTAAAAAATAAATCTTTTATATATTACCCTCGCGAAGCTCAGCAACTTCCATTTAACAATGTCAGCAATTTGTAAGAGTCCAATATTGCATCGCGTCTATAAGTTAATCGCTGACGATAAGACAGTAGTACGCTACCTCTGTGGTATAGGAAAAAAAGGCTGACATATTTTAGTCAATGATTATCTACTTATTATTTTAGCAATTTTAAATTATTGCCAGGCTTAAACCGCACTAAAGAATTCTAGAAGTTTCAAAGTAATGTCGCTTACTTCCAACGGTCTTTGAATAATCTCAGTCTTATTTTAATCCTGTAAAGGGATGAGCTCTATGAAATACCCAATAGCTATCAAATAAATGAGATTATACCATCACCTATTTCCTCCCCAATGCATTTAGATGTTAAAATTACAACTTGTTCAATTTATGAAAACAAATCATTACACGGCGACTTCAAATGAGATAACTTGAGCAATCTTCGCGTGAGTTTCGCTCAAAACTTGTAATATATGACTTCCTTATAAAGTTGAGAACATGAGTGAACATCATATTTGAGATTATAATATATTTTTGACGCCTACTAGTTCTTAAACTTTGAACGTTTATGTTAAACTTGCTTAAATAAAATAAGTTTATATTTTACCAGTATCAGAAGTATTACAAAGTTTCTTCTTCCTAGCCTTTATTATTCCCAAGTCACTTGGCGTCGGCTTTTATGGTCTAACTGGATTTGACTGGATATCAGTTTTTACACGGAGCGGCTGCTACCTGACCTACGCAACCCGAAGGCTAACGATACCCTAAGGCTAGACCAGTGTCAGGATATTATAGGGCACTGACTTCCCAATAACGACTGCCATAGATGGTCATGGCAGCTGGGACCGACGGCTCTACGTGCTCTCCGAGGCACGGTATTATTGAATAAATTTTCTCCCTTTTTTAATATTAATTTCTATAAAATAATATATCAGATATAAGTTTGTTATGTTATTCCGTCTTTAGATTCCGTATTACCACTAAGACATTTCTAGATAAAATACTTACTTTGCACAACTCTGAAATGAACCTTATATTTCTCGGTAAGTAATAGCGCATCCAGTTTAATCTATGCCAATAGACAAATGAGTCACAATCTAATACCGCACTAAAAACCAAAATAAAACATGATGACGTTTCCTATTTTACTTTTTCTGCTCTGTTTATCGCTTGCATTTTCTTTTCTCTTCGAATAAAGATATAACAAAAAGAAAGAATCCTTTATTGTGAGTAGCGAGACTAAGGCAGGCGGTGACAAAGCTTGCTGTCAGCTTGCCCGGATAATCCCAGGAAGACGCAGCTTTACAGGTAATTCGCTTTTTTTAGAAGTAACTTCATCAACTCCGTGAAAACAAGGAATATTGGCTTTGCTATCGAGTTTTATAATGAACAGCTTTACGTGAAATGTTCCAGGCTTTTTATTTATTCTATGTCAATCATAATCTTAAACATAAAGTGTTCTATATTTAGATGCTTGCGTACCCGTTTTTGTATTTATTAAGGAGTTGAAAAGTTAGTTTTGAAACGAAGTATTTTTTTCTCTCTATAAATCTGCATTCAGTTTTCTACTATAAGAAGATAGTTTGGGAAGCCTTGTCAGGTCAAGTGTATCCTCCAGCGAGGATAGCTATTATATGATGACATTTCACTACAGTACATCTTTTCTCTTGAGACGTTTTTGATAGCCGCGCGTGATTAGACTCACCGCAAGTACATTTGGGTGCTTTTCGAGCCGCTTCTGATACCTA
Source organism: Catocala nupta (assembly GCA_963675205.1). NCBI lineage: Eukaryota > Metazoa > Arthropoda > Insecta > Lepidoptera > Erebidae > Catocala > Catocala nupta. Next base: position 2,875,290 of record OY776097.1, read on the forward strand.
ATTTTTGAGGATTGAATTTTCTCCTTTACAGTGATTATGTTTAGGTGTGCGTGGATTTCGCAATTAGTAATAAAACACGGAACATGCGCTGTCGTTCTTAATATTGCATTCTGCATTCTTTGCAATACTGCAATGTTTGAAATACTTGCACTGCCCCAAAGTTAATTACCATGATTATGTCCAAATTGGTTTTAATGTGGACTTGTACATGTACACATATTTCGACCCAGCATCCAGTAGAGGTTTCTGTGCCGTATATTGAGTTCTTCTTTCTTAGTTTTTATATGCTGGTTCACGTTAAACGGTGATCCAGGTGAATGCCCAGATATCTTACACTGCCTTTGGGTGGTCATATAGAATTTTCTAGGAGTACAGGAGGACAGTTTTAGCGCCGAAGTGTGAAGGTGACCTGCACTGACTATGCGCTAACTCTTATCCTCTATTTTTTAAAGCCACTCTGTAATAGCGTCGAGGCCTTGTTGGAGTTGCTCTGTGGCCAGCTAAGTACTTGCAAGTTATAACCTAGTGAGTTAAACTCTTTTTTACGTGGTCAAATCAGATCGTAGATGTCAATCAAAAAACCGCGCATCATTAACGGATAGACTTGATCGACTATTTATATAATTACTTTGGGAAGTGACATAAGCCGTACCAGTAACAGTGAAACTTTACCCGAAGGATCAGTACCTGCAAGTTATATCTCGGATATCGCAAGCGACCGTAGTCAAAGTCAAAATAATTTATTCCTTTAGGTCACTAAGTAACATTTATGAACTGCAGCAGGTATCTTTTAATAGGTTCAACCCTTTGCTTGATCCTAGCAACTAACCTAAATGTAAATTCAGTAACTTCACTAAACTCACTAACGTAGAAACTTTGGCGTTCATAAATTAATAAAGTTTAGTTTTAGTCATTAGTTAATAAATTCTTTTTTATTTTATTTTGCTCGTCAATATGACCGCACTCCGCCTGATGGTAAGCAGTCGTGTGGTCTAAGAGTAATAGCCTCCACACCGTCCTCATAGCAGCCGAGGCGATGTTGAGGTCTCTACTTTGATGGCCTGAGAAGGTGCGGTTGAGGACCCAAACTTGTTGGTACGCACTCTAGTTGAGTCTACCGTGTAAAGATGGCATATGAGCCCAGCACGCGTTGTTCTTGATAGGAAAGGGTAGGGTGGGATAAGGTGGAATAACTTCAGAGTTCCCCGTGGTATATACTGTAGAAACATGTCAATGAGGCAATGTCCCTACGAAGTTGCAGATCCTTTATTCATTTAGGTCATAGAGTAACTTTTGACTTGGACTTTAAACGACTTTCACGCACGCGGGTGAAATGATTGCTGAAAGCGTACAGTGTTGGATGAAAACTTTTCCAGGATAAAAAAGTGATCATATGATAAAATCATAAAACAAAGTAGAAAGGTGACGATATCACCTAGTCAAACAGAGAAACACTCCTCGTGAATTTGACGGTAGAACACGCATAGGGACCTAAATGCCTTACTTGGTGCCCACGTCTACACTCCGGCCTTGAGATTAAAATCATTGACGATTCGAATAGCACGCTCCTGTAGGGATCCAAAGAGATCGAGGTGGTATTTGGCGGCCTCTGCCCGTTTGAGCTGACTTATGAACAGTATTCCAAATGACGCTGGTCCTGTACATTCTATCAGGCAGGCCGTATGATTGCTTTTTACATTGGTAGTATAAAAAATACTGCAAATATATAAAGCAAAGCGCCTCATTTGCTCACAAGTATTCATCAGTACCAGCCTCATTATTCTCCCATACCCATTCCTCTAATCCAACATAACTTATAGCCCTAATAATACGAATGGACATTTATATTCTGCGAGAGACGGTGACATCAAAAGCGGTTTATTAAACGGATACCGGTATACCATAACATTATAATCTACGGGTAGTGAATCCGTTCATTTGAACAGTTTCATTTAGTGAATGACGATCTTATTCCAGATTAGGGTTGTCATATCTCATTACACGCATGCATTTTTAAGGTTTTGACCACTATAGGAAAATATGAACTAACTAGCTGACCCGCGCATCTTCGTTTGCTTTACATGAGACAATTTCTCTCATTTTTCATTTATGCTCTGCCCCTATTGGTTGTAGCGTGATTTTATAATATAGCCTGCCTTCCTCAATAAATGGACTATCCAACACTAAAATAATTTTTAATCTCGTACCAGTAGTTCCTGAGATTAGCGTGTTCAACCAAACAAACAAATAAACAAACAAACAAATTCTTCAGCTTTATAATATTAGTATAGATATGACAGACAGGACTCATCTTTTACAAGTTAAGCACCTCCTGCATCTATGATACTCTATTAGTTGCAAGAGGCTTGGAAACTCAGAACAGTTGTTTGTTGATTAAAAATTTAAGTCTTGTGTGGGATTCAATCCACAACACGCAGCTTATTGTTAGTGACAACGTGATCATTCAACGACTACGCTATAAATGTACTCGAATTTCGTTCAAATGTTACTATACGTTAAGAAAACTTATTCTGCTTTATTTTCTGCAATTACTTCTATACCTATGTCTTACTTCTGTAACATTCTCTTTTGTATTGTCAAGCATTAGAACATATTTTCATTAAAACTCAAAGCTTAGCGTTGAGTGAAAAGATCTTCTACCCAAACTTCTGCCACTATACTATCCTGTAGTAGATTGGTATACTTTTTGAACAACTTAACGTTTCGCCCAGTTTGCTCTTTCCATAGTCACAATCATACTGGTCCGCCAATGTCAGACCTCCGTTTGTGAGGTAGATGTACCTATATCCACCTGAAAATTTTGTTTTCTACATTTACCGTGTCTGTATTCTTAGCCTTAGTGGACTGCAGATAAAGGAGGTGTTGTGTTAATATAATTAGTAGATTCCACGTCGCATATAGTGTGAAGTCCTGTTTCTGATTGAAGGTATACAAATACCGGGGTAATACTACCCTCTCACAGAATACCAGCGTGAAATAACGGTACCCGTACTGTTGCGTTTCGTATCGGTGAGTGAGAGAGCCGGAGGCCCAGTTACCCCATTTTTCCTATCCTTTCCTTTGTCCTTTCCCTCCTTCATTCCCTTTTAAATGGCTGGTAACGCACTTGTAACTCCTTTGGGGTTACGAGTGTCCATGGGTGGCGGTAATCGCTTACCATCAGGCGATCCGTATGCTAACTGGCCAATCTACTCCATAAAAAAAACCTGAACATGATCGCGATATAAATCATGCAACGGCAGTAAGTAACATTAATTCCGAAATAAGCTCACAGTAGAATTCGTTTTTAATGCTTACAAAGTTGCCAACCCTACTATGAAGCTGGCCGTATAACTGAGTTTATAGCCGACAGATGGCGGGACCATCGGGAGCGAAGCGGACAGTTTGTGAGACTCACACCTAACGATGTTCACACCTGATTATAATCTAGATCGAACGATCTTGGAAACGAGCTCTTGGATTATGGCATTTACCTTGCGTTTCTGCATCATTTTGATTGGATGGATGGTAAAGTGTAGAATAAGAATAAGAATAAATAAACAATTTTTATTTAATTGTTAGTACATTGTCCAATACGTGATAATATCCTAAAGAATTTGAAAGGGTTTCGTCACAGGATACTTTTTATTTTGTACTATTATAATTATACTTAACACTGAATAAACTATTTTTTTATAACAGTTACATAAACAGGATCTCCCAGAAGTCGACGTCAAGCCGGAATAAAAAAATACAGGCATTTTAAAAATATCAAAATAATCTATACTCTTGTGATGATACTTTTTGAATTATTTTTGTTGTTATGTAATCTCGAAAAATCGAATAAGATCAAGAGCTTAAAGAAGCATTATTCGAGACTACATAACAAAAAAAAATCATTAAGTAAATATCTGTAGCAATTGGAGTGAAAAGACCGTCACAGGATTTAGAATATTTTGCTTCTTTTTTAAATGTCTATAATTTTAAAATACGTATCTTAGATTTTTTATATTTTTCTGATAGCTATTATAACTTAGCCTGTTACTTGATGCCGGCTTGACGTCGAGTTCTGGGACAGCCTGTATAATTGTATATATATACATATATAAGTAGACAGCGGTATATTATTTAACCAGCATCAAATTTCCTTTAAAAAAAGTCAACAACAGTTAACTTGACTCAGAAAACAAAACCAGTTCTTTAAACTTTGCGATATATGGCATGGAACCAACGAAGCACTCGGATACGTGTTATTTGAACCGATATTACGATTTCTGCCTCGTCTATCAAGAGTTGTGAGCGTGGGTGTCTATAGAACTACTATTGGTGAAGTTGCAATTCAATAGCTATATTTAGTTGCCACGAACCACGTTCCTAGCTCAAAGTCTATTTAAACACAGTTCGATGAACCGAGACAAATATTAAAAATGGACAACCAGGAAAACAATGATATTTTAGCAATATAATAATTAAAATTGGTTCTGTGATATACGTTACCGCTTTTTATGATCATAGTTTGGCTGCGTTTACGATACCTAAGCGAGGCAATACATTTCTATAAGGCAATTCTTAATAGTAGCTTAGCGTCTGTAGGTCAGCTTGGTACAAAACAATTAGATCTAGTATGTGGGTCAAAAAATATGCCTAGCAAAATGCAGGTCTTGTTATTACAATACTTTTTTTGCTGTCTATATTTTTGTATTCACCAGTGCTTACCCTTTCGGAAGTATACAAGTATGAGTATGTAATGTTTCTCAGAACAACAGATTTTTGAGTCCAGCAATCGAATCCCATCTTACAATTGACAATTAAAATGGTGTTTCTACTCATCACATTCAACAAAAGAAGCACCCATATATGTAGTTATAATTATGCTTTTGTGCAAAATGTTATACTGCCAACCCTACTTTGTTATATAATCGAATTGTGTTCACCAGATGCTGCACCATCGCATGAGATTGGCGAGTGTAGTTTGAGAGACTAACCTAACGATGCTAACACCTGATTGTGACTGATTTGAACCATCGGAGAAAGATTTTACTTGGCACTTTAGATAATAACGGGATGCTCATTTATATAGCTGTATATGCTTATTATTTGGGCATTTTCAGTTATAATTTAAACAGAATTGCAAAAAACAATATCAAATATTATAAACATGTAAAACATATTAACATTATTTTCGCATTTGCGTCAGTTGACCATAAGCTCCTGTGTTCGATTCTGTGGTTAGGCAATGTATTGGATTTTCGGCTATAAAATACTCAGTGGCAGCACGAATTTCTTCAATATGCAACTTCATATCTCTGAAGAGAAAATCGTTCTATCTGACTGTCTCTTCATAAACATGAAGGCGCCAGTCTATGTATACATATTTTATAAAAATCACATTGTTACCAACGCGGTCATCCTAAAGTTGCGTCATCTTTTGATTGTTTAATTCAAAAATAATTTATTAATTTAACTACTGGGTTACTTTTGAATGTCAAAGGTTATTGGTTTAAAAACTAGCGGTCGCCTAATGGTCAAAATTCGACAAAAAATCTCTATTATCTCTATTTCTCTATTACATATTAATAAGGTATAGGTATCCATAGTTACAAAAAATTGTACGATGTCAGACGATCAATGTCAAAATACTACGAACGCGATTCGACTGCATGTGTCAAATGCATGGTTGTGTGCGTGTAATGTTTTCTTCATTAATTTAATGTATTTGTCATGCATATTTTATGAAAATATTAGGCTTCGCCCCTCCCTCTGCATATAAACTTTAACTATGCCAAATTTCATACTCCTCCGTCCGCGCAATTTTTGTAAAAAGGGGTACAAAGTTTTTGCTTCACGTATTAATAGATTACGTTTATGATAGTTTTATAATTTGAACTGAGCATCCATGGTCATTGTTATATCGACTATTTGCTGAACTTTACATAATAATATACATGTGTCGATTTCACTACTGATGTTACGTCATTCCTATGCCATCTATGTTGGTAGGTAACAGGGAGCGCGGCTAGGCTTTTGGTTGGATAATAGCCCTCTGAGCCTAAATTAGGCAATAACACGCCACATTAGCTGCAGATGAGCTTGCATACGAAATTTCTACTCAAACATTTTGTAAAGGTAATATCAGCTATACAGATAGGTTTGTTGCTCAGTATAATATGCAATTAATGCTGTATAAGTTAAATATAAACGCACTACAAATATTTATAGGTTGGTAGAAAGTGAGAAGGGTCGTATCCAACTTTGAAAAATGGAATCGGCGTATTTTTGTCAATTATCTACGAATATAATATGTTGTCTTGTGGAAATCTGAACTGAAATATTTACAGTTGCAAGGTGGTCGCTTAAAAATGACACAAGTGCAGTCTAACAAAAACATTAGGCAAATAAATGCTATTTTCAACTAAATAAGGGATTCTGTCTCAGAGATACTGCAGTAGCGCATGTGATTGTTCTACATCACGTCTCGGGTCCGACTCCTGACTGGGGCCAACAGTTGTTGTATGTTTGGTAAAGATATTCTCAGTGGCACCATATAGTTTGGATAGAATTGTACCCAATATACAACCATTGAATAGCTCGGTTACGGGAGACGTAAGATCATAGCTAGCGTTAGTCATAATACGTTAGTAATTGTGAACCTGGGAGTAGCATAGGCTACTTTTTAAGTTAGAAGTAATGCATGATTCCTGTGGAATAATTGCTTTCCAAAGAACGGGCGAGAGACCGCAGGTAAAATCTATTAGGATTTTTAAGCAAGCTTCATTCATTTTATTATCCAAACTAAGATCCGCTATTTTATTACCGATATCCAATATAGCAGAAAGAAACAGGCTGTCCAATGTAACGACCTTTCAAATAAACACTTAATCATATCAGAAGTAAGGTGATCTTATTCATACAACATATTCATAAGCAACTGTTGCTTCGGAACCAGCAACTAATGTGATTGATTGATTACAAGCTTCGATCGCAACAAATACAACTTGTAATATAAGAACGATTGGTGTAATTCTTGACCGAAATTGACGTTGATAGATTGACCGAGTGATTGTGTGCGATTAAAGGATGTCACGTACTTGTGGTTGGATTGTTTGATTTGTGTAATGGAAGGCTTAGGGACATTTATTATGATGTTGTTATCGGACAGTGTGAAGTTATTTGTCATTCTCGTTGGATCGTATAAGGCGTGTGTGTGAATTTGAATAAGATTTCTGAGATAATATTGCTACACTAGTTTCTTTTATGCCATGCTTTTTAGTGGTGCACATAGCATGCAGAACCGATGGCAGTTGGGGTGGCAAGGTTCTAGAGTGGTGGCCATGCACCGGAACACGCAGCAAGGGTAGGCTCCCCACGAGGTGGACCGACGACCTGGTAAGAGTCGCGGAAGCGGTTGGATGTGGGTGACAAGACCAGTCTGTGTGGAAAACCTTGGGGTAGGCTTATGTACAGCAGTGGACGTCTTTTGGCTGAGATGATGAGTTTCTTTTATGACGAGGTCTTACTGTTAAATGTTGTAGGTACTTAGTTTTACGGCAGGTGTGCAGAAATATGTATATTTCAACCACATATTGTCAGCTATGATTTCAGGTACCATGTAAAGCGAGCTGTCTACCGGGCATGGGTCCAGATACCATAGTGTGATATGAATCCGGGAATAGGACCTCTAACACCCTGCAGTCACCTAAGGAATAACGCAGGCAAGGAATGTATGCACAGCGACTCATGTTTTAAAGCGTCGATAACGCATCCATCGTACGTCATATTCCTCGTGTTGCAACCATCCACATCTATGGATGAGAAAAGTTTAAAGTATATATAGAGATACAAAGTGCTCGTCCTCTTCAGACATCGTCCTTATTATGTAGTATAGCTATTGTATCCAGCAAATTGATAGTCCTGGAGTAGCTCCTTGATATCGCTTATTATGGTAACGAAAGGAAGAAAAAAAGAAAGAAAGAATGAAACCATTATTAATTTTTTTCTTCTTAATCAAGGAAAGTTCAAACTACAATAAATAATGGAAGATAAATCGACATATTAACGCAAAGTATAAAACAACCTATTCTTTACCAACCGTGACTCGTAATTATTATCCTACTGCGATATACTCTGTTAAGGATTATTGTTTGGTGATAAAAAGTACCGGCTTATATGGAGCGGTAATTCGCCTCTCTTCTTTCTTGCTCTACCGCCAACGGAGCTACATATTACATTAGTGAGCACGTTAGTAGAGAGTATGAACTATCTGCTTTAGCCTAACTGCATTTATGAATAAATATTTCTGAAGTTTCTTACGTTGCTTCAATACCTCACGTTTGTTTTACAAGTACTGTAGTTACTTAATCTCACGAAAGTAAGAAAGAATCATTTGACACACCTTTTAGAATGATATTGTCAAAGCTTAACACGCTACCGCATTTACTAGCGTCCATGTACTATTTATAGAAACGAACTATAATTTGCCTTAAATGTTATATTAACGATATCACGGCGTAAAAAGACAAGTCAAAATATCAGCATGTTTGAAAGATTTAGAATTCTACTAACGTTTACTCAACCATCGTAGTAGATTATAAGTCTACCCGTCTGAGACCAGCAAAATTTTTTTTTTTTATTAGCTTAGCAGTGGAAAGTTCCCCACAGCACTGTGCAAATCCCTGAATCTATGCGTAAAATTAATTATGTTATTGCACTATAAAGTCTGCTTCCCAGATAGCTAGTCTCTGTAAATATTGGAAGCCGTGTCCGAATATTGAAATTTTAATTATTATTAAATCTCTAAAACAAGTTACTTTCTACCCAATTCATTGTAATTATTTGGGCCAATTTCTTACGCTTACAGATAAAACCTTATCAAACCCAGAACATATCCAAGATAGAGCTAAAATATTCAAATTGTAACACCTACTAACAGTATAAACTATTAGGGTCCCTCTATCTAAGCGCACATTCGGTTTAATAGTCATTTTATGGCAGTATTACCGTTATTTACGGCTGGCCCGGACATGTCAGGTACCAAAGATGGCCTGAATTAATTCTATTTTTAGGGTTATGTTTCATATGTCCATATGTTATTTCTATGCTAATTCGGATTAAAGAGGTCTAGACTAAATTTTACGAATAGGCTGTGGAGCAAACGCTTGCAAAATTTTGTATGAAATTCTATTTACAATTCTGGACCAAACTGTTAAAGCAAGAGATGGAAAATATTTTCTGGTTCTGTCTTGTGCTTAATATACGTATAAACCTAGTATTGGATTAAACAACTAAAAATCTATGCGATTCTTTAGCTAAATGAATCTATATGAATTGTAATATTGTAAGTCAGTTTGTTGATGCAGAAACTTTGCCAGTGTTCTGTTTTTATATTAGTTGCCTGGAGATCAAGCTGCGTCCATACAGAATATAATCAATGAGTGGTCTACCCGTAAAAAGATAAAAGACAAATAATTAGAACTACTTTCACAATCAATTGTACTTCTTCTTAGCGTTTCGATTGCAGATATTTCTACAAATTTGATGTACAGTGTCCATTTCTTCCATCTCTCTTTCTCATTTTCTCTCCCTTATGGTTTTGCAAGTAGGTACAGGAGAAATAAAACAATCATATAATTTCACATGTTTAATGAACAATATTTCAAATAATTTGTTTTTGTATTGTTCAAAATTGTATATGTATATATAGAACGCTATATAATAACATCAAAGCCCTGTTTACTCACTGTGAAAGCCTTATACCTACGTCATTGCTCGTGTCGTGTTCCAAATCACACACAGTGTTTTACCGTGTCGAGAGACTTTGAATGCCGTTCAAAATTTCGTACTAAGTGACACGGAGTTCGACACTGTGTGTCAGTTGGAAAACGTTACTGGTATACCATCAGTATTTTACAAAATGTAAATTATATTACAGCTTAAGGATGTACTCGTAGTGCTTTATGTTTTGGATGTGAAGCTATTTCTATAACTTTCAAATAAATTAAGGTAGCAATTTTTATTATTATAAAGTAAAAAAGATGTTGACGTATCCATCTTTATTAATTTCTTATTTTACTACTATGATTATTTATGTTCTGCACCTACAATTTATTTGAAAGCCACTGAAAAGCTTTATAGACAGAAAAGACTTTCTTTCAAATTTTCTGACAGAATTATTTAGGACAATACACATTTTTGTCAGAACTTTAGAAATTTTATATTAAAATAACATTCGTATAAAATATTTAATTTTATAAATAACAACATTAGGTACATAAAAAAACTATTTAATAATAATTTTCGTTATGTAATTAGGGTGTGTTAAATTACATTTCAAATTAATGTTCGCGGGTTTATTATTCGTGATTACGATATCATGTACTTATACACTCAGAAAAAAATTGCTCATTTATTATGAATTTTGTTGCAAAATGGAACTTATGATTGACTTAGAAATGAAAAACACGCGAGTGTTTACATCGTAGGCTTAAATAATTATTAGTATAAAACGTTTTATCCGTGGTCCGCTAAGTCCGCTTTTAAAATGTATTTACATAAATATTTAGCATAAAATAGCAGAAAATTAAAGCTACGCGCTACATTTTGAAGCTGGTACGTAGAAAGCAATTGAGATTGGACCCAGATCGTGAACATCAGGGTTCTTCAATAAACAACGTTAAATGACTCATTTTTTGCCTTAATGGGTGGACAACATCATATGTTACGTTGTAAAATTTCCTCAACGTACTTTTAGCCTTATTGCGTTTTCAGAACATTGGCTGCAAAAATCTACGATATACAGTAAATTCTTTAACCTGGCGTGATTAAAACTCAGAAGAAGCTTGGTTTGCCCAGCGATTTAAATGTCTGTCTTATTTTCTGCATCTTCTGTGTTCTGTCAAACACCTCTTTGAACGATCCTTGAAAAATATGTTTAATTCTGACACACGGTTTCTAAAAGGCTGATCAACGACAAGTCAAAGTCCAAGTCATATCAAGTGATTTCATTGGATGTTATTAGTTCAGTCAGCCAATTACAGCAGTTGATAGATATGCGATTGACCTGTAGGAAACTGAGGGTGAGTACATATCTATAAAATATAATTTACTTAATACATTAGTAGATAGAGGCATTTTCAGCTGCGATAAGTTGGTTCAGTTTGAATTTTGTTACAATAAAACTAACCTAAGCCGCATGCACCTTGCCAAGTGCAGGTAAAATTGGCTAATCAACTTTGGAGTAAGTATTTGGCTTTATATCAAATGAAACTACAAAATTTCAGAATTTATTACGACCTAGTTTTCGTCGCGTGTTTGCAACATTTTTGCTAAGATTTATGGTAATAAAACTTGAAAACTTGTGGTTAACTATGCCATTGTTCGTAAAATACGACCTACGACGTTGCTTTTGAGTGACATTTTTTATTGCCTCTTGTGACGTATAAACTAGCAGTACACAACATAATAAGTAATCAACGCTCATGGATGAATGCGGCTTTTATCAATTACAATTTTGTACAATAATTGATCCTAAGTCGCATCGTATAGGCAATTTTAGTTTTCTCATTAATTTTGTGAAGTGTTCACATACTTGCAGCATCTAGCTAGCTTTTAAAAAGAAAGTGTTGATAAAGATACTGTCATGAAATTACACAAAGCTTAAAATAAGGTAAATTTTTCATCGCATACTTTTATAAATGTAACAGGATCAAAAAACTAAGTGGGCTATATTCAGCTTACAGTACATCGCCACGTGCTATCAGGCCGACCCCAAGCCCCGCAAGGTCCGTTAGGCAATTTATATGAATTTTAACAACACAGAGTAGGCTTGTTAGGTCGGGGCAAGATCATAAATTATTATAAAATAAGGTCGTCGACCGCTGACACAACATTATTCGTACTTGCTTCTAAAACATATGAGCAGGTGCTTTTGCAAGTTTTGTTCTGCTCAATTTCAGTTACAGGTATTTATTATGTTAGTTTCCGTCTCGCGTTTGATTTGTAATGCTTGAGAATTCGTTTGAATTTGATTTAGAATTAAATTCGCTTTCAACTCGATAAGTTTAAGATTTTTATTGAATAGATCACGGAATGTATAGTTTATGCGTCGCTCAACAATAGTTCTTGTTACAGCATTATGGAGAGCGTTTATATCACCACATATATGGATATATGGTGACATAAATGCTAATAGATGGCGAACCTGTACATATTTTGTTTTATGTTTCGTTATAACTCCAGACGTGTATGTAGCTAGCTTTTAATTATTTCGATAACATTGTCTTGGTTTATGAATAGTCTGGCTTTACCTTGAATAGTTTATGTTCGGTTACTGTATCGTCAGTATGAACGTAAAGGTTTGTAAACGAAGGTTCACGATATAAGTCCAATCTCAAATCGATTCTGAAATTCAGGTTTTCTAACCTTCAGACTGAAACTCCGTTTCTTCCTAAGGTCACGACCTAAAACGTACCAAAATAGTAACCATTTATTGTTATTCGTGTAGACGCCATTAGTAAATATTTGCTAAGTCTCAAGGCTTTCATTTTTAATTACTCAGTATACTCGTTGTGGAGTATCTGAAAAGGTTTTGTTGGTTACATAATCCTTTACTGTTACTTCGAAATAAACTCTAAAAAAAGAATCTTGATAATTATATTGATCGTTTAGCTCATGACCTTAGTAAAAATCGTAGCTACCTTCAAAGAAATAGCACTTTTGGTTAGTGAACATAAAATTGCTAATCGATACATAAGAATTACAGTATAATTTAGTTGCTAAATACACCTTAAATTATATAAAATACACTTCCAACGCAAGTATCGTGCTATCTAGGTAACATTAAAAATGTATTGCATTTTATGCGTATAATAGATTTTATGCAATATAAGTAGTTATAGTAAAAAATAAAATAAAGATAACTTCGATATGGTACCAAGTCAATGCTGGGACAGTGTGAATGAGTACATTCACAAATTATGGAAATAAAATGTTGATGCCTATGTAATCTTACTGTTATTTAATTTCATTTTCTTTACTAACATTTCAAAGTAAAATCTAGTATTGAAAGTATTTTATTACAAGTAATAGCTTTGTTGCCTTCAGAAAATCATCACTAAATCATGTATTCATGTCATTTGTTTCACACACTGGAAGATACTTTTGTAATGATGAATATGATAATAAAGTAATATTTGTTCTTGCTAGGGTCCGTTCAGCAATTTAAAGATGGAAAAAGATAATTTCGCATACAAAACATTGTTATGGATAAAACCAAAATATTAAAAACGCGTCTGATAAAAGAATAGGAATCCGTGAATCTTCATGATTCTTGTCTGTAGTACCTTTGCTAATAAATATACTAAACCGGTAAAATACTGTCGAAGAGTATTCGCCTTATGTTCTCATTCAAACTATCTCAACAATTAAAACATATAAAACCGACACATTTACTTATATAAAATATTAAGGGTCCCCGAATTTAGACATGATTTACATTTCATTTCTTGAAGGAATTCTTTATGAATGTTGCTAAGCAACACAAAACATAAAAACAGCTCATTTAACATTTCTACTCGTTTCGAAACGCTCTCACCCTTTTATCATCACTATTGTTTTTCATATTCATTTGAATTCCAGGGATGTTGAATATTATATTTAAAAACACTCTATTTTTCTTTGTATGTTTACGGTATTACGTAATAAAATTTAAGAGACTCAGGTAATAAAATAGAAACCGAAGATATTTAAATTTATGAACCATTATCAGAAGAAAGCCCCTAAAATAGAACAGTAGAACTCGAACAATAAACTTAAAAAAAAATCATATACATGAGTACTTATATAAGAATCATTTTGCATGTCATCACCATTTTAGTAGTGACAAAAGGGTTGATCTTGATAGCGCATTTCAAGAAACGCGTGTTCTATGTAAACGCGCTCAACCTCTCAACTTATCTAAAGCATTTCATAGGCGTAATTTTGGGTAAATCTGAAATGCTAACTAAAATCTTAGCCAATTTACCATATTCAAGTAAATAATTTCTTTTAATACTATCTACGCTTATATGTATATTTTATACTATTTATATTTATCTATATACATGTAAAACAGGTATATAACACCAAGAATGAAAGAAAGTGCCAATGATATGTGTTATCTAGTGATTACGTTAACTGTTAAAGATACAAAATTATTAACGCTACTATTATTTACAGTAAAATTATCGTTAGCTTATTTGAATTGAGGTAAAGCTTATTTAGTTTCCAACTAAGTATAAAATGGCAAATTATTGTTACACTAAATTATGTCATCCAATGTTCTACTATCCCTACCAAATTCAAAATCAAGAAAGGTGTCATTTAGTCCATATACATTGATGTTTTTCGAAGAGAGCTGTTTATGAAACGAATAACATAATGTAAAATTGCAAGGCAACCCATAGGCTAACTTAAAATATACGTAGGCAAATTTGCTAATTCCGTAAAATTATTCTTTACAGCAGCAACCAAAACTGTTTACTCAAGTTGTTAAAGGAAATCAAGTTTAATATTTGTATTTTATTAAACCTAAACAAGCTCCACCTCTCTCACTAATGGACAGTAAACATACTTCACTATGATTACGAATTTTCTGGTCATTAACGATGACTACGCGACCAGTATAACTAGACGCTCCTGGTCAGTACAATGTTATGCGTGAGAGAGTTAAAATGGGCCTTTCTATACTGGTCGTTCGCTTACAATTAATTTTTACTAAATTGTGATAGCAGCTATTCTAGTATATGTACGTATGTGTTATAAAATGTTAATAAGTGCTGTAAACACTTAGCTATCTTACATCTATCACGGCCTTGAATCCTCTTATTAGACATTATCAATAGCGATTATTTGCATTTAATATAGAATCGTAACGGTTTTTATAAAGGCTTTTAAATAATCGTATTTATCGACACTGACAGATATTTTTACTAACAGATTTTTTTGTATATTTTTTATTCATAAGAATTTTTTTAGTCTTCCAAAATAGTAGACGAATACTTTTATATCAAATATTTGGTTTTTGTAATGACCAAACTTTCATTACATCTTTTCAATGTAACTCATTACAAACAGTACTTCATTCTAGTCTTCATACTATCCAAATAGGCTTCATTGACTTTTCTTTCTTCCTTGGATTTTCATTTTAGTAAATCTTTCTTATCGCAATTTGATTTTCTTTTCATAATAATCTTCTGAATTCTAGCCATTTTCGAAACATTCTTAGCACTATTGGTCAATACGTTATGTCGATGCAGATGATTTCCTTTTCTCCGTCTTATTGTCCCTTAACTTCGTTTCATCCAACGATTCTATTTTATGATCTCTTAGAAGCGGCGTGCGAGCATCTGTTTTTTCTTCGCTTGCCTTGTCCATGAAAATATCATTTTTGTAATTAATTACCCTAACAGTATTATCGCTGTCGACAGATTCTTGACGACTGCATGTTTTACTACTTTCTTTAATATTTTCATTTTCTTTCCCTTCCAACTTCTCGCTGTGAAACGCCATGTTGTCGAAACATTGTGCGGGTACTATGTTAACGGACTTCATCATTGGTAATGCGATAGCTAGCGCGGGGCTCATGTCTCGGGGGCTCGGCGTAAGTCGAGTCGTAACTGAGAGGTCCATACCCGGCATCAAAGTTGCAACTGTTGGAAACAAAATTTGTGAATCAATACAATGAAATCGTTTTATAAAACAAATGGTTACATAGGTTATGTTAACAACCATGCATTAGCATGCTTATTATTGGGTAAAATCATATAAAATGTTATATAATTCGACATTAAAATATATAGGAACAATAAGACATTTTGAAAGAAAACTTAGAAACGCAACGTTACATTGATAGACTCTCACAAGACAATTCACTAGTACTAGAGAAACACGGTAATAGTTGTACAGTTTTTAAAGCGTAACAAAGACACAGTGGTTAGTGTAATATTAGTGTAAGTATATCACTAAAATGTACCGATGTGTCTGGTTGTGAATTCGATACTTCTTTTGTTGTGTTTTTTTGACTATTAGGTGGTAGAGGAGTTGGTGTGTGGTTGTTGCCTGGAAAAACACTTATACATGACTAACTAGAACTTAAAATAAAAGCAAAATTCGCTTAATAAAAAAATACATTCACGAATTATGCAATATAAAACGAGTAAAATTAAAGAACACGCAGAATTTACGAACAATATCTACAACAACACCAATTTTGGAAGCAAAGCAAAAAAGTTCGGGGTACAAACACAGATATACAAAGTCCCGAACCTTCATCCCATTGAAGCGAAAGGACCTAGACGGTGGATCCTGTGCTGCTTGAAGAAACTGCCGTGTGCATACATGATAATGATAATGGTAATGATTGATAAGTGACTAAAGATATATTAGCATTCCTGTAAGCTAAATCCGAGTGTGCAGGCGATATAGAAAGCCCGTTCGGTTCCAACGGCGTTGTGTGATGCTTTCTAAAGCATGTTTAAATTTTTTCTTTTGCAGTTGTTTGGTGTCGTTTGGATCATAGCCTCTAGCTCGCTACGATCACCATCTGTGGAGGATTACATTGCATAAGCTACTGTTAGTCATGTGATTAGTTTATTAGTATTTAGGTATATTATAAAAGACATTATCACTAAGGCAACACGTATATAAATAATCGATTTTAATATTGCATCATAATGTTATAATGGAAAGGATGATATATCTTTCATTCTGATGCTGTTTGATATTATGAAATTCTGTTTCAATAAGCTATTTGCTCAATGATGATGCATATAATATAATACGTTTTGATATATTGACATAAAAGTGAACGGATGATATTTTTGTTAATCCCAGTTATGCTCATAGCATATAGTGTTGTTTCATTAGTTTATATTTTTGGTATAGAATTGTGAAACATTTCATTATAGATAATGTCTTTTCTAGTATACCTAAATATTCACAGTTATGCTTAATTAGTTAGGTTAGTATGTTAGTTACAAAGTAACGTTGTTTGGTGTCCTTATTTTATGTTTTATTTAAACAGTGAATGTGATTATGTCCATCTATATCTGTGATAACGCCAATTGTTCTGTCAATCAAAATTTTGTTCACTACATCGTGATTCCATTCATAGTGCTTAAAACTACTTGTGTATTTTGAAGACCAATTTTGAACCAAAAAATGCCTTCAAAGTTTTGTTTTTTGTTTTTATACAATTATATAGCTATGGATGTCAAAGTCATAGCTTCTTTTCACACAGAATTGGAGAAAACTATGAATAAGCATTTTCTACAGTAACATTTTCATGTATTACTCTATATATATTAATTTCTTGATTGGTATATTTATTAACTTGTGAATTAATATCCTTATCCATAGCTCGTAAATTAGGTTAATTAACTGTATTGATGTTGACAAGGTCTTATTACATATCTTACCCATGTTAGGTCCCATCATATCCTTAGGATGGTTCGTTTTGATGGCATTCATCCTCCGGTTTACTACCTGTGCTCCCATACCGGGTGCTAAAGGATTCGGAGCCCCTGGAGCTCCAGGCGCACCTATATTACAAAAGTAATTAAAATAAAGGAATCACCGATCGATTTTTCCGATAAGGTTACTTAAATCTCTTTCTTTGTTAAATTAATTATTGTTTTTGAATGACATTTCTGTTAAACCTTATTTGTACAGTCAGCAACATAAGTCAATACACACTTAAGATATTTCGATTGCCTCTATCTTCCAAATTATAACAAGTGTACGTTTTTATTGCAGTAATAGTTAAAACATTGTTAATTTAACCATAGTTCATAAAAAAAAACAATAATAAGGATTTTAATTCATAACATTCAATATTGTCTTCTGTTTACGCGAATGTTATTCATTGAAATTAAACTACTATATACGGATTTTATCGCGTTAATTATTTATCACTGTATTACAAAATTTTGAAAATATTACACTACTACTAATATTGATTTTATTTTACTAATTTATAAGCTAATAAAATTATTGAAACTATTAGATCTATTTATTTTTGGTTTAGTAAAATAAAATCAATAGTAGTAGTAGTGTAATGTTTTCAAAATTTTGTAATACAGTGATAAATAAACAACGCGATAAAATCCGTATATAGTAGTTTAATTTTAATGAATCATAACTTTCAAATTTGGTAAATGTTTAGCCACTTATATTGCTCACTATAGTAACAGAAAATATAATATTTCCAATACTTACGCATGGGCGGTCTAGTTGGTTCTACGTTGACGACTCTTCGCCTCTTCTTGGGTAGTTTTGCTCTCGCCTGGGTATGCGAGTAATACATGGCGAAATTGGATACTATGACCGGCACCGGCAGAGCTATCGTTAACACCTGTTTGATTTAAAAAAATAGTCTCAGAAATTGGTCATGTTAGCTATAATAACAACACATAAGGGATCTGAGGGTCTACCGATAAGTACTTTTCATAGCTCCTAATGCACCATAATATGTTGATCTGCCATGTTCCATACATTTTGGTTTACTGATTATTGAATATATGAATTAACAAAATCTATAAAAGGAAATGCTTATGATGAAAAATGCCGAGATGTGTAAAATCTTATGCTGAACTATCCATTTATTTACGAAAGTCAGATACTGTTGGGCGAACGTGTATATTTAGCATATTCATCAAAAAAGTTCGTGTCTACTGCCATCTTTCAGGAAAAGTTACAGCAACGTTTTGCTACTGAGAATTATTGTCTCACAGAAACTCTCTATATCAGTCTTGAAAATACAAAAATAGCTAGAAAAGCAAGGTGGGCGCCATAATACGATTGAATTATTGATTTTGTCAAACTACTCAATTTAAATAATGATACCATGATGAATGTGTTAATTTTTATTCTTGGTAGATAGATTCTGTCTTATTTATGGTTATGTTGAAGGTATATTTCTAATATTTAGGGACGTTGCTTACATCATTCAATGCGTTATTACTCTTAGTGATAGAGTACATATCCTACGATAATCATGATAAGTAATTAGACGAGAGAGCAAGATAAATCAATATTCATGTATCCATTTCAGTTACTGAATTTGAATATTATCGCATGTGATATATGCCATCTACGCTTTATTAATACGAGCTACATTATTGATTACGCGTTCGTGATTCGATGATTTAATTGGTACATTGGAATGTATATCAATATACATATTTATCTCCAGAACGTCCTATTGTAAATTATAGGGACAGTGAGGGAAACATAAATAGATAATATCTGATCGAATGGATGATACATTTGGATTTCCGTTTTGCCTTAAGCAGTAAGTACATCAAATATTGAGGGTCTGAGCCCATATGTATCAATACTTGAAAAGCCTTCTGCGTTATTCTTAGTGAAAAGCTCGTAATTAATTATAAATGAAATGATAAAGATATAATATTGCTTATAGATAAAGATATGTATACTTACACCAGCTAAAGCACAGAGCGCTCCAACGAACATGCCAACATAAGTCTTCGGTGCCATGTCACCGTATCCAACAGTCGTCATAGTGACCAGTGCCCACCACAGACCCAAGGGTATGCTGTTGAAGTCGTTGTGAGGATTCGTCTGTATCCTCTCAGCATAGTACACCAAGCTGGCGAAGATCACAATACCCAGGACGAGGAAAAACACTAGTAACGTCAATTCTTTAGCTGACGCTCTAAATGTCTGAATCAAAATCTTGAGACCAGACGAATGTCTTGTCAGCTTGAAGAGTCTCATGATTCTGATAATGGAAAAGAATTCCAAAATATCTGCGTTTTCGATGTGAGACGCATACTTCTGGAGGATCAGGTCGATGTAGAAACTCATGGTGGCGATGTAGTCAATGATGTTGACGGAAGATTTGACGAACTCGCATTTGTTCGGCGACGATATGAAGCGAACGAGAATTTCCAACGTGAACCACGCGTTACACACACATTCTATGTAAAAGAACGCAATGTGGGCATTTGTTTGCACTTTGTCCAATGCCCAACTTTGCGTTTGGTTAGCAGTCGTCACTGTATAGTTTCTTATCACTGGCACTCGCATGTCCGGGTGAGTTTTAAGACAGAACGATAATATCGATACGCATATGAAGAACACTGATATTAAGCCGATTATCTGGAAATAAAAAATACAGTTAGCAATTTATAACGATAATATTATTTTAGTTAAAACTAGTTCTCAAGTTGTTGCTATGCCATATTCCACACGCACTAACTAATCATGTAGCCCTGATTCTAAAAAGAACAACGGTAATATTATGTGAAATGTATGCTATATTTTGTTTATACTCATTACTAAAGTCGATGTGGAATAAACGGAAAGCAATAAAATTTTAGGCCTGCTACTAAAAGGTGCATGAAATTGTGTAAGGATCTAAAACTACACCATTTTACATTAAGATCGCCTTAACAGTAACTAGTTATTTAAATTCTCGTAACCCAAATGGCCAAATCACCATTATGGCTGTGCTCTACAGATTAAAGCGGCCTTCATAAACCAACCTTTTGCCCTTCAGCGGAACATAAAAATTACTACATTTACATTCCCATGTAAAAAATAATTAAATTAAATACAGCCTCTTTATTACTGGAATTAAGGGTGCTTTTATTTACTGGTACACGAACAGTTAACTAACTAAATGATAGTATTTATACAGACCTGTTTTTTGGCAAACGTTAAAAAGGTTGTTTGCGGGCAAAAAACAAGTACGCTGGAAAGCCTGTACCGCCGTAATGAGATATGTTAATGACAGCACATTTAAACGCTCATGATTGTCTAGAAACAAGTAAAATTTGTATTGGGGTACAGACTGAAATTAGGAACAGTACTTTTTGTGTAATTTGAAGAATATTTTAAAATAAAACAAGTTATCGATTATTAAATTAAGTTTGAAGGCTATTCACGGCACATTGTAGTTAGAAAATAAAAGCAATTTTAAAAGTAAACCCTTAAGAAGGAAAGCTCCAAGAAGTGTAAAATATGTATGTACATAAAAGTCTAAGATATACATAAAAGTAAACGAACAAACATTTTTGTCCAAAGGCATTGAATTTATTAAACCTATTTTGATATCGCTGTATCTATTTCGCTTATTCAAACTTAGATAAGATTGTATATGTATTCACAAACGGGTACAGAAACAAAGCTTATGTAAAATCTTGATAGGTTTTCCGATTTGTTCGAAGCAATCTTGGTTGGATTATATTGATCGATTGTTCGTTTCAATAGGTTCCCTATCTATCGATTTCATTTCAGACGGATAAATAATGCTGCAATACATACGATTGGAATGAATACTAGTAGGTAACTATAATACTTATTTGCGAAGAAGGCAGTATCACTAGCGATGGAATATAAAACTTTAATAAGCTAATACCAAATTATTATAACAGACGACTAAAAGCACTTAATGTTTTTCTAATAAATTAAAGTCTAACTTTTAGAAACCCACAACCCGTGCTCGCGAAGCCATGTCAACCCTGTTGGGTCTACGTCGGAATATTTAGATTAGCATAAATTTGAATTAAAACGACCTACTGAAAGAAACTCAGTAGATTGCTGCACAATATTCTACACTTCATAAAGTCAAAAGATTACAATTTAGCGTTTGAAGAATTCAAAGTGCCACTTTAATTTAAAACAGTTGGCCAGATGTTTTGGAGTTAATAAGTTTTAAGAATATTAGTTCGTTAATTTATGAACTTTGCTTTTACTGAATAGAAACGGGTAAATAAATTATTCTTTGGATAAGTGTAAATACGCTCATAATGTTTGCTGGTACAATAAAGATCTACTATTTGTCTTTTTTTATGGATCCTTGGTTTATTTTTAGTTTCGTAGACGTTTGGTTTATTTCCGATGATGGCAATAATTGTTAATATTTTTGGCAGAACATTTTCTTGACACTTCGAACATTTTTCGAACATCATGGATTAATCTATACCCTATATTGTACCTATAATCTGTAAAGTCTTGGTTTGATACTAACCTTTGCAGCGTTAGAACTGTACGGCTCATCAAACAGCGACCAGATCTGCGGCTTGAGATGCTGCCACCAGGAAACCGTGCCCTTCATGTAGTCTTCTTCGAAACCGAACTTCCTGGCCACTTCTTCATCCGTTGGCTTTTCCGTGTCCAAGTCCAGCCGATCGAGGACTGCTAGAGTTTCTTGGGTGTCGCGATGCTGAGAAAAGAAACGAGCTTTAGAATGGAAATACTCTCGGAGGGTATCAGTCCACCGTTGCCATCTTTGATGAAGGGGAAGTAGGGAGAAGAAGAAATGAGATCGAAAGGATGATTTGGCCTACGGCGATTTGCGATTAATAATAATATTACGGATACTACAACTTTTGGTTGAAATTCTGTAGCAGAGCAGTAGTTTCCTGGTCGATCCCGCCTATTTAGCATCTAACGACCATAGTTCGATTACTATGTTTGCGTACCAAGTAACTTGGAATCCAGACATTTCCTGATATTGTACTACTAATAAAATTGGAAATTGGATACGTATATAATACAAGTATTTTTCTGCACGGGATCCGAACTTGGAACCTCACAATTGCACACAAACATAAGTAAATAATTATATAACTGGAAACTAGAGTAACTTTGCAATGCACAATGTTTAATGATTTTCGAATGTGCATATAGAATACAAAAATCACTAAGGTATATCATGACATGACAGTATTAAGTAGTTGTAATTGTCATGACGTAATACAAAATTCATTAACTTAATAAAATTATACGCTGTGAATTGGAAATAATTTTAAATAGCACGAACCGCGAGAATTCCGATATTAATTTAAGTTAGCAACAGAATTAATTGAACAAAGATTTCAATTTCGTGTGATAATATATGAGAACGGCGCAGAAACCGCAGAATATTTCGTATTGGGTTTGGTCGAAAAATAATACGAAAATATAAGAGGCATCGTACCCGAATTTCCCATTTCGAAATGGAATGTAATTGGAACATTTTAGTTTCGTTTTTCGATAATGTTTGTTCAGATTTATAACGTATGTATAACTGAAATTAATTTGAGTTGAGAACCGTTGAAATTAGATGTAGGGGCAGGTGAAGTTACACACAAAGTTTGGACGTCAAACTAGTAATTGAGCTGTAGCCTTCAGGTTTCAGCTGAAGTTATGAGCATATTGCATACTGCATACGACTATATGAATGACGAATACGCTTCGAAGCACAGTATTTTATGCAGTCGTGGTCACGGGCAAACTATATTGTGGTATGTTTGTGAATTAAAATCGCAAAAAGGTATTTCTTTTATCAGATTTTATATTGAAATGTTGTTCTTTTTCTTTATTAGTTATGTTATCACATAAGTGACGAATTATCTTAATGATAAAAAAGATCTTTAAACCTAAACCTAGATTGATATATGTTATTTATATCTTAAGATCATAAGATAATAAGAAGATATGCAGAAAATATCGCTAACGTAACGACGTAATTTTTGGGTTTTGGTCAGTCTCCATAGCGTAAGCGCCAGTCTCTCAATAAGCGAAGTTTTTGAGAGATTAGCACTCGATCTGCGATATCTGCTGATCGTATTCCTTTTATTTCATTTAATCTATGCCGTATGCTAGTTTATCATATTTATTTATTTATTTTAAGGTTCGTCTACAACGTAAATACAAACACATACACATACACTTTTTATCTATTGCAGAGGTGCATAACATAAATAATTTATATAGTACAACCAAAAAATTAGCAGTATTAAGAATAATAATGTCGTAACTATACTACTATACAAAAAGATTGAAACTCATAAATAAATAATTAAAAATAAACACATTTCTTCAATATGAGTACGAATTTTTTTATATACTGTACCAGGCTTGCGTTTGACCGCGATCTCACCTGATCTTAAGTAAAGATGCAGTCGACGATGGAGCACGCTTATATAGAATTTATCTGTTAAGCAGACTATTTTATCATTATTTAGAACGTTTCTTCTAATTAACACATTTATGTACATCTGTCCTATAAAAATATAATTTAAACCAATACACGAAGGTTATAAAAGTTATGTAATATAAATGCCATCCCCTATATCACGATATCAGATTGTCTACCCTGTTTCCCTATGTAGCTACAATCTGTACTCTTATATTCACCCATAAGGAAACCTCCGTAAATACAAACGGCGCTGCGGCCATTGTAGACCCCTGAATATATTGCATGTGACCCCCTAAATGTGATTGGAATATATTACTAAACATGTTTGTGCTTGTTACATAATGTTGTTTGAATTGAAAACATTTACCAGAGTTTCATAGACCATAACTTTTTATACGTTATGATGATACCGATCATATATATTGTGTATCTTTTGTCTATATAATGTCCTCCAGACCGAATTTCGATCACAGTGGCCAATCTTATCGTAGACTGGCCATCTGCGCAGGAGATATTACAGTGCACAAGTATGTGCGCAAACACAATGCACTCTCTGTTCCCTAACCTCATGATCTGATGGAACGGATAATCTGACACGACCGGAGAGAGATCAGGCGCAGAACCAATGGCTTTACGTGCTTTTCGAGGCACGGGGGTGCCTAACATCGCCAACTTCCTAACTTCGAGCTCGTATTGAGATTTCTTAAC
The DNA here is from genome assembly GCA_963675205.1 of Catocala nupta. Lineage (NCBI taxonomy): Eukaryota > Metazoa > Arthropoda > Insecta > Lepidoptera > Erebidae > Catocala > Catocala nupta. The sequence goes on from OY776097.1 coordinate 2,899,960, forward strand.
AGAAAAACCCAATACTTTTTTGATGGCCCGACCCGGGATTCGAACCCGAAACCTTAAGCACAGTAGTCGCATTCACTACCGCAGCGCCACAGAGGCAGTTATTTAATTTTAAAAGTACTGTTTCTAACATAACCTAGCCTACTTTTATGAGAGCAAAGTAGTGGGCAACATCTACTATGATTTAAGACTAGTATCCAGGTGTGTATGTATGTGTATGTGAATATAGCACACAGAGGATAAAATACCGTGCGCCACGCTCCTACTATTATAGATAAAAGTAATAGCAATATTGTGTGGATTATCCAAAGAAAAGGCTTTCTACCTTGGAGAGCCACGCTTCGTCACGAATGGACCAGCTCGACCGGAGTGATACCAGATACAGAAAACCGGCGTGAAATAGCGCTTGCATTGTGTTTCGTCGAGTGAGTGAGGGTACCGAAGGCTCAATACCAAGGGGCAAATTTAAAAGGCCGGCAACGCGCTTGTGATTCCTCTGGTGTTGCGGGTGTCAATGGGCAGCAGTAATCGCTTACCATCAGGCGATCCGCCTGCTCGTTTGCCACCTATACCATAAAAAAGGCGCCGAAGGCAGCAAGCGCTGTCAGCTAGATAATATAATTTATTTATTATAATTTCATAATTGTAATTCTCTGTTTTATAGTAGCGCATATTACAAGGTAAATACAGTTTTACCCAAGAATCCATCTATAATAATATTATAAAGCGGAAACATTAAATTTTTTGTTCGTTTATTTGTTAGGATTTAACTCAAAAATTTTAAAATTTTGTTCTTCCTTACTAAGCTTTCAACGAGTAACATAGGCTATATTTTTTTTAAAAAGTACTGTAACTTTCATAACCTAGACTACTTTTATGAGAGCGAAGATGTGGGCAATAACTACTATGATATAAGACTAGTATCCAGGTGTGTCAATGACGTAATATAAATAGACGCGTCATGCATGAACATCACGGCACTCGAAAACAGCGTAAATACATATAGACAATACGAGTACACAGCTACTTAGACGCACGAAGAAAGGAAAATTAAATTAAATGTCTACGGAATTCCTTTTGATAGAGAGAGATAAATATATTCCTTTAATTACGCTGCCATTCTGTGGTGCATGCTCATTGACCGAGCGCGAACACGTGACTTACCTCAGGCGCCAGCCGCCATTAGAAGGCATCGAAAAAAATACAATAAAATTCATGTCTCTTGATACTTACGCATGAAATGATACTTTTTTATCTTTTACAGATGCAGTGTAATTTTTACATTTTCTATAAACACAGGAAGACATTATTTTTGTTGTTGAGGAAGTTATTCACTTAAGTTATTTTAATGTCACGTACACCCGCTGGTTGGTACGTGACTAAATTGACTTCTGGTAATTACCTTGCATTCATGTTGCCACTACAGAGCGCGGGCAACGTATCTATAGTTTATATATCATTGTGGTGTGTATGTATGTGTGTGTGAATAGTCTAGCACACAAAGGATGAAATACAGTGTACCACGCTCCTACTATAGATAAAAGTAATTTGACTGCTTGGATGGCGTAGTATCTCAAGTAGTCGCCTCGTCACTGCCACTGCGTCGTGTGTTGTGGGTTCGAATCCGACACGGGACAAAAGTTTGTGTGAGCCACAAATGGTTGTTCCGAGTCTGGGTGAAAAGAGTAATATGTGTGAAGTCAGTCAGCTTGTGACCACGGCCGGTGTAATCATAAAAAATTTAAACATTATGCATGATCGCTATAATACCCGTTACGTATTATATATATATATATACGTATATATCATGCAGCGCGAAATTTTAAAAGTTATTAATATGTGTGAAGTTGTCAAAGACAAGGCGCCGAAGGTAGCAAGTACTGTCATTTACATACAAACACAATTAATAACGATTATGAAATTATATTATTTCATTATTGTACTGATCTGTGTTTTACTCGCATATTGCGAGGTACCTAAATGAAGTATTGCCCAAGAACCCATGTAAGAATATAATATCCCATGTTTCTGTAATTACAATTGTCATCCTATATATATCTACACTAATATTATAAAGCTAAAAAGTTTGTTTGTTTGTTTGTATGAACGCGCTAATCTCAAGAACTACGGGTTCGAATTGAAAATTATTTTTTGTTGAATAGCTTTTTTATCGAGGAAGGTTATAGGCTATATAACATCACGTTAAACCCACGAGGCCGGCGCAGTTATCAAAAACGCGGTTGAAACCGCGGGCACATCTAAACGTGGCATTAGTGGCGCAAGGCTGTCAGTTGTATTAATTAATATTTATTAAGTATGTATTCTCTTAAAAAAATTACATATTTTCATGTAAAATATTGTATGTAAAAGCTTTCGTATTTTTTAGAAATAAAATATGTTCCTTTCTTCATCTTTATCCTGACTAACGCGTTAATTACTCGATCGATCATCATGAATTTTTGCATAGACGTTGTCAGGGATACAAAATACGACATAGAGTAGCTTTCATCTAAAGAAAAGTTCTATTACTGACCTAATTTAACCTACATTTATACGAGCAAAGCCGCGGGCAAAAGCTAGTAATAAATAGTTGTCAAACAATTATAGCACGCTTGTATTTTGTATAAATATGCGATATATAAGTAGTTTGATCGAAGTTCAATGTTTGGTAACAAATAAAAATAAGAACCTAGCACACAAATATTCTTTTATTGCCAAAAACACTGCCTATCACAAATATAAGCCAAGTACTGTTTTAGAGAATAATTCCTTTATTACCGACAAAACCATAGACTACAATAGACCAGACATAACTATACCAGGCAAAATTAAAAAAACTGTTTTCGTAATAGACATCGCAGTATGTAGCACACATAATCTCCTCACTACGCACGCGGAAAAATTTCGACATATGTCGATTTAGCTACCGAAATAAAAAGGCAATGGCAGGTACACAAAGTTAAATCATCCCTATTGTCATGTTCACAACCGGCGTAGTCCTTAAGACCCTCTACATAGCCTGAGCATACTTGACATGCCGAAATCTACAATCACACTCATCCAAAAAGCCGTTCTTCTTAACACATGTCGCCTCACGCGTAAATTTCTTGTATAATTTTCTTCTCACTTTTAAATCTGGCACACTTGGCCAGATTCGTGTGTCAGGTTTTTATCCATTTGAAATAAAAGGGAGTCAAATATATACTATCGACTTGAGCGACGGTTGACCATTTCAGAAAAAATTTCGTTTACACATGTTGACTTTAAGTGACCTCGCCCTTAAAAAAATCCCTTATGAAAAAACTCTAACAAAAAGGTGGTAGTTGTGGCCTGCTATGCGATTTTAACCTTAGGGGAGTGGTCATCCGTCGCTCAAGTCGATAGTACATAAAAAAAAAACTATCGCATACACACATAATCTAGCCCAAACTAAGCAGAGCTTGTACTATGGGTACTAGACAATGGATAAACATACATAAATATACTTTTTTCTGTAAATACCTCCATATTATTCATAGAAACACCCAGACCAAGACAAACTTCCATGTTCATGCACACAAATGTTTGACTTGTGCGGGAATCGAACCCGTGACCTCAGGCGTGGCATAATAATTGAAATTGTACCAAAAAATTTAATGTACAGGTGATAATAAAACAAAATATCGAATGTACCCTTACATATACGCTTCAGAATCGCGAAAATGAGAAAACACAATGTAGGTATATTCATACAAGAATGACATATACCAAATTTAAATACAATTTTATGTTTTTGTTTATTGTAACATATTTATGGGCAGACTAAGTATATATTTTCTGCAAATCACGAATACATCTTCAAATTATGAGTATTACGAACATAATGGTGTCACAAATTAAATAGATAAATGATGGTTGGCTCAATATAACGCAACCGCATAAACAGTGGTTTCAAATCAATGAAATGTAATTTCGACTATAACATGGAGCGTGGCACCAAATAATACATTAGCTTTTAGTGGAATTAATGTAATTTATCTATTACTTTCATGACTACTCTGTTGAAAACACTTACAATTTGAACACTAGTGAATTACAAGAAGTATACAGAGAGAGCACTTCAAAATAAATTATTGTTTGAAGTGTTCTTTGCGACTTCACACATGCTCTCGTCGTCACATTTTCACCCCTTTTGTCAACAGCCTCTTCCTTGTTGTAGGCAAGGAGAAAATACGGAATAAAATAACATAAAACCAAGATCAATTGGTGAAGCAAAGAACACTTCCTAGATTAAATGCGTATATCAATATTAACAGGCAGTATTTATAGCCTTCACATTACCTCTAAAGCATTTAGCCGAGAAAATAATTATAACAAATAGCCATAGTGACTAGACTAGAAATAATAAAAGCCTTATACCTGTGTCTTCTTTAGATCATATTTAACAAAATTTGCACAAACATAATATGTTTTTTGTAATTAGTATTGAGTTTTGTAGAAAGTGGTAGACTTTCTACAAAACTCAATACTAATTACAAAAAACATATGTTAATAAGTTAAAATTAGATGTGTCCTGCCTTCCGGCTGCTTTCTTTTGTGACTGCGTGTAGTCTTAAGACTGCGCCGAGCGTAAGACGCGGTTGGACCAAACGACAGAGCTCGATATTTCAAATCAGCGCGTGGCCGCCTTAGTGAAATTGTATGGAGGATTTGAAGTGCTTTTTTGATAAATATGTATCTTTATTGTCAAACAATAACTTATATATTTAGGATGGACAAATTGTAATATAACTATTTATGTTTCGTTTAACCTGTAAAATATATATGTATATAGATTTCTACTGTTATAATCACATAACATGAGCTTACCGTTTTGCATTGTTCATGCAAATTTACATAATATTGTAGGCGAAAATATTAAATATTTCAAGTTTTTTACACGGAGTAATTGTAAACGCATTCATTGTTATGGTAAAGTATATTTTATATTTGTATTAAACAAAAAGTGTTGATTGTATCATCTTAACTGTGACCGCCTGTTTTGGCACATTTCGCTCGGCGCAATCTTAAGTCTTACTCGTGCGATTAGAGCAACCAATTTTATTATTTAAACACAACAATATATTTTCTTTTACACACAACACCCGCCCTACGAATAATTCCTGCGTCGCGGGGAACTTTACAAACATTCAAACAACGGGCACAAGAAACACCCAGACTCGGAACAATCATTTGTGGACCACAACATTTTTTTTGTGATCTGCAAACGGTTTTGGGATTCGAATCCACAGCACTAGGTGCAGTAGCAGCGACGGGACCACTTAAATCACTACGCCATTCATCCAGGCAAACAATATCGTAATTGAAAATATGCAGAGGCAAGCTACCGCTAAAACAGCTTCACAAATACGAAGAGAGTCTAATAAATATACAAAACCAACCGTCTGTTCCCGAAGGCACCTAACGCCATCACGTTTAAATCACATGCAAACATCCACGTCACGTACACTGCATTGCACATAATCTGCAGACGCTCTCGACTTACATAAAAACATGTGTCACAATCTTTTGAACTACATTGTATTTGGTTTCTTTTATTTTGTAAGTCTTTTGTTTAGTTTCTCCAACATCGTTCTCTGGTATGCGAACAGAATTGTTATCAGAAGCAAAGGCTGTCTCTTTTATTTCTTCGCTTTTTGAAAATACCGTATTGAAATAAACGTGACTTCGCTATGTTTATTTTAGTACTTAAAAAGATCAATTTTAATTAGGAGCGCGAGGAGTATTTTGTTGAACTTTACCGTGGATAAATCCTGTTATGTAAATATTTACATGAACAAACATATTTAAACGAGGCAATTTTATAATTTACTTCTCATAAATAGTAAGCAGAATAATATTATAGTGGCTTTTGGCCAAAACTTCATACATAGGTCCCTCTATTTAAAATTATATTTCTTAACATGCAAGAAAAAGCTGATCTACAAACATAAAATATATTTATAGATAGACGTATTCATTGATAAACTAAGTAATGTACAACCTGAACCTATATAGATTATCCAGAAGCAATAGGGTAACAATAGCTTATGTTTCTCTCTACAAGACTCCAACTATTTCTTGTAACTATGGGTCCTAGGCAAAAAAAAAAACTTCGTAATAATATCACAGTTTTATTCATCTGTAAACTATTCGAACTATAATAAAATATTAATTTTATTATAGCTCGAATAGTAAAAATCATTTATTCGCTTAGGTCACAAAGTAACACTTATGAACGTCAAAGGGGTTAGTGAGTTTATTATATTTACTGAACTTACATTTATGTTAGTTGCAAGATTCAGGCAAAAGGTTGAGCCTATGGGACAGGTATCTTCTCATCAAGAAACTCAAGGCCACTCTTTTAAATCGCCATCAACTTATAATTTCAGTATTTTACAATTCATTTATGTACCAGGTGTTGCAGTCATTATCCCAAATTTGTAATCCAAAATTTGTAATTTATCAATGTTTGGTTTGGCTGTTGGTGTCATTTACCGCGGGTGAAGTTACAGGTAGTAAACCTGTAACGAGTATATACTAATATTACTATCTACACTACGCTATCTTTTTTTTATATTTAAGTACCATAGGCAATGGTTTTAGTCCTTACCATGCGAGAGCAGCCTGATGCAGTAGTCCAACATAAAACATCCTAGACTGTAATTCAACTCATAAAAACAAAACAAAAAATAATAAGAAAGCAAAAAGAACAAGAAGCAACTTGGACGGTTGTACAAAGACGGACATGTTGGTAAATCCTCGCAAACGAGCAAACTTGCTGACGCGTGTGGAACATAAACATGTAGATATTGTTGATGCAGTTGATATTCTCGGACGTAACAGCGAAAAGTTGTGAGGCAGGCTGTTTAAGTAGTAGATGGTTAGAAAATATGTTGCAAATGTGGCTGCTTTGAATATGTTACAGTATTTTTTGTTCTTTAGTGTTATTAGATAACTTTGTTTGAGTTAGGCGTGAGACAATAAAGACGTGAGAAAAATTGCCTAGTTAGAATCGTAGTATAAGGTTGCGCTTATATTTGCGATTGATCGTGTTGTTTTGAATTCTTAGACAATTTTAAGTAATAATACAAATACTGGATATTTTTTCGTATATTGCTTTGGATCGCACTTTATTTCGTAATGCCTAAATACATTGCAGCGGAAATGAGAGCGTACTATGCCTATACTAAACCCTTCAGAAATATATAGGTCTATGTTACTATCTATAAAATAAAACCTACCGGGTCAGAGCAATAAAACTCAACTGTCAAAGCTATATATCTAATCGGGAATCCACTTCCATCCAACGACGACCTTAAGGAAGGACTAAATTAACGAGCTATCTAATATTCAACTTAACTCAAAGCGGCATTGAAACCTAAATCGGTTAAACCAGTCAGAATCTCTCACGGACAACTTCAGTAGATACGAATCGACGTCTTTATTTTTATTGCTTCGAGGTCTTCTAAAGCTAATATTAGTTTTATAACTTTTAAGAACTGTGGTTAAGATCTGGTTAGCATATTCAAACGATGCTCACCGGCTAATGGAGAAGCTGATATGAATCTAAAATTGTTTTAGTTTGTTTCTATGTATCAATTTATAGGCTATATGATACGCGTAAAATAAAGCCACAAACAAATAGATACAGAAAAGCTCAATGTAAAGCGAAGACAGACGCACGTACACATGTAGACACGTGCTTTCGACGACATTTGATTAAATTAGTAGTACAATTTTCCTCGGATTAGGTACCCTTTTAATATAGCTAATTGTTTTTATATAATCACATAAGCTTTTGAAAACAAAAACTTCTTGTGCGATAGTCAATCTGGATGAATAGAGTTATTAGAATACAAATTTAACATACTATATTTAATACATCAATAGAGTACGTGACTTATTTTTCAAATTATCTATTTTCTATAATCTTTACTTATATTATTATTGCGAATGTGAGTTTGTATGTTTGACTATGCCATCACGCTTTAACTAGTCCACTGTACAGAAAAGGATAAGAATACCTTTCATCCAGACAAAAATACAGTTCCCAATAGATAGAAATTTAAATTAACACGAGTGAAGCCGTTAGCAAAAATTTGTGTATTATATATAAAATATTTAACAAGAAATAGCTTTATATATGAGGGTAACTTGCGCGGCTGGCTCATGTTGATTGTTTAGACGATGCACACAAGCCGGTTAAGTGCTTCCCTTGGACATATTATCCACGTCGTGTCCAAGAGTTTATGGATCTTGTCTTGTCAGAAATTGTGACGTCACATCGTCAGCGTGCGCAATTAATTTGCAAGTTATTGTATTGCGTTAGTTCATATCGCCACGTCTTGCGTAGCAATGTCGTTATTCTGTTGTATCCAAATAACAGTAACAATATTTGGTGACGTTGAAGATAACTTATTTGAAACGATTTGTCATTATTTATTTGAAATGTTAGTATAGTTGTCAGAAAGTTACGGATTACATGTTTATGAAAGAACTTTTCGCATCCATCTTCATACCAAATGACATTTCGTAACTTATTTCTGATTTAACGTATAGTTTGATTGAAGCTAAATGTTTGTTAGCAAGTTTTGTAACAAATGATAATTGAAATTGTGCCAAAATATTTAATGTACGGGTAATAATAAAGGAAAACATCGAATGTACCGTTACAGAAACGATTTTCTGGTATTGCAAGCGTTTTAAGACTATTTAGAACCAAGAGATATATCTCTTGGTCCTTAAATTAACACAAATATGGCAGCATATGACTTACTGTAGTAGCATCGTCATAACACGCCGGAATATAAAAAAATTACATCGTCAGTACTTCAGAAATACAACAGTAATATTTAGCTGTAATATTCAGTGGTGATACTGCCCATGTTTAAAATTTTTAATCTTAAGCAAATGCCGCCGTACCTAACCTTCTTCAAATCTTACAAAGTCACGTAACCTGTACTGAAATTGCCCATAATTTGTGAACTACAGGCTAGTTTCTCACCTGTGTATACGTCATCCAACAGCACGGCTCCACCTGGTTGGCATCCAGCCCCCAGAACTCTAACTCCTCCTCGAACAGCGGCCCGCACACGTCCGTCGGATAGTGGAGCTTGCCGGTTCTAGAAGGACAAAGGGTAAGTATTAAAGAGTTGATACAAGTTCATCTTTATCATTATCTCAGATCTCTTTCAAAAGACGTCTACTGTTGGACATAGGCCTCCTCCAAGTTTTGCCACACAGACTGGTCTTGAGCCACCAGCATCCAAGATTCAAGTTACATTATGAAAATATAATGGAAAAGTAGCTGTAAATTGCCTGCTTTAAGAATAATTCTTGTATCTTAAGCTTCTGTACAATTTTTGGACCAGCGTCTGCAAAGTATATTTACATGGCAAAAACTGTATGTCGATCAGCCCTCATCGCAGTATAGGTTGACCATTCAAATCATTACGCCATTTGTGTAGACTTTAACTGCTTTCTATAACTAATCGTGAGTTGCTAAGTCATGATAAATTATTGGATTTTCTGTAAGAAAATCTTAATAGCTCAGTCAAATTAATGTTAATTTGCTTCATTTCTTGGCCATCTGAATGTATCTTTTTAATACTTGGATAAAGCTGTAAGATATACTTATGTGTGCAGGTTTTTATTGCTAAATAAGATTAATGTTTTTCTTATTCTCAAATTAAATAAATAGAAATAATTAAAAAACAAATAAAGCAATATTACGCAACAAAATTTGTTTTGAGAGAATCGTTTGGTACAAATAATGTCGTTTCAGCAATGATTGATCATCTATGACAGTTATGGGCTTATTTAGGTACCGAAACCAATGTTTCACAAGCAAACTAAACTTTAGTTTATATATAATAATAGGCTAGCTTAGCTGGTGATGTTGGTTTGCCACTGCTTAGTTAACGGCTAAGCCAACAATATATATTCATTTAGATTACAAAACAACATTTATAAACTACAAAGTATAACAAATTAGAAAGGTTACTGAGATTACTGTAGAAGATTGAACAAAGAACTTTTTGCCACTCTTTTTCAATCGTCATGTTGAAGTTAAGTTTCCAAGGATAGATATATATCCTTGAAAACCTACAGTCATAATACCACGTTGTATTTTTAAAACCGATATATTTAAATAACGGATCAACGTCGGCCAGTAAAAATACGCATCGAATGGAAAAATATTATTCCATCACAATTACAGAGGTATAATTTCCATACATTTCAATAACAACAGGCTTGTTATCGTGAAGGGTTTACACATGTTCGTTTGATCCAAACCCGATGATAGATGAACATTTTGTTCCCTTTAATTGGCAGGACAAAGGGTAATAGCTATCAGGGGTGTGCTGTCAGAATTTTTGGTAACAAGGGATTTATGCTGAGTTGCTATATATTTTGAACTATATACGAAAACGTGGACGTTTAAAGGTGAGCGTAAAAACCTATCGAAAATAACGCCTGGTTTAAATTGGAATAATATGTATTTTCGAGTTGAAGACATATAAACCTTTATATTTTTACAAGTCAGACACTTGCAAATCAAATGTTACAATGGAGGTTTGTAAATTAAAATTATTTTATATTGCTTAAATAAATACGTCGTCTCACATCTTTTATTCTCAAAACGTGGAATGAGGTGTTCTGCACCTAATTTCGATTACAGTTTTAGATTCCACGTAATGGAAAGGAAAACAAGAAAATCTATTCCTTCCTATACAGAGATTTTTTGACTGAAAGGCACAATAATACTTTTTCTGACTCGAGAACCACAATAATTCATTAGTCTGCTTCACTAAAGCCTCGATCGTAGCTGCGGCTACGCTCGTTTCATCTGTATGATTGCCACCTTTAGTTGTTTAAAAAGGCAATATACAGAAGCTATAAATATATAAATACTTCTTATTTAGTGTTTAGAAGGAAAGTGTTGACTTGTTATATCCTTACGTCACAGCCCAAATTCCTAGCTTCGTGCAATTGTTCCTGCAAATTCATCTCAAGGATGTCGAGGCTAATGCTGACTAATGTTATTAAACAAAATTAATTTCTAAAACTGGATTAGTGTAAGTAATTTCCAAGACTTGTAAAACTTTGAGAATGTAATAAAATAACATTTCATCGTGTTAGTGAAGCGGGTTGTGTGGATGCCGCTGCTACATCAGCAGAGATGTTCAAACAGGGCAAATACCATTACCTAGTTGATGACTACATTTTAGGGTCGTTTCTAGTCGAAGCACTGGGACCACGGTATATAAGTATTAGACTTGTTATATATTTATGTAATAATGATCGAGGATTGTTCCAGGCTAATATGTTTAAGGACCAAAGAATCAGCATTACTATTTAACGTCATAAAGCTGGCAGTCTTTGGGGAACATTGGCAATTGACAAAGATTAATAAAATAATTATTTATTGATTCCGAATATACAGGGTGTCCAAGAACCTGGCGTCCAACTGGATTCCCACGATGCCCCAAGTTCTAACAGTACTCAGAAAAATATTTTAAAAAATCCACCCCATGTACTTACAGAATTATACTGATTTCAAAAAAAAAGGGGAAATGAGCACCCTGTGACATACTTTTGAATGCTGTGACTGCTAATGCTGATAATTTCGATATTTCTTGGAGGTTTTGTAATCTAGGGTATTGCTGTGTCTAAATAGAATGTAAAAATAAAGTACTTATTGTACCATTTTAAAATAAAATATTATTTTAACTAAAGGTGATATGGAAAACTATTGAATTTCGCAACTTTGACCGACTGTAGTGTAAAAAAAATGTACCAAAATAGTATGGCAAGTGACGTCAAATTTTGACGCGTTTATTCCTCTTTTTAAAAAGGTATAATACTTACACATTAATTTGAAAAAAAAAAATTTTGATAATATTTTTACTCAACAACCCAATTTTTACGATGTCTTACAGAATTCTTAGAAAGAAAAATTTACGACGAATTGAATCTAACCTCTAAAGAATTACTGTTGTATGCTCATAAAAATAACAACAGGCCTCTCAAAAAACAGGTTAGACCGTAAGGGACGGTATGTGCATGCATCTCACCATAGTGATTCGTTATTACAACAGGAGGGAGCAAGACAGAAACTATCTTTGCGATTTGCTGGTTCTTCTTTATGGTACCCCATTATTCAGGTAAGAGTGAGGGAGAAAAAGGTTAGAGGTGCGAGTGAGATAGATAGTGACGCTATCTGGGATCGTGCTATTTAGGATAACAGTACGGTCAGTACGCGTCACTGCCTCCTGCCGTTACTACGCACCTCTCTCTTATTGTTACCATTGATCACGTACTACGATTTAAAGCTTTGTTTATTGGACTCGATTACTCTTTGTGCTCTGGACTTTGAAACGAACTCTTTACGACGACCTTTGCCTGTGTTTGGACAGTTTGTGTTTTGTGTGTGCTACCATGGCGACCTACACTCCGCAAGAATACGCAAATATGCACTACATTTATGGAGAATGTAGAGGTAATGGACGAGCTGCAGCGAGACTTTACAGAGAAAGGTATCCGAGGGCTACGCGATATCCCGACCATCGAGTTTTCATTAATGTGCACAGATCACTATGTGACGGGCGGTTCCCCAATCAAGTAGCTGGTGAAGGACGACCCGTAAATGACTTCATACGCGATGAAGTTTTAGAGGCGGTGTCGGCAAATCCAAGCATCTCTGTGCGAGGAATAGAAGCTGATACGGGGATACCGAAGAGCACAGCACACAGTATTCTCCAAAAAGAAGAATATCATCCGTACCACGTACAGCGAGTGCAAAGTCTTTTACCTCGAGACTATCCGAGCCGAGTCGCGTTTTGTGAAACAATCCTGCAAAAACATCGAGAAGACGAAAACTTTATCGACAAAATTTTGTGGTCAGATGAATCTACATTTAAGAAGGATGGCTACATGAACCTACACAACTTGCACAAGTGGCATGTGGAAAATCCGCACTTGATGCGAGAAGATAGATCCCAGTACCGGTTCAAAGTGAACATGTGGACCGGTATTCTCTGTGGGAATATTATTGGTCCATTTGAGATGCCCGAGAATTTGACTGGCGAATCATATTTAAATTTTCTTCAAAATTATTTGCCAAACTTACTAGAAGAGACCCCACCAGATATGTGGTTCCAACACGACGGCTGTCCAGCACATTTTCGCGTATCCGTTAGAGAGTTTTTGGACGAGCAATACCCGAACAGGTGGATTGGGCGATCAGGAACAATCCCGTGGCCAGCCCGCTCACCTGACTTAAATCCGCTGGATTTTTTTTTCTGGGGAACTATGAAGGAGCTCGTTTATGCGAAGCCCATTAATGACATCGCTGACCTTCGTGAGAAGATAACACAAGCAGTGCAGGTGATACGTCAAAAAAGTTACTCGCGAAACATAAAGCGGTCCTTTTTAAGGAGAGTGAGAGCTTGTATTGCCGCGGGTGGTCAACATTTTGAACATTTATTGTAATAAAATATCTTTAAACTAACATTCTTTGCTTTTATTCTACTGGGAACCCATCTACCTGTGTGTATTTCCTTCTTGCTCACTCTTGGAACCGAAGTAAATAATAGTAGTAACATAACAGTTTCTAAGATAAGAAAGGGTCCGACAGTTACCGTTAGTAGGTAGGCACTTCGTAAAAATTGGGTTGTTGAGTAAAAATATTATCAAAATTTTTTTTTTCAAATTAATGTGTAAGTATTATACCTTTTTAAAAAGAGGAATAAACGCGTCAAAATTTGACGTCACTTGCCATACTATTTTGGTACATTTTTTTTACACTACAGTCGGTCAAAGTTGCGAAATTCAATAGTTTTCCATATCACCTTTAGTTAAAATAATATTTTATTTTAAAATGGTACAATAAGTACTTTATTTTTACATTCTATTTAGACACAGCAATACCCTAGATTACAAAACCTCCAAGAAATATCGAAATTATCAGCATTAGCAGTCACAGCATTCAAAAGTATGTCACAGGGTGCTCATTTCCCCTTTTTTTTTGAAATCAGTATAATTCTGTAAGTACATGGGGTGGATTTTTTAAAATATTTTTCTGAGTACTGTTAGAACTTGGGGCATCGTGGGAATCCAGTTGGACGCCAGGTTCTTGGACACCCTGTAGATTGTAATGTCGCGTTTACATTTTTTTATGCCTGGAATACAGAGTATTTCAGACTATATCATAAAAGAAATATATAAACTACAATGAGACTGTCCATAAGTAATGTCTATACGATTTTCTTTGAGTGGTAAAGTAGTATAGGGGAAATCCAAGGAGAATGATCGACGCTTGACGTGACCGGAAAGCCCTCCAGTCACGTCAAACAAGCAAAGGCTGTTGCTTGTTCAAAGAATTACAGCTGCGAGAACTGCCATTCATGACGTTTAAGCTCCTACACGCCACGTCTTCTAAACACGCTAGCAGTCGACAACAAGTTAGAGGAATTCTATACTTATGCTTAAAGTGAGACGCAAGTAATTATATTATTATCAAAACTAAAAGCAATAACTTTGGATTAATAAATGTGAATAAATTGAATCTGGACTTCGATAGATGCCGTTGTTCATATTTACTAATTAATAAAATGTTTAATTTCAACTTTGATAGATGGCATTGTTCATGTTTTCTGAAATGCGATATGGGTAGTATTATATAAGGCTAACAATTTTAACATTAAATTTAATCCGAGGACAGAGTGCACTTGAAATTTAATTTATATAATTCAATTAGTACATATTTCACTTCGAGCTTTGAGGGTAGTGTCTTCTCGTTTATCTCAACCGTGTTAATAACGTTTCTTGGTCGTTGACACAATGTTTTAAGTCATAGCATGAGATTATAATTATAGATTATAAGTAAAATAACTAGTCACTAAATCTTTGATGCCCATAACTGTTACTTCGTTACCTCAATGCATAAATAGTATTTGACTTTGAATACCTATGTAATAGGGGTAGGCTTATTGCCGTCGTATTTCCATCGGGCTCATTGAAAAGTTCCGTGAAACTACAGAGAATATTTTATTTCATGTTACTTTATTAGGGAAAAATGAGAAAATATTTTAAAAGAAAATCTAATAACACAAGACTACAGTATGGGGTTCTTCAAAAAGGGCGTTAAAAGGTTTTTACAAGGATGGCAACGCACTAGTGATGCTTCTGGTATTGTAGGCATCGATAGGCTACGGTGACCACTTACAATCAGGTGGGCCGTATGCTTGTTTGCCACTTTAGTTGTGTAAAAAAAAACATTGCCCGACCTGTCAATCGAGAGCTTGCAAACGACTGCGAACATAAGTGTGAACATATGCGACAATATCAATGAGACAGTCATGACATCATGCTATTGTAATGATTGAAAGCCACAATATACGACGCATTATTACGCATGTCCTACAGACCTAACATTATATGTAAATGCCATAATTTCTAGCCGATTGTTCGTGCTATTCGTACCATAACACAAACACATAAGGTAACGTAGTGATCATCCTAAATTCTACCATAAAGTAACGACGTAGTATCACTTTAAAATAAAGTAATCCAAAGAAACTTCATAGTAGGTTCATTCGTAGTATTACGTTCGCTCCGAAGATTTGGACAATTATTTTCAGGACAGGCCCTCTGTACATGTGTAAAGAATGACGGCAACGACACCATTTTACACGATATGATGAAGAAGACACAGTTATATAAAGTGTCTTGTGTATTTTTCTTTTGAATCGTAGCACACCATGATTTGCTCGATAAAATTTTCCAAAAATTACCTACGAGAAAAATACATGAGCTTAACAGTGAAACCACATACATATTCAGATCACAGCTAATCGAAAGGAATCAATTCTGTCGTAAATATTCCAATCGAGTGCAAATCCTCAGATCTCGTCTCATGAAACGTCGTAATATTTAAATTCATTCTGTTTGAGAGATACTAGCTTGGCGTGTATTAAAAATATAAGTTACATTCGTATTGTGATACTGCGATTAAGTCACTTCATATATTTAGTTGTGTGCCTTCAGCCGCGATTAAAAAATTACATTGAGATATTTATGTACTATGTAAGCAGTATTTTTTTATGTGTGATGATCTCTTTACGTATTCTATTTTTGGCGAGCAGCGATAGCTCAGCTGGGAGACCAACAGACTACAATGCAGAGGGTCTCGGGTTCGAATCCACGTAGCGCACCTCTGACTTTCAGAAGTTATATGACTTTTCGAAATTATTTGCGTATTGATTGACAATTATCGCCTGCTCCGTGCCTCGGAGAGCACGTTAAGCTATCGGTACCGGCTGCCATGAACATCTATGGCAGTCGTTATTGGGAAGTCAGTGCCCTTCAATATCCCGACACTGGTCTAGCCTTAGGGTATCGTTAGCCTTCAGGTAGCGGTGGTTAGGTGGTAGCCGCTCCGTTTAAATTGATATCCAGTCAAAGCCGGTTAGACTAGAAAAGCCGACCTCAAGTGACTTGGGAATAATAAAGGCAGGGAGAAGAAAAAAAATCTCTTTATGTATTTTAAATAATTGTCCATCCAAAACTTAAGTCGTTATATAACCATACGTCATACTTCGAAGTCCTAACTTTTTATTATTATACATGCGAATATGAGCTTATTTGTTTGTTTGTTACGATTTCATGCTTTAACTACTTGACCGATTATTGTGCAATTTCCTACACACGTTGTCAGGGATATAGAAAAGAACATAGGGTATCTTTAATTCTGAAAAAGTACTATTTCCGAGCGACAGAAATTTATTGACGATATCTACATTAACGCGAGTGAAGTCGTGGGTAAAATCTAGTAATGTTGAAAATGTAATTTTTTTTAAAAAGCAGTTTGTGTGTTTTGTTACTTTATCACGCATAAAGAGTTGGTCGGATTTGGACGAAACATGGCAAATACATATTTTATTTTTTATTTTGTTAATATACCTACTTTGTATCAGCTTGTACTCAAATAAATTTATAAAATTTATACCTCCTTACAAAATAACTATCAAAGCGATTTAAATGATAATTTGAATCGCTTTTATACGTTCTACAAAGTAATGTTGATTTAATGCCAACTTTGGCAACAAAGTTGAATATTTTAGAAGCGATTAAGTTGCAGGTTGCGAGTGTGTGCCTTAATGCGGTATCTTGGAACCAAATGTAAGTGCACAGTGGGGACTGATCAAACTGCCATTGAGTTGCCAAATCTTCATAGCGTGAGGTCTCTAATACAATTCATGCATAATATATTTATCTTTTTTCAATACCTTTATTTATCTAGAAAGGAAGGAATAAGTTTTTTCCTCTTCATTTTGGTTTAGACAGGAACCTATGTCTCCAAAATACAAAGCGAGTTTGATTTTTGCGTTTCGTATAATATTCAAATCAAATCAAATCATTTATTTCGGGCTGCATAGGCCCATAGATAAATACTATAACCTAGATTTACATAATATTATAAAATTTCGTATAATATTACTTTGCAATCTAGTTCACCGTCAATCATTATTTGGAGATTTCGTATAATGTAGGTATTATACGAAATCTCCAAATAATGATTGACGGTGAACTAGATTGCAAAGTAATATTATACGAAATTTTATAATATTATGTAAATCTAGGTTATAATTTACAAATTAATGAAACTATGTCATATATTCGTATTCAAAACTATATATTTCTGGTAGCCGAGTAATACACATTTCACAAGATATGTTTCCAGGTCCCACATTTTGGAGGCTGTTTCAAGCATATTCCTAGGCTGCTTTTGAGAGTTGTCTATCTAGGCAGGAAGGTATCGGACCTCACGATTGTATGAAGCAATGAGCATGAGGCATTAAACTATAAATAAGGTTTTATAATTAAATGGTTAAAAAGTGAATTAACAACGATTTTCAGATCATTTGGAATTTCACCCAATGTCAAATGATCTGAAAATCTTTCTTGAACAAAACCGTTAAAATAATCATTGTGCCCAACTCAAGCCCATTTACATATCTACATACATATGATATATACCAACACGTAGATATAATTGACATAACACAAGAATACTTTTAAGAATATTTTATCGCCTAAAAGGGTGGTTTAGGGTTGAATTTATGGCTATAACTCGTAACGGTAAACGAAAGGATAAATAAAGAAACGGATTAAATTGTGAATGCCTGTATTATGTAGGTTGATATTAAAGGAGAATGAAATGGAATTCTGAATATTTTAAAGGACGATATGGAATTGTTCAATGAGGCTCTAGATATAAGATGGGATTCATATGTTGGCATTTATGTATTTATACGGTTTCCTTTTAATAATATGTTAGTACTTTATTTATCTTATAGCGGTTTGCTTGTGACTTTATTTGCGACTGTTGTCAGTATTCTGGGATGGTATCTCCAGTTTTACTTCATGGAATCAGATAAGACGTGTCTTATATTTTAAGATGAATTCCAAACTACATTATATAACGGAACGACATACATACACTAAAACGAACATGCTGAATATTGACATACCTTTTTGAAAGGCTTGATATTTCCGCCAAGTTGCACTGGCCGTGGTTACAAACAAGACTGCTTGTGACCACGTTACTACCTGTGCTAACGTTTCTTTATTTTTTACACACGACGCGAAAATTCAAAGTAAATAAACTACATGCTTTCTTTAAGCTGCTTCCAAATGCGTACAGTGATTTTTGGGTTATAACTTTAATGAACAGCAGCGATAGCCTGGTGAATAGATATGTGAAGTCTGCCAACGCGCACTAAGCCAGCGTGGTGGACTACGGCCTAACCCTTGTCACACTGAGAAAAGGCCTGTGCCCAGCAGTGGTACAGTTTAAACAGGGCTGATATTATTATTCTCTTTATTTCTATTTTTTCTAATGTTTACATTTTTAAATATAAATATAATAAAAACTATACATATTTAAAAATATAAAAACTGAAATGACTCACCGACATCGGAAACAAGGTCCAAGCTGCCGGTGGTTAGGGCCCCAGAGAAAGGAATCTCCTCACAATACGCGCCGTGTCGAGTAGTACTACCTTTTGGATTAACGACTTGATCCAGCCATCTAACGCGAGCCTCTGCAGGTGGTGGTCGAGGCTCTTAGGTATTAAACCATTGACTGTAATGACTATCGGCACAATGATCGCTGAGTCCACACGCCACATGTCGACAATCTCGTAAGCTAAGTCTAGGTATCTCAACTCTTTTTCTTTTTCAGCTTTCACAAGATTCCCGTCATGCGGAATCATCATCATCATCATGTGACATCGATGATCATTGCTCGGCGCTCCAATCGGTCTATCAGCACAATATCTGGCTTGTTCGCCACAATTGTCCTATCAGTGATGATAGACCGATCCGAGTACAAAGTAGCACGACCATTTTCGAGAACTGGATCGGGCACATACCTGTAATATGGACAATCCTGGCTACTTGGTTGTGTCTATGCAAATACTCTCCATTGGCAAGACGAGAACAACCGAAAATAATATGTCTGAGAGATTCTCCGGGCTGGTGACATGCCCGACATATGTCAACCGTCCCATCCTTCAGGATATATCTCCGGTAGTTGTTCATCATAACAACTTCGTCCATAATTGCACAGACAAAACTTTCGGTCTCAGCGAAGAGATCGCCAAATCGTAGCCAGGACACCGATGACTGAAAATCTATGTCGGGCCCATAGTGGGCCCGGAAAAAGCGTCCATGCAGCTCTTTTCCTTTCCATGCATCCCTGCGCTCGTCAGTTCCAAATATAACAGGTTTGCGCCAGTTCTCTTTAGCCAGAGCAAGTAGGGTAAAACCCGTATCCACCGCTACTACATCGCGATGCACGCCCACATCGGTTCGAAGAAAATATTCTCTGAGATTGCACACCTCACGGTTGTGGAGGGTTTGGCATTTAAAAACCGCGACCTCCACACTTCAGCGGGATATACAATCTCATCACCGAGGAGCGTGGGTGGTGCATTCGGTATGCAGTCAACAGTGTACGGACCTTTCTATCCAGGGCATCTAATTCCGTTTGTGTCCATCTGAGTATGCCAAAAGAGTACATAAGGATCGGCATGGCCGAACCGTTACAAGCGCGCACCCTGTTGCCGCCTGGTAATAGACGTCTCAGTATTTTTTTCAATCGGCTAAAGAAGCGCTCCTGCAACACCCGTTTCATACCGTACTGAGTGATACCTAATGCCTGTGACATACCCAGATATTTATAGGTTTCATTTGCAGAGAGAGATCTAAATCTAGTGAAATCTGAAAGTTCAATGCTATCAGATTCCAAAACCCTGCCTCGCTTTACATACATAACTGCACATTTGTCTACACCAAACTCCATCCTGATATACTTACTGAAGGTTTCAGTTACTTAAGTAACGCTGTCAGTTGGGATCTGGTGGAGGCAAATAGTTTTAAGTCATCCATGTAAAGAAGGTGGGATATAACTTGACCATTTCTCCGCAATCCATAGCCTAGCCCTGAACTCTCCAGTAAAGTACTAAGAGGCTTCAGTGCTAGACAGAACCATAAGGGACTCAAACTGTTGCCCTGGAATATAGCTCACTTGACCTTGAGAGATATACCGCTTTCCCTGATCTGGCGACATCCTGGATAGCGTAAAACCGTTCTCCACTGCCTCATACATGACGTCAAGAAAGTGCAAAGAGCTGCATCAACTTTATACAACTCCAGCACCCCCAAGAGCCATGCATGTGGTACAGAGTCATAGGCCTTCTTATAATCTATCCAGCATGCCGCAAGATCTTTCCTAAGGCGGTGTACTTGTTGACTGATGGTCATGTCAATCAGGAGCAGCTCTTTAGTACCACGGGCTCCACTTCTACATCCATTTTGAGATACAGACATGATGTTGTTTGCTGTAATATGTAGTGAAAGTTTAGATCTCAAAATGGATGTAAGAAGGTTATAGACCCACGGTAGGCATGTTATCGGTCTATAATTTATTGGATCCGTGACACTACCCAATTTGTAGAGCAGATGGGTGGTGCCAGTGGTCAAAAAGTCAGGCAGCGATCCTGATTCCAAAGATGACTGGATTAGATTAGGGACGCCAAGCATGCATGTGCACTGCGGAACCATTTCAACCAGATGACCAGAAGACCAGAAACCAGATAATATTATTATTATAACTTTAATGACTATAGTTTTGGGTACAAGCCTATATATGAAAAAATACCTACGATATACGTAGTTTCAGTTTTATATTAGTACATTTTGGACAAACAACATAAAGCATACATAGTCACCTATTTTCCGTAAAAGTAGTAAGGATTTTAGATTTCCATATTATTATTTATAAATAAACAATACATTTCCCTGAAATTAAATTATTATTACGGATTTTACCGCGTTGTTTATTTGACATTTTATTACGTAATTTAGAAACTATACTACTACTACTATTAAACTTAACAAATTTTTAGCTAATAAAATTATTTAAATTATTTATATTTATGTTTACACTTTCCCCGACGTTTCGGTTACTTTTCAGCAGCCATATTCACGGGGAGACTAAGATGGTAGTTGTCTCAATATTCCAGTGTAGTTATTTCAAAGTACCCGAACATAATTTAATCATTGGTGTTTCTATTTACGCAGAATGAGCTCAAAGTATCATGAAGTCTAGCTGTGGTTTGCTTCTTCTCGGGTTTGAACATTTGAATTACTGGAGCCCAAGCTGGTAGTACATTCCAACCATCTACTCTATTGAAATTAGAATGTTTTTTGATTTCAATAGCCTCGCGAAGCATTCTTGGTAGGAATCGTGTGGGTTTCATATGCGGGTGGTTATGCTTTTCTTGGTATATACCCGCATAACAGAACACATAGCTGATGTAAAGCACCAACGCACGATGAATTCTGCTGTGTTCGAACATGTGCAACAGGGGACCAACAACTACCTGAGATTTGACAAACCACAGATTCACGCTAAAGAACACCGATTCCTACCAAGGATGCTTCGCGAGGCTACTGAAATCAAAAAACCATCCAAATTTCATATTTGTTTTTTATGAAAATACACAATTCTAAATATAGTTTATGATGTTTTCATATAAATTAGTACCTAGTATAGCAAACTGTAGATTTATTCCAATCATATCATATATCTGAAGTAGCTGGACAAACCTTTCTGTCTTGCAAAAGATTATTATATTCTTGCGGTACAGTAATTTTTTAAGTGAAAATTTCTTTAGGCGCGTTAAGCACCTTTTGGGTGAACAAAAATCATGGAACTGGCGTCATCGTCACCGAACGCTTTCCATGAGCTATATGTATACTGTGTATATATGTGTACTTTTTGGGTAAACAAAAAGCGTGAAACTCGCGTCATCGTCACCGCACGCTAGTTACTTAGTTTTCACTTCTATCGGCAGTCCCCGAAGACTGCCCCGCATGTTTTTTTCCAATTTTATGAAGTATATGAATCCATGGGTACTATTAGCAATGAACCAGAAGTTAACTTAACATAAATGTCCATCACATTATTGGTAACTGCCGATATTCAAACTGGTCAATTGCTCGTTCACTTTTAAAGGTGCTATAGCAACAATACAAACGATATAAAATCATAGTCAAAACGAACAGTATTAATATTTTATATTCCTTTTATATTTTCTTAAATAATTTAACGGTATAAAGTAAAATAATTATCAAAACCACACAAAAGTACTGAGCATACGTACTTATTTTACATCGTAATAACAAGCTTTCAAATGAGTTTTGTTCGTCCAAAGTAATATCGCAATATCTACGTTTCACCCATGCGAGTGAAACTTTTGTTTTATCGTTATTATACATTTTAATTTCACCTTCTTTATTAAAATCGTCCCGAACGGGTGACCTTTGAACGTTAACGTTATTAACGTAAACAGTTTTCACGCGAGCGGCTGCTATTGCTATTATAACAGTTAAAATAATGCGATATTTATTACTTTTAGTACCCTTTATTTTGTTTGGAGCGGCTGATATCATAATAATATCTAGGTTAGTTGGTTTTAGTAATGAAGGGTTATTTCTTAAAATGCGAGGGCTTAGCAGAGTCTTGTAGCAACCACATTGTACCAGTTAACCTATTGTTTATAGGTTCAAGCACCATTTTTGCTAGGATGGCAGACAAGCATTGTGGCGGCGTGGATAGTGTAGTCTTTAGTGTAACCGACTGCCACACCGCGGTCGCGGGTTCGATTCCTGCACAAGTCAAATATTTATGTGCATGGTACATGGATGTTTGTATTGGTCTGGGTGTTTCTATGTATAATATGTATGCACTTACATAAAAAAGTATATATGTATGTTTATCCATTGTCTAATACCCATAGTACAAGCTCTGCTTAGTTTGGGTTAGATGGTGTTGCGAGTATGTGATAGAATATTATTTGTTTAGAGTGTTTCCTCTTCTCGAGCTTTGCCTCGGTATACTGAGTACCCGCCCTGAGACCCTCAGGGAAAAAGTGGCTCAGTGCCCCCGCTAACAAAAACTGTATCTCCTAAAACTTTGCTGACTATTGTTGATGAGTGTATAGCAGCTTGTTTTTGAATTATCGGAATGTTTATGTTGGACTCTAATTTGCTACAATATCTATTTAGATTTTTGGTTATTACTCCGGTGGCTCCTACTACAATGGGTATTATTTCTGTGGGTGTTTTACATAGTCTAGTTATTTCTTTCTTTAGTGCATGGTATTTACTAAGCTTTTCTGATAGAATATTATTATATATTATATAATTATATTATATTATATTATATGGTCGCTTGATGGTAAAATATCACCATGTCCTGTGATCGTTTGCAATAATAGGCATATGACTTGCAATTAATTGATCCTAGGGAATAAGAATTAAATATGGTTTACCAAGAAAAGAATGAGCATGTTAGGTATTTGTGTTGTCGGCACTCGTACAAACCGGGCGAAAAAAAGTAACTTAACAGTGTCAGTACTTTGAAATTAAACTACTTTATATCGATTTTATTGCATTGTATATTTAAAATACACTATAATTGCTTAAACTTTGAACTATGAAACTACTACTGTAAAAGTTTACTATTATTTTATGTAATTTAAATGATTAAGCAATTTACATTTAAATAAAAAGTGTGGTAAATCCGAATAACATCGATTAATTTTTACCCGACTGCGTCAGAAGGAGGGTAATGTTTTTCGAGCGTATCTATGCATGTGTGTATGTATATCCATTTCTTTGGCATGCTCTACAGCCCAAACGGCTAGACGGTTTTTGACATATGAGGTGTCGTTTAATTCATCAGAATTGTGGTAGGGACATAGGCAATACAAATTTTCAAAATGGCGCCCGCAAATGAATAGAAAAACGAGGGAGGGTTTGTTTTTTTTACCTTAGCAAAAGTATTTAGTTTAACTAATTTAAATACATTTGTAGTTATTTCATTATTTGATAAAGTAAGCTTAGAAAACAATGCATTAGTCAGTCAATTTTTTTAAGATATTGTGATACTTGTTTTTCTCTTTTCAGTTCATTACTTTAAGCAGTCGGGTTTTGTGTTTTTATAATAATAATTTAATAATGTATGTATATATTAAATTCGCGTAAACGTAAGACAATGTGACTCTTACATTATATTTTTTTATCTCGTGGTAGTTTTTCTGACGAGCCAGGTCAATTGTATTATCACCAAATAGTTGACAATGACGGCTCTTCCACTTGAAACAAAGCTGCACTTGTATACTCCGTGCTATTGAGAATGATCTGAAGAAAAAATTTACCAACACTTTGCTCGAGTCCGAAAATAAAATTCCAACGCCTGCTACGTCACTAAACCAACAATCGAGACCTTAAATGTTTCATATGTAACTATCAACGACCTAACGTTTTTCACTCAACAATTATTTAAAGTCCAGAACTCAAATTAATTTCTCAGATAAGAGGCGAACTTCGCTAAAGTTCGGGAAATTTCGGCTCATTTTGGGTCAAACCCTTTAATATGGCTTAGATTGATCAATGTTGCTTTATGTTTAGCCGCTATTGATTTATACCCAATAGTCTGTAAGCCTGTTTTAGTAATAGGTTTAATAGGAACTGGCGAGTGACCGATCGCTCCAAGGAACCTTTCTTAGATTGGTTCAAGTATAGAATTCCGGAAAATGTTTTGTGTGGAAAGTATTTGGAATGGCAATTGGTTAATCTTACTTTATATTTGCTTATATAAATCAAGTGAAGAAAACTTATATGTCAGCGAGTAAATGTTTGTGGATGGGTTTGGTGTTAATCTGCCATTTAGAGATCGTCACTATTCATAAAATCCTTCGATCTCATTTCATTCGTCATTTTGGATTCAATCCACCGTTAAAAGGTCATCATGGAAGCGAGTATGGAGTAGCCATCGTTTGCCGTATTATCATCGCAGCCGAAGTACATCCAATGCTGGATATAGGCCTCCCTCAAGGGTTACCACACAGTGCAGTCGTGGGCCACCCGCATTCAACCACTTCTCGTGACCTTTATCAGGTCGGCGGTCCACTTTGTTAGGATCCTACCTCTGCTGCGTCTATACATCAATATATATACGTAATTTATTGCATACATTTGCCGTATATTGAAGGATTTTTTACAACCAAAGTAAAAAGAAACCGTAGCCGAAAATCCTCGTGTATATACAGTTTAGCAAAAAGATGTAAACAACAAAAATTTCGAAATATTTTACACGCAAAATTTTGTACATTTTGTACGCCGCTCTAACCACGGTCGAACCTAAATAACAATATGTGTTATGGAAAAATTTATATGTCGAGCCGTTGCAACCACCACAGGCCGTAACCGCAGCAGCGGCCTAAATGCTGCGGCTAACGTCCGCGTCCTTTGCGGCTTTTGGAAAATTTTTGACCTCAGATCCTGAGAGCTTTGTAAAGATAGGTAAATAACTAAGGGATTTTAGTGGATGGATAAAAAAACTAAGGATTTTAGTTGATTGAGGTATTTTAAAAATGTTTTAAAAGAAGATAAAATTGTAGTTCACATAAAGTAAAATTCTGCTTCATAATACATGTAACAAAAAGGTGTGGTTATATTTTAGTTAAACTTTAAACTACTATTATTATAGTTACTAGTAACTAGTAAAAGTGTTTAACAATAGTAGTTTACAGTTTCAAAATGATGTGATAATAGTGTTTTAAAAAATAAACAACGCGATAAAATCTGTATAAACTAGGTTTAATTTAAAAAAAAATACACACAGTACAGTTACAGTTGACTATAACCGGCGTGCAGCCGAAAATGACCAACCGCAATTTTAATAGTGATACTATGCGTTTGTTTTGAAGATAAATAATGAACAAGTAAAATGATTAATATTCATTTTGATCTGGGGATAAGGCACATAGGTTATTTGTCAGAGATATGTTACGGTCCTAAAATATTTTAGGGTCGTAATGTTACATGCCTTTTAGCCTTAAACTTTCTGTTATACGCTGTATTATAAAAATATAATTGAATTTTAAATTACATCAGACTTAAGCTTAACCCACATGCATTATATAAGCACGAGCTTAAATATTTTAATTGAATAATTCAGCTTTGAATAAAGGATTCAGCAAAAGAAAGACCTGCTCGTTAATGTATTAACTCGTATAATATTCACAATTCGCTTTGAAACGTTGGCTCATCCAAGCAATTACATTAACGTCTGTATTAGGTATGCATTCGTCGACTGAAGGTCATTAAACCTAAGCGGTTAAATCTAAAATTCTAAAATAACTATTTATCCAACGACTCCCCTTCCAAGATGGTGTAAGAAATACCTTTTATACTAAATGTCAGGCATTTATATAAAAGATCTTCTTGAAATGTCAATGCGGCTAAATGACCCGGTATATCACAGCTGAAAATCTCGTGGCCCATTTTCTACAGCCAATAAACGCGCAAAGCTTACGGTAATAAGCAAAACTAGTTTGCTTGAAATTAGAAATACTAAGTATGTAACTTGGAATCCTTTACGTTTGATGTTAATTTACTATCAATTTCGACGAGTTAAATTATTATTGTTTCCAAACAATGTTTTTATGTTGTTAGTTTTGTGCACAGTAATCATTAAAAGTAATATGTTTGAAAATGACTCGTAAAACTTTTAATAATGTTAAGTTTGAGATAATATTAACTAAGTTTTATAACTTACGTTTGTGTATCTTGATATCAAAATGAAACTAGTATAAGCGACGATTAATAAAACGATAACAATAATTATTTTGTAATTTAGTAAAAAAAAATACAAACATAGACTTATGCCGTTATACTCTTGTAGGAAGTCAGTGGATTATTACTGCACCCACATTTTAGCAGGTATATTATTTTTAGGTGTCATGTAGTAGAGGTTGTCTTCCAGGTATATTTTAATCTACTAGCACGATTAGCTAGATTTCTTATCAGAAATATTTCGTCTGAGTCACGATTCAAAATCACCGTATCGTAGGTACTTCTCCCATATTATAAATAAATCCGATTAAACACCAGTAAAGTATTTAAGCCTGTCAAACCATATGAATAAACAAATACAATTGAAACTCACCTGTAATAATTGAGAACCTGCGCGAAGACCCCAGGGTGTCTGTCGAAGAAGTACTCGTTGAGCACGGGGTCATAGTTGGCAAGCGCCTCCGTCAGCCTGGAGAGCCTGGTCGCCGGGATCTTCTTCAGCGTCGCCTTATACGTCTCGTGACGGATCCCCCCCACATTCAACACTACACGGTTCTCCGCATCCATGTTGAGGAGATTCATTTCTGGTGATAAAAATATTTTATTAGATCGTTCATTCTTTGGGGAAAATTGCTTAAGTTATGAACAGCCATTACATCTTACACAGCATTTCTAGCCATCTCACTACCATCATTGCCATTCTAGGTAGACTGCAGTATGCAATCACAGCTTATTGTGTCGTACCAAATGATGAACAAAAAAAATATTGTTCGTGATAGGTCAAGAAAGCACAGTGAGCATTCAAGTGATAATTTTCAATTGTTCATCTTATGTTGCCTCATCACTAACACTGGAGATATTTAGACGAGATATGTAAATATCCAAAAGATTTGCTTTCTTTTCCCAGGTGGCTAAATATATTTGAAAGGTTTTCCTTGTAATAAAAAGATGTTTGATATTTATTATAGATGACATAGTCTTCTGAGGACTGAAGGAATTTGTTTTAATATTTATATACTGTAATATAATATAGTAAGAAAATGAATTGTTTATTTCCATATTTCATAGCTTAGGGAACAGACAACATCAAACAGTGCTTACTAATTCATTTAACAAATGTAGGATGAAAGAAAATAAATTGAGCTCAGAATACATAATCTATTGGAGATGTTGGTTCCTTGGGATTAGAATCTAGAATTTAATTTAGTAGTTACGTAATGTCATAAGTGGCTGAATAAACTAAGCAGACAGGGTCATATTGAATGAAGACTTAAGCCTTTTATATAATTAGTAGTAGCTCTCTATAAGTTAAGTTACAGTAAGCAGATACATTTGTGGTGTTAGTCCGTTCTTAACTGAAGTAGGTTACGATGGACAAGCGATAACGCCGAAAGCCGTAACTTAGTGGTTAACTAACAGACACATCATTATAAGTTAGGACACGGTTTCAAAGCTAAGCTTGATCTTAATAATGCTAGTTTCTCACCAAAGATGGGATTAGATAGTTTGAGAACTTGACTATGTGCTTGTTAATTCAAACGTTAATGGTTTATTCTAATAAAATTACGTATTCCATTACTAAATTTAATGCTATTGGACTTAAGATTCAAGCAAAATGGTTTTAGAAGACTGCCAAAAATAGTCAAGTTCTCATGTATTGGGACACACTCGAAGAACAATTATTTTTTTAATTTTCGTAAATGGCCTAATTAATTTGATATAATGTTGTATTTTAGAGCAATTTTTACTCGTAGAGTACAAGTGTTTTTATATACAGTTATAAAACATAAATATGTACATAGTTTACACTTCTACTCCAAAGGAATAACCAGAGGTTTATTACACCTATATTTCAACAACTTTGCTTTACGTTCCACGTAACAGAGGGTTACGGGGATCCTATTGCCGTTAACTAGGCATAGTTATAGATTGCAAGCTGTTACCGATTATATCTTGACAGAAAAACCCAATAACACGTTACCAAATCCATGAATTAAACTTTAAAACTCATGCACTCACTCAGGCCATTGAAAAAAAATGGGGTCCTTATTCCTTCTCACTTTATCTTCTTTTCTTTATTGCCGTTGGTGGCAGGCGAGCAACTGGCCCAACTGGTGGAAAGTGGTAAGCGCTGCTCATGGACTTCAGCAATGTCAGGACACAGTAAAGCCGCTGCCTACCATGAAAGAAGAACTATCTTTAAAGCTCATTTGAAGAAGGACATATCATAGCGCTCGGGAAACACCGAAGCAGGCCGTTCATTCCAGAGAGACTCAAAGAAAGAGACCCAAAGTCTCTCCATTGCTCCAACGACTCCAATCTATCCGTGAGATTAGGATCATCGACGATTCGAGCTGCCCGTCTTTGTAGGGAGGCAAGTGGGTCGAGCTGGTATTTGGACGCCCCTGCCCAGAGATGTGAGCAGTACTCCAGTACACCCACCTTTTTGCTCGCTAATTTATAATTTTTCTCGTTTTGTCCTCCAAGTGACTCCCAAACTGGACTTTATTCGTGATTTCCACGCCGAAGATCCCAATACTCTCGGAGATACGGAGCGTAACTCCTTGGAAGAATCGAACTAAGTTCTGTTCACCCCATTTGGAGGCCCGCCCAAGAGAGTCCTCGACTTCATACACAAGTTGTGTTCGTCTTTCCTGTATCATGCTCCGTGGGACATTCTGATA
This sequence comes from Catocala nupta, assembly GCA_963675205.1. Taxonomy (NCBI): domain Eukaryota; kingdom Metazoa; phylum Arthropoda; class Insecta; order Lepidoptera; family Erebidae; genus Catocala; species Catocala nupta. The sequence continues at coordinate 2,929,878 of OY776097.1, forward strand.
GCTGGTATAACGCGCATTACCCGTTCTGTCAACCGCATAGCAATGTATGTTCTCGATAAACAACAAGTCATTGATATGCAGGATGAAAAGCGTTGGGGAGAGCACCAAGCCTTGAGGAACACCAGCTTAATGGTTTTGGTTTCGGAGCTACAGCCATCAACGACGACTGTAATGCTCCGACCATCCAGAAAGCTGGCAATCCATTTGCGGGACTCTCGGGGATTCCATAAGATGGTGGCAGTGAGATAGTATTTATGTTAACCAACTCATTATAGATGAAAGAAGACCAGGGATGAATAGTTCTAAATTTCCACCTAGTATTTTTTCTATAGTACTCATTAAAAAGAAATAGAAGGATGATAAAAGTTAGTAAAGCCTACAACAGTGTTAGCCTCAAGATTAATGTCGAACACAAGATGATAGCAAAGCATTAAACCGTTGGATAGTTAATCTTAAAAGCATAAGTTACACTGACAATATCGACAAAACTTCCAACATTGTTAGCCACATATAACAATAAATTATTTTCAACACGTTACTTGGCACTCGGTGAATCCACATCTTGTAAGTAATATATTTTCCTGAAAATAAGCAATGTGTCTCTAATTGTTCTAATGACTTATAAATGAAAACATAATTCTTTTACCAAGGATATTTTTTGGCTTTCGTCCATAGTCGATTAGGTGGAAAAACGTTACATTCGGTATTGCGAGGGAAACAGCTTATGGCGTTCTTAATGTTTGTATTATTTTTGTGGGGAATGGTCGAAATTAATTTATCTTTTTGGCGTACGGAAACAATTAATGTCTTTCTCGGCAGATAAAGTTTGTTTATCTTTTCTGATATTTCGTGTTCCAGTATAAACATCCGTTATGGTTATTGATTTAAGTTTATAATATATGTGGCCTCTAGAAAAAAACTGGAAAAGATAGGTCACTTTAGTAATAAATTTTTTTGCATAACTTTATTAGATTATCAATTTTATTTTTTTTACATAAACAAAGCAACAATTATAATTTACAATTATAATGTGGCCTCTATATATTAAAGATGCATAAGGATATTATAACAAACTACTATATTTTTTAGGTTTTATTCGCTACGCGGATATGATATGTAAGTAACCTAACTGCGCATGTAGCCAGCGCGAGAAGTACGCTACGTACTGATACCATGAGCGGTGGCAACAGCGACCGCTCGCCTGCTGGACTATTAATGCAGTCACTTCTTGCTAGTTACTATATTAAGATCATATATAGGTATATTAATGATACTGTAGTGAAAACTATGATTGCGTGTTAAGTGTGACATAGTTGTAATGTACCACAATGCTACTGCCGACAATTTAATCTTATACCAAACCATACTGAAGTATTGAAAGTGATTGACTCTGCACCCTGTATATTCCCTAGACCTTGAATATTCTTTCTATATTGGTCGTATACACACTAAAGATTTCTAAACAAGTTATGGTACCTACATATAAATTTCAGTTAACATGGCATTCAATGGCAGTAATAACGGGCTATTACTAAAATTATACCGATACTTTTGATATTAGAAACCTAATTTTAGGGGTAATTGGGATTGAAACTTATTAGTTTTCCTTGAATGTGGTTTTCAGACATAGGTTGCCTGTTTGGCTTCAATCGATATTTTGATTGACACATAATATATACAGCGTAAAACAAACAAGTATTTTAAGTAATATTCTTAGTTATACGTCAAAAGAAAACGATGTTTCTCTCTTTAAGGATATTGCGTCCAAAGAAACTGTGTTATTTGGCATTGTTAAGGCATATATTGAAAAGAAGTTCAGCAAGAAAAATATTACGTAAGGTAATTGAAGTTTGACCTTAATATTTTATAAGTATATATATACATATATTACACTATATACTACTATTTATATGGTGGATGTCTGTACATGGAACATATTTTAGCAAATTAATTTAGTCTTTAAAAGAGCTATAGAAGCCAAAACAATTATTTTTAGAAGTTTAGTCTCCATGTGTTTTTTTAAATATTACTGGCAGTATGGGTTTCAAATTACTAGTATTCTTATTAATCCCTCCAGCTAAGCTAGAATGCTTGTATTAGGAGTGGGTTCACGTCACTAGTGCAATGGGTGAAATTCGAACCCGCGACCTCTCGTTCACAAGTCCAATACCTCATCCATTGGGCTACCGCCGCTTTGTTTGTACACGCGAAAACTACAGCGTGAAATTGAATGTGGCTTTCACAATTATATAGTTGGAAGCTGAACTTAAAATCTTGTGCTTATTTTATCTTGATACACCGTTAGATGTCTAATATTAAGAAAAAATAAATCTATCCGGGTCATTAATACGAATCTATTGACACCTCATTCATTAAAATCGGTTCAGTAGTTTAGGCGCTACGGTGGAACATATATACTCAGACTGCCAAAATCATTACCCTTCCTTTTGGCTTCGCCGTAGTCAGGTAAAAATGTAGATACTCCCAAATTCGTCTTTCTACTACTAAATTACACGCGTACGAAATAGCGGATAAAGGGTGGCTTATTAATATAAGCATAATATACAAAGTTAAGCAATATAACGATCATACGAAAGTATGAGTACAATGTAATTTTTAACAGAGCTTCTGGCCTATTTTCGTGTTTAGCCATACATTTTTATACGATATCTGAGATATTCCACATGAACCGTATCGACTATACAAGCCTTAAGCCGTATACAGAAAGAAAGCAGGAAGCCTGTGCCGATCTACAAACGCTTATCGGAACCGGTCTGCGCGGGTAATCGGCGCAGGTAGCAGTAGCCGATTTTCTATACAATGTGCCAAACCAGTACCGATAAGCGCCGAACGTGGCCGAACGTCTCCGACAGGTTCCGACATTGCTTATCGGTACTGGTTTGGCACACTGTGTTTGAAGCAGAATACTGCAAGTTTTAGTATTCCACGACGCGGCTGTCCCTTTCCAAAGAAGTTCGGTATTGTCAATCTTTACTATTCTAATATGTGTGGGTAATCCAAGGATGCATGGCAGAATCTCTTTTTAATTATTTTATAAGATTGTGTATAAAGTTTGATTACTTACTGGCGACTTCTCCCTCTCTTCTCGTTATCTAAACAGTAAGTATGGGCTACGGCGACCGACTCTGTCCTCTCCTCGACATCACCGCGATATAGTCGTCTTCTAGAGCGCTAAATATCTCGTGTGGAGGCATTGCTGGTTGGGCGAATCCTGTGGACGAGCATAAAATAACATAATTTAATGTACGTTCAATAGATTTAATCTACGGTTTCTATCTATTTCGTTCCTAAGTTCGTGATCTTAGATAAAATATAAAAATCATGCTATAAACAAAAAATAATTTTCAAATCAGTTCATGCGCTTTTTTTTTTTTTGCTCGTCGAAATTACCACACTCCGCCTGATGGTAAGCAGTCGTGTGGTCTAAGAGCAGTGGCCTCCACATCGACCTCATAGCAGCATAGCAGCCGAGGCGATGTTGAGGTCTCTACTTTGACGGCCTGAGAAGGTATTTTTTCACGCCCCGCTTAAAGAACCTAAGGTGGATTGAAGGAAGAAGAAAACACGTGCCTTGGCAGAGAATTCCATGCCTTGATCGTTCGGCAGAGGTATGAGGACCCAAACTTGTTGGTACGCACTCTAGTCGACTCCACCGTGTAAGGATGGCATCTGAGCCCAGCACGCGTTGTTCTGGATAGGGAAGGGGAGGGCGGGATAAGGTGGAATAACTCTTCAGAGCACTCCCTGTGGTATATTCTGTAGAAACATGCCAAAGAGGCAATATCCCTACGGAGTTGCAGAGGTTCCAGTGAACTCGTGACCTCTGGATCTCCGATGATACGGACAGCCCGCTGCTGTAACCTGTCAAGAGCGTCTAGCAAGTACTGCGCGGAGCCATCCCAAAGATGAGAACAGTACTCCACGCAAGGGCGCACTTGTGCCTTAACTATTTATGTTTCGCGACATTTCAGTTATATTGTAGCAGCCATGATCACGCAAATAATTACATGGTATTCGACTAAAAATCTCGAAGTGTATTCAAGTTCAAAAATAGTTCTTAAAAGTCGTAATTAATATAAACTCTGTATACATCTTACACTGAATTCAATAGTTCATATAATGTCAATGCGATGTGTACGTCGGAGTCGATAGTCGTACGAATCAATAGACATTTGCTCTTTATCTGGATGTTCATTCTCTTCGTTATATTATCAGGTGCCAAATTTGATAAATCACATATGATACATAAGAATAAATTTTCTATATAGCGTTTATCATGGTATAGTGAAAGGGTATTTGTTAAGTCCTGTCTGATACGAATTTAGTTTAGGGAAATAATATTGTAATGTATACTGCCCTAGATAGACATCAGCTGGAATTTACATGCGTTCTAAATAAATTTAATTCACTTTTAGGGTTCCGTGCCTCAAAAGGAAAAAAACCGTACCCTTATAGGATCACTTTGTTGTCCGTCTGTCTGTCTGTCAAGATCCTTTTTTTCAGAAATGCGTGAAGTCATCAAGCTGAAATTCATATCCAATACTCAACTATATAATACAGCTAACGCAATCAAAACATACAGCCGTTTATGCTGCAAATTTTCGACACTCGCAAGGGATTCAATACCTACAGGGTACCCAGAATACCCGTGAACTCAGAATTTTGAACTTTGGTACGAAGCAACGTCTTATAGCACAGATAAAGAAAAAATTGCGGAAAGCATAAATTTTTAGTTACATCACATAATAAAAATATTTTTAATAATGTTAAACTTACTACCCCTTTCCTCATGAACGCGTAGAGGTATTCAATTGAAATTCATATTAAATACTCAGGTTTATAATACCTTTAAGCTGTAATAAAATCAAAAATCTATGTCAACGCAATCAAAAGAAACAGCAATTTAAGTCGCATATTTTGAAACTCGAACTATTCGCAAGGGAATCAAAACCTAAAGGATACCTACTTCCAATCGACCTAAAATCTTGAAATTTGGCATGAAGCAACGTTTTATAGCACACATAAATGCTTGAGTATGTTGAGTAGTAGTTCATGGAGAAATGGTTACAGCACCTTACAGTTATGATTTGTAAACGAAATATTATTGTACACTTGGCGATTAAAAAGAGTGGCTATGAGTTTCTTGCCCGTTCTTCTCATGAGCCCTACACACCCTTGCTTTGCTGAACGTGGCAGTATATGTAAATTCACAGAAAAAAATTACGTGTAACTTTGACATTCATAAGTGTTACCTTGTAACCTAATTTGAATAAATTTATTTTGATTTTTGATTTTTTTGACATAAAGGAAAAATTTCGAAAACTAAATTTTTTGTTACCTCTAGCAATAAAAATATCATAACTTTTATTTATATACCTACAGGTTTGTACGGAACCCTCGGTGCGCGAGTCCGACTCGCACTTGGCCGGTTTTTTGAAATTAAACTCATTTATACAGATTTTATCGTGTTGTTTATTTAACACTGTATTACATAATTTAGAAACTCTTACACTACTGCTACTATTGAAATTTACAAAGTTTTAAGCAAATTATTTTTTTAAATCGATTTATATTTAGGTTTACACTTTCCCCGACGTTTCGATTGCTTTTCAGCAACCATGGTCACGGGGAGACTAAGATGGTAGTTGTCTCGATATTCCAGTGTAGTTATTTCAAAGTACCCGAATATAGTGTAGTGTTTGTCTACGATGACGCAGCGATACACAATACTATTCATGTGGATTCGATTTCTAGCAAACTGATACTGGATTTTGAAATCAATAAATTCTCAGTAGCAACGGCTTGCCCCTTGTTATGTACCTTAAATCATAACTGGCAAAATGGAGAGTACACTTCCGTTCAATTTTTAGAGGATGAAGTCATAATACTTTGTATTTTTGAAAGTTTAAAGAATAAAATAACAGAATATAACCTCTAATTTAAAGCGAGTAAACTCGCTCCTTATTATCCACGACAAATTCTTAAAACCTTATTATTAAAAACCTCGGTCTTCCAAATTACCGGCTGAAGTCTGTATCCGATTCAGTTCCTTTGCATAATAAAGTGACCAAATCCACCATACACAAATGTCAGTCGTAACGGGTAGGGTGGCATTTTATGAGCTCTATACAAAACTATTCTTAAAGCTAAGCAAATGGACGTTAAAACGCGATGTAGGACTGATTAAACACTTTTTAATGTGAACATCTACTTTATATTACGCATGTATATATATATGTACGAATGTAACGCAATCATATGGGCTCCGCATGAAGCTAAATACAGTCTCATGCTGGAGCGTATACAAAATAAATTTACTAGGTTTCTGTATCTAAGGTGGTATGGTGTATATCCATTTTATCCATTGATGTATCCAACTTTGTTTGTCATAGGCATGGTGGGATACAATAAATTGGAAACAAGGAGGGACATAGCTCTTGCTACCTATATTTTTAAATTATTGCGTGGCAAGACTTCAAACCCAGGTATATTAAAAGAAATAAAGTTGTGTGTGCCCGACAATTATGTATTACGAAGGCGACGGCCACGTCTATTGGCGGTGCCCAGTAGTAGGACCAATCTACTGAGTAAAGCCCCTATAACGCGTACCTTGACTGTACTTAATGACGTAGCGGACAGCATAGATCTTTTTACTTGTTCTCTGAGTGAGTTCACAAAAACCACGATGTACAGGATATGTTATGGTAAATAATAAAACTGTAATTATGGCCACACTATTGAATTAGGATATCCCTGTAATGATAGTGATGATGAGTTAATAAATAAATAAATAAATAAATAAATAAATATTGTGTGCTGATACCACATTTTATTATGCGGAGCGCCATGTTTATTTTTATGAATAAAAGAGGAGTTAACAGTTTCATAGGAATAAGGCAGCTTGAGACGCAAGAGTTCTCTGACTAAAACAGAGATGGTCTAGAGAAACGCTACTTCAAAATATACTCTTTCTTCTGAACTGGTGTGTGCGTTGCGTGCCTTGGGATCGAGCCCGTGAGTTTTGAGTGATAGTTCAACGCTCTTGTTCTAGCGTACATACATAACGGACATCTTCTCCTACTACAGAAGGCTTGAACTACTACAGTTTAAGTGGTCACAATCGCCATTTTTAAATTTTTTTTTTAAATTTCTTTATTCACTTTTTTGGCATAAATTACAAAATTAAAATTTCCTCGCCAAGCTACACAGCTTGTTGGCGAGAATACGCTCGTTAACAATATTCTTTATAACTTTATTACTAAATAAAGTTTTTATTTTTATATTATATTTCATTGCGCTGAGTGTTGTGGACTTGATCAAGACAAAGATTTCTGTGATCCACAAAAAGTTGTTACGAATCTGGGTCTTATTTCTATCCGTAGTTTGAAGGTTTGTAAAGATTGCCGCGACACAGATTTATGCCTAGGGCTAGAGGTGTTTTTAAAATAAATAATTCTTGATACTGCCATCATCATGTCTTATTTTAGGTGGCATAGGTATGAACATACTGCTACACCCAGTGCTATCTCTCGGCATTGTGTGGAAGACTCGGCAGTTCCGTCTAATAATTTATTACAACGCCATCTAATGAATACTTGCGGAACTACGTAGATTCGTCGATACGAGTAGAGTAGACAGAACGCTGGCACATTCTTGAATCTGCGTTTCTAGAAAACTCCGGAAACGCTTTAACCGCGTATAAAAAGGGAAGGCCAGCCCTTGCCGTGTCAGTTTACAATCGTAAGCGGTCAAGTATTCATCGAAGCGAACGGAAACGAAAATACTACAGAGTTTGAAGCAGTTACAGTGTAAAAGTGTAGTATGGTGTATTTTAAATATAATTGTGTGCTAGAAAAAAAAGTGTTCTTGTCGGTAATATTGTTTACATTCTTATCCCTTGAACACAGCACGTAAAAATACTATTGTCTATACAATAATAAGTTTTTACCTACACCGTAGGTACTATTATCAATATATTGTGTATCTGTCTAGTGAGAATTATTATTTCCATTGGTATACCTAACCTGACTACTGGGAAATACAGAAATAATGAATACCTATTTAGTTTTCAGAACCGATGTACCGATGATTACTATTTTACATTAGCCGCAAGAACCGAGCAATAAGCCTAACAAAATTTGACCTTGACACGACCTGGTTATACAGGTCGATTTTATTTTAGTACCACGCTGTGTGTATTGATTATACGGCTGTGACTTTTGTTGTATGTTCAGGCTTTTATTGACGAGGATTATTGCGTTTGTTGGATGTCATAGTAAAGTTCTGAAGTGTAGGTTTGTACCAAATAAGAATATACACATGTGCCTTTCGATTATTGAAATTTAGTGTTGATATGGTTAAGCAGTGAAATAAAATAGAACTTTAATGAATTACTCATTGTTCAAGAATTTAGGTTACAAAGCAATACTTATGGATGTTATAGTTTATTGGTTAGTGAGTTTACTGAAGTTTTATTTCAGTAAGTTGCGAGGTTCAGGAAAATTTCTGTAAGTTACAACTAAAACAGTATGATAGAAAACTTATAACATAAATAAGGGTAATTACAAGATCTAACTTATAACCAAATTTATTCATTATAATATTAATCTATGATATCCATCCATTTTTTAAGAAAGAGCAATTATAAATAATAATGTCTGCATATATATCTAGTCGTTGGACAAACATATCACAAATTTTGCACTAACCGTAATGTAATGATCACAGGTTTATAATGGCGTTTTGTTCGATAAATGCTTTATTCACATGAAATTGACGAATAAGGCACATGAAATTATTAAATAATGAAGATGAAAGGAAAAAGCATTATTATAATCATATAATAATATTAGCTCTGTTTATAAACTGGACCACTGCTGAGCTCAGGCCTCTTCTCATTATGAGAAGAGTTGGGCCATAGTCCACCACGCTGGCCCAGTGCGGGTTGGCAGACTTCATACATCTTCGGGAGCACTATTTAGATTAAAACAAAAAAGAGAAAATAAAAATGCGTGATAAATACTTCATCGACAACAGTTAATTGTCAAACATAAAATTTGTATGTAGATAGACTAATAACAGGCACACATGACATAGTTTACGTCTATCAGTGATTCAAAAAGTATTTGATCTTTCAATATGATTTTCATACTAAATTGATATTATTGTCAAACAGCGTTCAAAATACAAACGAGAAGCAGGCAAACGCAAAAAGGAAGTAAATTTACGACTGACAAAATTTTCTTCTCAGTCGTGGAAGTTAATAAAATAAAATATGGTAAATAGATCTGAGGACCCATTCAGTTTTGAAATAAGAATCGATGAAACTTCCCGCCGTTTTGTACTTTTTATTTATTGTACCAGGCGTTTACTGCAAATCCATTTTCGAATTTTCCTTTTCGTTCTGGATCAGTATTGAAAAAGAATAGTCTTTATATTTTCAGTTACTAAAGACAAAAAAAAAAGAAAGTCTCGCGTCCAAGCCCACGCATGCATCTCTGACTTTATAAAGTTGTGTGCGTATTAACTAGTTCAATATCGCTTGATATAACGGTAGAGGAAAACATCGTAATGAAACCAACAAATCTGAGAGTTCTATATAATGTTCACGAAGGTGTGTGAAATTGCCAACACGCATTGTGCCAGCATGGGGGACTATGGCTTAACCTTTCTCGCAATGAGAGGAGGCCTCTGCCTAAAAGTGGAACTATTTATAAACAAGTACGATTGTTTCATCATTATTAAAGACCAAATTGACCACCTATTATGACAATTGAAAACGTTCCAACTTCCACCTAACTCCAACTGCATAATGTTCTTGTTAGGAGATAGTTTGTCAGACGTTACATATTCATTAAAACTCTTGTGCCAAATAACTGAAAGGTTTTGGTTATAAATTTTGAAAAAAAGGCTATCTGTCCTACGGTTATAGATATATTTTCAAGAAATAAAAAAGCAAACTTGGTTTATTTAATTTCGAGATTCATTGCATTCTAAATCAATACAATTATCCGTACATTATCAAGCGTTTTTTTTAATAGATAAAATACCTTCAAGAAATAATCAGTGCCCTAAAATGTCCAAAAATACATTAACGGTCCTAAGAACCGCCTACTTGTACGATGAATCCCTGATTTAACCCTTTTGTGTTTAGGTGAAAAAACAAAAAGTTCCAGTTTTACCCGGGACAGTTTGATTGAGTAAGTTTTACAAGTGGCTAGGGATCGCGTCGAGCTGAAGATTAGGCGTCGATAGGGTTAATGTTTTCAATTATAACTTGTTTAATTGTTTTGTTATTAAGTTTTGATTGTGTTTTTATTCGGTTAGTTTTATTCTCCTAACGGTTATCAGGTATATCTACATTACTTTCAGTTTAGAATAATAAAGGCGAATGTAGATGTCTGCTTCTATCTGCTATTATTACATCTGCTCATTATGCATTGTTTAGCCCTACCTTCAGAATACACATGTAGCTTTTGGCTACTACGAGAGTCAAGTCTGAATATATAAGATAATCAATAACATAGAATATTCTGACTTAGGTTGAAAACTGTGAAGATGTTTATTCTCAGTCAGAATCACAACATTTATATTCATCCATATACAGTTAAATAAGAAGTTATGTAAAAACATTTATTATATTAAAGAAAGAAAAATGAATATTTATAGCTACTCGTATAATTTTGACTTTTGTAATCGTCTAAAATGTTGTAGATCGCCTTGACACCACCACTGTTCTGAGTTTTACATAAGTTCAACCCCGCATAAATAAAAATTAGTTGATCCACGGGTTTGTGTTAGTTGTCTAATTTTTTCTAAAAGCAACGCGATACAGGGTTTAATGGTAAAGTTAAGATATGGATGGCAAAATATCTTAAAAATGATGGACATATCAAGAGCTAAAAAACGAAGACGAAACTTACACTCAATGAAGATCTCGAACTTAAGTTTCGATACGAAACTTGAGATAATGAGCCGCCTTTTAATAAACTGAAATGCCTTTGATAGCGTACGTGAAATAGGGAAAAAGTAATTTCCTCGGCCGCTTTAGGAACCAACGAACCGGCTACGGGAGCCGGTGTCGGTTCCGCCTCGTTATCTATTTTTGGGGTACATATGAATCCCGAATCTTGCGTGCTATTCAGGTAAATGCATGCATAAGATAAATTCAGATTGGAGTATTGCGGTTAGTCAGGAGCAAAATAGCTAAACACATAATAATATTTGCAACCAAGATCTGTTCGCCGAACGGCCAAACTAAAGTAACCAAGTTCAAGTTCAACTAGTTACTAGGGAAAACTACAACATTGTTCCTTATTTACAAAAAATTTAAGATACAACAACCTTCTGTAATCATCTCTGGTAAGAAAATTTACAGATTTTATACATAGTTTACTGGCAGGATAGAAAATGCTTGGGCACTGCAAAAGAGGATCCTGACCCTTGTATCAAGTAGTCAGTCAGACAAGGGTCAGTATTCTTTTTTTATTGCACTGACTGTAGGTACAGCGACTCCTTTTGAAATATGGTTAACGCGCAACCCCGTTGTTGTTGTCGTTCGTATGCTACGGCAACCGTTTACATGAAATGTATGCAAAAACAAAAATAAAATAACCCGCAACTTATACAAATAACAATATTTCGAGCCGAAAACAGGAATGTAAAAAGTAACGATCTTTCAGTAGAATTACACACACGAAGCAAGCATTCACACCAAGAGCACATCAATCAGATATTACAAAACCTAATAGAAAGCCTAATAATTATTTATGAACAAATTTACTGATTTAGACAATCAGTAAGTTTGTTTGTTTCACATGTTTTTATCATTTATATCTCAAACTTAATCATTCAACTTCTTAAGAAAATATTTCGCTCAAAATTTGGCATTCAAATCCCAAATTAGTCATAATAATGACAAAATATTGGCTGAATTGATTGATAGCTCCAACGTGGCCTAAGTTTATTCCAATAAATCGTGAATTAGGGGAATCGTTAATCATGTTTCTGAAAGCCTTTTATGTGCTGTTGACAATACAAAAACTCTAATGCAGGGCTCGGATGTCGTTCAGTAAAAATTTGGGGTAGGTTGTGACGCTAAATCGTACAATTTAAAATCGCGCTTTGGAATGCACGGCTTTCAGTGCATCAACATTCAGTGGGTCAATTCTCGTAATAAAACCTGATCTAAATAGTGCTCCGTCTGTAATCATAATAATCTAGTCTTAGTGTCATATACATTATTACAAGTCGTATTTTCCTACATTAATATATACGTTTTTAGAACTAAATTCAAACAAATGTGAAATTTTTGTTAACGATAAAGTAGTTAAATCTTTGGCATTATCAAAATTCAATTCTTTGGCTCCAAACATCAACATTATTGAAAAGTTTATTTTCGCCTTCTCGGGTCTCCCGTATTGGAGGAGGCATTCGAGTCGTTCATAGATGAGAAGATCCAAAATTATTGTGAAGTTTTAGACCGATTACTCAAAATGAATATTCATTCGGCTTATACAATCATTCGTTATTGCCTCTTCGTTCCTAAATTCACACATGCCCTCCGATCCTCTCAATTTTGGAAGCATTTAATACTTTTGGATAAAATTGACAATACTATACGGCATACACTTAGCAAAATTTTAAATTTGGCCATGAATGACCGAGTGTGGCTCCAGGTAACCCTACCAGTTCGCTTGGGTGGCCTCAGCGTTCGCAAAATTAGTGATGTTAGTTTACCGGCGTTCCTGTTTTCGGTCCACTGCACTGAAGAATTGAGCAGGAAAATTTTAGCTCCCACACTGGTTAATTCTGAAGTATCGTGCAAGTCCGACGCAGTGAACGCTTGGAAAATAATCTGTCCAAGCTCTGATTTGCCATCCGATCTATTCTCTCAGAGTCGGTGGGACGGGCCGCTCTGCTACATGGTGAGAGAACATCTCATGAACACATCTCCTAATGTTGCTGAGCGTGCCCGTTTACTGGCTGTGGGGGAGTGGGTATCGGGTCTTTGGCTCCAAGCACTCCTATCGTCCAACATAGGCACTATGTTGGACGACACAACGTTCCGCATCACTTCTTGCCTTCGTTTAGGTGCTCCATGTGTTTCTCCGCATCGATGTCACTGTAGTGAAGACATTGATGGCCTTGGCCACCAAGGCCTATCATGTAGCAGGAGTGCCGGTCGTTTTTTGCGGCACGCCAACCTTAATGACATTATCCATCGTGCTCTTGTCACCGCCGACGTACCAGCTCATCTTGAAACTAATGGTTTGGCACGTGACGATGGAAAGAGACCGGACGGTATGTCATTGATGCCTTGGAAGATGGGTAGGCCCTTGGTGTGGGACGCAACGTGTGTAGACACCCTTGCGCCATAACATCTTCCTAGTACGGTGGGTTGTGCTGGTGCTGCTGCTGCATCCGCGGAGACTCTCAAACGGCGCAAATACTAAAACCTGGCAGGGGATTATGTTTTTGAGCCGTTTGGGGTCGAAACGCTAGAGTCATGGGGTCCCAGTGCTCGTGCTCTTTATAGAGAGATAGCGAAAAGGTTAATCGACGCTTCCCGTGACCAGAGGGCTGGCCTTTATTTCGCGGAAAGGATAAGCATTGCCATTCAACGTGGCAATGCTGCCAGTCTTCTGGGCACACTACCAGTCGACTGTGATGCGGAGGAATTCTATGACACCTAGTAGAGGGTATTAGTTTTATTTTTCTTTTTATTTATGTTTTATAATATTTTAGGTATAAGTTAGTTTATTTTATGTATATAATTAATAATTTGTATTGTTATTAGTAAAAAAATTATAAAGTAAAAAACATATATATACGTCAAATTTGAACAAAAATACATTCAGTTCACACATGACTTTATTATACTAGAAATAAATTCTATTTTCAACATATTTTGTCATGAGTAATGCAAAAAAGTTGAAAAAATAATTACCTTCAATCTCGAATACGCGATCTCGTAGATTTAGGTTACAAAAATCTTTAAAATATCTAGGACGGATAATAAGATTTTAGGTATTGTAGAAATTTCAGCAACTACAAACGACCATTAAATAAATTTGAATGCGGTTTCGTAGATTATCAAAAATAATATAATTATAAATGTGTATGTAATTTGACTCACTGGAACCCATGAAGTTGTAGTTCTAAGATAGATAAGATAAGATAAGATAATTTATTTGCTTAAACACGAGTGTACATGAGTGCATGCAAGTTGTTACATAAAATTATTGATATCATCATGTTTGTCATGTGCAATGACGTGCAAATATTCTTACAGATTAAAATTAAGTTTCACAAAATAAATCATTTCTCATAACTTAGTGGTTAATGTGCCACACATAAAAAAAGTATAGGAAATTGGATAGGTAAAAATAATTATTTAAAAATAAGATACAATAAAAATTAGTGAAATGTCTTAAGTTAGTCACAATATTATCAAAATTTGTCCTGAAGAAAGTCATTAATATTATAATAAGCTCTGTCAATTAAAATGGATTTCATTTTTAATTTAAATTCAACATAAGTCAATTCTTTCCAACACTTAGGCAGTTTATTATAAATAACCGGTGCCATGCATAAGACACTCTTGCGCATAAGTGCAGTTTTAGCCGATTTTAAACATAATCGGCTGTTATCACGTCTATTTCTAGGGAACATATCTGCAACACATGGAAACAAGTGAGGATTTGATTTAATAAATAATAACATTTCTAAGATATACAAGGATGGAAGAGTCAGTATCTTATATTGTTTGAAATACGGTTTACAGCTATCTGTTATTTTTAAATGGAACATTGATCTCAAACATCGTTTTTGAGCTTTAAATATAATTTCTCTGTTCGTAGAGTTACCCCAGAAAATGACACCATATCTGAGGATAGATTCAACAAGTCCGTAATAGGCAGTAAGGAGCGCATCACTATTCAGATTTCGTGATAGAGTATATAAAGCATATGAACTGCTACTCAATCTTTTGCTTAGCGTTTCTATGTGAGCCTTCCAATTTAGGGCACTATCTATTAATTATTAGACCTAGGAACTTCGTCGTATTTACTGCGTCAATTTTTGTGTTATTATAATTAATGTCAAGATTTTTGCATGTCAAACGTTGATTAAAATTCATAAATAATGTCTTATTTATATTTATTTTCAAATTGTTGTTATCCAACCATTCTATAATTGTATTTAAAGCATTGTTTATGTCATTTTTAAACGTGTCTCGGGATTTACATGTTACAGTAACCGTACTGTCGTCTGCGAAAAGGGTCATAGGGTATGTCGTAGCGCTAGGAAAATCATTAATATAGAGTATAAAGAGAAGCGGCCCTAGTACGCTTCCCTGTGGAACTCCATTAAGTACTCTACGTTCCTCTGATGAAAATATTTGCTCGACATTTTTCGCGTTAATACTACTAATTTGTGTTATTTGCTTACGTTCACTCAGATATGATTCGAACAATTTAAGGATATTACCTCTTATTCCGTAGGCATCAAGTTTTTTAAAAAGAATATTATGTTGGACATAGTCGAAGGCCTGGGTCATATCACAAAATATTGAAGAAACTGGCATATTTTTATCCATATTTTCCAATACGACATGTAGGAAGTCGTATACAGCCATATTAATGTTTTTGTTTTTCCTAAAACCCTTTTGCTCATCGCATAATATGTTATTTATTTCTAAGTATGTGTTTAATTCGTTATAATAATACTTTTCGAATACTTTAGCAAATACCGGTATCAGAGCAATAGGCCTGTAATTTTCCATTTGCTCTCTGTCCTGCTTTTTATGCAGTGGTTTAATGATAGATGTTTTAAGAGCATCTGGGAACGTACCTTCACTTATGCTTAGATTAATTATATAACTTAATGGACCACAGATTTCACTAGCAACTTCTTTCACTATTTTTGTACTAATACCATCATAACCCTGACTGTTAGTATTTTTTAGTGATAAAATAATTTTTATTACATCGTATGGTATACAGGGAGCCATGAACATGGAGTCTTTTTTGGTTAAAATATGTTTGGTTACCGAAACATCTGAATGACTACGTGGTTGTATTCTATCTACAAAATAGTTATTAAATAAGTTAGCAATATGTTTAGTATTTTTAACGATTTTACCATTTATTTTAAGTTTAGATATGTTATTTTTTGGTGTATTTAGTTTAGACTCATTGATTATTCCCCACATCGCTTTAGTTTTATTTTTAGATATATTTATTTTGTGGTCATTCTGTGCTCGTTTTGTTAGATTAATAATTTTTTTAAATAGTTTTGAGTAGTGAGTTAATTTATTTTTATTATGCGGTGTTGGTTTTACTCTATATTGCCACAATAATTGACGTTTCTTTTTGCTACATAACCTAACGCCTCGTGATATCCATTTATTCCTTTTATTTATATTTATTGATATAAAAATTTTAGGAAAGCACTGGTCATAGAGTAATCTAAAAATGTCAATAAAAGCATTGTAGGCAGAATTTGTGTCATAGGAATGATAAACGTCAGAAAAAGATAAACTATCATTATATGTCTTAAATTTTTTGATGTTTTCCTTGCTGTAATTACGTCTCATTGTGCGCCACCTATTAAGATAACATAATGTTTTAATTGGGCATTTAAGAAGTTGAGCGGTATGATCAGATAGAGCTAACTCTAGTACTGTGGCTTTACAAGGTTGACTGAAATTATGCGCAAAATTGTCTATGCATGTCTGACTTTTTAGACGTGTTGGTTGATTAAGTGCCAATTTTAAGTTAAAGCTTTGCAATAAATTTTTAAATTCTATAGACTGACTATTTTTCTTCATTATATCTATGTTAAAGTCACCTGTTATAATAATATTTTTTATACATTTTTTCATAAACTCTCTTAACAACAGTTCAAGTTTCTCGTAAAACAAAATTAGATTACTTAATTTCGGTACTCTATATATACAGGCAAGAGCAGTCTTATAGTCAATTAGTTCTATAGCACAACATTCGAAGATACCACTAGTTGATAGTTTAGTTATACGCGGTAGTTCCTTCCAACGCAGTCCATTCTTCACGAGAATACAGACACCTCCTCTCTTGCTGTCTTTCCTGTTAAAACAAGCTGCTAGGGAATAGTTAGGTATGTTGAGTTGATTCTCATAGCCTTCCATCATGAAATGCTCGGTTACGCATAACACATCGACATTTATATTCTTTTCTATCAGTTCGTGTAGGCAGACTGTAAGTATATCAGATTTCGATAATAAGCCGGCAATGTTTTGATGTAAGATGTACAAATGGCTAGTCACGAAAAAAATCGGTTGTTGTCACAGATTCATCATGCTTATCTATTACAGGTCGAATGTCAATATTAATGTTTTGCTTAATGTCATTAGTTAATGCCAATAAATCCTTAAATATAGTACGTAGTCCAGAATTGTTTATTGATCCCGTATATCTATTGAACATACTGTAGTCCGTTCTGAGATTGCAGTTACTGTCCAGTAGATATGCGTGTCCATGATTCATTATGTCCCTGTATAATAAATTATTGAATGTCTCAGCTCTCCAATTAAATAAACTTGTGAAGTTTCCATACCTGTAAGTTGGTAAACAAATAATTATATTAGTGTGCTGAATCTCCTTTAATACGTCTCTGATATTTAGAACAATCTTATGGTAATTTTGTGATGAATTAAAGTCTTCTTCCCCGAGTAATATAATGCAGAAGTCACTCGGCTTAAAGTCGCTTAGCTGTGTTTTTAATCCCTTTAAAAGTTGTTCAGTACTAGCATTCGGTTTCACGTAATGGCATATGTTATTAGATTGGAAAGCCGCCGCTGCTATCGAGAAGATATGATTTTTATTATTTGTACTTAATATGAACATTCTTTCTTTATCTTTATGGCTTTTCTTTATCTCTGTATGGCAGAACCGAGGAAACTGGGTATAAGAATTTTGTTCGATAGTGTTATTTATAACATTTTACATGCTTTTCTTGCAGTTTTTTAATGTTTCTCGTTTTATATTCTCTATTAAAGGCGAGTTATTTGAAGTAATATTATTGCTTGTTACCTTACGGTTTTGTTTATATTTACTACTTAATTGTTTTTTCGGAGTGGCTATCTTATTTTTGATTGGGCTATTGGTAACTTTTTTGTACAAGCTATTTCTTTTTATTAAATCCTCATTTAATTGTTTAAGGTTAGTGTTTTCTAAAGATAACTTCTCTATTTCACTGTGTGCGCTATTTAACTGAGATGTTAATGTCTCGATTTGTTCCTTTAGTTTCTTTATTTGGTCGTCCTCATCGTCGGATATGTCTGGCATGCTATTACTAGTGTAGTTTAACGTTTCTGATTGTGTTAAGCTGTCATCGTCCATTGTAGGGTTGGATTGCGTTCTAGGTCTTCTAAACGTAATGTTGCTGAGGAAGTCCATTTTTGATTATTTTTGTGTATTTTTATTATAAAATCTAAATAAATTTTGAGAATAAATTTCCAAATGATATTTTAAGTGAAATATCATAATATTACGATAGGTTCAGTTTTTGCAGACAACTCGGGATCGAACGCACGCCTTCAACAATCATGTCGTAGTCAAATGCGTTAACCGATGCGCCAGGTGTTATTATACTTGAGCGGCGAAATACGTGACTAGATGCTTCTTCCTATAATTATTGTAGCTCAACGATGTCCTTGAAAAAGTGAGAGGTCTGCGTTCGGTCATTCACCTTTGTGTTTGTACAGAACAGTAATTTTGCTTTATAACGTTTATTTATAAACAGTTTTTTGTTAATGACACTTAGTTTAGTTCACATACACTTTTGATTTTTCACTATGTTATTGTAGTTATTAGTGTCCACACATTGGTATAACTTTTACACGGTAATACACACTTTTTCCGTGCTTACGATATTTAAAACGTTTAAAGACCGCCGTTACGCTGCTGCTCGCTACAACCTACGCTACTTTTGGTAGTTCATAATGTGATCAGGATAAATAATCTTTCAGGCGAATCGTAGTCCTCGCGGATGAAACTAGGGTCATTATCTAGTTTTTATACTTGCTAAGAACCATAAAAATAGGAGAGGAAAGCTAATTGGTAACTTGATACAGCTTAATAATTCTCTCAACATTTTTATTAGTAAAAACGAAAGTAAGTTATTTTCTTAGTAAAATGTTTATTAAATATATTTTTATATATGGCAACAAAGAACCTAGTTTGCTTAGAGTAAATAGCCATAATAGCCAAGGGACGCGTGCAATACCAGGGTCTATATCGCGTATGTACAAATTTTTAAATAAGGTATCCGCTATCCGCGCCATAATCAACGATCATACTGGTCGTCTGCTGTCAACACAAAAGCATAAAGAGCTTAGCAGCTCCATATATCTTAGGAAGCTAACATAAGGCTGTTTGTTTGCTATCTTCTGAGTAGACGTACTTCCTTCCTCCAATTTGGGTAAAACGTAAGGCCTGAATCTTAAGAAGCCTGAGAATCTTGGTGTGTGCTATATCTTGCAAAACACATATATAATCTGATGCCTATATCCTCGAAAGTGTATGGTTCTATGTTCCTCTTAAGAGGTTAGCTTATTGTAATCTGCTCGGCTCGGTTCAAGAGTACATGCTGCTTCTGAGAATTTGATAAAAGTACCCAGTAACACTTTGGTTGACCCGAGAATAAAACCTAGATTGAGACTTCACACTCAGTAACAGCATTTACTGCTACCGAGACAGTCGTCTTGCAAAATATATAAAACCTTTTACCAAAGAAAGCTATAAAATAACTGTCGTAAATAAAAAGCTTACAAAGATAATATCGCCCCGAATTTGTTTTCAGTTTTGGCTATGAAATATATGACACCTTATAAATGAAAATCATAAAAATAAAAAAGCTTTGCTCTTGAAATAGTCTACAGGGTATTTATTTTTTGCTTTAAACGTATACAATAAAATATACCGTCAATTACAAATAGTGTCACATAGATCAAATCCGAAAGAGGTGATCTGCAAGAAAATTTAAATTGCCTACATAGCCTTCTGGATAGCTAAGCTGATGTGGCAGTTGGCAGAGTAGATAGTTCGCAGAACCGATAGCCGTTGGGGCAGAAAGGTTCGGAAGTAGCCGCCATAGACCAAAAGACACAGCAGGTCGGTCCACCTTGTGGGACCTGTGGAAGGTCCCACAAGGTGGACCGACGACCTAGTAAGGGGCGGGTAAATTGGTTGGATTCGGGCGGCCTGAGATCGGTCTCTGTGTAAATGAATCATCATCTCAGCCGAAACAATTCACCTGCTGATCAAGCGCCTATTACAGTTTCATCAGATGACGATGAAAAATAGTCTTTTGTTGGAGATAGTGCGCAACAGAATCCTCGTTTATGGAATCCTCTTCATGAAGACGCTGTCCTATCAGCAGGGAGCTAGAGTGATCTTTGCCCCTTGCACTGAAAGCACTACGATTTTTATTAAAGGATTACTTACAAGAATATGATATGTAGAATTTTGACACAACATACAATTTTATATCAATCTTATGATAATATTATGCTATAATTGCCGATGTCTGTATTTAGGAGATATTTAAGGAAAATTAATGTAAAGGGACTCTTTGTAAGAGCTATAAAAGTCAAATATTATGTGTGTTGATCAGTTTTTTATTATATCCAAAGTAAACAATATATAGATGAGTACCTACTTCCAAATTCCACGCGAGAACAGTAAGAAGTCGCAGGCAAAAGCTATTGATTAATAAACATTACATTCTTTGTTTAATTTTTCTTCCTTCATTGTATTTGCTCTCTTTGCCCTAATTGCCAGTTGAGGTCCTTTTTATTGGCTATCATTAATTAATGACGTTTATCTACGAAGGTACGATTAAGGGCTACATTAAGGGCCCTAATGTCCGATAGATTGATGGGATTGCTTGCGAGTAGTTTTTGTTCAGTGAAGTTGAAGTAAGCGTCTTTGTTTTTGGTCGTGACTGGATTATTGCGACTGGATAATGGTATAATATTATTTAAAGATATTTTAAGAATATCTCATGCACTAGGGATGAATCTGTCGTGATCTGTACTTTACAAACATACAGTTAATGAACACAAAGTAAAGTACCAGACTATAATAATAATTTGTGAACCACACAAATTACTGTCCCGTGTAGGATTGGAAGCCAAAATATTGATCGCTGCGGCAGTGGCGAATTGATCGCTTGCTTCCAAACGAGTTCATATTTGTAAATGTAAAATGGCACGCACTAATGGCAAGTACAGAGGAAACAGCCATAGTTACTTAGTTATATTCAGATAAGTATGGTTAGTAATTGTAGCACATAAAATAAGCTTGCCTTGCAAATAAAAATGGCTGAAGATATTAGATAGAAATTAATATTTGACGTTATTTAAACTTTTATTACCCGTTTTTGAGCAGAGCCTTAACGTAGAACACTTCCACATTCCACATTTACATTAGAATACTTTCGTCAGGTAGTAATCGTCCGTGTACCAATCTTAGATTTTAGTTAAAACTGAATAAAAACCTTGAAGCAGAAAACTCAGTTTTCTTGTAGCAGACAGTTATATTCAAACTATAAACTTGCAAACGAAAATATAAAGAAAGCAATCACAATTTTCAATCGAAAAAAGGGGTCGAGCTGAACGAAATAGCAGCCAAGGGAGATATATTAATATTTTCTTTTTGCTTACAGTACGGTCCCTTGTGCAAACAGAGACGTATTTGGAATACAGGTGATGTAAGTCTTTGATGGAGGTGTACATATGATTTGAACACCTGAACTTGACTACTGCATCGAATAAGATTTATACGATAATAATTTCTTAACTATTTGTTGGATTATCTAGTCTAACGTTATGTCATCAATACAGAGACGTTGTTAAGAAAAGCCAGAATATCCTAAATGCCATGCATTGAGAAAATACTGTGACTGAAAAAAGGTATGCCAGATAGATGTTCAAGGATCGAAACAAGTGGAGATTTCCACTTATTTCGATCATTGTGGTCTTAATCTATTTCTTTAAAAATCAGACGTGAGTTGCCGAGTATTTAAGCTACATACTGGATAACATATTATGTAATTATAGTTAAGTATTCAATGTTTTGGCATTAAATGTTCACAATCTTACTTCAAATGAACTCATTAAATCTAAAACGTGACTTGTTAACTTTTATATCTGCATCAAACATTGGTTCAAATGCTATAGGTTCCTTAGTAGATTTAAAGGCGAACTCAAAGGCATTCTCTGTTTTAACTGTTCTAGCTCTCTTTTACTTGGAACATTCTGTGCACAAATAGTTAGAGCTCCAATCTGGTTTTATACTGTATATACTAAACTCTGTTTCTCTTTAAAATTAAATTCATTAATAAATAAATAGTGCTATTGTGCTAGAAATAAATTATACCACTAGGCAACATTGTAAGATTAATTTGGAGTTTTTCCTAACTTCTTTAAAGGTGAATACTGCCTACGTAAACTTGACAAGTTCAGGAAGGCACAGGGGATGTACATATATGCTTGATTATATATATGCTAATGGTAAACAATAACCAAACCTAGGCTATGTTTGATTTTAATGCTAATGTTTACGTCACACGGCACAAACCAATGATTCTGCTCCCGATAACACACCATTGTATAAAAAGTACTGGCAAACTTTCAGTGGTAATTCTTTAACTACTGAGAAATACAATACATAAATTAGATATACATATGCAGGGTATCATCAAGTCATCGTCAATTTAAAAGTATCTCATCTATCATCAAGTTGATGTTGATTAAAAATAAAACAATTCATAGTTTTCTGCCGCATATCACAAATAGAAGTAAACGCACTTTAACATGCGCGGTCTACATGCGTAAGCTGCAAATAACGGTAACATGAGCTAGCTACACGCACGAGCTACACGCACAAGTTACGTACGCGGGTTTCATGCGCAAGCTATACGCAGATTACATGCACAACCTACATGCACTGGCTACTGGCCACAGTGCGCGGTATCATACGGGGTGATACCGCAGATAGCATGCATTGGTTATTAACACACTGCATACAACCCACGCCAGTGTGGCAACTTGCGTATGTTTCGTGTACAAGAGTCGTTATGACAACCACTTGCCCAGGTGTCATGAATAAATAATATGACAGTCGGAATGTTGTTAGATCAGAACAATGTTCTCCGGGTTTATTGTACTAATTCTAGCTAGTTTGATGTGTCATAGAAAAGAGTGATATTCCGTTTTTTCTGGTAAGTGCGACTTCCATGGGGTCACATATCTATCCTAATAACTCATCTTTAAAAACTGTCACATACACTAAACAACGCGCGAGTGATGCTTCTGTTAAAGTGTGTATTCTAAACGATTACTTATCATCAGAGGTATTTATAACTCATTTACTCATCAGTGGCGCACCTATATTGAATGCGATTGCTGTGCATAAGGTCTCGTCTTCGATTCCTAGGTCCGGCAATGAGTTATTGGATTTTCCTGTCATTAAATTATCATTACCAGTTTGAAACTGTACTTGTAACTGTATCAAAATATTTGCCTCCCACTACGTAGAGCCTAAAATTATTAAATGCAGGTGTAATAGACCTCTGCCCAGCCTTTGGAGACAGAGACGTGAGACTATGAACGTATGTTGTATAAAAATGGCATGGCAACCAGTAACAAATTCATATTACCAGCCCTCTAATAACCACTCAAAGGAAATAACCACCTTATATCGATCTAGTACGTCCCTGTGTTTCAGAAAAAAAAACATCTATCCAGATGTTCAAAATGATATGAAAAACAGAATAGGTCCCAAGCGAATTGGGAGCGGTATATTTTTGTTTCTAGATTTCGTCTTTCAACTTTTTTCTAGCTTACATTATTTTCACGAAATTACGCAACTCAGTAGGTACCTACTTTCGTGTAGTACAGTAAAATACTGCAGCGATGTCGGCCTTGCTATTATTATGTGGGGCATTGAACAGAAAAGTTGTGCCGTAGTGTATATTATACTGGCGTGAATAACTAGAGCTCTATTTCAATTTGCGGATAGCAGTTGTATTATTTATAGCACAGTATATTATAATAGCCTAATGAGGCTCTTTTAGCCATTTATATTGAAGGGAATAATACCTCCACCGCACAGTATTTCATAAACCTTCTATTTTTTATTTTGTCTGTCAGCCATAGTTCGTTAAGTGGGAGACCGTCAACTCGCCACGCATATGTCTCTAGCTCGATACCAAGGCACGCACCTCTGACTTTTCGAGGCTATGCGCGTATTGAATAGCTGATACCGTAAGGAAACTTACATGTCTGAGAGTTTTCTATAATGATCTCGAAGATCTGTGAAGTCTGCCAAACCGCAGTTAGCCATCGTGGATTATGGCTTACTCAGTAGAGGGACAGCCCAGCAGTGGGATAGTTTATATACAGAGAGATATTTTATATTTATGTGTAGGGAAAATATCAAATAATTACTTTGCTCTGGGCGAAGCGAACGGGTATGCCAGACTTCTACTGACTTTTAGTCTGTCTGCGGTCCTTCTCTGACCTTTATATTCCGGAGCTACGGGATTCCTATTATGTTGGTTCGCGACCTCAGCATCTACATTAATAATATATCAACCACACAACCAAATATTCATGGAATTAGCCTCTCAATAGCCGGTCAATAAAAATCATTGTATGTCAGAGTGTGTAATTATAATTTTAGTTCGGTATTAGTATGTTTGTTTCCACCAAACTTGAAAAGGAGACTATGGATTCACTTTTTTTACATATCGTTCTCTTTCTATATAAATTGTTTTTATATACAATTTATCTTATAGTTCACACGAGACCGGGAATCACTTTCCACATAACAGACTGAGCCACAGTAAAACGTGACCGGGTTTAATTAGTATTATTACGTATACGTATTTCATGCAGACAATCGATAGAATCCAACCATATTTTAACTTATACCGATATAACCTCAAATTACCTACATCGCGTATTAAATTATTACAGTCAATTTTCGCTAACTACGCTTTTATGTGTAATTTAATAAAAGACGAGCTTATTACCTTTTAACAGGCACAATTCCAACCTTTGTGCTGCTTTTGAGAACTCTTTAAAACATAAATCCTCACTAATTTTACTTAAATATCTATATCTAAAATGTAACTTAATATTCACATACATTATATGTACCTACCTGTGTAAATTAACTAGAGCTTACAACTACTTAAGGGCTGTTCAATGTCGTAACTCCAGTAGAGGAACACTCGGGCACGCCACGATCGTGGCGGTAAGTCCCGTGTTTGAGGAGTGGCTGGAGAGGCGGCATGGCGCCTTCACCTTCCGGCTGACACAGTTACTGACAGGCCACAGTATTTTTGGCCAGTTCCTGTGTCGTATACGCCGGCAAGAGACGCCCGGTTGTCACCACTGCGGCGACTGCCGCGACGTTGTTGAGGACACGACGCTGCACACTTTGGTGGTTTGCCCCGCCTGGGCATCGCAGCGCCGTGAGTTGATCGCGGCAGTCGGATTGGTTGCCCTCTCGCTCCCGGCCGTGGTTCAGTCTATGGTCCAGAGTGAGAGGTCGTGAAATGACGTCGCCTCTTTCTGTGAGGAAGTGATTTCCATAAAGGAGGCGGCGGAGCGGGAGAGGGAGCCTGTAAACCCTCTCCCCAACCGCAGAGCCGGGCGCCGGAGGGCGCGAGATGACCACCACATGACAGCCACCTTGAGGTTTGACCTGGGGGTGGCGGACTTTATGGGCCTGCCCGCCATCCGTTCAGCATCAGGTCCAAGAGGCGGCGTGCGTGTTCCCACGCGCGCCTCTGAGGCGAGTCCGTCTCCCCTCTAGGAGGGAGACAGTAGGGAATTTTATAGAGTGAGTCCTTTGGGTAGGTCTCTTCGTGTAGTGGCCTGTTGTTTTATACGGCGGGCCGTAATCTCGATGGAGTTGCGACCGCATGCGAAAGTGATTCGCGCGGCCTCGTCGATAGTGGTTTTGTCGAGGAACACCGTGGTAGGTTTAGTCGGTATTCCGGGAGGTACATTATTCTTATTCCATCTTTATTTTACTCCAGAGAGTCCAACATAATCCCTCCGCCCGCCCCCCGTGGAGGGGTACGCCGCAATGCATTCCCACAAGTAAAAAAAATAAAAAAAAGGATGTACTCTGACTCCCAAGATACAGGTTATTACCTAGTTTGGGAGACAGGAGTCCTGTACACATAAAAGTGCATTGTAAATAGCTCTTACGTTTAATCTGTAATTTTTAAAGGGAAATAAAATTATTTTATTTCCCTTTAAAAATTACAAATTAAAAATTATTATTAATTTTATAAATGTGAACGTTTCTTGACCAGATCGGAGACGTTCTGGATAAAAGGCCAGGTTAAGAGCACCTTAAACCGGCGAGCGTGCATGAGGAATGTTATGAAAGTGAATGAAACCAGAGAAGTGCGTCAGGTTCGTAGTAAATGGAAATCCGTAGTCTCTGCCTACCCCTCTGGGAAACAGGCGTGAATCTATGTATGTATGAATGTTTGTTTATATGTTACGCTTTCACGCATAATTACTCAACCGATCATCATAAAATTTTGCATACACGTTGTCAGAGGTGCAGAAAAGGTCATACTGTTCCTGAGAGACAGACATTTATTCATAAAGTTCATATTAACGTCAAAGCCACAGGCAAAATCTATTCCAATATAATATTACTTTCGTCATCCAAATATGAGTTCATACTAATGGCACGGAACTAACAAAGAAGTCGAACCAACAATTGAGATACTTAGACGATCAAGAACGCATGAAACACAATAAGCCTGACAAAAAATTTGATGGAACAACATAATAGCTTACTTCAGTGATCCCCTGACATAGCTTAGTGTTTATCTTTACGTGCTATCATGAGATCTGCGGTTCGATTGCTGGCTCGAGCATATCGTCATCGCGATTTTCTGTTAGGAGATTAACAGTAGCAGCACAAGGTCTTAAAGTATGTTTGGTAGACAGCAATAGGCATCCTATAACGTGTCGCTCTAAAATTTAACTTTTTTTCAGACAGACAAATCTTGCTCTACCTGCGTCTTCATTGCTGCTTTTCAGCAGCTATGAACACTATGAATAATTTCTGTTTGACTGTAGGCTCTACAAACATTCAAACAACGGCACAAAGAACACCCAGACTCGGAACAAGCATTTGTGGATCCCCTCTCTCTACGACTAGTCGAGTTTATGATATAGCGTTCCCCTACACCAACCGTCAGGTTATATTAGGTGCAGCCGGTGTACCTTTCAGTGCCCGAGAGCGCCTTCCGGGACCAGTTATAGACAGATCTTGTCTCCAAATCTCGATTTCTCCATCCTAACCTCAGAGATCCGGTTCTCGTAAGCGAGATACCTCGTGCCTAAGTGACACAACCTATTCTCCAGAAAGGTACCAGAGAAATAAAACCGCTCACAACTCTGGGAGTTGCTAACGAAAACCTCGCTGAAGCTGACGGAAAAGCTACCTCCCTTATCTCCAGTATGGTCCCGGAGCTGTATAAGGCACGCTTACTTCCCGACGTATATCCATACGCCTACCCAAATAGGCCCACAAGCCGGGTGTCACTCTACATAGCTATGACTCTTACATACTTGCTAAGCAGGCAAGTGCCCGAGATGCGTTGTGTGGCAGCGAAACCACGCTGCCACTTTGCTAAAGACAACTCTGTTCCTCGCGCGACCGACTGGTTCGCACTAGCCTCGCATGAGACCGACGCTCGAACGCCACGTGCTTGCCGAGCAACGAACATGTCATCCTCAGCAGCTAACCATATCCAACACCAATGTCAGGCACCGCGCACTCTAATCAGCGGTCGATAGAACACTGCTTTCGAGGAGCTGTGGGCTTCCTGACCCCGCAGTAAGGGGAGATCCGTAGTTCTCACACCGAAACTTTATCTACTCGGGTCCTGAAGATAGGGATCCGTGCAAACTAGCAAAATGATCTTTTTATATACCTTATGCGTTTGGGAATATCTAGACATGAATTAATTAAAATGTTTTAATTGTTTTCTGCTATAATGAACAAGTGCTCAACAATAAGGATTATGACAATAGCTTTAATTTCAAAGACACGATTATTCAGGCCTTACATCAAAAACTACAAGACGATACATCAGCAAAGATATTAAGGTAAATGTTAGTGGTGGTTCTTCGATCGTACCAGTCACGAAGACATGCGGCTAATTACGCCAGTCATTTGTATTGTAGAACATTATAGAAACTACGTATGATTAACTTTAGTGTCTGTAATATAGACTTTCTTTCATGGCTGCTTTTAACAATAGCAACAAAGAATTAATGATTATATATTTATTACGGGGTAATCAACTAAAACTTTTTACAGATTACTTAAGCGATCGTCACCAATGCGTTGAAATAGTTAATACTACTAGCAATTATGAGAAAAATACTGGTTTTGGTATTCCCCAAGAAAGTATTATCGGTCCGACGCTGTTTCTGATTTATATTAACGATTTATGTAATCTAATATTAGAAAACGGCAAGATAATATCATACGCCGACGATACCGTGCTAATATTCTCCGCTAAAACCAGCTACGAGTTATATGAAAACGCTCAGTTTGGCTTTAATATTGTGAATAACTGGCTTCATCAAAATTTACTAACTTTAAATACAGATGAGACGAAATATATTCACTTTTCTATGCGCAAGAATAACTAGAGTATAACTAACCCGCCTATATAGGCACACAAATGTCCGCTTCAAAACTCGCAACAAACATGTGTAATTGTCCTCCTATCCTGCAAACTAGGAGCATCAAATATCTTGCGATCATAGTCGATGATACACTTTCCTTTAAACAGCATATTAATAGTTTAGTAAATAGAATTCGTATATGTATTTAAAAAACTCCGAACAGTAGCAGATATTAAATTGATTACTCAAGTTTATTTAGCTCTATGTCAATCAATTATCCAATATTGCATTACTTCATCGGGTGAAGCAGTGAAAACTATTATGCTGCCTCTTTTTTTTCTTTTTTCTATGCCTCTGAACGAACTCAGGTAACCGAGGCAGATGGGGCCGAATCGTAAATTGCATGTACCGGTATTCCTGAATCGCACTTTCCAAAGCATCCTTTACCTCCTCATTATACTGAATACTTACATCATTTGTCATGTCATCCACCTCCATGCTGGCACTATTGCCCGTCCGCGTCGCACCAGGTGATAGTTGCGTAACTGCGGGTTGGATGCGAATGGCATGGCTCGTAGGCAAGTATTCTGAGCGTAACGATAAAGCACGGTATCATCTAACTGTCGACTGCATTGGATAACCCGCACTTGATCCGATAATCGCTATGCTGAAACGTTGACGCTTGGTTCAAGGGCCTGAAACAGAACAAGCATGCGGCTGCGATACGCAGTGAGGTTAGTTCCTCCCTCTGTAGCCCCAAAATATGCCTGCATGACGTTTTCATTAATGGATTGAGTCCATCGCATGCGGCGCACATCACCACCGGCAGCGAGGGCCCGATTCGAGGTCGGTGGGCCTTGGGGTCCCAAGTGGTTCGGTGGCCGGCCTCTTCCCCGCCGACGTGCAGGTGACGGTGACGAAGGCGGAGAGAAATATTCGTCGCTCGAGCTCGACGCAACTGCAGCGGCCGGTGATTCTGATCGATGTACCGACGGCTGCGAGGCGGAGCTAAGCGACGAACCCGGAGGTGGTAGCGGTGCGGCTCTAGATCTGGCTCTTGTTAACATCTTGTATTTTTAATAAAGTTAAATTCAGTCTCTGTGAAAATTTTCGTTTTTGACGTTGTAATTTTATTTGTAATACTTAATTCTAATGGATATTTGCTTTTATGCCTGTAATTTTTTATGTTTATTGTGCAAAGCGTCTTATTGTTTTTAAATGATTTGAAAATAAATGGATTTATATTAAAAATAAACTTTAAACTGAAAATAAAATATTTTTCTCTAAAAATACACAGACGTTACTTAGTGTTGCCAGTTATTATTATTATTATTAGAATTGAAAACCTATTATGTCTGGCCGCCTGTGTGCCGCTGCAATTCAATAGGTTAATAAAGATTTAATAATAATAATAATAACAATGATGAGGTAAGGGTAGCTTTGGAATGTGCGATTCGGGAATATCGGTATACACCCCATACTATTAGGCCTCGACTGCCGCGGTTGCCTACGCATAGACAAAATATGGCATTGGTAGGTGCCCTTGACTCGCTACTGCCTAGTTATTTAGAGAATAGCGAGAATCTCAGTGATACCCATTCAATCCTGTATTGTGCTGCTGTAGCGGCATGTCGTACAGCAGGCGTCAAGTTCCCTTTGAACGACACTGCTGTATGGCGAAAAGCTGCTCCGGCATGGCAATGCAGGATTGAACGTCGTATCGCTGAGGCAAGGGCACTTATTGGTAAACTAATCTGCTTCAGGGAGGGCAATACTCGCCCTAGAGTGATGCGCTTTGTGATTCGAGCTTTCTTGGGAACTGACACCAGCCCACAAGACTATACATCTCGGGTCACAGAGCGCATTGACTTCCTGAAGCAGAAAGTTTATGCGTGGGCAAACCGTTTGCGCAGATACAAAAAACGCGTGAACCGATATACCGTGAATTACACATTTCAAAAAGACCAAAGACGTGTTTATAGAAGCTGGGAACGACCGGATCAATGTGTGACTGGTGGGCGGCTGCCGGATGCTGATACCACAAATACCTTTTGGCGTAGCATCTGGTCGGTGCCCATGGGCCACACAGAGGGCGATTGGATCCGTGATGTCGAGCGAGCGGTTGAACAAATTCCAGAGATGGAAGACGTAGTCATTGAAGACCAGGATGTTACTAGTGCAGTCCGTTCGTTATCAAATTGGAAGTCTCCAGGTCCGGACGGGCTGCATAACTTCTGGTTGAAATGGCTACGTAGTTCGCATGCTTGCTTGGCATCGCAGTTTCAATCAACCGTAGAATCTGGGTCGTTGCCAGATTTTATGACCACAGGAGTTACGCACCTGCTCCACAAAGCAGGTAGCACTCACGAGCCTGGAAATTATAGACCGATCACCTGCTTACCATCGGTCTATAAGCTTCTTACGTCTATTCTGAGAGCCAAAATTTCAAAACATATTGAAATCAATTCTATTATGTCGGCCTCTCAGAATGGTTGTAGGAAGGGGGCTCGTGGTACGAAGGAACTCCTCCTCATTGATATGGCCATTAGCCAACAGGTTCGCCGTAATCACAAGAGTCTGGCGACATGTTGGATAGATTACAAGAAAGCGTTCGATTCGGTGCCGCATACGTGGCTCTTGAGGGTGCTGGAGCTGTATAAAGTAAATACAACTCTATGCACCTTCTTGAAGTTATGTATGCGGCAATGGAAAACGGCTCTTTACTATCCAGGGTGTCGACAGACCCAGG
The DNA here is from genome assembly GCA_963675205.1 of Catocala nupta. NCBI lineage: Eukaryota > Metazoa > Arthropoda > Insecta > Lepidoptera > Erebidae > Catocala > Catocala nupta. Next base: position 2,961,371 of record OY776097.1, read on the forward strand.
CGACCAGCGAGCTAATACAGATTAAGCGAGGTATATTTCAGGGCGACAGTCTGAGTCCTCTGTGGTTTTGTCTAGCGTTGAACCCTCTCAGTACATTACTAGAGGGTTCAGGGCTAGGTTACAGGTTAAAGAGAGGCGGTCAGGTCGTATCACACTTGCTATACATGGATGATTTAAAGCTGTTTGCCCGCACTGATTCACATTTGATAGACTTACTAAGAGTAACTGATTGCTTTAGTAAATCTATCAACATGGAGTTTGGTGTGGATAAATGTGCAGTCATGCATGTAAAGGAAGGAAGGATGGTGGAATCTGAGAGCATTGAACTTTCAGATTCCATTAACCTAAGATCGCTTCTCATTACTGATACCTACAAATACTTGGGTATGTCACAAGCCTTAGGTATAAATGAAGCGGACATGAAACAATCGTTGAAGGAGCGCTTTTTTGGTCGCCTGAGAAAAATACTTAACAGTCTTTTATCAGGCGGCAACAAGGTGCGCGCTTTTAACGGTTGGGTCATGCCGCTTCTTTTATACTCCTTTGGCATACTTAAGTGGACTCAGACTGAGTTAGATGCCCTGGACAGGAAGGTCCGTACACTGTTGACGGCATACCGAATGCATCATCCTCGTTCGTCTGTGATGAGGTTGTACATCCCGCGGAAATGTGGGGGTCGAGGTTTTCTAAATGCCAAAACCCTCCATAATCGTGAGGTGTGCAACCTTAGAGAATATTTCCTTCAAGCGAACGTGGGTATGCATCGTGATGTTATCGCAGTGGATAACGGACTCACCCCGCTTAACCTGGCTAAAGAGAACTGGCGCATCCCTATAGTACTAAGCATTGACGACCGCAAGAGTGTATGGCAGAGCAAGGAGCTTCACGGTAGGTTCTACAAGGCCCTATATGGACCTGATGTAGACGTTCTCGCCTCCGTGAACTGGCTACGCTTCGGTGACCTCTTTGGGGAAACCGAAGGGTTTGTCTGTGCAATTATGGACGAAGTTATCAAGACGAATAACTACCGGAAATATATCCTGAGGGATGGTACGATTGACATATGTCGGGCGTGCCACCAACCCGGTGAATCCCTCAGGCATATAGTTTCCGGTTGTTCTCGTCTTGCTAACGGCGAGTACTTGCACAGACATAACCAAGTAGCCAGAATAATCCATCAGCAACTTGCTCTGAAGTACAAACTTGTAGAGGTCGAGGTGCCTTACTACAGGTATGTAGCGGAACCAGTTCTCGAAAAGGACCATATCACACTGTATTGGGATCGATCTATTATCACAGACAGGACTGTTGTTGCCAACAAGCCTGATATTGTGGTAATAGATCGATCAGAGCGCCGTGCAATGATTGTCGATATTACCATCCCTCATGATGGCAACCTCGTGAAAGCTGAGAAGGAAAAAGAACTAAAATACCTGGACTTAGCACACGAGGTTGTCGATATGTGGGATGTGGACTCGGCAATCATTGTACCGATAGTCGTTACGGTAAACGGTCTAATAGCCAAGAGCCTCGACCAACATCTTAAGAGGCTCGCGTTAGGTGCTTGGGTCAAGGGTCAGATGCAGAAGGCGGTTCTCCTCGATACGGCACGCATAGTGAGGAGATTCCTCTCTCTGGACCCCTAACCACCGACAGCTTGGACCTTGTCTCGATGTCGGTGGGCATCCATAATTTTTATATTTTTAAATGTGTTTTTTTATAATTATATATTTAAAAATGTAATTTTTATTGATAATTAATGAATAAATGTGAATAATAATAATAATAATCTGCGACAGTCGTTATCTCATCATGAGACTAACGCAACATCGGAGGGCACAGTATACTAGCTTTTAAACTACCACCTTTGCTTTGTGATATAACCAAAACATGTATCACGAGGTTATATAAATCGCACAAACCGCAGGAGAGCTTGTGGCGAGCTGAATGTGAGTGGCGACACTGCGGTCCTGAATGCCTCAGAGAGTCAGTTCAGGCCTCGTCCCCAGCATGCCGTTACTGGTTGGTTGGGGTGGAACTTCAAAAGCGCGCGTAGGACTCTCAACTCTGGCTTGCCTTGGTCGGCCGAGTAGAGCGGGGCCGCTAGAGCTATATGCTTGGGGATGGAAGTGTCATTTTCAAGGGCATAACTACGGAGAAACCCGCTCCGGGTCTCCGTTGTCACGAGACCCGTGAGGGCGAAACCGGCGCCGCACCGCTCGACACCCCTAGCCACGTGCACCGGTGTTGCCCTCTGCTGCTGGCTTGTATGCCTATGGCGGCTATTCAGGGGGCCCAACTAGTGAGTTAGCAAGTCACCGTCTGCCCAATGCATTAATGCTATTAAAGTATTCAGGGCAGACGCCGTTTTCCATCCATAGTTACCAATATATCGCTTCACCCATACCCATAGCTCATATATTAGAATCCATACTTAGCAATAGTCTTACGCCTGCTGCGGCTAGTGCCGCTGTCGGTGTTCGATCCCACATATATGATTAAAACTCTCACGTTGGAACCATGTCTCCGTGTAAGCCTCCCAAAGGGCCAGGTATTTTCTAATATAATATGTTAGAAAGTACCTGTGATAAGAAAAACATAATAATTTATTTATTTAGTATAAATTCTTAGTTTTACAATTGCATCTTAACAATTACGTCTAGCATACCAACAATTGACCGATTAATAACATGTAAAACAATGATCAAACTAACTGGTTTTTAAACGGGCATATTTTTAATGCAATGCCTGCAATATTGACATATTATAGAATATGTCAATATTCTGCTCATGGCTAATCAAAAAATTATATTTAAAACGGACGAAGTATTCAATTGTTTTTGAGCTGGCTGGTCTACAATTAAAAACATTGCAGCCACATATTCAAGTAAAATATCACCCGTTTAGAAGCCCCTTAACGCAAAGGAAAAGCTGTAGTTATTTTTTATTTTTAATACAACGCCCGCTCTACTTTAGGAATTTATCCTATGTCCCGGGAGACTTTACAAACATTTAAACAACGGACATAAACAGCCAGACTCGGCACAACTATTTGTAAATCATACAGTTAAGTCCCGTGTTGGTTCCGAGCACACAACACTCAGCTTCATAGCAATGCCAAGATAACCAAACACTTAAAACACTCCGCCATCCATCCGTTAAAACTTAAACAAAGACAAACAAAGCTGCCACATTTAAAACATTACTATTGATTGTACTCGTATCATAATCGTTGCCGCTAAACGCTACGAACACGCAAATTACAAATGCTGCCTTTCACTGTTTGTTTTATAATTAATGTCTGATTGTTAAAACGAAGGTTTATTGGGGTCAGAGATCCTTACTGATAGACTGGTAATTAAAAGTTATAGATGATATCATTTTAATGAGCTTTACCTTAAATAAATGTCACAAACTTTCAACTGCCACAAACGGTTTTATTCGTTTGTTTAATTAATGATTCCTTGTGATAATGCGATTGTTGCGTTTTGAATTCACGTATAATTTAACTGATTGTTACTTTAAATGACGGACAAAGTGTAAGGATACATACATATAATATAGACGCTTCGCGTGACCAGAAGGCTGTACTTTTCTTGGCTCACAGAATCAGCATTGCCACGTTAAATGGCAATGCTGATCCTTGCCAGTCTTCTGGGCAATTTCCCGGACGACAGCGAGGCTGAGGAATTTTACGACGCTGCCTAAGCCAGCATTGCTTTTTACTATTTTTGTACCATTTCATTTTGTTTAACTTATAAGTAATTAGGTTTGTTAATACTAGCGGTCGCTTAGTGGCCATAATTTATTAAAATTTAAGTTTGATCGTTATTAAGTTTTTATGGTCTATAACTTTACCCTTACATACAGGTTGTCCGGTAATTAATGGATAACCTGGAAATGTCTTACAGTGGAACAGATGGCCGTTCAGAAAAAATATGAAAAAAAAACTATCATAACTACTACCTGAGATATATGTTTTTTTTAATTACCATGTATAACTTTCTTGTATACTACGACCATAAATGAATGAAATCCATCGGATTTTTGTTGTTTTTTTATTAAACACTAATTATCCTAATAGATAGACAGTCAAAAGTATACTATGCTAATACAGCTTGCACTATTTAAAATATACTTTTTTTTAAATTTTTTAAATATTTTTTATTCATTTTTTCTGAACGGATTTCTGTTCTACTATACGACATTTCAAGGTCATCCATTAATTACCGGACACTCTGTATAATGTTATTTCATTTAGATTTCGCTAAGGCTATACAGGTTAATATACCTATCTTTTTCAAATAAATAATTATTTATTTAACTATACCTACTCTTTCATTGACGATATTCCTAAGCTTCCTACTTTGTTTTTTTTTTATTATATGTAAATAAGGTATATATGTAACCATAGTAACCATTCGCAAGTTTTTATATACAAATAATAATGTTTCATAAGTATTGTATTAGAATTTATATCTACGTATATTATACAGTATCTGCCCTTAATGCTTGTGGCACAGATTTACCCTAGTACAGGCATCCCTTATATTATACCTTTACGATGTAACCTAAGCTCTGTATCTTTTTGTACCAATTTAAGTTGAATAAATGATTATTATTATTATTATTATAGTTACGAAGAATTGTACTACGTCAGACGAACAATGCCGAAATACTACGAACGCGATTCGACTGCGTATGTCAAATGTATGGTTGTGTGTGTAGTGTTTTTTCATTAAATTAATGTATTTTAATGCATATTTTATAATAATATTAGGATTCGCCCCTCCTTCTCCATATAAACGTATAATTTCATAAAATTATTATAAATATTCTCCATATAATCGTAAAAAATGGTTCAAAGTTTTTGCTTCACGTATTAATATATAGTTTAGTTAAGTTGTAAACTATGATTGTTGCTTTTGTTCAAGTAAATAATAGAAAATGAATATAGCTTATTTTATATCCCGCCTTCTTGAGGAAAGTAGATGTGAATTAGACCCACATTTCTCTGGGTATGTTTTTGTAAGGCTATTGCCGTATAAGTGGTTACAGGGTTCCGTAAACCAGTATAGTACTAAAAATGTATCGACATAAAAACCGTAATAACACTTTCCTTAACCGAAGTTATGGGACAATGGCATCGAGACCAAGACTTTGTCATCAAAAGTCGTATTCAATTACATGAAACATGACTATAACTGCGAGTTTGACCGCATAGTCGCTTTGCCAACTAAGTTATTAATGGTCCTACGTTAGGTATTGAAATTTGTCTCTGTATTTCGCACCTACGGCAATGGTAATTTTGTATAAGTAAAACAAATATGGCAAATAAAATACGGCTTTGACGGTAGTTATCGTTGCCTATTATAGCTTGCAAATACAAGAAGTTGATCCGTTGCCAATTTGGAAAAGGAATTAAAAATGAGATACAAGATACCGAAAAGTAGAGTTTGGAATGTGAGCCTCTGTAACTCTTACTGACCTGGCAAAAAACTCGGTTACTATTCTTAGGCTAGATTTCTGTCCTTGAACTTCATCAGGCGGGCTAGCTCATCCGTACTTTCACCATTTAGTTACAGCGAGCTCTTGCACTTATTTCTTATGTCAACATATGTAATCAGCTATAATTAAGCTAAAGCCATGGAATTCATGACTATTTGCTTAATTATAGCTAATTCTATATCTATATATACGTGAAGCAAAAAATTTGTATCACTTTTTACGAAAATTGCGCGGACGGAGGAGTATGAAATTTGGCACAGTTAAAGTTTATATGGAGAAGGAGTGGCGAATCTTTATATTTATATAAAAATAGTGGATCCGACAGACGTTGTCCTGAACAGGCGAATAAAAAAAACAAATCTAAATCATCCTCGAATCCACTTGAACACACACAAAAAAAGTCATTCAAATCGGTCCAGCCGTTTAGGAGGAGTTCACTCTCAACACACGTACAGAAGAATTATATATATAAAGATATGCATAAGAAATACATTAAATTAATGAAAAACACTACACGCACACAACCATGCATTTTACACACGCAGCCGAATCGCGTTCGTAGTATTTCGGCATTGTTCGGCTGATGTAGTACTTACTATTCTTCGTAACTATGGTTACATATATCAATATATGATTACATAAATTAGCAATATCTTACAGAGAACCTTTGGGTGGATTGAAATGATATATATTGCATATATTATAATATATTTACGTATTTATATGTAATAAAGAAAACAAAGTAGCAAGCTTAGGAATATTGTCAATTAGTTGAGTAAAAAAAAATTGTTTGAAAATAAATAAACTTGTATAGCCTTGGCGAAATCTAAATGAAATATGATTATGAGGGTATATTTCTAGACAATAAAACCTTAAATAACTATCAAACTTAAAATTCAAATCAATTATGGTCGAATTTCGACCACTAGGCGACCGCTAGCTTTTTTTAATGGAATAAGAAGACAACTCCCGCACTATGAATTATTCCTGTATCCGCGGGGGACTTTACAAACATTCAAACAATGGACACAAAGAACATCCAGACTCGGAACAACCATTTGTGGATCACACAAATTTTTCTCCCAAGTGGGATTCGAACCCACAACACTTGGCGCAGTGACAGTGGCGAGGTGTCCATTTAAACCACTGCACCATCCGTGCAGGCATTTACTAGTAAAAGTTGAAACGTTACAAATTCCCAATCAATAATCTAATTCTAAATGTCATATCTATCTACAGACTACCATCAATCCATTCCATATAACAAATACGTTCTAAAAATATATCTATCGATCCTTTAGTCAACATGTTTAACAATTTCATTCTAGTAATCATATAGATATATCTGTTTTACAGTCTATATTTCGATTCAATTCTTTTTCTTAGTTATATCTACCACACAAACAGAAGCCTGACATCGCCGCGCCAGTATGCTTGTGACCACGGTCAGGACGAATCGACAATCAAGCCTTTCAAAAAGGTATGTCAATATTGAGCCGTTTAGTTTTAAATTATTTACATCATATTCTATTTTGAACTCATATAACATATCCATTCTACAGTCTGTATAGTGAACGTATTCATTCCAGAAGTCATATCAACGTATTCCATCTATACTCATATTATAATGGGGAAAGATTTGTTTTTTTTTTAATAGACTTGCGTTTGACCACGATCTCACCTTTGTTTGTTGGAACTATTTAACTCAAAACCTGTTAACTGATTTTAACTATTCTTTCACCATTAGAAAGCGAGTAACGTTGGCTATATTTTATAAAAAAGTACTGTTACAAACATATTCTAACCTACTTTTACGCGAGCGATGCCGCGAGTAAAACCTAGAAGTCTATATATAGAACCATTACATTAAAAAATCATATGTTTACCTAAACAATACAGGTATGTACGACTCGATGGCGCACTGGATAGTGTAAACGACTGCCACGCCTGAGAGGTCGCGGGTTCGATTCCCGCGCAAGTCAAACATTTGTGTGCATGAACATGGATGTTTGTCTTGGTCTGGGTGTTTCTATGTATAATATGTATGTATTTACAAATAAAAAGTATATATGTATGTTTATCCATTGTCTAGTACCCATAGTACAAGCTCTGCTTAGTTTGGGCTAGATGGTGTTGTGTGTATGTGATAGAATATTAGAATATTATGTACGAAAGACCATAGACTAAAACCAAGGTAGACCCGAAGAAAAACAGATTACGCAAATATTATGAAAAAGAAAAATCAAGTCCTTTTTAAATTTGTTTATGAGTTTATCTTTGTCTAAAACTCTTTTAATTCAAGTATCTCCAAGTTAAACAAACAAAGACCCGGGTAATTGTATTTTGAGACAGAAAAAGAAAATATATTTTTATGGCAGTCTTAAAGCTTAATGTATTGTTAATATTTAATGGCATTTTAGGGTCTCGAGGTCTGTGCTTGTAGGCGTATTAGCGTGGTAAAGCAACGCAGCTACGGTTGGAATACGGATCTAATAAATACAACTACCTAATATATAGGTTGGTCTAGTAGCTAGGCGCGTTTGGGTTTGTGAGTATTTGAAACTAGCTTTTGCCCGCGGTTTTGCTTGCGTAAAAGTAGCTGAAGTTAGGTTAGTAACAGTAATTTATTTACATAAAATATAGCCTATGTTACTCGGTGATAATAAAGCTCACTAATGGTGAAAGAATTTTCATAATTGGTTGGTTAGTTATTGATATAAATCCTTACAAAACAAAATCAAACCTTTCCTATTTATAATATAAATATAGCTTGGCATATATACTGTCTTACATGTGTATATCCCAAAATTCAAGAGGTGTTATCTTATATATAAAATTCTTGTATAACAATGTTAGTTACCATACTCCTCCGAAACGGCTTGACCGATTTTTATGAAATTTTATATGCATATTTAGTAGGTCTGAGAATCGGACGAATCATACCCGTTAGTGATAAGGGTTGTCCACCCCTAATATTTTTTTAATCTTTTGGTCAAAACATTTTTTATGGCAATACAGCGTTTGCCGGGTCAGCTAGTTATGTATAAGTCTTTGTCCGAGCTGGGTACAGCATTTACTATTGCTACGCTACTGAGGCAGTATTACTATTAGAGTAAATGGTTACATTTTCAGCGAGCTAAGGGTACGAAGGGACTTTTTACTGGCAACTTATGTGGTTAGACTACTGCAAGGTATAGCCCATAACTCCGGAATACTGCGACACCTGAACTTCTGCGTGCCAGACCAATATGTGTGGACGTGGAGGCGGCCGAAACTATTAGTCGTGCCGATAGCCAGAACCAATCTACTGGCGAAAACACCCCTTAGCCGAACCATCCGCATAGTTAATGAGGTACATGAGAATATCGACATATTTTCGTGTTGTTTAAGTGAATTTGCAAAACCTTATTACACGTTTAGTCATGTTAAATAAATTACAAGTACTTAAATTTTTCTTATTCATCGACTTAGTTGTAATTTGTAAAAAAGAACTATATAATAATTAGTAGTATTTTCATATAGTTATAAGATGATCACTCTATTGTATTAGATTTAAAACCTGTAAAGATAGGAGTTGATAAGAAGAAATAAATAAATAAATTTTATAAGGCGATATTCCTATTATCAAATTCTTATACGATATAAACTTTAGTAATAAGAATATACAGCGTGTAACAATAAAAAATGGCCAAACGTCTATGAATATAGACGATGTATATTTACGAAAATAATAAAATAAAAAAGCAAATAAACTCAAATTATTGATGAATAAAAAAGTTATGAGCGTTTAAAGATAAGTAAATCTGCGGTGACATGACGAGTGTACCAGCTGTGTAATAAAATTGTATTTATTGGAATTTATGTATAGTATTATGTAAAATGCTAGTATCTACAGGTGGCTTTGCCACTTTTGAAGAAACTGGAATAAAATCAACCCACGGGTTTGCCCATATGTATCTTAGAGAAACGCATAGTGAATTAAAAATTTCTATGTATTAATCCAGGGCACGCTTAAAATCAGTTAAACGATTCACATGTAATTAAGAAACAAATATTATATCTTCTTAACAAATTTCACATCTTTCTTTCTTTATTTTTTTTTCTTTCTTTCTTTATTGCAACAAAAGTTTTATACATTTACAGTGTCAATAGTAGTGTATACAATGTTGTTACAATAATAATATATAAGCAAGATACATAGAATAGAGCTGACTCAAAAAAGTAAAATAAAATTAAAAATAAGTAACTTTTTTGTTAGTTTACATGTGTGCGTGTGTGTGTATGTGTGTGTGTGTGTGTGTGTGTGTGTGTGTGTGTGTGTGTGAGTGAGTGTGTGAGTGTGTTTGTATGTGTGTGTGTGTGTGTGCTTACGTTACGATTTGTAATAAGTTTTCCACATCCTTGTAGTCAAAATTCTTAAGCCAAAGTTTAATAATGTTTTTGATTTTGTAATTTGTTAAAGACTTGGTTCTATGCGTTAGATTAAGTTTATTGTACAGTCTTGGTGCAATATTACCATAGTTGTTGGGCAAATTTGCTTTTGACACTTGGGACTGGACATTTGTCTATCCTTTTACCCGAGGGTTGTAGATAAGGTACGGTATTCTTATGGTATTTTCGAATACATTGATAGACAAACAACTTCCGCACGCTTAGTACTTCTGCTTTCTCATACACTAAATGTGTAGGGTGGCGAAACGGTAAGTAGAGGAGTACTTTAAGTAAAGCCCGTTGTGCTCTTTCAACCTCAATCAAATGTTTTATGGCCGCTGAACCCCATGAACATACACAGTAGGTGATTAAGCATTCAGCTAGCGCTTTGTATATTTGTATCAACAGTTTAGTGTCAGGTATAAGTCTCAAGTCCTTAAAAATGTAAATAAGTTTCCTTAACCTACCACTAACCGTGTTTATAATTGCTTTTTCTAATTTAGTTTATCTTTAATTATATTTAATTTAATTTGTTTTTGATAACTGAGGACAATTACAACGTGCTGAAAACTCAATGTTCGATCGGTTACAAGGATAAGAGTGCAATCTTAGATTGAACGTTTTTGGAGATGAAGCCATAGTTTTACTAAAACAGACGTATTTAGTTTTATCCACATTAAGTGATAATAAACTATCTTCAAGCCATGCGGTAATATGAGACATGCCTTTTTCAGCTAACTGCCGTACATTTTCCCATGTGTTACTATGAAAAAACACCACAGTGTCATCGGCAAACATTTGTATCTCAGCACCCTGAATTTTATATTTACACAGGTCATTGACAAAAGCCAAAAACAGCGTCAGACCCAGGGTACTGTCTTGTGGCACGCCATACGACCCTAAACAGTAGTTACTGAGGTGGTTTTCAACTCTAACGCACTGCTTTCGTTCTGTAAGATAATCCCCTAACCACAAAAGTGCGTTTCCCCTAATCCCTAGATTTTCTAGGCGAGTCAAAAGAATTGGAATAGAAACAGTATCGAACGCCTTTTGTAAATCAAGGAATACGCCTACACATTTGTCACCCCTGTCAATGTACGACGTAATATTAGACGTAATTTGTAAGACAGCATCATCGGAGGAGTGGTTGGCCAGAAAACCGTATTGATTCTCTCCCAGAAGTTTATTGCTATCTATATAATTAACTAAACGTTTGTTAATAATTTTCTCAATTACTTTAGAAATGGTGCTTAATAGTGAAATTGGCCTATCATTTGTCGGGAGAGACCTGTCGCCTGATTTATAAATAGGACAGATAATAGCGGTTTTTAATTATTTTAGGAAAAATGCCTTGTCCGAAGCTTAGATTGGTCAAGTAGGATATAGGCTTAGCAAGAGAGTGTCGAAATGTTTTTAGAATGTTGGCTGTTATTTTGTCCATCCCTGGAGCGCTGTATTGCTTAAGACTACTAATAACATCAATCACCTCTGCAGGATCAGTAAGGTATAGCGTATAGAATGCAATGGTTTATCCGTCATTTTAGCATTATGTGCTAGGGTAGCTTCGTCCGTGTTTAAGGTTTGTAGGATACGTTTAGCAAGACATGGGCCCACTGATGCAAAAAACTCATTAACTTCATCTAATGATTTAGTGAATGTCATTTTTATGTTAAGTAATTCTGATGATGACACATTAGTCTTTTTTATGTTACATAATTCTTTGATCGTGTTCCAAGTTTCTTTTGTATTCGCTTTATTTCTTTTTAGTTTATCCGAATAGTAATTTGTTTTTAATGTTTTAATTATCCTTTTTAACGTGTTTCTATAGGCAATGTATATGTTTTTAATTTCTAGATTACTGGCATCTATTTTTGTTTTCTTATGCATTTTATCTCGTTTGCGTATAGATTTTATAACTCCTAAAGTGATCCAAGGTTTTAAGGGTCTGTTGCGCCTAGAAATTTTTACAATTGAAGTGTTGGTGTTTATAAAACTTTCAATTTTTCTCGTCAGTATCAGTGCAGCTTGATTAACATCTGTTACAGAATATAAATCCTTCCATAGCTCTTCCTCCATGCATTTGTTTACACCATCGAGATTAATCTTAATTCTATTGATGTCGACATTTTTCTTATGAGCGGGCGTAAAGTCAATGTGTAATAGAATAGGAGAGTGATCTGTCAATTCATCAAACACAAAACTTTGTACTGCAGCATTAGCTTTTACCATAAAATGATCAAGGCAGGTAGTTTGTCTAGTAGGACAATTAACTGCTTGCCTCAGGCCATGACATGCCATTAAATTCAGGTATATTGCAGAATTAGCACTGACATTCTCAGGCATAATATCCAAATTCAAATCACCGGTCAGAATCAGAACTTTAGTCTTGCTACAGGTATTTATTATGCCATCTAGTGAATTTATATAATTAAGTGGATTTTTAAAGCAAGGAGGACGGTATGTGCCTATAATACATACATCTTCTGCAAGTTTCACTACGATGCAGTTTCCTTCAGAACAATCGGGCTCGTATGAATTTGCCTCAAACACATCCCGAACATAAACAACAACTCCATCGTTTTTATTTAGGGTGATATTTGTTCTGAACATTGTATAGTTATTTATAGTTGGAGGTAAGAACTGATCATTAGTCCAACATTCAGTTAAAACAAGTACATCAATTGGCTTACAAAATTTAGCGAGAAACATAAGAAAAACATCGAAGTTCGCGTTTATGCTACGTATATTAACGGTCAAAACTGAAAGAGAATCATTGTTAGAGCAAGATTTTAGCTCTGTACAGTCAGTAGGAACACTCAATTTTCTGCACTCAATACCTTCTTTGTCGATATCATTTATTACTGTACTTAATGAATTGAATATTATTTATTTTATATTTTATGACATTAATCAAGGTAATACGCAGTATTTGAAGTGTTATACATACACGATATACCTCATTTTCATAAACCATAATCATTGCGGTTTGCCTACAATAATTACTTAAAGTATAGGTATGCACGGTAAATAAAGGCTTATTAATTATTATTACAGACTTAATTGTGGGTACTATTATACTGTGAATAATTTGGATCCAGCAATAATTATTTGTGTGAAGCTGATTAGGCCAGATGTTTTTTATTAAAATGAAATTTAGACTACATTTTAAGGATATAGTAATTAGTATAAGATGTGATATGATGTATGTAAATATGTATTTGTATAATTTGTGTGATATTAATTTTGTACTAATTAATAAGCTATGTAATGTGTGACGGTTAAAGAATATAAGAGGTGTATACGAGTGTGTGTTTACATACATGTGAATGTTAGTATTACAAAATATATTATTTCTACGAAAAAGTAAAAATGAAAGGAGAAACTTACAAAGAATAAAAAATTAAAATGGGCATCTGCTTTCTGTCTCTAGTCATTTATGTTTATCGAGATTATCAAGATCTTCTTCAGATTTTATAATAATATACCGTTCTCCATCTAGTCTTCGCATAAGAACTTTTCCATAAGACGTCCAACAATATTTATAATTATTACTAATAGCAACACTGCGAGCCAGGGAGTACAACCGTTGCATTTTTGGTGTCAGTTTCTCTGATAAATATATTGGCTTACAGGGTCCTTCAATTTTAAGATGCGTGGTATTCAGCTTATTTAAATTGTTGGTCTTATTAAATTTACGCACCTTCTTAACAATCGTATCCTTAATTAGTGCGCTTGTGAAATCGACATTTATCGTAGAAGAATTGTTTTATTTTTTATACGATAAACATCCCTAATCTCTGCCAATTTTATGAGATGACCAATCACGTCTGCAGTTTTCTCCACAATAGCGCAAAGGTCTTCCTTAGTTTCTTCAGGCTTTTGCGGTACATTTCTTATCTCTATTTTGGTGGAGAACAAATGACGCTCCATACTATCCAGTTTCATCTCTAACTCACGTACATAACGGCGGTCATTTTCACGTTCGGATTCTATATTCGTGAGTTTGATTTTGATGTCATCATATTTCTGTGATATGAAGCTAATTGAGCTTTTAATTTCCGCATTCTGATTAATAATTTCGGAGACTGACGCTTGTAGTGCGGAGAACTTACTGTCCGATTGAGCTGTATATAACGATAGTAGGAAGCGTATTTCGTCTAATCAAGACATGCAGTCATACTCATCGCGCTTACGCTTCTGTCGAGTAGTAACATTACTATCTTGCCCGACAGTGGAGAGGTCAGGAGAAGAGCCAGTTTGTAAGAACATTCGGGAGCATGTCGCAGTAGAGATACTTTCAATTTGCTCCGCTACCGGCGTACCAGATGGTGTTCGTTTCAACGGCATAGTTATATAATTAATTACCTTGAGTGTGATTAACGTTAATTGGACCACAGCCGTAAAATCCAGTCTGCTATCCGCGGACGCTTATAAATCGTGGCAAGCGACACACGCTGTGACATATTCGTAAGCTCGGTGCCTGCGCAGAGTAGCTTACGCGACCACCTCCGTCTCGATTGTTGCTGTCCTTTTCTTGCACCGACCCAGCGTTCACTGTTGCTTAATGCGCGCCTGGTACTTTTATTTTTAATTAAGTGTATTTTAACAATTTATTTTATTTATTTAAGTTTGGCCTATTAAACTTTTGACAAAGTGGACACGTCTGTTCGCTTTCGCGGTCCAGGGGATCTATCTATCTATAAGCATATATATTGAAACTAGCTGACCCACGCAACTTCGTCTGCTTCACATAAGAGCCTATAACCTTCCTTCTCGATAAATGGGCTATCCAACTCTAAAATAATCTTTCAATTCGAACCAGTTGTAACCTGTTGTGTGGTTATTAACTAGAGATCTGATCGATCCAGAAATAGGACAGGCCACGCCGTAGGAGCGTGGTGTCTTGAGGTTAATAACCACATAACAGGTTACAATGGCGCCCAACGTGGGGCACGAACCCACGACCCTGAGATTAAGAGTCTCTACGGACTGAGCTAGCCACCCCTACGGCGTGGCCTGGCCTATTTCTGGATCGATCAGATCCCTACTTAATAACCACATAACAGGTTACACAGTAGTTCCTGAGATTAGCGCGTTCAACTAATCAAACAAACAAATCCTTCAGCTTTATAATATTAGCATCGATTAATTGCCGTGCGTTAGTTACGCAAAATCTCGAAAATGGCTGGAACGATACGAATGATATTTTATTCATCTCAATACTGGCACACTACATTAATATCTATATGTGTTCGGTGATACTGACGTCATTTTGTAAAAACCTAAAAGAAGAGTCGAAAAGTCCAAAATTCGAAATTGGGTATATTGTTCGGGAATTGCCACTTCGCATTACCAATTTTAGGTGGTACAAAATTCACTGGGTCATCCATTTAATAATATTAGTAGGACTTACGTAGGTATCTATCGTGGCGGTGACCGCCGTTGTTCTGTTAACCCTTTGAGGGTTTAGCTCCACACAATCTGAAAAGAAAAGTAAAGGTTAGATACGGTGCTGCAAAGATGGGATTAATGTATAACACTGGCTTTTTTATTTTATTTCTAAAAGCTAACTTCCACTCTTGTTGCTCTTATCTTTCACTCTGGTATCACTTACAAGTTTTCAAACATCGCCATA
Organism: Catocala nupta; assembly: GCA_963675205.1. Classification (NCBI taxonomy): domain Eukaryota; kingdom Metazoa; phylum Arthropoda; class Insecta; order Lepidoptera; family Erebidae; genus Catocala; species Catocala nupta. The sequence continues at coordinate 2,976,945 of OY776097.1, forward strand.
ATATCAGATACTCGTATATACAAATGACAAATTCTAAATTATAGATTAGGTACACAATTATTATCACTGTTTGCTGTTTACAAAGTTTCACTATTCCACTTATTGTTCATTTATTGTAACTGTTTAAGCTTTGTAATGTTTCTGAATATTATTATTATCAATAAAGTATTATTATTATTATTAGTGTATTATTATTAGATGAGCGAGGTGATTACCTAAACCCCTGCACCATTTCTGCTGTTACTAAAACAAGGTTAACCATATCTTGTCTACGTGCATACTCCTAGACAGGAAGATAGGCAGAGGTTGAGCTCGTAATGTGGGAATATTACACCTACACAAAGCCTTGGTCCGGCCAAACTGCAATATCGTCTATCGGACACAGTCCCAGGCTCCAAGCTGCTATTGACGATTTCTTGGTCTATAACACAGTAACACCTTTCCCAGAAATGAAATCTATACTTCAAGCACAGCAGTCGTATTGCGACTGAGGCAGTCTTCTCTCTCACTTTCTATCACGTTGCATTAAAATTCTATTCTTGGCCATGAATAAAATATTATCTTTTTTTAACCCACCCCTCACACATTTAGCAACTCAAATTGTATCCCCTAAAGTCCGCGTCGTTTAACGGGTCAAGGTTTTCATTTCATTGTTTACCTACTTTATTTGGGGAACCCTTTTAGGACGTATATTGTCGAATCTTACTTCAGCCTGGCTCAGTTCATGGCCGGCATTTTTAGACCTTATAAACTTTCAATATTGGGATTTAAGGGATATACATCGTGAATGAGGGAAGGAATATTCGATTTCGAGGATTTATATGGATAAATAAATAGAATCTATTTGTGTAACAGAAAACGATAAATAGCAACGATAGCCAAGTGAGAGACCGTTGAACTGCCTCGTAGAGGCCTCGAACTCGATCATAAGGCACGCACTTCTGACTTTTCGAAGTTGAGTACGAATTGAATATTTAGTTATCGTTCGCTTTGACGGTGAAGGAAAAACGTTGTGAGGAAACCTTCACGTCTGCGTGTTATCGAAGATATGTGAAGTCTGCCAACCCGCGGGGAGCCATCGTTGTAGACTAGGTACTAATCTTTCTCACATTGAGAAATGGTCTGTGCCCATCAGTGCGCAAGATTATGTACAAAGATGATATTATTATGTTTCTCTTATCACTAATATTTTTTAAACATCTTAGAAAAAAATCTGGCCCCTTGGGAGGTTTTCACGGAAATATGGGTCTAACGTGAAGAGGCCTTTCGAGAGTTTTAATTTGAAGTAGGGTGGAACACCTACGGTGGCATTCGCCGCAACAGGCGTAGGACTATTACATAATATGTACTCTAACATGTCTGGGCTATGGGGATGAGTGTTTGATGGACCGGTATGTTAGTAACTATGGATGAAAAACGGCGTCTGCCCTGAATACATTAGTAGCATCAATCGGATGGGCAGACAGTAACTCGCCAACTCACACTTATGTTATTATTGTAATAGATGACGGATATTAACGCGAAAGTATGAAAAGCAGTGATAACCTAGTGGGAAACCGTTGGACTGCCATGCAGAGGTCTCGAGTTCGAACCCAAAGCGTGCGCTCTCTGACTTTTCAAAGTTATTATATGCGTGTTAAATAGTTGATCACTTGCGTTAACGGTGAAGGAAAACATCGTTAGCAAACCTGCATATCTGAGAGATTTCCATAATGTTTTCGAAGATATGTGGAGTCTGCCAACCCGCACTAGGCCAGCGTGGTGGACTATGGCCTAACTCTTCTCACATTGAGAAGAGGTCCGTGCCCAGCAGTGGAACAGTTTAATACAGGGCTGATATTATTATATATGAAAGTGATTAAATAGAATCCATATTTATTTATTGGTCTAGTGACATAAATGCAAGTTTATGACTATCGATAGTAAATTCGCCAGATCGAATCGAAGAAAATGTAAATAATCTTAGATACATACGCCATAGTTAAACGCACCTTTACGATTCTTAAGTCTTGAAAACTTGGCGTATTTATGATCATCGCTACTGAACCTGCATACTCGAGTGATACAGTAGTAGGATTGCGAGTGGGATTAATCTGACGTATATATACAACTAATACAACTATATAAATATATATTTTATAATTTACTATATAAAGTGTAAGCAGCGATAGCTCAGTGAGGCAACCAACAGACTGCAATGCAGAGGGTCTCGAGTTCGAACCCACGTCGCGCACCTCTGACTTTCGGAAGTTATAATACTTTTCGAAATTATGTGCGTATTTATAGACAATTATCGCCTGCTCCGTGCCTCGGCGAGTACGTTAAGCCGGCGGTCCCGGCTACCATGAACAACTATAACAGTGGTTATTGGGAAGTCAGTGCCCTATAATATCCTGACACTAGTCTAGCCTTAGGGTATCGTTAGCCTTCGGGTCGCGGAGGTCAGGTGGCAGCCGCTTCGTGTAAAAACTAATATCCAGTTAAATCCGGATAGACCAGAAAAGCCAATCCCAAGTGACTTGGGAATAATAAAGGCTAGGGAGAAGAAGAATACAATATAAAGTGTACATACTAAGTCACCTTTAGCCAGCAATTTTTTAAAGTTCCACATAATATATGTGTGGCGTTGGAAGACGACAACATAGACTTCTGTGCTATCTGCCTATGTGCTAGAGCAATTAGTCTTATATATGAGTTCCTTCAATGTAGTCCAGATGCAGATATATTTTTTGATTCCCAAAACATTTTTAAAACATATACCATAATGTTCAAAAGTAATTTTATAGTTCCTAAGTTGATAAAAGGTTGTTTTTGTTTATTGTTGTTACAAATATTATTTTATCTTATTTCTTTTGTTAATCTAAGTGTTTGTTAACATTGTTTATAATTTTTTGTAATATTATTAGCATATATATAAGCGATTTGGTGTATACGGGGTATGCTTATATTTGTTATGAATAAATAAATAAATAATAGGGGCAAAGCCATTTAATGGACACAAATCCACTACGTGCCCCTTTTTAAAATATTTTAATAGAGAAACCAGTGACACTACCCTTTTTGGGAATCGAACCCATCACATTCACTACCACGGCGTCACCAAGGCAGTCTTAGCTAGTTAGGTACTGCAAATACATATGTCAAACCAAACTTAAATATCTATTAAACAACTATAGCATAGATAATGGGTAACCATGGTCCGTTGTATTCGGAACCCCGTTAGCCCCATTTAAATCTCTCAAAAGCCCCGGTACCTCTAATAGGGTAAATACCGGTGATCTCCAAAGGGTGTAACTAATACAAATAATACTCCTTTAGGATGTTATCTCATTATTAGCTAAGTTATGCCAGGTAAGCTCATTGGCGAAAAATATTAGTATTTATAATATTTATTATATTATAAAAATATTAGTTTATGATAAAAATACTTTAAAATTGTTTGATTCGATTGGGAGCTTAGTTAAGTCTTGTTAGACTTAACTAAGCTCCCAATTGAATCAAACAATTTAATCAAAAGGCAGGACACACATTTTGATAAGTGGCCTGCCTTTTAATGTTTTCGAAAGCTGTTTAGCTTTGCTTCAAAGTTCATCATATCACAATTTTTTGTGAGATCGACTTCGAGGAGCACTAATATGGCATTTTTGGTTTCCACCATTACCAACTTAAAATACATTTTATAAAGTATTGTCTTAGAAATACGCTGAAATTATGCATTGTAATTTGACTACTTCCACGGTAGTTTAAACCGCGATAAAGTCAAAGTCAAAATCATTTATTCATTTAGGTCACAAAGTAACACCTATGAACGTCAAAATATATAGGTTAGTGAGTTTACTAAGTTATTGAAGCTACATTTAGGTTAGTTTAAAGTAATTTAATTTCAATACTTTTACATTTTAAAGGTCTAAATGGAATTCATATTTATTTAAGAAAACATAAATTATGTTTTATATATTGCAATATTATTTATTTTAAATGACTAATATTTTAAGATACAGCTTTTAAAATTAGACCTGGTATTAATGTCGTTTTGCTTTTGCTTTGGAAGATTGGGCATGGGACACACTAGCTTTTTACTAAAGATACCTAGTTTGGACATTTATTTTACAATATTTATTAAAAGTACTTTTTTATTATTCAACATCGGAATAGAGGAACCCGCCACGCACCTTCGGACTGTCCACGCTAGCTATTGCAATAGGAAAAGGTTGAAGGTTGACAATGGTGCCGATTCTGTTGTCACAAAATTCTCTTATCTTAGCTAAAAATCTCTAAAATTTAATTTAGTCCTGTCACTTGTAGCGATTTCAGAATACGAAATGTCGTTTGACAGGACTAAATATAATTTTGAGATTTTTAGCTAAGATAAGATAATTTTGTGACAACAGAATTGGCACCAATACCGAATTCCTTGAGACAACCGCGTCGTGAGATTCGGGCGGACTCTAACTTGCAGTATTCCGCTTTGAGCGCAAAATATGCATCGACATGTGTTTCGTCTCAGTGCACGACATCTTCAAAACCGTTTGGAATGAGGACGAATGTGATCGATTCAATATAATAAAGTTATCAGACATCTAGTAATTATATTATGTTGATAATAAAGAAAAACATTACAACTTAAAAAGCGGATATCATTTATCAAAATAAAAGAAGACAAGTACTGTTTCACCAGCATTTTCTTATCACCAAGAATTATATTAACCTGCATAGCAATTTAGCACAAGCGTTTAGCTCACATGATTTATATGATGTTCTTTTTGAATTATGCCCGAGAGACGTCATAAGCCTCCGCCCCTCTTATGTGGAGTTTAAATTATAACTAGTGAAATGAGAGTGCTATTCTTCAGCCTGTTTTACGAAAGTAGGCTTTACGGTGCGTGATTTTACGGATACGCACGCACGAGATTTATTGGTAATCCATAAAACTACACACCGTGGTAAGCCACTTTGTGATTATGAACCACCAACAAGTTATCCATTAGCGGGGGATGCGGCGCAGCTCTACGAACGTTTGCGTTATCATGAACTTGCACCTACCTACGGCATGCAAGTCCGACCTCGTGCGTGATAATCCGTAAAATCACGCACTGTAGTAATACATAAAAAATATAGATGACATAACATTATAACTCTTTACATAGCTACTCACCAATTACATACTCACTCACGCCTATTTTTGGCATGTATTTCAAATCATAACCTCTCTTGTCGGCCTCGATGGTGTAATGGTTAGTGTAACCAACTGCTACGCCTGAGGTCGCTGGTTCGATTCCCGCACAAGTCAAACATTTGTGTGCATGAACATGGATGTTTGTCTTGGTCTGGGTGTTTCTATGTATAATATGTATGAATTTACAACAAAAAAATGTATATATGTATGTTTATCCATTATCTAGTACCCATAGTACAAGCTCTGCTTAGTTTGGGCTAGATGGTGTTGTGTGTATGTGGTAGAATATTATTATATTATTATTATATTTTTTTATTTTTGCTCTGATGAAATTTTTATGCTGACTCATCGTTTATGATCTTAATCTCTTTAATGCCTTTTCTATATTTTTCATATTTATATTTTAATGACCAATTAAATTAATTTTGCCAATCACTAGCTAAGTAGCTTCTACATTAGTTAGTTCTAGACCTGCATTGTTACACAGAGTATCATCACAGTGACAAGTGCCAAGGTCGGGCGTATTTTTAGGTCACATGGCTAATTGCGACACTGGCGGCGGTGCTTAGTTCCCAAGTGAGCGAAATGAGAGCGTTTTCGGATGGGCTGAACTAATGTTGCATGAAAACGAGTGTCGACGTGGAAAACTTGACAAGGGAACTAAAGTTGACCGTACAAAGAACTTTAAATGTACAGAGTGGCCGCAATTTATTGTAAATTAGGACGGAATTAACCCTAGCAAGATAATTATATGAAAGACAATCATGCGTCAAATTAACGCATGAGTTTGAATTAGCTGCAATGTCAAGTGTTATTTTTAATTTGAATAAATTAATCGTTATGTTATATTTACATACCTATGATAATCATAAATATACCACAATTTTATTTTTATATTTATAAAGAAAATAACAAACTCTTAGAACCTCTTCTATAATTAATAAAACTTGGGAATATCTTTCTTTATTACAAAGCACATTTTTTTTAAATATATGTAGCCATTTTTATTTATGCACTAAATAATTAGGATATTATACATATGCCTTTAGTACCACCTTGTTAAATTAGCACTATACACAAGTTTAATTTTGATTGACTGATTTGATTGTCAAGCTTGTTATAAACAAGGAGCTCTAGAGTAAATTGTTTTAAAGAAATATAAAGTTTCTTCAAAACTAATCATTCTCTCAGACTACGATATTATGAGCGGTAATTAACTATTTAATACGCACATAACTTTGAATAGTCAGAGGTGCGTGTCTTGGGATCGAACTTGAGACCTTTGGGTGGCAGTCCAACGGCTATCGCTGCTCTAATTAACTATGTATTTAAAGATAATGCTTTATAGACACAAAAATGAACATAATTACCATTGTGCAATTACATTGAAGGCAAACACAAGTACTTTAAGAACTGTCATCAATTCACAAATATCGCAGGTTCGTCCGTATATAGATTGATTACACGAATGGTATAGGCGTTTATGTAATCGCATTGGCCCTGCCACTGTGCAGAATATAGCAGGGTCGATCCTTACACGGTACAAAAAAATATTTAGTCCATAGATAGTTGTCCGAGTCTGTGTGTTCTTTTTATTGTTATTTAAATGTTTGTAAAGACTCCGCGACAGATGATGTATTCCTGATACGGTAGTTGCCTTAAAAACAAATCAATAGAATGGATTAGTCATATCATATATAAAAATATCAACGCTATATTAAATAATATTGAGCGGTTCTAATTCTCTTCACCTTGGTACCGAAGTTCGACGCAGTTCGTTTATACCCGGTTGCCATGGCAACGTTACCCACCCTGACACTGATGGGTGGTTATGATCATGTTGTTGCTTTCTTACACCTTCGCGTGAGGTTTTAATGTTTTGGTTGTATTTATACCTTGCTCCGTTTCTTATATGGTGTATGCAGTGTCAATTACACTTATCGCTTTGAGGTAAATATTTTGATTTCGGTTGGAAAAATGCTTTGACAGTTCAGTTATGCGCTTTGAATTATTGAAGTACATTTTGGTGTTGAATTGCGCTATAGATCACGTGATCAAGTTGCTACTATGTGTTAAGTGTAAGGTGTCCGAATTTCGCACATGACTTTATTATTTTACAAGGTCATCAGGGTCAAGTCTTTTAAAATTAATTGTAAGACATGCGATGCAATTAGCATAAGTGAATAATTTATTCGTCGATATTTAAGGCAGATACGTAGGGGGTGCAGTGGTACTGTATGCAACTACCGTGCATGAAGGCTCGATTATCGGATGAGGCAAAGAGAAATAGGGGTTTTCTGTCAAGGAGTTCTCAGTTACAGCATGGAATCTGGAACTACACCAAATAAATGTCAATAAGCGCCCTTTTACAAGGGGCCTAAAACCATAGATAGCGAAATATAGGTGTAACACACTATTGTCAACCTCTTTGGGGGATAAAGGCATTACACTATGTTAGGGCAGATGCCTAACATTTAATGTTGTATGAAAATGTTAAATGTTTTGTTAAATAAAATGTTGAATGTTGAAAGTAATCTTTAATAAAATAGTCCAATTAAATAAAATAACAAAAGAAATGTTAAATTATAAAATGTTAAATTAAATGTTAAAGAAATGTTATATATATGTTATTCGTGCTCGGTTTTACTGAGAACACTGCCTAAGACTCTATACTAAACGTACATCATTATATTATAAATTACACAATTACCATTTTTTTAACTAGGCCAATCGGCCACTGATACAAAGTGCAATGTGCGGTTTGTTGCTAACCGTACACACGATGTATGTATATTTATGTATTGCAATAAATATGTATTCATAAATGCCTAGGTCATGCAATAAGTCTACTCTCCATTTTTTTTTGTAATTTTATATAATATCTAAAATACTTATAATATAAATTAATATGCAAAGACAAAACAACAGGTGGTGCCTTCTTTTTCTCGTATGCATTATCAATATAATCATGTCTTAAGTAGTCATTCAAAAAAATGTAAATGTCTTGCCAATAATAATTATGGTAAAATATTAGCAACTGGTAATAATAATATAGAGATAACAAATTTGCCTTCGTATTTTCCATAGCGAAGATACGAATATTTGGCAAACTTACGCAGGACATGGGTCCAACGTATAGATGTCCTTTGAGAGTTTTAATCTAAAATGAGTTGGGACACTTACAGCGGTCCCTGTACGTCTATATTATAGAAGAAGGGAAGTATGCTCTGTGTATTGCCTTGTTTCTTGATAAGATTACGATTGATCTGGTATTATATATTATGTATGTATATTTTGTTTTGGTATGTATGGCGCTTTGTCATAATGTATGTATATTAGAATAAAAAATTATAACCTCCACATAACGCATACATATTCTCACGCATATATCCCTAAGGATACATGTCAATCATACTAGCAACGTTCACATGCCCATTTTGCCATCTATAGTTTGATATATGGTTCGTCCGGCAATTATTGCCGACATCAAACCATAGCACTTGCCGTCTACTCGACACAGTCGTCGAGAGCGTCTAGACCTAATTACACTTCGCCCGATCTCAAAATCATATCCGGGAACTCATGGACAGCAATCAGATTCACCTCCGAAGTACCACCAGCATATTTAGGATACTGTTGTTTTAAGATTATAATCTTGCTCCGATAATGTTTTTATGATTATCAATTGATATTATTTTTAAGTTTCGTTCTTTCAAGCATGAAGTCTTATTTCTTATAAAACATAAACAATTCCTGTATAAACAAAGAACATCCTTGGTACAATGATCAAAGGTGCTTCTAAGCGGTCAATATGACTCAAATATTTTTAACTGTAGCCTGGCCAGCTCAAAAATAATCAAATGGAAACAAACGAAGTCTCATTTACATTTATAATATTATTTAGGATTTCTAAAGGAATTTGCTTAACGTTACGTTTTTGTGCGTTAGGTATGCATATACTCATAATTGTCGGCCTCGATGGCGTAGTGGTCAGTATAACCGACTGCCATGCCTGAGATCGCGGGTTCGATTTCCGCACAAGTCAAACATTTGTGTGCATGAACATGGATGTTTGTCTTGGTCTGGGTGTTTCTATGTATAATATGTATGAATTTACAAAAAAAAGTATATATGTATTGTCAACAAAAAAAAAATATATGTCCATTGTCTAGTACCCATAGTAAGCTCTGCTTAGTTTGGGCTAGATGGTGTTGTGTGTATGTGATAGAATATTGTTATTATATATTATTATTATAATTAAAGTTTCCAAAGAAAACGCTTAAGTAAGTACGAAATTCAATACACATGAACTCTAATATAATTACAAAGAGCTAAGTTCGACTGTGACTGCGGTAATTAGTCGAGAAACTCTCAGATTTAGTTGCGAACACGATGAATATTCATGTGTGCTGTAATAATATTGTTCTGTGTGTGTGCTAACTTATTTCAGTTTGTGTTTCTAAGGATTAGGTACTGTGATGTAAGTATGATGATGTAAGTAAGTACTGTGATGAATATAGTGCTGTGGTTAGATTTTAAAGTGTCTCCGGCCGCAAGTCAGCCGTTGGCTTGGGGTTCCTAAAACATAGCTAGTGAAATATGAATTTATTACACCGCTGCTGACAATTTTCCTACCCATTCAACGTTGAAGGAAGTATTGCAACATCGGTCCCCTAATATCTTTCTGGACAAAACTGACGTGGCATACCACCTCAGCTCTGACCAAAAAAATTATATAAATTGTTCGGTTGTTCATAAATAACCGAATAACTTTTCGCGTCGGTCACTTACGCACAATGGCCCGATTGTGCAGCTATATTCTATCAACTTTACCGTGTTAATATGTTACAAATAGTATTGCGGATCTTCTTAGAACGTCAACAGTTATTGTTACATACATACATACATACATAAATTCACGCCTGTTTCCCAGAGGGGTAGGCAAACACTACGGATTTCCATTTGCTACGATCCTGACACACTTCTCTGGCTTCATTCACTTTCATAACATTCCTCATACACGCTCGCCGGTTTAAGGTGCTCTTAACCTGGCCTTTATCCAGAACTTCTCCGATCTGATCAAAAAACGTTCGCCTAGGTCTTCCCCTTGCGACTGTTCCATTCACACTAGCCTTATAAACTTTCTTAGTCAGTCTGTTCTCGTCCATTCTTTCTACATGCCCAAACCAACTTAAAATACCCTTTTCTATTCTCGTCACTATATCCACGTTTATGCCGCATCTCTCTCTAATCACACTATTCCTTATTCTATCTTTCAGAGTCACACCACATATGTTTCTCAGCGCTCTCATTTCTACAGCATTTATTCTGCTCTCATGCTTCTTTTGCCATACCCTTTCACTACCATGCATAAGTGTAGGTACTAATAGTCCTCTATGAACAGTCAAACGTGCCTTTTCGGATACATTTCGACTGTTCATAAAAGCGCGTAGAGCGCCATTCACTTTATTACCAGCAATCGTTCTTCTTTCAATATCTCCCTCATGTGTACCATCCCTTGTAAACAAAGTACCCAGATATACAAACTCTTTTACTTGCTCCACTTGTTCTCCATCAATCATAATATTGCACATCGTCATGCACTCCTCCCTTTCAAATACCATTACTTTCGTCTTGCTTACATTCATTTTCATTCCTTTACTCTCACAAGCATTTATTGTTATTGTTAAATATGAGTGAAATATGTGTGACTACGACGAGACATGTTCAATCAAAAAATGTCAATATCATTATATTAATGATTTTGGAGAAGTATATTGGATTCAGAATAAAATACTAATGTGAGTAATGTTTACTTGTGTGTTTTGTGACAATTGTGAATCAATAATCTAGATATTCATTAAGCAATTTTTTTAATTCTCTTAACAATACATATAATGTCGTAGTCAACAACAGACTTTAATTCACCAACCTTTTAACTACTTTCATTAACATGTAATAGTTCAATATCCAATGGAGCGTTTTGTATTTTCAATCAGCGTTTACTGCGGGTAGTTCAATAACGATCTTAGCATAACGGTTTAAAACTTGGTGCCTTGTTATTTTCATATTGAAAACTGCCTGCTGCTATAATATAGTTTTCTGGTATAAGTAATGCATATATTTAATATGTGTATACTATCTTGGGCATTAATATAGATATATTTATCTTACTGTCTCGTTGGTGCAGCAGGAATGTGTATTTTTGTGCACGATGTTTCGGGGTTCCGGGTTAGGCAGTGTTATTAGATTTTTCTGACAAGAAGTTCTCTAGTACTAACGATCAAACTCTTAAAAACTAAATGGTAGAATAAAATCGAATCACAAATTCATTCGAATCATTAGGTTTTTGATTGGTATTAGCACATTCCTACTTTGGATTCTTTATTTAGCGGCTTGATGTTGGTGCAGATTATCGCTGTAGTCACTGCGGTGACCGCCGCGACGTTGTTGTAGACACGGCGCTGCACATTTTGGCGGATTGCCCCGCCTCGGCATCGCAGCGCCGTGTGTTGATCGCGGCAGTCGGGTTGGTTGCACTCTCGCTCCCGGCCGTAGTTAAGTCTATGGTCTGGAGTGAGAGGTCATGGAACGCCGTCGACTCATTCTGTGAGGAAGTGATTTCCATCAAGGAGGCGGCGGAGCGGGAGAGGGAGCGCTTAAACTCTTCCCCAACTGCAGAGCCGGGCGGTAGAGGGCGCGAGATGACTTCCAGCCACCCTGAGGTATGGCTTGGGGGTGGTGGGCTTCATGGGTCTACCCGCCACCCAATCAGCACCAGGTCCGAGAGGCGGCGTGCGTGTTCCCAAGCACTCCTCTGTATCGTGTGTCCGTCCCCCCCTCAAGTGAACAGTAGGGATAAAATTAGTGGCAATCTATTTGTGTAGTGGCCTGCCGTTTCATACGGCGGGCTGAAACCTTGGCGGGGTCGCGATTGCACGTGAAAGCGATTCGCGCGCCTTCACCGATTGCGGTTATGTCGAGGAACACCGTGGTAGGTTTAGTCGGTATTCCGGGACGTCACTCACCATCTTTCCTTGGTGAGTCTGACATAACCTCTCCGTCGCTCCGCGGAGAGGTATGCGTAAAAGCAAACCGCCAAGATTAAAAAAATATATATATTGCCACTGTAGTACCATTTCTCATATTAGTAAAATAAAATACGCTTATAACATTGAGGCAAAATAAAAATTGTTAAATTTCTAGTTTATATTACACATAGACAACTTGATTCTCTGAATGAATACTTTTTAATTTAAAGTTCTATTACGAAGTAAAATTAGTTTTGTAATATAACATGTTCAGAATAGAGTTCAAATCTAGTCCAATAAAAGTCATAATTATGTGAACTGAAATGCAATTTACATTCGCATTATTTTAATTTGGAAGGATACTGTTTGTAATATTTATGACACTGAAACTAGATTGGATCTCTATTTTGAACAATTTTATTACGAGAATTCGGCCTCTGAGACCAGCAAATAATTTGACTCTGTCGAACATTTTTGCACAAACACCCATGTCCAGTATAGCAGACAATATTACAGGCGAGTTATTAAAATTGTTTCACGGCGCTACATTTCATGTGATATCAGTTTGAGCAGCGGTGCTTAAAAATAACTTATAATAGCAGTTATTTGGCTAACGAGCGTTTCGTTGCGTTAAAAACAAAACGTTTATTTTTTTACACAGCTAAGTGCTGCCTACGGGTCTGTTTGCTCATATTTGGCTCTTTGTCAACAGGTTTTTGTGGTGCATTCGTATGAAGAGGACTTATACATAATTTAAGTGCTTTTAATTTTGTAATTTTATGGAATTAAGGGTTAGTCTGTGGATTTGCAAAGGGTTTGTTTACTATTGTTTAATCTACATTTTTGTAGCATACTTTATAAACCATTAACTACCGTATATTATACATGATAACAATTAACTACCGTATATTGGTTATATAAAAGTAATATTGCAAATAAATTAGCGAAGGGCGAGTATCCAATAAAAAGCCGAATCATTTGGATCTTAACTCAAATCGAAATATTTGAAACTTTAGATCGACTGATAATTTGATTACGCAGCTTTACGCAAATATGAACGTTGTAATACCGCAATTCGAATAGGTACGCACTCGGCATAAGGTGGCATGTAAATATTGGGAGGAAGACCTAAAAATTCATTCATCACTGACAGTATAGAATATTCGAGTAAGATTTGAATTACTCTGTAACAGCAAATCGATCAAAATTCAGATTCGGCATCATACAATTTTCAAATTTCTTAATATTTTTTGATAATAATATAAATCACAATTATAAAAATATTAAAATACAATTCCTGAAATGATTTAAGCTAAATGTAGTCTAGGTTCCTAACAGTTCTGTGCGTCTAAAAGTCATATGCTTTAGTTACCTGCTTTTGTCCTGATGTGTTATTTTAATTTTATAGTTAATTAGTTTTATTTTATATCAATCAGTAACAACGGCATCGGTAACCAAGAACCCGTACTACAACGAATATCTCATTCCGTAATCTTGAATAATCAAGTCTTCAGGACCTATTACGTAGTTGAAAGCCTAGTAGGAATTATCGGCTTAACAATCTTAATAGACATCTTTTTTTTTAGATCTAATATTTTTATTAAGTAAGCAGCAATCAAAAATGCTTATTGAGAACTTATTAAAATGTAAGGGAGAAGATGATTGGTTATATTTTGATACAATGCGGCAAGTTGGCGGTGAGCCACTCAACTTAGGTGTTGCGAGCCGTCAAATACCGCCAGCAACTTTCTCTCATTCTCCTTAGCCTGAAGCATAGTAAATAGGAAAGCAAGATATAATATGAAGATTAAGATTGAGATAAGAATTTGTGTTGCCACAGCACACCTTTCAATGCATCGGTGGCTATATAAAATTGCTTTTATCTGCAACAGTCGCTTACTCAAATCGGTTATACCTACATAATAAAAATTGCCTTGGTAGCGCATCGGTAGTGAATGAGACTGCTGTTGTCAGTCAGTTGTAGTTTTGGGTTAGATAACCAGATTGTGAGAAGTTTTATTGAGTTCATCATGTATCTATCAAGAAATGGTCAGTAGCTGCACGGAGTATGGCTCAGAGCCCTACACAGCAATGACTCGCTACCTATTAGGCGAAATAATTGTTGGTTGAATGCGGGTGTCATGTATGATTTGAGGCCCAACGAGGTTTAAGTACCTCTCCCTATCTATTTTAAAATAGATGCGCAAGACTATGTCCTTATGTATAAACAAAAACCATATTTATAAAAAGTAGAAAAGAAATTACTCGTAGGGTTATCAAATCATATCACTCACACACACACATGCACGCATACACACACAAACACAAAAACAAACACATTCACAAGGACACTCATACTCAAACACAGACGGATACCTACTCACACATCTGCCAACATAACGTACAATCTCAACATGAACATACTAACCCCACTCATACGTATTCTGCCTATTCAGAGAGCGCAGAGGCTGGTAATCTGTAATAGAGGACCTCCTAGTACAGAGACCAGTCTCCCACACAGACTATACATTCGCTGCTTTTTTGTATGGATTATGATGTTAAATATTATGTACTGTGTGAGAGAACAAAAAATAAAATGACTAGAATACATCAGTGACATCGCGACGATAGTTTTTCAGGCGCACATATTAGTTTTGACAGAAGTGATTTATAGTGTCTTCGGTTTCCGTGGTTATGTCAACGAATACAGTTACAACCACAAACCTGCGTATATTAATGTTGATAGTAACAGTCATAATCAATCACAAGCATTCTGTGACATGGCACTGATGCAAATTTAATGACTATAAGCAATCAGACTGCTACAGTAGTCAAGTGAATTGCATTGAATCTTTTGTGAGATTTAAGGTTTTGTATAAAGTTTCGTGAACGTGTGTTAGGTCGGAGAAAGCAGTATTGAGTCTATCAATATAATATTCTCAGTAGTTGCCAGTATAGAATTAATCATATAGCAGTAGCAAATGCGATGGATCCATCAACAAAGGAGAGATTTTTACCCGACTGCGTCAGAAGGAGGGTAATGTTTTTCGAGCGTATCTATATACATACATGTGTGTATGTATGTCCATTTCTTTGGCATGCCCCACAGCCTAAACGGCCAGACGGTTTTTGACATATGAGGTGTCGTTGAATTCATCAGAATTGTGGTAGGGACACAGGCTATACAATTTTTAGTGCTGCAGGCGGGCACAAACATTACTTTGTTACCTACAGGCAAAGAAAGATAAAGTATTTAGTTTAACTAATTGGAATACATATATAGTTATTTCATTATTTGATAAAATAAGCTTACAAAACAATGCATTATTCAGTCAAATTTTTTAAGATATTATGATACATGTTTTCTTTTTTCAGTTCATTACATTTAAGCAGTCGGGTTTTTTGTTTTTATAATAATAATTTTATAAAATTACAACTTTATACGCTACCACACACACACACAAAATGTTTAACGAAAATCAAGAAAATAATGTTCTTCGTTCTCAGTGTAAGAAAGGTAAGGATGTAATCTACCACGCTGGCCCAGTGCGGGTTTGCAGGCTTCGCATAATTATATTTCCGAGAACATTATGGAGAACTCTCAGCCATACAGACCAGCGATGTTTTTCTTCACAGTTAAACCAAGCTTTAATTAACTAATAGGCATATAACTTCGAAAAAGGCGCTGATAGCCAGTTGCACTCACTGATCGGTGAACGATTAGTGAGGTTAAGCAACTTTGGGTGCGGTCAGTCTATAGATGGGTGACCGCTTAGTGGTATTTCATGAGCGTCTCCGTGCTTCGGAGGACACGTAAAAAGTCGCTCCCGGTTATTGTCAAATTGACAGCAGTCGTTAAGCCATGTCAGAGGCCTATGGGCTTGAACAAAGTCGAAGGTGGCTTCTAATCAATCTCAAAACCTCTGCGTGGCAGTATAACTGTCTCCCACTACGCTAACTCTAGTATATATAAAGAATACTATTATTATAATTATTTTACAAACTTATATAATGTAAAATTGGCTGCAAGTCTAGGTGCATTAGGACGCCTTCGAACGGCCTGCTAGCTCGAGAACTCTTTGTGGCATACCAACGATTTTCTTCTAGGCTATCGCTGCTTTCACTTCATCTCAATCTTAAATTCATTCTGCAAATATATTGGATTTGGACTCGGATGTTGTACCGTTCATTTAAATTCAAATTAATGGCCACGATGTTTGTTACATATTGCTTTTTCGGACCCATTTTAAAATGTCAGGCTTTACGATAACGCGGCAATAAATACTTTGTGAATTATGAATATGCCGGCGTTTTAATTTTGCAAATTGTGTAAATGTGTATCGTTGACAGCTGTATGGATTATACCTGAAGCAAAATAAGGTTTTCAGAGGATACATGTTTGATTAAACAGTGTTTTTGACATATGCAAATATTTATGCTTTGGAATATTAAATGGATCAGTTAAGGTATCTCTATAAAAGGTCAGGATCCTGATTTGCTTTATTCAAATAGAGTGCTATATTTAAACTGGTTCTAGCAAACCTTCAGGGTGCTTTGATAAGGTTATCCGTGTCATGCATGTGGTGTAATTTCACTTACATGCCAGGTTATCTTCTGCCAAAAATTCACTTGCTAAGAAATTCTTTTCTTAATCAAGTTAAGTCAATATTCGTTATTGTTTAGGATGTACCTATCTATTTTCTTTATTCCGTTGTCTACCGATCGCTACTGAAATGTTTAAAAATATTTATGATATCTTGTAATCTGAACTTAATTTTTTGTAAATTTGTTATTTTACAATCAAACTAACTGTAAGTTTTCTGAAAAGTTTAAAACAAAATAAAAAGTAATAAAATAATAATTGTAACTTGTCTTTTTGTTGTTAGAGGCTTTATACAAGCTATAGAAGCCAAAACAATTATTTTAGAATTTTGCTACTTTTCTATCTATCTTTAAAAGTTTCCAGGTGTTCATTTCTTTCTCTTCTATATTTATAATAATATTCAATACTTTTTTGAATAACCTTTTCAAAGATTGCCAAATTAAATTCAATATTTACTACAGTATCCAGGTCTCATCAATCAAATTGATTACATTTGCACTGATTTTAATTAAATTTAGTATTACGTAGTGGTTAATTTAACTATCTTTTAGTTAACAGATCAGTTATGCTGTAGGTTGTTTGATTTCGACGGTTTCATTAATTTTAATTAACATTAGCTCTTTGATGTGAAGTCCACATTGCGTTGGCCAGTTTGTAAATTAAATTTAACTCGTTTGTCCTTTTTGAGAAGTTTATGAAATATTTTTTAACATTTACAGAACGTGTTTCTATGTATGAATTTGTCTATGTGTATGTTACACTAGAAATTATGTTAGATTATATTTTTTAAATTGACTTAGTGGCAGCGATAGTAAATTTGACTCCTAGAGCAGATGGTGTTTTTGAGCTGTTCGATGATTTATACTAACCATTTGTGCCTACAAAATATTTAAAATATAAATAAAACGTATGCTTACTTAAAAATAAACAAAGTGGTTTGATATGTTAAGAATAAACGTCGGCCACGCGTGGTTAAGTAGTTATTTATTTTTGAACATTCAACTCTTATGTTACTATTAGTGCTAATAAGTTTGAAGAATGTCTGTAAATCGAGGTAAACCTTAATTAAGGATTTCTACCCTCAGAAGATCGCAAATATAAAACTTGCGGGTTGTGCTGGTGCTGCTGCTGCATCAGCGGACATGCTCAAACGCCGTAAATATCAAAACCTTATTGGTGAGTACATATTTGAGCCGTTTGGTGTTGAAACGCTGGAGCCATGGGGTCCAAGTGCTAGGTCTGTGTATAGAGACCTAGCTAATCGATTCATCGACGCTTCACATGAGCAGAGGGCTGGTATTTTCTTTGCACAAAGAATAAGTATCGCCATTCAACGTGGCAATGCTGCCAGTCTTCTGGGCACGTTGCCAATTGACGACGATGCGGAGGAATATTATGACGCTTTTTAATTTTACAGTTTTATTTTTCTCTTTCGTTTATATTTCTTGTATATAATTTGGGTATATATTATGTTAAATATTTAAAACTTGGTAATGTATTTATATGGCGATTAGGTTTTCTTATAAGTGACGTTGGCAACATCTGATTAACACCTTACATGTTGTAATTTTCCAAAGGTATAACGGCGTCAGAATCTTATTTTTTATTACTTACCGTATATGAAAAAGAGTGGGTAAACCGTACTTAACATCATGAAGTGCTGTATAGCTTGCATTTAGAAACTAGATATAGGATGTATAAAACTTATAAATAGTGGCCAATTGTTTCCATTGTACCAATAAAATATTTAAAAGAAGCTATTGATTTTGGGTATGCACTTGATTCTGGCATAGCATGCTTTAAATACTCAAGTCGCCTGTAGTGAGTCAAAAATAATATAATAATATATAATAATAATATAATAATATAATATTCTACCACATACACACAACACCATCTAGCCCAAATTAAGCAGAGCATGTACTATGGGTACTTGATAATGGATAAACATACATATATACTTTTTTTTTATAAATACATACATATTATACATATAAACACGCAGACCAAGACAAAGATCCATGTTCATGCACACAAATGTCTGACTT
The DNA here is from genome assembly GCA_963675205.1 of Catocala nupta. NCBI lineage: Eukaryota > Metazoa > Arthropoda > Insecta > Lepidoptera > Erebidae > Catocala > Catocala nupta. The sequence goes on from OY776097.1 coordinate 2,995,803, forward strand.
GTGCGGGAATCGAACCCGCGACCTCAGGCATGGCAGTCGGTTACACTAATCACTACGCCACCGAGGCCGTCGTTTATATACAATATAAAATGTTTATACACTATTCGTAATAATTAAACGCTCCATATTGTGTCAAATTAAAAATCGACAACTTTTATAGGAAAAAACATCTGTCAATTGTCCCCACTTGAAGCGATAAACTAGTTACAACCAAATCGAAATCTTACGTAAGATCTTATCAAAACCAAAATTTATTTATTAAAAGATCAATGTCCATAAAATTCAGCTTCGACCTAACATCCAAACAAAATAACTACTTTGTTTCTTATATAAATAAGATTAAAATTCGGAAACCAACTGAAGGACACATTCGGTATTCATCGTTCCTTTGTTTAGGTTTCGACGTCCGCGCCGCTCTTCAAATAAACTTGTTTATAAAAGGCAAAATTTATAAGATTTTTCCCGACCCTCCTTGAAAACTTTTTAAGATGTGTAGCGAAATATTTATGGTCTATCGAAGGGCGTATCTGATCAGATTACGTGGAGTTGTGATGTTATTCATGGTTTATTTGTTGAATGAGAATGATATGAATTTATGGATATTCTTAGTCAGTTTGGATATTGAATAACGCCTGGAACTGGTAGTTAAAAGAGTCACTTTTAATGTACTGTTAGCTGTAACATTACTCAACAATAGACATATACACAATAGGTATTCGTAAGCATTTTGTAAAACATATATTAGGATAACTTGCTCATATTTATATACAAAGAAACATGCCTGTTCCTCGGAGTAGTAGGTAAATACTATGAATTCCCAGATGCTACGTTTCTGGCATATCTCTCTCAAGCTTATTTATTCATTCCTATTCGTTCTCATTACGTTATTTATACACGTATGCCGGTTTAGAGTACATTGAACCAGGCCTTTCTGGTCGAATATCTTAGTGGATACCACAGGATAGCTTAATGGTCAGAGAATGTTCATCTAGTCATATTTATACAAACAATGTAATTTAACTTGCTTCACCTATACCTTAAAAGTCTTGATCTTCTTCTTTTTAACGTAGCTTTCCAACTGCTATAGGTTGAAAACATAATATTTAGACATGTTTCTTGTTACTACGTAGTATTCATAATTTATATTATACCATCAAATAAAGATAAATTGGTATATAGCAAAACATTATAATAATATCAGCCCTGTATTAAGCTGTCCCACATGCATGGGCCTCTTCTTAGTGTAAGAAGGGTAGGCTAGGCAAAGCATTGCATTTTTGATAATGTCAACTTGCAACTTTCGTTAACGAATAGTTTTCTATCCGCATTTTATTTTGATAGTGTATTTTAACATGTTTCAATTTTTTTCAACATGTTTAAACAAACACATGTTAGACTACCTCGTTGAGTTCGAAGCGCTGATGAGACAATGTTACTGGATTTCTGAAATGATTTTTTGTTTAAGCAAACGCTACGCAATGTCTTCATATTGATTTGCCTAAGACAGTTTACTCTACATTCATATAACCTGAATAATTGTAATATATAATTTACTACGTACAGCAATAAAATCTTTTGATTAGAAAATATATAAGAACATGCGATTATTATTATAGATATAATAATATTAGACCTGCATTGCACTGTCTCACTGCTGGGCACAGGCCTATTCTTAGAATGAGAATGGTTGGGCTATAGTTCATCACGCTGGGCCAGTGCGGCTTTGCAGACTTCACATATCTTCGAGAACGTTATGGAGAACTCTCAGACATGCAGGTTTCATCACGAGGTTTTCCTTTACTATTAAAGCGAGCGATAATTAACTATTTAATACCCACATAACTTCGATTCTTCGAAAAGTCAGAGAAGCGCGATATAGTAAGCTCAATATAGTAAGAATGCAAAGAACTGAGCATATAAAAAACGGTTTATCACCTATAAAAAAGGCCACAAAAGTGATAGAGCGATTTATTCTTGGATCGCACTATACGCTCAATATATTTTAAACAAAATCTATTTAAATAAAAATGTACTACGAACTAGAATAGCTATGATTGCATCTAACCTTCTGAATTTACGGTTTGTGAGATGCTTCATATCAATCGTAAGGCGTAACGTTCTCAGAAGATCCTCGTGTATTTATAAGTTTATTTACTTTTATATAACAGAGATTTAGATATTGTGGACAAGTCGTTGTGTTAGTACATTGCTGTATCGTTTTTTCTTTAGATAAGCCAACGGCCCTTTTTGTATAGTATAAATGGTAATCGTCGTTCATAGACTAACAGAATTCTACCTACTCAACTAAATCACTGGCTGCCGTGGTAGTAGTACGTTTTAAGAAGCATTATATAAAAGACGTATTATATTAAGATTTACTTCATCCCGTTTCTATGAATTCGTGTATGAATGCGTTCGTTTCTTCTAAATTAATACTTTTAAATTAGTTGTATTTCTATTTATTTATTAATGCATATTTTTATACTGACTGCTGTAGTGACACGGGAACAGCGATGTTGAATGCGACTGTTATGCTCCAGGTTGCGGTACTACCACTGGCCAAGGTACTAATGGGGCTTTAGTTGGCACGAAATTCACAATAGCATCATGGGGTCTGGAATAGTTTGCCTAATAGACGGCAACAGACATGCTTTACTTACGTTGGACTCAAAACTTTAGCTGAGAAAGAGAGAGAGAAAGGGAGTATCGCATCTCACTCTAACGTTCTTTAAAGTAAGCTTCGTTTAAAGAAGGATAAGTCATAGCACTCAGGTATTTCCATTTCCTAAGCGTTCCCTGTATAATTATGATTACTCAGTTCTCGATGGCAAAAATCGGGGTTTGCAAAGAGGTGCTTAACACGTATCGATTGGTGTATCGAGTAGCCGTAATGTTCAAGTTGTAAATGCTATTAAGACATAATTAAACATCGTTAAAATATTTATTTAATAATTTAATTAGCGGGAAATATTATTCGCGGTGGTTTCTTGAGGGGTACCCAGAGGCTGTAGATTTTCATTTTCTGCTTGACATACTGCTCTTGATTTATGCATGTGCCTTAAATTTTATACATGCTCCTGGCATTGAACTATTATTCCCTCTTAACTTTTAATAAAAAATAATAATGTCCTCTTGACCGAATTTCGGTCACGGCGGCCAATCTTAACGGAGACTGACCATCGGCGCAGGAGATATTATAGTACACAAGTGTGTGCGCAAACACAAGTGCACTCTCTGTTTTCTAACTCTCATGACCCGATGGGACGAATAATCCGATAAGACCGGAGAGAGATTAGGCGCAGGACCACCGGCTTTACGTGCTTTCCGAGGTACGGGGCGTCTAACACCGCCAACTTCCTAACTCCGGGCTCGTATTGAGATTTCTTAACGGAAAATCCCAATAACTTTTATTGGCCCAACCCGGGATTCGAACCCGAGAACTCATGCACAGCAGTCGCATTCACTATCGCTGCGCCACAGAGGCAGGAATAATTCCTGTATTGCGGCGGATTTTTACAAACATTCAACCAATGAACACAAAGAACGTCAGGAAAACCATATTTTAATCATCAAGTCAATCAAGTTTTTGTTTCATGCGGTATTCGGACCCATAACCCTCGGCGTAAAGGCTGTGATGAGCCGACGAAACTACTAAGCCATCCGTGAAGTCAAATCAATTACTTTTGGCATTCTAGCAACGACAGGCAAGCTCGGACATTCTTTAGAATGTTTTCAATTGTTCAGAAAACCTTCTACTTACACTTTTGAGTTGTTTCAGGCACATTCACTTTAAAAGTTTTTTAGTTAATCCATTGTTCATTATAATACCTTTAGTCGTTTTTACGTGATACTGGAACCACTAGGCAACCAGACGGTCAGAGAAACCTCAATCTTTAAACAATTGTTTTGGGTTCAGACCTACTTATTTGTCGGCCTGGATGGCGTGGTGATTAGTGTAACCGACCGCCATGCCTGAGGTCGCGGGTTCGATTCCCGCACAAGTCCAACATTTGTGGAAATTAAACTACTATCTACAGATTTTATCGCGTTGTTTATTTATCACTCTATTACATAATTTTGAAACTATTACACTACTATTACTATAGAATTTTACTATTTTTTAAAGTTTTATTAGCTTATAAATTAGTAAAATTCAAGGCAAAAAAAATTCATAGCAACGAAGTCGGAAAACTTGAAAATGACATAAATGATAATATTAATTCAGTTATCAATTGGTTGACATTAAATAATATGAAATTGAATTTAGATAAAACAATTATAATGAGATTTGGACAAAAGAATAACAATAACGCAACATTAAACTTACATTATAAAGGTACTAAGATTCAAGAAACGAATAGCACAAAATTTCTTGGTTTGAATATTGACAGTAATTCAAAATGGACCGACCATATTGATAAATTATGTAGTAAATTAAATCAACAATCTTATGCATTACATATGTTAAGTAAAACAGTTAACCAGTCAGTGTTACTCACAGCATATCACGGATTAGTTGCCTCTACCTTAAGATACGGTATCATATTCTGGGGTAACGCTACCGGTATAGAGAGAGTATTCATAGCTCAAAAAAGTGCATAAAGGCAATTTGCAAGCTACACAGATTGGATAGCTGTAAATCATATTTTCAGAAATTAAAGATCCTGACTGTGCCTTGTTTATACATCTACGAGACTGCAGTCTTTACAAAAGTAAATATTGACAAGTTTTCTAAAGTTAGTAGTCAGCGTAGAGCGGATAAACTACATTTAGTTCCAAGTAAAACTACACTTTATCATAACAGCGTTTTTGTAATGGCTCCAAAAATCTTTAACCATAATATTGTCTTCTGTTTTCGAAACTTAAAAACAAATAGATTTGATAGTTTTTATAATTTAATTAGCTTAAAATTAGTAAAGTTTAATAGTATAGTATAGTAGTGTAACAGTTTCTAAATTATGTAATAGAGTGTTAAATAAACAACGCGATAAAATCCGTATATAGTAGTTTAATTTCAATCTTTAACCATCTTCCCCTAAATGTTCGACAGGCAGATAGCATTACTAAATTTAAAAAACACCTGTTTATTTTTAATTGAAAAAACGTACTATTCTGTTAAAAACTACCTCGATGACAAGACCTAGGATTATGACATTATTGTAACAACTCGAAATACTATGTTATTTTGTGTGATATATTATTATTATAAATTATTATAATACTATTAATGACTGACATTTTGAAATTCTATTAATTAAAATTGACTAATTTGACTTATTTCTATGTATTAAGGGGTTTTTCTCCCTTTTCTTTATTTGTATAATTGTATATTACTGACTTGCATCGTTGACATTTCAAAACTATTAATTGTATTAATTTTCTCGAAAATTTTATATTGTGAACATAAGCTGCTTATAATGTGACATGCATGACATGTTTTTTTTTTTTTGCATGCTGTTAATGTTGAATATGGTGATACTATGTACCTTAGTTTTAAGACCTGTAATACCCATATTTCGCAAATAAATGATTTGATTTGATTTGATTTGCATATGGCATCATAATGCCATATGCCATAGTCTCCTTTTGGGTATGACCCCAAGGTGTTTTCACACCAAGTTACAAGTCAATCGTTCCAGTGGTTCCGGAGTTATGCCTGTCATTAACAAACTGTCACTAACAGACAGACACACAGACCCACTTGTGTTGTCATTAACCTCTTCGAAGAAGACTTAGAGGTTAATAAAGAGATTTACGCTTTAAATTTTGCTTTTGCTTTTTTTCTGAATAAAAGGTCCCATGTCCTCTTCTGTACCCTAACAACGTGTAGGGAGACCGAGGAGGGTTGTGACAATTTTTACTTAAATGAATATATCTTATTAAAAAAACATACCACGATTATAAACTCTTTGCCTCAATGTAGCTCGATCCTTACTCTTTTGAAAGCAGTTATCAGAGTCATTGAATGTTATAAGGTTTCTGAGAAAATCCATGAAAACTGAAACTACTCCCTTTGTCACAAGTCTCCTAACACCGAGGTAAGCTGTGACAGGTACCAAGGTAAGTTGTGACAGCTGTATATCTAGACTATATTTGAAAGATAAAATATTTTTACAGGCATTATAAACAAAATACACGATTTTTTTTGTGTAAAAGTACTTTAATTATCATTTGGCATAATTGTAGGAACTAAAATAACATGAAACATTAACATAACAAGTATTAAAACTTTTGTAAGTAATTATGGCATCATTACAAGATCAGTCGTTTTAAAGTCAGTCAAAAATCATAATCTAATCTGATAAACATTGATGACAGACGTTGCAGCTCGCCCCCAGTGCAATCTTCGTGAGCCAGCCTTTGCATCCCAGGCACTGAATCCACTTCTCATTTGATCTGCTATTGACTTAGGATTCAAGGCAGCACAAGCAAAAACAATCATTTTCTGCATCTTCTTCGGCACTGTTCTTGTTAGTCTTCTTCTTGGCCTTGGCCTTTTAAGGTTTATTCTTTTCTTCGCTTAGAACACGCTCTTTCACACTTTTTAACTTTCTACTGGCTTCTATGGCAGCTATTCCATCCTTGGTAGGTGTGTTGGTTAGCACAGCTGATTTAATCTTGCGTCTATTAGGTTGGTTCTTTTTTCTTGGTGAAGCTTTTGGCAACAGCCTTACTGATTCTGGCGAGAACACATCAGAAGTAGTGGCAAGAGGAATACGATCTGTAGACTTGGAGGCAACGGGTTCATTTGCGTTATTGCTTGCAAAGATGGATTGCTAGAAGATGTCGTGGTTTGGTCTGTGGATGTACATACATAGATACATAGATTCACGCCTGTTTCCCAGAGGGGTAAGCAGAGACTACGGATTTCCATTTGCTACGATCCTGACACACTTCTCTGGCTTCATTCACTTTCATAACATTCCTCATACACGCTCGCCGGTTTAAGGTGCTCTTAACCTGGCCTTTATCCAGAACGTCTCCGATCTGATCAATAAACGTTCGCCTACTTCTTCCCCTTGCGACTGTTCCATTCACACTAGCCTTATAAACTTTCTTAGTCAGTCTTTTCTCGTCCATTCTTTCTACATGCTCAAACCAGCTTAACATACCCTTTTCTATTCGCATCACTATATCCACTTTTATATATATTTCTCAGCGCTCTTATTTCTACAGCATTTATTCTGCTCTCATGCTTCTTTTGCCATACCCAACTTTCACTTCCATGCATAAGTGTAGGCACTAATGGTCCTCAATGAACAGCCAAACGTGCCTTTTCGGATACATTTCGATTGTTTATAAAAGCGCGTAGCGCGCCATTCACTTTATTGCCAGCAATCGTTATCCTTTCAATATCTCTCTTATATGTAGCATCCCTTGTAAATAAAGTACCCAAATATACAAACTCTTTCACTTGCTCCACTTGTTCTCCATCAATCATAATATTGCACATCGTCATGCACTCCTCCTTTTCAAATACCATGTTCTTGTCTCATCATTTTCAACTGGTCCGATAGTTGAATTTGGCGTAACAACTCTTGCTTAATTGTTTTCTACTGTACCAATTGTAGGATTTGAAATATGGGATCTGTTCCCTACATTGGCCGTAGTTTCTTGAACACTTGACGATCTCTTTGGTTCTGGATTGGGCAAAATAAACCTAAATAGGAGAGTTGTGACAGCGTGTCACAACTCTCCTAGGTGCCAAAAATCACGACCTGGTCGGAATAATAATTCGTAATTTCGAAACAAGATGCAAATACAGCAAGACAATGCCACGCTTTGAAACTTCAAAAACCACACAGTCTAAGCAAAAATAGAATAACCACGTGAATGTAATATGTCACGATATAAATACAATCAAAATTTTGATAAAATACTTACTTTTCGTTTTTTTTTTCATGCAGACGTTGTACTCACACAACCACTTGTCGTGCGCCTCTGGCGCATACTACGTCAAGTAGCGCGTCTCTAAAGAAACAATCGTGCGCTGGTGCCAGCTCGCTAACGGTCATAGGTTCCGAGAAATCGTCTTTGTCACAACTCTCCTCTGTCACAACTTGCCTCGGTCTCCCTATGCGAAATTTCAAGATGATCGCTAGAGTAGTTAATGCATGGAAGTAAAGCCAGCAAACAAACTAACGTACACATATATAACATAAGTTAGGATTACTAGACAACTGCTCTTCAAATTTGACAGAAAAGTAGTTAATTATTATTAATTCAGGATATCAAGTTTCCACGGAATAGGAAAAAGATAACTGCACAACTTAAGTCTATGCAAACGCAATTTTGAGTAAAAGCAAGTCTTTATACATTGACACAGATTTATTTAAGATTTATAATATAATAATATAACACCATCTATTCTCCCTCCCTAGCCTTCATTATCTATACCCAAATCACTTGGAGTCGGCTTTTTCTGGTCTAACCTAATTTAACTGGATATCAGTTTTTATACGGAGCGGCTGCCACCTGACCTCCGCAACCCGAAGGCTAACGATACCCTAAGGCTAGACTAGTGTCAGGATATTATTTTATTTTATTTTTTATTTTATTTTATTAGGAAAACAAACAGTATTATCGACTAAAACATAGAAACAGATTACCTAACTATTTACCAATTACATGTTTTCACATATAAATATATACAGAGCTTGTTTAGCAGTAACATAACAGAAAATTTCTTACTTATAATGGTAGTAATAATTACTTACTTTAATTTGTACAGTTATTGAACCAATGTGAGTTCATTACTTTCTTAAAGACAGCTGGTGTAGTTGTAAACAAATCAAATCCCGAGTTGTCGATCAACCCATTATAGTAGCTAGCGGCTCTTATGAAAAATGAGTGTTGTCTATAATTTGTGCTACAACGCGCCACATTGAGTTTAAGATGAGGATTCCTAACAGATCTAGTGGGAACTCGCAGTTGCACTTTAGAGAGGAGATGCGGAGAATCAATGGATGACTGAGCCACCTTGACAAGAAAACAAATATCGGCTATATTCCTTCTCTCTTTTAGTGTCAATAGATGGAATCTTTTGCATCTCGATTCATAATTTGGATCTTCTGTTTTACACTTGTATTGAAGGTATCTGGTAAAGTTTCTTTGTACTGATTCTATTTTGGAAATATATGTATTGTACAGTGGATTCCATACTTGTGAACAGTATTCTAGAGAGCTACGAACATAAGAACAATACAATATTTTAATAATTTTGGTGTTCGGGAATTGAGAGCAAGACCTCTTTAAGAACCCCATGGCCTTGTTGGCCTTTTGTACTACGGTGTCTATATGTTTCTCATATGTAAGTTTCGAATCGTGTATTACACCTAGATCACGTATATAATCAACTCGCTTTAGCTGACTATTTTTTAATGTGTACCTATGTATATTTGTTTTGCGGGTGAATGTAATCAAGTGACATTTAGAAACATTTAGGTCTAAGCTGTTTATCTGGCAGTAAATTTCTAGCCTATTTAGGTCCTGTTGTAGTAAATAACTATCTTCGACACTCTTAATATTTTTAAAGATTTTCATATCGTCAGCGTAAAGCAAAAATGACGAGTTTTTAAAGCATATATTTATTACATACATTATAGGGCACTGACTTCCCAATAACGACTGCCTTTGATGTTCATGGCAGCCGGGACCGACGGCTTAACGTGCTGTCCGAGGCATGGGGCAGGCGATAATTGTCAATCAATACGCACATAATTTCGAAAAGTCTTCAAAAACTTCCAAAGGTCAGAGGTGCGCGACGTGGGTTCGAACCCGAGACCCTCTGCATGGCAGTCTGTTGGTCTCCCTACTGAGCTATCGCTATAATACCATCGTCTCAGTATAAAAATAAATGGACTTGGGTGTAACTGAGATTTATAACAAAATTGATGTGTACTCGCTAAAATGAACGGCTCTTCAACTGAAAGTAAACTTATGATGTTACGATATATGTATTTTAACACAAGTTTCGAGATATATTTAGAAACAATAATGCTTTGTTTTGTTTATGAGCTAATAATTTACTTCATGCCGTAATATTTTTCACAAATAATCGTGTTTGGACTCGTGTAGATGTTTTTACCGACAGCACTTATGAATACTTTGAGTGAGTTTTAGGTTAGTCTTATTAATTATATTTTTTGTGATATAAACTTCTCATAAACGGCTAGACCTTGATGAATTTTTTTGTGTGTGTTCAAGTAGATTCCAGAATGGTTTAGATTTATTTTTATCGTGTTTACAGGACAATATCTGTCAGGGCCGCTAGTTGTCTTATAATAATGTTATATAAATGACATTACAGCTCTCTCAGCATTTTTACTAGTAGGCGGTTATTGCCTATGGTCTGGTTTGTATATTTAGAAACGAGTCGTTCTGTTTTATTTAAATTTTATTAAAAAGTCAACGCACGCACAATGAATAATTCGTATGTCGCGGGGGCTTTTACAAACATTCAAATAACAGACACAAACAACACCTAGCCTCGGAAGAACCCTTTGTAGATTCCACAGATTTTTGTCTCGTGTGGGATTCGAACCCACAGCACTAGGCGCAGTGGCAGTGACGAGGTAACCAATTAAACCACGACACCATCCGAGTAGTCAGCAGTTTTTATAACCTTTATGATATATAGTCCTATTATTAACCTCTGAGTCTTCTTCGAAGAGGTTAATGAAAACACTATGTGAATCTGTTTGTCTGTCTGTTAGTGACAGGCATAGCTCCGGAACCACTGGACCGATTGACTTGTAACGTGTACAGACACCTTGGTCATCCCTCGGTCGGGTTTGAATATGGGCCTTGTGGGGCAAAAGACCCCTGAGGTACAGGGGTTTCAAGATCATAAGGTCAGTGGATATCCATCAACAGAGTGATTTGGAAGACCAAGGGAGAGGCTTTTGCCCAGCAGAGGAACATTACAAAAAGCTGATGGAAAAAAAATCACATGAAGACGAAGAGGTTGAATCCTTGCTTTTTTTACACCCATCTTGCTATTCTTTTAAATCATTGTTATACGAATGAGGTGACAGAATATCTCTCAGAATTTTCACTAGTCGGCGGTTATTGCTTATACCCCAGTTTCTATATTCAGAACGAGTCGTTTTTTCCTACGTACAGTTACTTTAAAACACATATTGGATGAAAAATACGTCAAAATTAAACTGTCTGCAATATTAAGGATTTTAGCTAAAAACCTTCGTTTCAAAATATACGAACGAGGCCCGTGACACACATTGCTGACTATAGAGTATATCAATTTCTGTTTCAAGCATAGACTACTGCATACTCTCAGGAACAGCACAAAGACAAGTGTTTAGTAAAAAAGAACACCTCGATTCCTATTAAGCGGGAGACCTAAAACATAGGCGAAACATAGGCACCTGATCCATCTCAGCGTACGAATAGTAGGAAAGAACGTTAAAATTTGCCACCAATCACTTTGTTTCTATTAAATGTAAATTACACTTACTTACCTATTTTACGGCTGGGTTTAAAATCGTTTGATCATAAGTCAGGTATTCATATGTAACAACTGTTTACCAACTATCATTTCTCGTAAATATAGTTTTATTTTTTTGATGCATGATCTAATCTGTTAACTTAGTATGAATCAGTCTTATTCTATTTCACACTTTCTTATACAAGTGTTGCAAGAATCGCCTATCATTTATTCTCTGTCAGGTATCTTAATTGCATTCGAATTATATTCAAACTAGCTTTTGCACGCTGCTCCGCCTGCGTGGTACCTACATACATTAATAAAATGTAGCCTATGTCCTTCCCCAGGTCTAAAAGTATCCCTGTACCAAATTTCTTCCATATCGGTTGCGTGTGTTAGCCGTGAAGAAGTAACCGACAGTCAGACCATCAGACAGACAGTTACTTTCCAATTTATAATATTAGAAAGGAGTAAGGATGAGTTAAGACCAGTATTCATATCAAGCCTAGGAAGCAAAACACAGCTAGGCTTAATGATATTTTGAGCTCATTCTGCGTAAATAGAAACACCAATGATAAAATATGTTTGAGTATTAATAACAAGACTTTAGGACTTTGAGACAACCACGATCTTAGCTTCCCCATGAATATGGCTTCTGAAAAGCAACCGAAACGTCGAGGAAAGTGTAAATTTAAAAATTATAGCTAAAATAATACGTAACTTAAATAGTAGTAAAGTTTCAGTAGTATTGTAATATTTTAATATTTATATGTATATAATTATGTAATAAATGTGCCAATAAACAACGCGATAAAATCCTAAAGAAGTTGAATTTAAATGTATACATTCACGTTTCAAATTTCACCTTTCGAAATACAGTTCTGATTTAGTTTCCGTGACAAAAATATCAGGAATAGTGTTCAACAAAATTAGAATCCCCACACAAAAAATATCTGTTCATGATTTCTATTAGCGTAATAATATAACACATAAAGCAATAAATATGTCTACTCACAAAACACATTGCAAATACACAAGGTCAGCCAAAAATCCGGATACTCCCAATAGAAAAGAATTTTCTGGATATACTCCAATTACTAACACCTTGATCACATTGAAGTATAGAAAACCATAAATAACATTACCAATGTATCTCTATGTGTTCGCTTTCCATCCCCATATACAATCGCCAAAGTAATATAAACTCTATAATTTTTATCTTAAGGTTCATTGTCGCTTATTGATATAAACATGGAAATTTCCTCCAGTAATAAAATAAAAGCAATCCGTTTTCGTAAGCCATTGATTATTATATTTCTTTGGATATCCAGATGGATAGAGATGTAGCCAAATACGACAGTAGCTATAGTTTAGCAGAAGATTTATTGAGCGTTAAATTATTATGTGCAGACAAATATTTACTTCTGATCTATTAGTCTTAAGTCGTAAAGGCATAATTTATGGGCATCATGAGTTATTGAGATGAGATGGATCGAGTGACTAAATGGGTTTTAGAGAGATTAATAGCTAAGAATAGTAATGCTCTCAGGTGGCGCTACGTAGAATTCTGAGGCAACCGGTAAGCGAGATATATTTATGTACTAGATTCTGATAAATGCAAATGCAATGTGCGCAATGTAACAGTAATAGTTTTAGATTTTCCTTTCATTGTATAATTATAAAGTACTAAGTCTATTCCACGGGAACAGTACTTTTTCTGGATAAAAGGTGCTTTATGACCTTTTCTGTACCCCTGATAACGTATAGGTATGCGTAATTTCGTGCATTATCGGTCCAATAATGAAGCCGTGTAGGGAAAAATACAAATAAACTCACATTCGCATTTCAAATATTATTTAGGATTTATATAATAATGTAAAGCTGTTTGATAACACTGGGGAGCAGTCATTTTGCGGCATGGTAACTTGAAGTAAATTTTGTGTAAGTTCAGTATGCTGATACGAGAAAAATATCAGATTTGTTAAATTGACTCTACTTTATGAGATAAGACTTAAGTATTTGACTGAAAGAAGGTCGACAAGAAAACTTAATACATATGCCATTAACAAAAAAATATAAAAAATACTACTAGAAAAACTTTATCTGTAAGCTTTTCTATTGAGTTCATGTTCAGGATAATCTCTTATTAAACTCAAGTAATAGTCTGCCATGATATGGCTGTCCCATCGGCCTTGGTATCTTTCTTTCATTGTTCTAATGTCCTGATGGAACCGTTCTTTATGTTGAATATCTCAAGAACCAGAGTCAATCCATACAAAGTAAATACATCTCATGTATGACTGATGAAGGTGTTTATTAAAACCAGTAACAAAATGAATGCCGCAGATAATATATATATATATATCTTTTCACAGCGCGACCTCCTCCGCCTCGCCAGAACATCGTAATTATGATCAAGAACCTCGAGTGGGTTCGAAACTAGTCGGCAAACCCGAATATACATGAGTTTATCTTTTTTGCTTCACTACATATTTGATTATTAAACAAAGTTCTCCGCCGCGTCCGTCTGTCTGTTTGTTCGCAATAAACTCAAAAACTACTGAATGGATTTTCATGCGGTTTGTACCAATAGACAGAGTGATTCATGAGAAAGGTTTAGGTTTATAATTTGTTATGGTTTTTTACTACCCGTGCGAAGCTAGGGTGGGTTCGCTAGTAACATTACGATTTCTATTCACAAAGTTTCTACAGCAATATTAGAAGGATGTGCAATTTTATTATAATTCTTTGGGGGATCCCTTTTTATCGCATAATGTTTTTCGCTAATATACTTTGGCATAATTTATTAGAACTTTTTTTTGACATTATAGTACAGTTTATGTTTTTAATAATAATTATGTAATTATCTTAATGACAACCCAAAAAATAGATTCTGGCCGCGGGGTGGCCCTTGAGCCACCCAAGCGACCAATTGTGATAATATAAAATTCAACTTTATGATTATGCTCAAAAAAATATGCGTAAGCTGTTATGCGTAAATATAATTAGGACAAACAAAAGTATGCCATGTTATAATATTATGTCCTAAATTTTTAGGCAAATGGATAGGGAACCTTGTTTAGGATAGGTTCGCGAAAGCGCAGCAATACCGACTGTTACTGCCAAACATGAAATCCTTGGACTACGGACAATTAATTTGTGACGAATTTGTTTGAAATACGGTTAGTTAATTATCGATCATAGACTTTTCTATCGGGCAATTTGCAGTACGCCATCTCAAGGCATGTCTAGTAAACAGTAGTAGGAATCTGTAACTGTAAAAATCCGGGCAGCGGCAATGAGCTCGACCCTATTATTTGGAACGTATTTTTTTATGCAAGGTGGAACAGAATTACAGTTCGCGCATGTTTTACCTATCAAGGCGTACAAATAAAATACACAATTTAAAATATGATTTGTTAGTAATTCAATAAAGAAATTATTGAAAATTTATGACAAATTGATTAATGGATAATGTCTAGAAAAACAGGTTAAATTTTAATAGTCAGTTAATATATATATATATATATATATATATATATATATATATATATATATATATATATATATATATATATATATATATATATATATATATATATATATAATATATATATAATAACATATTTAATAGTAATAATGAAATTCGCTTTACTTAATATTAATTATAATTTTCATTTAAGAAGGCATTTGTCATGTCATTTTCAGTCAAGTCACTCATATTTTATGCAATGTAATAGTTAATAATTTAAATGCCAATTTATCATTATAGCAGGCAAAAGCCGGGTATAATACTCTGCCACTTTTCTAGAAGATATAAGCAAAAGACTATGTACGCTATGCATAGAAACTGACTCGCCTTGGCAAAACAAGCTTTTGAATTTATTCCTCTGTTCACACAACCTACTATTTGCCTTTGACCTGAATCTTTTTGTACCCTACACTAATGACACTTATAATTCCGCTCACTACGAGGTACATGAATATAAAGGAATGAATCTTAGCACCCATGTATACCTTTTCAGTATACATACAAGTCGAATTAAGGAAATAGAAACCTTGACAAAATTGGCCCTTAAGCATATATAGATGTTTACCGTAACTTGGAAGAATACTAAGTAGCTTTTTTTTGCTCGTCAAAATGACTACACTCCGTCTGGTGGTAAGCAGTCGTGTGGTCTGAGAGCAGTGGTCTCCACACCGTCCTCATAGCAGCCGAGGCGATGTTGAGGTCTCTACTTTGACGCCTGAGAAGGTACATTTTCACGCCCCGCTTAAAGGACCCAGGATTGAAGGAAGAAGGCAACACGTGCCTTGGCAGATGATTCCAAAATAATAGCAGTGGTAGATAGTGGGCAGGCTGTTGAATTGCCCCGCAGATGTCTACCTGATGCAAAAATATGTTTTCAATACGGACTGGCATTTCTAGAAGTTAGCGCGTATGAACAAACAATACAAACTCTTTAGTTTTATTATATTAGTATAATTAAATTAGTATATAGATAAACTTTATAAACACATAGCCTCAGGCTTATACTCTGAAGGGTCAATAACATCCGCATTATCCGTATTTAGCCAGATATGGTTTTAGATCCAGTAACATGTAGCTAGACTATTCTTTTTACTGAGTTCAATTTCAGACTTCATGCTGCCACTGCCATATTTTGACAGACAAACCCAATAATATTTCTCCTAATTTTCCTGACTCTAGGATTGAACCTGTGACCACTTGCACAGCAATCCCATATGCTACCAGTGCCTCACCGTTGCTATGATAAATAAATATACGTCTGTCTGAATATTTATAGTTACCTATATAATAACGTTAATAATATACAATCGTGCTATAGTATCAGTTGTTTCTATTATGAATTCAACTTCCTATAGAACGTTTTAATTAGGCCTGTCATAAACATACTTAACCGGAGCCGCGGTTCAATAGTAAACTATATTGCGTTTTATCTATTTGGAATAAATTTTCCTTAAAATCTATATTTATACTAATATTATAAAGCTAAAGAGTTTGATTGTTTGGTTGAACGTGCTAATCTCAGGAACTACTGGTTCAAATTGATAAATTATTTTAGTGTTAGATAGTCCATTTATCGATGATGGCTGTGAAACATCATGCTACGACCAATAGGAGAGGAGTATCAATGAAAACCGTTATAAAAACGAGGAAAATTCTCTTGCGTGAAGCAGATGAAGTTACGTGCCTCAGCTAGTATTGAATATGATCACACAGTGAAGGAAAATATTGTGAGTAAACTTGTCTGGCTAAGAAATCGTTTTAATCGTTTTGTGTGAAGTCTGCCAAACCGCACTGACCTAGCAAAGTGGTGGATTATAGCCTAATCCTTATCATAATTAGAACAGCTTAGTGTTTAGAAGAAGGACAGCACTATTAATAAAATACGTAACGTTATAACATACGTCTTATTTTGAGAATTGGACCATGACTAACAGTGCCATAGAAGACAAATATTATTTGTATAAATACCAAGGCTGTACAGTTAGTTAACCAGCGATAGCTCAGTGCGAAGACCAACAGACTGCAATGCAGAGGGTCTCGGGTTCGAACCTACGTCGCGCACCTCTGACTTTCGGAAGTTATATGACTTTTCGAAATTATGTGCATATTGATTGACAATTATCGCCTGCTCCGTGCCTTGGAGAGCAGAGAGAGTTAAGCCGTCGGTCTCGTCTGCCATGAAAATCTATGGCAGTCATTATTGGGAAGTCAGCGTCCTATAATATCCTGACACTGGTCTAGCCTTAGGGTATCGTTAGCCTTCGGGTTGCGGTGGTCAGATGGCAGCCGCTCTGTGTAAAATCTGATATCCAGTCAAATCCGGTTAGACTATAAAAGCCGACCCCAAGTGACTTGGGAATAGTAAAGGCTAGGGAGAATACCAAGGCTGTACAGTTGTTGTCCAGCCAGAAGGCAAAAAGTCACGCTCGTATTTTCCAATTTACAACAACAGCAATAAAACAATATCAGTTTGAGAATTGTAGCCTATCAAAAGCTATGAAGTTCGCCGCTGCACTATTATTTGTTCACAAAATTGCAGTAATTTAATTTATACCATCTCTCGTTACAATGTTTCGCGTTCAGTCGGTTTATTACTATTTATGTTTTGGTTAACTGTATCCAGTTTGCTGGAATTATTATTGTTCATAACATCATATTTAGAGCGTTAGCTAATAAAGGTGGAGTATTATAGTTTGTCTACAGTCATATTGTGTGTTTAATGTAGGACATTAACACGTTATTCGAAGTAAAGATTGAGTATTTTAATGTGGTATATGGGAGGCTGTATGTCGTTTCTTTACATTAAAACTTGTATTCAAAGATTGATGACCATTTGCTATAGGTGTAAGTAGATTCTATGGATCACATGATACAATTGTGGCATATCATTCTTGTTTGATCAGCTCTTGTTGCATTCTTCATGCACGCTCGTCCGTAAAAAGTACTTTTAACCTGGCTCTTCTACAGATTATCTCCACTCAGACAACTTGCCATATATCTGATATCTGGTCGGCGAAATTTCGCCCTGCCATTCTCTATCCGACTGTTCTTTTCTCTTACACTGGAATTAGATTGAAACGCACAATTTATAGAAGTACTATTATCGAGAAAGGTACTTTTAGCCACGAGTATATTTTTAAGGGCAATATCTTCGCATGGGTTGATTCGCGTGTCCTAGGGAGTATGCTATAGACATATACATTGAATCATTGGACATATAAATCACTAAGATTTCGAGCAGCTGTTTGTGGATGACGAAAGTTTTGGTGCCATTGCGGAGCTTGAAAGCTGATTTAGCTTTCTTCAAAATTCGATTAAATAGTTTGTTTGTAGGTAAGTCTGCGTTATCGACAATTGCAACGTTATTGAATATTTAGTGTGGTACCAATCACACGTACCCTCTTTTGCATAAATAAATTAAACTAATTTAATATTGTCTTATATTTACACGAATGTTATACATTGAAATTAAACACTTTATACGGATTTTGTTGCGTTGTTTATTTCACTTTAAAACACTGTTATTACATAATTTTGAACAGTGTTAATGTTAGAGACACTACTATTATTTAAGCTATAAATTTTCTAAATAAAACTATTTATATTTAAGTTTACACTTTGCCTCGACGTTTCGGCTGCTTTACAGCAGCCATGTTCACGGGAAGACTAAGATAATAGTCGTCCCAAAGTTCTGAACGGGTACTTTGAAAAAACTAGGTACACACTTAGTTATTTCAAAGTACCCGAATATAATTTAATCTTTGGTGTTTCTATTTACGCAGAATGAGCTCAAAGTATCATGAAGTCTAGCTGTGTTTTGCTTCTTCTTGGGTTTGACTATTTGAATGACTGAATCTTAAGCTGGTGGTACATTCCAACCATCCTCTCTATTGAAATTAGGATGTTTTTTAATTTCAATAGCCTCGCGGAGCATCCTTGCTAGGAATCGGTGTTCTTTGCGAGTATATGTGGTTTGTCAAATCGTAGGTAGTGGTTGACAAACCACATATATACTCGCAAAAGAACACCGATTAATCAATAACGCGCCAAAATCCGTATAAAGTATTTAATTTCAATTAAACTAATTTGTTATAGATGAATTCAATACACTTGTTTTAAGATTTAATTTAATGCGAGGGACAGAGGGCCAATTGTTGTAAAAAAATATTTAATATAAAGTCACGACCTAGTCATATAAACGTTTTATATAAAATGAAGTGCAATTTATGTTCACATCTGAAATTTATTTAATTTAGAAGAATACATTTTGTGTTTTAAGTTCAGACTAGATAGAAGCTCTATTTTGAAGAATTTTATTATGAGAATTGGCCCTCAGGCTTTCAGATATTTGCTACGAGTACATTCTATCAATTTTATATTCGAAAAAATGGAACTAGTCGTCCACATTCAAATATAAACTGTATCAACATACGAATACTAACAGAAATAAAAGCTAATAAATAAAATAAACTCGTTCAGCACTTGCCTGTTTCCCTTGAGAGATCCTTGAACACCATATGTTTTCATGTGACGTTTTCTTGTGACTACGTTTACTCTACGTTAAAGGTTGTGTTTGCCTTTCATTTTCTTATGGCAATATTAGAAGGTTTCATCGATATTCTTAGAAGCAGGTTATAAGAAGGCAATATAAGTAATATTTTTGTTCAATTATTCATTTCAATTTCGTATGTTATCAATGCTTGATAGAATAACATGGAATCTTATTCAAATATTGATACAAATATTTTCTGAATAAATATATTTCTTCATACTACTTGTACACTGATTGATTTGAACCGCTTTCCTCTATCAATCTACTACTTCAATTTAGGTTGACTGTCCATCCAGTGAAAGGGCCACTCACCTTGGTCTATTAATACTTGATTGAATAAAATAGAATCTTATTCAAATATTCGATTAAGCACTTGAGTAATATTTGATTTTATTACATAAAGTATTAACTCTTTCTCAGCCCCGTAATTAAATAGACACAATAGACAATCTATTGTTATATATCATAATTATGTGATTCATCGGACAGGAAAACTGTTGATAAAATACAAAATTGAAACAAATGAATGCAGTGATTTATATTACGCTATTTGCAACTATCAGCTATGTTTCACTTGAAGTGGCGATAGCCAAATGGATGACATCGGACTTGCGATCGAGAGGTTGCGAATTCGGATCCCACCTATAGCTCTACCAACGCGAATCCATCTCTAATACAAGTGTTCTAGCTGGAGGATTTAACAAGAATGCTAGTTACTTGCAACCCAAATTGCTGATAATTATTATTATTAATATTTCTACCAATGCTTGTGAATACATATTTATCTAACAATTGTAAGCTTTTTAAATTTGTTTCACTAACAATCGCTTCAACTTATTGACCATAATTTATAGCGCTTAGTGTAGTTTTCTACAGATATTTTTGATATAAACTTCCTTGTATCAAATATTGCAATAATTTCATTATTTAGGTTAAATAGTAGCACATATGAAGGTCCCCTTTTAGGAGCTACAATTTTACACAAGTATATAAAAGACAGGCGATGACTTCACATTTATAACACTCCTTTTTACGAAAACAATTATGCAGTCAATTGCTGAAATTCAAGACAAAATAATAATTGAGAATCGGTTTGTTTGTTTGGCCGCCGATGCAGATGGACTGCTATGGTATACGTCGAAAAAAAGTTTGAACTGTGAAATAGTTAATTAAAATTGGACGTAGTTATGCAAAATGATAATATATAATTTTATATACATCAAATTTATTGAAACAATATATAACTATACAGACCCTTATTTAAAAGTAATTTAAAATTCAATCAGTCTTGTTATTTTTATGTATTAAATTTACTGAAACTGCAAGTGTCTCAAAAGTAGGTTTCTGTTGCTGAATCCATTTTCCATAACTATGTCCAATTAGCAAGAAAAAGACCGAAATTCTGAGATTTCAGATATAAACCTAAAATCTCACCTGATAAAAATAGCTAAAACGACATCGCCAAAACATTTGTATAGAAAAATACAGAGGATCTCTAAATAACTTCGTATATCAATTTCTAACCAGGATACCAATCTTCCTTATAAAGAAGCTTAGCCTTTCCAATACCAATCACTGGTCCAGATATACTGAACAAAGAATTTTCTCTCGATCCAAGGCACTTAAAACATTCTGGTGGCGTTTGATTGATAAGGGTCGCTGAGGTCCCCGACCTGAATGAACGTTTGCTCTTTTCTCAATTATTTACGAAGAATTTCTAGAAAAGTGGTGATGGACTAATGGTGTTGTAATTGGATTTGGGTAAGACAGCTTTAGAAAAATTAATACGTGCTCGATGATTTACGAGTGTCAGTCTTAAACGTACTAGTCATATATGAAAAACATAGAGCTTTTCAGAAAATATACTTACTTTTACATGATAACATCTCGCTAAGGCATTTTTAATACAGGCAATTTACGTATGACCTAATTATACAGTAATCGCGATTACTACTGCACGGGCTAATGGCAGACCATCGCACAAGTGATTCCAAATATTCTTTATTAGATTTGTCCCTGAATTCGCATAAATGTAGGTTAGGTAAGATTAGTGTGGTCGCTGATGTAGTTCTATTCCCAGCGACCTACCCACCTTATAAAACAGTGAGGTGGCACACCATGGTGGTTTTAGTCAGTAGGCCCGAAGTCTCGGGAGAGCCCGACATAGGCCTCTCGCTTCCCCTTGCAGCAAGGGGGTAGAGTATAGATATACATTAAAGTAGTAGAGCCTCGCTGATTTCAGCATGAACGGGCTGGCTCGACCGGAGCAGGACTCTCACAGAATATGACTTGAAATAGCATTATTCATACTGTTGTGTTTCGTTCGATGAATAAGAGTGCCGGAGGCCCAAACACCCTCTTTACCCCTTCCCGCTCCTTCTCCTTCCCACTTCCTTTCCTAAAGTATCGGCAACGCGTAACTGATGCCTCTGGTGTTGCAGGCGTCTATAGGCTACGGTGACCATTTACTATCAGGTGGGCTGTATGCTTGTTTGCCACCTTAGTAGTATAAAAATAAAGAAAAGGAGGTAAAAAATAATAACAATATCGTGACGAGTAGAGACAGCCCTAAGCGCAGTGCTTTTGTGAATGAAAGGTACCTCCAGGTGTGTCCACATTAGTGACATTTCGGTGAACTGAACACCGTGACCGTAACAAACTCGGGTGTCTGTACCGATAGTGTGAACGGGATTTGTTACGCGTACAAATATTACGATCATTTATCCGTCTCATACTCCCAGACAAAATATTTCAATCAAAAAGTACGCCTGAACATTTTACGTACTGCCAGTCACAAATGTCGACGGTGTTTTGGTTTTGTGACGGTCAAATGACACGGATCACGGGCCGATCCATCCAAAGTCGGTCTTTTTCAAAGGATGTCTGGTACTGTCTCGGTGTGCGGAAGACGTCCACGCTGCCATTTTTGTCACGCGTACAAACCCGCGTGTCATCACGCTGGTACCTACACGGGATTAATAGATCGGGCAAATGCATATAGTGACAAGAAATCACCCGCTCTCCCACCACTATTTATACGTAGTATTGAAACGATTCGTTTGTTCGAAATATGCAGTAGAATCAAGAAAATGTTTTGATATTTATAGAACTTTTTCGCAGTAAGGAAATACTGTGGGATCCCAAGCATAAACAATACTTTAACGACACCACTGCGTTGGTTAAGGTTGCAAAATGGTATTCATCGCTAGTTCGACCGTGTCAGAGCCAGCTCCGGAGTCCGATCCGATGCAAACCTCCACCCGTCCACACTATTCGTAACAAGTCCGCGGCGATGTCACGGTGTTCGGTTCGGTGAAATATCACTAATATAGACCCAGCTTTATATCATTTTCTATTACCCTGACATGTATGTGAAATCATGATGGTCAGTCTGAAAGTCACAACAAACAAAGTCACATTTACGTTTACCTATAATATTAGTTTGGGGATATGGATAATATTTTGGATGATATTATAATCCTAACGAATATTATAAATGCGTATATGAGTTTCTTTGTTACGCTTTCACTTCTTAACTACTTGACTGAACACCATGTGATTTCGCATGTACACTTTCTCTGGGGTACAGAAAAAACCTAAAGCACCTATCACTCACAAAAGCATTGTCTTATCGTCGTCTTTACTCGGCAGTATATTATTAATAATTTTATCACTAATAGGTCGCGCGCAGTATTCTATATCCAGTGATGAAACCATAGCTAACCAAATTAAATTTTATAGTCTAGCGCAGTTTTTATTTAGTTAATTTTTGAATAAATTTTATTTTGTTTAGACATGTCGTTTACATTTCATGCAAAATTATGATATGTCGAAATTATACACACGCATCGTTCAAACTTCCGACTGTCTGTTGAACGATGAATAATCTTTACCAAAATGGTTACGTCATAAAACAATTTAAAATTGGGTGATTATAATATACTATATATTATATTGTCTTCTGTTTACGCGAATGTTATTCATTGAAATTAAACTACTATATACGGATTTTATCGCGTTGTTTATTTAGCACTGCTTTTCAGCAGCCATGGTCACGTCAACCGAAACGTCGGGGAAAGTGTAAACCAAAAATAAATAGATTTAATAGTTTAAATAATTTTATTAGCTTATAAATTAGTAAAATAAAATCAGTAGTAGTGTAATATTTTCAAAATTTTGTAATAGAGTGCTAAATAAACAACGCGATAAAATCCGTATATAGTAGTTTAATTTCAATACTATATATTATGTAGCCCCCATTTTCCGGCATAAAAAGTAGTCTATGTCACACGCCGGCTCTATCAAAACTTAACTTTATCTTTTCGTTGTTCCATAGCGGTGTTAAAGAAAAATAAACAAACATAGATATTAGTATGAAGAAACATAAGAATGAGTAAAATGAGCAAAATAGAAAATGTTTTCCTGTTTGTCTCTGGGTTTGTACTGTCATTTGTTGAGTCGATACTCAACCAACCAAATCCATTTCCAGAAATTTGTTAAAGCTTGGCCTATCAATCGGACTATGTTTAATTTAAATCAATTGTAACATAAAGGGATATGCCAATTTTAAAGTGTATTAGCAGGTAAGAGACGGAGATGATATTTCTGTATGTAAAGGTTGAGGTTAAGGTTAGCTTGGACTACCAATAGGACTACGTTTACTTTAAATCAATTGTAAAATAAAGGGATATGCCAATTTTAATGTATATTAGCAGGTAAGACACGGATATGATATTTCTGTGTGTAAAATATGGTCACAACTAAATATATAATACAAAGAAAAAGTCGCATGTCATTGTTATAAAAGATCAACCCCGTTTATAAAATGTTTTACTACTGCGCATAGATTTTCAATAATATTAAAAATGAACTGCGCATGGATTTTCTATAAATTTATTAGTTGGCTTTTCCGTCACCTGTACGTACAGTACGTAGTTGCTGTTACCATCCCCTATCATCGCTTGCAGTAGCAATGGTATCACTTTCTCGTTGCCGGCTCTACAACAATTTAATAAATTCAATATGGAATGAATAAAGCGGGTGTTACTTTTTATTAGTGTCCCATGAATTCGAAACGAAGACTTGTTAGCCAAGCCCAATATACCATTATAAAAATGGATCCAAATTATATAAATTACATCATACATAAGCACGTAGCTTTGAACGTTAACAAAGGAATTACATAATTAACAATTCTTTAGGTAATTGTTATTTGTTTAAACGAAAAGCAACCTAAATCCCTAAAATATAAGAGTCACTCAAAATACTTACCAAAAACCTTTAAAAATGTCATATAATAGTTGTTTAGTCCCCACACTTGACCAGGGGCGTTTTGCGAAGGTAAGCCTCAAATGAGGTCATGTTATTTAAAGATATAAGGTTTCAGTTTCGGCTGTCTTTTATCTTGCGGTTTTTATTTCAATGGATTTGTCACCAGTTCTAGTGTCTGGATTTTTTTTAGGGTTAAGGCCGCAGAGCACTTCGTAGGTAGGTACTGAGGGTGCTTTGCGCTGAGGTGAAACAAGATCCTACGAAACGGTCGTCCATTATCAGAGAATATCGATATAGTCAAACTTTTTCTGTTGCGATATTTGGAGTAGGCAATCCAAGTATGCGTGGTAAGTGCCTTCCTTCGCAATTTTTTTTATAACAATGTATTTCCGCCGAGTAACGTCTAATTCGATTCCAGTAATAATAATAATCATACTGAGTGACTCAAGGTTCCAAGCGCAGACAGCGCCGCCAATTCAACATCAAGATAGATTCTGCCTTTTGTAATATTTGCGTATCAGTGAAAACTTACAAATTTGACAAAGTCAAAGTCAATTAATTCCAGCATTTTACAGATTATGGGATAAATATCATTCTGATATCACAGCAGCGCCTAAGGCCTCCCTAAGACGCTGAAGATTCTATACTCGCATCGCAATACTTTCTCAGTCGGCTTGTCCCAGTTTAAAAGAATACCCAGCTTAAAGTGGTTATGACGCTGTGCCTCATCTCTAGAAATCAGGATCTCTATAAATAATACTTATCAACCATCTCTCGGAAGTCAATCCTACTCATCAATTATTACTCAGAATCCATTCGATACATTATTTATTGGAGTACAGTCAACACGAACGCAGGCGAGTGCTAGCGAATGATCGTCTTGCGCCGTTAGCAAATGGCAGACACTGCATGTTCAGCCGCCTTCGCTGTTGTGTCTTCACAGAGAGAATTATGTACCGGCACGCGAAGGAGCATAAACGACGATATTCCTCAGTGTTATTTACTTTGCTTCCCACAGCTTGTAACCAAAACAATTCACTCATCGTCGGTCATCTATTCATATTTCTAATGCAGTAAGCTACCATGCAAATCATTTGACTTACTCTAACCTAAAAGTAGCCATAAGATCCAAGTCATAACTACTAAGGCGCGATATATTACGCATACAAAGTCGTTTAATTTCAATGTATAACATTCACGTAAAAGTAAGACAATATCATTTTTATGCAACAGATCTTTCGTTAATGCAACACTATACGATACAATACAAAAATAAATACAACTTTCAATTATTACAAAAATAGCAAAACATTTTGCAAGAGTTCGTTTGGAAAATTATTTTCATATTTACCAAACAAAAGAGCATTTACCTTCAATAAATAATAGTACATTTATGAGTCTATCAATAAATTTATTTTAATAAACTCGCAGTTTCGAGAACATACGATATTTTTCTCTATGAATGGTGTATTTGTCGACTAAATTAGTCGGCTCGAATATTTTCTTTTGAATGTAATGTACTCGTACTGAAAATAAAATATTCGACTTTTTATTTCATTTTATATAAACTTGTGTTGAGAAGAAAATAAATTAATGTATTAAAAATAATTCAGAATAAGGGATGTACTTTGGAGAACAGCACTTCGGTATTGTGTTCTAAACTTAAAGTACCTAATTAGAGTGGGGACTCTACACAAGATCGTTGTCATGTAACTAGAGTTTTAAACAAGTTCATGTGTCAAATCGTTATTAGTCTTTAAGACACTTTAAATAATTTGTAATATCACTTGTTTCACTAAATGCAAATTTAATGGTTATGTTCAATAGAATACTGAAAACGCTTACAAAGTTAATTGCAATTGTGTATAAGCTTCACAAGGAAGGTAATAGAATACTAATAGAATACTTTAAAAGATACGACTAATGTCACAGGCGTTTAGCCCAAAAATATAACTAAGAAGCGTCTAGAAGAATGAAGCGTTGAAAGTCTTTGATAAAATAAGATGGCGGCAAGCATCAAGGTATATCCCATATATCATCTATTAAATCGCTCTTCTAGACCAAATACCATTCCACACCACACGATACCTTTTTTAAACGAGCAAATATTTTTAGACTAATTATAATTTGCAATTCATGATATACCTAATTTTACTAGGAAAATCCGTGAATTCAATTCAAAGAAACTATTTGTTTCCAAAACTGGTGAAGTATGTAAAACATCTTTCAATTATATGTCATATGAAAGAGACCGCAGTCGTATCATAGCGCCGTATTTAAAGATTCATCTTACACATTTCCAATATACAATCATTTTATGCTCGAAATAATGGGCGTATTTATATTTTCATATCAAAGTAATGTATTCACAGATGAAATCCGTCGATTCCCTCCAAAATATTTATATTAATACTGAAGAGGAAATGTATGATTTTTATAAATAAACCATGATATGTTTTAAGTTTGATGTTTTTTGTGAATATTGAAAGACGGTTGTGGTGGTACCGTGTTAGTGAATGTGACTGCTGTGCATGCGGTGTCGGGTTCGGTTTCAAAGCCGGGCATAGTATTGTTAGTTCTATGTTAGAAATTGTTATATAACAACTTGGATTAGATGGCAATAGGCTCTTTCCATGTTACGAAGAATCTGAAACTATCGCTTTGAATATAAATGCAGTACAATTTTGCCTATCCCTTCAGACATAGATAGGGGATAGGATACACACTATGCGAATATTAAAAGTAAACTAAAATATGATGTTAATATCATTTGGTTAGCGAATGTTAATTTAAAGAATATAAGTGCTATATAGCAAATGTAAGATAACAAAAAATATTATTTGATATATGTACCTATATTATTTTATATGAAAAGTATTTAACCTCGCTTTATCCTAAGCCGAAGGTATTTTCCCGTCATAGTTAATAACTTATAATTGGAATGTACGGTAGGCTTAGGATAAAGCGAGCTTAAATACTTTCTGTACAATCTCAAATCACAAAAAACTACTCTTGTATTAGCTTAGTATATTAGTTGTTAAACAGCAACCTTACCATACCATAATTACTAACAGAGTTAGTTACATGTACTTGATCAATGATTACAATGATGGAAGACTTGAGACATATTCCTTTGAGAGGAACCTAAGCATTAGTTAGCGATGGTTTTATAAGGCACTTATAGTTTTGCATAAGATAAACCGTAACAAAATCCATATTTCTCAAGTCTCAGCTTAATTCAAAGAACTGGCATTGAACTGAACAGTATAACGAAAGTCAAGTGTATAAATAAATTGACTCTCAAAACCAGCTCGTCATCATGATAAGCTGGTCGTATAACACGCTGCGTGTTCAGTCCAGACAATATGGAATGGCTGCGTGCGTTAAATCCGTGTGACTTGACACGTTTCACCGTGTTTAGTAAAGAACCATTCATCTTCCGTGTTTCAGTTTACACGTCATGAATCTTCTTGATTTTGGCTGAACTGAGAAATTGTATCAAAGACATAGTATCAATCTTGAAATCCTATTAATATTATAAATGTCCAAAATTGGGAAGATATTTTTTGAATGTTCGGTACTCAGTCACGCTTAAATTGTTAAACTGCTTTTGGTAAATTGGGCACTTAGATCGAATTCAAACATTTAAAATATAGGTATTTTAATCCCAGTATGCGCTCCAGTGGAAATCACGTAAACAAAGCCAGGACAGAGACTATTTTTATATTTTCCTAATAACAGTTTTTGTCGTTTCAGCATCAGCCAAAAGCCGCCTGTTAGAAAAAGTCTTCGGCATTAAGTTCGTCTGTACATTTTTTTTATATACGAAGAAGATTAATAATAAATAAATGAAGAAATAAAACAAGCAAAATATTGGTTTCGGAACTTCCTCGTTAGCCCCGTGAGAGCAACCAAGCACGTACTCCACTGCTTATAGCAATATCCCGCGTTTAATTTGCAATATAGCGAGTATAATGTTATTGAATTTTTCTTTAAATTGTAAAACCACCACACCCAAACCTTCTAAGCAACTTGTCTAATATTGCATAATATTAGACTCAAACCGTAATGTGAGGCAGTGATGTATATAATAATAATATTCTACCACATACTCACAACACCATCTAGCCCAAACTAAGCAGTGCTTGCACTATGGGTACTAGACATAGGATAAACATACATATATGTATACTTTTTTTTTGTAAATACTTATACATATACATAGAAACACCTAGACCAAGACCAACATCCATGTTCATGCACACAAATGTTTGACTTGTGCGGGAATCGAACCCGCGACCTCAGGCGTGGCAGTCGGTTACACTTATTAATACAATCTAGCTTATTAAAAATTCTTCATCTAGTTTAATATTTCAAATATCGGCTTGATTAGGAATACTGAGAGCGAGCAAATTGAAGCCAAAAACACAAAAACATAATCTGTAATCATTATTGTGAAATTCATTAAAGCCATGTTGCAATAACAGCAATGATGGCACTTCCAACAATCTACTTTGATTTGTTTATATAATTATCACTTTAATACATAAACTAGTTCCGTTTTCGACACCGAACATCTAAACATTATGAAACTGACTGTCTGTCTATATGCGATTTGAAAGGTTACTTTGATAACTGATCAGTGCATTTCCAGGAATAGTGGATCCAAGAACTGATTTCATTATAGACAGCTGTTCCAACGTAGAGAAAATCTGATTTATATATTGAAATTGAATGTCAGATCGATTTCAATGAACATACCATTTTATATCGACTTCAAGGGAACGAGTTCGTGTTATAAATTCAAGGGAATATATTTCAAGGGGACGTGAATAAATTTACGTTCCCTTGAAGTTGATATAAAAGTGAATATGTTTATGAATATTATTCAATGCATATGTAACTACCAAATAAATTTATTTCATAGTTACCTACTGTCGACTTTTGTGGGCAATATATGTACTTATTTGGTTATGAACGTCAATTTACTGGATAATGAAATGGAATTTTAAAATGGATCATTCTGGAGACGTCACACATATAAGACAATAAAAAGTATAACTTGAAATAATTATTGAGAATTAAAAATATACAGTTCCAGGACTGCTTCTATAAGAAAAATCAGACGGTGCAAATGAGAGGAACAGAAATGGTGTAAGTGGTCGTCATTGTTATTGCACCGAGTTTTTTTGGATTCAATCCTCACGTGGGACAAAAAATTATGCGATTCACAAAAAACTATGCGATTCACAAATATTTGTTACGATTCTGGCTATCTGTAGTATACTACCACGCAACGCAGATCATACAGAAACACAATATATGGACCGAATAAAATACAGGATAGATAACATAGCATTATATTATACCTTTATGTATATTTTCATGGACTTAGACTGAGTTGTAGAACACCAAAATATCACCTACGAGTACTTCGTACGTCTTATGTACGTCATAGGGAGATAACTCTTTGTCATCTACCGAGCATATTTCCTGCATCCGAGTGACTACTGAGAATCTTCTAACATAAAGACGCATCACATTTGCCAAGCGTTCTACAAAGGAGCTTTCTTTACCACGGGCGTATGTCTTTAACGCATTCCTCTTCCCGAAAAAAGTGGAGTGGAGAGAGTACATCGGGCTCACCCGGGGAAAGATAGAACTCCTGACTAAACCTACCACCGTGTGCCAATTTACTGCCTTTAATGGGGGGTGGATTTAAAATTAGTTAGTGGATTTCAACTGAGGATCTTACTATCGGTAGTCAGTTTAGCAGACCAAATAGAAATTATAATAATATCGGCTCTGTATTAAATTGTTTCAATGCTGGGCACGGGCCTCCTCTCACTTTCAGAAGGGTTAGGTTATAGTCAGCCACGCTGGCCCAGTGCGGGTTGGCAGACTTCACATAAATTATATTCGAAAACATTATGGAGAACTCTTAGACATGCAGGTTTCTTCACGATGTTTTCTTTCGCCGTTAAGCAAGCGATAATTAACTATTTAATACGCACATAACTTCGAAAAGTCAGAGATGGCGCGCCTTGGGATCGAACTCGCGACTTCTGCGTAGCAGTCCAACGGTTTTCGACTAGGCTATAACTGCTTAGATAAAATTAGACTAATATAATTTACGAACACTCAGATACCCGCAGTAGCCCACCATTTTATGAACCGGCACAGAGTAGAACACTAATCACACGCATCACGCTCGCCTGACCTCATTTACTCACGCCATGTACACCAACATCTGGCGCTAAATAATTCTAGATGTATTTACTCGCGCCGTGCCGTGCCGTGACGCCAAATATTGATCAAATTTCCAATTTGCAGAAATGGATATTAATATTTGGATGTTCTGATACATATTTTGCAATTTGTGGTCAGAATTTTCATCAGTATTAATGACTGGTTTGTTGTATACTTAAAATTCAGTTCAATTCATTCAGTCCAATGACAACAAATGTTTCATTTTAATAAGAGTAATCTGTTTATACCTATAATTACAAATTACACATTGCTCTGAATGATTTTGATGGAAATAAATAAGTATGTACGCTAATAAATAATGCGAATGAGAATGAGTTCTCGGATTCGATACTGGCGTTGGGAAAAGTGACATTGAGTATTCAGTCAAGAAAATTTAGTTTAATAGTTGTGATGCTACTATTTTTTGACCAGACTATGTAGTCTGGATCTGTGTTCTAGACTGGATCCAGACTATATGATATGGAACTGTTATCTGTGTGCTACTGAGAATTAATTTAGACGTTACACATCAATACACTCGCCCCCTATTACGTGAAAAGCATAAAAGTGGAGTGTGAGTGAAATGTGGGTATGATACATCTTTGCCTCTCTCTTCGCGGATAGAGGTCTCAGACTGGTACGGACGTATATGTTCTCATATATTATGTCTATCTTATCTTATCTTTGTGTGTGCCAGTCAGTAAAGACCGGCAACACTTCGACCCAGTGGGATCTTTTGTGTCGACTTCCCCAATAACGACTGCCATAGATGTTCATGGTAGCCGATACCGACGGCTTAACGTGCTCTCCGAGGCACGGAGCAGGCGATAATTGTCAATGAATACGCACATCATTTCGAAAAGTTATATAACTTCCGAAAGTCAGAAGTGCGCGACGTGGGTTCGAACCCGAGACCCTCTGCATTGCAGTTTGTTGGTATCCCCACTGAGCTATCGCTGCTCTTTATTATGTCTATACTAATATTATTATAAAGAAGAAAGATATAATTTCTTGTTTGTTTGTTTGTAAGGATTTAACTCAAACAAGTGAGAAACAGCAATGAATTGCCGTAAATCTTTAGAGTTCGAAAAGTTTTATCCCGTGACCTTGAGGTCAGAGGTCAAAGGTCATAGTCATTTCGGGAGTATATCGACTATGCTGAGTCGAATGGCGTTAACAGCGAGTCTCTAGCTCTTACGATTCTTGAGTTAAAAGTTATATAACAGACAGACGGACAAAGCTATCGTATAAGAGTTTTTTCGAACACTAAAACTAGAAAGCTATATTATCATCGAGTAACATAGACTAGAACATACTTCATTTAAAAAAAAATAGGTACTGTTACTAACATAATCTAATCTAACCTACTTTTACACGAGCAAAGCCGCCGGCAAAAGCTAGTACAAGAGTACTAGCTTTTGCTGTGTTTATGCCCACGGTCCCACTTTGCTCTGAATAATTTTAATGTCATTGAGTGTGCTTTATATCTAGATTGAAATGAAACAGCTCAGTGTGAAAATTACTAGATTGCGTTAAAATTAACCAGTCTAGAGACATTTATTATTATTCGAGTTAGATTTAATTTATCTCTCTGCGCATGCAAATGTGTATTGTTTCTGAAATGCGTGGCAATGATTAATTTTAATTTATGTAAACAATAATTATTTAGGTAGAAATTAGTAATTTTAACGTGGCATCAGGTTTAATTTAAGTTATATTGTAAATCATTTATAATTTTAAATATTTGACAATGCAACGTTTGCGTAATGCAAATTTTATTATAATTTATTATTAAAACAGGGAATAATCACACATTGCAAGGAAGGCAGTTTGATACAAAATAGTCAGATAAACAATACTTTTTACAAAGATTTCTTTTTATTATATATTATACTAGCTGTCCTGACAGACGTTGTCCAGTACAGGCGAAAAAAAACAAACCATATCTAAACCATCCTCGAATCCACTTGAATACACACAAAAAAATTCATTCAAATCGGTCCAGCCGTTTAGGAGGAGTTCACTGTCAACACACGTACAGAAGAATTATATATATAAAGAAGATAATGTGTAAGTAGGAGAGTTAATTTTATACTTTGGGTATAAATTATCTATGTTATTATTTGAAATAGACTTGAACGATGAGTTTTAAATAATAGCTCTTGCTTATTATCCAATCTAATTACCCAGCGTATTGATATCTATAATATTTGTTAAGAAATAGCTAATACCCTGAAAAGACATTTTTCAAAATCTTTCTACAATATCTGAGTAAAACAATAATTCTTAAAGTATGAAAACTTTATTTTCTTATAATATTATATTAATTTTCTTCTAAATAGTATACCTTTTTAATTTTACAAGAATAATTTTCCGATACAATGGACTTTAAAACTAGTACTCATATAGATATTTATTTAAAGCCAATGTAAGGCGTCTTTGAGTACGACGAGGGAAACTGACTGGAAAATCGGATTTCGACGATTTTCATCAAACATAATCGGATCACTGCCGACTGTTCACGGGAATATGAACTTTAAATTGCGTTTGCTAAGTCGTATTTTAGCTTAGTTTTATTTCTTTGTTGGAGATTCGAGCTTCGAATGCTGCGGTAGCACTGGTGGGATATTTTGTATTTTTTTTCTATTCTTTGTATTACTTTTGTGCCAGCAATTATGTCCAAGCGCAAGAGTTTTCTGTAATTAATTTTATTTGTTTTTACATTTCCTGGCAGCCCGCATACTGAACTAATTTTGAAAATGGAGACGTTAATTTAATGTCTACATGTTTCGAAGTGCCTAACTGTACCACTGTTTTGATTTTATTTAATATTTTGTGTAAATGGGACAGATGAAAGAGAAAAATGTCGACGAACTTCTTCTAACCAAATCAGAGATGATTTGGTTAAAGGATGTTTGTTGAGACCTGGAGAAATGCCAAGTTGAGTGTACACTAACCGAGGAATGACGTGTGAGATGAATGTGTTGGGAGTATATTAAGCGAAACAGGTACATGTCGGGACCGCGGCAAGTTACAAACTAAGGATAACCATATTAAACTAATTAATTTTTTTTTTATTGCATTGGCTGGCAAACGAGCGGACGGATCGCCTGATGGTAAGCGATTACCGCCGCCCATGGACACCCGCAACCCCAAAGGAGTTACAAGTGCATTGCCAGCCCTTTAAAAAGGAATGAAGAAGGGAAAGGACAAAGGAAAGGATAGGAAAAGGATTGGGGTAACTGGGCCTCCGGCTTTCTCACTCACCGATACGAAACGCAACAGTATGGGTACCGTTACTTCACGCCGGTATTCTGTGAGAGGGTAGTACTACCCCGGTCGATCCGGCCCATTCATGCTGAAACTAGCGCGGATCTACTACCATAAAATCCTTTTTTGAATAATTATGATCAAAATAATTGCTAATTTATCACAACATATTCACTACATATTATAAAATAGAGTCTTCCACCGCGTCTGTCTGTCTGTTTTTGCGTTAAACTCAAAATCTACTGAACGGATTTTAATTCGATTTTCACCAATAGATGAAATGATTTACGAGGAAGGTTTAGGTGTATAATTTGTTAAGGTTTTGTACTACCCGTGTAAAGCCGGGGCGGATCCGCTGCGCCAGCACAGCCGGCTAATGATATATATTTTTATATATAAATCTTCTGTGCGTGTGTTTGTAATTAAACTCCTTCTAAACGGCTGGACAAATTTTGATAAAAATGTTGTGTTCAATTCGATTCGAGAGTTGTCTAAATTAGGTTTTTTTTTTCTTGTTTACTATATAACGTCTGTTGGGTCCGCTAATACTTATATACGTATAGGTATGTATCTAGCTTAATTTTACCTTTCTGAATCAGAGGTGAGTTTGTCCAGCCCCCATTTAATGCCAAAAAGATCCCTTTATTACCTGTAAGCAAAGTAAATAACAATTAATATACAACATTATATTTTATATCATAATAATTATATTTAAGTTCACAAGAACCTTATATCAAATGACGACTCAGTCAGTGATTAATTTCACAACAAAGGTGCATTTCGATTCGAAGTCAATTCATAAATACGGTATTATCTAATTATTACAAATAATTACTATGACATTATTTCTCACTTAAAAGAAATATTACAGGACATGAAACACACTAATGTCATAATTTGTCTGCCGACTTACAAGTATGCAAACTATACAAGCCTATACAATACTAGAGTGGAAACATTTAATAATTTATTATATCTGGATATCTTAACCCATGGACATGCATACCTATTAGACAGCAACTTAAACCTTAAATGCGACTACAGTATCTTTAGCAGATACTCTGGAATTATTAACAATACTGGACTACGGACTATATTTAAAGATTTACGAGAATTAATTATTAACATCACACAAAACATTGACTTTGAACACGGCGAAATAGATAATGATACAAACAACAAATCCAATAATGATACTTTTTTTCGTAACTAGACAACTATGTATTATGCACCAAAACATTGCAGGCTTATTGTCGAAATGTGACTGTCTTACAGTTAACCTACAAGAGCTCTCAGAAAAAAATATCCACGTAGATGTATTATGTGTCACGGAACACTTCATGGCAGAAGGCTATGAAAAATATCTCAATCTACCCAACTACTGCTTAGCCGCATGTTTCAGCCGGAAAGAAAGTAAGCGAGGTGGAGCATGTATACTCCTTAAGAACGGACAACAATGGAGAGAACTCCCTAAAATTGCTAAAATGTCAAAAGCCGGTGTTTTTGAGTGCTGTGCAATTGAGCTGACTAAGTATAGGACTGCTTTGGTATGTATTTACAGAGTGCCAAATGTTAATAACTTTGCAGAATGTATTGAAATATTAGAAATAATGATGCGTGAATTAATTAAAAAATGTTATAAAAACATAGTTTTAACGGGTGACTTTAATATAGATATTATGAAAAAAACTAAGCAATCAGTGGAATTTGAATGTCTATTATTAAGCTTTAACTTGAAACTAGCAGTACACGAACCTACCCGACTTAAGAGTGGGACGTGCATCGACAATTTTGCGCATAATTTCAGTAAATCTTGTAAGGTTACCGTATTGGAACTCGCCTTGTCTGACCATACAGCTCAGATAATCAAATGTCCAATAAACACAGTAAGTAGTATCAGTCGATGGAGAAAGATAGAACGAGAGTATACAACCGAAAATATTAACAAATTCAAAAATTATATTGGTAGCTTATCATTTTCAGAAATATATGAAACAACAGACCCCACATTAGCTTATAATAATTTCATAGATTTCTTCTCACTATTATATCAACAGTGCTTTCCTGAGCTACATATTACGGTCAATCTTAAAAAAACAACAAAATGGGTGTCGCGTGGTATAAAAACTTGCAGCAAAATGAAACGTAGTTTATTATGGCAGTATAGACGGCAACCTACTATACAAAACAAAAATCTGTTTACAAATTATTCTAAGCTTTATCGAAAAATTATTAAGTTAACACAAAAGGCTCAGAATAATCATAAAATAAAAACAGCAAATAATAAATCAAAAACTACCTGGCAAATAATAAACCGTAACCAATTAAATATACCAGTGAATCATATAAATAAACTTAAAATAAACGATGAAATTATAACTGACCCTAAAAGAATTGCCAATGCATTCAATAACTACTTTGTTGATAAGATTAATCCTATATTATGTTCCGGCGATAAAGTTACAAAACACATATCTAGCAGAAAGGAATCTATGTTTATGCCGCCAAGTTTGCCACAGGATATACTGAGAATTATTTTATCACTAAAAAATACACATAGCGTAGGGTATAATGGCATCTCCACGAGGGTAGTCAAAGCAGTAGCTTCTGAAATTAGCGGGCCATTAAGTCACATAATTAACTTAAATATTAATGAAGGTGTATTTCCAGATGCTCTTAAAGTCTCAATAGTGAAGCCTCTTTTTAAAAAGCTAGATCGGAACTTAATGGAATTCTATAGGCCAATTTCCTTAATACCAGTATTTTCAAAAATTTTTGAAAAATTTATATATAAAGAGCTCAATACGTATTTAGAAAAGAAAAATATTTTATGCAATGAACAGAAAGGCTTTAGACAAAATAAGACCATTAACATGGCCATATATGAATTTTTACACAGCGTCATAACAAATATGGATAAAAATACGCCAGTCTGCGCTATTTTTTGCGACATGACACAGGCTTTTGATTATGTCCAACATGACATAATACTGCAAAAGCTGAAAAAATATGGTGTTAGAGGGAATGTCTTAAACATTTTTCGTTCATATCTCGAAAATAGGAAACAAATAACGCAAATAAATAGAATAAACCCTAAATCAAAATTAGAAGAAATATTTACATCTACTGAACGGGTAGTGAAGTTCGGTGTCCCACAAGGGAGTGTACTAGGACCTCTTCTCTTTACGATATATATAAACGACTTGCCTAGATCCAATGAACACCCTATGACACTGTTTGCAGACGACAGCACAGTTGTCATTCCTTGCAAAAGTAAGGAGATATATAAAAATTATGTCACTGAGACACTTATGAAAATTATAGAATGGTTAGACAATAATAATTTAAAAATAAACTTATCTAAAACAAATATTATGCATTTTAGCCAACGGCCATTGACATTTGATATTGACATTAATTATAATAGTAATCATATTGACGCAGTTAACTCAACAAAATTTCTAGGGCTAATTATTGATAGAAATCTCAATTGGAAAACACATATACAAGCTCTAAATCAAAAAATTTGTAGTAGTGCATACGCTTTGTACTCCCTGTCGCGAATACTTAGTTTAGACGCACTTCTTACAGCATATTATGGACTAGTTGAGTCCAACCTCCGATACGGAATAATCTTTTGGGGAAACTCAACTAATAAAGACATCGTATTTAAAGCTCAAAAAAGATGCTTAAGAAGTATGTTAAACTTACAAACTACCGACAGTTGCGTGCCCCATTTTAAAAAATATGGTATATTAACTTTACCTTCTCTCTACATTCTAGAAACCTTAATATTCGTCAAGACTAATACTAATCTGTTTCCTCGCATGGCAGACGTAGTACCAAGAAACAGGCGTAATAAATGTAAGCTATGCTTACACACTGTAAGAACTGCACTTATGCGCAAAAGCGTTTTTTGTATGGCCCCGGTAATTTATAATAAAATACCTGAAAGCTGGAATGAGTTACCTGTCGATACATTTAAGAAAAAAATAAAATTATTCTTGGCTGAGAAAGCGTATTATAATGTCACCGATTTTCTACAGGATTCTTTATAACTAGTCTACTTTATAAAATATGACAAGATATTTTCATTATGTATAATAATTATATATATTTTAATTCAAATAATAAAAAAGAATAGCATTTGAGTAGTTAGTTAACATTTTTAATACTACTTAATTTAAACAACACATTTCATTTTTCTTTTTTTTCTTTTTTAAACTTTATATTATTTTGACATTGTAATGATTATTTTTTGACATATTTGTAATTCGATTAATGTCCTTATTAAGATTTTAAGACATGTTTAACTATATTTACTTTATTATTATATTAATTCTGTCAATGATTAATTACTATAAAATTAAACAACATTTGTACGCCACGGTGTGGCAAACATGTAAGAACAATAAGTACCTATCTTGTAACATCCTACATGCCGGAAATTGTATGTATACACATGTTTATGCAAATAAATATTATCTTATCTTATCTTATCTTATCTTATTTTATTGTTTAATGATTAATGACTTTAGGTGCAATTTGAGTTCTTACAGAAGTAATGATTTTACATTTATTTAAAATATCACGTGAATTCCATGAAAGCATTGAAGTGTTATTTTTATAAAATTACGAAATTCTCCATGTATTTTGTGAAATTTTTAATGCAAATAAATATATTATTTTTTGAATATTTTACCTTATATTATAATAAAATAAAATATTTTTGTTATGTATAAATAAAAACATTTGACACAGTAATCTTACGTGATTTTTATACCGCGCTTAGGCGCCATTATAATTACTACTCCGCTGCCGTGATTTTATTCTACTATTCTCGTAGCGTGATGTTATTATAGTCTATGTTAATATTGGCTGTTCATAGAGGACTATTAGTGCCTACACTTATGCATGGAAGTGAAAGTTGGGTATGGCAAAAGAAGCATGAGAGCAGAATAAATGCTGTAGAAATGATAGCGCTGTGAAATATATGTGGTGTGACTCTAAAAGATAGAATAAGAAATAGTG
The DNA here is from genome assembly GCA_963675205.1 of Catocala nupta. Taxonomy (NCBI): domain Eukaryota; kingdom Metazoa; phylum Arthropoda; class Insecta; order Lepidoptera; family Erebidae; genus Catocala; species Catocala nupta. The sequence continues at coordinate 3,035,154 of OY776097.1, forward strand.
TGATTAGAGAGATATGCGGCATAAAAGTGGATATAGTGACGAGAATAGAAAAGGATATGTTAAGCTGGTTTGGGCATGTAGAAAGAATGGACGAGAAAAGACTGACTAAGAAAGTTTATAAGGCTAGTGTGAATGGAACAGTCGCAAGCGGAAGACCTAGGCGAACGTTTCTTGATCAGATCGGAGACGTTCTGGATAAAGGCCAGGTTAAGAGCACCTTAAACCGGCGAGCGTGTATTAGGAATGTTATGAAAGTGAATAAAGCCAGAGAAGTGTGTCGGAATCGTAGTAAATGGAAATCCGTAGTCTCTGCCTACCCCTTTGCGAAACAGGCGTGAATCTATGTATGTTAATACGGATAAAGTAGCTAATTGTAAAATATTTTATATAATGAGTAACTTTCCTCTTTAGATACCTACCCATATAAAAATATATATGAAATATTTGACAACACCTCCATACTTCCTTTCTAAAACTCAAAGCATCACAACTTAAGGATCCAATACCATCAAACTATTATTTGTGTACAAGTTTATTCAAAGGTTTGTAACATTCCATCTCCGTTAGTTCAGGGTACATTTACTAATACTTCTCCGTGTATAAATAATCGAATGTAATACAAATTCAACGCATTCAAGGTACCTTATTAAACATCTAAGGCTGTTCTTTCGCTAACATTATTAAAATGAGTGTATTGCTATACAAAATGTATAGAAAAAGGGTCTCAAAAAGGTGAAACGTGACAGCGTAGCAGTTTTCTGGAAAATACTGTGCTATAAAGATAGGTGATCTTTCTGTACTGGAACTTAGGACAGCTTATATTTAGTTTACCGTTTCAAAAATATTGTTAGTATTTAGGTCTTAAAAAGAAGAGTACATATATACTAGATAGATATAAAATAAAGAATCTGTTGGTGAAGTGCGATTGCTTGAAAATCATTCGAATTACCGACGTGAACCCTCTCCTAATACAAGTATTCTAGTTTAGCTGGAGGGGTGACAAGAATACTAGTAATTTGAAACCCAAATTGCAGGGAATCTTAAAAAAATAATGATAATAAAAAATAAAATTATAAATTTAATTATATAATATATTCTAGCACATACACACAACACCATCTAGCCCAAACTAAGCAGAGCTTGTACTATGGGTACTAGACAATGGATAAACATACATAATATACATTTTTTTTTGTAAATACCTACATATTATACATAGAAACACCCAGACCAAGACAAACATCCATGTTCATGCACACAAATGTTTGATTTGTGCGGTAATCGAACCCGCGACCTCAGGCGTAGCAGTCGGTTACACTAACCACTACGCCATCGAGGCCATTAGTATTAAAAACTTTCTATTGAAAAGTTACTTTGTTGTTTATATTAGTAATAAAAAATATACTGTCTTTATTTGTGTGGTTCTTTTTCAAAGCAAAAAGTGTCAGGACACTTCTTACTTTTTCTTTATGTAACTGGATCTTTAGTAAAAACTTAAGGACCACTTTTAATTAACTTATTGAACGCCAACTACGCAATATTACGTAACTGGTAATAATGGCAGATGCGTATTATTACTTAGGTCTTCATTATAGATTATTTGGTAATCTGTGTTATTGAACCTGGATAAAAATAAATTAATTGGTTCTTTCTTTCTTCTTTTTCGTGTGGTTAGTGGCCAACCTGTTGTCAAGAGTTGTTCAAACCGCCCGCAGGCCTCTGACATGGCTTAACGACTGCTGTCAATTTGACAACAACCGGGACAGACTTTTTACGTGCCCTTCGAAGCACGGAGTAGCTCAGATGAAATACCACTAAGCGGTCACCCATCTATAGACTGACCGTACCCAACGTTGCTTAACCTCGCCAAATATTACGTATAACGGCATCCTTCTATAAATTGATATCTTTGATGCCAATTACGAAGTATTATAGCAGGGCATTTGTATGTACCAGTGTCACGTTTGTAGTCTAGCCCGCTATAGAGGCGTGGCTGACCCAGGAAAAATCTATGCGGAGATAATTTAAACTTACTATTCTTTGCAATTACAAAATTTTATTAGTTAATACAACAATTACAACTAGTACAGGGCGTGATTCTTTATAAGGCTTAGTACGTAGTCTTTGAGAGAGACCACTTAACTTAAAGCTCATATTATTCGAACACAAACGATTTATTATTTGAATATCAATATCAACAATGTACATCGCTACTCTAAAACTTGCTCGTTTGGTGATGTTAATAGTGATGCGTTTAACATAAAATTATAAGTTTATCCTCTTTGTGTTTATATAAATTATTCTATCTTTCTGTACGCTCATTTATTGTAAATATGGATTCTCAGTAAGTGAATTATTGTAATTCTTATGAGAATAAAGTTTTAAACGAGAAAACACTCGGATAGTCGTTCTTAGATGGACTGCGCAGGTGAGTAAACTTTACTCACTCTTAGAAACCATTTGCGGTGTAGGTGCCATTGAGTGTAAGCCATTTACTTTGTAAGTGGAAAGAGTAGTTCTCATCCTACTTAGTACGAAATAGTATTAATTTTTTATGCGAATACGAATAGCTGGGTGCACTTCTTTTGCAACAGTTGCTGGTTCTATCTGTAAACCTAAATAAATGGAGACAATTTAAGTTACTGCATACCTGCAGTTAAGTTGTAATGGCTTTTGCAGTATTGTAACTTAGTTCCATATACGTAATAAATACAATTGCCTTTTTAGTATACTTTCAAGTAAAGGTTAAACAATCATTCCTTATGACTTTCCCTAATACAACTTTTTTATTCAAATATTACTAATATTTTATTAAAATGGTGTATATTACATGTCATCCACTTAAGTTCTTAAAACATTTGTTTATGATACCATAATGGGCTAAGTTAACTTTTCTATTTCTTCTTTCTTTTTAATTTTGTTTTAATGTATTTATAGCTTCTTATTTAGTTTTTTTGGCGAAAGTTTTATTTTTTTAGATATGGTTGTCTATAAGTAAAAGAGCTCAAGGCATGTCTGTTAATTATTCTTTAGACGTAAGAAGTGTGTATCATTTGTTGCGATCCAAATAAATAAATTATTTAATCTTTATAATTGATGTGCAGGCTCGGTACAAAATATATCCAACCAATTAAAACTTATGCAGAAATTATAGGTCTGTATTTCAGAAACTATTGTCTATTGTGGTAAGAAACTCCTAGCTCAGAGTTTAGTTGCCGCGTTTTGCTTAAAATAAGCTGTATTTAATATTATAATTTTATTGTTTATTCACATAGCTGCACATTCTATATTTTTTCAGTATTAAGCTATTAAAAATCGGTGGTGACTTAATTACTGAGGTTTGAAAAACGTTGGGATTATACTTGTACTGATTAAAATTTCTGATCGAGGTACGATCATACTAAGTAGAAATGCAATATAACGCAGCGACACAGCGTAACGCGACATTCATATTCTTTATAATTATGAGATCTAATACGATAGACCGCAAAATGGCAGCGGAACTGCACGGTTTTGGCAAGGTCGTCAATAGACTCGTTTGTGCGTTAAACCAAAACTTCAGAAGTGAACCTGCATGTCTGAAAGTTCTCCGTAATTGTTTCGAAAATAAACAAAGTCTGTCAACATGGCACTGGGCCAGCTTGGTTAGAACATAGTACATGTTTTAGCCCTTCTCACGCTGAGAAGGGGCCCGTGCTCAAAAGTGCGACGATTTATATACAGGGCTGATCTTATATTATTATATATGCTGCTTCGTTTCACTTCAGTGCAGTTCTGCTATCTACGTAGTTACCTTTAGCTTTATTTTTTAAATGTGCAACAATATTAGAAATCATAAAAACATTATAAATCTGCATATTCTAAATTCTATAAAAAAATATTTTAAACAAATGCTTTTAATGACAATTCATTGCCTTACTTCGACTTCATTAGAAGACTCTTCAAGTAATTATAAAAAGCAACAAATGTTTGAATATTCGGTTTGAGTATTTATTATACTAAAAATGATAATTAGCAATGAATATGCATATTATTAAACCATTCAAAACTTCAAACTAGATCTCATATGACGTGACAGCTTCGTCGAGTACACTATATGCGGTTTAATTTAGTACCACCTGTTTTAGACAAGCTCATGTCACCGAGAGAATATCACGTCGCCTGTAATATATACTACTTGCAAGGGTTATTAGATTATAAGGAACAGCACAGGACAAGTCTTTCACTCGTTTCAAATGCATTCATACTGCCATGATGGTTTCATGGTATATATTTGCGTCAGTCTTCAGTTCGATTTCTTGTTCGGGCTGAATACTATCAGTAAGGCAACAAATTCTAGAAAAATGCCAGTAAATGACAATGCTCGCACTCCCTATTACAATGTATGCAAAATTAGGAATATGTGTTTGTTTTTCTTCTTTCACTTAGCAAGTGATGTGAATTTTGTAAAGATAGTTTATTGACCGCATAACGACATAAACCTTCGTATTCTCTTAAAATAATAATTAAGCGTCCTATGGGAACCGCACGTTCCCATAGGACGCCTAACCAAAAGCTAGTCGAACCTAATTATGTTGTATTTACGACCTCCGATGGATGGCCAATTGTCGTCATTCGACTAAATTGCCTTACGTAAGAAAGGCTTAAAGAATTTACTTCGTGTATACTCAATCACCAAATATATTCCATTAGGCACATTACAAGCACTTAACTCATGACATTGACGTGTATAAACAGTTCTATTTGCAAGAAAACAAACTGCTAAAAATGTGTTTGGTAGTCGAAGTATTTTAATTTCAAACAAGTTCCGTTATCTCCCGTGATTATAATTTATACATGTGTATATATTTATATAAATTAATAATTTATTTATATGCCATAATTTTAATCCAGAAGATTCGTCATAGATATTGTTATACACTGTGGTTTTACGTATATCATCCTATTGCCGGATATTGTTCGATCCCACTAAATAAAAGACGAACATTTAACAAAACAAACTAAATGCTGTTTACGACGCCTATTTTCTAATAACCGTACCTATAATAATAATAAGACCTACAAAAACTGGTACATGTGAAAGTATGTATATATGTATTTTAACATCAGCTCCACGACAGTACTAGTTTCTTGGTGGTGTTCTGTTCTTCTATTTTATACCTACAACCTGCTTATCCAGAGCACACATTAACGTTAGCACTACGTATTTATATATAACCTACGGCGCAATTTATCATCCAATATTACAAAGGCAATGAAAATCAAAAAAAATATTGATATACTTAAGTTATACTGCTATAAATTTAATAATGATCCATATTTTCTCTGGCTTACAGAAAACAGAATAGCAAACAGTCTCTAATACTCCACTTGTGTTGTAACCTGTAAGCCTGTAATCCCACAAGTCGCCGAGGGCAGTCTGTGTAATCAGCCGTATCAAATTAGCCTGAAAACCGGCCACGAGGAAAAAGCCACAAAAAACTTTTTGTAAAGTAAAATTTTGCTCAATAAAACTGGGAAAGTTTCGCTTTGGTAAAATTTTACATCTGCCGGTGGCTCTGTGTCAGGTACCTAGAGGTAGCCTTGGGGTACTCCAAAGTTATAAATATGTTCAAGTTATCCTCGGGCATGCCTTTGATCACGTCCGCTATCTGTTTGAGCAAAACTCACTTACTAAATGTGTGAGGTAACCTACTTAATACGTTCGTTTAAATTTTAGCACACAAAGTTTGATTAAAATTTTAGTTTTAGATTTAAGTTCATTTTAATAAACGGGTGGAATGGTTATGACTGGTCTAAACAAAAGGTATAAAAGGATTACATTAGGGACGGTTAATAACGGCCGAGAATTAGTTACACCTTCCTGAATTTACTAACATCAGCAAACAAATGTGTCGAAACTGAACAATGCTCCGTAAAGTTAGTAGACAAACTAGAATTCACTACGTTTCTAGATGCAAAATTAGATAATTTACTTTCTTTCTTACGGTGATGGAGTAGACCTAAATGGAAATAGTGGGATGATTTGGACGTCTTTGAAAAGGACATGTAGGAAGTATCAATCAATAGACTGATTTGGAAGTTCAAGGCTTTTACCCAGCGCTGGTACATACAAAAATTTTAACGAAGAGACACTTTCTTCATAAATTAAATAGATATGTTCTTATACTTTTCTTAGAGAATCAATGAAAATATAATTACACAAGTTATCAAATTCAACTTAAGTATTAAGTGCTTTAGTTTTATAGATAGTGGAATCATTCATAATCTGTTTGAACAACGCCGAGCTCCAACAAAGTACTCTTCAAAAGAACGGTATCTCAATCGCACTTCAGATGGAAATCTAGAGGACTGATATAATCTATTGTGTCTGTCTTTTATTGTACTGAGTCTAGCTTAAGTATAGCTATTTACACGATATGAAAGTACAAATAGAGTTGTTACTTAAGTGGTCTGAGCAGCCAATATAACGATAATTTCAAATTTAACCGGTCAATAGTGCTTAAGACTACGCTGAGCGTAAGACGCGGTTGGAGTGAATGACAGAGCTCGATATTCAAATAGGCGCGCGGCTGCCATAGTAAAATTGTATGGAGAATTTAAAGTGCTTTTTTGATAAATATGTATCTTTATTGTCAACCAATAACTTAAATATTTGGTATAGACAAATTGTAATATAACTATTTATGTTTCGTTTAAGCTGTAAAATATGATAGAAATTTCTACTGTTATAATCTAAAAATCACGTAACACGAGCTTACGTTTTTGCAAATATCGTGCAAATTTACGTTATTTTGTAAGCGAAAACATTAATTATTTTAAGTTTTTTACACGGATTAGTTGTAAACACATTCATTGGTATGGTAAATGTATATTTTATATTTGTATTAAACAAAAAGTGTTGATTTTATCAACTAAACTGTGACCGCCTGTTTTGGTACATTTCGCTCGGCACAGTCTTAAGCTTTTATTTTGGTTATATTTGTGTACATTGTTTTAATATTCTACCTATTTGGTTTCGTGACATAGATTTGTGTTTATGTTTGATTGCAATCTTGAGACTCGTTTTCCAGGTTGAACAGTCTCCTGCAGAATGTAGGCGCGAGGGATCCCTGCGCCCCGGCCATAGACCCTGTGAATGAACACCGTGGTAGGTTTAGTCGGTAGGACTCGAGACTTTCTATCTTTCCCAAGGTGAGCCCAACATAATACTTCCGCCCGCTCCCGCAGGGGGGGGGGTACGCGTAACAGCATCCTTCACGAAAAAAAAAAGGGTCGAGCAGTATTTTTCTATTAAGAAATTCTCAGTAGCAATACGAAGCCTAAAATATAAACCTGTTAGGAGCAATAGCTTTGCCATCTATGTGGTAGTTTATAAACATAGCGTCAAAATGTAGGTATAACACACTGCTTATTCCTTTAAAGATATACAAGCGTGAGAGTATGTACATATGTATGATTCACTATTTGTAACACTTGGATGTAGTGAATTTGAGGTTAGTCGACATAGTAAGATAAAATGAGAGCATCCACTTAAACGTTTGAGTACAAAAGTAATAAGCCATCAGATTGTAGGTCAAGTAGGTACTCAACTTTTACAATGAAAGTGAAATACTCAATTTCATTGTAGATTTCTTTAGAGAAACATTCAAAGTGTTCGTAAACAGTAACGAACTGATCGATAAACGATTAATTATAATACGTTTTATTCTGTACCAAACTCGGTCATTGTACGAGTTAAATACTTATAGTACAGACAGCCATATTAGGTCAATAGAAGCACTCGAACCAGTTAGTTTTATTTTAGCACTTTTGTGATATATATACAATATTTGTTTTTGAACATGTAATGTATATTTATGTTCGAAAACAATTTGGTATATTCAACCAGTGATTGCGCTGTGTTTTTTCCGTATAGAAATTCTCAGGGGCAAAGAAAAGTAATCAAGCTGTATATGTCTTGGTATACGGCTATTGACTTGTCATCTTATATGTGGAGCTTAAAATACAGGTAGCAAAATGTGGGTTTAGTACAGTACCTATATTCATGATTTCAGCCATAGAAGAGAGTATATTCAAAAACGTATATTTTGTACTATTTGTTACGCTGTGTGTTTCTCTGTAAGGAAATTCTAAGAAGCAAAACGGAGGCCGGTAATATGCTCGGTAGACAGCAATATAGTTGCTGCCTAATCCGTAAAGCCTAAAACACAGCTAGCAAAATGTGTGTGTTATTTACTAGACCTTTGGGAGTTATATTGTAGGCGTGCATATATGAGTCTGTTATCCAAGTATATTTTATTTTGAAGTCTATGATCTGTTATAGCTTTTTCTTAAGTTATCTCTATTTATAATAATATCATCAAAATTATTTAATACATTTATTCATTGTTACAAATTTTTAAACAACACTATTACAAATTTACATCCTATATTTTTGTAACTATTTATAATTACAAACATATTAAAAAAGATAACATAATTACAAAAACACAAATAATCATAATACTTAATATTTACAAAAATGGTTTAGGCATCGTAGAATTCTTCAGCATCGCTGTCAACAGGTAACGTGCCCAGAAGACTGGCAGCATTGCCACGTTGAATGGCAATTAAATTATTTAAACAGTTTAGAAAACAGAATGAGAAATATTTGCTTTTAAATTCATAATGTCAGTACAAAAGTAAAACAATTTATAATATTACTTTTAAATTCTTAATTAGGAAACTGTTTTCCCGTTATATGCTTATCTCTATATCAAAACAAGCTTAAGTATTATATATTCTGACCGTTCCTTGTGCGTACGCATTTCTACTCGCGTGCTAGATTTATTATCTAATCTACTGAATATATTTGCTGTGCGGTTGTGAGTACGACTAACCCGCTGAGTCCCAGGGGCGTCGTAAATGGTAAAGGAAACATTAGCTTCATGAGAGGAAATAAAGATAATGCAATTATCAGTTAGGCTACATTCATGATTAATATATTATTTCGACAAAATAATGTTCTTCTCGGTGTCGTGGTTTGCGCTTGGTTTTGCAATTGATCGTGAGTTCTTGAGTTCGATTCCCAGGTTGGATTATCGTTATTAGTATGTCTGTTTATGAAATTCTAACTGCACGGATGGCATAGTGATGTAAGTGGTAGTCTCTTTACAGTCGATACGCTAAGCATTGTGGATACCATACAGGACAAGCATAATGTGATGTACAAATGTTTGTTCCGAGTCTAAATATTCTTGCGTCTATCAACTCTCAACAATATGAAAAAATAAAAACGGTACTTAAGAACTCGACAGTCTTAAAATGTGACTGGTGTATGTTATCTTATCTTGTGTGGGGGCCAGTCAGTACAGACCGACGACACTTCGACCCAGTGGGATCTTTTGTATCGACTTTCACAATAACGACTGCCATAGATGTTCACGGCAGCCGGGACCGACGGCTTAACGTGCTCTCCGAGGCACGGAGCAGGCGATAATTGTTAATCAATACGCACATAATTTCGAAAAGTCATATAACTTCCGAAAGTCAGAGGTGCGCGATGTGGGTTCGAACCCGAGACCCTCTGCATTGCAGTCTGTTGGTCTCCCCACTGAGCTATCGCTGCTCTCTATGATGATATTATATAATGACTGGTGTATACTGGAATATTGACTAGCAGCACACCGGCGGCCAGAGACATTAGAAGTTTTATGTCTGGCACTCTACCAATTATCAGGTTAAAGGTCGTGTTATTGTACATCTTTTCTGAATTGATCATATTTTAGATCTAATTTCATCATATTACTAGCTGACCCTCGCAACTCTGCTTCACATAAGAGAATTTTCCCGTATTTGCAACATATTCATTTACGCTCCGCTTCTATGGTCGCAGCATGATGTTATATAGCCTATAGGCTTCCTCGATAAATGGGCTATTCAACACTGAAATAATTTTTCAATTCGAACCAGTAGTTCCTGAGATTAGCACGTTTAACCGAACAAACAAATAAACAAACAAACAAACTCTTCAGTTTTATAATATTAGTATAGATTTGAGTAGTTCTATACATTTTATACACATGACGTCCTGTATATGTTTTACCATGTGAATTTATAGCACTTACAGTTATTTTCCATTAATACATATGGATTAGCCTTATCATAAAAACTATAAGACCCGTACAATTTATCTTATCAAACATTACCCAAACTGACAGTAGATAATAAATACCACTATATTTTCATGCCAATCGTGACTCATAGGATTAATTATAAGCCCCTATAAAGTAGTTTAATTTAAAAGTATTTGTAGTTATTAATAATATTTACATTATGGAAACATGAACAGGAGATGTCTATGTCTACAATAGGCTGTGACCCATACATTCATTTTATTCTATGGCTATATAAATACACTTTGTACATAATATATGGCTTAAATTATTCAATACATTCGTACATAAGTGTGTAAGAATCGACGCGAGCGTGTATGAAGTATAAGACAAGATTGAAATGCAGCACATTAAAATCTGTAGCGTCTGCCTATCTCCCTGGGAAAAGGATTAATCTGTCTACGTGAATACAATCTCTTACAGATAAGAATGTTTGATTTTAATATGTTTAGTCTAAGCAGTTACATTTCGCATGTCAAATCTGACCTAATAGGAGCGAGACTTTTACTGATCATCAACACAGGGCACATTCACAAACACACACATTCCGTGACCCTGAAAATTTATTAAGAAACGACAATATTTTTTAAGATATAATTAAGCCACTTGCGCTATAGGCGCATTTATTATTGATAGGAGGCTACTACATCACAAAGTTACAAAAACATGCAAGTAATTTCCATCGAACAACAATATAATATCACACAAAAGCTGTTTATCTATTCATTCCATTATCAGAAACATGAAAAAAACCCCGAGTAAATTTTAATATTCCCTAATTGATTCTCTTTTAAAATACTCCATTATGCCATAAAATGGTATCAAATATAAAAATTTCTTTATAAACGGATGTTGTGCCAGGTCCGTAATTGGAAATTTAATATTCAATTCGTTTATCCTTGTTATTTTTGTAGTCATCTTTTATTCTGGAATGTTTTATGCGAGTAAATACTTCGTCGTGTTTCAACCGTCTTTTGACTGTTATAATTTTGACACGGAGCTTTTTGATCTAAGCTTCTCTTCGAGTACAATTGTATTAAAGACAATAAAAGTAGTAGCTTCTGCCCACAGCTTTGTGTGCGTGAATCCCACGGAGAAAGACACCTGGGGGACACCACGGGATGAAAAGTATCCTATGTGCATGGCATATACTAGGCCGTGGTCCTTTAGCAATTTGTCGGGTATAGTGATTTTTAACGAGCCATAATTATGCGTGCTTGATTTAGGTACAAACAACCAAATATTTTTGCAAGCTTTTACATTTATTAACTGGTTTCAATCTGTGGCTTCATCCGTGTTTGAACACACGGTGCCAAAAATTGCGAAGCTCGTTCTTTTAACTTTGCCTTTTTACTTTAGTCGCAGTTTATTGTATAACTGCTACAAAAGACTTATTGGGTTTTTCTGACTAGAAATTCTCGATAGTACCTTGGAATTAGAAAGTTGGAGGTTACTCATCCCCGTGCCTCAAAAAACAAGTAAAGTTTTTGGTCATGCACCTGATCTCTCGCCGATTGTATCGGCTTGCCGTCCCATTGGATCATAGTTAGAAAACAGAGAGCGCACTTGTGTTTGTGTACATTTTTGTGCACTATAATATCTCCTGCACAAATGGTCGGCCTCCACTAATATTGGCCGCCGTCACCGAAATTGATTACGATAAACAAGTCCTTGCCATACCTTGCCTAATGCTAAGCAAGATTAGGTATATCAATTGAACGTTACCGACTCCAGGGAAAGGAATAAAAGAAAAAAGAAATATTTTTATACGCCATTTCCAATAATATCCTGTTTGCTCATAATATTATCTACGTTTACTAAACCATCAATAATTAAAAGACTTCATATCAAGCTTTGCGAAATACCGGTTATATTAAATGTTTAATTACTAATCCATTTTGCACCTGTACTGTTCGCTAATATGACACGTGGAGCTTTCAATTAACATGCTTCTATCTACCTATACGTGTTAAGTACTCTGTTTAGACGGCGATATTGCATTAGCTGGCAAATGTGTTGCTAAACGCGGCCCTTCGGAACGTACAATTTTCAGATAATAGCGCTAACATTTCATGTTGGAGAACAGATGTATTTTCCTTAATGGAAACAGATTGGGTTATACAATGATAGTTTAAAGTAATTCTAAACGTATTTTCTTTTTTTGAATCGAGAAGCATCAAATACCAATCAGATATCAAGATATGAAGATATAGATAGATAAAGAATATAAATAAACGATATTTAAAAAAATAGTATATTTGGAAGCATTTACGCTTAATCTGAAGCGGCTTAGAAAAAAGAAGCTCATCTTCAAAGCAGCTATGAAAATTTAATAAAGTTCTATTGTATTGTAATGATAAGCTTGCAAAGATTTTTAAAAAGACAGTGTGCTGCCTATGGTAAGATCAGAAATCTTCTTTTTTTTTGCCGGTGATGGATATTTATTTCTGCAGGATTGGCAAATTATATGCAAAATATAGCCTATTGCCCATTATTTGGAGACACAACTAATGAACCACGCACTACAGTTTTACAGTCAATTAACGTTAATTTATGTTACTAACATTGTTGAACAATTTCCCCACACCTTGCCCATCCACTTTCCATTTATCTAAACTTTTAATTCCTTATACCAGGGGTCAGAATCGCGCGAGTGACATGGTATTCTAAGCGATCACAGGTTATAGTACCCGATCATTATAAGATGCTTTGTACCACGCATTCAGAATAAAAATAAGTAGGTATACAGACATTGTTACTACAGCCATTACATCACTATAAGAACACTCTGAATATCCTTGGAAATTTTCCCCTCTATTAAATTTCATGTTATCTCTTCATACTTCTGGCGCTAAATGATGCTTACACATTGTATAAATATACTTACAGCCCTACTAAGCCTATAAAACGAAAACACTATGACAATATTGAAGGTATAATCGCGTTACACTGACTTAAAGCATCCTCGATAACGTTAGCCAAGGTAATAATAGAGCGACGATAGGAAAGCGTTAATCTTTTTCGTATTACCCTCAATATTTATTTATATCGCTTTATTGATGTTTGTTGCGATTGGTACTGGCTATAGTTTTTTGTGTGGTTTGTAAATAACCTGTTTGTAGTCAGGAATTGGATTTTTGTGTAAAGCTTCAGCGTTTATGGCTAACAGACCTGTTCCATTAAACTTTCCATAAATAGATTTATAAAAGTACTGAGCCTCGGTTATTTAAGTGTCAATCGATAAAGCCATTGCAAGTTACAAGTAGAGTTAATAATCTATATATTAATACATAAAGCAAAAACTTTGTACCCCTTTTTACGAAATCTGCTCTGACGGAGAAGTATGAAATTTGGCACAGTTAAAGTTTATATGGAGAAGGAGTGGCGAATCCTAATATTTTTATAAAATATGCATTAGAAATACATTAAATTAAAGAAAAACACGACACGCACGCAACCATGCATTTGACAAACGCAGTCGAATCGCGTTCGTAGTATTTCGGCATTGTTCGTCTGACGTCATAAAATTCTGTAAAGCCTTGGCGAAATCTAAATGAAATGTGATTATAAGGGTTAAGTTATAGTTAACCTTAATAACGATCAAACTTAAATTTTTTATCAATTATGGTTGAATTTTAAACACTAGGCGACCGCTAGCAAAGATAAAGTAGCAATAATCCTAACTAATATTATAAATGAAAATGTGAGTTAATTTGTTTGTAACGCTAACTACTCGTCCGATCATGATGAAATTTCGTATACACGCTCTTAGGAAAACAAAAATGGACATAGTGTACCTTTAATCCACAAAAAATACTGTTACTAACCTTTATTTCTTATTTCATTGTGAAATGCATTGACGCATTCCTCTCCGCGAGGCGACGGAGAGGTTATGTCGAACTCACCGAGGGATAGATGGTGAGCGACATCCCGGTAATACCGACTAAACCCACCACGGTGTTCTTCGACATAACCGCAATCGGCGGAGCCGCGCGAATCACTTTCACATGCAATGCGACCCCGCCGAGACTGTTACTAACCTAGCTTATCCTACATTTATGCAAGCCAAGCCACGGCGAAAATCTAATATTAGGTAAAGAAGCAATAATTTAAATATTAAAGTTAGCCGTATAGTCGTAGTATGGTAAAATAGAAACTTCTTAAAACATTCTACCACTAGACTTACAAGACAGCCCGTTATCATAAATGTTTTTATCATTAAGGTAAAGATTACTTTTTATACGATACGGTGGCAATCAAAGTTAAGCTGTATGCGATTATCTAGCTCATTAACATTTATAACATCACACTTCTATATTCCCGAAGGGTAGGCAAAAGCGTCTACATAGATTCAAGTTACATTTAATAAAAGTACTTATATGACCCATATATGGTCTATATACGACTGTGGATCATGAGGTCTCGGGTTCGATTCCCGGGTCGGGCTTGGAAAACGTTACTAAGATTTTCCGTCAAGATTTTCTTAGTAGCAATTTATTAAGAATTTCTGTCAAGAAGTTCTTAATAATTAGGCCGGAGTTAGGCAGTTGGCAGTGTTTCACCTCCGTGCTTTGGAAAGCACCTTAAACAGTGGGTTCCGGCTGTCATGAACATCTATGGCAGGCGTTACTGGGAATTCAGCGCCTTAGATATCCTGACGACTGGTCTAACCATAGAATTATGTTATCCTTCTGAGTTACGGAGGTCAGATGGCAGTCGCTCCGTGTAAAAACTGATATTTAGCAAATCTCGTTAGACTAGAAAAAAAGCAGTTCCTGGCATAAGCTGGGATTAATAATCGCTAGGAAGAAGATTACCAGATTCCCTGATGCTAATTTGAATGTTCCAGAAAATGAACCAGAACATTTTATCCAACTCAGGAGTCGAATTTGAAATCTGCTGTAAAATTATACCACCAAATTATATTTGCAATGTATAAGTTTAAAATATTAAGATAAGTATTTATGTATCTCATTTACTGTTATTCGAACAGTAAAACTATAGTGAACTAATAACTAAAGTAAATTCTCTAGTAATTACTTCGCTACATTAACTGTTATCTAAGTTCCACGAACGCAATGTGCAACAAAAATTATGATAGCAAAACTTTCAAGAACGATTACTTTAAAAAAGATGTTCATATTTATTATTGGAGAGTTGCCAAGCCGATGTTGTTTCATTACGCAGTATTATTTCGATCGGCTTTGTGTTTATCTTTTTCTTTAAATGAAACGTTCATGTCTACAGTGGAATAAGAAGAACGTATTTTAAGACATCTCTTACACTAAAAATAAGTCATACGTCATTCGGGAAATCACAAAAAAATAAACAGCTATAGCTCTTCAGATAAACCCTACAGAAAATTTTGGGTACATTCTTAGTATCTCGCCTGTTTCCCTGGAGGGATAGGTAGAATGGGATAGGTACCTAGGTGTTTTGCATTTCGGTAGCTATGGACTTATATTATGTGGCATGTACTGAGGGTGGCAGACAAGCTTGCGGTCCATCTGATGAAATTGGCTGCAGTTCCTTAAAAACGTTCCAGTTCACAAGCCTGAACATATTGTGTAAATCGTGTTGCAAGTTACAAGATTAAGTCATGATTTTATGTTAAGGGTGAAACTAGATTTAGCAAATGTTGACAGCTAGTAAATAAGAGTCACATGATCAGCCCTATAGGTTAACTTTGATTGTGGTTCGAATGTTTTTCAGGAACTAAGTCCAATTGTAAAAGTAAATAAATATCATATAAAATATGGATAATACGATATTAAATTTAGGACAATGTTGACCCCGACGTCTGCGGCAGTCGCTAAATGAGAGATGTTTTGAATAGAAGAGATTACGGGGCGATATTCATCGATGAGCGTACTTGAAGAATACCATGAGAGTCATTGCAACCAACCAAAATATATAGATGAAGTTGAATGATTATGAGAGTGAATAAACCAGAAGAAATATTTTATAATCCTAACAATTATAAATCTCTAGTCTCTTCCCATTTCCTCAGGCTCCAGGCGTGCGTAAGTATATATGTAATTTAGGATAGATTTGATTTAACAATAGCTTGCTTACTGCCAGAAACACGTTAATTGGATTCAATTCCAGACAATTGCTATCAAACTGTTTAGGCAGCTGTGTAATTGACTAATTAATATGTTACTATGTCTCTTGCATTAGATACACGAACCTGTTAAATAGAGCCAATAAGCCAATTACCATATCGATTGGCAGATGGCGTTGACGCAATTTATTGTAGCAAAATATTGGTAAATCGTTTGCCCATTACCGAAAAGATAGGCAAAGATTTATTGTACACAAATTTTGTTCGATATTTTGAGTCCTATACAAAAAGTATTCAGGAATATTCCTTGTGGAAGTTGTCTTTTTTTAAATATTAATAATACAAAAACATTTTGTCGCGTTTTTATTTTAAAACAAAGCGACAAAATCCATCTAAAGTTGTTTAATTTCAATGTATAAACATTCCCGTAAACGTAAGACAATATTATGTCATTGGAATTTGGTGTTTAACCTATTTTATTATGAATGTCAAAGTTACACTACATTTTTTCTGTGAATTTACATTTACTGCCACGTTAAGCAAAACAAGGGTGTAGGGCTCATGAGAAGAACGGGCAAGAATCTCATGGCCACTCTTTTTAATCGCCAAGTTTACAATAATCTTTCGTTTACAAATCATTACTATAAGGTGCTGCAAGCTTTTCTCCATGAACTACTACTGAACATACTCAAGCATTTAATAAAATTTTATGGTAGCCTCTAAAGCAGCAGTATGGTAAATAGAAGCATCCACTTACATGTACATAAATAATCAAGACAAGGTATGACTAACGTCATACCAGGTCCGTGGTTTAAAAAAAAATGTTTAATTTTATTTTAAATGTAGTAAGTAAATTATCGAATTCCACGAAACCAAGGTCGACCAGTCACCACAAATAGCACCCGTTTACGAGTACGACGCATGGGCCAGCCATCGCCCCTCTCACCATATTGAAGGGAAAGGAACGATCCGCTCCATGATGCCACCACAAGCAATGACATTTGAGTGAGCATGACGTTCCTTGGCATGCGAACTGAATAAGATCCAAGAGAAAACTTTACGGAACTCTCCATGATCACGAGTTGTCTTCATTGCACATTCTTCTTGATTAAAATACGACTGAGTGTAACAACAATGTAAATTCTAGCTAATTCTACAAGACGTGAAATGACAAAAAAATATATTTAAAAAAATAAGTGTTAGTATTTCATTAACAGTATTCTATATTGAACATCTATTTTACTTCATTATGTAAAGTGACTTAAATTTGCCAATAATAATGCTATTATGGTTTCATCCAAACTTCATTACAGTAAAAGGAAGAACATTAAGAAAAATACTCTCGATTTTATCAAAAGCCTCTTGAACATGAGCTATGAATGAAAGTAAATTATTTTCTATATAAACTAACCCATTGAAATTAACTCGACGTTTCCTGGAATTTTCATTTCCAAGGATAATTTTCTCAGATATTACAGAGACGCACGCCTCCCCACTTTTATTCCCGAGTTCAGACTAATGCAAATGCTTTGCAAAAACGTGCCTCGGAATGAACACAATAAATTCCTTCTTTTTTAAACCAGGACACATACATGCAAGGTGCCGATCACCTAAAATATTTTAGTATGGTGTAGGTCGGGTTCAAAGAACACTGAACAATTTGGCCTATGAATCAACACACATTCCGCCTAAACAATAATTTGTATTTTATTTTATGACTTAATCAATCATTACAATCTCACGGACACTTTCGAGTCTTATTATGGTTTTAAAAAGTATTTTCGCGATTTCAAATACATCGGCATCCATTGTTTACATCTGAGACACAGTGTTGCCATGCCTACAGTTTTTACAATATGTGTACGGTTTTATTAGAGAAATTATTCCCTGGTTAGCTTGTCTGTAATTTTTCTTACGTAGTTAATATAAATACTATTCTATAATTACCATTATGGAACTTCATCATAGATATGACCAATTTCTTAAAAAGTTTTAAAGAAAAAGACTATAATAAATACCACTTTCTCGGTATTATACGCTTTTCTATAGTATGCAAGCATGGCAACACTAACCCAAGTCAACTACACACATTTTTAGTTTTATTTTATCTGTATTTTCAGTTGCTTTTCAAACATCGCTTGACTGTCATTGTACCTAATGCGTGTGTACTTTAAGTACCTATATCTTATTTAGCGACATTTTGTGTTAAACGATTTAATTTACGAGTTCGCTTGCACAAGTGACTTTGGTTCTTCTCGAAATGTTGACCTCCGGCTGTGATTTACGGATCTATTGGCACGACAACTTGGCATACAAGTCAAAAAGTATATTTTGTTTACATGTAGATGCTAACCGAAATAATAGGTATGCAATAAGGCAGTACTGCTGCAATTGCATTGTGGGCCGCAGAGCTATCGGCTGCTGCGTTGCTGCATATAAAATATCAACTCAATGACTATCTTTTTTTTTTATCGCTGATACCTATTTGAATCCTACAAAGCTAGAATTTATAACGTTTATGGGTTTATTTTCTGACTAAAGTTGATGCCAATTACTAGATTAACTAGACATTAATCATAAAACATTACAAGAACAACCCACTCGTTGAGTTGATTAGTTGACTGATTGCAGTTGTAGGTCTTAAGGTACCTAACTACCTACCCGCATTGCCAAACACGCTAATTAAATAAAATAATAACCTCAAAAACGGTACATAAGTATTTCTGTTAGTATGCAATATTCAGAACTGTCCGTGACTTATATTCACTTTTGTTTGAATGTGGTCATCCTTAACCACATATCTATAATTTTTTTGTGGCTGTTGGTTCTTAGGTTAATAATGTATGGCAGCTGAACAAGGTCCTTGGCACATAATCAGCCCTGTGGCATTACATCTAACATATATTTTTTTAATTTTGTGGCACTTTTAATCTTTTTACTTATGTATTATTTATACCTTGAATCAAACGTATTACATAATATATGTAACTATCAAAATTGTGGAATCAGCTGGTAGTGCTATTTAAGCAAGAGCGTAATTACGTCACGCTTAAATATGACCATGCCTTTTTGTTACACGCTGCATATAATTGTTCTTATAATGTCCTCCATATCGAATTTCGGTCACGGCGACCAATCTTAACAGAGACTGGCCATCTGCGCAGGAGTTATTATAGTGCACAAGCGTGTGCGCAAACATAAGTTCACTCTCTGTTCCCTAACTCTCAAGATCCGATGGGACAGTAATCCGACACGACCGAAGAGAGATCAGGCGCAGGACCAACGGCTTTCCGAGGCACAGGGTTGACTAACACCGCCAACTTTCTAACTCCAGGCTGCTATTGAGATTTCATAACAGAAAATCCCAATAACTTTTTGTTGGCACCTAATTATATTATATTGACCAAGTACATAGTATATGTGCCCCTTGACCGCACGAAAGTATCAGTCTCTTTCGTCGCCCGCTCATTATCGAGATTGATAAAAAATAATTAGTACTTTTTGCTGATATCAGTAGTAGATCGTGAACTGATTGATCTTTAAAAATTTCAAGTGATTAAATCGGCACCCTGTGTTATTACACAGGGTGCCGATTTAATGGTTTTATGCATGTTTGAATCTATTGATTCAAACATGCATAAAACCATGCCTGTTTCAATAGACTATAGATTTTAACTTCGCTACGACGCTGGCATATTTCTCTTGTTTCATGAACGTTCGTCGGTTTATAGTTGTCATAACCTGGCCTTTTTTTAGATTGTCTACAATCTAGTCAGAGAATTTCCACCAATGTCTTCTCTTCCCAACTACACCATTTAAATTTGCCTTTTCCATTGCCAAAACAATTACGTCTGTCCATTCTTAATAAGGCATTATGCAACTATATTTTTAATCAAATTCAATTCCTGCTACTTCTGAAAATTTCATAACTGAAAATCCAAATAACATGATGCTAATTGGAGCATTAAACTCGGAACCACAGGACGGGTCTTATGTCACAGGCCTGATGAAGCAGTTCACAAGATAAGATAAAAAAATAACTGGAATAAAAATGAATACATCATAATAAAACCTAAACCTTTAAACTTTGGTAAGGATAGTCAAAGTTTACGACCACTTTTTACGACAGGGAAACCCAATCAAACTTTTCTTGATATACAAATTGACAGGGCCTCAAAACAATAAAACAACTTAATCAAAAATTTATCGATAAACTAAAACTGGCTACAGTTTTTAATCTCTTTTGTTACCCGTCTCGTTATGTTGAATTAAACGATGTTTCGTAGTTTCAGATTAAAATTTTACGAGTTACGCCATATACGCGTAGTAAAAACAAAGACTGTGCGGATAGCGCAGTAGGTTAAATAATTTGACCCCCGTGGCAAGCGTCACGAGTTTAATATTTGCGCACAGGTGTTCTTTCCCACCCGGATTCAATACAGCTATCTGAAGATCATTACAAATTTTATATCGAGCATCTGATATTAGCCATAAGGTTAAAGTATCTTTATACATATATAGGCACTTGTGATCGAGAGGTTGGATGTTTGATCGACACCACTGACGTGAACCCACTCCTAATACAAAACTTAGCTTAGTTAAACGGGTTAATAAGAATACTAGTAATTTGTAACTCAAAATGTAAGTAGATGATCTCTAGAAAAACACCTTCTGTTTCTTCTTAGGCTTAATACAAAAAAGTTGGCTGTTTAAATGTTAAAATCACTGTGATTCAAAAAGTATCTTGGGTCGGCAATTCTCTTTTCTATACAAGACCCTGAAAAGAAATATCTCTATAAACATATACATATATGAATGACATAATGGTGTCAATTCTGTTGTCACAAAATTCTCTTATCTTAGCTAAAAATCTCGAAAATTTAGTTTAGTCCTATCACTTCTAGCGATTTCAGAATACAAAATGTCGTTTGTCAGGACTAATCTAAATTTTTGAGATTTTTAGCTAAGATAAGAGAATTTTGTGACAACAGAATTGGCACCATTATGTATGTATATACACAATACACAACAAGATTCTCTAAGAAAATAACTACACAATAGAATAAAATAAAAGGTTATGAATATAGCCATGAGTACCTACTACTGGCTTTTATCGCTTAGGTAACTGTCACTGATAAAATTCAACTATCTGCCTAACAATGCTTTCAGCTGAACATAAGCTTTTATCCGTTTTTGCGTCGACTAGAAAAGAAAAGGACATCCTAACTTAATATTATTAATGCGAAAGTATGTTCGTTTCTTTCTTATGCTTTCACGCATTAGTTACTTGACCAATTATACACGTTTTACAGAAAAGGGCATAAGATATCTATTATCCAGGGAAAAGTACGATTCCGAGGGATATAAATTTATGGACACAATCTAAATTAACTTGAGCGAATCCGCCGGAAAAATCTTCAATAATAATATAAAAATATCAGTCCTGTATTAATCTGTCACACTGCTGGGCACGGGCCTCTTATCAACGTGACAAGGGTAAGGCCACAGTCCACCATGCTGACCTAGTGCGCGTTGGCAGACTTGACATTCTTCGAAAACATTATGGAGAACTCTTAGACAGGTTTTCTCACGATATTTTCCTTCACCGTTAAAGCAAGCGATTATTAACTATTTAATACGCACATAAAATCGAAAAGTCAGAGATGCCCACCTTGGGATGGAACTCGAGACCTCTGCGTGGCAATCCAATGGTTTCCCAGTATGCTATCGCTGCTATTTTAGGGCAAAATTTAGTTTACTATAAAACCCGACAGACTAAAAGTAATTTGAAGAAACAAGATAACAAAATATCCGAGATCACGTCAAGTTATACCATCATAAAACAATATCTAGCTTCAATATTGTTTGGGCAATATTACTCGGAAACTATCCAGAAAGTGGCAAAAACTCTTTTATAGCGCATCAATCTTTTCTATGCCACAATTTTAGCGATGAAATATAGACTTTGCTGTCAGAAGTTATAGTTCAAAATTCTTTAGCTGCTATGCACCGAGATGTCACCTTTTGTCAATTTATTATACAAGGAGCTTATTTTGTTACTTAAGTTAATATGTATATATAAGACATTGCTAAATGAAAATATTGTGTGTTTACTTATGACGGCTTTTAGTAGAAAATAAGTTTTGCTTTGTATTACAAGTACATATGTTGATAAGCTGTTTATATGCAGCTATTTGTGGTTACTTTAATCAGTTTAGTGATTAAACATAAATGAAAACATAACAAATAGACTTGCAAACTTGACTTTATATACCGGCCTCGTCATCGCTCGTATTTTTTTGTTTATATATTTCCTCGAGATCCTGGCTATATCCTTTCCATTACATCAAAATTGTTTCTGCGGCTTAGCTGCGGTAACATTACAGAGAACCAGAACTACTTTGTAAAATTAGTATTGAAGTTTTCTTTTTTGTACTACTACATTTTACCCGTGGCTTTGCTCGCATAATGCAGATTTATGTAAAGATAGATTTTTTAGTAGCCTATATGTTATTCTGATGTATAAATAATAATAATGTAAAGTTTCATTATAATCTGTTTAGAATTTTGCGTGATAGAGTAACAAACTATCCATAAATCCATGCAACCATCCCTCCGTTCATTCATCCATCCATCCATCCATCCAACCTTCCATCCATTCATCGATCCATCCTCACAAAATTTGACATTTATGATATTAGTAGGATTAGTAGAATTAAGAGGAAGCTTGCCTGGTAGAAAGTGTTGACCTTAAACTATGATGGCTAGTAATGATAGAGATCTTACTGCTAATGATCCTAGAGAAAATCTATACTGATATTCTAAAGCTGAAGAGTTTGTTTGTTTGGTTAAAAAGTGCTAATCTCAGGAACTACTGGCTCGACTTGAAAATGATTTTATTGTTGGATAGCTTATTTATCGAGGAAAGTTATAGGCTATATAACATCACGCTACAATACATGGGGGCAGCGTAGCAATCATAAAAGAGAGTGAAACCGCGGGTACATCTAGTAAATTATATTTGCCATGACAGGGCAGTCACAATAGAGTTATGTATAAGCCTCCGTAAATGTTATTCACCGGTCGGATCGCAGTATTAAAGTTATTACTCTAAGGCCTATAAGAGGCTTAAAAGTAATAACGCTACTACCCCGGGTGAGCTGGCTTATTCACGATGTCACCAAGTAATTGGATACGTCGAGCTTTACCATTCACAGCTATTGATAACAAGAAGCAATGTAAAGATGGTATTCTTACTTTTGATGTAAGCCATACTATAATCTCAATGCTCAATATTCTATTACATTCCATAATAATAATTAATGTGAGTTTGTTTTTTGTTACGCTTTCAGGACTTAACTACTCGGCGATTAAATAAAATTTCAAATTAAAGTTGTAAGGGGTTCAGAAAACAAATAGTGTATTTTTCATCCAGAAAAATAAACAATTGTTACTAATCTAACTTAACCTACATTTAGGAGAGCAAAGCCGCAGGCAAAATCTTATGCTATAAAAGGTTGACTGGTAAACGAATTAGATCCATGTGTACCCTGTCGGGTACAACAAATTAGGAGAAAGGAGTAGTAGAATAAATGGAAAAATATATAACCCTATCCAAAAATTTTAATCATAGATAAATCTTCTCCCTTTTTTATCTTGAGGAAATGCTCCTTATGCGTACTCCCTCGCCACAAGGTAAAACGAGAGGGTTATGACGGGCCACGGTCTGCCATCTCGCTGTTTTGTACGGTGGATGGGTCACTGGAACTGAAACTGCATCAGCGATCCACCCAACAGTGCCCAATACAGACAGGAAGGTCTGCGGGTGACGACTCCTGGGCGACGCCCCAACACGGCTCAGAGCGTCGCTCCAACTCAATGCCTGACGGGAGGGAGATACCCGTTCTTCCACCCGCGGCTTTTACTACGGTGGCATAAGGCGAGCATAAGCGCGCCTGCGCCGCCCGGTTCGCCGGCGGCGGCACGGATC
Organism: Catocala nupta; assembly: GCA_963675205.1. NCBI lineage: Eukaryota > Metazoa > Arthropoda > Insecta > Lepidoptera > Erebidae > Catocala > Catocala nupta. The sequence continues at coordinate 3,059,365 of OY776097.1, forward strand.
CACCAGGATACTCTCCTCACGGATCCACTCTGCCGCCTCCTTCTGCGAGATGACTTCCTCGCAGAAGGATGTGACCGCTACTCACTTCCTCTCGCTGTCGACCATGGCTTTGATCACGGCCGGCAGCGAGAGGTCGTCACCCACAACATCCTGTAGTTCACGGCACTGCATCGCCCACGCAGGACATTGCTCGAGCGTGTGCTGCGCCGTGTCCTCCTCACACTCACAGTGGTGGCAGACGGGACTCGATTCTCACCTAGCGACCTTGTGCAGGTATTTTCCAAAGCAGCCGTGCCCTGACAACACCTGCATCAGCCGGTAGGAAAGGGCCCATGCTGCCGCCCTGCCCACAGCTCCAACAGCGGCTGGAGGGCCCCAACGGTTTTGAAATCAGCCAGGGGCGCCTCTAACCGCGCCTTCCACTTTCCCATCATACCCTGGTGAATTCGATCGCGCGCGTGCTTAATCACTGTTGGGAGGGGACGACAACCCTGCTCCCGCACCTCCTTACTCACTGCGTACACTTCGGCGAGCACTTCAGCCTCTAAATCCAGCGCGCAAGCTGCGTTTGCTGACACCGTGCGGTATCCTCGCATGACCCTAACCGCTATGACTCTCTGCGGTCTCCGCAAGAGAGCCCTGCACTGAGTGGTCAGGGAGTCCGCCCACATCAGTGCGCCGTAAAGTGCCATTGACTGGATATCCCCCGCGTAGAGTCGCTGGCAACCGACACTGGGATAAAATTTCTCCCTAGCCATTATTATTCCCAAGTCACTTGGAGTCGGCTTTTCTGGTCTAACCGGATTTGACTGGATATCAGTTTTTACACGGAGCGGCTGCCACCTGACCTTCGCAACCCGAAGGCTAACGATACCCTAAGGCTAGACCAATGTCAAGATATTATAGGCCACTGACTTCCCAATAACGAATGCCATAGATGTTCATGGCAGCCGGGAACGACGGCTTAACGTGCTCTCCGAGGCACGAAGCAGGCGATAATTGTCAATCAATACGCACATAATTTCAAAAAGTCATATAACTGCCGACAGTCAGAGTTGCGCGACGTGGTTTTGAACCCGATTATACGGATTTTATCGTGTTGTTTATTTTTTATAACACACTATTATTACATAATTTTGAAACGTTAAACTGCTATTGTTAAACACTTTTACTAGTTACTGTTTACTTTAATTTAAGCTATTTAAATTATAAAACTATTTAGATTTAATTTTACTCTTTCCCCGACGTTTCGGTTGCTTTTCAGCAGCCATGGTCACGGGGAGATATATATAACGACACCGTACTTAGATCCCATGAAAAAGTGTACACACTAAGAAGAGTAAATTTTTACATGAGATAGAGAACGATAGTGTAAAATTTATCAATATGAGTGAGCGTGATAATACTATATTCATTATTCAAATGTAGGTATTGTGTGTCAAATGACAGCATAATGTCCAGAGAGGCTACTTTCTTTAAACGTATTACTCTCGACTAAATTATTTTTCCTCGCTGCAACGTAGCAATAGATTGTCGTGATTTTCGCATAGAATTAGTTTATGGTCCGAAGAATGACGTCAAATTTATGCTGGAAAATGCACGGTTCCTTTAACATCTAGTTTGCAAGGCCGCGGGTCATGGCCATAACCGACGCTAAAGATTATTACATCACGCAATAAAATAATATTCCTGGATCTAGAAATATTACTTTATCATCAGGTATTACTGTTATAGGACGTAAAGAATAGATTACATCTAAACGATTGCTGCCAGTATCGACTGTACTATTTATAGCATCAATCTCTTGCCGAGAGTTTCAAACAATATTTTTCTTAAGTAATAAGAAATCTTACAGTACATTTATAGAATGTTTAGAAAAATGTTCTAGGTGGACATTTTTAGTCTAGTTCATAACTTTTGCGAAATATTGAGTCATTGGGCTATCATAACTAATATTATAAATTCGAATGGTAGTTTGTTTGTTTGGTAAGCTTTTAAGTCCTATAAATACATAAATTTAGGCCTCTTTTGTGGCAGGATAGTTAATAACTACGGATTTCTACTTGATATGATCTTGGCATATCTTTCTTAATTCATATACTTTAGCTACATTCTTCATGCATGCCATTTAGAAAAGCTGTTTAGCGTTTTTCCTAAAGGTTTTTGATATTTCTGGTTAGAAAATGCTCGTTGATCAGTGGATTTTCTTAATGATGTTTAGCATAATCATAGAAAATTGCCCAAAATCAATAAAATACAATTCAGTTACTTTCAAATCAGAACTAATAAAAGAAATGGCTAGGTCTTCTATTACCTAGCGGGGCTAATTCAGTTTGAATCCAGGCTTTAAAAGGGTACGACTAATTCGAATGGTTCAAGAAAATAAAACTGCTGGCACAGCTTAAAGTGACAACGACCCAAGGCTTCTACACTCCATTGTTACCAATACCAACCTCAAGAGACGTACTAAACTAAAATAAGTACAACTTCAAATACCCGAAAAATTGTAACACCAAAATATTAGCGCGCCAAAATTTCAACATTTGGCACTCTCTATTCCTGAGGGACTTGTGTGGAGTAAAGAAGTGTGTATAATTTGAAGCTTGATATTGGTTTCCCTTCCTTGTCCCTTAAGGGAATCATGTGGGAACAAACTGGGTTTGAATTAAGAATAGATGTGCCATGAAATTCTATCCAAGGAATATTATGTAATTTCATATAAGTAATGGAGTTGCTTCATATAATTTTATTTCTACCATATGATCAAATGGATTTAATTGTCACCTTATCACTGTAATATCAAGTGTTGTAGATTCTCCGAAATAATTCCCTTTCTAAAAGTACAGGTACCGCACTATCTTATCTTGTGTGGGGGCCAGTCAGTACAGACCGGTGACACTTCGACCCAGTGGGATCTTTTGTGTCGACTTCCCCAATAACGACTGTTCATGGCAGCCGGGACCGACGGCTTAACATGCTCTCCGAGCTACGGAGCAGGCGATAATTGTCAATCAATACACACATAATTTCGAAAAGTCATATAACTTCCGAAAGTCAGAGGTGCGCGACGTGGGTTCGAACCCGAGATCGTCTGCATTGCAGTCTGTTGGTCTCCCCACTGAGCTATCGCTGCTCTGGTACCGCACTAAGTATAATGCCTGTGTGACGAAGAACTTTACCAACAATAAAACAAAGGGCGTAAGGACTTCGAACAACTATTTTTGGAATCAGAATTCTATGTCGCGTGTGATCATACCTACAATACTCATAATTTTCAACGCAGCACAATTTTATAGGTTAACATTTTTTGAAATTAATAATAATAATACCTAAGAGCCTCGACCACCACCTGCAGAGGCTCGCGTTAGATGGCTGGATCAAGTCCTTGATCCAAAAGGCAGTACTACTCGACACGGCGCGTATTGTGAGGAGATTCCTCTCTTTGGGACCCTAACCACCGGCAGCTTGGACCTTGTTCCCGATGTCGGTGGGTCATTTCAGTTTTTATATTTTTAAATATGTATAGTTTTTATATTTATATTTAAAATGTAATAATTAGAAAAAATAGAAATAAAGAGAATAATAATAATAATTCCTTTATTCAGATGACTAAGATCCAATGTGTTAAACTACTGCATACGGATTTTATCGCGTTTTTATTAACACTTTTATTACATAATTTTGAAAATTTTACACTACAGCTAAACCTTTACTGCTGTTTAAGCTATTTAAAATATTAAACTATTTAAATTTACACTTTCCCCAACGTTTCGATTGCTTTCCAGTGTATGGAGCCTCTCCCCGGAAACATGGCTGCTGAAAACATGTATAAAAAAATCATATGTAAATTATGTAATAAAAGTATTCATGAACAATGCAATAAAATCAGTATTAAGTAGTTTAATTTCAGTGTATATCATTCGCGTAAACATATGACAATAACAAAAAAATTGTCATCCCTCAATAGTTATTCTTAGTCAAAGTACTCTCTGAGTCCATTATTTGAATGTTTGTAAAGTCTCCCGCGATACAGAAAATATTTTTAGTGGAAAAGTTGTCTTTAAAAGAAATAATATTAAATGAAAATACACTTCAAAGATACTCATAAACAGTTAAAGGCTATTTGTAACATTAACTACACGAATAAAAATACATACTTATCGTATTTAAACTCCATACATAAAACAATTTCAGAACATTTACAATTCAATCTTGGTAAGTACAAGAAGCTTCCGAAATATAATTAATTCCCATTTCCCTATATCCCTCTATATTTTCGATAAAAGAAAAGACACATTGTCATTTACTTCAATTTTCATAAAAGATGATTGACGGAAAGTATATGTGTAACAAAGTAGGTTACAGAATATCGAAGCGTTTTTATCGTTCGCCCATTATTTATTCCTATGGGAAACCTTTTGTATTCAATGTGATTGCTTCTGAGTGATAATAATTACCTTTTTTGTATACAATACTAGTAATATATGCAAGTTGAGGCACTTAGATGGATCGTATTCATGAACGTTTGCCTCCAGCTAGTCGCTTAATAAATAACTCGCGCATGTAAATCATAATCATCTGAATCCCAGATGCCAGATTAAGTGGCAAAGTAGTGATCCGAGGCGTCAGTGGTAGGACGAACTAGATAGATATAGGACAAACTGGTGCAAGAGATATGCATAAGAGAGGGATATGGGAAAGCAAGAGGAAGGTCTTTGCCCTACAATGGGACAATATAGGCTAAAATAATAATACATCATTATTACTCGTGCGAGAATCTTGCGCATGTAACTCGTGCGCGTATCTTGCGTATATAATCCATAGCCGCTACTTGCGTCGTGTAGTTATATCAGTGTTAGTTATATCGCAAATGCAACTGCATTTTAAAATAAAAGTGGCTCTGTAAATACCTGCAAAACGCGCTAAGATTCGGCACGTAGCCATTTTAAATTATACTTAAATAAACTTAGTCTAATTAAAAACAATAATTACAGAAGCTACAGCGGCACTAACTGTAGCCCGAAGTGTGTTTTAATAAAACTGAAAAGTAAAATTAATTTAAAACGTACAAACATATTGCAACAAACATGAGATGTTTCTCATTAAAACCCGGACTGTGTAACTTTAAACTTTTACAGAGAATACTGGCGAGTTTATTCTGCGCTAGGATCTGGCTCTAGCCGCGAATAGTTTCAGAATAAACATACTTTAGTTACGTTTTATGGTGCTTTAGTATGTAACAAAGTAATATTTCTGCGATGTCAGTAAATTATATAATTCAACTAGTTTCTGTTCATGGCTTCGCTTCGCTCGTGTAATTCTTAAAGGAACGGCTTACCAAAGTAATAATAATTCTATGTTTCAAATCAGATATTAATTTGCCGAGTCATATCTAAATTCTATAAGAGGTTTAGCCGTGGTTAAGAAGTAATAATCGTCTTAAACTTTCTTATTTATAATAAAAGTTTGCAAACACAAACTAAAAAAGCAATTCATAGAATTCTTAGCGATTCCATTTGACCTGATGTCGGTTACTTTAGTTTATATACATATTTATTGTATAACAGAAAAATAAAATGCTATGCATAGCTTTTGCATAGATAAATCTGGATAATCAGTACTTAATATTCTGTATATTATTCGTAACGCAGATCCCATGTAGCGTTTCATTGATACGATAAGTGTAAAGAATACAAACCCTTAAAACAGCTACCTCTAAATCACACCTATGCGATTTTAGGACTTTAAGCGTAAATATGACCACTTATACCGCTGGTTGATCTGTGAAGTCAACCCCATTTATAAAAGATTGCGAGCTTTTTCTGCTACCTTTTTAACAAATTATTGTTACTAGGATTACCTATATATATATAATTATATAGCAATTATATACCGCAATTAAAAGACGTGGATTGTGTGTATACATATTCATACTCGTTCGGGGTCACACAGACACATTACGACAGTTGTTTTTAAGTCTTACGCGATATGAGGTTAAACTAAAATTATTGTCGTATCATGCACATTTAAAAATGTCGTGCTTTGACAAAGTTTTTTAACCTTCATCTTATTGGACCTTTGAAACTAAGACCTTACGGTCAGTCCTAATTATAAATGAAAAATTATGGGATCAACAAAGAAGATGATCCGATTTATTCATCTTGTTCATTTATCAAGAAAAGGTATAAAGGATCAACATAAAGCGCTACATAACGAAGAACTGATAGTAGAGATATGAGCTGTTCTAATAAAGGAACAACAGTCCTCCAAAATACATAGGCATATTCTAGGCAAGCGTGCTTCATCGTCGACTGTATCGTCTCTTAACAACTGGTGAGACCGCGGTCAACGCAAGCCCATTAACATTTAAAAAAATAAAAAAACAAACAGCAAAAACAGAGCGCGTCTACGTGTGTATGACACGTAGACGCGCTCTGTTTTTGCAGAGGAGTAGGCCAGCACTATCGATGTTCTCTTACTATAATTCTGATATATCTCTCTTGTTTCATTTGCTTTCATTATTCTTCACACACGCTTGTCCGTTAATGGTATCCTTAAACTAGCTTAATCTCGTTTTCTAGCATGTATCATTATTTTTTATGCATGCTCTTTCGTTAATTTTTCATAAACCTAGCCTTTCTCCAGATTATCACCGTGACCATATGGTCAAAAATATCAGCCAAATCTTTTATGCGCCTAATACTTCGGTATACTATAGTATAGAATGAGCCAATGCAACTAATATATAACATGTGGCCAAATAAGCCAACCACACACAAACACTGGTCGTGGCTAATTAGATTTTCAATTATTAAAGTCAATGGCAGGAACTTTGTAACCACAGTATACAATGTTTAGTATCTGGTCAGTATCACTTGGTTTGTGGCGGCTTTTGTTATGGCGCACTACTTTTACTTACTAGCTATAAACCCTGACATCGTTTATGTTTTATTAAAACAATCTTGAAATTAAACACTTTATACGGATTTTGTCGCGTTGTTTATTTTACTGATGATGAAGATGGTCGGGTCACCCGGGATCTTAGTCTCCCCGTGAACATGGCTGCTGTAAAGCAACCGAAACGTTGGGGCAAAGTGTAAGTTAAATATAAATAGTTTAATTAAATTAAATAGCATAGTAAAGTTCAATAATTGTACTGTTAGAGTTTTCAAAATTATGTAAAAAAAGTGTTTAAAGTAAAATAAACAACGCGACAAAATCCGTATAAAGTGTTTAATTTCAATGTATAACATTTGCGTAAACTTAAGACAATATTTTTAAAACAATCTGATCTGGATATGATTCCTGTTTCACCGGAGTCTTCATAAACACTAAAACAATGGACGTAATGAACATCCTAACTCAGAACAGATATTCCAGGAGCAAATAATAATATTTTTTTCCCCACATGGGTATCAAACCCAACATGGTGAGACGATCGCTTAAATTATTGTGCAATATCTGCAGTCTAAATTACAAATTTTTGCCCGTGGCTTTATCCGCGAGAATACAATATAAACATTACTTTTTTTAAAGATTACTAGCAACTTGGGTTACAAATTACTAATATTCTTGTAAAACCCTCCAGTTAAGCTATAATGCTTGTATTCGGAGTGCATTCACGTCGGTAGTTCAATGGGTGGGATTTAAACCCGCGACCTCTCGATCGCAAGTCCAATACCTTATCCATTGGGCTACCACCGCTTCTACTTACGGTATTTGAATGCACACTGGGTTCAAAAGCCCCTATAAGTATATATTATTATAGAATATCATCTACCTCTTTTTTTTTACCTGGGGCATGCTTTGAGGCATTCCTCTCCGTGGGGCGACGGAGAGGTTATGTCGGGCTTACCGGGGAAAAGATACGTCGGTAATACCGACTAGACCTACCACGGTGTTCCTCGACATAACCATAGACAGCGAGGCCGCGCGAATCACTTTCACATGCAATCGCGACCTTGCCGTGGTTTCGGCCCGCCGTGTGAAATACTTCCTCCATCGTCCCCCTGGAGGGAGAGGGGGACGAAGACACGACACAGAGGCGCACGTGGGATCACGCAAGCCACCTCTCGGACCTGGTGCTGATCGGGTGGCGACCAGGCCCACACAGCCCACCACCCCCAGGTCAACCTTAGGGTGGCTGGAGGTCATCTCGCGCCCTCCGGCGCCCGGTTCTGCGGTTGGGGAGAGGGTTTAACGGCGGTCCACGATCTCTCACTCCGGACCATAGACTGAACCACGGCCGGGAGCGAGAGGGCAACCAGTCCGACTGCCGCGATCAACTCACGGCGCTGCGATGCCCAGGCGCTGCACGCTTGGGCGGAATGCCTAAGCGTGCAGCGCCGTGTCCACAACAACATCGCGATAGTCGCCGCAGTGATGACATCCGGGCGTCTCCTGCTGGCCTATGCAACACAGGAACTGGCCAAAGGAACCGTGGATCATCTATCTCTGCGCCAACTTCCATATAAATACGTTTAACGGTTTACACGTAATTGACTAACAAACATCCCAATACCTTCACAACTTCAACACTCAAAATAATAGTAGCATTAGTATGGACGTAAAAGCGTTCCTTTTTTTAGACATAGGATGGGAAAAAGTAAATGGGACGAGATGTTTGTTTACCATTCATTTGAATTTGGCACTGCCGTTCCCGTGCACATTACATGCAGAACATTCCATTTGAATATTGAGGGCCCAGCCTCTGTAACTGTGTAGATCAAGTTTGTATACCAATTGAATAATGGCACACTTTTTATGTATATCTTGGGGTCTTCATTCAGCGAAAAATACGTTTTACCAACGTTTTTTGTTTTATAAAGTCTTGCCAACATATTCGATTACCGATAAATTTTGTAATTGCTTGCGTATTCTTCAGTTCAAAGATAGGTAGAATTTTCAATCACTTGAAAATCTTAAGTAATAAATTTGGCGTTCTGAGAGAGTTTTTATGGCAAATCTGGTATATGATTCTTTACCGACAATTTTTTATAAACTCGACCTAAAAAGCAGTGTGTGTAGTTAGTCCATAAAACTACAGAACCAGTTTCGTCCGTTTTAATTGGGAAACTTTATGTACTGAAAGTAGGCTTGGATTTTGGAGACTTATTAATGTCGATGTGTGTGTGTGTATGTGTGTCTCTGTGTATGTGTATGTAGTAGCTTCCTAACACAAAGTATGTTGTCTGGTTAAAACGACAAGGGATAAAAATCAATCGAAATTGACATTATTTAAATCCTTCTACAATTAAATATGCTGACTGTATATGGACGGATAAATTATTTATTCCTGCTCGTTACAATATATGCTGATCTTTATTTCATAGCGCGCTTGAGTAGATTGCAATATTCATCATAATACTTGTGTATCATCGAGATAATTTAAAGTTCATCTACAGTTCCTAAATTTGTGCAGTATCACATACTGAGTTGAAATCTTACAGTACGTTATAATACGTTAGTTAATTTCCAAGGGATATCATAAATGTAATTATCATATTTCTGATCTTAACGCTCTCTTGGACTGTAACCCAGGAGTTTCGCAGTGGAAGAGCCACGCTTCGGCACGAATGGGCCGGCTCGACCGGAGTGATACCACGGCCTCACAGAAAACCGGCGTGAAATAACGTGTGCGTTGTGTTTCGTCGAGTGAGTGAGGGTACCGGAGGCCCAACCTCCCCGCCCTCCTGAGGGAGAGAGGAGGGGCAAATTTTAAAGACTGGCAACGCATTTGTGACTTCTCTGCGTTGCGGGTGTCCATGGGCGGCGGTAATCGCTTAACCGTCAGGCGAACCGCCTAGGCGTTTGCCGATTATACCATTAAAAAAAAACTAACATCACCAACAAAAGTTACTGGCAGTAAGTACTCTATTAAATAACAGGAAAAAGAAACTGTTATTCAACACTTTCTTCATCAATTACAAAAAAGAACATGTTATAATGAAGCACATTAAACTATTCATTCAGTACCTAATAAAACAGTGACGTCCACGCAATACCGCGGTGTTGTTCTTAATCTTGTAATAACATCATAGCATAAATATTTGGCTCGAGAGTTCACACATGTTTGTGTAAAAGTACGTGGGTTTGTTTTATGGAGTAGCTCTTTTTTTTCTCTCGGTTTAGTCACAAAGCCATGTGGTTAGTTAGTAAAACAGCTATTACATTTGCGGTTTTATCATCTTAACGTTTTGCCAAATTACAGTTTCACGGTCAAACATTACTATTGCTGTTGGCTTATGAGATAATATTAGAATTTTTGCACGCTTTTGCAATATAATTAGGATATAATGATATGTTCTTGTGTTATGTGAAAATACAATTTTTCTACAGATCAATCGCATGCAAAATCTGTTTAAACTTATTGTTTTCTAATTTGGATAGACGCTAACGTTTATACTAAATTCTAATAGTGCTAAAAAGATTATTTTTATCAAGATCAGTTTAATTTTTATTGCTAGCTGTTAACACATAAATCGGAAAAAAGAATTATACATCTAACGTGGCAGTCATGCATACAGCCCAAGAGCCTCAAGATTTGCCGTGATTATCTTATCAGCTCGTCTTCCTTTTCTTATTTAAAACAAAAATATGTACTATTTTCGTCAGTCATATCGGACGGTCTTTAAAATGACAATAGAATTCAACTACCTCAGCTAATTATTCTCAGCATTCTCATCCATTTTATTTCAAGATTCCGTCGAAATTATCGTCATAAATAACGATTATGTTATTTCGCTGCGTATGAAATTGCCACTCTTGGAGCCTTTTGGGAGTGGCCGAACGGGCGAAATTTTGGATGGGAATCACACACCATTGCATTATACACATAAGGTTGATTTTGGCATATGGTCTTCATTTCACACTCCTTTGTTGTAATCGCTGCCGCAAATTCAGACAAAGGCATTTGATTGTGCGCATAAGCTGTTAAACGATGCTACATTGCGATTTTGGGAGTTTCAGAAGCTTATTATACAGCGATAGCGAGGCAAAATGACAATGCTTATTACGATTTGCTGTGGTCAATATATAATAATGTACGTGCGAAGTCGTTTTATCGACAGTCTTTGTGTTTAGAAATTGGAAAGATTTGGTCGGTAAATTTTGGACTTTATTACCACGATCTTGTACTGTGGATGGTATTAAATATAATGTACAAAGCTATCATGAACAATGTCCAATCAGGCGTGCATAGTTTTTAAGTGATACTAAATATAGATCAAATAAATTGCACGTCCGTACTACTACTAATGTGCCGGCAGTAAGTGGTAAATGTATAGTAACGGTGGTAGATATTCTTGATCGCAGAAGATCTTTTGAATAGACAGGAACCGCAAAGGACAAATGTTAAGTCAAAAATAGTTTATTTTTCCAGCAGCAAACTGTAGGTCAATTCTGCTAAAAACTCATCTCGAACTTTTTTGTCGCCTTGCCAGTAAACATAGTAACCAACTGTTATTGCAATAGTTATGTAATGTAAAACTCAAATTATAACGGCTGACTGAGTTTGTTGGTAGGTTTAAACAGAATTGGTCAGTTTAAACTGATATTTTATTTTTGGCTAGATAGTCAAATTCAGAACAGGAAGAAGTGAAACATATGTTATTTGTGGCAGATAATATGTACGAAATTATTCACGCCATTTTCATCGCATTGCCCAGCCAAATAAATAATTACTGAGCTAGACTACCGTGGACAGTTAGCTGGACCTGTGCCAACGTTCAACCAAACAAACGATTTAGTCCCTTTAAGTGTAGATTAATATTATTGTTGTGGTTCCCCTATATAGCAAAAATAATCACACATCATTGGATCTTCGATATAAAACAGTACAAAGTGATATAGACCAAACTGTATGCCAAATGAATAGTTAAAAAAAAATTAAATATCATACATGATTATGAATTTTACATTATAAATACATGTTCAACTAAAATATTGTCAAGGAAATAATCGAATTTCTAAGTTACACTTCTTTGCTTATACTTAATTTTGATCCTTAGCCATGAGAATACGACGAAAAAGAAGAGTATTTTCAGGGTTCCGTACCTCAAAAGAAAAAATGGAACCCTTATAGGATCATTTTGTTGTCCATCCGTCCGTCTGTCTGTTTGTGAAGACGCTTTATCTCGAGAACGCGTCGTATCGAGTTAAAATTAAAACGATATACTTAGGTCTAGTCTCTCGATGCTGTGAAAAAATCAAACTTCTACGTTAACGTAAAAAAGATACGGCTGTTTATGCGTAAAAACGTATATATTTTTGACACTTAAGGAAATCGAAATTTATAGGGTATTTTCCGTTGACCTAGAACTATGAAATTTGGCAAGTAATACCGTCTTATACTGCAAGTATAGGGAAAATCTGAAAACTATATATTTGTAATTAAATCATAAAAAAACAGGGTCTTTATGCAAGGAACGGCAACAAGCTTAAACAGATTTTTCTATAAATTTGTACGGAACCCTCGGTGGGGGAGTCCGACTCGCACTTGTTTGTTTTTAAATTTAAGGACACTTTTGCCAATCAGAGCGCTAGGCTCTGATCGGCAAAACTGTCCTTAAATTTGACAGCTAGTTTTGTTGACTGCAGGGAAGGCTTTGTGATTTAAGTGGCAAAAGATATGTGATGCATAAATAGCTGTTTCATATCTAGGTGTTCTATGTGTCTGTTCTTTGTTTGTTAAGGTTTGTTAAGGTCTCCCGCGACAGAGAATTTAAAAAAAGAACAAGCGTTATCTTAAAAAAAAGAAGAATTTAGAACTTTCTCAATAACAGCGCGGTGTCTGGAAATGTTCCCGTTAGACCACAATACCTATACCCTATAGTAGTCTAGTTACGTGGAGTCTTAATCGTATCAGTCTGCAAAATGTTAATCTTATACACTTTTGCTAGCCTGTATAGGAATCACAATATCTATGTATGTACTAAACACAACCTAAAACATAATATATTGAACCATAAAAAGTTAGAACTCAGTTCAAATGTGTTCCAGCACACGATCTATGAATTCATAGTCGATTTACACAAATGTGGTATCATTAGATACGCCTTACTACCATAGCGTGGCTTGGAAATCAAATAAAAATATGTTAGATGTAGCCAAATCTAGTTTTAAGAACTTCTCGGGCTTTTAGATTAATTTTACGTCTATGCTAAAAGAAAATATTTGTGGTAATTTGAAAGTAAAGATCTGAATGATACTTAGAATAACGTTTAATTTCCGTTACGCTTTTTAACAAATTTTCACACCTACATACATATATACCAGCTACTAGAGTCTATAATAGAATTTGATCAATATTTTTGTTGGCAAATACGCAATTTTTTTGTATGCATATTAATGGTAAATGTTTTAATATAATTCTACTTTTTCATAAAATACATAATAGTAGATTATATTTTTCTATAAATTCACATTTCTGGTAGTTATTTAAATCTAATCAATCTTCTGATTGCATTAATAATAATCGTATAATTCTATAATCATCATCACACACTACATGACCACAACACGCAGGCCACGACAAAAGATTGAAAAGTTATCAACATTTTATTATTTTATATGTATATTCGATCTTTATTCAAATTGTAATCAGTGACAATACATAAATCAATATCCGATTAAATTCAATTCGTACAATTATCATATCATTCAATATTATTAGTGGTGACTACTCTAGATCGCATTCTCAAAATTATTCGATCAAAGATCCAAAGATCGATTCAAAGGTGTGACGACTGGCTAGCAGATTAAACACAAAACTGAATTGGATATGCAAATTTTCTATTGCATTACCATTTTTCTTTACATTGTTATTAAAAATATTTTCTTTTGAAAGTAAAAGTGTTTGGTTCGGATTGCGAGAATTAGATTAATTTTAACATGTAACCTACTATATATATTAGTTGCAGTTTATATAAACCTATCGATTGCATGTCTATTATCACAGACTGTAAAAATTACTTTATTGCGGCTAGTTATCCCATACAGGAAACAGCATAGAAATACTATACTGCATTAATCAAGGTTACCTGCATTGCGCAAGCCAAATTTGTATGGAAGTAGTATTTCTGTTATACATAATATAACATTATTTCAGTTAAATTAATAGATTTATGTAACAAATAAATTAATGGATTATATTGGACATAAATTTTATGATTATTTAAAATATTCAATTTCAACTTATAATTAAAATTATAGTTATTATTGATTACTATTAAATTTATAACAGTTTTTAATAAACATTGAAATGCATGCTGTATTCACCTATTATTAGTTATGCAATTAGTTTTAAACCTATAAATTGTATTATGTATAAATGAATATTTTAATATAACTGTTGATGAATCAAATAAATAAATAAATTGTGTGATAAACTCGCATACCATTCGGCTTGTTATTCGTTTGTGACGGATCAGGTGCTAATGTGATTGCAATAAACGATATTGGTGTAATATGACCGATGAATCGCCTTTTCATCGAGACCATTATTCATATTAAAAATGGAGCCTACGGTATGTGAATTCGATTCAGTTGTTATTACATTTGGGTCAATTTGAATTCTGCGTCGTTGTAGAAGATTTGTGTGGCAGTTAATTTGATGTAACAGATGAAGAACGAATATTTACTTATTTTTCAATGGTAAATCGTTTATTAAAGTTAAGCATTTTTATACACTTTTCTTGTGTTTCAAAGAACATTTACAAACGTGTGAAAGTATTTCGGTAAAAATGATTTTATTAATATTTTTATACATGATATAAATGTTATTGCATATTCTTTTAACATTTACTAACTCCGCGGACGGGAAGAAATAAGTCGTTATTTTCTATACTGCCTCTTCTTTCTTTTGTACATGTTCGTAGTCACATTATATTAACAATCGGTAACTTGGATTAGTTTTCTTTTTATAGTTTAGTTGACAAACAAGCAGACGTATCGCCTGATGGGAAGTGATTACCACCGCCCATGGACACTCGCAACACTAAAAGAGTCACAAGTGCGTTTCAATTCGTGCCTATCTAAAATTATTCGATTCACCTAAAATATGCCAATGTTCTACGCTTATATCACGCACCAGCATAGCAATATTTTTAATGATTATTTAAATGATACACATAAGCTTTATTTTAATGGTCAATAAAGTTACAAAAATGTTTATGTTTCACTGTTATGATAAGGATATATGTACGATAGTCGTTCAATCTATAGCTTGACTGTTTACCCATTATGCTGCGAGCTGACTTTACAGGATGCAAAGGACTCAATGAAAATAGTATTTTAAATATCCTTATCTTTTCTTTGGTCTACTATGAGAAGAACATGTATTTATATGACGATTTAAATTTTGAAATTTATAGGGCTTATGGAGTAAAAGATTGCATTGGTCAACAGAGAGAGCGATGGATGAAGACTACTAGTATGGTTTTTATATAGATATCATATTTCCGAATCGTATATTGAATAAACAGGCAGAAATCTGTATAAAAACATAGTGATATCTTGTAGGAGACCATTGTATGTATATTGTATTATTTTTCTTATTCGATCTCGATTCCATAGCACCCAACTCGAACTTTTCGAAGTTATGTCCGTAAATAGTTAATTATCATTGGCCTTAACGATTAAGGACGACATTGTGAGGAAACCTGCATGTCTCAGAATACTCTATAATGTTCTTAAAGATATGTGGTCTGCCAATCCACCCTAGGTCAGTATGGTAGACTATGACCTAATTCTTCTGACACCGAGATGAGGTTCGACCCCAGCAATTGGATTATTAATCAGGGGCACACCGGTGGCCAGACGCTATAGGTTATCAATTATGTTTGGTATTCCAACAATTGACAAGTTAATAAAACAACGAATACTTTTATTACAAAATCCATGAAAGAGTAAGCAAAGAGTTTGTGGAAGCTTACATACAGACTGCCACATATAATTTGCTTACTGTGCCCATGGCCAAATAGGTATTACTACTGCTGTCGTAAAATATTTTAATGGCAAAGGTTCACTGTTTTCCGCTTCGGCTTTTGTTTTTACGGCGCTATAGATGTTGAAAGGTGACCAGTTATGGGGTTGGAGTCAGCAAAATATTTATGTCGGTTTAGTGTTAAGCTTTTTTATTTGCATTTAATATTATTTGAGTAATATTGGCTGTGTTTATTTTCTTTGATGTTGGTACTAAACATCATCATAAATTCATACGGCCCGTAAAAATAATATTAATATTTTATTTTCATGACCTTAGAGTTGTCCTACTAGGACATACTTTACGAAGCTTGTAGCTGTTGCTACGCAGGTTGTCAAGCGTGGAAACTCGCGAAGTTGACGCGCCGTTTCTCCGTGAACGGAAAAAACGCTCGACGCGCCGCGCGACGCGACGCCTTACGCGCCGCGCAACGCCCCGCATCTCCCTAAACGAAGCCTAATGCTTGTCAATTCAATTGGTTATATGACACACTAACCTTCTAACGAGGAATTTCTACAGTGAAGCTCAATAACACTTAACCTATACCGACAATCGGAGTAATAGCTGTTATACACGACGTGGGTGTTAGGTGTGTATTAGAGTACTTGTTCGAGTTATAATTTATTTATTTATTTATTTATTTATTTCTCCTCACATAAAGTTACTTACAACTAGTTACATTGTACATTCTTTATTATATTAATATGTGAGGAGCTGGTGTCTGTGATAGGCATGGAATGCCTGTGTTACAAATCACCAGGTCCCCACCCCTCGGACAATGGAAACATATAATAATATCCTTCATACCGAATTTCGGTCATGGTGGAAAGTCTTAACGGAGACTGGCTATCTGTGCAGGAGATATTATAGTGCACAAGTGTGTGCGCAAACACAATTGCACTCTCTGTTCCTTAACTCTCATGATCCGATGGGACGGTAATCCGACTTGACCGGAGAGATCAGGCGTAGGACCAACGGCTTTACGTGCTTTTCGAGGCACGGGGGTGTATAACACCGCCAACTTCCTAACTTCAGGCCCGTATTGAGATTTCTTAACAAAAAAACTCAATAACTTTTTGTTGGCCCGACCCGGGATTCGAACCCGAGACCTCATGCACAGCAGTCACTACCGCTGCACAACGAAGGCAGTTATTAGTATATTACTACAAACATGAAACGACATCGTGAGAAAACCTGCATGTCTGTGAGTTCTCCATAATGTTCCCGAATATATGTAAAGTCTGCCAACCCGCACTGGACCAGCGTGGTGGACTATGGCCGAACTCTTTTCACACTGAGAAGAGGCCCGTGCCCAGCAGTGGGACTGTTTAATACAGATTTGATATTATTATTATAAACTAGCAAACTTGCAAGTAACCAGTGTGATTTATAGTGCATGTATACGCAAATAGCAAGCCTATTAATTAAGCTATTCATGCGGGCTGAATGCGTGAGTCATACGATGTCCTTGTACAGATGGCTTGCGTAAGTTGTTTATGGTGCAATGCAAGTTACTTGCGTGGACTATATGCATAACAAGTGCGTGCTACGTGCTTGCGCTAATTTTATAGATTGCTGCCGCAGGAGCCTTGCTTTGATCGTTTTTATGCGGCATAAAACCCGCATCAACTTGCACATGTAACCCGCGACGTGTACAAGAGCCATAAGTTTATATGCGCAAGATACTCATATATAGATACTCACACATTAGATGTGTAATTCGAACAAGTTACTTGTGCGGATGACTCGCGTCACTTGTTTATGGTTCTTGCCCACCGTATACCATGCAAGTAGGTGGTGCTAGATGCGCAATGTATTCACGCGTGCTAATCACCTCATCATACGCATTACTTACGCGAGATTCAAATCGATCGCTTACATGACACATTCCGCATAAACTTGCGCATGTAACCCATATCATGCACAAGAGCTATAATTTGTATGTAGCTTCCGTCATCACACGTTCACTATTGACATTCAAAAAGGCGTTGCTAACCTTAAAATCTAGCCGCAGAAATAAATCAATAGTTGGCGTATAAATCGAGTGTCGCGTGTTAACCCCGTATAAAGCATTCACCCTGAGTCTCACGTGGTTAATATATTCACCAGTTTTATGTGGGTACCAATATCCCCTAATATAAATCCACGTTCAACTGATAGTTGTTGTTTAGTGTGTCGGGCTGAAATGGTAGGGTATTTCAAATTCGTGTAGATAGAAAATGTAGCACCTACCTATGTTTATATATCGCTATTTGTATAACTCCGTCTAGCAATAGTTAAAGGGCAAATAATATACATATAAAATTATATTAAGTTCAGTTCTGTGTTTATAATAATAATAATATTCTATCACATGTACACACAACACCATCTAGCCCAAACTAAGCATAGCTTGTACTATGGTTACTAGACAATGGATAAACATACATATATACTTTTTTTTTGTAAATACGTACATATTTTTTTTTTTTTTTTTTTTTTTTTTTTTTTTTACAACACTATCTAGCCCAAACTAAGCAGAGCTTGTACTATGGGTACTAGACAATGGATAAACATACATATATACTTCTTTTTTTGTAAATACATACATATTATACATAGAAACACCCAGACCAAGACAAACATCCATGTTCATGCACACAAATGTTTGTCTTGTGCGGGAATCGAACCCGCGACCTCAGGCGTGGCAGTCGGTTACACTAACCACTACGCCATCGAGGCCGACTTAATATGGAAGCTATAATTATTTTTATGAAGTTTTTATGTGTTAAATAAAGCATACTGCCCATTTAGTGCCTTAAAGTAAAGTCCAATCGTTAAATGTACATAGAAACTAAATACAATGCAATCTTGCATTTTGCATGTGGGTGAACCTAAGAAATTAACTTACTACAAAAAAAGGGATATTATCACACACAGTCAGAAAAATCTAGAATAGTAAAAAATAATGTATTGAATAGATACGTTTTCTTCAAAAGATCAAATATAATTTCTCGTTTATTTCGTGGAAAATAAGCAATGATATTTTTACAAACGGAAGCCATTTACCACTTATTTGTTATCTTTTCGTATTAGATATGCTGCCAAGACAAAAATCACGATGATGAATTTGTATTTTTTCTGTGTTAAAAAAAAACAAACTAGCTCAAACAGACCTGAAAATTTAATAATTTCCAAATAAATTATAGACTGTCTGATGTCGTTTTCATTTGGCTGCCACCACAATGTGAATGAAATAAATAATATAAAATAAACATAATCAATTCAATTTATTGAGTAAAGTTCAAAAACTCAATGCAAAAATGGGAATTTCTAAAAAAAATAAGTCAGACCACCTAAAATATAGAGATTTGATCAAATTTCTTCATTTTAACCCATTTCAACGATTTTTGGTCCGAATATATCGATTTTACTTGACAGCCCTACCGATTTCGCATTTTTGCTTTCGAGACCACTGCTTGAGAGATACTTCAAAAATAAACTACTAAATATAATAGCTATAAATATAAATCAGTTGTAAATTCGACTTGGATTATTTTATGTTCATTGCTGCTTTTTATTGTACCTTCAATTCAGCATAACGATCAGTGCGATAATGCTACAGCGAACTTATCCATGAACTTAAAACTGAAGTAGTTTATTGCTTTCATTTTAAGATTCGTAAGTATGAAACCTTATTTCATTGTCCTATGATATTTTGTCGATTGATAGACTGATATATGATGACTCAAAGTAGACTGGCACGGATGGCGTAGTTGTGTAAGTGGCGCCTCCAAGTGTATATCGATGGCTTAGAGTGAAAATCTCGGATATTTAATTCTAGGTTTATTTATTTTCTTATATTTCTGGAAAGAGAATCTCGTAACGCACAATCTTGTTTCACGCGTAATTTGATTCGATACTTGTAGCGTATGATCTTGAATGCATACCTCGTAACTACTCGCTCGAGTCAGTTTGGTGTGATAACCACGCGACGGTACGTCAAAACTTGTCGAAAAATTCAAAAACTAGAGAAATAAGTGTTTTGTGACTTTTTTATTAACTCTAAAGACTGTTTTATGTTTTATTAGATTGTTAACTTTTGCCTAATACTTTATATATAAATATTTTTCTACATCGTTATTACAGAGCGCAGTTTTTTGTGCCTCCTGAACAGTTACGTATTTCGCATCTACGAGGTTTTTACTCTAAGGCATCGATATGGGCATTGAACAAAGATTTAGTTAAAGTAACAGTTAGGATAACATAGCTCACTGTATTGTAGATTTGAACCTCATATATCCATCCATCCAAAACTTAAGTGCTTTGCAAGTGTCGGTGTAGCAATCTCCATCTTTCTCTTTCCAATGCCATCTCCTTCAGTTTCTTATAAGTTTCAACTTCCACAACTTCTTTCAGTTGATCAGGGTACCTTCTTCTTGGTCTTCCTCTCTTCCTTCTTGCTTCTATCTTTCCTTCCATTATGTTTGTGATAAGATTATCATGTCGAATCATGTCCTATCATTTTACCCCTTCTGTTCGCTGTGTTTCAAATTTCACGTTTTTCAATTACTTTTGTTAATATTTCTGTATTAGTAACGTTTTCTGTCCAGAGCACTTTCTCGATTCGACGCCAGCACCACATCTCAAAAGCTTCTAACCTTTTCCGGTCTCTCTGTCTTAAAATCCACGTTTTGCAAGCGTATAGGGCAATGCTCCAGATATAAGACTTAATTAGATGTTTTGGATATATTTATTAATTTTTGAAGTGAATACATGTTTCCTTTTGTGGAAGGTCTGTTTTGCAATCGTTATTTTAGTTTTTATGTCTTCTGTTATTACATTACCTAGATATTAAAATTGTTTTACTTGTTCTATTGGGTTATGGTAAAATTTTGATGGACTAAATTTGTGTGATTTGCAAATAATTGTACCAAGCCTGTGTGTTCTGTTTCCGCTGTTGGAATAACTGTAAAGTCCCCTGTAAAACGGAAACATACCTAATGTGGGAGTGGTTTTAAAAAAATCAACGTAACTATTTGTTCCCATCGTTTCAATGTTTGCTAACGATTATTTAAAAGCCGAATACATACGGGTGTTTACCTTCCAAAACTCCTTGTTTTAGGCTAGAAAGCGTTGATATTATATTAAAAATGGATCCATTGGGCATTATCATCACTAGCATTACACAACTAATAACATAAAACGCCAGTACTACCTGTCGCTCAGTTAGTTTTAGTAGTCAAAATACACAATGCTAGCTTTGTTACTAATAACACAACTGCTTATTAACATTTAGTAGCAAACATTAATGGATATTGGTTAAAGTAAAAGTCAGCATACCATTAGAACTAATGGTATTGGTTATCAAAGGTAATGGAAAAACTCCGCACTGCATCAAATTTTCGGTAAAGCTTGCCTGCTTTCTACTTTCATTTGTTATTTTTGATTTTATTACCCATTGAATTTGTAGCAAGAAAATTATTTTGCCTCTTTATTTAAGTAAATGCAATCTTATATTATGTAGTAGGTAGGTAGCAATTTAATGTTCTGGTGGTGCAGTGAAAGTGAAAGCGATTGTTGTGAATAAGGTCTCGAGCGTGATGCCCGAGTGAAGTAGTGTTATTAGGTTATATGTGTAAAAATTGTCAGTAGCAGCTTAAGAGTGAGCATAATTTTAGTATGAATGTCATCCAGACCGAATTTTGGTTTCAGCGGTCAACCTTAACAGAGACCGGTCCGAACCGGTTTGTGCAGGTAATATTATAGAGCACAAGTGTGTGCGCAACACAAGCAGCACTCTCTATACTGTCACTCTCATGAGTCACTATGAAGTCTGATAAGAAGTCAAACTACCATGACTGGGAAGAGATCAGGCGCAGGATTAGCGGCTTTACGCGCTTTTCGCAGATTAAACACCAAATTATTTACTCGGGTTTGTTATTTATAATTTCTGGTCAGAAAAATTCAATAACTTTTCTTTAGTCTGTCATAGGAATCCAACTCGAGACCTTAAGCTGGTATATCTGTATTTGCTATCGCCCCTCCAAGGCACTAATTTATAAATAGCGTTTACTCAACAAATCAACAGTTTCTAATTACGTTATTGCACTCAATTACAATTAGTCCGTGCACTTACAATGTTTAAAGCTGAACTATAATAAATTATTATGCCATGGTACTACGAATAAACCATTCACATTTGACTTGTGGGAAAACATGCACCTGAGTTTGCATTCTAATTAACTAGCATGTGTAATCTAATCATTATAAATCCATCGAGTGTTCTCTGAGGGAAAATGAATTGAGTCACTTGAAGGGCATAATTTGTAAAGGTGGCTTGTTCAGGGTGCTTTTTAAGTATAGGTACATATTCAAAGAAGTTCTAGCATTCATTAACACTTTGACCATCAAGTCAAAAAAAGAAAAGCGTGCTCTCGGTGGCAAGCTACAATTTCATCCTTTAATTTGTCATTTTGTCGTGACCGTGGCGTGCTGGACACATTTTTCTTTGTCATTATACATGACTGGCGATCAAAAAGTATGGTTAAGGAAATGTATACTAAACATATACACATACGTAAGTATAATTATATAGCTGTAAGACCTCTTATATCCAGGCACAGGTGTATCACACCCGCTTTACGCCAGGTATGTTTTGGCTCCCAACATAATTGGGGCCGTGTTTATTAGTGTCTACAAGAAACAGATCCAGAGCTCCTGCTTTTAAGAATTTATTTTAATGACAGTGGTAATGCATGCAACGATGGCACGACGACAGCACGGGGTCTGTACTGTGCACTATATACTGCAATAGGCCTTTTTACGTAGGGCCTAATTCAATAGCTAATAAAATGTATAATATGTATTAAATCTCTACTTACCCTTGGATATAAAAGCGTGATTACGTACGTATGTAAATTCAGTCTTCAAATAGAATCTCTTAAATAGAAAATTCTAATTTAGTGAAACTAATTTTAACGGATTCACACTACAGCGAAGTTTGAGTTGCTGTTAATGTTATTGAACGTTCCACTGGCTTCAAATTCAAACAAATCTAGCTGCCAAGAGCGGTTTAATACTAATACAATGTGTTAATAAATTAAAGGTAAAGATGAAAGAAGTTTGTTTAGAACCAAAAGTTGGCTTAAGTTGAATCGATTTCAATTAATAATGAACAGATACTTGAATATTCGATTCAAAAGCCGAGTGGTGAAATTTTCGTTGTATTTGAGATTTTGTGGTCTTATCGACCCCACGCATGGCATAGAGGTTTAAATGATCGTTTCGCCGATGCCACTTTGCCAACGGAGCTACTACTGGCTGGCTAACTACGCAGGAGATATTATAGTGCACAAGTGTGTGCGCAATCACAAGTGCACTCTCTGTTCCCTAACTCTCATGATCCGATGGGACGGTAATCCGAAACGACCGGAGAGAGATCAGGCGCAGGACCAACGGCTTTACGAGCTTTCCGAGTTACGGGGGTGTCACACCACCCAACTTCCTAACTCCGGGCTCGTATTGAGATTTCTTAACTGAAAAACCCAATAACTTTTTGTTGGCCTGACCCGCGATTCAAACCCGAGACCTCATGCACAGCAGTCGCATTCACTACCGCTGCGCAGGCGTATTTGTATAGCAATTACAACCCTTTTTTATATATTTTACTCTTATAAACGAACAAAGAATTTGTCATAGATAAGTCAAAATTTATTATCGAAAAATGGCCTCATATTTATTTTCGAGCACTCATTAGTCATTACATTAAACTTCCTTTAGTTACACCCCGCCATGTTCAGATCGCTTTTCCTTCGAGAAAAATGATGGTGTCATATTCAATCAATATTCAATACATCCACATATTTTTATTTTATCGTCAAATTATAATAACTTGATTGATATTTTTTATACCATTGTTAGGTGCTTTTCAAATGGGATATCAGTTACTAAGGAAAATTATGTTCAAAAACATTTGTTAAAAAATATACGTAACAATAACGTAGGCTGGTAATGGTGTATTTAATGTTACAAAAAGCTTTCAAATTATCTCTATAATAATTTATACATGAATATGAATGTGTATTGTCTAAAGTATATGAAAAAATAACTACATTTCTAGCATTCAAGTAATCATAATCATCCATCCAATTAGATTAACGCATATATTATGATTCCTTTAATATTCTATCACATACACACAACACCATCCAGCCTAAACCAAGCAGTGCTTTTACTATAGGTACTAGACAATGGATAAACATACATATATACTTTTTTTTTATAAATACATACATATTATACACAGAAACACTCACACCAAGACAAACATCCATGTTCATGCACACAAGTGTTTGACTTGTGGAATCAAACCCGCGATCTCTGGCGTGGCAGTCGGTTACACTAACCACTACGCCATCGAGGACCTAATATATAGAGAGAAAACTACAAATAAATATCATACCTTTAAAATTAAACTACTATGTACGGATTTTATCGCGTTAACGAATACTACGCACTAATTTTAAGCTAATTAAACTATTAAAACTATTTATGTCGGCCTCGATGGCGTAGTGGTTAGTGTAACCGACTGCCACGCCTGAGGTCGCGGGTTCGATTCCCGCACAAGACAAATATTTGTGTGCATGAACATGGATGTTTGTCTTGGTCTGGGTGTTTGTATGTATAATATGTATGTATTTACAAAAAAAAAAGTATATATGTATGTTTATCCATTGTCTAGTATCCATAGTACAAGCTCTGCTTAGTTTGGGCTAGATAGTGTTGTGTGTATGTGGTAGAATATTAGAATATAAATATATTTAAGTATACACTTTCCCCGACGTTTCGGTTGCTTTCCAGCAGCCATGGTCACGGGGAGACTAAGATGGTAGCTGTCTCAATGTTCCAGTGTAGCTATTTCAAAGTACCCGAACATTATTTAATCATTGGTGTTTCTATTTAAGCAGAATGAACTCAAAGTATCGTGAAGTCTAGCTGTGGTTTGCTTCTACTTGGGTTTGACTATTTGAATTAACATTCGCGTAAACAGAAGACAATATTATGTAAATATCATACCCTACTTACATTATTATTAACGTGAAACCTTGTGAAACTTATTGAATACTACCAATGCCTCAGAAACTGTTTTTCTGAGACAAAGGTACTCTATGCCCTTTCCTGTAACCCTGGCGATATGTATGCAAAATTATATTATGTTCGGTCGAAAAGAGAAGAGAAGAACGCGTGAAAACGTAGCAAAGAAATAAAGAAACTCAAATTCGCATTTATGATATTAGAATATTAGGAAGTAATGATATTTGTTACTCAATCACGTATAAGCTTTAAAACGAGTTTAGATGCAATTTGACATACAGATCGACCATATCTTAGAGCCTTAGTTCCTAAAGTGGTCTAGTGGGGTCCACCCCCAGGGGTCCACGGGCGACTCGACGGGCGTCTACGATGGCGTGACAAAAAAATGGGGGTTCACAATTCATAAGCGAAAATTTATTTGCTTTCGATAGTGAAGAACTAAAATGTTGATGACTGATCAATCTATTACACCACACTATACACCTATCAATGTGAGCAGATAATGACGGATATTTTGAGGAATACCAATAATTTTTGGTCCGAATATACCAATTTTATTTGGAGGATTCAATTTCGAGCTGCAGGGGGTCCACCGAAACCAGCTAAATTATAAAAGTGGTCTGTGAGAGAAAAAGGTCTGGGAACCTCTGTCTTAGAGTAACACACAATACTTTTTAAACCGATAATGTTGCCATGGTATTCACACAGCACAGACGACGGTCAGTAACTACAACTAATACAATTTTGGTGGCTCTACCGCTCGTATTACAAGTCTAGCATATCAAATACATCATGTTTCAAACGCGTTATACCAACGCCTATCCACGAAGCTCATGTCTATGAATAGAACCATGAATATTTTATAAAACGACCGAGAGTTTACCCACGGGACGCACAACAGGAGACAATGAGATAGCAATTATAATTTATGAACGATATAGTCGGGACGGCTTTCCGTATTCCATTCGTGTGCTGTGCAAACTACGTCTTTCAAGAAAATCTATGAGGGAACTCTGTGTCCTATCATTATACGGCTGAAATACTTAAGACTGTGACTAGGGAAAATATAAGCGGCTTTTAGTCGTACTAGAACTTATATAGGTTAAATTTACCATTTGTCTAGCATTTGTGTAAGATATTTTCCTCATAGGTTTAGGGGTTCTTTAATTGAATTTAACAATTGTTAAAATAATTTTAAATATATAGATACAGACATACATATACTCAAGCTTTTATATGTCTATCTTATCTTATCTTAATTCGGGGGGCCAGTCTGTGTAGACCGGCGACACTTCGACCCAGTGGGATCTTTTGTGTCGGCCCCGAGGTATATCCCTGAGCTATCTCCCTATAAATGTACATCAGTCGCAGCGTACACTGAAGTCTTCAGGGTTCGGATATGCCAATCCCATCAGATCCATCCTTAGTCCGGCCAACGCCTCACATTCACACATCCATTGTGATATGGACTCGTCCTATTCACCACAGGCTCTGCAGATCGAATTGGTTGACAATCTCAATCTGCACAGGAAGTCGTTGGTGCCAAAATGACCAGTAAACGCTCCTGTGAGCAGGCGTATTTGGCCCTTGTTGTACCCGCAGAACTTCCGGGTAACGCTCGTGGCTCTGTTTGCAATTAATTTCTTGGAGTGTTCCAGACCCCTAAGGGCCATCCACTCTAACCTGTATTTATCATTGCCATGTGCATTCAAAGTTGCCTTGACGGTACTCTTAGAGAGACCTACGAATGGCTCGGGGCCCAAAAATAGTTGCTACGAGCCCTTCTTACAACGACATTATATAGTCTCACGACCATATGATATCAGGATAACATTATCCTCGACAAAAACCCTTCTCTCCGTTTGGATAAAATAAATTATTTTAAGAATATAAAATGGCAATAGCCACCAAAGCGCGATGTCTTACACTCAATTAAACCTCTCACAAAATTCCTTTGTTTCACAATAAAACAATGGGTTAACATTTATGTATTCACGGTGTAAATTTAACACAGTACAACTACAAATAGGCACGCCTTGCAAACAAGAATATAAAAGCTATCACGTTGAATGGAAGGCTATTGTGCTGTTGTGACGTCACAACTTGGATATCTGAGGGATTTAGGTTACCATGTTACGCTTGATGAAATTGTAATTGGCTGGAAGATGCTACGAAAATATTCGCCAGAGATTCGCGGGGTATTTTTATCTGGACTTTTTCTGTTATAAGGGTACACGCCCACTCGCGGGGTTGTGTCAAGTGCATGTGCCTCATATTTCTTTAACTGCATGGCTCTGTACATCAACAGTTAAGTAGTTTAACTGAAATGTGAACAGGTAACGAGAAGCAGTAATGCTCAGAAGAAACTGAGTAAATTGAATAAATTACTACATTTACTCATAGGATGAGTGTCATTCTAAGACAGAGCTATAAAGATAAAAGATAAAGATCATTTTATTTGTCATAACATGAGTATATATAAATGCATGCTTGTGATATGAAATGTAATAGACAGTCATATCAACGGTATAAAACCATATAATAAAAAAATAAAAATAAAAAGGCGTACAAAGACACAACAAAAAAAAAATTACGTTAATAATTATGGAAATAATTTAATTTTTGCTACGCGTGAGTTGGACTCGCATACCGACGGATCCTACCAACAGTACTAGTAAACACTGGCACGAGCTTGTATGACGTAGCATACGTATATATATATATATATATATATATATATATAATTATACCTATATAGCCACCAACGCTACACTTATATCCCAGAACAATTAAGCACCCGTACATCTTGCACATTTTGCCAACTATGGTTTAGATCGCTCGTAATAAGGGCGACCCGATTGCCATGTATTGGCATTTCCAGAATCCGTCTTGCTACTGAGAAGTTCGTAACAGTAAGCGCAGCACCAGCGAGGCACTCAAAGTAGACGTCATAGCTAATAGGAACACATTTGCACTTATTGTGTACCGAACTCTAGGAACTATAAAATAACGACAATAGTGAACAAAAATTAAAAGATATAAAGCCGGCCATCATCAGTTATTTAGTAACGGTATGAAAGCGTTGTCCAAAGATTGGCCACCTTCCTACAGCAAACCGGCGTCAGAGTTGTAAGACTTTTGTTTCGTTTCGCCTGGTAAGTAAGAGATTCGGTTCAATATCTCCTTTTCTTAAGCAAGAAGCAGCGATAGCTCAGTGGGGAGACTAACAGACTGCAATGCAGAAGGTCTCGGGTTCGAGCTCACGTCACGCACCTCTGACTTTCAGAAGTTATATGACTTTTCGAAATTATGTGCGTATTGATTGACAATTATCGCCTGCTCCGTGCCTCGGAGAGCACGTTAAGCCTTCGGTCCCGGCTGCAATGAACATCTATGGCAGTCGTTACTGGGAAGTCAGTGCCCTATAATATCCTGACACTGGTCTAGCCTTAGGGTATCGTTAGCCTTCGGGTTGCGGAGGTCAGGTGGCAGCCGCTCCGTGTAAAAACTGATATCCAGTCAAATTCGGTTAGACCACAAAAGCCGACCCCAAGTGACTTGGGAATAATAAAGGCTAGGGAGAAGAAGATTTCCTTTTCTTAAGATTACCCTTTGGAAACCATGCGTGATACCTCTGGTACTGCCGGAACCTAGCAACTAACAAAATGTAAATTCAGTCTCATTAACCACTTTGACGTTGATAAGAGTTACTTCGTGACTTAAATGAATTAATGATTTTTGACTTTAATTTGACTTATAGCAAGCGCTTACCATCAGGTGACTGTAGGCTTGTTTGCCACTTTGTCAAGGAAAATGAGCTTTATGTAACGATGTGATCCTCATTGGCAAAGACAATTCTGAACATTTTTGTATCTAATAGTTGCTTTATGATTAGTGAAAATATGATATAGACTACAAGATAACAATGGGCCGGTAGCTCAATCGATAAGGTTTGGGTTGCGCTTGTAAGTTCAATTCCCATCTTTTGCGCTACCTACCTACGTGTATAAACTCCTAACACAAGCATTTTAGCTTAGTCGGAGGGGTTATAAGAATATTAGTGATTTGATATAAATTACTTTATTCTAAAAAAAAAACTTCATTTTCTTACAATTCATAAGATTCATGAATAAAGTTCTTCATTCTTTTCGCCCAAGCAAACGCAAATTGTAAACGAGACAGCTATTCGTGAAGTAACTATCAGAGAGAGAGAGATCCTATTGGACTCAAATTCTGGACATAGGCCTCTTTCAATTTACACAACAACATCCGGACTTCCGCTTTCTGTTCATAAATATCTTAGTGAACAGTTCCCATATTATTTATTAATATTGTCGAGACCAGAAATGTGGCCGATGGCTATAGGCTCGCTTGCAGTTATTGTATTATAAATGTGAAAGTTATTGAATATCTATGGTTAATTAATTAATGACATGTAAAGCGTTGAATGTATTTGCATGAAACCTGGAGCTCAGATAGACCATTTCTGGGTTGGTTGATTCACTCGGATAAAGACACAGGCAACCCTAGTCTTTGACATTAATAGATTACGTTAGCAATTATATATTATCAAGCAGTTTGCAAAGTTGGAAACATGCATACGCATGTTTGCAACATTAATATTATAAAAAAAACAGATCGGTAATTTATTTTTGCAGTTACAGAATAGTCATGCTGTGTACGTGTAAGTTTTGTGAAATTATTTATTTTAAAATATTGTTATTAATTTTAATTACAAATATTAATAGTAATAATTTCAACTCCTTTAGCTAAACTAAGTTGTTTATGGTGCAACATGAATCTATATGTATAGGTTCACGTTGGTAGTCCAATGAGAGCGAATTTAAAATCACGATCTTTCGATCGCAAAGCCTATATTTCATTATTACTGTAGTTATTTTTTTATTATATTTATTTTAATAAACATTTTGACCAAATATTTTACCTTATTAAACACAACAATTCATGCACATTGCACAGCAATTGTATTCTTTACGACTACAGCACCTAGGCAGCATAATTCAATTTAAATGTCAAAAATATACCCAGAAAACTATTTACCAGAAATATTCGCATATTAACAGTGCATCGACACCGCTGTGTACCACTTTGCCATGGGGGAGCATACAAATATTCTAACAAAAGGTAAGTGGATGATTAATATCCTGCCAGCGCCAGCCAGCGGCTGTTAGACGAAATTATTGTATTAATTAAAGCTACGGTAACCGTCATTACTGAAAGCTTGTAAACAGTCTGTAAAAATGTATTAGTTAGCATTTTTTTAAGGTCTAATAGATTTTTTAATTTGGTGGCGCGGCTGTCGTAAATTATATTGCTGTACATAAGATTTCGAGTGTAATTCCAGGGTACGTGTTATTGGATTTTACTGTAAAAAATTTTGAGTCAGCAAACCCGATGTCGAAGGTAATCTGTAAGCGACTACAACAGCTTAACATCATACAGTTCGCCACAGTATTTCTACCATCATAAGGAAATAAGTTTTTAGGAAATCAGTAAAAAGACGCATCTGCCAGTATTTTTATAATAAATATAAAATATCTGGCAGATATTTTTCTTATGACCGCAGATTTTGCCTCTAATCCGCCACTTGCTGTATAGTAATAAAACTGTGCAATCAGTTAACTATATATATTGAATGCAACAAAAGCTGTTAAAGATTAAGTCCCTGAAGAAGTCCCTGACGTAAGACCATGAACAGCTTAGTTGGCACACCGACGACACGGTTTGTAGAGGTCGCAGGATTCTACTACGTTTATTGTCTTTGCTCTTGTTTATAATTAAGATCCTAACTATAATATAATAAAAATGAATGTGAGTTTGTTTGTTTTTTGTTACGCTTTGACGCTTTTACTAACTCGTCCGATCATGTTAAAATATCACATACATGTTGTCAGAGGTGCAGAAAAGGACAAAAGGTACCTTTTATACAGAAAAAGGACTGTTACTAATCTAATCCAAGAGCACATTTACGCCGGTGAGGCTGCGGGGAAAATCTAGTAATAAATAATGTCCTCCAGACCGAATTTTGGTCACGGCGGCCAGTGTTAACGGAGACTGGCCATCTGCGCTGAAGATATTATAGTGCAGAAATGTGTGCGCAAACACAAGTGCAGTCTCTGTTCCCTAACTCTCATGATCCGATGGGACGGTAACCAACATGACCGGAGAGAGATCAGGCGCAGAACCAACGGCTTCACGTGCTTTCCGAGGCACAGGAGTGTCTAACACCGCCAACTTTCTAACTCCGGGCTGCTATTGAGATTCCTTAACAGAAAAACCCAATAACTTTTTCTTGGCCCGACCCGGGATTTGAACCCGAGATCTCATGCACAGCAGTCGTATTCACTGCCGCTGCGCCTTAAAACTACTCGACCGATCATTGTTAAATGTTGTATACACGTTAGGGGTGCAAAAAAGGATTTACACGTGCGAAGCCGCGGGTAAAATCTAGTAATATAATATAACGAGATGGGTGTAAAAACCCAGGATTCAACCTCTTCGTCTTCATATGACCTTTTTGAAGTGAAATCTTCTTTAGGCGCGTTGAGCACTTTTTGGGTGAACAAAAATCATGGAACTCATGTCATCGTCACCGAACGCTTTCCATGAGCTATATGTATACTGTGTATATATGTATACTTTTTGGGTGAACAAAAAGCGTGAGACTCGCGTCATCGTCACCGCACTCTAGTTACTTCGTTTTCACTTCTATCGACAGTCCCCAAAGACTCCACCGCATGTATGTATTATTCTCTTAATTTTTTATCAGCTTTTTGTAATGTCTCACTGCTGTGTAAAAGCCTCTCCCTTGGTCTTCCAAATCACTCTATTGATGGATATCCCCTGACCTTATGACCTTGTGGCCCCTATATCTCGGAGGTCTTTTGACACACAGAGCCCATATTCAAACTCGACCGAGGGATGACTCCAAGGCGTCTGCACACCAAGTTACAAGTCAATCGGTCCAGTGGTTCCGGAGCTATGCCTGTCACTAACAAACTGTCACTAACAGACAGACACACAGACCCACATAGTGTTTTTATTAACCTCTTCAAAGAAGACTCAGAGATTAATAAATGTGAATGTGAATTTATTTGTTTGTTACGCTTTCAGGCCTTAACTACTAAACTAATCATCGTGAAATTAATTTATACACGTTGTCAGGGGAGCAGAAAAGGATATACGGCATCTTTTATCTAGAAAAAAGGATTTTTAATAATCTAACTTAATTTTGAAATTAAACACTTTATACGGATTTTGTCGCGTTGTTTATTTTATTTTAAAACAGTTTTGTTACATAATTTTGAAAATATTAACACTACTAATTGAAATTTACTACTATTTAAGCTATTTAATTTAATTAGAGCCATCGGCTTGTGACCACGGCCGGTGTAACCTGGTCGAAACGACAAACATATAAAAGGTAAACATTATGCATGATCGCGTTAATACCCGTTACATATTATATATATATATATATATATATATATATATATATATATATATATATATATATATATATATATATATATCATGCAACGCGAAAGTTTAAAAGTTATTAATATAATAAAAGTGTTTTAAAGTAAAATAAACAACGTGCCAAAATCCGTATAAAGTGTTTAATTTCAACTTATAACATTCGCGTAAACATAAGACAATATAATCTAACTTAACCTACATTTACGCGGACGAGGCTGCAGGCGAAATCTAGTTCTACATAAACATTAGAAATACTTAATAATAAATTTTATTATACTAAATTAGTAGCTTTCAGTGATTCTTGCCATCACAGTTCAAAAAATAAAACGGTATATTTATTGCTTGTATTAAAAATGTTTAATTTTGGAAAGTCTACATTTAAACTTTGCCTACCGTTGATTTTAGTTTTTAACTTTACTCTTTATTTATATTTTCAGCCAGTTTTCAGACGCCCAAAGCTATTTCAGTTTCTTTCAGTTTCCAAGCGAATACCCTCTATCAAAAACGTTGCCAAAACCAAACTTACATTTTGTAAAAGGAGAAATGTTTGTGCTCATATTGGTTAAGATTTTATACTTTTGTCAAAATAAAGTAGGCGTTTTATTTTTATTGGTCAATACTTAAGTACTATCTAAATTATATTAGTATATAAGTAAAAGCGGCTACATAAAATTATGTGTGTTGTATCATTTACCAACTATACACTGCTGATGCTGATTTTGGTACAAAATGCCTAGAAATAACATGATTCTTTAATCTCTAGTTTACCCCTTTCAATATTGACTTTTTTGACAACAATCAAACTGCAGTTACTACGTATCTTATCTTATTTTGTGTGGGGGCCAGTCAGTACAGACCGACGACACTTCGACCCAGTGGGATCTTTCTTCTCGACTTCCCCAATAACGACTGCCATAGATGTTCATGGCAGCCGGGACCGACAGCTTTACGTGCTCTCCGAGGCACGGAGCAGGCGATAATTGTCAATCAATACGCAAATAATTTCGAAAAGTCATATTACTTTCGAAAGTCAGAGGTGCGCGACGTGGATTCGAACCCGAGACCTTATGCATTGCACTCTGTTGGTCTCCCCACGGAGCTATCACTGCTATTCAGTTACTACGTAACGCATTTGAGGGTTTAAAAAAACTTCATAAAATTGTTGAATGAATGATGAATGAAACTGATATTAAATTTATTTAATAATTTAGGTTATTTAAGTAATTTATTTTATAAAGTTATTAAAATAATATATGCTGATAAATGTAAAAGATTATTTCACTTTTATATTTTTACTGTATATTTCTAAACAAATATAAGTGTTTAATAATATTGTCAGACTACAGAAAGCTACCCTATATACGTGAGGCTGTCAAGATACGAAAACTAATATAGAGACCTAATGGGAATTGCCTTTGTACATAATTTAGCTTATGTTTTAGTCCTGAGAAATAGACATAGACTCACTATTGTATCCCCAAAGGGGTGGGCAGAGCTGTGTTATACCACATATCGTCAGCTATGTTTTCAGAACATAATAGGCAGTGTTTCTATTGCCGTCTGCCACTCTTGCCTCACTTTATGCCATTATTGCTAATTTACTAACAGAAATTTTTTATAGCACTATTGCGTTAAAATCGAACCCGAGACTTCGTGCACAGCAATCACATTTACTATCGTTGTGCCACTGAGGCAGTATCATATGTTGTGGATCAAACCTCAACTGATATTATTAATGTAAATGTGAGATTATCTGATACGCTTTCACGCCTTAACTACTCGACCGATCATCATGAAATTTCGCTGTCAGAAGGAACGGAAGAGAACATAGGGCAATTTTTCTCCAGAACAAGTGAGAAACGGCAATGAATTTCTGTAAATCTTAGAGTTTCAAAAAATGGTATCACGTTGAGGTCAGAGGTTAAAGATCATAGTAATTTCAGAGTATATCGACTATGCTAAGTCGAATGGCGCTGAACGCGAGTCTCTAGCTCTTACGGTTCTTGAGTTGAAAGTTGTATTACAGACAGACGGACGGACAAAGCTGTTGTATAAGAGTTTTTTCGAACTCTAAACGGTACTGATACCGAAGCAAAGAAAATTGAGATTATATAAATTTACGTGAGAGAAGCCACGGGCAAAAATCTAGTATACAGGTTGTCCGGTAACTAATGGATAACCTTGAAATGTCTTATAGTAGAACTGAAGGCCGTTCAGAAAAATGAATAAAAAATTATAAAATATTAAGAAACATAAAATATTTATTAAAAAGTGCAAGCTATATTAGCATAGCATACTTTTGACTGTCTATCTATTAGCATAATTAGTGTTTAATAATAAAACAACAAAAATCCGATGGATGACATTCATTTATGGTCGTAGTATACAAGAAAGTTATACATGGTAATTAAAAAAAACACATATCTCAGGTAGTAGTTAGGATAGATTTTTTTCATATTTTTTTCTGAACGGCCTTCAGTTCCACTATAAGAAATTTCCAGGTTATCCATTAATTACCGGACATCCTGTATAAAACGATTAATTGCTTATGCATATACGTACGTATTATTTCACAGATGGCACATTGGTTTAAAGGCCCATCTCACTACAAAAACCTCACTAAGCATAGCTAGCAATAATGGTTTCCATATGAAACAATATACGGTGTAGTCCACCGACAGCTATTTTGAGATTAGGCGTACTTTTGTCCTATATTTGCTAAGGGTGACGGCCTCTAAGATTATATCAATATAGTACACGGATTGACCTTTTAAAATAAAAGAAATGTATTGCGTGATCGTATACAAGTACTTCTAATAAATGCATAGAAAAACCAAATACGCTGTAGCCAATCTTGGAATAGAACATGAGTCTTCAGCAGCAGTCTACAGCATTTGCACTCACCACTGCAGCATTAATATTATAAAGAGATAATACATATTTTTGTTTGTATATGAATTAACTTAAAACAAGTGGACCGAATTAAAAAAATTCTTTCACCATTAGAAAAATACTTTGGATACACGGGATAAAAAATTTGTTCCGCATCTTCTTTGTGTCCGTTGGTTGAATGTTTTTAAAGTCCTCCGCGGCACAGAAATTAATCCTAGTATGGGAGTTGTATATTTTAAATGAGAAAATACGAAATAATGTAGGCTCTATTACATCACGCTACACGTGAGTGGAGCAGTAATCATAAGCGTGGGTGGAAACGCGCGGTACAGCTTATTATTTATATTATTATTATAATTCATAATATATTATATAAAAACAGACAACCACCAGTATATCTACCAGTGAATACGTGACTCATCATTGTACCAACCCACAGGAGATTAATGAAGATTTATATCTTCAGAATTTGATAACAGCTAGACAGGCATTTTATTTATAATCCCACGTTTTCCGCTAGCGTGATGAACTGGATGTTTTTGTATTATATTGTAGCCTTGTATTAGAATCTAGTATCGTGCAAAGTAAGCAGGCTTATTGTTTTATAAAAATACATATTATGTATGAGGGCTGACGCCTGTTTGCACGGAGTAGTAGGCAGAGACTGAGGTTTGTTACAATCCTGGCATACCTCTCTTGCTTCATTCACTTTCATTATATTTCATGCACGCTCGTTGGTTTAGGATACTCTTAATCCGACCTTTTTTCAGAATGTCACCAATGTAGTCAGAGAATCTTCAAGATGTCTCATTTACATAAATAAATGCTTAATTTTATTTTTTTATTTTCTTTTGTTTTTCTTTATAGTTATATGATATAGATATTTTATGAAGATACAATAGACTCTACGTGGTGTTTTCTTAAAATATCATTGTAAAAGTATACTTACGATCTAAAATAAGCTTTAATGTGTGGTCTGGTAATTCTGGCATTACCGGAATTAACCAGTATATATCTATTAAAGTTTACTATAGAATAAGTATTGTAAGCAACCTACATCACAGAACTGGTGAAATCCATCCAAACCATACCCTAGAAGTAAATTTGCATGACTAAAGATATTTGTTCGTAGTCTAGATATGTGCTGCGCCATTATAAATATCATATCATGAACTATTGTATATAATACAGGCAAAGAGCAGACAAGGAAAGTAGGAAGGCTCTGGTAAGGAAATATTAGAGAATCAATTGGCATCAAAACCATGGAAAACTGCCTTCATTAGTTATAGTCAGACATAAGTTAAAAGTTTGGCTCTGACAGCCAAACTTTTAACTTATGTTCTTTTAACTTCAATAATGATATAGCACTCCAAGAAGATGTCTGGACATTATTCGTGTGACATTCTGTCTCTGATATGTATATATAATCGGTAAGGTAGCAAATGTCTTACAACTAAAACTTACCTGTTAAGTCAATCAGATATTTTTTTACCACAATTGGAGGTAAATATGCTCGTTATCATAAGACAATGTCTTTTTGAACATTACAGTCTACTGTCTTTACGACAAAGGATTGCAAATTGTTTAAAAAAATACGTTTTAAAGTAGATCAGCATTACTTAATTATGAGAGCTGACGATGAAATGATGAATCTGCACTCCAAAAAAGATTGTTGAGAGCATCTTAAATAAAAGTTATGTTGCAATGAAAGGATCATTGCATGTCCATTGCACCGCATAGTAACTCCATTTTTCTGAGACCGATCAATAGAATAAGAATGGAAAAGCCCATCGTTGTCATTCATCTATTGACAGTATGAATGACATTCAAATAGCTTTCCTGGAGAAGTACCATTTACTGGATGACGACAAAAGAGTAGTGATATTGTTTTTGGGTGATGAGTAAGAGTTCTAGAAATTCACACCTCTTCTATTGCTGACCCTTCTATCCACCTTTAATTCGCCAACGTGTGAAGGATACCCTGAAACTGCAATCGATCAAAGGCTACCGTCGCGGCTTCTTATTACGTAGGCCGTATGTTACCTTGATAGCATAAAGAAAAAGAAAGTTGCAATTGACTTGAAGCCACGGCAGCAGCATGACATGAGTCCTATACTTTTTACCACGTTCGTAATATAACAGGGTGACCTTTAACAACACGACGGCATAAAATATAACATACTAAAACTAGATGATACGATATAAGCCACAAGGTCGCGGAGGCACGCTTATTATAGTAACCCAATTCTTTCAATCGACTTTTATGACCCATGCGAAGGGTCAAGCAACATAATTGTGTTCTTACCCCCTATATAAGTATGTTTTAGTTAGTGGAAGACTAGACTATAGTATAATGTTATGATAGTACATAAGCTATTATATAGGTGAAGTTCTATGTCTAGTAAATGTTTATATTTATATATACATAATTATATATACATGCCTCACGCTTATTACCCAAAAAGGCAGGTAGAGATTACAGTTTTAAACTTGCTTCGGTCCTAGTACACATTTCTTGCCTCGATTCTAGTTGAATTCATATGAAAACAAAAATACTTATGGGCTTACTTCGTTTGATATATTTTCGTTTATTCTAATGAATGGTTTTTGATAGTATTATATTGATATAAACAATTTTGGCAAAACGTATCTGTATTTTCTATAAAAAGTAAAGCAAGAACAAATGATTTTATTAAAAAATTCCCGTTCCTTTTTTTAGGAAGAATTATGTCTCTAATAAATATTCATTAATTTCTGTTTTCTGAATCCCAGCTACCGGTAGCTGATTGCCTTTTATTTGATACTCTTACGTTATCATATTTTCAATCGTATTTTATTAATAGTAAATATAATTTTGATAACTATATATGAATAATTCAAAACGGATAATCGTATACGACAATAAATACACGTTCGAAATAAATACATATACAGATAAATAAAATATTAGGAATACTGAGGTATTTTATATTGGTAAAACATACATTATTCAATACAAAATCATTTAGATTTTAAGCTATACGGAATTCAATGTAGCGATTCAGCTAAAGAATTATAAACATATTAACACTTACACGTAATTATGTTTCAAAGTACACATCTATTGATTTTACAATTATTATGTTGAAACAGCGCAAATTGACGATACAATTAACAACAAAAAAGCTTTCAACATGCAAGCCAGCTTTTCGTGTACGTTTACATTTCAATTACAAACATAACATTTAACCCTGAATTTAACATCGCTGTACAATATCTAAACATAAATCTATCAGAGAAATAATAACACGTACAGGTAACAATTAATCCAGGTGAAATGAAATATTGCCTCGAACCTCTTTTCTGTATGTCGTGACGAAAAGTATACATTTTTTTTTATTAATTGTAGATGGGAAGTGTTGGTTGACGGAGCGAAGTATTACTTAAAATTATTACATTACAATTTCTGTGTTTGGACACGCAACAAAGTAATTTAATTTACGAACCTGTGTTTCAGGAGCTTGAGGCTCTATGAGGAGGCAATGCCGCACTGCCGAACGCACATTAAAAATTCATAAATACAAAAAAAAACACTTAAGAATATTATATCATCCACTTCACATACTCACTAGGTTCACAATGTTTTGTACACTTTAATTTCGAATTTCATGTTTAGTTTCCTATGATGCCGGCAGAGGGCGTTGGCGTGCGTCTCTGGCGGCGGTTCTCTACACACTAACGTCTCTCTGTGTGGTTCGCGCATGCGCTATTACACCTACACCCGATACCTACATTTCATTTTGTAATGAACTGAACGTTCAATTGTTTCATTGCAAAAGCGACTTTATTTTTACCTACTTTAGATCGCTATTTTGATCGTATCTTCAATTAAAGGGTGCGATCTGACTTCGCAATGTTTCCCATCTCTTTCTCACTAACGATGTCCACATGCATTTGAATTTTAATTGAGTATATATCTATACAAATGTGGTTATATACAAACAGTTTCAGACTTTATGTCAACGGATAGTGTGAAACCAAATTAAGTGATTTTGAGATAATTGCCTTTTTAGAAAATTAGGTAGGGCGTTCTATAGCTGCGCCTCAAACATTTTCCGTAATGTTTCCTTATTTTAAAGGGAGTTTTTCCTTATGTTGAGGGTGGGAAAAAGCTACGGTTGCGTTTCCTCGATCTGATAAAGGCAATTCGTGTTGGAAAACACCGTTACCTTAAGATTGGAATCAAATTGCAACTTGTGTAGTTTATACTGTATAATAATTATTATATATCCTTCTAAGTTTTTCTTTTGAGAAACTTATCAGTCTAGCAATAATTTATAACGAATAACTGACAGCTTTATGACGTAGTAAATAATTTATGGCCTGCTTTCGTGGCGCTGCGGTAGTAAAAGTAACTGCTGTTCACGGTTTTGGGTTTGAGCCCCGAGTAGAGTAAAGTGGTATTAGTTGTAAGGTTATCTTGTCAAGAAAGTCTCAATGGTATTTTGCAATAGCGATATATGGCAATTGACACGCTGACTATCGCGTAGGAACTAAATAAAGATAATTGGTATGATGTAGGTGTTGGTATTACAGGTACATCATTCCAATTATCTTTATCTTGTCAACCCATATAGACTTGAGGGTATTTTTGAAGAGAAACGTTCTTTGGGCGCGTTGAGCTCTTTTTGGGTGAACAAAAATCATGGAACTCGCGTCATCGTCACCGAACGCTTTCCATGAGCTATATGTATACTGTGTATAGATGTGTTCTTTTTGGGTGAACAAAAAGCGTGAAACTCATATCATTGTCACCGCACGCTAGTTACTTAGTTTTCACTTCTATCGGCAGTCCCCAAAAACTGCCTAGCATTTTATTTTCAAAGACATCTCCCTTACTAGTAAGATGTCCTATGTCGTGGGGGACTTTACAAACATTCAAACAACGGACACAAAGAACAGCCAGACTCGAAACAACCATTTGTGGGTTGCACAAATTTTTGTGCCGTATGGGGATCGAACCCACAACACTCGGTGCAGCGGCAGTGGATAGGCGACCAGTTATAATACTACGCCATCCGAGATTATATATGTATATATTTCTATATGTAAAATATTATATAGGTAGGTACTATAAAAAGACTGGAACATCTAGAGCGATATGACTTCACAGGTCTCACCTGTTCAGCAATAGAATAACAAAAATATCATTTTCAGATTTCGAATAAACTCTTATACAACAGCTTTGTCCGTCTGTCTTTGATACAACTTTCAACTGAAGAACTGTAAGAGCTAGAGACTCGCGGTCAACGCCATTCGACTCAGCATAGTCGATATACCCCCGAAATGACTATGACCTTTGACCTCTGACCACGTGTCACGTGATACCATTTTTTCGAACTCTAAGATTTACGGCAATTTATTGTTATTTCTTACTTTTTAATACAAGGTTGTGGTAATATTGATATGACGGTTTTCAAATACAGATTGGTAATCTTCATATACTTTAAAGAACATTATGAAAACCTCACCAACATGTTGGTTTCATTCGTAACAATTTTGAACTCATTCTTAACACATAGCTTTGCGAGAAATAGTTTTGCGAGATTATTTAATACAGATAAAAGGGTTCAAAGTAAAGTACTAATAACCTTTAGTCACCACCACTTTTAACAACACTAATAAATACCCTTTCCAAAAAAATATATTTTCGCTTAGTGTTGTGGGTCCGATGTGGACAGTGTCAATTTTGAAAGACATTTTCTGCACTTGGAATGAATCCTGTCTCCAAATACCTGTCCTGTCTACAAATATTCATATAATAGACACAGAAAATCCAGACACTGCATAATTATTTGCAAAGCACACAAATTTTTGTCCCATGTGGGTTTCGAATAACGCTTAGCGTATTGGCTGTAGCAAAGCGACTATTAAAACCACGAGACTATCCTCGCAGTGAAATGATTATTGAAGACAGTGATTTTTGTGTCCGTTGTTTTAATTTTTCTCGATACAAGATTAATTAATGTCCTCCAGACCGAATTTCGGTCACGGCGGCCAATCTTAACGGAGACTGGCTATCTGCGCAGGAGATATTATAGTGCACAAGCGTGTGCGCAAACACAAGTGCACTTCCTGTTCGCTAACCCTCGTTATCCGATGGGACGGTAATCCGACACGACCGGAGAGAGATCAGGCGTAGGACCAACGGCTTTAACGTGCTTTCCGAGGCACGGGAGTGTCTGACACCGCCAACTTCCTAACTCCGGGCTGCTATGGAGCTTTCTTAACTGAAAAACCCAATAACTTTTTGTTGGCACGATACGGGATTCGGACCCGAGACCTCATGCACAGCAGTCGCATTCACTACCCCTGCGCCAAGGAGGTAGTTACGATACAAGGATACCTAATATACAAAGCAAGACAAGGCCTTTTTAAAAAAAAAATCATTCCTGGCAATCTTTGGGGACGGCCGATAGAAGTGAAAACTAAGTAACTAGCGTGCGGTGACGATGACGCGAGTTTCACGCTTTTTGTTCACCCAAAAAGTACACATATATACACAGTATACATATAGCTCATGGAAAGCGTTCGGTGACGATGACGCGAGTTCCATGATTTTGTTCACCCAAAATTTGCTCAATGCGCCTAAAGAAGCTTTCACTTCAAATAGTGATGAAATAAACAATCAGAATTTTTTAAGTAGAGCCTTGCTGGTGACAGCAAGAATGGACTGGAGATGGAAAAATGTCGACGTAAAATAGCATTATACGTATTGTTACGTTTCAAACGTTGAGTGCTTGTTCTTTATTTTTCTACTTTTGTTATCGCTTTCTATTTTTTACCTACGCATATGCTACGGTGACTGTACACATGTAGACCATGTGCTTGGTTACCAACTATATGGGCAGTAACCTGCATGACTAAAAGTTCCTGGATCCTTCAAGCGAGGCGGGAAAAGGCGCCTCCTTAGGTCGTCAAAGTAGGGTAGTTTAGTAGAGTAGGCAGTGTCCTGGTTATGTTTACGACTGCCTCCGTGGCGCAGCGGTAGTGAACGTGACTGCTGTGCATGAGGTCTCGGGTTCGAATCCCGAGTCAGGCCAACAAAAAGTTATTGGAATTTCCTGTCTCAATCCGAGCCCGGAGTTAGGAAGTTGGCGGTATTAGACACCCCCGTGCCTCGGAAAGCACGTTGGTCACCACCAACCCGTTGCACCAAAGCCGTTGGTCCTGCGCCCGACCTCTCTCCGGTCGTGTCAGATTATCCGTCCCATCGGATCATGAGAGTTAGAGAACAGAGAGTGCACTTGTGTTTGCGCATACACTTGTGCACTATAATATCTCCTGCGCTGATGGCTAATCTCCGTTAAGATTGGCCACCGTGACCGAAAGTCGGTCAGGAGGACATTATTATATTTTATTGTGATGTTAAGAAATCACACTCAGGTGTTCAAAGGGCAGTTTGAGCTAA
Source organism: Catocala nupta (assembly GCA_963675205.1). Taxonomy (NCBI): domain Eukaryota; kingdom Metazoa; phylum Arthropoda; class Insecta; order Lepidoptera; family Erebidae; genus Catocala; species Catocala nupta. The sequence goes on from OY776097.1 coordinate 3,102,264, forward strand.
CCAACCAACAACAAAATAAGTAAAACCATAATACAAAACCAAATATATAATGAAGTATCTCATTAAAGCATATATCAATTTAAGTTCCTTTTATAACTAAAACTTATAACCAAATAATGGTCAGAAATTAATCTAACAGTCGGATTATTATATTTTTTTAATAACAGTATATGCTTATTTTATTTTAAATCAGTCATCAATCACATATATATATATATGCAGATAATACTGATTCAATAAATAGGCCAATAGCAGCAAATCAAATTAAATTTTTATAAGTCTATCTAAAACTAGTACAAGGTATAATTTTGTTTATCTCACAATCTAGCATTTTATACTTCTTCTCGATTGATGTGTGTATTAATAGTTTGGCAAAATCTTGGTATATATTATGCTAACCTAATTTTGAAGAATCGTAAAACATGCACGGTTTATGCGCCATTCAAATAGGGTTCATAGTATGAGAAGGGTAAGCCGATAATCTACCACACTGACAGACACAGTGCGGGTTGGCAGATTGTATATATCTTAGAGAACAAAATGGACAACTATTTTTTCGTGTATTGGTAAGCATTCGTGTAGTCTAAGAATCTGTTCTTGAATTAAACACACAACACATTCTCATTACAAGTAAAGATTTGCCAAGGTTTCTTCTTTGACGGCCTAAGACGGTGCTTTTCCACGCCCCGCTTGAAGGCCCCATTAAACTCTTAGACATGCAGGTTTCTTCCCAAAGATTTTCTTTTAAAGAATATTAATCTCTTGGTCAACGCTCGAAATTCTGGTTCCAGATACAACTCCACTTAATTTATTGATTCCAGTCCTCGGTTAACTGATGAGTTAAAATTATTTTACTACCCTCTAATTTCTTGTATATGAGACTAATATTATGCGTAGAGCTCTTGAGAGCTTACAAAAGCGAGAGGGATAACAATAATTTGGTAAAATCATGAACTTGACCTACGAGAGCTTACTACTATGTATAGAATATATTTAGTGCATATTCTTTTAAAAAGAACAAATATACTTGGGTTAGAGATAAAACTTTCAATTATATGCAGACGACAAAGCAAACAATCTATGTTCATTAAAATATATTTAATGAAACACATTCCATCAAAGTACTAATTAATTACAGAATGGAATCTCTAATTAAAAACGAATAAACTGTATTTGAAATATGATATGAAATAAATGAATACGATATTATTTATTTTCTTTACTATGCTATGACAGTTGTTTTAAAATTAATTTTCATCATATTGAAATACAAAATTAAAACTAATGCATATAATTCTTATTGCTATATTGCTGGTAAATTGAAAATAGTAAGACCTTGATAGTAATCTATTACAATGAAAAAAACTAAATTGGTTCAGTCGGCAGAGAAGAAAATATTTCTTTATACTACCAGGCTGGCAAACAAAAACACTTACCTTATGATAATCGATTACTTTAGCATATAAACACTTATATATGTACATACTAAGGGTATCACTCGTGCGTTGTAGATAAGAAGAAGGAAGTAAAGATGGGATGAAATGAAAGCAGAAATGAGCCTCCGAAACTCTTGCTCAACGAGTAAAATGAAATACACTGCTTGACTACGCGGATATCGTTTAAGTGATCACCTCGCTGCTGCATCTGCGCCAAATGCTGTAGCTTCGAGCCCCACACAGGACAAAAAAATTGTGATAATAATAATAATAATATAATAATATTCTACCACATACACACAACACCATCTAGCCCAAACTAAGCAGAGCTTGTACTATGGGTAGTAGACAATGGATAAACATACATATATACTTTTTTTTTTGTAAACACATACATATTATACATAGAAACACCCAGACCAAGACAAACATCCATGTTCATGCACACAAATGTTTGACTTGTGCGGGAATCGAACCCGCAACCTCAGGCGTGGCAGTCGGTTACACTAACCACTACGCCATCGAGGCTGAATACGCAAATAGTTGTTCTGAGTTCAAGCGTTCTTTGTGTCCCTTGTTTGAATGTTCGTAAAGTCCTTCATAACACAGAAATTAGCCTTGTGCGAGAGTTGACTCTTTTAAAAACATATACACTTCCCAACTTCCCAGCTCATTGAAGTACCGCCAGTGCTCAGAAAACGGATTTTCTGAGAACTGGCGTTACTTCAATGAGTATGCTATATTATTTGATTTTATTGCATACCACTCCGTCTAAACCACTAAAACATATTAAATAAAATTATTTTATTTTGTAACTGAATGAATAACCGAAAACGTTAACCAATTCGTGACCCTTGTTGGCGAAAAGTAATACGCTTGCACTGTTTCGTTCTTATATCTTTTAATCTGTAATTATGTACCCACATGTTTCGCAAATAAATATGGTATCTTTTTTGATATGTACAAAGATAGACATTTAATTACAACAAACCCGAACATAATCATAAAATAATGGAAGATAGTTTTCTGCAATTCACACGAGTAACGTAAGTAATTAATATGTTTTTAATAATATTTCAGTGATACACGAATAAATAAGAAATGTTTGTTACTATAATGATTGCACGGATGGTGTTATAATGCGAATGTGAATTTCTTTGTATGTTATGTTTCCACGCCTTAACTTCTCGATCGAACCTCATGAAATTTCGCATACATTTTTTCAGGGGATCAAAAAAGCACATAGGGTACTTTTCATCCAGAAAAAGCACTGTACTACTAAACTTACCTTTTTTTATTTTATATAATGACTAATGTGGCAAACAAGCATACGGCCCACCTGATGGTACTTACCACAGTGACCACTTGTTCACCGTAGTCTATGGACGCCTGCAACACCAGTGCCATCACTTGCGCGTTGCCGACCCTTTAGGAAAGGAATTGGGAAGGAGAAGGAACGGGATGGGGGAAATAGGGTGACTGGGCCTCCGGCACTCTCACTCACCGAACGAAACACAACAGTAGGAGTACTGCTATTTCACGTCGATATTCTATGAGAGGGTTCCTTTCCCGGTCAAGCTGACCCATTCATGCTGAAATCAGCGAGGCTCTACTACTCATACTCACCTACATTTAAGTGAATTCGTGAACAAAATCTAGCTTACAATTAAACCAGCATAGCTAATTACTTATAAACTGTTAAATAATTCGATTTGGTACTCAAGATAAGACTTACTATGTCGGTCAAGTAAGTTAGAGAAAATGCACGTGTTACAAAATAATTACTTGTGTTTGACATAATTCAGTTTTAATTACAGAACACGGAACACGCAAGCTTCTCAGTAGAGACATTCCGCTTGTCATATTCTACACAATCTAATCGTGTCAGCGACAACTACAATAGACGACACAAATAATACATATTAAGTAGATTTTGTATTGTACTTATATAAGTTACATAAAATAGAAAACTATATAAAGCCTCTTACTTACATAATTATTTTTTATGTACACATTTACATATTAATAAATAATTAAATTAACTTCTTCTTCCTAGCCTTTATTATTCTCAAGTCACTTGGGGTCGGCTTTTCTGGTCTAACCGGATTTGACTGGATATCAGTTTTTACACGGAGCGGCTGCCACCTGACCTCCGCAACCAGAAGACTAACGATACCCTAAGGCTAGACCAGTGTCAGGATATTATAAGACACTGACTTCCCAATAACGACTGCTATAGATGTTCAAGGCAGCCGGGACCGACGGCTTAACGTGCTGTCTGAGACACGGTTATAATTAAATTAACGTGAATAGAAAACTTTGTAATCCTTTTTAAGCAAATTGCGCGCATGAGGGAGTGTGAAATTCGGCATTATTAAAGATTATATAGGAAAGGAAAGCAGAAAGCTAAAATGTATGAAGGAGTTCCAATTGTAATGAATCATCTACTATCACTACTTGAACTTATTTCTATGTACAAATATTAATTTGTACCGTGTACTTATAATTAAATCGTTAAACCATTAATATAGATTATTGTATACCAGTAATTTAATAGCTAGTCAGAAATGGATTATTTTTATTTCTTTATTTAGTCATAAAAAATATTAGTCAACTTCTTAACATAATTACGTTAGAAGAATTTCCTTTACATTACCTACTATAAAAATAACTCGAATAAAAACCTTAATAAGGTAGGTACTCTAACGTATCAATAAGACCTATCGAAGCTCAAGTAACAGGCTTTCCGAGAAAGAACATTTGAATTTGAGAACTTAAAATACTCGACGCCACTCGTAACAATAATGTTAGCAAGAAAATTCCTTTTGTTCGTGAATATTGAAATAAAACATCTTAAAGAAAATATTTCTTTCGAAAGTAAAATCCCCGATCATACATTTGAAATACATCAAGTAATAATATCAGGGTATGTTAATAAATATAACGTTTAATATAACTACATTTACGAAATATTTCTCTTACGTTTACGAGAATGTTACGCATTATACTATTTATTACGGATATTATCGCGTTTTGTATTATTTATTACAGTTTTTAAACTATTTATAATAATAGTTTTCACACCATTTCGATTGCTTTGCTTTATTAATTCAATTTTCTTCTCCCTAGCCTTTATTATTCCCATGTCACTCGGGGTCGGCTTTTCTGGTCTAACCGGGTTTGACTGGATATCAGTTTTTACACGGAGCGGCTGCCACCTGACCTCCGCAACCCGAAGGCTAACGATACCCTAAGGCTAGACTGTTAGGATATTATAGGGTACTGACTTTCCAATAACGACTGCCATAGATGTTCATGGCAGCCGGGACCGACGGCTTTACGTGCTCTTCGAGGCACGGAGTAGGCGATAATTGTCAATCAATACACACGTAATTTCAAAAAGTCATATATATTTCGAAAGTCAGAGGTGCGTGGGTTCGAACCCGAGACCCTCTGCATTGCAGTCTGTTGGTCTCCTCACTGAACTATCGCTACTTGTTTATTCCTTTATTAATTCAATATCTTTAAAAATAATGTAGCTATTAACTATTGTAAAGTTGCGATAGCTTAGTAGAGAGACCATTGGTCTTGCACGAAGGAATCTAATGTTTAACTTAGCTCATGACCCCCGACTTTTCAAAGTTATATACGTATTAATTAGTTATTTATCGTTCACTTTAACGACATAGTAAAATATCGTAGAGAAATCTGCATGTCTGAGAGTTGTCCATGCTGTTATAGAAGACACATACATAGTATGACGTTTACATCTCCGATAGGGTGGCTGGTTACAGGTTTGATTCCTGGATCAAGGAAATAGTTATTGAATGTTTTGTCAAGAAATGATCAGGAGTGGCATGGAGAATATTTCTAAGAGCTCTTGTACATGCCGGTTGCACGATATTTTTTTCAACAGTTAATCTAAAGCTAATTATATTAAATATTTAGTTAATATAACCATAATAATAATTTATCTCATAACAATCCATTTACATAGTAAGGTCGCAAACCAATCTGTTGCCTCAATATGAACGCGACCGTTATTGATGCGAGTAGTTGTAATTAATTTCATACTGCCACATGCGTCTGCATAAAATATTGTTTGTTTAACAGTTTAGACGTGTAGGTATTTTGTTTTAGTTGCACTTTGACTATTTACAATACTGTTTAGGTCTAGATGGGCCCATATAGTTAACCATTTTTCATTGTCCCTTTCCGTCAGCGTGCCGTTACGACACAATTTGTTGAAAGGACACAAGGTTAACTTATTGAGGCGCAGTGGCACGCTGGCGTCCAAACACAATAGGTTTTTAATTGTATCTGGCATTCCATGACTTGACTGGTTAAAAGCTAAAGTAAAGCTATTCATTATCTTTGAGTGACGAGATCGTAGAAATATCAGGCAGGGTTCTGGTGCCGATCTTACGGCACGCATCTCTTATTTTTCCAAGTTATGTATATATATCTTCTCGTTATATATATAATTCTTCTGTACGTGTGTTGACAGTGAACTCCTCCTACACGGCTGGACCGATTTGAATAAATTTTTTGTGTGTGTTCAAGTGGATTCCAGGATGGTTTCGATATGGTTTTTTTTTTATTTATTTTTTTCGCCTTTTCAGGGCAACGTCTGTTGGGACAGCTAGTATATATATATTTTCATACTTATTAAAAAGTAGTCAGGATACCTGCATATCTGAGAGTTACATAATCTTCTTCCTAGCCTTTATTATTCCCAAGTCACTTGAGGTTGGCTTTTGGATATCAGTATTTACACGGAGCGGCTGCCACCTGACCTCCGCAACCCGAAGGCTAGACCAGTGTCAGGGTATTATAGGGCACTGACTTCCCAATAACGACTGCCATAGATGTTAATAGCAGCCAGGACCAACGGCTTAACGTGCTCTCTCTCACGGAGCAGGCGATAATTGTCAATCAATACGCACATAATTTCGGAAAGTCCTATAACTTCCGAAAGTCAGAGTTGCGCGACGTGGTTTGGAACCCGAGACCCTCTGCTTTGCAGTCTGTTGGTACATAATATAGACATAATATATTAAAAGTTCTGTGAAGACAGGCAAACCGGGCCAGAGTAGTGGGATCCTTTTCAGTATGAGAAGGGTCAGGTAAATGTTTATCAACAGGCTTGATATTATGATTACTACTTTCTAGCCATGAAGATGATTAAACCTCTCTCCCAAACAGTTCTTTCTTCTTCTTTCTTTCTTTTCTTTTCATTTTGTGTGGTTAGTGGCCAACCTGTTGTCAAGAGTTATTCAAGCCGCCCGTAGGCCTCTGACATGGCTTAACGACTGCTGTCAATAAGTCTGCTGTCCCAAACAGTTGAATGACATTAACTGCTACAGAAATAAACAAATTGATAACGTATGAATAGTTTACCTTTTGTTTAAATAAGAAACAGTTATCTAGAAACCTAAATAATGGCGTAGTGGTTAGTGTAACCGACTGCTACGCCTAAGGTCGCGGGTTCGATTCCCGCACAAGTCAAATATTTGTGTGCATGAACATGGATGTTTGTCTTGGTCTGGGTGTTTCTATGTATAATATGTATGTATTTACAAAAAAAAAAGTATATATGTATGTTTATCCATTGTCTAGTACCCATAGTACAAGCTCTGCTTAGTTTGGACTAGATGGTGTTGTGTGTATGTTGTAGAATATTATATTATATTATATATAACAATGTTAAATTCTAGAAAGCTTAGTATAATATATTGCTCCGTCCGACAATCCAATATTAAAGCTCGTCGAAAAGGTTAGTGGTTACTTAAACTTACCCAATCCCACGAAAACCTTTTAACTAAACTCATTGTTAAAATATTTTTTTTTTTATTTGACATCACTGTAGGTATACAGGGTGTCCGGTAATTAATGGATAACCTTGAAATGTCTTATAGTAGAACTGAAGGCCGTTCAGAAAAATGAAAAGCAATAATAATAAAAAAATAAAAAATATTAAAAAGTGCAAGCTATATTAGCATAGCATACTTTTGACTGTCTATCTATTAGCATAATTAGTGTTTAATAATAAAACAACAAAATACCGATGGATTTCATTAATTTATGGTCGTATTATACAAGAAAGTTATACATGTTAATTAAAAAAAAACACATATCTCAGGTAGTATATATGGATAGAATTTTTTTCATATTTTTTTCTGAACGGTCATCATTGCCACTATAAGACATTTCCAGGTTATCCATTAATTACCGGACACCCTGTATATGAAATGTTTTATCAAATATATACCTATTAACATAATGTGATCTTACCCTAGCACATAAGACTATTGATGTCAAAGAGTACATAAAGTACAAATACACAATTGACAATTTTATTTAGAATGTTATTATCATAAAAAATATTCCCCGTCTCGATTCAAAGGTTTTCGCAAACTTTTTGTATAATATTTAGGTCTAATATGGCATAAAATATGAACGAGAATGAGAGAATATTATACTCAACTTGTGAATAAAGTTATTATAGAAACTTTTGTGAGTTATATCATAATGAAATTTAGAAGTCTGTTTAACTTATATTGATATATTATTCATTTGCTTGGCTGATTTCAGATCGGCATTTGATTTCATCACAACGCCGTAAACATGCTTATCATTTAAAACCACTTAGACTACAAAACTTGTAAGCAATATAGAATAGAATAGGGCTTACACTATCCGTAAAAAATACAAAATCACAAGAGTTAACAACAAAGAAGAAGATAAGGTCACATTGGTCCCATCGTATAAATCTTGACTGAAAAAGAAAACAGGGTAGTAGATTTTATAGATCCTTTCGCCGTATTTAATCATTTTCATATGAACTAAAACAGTTATGAAGGTAGAATTCATTCAGAAATATTTACTAACTAGCTGGAAAAAGGCAAAGAAAATGTATTCTTAGCGCTGTAAAAATATAGTGCGGGTAAGTCCAAGTACATCTTTAAGTGTTAAAAAGTTTCGAACGAGTTCTTTATGTTAATTAATATCCGTTCCATGATAATGAGTGTTATTTATGCGGCATACTTTAGATTATCTTCTTTGTTAGATGTTATTTAGAATTTGAGTAGAAATAAACAAATACCCGGCTTTACCATTTATTTGGTGACAGTATAAATGAACCCTCTCTTCTAGGGAGGTTATCTCCAACAGGCAATAGGCTTAAGAATAGTATTAGAGTTACTCCATCTTATTCAGTTATTAAGAGTGCCAGTAGCTATTTTACTTCTCACATTCCATTCTTTTTATTTCATATAAAATTCCTATTAATTTATTTTTCATAAAAAAATTCTAGGGTAGTCAATGTGCCAGTATTACTCCTGGTATTACACGCGATTATAGGCTACGTCAACTATTAACAACCAGTCGAAACGTGAGGTTATCTACTACCTTTGTTGTGTAAAAAGGCCTGATATATGCCAATTTATATAACACTATGTACATGATTACCTTCCTTTTAACAGTGAAGGAAACATCGTGAGGTAGCCTGCATGTCTGAGAGTTCTCTACAATGTTCTCAAAGATATGTGAAGTATGCCAACCCGCGCAAGACTAGCGCAGTGCTGTATGGCCTGACCCTTCTCGCACTGAGAAGCGGGGCGTATAGCAGTGGGACTGTTTAATACAGGGTTAATGGTGGTCGGGCACGCCACGATCGTGGCGGTAAGTCCCGTTTTTGAGGAGTGGCTGGAGAGGCGGCATGGCGCTCTCACCTTCCGGCTGACACAGGTTCTAACTGGCCACGGTTGTTTTGGCCAGTTCCTGTGTCGTATACGCCGGCAAGAGACGCCCGGTTGTCACCACTGCGGCGACTGCCGCGACGTTGTTGAGGACACGGCGCTGCACACTTTGGCGGTTTGCCCCGCCTGGGCATCGCAGCGCCGTGATTTGATCGCGGCAGTCGGATCGGTTGCCCTCTCGCTCCCGGCCGTAGTTCAGTCTATGGTCCGGAGTGAGAGGTCGTGGAACGCCGTCGCCTCCTTCTGCGAGGAAGTAATCTCCACCAAGGAGGCGGCGGAGCGGGAGAGGGAGCGTTTGAACCCTCTCCCCAACCGCAGAGCCGGGCGCCGGAGGGCGCGCGATGACCTCCAGCCACCCTGAGGTTTGACCTGGGGGTGGCGGGCTTTGTGGGCCTGCCCGCCATCCGTTCAGCACCAGGTCCGAGAGGCGGCGTGCGTGTTCCCACGCGCGCCTCTGTGTCGAGTCCGTCTCCCCTCTAGGGGAGACAGTAGGGTTTTATCTGACGTAGTGCCTATTTTGGGTAGGTCTTTCGTGTAGTGGCCTGCCGTTTCATACGGCGGGCCGTAACCTCGGCGGGGTCGCGACCGCATGCGAAAGCGATTCGCGCGGCCCCGTCGAAAGTGGTTTTGTCGAGGAACACCGTGGTAGGTTTAGTCGGTATTCCGGGAGGTACATTGTCTTTTAACATCTTTCTTTTACCCCGGCGAGTCCGACATAATCCCTCCGCCCGCCCCCGCGGAGGGATATGCGTCATAGCATTCCCCCACGAAAAAAAAAAAAAAAAAAAAAAAAAAAGGGTTAATGGTGGTAATAATATATAATAATAATATTTATTTAAATAATAGGTACAATAAATTAAAAATAAATGACTAATAATTAATTTATAAAATACATTTGTCGTTGTTTGCCCGAACTAGATTGAACCTGCGGCTTGGGCGAAGAAGTGCTTACAAACTATTTTACCAATATAAATTTACATAACTACAATTCAATAATAACATTTTAATAACCTCCATAAGCAAATAGCAGTATCGGTAATAAGTGGGTCAATAATAATGATGCGCTAAGACAGACCAGAAAATTTTTATTTACATACTTGAAGTAACTGCTCAGTTTGCTCATACGACAAAATTTGTAAATAATTATGTAGTGTTCTTACAGTTAACATAATTTAATTTATAAACACTTAACTCTCTATTTAATTTATTATTTAAAAATGGGCTAGAAAAGAAAAAATCTATTTGAATAAATAAATTTTGAACCTGATTGTGAGGCGCAGACTATATCTTTTCGTCTTTTGTTAGTAACATCTACGTGATATGTAAGCAATGAGTGCTGTTTTAGTACTGTGTGATATATGAAAATTTGGCGAACAGTCATCACCTTGCACGATTTATATAACATAATTGTGGGAAAAAGGACAGGTCGGTTTGTGGCTACTTTTAGAATTGCTCTTTGAGCTCTTTCTAGGTAATGATATATACATATTTAAACGAGTAATTTCAAAAAATTTTATAAATATAATAATCATTTATTTCAGGTTGCATGGGCCTATAGATAAATACCTTAAACTAAATGTATATATAATTAAATTTAATTTTAGTAAATACACCTTAATACTAGCAGCGATAGCTCAGTGGGAGACCAACAGACTGCAATGCAGAGAATCTCGGTTACGAACCCACGTCGCGCACGTCTGACTTTCGGAAGTTATATGACTTTTGGAAATTATGTGCGTATTGATTGACAATAATCGCCTGCTCCGTGCCTCGGAGAGCACGTTAAGCCGTCGGTACCGGTTGCCATGAACATCTATGGCAGTCGTTATTGGGAAGTCAGTGCCCTATAATATCCTGACACTGGTCCAGCCTTAGGGTATCGTTAGTCTTCGGGTTGCAGAGGTCAGGTGGCAGCCACTCCGTGTAAAAACTGATATTCAGTCAAATCCGGTTAGACCAGAAAAGCCGACCCCAAGTGACTTGGGAATAATAAAGGCTAGGGAAAGAAAATACACCTTAATACTATGTTAGTAAAACTTTACTTTTATTCTAAGGTTGCCTGCAACAAACTGAAGCATGACAGTTGTTATAGTACAACAAACACAAATCAATAGTACTCTCAATATCCTAGACAATAATTAGCAGGTGTGACGTCACAGGTGCGTGTGGGTGGCCTCACGAAATATTTCATCAGCATTTAATTTGTGACATCGTTGCGAGAACGTTATTGACTTACTAATATGGGGCCGCTTTACGACGGTTATAAGGGTTAAGGTGATTCGGGTTATGGGCTTTTTAGGAGGGTTATAAGACAAAAGTGCTGCTGCGAATTGGAGTATAGGGGTTTTGAGTTCAACTTGTAAATAAAACAGGGCAAAGGTACGTGTTATGAGGGTTTTTATTGACTGCCTTTTTGGTGTAGCGGTTGCAGATTATAAGTGCTCTACTTTGATTCATCAGTCAGGCAATGTGTGTGTTGGGAATTTATGTAAAAAAGTTCTTAATGGCAGCGAAGAGTCTGGGTATGTACAGTGAGCTGCAAAAATGCATACAAAACATGTTTCAATACTAAAATAGTATAAGACCGTAATTAACGCCATCTAACGGAAATCGATACAAGAACTATTAAGCGGTTTATTTATATCGTAATAGATGGCGGTGCACTACTATAAAATAAAAAAGTAAGTTTCTTAATAACTCGATTTTGATAAATTAGCTATAAACATTTTTTTAGCTCTATTCAAATGAGTTTATAAATAAAAAAATTGTTTATTTTATAGATACTTTCGATGACTCGTTATTTTGTTCGTAGGTAAACATTATTCTTTCCCTGTGTTCGAGTATTTTTACGGTTAAGATTATAATTTCTTATAAATTTCACCTATTTGCTAAACTAAGTACGCGTTGCAATATTTATAAAACAACGCCATCTAGTTCATTCATATTCATTCTAATTCGAGTCTTCATAGGATTTTGGACCTTAAGGTATCCTTGCACTATTACAGGTGACTGTACCCGCCAGATATCAATGTTTTTGCCCTATATTATATTAAATCAAAGCTCTCAGAATATGAGTGTAATACGCCTTAGTAATATACAGTATATGTATAACTATACATAGTATGCATGTATATCTTTGAGGTGGAAGTGTATTTCACGCATATTTTGCATTTGTACGTCCCACGTAATAGAGAGCAAGTATATTGCAGTCTACCGGAGGAAATGACAGACTGCACTGCTGTTGAGAAGTACGTTGCCACACGGTCCTGAAGATGCCTCTCGCTGAGGCGAAACACGTGTCAACGCATATTTTGTGTCCGAAGCGGCATACTGCAAGTTAAAGTAAACCCGGGTCTCACAACGTGCCTGTCATTCAGAAGTGTTCGGTTTTGTCAACCATTTTCTATAACAATAGTTGGATTGGGCAATCCGAGGCTGCGTGGTGGGTTACTTCGATTCAATATAAGTACTCAACAGGAAGACCCAATAACACTGCCCGTCCTGAAATCAAACTGAAACTTCACGCATAGCAGTCGCATTCACCGCCACATGCATGTATGTTAAATTATACGTGTTTCGAAGTTCCGTATCACTGACTCCTAATATATACGCTGGACTGGCTATCCTGTATAAAACAATAGTTTTGTTTTGCTTCCAATTGAAGCGCTGTCGTTGAGCGTACAATGAAACTATTTTGAAATTTTTGACGTTTGTTAGCAAGTACTCAATAGTCGCACAGCAATTGTGACGTGTCACCTATATTTAATTGTTATTTATAATCGCATATTTACATTTGATTATTTCTATAATTAATAATTATCATTGTTATTTGTCACTGTACTTATTTTACACCTTAAAATGTAATTAATCGATATTGAACTCTCCATTTGATACACTGATAGAAAATATAAATAAGGTAGGAGATTAAAAATATTCATTCTCGTTACAACTGACGGTTAGAACGTTACTCTGTTAAAATATATACTGTGTGTGTTGAAAAATATCTCGGTGTTTTATTGTGCAAGACCTACGACTGCATAATACGTTATATGTATTGCAAATATAACGACAAATATGAGAATGTTATGTTAGTAAATGTTATTTTGCTACTGATATTTGAAGTATTTAGCGTAATTTTGATATATTTTGACTGATTTATTATATAGTAATAGTAATTGAAAACTGATATTAACGATGTCAACCCAGTCTCCTTTCATTGGAAAGCGGATATGTATACAAAAATAAATACGTATTCACCATTTTGGTCAATAAATTCATCAATAAAGTTTTATCGATATTATTTCATCAGCTTTTTATAATGTCTCACTGCTGGGCAAAAGCCTCTCCCTTGAACTTCCAAATCACTCTTTTGGTGGATATCCCCTGCCAGTTTCTATCAAATGCGTCTAGGTCGCTCCGCCATTTCTGTTTAGGTCTGCCTCGTCGCCGTCGACTGTCTTGTGGCACCTTATCGGTGACGATTGGTGCCCACCTCTCTGGCTACATGCGGCAGACGTGTCCGGCCCAGTCCTACTTCAACATGGCGGATTTCACACCTACATCAGTTATGCGTGTTTTGGAGCACATAGTAGTGTTTGTGTGAGAATGCTACGCTCGATAGCTCTCTAGCAGATCTTCAATTTGGACTTCTGATTCTCAGTCAGGGACCATGTTTGGGCACCGTAGGTTAGGACAGGCAAGATACACATTTCGATAAGTTTCCGCTTTAGTGTCATTGGAAGATTACCATTCAAAAGCTCTTTCATCGACCTGAAGGTCTTCCAGGTGTTATCGGTTCATCTGTTGATCTCTTTATCCTGTCTGCTACTGAAAGATACTATCTAGCCCAAGTATACAGGGTGGATTAAACAGTGAGGCTTTATTTCTAACTACATATAGTATGTACCACATACAATCTCTACACCAAATTTCAGTTCAATAGTAGCAGTAGTTTAGCCACAGGATAGACTTTTAGTTTTTGCTAAATGGCAACGGGTTGTATCTGCCCTAACAGCTGACCGAGAGTCTAAGCATACGTATACGTAAAATGTTGCCGCTCTTGCACTTTTATGAAGAGAGTGAACAAATCATAATAAACGTCCCGCTCTTATTCAATAAGAGTAAAAGAAAAGAAAATAGATCACTATGCACACTTGAAAGCGATTGGGCCTCGGTCATTAGCCCGACGGCTGGCGTCCACATTTGGAAAGACCATCGTACCTATTGTTTGGGTCCGGGAATTACCGGATCCTAACGAGTTAAAATCTCCAAAAATTAAAAGAACTTTTTTAGTTTGCGACAGCGCAGCGCCCGAGCCGCTCGGATCTTTGGATTAAATAGTGTTTGTGTTTGGCTTTTTTAACTTTGTGACACACTGTTTGTTTTTTGTTTTTATTGTGATTACTTGATTAGACACGCTGATTGCAATAAAATGCCTCGCGTCACGTACACGTCGTCCGAATACACTGACATGATATTGATATACGGTGAATGTCACGGAAATGCCGCCCTAGCGCTGCGAACATACAGAGAAAGGTATGGAGACAGCCGTACATGTCCCAGCAATGCCCGCACTATAGTAAAGGCAGTACAAAGGACACGGGAAAATAAACCCATAGTGCCGCATCAAGAGGGAGTAGCTGCACAGCGGATACCCGCTGCACGAGCTGCAAGAACAAATCTTGGAGCAATTCGCCCGTAACCCTACAAGCCTTCATAGAGCCGCGCAACAATTCAGAGTAAGTCGTGGCACCGTGCATACGGTTTTAAAACGTAATAGGCGCAAACCTTACAAATTTAGAAAAGTCCAAGCCTTATTGAGCCGAGACTTGCCGGTTAGGAATAGTTATTGTCAGTGGCTGTTAAATTACTTTAGTATCGACGATAACTTCTTATCAAATATTGTGTGGACCGATGAGAGTACATTTACGCGCAACGGCATTTAGAACAGACAGAATCGTAGATATTGCAGTGAAGAAAACCCACACATGTTTCGGGAGTCCGAACATCAATACCGCTTTTCACTGAACGTGTGGGCGGGCATGCATAAAAATCATGTCATCGACCCTATTTTTATTGACGGCAACCTTAACGCGACAAAGTTTTTGGACATATTAAATGGTCCCGTTAGTGAGTACGTAGATGAACTGTCCGTAGCCGAATATCGGCGGTTGTGGTACCAGCTAGACGGTGCGCCTCCACATTCAGTGGTGTTTTCCAGGGCGCGACTCACAGAAATGTTTGGGCAGATTCGGCCCCGTACGATGGCCCCCCCGATCTCCGGACCTAACGCCTATGGACTTCTTTTTGTGGGGGTACGTGAAAGGTGAAGTGTACGCCACGGATGTAAATACAATAGACGAACTTAGAAATAGAATAATTGTAGCATTCAATAAATTAAAAAGCTTGGTAGCGGACAATAACTTCATTGTAAGACTACAAAATAATATCTTACGTCGATATCAGTTGTGTGTAAATGAGAATGGTGGACATATTGAAAATTCAAAGATTTGAGGTGATTTGTGTAGTTAGTAATAATTATGTAGGTACTAAATATTGTGTTCACTTTGACTAAAAATTGTGTTCTGCCCGTAAAACTGTATTAGCTACGTACACACTTGAAACATCTGTGGCTCCGCCGCCCGCCATCGGCAAAATGAAAGACAACAGAATGCGACGTTGCCGTTTTGTTATGCAAGTGACCGCAGGTTAGTGTAAATGTTTATAAATGGTGTTTGCGTATTAAATTGTTTTAATTTGTTTGAAAAAAGTGATTTTCAATTTTTATCTTTATCGAGTTTTTAACCGTTTTGAATTAACACTGAGCCCATATGGAATACTCTTTCCATTTTAATGCCCATCGGTCATAGACACCTTGTATGTACATATTGTATATCGTGCCCGTCTACCGTGAACCTACGTTTCGTGTTGTTAGTTTTGTTCGATTCATTTGAAGTCCAACTTGAGGACTTGCGGAGCTGAGGTCTTGGCGCATTAGCTCGAGGTCTGCAGCTGAAGAGGTAAAGAGGATAATTTTATCAGTGAAGCGAAGATTTGTCAGTCTTCTGTCGCCGATAACAATGCCCCTATGTTTCCATACATCCGCCAGGCTCTTAAAAGTTTCTTAGAGAACACTGGCGAATAATTTAAGAGATTGTGGATCTCCTTGTTTAATTCCTCTTTCAATATGAAACGTTTGACCAGTGGATTGAAGTTTAACATCAGATGTACTGTTATTGTAGATGACCTTGATTAAATTAATATAAGATTGTTCAATATTTTAGTTTTGAAGGGCTTTTCTATTGCAGAGTGAGTGATGCTGTCAAAAGCTTTAGAATACTTAACAAATGCAATATACAGTGGTTCATTAAATTCATTAATATTTTCTTCCAGTTGATTAAGTGTCCTCACGGTCTGTAGTGGAGAAACTGGGTCGAAATGTTGCTTGTTCGGGAGGCTGGTGTTGATCGAGTTGTGCGAGAATGCGATTTTCAATCATTTTAATAAAAGTTTTGTAGAGATGGGAAATTAAGCTCATGGGTCGACAGTTGTTTATGTCATTCTTGTCGCCTTTTTTATGGAGTAGTATAATGTTAGAATGTAAAAATTTAGTAGGTATCTGGCCTGTGTGTAAAATGTTGTTAAATAATTTATTTACATAAGGAAGAAGGGTTGCTTTGCTGGAAAATAAAGCTTCTGTGTTTGTTCCATCGGTACCAGGACTTTTACCCAATTTCATAGTATGTAGTGCCTTATTAATTTCAGCATCACTAACATTAATTCCAAGTACACTCACAACTGATTTCAGCGCCAAAATGACGAAAATCATATAGCTTCATCTGGTTGGTGGTGATAGGTCAGTATAGCGTACATACAATGTAATATTTCGAATATTTCCATCTCCTTGTGGAAGTGAGTTGTTAATTATTATAGTTTTAAAACGCTTCTTAACTGTTAGGGCAAGTGTCTCCCTAAGATGAATAAGCTGAGCTTATTATAAAGTCTCGCTGCGCTTTGTTTACTTTGTAATTGGACTTGATTAAGTAAGTCCCAGGTTTTCAGTAAACATAGGATATAGTTTTAATTTTAATGAGGATTGTTAGAAGAGTGTTAATTGACTTGTGAAACAAAAAAGGTATTCAATAGAATTTTAACATACAAAAAGTATGTTAAAATTATTATTGAAAACCTTTTTTGAATGAATGGAAAAAGCAATATTAATGTTAAAATTGTATGTTGTATTTGCGAATAGAAATCATATGAGGAAGACTGTGGGTGTAATATACTACTGCCTTCACTTTTGGGGGTATATGTCTAATATAAATTCGATTCAATTCAAAACATTTATTTTCAGACTATTCGATCCAGACAGTGTTAGTAGTACAACGAGATAATTTAAAACTATGTTAGTAACTTACACATATAAAACTGAAAAAAAAAAACCAATAGAAATAATAAAAACAAGTGTCCTACAAAATATGCATCCTTATCAATTGCCTCCGAATAGGTCTGTTGATGTATTCGGCAATAACTCTCAGGTAGCTGTTGGGACTAGCCCTCACTCTATAATGGCGTGAAAGCCGTCCACTTGTGCTTCAGCAAACATCACTGACGCACTGCAGAAGCGAAGCAATCCTATCAGCAACCTGAAAGCATTGTTATATTGGACCCGCAGGGCACTGACGACTCGCTGCCTGTAGCTGGTCCACAGACCGCAAGTATAAAAAGACTGACAATATAACCTAAATAGTATATATATGTATAACACGATGTATATATGTATAATTATACATAGACTCCAAGAATCATCGCTATACATAAAGTGTAAAATTATATTCTTAATAATAACAATTAGGCAAAGCCGTTTAGTATACCCACAAAAGCACGAAAAACATTAGATTATATTATGCGAACAGCTGAAGTATTTTGAGTTGGTTAATCTTATAATGGTTACATAAAAAACAGCATTGAAGCACTTAACTAACAATAACTAATTTGACTTCGTACATAAAATTGTCTCATGTTTACGCGAATATTATACATTGAAATTAAACACTTTAAATTGTAGTAAAAGTGTTTTAAAGTAAAATAAACAACGCGACAATATCCGTATAAAGTGTTTAATTTCAATTCGTACATAAAGTCACATTAGAGAAGCAGGGTTTAGGATAAGTCATACTACAGAAGCAGCGAGGCCATAACATCTTATTATTCTGGAGTACGGGGGCTTAAGCGATAAAATATATCATTACCATTATATTTTACACGCAACATCGCAGCGGGCGACTGGCTTTATAATATGTTCTATTACTGAATCAGGTATAAGAATTTGTTGTATAGGATTTTGAATGAGGTCGTTTTGGTGAAGAGCCTATTTAGTTACATATGAGCTTTCTGGTTCATTGGTGAATGGTTAAATATTTGTTATCATCTATTTACTTGCCTTTAAAGCAACGAGTATATTTTGGAGAGATCGATGGATTGACACGCAGAGATCTTCAGTACGGATTAGAGCAACTCCTTTAGTCAGCCAAAAAGCATTTATTTATTTATATAAAGTAACACTTATGAATGTAAAGTTCAAAGAAAATAATGATATTGCTGCTGTTACTTAAGTTACTGTAATGATAGGTATAAGAAAACGTCTTCATAATATCTGTGCCAGCATGGTGGACTATAATTATACGCAATACATTCAAAGACAAAGGGTTTCTAACATTGACGAGTATATACATACTGCAGCTCTGCCCCTATTTGTAAAATGTAATACTGATTTTTTTAATTTTAAGGCAAACACTAAATTATATATTCGCAGTAAATATAAATATAATATTAACCTCCCTATTATAAACAATGATATTTATTATAAAAGCGCTTATATTACTGCCATACGTGTGTTTAATCATATCCCTGTATATATCAAACAATTAAATGGCAATATGTTTAAAAATGTCTTAAAGAAGTGGCTTATTATTAATGCCTTCTATAGTCTGAGGGAATTTTTTGATAATAAATAATATGTGTATCTTTAAGTATTTCTTGATGTTTATTAGAGTTACTGTTTACTGTAAAGTTGCAATACCCGAATGGGTAACTGTTGATTCTAATATTATGTAACACCATTGTACACACAGTTTATGCAATAAATATATGTCTATGTCTATAATAACCTACCCTTTTTATACTGAGATGAGGTCCGTACTCAGACATAGAACATTTTATAACAAAAATATGAAATTATTTACAGTATTACATTTGGATTACTATATTTTATTGTACATGTAGCACTTAGCCCAGTGTACCTAAATTCATCAATACGTATCATAAAACTGTTAAATATCATATATATATTTTTACGTTTAGAACGTAATTACAACGTGTAGCATGGAAAATATACGCCCAAGTAACTAACTATATGATGTGCGTATCGCAATTATATTTCCACTGTGGTACTTTGTAAGCAAATAACCGATATTTATAATACCCTTCGTACTATATGCGTATTTACAATAGAAGGTTTTTATAAGAAAGTGATTTTTTAGTTATATTTGTATATTATATACAAATAATGACTAAACATTTTGTTTACCTGATGGTTTTGCCATTAAAGTGTGACCAGTGAGGTTATAATATTATATAAAACGTTGTAATCTATTGTAAGATTTCAATTGGATAAAATTATTCTCAGTAGCACATTAATAGAATGCTCAGCAAGGCATCTAAAAATATGTTTGGAAGACGCCAATAAACTCGTCATCTGTTCAATGTGTTGTATAGCACAGCCGGCGAAATTTGGTTGTAATCTATACTAATATTATAAATGCGAATGTGAGTTTGTTTTTATGCTTTCACTCCTTAACCACTTTACCGATTAACATGAAAATTCGCATACACGTTATCAGGGGTTCAGAAAAGGACATAATGTACCTTTCATCCAGAAGAAGTACTGTTAGTAACGTAACCTAATCTACAATTACGCAAGTGAAGCTGCGTGCAAAATCTAGTCTATCATAAAATAAAGAATGGGCATAAATGTAATACAGCTACTTCCTTCTCTTTCATAATTATGAAGGCTTGTGTGTGAAAATCAAAATAATAAACAGGCTTTAAAAATCATGTCAAGTTAAGATTAAACGTGACGCTTAATTATATATTGACTATGTTGTCACAATTCGTACCGTCGCCAGTCAACGATTCATACATACTAATAATATACTTGGCAAATAGATTGCCGCAAAACATTTGTCTTGTCAAAACGTATTCACACAACAATACAACTCACAAATCATAAAATCTTCATACTAAAACTTTTCTATTAGTAGCTAGAATATGTTATCCATTGTTATCAAGTGTGATTTCCCGCGGGAAGACCGAATAATTATATAAGTTTAAAATAATTATAGCTTACATAACTTAAACTTTAGATATAGTTATACATGGAAATACTTATAAGTTTAAATTTATCTGTTTATGTTAAGCTTCACACAAACATTATGCAATGTTAATTTACTTAATTTTTCATGATAAAATATTTGTGTGATGAACATTCATTCTTGAACAAAAGCAAACATTGAGAACTACCTTATTATTAATATAAGTAGAGAAACTATGTACTTTTTTAAACATATTGCGTGTACAGAGACGAGTACTATTTGGTAAAGTTAAAACTTATATCAACAAACAGTGCTCTGAATTAAAATTCATAAAAATAAGTTCCGGTCGAATTTCGGTCATAGGTATAATCATATCTAAGATCGAAATTCAATAATTTCTCTTCTCGTATAAATAATAAGTTAGTTGTGTATATATGACTTTGTTTATTATTTTACATACAAGAGGAAAATTAAAAAGCAATCAAAAGAAATCAAGAAAAAGCAGATTATATTGGGTGTATCTCGCTATCTCCCTTTTACAGCTGCGTTTGAATAGCAGTTACGGTACAGTTAATATCGTGCATCCTTTTTGTCATTTGACAATTAAACCATCTTATTTATTTTTGAGTAGATTTCAATATTTTATTATTTTATAAACTATTTGACTTAAGTACTAAAACATTGTAACTCATTTATCCTATTATTTAGCTTGTCTTGACGGCCGACTGATATGCCTAGAGCTATAGACCCATAGGCTACAAAACATCTAATATTAATAAAGATAACAGTAAAATACATACAAATTATAGTAAAACGATAAGTGTAATACTAAAATGTATATGTATGTTACTGAAATCTTTACTCCGAAGTTGGGCAGAAAGGCAGACGGGTATCAAAACCATATAATTATGTTGCCAGCTATTATTTAAGTCCCATCGAATTGCACGCAAGCCTATTGTCTTCAATCGGGTAGTTACTCCGAACTCTTCGCTGCTATTGAAAATTTCTTGACCGAAAACGAACGCTGTCCTGGGACTTAGCCCTGAAAGTCACATTTACCACTGCCGTGCCGCCGAATATTCCGTTGTATATTCGGTATCAGCAACGTACCTAAAGCCAATATTTCTAATAACAACGCGCAACAAATCTCCAGCTACAAATAGAATCAATCTAAAAGACTGTCTGTATCGAAATATCATTTGTTAGTCTTCCCTTCAGGAGACGTCATGTTTTATTCATTGTGAACACGCCGGCAGTGGGGCGTGGAGGAAATGACGTCGAATGAGGAACCCAAGTAGGTGAGCTAGATTGCCGCAGATTATATAAAACAAAGGAAGCCTCAGTGTGTGTGCGTGGTTCGACAATACGCATGTGTGCAGGTGAGCGATAAAACGCTAACATATTATTGGGACTAGTTTATTTGTATAAATAACAATTTCGATTTTGTTTGTTAAAAAGACATCTCTTGCATTACAAATACTATACAGAGAAGATTTTTTGTGGTTTTCGATAGACAGAAGCAATTCTAAGGAAACATCCTTGGAATTGCTTCTGCGATGCCGATAACACTTAGACATGTCCTTGGCAATAATTAATAACTATTATTCCCCTCCCCAGTGGACATCGTTACGAGCAATCGTGTTTTTAGTGCTCCGTATTGATTAATTCAAAATAGTTAGCAAAAGTGTATAAACTGGTTTAAAATTATGACTAATACGAAGCCCATGAAGTGATAAAAGTGGTGTGAAATAACAAACAATTGACCATCTGAAACAGTGTAAATATCGAATAACATTTAAAAATACATACGTTATAAACGAACAAAAAATATTTTGTGATGGTACCAGTAAAGTGGTTGTCCTTCAAAACTCGAGAAAGGCCCTTCTCGACACTGTATGAGCTCCATCCACAGCACTACAAAAGTAAGAGCTATTTTAGCACTGATCGTAGATATACTTACCGATAGCTTTGTCGTAGAGCCATCGACTGCAATAGCAAGCGTCGCGGGATCAAGCCCCGGTAAAAAAAAACACTTTTTGTAATTGTTTATTGAACAATCTACATAGATTGTATTCACACATTGTCGGGCCCGACTCTCGTGCGCAGTGATTCATCGTAGACGTCGACTACTACGCCGATTGATTTGACAACTCGGTACTCATAAATACTGACTGGAGACTTGTTTTGATTTAGCGTACGTTTACATTATTAAAAGATGCCACGACCATTACGTTCACTCCCTATGACTTCTGCCGCACTTAAGCAGCGTGTCATGTCGTCTCCTGAAATATCTCACATCGAATCTGTATATATAAGTATTCTATAACCTAATAATCTATGTACACACATACACACTTATGCACCAACACACATATAGACGTTCACGCATACATACTCACATGTACGGACACGCATACGTAATGTTTAACATTTTATTTATTCATTTGCATGAACATATGTACATATATCATTATTACATTTAAGGATATACTGCACTGTAAAGATGAGATACACTAACACTTAGGATCAATCTTTAACAATCGAGTACGAGAGCTCTGGTACACATAACATAAGTTGAATCTTATTTTGGGTACCAGTGTTCAATATCATACTTGTCGGCCTCGATGGCGTAGTGGTTAGTGTAACCGACTGCCACGCCTGAGGTCGCGGGTTCGATTCCCGCACAAGTCAAACATTTGTGTGCATGAACATGGATGTTTGTCTTGGTCTGGGTGTTTCTATGTATAATATGTATGTATTTACAAAAAAAAAAGTATATATGTATGTTTATCCATTGTCTAGTACCCATAGTACAAGCTCTGCTTAGTTTGGGCTAGATGGTGTTGTGTGTATGTGTAGAATATTATATTATATTATATTATTATTATTATATTATACATTGTACAAACTTTATAACTGTATTTGATTCTGTTTTAATCTTT
The DNA here is from genome assembly GCA_963675205.1 of Catocala nupta. Lineage (NCBI taxonomy): Eukaryota > Metazoa > Arthropoda > Insecta > Lepidoptera > Erebidae > Catocala > Catocala nupta. The sequence goes on from OY776097.1 coordinate 3,125,774, forward strand.
GTAAAACACACAATTCTTGTCGCGTCTATTGATCGAACCCATAACCCTTAACGCACTGGTAGTGACGAGGCGATCTCTTAAACCATAACGCTGTCCATGCAAGCAACTTGTTTGTCTGCCTGTCAAAAAGAAATTTGAAACAGTTATGAACAATCCATAACCAACCCTATTGCAAATGCACAATATAATTTTCTATGTCGATTTTATTAAAGGTAAACAAAACCATAATATGGTATAAATCAGGATCAAGTGAAGAATGATTAAGAACACTTTTTTTTACTACCCAAAGTAACAACATTTTGCACGTGGCAGTACGACTAGGAGTACTGCAGTGCCGTCATCATTAGGTTGTCACCGATCGTGACAACCAAATTATGTCAATCGTTCGCGAGCGAGAATTGTACGATACTTACGTACAGCTTTATCTTTGTCTTCCACGATAAGCGCAGCCCTACAATGATTAGCCTGGTGCTTCCCTAATTGTCGTTGGTGCTTGTGTAATGAAGCTTAAGGTTTCTGTTTATAGGTAGTGGCTTTTTAACTTGTCTGCCACCAGCGGCAATGAAAGCAAAACGCTTGTGTTTGGGGCGCCTGGTTTAAACGAAATTCCTTTTGCTATATATAAATATATTTAATAGATTGAATATGTATCAACAATGAAATTAGTTATAATGTTTGAAAGTAATTCAATAAATAATAATATAAGTGAAAATATATTTGTTTAAAATATAGCTCTAAATATCAATCGACTTAAACAAACAAATTGTATGAAAATATAGTTAAACTCAAAATTAAAATTGCGCCATCTGTGAAAGTTTCCCGAACATATATGTATATGGATAATTAGTATACAACCAACAAAAAAGTACTAGTAAATAATATTAATTAAATTAACGATAAAAAAACAATAGGTTTATGATTAAAAAAGAGAGATCGATAGGCATACATTATACAGCGGTCAGCATATTTCGCTGCAGTTACACTTTTTCCATCTGGCTCTCTATCTTCCATCTTGTAAATTTATAGTATGGCAAAGATTAACCATCGTGATCATGGCTGCTGAAAAGCAACCCAAACGTCGGGAAAAGTGTAAAATTAAATCAAAATAGTTATAATAGTTTTAATAATTTAATTAGCTTCAAAATTAGTAAAGTTTAATAGTAGTAGTATGTAGTGTAACAGTTTCTTAATTATGTAATAGAGTGTCAAATAAACAACGCGATAAAATCCGTATATAGTAGTTTAATTTCAATAGAAGACAATATTATGGAAAAGATTGACTAAATATTTGTAGAGTGCGTTATATTAGGTCATTTACTATGAAATTGCCGTTTATGTCCTACATCAAATTTCGTGGTTACTGTACAAAATGCAATGGTTATTTTAAAAATTCATTTGTATTTCAAATAGACTATATATAATATGAATAACATGTATTATTAAAAAAGAATATCAATGACCTTTTGTAAAATTTGTATTTAAAGTGTATAACTTTAAATACAATTTTTACAAAAGCATAGCGTCGTATTCGTTGTTTCGATTCGCAATAATTATATGGTTGATGTTTTTGTTCATTTAAGACAAACTTTAGTGCCCTTAATGCAAGTAAATTTACATAAAAATGGAAACAGAATTCGAATTGGCTATTCAAAATGTATTGACGGAATAATGAGTAAGAAAACAAAGTCAAAGTCAAAGTCAAAAATCATTTATTCATTTAGGTCACAAAGTAACACTTATGAGCGTCAAAATATATGGGTTAGTGAGTTTACTAAGTTACTGAAGCTACATTTAGGTTAGTTGCTAGGTTCAGGCAAAGGGTTGAGCCTATGAGAAGAAACCTGCTAGAAACTCACGGCCACTCTTTTAAATCGCCAATTTAATATAATTTCAGTATTTTACAACTCAGATTAACAAGGTGTTGCAGCCATTATGCCATATACTACAGACTTATGTAAACCACAACGTTACCGATTTTGTTCATACAAGGCGGCAACTTCATATTTTATACCCCTATTATTTTAGCGAAGTATCTTTATTAGTCTTGAATATGAATATTATATGCATGAAGAGCATATGTGTTTTTAATCAAGTAAAATATATTTTAAATATATATATTTTTTTAATCAACTCTCTGTGGCTAATCATATTTGCACATGCCACATCTACATTCGGTATCATACGGATATTTTATATTAAAAACAATAATACAGGACTAATTTAGGAAACAATATTAAAGTTAGCTCATGATTTCTTTAATACAAAATGTAATGCCTGCGATAACGCAGCAGACAGCAGACACAAATACTGTTTACAATTTTGTTATGATGAATAGCTCGAGTATGATTTAAATTAATTATAAGATTCTAGGCAGGCCTTATTGTTACTGTAGAACTAAATGCGTCGCACAATCAGTACCATTAATATAATATAATATTCTACCACATACACACAACACCATCTAGCCCAAACTAAGCAGAGCTTGTACTATGGGTACTAGACAATGGATAAACATACATACAAACGTTTTTTTGTAAATACTTACATATTATACATAGAAACACCCAGACCAAGACAAACATCCATGTTCATGCACACAAATGTTTGACTTGTGCGGGAATCGAACCCGCGATCTCAGGCGTGGCAGTCGGTTACACTAACCACTACGCCATCGAGGCCGACAAATCAATACACACTTGCGAGATTTCAATTATCTCTATTTTACAAAATTATGAAATGTTAATTTTTACAGCAGTAATAGTTAAAAGATAATTAAATTTGTCACAGTACAAAAATACAGTATAATAATAAAGGTTTTATGTTCGTTAAATATATTTACATATTTGTTAAATGTTCAGCTGAACAGTCAATGTACTATGTACTATGTACTACTGGGTACAGTCAGCAATATAAGCAGCTACTTATGTTGCTGACTGTACCAAGTAGTTTAAAATGATCTCCTATAGAAAACCATACAACGTTTAATAACAAAGAAAACCCACACAGAAGCTGAACTCATCCCATTAACATGCACCGAGCCAGACCGAAGAGGTGACAATATTTGCATTCATGAATATTTATTCCGTAGTTACAAAACTTAAATAAGCTTTCTAAGAAAACTTCTCGACGGCTTTCGATGTACATCGAGTTTGTTAATTAACAAGATTGGAACATTGGAACAAACAAACCAAGTTGAACACTATTCAGATACTGTTGAAACTGGCGAAAGTATATAGTATGGGTTCCTTTGCAATATCTTCTCATACTTTAGTTATATGCGATAGCTCAGTGGGGAGACCAACAGACAGTAATGCAGAGGGTCTCGGGTTCGAACCCACGTCGCGCACTTCTGACTTTCGGAAGATATATGACTTTTTGAAATTATGTACGTATTTATGGACAATTATCGCCTGCTCCGTGCATCAGAGAGCACGTTAAGCCGTCGGTCCCAGCTGCCATGAACATCTATGGCAGTCGTTATTGGGAAGTCAGTGCCCTCTAATATCCTGATACTGGTCTAGCCTTAGGATATCGTTAGCCTTCGGGTTGCGGAGGATGACAATCGCTCCATGTAAATACTGATATCCAGTCAAATCCGGTTAGACTAGAAAGCCGACCCAAGTGACTTGGGAATAATAAAGGCTAGGGAGAAGAAGATTTTTAGTTATATGTATGTGTTTTCTTAATCGATGTCTGCATAGTACGAAGCTTTGGTGTCTAGGTGGTAGTGAATAAGACTGCTGTGTATGAAGTTTCTAATTCCGATTCGTGAAGGGTTTTCTGGTAATTATTCTTATTGATAAATTCTCAGTAGCACCAGGGGGTCTGGCAATATGGATGGTGGAAGACAATGGTCTCGTCGTCTATTCCGTGAAACCTAAAATCATGTCCGGCAAAATTGAATGAATAGTTTCTTTATTCCTATTATAATGTAGAGCATTCCCGCAAGTATAATAATAATAATATAAGTGGCTTATCAGGGGGCCCATCTAGTGAGTTGGCGAGTCACCGTCTGCCTATTGCATTGATGCTATTAGAGTATTCAGGGCAGACGCCATTTTTCATCCATAGTTAGCAATATACCGGTCCACCAAACACCCATACCCATAGCCCATATATTAGAATCCATACAATAGTCAAGCAATAGTCCTACGCCTGCTGCGGCTAGTGCCGCTGTAGGTGTTCCATCACACCTTTGATTAAAACTCTCGAAGGGCCTCTTCACGTTGGACCCATGTCTCCGTGTAAGCCTCCTAAAGGGCCAGGTATTTTCTAATATAATATGTTAGAAAGTACCTGTGATAAGAGAAACATAATATAATAATATTCTACCACAAACACACAACACCATTTAGCCCAAACTAAGCAGAGCTTGTAATATGGGTACTAAATAATGGATAAAAATACATATATACTTTTTTTGTAAATACCTACATATTATACATAGAAACACCCAAAACAAGACAAACATCTATGTTCATGCACACAAATGTTTGACATGTGCGGGAATCGAACCTTGGCAGTCGGTTACACTAACTATGGTTTATTCCAATTGCAACTTCTGACCAACATTGATACGGGTTAGGGTCAGATAGTACGAACACAACCTTAGTCTACCCATGACCATGGCTCCTATGAAACAACGACAACGACGAGGAAAGTGCAAACAATCAATAAAAGTTTCTTGTATTTTTTTATTTTATTTCAGACAGGCACGTAATATAATTATAACGTCTAGCAAAAATTAAATATTAAATCTTCAAAAAATGGTTACTATTCTGCATCTAAATCGGAACCTGTACATTAGATTCGCTTCAGTGGTACATAATCAAACGCTGTAAATCAATTCGTCTCGGTTGTCAACTCGGACTGAATTAGGTTAGTCTGACCAAACTAGATCTATTGAGAACGAAATTCTAAATGTTTGTGTAGATTTTAGGGGTCAACACATCGTATTTAAGGATATAAGCACAATGGGGATTGTAGCGTAGCGGTAAGGGCGGCTGCTGGGCATGAGATGTCGGGTTTGATTTACGGGTCGGGCAAAGAGTTATATCTGTAATTTTTTTGGTAGACAGCAATAGACTCTTTCCAAATTGAGTAGGACTAAAAACCTTAGCTGGTAATATTTGGTTGTAATGTATTACAGCCACATATTGCCAGCTAAGGTTTGCTTAGGCCTGCAGCGAAAGGTGAAGCCAAGGCTTGCAGCGAAGAAGCAGGCAAAGCTGAATCTCTGTTTACCTCATCGAGGATATGGGCGTGACCCTCATCCATATCATAAATCAATTTGATACTGAACTCAAAAGCAAATAGCACTAATTTCCTACCGATTTCACTTCAAACAGCACTCGAAATTAAAAATAACAAAGTTTACTGTATCTTAGCGACGAGATCGCACTCATATTTTTTGTCGATTGCAATACTTCTTGTACTCCTCTTTTTACAAACTTATGAACTCGATCGAAATATTTATTTAGGCGAACAATACTTTAGTACCGAGATCGATTTATATTTCCTAGCAGCTTCTTCTGTTCGCAGTTTCACCTGTATTCATTATTGCAATGGTAATGCAATACTTTATATATTATGTTTGTAGTACACATACAACTAGTCTTTCAGTCTTATATAATACTAGATTTTGCTCAAGGTTTCGATAGCGTAAATTAGGATAGTGGTAGTACTTTTGGCTGCATAAGAAGTACCTTATGTCTTTTTCTGTTTACCTGACAACGTGTATGCGAAATTTCATGATGATCGGTCGAGTAGTTAAGGTGTGAAAACGTGATAAATAAACAAACTCAAATTCGCATTCATAATATTTGTTAGGAATACTCGAAGGGGTGGGCAATGGTGTCCTTCTCCCTAGCCTTTATTATTTCCAAGTCACTTGGGGTCGGTTTCTAGTCTAACCGGATTTGACTGGATATCAGTTTTTACTCGGAGCGGCTGCCACCTGACCTCCGCAACCCGAAAGCTAATTCCCTAAGGCTAGACTAGTATCAGGATATTATAGGGCACTGACTTCCCAATAACGACTGCTATAGATGTTCATGGCAGCCGGGACCGACGGCCTAACCTGCTCTCCGAGGCACGGAGCAGGCGATAATTGTCAATCAATACGCACATAATTTCGAAAAGTCATATAACTTCCGAAGGTCAGAGGTGCGCGACGTGGGTTCGAACCCGAGACCTTCTGCATGGCAGTCTGTTGGTCTCCCCACTGAGCTATATTATGTGAGCTGTATTACATCTTAACCTGTCAACTAATCCAGTTATAAAAAATATGAAAATATAAAAAAGCTAATCAAACAAAAGAAGACTATGATAAACAAAACGTTTTGAATAGTCTGGTTAAACTCGGATGCGGCGTCCTAGCGTTAGTTGAGAGGTTAATTTATCAAGTTATGTTTTAACACAAATTCTCCGGTTATGTTTTTAGCTCCCATTTATGAAAGAGTGAGCCTATTAACGCCTGTCAGGTTTTGTATAGAGAATTTTTTAACAGTTAACCCCAAAAACATTTTGCTCGTCCTTCAAATCACGCCTGAGGTATTAATGTAAGCTTATCCTATGCGATATTCTGACGTTAGAAATCACAATGATCAATAAAAAACTAGAGGTACAAGAAAGCGTCGTTGCAGATAAGTAGAAAGAAGTACCACAAAGTCAGCGACGTTACAGATTCTATTCCATTAGGTAAACACGTTCCGAGGTTGCGCAGTTCAATTTGCGCTTGTCAGTGAAAATGTATTGCTGACAAACATCGAGCGGGGTGCAGTTCAATTATATGTGATTGTTTTACGTTGATATTACTTTACACAAAAGTAATATATTCACGCATACAAGTAAAAACGACACATTGAAAATTACTCACCCTTTGCATGTTTTTTGTCTCACTCATTTTTTTAAGGTCATGTTTTGTTATATGACTAAAGACACAAATTTTCATTTTACTGATAATGTTTAGTAAAGTAATTTTATAAGCAAATAATCTATCTGATAATTCTTCATCATCATATCAGCCGAAAGACGTCCACTGCTAGACATAGGCCTCCTCATTTCTGATGCGACCCCACAGTGAAATTTGTCATTTAATATATATACCACTTAAATCAATTTATTATTTACAAAATTTTGCGCCGCGGCTTCGCTCGCGTTCATGTAGATTTTGTCAATAAATTTCCATCTCTCGGGAGCAGTTTCCTTTCTAGATGAGATGTCTAAGTCAATCTTTAGTTCCACAAAAGTATGCAAACAATTCTTGGATACGACAATTAACACATTGAATGCCATGTAGCTGACACAATAGAAAATATATTATACGCGGTCATATATGACCGGCATGACATTCAATGTGTTATCTATATAAGTCATATTAATAAAAAAATGAAATAAAAATATACCATTGAAAAATGCCTGTTCGAAGAGTAGAGCTTTCATGAGAAGAAGCAGACAAAAACTCATGGCCACTCCTTTCAATCGTCAAATGTTTTTGTTTGTTGTTTTTTATTAACAATAGAAATCTATTTTATATCCTTTTTCTTATATGAGCTGCTGTGAAAATAGTTTATTGCAATGAGGTTTTAAAAGTAAATGTTTGGTAAATCTAAGATAGATCTAAGAGATCCCTGTGTTTTTTCTGTACCCTTACAAAGTGAAAGCAAAATTTCATGATGATCGGTTGAGAAGCTAAGGCGTGAAAGTGTAACAAGAAACAAGACGTAAAAACAAACAAGAACACATTAATTTTTTTAATATTTGTTATGCTTTAGGTTAAAACCATTACAGTCCGCTCGCAGCTACGTGTGCGAGCACTCGTTGCGTGCGCAGTGAAAGGATTTTAACCGAGCGGTCATTGACCTTTACGTGGCGACAATGTCAAACGCGATTAAATGTAATAATTGCAATATTGTGATAAACGAGGTGCTTGCCTTTATTCAAAATAAGGCGGGAATTATGGATGAAGAGAGTATGACACGGTTATGTGTCACTGCTTTTTCTGAAGAAGAGATAACACTGGCAAAAAAAGCTGTTGTTTGAGTCGGTGGAGACTTCTCGTCGAAAAATAAAACGTAGGAAAGAAGGGAAGAATCAGCGTGACATTGAGGACATCATCACACTAGTAAAGGAGATTGATCCGGAGCTACTGCCGATATTCGTAGCAAGACATCTTCATAAACTCCCACCCGTGACGTTTGATCACTTGGACGCCACTAGAATACTGAGGGATATAATAAAACTGCAAGAAGATGTGGCGGTAATCAAGGAAAAATATGTTACAATGGATGATATCAATGACATGAAAGTGGCTAGTGAGACCTGTTATAGAAGTATGAATGTAAATCGGAAAAGAGGTGCTTGCCTATTAGATAGTAATTTTGAATATGAGAGTGGTCCAGTAGGCTTGATTACGCATTATGCGACAGAAGGGGTATCGACAGCAATGAAAAGCAGGTGCGAGAGTGGTATAAATCAGGTGTATGACGTTGAAGATACAATTGTAAGCAGCGGCATCACGGGCGATATCGTCGCATCGGTGGAGGACAATACGCGAGCTGTGGAAAAAACCAGATACAAGGAGCGGGGCAGCGTCGAGCGCGTGGAGGCCGCTACTGCGGTTTCGGCGGAGCAGTATAGCGGCGAGACAAGGACAGCGACGCAAACGACGCGCGTGACGTCAGAGAATGCGTGCAAAAGGACTAGGAGGCCCACCGTGGTTTCGAGCACGGACACACCTGGGCGTGTAACAACGCAGAGGTCATCGACACCGACAAGACAAGATTGTAAACTTATGTCAGATGTTTTGCGGGAAGGTTTGCAACATGGTGACTGGAAAGATAAATCTCGTAACGAAGGATGGGTTAAAGTACAGCGGAAAAGGTTGCAAAACCGTTTTATTGGGATGAAGGGGAAGGCGGAGGTAGGACCTCAGTCAACGTTTAGAGCAGCGGATGTAAATGTGCCTTTTTATATCTATAATGTGAACAGGGATACAAGCATGGTCGATATAGTGTCATACATAAAATCGAAAACTGATGTAGATGTGTCCCTGAACAAGATAGATATGAAGAGGAACAAGGGATACGCTGCATACAAGTTTTCAATACCAAAACAAAAATTAAATGTTTTTATGAATGAGGACCTGTGGCCGGCTGGGGTGTCTTTCCGTAGGTTTGTGTATTATAACACCGAACTGCGGCATAGTGAAGTGAAATCGAGTGAATGAACAGAAAAAATAAATCTAACTAATGGCTAAGGTGACAGTAGATGATAACGTTAATTTATTTACTAAGATGATAAGTTTTAATTGTAAATCTTTAAAGAGGTCGGTCGAATGTATAAAAAACTTGTGTAAATATGTGGATATTATTGCGCTGCAAGAGACCTGGTTGTTGCCACATGAAATATCAATGCTAGGACACTTAGACTTAGATTTCAGTCATGTTGGTAAATCAGCTGTGGATACGTCGATAGGGATATTAAGGGGAAGACCATACGGAGGTGTGGCTCTCTTGTGGAGGAAATCGTTGTTTACGTGCGTAACTATTTTACCGTGTGCGAGCGATCGTATTGTGGCTATTAAAGCGACGACGTGCGACAGCCGTAACTTGTTATTGTTTAGTGTTTACATGCCGACTAACTCTGTAGATAATTTAAGCGAGTTTTGTGAATGTCTTAGTGAAATAGCTGCTATCGTTGCGAGTGAGAATGTTGAGTCTGTTTATATATTAGGGGATTTTAATGCGCACCCTGGGGAATTGTTTAGCCAGGAAATGTTATCTTTTTGTGACGAGCAGAGTTGGTGTTGTGCTGACTATAAGAACCTAGGTATAGACTCGGACACTTTTACTTTTGTGAGTGATGCCTGTGGCAGTAGACGTTGGCTTGACCATTGCCTGGTTTCTGAAGCAGCGTGGAAATCAGTGGAGAAGGTGGAAGTGTACCAGAACGCCTACTGGTCAGACCACTTCCCACTCTGCATTCAGGTCAACCTGGGGATGGTGAGGCGAACGGATGCCTCAGCAAATCTTGAGGGCAAGGTAGTAGATAAAGTGAGGTGGGGGGAAAGATGTACTGACCAAATAAATTGCTATTACCAACTATGTATGCAAAAGCTTAGACTGGTCGATTTCCCAGCAGAGTTAAGCAACTGCTGCGATAACCTCTGCTTGAATAAAGAGCACACTGTAATAATTGATAATCTGTACAAGAATATTGTTACATCACTGCGAGAGGCGGCTGAGGGCAGTGCTGGTTATGTGAGAAAAGGTAGTAATAAAAGTACTGTGATAGGGTGGAATAGACACGTTAGGGACGCTCATGGGTGCGCTAGGGGGGCTTTTCAGAACTGGGTTTGGCACGGGAAACCTCAATGTGGTCAGTTGTTTATAGATATGCGAGAAACGAGAAAAGTCTTTAAACAAAAACTTAAATATTGCCAGGACAACGAAGAGCAAATTAAGTTGGACATTATAGCTTCAGAACATAAGAAAAAACAGTTCAATAAATTTTGGAAGTCAACGCAGAAGTTAAACACCAGACCTGCTGTACCTTTGAGCGTTAATGGCGTGTCTGAACCAGTAGGGATAGCGGACATGTTTAGAGTGCATTTCTCTGTGATACCGCGGTTGCAAGTCAATAAGCAGGAGGGGTGCGGTGGGGAGAGACTTGGGTCATCTAGCCCGATTTACATCTCGTCAAAGGAGATAGGGAAGGTTATAAAAACCATGACTAGGGGGAAGTCTCCTGGTCATGATAACCTTAGTATAGAGCATTTCCAACATGCCGGTCCGCATCTTCCTAGGGTCTTAGCTATGTTATATAACTTTTGTATTAGGCACTCATACCTGCCTGCTGAGTTGATGAGGACGATTGTTGTACCTATAGTGAAAAATAAGACAGGCGACGTCTCGGACAAGGAGAACTATCGACCAATCTCATTGGCTACTATAACTGCAAAGGTGCTTGACAGTGTGCTCGAGCGTAGGATGTCTGGACAGCTCAATTTACATGACGCACAGTTCGGTTTTAGAGCTGGGCTGTCTACAGAAACAGCTATTTTGGCGCTCAAGCACACGGTCAGTTACTACACCAGCAGGAATACACCTGTGTATGCTGTATTTTTAGACCTGTCGAAGGCATTTGACCTGGTTAATTATAACGTCCTATGGACTAAGTTGCGTGACAGGGAACAACCTGAGGAGATAGTTGAGCTTCTCAGGTATTGGTATAATCACCAGATTAACCAGGTCAGATGGTCGGGTGCTTTGTCGGAGACGTATGGTCTGGAATGTGGTGTGAGGCAGGGTGGTCTGACCTCCCCAGCGCTGTTCAGCTTGTATGTCGATCAGTTGATCGGGGAACTCAGCAGCACAGGGGTTGGATGTTCGGTAGATGGGAAAATTATAAATAACCTATCTTACGCGGACGACATGGTGCTGCTGAGTCCCTCGATTGAGGCACTCAGACGATTGCTTGAGGTTTGTGAGAGATACGCCTTGACTCACGGCCTCCTGTACAACGTGAAGAAGAGTGTCTTCAGGGTGTTTGGGGTTGCTGCAAAGGGTCACAGGGCAGTGCCGCCGGTGTACCTATATGGTGTTGCACTAAACAGAGTGCCTTGTTTTAAATACCTTGGACACATACTAGTCGAGGATCTTAAGGATGATCAGGACATAGAACGGGAACGGAGAGCGTTGTCGGTCCGATGCAATATGTTGGCCCGTAGGTTTGCAAGATGTACGAGACAGGTCAAGATCACCCTTTTCAAGGCTTATTGTCAGTCATTTTATACATGCAGCCTGTGGGTCAAGCATACGCAGAGGGCCTACAGCGCTCTTCGTGTCCAGTACAACAACGCCTTCCGGGTGCTGTTGGGGCTACCGCGATTCTGTAGCGCGTCAGCCATGTTTGCTGAATCTACTATCGAAAATTTTTCAGCAATCATGAGAAAAAGAACGGCATCATTGTTAAGCAGGATTCGTGGGAGTGCCAATGGCATCCTGAAGGTGATTGGGGACAGGCTGGACGGCGTTTTCCTGAAGTATTGGACCCGTATGCATTGCTGCGGGTCTGATACTGCAGGAAAATACATGAATTAAAAAAAAAAAAATTTTTTAGGTCTTTGTTTTGCTAGTTTGTTTTTAATTTAAAAGTAAGTACTAACATAGTTACGTAAGTTGTATCACTAACAAACTATGGAGCAAGTCTCTGAAATAAACGTTTTATTATTATTATTATTATATTACTGGGTAGGTAGGTTAGCTAAAAGCAATAAAATACAGTAAATAACATACTTATGATATTTACATAAGTATGTTATTAGCAGCGATAACTCAGTGGGGAGACCAACAGACTGCAATGCAGAGGGTCTCGAGTTCGAACCCACGTCGCGCACCTCTGACTTTCGGAAGTTATATAACTTGTAACCTTTAGGGTTTACTTTAAGAGAAATGTAGATATAATTAGAAAGTACAATGAGAGAAGGTATAACAAATACACTTTATTTGCGTTAGATTACAAGTAACAAAATCTTTACAATATAAAATATAGACAGGGCGTGGTTCGCTAAAGGGCTTGCTTCGTGTCTTTGTAGTCAGGAACACTTAACTGAAGATGTGGAGCCGGGCCGCAAGCAGAAGTCCAGGACGCGATCGGGCTTATATACCGCTACCGCCGGGCAGGAGGGGAAGGGGGGCGCCAGCCACCACTCCGACTCACGCGCAGCCGTCAAGGTCGCGCGGTCCGCGTCACAAACTTTTCGAAATTATTTGCGTATTGATTGACAATTATCACCTGCTCCGTGCCTCGGAGAGCATGTTAAGCCGTCGGTCCCAGCTGCCATGAACATCTATGGCAGTTGTTACTGGGATGTCAGTGCCCTATAATATCCTGACACTGGTCTAACCTTAGGGTATCGTTAGCCTTCGGGTAGCGGAGGTCAGGTGGCAGCCGCTCCGTGTAAAAACTGATACCCAGTCAAATCCGGCTAGACCAGAAAAGCCGACCCCAAGTGACTTGGGTATAATAAAGGCTAGGGAGAAGAACAAACTTATTTTATTTATTGCTTTTTAAATATAAAGCTTAATAGTTTACTGAATACTTTTTTAAATATTTCTGTATAACCCAATACAGAGCACTGACGAGGTGACCACTTTATTACGCTGTGTCATCGATACAGTTGTCAACTATACTCCTACAAAATCAAAATTAAATTTAATATATTGTTTGCTGCTAAACATGTATGTTACAAAACATTTTATAGACTTCTAAAAATAGTATGTAGGTAATAAGATTACCATATTTAGATGAGAGGCAATCGTAATAGGGTTTCGTAACCGATATAAATCATCGATCCTCTCCAATGACCTTATCACAAAGAGGTGAAAGTGGAGCTATAAAATCAATTGAAATGGACGTGCTATCAAGTTGGAACATCTAATAAGTAATTAATTTGATATCTGCACTCACTTTCACTGAGCACTTTAGCTTTAAATAAAATGTTTAATTAAAACAGCAAGATTTCATGATATAATAAGCAGTACCAGTAGTAAAATAAGCGTAAGCAAATTGGTATCAGCAGACCGGTAGTCTGGTAGACTGTAGAAAAATAGTTTCAAGCCTTCTTATATAATCAATTATACTAACAAAAAATAAATTAAACTGAAAATATAGAATTTGATCAGTTTTAAGGACAATGGGAGACTTGTCATGGCGATCTCTCCATCTGATAAAATGGTTGATTGATAGATTAATAGAGATTGTTTATTTCTATAACATTTTTCTAAAACATCCTTCTTCTCTCTAGCCTTTATTATTCCCAAGTCACTTGTAGTCGGCTTTTCTGGTCTAACCGGATTTGACTGGATATCAGTTTTTACACGGAGCGGCTGTCACTTGACCGCCGCAACCCGAAGGCTAACGATACCCTAAGGCTAGACCAGTATCAGGATATTATAGGGCAGACTTCCTAATAACGACTGCCATAGATGTTTATAGCAGCCGGGACAAACGGCTTAACGTGCTCTCCGAGGCACGGAGCAGGCGATAATTGTCAATCAATACGCACATAATTTCGAAAAGTCATATAACTTCCGAAAGTCAGAGGTGCGCGACGTGGGTTCGAATCCAAGACCCTCTGCATTGCAGTCTGTTGCAAACATGATGAAAATTATTTAATGTCGCCTCCAAAACATATAAACTCGTGTATTTACAAACTAATCGGATCTCTGTTTATCGAGTGATCGTTACTTAACCGTTCCATTAGATAACGTGGCGAGATTTAACACTGTCTACCATTGTTCCGACCCTTTTGCCGATTGTATTGTAATGAAGTTTAAGTAAGAGACACTAGAATTTGTTTCGTTGGATCTTAACTACTTTGTGATTATGGGAATTAAGTAATAAGATAAAGTCTGTGATGACCGCCGTAAGATTAAAACTGGTCGCCAGGCCATTACTGCCATGCCAAATATTGTGCGTTCGAATCCCACACAAGATAAAAATATGATCTATAGATGGCGTTTTTTTATTTTTTATTTATTTTGCTCTACAAAATGACCATACTCTGCCTGATGGTAAGCAGTCGTGTGGTCTAAGAGCAGTGGCGTCCACATCCTCCTCATAGCAGCCGAGGCGATGTTGAGGTCTCTACTTTGTAGGCCTGAGAAGGTGCTTATTCACGCCCCGAGGACCCAGGATTGAAGGAAGAAGGAAACACGTGCCTTGGCAGAGAATTCCATGCCTTGATCGTTCGGCAGAGGTATGAGGACCCAAACTTGTTGGTACGCACTCTAGTCGACTCCACCGTGTAAGGATGGCTGTACCGAGGTGGATGTTTTAGAGTTCGTTACTTGAATATTTATAAAGTCTTACACGTCACACGCACTATAACTAGAGTGAGTTTTATTTTTAATGAAACTGATACATATAACTAAGAATTTGATGACGGTAAGATAGAGCCGGCGCGACTAAGAAAGTACAACCGTCTTATAGCAAAGCGGTGTAAGTGTTACTGCATTTCGTCCAGTGAATAAGAGTTCTAGAAACTGAAATACCTATGTTGGGACAGAATCCCAACGATAAATGTAAAATTGCTAAAAATGTTAAATGAGTAGATAAGTACTTTATTCAAAGGTTTTATTGCTACTAAAATGTATGTGACATTTCATGATTGATGTGTTATAAATTAATTGCTGGCATAACGTGAAAGTAAAAGAGTGACGCATGAATAAGGGTTAATGTACAGCAGCTTAGTTTGTACAACCTACCTCTATTATGTTACATTTTCTTCCATACCATCTTTGATGTCTTCTCCTTGCAGTCGGGATTGCTCTATTGATATCCGCGTTGGTATTGCAAGAGATCATAGGCCAAGGAAATCTCTTGTCATCAGGCGGGCTACTTTTGTCAACTCTACTATAGCACGTGGACCAGCCATCATAAGCTTATACTGCACGGATGGTGTAAAGCTTTTAGTGGTCGCCTCGCCCTTGCTGCTGCCCCAAGTGTTATAGATTCAATTCTCAGCCAGGACAAAAATTTGTGTGTTCCATAAACAGTTACTGTAATTGATTTCAGAATATTTGTAAAGTATCCAGCAACACTCGAATTATTCCTAGTGCGGGAGTTGTCGTAAAGAACTAGCATCGTACATCGGTCCTCCATATAACATTGCAAACTGTGCTACGTCTTTATCAACTAAGCTCAACACAAGTTGATTTTGCCCTATATCAGTATTTTAGACGATTCTTGTGATTCTTTTATATTATTTTTCAAAGTTCTAAGTATTGTATCATCAATAGGGATATTTTATTACGATATTCTTTCAAACAATCGTGTTTTAACAAAGAGGGGTAATTAAATACGGTTCCTTTGTTACGATTTGAGAAAATATTTTTCTTCTGTACATTGTAACAACAAGTGGCTTCATTTTTTCGTAGTCTTTTGTCTTTTTTTAATTCATCTGCTTAATGGCTTTCCTTGAAGATAAATAGCCAAGTTTTGAATGAAAAGAAATAGGTTGGTAGGCTTTTTGTTTGAACAATCATATGAAATTGAGGATAGAAGTTGTTTTATCACGATATTAGTGAGAGTTGACTGGTCACTGTTTAACACTGGTAAGAAAGAAAATAATTAAAACTGCTCATTGAGAAATTAAGAAGAAAAAGATCCTTTTTTGGCCCTTGCCAATAATTTGGTGATGATACAAATGAACCAGCTCACCCAGGAAAGATGTGGTATTGCCCTAGGTGAGTGCAAACTTTTACAGGCATGTCGCTTAAAAGTTGTTGTTAATGTGTTTCAGTGTTCTTGGTAAAATATTAGAAAGTTCATACAATCTTTGTTTCATATTCTTTAATTTTAATTTTACCTTAAACTCTTTTTCCTGATTGTCTATCTATACCTACCTATCGTCACTCGCACATTGCTATCGGTTATGGCCGCTCAACAGGCAATGAGGTCGTTTTGCCATCTTGTAGAATAAAAATTATGGTGTTAAGCTGAGGACAGTTTAACACAATTAATTTAACGAGTCTTTGCCACAATATTGTCTTCTGTTTACGCGAATGTTATTCATTGAAATTAAACTCATTTATACGGATTTTATCGCGTTGTTTATTTAACACTGTATTATATAATTTTGAAACTATTACACTACTACTACTATAAATTTTATAGTGCTACCCACTATAAAATTTATATGCAATGTAATAATATATTATATAACACTAAGCATTAAATATTAGTTATACAGAAAATTTAGAGCTTACAACACACTGATAATATTTTCCACGCGACATTTGACGACAGTATGGCCAAAAATATAATAGAAAATTATTTAATTGTGCTGTCCTCTGTGCTATCTATAAAAAATGTTCATTAACCGGTGGCCAACGTAATTGCAATCTTAACTAGTTTCGTTGTTTAACTTGCTTTTAATATATTCAACAATAAACGGGAGAACGCTTAGGCGCTGAAAAGCAATGCATATTAAACGCATACTGTGTTAAGGTTGGAACACAATATTTGTAGTTACATGTTCAGTTATATAAGGCATAAGGCTCGGTTTAGTAGTTCGATTTTAGTTTTCAATGGCTGAGAGAAGTAGTTTTTGAGCAGTGTCTGATTAATTAATCAATTCATTTGGGGGCTTTGGGATTATAATAATATTCTATCATATACACACAACACCATCTAGCCCAAACTAAGCAGAGCTTGTACTACGGGTACTAGACAATGGATAAACAAACATATATACTTCTTTTTTTGTAAATACATACATATTATACATAGAAACACCCAGACCAAGACAAACATCCATGTTCATGCACACAAATGTTTGACTTGTGCGGGAATCGAACCTGCGACCACAGGCGTGGCAGTTGATTATACTAACCACTACGCCATCGAGGCCGCCATATATGGGGCATACTTCAATTCCAATCCAAATCTATAGTTTAAAACTATAGGCTTCCGTATGAAAGTTTGACTTCCACTCAAATTGGAGAAGCCCATCTGAGCAAGACCGGTGAAGTATCCATTTCAAAGAAGATTGGAGTCATAGAAACTGTTTTTGGATGCCTACGGTGAATGAGTTTTGCAGATTGCTGTCACCCATTTTTTGTGACTTTTACGTATGAGTGATCTCACTGATGCAAGTCTATGTTTTACGGAGACGGCTTCTCACCAGGTGAGCCGTATTTATGTTTTCATGTTTATAACATAGTTATATATAAGCAAGGACCTTGTATTTCACGTGCTACGATTCTGGAAAACTACTACTGAGTAAGAGAGACTAAAACGTGTACTGAGCCGTTTGATGACTTCTATCAGAATGTAAGCCAGCGATTGTGCCTATAATATGTTAATCGAGATTTGGGGACAAGACCTGTCTATTGCTCCCGGATGGTACTCTCGGGCACTGAATGGTACAGCGACTCTCCCTATTATTATGCGTCAACACGACTAACTAACTATTATTTAAATTTCTGACTAATAGATACAGTTTACAGGCTTCTAAAGAAACGGTTACGTTGAAAGTATATGCGTTCCTGCCTTAACGCAGCGGCTGAGGCGACGAGCTAATGAATCTGCTAATGAAAGCCACGAGGGGTCCAATTATACAGCTTTGCCAAGATAACGTTTCTTTATTTAAATGTCTGCCCGAGTATTTACTTCATAATGTAACTTGGAATAATTGGCAAGGTTTCTTTGATGAGATCTAGCATACATGGACCATAGTAGTACTTGGCTGATAAAACCGAATACTCTTAAGAATAAACATTCTAATAATTGTAAGATGCGGCAATCTTTCTAAGCTGAAGTGAGTTTCGGTGAGGATAGGTAGCCTATCAGTATGCTCCAGAATAGGCTAGAAGCTATCACATTTTTTGACTTTGACTTTACAGCCGCTCGTAGCTGTGTTACTTCCATATTCCATATTTTCGAAATTCTTATGGAACGCTTATACATAATATGCCAGTTTCCTTATAATAGACCTCAATTATAAGAACAAATGATGACAAAAGACCGGCGAAAAATCGACGCACTCGAGATGTGGTGCTAGCGGTGACTGCTGTGCATTCCTTGGACAGCGTTTAGGACCAACATATCGATCCTGTTGGAACTAAAAATCAAGCAGAGATTATCGTTGATTGTACAAATACGAATCCGCAAATATTTTGGACACGTTGTTCGAAATGAACACTGTCCAAGGACAGGTGGAGAGCAGCAAACGGTCATGCGGTTGATCACCTACGCGTTGGACAGATCTTATCAAACTTGCGACACAAACCCCCATGGTCCAAAATTCTAGAGACACTGAAGACCGCAACAAGTGGAGGCGCATCGCAGTGGCTGTTTTAGCCAATGAAATGCAGTGTCATGAACCACGACCACTCTGTCAAGAGTGAATGACTAAGGAGGATGACATAACTTCGGTGTACAGAAATGTTGCTGCTATCTTATCCTAGGCCTTATCGGAAACCGATTAAATACCTATCGCTTTATACGTAGACTACGATCGTACACGTACGCATTTAATTTATTATCGATTTGGAACTCAGCTTCATTTGTATAATTATAATAAAGGCTTTGCTCTGCCGCAGTGTGGTTGAAGCTACATGAATATCTGTAATTGGCAATTGCTGTCGCATATAGATAATTGCTCGGTTATTGATACAACATTGAAGATCAAAATTACTCAACATATAAGCCTTAGATTAGGTTTTCAGTTACCTATAGGTCGGCAAATGTTTAAACAATTAAACTGTTTACGAATTTGATCAGTCATTGGTCACTAGCTGACAAGTAATATCACCGTATTGTTTAGGAAACCTAGTTTATTATTTTTATTAATATACTTTTTGCAGTGTGTCTTTTAGATAATATGAAGAATAATGTGATAAGAGAGCACTGTAGCGTTAAAGAAAATCTAAAAAGGTGTACTAGGATGTAGGATGGTTTGTTCGACGACAAAAGATTGATCAAAAAAGAAAACACCTAAGGCTACTTTGAATGAGACAATCGGAAGATAAAACTCTAGGCGAATGTTGTCTGATCAAGTCAATGACATCATGGAGAAAGGCCAGAGTTAAAGACTTAAACCGATGCGCGTGTACAAAAAATTATAAAGTAATTAAATGGATCATAAGAGCTGGACCAGGATCTTAGTATTGGATAATCATTCTCTTTGCTTTTAAGCCCCGTAGTAAACTGTCCAACTGCTGGGCTCTGGCCCCTTCTCAGTGTAATCCACCACGCTGGCCCAGTGCGGGTTGGCAGACTTCATATATCTTTGGAAACTTTATAAATAGCTCTCAGGCAAGCAGATTACCTCACAATGTTTGCCTTCGCCATTAAAACGACCGATAATTAACTATTTAATACGCACATAACTTCGAAAAGCCAGCCTTGGTATCTACCCAAGACCTTAGCGTGGCAGTCTACTCGGTCATCTATTTGGCTCTCTCTGCTTTACCCTCCGAGAAACAAATAATACGTGTAATGACAAGTTGTATTTTCTAGAATATTCTTTCTTAATTAACTTAACCTAATATCTGAACCGAAAAACAAAGGCATTTTTGTGTTACTAACACAAAGATGCCTTTGTTTTTCGTCAATTTGTTTATTTTCTAAGCACTGTATACATAATAGGTAGCTTAAATAAAGACCACTACTACTTGCTAATTTGACAAGGGCTTAAGAAGGTACAGGATTAAATTAAGGTCCTCTGAATTCTAATCAGGTTTCGAGACCGAGGTTAGCGTCTGTTTGCTTAGTAAGCACAAGTATATTGGCTAGCCTGTGCTTTGACAAACTGTTAATTAGTTAAAAGAAATAGACTGGCTCTAGTGCCCAACTGTTTTTAGTAAATGTGTTTTTTTAATACAAGTTCCTTATTTGAAATTAATCTACTATGGCAGGTGACTTTACATATAAACAAAGGATGTAAAGAACACTTAGACTGAGAATAATGTTTGTAGATCACACAGATGAAATTAAATGATTATAGCCCGGACATGGATTGAATGCACAACAGTCAACGCACGGTGCATATTTTTAACTATTGCGTCATTTGTGTAGTTTTATCTTCTTCTTTTTCGTGTGGTTAGTGGCCAACCTGTTGTCAAGAGTTGTTCAAGCCGCCCGTAGGCTTCTGACATGGCTTAACGACTGCTGTCAATTTGACAACAACCGAGACCGACTCTTTACGTGCCCTCCGAAGCACGGAGGCGCTCAGATATAACCACTAAGCGATCACCCATCTATAGACTGACCGCACCCAACGTTTCTTAACCTCGCTAATCGTTTACCGATCAGTGAGTGCAACTGGCTATGAGCGCCTCGTAGTTTTATGAAAAGACATGGCAAGAACCAAAGTAGTCTTGTTGTTTATTATTATCTATTACTATAATAAAACTGTTATTTTGTTGGCTATTATTATTTTAGGGGTATTACCCGAAATTAATTATATTTCATTATATAATATGGCAGCGATAGCTTAATTAACTGATTAGACTGCCACGGTAAGGTCTCGAGTTCAATCCAGTGGCACGCACATCTGGCTTTTTAAATGTTTGTGCGTATTTTATAGTTAATTATCGCTCGCTTTAACGACATAGTGAGGCAATCTGGATGTCTGCCTTCACTACAACGTTTTCTAAGATGTGTAAATTTGCCAACTATGACCTAGGCATTCTTATTCTGGCTAGAAACTTATGCCTAGCAACAGGATAGTTTATAATAAAGGCCGATATATCATAATTATATTTTATCTCATCCTCTAATATAATTCCTTCTAGATGTAACACAACGGTAGAATGTTCGATCCAATCTTGTTTCACTAAACTAAATTAAGGCTTCGCTGGAAGTTTCAGTGACGCACTTGAACTAAACACAACTAAGTTAGCTAGAAGTACTAGAACTATCGAGAATATCGTGTCAATAATGGATGAGCGTGGATACTTCGGTTTGGATGAATTTCTAGGTAAATTTTGGCCTTGAAATCTATTTAATTCAAAATCTCTGCCTTTGTGACGTTGCGGTAGTGCCGGCTCAATTTTATTGGGATTTTCTGTTAAAAAAATACTCAGCATATTGTCTGGAATAGTAACCGATACACGGCAAAAGGCTCGTTATGTGGGCCATGAAACATTGCTAGCTGAGATTTGGGTACAATATATAATGGCCCTTTAATACTCCGTAGGGAATAAAGACCTGAACACGTCAATAAATTCGATCCCAATGGGGAGTGAGAGAGTATTGTCGTTTACCGGTAATTTTCAGAATCAAAACCGCTTATGAGAATTTATTACAGAAAACCTTTAGTCTGACTTAGAAATTGAACCCCAGTCCAAAAGGTTCCATCACGCAAATAAATACCATGGCACTGAGTCAGAAATAAAAGCAAAATAGCAAATATCTAATTCACACATCACATCTACCTTAGCTTGTTACATCACACTTCAACAAATCCTTTCATCGATGCATCTTGCAAGGTACCGGTGCACTACCTTTGACGCTCATAACTCCGTAATTAAACTCTACAAATATCACCAAAGCTTTGTCTTATCGAGCGTCGGGTACACACTGAGCTAGTAATGTATTCTGAGATTTCACTTTGATAATGTAGTCACCTTGATTAGTACATGTTTGAAATCTTAATGCAAGGACTAATTCTGCACAATAACTATCCAAATGATATATGGCTGCATGATATATTTATTTATATTGAAGAAGTGAAATATGGTAATATATTTGTTTGTATGTAAGGCGTAATGTCAAGAACTGTAGAACTATTTCAATATTATTTTCACTAAATGCTACAATAAGTATTTGCAAGACACGTAGGCTATATTAAATTGCTATATCATATGAATGAAGCCGTAGGTAAAATTGGTACATTGTAAGTACAATAATAATGTTACGTTTATAATGTGTTGGATTAGTGGGGTCTTCTTATTCAAACCATTTATTTATTTTGCTGATTCAAGGTTTTTATTGCTTGAAATATAGTATTTTAGCATGTACACTGTGGTCTTACAGGACAAACTATAAAACAGGACTTTACCCTGCGTCTTCGACAAACCATGACGTCGCTTTGTCAACTAAGCTATTTATGATACTAGGTCAATAAATATTAATTTCCTTGTGCTTTGCATCTAAATTAATGCTAACGATTATGTTTTTAGTAATAAGCTTGCTTTTAAAGAACACGAACAAAGTCGCAGGAAACAACTAGTAATTGGCCGAGTTTAAATATTTTAGTAAAATAATATTTACCGATAAAATATGTTTGTTGCTACGTAAGGGGTAATCTCTGTAATTATTGAAACGATTCTAAAACTCTCGTTAATAGAAAGCTCCATTACTTTTAAAATAGCAAAGGCTATCAATACATATATACATTACAAGGGTATTTTTAATTACAAATTATCTAGGCAGTTGCTAGTGCCGTAATCGTAGCAGCTCTAGGGTCCTAGAGAGCACACTAAAACTAAAATAGATCTAGACCAAGTGCCACAAACTGGTTGCACCACATATTACCATATACCAGCCATTCCAGTCACCGTTAAAGTATGCATGATGCACCTCTTTGACGATAATATCGGTGTAATGAAAATCCAAACACCCCAAACGTTGTCATCCCTAACGTCGGGCTTAGACGGTGCATGTAATTTATTCTGAACTTGCACGATGCCACTGTAATCACCCTGTTCGGTACGAGATTGGAATATGATATTTTAGTAAAAGCATGCTTTTGCAAACGTTAGGGATTTTAGAAGAGTTTTATTACACTTTGTTAAGACTGAGAGTTCTGCTATTGTTTCAACACGCACGGGTTCTTTAAAGAGCTTTGATATAAAAAAGGATGAGATACTTATTAAAGGTACACCATAGCTACATAAAGTAGTGAAGTTATGTACTGGTTCAGCAGATATTGTAAGATTAAAACCAGTTTGTTCTAAACTTGGTTCTAGCAAATTGCGAATGTAAAACAGCCTGAGCAGCGCAACAGTCTCGGATTCAAGTCCCCACTAGAACAAATCTAGTAAATGTCCGTATAGAGTTAAATGTTACAAGCATTATGTTAAGGTCATTGCTAGTGGCAATATAAATTCTGGCAGTAGTAATCTAAAAACTGTGAACCTGAAAATCTATTAACCTAATTCTTCTGTAAGTGTGCATGTCACTGTACACCACCGACATGGTCGGATCGGTTTCTATGATATATTTGTGTGTCTTTAAGTGGATCTCTGAGTGGTTTAGATTCACAATTAGACCTGGTAGATGGATCATAACACTTTTATAAGAAACATCTTGGAAGGAAAAATAGAAGGCAGAAGGGGAAGAGGAAGGCCAAGGAGGAAGTTCATAGATCAAGTGAAAAAAAAGGTATAGCAAAAATCACGTGTCCAATGGAAAACCAATGTTCTTGCAAACGTTATTAAAGGTATAATTATTATTTTATCATCAATCACATAATTATATGAAACGAAAATTAACTAATGTTGAAGTTACCATTTTAAATGAACTGTGACAAATATTGACACTTCAAAGCAAAGACAGATAAAATCAAAATTATAAAAATTAAATTAACACCACCTAGGCTTCTTATTTATTATTTATTGCAAAAAATTCGTTGAAGTTTCGTGCCGTTTTCATTTGAGACCACAAGCAACCTTTGGGTGGATTGGAATTATATACACTATTTATATTTAATATATTTACGTGATATAATATAATATATTTAATACAGAAAAAAAACAACGTAGCAAGCTTAAGAATATCGTCAATTAAAGAGTATACTTAAATAAATAATTATTTGTTTGAAAAAGCTAAATAAACCTATATAGATCGAAATCTAAATAAAATGTGATTATAAGGGTATACTTTATAGACAATGAAACCTTAATAACTATCAAACTTAAAATTTTAATCAATTATTGTCGAATTTTGACCACTTGTATGTATTACATTGTCACGTATACTAATATATAGGCATAAGATATTTAAGCGATGTTTTCGTTTTAAATTTCACACGTTTTTTTTAAACAGTTGTGTACACGACCCTAGCTTCCCGTCAATATTTGGTCCACAGATTGATTAGAGGCGTTCGAGCCGCTCGGTCAGATATTTAATTATGTAACGCTTTGAACCTTAATATGCGGGTTTCGTACAACCTTGAGTGATCAACATGATAATCTGATTAGTGACGATTGTTTGACAATAATTCCACAGCGCTTAGTTTTCGTTTGGGACGTTGATTGAATTTTAAAAGCGTATTTGGGGTAGCGTTGATGGTATTGACAGGGTTGTATATATGGTTGAAGTATGGATGTGTTAGACTGTTGTTTGAATGGCGGTTTTAATTTGTTACAAATATATCCCGTAGTCTACACACCTATTTCGCTCGCATTGGTTTGAGTTTATTATAGATGGTGACTCAAAAATGTTATATGTAATAGCGGATAAGCACATTGCGATCTACCGGATCGAGTCTAGCCTCCATGGTACTTTTGTAAAATTCTTGATCAAAGCAACATAATAAAAATTCGTATGATATGTTAATCGGGCACATAGGGTTTGGGTTCGCTTTCCGAGTCAAACTAAATTATATTAGGTTAAGCAATTCTGTACAACAATTGCATACGCGATCTTCGACTGGGTCGCTAAATAGAGGCGTTATAGCGAGGCCAAACCAAATAATACTTAAGGATATGATTACATGGTGATATTCAATTGCACAGAATATATATTCTACTACTAAATTTTGCCTTCTTCAGTTTCGTTAATGTAGATATTGACA
The DNA here is from genome assembly GCA_963675205.1 of Catocala nupta. Lineage (NCBI taxonomy): Eukaryota > Metazoa > Arthropoda > Insecta > Lepidoptera > Erebidae > Catocala > Catocala nupta. The sequence goes on from OY776097.1 coordinate 3,151,089, forward strand.
ATAAATTTCTATACCACAAGCAATACTTTTTCCCTAGATGAAAATTACTTTATGTCCTTTGCCGTACCGCTGGCAATGTGTTATTTTATGATAATCGGTCGAGTAGTTGAGGCGTGAAGGCATAACAAACAAACTAACATTAGTTAGAATTACTGAGTTCAAAAACTATATTGACCTCGTATAAAAACACTGGATAAAAATCGAAAGCTTCGCGAATGCACCCCTTAGAATCGTGCCGACACAAAAACACAACAACCCTGTCGAATCCTTAGAGGATTCGTTTGAGGTATTAGAGGCCGTGGTTATTTATTTATTAGCAGGAAACGTGAACAGAGTTCTAAAGGAAACTCTTTTGTTTGTTTTATATAAGTCTGTATTGACTTTGGTTATTCATGACAAAATATCTTTATATATATAAATCTTCTGTGCGTGTGGTTGTAATTAAACTCCTCCTAAAATACCGCCTTCATTTAAATTTTGATACCAATATTACTTAATTTTCTTCAGAGTATTTTGAATAATCAAGATTCGGAATCATGACTTTCCATATTTTTCATAAGCATAAGGATAGTAGCTGGTCTTGTTCCTTGCTCCGGCTTATTTTTATTTTGACTCATGTCTATTTCAAAAGTATTCGAAACGATTGACGAACGATCACTTATGTGACGGACTTCAAACGTTTCTTTATTATGTGTGAAAATTATATTAAATAATAAATATTCCTAAATTATACTTTTGAACGGACCCGGTTTTAATACAATAACTCAGGGTGATGTCTACGGCAATTTAGCAAAGCTGTGATGTAATCTTAACTTATATATATAAATACTCGCTAGTTTAAAGTACTTTTAGTCAGTATTGCATTTTATATACTGAAGACTTATTTATACATATATTATATAAACATTGTGACGATAATCACCTAGACGCCCGTCGAGCGCGAGCGCACGTCACTAGCCACCACCCACGACCGACGCCGGACTATATATAAGCGGAGGACGGTGTCAATCAAGCTCTCTTCCGGCTGGCTTCAACATCAAGATGTGTCCTTGCCCTCAGAAGAACCAAGATCTTTTTATGAACCACGCCCTGTCTACTGTTCGCGTAGGATTGTGAACCTATCTTGTGAATATTGTTAAATACATATTTCTTATTTCTCGTTACTGGTTAAATAAAAGTGTTAACTTGTTGTACTATCTTTTAATAGTCTCTGCTAGGCTCGACCACAAGACACCACTTCCCTACGGTGTGGCCTGTCCTATTGGATCGATCAGATCCCTAGTGAATAACCACATAAAAGTTTACAACATATATATGTATATATTTCTTTTACTTTCTAAACTTTATACATTATAATATGACATCAGTCATATATACCCGCCGTTCCGATATCTTTTTGTACCATGACTAGCGACAACTTTATACGAGTAGGTCGTATTACAGGCCAATAGTTATTACAGGCCAATGGATATTTTCTTCGTGTGTGTCGTATGTCGCAAGATCACAGTAATACGATGTGGAACCCATAATGAATATGATAGTTCATAGAGTATGAAACACTAAGTGACGTGATTGTACATACAGCGACACATCAAACTAGACAGTTTGGACTTTGAACTATTAGAAGTTGAACGCTGCGAATCGTACGAGAGAGTGCGTTATATTTTTGTTATATTGTCTCATTCACGCTGATGGAACGCGACGCTCTATCCTTACCATTACATCGACACCACTATGCACTGTCCCTTGCCGACAATTCTCTATTTTGTATGTAGCGTAGTTATGCGTATATAGGGTGTTTAACTTGTGATGTGTAGCCGTGTGTACTAGCGAAGAGAATAATAATCCTTACTTCCTTACTATAATATTATATATGTGAAAGTGAGTTTGTTTGTTTGTTATGCTTTCACGCCTTAACTACTCGATCGATCATCATACAATTTCGAATATACGTGGACTGGGGTACAAAATAGGTCATAAGGTTACTTTTCATCTAGAAAAAATTCCTGCTACTCAACTTATTTAATCTAACCTATCCTTTATTTATGTGGGCGAAACCACGGCCAAAATCTAGTAATAAATAAATCTCTGCGTCGAGCGTAGGCAGCATCTTCAGTTCAACAGAGTAATTGTCACGTTTCGTATAGAATATGGCAAACGGGGCGGCTGTAGTTGTTGCTTTCTCTGTGGGCTAGTGTATAGTGGTAAGTAATAGGTATGTATTAGAAATAAATAATGAATGGTTTTTAATTTTGTTTATTTAAACAACAAAATAGTACATTATACAATATTTCAGGGATCAGTTTGAATTTGGCAAATAAAAACATTATATGTTTTACAATATAATTCATTATCATTATTATTATTATTGCCTAGATATTATGTATAAACTAGATTATCAATAATACTAACATAAAACATTATTACCAATCCTATTACTTTGGCATCAAGACGTCTACGCGGAAGTCGCTGCTACGGCACGTAGCAACACTTCGACGAAATCCCATAAAGACGTTGCTACGAAACGTCGTAGCTGTTTGTAGGTTGAAAAATTGACGTAAACAGATGCCATACAAAAAATTTTTCATTATTATATTTTCATCCAGTATTTTATTGACTTGAACAATATTTTGCTCGTACAGAAATAGCCAGTTTGTAAGGTGTTGAATGTTATTCGAGACAAATACTTTTCCAATAATTTGGGCATATCGAGAAAAGAGTAAGTTATGTATTTAAGAACATATATGCACAGCATCACGATTATAGCCTTTAGAGGTTGGGGCACCACATAATGATACTATTTATGATAACTCGTATCAGCACAGAGCTATACGCGAAAATCTCCTGTAACAAAATATGTCGTTGCATTTAGTATAAGTTAAATCAATAGTCTGGTATAAAATAAACAGTTTCACAGAATAAAAATAAGTTTCATTGACTTCGTGTTACTATTGACATTATAAATTGACTTCAATAAAGAAAAATATAATTTACAATGAAAAATAATACAGTATTCGTTTCACAATTTTTATATTCTGTATTGTATTATATAAACGTAATACAAACAATTTGCCGAAATCAAACTGATCATTCCAAAAAACGAATTAAAAACGATAACATTAGAAAAATAGTCTAGTTCTAAAATAATATTTGGTATACTAACAATGTTATAGGGATTTTATACAATTTAATTTCACCCTGAACTGCTAAAGCTTCCACAACAAAGAAAAGAAAACGGTTAAAAACTACGTACTCAGTAGTATAGATTCTATTAAATTTCTTTTGAGTGTCTTAGTTAAGCTACAAGATAGTTTCTTCTCGCTTGAAGTCTGCTAGATACGTCATTTTCGTATCCTCATTTCTGAAAGATTGGTCATTGGTATAGTAAATGTTCATAGGCTTCTTCTTTCTTTCGGTGTGGTTAGTGGCCAAACTGTTGTCAATAGTTGTTCAAGCCGGCCGTAGGCCTCTGACATGGCTTAACGACTGCTGTCAATTTGGCAACAACCGGGACCAATTTTTAACGTGCCCTCCGAAGCACGGAGATGCTCAAATGAAATACCATTAAGCGGTCACCCATCTATAGACTGACCGCACCCAACGTTGCTTAACCTTGCTAATTGTTTACCGATCAATGAGTGCAACTGGCTTTGAGTGCCTTAGCGTCCATAGGCTGCGATATCGGCATACTATCCGGTGGGCCACAAGATTGTTATGCATCTTTTAAGGCTTAGGAAAACCAATTTAGTGCTATTATTTGGACACGGTATTGGTTTTCTACATCGCATCCAAAATCGAGCAGATCATCCCATATTTAATCAGGAATTAATACCTGCTTATAATAGTCGCACTACTTCTGGCAATTATAAAATATGCTCATTTAAAATATCTAACACTGCGTTTTTGATTTCTTACCAATCCTTTGAGTGGCAAATAATACATTACAGAAATCGGTTTAATTATACACCGATTTCTATCTAAAGAAAATGAACGGAAAGGAAATCGCAGTTCAAGGTGAACTCCTTTTAAAGTGACGATGTAACTGGAAAATACATCATTATTTTTCTCCAGACACGTATTAGTATATCTCTGAACAGCCATCATTAATTATATTCTATATTACAACTATATATCTATCTACAATTGGCACAGCTGAGACAAAGGGGTTTGATATTTTTTTGGCATTTTATATGGCAAATATTTTATGAACTTTTTTAGAATTACAAAGATCTGCATCGCTTACTTACTTTTATGTAATGATGGCCATAAAACCAATATTTAAAAAAATCATTCATTGAACTTTTCGTAGTATATTTTCGTAGTAAGAAGTTAGTAACTGCGTTTAAGTGCATGCGGTCGGATTCTCTGTGATGGTATTACAAAATTTCATAAAAGCTACTACAGAAGGTATATATATATATAGATATTCTGTTACTACTATTGGTAACTGCTTCGATTGCTTTTGCGATTGCTTCGAACTTAACAATACCAAAGTATGAAGTTGAACCAGACTTCATCAGGAAATTTAATATATGCACAATATAATAGTTAAATAGTACGCACTGTTTTTAATAAAAATAAGTAACTGGACAAATATTTACAGGCAGACCGAATGCCATACGAATAATCCGCAAATTATATGTTGCGTAAATTTGAAATGTATCCTTCAGTAACATGATATTGATGTTTTTGATATTATATTCGGGCTTCATATTATCGTCACACTTTGTTTTTTATATTGCGATAATAAAAACTGGGATGTTTCGTATATACGGTTTAATACACTCTATTTTATGACGATAGTAAGACATTTCAAATATATCGATAGCTTTAGTAAATACAATTAGGAAATTTTGAGTGCAAGGACTCAAAATTTCCTAATTGTAATTGACTGTATTTTCAAATGTCCCGTTGAGACAAAATAAGTAAGCGATACAGTTTTAATGACGTAAGCAGGGATGGAAAAATTTTGACATAAAATTAATAACATGGATCATGCCATAGTTTTTAGCTTATAAGTTACAATCTGATCAATTTTCAGCGCACTCAAATTGAAATCACTTGAAACTTTGTCATGATCGAAAAAGTTCAACGTTCAAGCCATCCATGAAAGTAATTTCGTTTCACTGTTCTTTCATAGATTTGTTACAAAAAATAGTGTCTTAAAATCGAAAGCAAAGGATTAACCATCGCAATATCATCATCTTCGCTACTAATGATCCTGTGGCAATAAATAATAGAATTGAAGTTTATGTACAATATCAATCACTGTCGTGTCTTCCATTTACAAAATATACAAAAATGTTCCACAGTTCATTTACATAAACTATGTAAATAGTCTAGTTTGGTCGTTAGGTGTCTAAGTCGCGAAATGCGATACTATTCCGTTTTACATGTAGCATGCTTTGTGGATGGAAAACAAGTAGTACAATGCTACACGATATTTCGAGATCAGAATTCAAACATTTTAAATTTTACTACGTATCAAGCATGAAGTGAATCCAGTTATAACAAAAGATACTGTACTGAGTTTTATAGAAAATAAAAACAAAAAAAAAAAAACAAACGCAGCAAATTGCATTACAATATTAAAAATAAACAACTACCATAATATGATGTTAAAACCTTTAAGAAAAATAACCCGTGCAAACATTTTTCGTCGATCTAAATCGTCAATCATTATCAGTTTATTATATTTATTAATCTTGATTATATTTCGCTCTTTAATATTAATACTTTTTCAATTATAATGTTATTGAAGTGAGGAATATTTGCGCAGTTAGTACGTCTCTGTTAATTGCCTCATTTTCATCCACATAGCACCTTTACATTCCAATAACAATAAATAAAAATTCCAAGTGACTTATCCTATAAGATTTGACACAAATATTTTTACGACTAGAAAAATCTAAGAAAAAAGATTTTAGTATATTACAGATCCGTAAAATCTAATGGGAGACATCGTTAACTATCGGGGTTTCACAGCTAGAAACATTTACAATCAACATTTAATAAGAATTGTTATTTGGACTATCATCATTTATATCAGAATTCACAGTACTACTAGTGTCTATTAGATTTGAATTAATTTCATCTTTCATCACATTATCATTATCAACTATTTCAGATATATTATGATTGCTAGATTCACTGTAACCATTCATATCTGTTTTATTTGATTCTTCTAGTGCATCACTGTCTTCTGACTCCCTCTTTTCTACAATGACTTCAACTCTTGGTTTGAACATTTCATCTTTTTTGTCGATGTCTGGTGGTCGGACTGTTGAAAGGGTGCTGGACAGGAATGATGATTGTAGGTTGTAGCCGGGCAACAACTTTGGCTGTAGTGGCAGCATCAGGTCTAAGGAACCGGTGGTTGCAGGCCTTGGTTGCAGGGGTGGGGCGGTTAATAGAGGTGGTTGTAGTGACGCTAACGATATTGCTCCAGACTGCATGTTGATTACTGGGCTCTCGACTGGAAAGAGACAACGTTGTGATGACAAATTTTGTAAAAGCATCTAATTATTATAAACAAAAAGATCATAAGTTAAATCTATTTTCTAATCTGCTATCATACAACCTTTTAATTTTAAGTAGCTTACATATTTTGATCGTCTTTCTCATTGTCATGTTATTCATTATATTTGTCTTTAGATGAGTGACAATCTGTGCTACAGTAAACTTTACTAATACTTTTACTATTAGTGTTGTCTTTTCGATTTGACCTTTGATTCTAATTTTATATCCTCATATTTCTTATTTTTGTCACTATACTATTCAAAATTCATTATTTCTCCAATAATTTTAATATAGTCTATGGTATTTTGGATGGGTCGGTACTACTTAAAGGTTAAAATGAAATCCTGTTACATGCGACACAGAACTTTTGTCTATAAAAATGTTTACATTACCTTTGTTAAGAAAAATACATCTTAAGGGTAAAAGAGTTTCATAGATTTGGACCGGGATTTACCTATAGGGGCTCTTGCTTGGAGCGGCTGGGTGGTAGTAGTCGGTGGTCGGAGAAGGTTAGTGGTCGGACCCTGGAGGGCTAAACTGATCATGTTCATGCCGTTGACACCTGAAATGATATAATTGTATGTTTAGTAGGGAAATAATGTTAAGCAAGAAAAATCATATGAATTTATATATATAGAGAGTCTAAATTCTGTTATATAATAACTATATGCACCACTTTGTTTCATTCAAACTAAAATCAAAAAGTAGAAGTATTGTCCATTTTTACAAAACTAGCCGCCACGCAGCAGTTAGTCTAAATGAGAAGAACGTCATCATATTTTTATAGTAGACTGCAACTTTTAACATACACAATGTTTTTTTCGTTGGTATATATTTGTATGATAGGATATATATTTAAATTAGCATAATAAACTTAAGTAAAGTTTAGCACGTAGTACCCAAAATCAGTGCAAAGATATTTTATTTTACACATCGTAAAAAGCATTTAACGCCATCTATGGTCATAATGCGCAACTAAAATCATTATAAACTCACCAAACTTATTTCCTCCCGGCGACAAGTCTTTCAGCACAACCGGATGTTTCACAGCATTCACGCGACGATTGGAGGCGCCAGCGTCGCGTTTTCGCCTGGGTTGCTCAACAGGTAAAACTCGGCGTCGCTTCTTTGGCAGTTTTGACCGAGCCTGAATAGATGGCGTTGAATGGTTAATAAATTATCACCTTAATGTAAACATTCAAGTAAGAGGCTTCGAAACGAACACTCTTTTTGATGCAATGTGTAGATGCAATTGACAGGCCGGCAATAACAACTATAAATATTATGGAATACAGGACATTTGTACATGCCAATCCAAAGATTTATATTGGAACGTCCAAAGCATTCAAATGTTTTTACATTGCGGTAAAATATTAATAAAAAGAAAAATATGCGCGGCTCCTTTATTGATACTATTTCGCTATAGTTAGGTATATTCATTATATAAAGTTCGTTGGTTGGACATTTACATGTTTTAATTTCTTAAAATATACCTACATTAAATATATGTGACGTATATTTTTATATTACTAAGTTGTCAAACAAGCATTGTAACTGTTCCGTGATTGTAAGCCTGTTAGTAAGTTGTCACTATAGTTTAATGTAGTATAAAAGTTGAATGATGATGAATGAATGACATATTACTGACAAACGGTAATATATTTCATATGCCCAAATACAATATCAAATAAAAATGTACAGACATATGAATATGTTTACAAACCAAATTTGTTGTGTTTATCATTGCGGGTAGGTATAAATCTTGTCACATTTCATCAATATATATTATAAATAATGTTTACATTAAGCTTAACATTAGACTTTTTATCTGTACCACGCATCAACGCTCCAAAGGAACATTATGAATGAAATTTCATATTCAATAAGTGCTTACACGAAGAACATCAATCACTTGACATTATATCGAGTGCCGTGTAAAGATTTTAGTATCAAATTCTGATGTACTTTATATACAAAGGATGGATAACAATGTGGATCATATTGAAAATAAAATCGGTTTTCGTCTTTGTGATCTTGAGAGGGATGAAAATGAAAGAACCCTTCAATCTCCTCAAAATTTGCCTGCGAGTGATAAATACTAGATGAGTTACGAATTTTGTTCGGCATTACTTTTTTGTTTTTGTGTTTATAGCGTGTGATAGAAAATGTGATTGAGGTCTCTGTTTTGACACCAGGTTTGGGTTATTAAACAGTGGGTATTTAGTCTTATTGGTTTTTATTTGTCAAGAAATTCGCAGTGGCAGTTCCAAGATGGAACTATGATCAGATGGCTTCACTATATTTTCACCCCCAATAGCTTCACCCACTTATGTGGGACTTAAAAGTATCTACAAAAATGGAGTTGTTATACATAACCGCATACACGTCTGGAAATTTTCAAAAATTATTATTGTGCCACCCATAGATTCGAGTATTATTCCGTGGAACTGAGGTCTTGTGCTCACTTGCGGCGGCCTTTAGTTGAGGAATAGTAATTAAATTTAGTATTATCATAATACAGACTATGAAGTAGGAAAATAGGAATGCAATGACGCATATCCCTCCGCGGGGGCGGGCGGAGGGATTATGTCGGACTCGCCGGGGTAAAATAAGATGTTAAAAAGATAATGTACCTCCCGGAATACCGACTAAACCTACCACGGTGTTCCTCGACAAAACCACTATCGACGGGGCCGCGCGAATCACTTTCGCATAAGGTCGCGACCCCGCCGAGGCGGACACGAAACAGAGGCGCGCGTGGGAACACGCACGCCGCCTCTCGGACCTGGTGCTGAACGGATGGCGGGCAGGCCTACAAAGCTCGCCACCCCCAGGTCAAACCTCAGGGTGGCTGGAGGTCATCTCGCGCCCTCCGGCGCCCGGCTCTGCGGTTGGGGCGAGGGTTTAAACGCTCCCTCTCCCACTCCGCCGTCTCCTTGATGGAAATCACTTCCTCGCAAAAGGAGGCGACGGCGTTCCACGACCTCTCACTCCGGACCATAGACTGAACTACGGCCGGGAGCGAGAGGGCAACCGATCCGACTGCCGCGATCAAATCACGGCGCTGCGATGCCCAGGCGGGGCAAACCGCCAAAGTGTGCAGCGCCGTGTCCTCAATAACGTCGCGGCAGTCGCCGCAGTGGTGACAACCGGGCGTCTCTTGCCGGCGTATACGACACAGGAACCGGCCAAAACATCCGTGGCCAGTCAGAACCTGTGTCAGCCGGAAGGTGAGGGCGCCATGCCGCCTCTCCAGCCACTCCTCAAACACGGGACTTACCGCCACGATCGTGGCGTGCCCGGCACTGGGGTGCACAAGTCGCTCCTTCCAATTCGCCACTAGGACCTGGCGGAGCTCGGACCTCGCCACCTTGATAGCGGGAGGATCCGGTCCTTCGCCCCGAGCTAGTGCCTCCTGGCGCCAACGATAGAGCGACGCCAGGAGCGCCGCTTCCAGGTCCCATGGCATCGATCCGGCGAGGAGGCTCGCGGCCTCGAACGAGATCGTGCGGTATCTCCTAATCAACCTGACGGCCATGGCGCGCTGTGGTGCACGAAGCGCTGGGATATTGCGGGCCGTCAGGTTGTCTGCCCAAACTGGGGCCCCATATAGGGCCATGGACCGCACGACCCCCTCGTAGAGCCTCCGGCAGGAGGTGTTTGGCCCCCCAAGGTTGGGCAGCAGGCGCGAGAGCGCGCCTGCAGCGCCCCGAAGAATGGGGGCCAAACGACGAAAATGGGCTATAAAGTCCCATCGGCTGTCGAGCAAGAGACCTAAATACTTTAGGGTTGACTCGACGCCGATGCGGACCCCTTCTACCATAATATGGGCCCCTGGAGGTGGCCGTTTCCGAGGGCCGTGGAAACAAATGGCCTCCAACTTGGACAGGGCCACCTCGAGGCCCAATCGCCGGATACGACCAACGACTTGTGCGACCCCAGCGGTCGCCAGTATGGCCGCCGCCCGGTGCGACTTACCCCTCGCTGTGACAAGGGTGTCGTCGGCGTAACAAATGACGCCGACGCCACGGAGGAGCGCACCTCGCAGCACCCAGTCGTAACCGATGTTCCACAGGAGCGGACCCAGAACCGATCCCTGTGGAACACCGCACGACATCTCTCGCCGACTCCAAACGTCGTGACCCGGGTAGACGACTACCCTCTCTGACAGATATGCCCCGACTATGCGGCGGAGGTAGGTCGGCACTCGATGGAAAATTAGTGCCTCCCTAATACAACTTCAGGGCAAGGTATTAAAGGCATTCGCGATGTCCAAAGACACCGCGAAGACGACCTCGCCCCGGAACACCGCGTCCTCCGCCAGGCTCCTCACACGCTGGACAGCGTCAATAGTGGAGCGCCCGCGGCGGAAACCATATTGGTTTTCCGACAGATCCGGGCCCACTGAAGATAGACGCTGGACGAGGTGCTCCGCGATAATAAACGCGAAGAGTTTAGCCACCTCGTCCAGCAACACAATGGGCCGGTAGGCGGACGGAGAGTCCGCCGGGCGCCCCTCCTTCCTGATCAGGACCAGCCTCCCCACCTTCCACTGGCGCGAAAACTGGCCCTGCACCAGACACTCGCTGAGGAGCCCCCTAAGTCGGGGCGCGAGCTCCTCGAGGACCAGGGCCAAGGCAAGACCTGGAATGCCGTCGGGCCCTGGGGCGGTGTTTTTCGAACGAAGTCTCGACACCGCCGCTCGCAACTCTACCTGGGTCACTTCAGGAACCACGTCGTCGTCAAAGTCCGCGCTGGACGCCATGGAAGGCGGAACCATCGACGGAGGAGTGTGCTCCGCCCGTGAAGGGAACAGAGCGGCCACTACCTCCTCCACCAACTGTGGCCGGAGACTCTGGGACAAGGGGGGCGCCCAGGGGCGAAGCTTGCCCCTTACCATATGGTATGGACGCCGCCAGGGATTACGGTCCAGAGTCCCCAGCAGCTCTTGGCGGGCCAGATCCTTGGCCCGCTTGATGGCTATTTTGAGGGCCTTTTTGGCCGCTCTGTATACCTCGTACAATTCCGCCTCCCTGGCGTCAAAATCGGGAGGGCGGCGACGCCTCCTACGAAGCCGGATGTACTGGCGTCTGGCCGCCACGCAGGAGTGGCGCAGGTCGGCTATATCGTCCGACCACCAGTACACCCGGCGCCTAGCTGTAAAGTTTAAAGGCACTCTAGGCATCGCCGCATCACAAACTTGCGTTATGGCCTCCCGGAACCACTCGGCCTCCATCTCAACATTATCAGGCCTGGCCGGTGCTGGCACCCAGGCCTGAACGATGGAGGCTTCCAGGAGGACCTCCCGATTCAGCTTCTTTAAAGCCCAACGCGGACCGTCCCCAATCGGGGCCCTTGGGGCTGGGGGGTCGGAGGTCTGGGCGGAGACGTCGAACCGAATATAGCGGTGGTCCGACAACGTCTCCACCTCCTCGACGACGCGCCAGCCTTGGACACGGCGTGCTAGTGCAGGGCTGGCAAAAGAGACATCAATTACTGACCCGCCCCGCTGACGCACGCACGTGTGCACTGACCCACGATTGAGGACTAGCAGGCCGTTTTCTACGGCCCACTCCTCAAGCAATTCACCCCTCGCGTCCGTGATCGCGAAACCCCAAGCCGAGGATTTGGCATTGAGGTCCCCAACGAAGAGCACGGGCCGAGGGTGGCTTCGAGCGACGACGACGTTCAGTTCGAGGAGATACTCCTCGAAGTCGGCGAGAGGTCGGTTGGGTGAGAAGTAACCGCCCACCACAACCGCTTCTCCTACGAGTGCTGCAACGCGGCCCCGTCCCCGGAAGATGTTCTTGAAGGACGGGGTGTCGGCGGCGGCCGGCGAAATTAACGCCACCTAGCCATCGAGGTCCCCTACCCAGTCAGCCCTGGGAGGGAATGTATAAATTGCCTGTATTTAGGCCACTGTAGTCTTAAATTAACAAAAACAGAGGGCAGATACTTAGTGGCATTACTTTAAATACATGTTAATAATAATATATAATTATAGGCCATTCCCAAATTATAAAATTATTTTATGAAAACACCATAGCGTTATGTTCAGAAACCAGGTTTGTAGGACATAAACGCCAATTACATTGTTAAATACCTAAAATCAATTTGTAGTTTAAAAGTCATAACGTGTATAACCAAATTACCACCTAAGTATAGTATGTAGGTGAACTGTGGTTGCATTTACCACAGCCCACAAGCTTCAATCGTTGTCCACAGCAAATAATTGCGACATTCTGGTAAACCATAACTATTTGTAAAGAGTCAACATTTATATAACAAACGCTGTTGACCACAACTTCGTTCGGAATTTAATGTAATCCATTTCGCCCCCTTTGTTTATTAAATAACGAAAATATATAAGTTGCCCTTATATATCTAGTGATGACCGGTTATTATAGCCTATTATCGTTCATAATAACAGTGGTATAATACGCGCATTGCTAATAATAATATATAATTATATTAAGTACATCAGCCCTGTATTAAAGTGTTCCAGAGCCGGGCACGGGCCTCTCAGTATGGGAAGGGTTAGACCATAGTATGCTGACACAGTGCGGGTTGGCAGATGTCTAATATCTTTGAAAACATTATGGAGAAATCTTAGACATGCAGGTTTCTTCACAATGTTTTTCTTCACCGTTAAAGCGAGTGACAATGAACTATTTATTACGCACATAACTTCGAAAAGGCAGAGTTATGCCCTTGGGATCAAAACCTCTGCTTGGCAGTCCAACGGTCTCCCGCTAGGCAATCGCTGTGCTTACTTACCATATAAAAAAACGTAATTTTTCGGATCTTTTCCGGGTGAAACGCCACATATATGAAACTACTTTTACGCTAGTTAAACTTAAAGTACTTAGTAATACTAAAATTATCTTAATTCTGAGGCTTATTAAGAAATTCATATAGGTTCTCAAAATAAATAGAACTTTAAATCCTTTAACCAATTGCTACTGCTGATAAAATTTATCGCAAGAATTATTTCATCCACTGTCTTAGTTACTATAGAAAATAAAATTGGCACGGAACACCTTAACTTACATAACCTTGTTTACACACTCAACCTGAAAGAATAATGGTAATAACAAACGAATACAAACAAACAATAGATTCCAATCAAATTATCCGAGTGATGTATCTTCCAAATTGCAATTCGGTTGCATTAATTTGCGTCCGAATTGTTTGTGAGTATTAAACAATCGCTCCCGTCGGAAAAAAGGTGTTGTTTATTCGATCAACATTTCAGTTAGAGGCAATTGCGATTGTGATATATTAGTTTACATGATAAAGACATTGTAATAATAGTATTGATGAATAAATACATACTAAAGACAGAGTTTGGAATATTCTGGATGCGTATAAATCATGGCATATTTACACTGTTTTTCAAAGAGGTCGGCAATGACCGCTGTTTGTCTTTAGTAATGGGCGATAATCTATATAAAAAGATTTTTCTTTTATCGATTTTCTTTATTCGCATAAAATAAAAATATTCTTAAATTTCATATTTTTTATTTGATTGATTATTTTATTACGTATTACCCATAGGCAGATAATAATATATTCGTTACTATCGCAATATTAGAGAAGAAGTAGAAGACCGCGATTTTAATTCGAATCGTAACAAATTACATAATATAGTTGATAAACATTTTGAGGATTCGAATGACTGTTTTCGTAACAATTGCAACACTCTGTTTACTACGGATTAAAGCAAGGAAGAAATTGCAGGATCGGTTCTGGTATACATCCCTTGCTTCATTTACTTGCATTATATTCTTGATGTATGCTTGTCCATTTAGATTGCCCTGGTCTTTATCTAGAACTTGCTTTTGCTCGCGCCTTCGCTTACATAAAAGTAGGTTAGTTTATGTTATTAACAGAACTTAAAAATATATTCCTATGTTACTCGGTGATAATATAGTTTTCTAATGATGAATTTTAAATTGGTTAAATTGTTTTGAGTTTCCTTACATGCAAAAAATCAAATCTTTCCTTTTATAATATTAGTATACATAGGTTTCTCTGATTTGGTCATAGAAAAGCATCCTCGAATCTCTCTAAAGGTTCGTCTATATATAGACAATACAATGAAAAATAGGCTTTATGTCTTGTTACGCTATGTGTGGACAGATGACGATCGAGGCTGAGTTATTTCAGTACGAATTTTCAATATTTCTGGTTGCAATGACAGCGCACATGTCCGTAACGTTGTTACGACGTCACGAACCCGTTGAACGTGGTATCTGAAATTCTTTCGACAAAAACTCATGGCGGGCGGATCGGTCATCAGACTGACATTGAGTCGTATCCAAATTTTTTCATGGCATACACATTTATTGTTTGAATAGATTGCGACTTGTTTCAAAAATGTGGATCTATAAAAGTTTAACAACCGGAATTGTAATCTACAGAAATAAAGTTTAGATAGTTTGGAAATATGGCATGGACGAACATTTTAAGCAAAACTAGCCTAACATATTTTTTGATAGCGCTACTTACAAATCTGGTCTTACATACTTTTTGATAACACTACTTTTTTGACCATGAGTTTGCCATGGGTCAGACAAAAGTAATGAAATCTTTATTACTATGGGTTAGTGTCCCTTTTTATACAGAACCACGGCAGCTGAATGAGTTATTTTAATATTTCCAAGTGATAATTGGGAAAGTGAAACACTTGTGTATGCGTGCGATTGTGAGGCCCAAGTTTAATTATTCTGTTTGGAAATATTTAGTATCAGCACGGGGTCTGGTAATTTGCCTGGTAGATAACAATATAGTCACCCATATTATAAGCTTTGGCTTAAGAAATTTGACTACAAGGATGTGGAAAACTTATTACAAATCGTAACATAAGCACACACACACACACACACACACACACACACACACACATACACACACACACACACACACTCACTCACACACACACACACACACACATGCATACACGTAACCTAACAAAAAAGTTACTTATTGTTAATTTTATTTTTTACTTTTTTGAGTCAGCTCAATTCTATGTATCTTGCTTATATATTATTATTGTAACAATATTGTATAATTTGTTTTGGGGAAGGACTGTTTCCCAACATACAGCTTACGCTAGTTTGGGAATCAGGGCTGACACTGTAAATGTAATGTAACCTTTTGTTGCAATAAAGAAAGAAATATTAGGTAGTACCTAAAGACAGGGCTGACGTTACGTAGATTTAATATATCTCTACCTTTCTCTTAGCGAATTTACAGCTGTAGGTGTATGCCAATTACTGTTCTGGCCAAAGAATATTGTAAGGTTCATTTTTATGACATTGTTGCACAATACTGTTTTACATGTACGCAAATATTACAAATTAAAATTAAACTATTTGATACGAATTTTCTAGCGTTCTATTTTATAGGAGAAAACGTGGTACCATATTTCGCACATAGGAGTGTGATATTTGGCATAGTTAAAGTTTATATGGAGAAGGAGTGCAGAAAGATGAAATTTATTTAAAAAAATACGATTTTATTTCGACCTCTGGGTGACCATTAGTCATTAATAACATTTAAAAAGTATTAACTAAGTATAATATTCACAAAAAAAAATTAATTGTTTAGTTTCAACATGTCGTTACCATCTTAGAGTTATTTTAGGATCAAAATCTGAAGCAAGAACAGTTACAGCCAACAGCGTTTTGCAAACTATGGCAAGAATCTTACACTAGGAGTTGGCAGCTATTATCCTTGAAGTTAGAAACCTTGGTATTTTCAAGTACATATCTTGAATAGGTACTGCGGATGCAAACTTTCTCAAGTAAGCAGAACCAGTTACTTATTCATCAAGGTATTAATAAGAGACTATGGTATACGTTTAGGTATTTAACTTGAGTTGTGCCATGTTATAGTCAAGTTGCATGTTTTTTTATTATACAACTCAGGTGGCAAAATTCCAAGCTCGACTCGAAAATCGAACCCTAGACCTCATGATCCGCAGCCGTATATGACTAAGATTTTCCGTCAAGAATTTCATAGTAGCAATTTATTAAGAATTTCTGTCAAGAAGTAAGTAAGGGGGCAACAGGGTGATTGGGCCTCCGGCACTCCCACTCACCGAACGAAACACGACAGTAGAAACACTGGTATATTTTCACGTCGATATTCTGTAGGGAAGAGGGTAGTCCTTCTAGTAGAAATCAGCTAGGCTCTACTACTTCCGTGGAGAAATCTACCAAATGTGTTAAATTACAGCTTGTCGTTATATACATACGTAGGGAGTGTGTTTTTTTTTTTTTTTTTTTTTTGTACAACAGTATGTAGCGACACTTCTGTGGCTTTAGTTTTATTCAGTCAGGCGCAAGTATGCAGTAGCGCCGCGTGGCAGTCGTCTCCTCACAACCACTCAGTTAGGTCGTAGCTCAATATGTATTTATTTTATTCGTAACTGGTACTAGTAAATATATATCCATACAGTATATCATCGAGTCATTTCATTTAAACACCCACAAGACTTAAGATTAACACTATACAATAGATGTTACAAGAGGTAGCAGGAGGTACTTGAACTATAACCTTTAAGCCTTCGTCAGAGAGTTGTGAAGACATTTGAGGGAGGGTTTTGCTTTCAATGGGACACAGATAGGAACTGCGGTGGCAAATATTTTGTCACGCGGACCAGGCGTGCCTCGGCAGTGCTAAGAACTACGTGACAATTTAATTAGCAACATAATACTTTGTAAAGCTACGAAGCATATGAAAGGCTATTATTATGGATGTTACCAGTGGTTTCGATCGCGTAAAGCCCAGGAGATTACGTTCCAGGATTGTTCTAAATTAGTATTCTATGTGTTATGCATAACTATTTGGAATTGCGGTAGTGAATGCAGCTGCTTTGTACCAAATGTCATCTTAATACGTTTAATGGTTGCAGCGTCATTAAAACACAAATTGAATGACCAACATCCAAATATTAAAAATCTTTCTACAATTTACAACTTGGACAATTTGGTTTGTGATTGAGAAGTTGTAGGTGCGAATCCCATTCCTTGCACTGCAGACGTGAACCTATTTTTAGAAGCATTTTAGCTTAGTGGGAGGGGTAATAAAGAATACTAATAATTTGAAACCCAAATTGCTAGTATTATTTTGTAAAAATGTACAAAAGCTTGATTTTATAGAAAACTAGATTATGCCCACGGCTTTGCTCGCATAAATGTAGGTTAGGTTAGGTTAGTAACAATACTTTTTCTGGATGCAAGGTACCCTATGTCCTTTTCTGTTCCCCTGAAAAAGTGCATGCGTAATTTCATAATGATCGGTTGAGTAATTAAGGCGTGAAAGCGTAACAAACAAACTAACTCACATTCGCATTTATAATATTAGTTAGGATAAAGGGTGAGCAGATGTTGACAGCAGCTTACACTTTATGACGAAATGTGGTTGTAGTACACACGGCTACACATCAAGTTAGACACCCATTCACACATATACGCATAATTACACTACATACAAATTAGAGAATTGTTGGAAAGGGATGGTGCATAGTGGTGTCGTTGTAATAGTAAGGATAGAGCCTCGCGTCCCGTTCAGCGTGAATGACACAAAATAACAAAAATATAACGCACTCAGTCGTACGATTCGCAGCGTTCAACTTCTAGTAGTTCAATGTCTAAACAGGTTGATGTGTCGCTGTGTGTACACTATACTAATATACCGCTAGGTACGGGTTTAGTTCCTACGTAATAGATAGCGAATCTAATCTCGTCTACCGGGGACAGGTCCAGACAACGTATTGCTACCGATAATTTTCTGAAAGAAAATCCAATAACACTTGCCTGACAAGGAAATCAAATCCATGACCTCTTACACAGCAGTCGCATTCACTACCACTAATTTTAAAATACATTATCGACCGGGCGGGTCACTAGTTTATTTATTTATTATCGCACCTAAACCTCTCCCTCATAAATCACTCTGTTTATTGAAAACCGCTTGTAAATTCGTTCAGTACTTTTTGAGTTTATTGCGAGAGACAGACGCGGTGGAGGAATTTCTTTCATAATATGTAGTGACATTCGTTAGTGGGGTAAAAACACATCGTGTTTGTGCCTTAATTTAAGTCAATATAAAGTTATGCATGTTTAATACACCAATCTATTACGCAAATTTGGCTTGATGCCGACGCCTGATTAGTTTATAATTGAGTGAAATCCTTGGGTAACACGCGTCGTTTAACCGTGGTGACATTTAAGAGATGCCACACACTAGGACCCTTATATTTCACAACTACAATTTAGTTGTATTTCCCTGCACAATGAGTTTGCTGCATAGCAGCGATAGCTTAGTGGAAAACCATTGGACTGCCATGCAAAGGGCTTGAGTTCAATCCGAAGGCGCGCATCTCTGTATTTTCGAAGTTATCTATGTATTAAATAGCTAAATATCGCTCGCTTTTACTGTGAAGAAAAACGTAGTGAGCAAACCTGTATGTCTAACAGTTCTCCATAATGTTCTTGAAGATATGTGAAGTCTGCCAACCCACACTGGGCCAGCGTGGTGGACTATGGCCTAAACCTTCTCACACTGAAAAGAGGTTCGTGCCCAGCAGTACAGGGTTGATATTATAATTATATGCGTTTGTAAAACTGAAATGTTCTAGTGATAAAGACGGGCCTTATTTAATTTTTCCAAGAACCAGTATTCTTTCATTATATGAGCATTAGGCTAAAATCATTTAAAAACTGTTGCCATCGACACGACAAGAAGAAAAAGTAAGCGATCTTAGGCTACCAGAACCGCAGATAACGCAGACCGCTAGTTTACATTTGTCTATAAACGGTTTTACCAATGAAGTTTTAAGATATTATAACTAACTTCAGACTAGTTGCTTTATTCATCCTACAACTGTCATATATAATATATGTAATTATGGAGCGGAATGCAGTCAATTTCTTATCTCATTTTGAGAGCTGCATCTAGATTATTAAGGCCAGAAATTTCTCGACGGAATATCTGGTTTTAGATGACTCTTCCCTTGGTTTCAATGCAGTTACAAAACTTAATGGATCTAATGAAAATATTCTCCTTAAATGAACCTTTCCGCAGAACTTAATTTATTAGTATAAATTTTAGAAGCTATCTATTTTCATAAGCCCATTAGAAGTAACGGTTAAGCAACAAAAACATGGCAGTCTGTAGTGTACTTAAGTAGCTAATAAGGCTTCGCAAGGTTGAAGGTTAATTTGTTGCTGATTGAATACGTTTATAACTTGCACTTAGGATTGAGTCAACGAGAAAGTTACGTAATTATACGAGGCAAATCAAATAGTCTTATATAGTCGACGGACTCAATGGCGTAGTGGTAAGTATAACCGACTGTCACGCCTGAGATGCGTGTTCGATTCCCGCACAAGTCAAACATTTGTGTGCAAGGACATGGTTGTTTGTCTTGCTCTGGGTGTTTCTAAGTATAATATGAGCGTATTAACAAAAAAAGAATATGTTTTTCCATTGTCTAGTACCCATAGTACAAGCTCTGTTTAGTTTGGGCTAGATGGTGTTGTGTGTATGTGATAAAATATTATTATTAATAATTATATTATTTCCGTTTAAAATACCTGGTAAATGAACAAAATAATAGAGGAAAGCAAGATAACTTGCTAGTTGTAAGTGGAAATACATTGTTTTCGTCTGTGGGTAATAGTCTAGAGTATGTATAGATACGTAAAATACCTAGATCAATTATAAGAAGGTATTAAACAGACTGAACAGTCGTCGTGTCATAAAAACCTAGTCATTACAGTATCGTTACATTATATTATAGTATGACGACGCCATTTACAGCAGACTTTTTGGCTGGCTGCTTCTCTTTTACACTGCGTTTTGATTTCGTCTATGCATGACACTGAAATTTTTTATACAGGCTTATACATACATACATAAATTCATGCCTGTTTCCCAGAGGGGTAGGCAGAAACTACGGATTTCCATTTGCTACGATCCTGACACACTTCTCTGGCTTCACAGGCTACAGGCTTATATTGTTTATATAATTTACAGGCATTTTAAACAATATAATTTTACTTTAAATGGTTTAAGAACAAGATTATTAGCCTCAAATAGGTCAAAATACACTTTTTAGAAACTACAGAGAGTCCGGCATCGTGAATAGATAAAACCAAAAGCACTTTAATCGTAAAGTACTTCTGATCAAGCTATACCGGTAGCTTGCAAAAATCCACAATAAGGAACATTTTACTTAAACTAAGATAATATCTAAGCCCTTCAGAAGATCTCAGCCGTATTATATTTCTGCGATAGATATGGTTGCTGGGTTTCTGGAGACAGTGTTCTTCAGGAATCCAGCAGCCATACCTACCGCAATATATTATACATCTGCAAACAGCTCACTCACTGTTTGCAGATGTAAGGCTTTCATATAAATCTTATGATGTTGTCTTGAAAAGATGGGCTATGGAGAATAAGTCACTGGCGAACCGCGGGTGAGAGCGGACGTCATCTCGATATTAGTCTGTATCCAGTCCAAATATAACCTGGTAGGTAATGGAAGTTCTACAACAAATAGACCATTATGATCTATTTCCTTTGCGTTGGATGGACAACGACTCTTATAGTCAAAGTCAAAAATCATTTATTCATTTAAGTCACAAAGTAACACTTATGAACGTCAAAATATATGGGTTAGTGAGTTTACTAAGTTACTGAAGCTACACTTAGGTTAGTTGCTAGGTTCAGGCAAAGGGCTGAGCCTATGAGAAGAAACCTGCAAGAAACTGACGGCCACTCTTTTAAATCGCCAATTAAATATAATTTCAGTATTTTACAACTCAGATTAACAAGGTGTTGCAGCCATTATGCCATATACTACTGACTATAAAAAAAACTAAAGATAAAAACAATCATAACTTAATAATATTATAGATATGGAATAATTTGGGCTAAGGTATATGTTTTAATATAAATCTATAATAGGCAGTAGGATGGCATGATGGCACATACACTTACACTTTGTGACAATGTAAAGGCAGTCCGTGACTAAATGCGGTTGTGCATTTATATTCTTCAATAATAATCAAATTAAGAAACAATTTACTTGTTAACATCACAAATAATCACGAGGTACCTCTAAATTACTAAATTGACTTAAAAGTAATACAGATTTTTAAATCCTGTATGCAACAAGCAACTAGTTCCATGAGTATTTGTCATTTAAGTAGTCGTTGACTGAGTAATAACCCTTCCGAATAAGTTGTAATAATTGATTGTTTGTTGTAAATAATTAATTATATTAATAGGTAGTTTATTAGACAACCAGTCGCGACTGATGCCTCGATACTGCAAGCAGCCATAGGCAAAAGTAACCGCTTACAAGGGAACGATATCACTGTTTGCCACATTATGGAATAAAAATAAGTCCATAAAAAAGCTTGCGCATAAAATCGAAGTACTACTCAAAACACAAGTATTCGATAATATTCAAATGTAAACCAAGCACCCAAACCCACGATAAAATTTAAATGAAAAGCAACATCCTCAATCTGATTACAAAGAAGATGAACTGAGAAGTCGAGTAAATAAAACATCTAATAATATTATCTGCCTTGGGAACGTGAAGTAAATATTTTTCAATCTTGAGAAGTGAGCCGCAATTTTTCAGCTCCTTACCAACATGATATTTTTAATATGTACGGCTATGAACCGTCTGCAAATAAAAAAGTTGTTTTTGAAGCGTGTAAAAGATAATGTGTTTGGCGTAACGAGAAGTTTTAGTTGTTGTTGTTTTTATATATGTTATGTATAGAGTATACTTTGTACGTACTACTTGTATAATTACATGTTTGTAATGAGTGATTTCTACATAACAATAAATGAAGTAAAATTACGTAAATATTTTTTAATACGAGTAATATCCGTCTTTTCCAGTTAATCCTTACTTCAGTTACTGACACCAGATCGCAATTACGTCAAACATATTTGTTTACAACTTTATTTATACAGAATATGAAAAGACTTTCCAGTCCTATAGTCCACATGCACATAAAACCGAAATATCAGTGTTTATGTTAGCTACTCCATATCTACAGTATTCTCAATCAATATGTATGAATTAAGGCATGCTCACTACAACTTAGATTGACAATCTATATAATATAAGTATATAAAAAATCCGTCTATGTATTTTTGTGCCTGCATAAATCGAAAAACAGTTAACGATTTTTTTAAATTTTGTACGTGACATTGCATTATATAAAAGAGAGATTTATTTACTTCTCATCCTAAAATGTAATAACAATTAGTAGGATACTTTTTTTACTTCACGCACAGCGAAGCGTGACCTAAGCTAGTTATAAGATAATTTTAATCCCGGAAAACTAAAAGGTTTTCCGGGATGAAAATTCAATAACAGCTTGTTGAAGGCGCATTTATACTATCTCTATATCTTAATAACTGGCAGCCATACCAGTTCGGGTTAGTCCTAGCAAATATATAAAAATGTTCAGGCCATATTTTTACATAATATTTTTATGAACTAAGTGCCATATTTTGGGGTTATGACATGGCTACCAATTTGTAGCGGCTCTCAGTATAACGAGCGTAGAGTAACAGCATATTTACGCTCATTTTCTTTTATGAGAGCAGAAATTCATGTAGGTTTAGTAGATATTCCATTTAGATTTGTGTGTACAACACAAATATTTTTGTACTAACAGGTTCACACTAAGACGTCAATGTAAGCCTGTTAGTGCAAAAATATTTTTATTAGTAGGTAAATGGTGTAATGGTTACAGCTTTACATTATGATAAAATGGAAAAGTATTAGAATGAAACACATGGTTATAGAGTTCCTAAATAAGCTTTTTTGTAAAGATATTGATTAAATATATTTGCCCTGAATTTATTTCAAGTTCTTTTTGTTCCTTCTACGCCCTTAATTTGCTGAACGTGGCACAGGTGACTATAATGGTTGCTGTAAAGCAACTAAAACATCAGGGAAAGTGTTAATTTAGATCGTTTAGTAATTATAATTACGTAAAAGTAGTGTTTTTAAAGAAATCGCTACAAAACCGTTTACCGTAGTTTATTACAATTATTTAAATTCACCGTTTAGTTAGTGTAACTTTGACGTACATACTTTATGAACTAAATGAATTAACTTATTTTAATTTGACTTTTTTAACCTTTTATGTGGTTATTTACTGTAGATCAGTGATCAGTTGATCTAGAAATAGGACAAGCCATGCTGTAGGGATGTGGTGTCTTAAGGTTAAGCTAAGCAGAGATTATTAAAAGATAGTACAACAATTAACACTTTTAATTAAACGAGTTAAGTATTTAACAAAATTTACTAGGTAGGTTTACATAATCCTACGCGAACAGAAGTCAGGGCGTGTTTCGTGTAAAAAGGATTTGCTGAGTGGTTCTTGTGATGCAAGAACACTTAGTTTATGATGAACCAGGACGCGATCGGCTTATATATCCGCTACCGCCGGGCAGGAGGGGAAGAGGGGCGCCACCTACCACTCCGACGCGCGCGCAGCTGTCATGGCGCGAGCGGACCGCGTGACACTTTGACTAACTCTGAGGCATAACTGATAGCCGTCGTATCTATTTTCATAAAAAACTAATGACAATGCACGGATTGGATTTGCCGAAGAAGGGTATTATATTTTTACTTAGCTTATTTTTTTCCTAACCCTCCATTCTCGCTGGTTAAATAAATCGACACCTCCTACGCATAAAGTCTTAACTACATTTTACTGAAAATCAGATTTTTAGCTCATTGTAGTTACAAACATAAGCTTTATACATCCCTGAAATAAAAATCTTCACATCGTTAACAACTAACGAGATTTTGAAACGCCTATAGTCGTATCTATTCAAAGTGCCCGCGCATATGGCCCGATCACGAGTAACGACGATTTGCGTTGTACTATTGGCTCGGGCGAGACCAGTCAAGATCAGTTACCGGCGTCGTATGACATTATCAGCACGCGCAGTAAATATGGGACCTGCATTATAAAAATAATCCGATTTTGTTTATGTTTTGGGTTCATTAAGCTGTGATAATAGTTTTATTTTTATATGATAGCAAAATGAACAACTTACGCTCGTTAAGAATATTAAAATTAGCTCTCAATAATTCAAATGAAAATCTAACCTCCAATGAATCTCATCGATCTGATAAGTTTTGCTTGATAATTGATTTTAAACCATAAAATATTTGCTAAATATTACGTAATTTTAACTTGACTAATTTTAATCTACCGCGATATTTAAGAGATTTTTAAAATTGATTATTTTACATTTTCTCCAGCGCATATCGTTGTAACACTATAGTTAAGACGCTATGCGTTGTTTATTTTTGAAAGTTAGGGGTCGTAACTGGTACTTGCGACTTTATGCGCTGGTTTTATTTAACTAAGACGGTATTCATATAGTCGTTTCTAGTACATACGACGATATGCTCCGACCACAATATGAAATAAGACTTTATGCAATATGATATTTGCTAAATTAAAGTAAAAAACTGACATGTTGTGACACTAATTGACTGTATTTATTAATGTTTTTCCAAATGTGTTTTTAGAATCACCTAATTTACTTGAAACGGAGCAGTACTGGAATTTGTACGAATCAACGTGCGAAGAATCCCTAATAAGTAACGTTAATAATAATGATGCTAGAACAAGCTCCTACGAGGTAAAATAAGCATTAAATAATTTCGAGGAAACTCCTGTACCTTTAAGCGAGCTTTTTGGGGTTGAAGTGGTCACTTCTGATATTCCATTTGATAGCAGTTCATTAGCAGCTTGTACATCTACTACCACTAGCAGACCTGAAACACCTCAACATAGTGATGTCTCCAGTTTTGGTTCTTCCGCTTGTTCGTCTGTTGACAGTTCCCCTGCCCCTCGCTCCATTACTAGTCGGAAACGGCATATTCGACAAGATGATTAGAAATATATTAAACGAAAATACCTTAAGAATTTAGGTAAGGCTTACTTAAGTAAAAAAGATGGTACTCCTAGAGATAGAAAGGTGATTAAACCTCCATGTCCTTCAACATGTCGACTAAAATGCTTTGAGAAGATAAGTCACCAGCAACGAAAGCAAATTTTTCATGCATTTTGGAATCTTGGTGACCATTTTAGACAGTGGGATTACATTGCCAAATACGTTGATGCATGTAATACTCAGAGTAACACAAAAGCTGGATCTAGACGTAAGAAAACTTTTAAATACTCTTTACCGCTAAGTGAGCTCAATTCCGATGTGCCTAATAATTTATTGGTATGTAAAACAACGTTTCTCAATACTCTTTCTGTAGGAGAGCGAACAGTTAATATGGCTTTGTCCAAGTGGTGTTATGGCTGTGGATCTATTTCCCCAGACCATCGAGGAGGTTCGAGAATGATTATTATAGATAGTGAAATAAAATAAGGAGTAATCAATCATGTGCAAACGTTTCAACCTGTGCAATCGCATTATGTGCGCAAAAGGTCTACAAAAGTTTACTTAGACGGCGGGCTCACGTTTACAAAGATGTTTTCTCTTTATAATGAGTGATGTACTGCTGAAAGATGGTCCAAAGTTAACTTGTTACCTTTATATAATTGAGATGAGTATCACGCATTTTTATAATTTTAAAAAGTTACTTGATTGAAAAAATTGGACAAAAAACTCTAACAAACAAAAGATAAATTGGAATAAAATTAAGGAATTTGGAGTTACTTCTAATGATCCGCATATGCTAAAATATCGTTACAGCTTCGAAAACAAAACTCCTTTGACTTTATTAATCACCAAAAAAACTTATTCATCTCGTAGAATTAATAATAATGACACTCGAATTAATTTAGATCGGAGCTACGTAGATTATTTGCCTATAACAATAGCAAAGTATAATGATTTACAAAGTCTCTGCCATGGAGGAATAACACCCAAGAATATCATAAGTATTATGAAAATTTACTATTATTTTACAATACTATTAATTTACAAGAAAATACTATCTCGATTCATCTGACGATTCTTAGATTTTTATTTTTTTATTTAATTTATTTTTCATAACTTTATCGTTGTTAAAAAGTTATGGTTTATTATGTAATGTTTTTTAGTTCTTTAAAATATTACGCAAGTGATTTTAAGCAATTCAGTGCAAATTAAGCTTTAAGATATTGTTATGACTGATTATGTGATTAAACTATAAAAATACAAGGAATAATATGTTTTTTAGTTACCTAATGATAGTTAGGTATTTTAAGTGAAGTTGATTATTGTGCTATGACATTCCAAAACCTAGGTTTTAGAGAATGACTTAAAATTGCTCTCCAAAAATTTTGAGACTAATTAAGGTATTTCAAGACTGATTAATTAAGTTGATTGTTTTATTAGGTATAGGTTCAAAATGTTCCTCGAAACATATAATGTGAGAAAATGTCCTATATACTTTGTGCTGGCATCAGCTGTAAAGTTAGACAATATAAAAGTTGATTTGAAAAAATAATGGTTTAATTTGTTAGTACAGTTCCAATTATACATATATTAAATGATTAATTTCATAACCCTGTCCATTGGCAATTAATTTAACTAAACAATAATTTTGACACAAAGTCGTAACACATGATGGTAGGTACTTATTATATTTTCTTACAACGCATAAAGTTGTAACCTGTTGTAACTTGAAGGTACAGAAAATTTTCACCACGCATATCGTTGTAAATCGTCGTATCTTAATAATATGGCAGTTTTATCCCAACGCATTAAGTCGTAAGTATGTAATTTTAGTTTTTCTCGCTAATTATAAATTATTTTTAATAAATATTCCTTACCTAATCAAGATATAGAAGTACTTTTAAGCCAGACAGAAACTAAGTATTTGTACTCAATGTTTAGTAATCACATAATTAATCTTTAAATGCCCGTACTGAAAACTTGTCATAATCTCGATACGCCCTTATGCGTGGGAGGGGTCGAAATAGCGTTATTTTTTTAAATTTCTGTATTAAACTTTAATCTGATAAGAAGTAAATAAAAATCTTATTTTCTGCTACATCTATAACCAAAAAGTAAATTAAAAGAATAATAAAATGAATCACGTAGTAAAATATGCGTTTATCTAAATGAAATTATCTGCTGTTTTGACGGGCAGATATAGTACTCAAATTGCTTTTGTAATTTAATCACACTCGACGTAGGATTAACATAGTACCAAGCGAGGTTTTGTACGTGACAGATTAATTGCATCAAGTAGCTTTTAAATTTAATTGTTAATATTACGTCATAAAATGATCAGACTAAAGGTCTTTTCCTTTTCTGAAAACGTAATATTCAATGTACATAGTCTTATGGGAAGGTTTCTTGACAAGAAAGCCCCATATATATTAATGGTTCTGGCAATAGAACCCAAGACTTCACGCATAACTGTTGCATTTACTGCCGTTGCACCACCAAGGCAGATAATAAAAATAACCATATATCTTATATTTAAAAAACTATAGCTAACGAGTATATTATGTATTATAAAATGTACATCACCATTAAATCAGAAATTCAAATTTTATGTGGAATAGTAAATATATTTCAGTCACAAAAATGAGGTTGTATTTTTCAGGTGCATATTTTCCAGTAAGTTTTCGCGCTATCTTCACTGGTTCTTATTCAGAAATAAATAATGGAAGACAATTTGTTATAGTGTTTTTAAACTTGGTTTCATGTTATTATTTTATAGTTTTCGCTGAATATACTTCTCATACTACTAGATACTTTTGCATTCCTCAATGCATAAGTATCAAACAACCACATTTTGCTCGTTATGGTTTTTGGATCGGTAATAAGACAAGCCTATTGCTTGTTACCGGGCACTGTTCCAGACTCTAAGCTGCTTTTGTCAATTTCTCGAAAGAAAATAACAATAACAATATGCGCAAACCGAAAATCGAATCTTAAACCTCATGCGCAGCAATCACACTCATTACGACTGCATTACCGTGGCTACACGCGATAAGCTTGAATATTTGACTACGCTGATAGAGTAATGATATAAGGGGTTGCCTCACCTATACTAGTAAACTAAGTGTGGTGGATTCAATCACTACACGCAATAAAAACTGTTGTGATATTCACAACAGTAGTACTGGCGTCTAATTGCTACCAGGCACATTGCCAGACATCGTTCAATTACAGACAATTTCCTTACAGAAAATCCGATACCATTTTACTTGACTCAGGAATCGAACTTGAGGCAGAAATGAGCATAAATTAATGTTATGTGACGTTAGCCTAGTCACTAAACTGGTCTCGGGCACGCCACGATCGTGGCGGTAAGTCCCGTGCTTAAGGAGTGGCTGGAGAGGTGGCATGGCGCCCTCACCTTCCGGCTGACACAGGTATTGACTGGCCCCGTTTGTTTTGGCCAGTTTCTGTGTCGTATACGCCGGCAAGAGATGCCCGGTTGTCACCACTGCGGCGACTGCCGCGACATTGTTGAGGACACGGCGCTGAACACTTTGGCGGTTTGCACCGCCTGGGCATCGCAGCGCTGTGAGTTGATTGCGGCAGTCGGATCGGTTGTCCTCTCGCTCCCGGCCGTAGTTCAGTCTATGGTCCGAAATGAGAGGTCGTGGAATGTCGTCGCCTCCATCTGTGAGGAAGTGATTTCTATCAAGGAGGTGGCGGAGCGGGAGAGGGAGCGCTTAAACCTTCCCCCCAACCACAGAGCCGGGCGCCGGAGGGCGCGAGATGACCTTCAGCCACCTTGAAGTTTGACCTGGGGGTGGTGGGCTTTGTGGGCCTGCCCGCCATCCATTCAGCACCAGGTCCGAGAGGCGGCGTGCGTTTTCCCACGCGCGCCTCTGTGTCGGACTTTTAAATGAGTAGTGCTTATATTGGGTAGGTCTTGTTGTGTAGTGGCCTGCCGTTTCACCCGGTGGGCTGAAACCTCGGCGGGGTCGCGACCGCATGCGAAAGTGATTCGCGCGGCCCCGTCGATAGTGCTTTTGTCGAGGAACACCGTGGTAGGTTTAGTCAGTATTAAACATTGGCATTTTTTTTTATTTATTCTACGAAGCCTAATTTAGCTTCAATAGACTAAATGTTTAGTCCAAAAATTACAAAAACATGATCCCTTTTTCAACAACAATTTCGCAAACTAAGTAACAACGCTTCAGCAAGTAAATTGAATAAATTTGTTTGGCTTGTAGGCACGTAAAGCTTAACTAAGGGTTAATTACTAAATAGCCTGTCTAAATTTACACAGGGATTATAATTACTACAGATTTTGAGACTAACGTTAATTTTATTCATTATATTTTGCTGAAGTGGCGATAAAAATTATATTCAATTAATTAATTATATAATTTAATATAATCCTATAATAGTGAAAGTGCCTATTGAGATATCGTTGGAGTGCCACGTAGAGTTCTCGAATTCGATCATAAGGCACCTCTGTGCATGTTTCGAAGTTAAGTGCATATTCATTAAATTATTGCTTGCTTTAACGGTTAAGGCAAATATTGTGAGTAAAGCTGCATATCTAAGAGATCTCATAACACGACAGTGGGACAGTTTGCAGGCAAGGCTGATATTATATTATATATATATATATATATATATATATATATATGAAAATGAAAATAAAAAATCTTTATTTGTCTCAAAACAGTTACATTAATTATAAATGAGACATCCCCAGTAAGTAATTGATAATACTTGTATTGGGGCTAATGTTTACAAAAATAAGATAAGATTAAAATCAGGTTTAAAATTAAATATAGAAAGAAAGATACCATGACTTAAAAACTAATTTGCAGCTCTTTGTGTAACTGTAGTTGTATGCCTATGTGAAACTGTGTGTGCGATTTGTGTGTATGTAAGTGTGTGTGTGTGCGCGTGTGTGTGTGCGCATGTGTGTGGATGTATGTGTGTGTGGATGGGTGTGTGTGTGTATGTGTACGCGCGCGTGTGTGTGTTCATGTATGTAACGAAGAATATGTTTAGGTAGAGGCTATAATTTATATATACATACATATTTAAAGGAGAGGATAGAAGTAAATTATATCCACATTTAACCAACTATGTTTTACGTTCCACGTAAAAGGGAGCGAGCTTATCACAATCTATCGGACATGGATCCAGGCTCCGCGGTCGAGAATTTCTTAGTAGAAAATGTATTTACAGTAGATATTGGTCACGACTCGCGTTTCTTTGACACAAGAGAACTCGTACTCGAGGTGATCAATATTTTGGTTGATATTTTTATTTACACAACGATGATGGCCAACGTTGCTCCTCTTATGGTAAGCGGTTAACCTAGCAAATCGTCTCTTTCAATAGTCTAATAAAGAACTAATAAAGACAAATCTAATTAGCACTAAATCTCACAATAAATGTTTTCAAAATTCTTCCTACTCACCAACTAATCCAACTAAGAACTGTGAGAGTAGTTGCAAACTTTCTGTTGTTGGATTAGATAGCTAATTCGTTCGTTCCGCGGCGAAACGTATTTTATTCAGTTTAAAGGTCTGGGAACCGAGGTCTTAGTTTGTATATTGAACATTTTCTTCAACTCCTTTGTGATTTTAAGAATTCTGTACTGTAAAGTCTTAAGAGATTTGCTGTCAAGATTAAATTAGATTGTGGATTCTGATATTGTAATCTGAAATATCAAGAAATAAATTATTGGTGTGGAAATCTTATTTATTTGTGGCTGAAGTTGGCGCTATTGGGTAAAAAGGCTTACTGGTCGAATATAAGTGTATAGATGGCACTAGTATTTATTTAATATAAAGTCTCCTAGACCGAATTTCGGTGATGGCATCCAATTTTAACGAGGACTGGTCATCTGTGCAGGAATTATTATTGTGCACAAGTGCTATCGCAAACTCAAGTGTAATCCCACTGGATTGCACTTGAGTTTGCGCTCGGAAAATGGGAGTAAAAGGATTGCCTTTTACTCACATACTTAGTCCGAAGGCACGACAAACCGACACCACTAAAGAAAGGTCAAACGTAAAACCTAGAGCAGGTTTGTGCGACACCAAAAACTTTCTAACTCTAGTATTACTTAAAAAGTTATAAAACTTCATTTTAAATGTAAAACTATTATTAAAAATCCCCTGGGCTGTTATTAAGAATTTTGTAACATGAAAATCTATTATTTTGGCAAGGCTAGCAGGTTATATCGACAAATAATGTCTAGTAAATTCTAAACTGACACCCCATGCACTACAATCGCGTTCTCGACCTCTGTGCCACCGAAACAATTTACAAGTGCTCATGCAGTCACATCGCCTCTACGATATCGTAGAGGCGATGTATATACATAAGTATATCATAATGTCAATAATATCAAATTAGTTTTTCCATACAACCTTTACGAGGCTACTATATCAACGAGTTCAATCGTGGATTTCGATGATAAAACAACTAAAAAAGACGAAAAATACATAAAGTGATGCATTGCAAAACCTTTTATTCTTTATTTTAATTTACATCTTGCTTCTAGATACACCGACTACAACATGTTACAGAATAGGCTTTGATCTCATCCTCAATTATTCCCGTATTATTATTCCATCAACATTTCATTTTGATTGAATACCGTTCTAACGCGATTATAGCCCCAAATATGCATTGAACAATTGGCAGGGTAATAGGTTTTCGATTGAGCACCGGCGAACGTAATTAGTTTATTACATCTGCGCTGTAGGATACATTGGAGAAAATAGTAGTAGTTAATAATTAAATCCTTACTTTTTGAAGAAAAACGACTTTCGCACAAGGTATAATTATTGTGTAGCGGAGAACTTTATAAACATTCAAACAACAGACACTAAGAACACTGAGACTTGGAACAACTATGTATTTGTGGATTATATACATTTCATCCCGTATACATACCTACTTAAACCTCTCAAGCTCAGAACCATTGGCGAGCTGACCACTTTAAAATGGTTTTTATTAGACCAAGAGCCCACGACGGCCAGACCTTCGTTATTTTATAAATGGTGAAAGTTTCTCTGTGCATGTCCCCAACACAGGTAAGAACGATCAGTGGTGCCAGGTGCTTCACGCTCGCACCTATAGCAGATTTTCAATGTGTCTGGCAAGATGTAAAAACGATTAAAACTATCCGGCTATTGAGGTAACATTTTTTATAGGTCCCCAAGTAACATATACATACTATAAAATTCAGCTTTTTTATACTTTAACGAAAGTATAATTATAATTTATTAAAGTTTAGCGGTATCCGGCAGGGGGTTGCAACTGTATTTAGTGTCCAGCAGTGGATGACGTGACTTCTAATGTTATTCCGAAGAAAATATAAAAAAATTAGCTTTATACTTTAACAAATTCGAGGTACTATTTTATACACCTTTACTACCTGTTACCTGCCCGAGTAACCACAATCCAAACTCCATACTCGCTGATCTTTCTTACCTGTGTTGGGGACATGCACAGAGAAACTTTCAACTTTTATAAAATAACGAAGGTCTGTCTGCGTCGTGGGCTCTTGGGCTATATTCTATCTGGTAATTTTTCTACAAACAAAACATGGTTATGTATTCTTAATAGCGCTGATATCCATGTACGGTGATTACTACTTGCCATTGGTTAGGTTGCTTGTCTGACAATAGACAAAATAAAAATAATTGTTTTGGGTAGTAACCCTCAAACGGCGCAAATATAGTAATTTAGTCGGAAATTACATTTTTCGTCGCCGTTTGGGGTGGAAACCCTAGGTTCATGGGGTCCGAGCGCTCGTATTTGGTACAGGGAGATCGCAAAACGCCTGATCGACGTTTCGCGTGATCAGAAGGCTGGTCTTTTCTTGGCCCAAAGAATCAGCATTGCCATTCAACGTGGCAATGCTGCCAGTCTTCTGGGCACGTTACCAGTTGACAGCGATGCTGAAGAATTCTACGATGCAAGATGCCTAAACCATTCTTGTAAATATTTAGTATTATAATTATTTGTGTTTTTGTAATTATGTTATCTTTTTTAATACGTTTGTAAATATAAATAGTTGTATATATGTTGCAACAAATATTTCTAATAAAATATTTGGGTAGTTAACGTATAATTTAATGTTTCACTGTAACATCGGCACTGCCAAGATACTAGTTTACAATCGTTTTATTTTACCATATTTAGAGTAATGTATTCATTTTTGGGATATACCTAAGTCACGCTCTTATATTTCGGAATTCAATATACATATATTTGATCCGTAAACGTATCTAATATACTGCTGGCGATGATTGTTTAGTTCAAGTTATCACCTTTTTCAAATGTGGAAGTCAATTATTTTCCAGGAGCGAAGCGAGTGAGAGCAAGCGATCTTACTCTCGATCAAAGTATCATAGCACTGCGATCTTCGTTTAAAATTGCGATAACGCTCAAATTGCAACAGCCCAGCTGACGAATTACCGTTAGAAGACCGCAGCCCAATATCTTAGCGTTGTGTTTGTAGTGAGTAGCGTTTTCAGAAACCTTATGGATATCCTGGGTTAATAGTATGAGAAACGAGGAGATAACTTACATTCATGGAGTGACAACAACAGCCATCAACGATCGAGAGATATCACTGTCGTGTCCATAGTTTATTTTAGTCTCTTATCATCTAGCAATCAATATGCTTGTTACTTACTTAGGTTTTTACATATACATCTTTATATATATAAATCTTCTGTGCGTGTGTTTATAATTAAACGCCTCCTAAACGGCTGGACCGATTTTGATGAAATTTTTTGTGTGTATTCAAGTGGATCCGAGAATGGTTTAGATTTGGTTCTGTTTATTTAATTTATTTTTGTATACCAACCAACCTCTGTCGGCACAGCTAGTAATATAATATATTTCTTCTATATGTGTATATATCAACTCCTCTTAAACGACGGGGCCGAATTCGATAAAATATTGGTGTGTGTTTGAGCGGGTTCTTGGATAGTTTAGATTCATAATGAAATCTTATAGTAGGCGCCGCGATCTTAAGGTCCGCTAGTAGTATATAAAAATGGCTTACATGCAAAATATTTTTCTAACCTTTAGTAATCATTTTATCATCACGATCATCCTCTACCCAATTTATTTCTTCTATTTATATTCTAGCTACTTTATGACGCGTATTACTAAGTAGAAAATATATCTCAAATACTTACATATATCTTACGTAATCTGTGTTCAAGCACTTACAGAGTATTAACAAGCGTAGAACATTGCCTAAGGAGTGAAGTCGTTAGTGCCTCTTAAATACGGTAATAAAATGGACTTAGGTAGTTTCACGTTGGTCTAACCAGTGTCGGTTTGATCGTTATTTTGAAGCACTTTAGTATTATGTGAGACAGATTTATGGTTCATAAAATAGTAATCCAGACTTTACTTCAATACTATACATAATGTTATCGCGATTTGATTCGTAGAAATGGGGATGAGTAAGACATTTGGGGCAGAGCGTGTGTAGTGATCTATATCAGTGACCAGAAAGCCAGACACTCTAGATACATACATATATAGAACAAAAGTATATATAATAGCAGCCTTCATAAAAAATATAGCTAAAAAGGTATTTCCACGTTCTTCTGATTATAACTTACTTATAAATCTAATTAGGGTCTCCCGTATTGGAGGAGGCATTCGAGTCGTTCATAGATGAGAAGATCCAAAATTTTTGTGAAATTTCAGACTACTCAAAATTTATATTCATTCGGCTTATACAATCATTCGATATTGCTTCTTCGTTTCTAAATTCACACATGCCCTCCGATCCTCTCAATTTTGGAAGCACTTAATACTTTTGGATAAAATTGACGATACTATTCAGCAAACACTTAGCAAAATTTTAAATTTGGCCATGATTGACTGAGTGTGACTCCAGGCAACCCTACCAGTTCGCTTGGGTGGCCTCGGCGTTGGCAAAATTAGTGATGTTAGTCTACCGGCGTTCCTGTCTCCGGTCCACTGCACTGAAGAATTGACCAGGAAAATATTAGCTCCCATTCTGGTTAATTCTGAAGTGTCGTGCAAGTCCGACGCAGTGAACGCTTGGAAAATGATCTGTCCAAGCTCTGATTTGCCATCCGATCTATTCTCTCAGAGTCGGTGGGACATGGTGAGAGAACATCTCATAAACATATCTCCTAATGTTGGTGAGCGTTTATTGGCTGTGGGGGATTAGGAATCGGATCTTTGGCTCCTAGCACTCCCATAACGATCCCAAAACGTTATCGTCCAACATAGTGCCTATGTTGGATGATAACGTTCCGCATCGCTTCTTGCCTTCGTTTAGGTGCTCCATGTGTTTCTCCACATCGATGTCGCTGTGGTGAAGCCGTCGAAGACCTTGGCCACCATGGCCTTATCATGTAGCAGGAGTGCCGGTCGTTTTTCGCGGCACGCCAACCTTAATGACATTATCCGTCTTGCTCTTGTCACCGCCGGCATGCCAGCTCATCTTGAACCCAATGGTTTGGCACGTGACAATGGGAAGAGACCGGATGGTATGTCATTGATGCCTTGGAAGATGGGTAAGCCCTTGGTGTGGGACGCAACATGTGAAGATACCCTTGCGCCATCACATCTGCCCAGCACAGCGGGTTGTGCTGGCGCTGCTGCTGCATCCACGGAGACTCTCAAACGTCGCAAATACAAAAACCTGGCAAGAGATTATGTTTTTGAGACGTTTGGGGTCGAAATGGTAGGGACATGGGGTCCCAGTGCTCGTGCTCTCTATAGAGACATAGCGAGAAGGTTAATCGACGCTTCCCGTGACCAGAGGGCTGCCCTTTATGCCCTTATTTCGCGGAAAGAATAAGCATCGCCATTCAACGTGGCAATGCTGCCAGTTTTCTGGGCACACTACCAGTCGAATGTGATGGGGAGGAATTTTATGACGCCTATTAGAGGGTTTTAGTTTATTTTTTATTTGTGTTTTATAATATTTTAGGTATAAGTTAGTTTTAAAGAATTGTGTTTATATTATGTATATAATTAATAATATGTTATACATTAAAATTAAATATAATATTATTTCACTCTACAAGAGAAGGCCGACTTCACCCAAAGTTGCATGTATACAATATTATAAATATATAAATACATATGTATAAATATACGTAATAACGAATCGCACACAATTTTTCTTCCTTTTATTTAAATATTTTAAAAACGTCTTGCATTTTGAAGTATATGATTTATATAAATGGTGACGCTATGATAAGTATGTTGCATTATCGCAATACTAAACTAAAATAGATGCATGTAATTTTTTTGTGATATCAAGAAATATTATTTTAATTAAATGCACCTTAATCTTAATTACGTTGCGTTATACTGCAGAATTAAAAAAAAACTACCCTTTAAACAAACGGATTTAGATTTTCAGAATACGCAAACTTCGCTGACTCGATAAAACAGTTTTTCACGTTACTGACTCGCTAATACAACGTCGGTTGACTCCAACAGGTACTCCCGAGGGGCTAAGAGGTACTGCCCGAACTTTGTCAGTAAGACTGGTAAAACAGAGAATTGTGGCGTATACAAGTTTCAAAGTTAGAACACCGTCGCCGTGCGCAGTGTTAAAGAGATAACATGTAGTTTAAAGTGAATATTCAATACGAAAGTTATTTATTTCAAAAAGAATTTAGTCTTATATATAAATAGTAACTAGATTTTGATCACGTTAATGTAATTTTTGTCAATAAATTTATATCGTTCATGCGTACCCTATGTTCTTTTCTGTAGCCTGGCAACGTGTATACGAAATTCACGATGATTGGTCGATTAGTTAAAGCTTGAAAGCGAAACAAACAAACAGACTTCTCATTTATAATATTAGTTAGGATTGTTGATTCCCGCACAAGTCAAACATTTGTGTGCATGAACATGGATGTTTGTCTA
This sequence comes from Catocala nupta, assembly GCA_963675205.1. NCBI lineage: Eukaryota > Metazoa > Arthropoda > Insecta > Lepidoptera > Erebidae > Catocala > Catocala nupta. The sequence goes on from OY776097.1 coordinate 3,188,517, forward strand.
TGTATAATATGTATGTATTTACAAAAAAAAAAAATGTATATATGTATGTTTATCCATTGTCTAGTACCCATAGTACAAGCTCTGCTTAGTTTGGGCTAGATGGTGTTGTGTGTATGTGTTAGAATATTATTATTATTATTATTATTATTATTGTCTTATAATATGTATTCAAACTTTTGAATAAAATATTAATAGACACTTAGTTTGTCTCAAGCTTATTTATATCCTTGAAAGTTTTGGCAGTTATGGTTTTAAATCTCACTTGATAGGAAGCCAGTCTACTGCCGTCCACTGAGCACAGTACCAGATAAATTGCTGTTACTAAGAATTTATTGTTAACTTGACCAACTTTGCCCCACCCGGGCATCGAACTCAAGACACAGCAGTCGCATTTGATACTTTTGTTGTACAAGTTATACATCGTATATAGCACGCGCGCCTTCTTTACTTCAGCTTTTTCCGTCGCCTCACATAAGCTGAGTAATTCAAATCAGTGCGCCAGTACCTACAGTAAGTAATTAGCGATACTCATTTATACTAATTATATTATCTTTTATTTTATCATAAGTTACGTGGTAGTTAAGTGACCACTAAATAGCATCTCATTTTAATTAGCGACCCAATCGTCAGTGCATAATTATATTATGCCACCGAGGCATTCATTCATTTACATTGATATTTATCAATCAATCAGCCTATTGCATTGCACTTACGATAACGAAACTCTTTCAATTAAAAATCAAACAAAAATACTTCAAAAGCCTTCATTACTATTCTTTTGTGAGGTCGTATTCTGAGCTCCAAACGAATCAAATTTCTGACTGGAGTTTGTTAAAAGGTTAACAATATAAGCAATATATAAAATACTAGATATCGCTCGCGGCTTTGCTCGCTTAAAAGTAGGTAGTAGCCTATGTTATCCAGTGATAATACAGCCCTCTAGAGGTACAAGGATTTTCAAAATCAGTTGTATAGTTTTCGAGTTAAATCCTTACAAACAAACAAAAAATTAAATCATTTCTCTTTATAATATACTAGTTGTGCCCGCGGTTTCACCCGCATTCATAGTTACTGCACGGCTCCCGTGGGTCGTAGCGTGATGCTATATATCCTATAGCCTTCCACGATAAATAAGCTATCCAACACTAAAATAATTTTTCAATTCGAACCAATATTATTATTAGCGCGTTCAACCAAACAAACAAACAAACTCTTGAGATATATAATATTAGTATAGATATGGAATTGCTCACTCATGCTTGAGAATTGAAAAGATATCGTTGGCAATGATTCACACATAGATAATTAGTGAGTAATACATTATCTAAGCGTATAAAACTCCTAAATTCAATAATTACTTATTAATGATGGATTATACGACACGCAGCCCTGACTTTTTTTAAACCAAATAAATGGCCTCGCCAATGCCACAGCGCCGAGTGTTTTGGGTTTAATCCCAATACGAGACAAAAATTTGTGTGAACCACAAATGGTATATATTTGTATGTACCTCGCCACACACGCATTATTCCTTGTGTGGGAATGCCTAATAAAAAATAAATCAAACCAGAGACCTTATATAAAACAGTCGTATCCATTCCCGCTGCGACACTGAGTTATCACTATATATATTTATGTCTACTATAATATATATGATATAACTAGCTGACCCATGCAAATTTATCTGTTTTATATAAGTGAGAGATGTCAATATTGCTATTCAAACATTTCATAAAATACTTAATTCTATCATGGAGTCCACTGTACCTAAAACTAAACCTCGTAATCTTCATTATCCAATATGGTTTACACGTAATTTAATTAAGATAATAGCAGAAAGAGATAAACTTCGTAAAAGGTTTAAAATATACAAAAATCCCCGTGACAGAATAGTATTAAATATTTCTAATAAACGGGTTCCTTCAATGACGGCCTCTTGCTATTCTGATTACATCTATAACACTGAGCAAGCCCTGCATAAAAATCCCAAACAGTTTTGGATTTCGTTAAACAACAACGCGGTGGGGAGTCAAATTTGCCCGGAGAAATGTTTTTAAACACCGATATAGCTCACAAAGGTCCCGAAATTTGTAGCTTTTTTGCTAACTATTTTGCTTCCGTTTATTCGGAATCGGACAACGTTTTAATCTCTGACATGGGTGACTCCTTTCCTCAGTTCTCATTAAGTAACATAGAAATTACGGAGCGAGTAATTGAAAAATGTTAAAGTCAATTGACGTTAGCAAGGGTGCAGGGCCGGACGGCATTTCCCCTTTATTTATTAAAAAGATATATAAGCAATTAACACTTCCCCTTTAAATTATTTTTGAGATGTCTATGAGTTCTGGTACCTTTCCAACCGAATGGAAAATTGCAAATGTTGTACCTGTTTTCAAAAAGGGTGATAAATGCAATATAAAAAATTATCGCCCTGTGTCGATTTTAAACATAATTCCGAAGATCTTTGAAAAAATAATTTGTCCAATTTTAACACGTCATTTAGATAATGTTATTTCAAATTTACAACACGGCTTTTGTAGACACAAATCAACTCTTAGTAATCTCCTTACTTATGTGACGGATCTTGCTTCTGGGGTGGATAATAAAGCTCAGATTGATAGCATATACACAGATTTCACTAATGCCTTTGATAAAGTCCACCACGATATACTTTTATCTAAACTAAAATTTTATGGGATTCATGGAAATTTGTTAAATTGGCTGGATTCTTACTTAAGAAACAGATTGCAAAGAGTTATAGCTAGTGGCTTTACTTCTTTTAATATTATTCCTACATCAGGCGTTCCACAAGGATCGCACCTGGGTCCGGTACTTTTTCTCGCATTTATCAATGACACTTTAGACCATATCACATATAGCAGATGTCTTATGTTCGCAGATGATTTAAAAATCTATAAAGTCATTAACTCTCAGAATGATATAATTCTTCTTCAAGATGACTTAGATGCGATTAGCAACTGGTGCTGTATTAATAAAATGACACTTAACCCTAAGAAATACGTTCATATTACAATAACCAAGAAAAAGAATATAGTTTCATCATCTTATTGCATTAATAATGTTCCTTTAGAGCAGTCTTCATCAGTTAAAGATTTTGGAGTGTTTATTGACAAAAAGTTGAGCTTTGTAGATCACATCGACAGTATTATTTTAAAATCTTGGAGAATGCTGGGTTTCATTAAACGTATCTGCAAACCTTTTAAAAATACTGCTGCAATTATCAGCCTTTACAATGCTCTTGTTCGCAGTGTACTGGATTATGCTACGCCAGTTTGGTATCCCCAATACAGTGTTCATTCCGAAAGGTTGGAGCGTATTCAACATTATTTTAGTCGTTTTCTAGCGTTTAAGGATCGTCACTGTCCATATCGTGCTGACTACAATACAATACTTAATCATTTCAAAATAAAGTCATTAGAAATAAGGCGCCAAGTCAATGACTTAATAACGCTTCATAAGATAATTCATGGAAGATTAATTACCCCAGAATACCTTAGACAAATAAATCTGACCGTCCCTAGCAGTCTACCCAGACGCCCTATAGAAAGAGTTTTTAGTCCATTTCGAAGCAGAACTAATTTAGGCAAACACGCTCCTTTGAACAGACTTAAGAATTCGTATAATAATATTACTTCAAAAAATAGCAATATCGACATTTTTCACATGGCAGACATTGATAAGTTTAGAACTCTCTGTATTCAGGTATTGTGTTCCTAATATTATGTACAGTGTTTTAGGATCATAACGTATTGGATTTTTACAATATTTTTGACAAAATCATTATTTATACTTTCTTATTAGAACTATTGTTATTCCGTTTTAATTTCTTTTTTGATTTATCATGTATGTTTGTTTTTAATCATAAGTGTTGTATACACCTGTAAAGGCATTTCACCTTGTACCATTCCCTAACTGTTTTAAATTATAATTGTATAGTGAGGTGTCGATGGTGTAACTTTAAATAAAAAAATAAATAAGAGAATTCTCCCCGTTTTTGCAACATTTTTCATCGCTGCTTCGCTCCTATTGGTCGTAGCGTGATGATATGTAGCCTATAGGCTTCCTCGATACATGGGCTATCCAACACTAAAATAATTTTTCAATTCGAACCAGTAGTTCCTGAGATTAGCGCGTTCAAACAAACAAACTAACAAACTCTTCAGCTTTATAATATTAGTAAAGATAATAATTATGAGCCCTGTATTAAACAGTCCCACTGCTGGGCACGGACCTCTTCTCAGTGTGGGAAGGGTTAAGCCGTAGTCCATCAGGCTGGCCTCGTGCGGTTTGGCAGACTTCACATATATTCGAGAACATTATGGAGAACTCTCAGACATGCAGGTTTCCTCATGATGTTTTCATTCACCGTTAAAGCGAGCGATAATTAACTATTTAATACGCACATAATTTCGAAAAGTCAGAGAGGCGTGCCTTGGGATCGAACTTGAGACCTCTGCATGGCAGTCCAACGGTTTCCCACTAGGCTATAGCTGATATTTCTATTACTATAATATACTATCTCGAAATATCATAGAACGTATATAAGAAACAAAACAAAAGTCAGTCCTTTCACTAAGACGAGGTCTTGTAAAGCGGGTTATGCTCTGTTACACTGGGTTCATACAATTATAATAATATAATAATAAAGTTTATTACTCCATAAAAATAACACCTAATCTAGGTACTAAATTAAGGGCTTAACGAATATATAACAAACTGGAGACCCTGACTTCTAAATTAGGTATGGACCTGTATCTTACAAGCCAGTGCTACCTTCTGATAGCTACATTTATATAAGTCTCACAAATGGTTACAATCATTGATATTCTCATAAATAATGAGAAAATACTAAGTACAAAATAGGCCTAGTGAAAATGTAGAAATATATCTTTCTTTATTGTATAGTAGGAATACAAAATCTGCAAGTGTCTGCTTTAATAAAAGTGTGAGATTTATAATTAATTGTTGTACGACGTGTGTGTGTATGTGTGTAGGTGGGTGTATATAAGGATGTTTGAGTGTATATGAACACTCATATACACTCAAATTTCACACACTCATATTTATTTATATATACACATATATAAATAAATATGAGTATGTGAGAGTATTTTTTTACATAACATTGTTAAACAAATAGCAATGGAGATGGTCCAATGAATACTGCATTAATCGATGGAATTGGTTGCATTAGAATACTGCTTATTGTTCTATTGACTTAAGCTCATTCATAGATACTCTTACTTCTTTTCCCCATGGAGAAGGTAAAGGTATAACTACATTCACATTTCAGTAGTTGTGGTTTTAGACTCTCCGTAATGGAGGACTAGCCTATATTTTATTTTAATTTTATTTTCTTTACAATTTTGAAAATTATGAAGTTGGTATCTTTATTTTTTATTATAGAGTCTGAAATATAGCAGTAATGGAATTGGATGCTGATAGCTCGGACACACTTTGATACTCTTGTAATAATTATGTAAACTTAACTTATTCCAAATAAACGTTATTATTATTGTTGCATACCAGTCGCAGTTCCAGTTACCGTAGTACTGACAATTTCGTTACAGAAAAACAGAATTACAATTTTCACGATCCGAGCATCAAACCTGAGGCCTCATGCAGACTAGTCACAATTACAACCGCTATACTAACCGGAGGCAGATACATACACACAAATAATTTACATACGTCTTAAGACGAAATCTAGAATCTTTATAAGGGTACCTACTTCATATCTTAGGCGGATTATTTTATTATAAACGTCTGATCTTTTCAGTATATTATCCCGAACCGTTGGAAGCTGCTGATAAATTGCACACTCGCCTATACTTGAGAGGCTCCCTCAAAGAAATTGAGGCCATACGTTTCCAAAATCATCTACTTTAATATAATGAGGAAGTTCCTTCACTGAGATTTGAAGGGTATACTTGAAATTGGCAAGCTAAACATATTTTGTATATACATAATCTCACACTGATATACTCGGGGTAGTCAGACACGTCTGACTGCCCCTTCGAATACTACTATCACCAATGATAATCACCAAAAATGTGTGTGTGATTGGTGAATCACCATGCTTCATCAATCACACACACATTTTGCCAGTTATGGTTTATGATTCCAGTTATCAGTAACTGAGCTTATTGCCGTTTACTGGGTATAATATCAGATACCTTGCTGCTACTGAAATATTTTCAAAAAATCCAGTTTCAATTAACACTACACAGGGAACCCGAGAATTCATGCACAGTAGTCAAATTGACTATCGCTGCTGCACTTTTATTGTAGATACTTAATCTATACTAATATTATAGAGCTGAAGAGTTTGTTTGTTTGGTTAAACGCGCTAATCTCAGGAACTACTAGTTCGAATATAAAATATTTTAATGTTGGATAGCATATTTATCTAGGAAGGTTATAGGCTATATAACATCACAATAACGATAAATGCGGGTGAAACCGTCGGCACATCTATTTCACATATTCTCAATAGGTTGGGCAGGTGACGAATCTACGCAGAACTATAGTATATTTCCCATATAATAGGGAGTGAAGATATTATCGAGCCAGGAACAGTAAGAGACTCATGCTACCACTAAAGATTTTAGACAGAAAATATGGGAGATCCTACTCAAGACCTTTTACACAGCAGTCGCAATCACAATCCAAGCGCCATCTAGTTGCTTTATGTAAAATGAGTAATTTAAAATAGAAAATTACTATTTTATTTGTTTTATTCTTTAAAAGGCAGCGCCCGCATTTAGTACCTACCAAAGCCTGTCATGAAAGACTTTAAAAACATACAATTACACGAAGCAAGGCTCAAAACAATTAAATTTGTAGATCATACAAATTATAATGATGTGTACTATGTGGGATACAAACCCACGACACTCACCGCGGCGGTTGCCGCGAGACATACTTTAGGAGCGAAACGAATAAGCCCGCTGCGCCATCCGGGCAATGAAAATTAAAATTGCTAATTATATATCAATTTATGAATAATACACAAAAGAAAATATACGATCTCAATAGATTACTGATACGACTAATTAATCTCCATCAACTTTAGGCCGATACAAAAAAAATAAGCATACAACGAATTAAAAAATAAAATTGTAACAATCAAAGTAACGGGAACTTGATCAAAGTTATACGAAGATGTCAGAAAGATGGATCATCACAAACTTTGTGATTGAAATACTCGAAGTCAAAGTAACTTTAATTAGTTATTGCAAATACGATTAAAATTAAAAACGAAAATCGTAATACCGTTGAAATGTCTTCCTTAAGTTTTTCTTTCTCAAGGAACTGATCAAAATAGGAATGGATTTATTTATTTAATGTTCTAGAAATAAACCCATAGTACTCCAAGCAGTACTGTTAAAAATAGCGTAAACCATCTAAATCAGTCACCGCTAAATATTATTATGATATATATACATCTACGTCTATGACTCTGGTAATGATGTCTGAATCAACGCGGCCTGTGATGGCGAGTGTGCATACTCTGTAATATTTGCCGCAAGCTGTGCCCAACTCGATGTTGTTTCCGATTTAATGCTAGACGCCAGTCTTAGCCAGGAGTGCGTAGTACTCGATCTCAGATTTCCTTAGAGGAGAAGCATTCTTGGCTATATGATGACAAGCTTAGCCTTTCCCTGGCGAAGAGTTTTAAATGTCTGCTTGTATCTTAAACAGTATTTGCCGGATTTCATAACCAGCGCCAAGCTTGAGTTTATAGACTTGATAGTCATTTTCTGTTTCTTGGCCGCAACCATTGTGATAGTTGGATTCACCACATATTACTTTCGTAGGAACGCGTTGCAGACGTTCATAGTCTCCGCCTACGTGCATATTTTCCCGAAGGGATAGTGTTTTACACCCATATTCTTTTTTAAGACTACTCTAGCACAATGAATAATTCCTGTAGGAGATTTAACAAACATTGAAACAACGGACACAAAGAATTTTCAGACCCGGAACAACCATTTGTGGATGACACAAATGTTTGTTTTGTGTGGGATTCGAAACCACAACACTCGACGCCTTGGCAGTGGAAAGGCGACCATTTAAACCTTTCCGCTATTTTGTGCTGTCTATCAACCTATTACAAAGAATAAAACAAATAAATAAACTTATTTATAAAAAGAACCAGACACAACTCTTATTCATCCAATACATCGCAGGAACTGTAAGCAAAATCACGCAAGCCTTACTTCCAGTAAATATTTAATCGTAGATTGCGATTGAGGTTGTACAGACGACTCCTGATTGATTAAATTGATGTGATCTGGCCAGCAAGGTACGTAGCCATTGTCTGAGTAGATTGAATAAGCCACGCGCGCAATAAAAATATTGGAAGTATTAATAAGTATTGACTCACACACTCGTAAACTTACTGGACTATATTTCTGATTTATTATATTGAATATTTCTACGAAATGTTATAATATTAAAGTTAATACTACGTAGCATACGTAGTGTCCCACCTTAATCCTTTAAGGGTAGACAGATGTGTATTACGACCACATTTTCACAATTCAGGTCCCAAGTAGTAGGTGACCCAATTTCCGTTTAAAGAGCAAGCGAAACCACTAATATTCTAAGTCCTTTTTTCTCATTAAAAAGGAGTAACGTAGCTTTAAACTTATAATACAGATGACACATCGGGTTAGCGGTCACGGGTTCAAATCCTACACGAGATTCGTGTGATCCACAAATGAATGATATTTGTCTATAAATTGTAGGTTAATTAACCGCCGTGACCGTATGTTTTTATAAAATAAATCATTAGTTAACGTAAAAAAATTATTATGTTATACCAATATTAACATTATGTCAGCACTTGCTTGACTTCACTAATGGTAACGAATCAATCGAATGGTACAGGAAAATGTTCCAATGATAAATCGAGAACAAGATTGGAGCTCATAGATGCGACTTGTTCCGGACTGTTAAATTGAGCCAATCAAGAGTACTCTGGAGATCGACCATCCATCCGATTAAACGTCGTCGATTTTTCCTAATAGAAAACTCATTGGAAAGAGCTTGGACTAAATGGGTTCCATATTCATCATGTCTAATGAAGGGTGTCTTTACGTTATAAATCATTCAAATATATCCATTCGGTAGTAAGTTCCATTGAATTTGTGTGTTAAGTGTTTAAATTTATTATAGTCTTTTAAGTAAATATAATGTAGCTCATGCAATTCTCGGGCTTCGAGTATCGGTTAAACTGGGTTAAACACAGGTGTGCATAAGAAATGCGTTACTATTGGCCATTTATTTTTGCTGTTGTCCTTGTTTGGGAAATTATTTTGTATGGACGCCGGCTGACGTTCGCACATGGACTGAGATTAAATAAACAACACAATTAAACCATTGTCTCATAAAAACTTCAAACATTCTTTCAAGGGGGTATGTCGGTGCATAAGCTCCAACCGAGGAAAATGGCGCGGAGTGGGTTCGATGGCGGGTCACTCTCACTGAATTAATATTGGTGTCGATACTAATATTATAAAAAGAAAAATGCGTTTTTTTTTTGTTTCTAATGAATAAACCCAAGGACCACTGAACCGACTTTAATAATTATTCATTTACAATTAGAAAGCTAATTTACTAAAAAATAACATAGAATGTATAACATCATGCTAGGATCCATGGACACGGAGGAATCATAAACGTGAATGGAACCGCGAGATACAGCTAGTTCTCGATAATAAGATAAAACGAGCCGCTATCATTTATTAGAAAAAAGAAGATAGAAAGAAATTTTTTATTTTAATCACACATAATTTAAAAAAAAGGACAATAATAAATACAATTTAACAGAAGGCGGTACATGGAGATCAAATTAGTCACTGCGTCAGCTATTGGTGCAGTATAGACTACAACGCTCGTATTCTCGCAGGCCTACCAAATAATAATTTATTATAAACCAATACATAAGAAAAAATAGCATACAAAAAATGGAATAAAATTACTATGAACACAAAAGGATTTTTACAGATCGCGAATCTAAAGCAGATAAGCATGTATTTATTTCACATTGTACCTTATTATAAACCCTGTACAGATTTATTAATAAACTATAAGTAAGCGTAAGCAAATTTTTACGAAACCTGATCAGCTCTTAACCGTGATTTGAGGCCGTTTGCTTCATATTCGTAGTCTGCAAGCGACAGGACCGCAGTAATTTAACCACCCTAATTTAAATAACGGACATGTCATTTATATTACCATCCTACCCTCTTTATTTGCAAACATTCTCTTAGATATTTATACAAAACTTAAAGTATGTGCTTAATTTAAATTATGTACGCGTATTTTAAGTTTTTGTCTGGAAATATATAAAAATAATATCAGCATTATATTATATAAACTGTCGCACCACGGCACGGACATATTCTCAGTGTAAAAAGGGTTAAGCTATGGTCTACCACGCTAACCCAGTACAAGTTGATAGACATGGTCAGACTCGATGGCGTAGTGGTCAGTGTAACTGTCTGCCACGCCTGAGGTCGCGGGTTCGATTCTCGCACAAGTCAAACATTTGTGTGCATGAACATGGATGTTTGTCTTGGTCTGGGAGTTTCTATGTATATGTATGTATTTGCAAAAAAAAGTATTTATGTATGTTTATCCATTGTTTAGTACCCATAGTACAAGCTCTGCTTAGTTTGGGCTAGATGGTGTTATGTGTATGGGATAGAATATTATTATTATTCTCTTTATTAGTACATTTTTCAATAATAATTATATTTTTAAATATATATTATAAAAAAAACACATTTAAAGATATAAAAACTATGAAGACCCGCCGGCATCGGGAACTGGGTCCAAGCTACCGTTGGTTAGGGCTCCAGCGAGAGGAACCTCCTCACGATGCGTGCCGAGTCAAGCAATACGGCCTTCTGCATCAGAGACTTAATCCAGCCGAGACTTAATTAATAATTAACTTAACTTAATTATAATAATAATAATAATAAACCCCTCTGGGACAGTCGTTATCTCATCATGAGACTAACGCGATATTGGAGGGCACAGTACACTAGCTTTAAAACTATCACCTTCGCCTTGTGATATAAACAAAAAATGTATCACCAGGTTAAATTAAAGCGCACAAACCGCAGGGCAGCTTGTGGCGAGCTGAATGTGAGTGGCGACGCTGCGGTCCTGAATGCCTCAGAGAGTTGGTTAGGGCCTCGTCCCCGGCTTGCCGTTACTAGTTGGCTGGGGTGGAACTTCAAGAGCGTCCGTAGGACTCTCAACTCTGGCTTGCCTTGGTCGGCCGGTCAGAGGGGGGCCGCTAGAACTATATGCTTGGGGGTGGAAGTGTCATTTTCAAGGGCATAACTACGGGGAAACCCGCTCCGGGTCTCCGTTGTCACGAGACCCGTGATGGTGAAACCGGCGCCGCACCGCTCGACACCCCTAGCCACTCGCACCGGTGTTGCCCTCTGCTGCTGGCTTGTATGCCTATAGTGGCTTATCAGGGGGCCCATCTAGTGAGTTGGCGAGTCACCGTCTGCCCATTGCATTGATGCTATTAGAGTATTCAGGGCAGACGCCGTTTTTCATCCATAGTTAGCAATATACCGGTCCACCAAACACCCATACCTATAGCCCATATATTAGAATCTATACGTAGCAATAGTCCTACGCCTGCTGCGGCTAGTGCCACTGTAGGTGTTCCATCACACCTTTGATTAAAACTCTCGAAGGGCCTCTTCACGTTGGACCCATGTCTCCGTGTAAGCCTCCCAAAGGGCCAGGTATTTTCTAATATAATATGTTAGAAAGTACCTGTGATAAGAGAAACATAATAATAATTATTATTTTATGTTTGAGAACATTTTGCTCACGATGTTTTTTTTTCAACGTTAAAACGATTGATTAACTATTTAACCAGACAGTTGTTGGAATACCATGCAGAATTGATACCCTTTTGTGTCAGGCTGCCAGTGTTTCGCTGTCTTTGAAAAATAAGAGGTGCGTGCCTTGGGATCAAACTCTAGAGCTCAGTGTCCATGAAATGAGACACATATACATATCTATGAATATATGGCTATTTTCACACATAGTGAGGTGAGGGATTATTTGGCTCCTATATTTCTCAAAGGATTTGTATGTATATGTACCGTTCATTGAATTGTGCTTGCAGCAATAAGCTCACTCATTTATAAGAAACCTAATAGCGGCCAGATAAATATGAATGTAATATACGTCTGGCATTTACTTCAAGAATATAGGCGTAAGACTGTATGTATACCTGATAGTAACTGATTACTGTAGAAGCAGCGATAGCTCAGTGGGGAGACCAACAGACTGCAATGGCCAGGGTCTCGGGTTCGAACCCACGTCGCGCACCTCTGACTTTCGGAAGTTATATGACTTTTCGAAATTATGTGCGTATTAATTGACAATTATCACCTGCTTCGTGCCTCGGAGAGCACGTTAAGCCGTCGGTCCCGGCTGCCATGAACATCTATGGCAGTCGTTATTGGGTGTAACCATTAGTGTGGTTATTAATTAGGGATCTGAATTAGGACAGGCCACGCCGTAGGGGCGTGGTGTCTTGAGGTATAATTGTTCAAAGATTAATCAAAGATGGTTGGTTTGACGATTAGAACTTTTAATAGTCTACTAAGCAACAAGTTATGTGTTAGACAATATTCACTGGTCTACGCGTACAATAATCAGGGCGTGGTTCGTCCAAAGGGCTTGCTCCGTGGTCCTTCCGTAATAAGGACACTTAGCTGAGTAGTGAAGCCGGCCGGAAGAGTTCGCCATCCAGGACACGATCGGCTTATATATGCACTACCGCCGGGCAGGAGAGGGGAAGAGGGGCGCCAGCCACCACACCGACTCGCGCGCAGCCGTCATGGCGCGTGTGAAGTCGACACAAAAGATCCCACTGGATCGAAGTGTCGCCGGTCTGTACTGACTGGCCTCCACACAAAGATAAGATAAGATAAACTGATTACTATACCATACAAACGCTTGGAACATCGAAAATATTGTGATCAAAGTAAACAGGTTACTAATCCGTTACTTTAGAGCACAAAGCTCTATTAAGGCTCTCTGTGCCTCAATAATCCGTGCAGTGTTCACTGATAAATAAATTAATGTATCTTAAAAGCTTCCATTACAAATATGGAGCACGCGTGGAGTTCTATATGTTGTTAATATATTATAGCTAAACACTACCTCGTATTAAACTAATGGAACTGATAAGTTTACTTACATAAGGTTTTATATGAAAGCGCTTTAGTTGCACATAATTTGTGTATAATTATGTAAATTATCCAACTTGCGGTTAAATGTAAGAAATACCATTAATTTTACCTGTATAATATACTCTGAGGGTTGTAAAGAGAAAAATCTTCAATATTTATATAGTATTACGTAATATTGTCATGTTTAATTTGTTTGTGATACCAATTCACAATTGAACATTGCATAGCAAACAGGTTCGTTTCATAACGAATAAATTTGCAATAGCTTAGTGGCGACGAGCAATAAAATATACAGAATGTATAGTAAAGAATGGATACTCCTGAAACACCTTGGAAATACAGTTTAACCTATTGTGTGGTACACTTGCGGCCAGATACAATAGGTTTTTAATTATTTTAGGCAGGTTAATAATAATATTGTTAAAATAACATAGTTCGATGAACATTAGCACAATTTATGGCTATACATTGAACGTCTCGAATGTTTGCAATAGAAGTTGGTACACGTCGGTATTGCAATGAATGATATTCGAAATCACTAAAAAATCACGAATATGTAACAGGTATATGTATACTCGTATACCGATTTCCAAATTAGACGAAAGTTAGAACTAGATATATTATTATTTAGTATCGTTAATTAATATATACACTAACGTTTTCCTAAATTACAATATTGTATAAAGCGCACATTATAACAATATATGTATATTATTTTAGTTGGTTATGAAATTATTACCTCTGTTACCTCGTGAACTTAAATAAGATAGACTAAATTGCAAGATATTATAAATATAATTTAATTATTGACAGCCTCGGTCGCTTATCGGTCGTATATGTTGCTTTACATAACGTTCGTGCAAAATGTATTATACCATGTAAAATTGAGCTATTGTAAAAACACGTTATTAGTATTTCACTAGATATTTATTACCGATTTCCTCCAATGAATACGTGATTCTATAACTGTGAGTCAATTGCCCTATGTACTGTCTCACATTTATTCTTCTTCTTCTAATTCCTCTCCACCACATTTATTATTTAATTTAAATAGTTAAATTACCCAAACTCCAAAACACAAAGACAATTTGAAATCCGCTTAGAATTAAATAATATAAAAGCGTTTCAAATCTGGTAGTAGGGGTGATAGTGAAGTGAAATAAAAGATGCATAATATAAGTTGAGACGTAACCGCTTTTTAAATGTAAGAAATGCAGTTATCCAAGGAGATAGCGAGATATATTTCTACTACTTTATCCTCACTTTTCTTTTATCCAAATTATAATAGGTACTAATTACTGCTTTCTGTTGCAACCGATTGTTATACTGTTATTGTTGTACACAAAAATACGCATATTTAATTTTTATATTATTCTAGTGCGTAAATTTTTACAAAATCAATCATAGTCATCTACCCTATTAACAAATCAGAATATCTATATTCACGAATAAGATTGCTGTTACGGTATTTTTGTAGCGTTATATGCGAGTATGTCTGAGTGAAGTTGTAAGCTTTTCTTTCAACACTGACAGTTAGAAAGACACCATTTAAGCTGGAGCTAATTCTACACTTAAAGAGTCAGAAATTTCTACGTTATAACTTGTTGATTTATTTCTGTTTATCTACATGTTTAGTCAAAGCAATAATAATGCACGTATGTTGTTGTGAGATTATCTCAAGGTTACTGCGCTCAAATTTGACAAGTTTAGTTTTTATCGTTGTGGGAAACGAGCATAGATCTGCAGTATTCTTACATAACTATGCTGCTAGCACAATACACACGGACGTATTTTTTTTACACAAACGATTTGACTATCACCCTGATACAAAAGGTAAAACTATAACACTGGACCATGGCTATGCTATATAATATAATACATAACGTGTATTAACGCGATCATTCATAATATTTACCTTTTAATGCCGGTAATAATTTTAAATATCGGTGTAACCTCGTCTAAACTTCAAGCATACGCTTGATTGCTGTAATACCTCTAACGTTTATATATATAGCGCTTATATATAATAAGTTTAAAAGTTATTATAGCAGTTGTAATAGTTTAAAGACAATATTTAAAATGTTTATTTATCTGTCATTATTCATAGAAAAACAGAGGAGTTTGTATAGATTAAACACAACTCGTATATCCTAAAAGTCTAAATTCATTTATAACACATTCAAATCACGTTACCTCCTATAATCCTACGCTTGTGTCCGCCATTAACCGTGAACAGAGGCTATAAATAAGGCGAACAATTCTGTCCGATGAGCATAACACTCTACCGCAGTTCCGTTCCGATCAAACCGTGCGTTAATCACCTCAGTCGCAATAGCTCTTACTACCGGCGCTACTCAATATTCTCGTCTTAAAACAGTTAATATATTTTGGCTGTCGTCATCTAGGTTACTGTGTCCCGCGGATTCACCCGAATTAAATGATATTTAGGTAGACGTGGTTATAACTCCTCCCTCCCTTTTCCTTAATAAATAGGCCATTTAACGTAAAAAGATTGTCAGATTCGACTAGTCGTTCTTGAGATTACCGTTTGAATTCCAAAAGGCTCAATGTTTGTGTGATCTACGAATCAGAGAGTATTAGTCTTAATTCCATTAATTGTATAAGTTTGTTAAGTCCTTTGCGATAGAAAGATTGAATCTATTAATGGGATTATCTTAACAAAACACAATAAAAACGTTGTCGTAGTTCTGCAAAGAAATATAGCAGCGCTAATAACACAAATACTTGTACAAAGATTACTAGTCATTATTGCTAGCACAGAACCACCAGATGACCTAGGATCGAGGACATCGCAATACAACATTATGTAATAACATTTCTCTGTCTATTCTCCAAAAATAACTGTACTTGTTCCATAAGTTCTAAGTAATAAATTAAAAGTAGGAAGAGCTAACTTATTCATAACCACAACTCACGCCAAACTCACCTACTAAATTCATCTTATCACCTCATCTCCATAGTAGTGTCTCGCCAAGTCTATTAGGAGATCGTAAATTAGACTGTGGCGGGCAATCTGTGCTGCCTTTGATTAAATTCACCTGGCACGGGTGATTTGTAGACGCAATATCACAGTACACTATACTATATTGTGAAGAACAATGAACGCAAGGTTGGAAATTGTTTTGGCATGTCATGTTGTCAAGGCGTAAGAAAGAAAATTGGCTACGTAACTCGAATATTTGTGTTTGTGGGTCACTGGGATTAGTCTTCTGGGTTTATTTATTTTTAAGTTAAGTAGTCTGGGTTACAAATTACTAGTATTCTTGTTAACCTCTTCAGCTTCCTTGCGGAGCCGAGCCGTTGCCGGCGAACCGGGCGGCGCAGGCGCACTTACGCGCGCCTAATGCCGCTATAATGAAGGCCGCGGACGGGAGAACGGGGATCTCCCGTCCGCCAGCCATTGAGTCGGTCCAACGCCCTACGTAGTGCCGGGGCGTCGCCGAGGAGTTGTAGACTGCTGGATGGGTCGCTGAGGTAGTAAATTTTTGCCAGCGGCCCATCCATTATACAAGGCAGCGAGCGTGCATACCGAGGGGTTTTGGTCCGTAGGCCCGAAGTACGGGAGAGCCAGACATAACCTTCTCTCGCCTCCCCTTGTGGTGAGAGAGTATGCATAAGGCGCATTTAACAAAATTAAAAAAAAAGGAATGCGCTTACGTCAGTAGTGCAATGTGTGTAATTCAGATCCGCAACCTCTCGGTCGCAAGTTCAATGGTTATTGCAGCTTTTCATATTCTCCAGTTAATTGGTTAAACTTTCATAATCCACTTTGTAATCATTGGATTTATTGACCCCTAAATATAATTTATGAGTTGCCGTCGTCACCAATTATTTGATGAAGGTATAAACAAGGGGATTTGCGGAGATCCACCATCGTATAGGAAACTGCGGTAAGGGTTGATAGTAATACTGTTACTGCATTTTACTCGGTGAGTGAGCTTTGGAAGCTCACATAGATAACTCTGATATTCCTTTCATTATATCCCGTATCTTATTTCTGTTTTGTTAGAGACTACAACGGGTGAGTATTATCCTCAGTAACTCAAGCAAGCACTAGGTTACTATAATCATACACAACCAAGCCGAGTGTATTCTTGAACTATTGTAATTGTTGTTAAGACAGCAAAACTATGTTTTATAAGAAAACTAGTTTTCCCCCGCGGTTTCACCCGCGTTAGTTCCGTTCCCGTGGGAATATCAGGATATAAAGTTTTTGTTAATATTTTGTGTGATTCCAAGTCTCCAGCTATCTCCATACCAAGTTTCATCGCAATCGGTTTAGTAGTTTTGGCGTGAAAGAGTAACAAACATACATACATACATTCATCCTCACAAACTTTCGCATTTATAGTATAAGTAGGATACAAAATTATTAAAATTTCTTTGTAAAATAATTATTTACAATGTGTTTACCGAATTGTGTTTTTTTAATAGGTCATCATTGATAGTTCTCAAGTATTTATTTATTTATTTATTTATTTTCAATTGCTCGCTGCACTTACAGTCACCCAATACGTGCAGTGAGCCACTTACATTTATTTATAACTTAAAAATAACACACATAATCTCACAAATACGCTTAATTTATTAAAAAATATGTCAACTTCTGGATATTGAGCGACCAGAGAGTTGAGCAGTCGCACAGCTTGGCTTGTTGGGGCAAACTGAGCAGCGTTGGTACGTACCCTGGGAGTCGACAGTAAAGGACACGAGCGTAGGCGCGTGTATCGGTCTGGCACGTACAGGCCCATGCGACACAGCGCAGACGTGTTGTCAACATAACTGTGCCATAACATATAATAATGTACCATGAGGGCACACTTTCGTCGTAGTTCGAGTGTATCAATACTTACCATGCCGGATACGAAGAGTGATGGGTACAAATATGGGTAATAACCGTACAACTTATAATATAAGTACCTAGCGAATTTGCGCTGCACTCGTTCTAACATCAGGGTATATTTTCTTTCATGCGGATCCCAGACAATAGAATTAAATTCTAAAATGCTACGAACGAAAGAAGAGTACAGCACAATGATAGCGCTCCTGTCCTGAAAACGGGCAGATTGTCTCATTACGAAGCCGAGGGACTTAAATCCTCTACTGCATATATCGGTGATGTGCGTGTTAAATGTCAGGCCAGTATCCACGATTAAACCTAAGTCACGTATCTGTACCACCCTCTCTAACGGCTCGCCAGCTAAAGTATAGCTATACACGTAAGGTGACCGCGAGCGAGTAAGAGTACATATCTTGCATTTAGATACATTAAAATCTAAATGGTTACGCTCACCCCAGGCGACAACATTGTTGATGTCCAGTTGTAGCTCTTCGCTATCTTTGTTGCATCCTATACCCAAAAACAGCTTCAAATCATCAGCAAACATAAGACACTGAGCCGTCCTGATGACGTCTGGCAGGTCATTCACCATAATCAGGAACAGAGTCGGTCCAAGGACACTGCCTTGACTCACACCAGAGCGAGTGGCATACGAGTCAGATCGATATTCAGACAGTTGTACGTACTGTGAACGATTAGTCAAATAGCTGGATATTAATTTTAAAAGCCTAGGCGTGAATCCTATGCTCGAACACTTATCCAGTAGCACATCATTGCGGACGCGATCAAAAGCTTTTTGAAAATCAAAATATCCTACGTCCACTTGTTTGTTCTTTTCTAATTCAGCCACAGAATAATCCACAAAGTTTATTAGGTTAGTGGCCGTAGATCTGCCAGCTCTGAACCCATGTTGACACTCGCTCAATTGTGATTTTAATTGGCTGACAATATGACGATTCAACATCGACTCGAATAGCTTAGCAAAAACCGACAGTACGGCAATGGGTCTGTAGTTGGTAACCCGAGACCTGGAACCATTCTTGGGTATAGGCACAACCCGAGAGACTTTCCATGCATCGGGATAGGAGGAAGTTTTCAGAGCCAAATTAAATATATGCAGAAGAGGTACCTGCAAAACCGAAATACAGTCCTTCAATATATACGCTGGTATATCGTCAGGGCCAATTGATGTTTCAGCCTTCAGACGTTTAGTCGCTCGCGTCAGATCAGCTAAGCTGATATAATCGACCGCTACTCGATGTGAATGTAACGAGCCATTTAGTTCACAATTATTAATCTTGGTAGATACGGAAGGCTGATCCGATAAAAAAACTGACTCAAAATATGATGCAAATGCATTTGCAGCATCCATCCCTGACACTACCCTGTTATCGTACTCGAATTCAGTACAGGAGCTCCGCGATGCGCGCTGGTGCCTAACAAAGTCCCAAAAGGATTTCGGGTCCTTTTTTATATCCATCTCAGTTCGCCTGATATAGTCTATGTAAGCTAATTTGATAAGTTCTTTCACATGTTGTCTATAATATTTATACATTTCCTTATTATATTCTAAATTAAAGGCCCTAAATTTTTTCAGATGGTAGTGCTTATTTTTTATGTTTGTTATTATATCTGCGTTGTACCACACAGGATAAATATATTTGTTATATTTCGTAGTGCATTTAATAGGAACGTTACCATCAAAACAACACCACATTTTTTCATAAAATAATCCTACCGCTTCGTTCACACTAGTACTAGACATTACCTCTGACCAGTTCATTAATTGCATCGAACAATAAAGCGACCAAAAATTAGCTTTTTTATAGTTCCATCGTGGTACGCCACAATGCTGTCGAACCGTCTGTGATGGACACGACAAGCGCGCTCGCACCGCTAAAGGTCTCATAATACTCAATCTAATTCCGAGTGGCGGATGGTGAGCATCCACAGGCACAAGAGGCTCAGCGCCACCTAACACACGTACACGCTCATCTCCCAAATCGCTCAATACCAAGTCTAACAAATTACCGTACGAATTTTTTATATTATTGTGTTGTTTGAGTTTGCAAAACGATAACAAATATTCGAAATGCAATTTTACATTGTGACTACACGAGTTCAAATTAAAGTCTACTAATATAAGAACGTTTAAATTGGAATACTTGCTGATTACATTTTCTAAAACAGAAAAAATATTAACATATTTCTCATCGGAAGAGTTTGGCGGTATGTACACAACGCATAACAATACACGCTTGTAGTTAAAATTAATTATAGCTACGACTAATTCCATATCTCTCGAATAGTTTACAATGTCTACTATTTGCTGGACGGGATACTGTGTACGCACGGCCAGCAACACTCCCCCCTAACCAGTGTCATTGGAACGATCCCGTCGTATCACATTATACCCGTCGGGAAACAATTCACCGCTTTGCACACTACTTAATAGGAACGTCTCGGTTATAGCAAATATATCAGCGGATTCGCTTAACACAGCTAGTCTAAACGTATCTAATTTAGATCTCAAACCTCTGACGTTCTGGTAAAATATTGAATAACACTTAACCTTGGGTGGTTTGTAAGGTTTGTTTACGAAATCCATTCCGCCACTGTTTTACGTAAATTCCCTCCGGCCAATTGTCACACAATAGATACCTTTCTAGGTGCTTATTTGGAACACATAATTTAAATGACGCATAATCACCGCGTGATTTTAACATCTCCGCTGTACACAAATCATTCGGACATATGTTTCGTAGATGAGATAATACTTGCTCAACTGTCGTTCCGATTTTAACATAATATAAATGTAGGTAAGTAAGCCAATAGCGAGTTGGGAGTGGGTATAGCAGTACCACGAGTCGCGTTCTCACTCGCACGCTTACTACGTCGCCGCTGCACTTCGATCCATTCGCTGTCCGCTGTAGTTGCGCCAGCGCCATACTCGCCAGTCACGTGTTTCTCGCTCGACGCCGATTCCTCTGCAGTCGTTATCGTTGAGATGACACTTGTAGTAGGGGCGTTGTCGTTTACTGGTGACGTAGTTGTCGCCACGGGCTTCGTTGCTGGCTTCGTTTGTTTCCGCGCGCCAGCGGAGATAGCCGATGCGGCTCGAACCCGAGCTTCGCGGATTGGTCGCACGTTCGAATCCGATGATGGTCCAACCTCATTTCTAGGTTTTGTTGAAATCTCCACCTCGCCGACTAGCTTTTTTATTAGCTTATTTTGCTCCAATAAAAGCTTTTCTAGAGCCGATACTTTATTTTCCAGCGAGATCACTGATTTGTTCAACTCGGCAATGGTAATTTCAGCACTTTTGGAAGACATTTCTAATTAAAAACTTATATTTTAGCGTGTTGACGCACAAACACTTATACTCAGAGTGGGTTGCTAGAAGCTTACTACTTACGAGGTGTCCTTCGGGCACAGAACAGTTTTTCTGAAGGAAAGGTACTTTATGTTCTTTTCTTTCGGACGTGAAAGCGTAATGAATAAACTCACACTTGCATTTATAATACCAGTTATTATTTATAATACCAGTTACCAGCAGGATTTTACTGCTCACCATATACCTCCTCTTTGAATAAGAGTGGTTAGTGCTAACACACTTGCCAAGAGCCTACTAAACTTTATACACCTTCGAGAACACTATGCAAGTTTTCTTAGCTGTTAAAGGAGTCTGCCCACTACACCGTCTCATACCATGACCGTGCTAGGAACGTATCAGATACGAAAAGCAACACGATACGCCCTGCTATAGGAACTGCTGGTCGGTGACGGAACGGTCTAGTGGGCATAGTCTTATACATTTCCTTACAAAGAATATTTTTTTGCCTGACACGTTCCTAGCACGGTTTTGGTATGAGACGGGGTAGTGGGCAGACTCCTTTAAAGTTATACGATTATAAACAACCAAATCATTTTCTTTTTTAGTAGAGTATTTTATTGAAAATCTCCTTACATTTTTACAATATTAATCTATTATATATACCTATCGGCCTGTCGGCCTCGATGGCGTAGTGGTTAGTGTAACCGACTGCCACGCCTGAGGTCGCGGGTTCGATCCGCACAAGTCAAACATTTGTGTGCATGAACATGGATGTTTGTCTTGGTCTGGGTGTTTCTATGTATAATATGTATGTATTTACAAAAAAAGAAGTATATATGTATGTTTATCCATTGTCTCGAGTACAAGCTCTGCTTAGTTTGGGCTAGACGATGCTGTGTGTATGTGGTAGAATATTATTATTATTATTATTACCTATGATATATATTTTTACAGAAGCTAATAACGACAAGCATCTTAATTTTCCCCGCCACACAACTTACCCCTCGACACTCAACGGCAGAACTAAGTAACCACAATGAATGAGCTCATCAGCGACTTGCGAATGTTAGACGAGCTGTCTGACTTTGATATAGCAGCGCAGCTTGCGCCGCGGTAACACCCGGATTATGTTGCACCGGACTTACTAGGTCAGTTAAACATGGATTTGGTAACATTACCTTCATTAGTTTGTGCTAGATTTTCGGTTGGGTAAAACATGTGACTTACAATTCTCGTTATATTGTGGGATTATAGAGAATGCACATACATAAATTGTATAGGTGTGAATTGAAATTACAATAACGACTTAAAAATCTTTGAATTATTTTATTTTAGTATGTGTATTATTTTTATAAGATCTAAAGATACAATAATACTATTTTAATTTACACTTTCCTCGACGTATCAATTACTTATATTCGTTTTAAATACATACGTAAATTTATATAGATCTAAAAATTATTTAAAATTAATATTTGTTTCAATGTAGGTATGTGAGAGAAGTATTAAAATATTGATGATTTGAAAGTTTTTTAGATAAGTAAGACAATATAATGGAAATCTGAGTACAACTTTCAGATCTTCTAAGGCCAGGATATGGATTTGTACGTAGCACCTTCAAAGAAACTGATGAGAAAATCCAATCAGTGATGTGTTATAGGTGCAACACATTGCACTAAAGTACTGCTACGTAAATACTTTAAAATCCTTTCAAGCATGATTTTCACTAAAACTACTAGAGGCTTGTAATTAATTAGTAATTTATTTACGGACTAGTTTTTACCCGCGGATTTACTTCGGTCAGTACTTTTTCGGCATGGCTTGTCCGTTTCTGAGACCCTGACAATGTGTATACAATGTTTCATGATGATTGGTCGAGTAACTAAGGCATAAAAGCGTAACAAACAAACAAGGTCACATTCACATTTATAATATTAGTTACGATAAATGCATTACTTACATTTAACTTGCTTGTGAACAAGATGCATGTGACTGTCGAGGGTTACATGCGCAAGCTAATCAGACGAAATACTTGCGCAGGAGCATCGTATCGAGTAGGTACACTACGCATACAAACCGCACAAGTGCCTCAACGTTGCATCAACACAACGTTATTCCTGTCGTAAACACAACACTCTTTCAAGTCAAATTATTATAATATATAACAATTCATCACACCACATATTTTAAAAGCTAAATTGAATCTTATTTTAAAGACAACCCCGCACTAGGATTAATTCCTGTGTCGCGGACGACTATACAAACATTAATACGACGGACACAAATGATACCCAGACTCGAAACAATAATTTATGGATCACACAAATTATTGTCCTGTGTGAGGATTGAAACCACAACAGTCGGCACAGGGGCTGTGTCGAGGCGACCACTTAAACCACAACGCCATCCCTGCAGTAAAGTTGTTATATGACAAAAAAATATATAGAAAAAAATTATAAAACAGAAAATTGTTACTGTTTTTTAGTGTTTGAACATACTCTTAAACAGCTTTGTCTGTCTATCTGTTATACAACTTTCAATTCGAGGACCGTAAGACCTAGACCTCTCACCATTCGACTCAGCATAGTCGATATACCGTGAAATGACTATGAACTTTGACCTCTGATCTCAAGGTCACGTGGTATCACGTGACCTTTGCATATTACTCGAACCATTTTTTCGAACTCTAAGATTTACGGCAATTCATTGCCGTTTCTCACTTGCCTATATATAAAAACAATTACTTTTTCAAAATCGTACAACTTCGGTGAATATAGGCAATTCGATCCTCCAAAAACAACAGTTGTTTTTAATTAACTCCACGCAATAAACTGAAGAGAAAAACAAGTTGACGTGACGTCCGTATTGGTCCAGAATAATAAATAACGAGGGACTAAAATAACTGCAATTTAGGTCTCTTTGTATTTGTATAGTTCAACCTCACTATCAGACTAACTATAAGCCGTAAATATTCGCGTAAATAACACGGGATAAAACACGCAATCAATGCCTTCAAAAGTTTTAGTAGTTCAGTAGGTACAGTCTTAAAATTTCTTTTATAATGGCAGCTCGACTGCTCGCATGGCTTAGTGATTTAAGTTTATTTAAGTAGTTAATTAATTTACTGGAGTTCGAAAAATCTCTTATACTTCGTCCATCTGTCTGTCTATTATACAACTTTCAACTCAAGAACCGTAAGAGCTAGAGTCTCGCGGTCAACACCATTCGACTCAACATAGTCGATATACCCCCGAAATGACTATGACCTTTGACCTCTGACCTCAAAGTCACGTGGTATCACGTGACTTTGCATATTAATCGAACCATTTTTTCGAATTCTAAGATTTACGGCAATTCATTGCTGATTGTCACTTGTTTACTTAATTAGAGCGGTCGCAGTAGTCACTACACCGAGTCTCGTGGTTTCGAATCCCACACAAAACAAAAACTATAATGTTTTAATAATGCGATAAGTTTAGCCTTTTGAGCCAATGATTTAGTGAAAGGCCATTAGAACTAACCCTAATGATATTTTAAGAGCACTAACGCCCGGATATAGGTCATTACATTTCATATATAAAAAATGTCTCACATTCGATACACGCTTCGAAGAAATAATATTTACCTGAACTTGAAAAATTGCACGAGTTATCTTTAAAAAGTTCAAAGGAATATGAATTATTTTCCTGTCAATAGCCCGAAAACATTTCAATCGATTCGTAAATCGAGCCAAGGATTACTCTCGTATATGTCATTAGGCCAATAAGTTAGAGAATAACAACTAAGATTTAGTAACGCGTTTATAGCTTGCAGCACTCACTGTTCGGTAACAGACAAGTGAGGTGAAGCAATCTTTAGCGCGAACAGATCAAAGATGGCTTGGAGGTATTTGGTTCAAGTATAATCGTCCATCATGTAGTCATGATGTTAGTTACTGGGCTAGGTCAGTTCTCATTCGCAGTTCATGTTAACACACTATTGACATAAGCATTACCGACCGACAACGATCTATGAAGAATCTGCTGAGTCTAAAATGATAAATGTAGACATCAAGTAATTTTGTATGAGGCCTTTATCTTTATCTATACTAATATTATAAAAAGGCATAATTAGATGTTTTGTTTGTTTGTTTGTAATGACGTAACTCAAAAACGAAACAACCGATTTTAAAAATTATTTTACCATTAGATAGCTATATTACCACCGAGTAATATAGGCTATATTTGATTTAGTAAAATGTACTTTTAGATTTAACACGAACGAAGCCAGGGTCAAAAGCTAGATTTGTAATTAATTTGGGAACTACACGTATGACGCAATAGTTTAATTGGTTACTGTATCAAAATACAACGTACTGAATGTCGTGAGTTCCACCCGTCAAAAGACAAAATCCTTGAATACCTTCTTATTGTTTTTCTTTCCGTTTATGCCAAATTTTAACGAACTTAGCTCTGCTAGTATCCAAGTGACAGCACAAAAATGAGTTAAACCTAGTCATCATCATCATGGCGGCCTTTTGGTTAACCAGTCTTGGATGTAGGCCTCTTCCCTCTTCTTCCACTCCTGTCGATCTTGTGCCCGACTCATCCAGTCTCGACCTCCGTGTCGTCGGATGTCGTCCACCTAGCGCTGTGGTGGTCTTCCGCGCCCTCGGATGTCAGCTCTGGGTCTCCATTCTAGGACTCGTCTTGTCCAGCGGCTCTTGTCCATTCTCGAAATGTACCAAAAACCTAGTAATGAGTTCTAATCATCTTAAGCAAGTACAAGATCACTTACTTGCGGTTGCGGTTGTTTCTTACCACGATTAAACTCAAGTTAACAAACAGAAGTAGGGTATAAATGGCCGATTACGGGTTTAGGATGATATCCAATATGATAGTTTGTAAACAGACTACTTTATGAGCGTCCTAAACACTTGAATAGACATATTGATAATGGCTTTATCAATGCTACTGCAAACGATCGTTTAGTATAACCGGTTTTATAGAGTACGGAACCATATCATGCCAGGCTCTGTAGTTTGATTTAGTTAATACTAGTTTTTGCCCGCGGCTTCATTTGCATAAATGTCGGTTAGGTAAATTAGGTTAGATAAACAAGTACTTTTGCTTGGATAAAAGGAATGTGTATGCGAAATTTCATGATGATTCGTCTCGTAATTAAGGCATTAAAAGCGCAACAAACAAACAAACAAATAAAGAGAAAAGCAAACTCACATTTGCATTATAATATTAGTTAGAATATACTGTATATGAAGCATATATACATCAGCGATAGCCTCGTGCGAGACCGTTGGACTGCCTCGCGGAGGAGGTATCAAGTTTGATCTCAAGGCACGCATTTCTGACTTTCAAAGTTACGTGCGTATCACATAGAGAAAGGCTATTATTATTATAATATCTACTCAAAAATAAGTCCTCTTCTCCCTAGCCTTTATTATTCCCAAGTCACTTGGGGTCGGCTTTTTTAGTCTAACCGGATTTGACTGGATATCAGTTTTCAGTTTACACGGAGCGGCTGCCACCTGACCTCCGCAACCCGAAGGCTAATGATACCCTAAGGCTAGACCAGTGTTAGGATATTAGAGGGCACTGACTTCTTAATAACGACTGCTATAGATGTTCATGGCAGCCGGAACCGACGGCTTAACGTGCTCTCCGAGGCACAGAGCAGGCGATAATTGTCAATCAATACGCACATAATTTCGAAAAGTTATATAACTTCTGAAAGTCAGAGGTGCGTGACGTAGGTTCGAACCCGAGACCCTCTGCATTACAGTCTGTTGGTCTCCCCATTGAGTCCAATGCCATTAAAAACTTTAATCAGCAATCGGCAATTTTGTTGTTTACTACAAACAGTAATTGCGGTGATCGAATCGCTTTTTGGCAATACAGAAGCATCAAACCATGGCTGGTCTAGCCCTCGGGCAGCATTCTGGCCTAGAGCATTTGAATATGCTCGCCAAAAGCAGTTGAATGGTGATATCTGAAATTATTATGGGCTGACGACACAATAACAGTTGATTCAGCATCTCGTATATTCTTAGAGTATATAAGTATGAATCACCTTCGTATCAAATGTAGATGTGTTATAATAATATAATAAAATAATATATTTATTTGCGTCAAACATGGTGTGGCGTTAAATATTTTACAATTGTGAAAATATGTTACACATGTTTTGCTTATCATAACATGTAATACATTTGAGACATAGTCTGTTAGGCACAAAGTTAAAATTTTTCAATGAATTATTTTACGGTATAAAAATTATTTTTACTAAGCCATTTACATAATTGTATTTTAAATAATCGGATATTTAACTCTTTTAAGTGACAAGGTATATTATTAAATATGCTTATACATATTACTACACATGTTTTATTATATTGAGTCAACCTTGCAGCATCATTAAGAACAAGTCTGTGGGAGTCCCGTCTGCTCCTTGGATTGGATTATGTAGATCATGTAAACATTACTCCAGTTATACAGGGTCTCCGGTAATTAATGGATAACCTGGAAATGTCTTATAGTGGAACTGATGGTCGTTCAGAAAAAATTGAAAAAAATCTATCCTAACTACTACCTGAAGTTTTTTTTTAATTACCATGTATAACTATCTTGTATACTACGACCATAAATGAATTAAATCCATCGATTTTTTGTTGTTTTATTATTAAACACTAATTATGCTAATAGATAGGCTGTCAAAAGTATGCTATGCTATAATAGCTTGCACTTTTTAATATATATATATTGTTTTTAATTTTATTTTTATTTTTTCAATTTTTCTGTACGGCCTTCAGTTCTACTATAAGACATTTCAAGGTTATCCATTAATTACCGGACACCCTGTATATTAGATTTCAGGTAATAGAAGCGAGTCAATAGGCGTTCTCAGGAAGCATTCATATCAGTCGCCAATATACTATCGCCGGTTTTAAAATTACTCTATCCCTAAATTCCCTAATACTGACCGGCTGCACGAGTGGCTTAGTCGTTTTAAGTGGTCGCCTGTGTAGTGGATTCGACCAACCTCACACGTAACAAACATTTGTGTATTCAACAATTTGTTGTCCGAATCTTGATGTTCTTTGAGTCCGTAGTTTAAATGGTTTTAAATTCTCCCGCGACACAAGAGTTATTTCTAGTGCGAGATTTTTAACACGCTTTTATTAGCTTCATACGTATGTTAGTATGTATGTAACGGAGACATTGAACATGATTTTGATCCCCTTCACAACGTCGGATTAACTCGAAATTTGGCATACTTATCAAAGACCGATGACAATACAATAATTTAGAAAATATATAAAAAAATAAGAAAAATATTGTTTAAAAAACTGAAAAACACGCTTTATTAAAAAAGCAAACTAAAAAGTAGAAAATAATTTAATAATTTTATGTAAAATTTCGTGGGGTAGGGGTTATCAAAATATATTAGAAGCACCCCACGCTTTTTATTTTATTATATTTATTAATGGAAAAAAAGAAACAGAGTAGTCACGATTATGTCGATAGACGCGGGGTTACCTCTTTACCTTTCTTTTCTAGGGTTGGTTTGGTAAATACCTCTATTTTTACACAGCTTGTTACATTTGGAGCACCATGCACAGTAGAGTGCGTATCTTTCCTAACGAGGTTAATCTAGGCCTCGTTCCTAACTCAAGAAGTAGTTGTTTCACCTATGGACAACTACTTTTTGGCACATATTCTATGAAAAATATGTTAAAATTTAAATATCCGTAGCTACAACGACTTGTGTTTCTTGTTATAGGGATCGAGCCCTAACAGTTCGTGATCCTTAAAGGTCAGTTAAACGATTACAGAACTAAAGAAAAAGAAGAAAAGATATCCGGGGAAACTTGTGTCGTTATAACTGTCGTTATCTCCAGGGTTAATGATTGCGCTAAGATTTCGCAGAGAGTTTATTTATTGCTTATTTAAACGCTTACGTGAGTTCACAAACGGTTAGAGAATTGCCGTGCCATGAACTACTTGTTTATTACGAGTTATCCACTTTATTATAACATATGTAGTTCTGATCGTATTCCAGCAGATAAAACGTCAGGCGATGTGAGCACCATTTCAATTCTTACCTGTTTAGGCTGCACGATTGGCATGACAAAAAACGGATTAATCGAATGTTTTATATTGCCAAATCCATATGTTAACCAATTCATCGTCACTGATTATTAATCTAATCCTAATCAAATATTTAAAACATGCTTTGACAATAATATGTTCATTATCTTAGTCACAAGTGCTAGTGATCTTGCCCGGAGGACTATAGCGTTAACCTCTTTGGCTTTGCTCCATACTTTCGCCATTTCAATACAAGTCGTTAGTATATAATATTGCTTATAAGTAGTTGGCTAACGTAAACGATAAATTAATTCGATTAATTAGAAATATTTCAACACATAACTAAAAATTTTTTTTAACCGGTATTTGTACATATTTACATAGATAAGCATGTGCGATTATCGATTACTCACCAGATCCATGTAACTACAAAATTGACTGAAGATAGTGGCAATAAAATACGATCTTTTGGTTTGATTGAAATGATTTGGCCTAAATAGCTAGATTGATGGCGTCTGGATACGATCAATGAAATTAATTTGCATTGAATACACAAAGGGAGGAACAGGCGATACATGAATGAGTAATAACCAATATAATTGCAGGTCATCTGATACACTTAAACTTTTATGAACACCTTGACCACGTTGCCTTTTTCTGGTAATCTGTCAGAGTCAAATATCATTTATTTATTTATGTAAGTTACAAAGTAACAATTATGGACCTCAAAGATTTGTAGGTATAGTTATTAAATTTATATTTAGGTTAGATTCAGGTAAGTGTTTCAGTAATCAGCTTTCGATAAGTATGCGAATGCTGGGAGATAAGTACACTTTTATCGTTATAACAGCTAAGCAATAGTATATTTGTAACTTAAAATCTATACATAAAATATATAAAACTAGCTGTCTCGACAGACGGTTGTACAGTATAGACAAAAAAAAAACTAATCTAAACCATCCTCGAATCCACTTGAACACACACAAAAATTCATTCAAATCGGTCCAGCCGTTTAGGAGTTCACTGTCAACACACGTACAGAAGAATTATAATATATAAAGATATGCATTAGATCATATTTGCTCAAAATGTAATAGTGTTTGTTTATGTTTATTTTTATCTGTCCATGAAGAGCCATGGTACATTATTAATGAAAGTTAATAAAATTCCATATATACAAATCCATGGCAGAACTTGTTAGCATAACAAACAATGGATAAGGAAAGAAATTTCCATTCAAAGAGGGGATAAAGTTCTTCCACTTTTTTCAAGTAGCGCACTTATACACACGTCAGTTCATCTTTCAAACTCAACGCATTTGACAAAGTGATTCACTTGACAGCCGGAAAATACTTGATGTTATCTTCAGAAATTATTTTCCATTCTATTTACTCACAGTCTTACGTTAAAAGAGGCTCAGAAGTTCTTTTTTTTACTCAAATAAAATGCAATAGATTATTTATAAGCTGATCAAAAGTAGATACTCGATCGAATAATGGCACTCCATCTCAACATACATCACTGCATCAGTGCCGTGCAGTGACATATGCATGGAATGGAAATCCTTTGTTTAGGCCAAGACTTACCTTAGACTATTGCGCTAGGGAACTAAGCTCTCTATCAAGTTAATTACGTATAAGCATGTATTGTATACTCCTAAAAGATTAGACAGATATAATTAACCTTCTATGGTAAGATCCCAGGCAATAGGTAGCAAGTATATTCTACAATAAGCTTGCTATTCTGGGTGCTCTACCTAGTATTACAGTTGGCATTATACATTTTTTAAAAGACATTCCAGTCATTGCACATATTCAAAAAGAATTTTAAAATAAAGGTCCCCACGAGAGACGAATGGAGACACAATCTACAATCCCCTGACAAGGGTTATCTCATCTGGTACACTGATGGTTCCAAAATGGAAACAGGATCAGGCGCTGGTATCTATACCAACGACTGCAAGGTGAGCCAAAGCATGGGCAAATATGCAACGGTCTTCCAAGCGGAAACCTATGCTATAATTGCCTGTGCTCAGGAGAATATCAACAGTAATGTTACTAACAGGACTGTGTATATTCTCAGTGACAGTCAAGCTGCTCACAAGGCTCTGGACTCGTGTAGGGTAGACTCCAGACTGGTCCTGAACTGTGTTAAGGCCCTAAACAAATTTGGCAGGAAGAACACAGTCAGATTGGTGCGGTTTCCGGGGCATGCAGGGGTGGAGGGCAATGAGGAGGCTGATGAATTAGCCAGAAAGGGCTCGGAGCAACTGTTTGTGGGCCTTGAGCCATTCGTGGGACTCTCTGAGAGCACCATCAAGGCAGTTTTGAATGCATATGGCAATGATAAACACAGGCTAGAGTGGATGGCCCTTAGGGGTCTGGAACACTCCAAGAAATTCAATGCAAACAGAGCCACAGGCTTCACCCGGAAATTTTGCGGGTATAACAAGAGCCAAATATGCCTGCTCGCAGGAGCATTCACTGGCCATTTTGGCACCAGCGACTTCCTGCAGATTGAGATTGGCACACAATTCGATCTGCAGAGCCTGTGGTGAACAGGACGAGTCCATATCGCACCTACTATGTGAATGCCACGCGTTGGCTGGATTGAGGATGATTCTAATGGGATTGGCATATCCAAACCCTGAGGACTTCAGGCTTCTCCCTCTGAAGTGTACGCTACGACTGATGCAGTACATTCATAGGGAGATAGGTAAGGGATAAATCTTAGGGCCGACACAAAAGATCCCGATGGGTCGAAGTGTCGCCGGTCTGTACTGACTGGCCTCCACACATAAGATAAGATAAGATATTCCAGGTGTCTAATAAATTTTGTAGAAATTCTACTAGCAATATTACTGTTTGCTATACAGAAATTTTACAAATATTTAAACAACATGGATCGCACCAAGATTTGTCTTGTGTAAGATTCAAATCCAACAGCTCTCGATACATTGGCAGCTGCAAGGTGACCACTTAAAACTGCGTCATCGGTTCACTCATTATTTTATTTCTATTTCTATATCCTTATTCCAGAGACATGAATAATATTAGTCTTGTTTTCGTCAACAGCATTATCATTCCTTTCCAAAAAAAAATACTTCGTATATAATTCGAGTGACTGGGCTGAACAAAGCCTAAACCAACTAATACGTCCTCCAAATATACCATTCCAGGAGTACTGTAGTCGAAGTTTTTCCATCAACAAGGATTTCATTTATAGATTACGTCAATATCGTCACACAACATAGCCAACCAGTATTGTCTGAGGAAACAAAACCAGATCTTGTGATATTGTATTCATTGATCAGACCGAAATCTTTATAAGTTTTCTTTCACGGCGACAGGTAAGGGCTAAGTGTAAGTGTGAGCGACTTGTGTATTATTTTTATATCTGACCCGAGAGACGTCCTGTCCAAAATCTAATAAAATTGAAAAGGCACCATTTCTTTCCCTAAATAGATATTTTAATAGAGATCTATTCTATATAAAAATTCTCCACTAAAGTTATTATGAAAAATTACCTTTTGAATATGGATCCAAGATCGACAGATCTTTAATTGTCTATTAATAGTATATTTGTTCACATACATATATTGCAAGTTGACAATGTTTGCTCTTCTAAATTACATTGAAATCAATTTAGAACTTTCCTCTTGAAAATGATGCAAACGACTATTCACTCTCGCATTTATATTATTAGGTAGTTTGCATCTGGTATTTAAGTACTTCATTACTTCTGTACGTGGTATCCTAAGAAATTCTATCAGCAAAATATCATTTGATATAAATTTATTATTGTATTATAAAAGAAAACAATAAAAGCATGATGATAATTGGATCATGGATGTCTTAAAACCTTCTGCTGTTTCAATATTTGTCGAATTCTCGGTAGTTAGTACGGTAGTTGCTTTTTAAAAAAGAAACATGCTTCATGAGTTTATTATAGTATGGATAACTAGATACATATACCCTATTATGAACAACCCTGTTACATCATACTCTACTAAACACCAACCGTAATTAAAATAATCAATTTGCCTTGAACATTTTCAGTAACATGTCTTATCTAACCCGCTGCCCGCCATCACTACGACCGGGTCACAACGCCGCAATATCCAGTTACATCGCATCACGTGATAAGAGGGATAGAATCCCTTATTTTTCACCTATCACATTGTTTCCACGCCGTTCTAGTGTATGAAAACATACGGCACTTAATTACACTAATATAAAAATAATAATAAATTTATTCAATTATAGGTCACAAAGCAACACTTATGAACGTCAAGGTTACACTGACTAAACCATGCTATGAATTTACATTTACCTGATTCCTCATTCAGTAAAGCAAACCCAAAATATAAAGTCATTTTGTTTTTATTGCTGTTGACAGGAGACAAGATAGCGGTCCACCATCAGGTGGCGCGTAAGCGATATCTGTCGTTCTTATACATGGCTTTGTTCCTATAGTACCGATTAGGCAGGCTTAGGTATAAACATATTACGAAGCACATAGTACCATGGCAGGTTTAATTTATTCATTTTTGTGACACGATAATAAATTAAAATGAAATTATAATTACCTAGATACAATTTACTACCTGCGTGTTGTGTGTCTTGTCTCGTACTATAATGGCAATTATGTTTGTATGAATGCGACTTTTTATAGCAATGACTATTAAATATAATCTAGTTTTAAACCTACCTCGGGTAAAGGATAACAAACACATTTTTTATTATTTTTTTATTTCTATTAATAAGATGTTTAATCTAATTTCAGATATACTCGTATCATAAAACATTTTCCAAACCATTAAAATATATAAGGGATTGCTTTTCAAATTTGGTAGAAGTTGTTACATGGTGAAAAAATAATGTTTGATACTATAATGTGATAATGTAACCACTATTTAAATGCATAACATAGCGAGATTAACATTTTTCCTTATTGTCACATTAATAATATTCTTTCCTTTGTTTAGGAAATAATTGTGACGTCGTATTTACAAAATGTTTTCTTTTTATGCTACTCATTGTTGCATATAAAATAACTTACAAAATTACACAAAGACAACTACTTACCATATTAATTTAATCATATTATGATTAGTAGTAGATCACAAAGTAACACTTATGAATGTCAAAGCGGTTAGTGTGTTTATTACATTGACTGAATCATGAAGTTGTACACAATGCAAGTTAGTCGGGTGGACAACATGCGCGATTTAATTAAGTAGGTTACTTGCACATGTTAACAACTACTTTCATTCGTTTTATGTTACATACTACAAGCCTATGACATCCCAAAAATATGTTTCAAAAATACGACATGAATTCCCACCCGTATGTTTAATAAAACGCCACGTATGCTTCTAAGTGAAAAACACGATAAGGAGCGAATTCACTTCATTACATTACCCGCTAGCTTGACATACATCCGCGTTAGCTTCATATAAAACCAGCATTATGATGCAAATATTACGATGTACACTTATTTTTATGACGAATTATTTTTATTACGGCCATTTAATCTTACCTTACCATCCGTATTTGGCGTCGAACATCTGTTTGTGTAACGAGCACTAAGTTACAAACAACACTATGTACCTATAAGGATTTATTTGATTATTTTTCGGTACTACATATATGAAAAAATTGCATAGATTCCGTAATAAGTTTAAGCTGTTTTTAATAAACAAACAAAATCATTATTATAATTTTACGTACCTTTATTACAGCTAAGTACAACAACTTTAATTACGTGTATCGTACCCATCATTACGAAACATATTGTATAAATATCATTGTGTCTGATAATAATTCTAGGGTCGGCAGACTAAAGTACATAAGTCAAAAAACCCTACATTACAGGAAATAAAAAAAACTGTTTATAAAATCATAGATTTAGAAAGTTTAAAATGTTTTAATTAACTTTATAAGTGTATTACAATGCCTTATTACTAAGATACAATATTTTAGTGGAAATATAGTTGTTTAATATTTAGATGACTTAAGTTATGAGGAACACTTTAGTAGTATAACTTATGTGAAAAAGTGCAACAATTAAAATATACATGAAAGTAAAAAAATACTTAAAATTTGTTAACTAGTAGGTTTCACTTAAAATTCTTGTTCTTCTTCGGGTTCTAGTATATCTGGATCAGTATTTCGTACACTTTTCAGAGTAGGAAGACTTAAAAAAAACTGATGGAAAATATCTGGTATTAAAGGCAGCAGTGAAATTAAATCATTTTTTCTCTATAGATATGGGCAATGGCTGAATAGATATTATAAGAATATTATCAGGAACATTGGACCCTCTTATTTTATAGTTGAAGATGAAAAAAATGAATCT
The DNA here is from genome assembly GCA_963675205.1 of Catocala nupta. Classification (NCBI taxonomy): domain Eukaryota; kingdom Metazoa; phylum Arthropoda; class Insecta; order Lepidoptera; family Erebidae; genus Catocala; species Catocala nupta. The sequence continues at coordinate 3,224,421 of OY776097.1, forward strand.
GTATCTAATATATCCTTATAAGAAAGGATTCCAAATTCTTGTTCATAACGTAGCCACCTTTTATCCAGCCATTTAAACTGCCCCCCATCAGAATCTTTATTTCTTAAAACTAAAGCACTTTTCAGCAGGGATGAAAAGTCATAAAAATCTGTACTTTTCATTTCTACAACCTTAAACTCTTTACTGCTAGATCGAATCAACTGGATCCAATCATGGGGGTGAAATATCTGTAATTCAGTTATATTCTTTTTTTTTCAATAATTCCATGATCTGTATCCACTTCTAAGTGGCTGTGCCCAGGAATCATTAACTTATGGTCTATTATTTTGATTGATTGATGTTTTTGCAATGCCCAGCTAAACATACAACTAACATAAGAATTCCTATTCTGGCCGCCGCGTGTATCTGAATAAAAAATGACTTGATTTGTATTATCTGATATGGTTTGTAAATGCTTGTAAATACAAGAAGCAATTTGGTTAGCTCCACGAGCGGCAACCGCCTCGTGCCACACGTAACAAACAGCTTCACCAATTTTGTTGTCATGGATAGTTAAGTTGAACGTCCACAACTGCCGCTTATAAAAGGCTACAGAAGAACTTAGTGCTGGTGTGGGTAAACACTGTTGTAAATCAAATGTGTACACCTGCAACGTGTCATCATTTTTACACATTTGAGTGTCAGCTCGTTTCATTTCATAGGCTTGATCAGCTAGGAATTTGTGAGTGTCATGTTGAACCATGAGATTTTTTTTAACTGATTGCTCTTGACACAACTGTATCTGCATCTTAAACTTGTCACAGGTGTAACAAGTATCGACACGCGGTTTTTTAAATGAAAGTCCTAATTTATGAAATTCCTGACTATAGATTTTGATTGAAGGTGGTCTATTACGATCCTGAAAAAATAACTCGTACATTTTCTGCATTGTTAAGTGAGATGGTAAGTATTTCTTCGATGTAGTTTTTCTCGTATAGTGACTTTCATATGATGGAAATGACATGATGTGTGTCCTAATTTCAAGGCGTTTTTCGTCTGAAATCTTATGTTTAGGAATAGTTTTTCCGCGGTTATCGTCGGTTTGAGTACCACCTATAGAAGACCTCTTTTTCATGGCAACTGTCTTTATAAAATTGTCACTCTCGTCTAATGTTTTCAATAAACACCCTCGACAAACAGGTTCACGTTTACCATGCACAGTAAAAAATATTTATAGGTTTTCATTCTAAACTTTTGCTTTTCTGGATCATCAGTGCGTATTCTTTGCATAGATTTATCTTCAATTTCTACTAAAGACGCCATGTATGCGCAGACCTTTTTGAGTAAGAACCCATTTTCCAATATTCCGTAAATATGGCATGCCTGTCAGTTAATAATAAACGCTCTTTACACTTTATTCTACATAAAGGTAACTCTTTCATGGCACGATCTGGGACACCCTTTCCTTTCAGAGTTTTGTATGCCTGCCCTAAGTTACGCTTTAATTTTTTCTCACTCTTTATAGCACGTAAACTCATTTTTGGTGACACAGGATCAGTCGATTCATCACAAGAACTCGACGAAGATGGAATTCTTGGTACTAAAAAAGACGAATCTTGCACGGAGTCATCACTAGAAAAGTCAAGTTCAGGATAGTATGTAGAACTATTGACATGCCTTGTTGATGTCGATGGTGTAGGATCGTCTACTATGTAGTCTGTATTCAAAATCGATGTTTGTTGTACATTTTCTAAAAAAAAGATAAGACAATAGTTAATTCATTTATAATGTATCTACCATTTACACATAATTTGCATTTCGAGCTTTAAAAATATTTGAAAACATACCTCCATCGCCTTCTTGGTGTTAATAACGCCATTTCAACTAACTTTTTGCTTCTCTGGGTATTCATATAATTATTTAAAATATTTGAGCACACACAAGTAACAACAAGCTAACTCTTCAACAAACTGCTAACAATTGAAGCCATTGGTAAATTAAAACACCGTTCCAATTTTTGTTTAGATCATAAATATTATTTAAGTACCCACATTCTCTAAACAAATATCACATTTGATGTTCTTTGTAACATAAGTCAGACCTCTTGACTCAAAAAATTTCACACTTAAGAGTGTCCTTATAACACAAGTCAAGTTATGTTTTTTTGTGCGTCAACCTATATTAGAATCGGATAAGGTTGATACGGTCCACCACTTGAATACACCATGAAATAATTCAGATTGACTTATGTGCTTTAGTCAGACTGCGAGTGGAATAAAATGAACACCGATGATGTAATAAAAAAGAAAACAAAAATTTTGACTTATGTTCTTTAGTCTGCCGACACAATTATTATAATATATATTTTGTTAACTTGCGCGTACGCAGCGGTAATGTTTTATTGCGTATCCGGCTCTAGTAGACGCTTTCTTCACATTCATGACAAATGAAAATCATTATGATCATGGCGTAATGTCAGCCTCTCAAGTACAAGTGGCGATCGGAAACACATTATAATGTTCCTTCATTTTTGTTATTATTTTATTTTTTTATTTTAAGTATCATTTTCACATGCAGTGTTTTGTAGCATAACATAATATTATATTACGCCAATCATTACAGACTATTTACGTAAATATACAGATATATGTATACATATAATTATGTATGAATATAATATAAATATATTGTTATAAATTTATATTTATTATTTTATCTAATTTTCTGTATGTTTTATTTTCTTATTTATTTTCTTAGCTTTCTTACATAGTGTGTATTTCTATAGTCACTATAAAAAAAATTTAAAAAAGTATATAGTGCTATATCTTGTACGATGGTACGGAACTCGTTGTGTGCGAGTCTGTCTCACATTTGATCGGATTTTTATCAGTTTATACAAATTTTATCGGTGTTTTAGACTTTTTATTTGCAGCTTCTGTCATTTTGGATAAATTGCTCTTCGCATGTTTAACGAGCGTTGTAATGGTGTTGCATCATAAGCTAATGCAAACGCTAACTCATCATATATGCTTGTTTGCTAACATGGCAGAGCAATAAAAAAATATATGATGCATAAGGAAATGTTATACTGACTATATAAAATACTATATGTGGCCGCGGTTTCACCCGCATTTATGATTGCTGCGCCGCCCCCGTGGGTCGTAGCGTGATGTTATATAGCCTGCCTCGATAAATGAGCTATCCAACACTAACTAACTAACTACATTTTTCAATTCGGATCAGTAGTTCCTGAGATTAGCGCGTTCAAGCAAACAAACAAACGAACAAACTCTTCAGCTTTATTATATTAGTATAGATTAGGTACAGTCACAAATATCCAAAGTCAAGAATTACCACCACCTAAAATTTTTCATCATATGGCAATTGCAGCCGATGACATAACACCAATAGGGTAGTTACCTAATATTAGATATTGTATATTTTTTTACACATAATATCAAGTAGCAATCAGAAGAAATCAATCGTTTTGTGCAAACAGTATCAAAATTAGTTGCAAAATAAAGGAGTAAAAAATATTTTAAATTTGATTATAAGATAAAGTGGGTTCGTAGTGGAAATATCTCGCTATCTCTCTCAGACAGCGGCGTTTAAATAGATGTTACGTCATAGTTTTTATCCCGCATTCTTTTTCTGCAATTTTACAACTAACCTCTACTATCAAATTTAAAAATATACGATTTTGGGTCATGTAACTATCAGACATGAATAATAAAAACATGTGAGCCAAGGAACATATTGAAATTGTTACTCTTAATGCACCATAATGCATTAGAAGTCGCAATATAACCACTCGACAGCGTCATTCAGTCATAATTTATCGCACGTTCTGAACAAGCGCTCCACGCTTCAGCATACAAGCCCTTATACACATTAAGTATGACGTGGTAAATGTCCGTGAGTGAGAGATATGCTTTACGTCCGCCGTTTATAGTAGGAGTGGTTAACGTAAATGAAGTTTGTGTAGTCTTTTCGGTGTTTTGCGAGAGTAGACAAATTGCCAGCTGTGCAGTTTTTGTCGGATGTTTTATGGTCCATGTGTTACACTGGGTAAGAAGTTTTGTAACTAAAATGTTTTGGAATAATATTAAGAATATACTCGTAGTCGTCTGTATCTCGAAGGGGTAGACAGGGGAGCATTAGAACTACATTTCTCCAGCTATGATTGCAGGCGCCACGTAATAGTCAGCCTTTTGTCATCTATCGGATACAATACCAGACTGCCTGCTGCTATTAAAGATTTGTTGACAAGAAAACCATTTTCGAATTGCCGGGAATCAAACACGAGTCTAGTAATTATTTGAAGTTTCATAATGACTGGATTCATCGTTAATTTACTTCCCTCTCACACAACGAAAATAAGAATTCTTAAGTTTCTTTTCAGTATTTGCTTTCGTGAAAAAATAAAACAACTAGCTTTTACCCGCGACTTCGCTCACGTAAAAGTAAGTGGGGTTATGTTAGTAATAGTAGGTACTTTATTTTCAAATAAATTACATATATAGCCTATGTTACTCAGTGATAATATAGATGACTAATGGAGAAAGAATTTTTAAAACCAATTTTGAGTTTAACCAAAAGTTTAAAATAAAAGATCAAATCTTGCCTATTTATAATATTAGTATAGATAAATGGTAAAACAAAACTGTACTATCACTGCCTAATCTATCATGTTATCTCGCTTATACACAGAGAAGAGTAAAAAAACACGAACGAGACAAAAGCTACCGTACCTTACAATTATCGCGAAGGATCTTTACGGGAGGTAAACACTTTTTTATATATTTTTCGAGAGCATCGTCACAAATTGCCAAATCCAAAGTCATAGCCATAAAAAAGAAACTGGCCGAAAATATAACTGAAAATTCGTGATCTTTGAGCTCGATAAAAAATACTTACTTTCCCACTTCTCTCTCAATAATATTATTGTTCATTTATCCTGGTTATATTTTTCTTACGTATTTTCCGGGGGTTTCCGTGGAAGCTCAAGTATGTGTGCACAGGGGTCATCAAAGCTTAAGGTAAAATGTAAAGCGAAGTGTGTTACTTCATATGTTCAAATTACATTCCGTAGGTCCTAGATTTTGCTTATAATTTTTTATCAGAGTCTTGGTAGAAGGTAATAGGATTGTATGATATGCGTAGTTCCTCGCCAATGCCAAGGGTAATGCTGACCTAATGCGATCTACTTATAAGAATTCACAATGCAAATTAGTTTTTGAATCAATATAGGAATGGTACTAATTATAACCAAAATTGGTAAATAGCAGTAGTTTAATGTAACTTTACCGCGGGTATTGTGGATTCGATATCTACAAGAAATAAAGATTTGTGTAATTTGCAAGCATTGAATTAACGGACACAAAGAAAATTCAGACTTGGAGCAATGATTTGTGGATAACACAAATTTTTGTTCCGTGTTGGGATCGAACTCACAACACTTAATAGCAGCAATGGCAAGGCGTTACGCTATTCATGCAGATTATGTACTATAGGTACATACATTTATATGATAAGCCTAAAAGGCTTGTAGAACAAGTGGATATTTTGTAGAGACAATGTGACGTCATTAGGTATTGCGACAACAGCGAACCGTTTATTAACCTCTGAGTCTTCTTCGCAGAGGTTAATGAAAACACTATGTGGGTCTGTGTGTCTAGCTGTTAGTGAAAGTTTGTTAGTGACAGGCATAGCTCCGGAACCACTGGACCCATAGACTTGTAACTTGGTGTACCTATACCTTGGGTTGTCATCCCTCGGTCGAGTTTGAATATGGGCCCTGTGGGTCAAAAGATCCCCGAGATATAGGGGTCACAAGGTCATAAGATCAGGGGATATCCACCAACAGATTTGGAAGTCCAAGGGAGAGGCTTTTGCCCAGCAGTGGGACATTACAAAAAGCTGATGAAAAAAAGTCACTTGAAGACGAAGTGGTTGAATCGTGGGTTTTACACCCATCTCGTTTTTGAATGGAATGAAACGCGCGTGTGGTATACCTGATATTACAAACATTCTACGGTTAAAATCTGGGAAACCATAGCCTTATTTACCCTAAAATGATTAAAAGAAAACCTTTAACAACATTTCGTTTCTTAAATAAATAACATTTAATTTTCCTCTACGTACATAGTTTTCGCTCTCATGACTAAACTTGAATTATTTTTCACATCTTTCCCCTCCTCCCTCCTTTGTGTCGACCAGCAACCTGCTAATTACTTTTACAAAGAAACAGTGGGCTACTAAATTATTTACTAATTAAAACCTAGGTAGCAAAGAAAAACTAATTGGTCCGCGCAAAGGAGATAATTGACTCGATTGTGTGGTCACTGAGTAAGCAATTTTTTCTTTCTAATGGCACCTCTGTGTCGCAGTGGTAGATAAAAAGATTCACGAGGTTAAGCAACCTTCTCGCAGTTAAGAATTTAGATGGGTGACCATTTTACAATAAACATCTGACGACAAAGATTCGTCAGATGTTTATCCTCGAAAAGCATGTAAATGAGTTGACGCTTGCTTACCGCATGTCGTGAAAATCATAACCAAAAATAATTTATTAATTTAGGTTACGTAGTAGCACAGAATGTTAAAAGAGTTAGTGAGTTTACTAAATTTACATTTATATTAGTTGCTGGATCTGAACCTAGCAACTAACATAGCACTCATAGCCAGTTGCATTCACTGATCAATAAACGATTAGCGAGGTTAAGCAACGTTGGGTGCGGTCAATCTATAGATGGGTGACCGCTTAGTGGTATTTCATTTGAGCGTCTCCGTGCTTCGGAGGGCACGTTAAAAGTTGGTCCCGGTTGTTGCCAAATTGACAGCAGTCGTTAAGCCATGTCAGAGGCCTACGGGCGGCTTGAACAACTCTTGACAACAGGTTGGCCACTAACCACACAAAAAGAAAGAAGAACTAACATAAATGTAAATTTAGCCTTTTGCCATAGCAAAGGGTTGAACCTATGACGCACCTAAAAAAATCACGGCCACTCTTTTAAATTGCTATTCAATTATAATTTTAGTATTTTACAATTATTTATTTATGTACAAGGTGTAGCAGCCATTATGCCATATATTACTGACCATATGCAACTAAAAAGAAGATTTTAAAATATTATAATTAAAGCATTTTAGCATTTATTTCGCATAATAATTTCTGACAATTATTTTATACTCTACATAGCTCCCTCAATATTCCAAACGCTATTCTAATGTTTTTTTACGACTATACACATATTAGGAAAGTATAAGTCAAAGAACGGACCGCTGCCAATTATTTGGCGACATTGCGAATGAGTTAGCTCTCCTAGAAAAGTACCACTCTCATACAAAAAACTTACCTAAGAGTAATAAGACAGCTATTGCATTAGCCTCGCGTAATTTTGCACTTGCGGGTTTACGTTGACGTCACGAGCTCAATTACAGGGTCAGGCAAAGTCTTATTGGGTGTTTTATACGTAAATTTTCAGCAGTTGCTGGAAAACGCCATATGGATAGACATATGCCACTTTCTAACATCTGAAAATCTAACTAGTCTGTTAAACTCTTGGCTGTTGAGGAAACCCGTGGGTATTCATAAAATTCTCGGGCATTAAGTGTCGGTTGAACGTAAGAATCTTTACTAAGTAAAAGTAAGTATCTTTATAAATACTTTTGCACAATATATGTCACTTTCTAGCATTTAATATCTTACTGTTCAACCACCCAAATATGTTTATAAAATTCTCCAGCATTTAGTGTCAGCTGAACATACAGGAGCATCGCATTTCATTATTGATAGCTTTCTTATGTACACAAGAAACACCTATTATTCATAGAATATTGGCCAGCATACAACGGGTTTCAACGTATATTGGCATAGCCGCGTAGACGTCAGTATAGACGCGCACCACTTGCACATGACTGAAGCAAATCTGTCAATATTAGACTCGGCGAACACGCCGGCTGGCTGCCAAACCGCAGCGCGTAATGGGTGGCTAGCGCAAATTTCGTTCGTAAGCACCTTACACATAGGTTTTGGACGACTCCAATATAACCATGTCTTTGTCACATTTTTTACGCTTTCACGCCTTAATTACTCGACTGATCAACAATTTCGATGTAATTACGCTACTAATTAAATTTGCAATTTTTGTAGCATTAACGATTACAATTTCTACTACTCCCTTTAAAACATTAGAGCAACGTCCAGAAAGCACGACACACCTATTGAATTTTTTGGATCACTGCTTTTTGTCGGGTGTGGGATTAGAACCTACAAAAGTCAGCATACTCTGGTAAGTTGACGATTTAAACCACGGTCTTTCGAAAAGAATATTGATTATTGCTCCTTTCTAAAATCTCTACTTTAGATCATATAGATGTTCTTTTCATTATTTGTTTTAATGTTTCCACAGCCCAAAGCGAAAGTATCTATTTAAAATCAGCGATTCGCTGACAAATCGTGACACTTAAAATATTAACTCACAATAGCTAATACAAATAGCTACAATACTGTATAAGACAATAATATAAGACAAATATTTAGACAACACCTCAATTGTATGCACTATTACGCTCAACGCTTTTAGTGCAATGAAAGGGTTTTCTATTGGCATACGTACCGGATTCTAAAAATAAATGGAGCTCTATGTTACCTGTAAATTAGAGCGGAAGCCTCGTTAGTTAATCCAATTAGTAAGTTCTGTGGACGGTTTTAATTGGGTACTTTTTCTGGTTGAAGCAGTAACGTGTGATGCACCCCTAGTGTAGAAACCGCAGTAGACATAGTAATTTGGGTTACGTGGTTGCCATTCGGTTCGTGAGTGATTTGTTTGTGTTTCGACTTTATTCGAATTTGGAATTAGGTGTCTTTGATTAGGTGACGCTGCTTTGAGAGGTTTCTTTTATGGTACAAAGTAGTTTTGAAGGGTAGCGTGTCAGTAAGTTATCTTGCTATTATTGTTGATGTGAAAGTATGTGAAGATGTTTGGATATTTATAACTCGATCATTCGTAAAGTATAGAAGAAATTTTAATGAAACTTGGTACACAAAAAAATTATGACTTGGATCTTATCTTATCTTGTGTGGGAACCAGTCAATATAGACCGGCGACACTTCGACCCAGTGGGATCTTTTGTGTCGACTTCCCCAATAACGACTGCCATAGATGTTCATGGCAGCCGGGACCGACAGTAATGTGCTCTCCGAGGCACGGAGCAGGCGATAATTGTCAATCAATACGCACATAATTTCGAAAAGTCATATAACTTCCGAAAGTCAGTGGTGCGCGACGTGAGTTCGAACCCGAGACCCTCTGCATTGCAGTCTGTTGGTCTCCCCACTGAGCTATTGCTGCTCTAATATATATACATATAATAAGTATAATATGTCTTGGATACTGCATATTACAAAATTTTGGTACCAGTGAAATCGTACAAAGAAATTAGTTGTTAATATATTTTCCTTTTATGATAAGACAATGCAAATTAAATTAAGGCTTTTTGAATAATTCCTATATCTCGAGGGTCTCTTAGAATAATTCAAACAACATACACAAAGAACGCCCAGTCTCGAAACAAATGTTTGTGGTTTTTGCATGTAGGATTCGAAGCCACAACTCTCTGCCTAGTGGTAAGCAACAATGGCAAAGGTTTATTTTTATTAACCCTTTGTAACCTTTAGTAAGTTTTTTAACTAGGGATCTGTTCGATTCAGAAAAGAACAGGCTACGCCGTAGGGGCGTGGTGTCTTCTCACTCCGACTCGCGCGCAGCCGTCATGGCGCGAGCGGTCCGCGTGACACCTTTGAAGCCAAACATGCGTGCTTGCTTTAAAAAAAACATAAAGTATTTGTTACCACACCGTCACCAACCAATAAATAAAGTAACCGAAATATCTAACCATGACCTGAGTACAATTTTCAACTACATATAGTATTCGAGATCACTCAGCAAATCCCGTTATACTCAATTCTTTGCGTCTAGAATCTAGAACAAAGTCAGTACGATACTAAGTCACGACACGCCGCGACGCTCCGGGCTAAGCTTCAGACGGATCTTATGAAATTTTATGTAATTGTCTTTGAAACCTGCTACATGGACTGAAAACGTGCGAAGTGAGAAATTATGCTGTGGTACAAGAGATAAGAGAAGAACGTAGAACGCTTGCTATATCGTTGAGTGCTATTGAAGACCAACTGATTCACAATGTTTAATAAGGAATAGTTATGTTTGCATTAGACGTAGCAATAATTTCTGGCGAGTAGATCTACGCATATACCAGGCTTTACAAGCTTGTAAAGCTCTATTTTATCATATATCATTATCCTGTTAAACTACTGTATATATTCTGGTAAATTTAAAAATTCCTCAGGTTGGGCGAGGACTACGTTGTCCTCTTTCAATACAGCATTATTAACTTGATAAACTTGTTTAAAAAAAGATTTATCACCTGACATAGTGGCCTTATTCTTTTACCATTGAATCTTCAATCAAATCTCTTGTGTCCGTAGACAGTTGTCAAAGGCGTAATGCCTTGACGACAGTCTACCTGCCACTAGTAGTATTTGGGTTGCTTGCCCTTGCCATCTATTAATAAAACTCTTCACGTTATACACGTGCCTCCTAAAAATTTTCTTTATTTCTAATTAAAAAATGATAGGAAAGTACTTGAAGAAAATGCTGAGAAATGTTTCCTTATTACAAACATAATATTTGCATGCTCTTATAAAATTCAGTGCGCACCAAACGCTGATAGAGGTAAAAGCAACACACTATTCGAGCAGTTAAATGTGTGCTTGCTTGATTTTTATTTACAGATGATTGTTCCAAGTTTCGATGTTCTTTGCGTCCAGTGTTTGAATGATTGTAAAGTTTCTCGTCACACAGGAATTATTCCTTGCACAGTAATTGTAATTTTTTTAAAGAATTCAAAATTGGAAGTAGAATATTATGTAATATTGTCTTCTGTTTACGCGAATGTTATTCATTGAAATTAAACTACTATATAACCATGACCATGGCTGCTGAAAAGCAACCGAAACGTCGGGGAAAGTGTAAACCAAAAATAAATAGATTTAATAGTTTAAATAATTTTATTAGCTTATAAATTAGTAAAATAAAATCGATATTAACAGTAGTGTAATATTTTCAAAATTTTGTAATGCAGTGCTAAATAAACAACGCGATAAAATCCGTATATAGTAGTTTAATTTCAATGGAATATTATGTTTTTAAATATGAAGATCGCTACCGCTCGTTATTTGTTCTACGTTTATAGATTTCGTAGACATACTTATGCTAGCGAAAGCCGTAAGATATCATTGTACGGAGGAACTTGGTAGAACAAATTATTCTACTTTACGACATCCTGTGGCGAAACAGAAAAATCACGCACATTTTGATTTAAAATGTTTTGTTCAGTCTTTGGGGATTTTGGTTAGGCAATGTTGAATTTACGTGTACTTTTAAGCTGTGTTTGTACAATTAATATAATGTTAAACAACTAATTAACCTATGAATTGTTGAAATACTACACATAATTGAAAACTAATTGTGTCTTGCCGCCGGTGTACCGCTGCGACTCAATAAATTAACGATTTTTGAATCCGAAAGTAAGATATTTAGAACGATCGAAAAAATTTTTATACTCACTCCTATGAAAATGTCTTGAGTTAGAACCCAAAATACCTATAACGTTAAAAAGTAATAAAAAGTGTTAATTATGGTTAGCTTTCACGGCGAAAAAGAACATTGCGAGGAAACCAGCATATTTGAGGTTTGCACGCTATGTTTTTCTTGCTAATAATTTCGAAGATATATTATTTAAAGTCGCAATAGGACTGCATGGTAGACTATGATGTAGCCCATTATCACTGAGAAGAGGCCCGTTCCCAATAGTGAGATAATTTATAAACAGGGTTGATATAATTTTACAATGGTTTTTTGCTTAGAATTCAATTTAAAATGATAGCTACAGCAGCTATGGTGCATTGTATGTCATTCATTTGAGCAGCGATAGCTCAGTGGGGAGACCAACAGACTGCAATGCAGAGGGTCTCGGGTTCGAATCCATGTCACGCACCTCTGACTTTCGGAAGTTATATGATTTTTCGAAATTATGTGCGTATTGATTGACAATTATCGCCTGCTCCGTGCCTCGGAGAGCACGTTAAGCCGTCGGTCCGGACTGCCATGAACATCTATGGCAGTCGTTATTGGGGAAGTCGACACAAAAAATCCCACTGGGTTGAAGTGTCGCCGGTCTGTACTGACTGGCCCCCACACAAGATAAGATAAGATGTCATTCATGCGAACAAATCAATCGCTAGCATAATCTAGTAGCAAATATAAATATTATTATTGTTTCACCGAAAGCATTTAATAATAATAATAATAATATTCTACCACATACACACAACACCATCTAGCCCAAACTAAGCAGAGCTTGTACTATGGGTACTAGACAATGGATAAACATACATAGGTACATATACACTCTTTTTGTAAATTCATACATATTATACATACAAACAGCCAGACCAAGACAAACATCCATGTTCATGCACACAAATGTTTGACTTGTGCGGGAATCGAACCCGCGACCTCAGACGTGGCAGTCGGTTACACTAACCACTACGCCATCGAGGCCGGATTGGGTGAATGTCTTTGCTACGTGATAAACAGCAATAGCACTGCACCAATCCGTATACTGTCTTACTTAATTTTTGTGGCAGACGTTAGATCACGAAATTCATTTACGTTTTTATACTATTAAGGTACCGAACCAGGAAGCTACAAGGCCTTGGTTTATATATATTGTTGTCCCAGATCTAGTTACTCTGTGAGTTCATTGCAATTAAAAAGCTGCGACAGCCCAATATATACGGCATCGACATTGCGATGCAGAGGTATGATTTCAAATTCGACCTACTTCGATTTTATTTTTTATTTTATTGACAAATCCCTCTCTAGGAACTATTCCTATATCGCGCAGGCCTTTACAAACATCCAAACAACGGACACAAAGAATATCTAGACTCCGAACAACTACATGTGGATCACAATTTTTTTTGTCTCATCTGGGATTCGAACCCATAACACTTGGCGCATTAGCAGTTGTGAGGTGACCACCTAAACCACAACGCTATTCGTGCAGTCAAACTATTTAGCCGTCTATTGACGTGAACCCACTCCCAATAAAAACGTTTTAGGTTAACTAAAGAGGTTAACAAGAATACTAGTGACTTGTAACCAAATTGATATCATCCCTTAAAACATATCACAGAAATTCCCCGTGAAACAGAATTAGATTAATTTCTAGTACGCCAGCAGTTTATAAAGAAATGTTTTTGAATATCTTTTGTGGTGTGTCTCCGGGTCCAGACTCCTTTCCACTTGCTCGATTCCTACCGGACAACCTGTTCTGCATACGCCGCAAAAAGTCTTGTCTGATTTCCTTACGGGTCCATTTAGTGTGTTGTTTTTTGTATATTTTTGACGCCAAATATAGGCCAGCAGTGACCAAGATACCGATTATTACAGCCAGTATAATTATATGACTTTGCATTTCGTCTGCGTGGCTGTCTGTCGCTCGATTGTTACCTCTCGAGGACGTCTGCGCTATCACCACCGCGCTCTCTTTAGACACCGACTTGCCCATCTTTCAAGCTTTCTTTTGACTTTTTTGCAATGTTGTGCACGTCGCGTGTTATTTGGGTGCGAGCTCCCAGGCGAATGCGTTTCTCTTCTATCGCCATATAATAATTTTGCTAACGCGACACAAAATACTAAAATTACACCTACCATGCTGCGCTTGGCAGGGTCACCATGTTGTGTGGCGATGAGGATAAATAAAATGATAACACGTCAGTTCACTAAAGTGTTCTATATTGAATGCAACTCATACACACGTTACATAATATATTTTTATACACTACATACTACACTTTCAAACTATTTGAAACTGGAAATATCATCATATTTCTTTAATAACACATTCGTTACAGGTTTCAACACAGTTAAGAGTTCCATAAGCTTCTAGCAAGTTGAATATTACGCTCGGAATTTTCTTGTCTCCCTGTATTGCACTACAGTACAATGTTGATCCTAGCTCAGAGTACTCACAGCGTCTTGATGAAAGTGAGGAATAAGTCTCACCTGGCAACATTGTGTTATTATATTACTTTTATATTATTTTACACATATTTTCTGAGTCATGCCGGCAGCATCATTGAAATTTATTAATAACTAGATGTGCCCGCGGTTACTCACTCGTATTTTTTGTGACTGCGCCGCTCCCATGGGTCGTAGCATGATGTTATATAGCCTATAGCCTTCCTCGATAAATAGGCTAACCCACACTAAAATAATTTTTCAATTCGAACCAGTAGTTCCTGAGATTAGCGCGTTCAAACAAACAAACAAACTCTTCAGCTTTATAATATTAGTATAGATATATTAAAATAATACTGTCCCACTGCTGGGTTCGGGCCTAGTGTGAGTAGGCCTATTTCACAATTGCTAGAACCATCGTGAAGAACTTTCAATCATTCAGTTTCCCACGACCAGTCTGCTTGTTACCATGGCCAGTGCAACCTAGTCGAAAAGTAAAGTCAAGCTTATAAAAAATGCGTGTATTTTGTACCTGGCATGATCGCGTTAATTCCCATTTTTCTGCTACGTAAATCATGGAATTAAAGTGATTTCTTTACGTAATTTTCTTAACCGTTAGAATACGTACATAAGCTTTGAAACCAACAAATACATACATAGACTTTGGAAATCACAGGCTGCTTTACAACCCTATGGTCTGCCCACTAAGCTCACGTTGCTATTGCTTACAATCAACTCATGTCAAATGTTTTATTTAAATAATTTTAACAAAATATATTTTAACTCTTCTCCCTAGCCTTTATTATTCCCAAGTCACTTGGGGTCGGCTTTTCTGGTCTAACCGGATTTGACTGCATATCAATTTTTACACGGAGCGGCATCCACCTGACCTCCGCAACCCGAAGGCTAACGATACCCTAAGGCTAGACCAGTGTCAGGATATTATAGGGCACTGACTACTCAATAACGACTGCCATAGATGTTCATGGCTGCCGGGACCGACGGCTTAACGTGCTCTCCGAGGCTCCATAGCAGGCGATAGTTGTCAATCAATACGCACATAATTTCGAAGGGTCATATAACTTCCGAAAGTCAGAGGCACGGGACGTGTGTTCGAACCTGAGACCCTCTGCATTGCAGTCTGTTGGTCTCTATCGATACAATTTAAAGTCCAGAATATTACGAAGTTTTTATTAATTATTCTTCCACAAACCCCGAGAGACAGGATTTGATTGTTTCGTTGAAAAATATACAACGGTAAAAGCAAAAAATGTTCAGAGTCTAGTGGCAAAAATTCTAGTGGAAAATATTTAGAATGTACTTGAGCTATACCATTGGGAGAGTAAATCATAAAAAATGAAATTTCTTCTTTTGTATCTTAATGAAATATGGAAATGAGAATCGGCAAAGAATACTTTATTACTCATTAACGCTCGAATGGAAAATCTACATTCAAATATTTATTCAGAATTGTTGTAGTCATGGTATATACAAAAAATAATGATTATTCTATTGAATTATGGCGTTTTAGCAAAGATACGTATGACTAGCGTTTCCTTTAACTGATTGAGTTGCAGCGGCACACCGGTGGCCAAGCACAATAGGTTTTCAATTACGTCTGTTATTCCAACAATTGACAGGTTAAATAGCCACTTCACCACTAAGGGTACGCCACCAAGTGTAGACAGGCCATCGTAAAGTGATACTTAGCATGAAGTAGGCAAAAAGACACATTAAACAATTGAATGAGATACCTTTGCCAATTATTTGGTGAGGATACTTATGATCCGGCTCGCACAAGTGCTACCCTCTTACAGAAATCTGGCGTAATTTAGAACTAGTAAGAAGAATTTAGGTGACTCAAAATTTATATCTCTTATTTCATCCTGTTTTTAATTCCTTTTACCATGGGTTAACGCAGGTATTGACCGAAATCTAGAAAGATGGTGAACAGACAAGAGCGAAGTCAAAGTCAAAGTCAAAGTCAAAAATAATTTATTCACTTAGGTCACAAAGTAACACTTATGAACGTCAAATGGGTTAGTGAGTTTATTATATTTACTGAATTTACATTTATGTTAGTTGCAAGGTTCAGGCAAAAGGTTGAGCCTATGAGAAGATACCTGCAAGAAACTCAAGGCCACTCTTTTAAATCGCCATCAACTTATAATTTCAGTATTTTACAACTCATTTATGTACCAGGTGTTGCAGTCATTATGCCATATGTCACTGTCCATATAAAACTAAATTCTAAAATAAAGAAAAGTTGGTAATATTATGTAAAAAGCATTTGAGATTTGAAATCATATTTATCAGTACGTAGCCATTTGTAATAGACAATAGAATGGCATGAGGACGCATACACTTACACTTTGTGACATGAAAAGGTAGTTCGTGACTAAATGTAGTTAAAACAAAATTTACGTTATTACTTATAAAGTTTGTTTAAAAGAAAAGAAAGATACTTTAACACCACCAAATAAACACGAAGTACCTTCACATAACTAAATTGACTTATATAATACATACATTGTTTGAATCCTGTATGAAACAAGCAACTAGTTCCATGAGTTTTTATCATTTAAGTAATCATTGATTGAATAATAGCCCTTCCGGATAAGCTGACTTTTAACAGCACTTTTAAATTTTAGTAAAGGTAAATTTATAATATCAATCGGTAGTTTATTAAAAAAGCGTATACTGAGTCCCGCAAATGAATTGTGAACTTTATGTAAACGATGATACGGACCTACCAACTTATGCTTATTTCTAGTGTTTAAGTTGTGAATATCACTATTCTTATTATACAGGGTGTCCAAGAACCTGGCGTCCAACTGGATTCCCACGATGCCCCAAGTTCTAACAGTACTCAGAAAAATATTTTAAAAAATCCACCCCATGTACTTACAGAATTATACTGATTTCAAAAAAAAAGGGGAAATGAGCACCCTGTGACATACTTTTGAATGCTGTGACTGCTAATACTGATAATTTCGATATTTCTTGGAGGTTTTGTAATCTAGGGTATTGCTGTGTCTAAATAGAATGTAAAAATAAAGTACTTATTGTACCATTTTAAAATAAAATATTATTTTAACTAAAGGTGATATGGAAAACTATTGAATTTCGCAACTTTGACCGACTGTAGTGTAAAAAAAATGTACCAAAATAGTATGGCAAGTGACGTCAAATTTTGACGCGTTTATTCCTCTTTTTAAAAAGGTATAATACTTACACATTAATTTGAAAAAAAAAATTTTGATAATATTTTTACTCAACAACCCAATTTTTACGAAGTGCCTACCTACTAACGGTAACTGTCGGACCCTTTCTTATCTTAGAAACTGTTATGTTACTACTATTATTTACTTCGGTTCCAAGAGTGAGCAAGAAGGAAATACACACAGGTAGATGGGTTCCCAGTAGAATAAAAGCAAAGAATGTTAGTTTAAAGATATTTTATTACAATAAATGTTCAAAATGTTGACCACCCGCGGCAATACAAGCTCTCACTCTCCTTAAAAAGGACCGCTTTATGTTTCGCGAGTAACTTTTTTGACGTATCACCTGCACTGCTTGTGTTATCTTCTCACGAAGGTCAGCGATGTCATTAATGGGCTTCGCATAAACGAGCTCCTTCATAGTTCCCCAGAAAAAAAAATCCAGCGGATTTAAGTCAGGTGAGCGGGCTGGCCACGGGATTGTTCCTGATCGCCCAATCCACCTGTTCGGGTATTGCTCGTCCAAAAACTCTCTAACGGATACGCGAAAATGTGCTGGACAGCCGTCGTGTTGGAACCACATATCTGGTGGGGTCTCTTCTAGTAAGTTTGGCAAATCATTTTGAAGAAAATTTAAATATGATTCGCCAGTCAAATTCTCGGGCATCTCAAATGGACCAATAATATTCCCACAGAGAATACCGGTCCACATGTTCACTTTGAACCGGTACTGGGATCTATCTTCTCGCATCAAGTGCGGATTTTCCACATGCCACTCGTGCAAGTTGTGTAGGTTCATGTAGCCATCCTTCTTAAATGTAGATTCATCTGACCACAAAATTTTGTCGATAAAGTTTTCGTCTTCTCGATGTTTTTGCAGGATTGTTTCACAAAACGCGACTCGGCTCGGATAGTCTCGAGGTAAAAGACTTTGCACTCGCTGTACGTGGTACGGATGATATTCTTCTTTTTGGAGAATACTGTGTGCTGTGCTCTTCGGTATCCCCGTATCAGCTTCTATTCCTCGCACAGAGATGCTTGGATTTGCCGACACCGCCTCTAAAACTTCATCGCGTATGAAGTCATTTACGGGTCGTCCTTCACCAGCTACTTGATTGGGGAACCGCCCGTCACATAGTGATCTGTGCACATTAATGAAAACTCGATGGTCGGGATATCGCGTAGCCCTCGGATACCTTTCTCTGTAAAGTCTCGCTGCAGCTCGTCCATTACCTCTACATTCTCCATAAATGTAGTGCATATTTGCGTATTCTTGCGGAGTGTAGGTCGCCATGGTAGCACACACAAAACACAAACTGTCCAAACACAGGCAAAGGTCGTCGTAAAGAGTTCGTTTCAAAGTCCAGAGCACAAAGAGTAATCGAGTCCAATAAACAAAGCTTTAAATCGTAGTACGTGATCAATGGTAACAATAAGAGAGAGGTGCGTAGTAACGGCAGGAGGCAGTGACGCGTACTGACCGTACTGTTATCCTAAATAGCACGATCCCAGATAGCGTCACTATCTATCTCACTCGCACCTCTAACCTTTTTCTCCCTCACTCTTACCTGAATAATGGGGTACCATAAAGAAGAACCAGCAAATCGCAAAGATAGTTTCTGTCTTGCTCCCTCCTGTTGTAATAACGAATCACTATGGTGAGATGCATGCACATACCGTCCCTTACGGTCTAACCTGTTTTTTGAGAGGCCTGTTGTTATTTTTATGAGCATACAACAGTAATTCTTTAGAGGTTAGATTCAATTCGTCGTAAATTTTTCTTTCTAAGAATTCTGTAAGACATCGTAAAAATTGGGTTGTTGAGTAAAAATATTATCAAAATTTTTTTTTTTCAAATTAATGTGTAAGTATTATACCTTTTTCAAAAGAGGAATAAACGCGTCAAAATTTGACGTCACTTGCCATACTATTTTGGTACATTTTTTTTACACTACAGTCGGTCAAAGTTGCGAAATTCAATAGTTTTCCATATCACCTTTAGTTAAAATAATATTTTATTTTAAAATGGTACAATAAGTACTTTATTTTTACATTCTATTTAGACACAGCAATACCCTAGATTACAAAACCTCCAAGAAATATCGAAATTATCAGCATTAGCAGTCACAGCATTCAAAAGTATGTCACAGGGTGCTCATTTCCCCTTTTTTTTTGAAATCAGTATAATTCTGTAAGTACATGGGGTGGATTTTTTAAAATATTTTTCTGAGTACTGTTAGAACTTGGGGCATCGTGGGAATCCAGTTGGACGCCAGGTTCTTGGACACCCTGTATATAAGAAGATATATCTTACTCAGAGATCCTTTTTGCGACCCGAGTTATGTTGCAGCTAGCATCAAATTATTATAAAATGTTACGAAACAAGTGGTAATTCGTACATCACATCATGTTACTCTAGTCTTCGATACATATAAACTGGACTCCGCCGTTCATTATTTAGAACGAAGGTCGCGAGGGACGGCGTAATTAATTGTTCGGTTAAGTGCAACTGATGGGAAACAGTTTGGAGGCTTAATACCTTCGCATTATAGGTTATTTGTTTTGCTGATCCATTTCCTTTGTACTAAATCGTGGCAACTGCCTCCGTGGCGCAACGGTAGTGAATGCGACTGCTGTGTGACTGGAGTCTCGGGTACGAATCCAGGGTGGGGCCAACGGAAAGTTATTGGATTTTCTGTTATAAAATCTTAATACCAGCCCGAAGTTAGGAAGTTAGCGGTGTTAGATAGGTGTAAAAGTTGTTGGTCCTGCGCCTGATCTCTCTCCGGTCGTTACGGGTTACTGTCCCATCGGATCATGAGAGTTAAGGAACAGAGAGTGCAATTGTGTTTGCGCACATACTTGTGCACTACAATATCTCTTGCGCAGATTCGACTAAAATTCGGTCTGGAGTCCATTATATTACTAAATCGTCATGATAATCGTCATCATAGGTAAGATAAAATATATTTTGATTCGAATGTTTGTATACAGCGTGTAACAAAAAGGTGTGACTATATTCTAGTGTCATAATATAAAAATTATAATGGCGTTATAATTTTGACTACACCGATGGCATAGTGGTTTAAGTGGTCACCTCGCCACTACAGCCGCGCCGAGTGTCGTGGGTTCGATTCCCAAACGGGACAAAAATTTGTGTGATCCACAAATGGTTGTTTGTTAAGTCCCCCGCGACACAGGAATTATTTCTAATGCGGGAAGGAGCTGCCTTAAAAAACCTATTATCTATACTAATATTATAAAGCTGAAGAGTTTGTTTGTTTGGTTGAACGCACTAATCTCAAGAACTACTGATACGAATAGAAAAATTATTTTAGTGTTAGATAGCCCATTTATCGAATAAGGCTATAAGCTATATAACATCACGCTACGACCAAAAGGAGTGGAGCATCAATGATGCAAAAACGGGGCAATTCTCTTATGTATCGCCTGCAGACGAAGTTGCTGGGGTCAGCTAGTAGGTAATCTATATATTAATACGTGAAGCAAAAACTTTGTATCCCTTTTTACTTTTACGAAAATTGCGCGGACGAAAGAGTATGAAATTTGGCACAGCTAAAGTTTATATGGAGTAGGAGTGACGAATAATATTTGTGTAAAATATGCATTAGAAATACATTAAATTAATGAAAAAACACTACACGCACACAACCATGCATTTGACACACACAGTCGAAGCGCGTAACTATGGTTATATATATCAATTATAATGACATATATCAGCAATATCTTACAGGCAAACTTTGGTCGAATTTCGAGCACTAGGCGACCGCTAGTATATAATAATAGTCCCTGTAAAATAAAAAACCGCGACAAATATATATATCGTAAACATTATATATTTGCACTAAGTTGATTTAATTATTTAAACTATTAAATCCATGGTCACGACCGGTCTCCCCGTGACCATGGCTGCTGAAAAGCAACCGAAACGTCGGGGAAAGTGTAAACCAAAAATAAATAGATTTAATAGTTTAAATAATTTTATTTGCTTATAAATTAGTAAAATAAAATCAATAGTAGTAGTAGTGTAATATTTTCAACATTTTGTAATACAGTGCTAAATAAACAACGCGATAAAATCCGTATATAGTAGTTTAATTTCAACGCTTTGTTATGCTTAAACAATAAATATATAAATTTTGGAAATTTATATAATAATTTAAATACATAATTTGTTTTGATCCGGGGATAGGCCACATAGGTCTTTTTCACATATATGTACATTACAGCCCTCAAATAGTTATTTATTTAAATACTTCATGCACAAACAATACATTGGCTGACTTAAAGCCAAGGGCATTCTCTACCAGTCAACAGTAGGGTGATGCAGACGTGGGTGCATACGCATACAATAGCCATAGGATTATACATACATGTACTTAAACTAAAGAATAACCACACCTTTCATTTACATGCTGTATAATATAGATAGATATCCTCGATGTGGCAACGGTAGTGAATCTTATCTTTATCTTATCTTGTGTGGGGGCCAGTCAGTACAGACCGGCGAAACTTCGACCCAGTGGGATATTTTGTGTCGACTTCCCCAATAACGACTGCCATAGATGTTCATGGCAGTCGAGACCGACGGCTTAACATGCTCTCCGAGGCACGGAGCAGGCGATAATTGTCAATCAATACGCACATAACTCCGAAAAGTCATATAACTTCCGAAAGTCAGAGGTGCGTGACGTGTGTTCGAACCTGAGACCCTCGGCATTGCAGTCTGTTGGTCTCCCCACTGAGCTACTGCTGCTCACTAACGGTAGTGAATGCGATTGATATGCATGAGATCTAAGATTTGAGTCCCAGATCGGATAAAGTTATACTGGATCTTTGTCAAGACATTTTCAACAGCGCGTGTACTGGAACTGTTTTAGGTAGACGATAATTATGCTCGCACTCACTTTCATGAGAGCTAAATCGAAATATGTGTTTAATATAACTCTATATAAAGAAAGAAAGAAAGACTTATTTCAATTTGTTCCACGTTCTTATGAGATAATTACAAACAGGAAACACAACCAATATACATACAACAAATAAGATCATGCGTCAGCTGCTGCAGTAGGTATAATCACAACGCTGGTATTTTTGCACAGCCTGCTTCGTATCAGTCCATGTTGGTAATACTAACTCTTCATAATTTAATTAATGTCGGTCTCGATGGCGTAGTGGTTAGTGTAACTGACTGCCACGCCTGAGGTCGCGGGTTCGATTCTCGCACAAGTCAAACATTTGTGTGCATGAACATGGATGTTTGTCTTGGTCTGGGTGTTTCTATACATATAATATATATATCTATATGTATAATATGTATGAATTTACAAAAAGTATAAATGTATGTTTATCCATCGTCTAGTACCCAGAGTACAAGCTCTGCTTGGTTTGGGTAAGATGGTGTTGTGTGTATGTGATAGAATATTTATATTTCTTTTTATACAAAAAAGAAAAAGGAATATACGAGTACATGTATATATGTATAATAACAAAATACATCACATCTTTACGGGGTTATATGCGTGTGTTTGTTTACAAAGCAACTTATTAATCATTAGCTTCTATCCGCGGCTTAACTCGTTTACACTTGAGAGTTACACTTTAAGTTTTCAACGGATTTGCATTCACTTAAATGGAAAGTTTTACTGCCGCAAGCTTGTTTGATTGAAACTGTTGTGTCTATTGTACTGGGAAGTTTCTTACATGAGCCTCAGGCTTCAAGTTTAGTAGGAAATTGTGTTGAGCGCCGCTTCTCTAGTCGTTTAATCTATTGAAATGGATGAATGATGAGGAATATACGTGTAGTGGTTTAAGTTTTTTTTTTCTATCGTGTACGTTGGCAAACCAGCAGACAGATCGCCTGATGGTAAGCGATTACCGCCGCCCATGCACACCCGCAACCCCAAAGGAGTAACAAGTGCGTTGCCAGCCCTTTAAAAATGAATGAAGGAGGGAAAGGACAAAGGAAAGGATAGGAAAAGGATTGGGGTAACTGGGCCTCCGGCTCTCTCACTCATCAATACGAAACGCAACAGTACGGGTACCGTTACTTCACGCTGGTATTCTGTGAGAGGGTAGTACTACCTCGGTCGATCCGGCCCATTCATGCTAAAATCAGCGAGGCTCTACTACTCAAGGTATTTTAACAATCTTGATGTACATAAATATCTCATTTAATCATACAACAGTTAACACACGGTTGCTTTATGATTGCTTTGCATTGTGAAGTAAGATGGTTGATTGCCGAGTGAGTCGGGTAAAGGTTGGACTTGTAATTATACACTTATTACCTGGGGCCTAATGACATAGCTAGTCCAATAGGTATATTACACCTCTTGCGTCCCTACGGTGATATTATATACCCGTAAGCCTATTTAAAAAGACCTTCTATATTTTTAAATGTATTTTAATTTTTTCCTTTTCATTGCGTGTTTTATAACCTAATCTATTGTAATCTTACATAGGGATGTATATAAATACAACCAGCAGCAATCGTCCTGGGCTTAAACGCAGTATGTAAGTAGCGTAAAAGTTACATTGATTGCCTTTATACCGAGTGACAGGGGTTCGATATCACACGGGACTAAAATTGGTGATCCACACATAGTTGTTTCGAGTCTGGGTGTTTTGTGTCCGTTGTTTGAATATTTGTGTTAAGTCCCCCGCAGCAGAGGTATTATTTCTAGTGTGGCAGATGACGTATTAATAATTAAAAAAAAACATGCGGGTCTTTGGGGACTGCCGATTGAAGTGAAAACTAAGTAACTAGCGTGCGGTGACGATGACGTAAATTACACGCTTTTTGTTCACCCAAAAAGTACACATATACAGAATGTCCGGTAATTAATGGATAAACTGGAAATGACTTATAGGGGAACTGACGGCCGTTCAGAAAAAAAAATGAAATAAAATCTATCCTAACTACTACCTGAGATATATGTTTTTTTTTAATTACCATGTTTAACTTTCTTGTATACTACGACCATAAATTAATGAAAAACATCGGTTTTTTGTTGTTTTATTATTGAACACTAATTATGCTAATAGATAGACAGTCAAAAGTATGCTATGCTAATATAGCTTGCACTTTTTAATATTCTTTTTTCATTTTTTCTGAACGGCATTCAGTTCTACTATAAGACATTTCAAGGTTATCCATTAATTACCGGACACCCTGTATACATAGTATACATATACATAGCTCATAGAAAGCGTTCGGTGACGATGACGCGGGTTCCATGATTTATGTTCACCCAAAAAGTGCTCAAGGCGCCTAAAGAAGTTTTCATTTCAATAAATATTGTCTTACATTTACGAATTCCAGCCGTGATTACGGTTGCTGAAAACGTCGGGAAAAGTTTATTAGTTTGAATAGTGATAGTTAAAATTATCAAAAAGTAGTGTTCTTTTAAGAATAAATCGCGATAATATCCGTAAACAGTATCTAGTTTAGTTGTTAATCTAATGATACAGAATAAATGTTTATTTCACAAACGAAGACATTTTTGTTACAAAATATATAATCATATATTATAAGGTACTTAGACCTAATCGAGACTTGACTGATCGAGACTTATTACATGGCTGTATTAATTTGAAAATGAATTATATTGCCCATGCGACTCAAGTGCATGCATCTTATCTTATCTTATGTGGGGGCCAGTCAGTACAGACTGGCGACACTTCGACCCATTGGGATCTTTTGTGTTGACTTCCCCAATAACGACTGCCATAGATGTTCATGGCAGCCGGGATCGATGGCTTAACGTGCTCTCCGAGGCACGGAGCAGGCGATAATTGTCAATCAATACGCATATAATTTCGAAAAGTCATATAACTTCCGAAAGTCAGAGATGCGCGACGTGGGTACGAACCCGAGACCCTCTGCATTACAGTCTGTTGGTCTCCCTACTGAGCTATTGATGCTCTTGAGTGCATGCATGTAATGATATGTGTTATTGGATTTTTCTGTCAAGTAATTCTAAGTAACAGTAGGGTCCTAGAAACGGCAATAAGTTCCTTATCACGTGGGACCTAACAACATAGCCGGCGAAATATAAGTGTACTAGATGTTGCCCGCGGCTTCACTCGCATAAATGTAGGTTAGGTTAAGTTAGATTAGTAGCAATTCGGCATCCATCAAAAAGGCGGCGGAGCGAGAGATGGAGCGCTTAAACGCTCTCCCCAACCGCAGAACCGGGCGTCGGAGGGCGCGAGATGATCTCCAGCCACCCTGAGGTTTGGGGGTGGTGGGCTTCGTGGGCATACCCGCCACCCGATCAGCATCAGGTCCGAGAGGCGTGCATGTTCCCACGCGCGCCTCTGTGTCGAGTCCGTCTCCCCTCTAGGGCAGGACCGTAGGGTTTTACGAGAGAGAAGTGCTAAAGGATTGCGCCGATTGCGGTTTTGTCGAGGAACACCGTGGTAGGTTATCCCCTCTCTCTACGACTAGTCCAGTTTATGATATAGCGTTCCCCTACACCAACCATCAGGTTATAATAGTGGGAGCTGTATCTTCAAGTGCCCGAGATTACCTTCCGGGACCAGTTATAGACAGGTCTTGTACCAAAATCTCGATTTCTCCATCCTAACCTCAGAGATCCGGTTCTCGTAAGCGAGCTACCTCATGCCCAAGTGACACTACCTATTCACCAGATAGGTACCGGAGTAATAAAGCCGCTCACCACTCGCAACTTTGGGAGTTGCTAACGAAAACCTCGCTGAAGCCGACAGAGGAGCCGCCTCCCATATCTCCAGTATGGTATCGGAGCTGTATAAAGCACGCTCACTTCCCGACAAACATCCGTACGCCTACCCAAATAGGCCTACAAGCCGGGTGTGGCTCGAGTCACTCTAGCTATGACTCTTACTTGCTGAGCAGGCAAGCATCCGAGATGTGTTGTGGCAGCAAAATCACGCTGCCACTTCGCTATAGACAACTCCGTGCCTCGCGCGACCGACTGGTTCGCACTAGCCGTCCATGAGTCCGACGCTCGAACGTGGTAGGTTAGTAGATATTACCAGAAGGTCCATTATCATCATTACCATCTTTCTTTTACTCCGGTGAGTCCGACATGACCTCTCCTCCCGCCCCCGCGGGGGGCTATGCGTCAAAGCATTCAACCAAAGAAAAAAGTAACAGCACTTTTTTCTTGATGAAAGGTTCCCTATATCCTTTTCTGTTCTCCTGAAAATGTGTATGATGATCGGTTGAGTAGTTAAGTCGTGAAAGCGTAACAAACAAACAAACAAACTTACATTCGTATTTATAATATTAGCTAGGATTACACCTCTGCCTAATCCTTCGGGCATATACGTATGAAACTATGTATATTAACCACGGTGCTAAAATTTCACGACACCTCTCCGATACATGCTGCCGATGCTTAAAAACATACTTGAGTATTCAGCACTTGTGCTCTGTTTTATGGCTGTGGCTATAATATTAAAATATTAGTGTAAGTCCATTCAAAATTCATGAGAATTTTATATTCCTTGTTCGTCATATGAACATTGACATCACAAGAGGTATTTTCTACTAACTGACATGACGTGGGTGGGTGACCGCGTGAGACTATTATCCTGTTGAGATGCAGCTGCACACCGGTGGCCAGACACAATAGGTTTTTAATTACGTCTGAAATTTTAAGAATTGACAGGTTAATAAATACTTAGTATCATCACATCCACCTTTGGCCAGATTTAATCCTACGTAAGCGAGGCTATTGAAATGAAAAAAACATCCTTATTTCAATAGAGAAGATGATTGAAATGTACCACCAGCTTGGGATCCAGTAATTCAAATAGTCAAACCCAAGAAGAAACAAACCACAGCTAGACTTCATGATACTTTGAGCTCATTCTGCGTAAATAGAAACACCAATGACTAAATTATGTTCAGATACTTTGAAATAACTACACTGGAACATTTAAACAACTACCATCTTAGTCTCCCCGTGACCATGGCTGCTGAAAAGCAACTAAAACGTCGGAGAAAGTGTAAACTTTTTTGTTGTTTTTTTTTTAATAATCGAATTAGCTTCACAATTAGTAAAGTTTAATAGTAGTAGTATGTAGTGTAATAGTTTCTAAATTGTCACATGAACAACGCGATAAAATCCGTATATAGTAGTTTAATTTCAAAAAAGGTAGTTATATTTCAACAATAAAAGAATCTAAATAAATATTTTACTTTGAATGTATCACCCATCATGTCTCAAGTCAAAATTCAAGCATGTATCATCCTAAGCCTCATACTTCAAAGTCTAAATATAAACCCAATTTATATTCGTAATACATCTTGAACGTTGATCCTTCCAAACTTTTCATCTTCATCAAAATTCTAAATCCTTTTTTAGACGATTCGGCAAATACTTTTGAACTTTCAACCATACGTGCGTTATTATTGCTTTAAGTAAACATGTAAACAGTGATAAATCAACTCGCTAAGACGAAGGTGAACTCCTGGCTTTGAGAATGGAGATAAGTTTGGCTTATGGTGCCGTATAAACTTGCAGTATTATGCGAAGGGGCTTCAAAGTTTATTGATGTTATGGAGCTTGTTAATTTAGTGATGTTATCGCATGTTGTATGATGGCACGGATGGCGTAATGGTTGAAGTAGGTCGTCTTTGGCCGCTGCGGCGATTATGTTGTGGGTATGATCCCTATACAGGACAAAAATTGTTTGATCTGCGAATGTGTGTTGTTTCGTGTCCGTTGTTTAAATGTTTGTAAAGACGGCCGCCACCCAGGAATTGAAAATAAACAAAAGTTGCGCTTTATTTAAAATTTGATATGGCATTAAAGGTAGGGTGGCAAATATGTTGGATGCCTTTAGAAAGCCTGTACAAAAGGATTTTTGTCTAGACAGACTACATAGTCAATTTAATTTTCTTACTTGGCTTATACGTTAAACAATCTATTTCTTATAATCAAAACCAAAATAAATTTATTCAAATTAGGTTACAAGGTAACACTTATGAATGTCAAAGTTACACTAATTTACTTTTACTGCCACGTTCAGCAAGTGTGTAGGGCTCATGAGAAGAACGGGCAAGAAACTCATGGCCACTCTTTTTAATCGCCAAGTGTACAATAATATTTCGTTTACAAATCATAACTGTAAGTTGCTGCAACCATTTCTCCATGAACTACTACTGAACATACTCAAGCATTTGATAAAATTTGATTGTAGCCTCTAAAGCAGCAGTATGGCAAATAGGAGCATCCACTTACATGTACATAAATAATCAAGACAAAGCATGATTGTAGTCCGTAGTTTAATTTAACTGTTTAAATAAAAATGAAGTAAGTAAATTATCGAATTCCAGGAAACCAAAAATTGTATAAACTCATTAAATAACTGCTTTCAGATTATATTCGTTCTCGAAACTCATTCATACAAAAAATTAAATATATGCACTAATACTGCAAACATTATATATGACTTTGAGCGTTATTTTATATATAAAAGTAAATGGTTTTTAAAAGAAAACTTTAAAAAGAACAGCACTAATATTGGTTGCAAAATCAGACAGCAATATTTTTATGAAAAGTAAAATTAATGGAACATAAAAACTAGATGCGGTATTATTTACATAAATGTAAATCAAGGTAGAAAAGCATTTTCAATTTTATACAAATAAAAAAGAGCCAAGTAACTTTTTGATATCGACAATATCTAAAGAACCAATATGTAAAAGGGGCATAAAAAGATCTAGACTTGAAAAACTAAATATATGACAATAATACGTGTTTTATTCTTGAACAAGTTTATACATGTACTACACTCAGCGCATAGGAAATGACTACAGGACCAAACCTCGTAATAAAACCTGTTCAAAATAGAGTAGGTAACTATCTAGCCCAGTGCTATAAATATAACAAATATTCTCCTAAAGTAAAATAAATGTCAAATGTCATTAAGATGATTCATGTATGATGCTTATTAGACTCCATCGGCACTCAATTTCGAACAGTTTTTACGCAGAAATTGTCCCTCAACTTCTACGCTACTTACATACTGCGTTTAAACCCAGGACGGTTGTTGCTGGTTGTATTTATATACATCCCTATGTAAGATTACAATAGATTAGGTTATAAAATACACGATAAAAAGGTAGAAATTCTCATTCAAATAGAAGGTCTTTTTAAATAGGCTTACGGGTATATAATATCACCGTTGGGATGCAAGAGGTGTAATATACCTATTGGACTAGCTATGTCATTAGGCCCCAGGTAATAAGTGTATAATTATAAATCCAACCTTTACCCGACTCACTCGGCAATCAACCCTCATACTTCACAATGCAAAGCAATCATAAAGCAACCATGTGTAAACTGTTGTATAATTTAATGAGATATTTATATACATCAAGATCGTTAAAATACCTTGAGTAATAGAGCCTCGCTGATTTCAGCATCAATTGGGCCGGCTCGACCGGGGAAGGACTACCCTCTCACAGAATATCGACGTCAAATAGCAGTATTCCTACTGTTGTGTTTCGTTCGGTGAGTGAGAGTGCCGAAGGCCCAATCATCCTATTGCCCCCTTCCCGCTCCTTCTCCTTCCCACTTTATTTCCTAAAGGGTCGGCAACGAGCAAGTGATGCCTCTGGTGTCGCAGACGTTCATAGGCTACGATAACCACTTACTATCAGGTGGGCCGTATGCATGTGTGCCAACTTAGTTGTTTAAAAAAATAGACCATATTTATATTACATATCCTAACTAATACTAAAAATGCGAATGTGAGTTTGTAACGGTTACACGCCTTGACTCCTGTACCGATCATCATGAAATTTCGCATACACATTGACAAGGGTAAAAAAGAACGGTACTCCGTTCTACTCCTCCAACTACCTACTCCTTTCAAGCAAAAATAAAGGCCTGTTCCCGAGTGAAGCCGCAAGCAAACACTAGTCTTTATATAATTAGTTTTTCGTATATGTACTTGTTTTCGTATATACTTGTAGAAGATTCCATCTGTGGTAAATAATAGGATCGGCGCACGAGTAATCTCATAGGACCTTCAAAATATCCGAAAAATAGAACACTTTATTTTGTTAAACCACAAAAGCTGAGCGTGGATTTCACCAAACTATCGTAAGATTACGTTGTTACAAAACCATACCTAAAAATATATATTACAAAGAGATTTCCTTTGCCTTGATGCCAAGCTTGACACTTCCTGAAATTGTCCTGATTACCGAAATTCGGTAGGCTTATTCGTCAACAATATCAAAGATTTTACGATTTCACGAAACAAGAACAGTAATAAGAATTACCCACAATTTATATTCACTAAGAAATTCGAGGTGATTTTTCGTACGGAACGAGTTTCCCTCAAGTAATTTAGTGTCGGAAATTTGTAAGTTTGTTTGATTCTCTGTTGATTTGTGTGTATTCTGACAGAGGGTACTTTGAGATTTAATTAAATCGTGCTATCAATTACTTAAGCTTACTTTCGAGTTCTATTTATAAAATGTTCAAGTAAACGATAGGCTTTTATTGAAAAGGCATAGACTGGTGATTGTGTAACCCCGAATAGTGTAGGTAGAGATATTTTAAGATCCTTTATAGGTATATTAACAGTATAACCTGTCGAGTCGAGAGATGAATATAAAAAATCATCTATATGAAAACTATATACAAGCAAACACAGTTACTTGTCTGTCTGTATAGTTGTATGCGCATCACACAGGTCAAAGTCAAAGTCAAAGTCAAAGTCAAAAATCATTTATTCACTTAGGTCACAAAGTAACACTTATGAACGTCAAAGCGAAGAAGCAAGAGAAGCAAGCAAGAAGCTACTGCATGCGTTTTTCAAAGTTATATAGTGTAGTACTGCTGGAGGTCTAATATCTGCTGCATGTTTCATTTTGATAGGTACGCTACCTAGGAGTAGAGTATTAAGAAAGAAAAAATAAATAGATATGCCTACTGGGTTAGTATCTAAACCCAATAGAATATCGCAGTCAAGCACTGCTGTATTTTTTTCGTGAGTAGCATTACTAGTTTCCTTAACGGTCCCTGTTGAGCTGGTAGCACAATGACACCTATTTTGAAAAAAATTAGTAACGTTTGTGCCATCGTTGTTAAGTACTGGAGGCTCACCATTCTAACTCTCGTCTCACTTTCCCTTCATCCCATCTTTAACTCCCTTTTTTCGCGACGCGCGAGTACCTAGAATATTTCTTGTATTGCAAGAGACCATTAATAAACTGTGTATTATATTTTCCAACTTGATATCAAAAACATATTTAAACTCAATCCACAATGCTGAGAAAATAAAAATATGCTTTTAGTTTGAAACAGAAATAAAATTGCTCTTTTCGGAGAAAATTATAAAATGTATATTTTGCAACTTTATATACTTTCAACATCAGCATTACGCTGTAGATAAAAATTGTTGAAATACTACTGCAATCAGTATGAAAATAAATCACATTTTAACTTGGTCGGTTTTTGGTGCAAATAGTAAGTGTTGCAATACGCGAAAACGCCGACGTTTGGCTTCGTGCCAGCCTGGACTTTTTTAATATTTAGTCACAAATTTTGCATGACACAACTGCTTCGCGAACTGCCGATTTAATTTTGGAATTTAGGCGCTGTACGTGTTTTTGAGAAAATGTTATCATAGTATGCGTTGTAATTGACAATCACTTTGAATAAAAGTGTCCACACTGTTGAAAGTACGACTTAATATTTAGTAATATTGTCTTAGGTTAACGCGAAGATTCATTTTTATAGTTTAAATAATAATATATGATCAAATACTTTATAAATTAAAAAGTATTTTTTGATTTTATAATAAGTAAGCTTGAGAATAAGATAAAGATGGTATTCGTATTCCTCCTACCAGTAATTATACTTAAAGTAGGTATGAAAACAATCTAAAGCTATATTCACTACCAAGTGTTTCTGACAGGGCCGGTGTGAATTCAGTACATAATACTATAAATTCACACTAACACGACAGTCAGACTTACGACACCCATCCGCTCCCATAATGCACTCCAAAATATTCTTAAATAGTTACTTGCAAATCAGGTGCTTATTTCTTTGAAATATAAATTTTCTTCTTACTTATTCATGTGTGTTAAATCTCTCTGGTGCATAAGGGGCAAGACTCCAAACAATTATGATGAACTAGCTTTTAAAACAATATTTTTTTAATCTGGATATAAGGTACCTGATGGCCTCTTCAGTACCCCTGACAATGTGAAATTTCATGATGATCGGTCGAGTAGTTAAGGCATGAAAGCGTAACAAACAAACCGACTTTCGCATTAATAATAAAAGTTACGTTTGTATCGAAATAAATGAACTATATTGTTTCAACATCAATAGACTTATGATTGTAAATTCTCGGGTAAAGAGGAAGTGGTGTATTTACTAGGGTTGTAACGGAACGAACTTCCGCAAGAAATCGTACCTCCGCATCCGCATTCACCTCCGTATGTTTTTTTTGCGGAGTTGTAACGGAGGTTTATTTACGTTGACTTACAATGCGAGACAAGCGACTTTCGGCGACAAAGCCACTAAACTGTTGTTCGTAAAGTATAATTTACCTCTTCTTAATTTTGATTACTAGTAAAGTAACAAAGTGTATTTTGTACCAACCTATTTTAAATAAATACTACTTTCTACTTCTTTAATAAATTAAGATTTAGTATTTTTCCACTTCCGCCTCCGCCTCCGCCTCCGTTAACAGCCGCATCCGCGGAGCTAAGCCACTTCACCTCCGCATCCGCCTCCGCTTCCGCTAAGAAAGCCTCCGTTACAACCCTAGTATTTACACCCAGATTTTTGATCTCACGTAAAAGAGAGCGGTCGTCGCTCTAAGGCTCGTTTTCTACAATAGCTATGATATTTTGTAGTTAATTCAAGTCATAACAAACAAAAATTCTTGTCATAAAATAATATAGTGAATATACATTATATAGTAGTAATCCTAACTAATCTTATAAATGCAAATATGAGTTTGTTTGTTACGCCTTAACTACTCAACTGATCATCAGGCGACTCAATAGGTCTGCCGAACGATCAAGGCATGGAATTCTCTGCCAAGGAAAGTGTTTCCTTTTTCCTTCAATACTGGGTCCTTTAAGCGGGGCGTGAAAAAGCACTTTCTCAGGTCGTCAAAGTAGAGACCTCAACATCGCCTCGGCTGCTATGAGGACGATATGCAGGCCACTGCTCTTAGACCACACAACTGCTTACCATCAGGCGGAGTGCGGTCATTATGAAGAGGAAAAAAAAAAGAAATCCCACCACAAGTTAGTTAGTAAAAAATACCTAGATGTCAAAGTGGATATGACGAACAAAGAATATAACATTCTCATGAATTTTGAATGGACTAACACTAGTATTTTAATATTATAGCCACCTATAAAACAGAGCACTCGTGCTGAATACTATAGTATGTTTTTAAGCATCGGCAGCATGTATCGGATAGGTGTCGTGAAATTTTAGTACCGTGTTTTACATACATACATAGTTTCATACGTTTATACCCGAAGGGTTAGGCAGAGGTGTAATTCTAGCTAATATTATAAATGCGAATGTGAGTTTGTTGTTACGCTTTCATGGCTTAACAACTCGACCGCTCATCATGAAATTTCGCATACACGTTGTTAGGGGACAACAGAAAACAACATAGGGTACCTTTCATCGAGAAAACAGTTCTGCTACTAATCTAACGTAACCTACAATTATGCGAGTCAAACAGTGGCCAAAATCTAGTATAGTATAACACTGGGAAACAAAAAATATATATTTTCTGCGGCATTAATTTTGTTACTGGTTTTAATAAACACCTTCATCAGTCATACTCGAAATGTATTTACTTTGTATGGATTGACTCTGGTTCTTGAGATATTCAACATAAAGAACGAAGTTCCATCATGACATTAGAACAATGAAATAAATATATCAAGGCTGATGGGACAGCCATATTATGATGGCAGACTATTGCTTGAGTTTAATAAGGGATTGTCCTAAGTATCAACACAATAGAAAAGCTTACAGATGAAGTTATTTCTAATATTTCTTTCATGATTTTTTGTTAATAGCATAGGTATGTATTGAACTTTTTATCGTTATTAGCCGCTTCTAAAATATATATTTAATGAGTAATTGTATTTTTATTTCGAACTTCTTTCAGTCATATAGTTATAAAGTCTTATCTCATAAACTAGAGTCAATTTAACAAATCTGATATTTTCTCGTATTCAGCATACTGAACTTACACAAAATTGACTTCAACTTACCATGCCGTAAAATGAATGTTATATATATAATTACATTATTATTGGAACCCATAGTATACAAACAACAAAATGTACTCACTGATATAAAAAACACACATCATTTTATAAAACTTAACATACGCTTACAATTAAAAGCACAGCAAAAGCTGATCCCGTCAAAAACATAGTTAAAACCAACTATGTGCGTGTAGAAAGTTTCAAAACAAAATAGTAAAATCTCTTTCAAACGAAACATGTTTAGAGGCACTTCCTACAGTAGCGTGGTCAACTTTCGCCTAGTGTTGTTAATCCCCTAGGACTAATTTTACAGACGTTAGTAATCCGCTTTCGAGTTCAGACCTACAGACGTTTACCGTTCTCGGAAGTAAAAGGGGGAACATTTTCTTTGTATTTGAAAATAGTGTTTCTCTGCAAGTTTTAATGCAATTGCCTCGGAAGATGCACTAGGAGTGTGATGTGACTGTAAAAGGAAATCTTCTGTCAGGTGTGCCGAGTCGAGGGAATTTAGTATGTATGTTATGCTAACTGCTGAGTAAACTCGGATGAAAATGCAGCTTTTCTACTATTATATGCAGAGTGTAAGTATGCACTCAGAATGTAATACTTTCGAGTGCGTAAGAAGTTTTCGTCCTTCATGTTTTGGTACTAAATTATTGTAGACTAGATTATGTCCACGGCTTCGCTCGCGTAAATGTTACGTTACTAACAGTACTTTTTTATCTACACCAATATTATAAAGCTGAAGAGTTTTTGTTTGTTTGGTTGCTTGAACGCGCTAAGCAACGTTGTTTGCGGTCAGTCTATAGATGGGTGACCGCTTAGTGGTATTTCATCTGAGCGTGTCCGTGCTTCGGAGGGCACGTAAAAAGTCGGTACCAGTTATTGACAGCAGTCGTTAAGCCATGTCAAAGGACTTCGGGCGGCTTGAACAACTCTTGACAACAAGTTGGTCATTAACCACACGAAAAGAAGACTGGTTCGAATTGCAAAATTCTTTTAGTGTTGGATAGCCTATTCATCGAGGAAGGCTATAGGCTATATAACATCACGTTACGACTCACAAGGGCGACGCAGTAACGATAAGCGTGGGTGAAACCGCAGGAACATCAAGCACAAAGTTTTAATAAACTGCCTACAGATCTTGATATAGACCTATTCTGTACTAATGCGTGCACAGTGCGACGACAACATGCAAAAACATTTTTTTTTTTGTTAACATTGCTCCGGCGAGTGGTTCTTAAACTGTATCAAATCATAGATATTATAGTAATAAGTTAGTTAATTTTAAAATAAACTGCAACTGCAACCTTTATGTCACCTAAATTCCTAAAATATATTCCTTAATGTGTGTTAAAACTTAATTTCTTGTTTATAGTATGTTTATATTATGTTGTTTATAGTATGTTTATATTATGTGTAAGATACTTTGATAATCTGTTTCTATCAGTGGAGGCTTGTTATTGGCAATTTGATTATGTAGTTACTAGTAACCTAAAATTTTTATTAGACTGTAAGCTTTCCTTAAAAGAATAGAATAAATATAATAATAAATAAAAGGTACCCTATGCTTTTCTATTCCCCTGACAACGTGTATGCAAAATTTCATTATGAGCGGTCGAGCAGTTGGAGCGTGAAACCATAGCAAACAACAAACTTTAAAAAAAGCATTTATAATATTAGTTACGACTAGTTAGGATTTCAATTTTGCATGGTTGTTAGTCTATAAGCCGAGAGCAGCTGGAATTCAGTGCTGTGCCGTTATGCAGCGTATACGAGCTGGATCTATTGCCACATAATATGTTGACCT
The DNA here is from genome assembly GCA_963675205.1 of Catocala nupta. NCBI lineage: Eukaryota > Metazoa > Arthropoda > Insecta > Lepidoptera > Erebidae > Catocala > Catocala nupta. The sequence goes on from OY776097.1 coordinate 3,260,838, forward strand.
TTTGAGGTTGAAATGCTGTAAAAGCCAAATTTTGGTGAAAATTTGTAATTGATGTAACCTTATTCAGTTTTTTGAGCTGCATTGACCTGTGTATTTAAAATGATATTTGCAAAAGAATATGGGTGTACTACCCAGAAAATACCGCAGCATAAAACTTTTATTTTCAAAATGATTGTTAAATAATACTTTAACTCACCACAAATATTAGTATTATTATTATTATTATATATATAGAATAATTAAAATTAAAATATATAATTAATTATTGAACAAAACAATAAAGAGAAAGGTAAAACTGAGTTTTCTTTTTGGCTCATAAGGATAGTAGTATTTTACCACATTACATCCTCGAAGGGTCAATATAGGCTAAGCTTACCCTGCTGTACGTGTGTTAGTCAAAATTAATCGTATTTTGAACAATGTGTATTATGAATATTTCTGTGGTACATTTTAATGAATTAAAATAATACATTACATCCTTAGTAAACCCAAAAACGAAATTTATATTTTTCTGGATATGTCATTTATTGGTCAGCAATACTAATTAGTGACTCGGATATTAATTATTATGATTATTTAGTACAAAGATATCCTCATAGAGTCTGTCCTAAAATAAAAATACACGTACTTAATAATGAAATATCTCTGAAATACAATTTAAGCCCTTTGCCTGTTTTGCTAAGGATTTTGAGAAGTCTAATGTTATATGTATGAAATTGTCCAATGCTTTTTTGAAAATCAAAATTTTACACAAAATTGTAAGTAAACGCAATCTGATTCTTTCTGCGTCAATACCGAAGAATCCATATATGTACATACGCACATCGAAACTTTTGTCAAATCGGGCGTATTGTTTCAAAAACAAGCTAGACTAAATACCTCTGTAGCAAATCTGCACCATAATGAAAAATCGAGTCCCATAATAAAAATGCTAAACGTAAGTATCAATAAGTACCTTTCGAAAAGTTATTTTTTAAATTCGTGTTCCTTTTCTCACCTTTCATTTCTTACTGTTTACCCATTTTTCTAGAAGGTTCTACATGTTGTATGTGTTTATGACCGGTCAGTTTATACAAATATATACACCTATATTTAAAAGCTTAATCAGTTTGTTATGATGAAACACAACATGTTCACACGATACTAAATTTAACATTGAATGCAAAAAATATTGTTCATGTTTTCGTTAGCAATTGCCGTAAAGTCAGCTTGGTTTTTAAAGGAAAGACAAATCGATAGACGGGTAACAAATTGGTTGTATAAAGATTTTCGCTTTTATCTTTAGATATACGACACACTATAAACCCAGGAAGTCTGCAACAGTCTAAATGCCTTTACACTGGAACACCTAATATTTTCTCCGATGTCGTGTGTAAAATACTACCAGCACGAGACAAATAGTTTGTATATCCGGCAAATGTTTGCCGCAAATGTTTGTGTCTTTAACTGCTGAGGTACAGTGAATTCTAGTGACAAGTGGTACACGTTAAAAGCTGTTTATTTTACTTAAAATGTCTCTAAAGGCTTCAGGCATACACGGTAATAGCTTCGCCACCACTATTTCAATTTGCTTGCTTCAAACTCAGATGGTGTAAGAGATTTAGTGCTGAAAAAGCATATGTATCGCTTGTGTATTTCATTTGGAATGTATGTGTGGTTTGAATAAAATGGCTTCATGCTAGCCTATTTTGTACAAATCGGTCATGTTGTAAATTCAGTTTTAATGACATCCTGAAAGTTTATTTGGGTTGTGTTTAAGGTGGACGCACACTTGGGTACACCATTCACACACAACAAAACATCAGTAATATCGCATCAATTAAATTTTCTGACATTGTTCTAAAATGTCACAAAATATCTCAAAATATAATCACAAAATATCATATACATGTGAAGTTTTAAGAATTAACTTTATGACAATGCATCTCATCGATTGAGCAGACTTTTTACATGAGAAAGTCAATTATACCATATACACCTAGCCAGTTCAAATAAATAAGTAGAACTGGTGGTAAGTTATTGATAATCTTTCCAGTTGAAAAATTACCTATTAAACTGGAAACCATTTACTACTAGTTGATCTAAAAACTTCACATAATGTCGAGTTACAAACTTTGTGGTAATTCGAGTCAATTCTTATTATCGCTTACTTTTACGGCAAAAAAAAAACATTATGAAGAAACTCAAGGATGGCATCATAAGAACTTTTTCCATAGTGTCTTTGAAGTTTCTATACCCCAGAAGATCAGTGAGCAGCCACGAGAAAGCTGATGTATCTTATAAGGGTAAACATGGGTATATTTCTGTTTATTGGACATATTCTAGACCCTCAATAATTAAAGCAAGCCTTTAGCTATGTTTGGTTACACCACGAACTGAAAATTTTCTAACAGGTAAACGCAATAACAGTCCGACGCGGCTAGTGACCAACACCATCATATTCAAACATCTGCTATATTATATTGCAAGGCAATAAAATTTTACTCAAATTATTGTACTCGATAAATCCAATACATGCTGTTCGTACTAAATGGGCGTTCATCTTAAACCAAATCACGCAATCTCACTAGATTGTTGATTATATAGTAATTTGATAATTATTTAATCCTGAGTAAGAAGTCCCACAGGATTTAACTAAGTAATTGCGTACCGATTTCAAATCAGTAACACAATTAAACTCCAATTCCAGGAAGGCGTAACTTTTTAATTAAATTTCGACCAAAAATCTAAGATCGTCGAGGAAAAATGCTTTTATTAAAAAAATCAGCTCGTTAACGTCAGATAGGTTCAATTTGTCAAATAATTTCGGCGAGATCGAGGAAAAGGGTTCGCCAAAACATTAGCAATTGCCTCCTATTCTGATTAAGGTTGTAATTAACGAAGTTAGCTACGTTTTTGTCTGCACTAATTAGTTCTTGTTGATATTTGGCCAGCAAATATTAAATGGTGTCATTCAGTAGTGACTTTTTACCAGCTATTTGCTTCTGACGAATTCATTATGTGGAACAAATGAGAATATTGTTTCATAGAAAACTGACGTAAAATTTAATTTCTGTTACTGCGTTTTGCTCTGTATGTAAACGTTCCGGTAGCTGCCATACTTATCTTTCCAATTCTTAAGCTTTCAACCCTATTTTGAATTCCTCGTCCGCATCTTTGAGGTATTCATTTCAACTCTTTTCTTCTGGCGTTATTAACGTGTGAGTGATACCCGTACTAAGCAACAGTCTGTAGGTAGCAGGTTGACTATTTTACAAGGAGCCTGATAACCCTACTAACAGTTATAGACACATGCCTTAAGGAGTCTGCCCACTCCACTGTCTCATACCATGACCGTGCTAGGAGCGTATGAGACACGAAAAGCAACACAATATGCCCTGCTATAGGAACTGTTGGTCGGTGACGGAACGGTCTAGTGGGCATAGTCTTATACATTTCCTTACAAAGAATATTTTTTTGCCTGACACGTTCCTAACACGGTCATGGTATGAGACGGTAGTGGGCAGACTCCTTTATGCTTATATTTGTTTTACTGCGATCGTTTGTAGAAAAAAGATACTTTTCAATCGGACCGTTATAGTTTCAGTGGAATGGCGCAATTGTTTAAATGGTCAACTCGCCACTGCTACTGGGCTGAGCGTTATGGGTTCGATCCCTACACGTGGTAAAAATGTGTGAGATCTACAAATACTTGTTTTGAGCTTGGGTGTTCTTTGTATATGTTGTTTGAATGTTTGTAAAGTCCTCCGCGACATAGAATATGTATATTAGTTTTTAACCTTTTCTGCTTAGTCGCAGCGGTACACCGGCGGCTAGACGCAATAGATTTTCAATTGTGGCTGGCATTCCAAGCATATACAGGTTCAAAAACAAAAATAGGAAAAACACATTGCTCTTATAATGGTAAATTTTGCGTACTAACAGAAATTTCAAAAACAAAGCCTATCTAAAAATAACTTAACATTTAACTTGGAAATAGCTTAATTTTATTTTAGTTCTCGCTAAGTTTACTAAGCAAATTAATTTAAAATCCTTAGACGGCTGTTGTTTAGTTTGTTCAATGTCACATTTGAAATAGTACAATGTTCACTAAGTATTGCCCTAAATAAAACCTCATTTAGTGTCTAGGTTTTGCTTTTATTAAAGCTTTTATACATTTTCAACATTAAATACACATTAATTTTTGAGGTAAATAAACATAAAATTAAATTATTTTTGTTAACTTTTTATATTTGGACATTTACACAATATTAGTTAAGTAATAATCTTTGATTTTTTAGATGACTCGCAGACTTAGTGATCCTTGACCTGGGGGTGGCGGGCTTTGTGGGCCTGCCCGCCATCCGTTCAGCACCAGGTCCGAGAGGCGGCGTGCGTGTTCCCACGCGCGCCTCTGTGTCGTGTCCGTCTCCCCTTTAGGGGGGAGACAGTAGGGTATTTTTTATGAAGTGAGTCCTTTGGGTAGGTCTCTCGTGTAGTGGCCTGCCGTTTCATACGGCGGGCCGAAACCTCGGCGGGGTCGCGACCGTATGCGAAAGTGATTCGCGCGACCCCGTCGATAGTGGTTTTGTCGAGGAACACCGTGGTAGGTTTAGTCGGTATTCCGGGAGGTACATTATCTTTTAACATCTTTCGTTTACCCCGGCGAGTCCGACATAATCCTTCCGCCCGCCCCCGCGGAGGGATACGCGTCATAGCATTCCCCCACGTAAAAAAAAAAAAAAAAGACTTAGTGATCCTAGTAGATTTTGGCCCCCGACATTACGCCATTCGTTTCTATTTTGTGCTAAGTCAGACCAACCGCATTCACCTTTTTAAGTCTTTGATATTATTTGCAAAAAATAAGATCGGTTGACTGTTTGCTTCTTGTTCTTCGTTAAGCCTAAAATATGCAACATGATCTCTTCAGTCTCGACTAGTTGAGTAAGTTCCAAGCAGTTTAATCTCCAGAAAAGATTTCCGAGGATATTTTAGTTTAGCATCTAATTTGAACTTTGGGATAGCAGCGGTCCACAAAGCAGTGCTAGCCCAATGGATAAAGCATTGGACTAAAGACGACGGACGACACTATTCGTGGCTTCGAGAACTACCTATTTCACTACCGACGTGAACCCACTCTAACCACAAGCTTATAAGCTAAGCTAGAGCTATATAGCTCTTCTGTATATACAGGGTGTCCGGTAATTAATGGATAACCTTGAAATGTCTTATAGTAGAACTGAAGGCCGTTCAGAAAAATGAAAAAAAATTTATCAAAACATAAAAAATATATTAAAAAGTGCAAGCTATATTAGCATAGCATACTTTTCACTGTCTATCTATTAGCATAATTAGTGTTTAATAATAAAACAACAAAAAACCGATGGATTTCATTCATTTATGATCGTAGTATACAAGAAAGTTATACATGGTAATTAAAAAAAAAACACATATCTCAGATAGTAGTTAGGATAGATTTCTATTCATATTTTTTTCTGAACGGCCATCAGTTCAACTATAAGACATTTCCAGGTTATCCGTTAATTACCGGACAACCTGTATATAGACTAATATTGTTAATGCGCATGTGAGTTTGTTCGTTTGTTATGCTTTCATGCCCTAGCTACTCGACCAAAAGTTATAAAATTTTGCAAACACGTTGTGAGGGGTAGAGAAAACGACATAGGGTAGCTTTATGCAGAAAAAAGATTGCTCCCGAGGGATAAAATTGACATAACCTACACCACCTTAGGCACGCGAGTGAAGCCGCCGGTAAATTCTAGTATAACTATAAGCGTAACAAACACTAGTAGGTATTTTAGAACCCAAATAGTTAGCAATTATTTTAGTTAAAATATCTATATTCATACTTTAGTAGTAAATTAATTATCGCAACTGAAACACCACACATAACATAATAAAGTTAGTTTAGTCTATAGCGAAGTATGATTAACTTCGACAGCCGGGTTTAATCTACTCCGTAATGGGTTTATATTCTTGGTATAGTTGACGAGCTATGAGTAATTTACGGTACGAAACCTACGTATTACTCTATTGATGTGTTCACATACACATTCGCAATTAATATGCCTTCATGTGTATGGATCAATAAATGTTGCACTCAAACTTGTCGTTTCAGTGAGTGCATAACTCAAACTAACCCCGGATTCTGAATTGAAAAAGTAGCAAATCTTAATTTAATATTCTTAAAAATTATTTATTTATTTATTTAACAGCTATAGCCTAGTGGAATATCATTGAACTGGCATGCAGAGGTCCCGAGTTCGATCCCAAAGCTCACATCTCTGACTTTTCCAAGTCATGTGTGTATTAAAATAGTTAATTATCTCTCGCTTTAGCGGTGAAGGAAAATATCGTGAGGCAACCTGCATGCACGAGCGTTCTCCATTATGTTCTCTAATATATGTGAAGTCTACCAACCCGCACTGGGCCAGCGTGGTTGACTACTACAACCTACTAAAACGAGATATATAAAAAAAAATGATTATGTAAAATTTAACTCGTTTTTAACATGTTATTCTCGATTCAGAACGCTGTTATGAGAGTTAGAGATGCTGCACTCTAACGTGTTGCAAATAATCTAGTTAAATTATCTCCCGAACTACATAGTACATATATACTCAATAACACCAGTTTAAATATCAATTCCATATGAATGTACAACAATATCCATATAACAAAAAAACAAAGCAAAGGAACGTATGGAATGTTACACAAAAGATAAAAGAAAAGTCATTCCTTTCAATTCGTCACGGCATCAAAAAGAGAATAATACATGTATGAACGCCGATGTTCTGGGGGTAATCAGAGCTATGTCAGTGTGGAATACCTCTTCCTGTGATATTTTCGTTTGCTATCGTTATTGTCATATTCGTGTACGTTTTTAGGGGTGGTATGTTTTATTTTTACGTCAAGTAACATCTGATTTGTTTGTGTTGTGTTTGAGGGTAAAGGCGTTTATGATATTTTCAATCGCCATTAAATGTTTGCGAGAAATTTGAACATTTGTGGTTATAGAGGAAATTGGCAATGTTTACAACATGATATACAACATGATGATGCTGAGGTTTAAATGGTCACTATGTTACTGCCAGTGTACTGAGTGTTGCTGGCTTGATGAAAAGGGGCTAATAGCTGTTCTGAGACTGGATTTGGTGTCCGTTGTTAAAGTTTGTAAAGTGTTCGGTGAAACAGAAGTTATTGCGAGTGTAAAAGCTGCTGTTCTACAAATAAAAACGCGAATCAAAAATTTTGATCGCTATTTATATCGCTATATATTTCTATCTTTCGTATTGAACACAATCACAAAAAAATCCCATCCTCTTTCCGCTTTTCCTTATGCAATGTGTAACCAATAATTTGAATGTTCACCCAGATCATCATAACACATATATTTAAACCTTTCACGTTCTCGTTTACTGTTATTTAGGTCCAGTTTTTTTGTTATTAATAATGTTCAATCACATACACACAACACCATCTAGCCCAAACTAAGCAGAGCTTATACTATGGGTACTAGACAATGGATAAACATACATATATACTTTTTTATTGTAAATACATAAATATTATACATAGAAACACCTAGACCAAGACAAACATCCATGTTCATGCACACAAATGTTTGACTTGTGCGGGAATCGAACCCACGACCTCAGGCGTGGCAGTCGGTTACACTAACCACTAGAGAGCAAGATAAATGTCTGCTATCACTGCGTTCGTTCTGAACGTGTGAAAGTGGAAAAGGCCAGACACACCGACTCGCAACAAATTGACTCTAGATATTTCAAATTTATTAATAAATAGTTCGTGCGTGCTTGGTCCAAATCCGTTTCAAGTTATATGCGTGATCGAGGTAAAAAATCTAATCATAATTAAATAAACAGTATGTTTATAGCCTTAACTATAGGCGCTTAATATGGTAGCTTTTTACCAAACGGGTATAGAAGTTTTCGAATTATAGCATTTAATTTTATTATAATAAGTGGCAATAGTCCAATAGATAAGACATTGGACTTGCGATCAAAATATCGTCGGTCTGTTTTCCACCCATTGCCCTAATATTGTACTGTTAAACAAGATGATTTTCAGCCTAAATAACTTGTAAGATATTATATAAATCAGCGCCCATGATTTTCCTGTATATTTCTGATACGATAGGATTTATATTTCACTTTAAGTTATTCAGATATCAGTCCGAGCTATACGCACCACTTCAAGAATCCGGTTTAGCATATTTTTATATTCTTTATATAGAAAACATTATAACGTTGGCTAGTGTGGGATGGATAGTCGTTGTTCAACTACTGCAACAGGGTAGTTCACTATGTTTGATTTTATGCATTATTTTACACACAAGATAGATAGTGTACTGTGTATGTAAAAAAAAAAATTGTTTGATCTTTAGCGAAGTATACCTTATAGGCGGCAATAGGCGCCCTTATACTTGAGACGTTAAACCACAGCTGGCAAAATTTGTGTCTAATACAACTGCCTTGGCCTTGCCTTGGCCAACCCCGATGATAACCTCGGGCACAAGACTATGTAAGGGTATGTCTACACACCAACTATTTGATTCGATATATAATACGATTTTATCGAAAACAGGTGTCAAGTGCACACGACAATCGTTTCATTCGTTTCAAGATAAATAAAACCACATAAACTATTTGGCAACAATACTGCGAATTTAAGAATTTGTAGTTGAAGTTTGTACGTGTGACAAGAACAATATAATCATAAGCGCTATCGAGATGTATTCGACAAATTGTTTCGATATTGCTCGCGTTTCAGCGGCAGGTAATACGATTGGTTTACGAGCGATTTTTACTAAACCTGGGATTTTACCGCACTGGGTACAGGTGAACTATTACATATCAGTATGTTTTTAGTGTACAATGTTTATGGCACTATTGTATCAGATATTTGACATTCATGTATACTAGACTTTTTGAGTACTAGAGCCTCGCTGATTTCAGCATGAATGGGCCGGCTCGACCGGGGAAGGTTTACCCCCTCACAGAAAATAAACGTGAAATAGCAGTATTCCTACTGTTGTGTTTCGTTCGGTGAGTAATCCGTGCCTCGGAGAGTACGTTAAGCCGTCGGTCCCGGCTGCCATGAACATCTATGGCAGTCGTTATTGGGGCAATCCCACTGGGTCGAAGTGTCGCCGGTCTTTACTGACTGGCCCCCACACAAGATAAGATAAGAGTGCTGGAGGTCCAATCACCCACTTTTCCCTTCTCGCTCCTTTTCCTTCCAACTTCCTTTCCTAAAGAGTTGGCCACGCGCAAGTGATGCCTCTGGTGTTGCAGGCGTCCATAGGCTACGGTGACGACTGACCATCAGGTGGGCCGTATGATTGTTCGCCACCTAAGCTGTATAAAAAAAAAACACTATATCCTAACTAATACGTATTATAAATGATAATCTTGTTGTGTGAGTTTATTTGTTACGCTTTCACGCCTTAACCACTCAACTAATCGTCATAACATTTTGCATACAGGTAGTCAGACTAAAAAAGAAGCGATGCTGTGTCACCGCTACTATAAACATATTAATAATAACATTTATTTGAAACAGTTAAGCTTACATAAATATTACAATAGAAATGTTGATAGCTATAAAAGTATTAAACTGTAGTCAATTCAAGGAATGGTATACATGTTATACTCCAAACTCTATAAGGAACTACTTACTGTATAAGACACATTAACTATATAAAACATTAGAGGCTTGCTCTGGTAAGCTTTTAATGTGTTTAGCCCCTTACCATCGGACGAGACATACATATAGGCCTACGTCCCACAAATAAGAATTTTAATCTAAGTACAAGAAACCGTAAGCTTAGTAAATCTCATTTAAGTAATAAATTCTTACTCGCTATAAAGATTCCTAGAAAGAACTCCCTGATTAATAATAAATCATGCTATGATGCTACAGGTTTGATAATTGGAGTTACTAGAAAAATAATATCGTCTATTTGGAACATGTTTAGTTTATATTACAACAGCTACATACAGCGTGATAGCTACAAAAGCATTTATACTGAGGCGCAGCTACCAGCGCCCAATTCCAGGAATGGTGTACATATATTCTAGACTATTACTATCTTATCTTATCTTGTGTGGGGGCCATGCAGTACAGACCGGCGACACTTCGACCCAGTGGGATCTTTTGTGTCGACTTCCCCAATAACGACTGCCATAGATGTTCATGGCAGCCGAAACCGACGGCTTAATGTGCTCTCTGAGGCACGAAGCAGGCGATATTTGTCAATCAATACGCACATAATTTTGAAAAGTCATATAACTTCCGAAAGTCATTGCATCAGCCATCTCTACATTGCAGTCTGTTCCTACTGAGCTATCGGTGCTCTTCTAAGACGTACTGAAAATATAAGACATTAGAGGCTTACTCTAGTAAGCTTGAAATTTCTGTTCCACAAAGAGGTTTTCTATCCACGTAGATATGTCTTTGGCTCGAAAAACCTCATCTGAATATTAAAAGCTGAATCACTTGTTTACTATAAAGATTCAGTTTTATATAAAGAACTTCTAAATTATAATAAACCATAAACTACTTAAACGTCAAAAATAGAATCGCTCGCAGTCGTCTCAATCGATTTTAACCGCTATTTTATTGGCAAACATGAGAAGATTGAACTCTGACCGGCCTTGCCTGAAGCGTACGATGTCTGGTTGCAGTCGACGAATTTAAGCAACTTTAAAACTACGGCAGTGATAAGCCTGGTACGAAAATATTATTGACAAGTGTGACTAGAATGTAAATATCGACAATGGTGAATCGTAGCGTAGAAGCTTCTACTCTAAACATTAGTAAAGCAGCTACGATTTGGAATCATATCAATCGGATGTAATACAGTATTTGACGGACGTAAACCTAAAAAAATGAATGAAAATGAAAATATATTTATTTCTGGCTTCATTTTGGTACAAAATTGTTACACTGTTTCCCACATTAGGTTTCCCTGTGTCGTGGAAAATAGGCTCGGTACAAACAAGTGTTAAGTATCAACCACAAATAGCAATAATACATGAATATTAACAAGGTTTGTATATTCTGTTTTTTGTTTTGTTTGTATGTATTATGCGAAGAAATTACAATTACCGACAATAGATGGCTCTGCCTTCAATTCCACACTATACATACATCTTGCACTAGGCCCAAAATTGTGCTTACAAAGTTTGCAAATCGACTTTTACCATCGGGGCATGGTTTACCAAGCCTGGGTTGTAATGATAATAATTTAGAGTCAGCGCATTTTAGTATTCTTCAATGAGGTCTTTAGTAATAAAGATAGGCTCAAATCGTTTCCACAGAAATGTTTTTGTAATACGCGCAGGCAATAAATAATATATCATTTTAAAATCACTGTTATTGCGCAGGGTATTACAAACATTTCTGAAATATTAATTTGTGATGAATACGACTATTTGCTCAGCGTAATAATAATTGCCGCTACATGTGGTAAATTTTTCGCATTTTATTATGGCTTTAATATTATTATAGTATAGAGGTTTACGATTCGCATTATATTTTAGCCTTACGGTAAATAATTATAAATCTGGTCTTTGTAGGTGAAAATTATACATCGCTTTTATACTTTACCTATCTTTGTAAGTTTTAACATCAATTAAAAGCGACCTTTTGACAGCACGGCGTAGAAGTTTAAGCGGTCGCATCGCCATTGCCGTCGCGCCACCGATAGTGGTTTCGATCTTCACAAGAGACAAAAAATTGACTAGAGTGCGCTGTACCTGATATTGAGGTTGCACTCACAGTGGCTATGTGGTTAGCCGCAGAGGATGACATGTTCGTTGCTCGGCAAGCAAGTATCGTTCGAGCGTCGGACTCATGCGCGGCTAGTGCGTACCAGTCGGTACGCGAGGCGCGGAGTTGTCTTGGCATCCTCGGGTGCTTGCCTGCTCAGCAAGTAAGAGTCATAGCTGGAGTGACTCGAGCCATACCCGGCTTGTAGGCCTATTTGGGTAGACGTATATATGTACATCGGGAAGTGAGCGTGCCTTATATAGCTCCAGTAACATACCGGAGATTTGGGAGGCAGCTTCTCCGTTGGCTTCAGCGAGGTTACCGTTTGCAACTCTCAGAGTTGCGAGTGATGAGCGGCTTTATTGCTCCGGTACCTATAGACAATAGGTAGTGCTACTTGGGCACGAGGTAGCTCGCTATTACGAGAACCAAATCTCTGGAGTTAGATGGCAGAAATCGAGATTTGGGGACAAGACCTGTCTATAACTGGTCCCGGAAGGTGCTCTCGGGTACTGAAACTTACAGCGGCTCCCACTATTATAACCACATGGTTGGTGTAGGGGAACGGTATATCATAAACTGGATTAGTCGTACATAGAGGGATTGTATCAACAAGCAGTTGTTACTAATTCTGATAAATATCATGGACTATATTATAGATAGAAGCAACTTCCTCATAAGCTTGTCTGTGATCATATCGTCACGTCGATTTCCATATCGGGTAAAGTGTTATTGCATCTATTTGTCTGCTGGTGTCTTCAAATATGCCTTAAAGACCGTACTCTTACATAGGACCTTAATATAATCCACCTAACCTTTGCTTATACCTTTGAGAATGTAGGTACAAGTGTGAAATATAGCCAAGGCTCATTTTAGTTTATACTCCATGTAAAACCATACAATAAAACACGTGTCTGGCCATTACACGAGGCTTTCTTAGAACCAAGTGCCCGTAATCAAACTCAAATACGAAATAAGTTCTCCTTCTCAATACTTTGTAAAAAATACCTGCAAAGAAATATTGAATTCAATTTATTATACGCCTAATGAAACTCGAAATTCGTCGTATTTCGTCAATTTACTGCCACAATATTTTTAAGAATCCATAGAAAGGTATTGAAAAGAAATGTTCGAGTTCGACAAAACGGTTTCCTTTTATTCGTTGAGTTAATAGGTCGTGTTTATTTCTGTCCTCGGAAATGTTGGTTCGACATCGTGTTAGCAAAAATATATAAAATAATTTTTATAAAGAGAAGCAAGGAAAACCAACCAAATGTCTATATCGATTTTAGATTCATTGAGACAATGGACAATGGATTTGTAGATCATATATTTTTATGTTAGCCGTGTAGGATTGAACCTGCAGTACTCGATCCAGTGGGAGCGTGAAACAATTATATGTATCATTGTGATCATTGTGTCACGCATGCAATCAAATGGAAAAATGTATGTTGTTTAAATTATATCATCACGTTTGGGTATCGTCAAAAGGTAAGTCAAAGATTTATGAACTTTACTTCTACACAAATTGACAATTGCATTCAATCAGATCATCCCAGCCTATAAGTCTCTAGGGCTATCACGACAGTTAAACCCAATTACTACATTTGCCGATATTTAGTAACTAAGCCGCTCTTTGAATCAATTGTTGCAATATTGCTTAACAGCGCCAAACAATCAACTTGCTGAAGCTAAGCTGAGCCAAGTCAACAATAATCTATGATATTCGACATTCTCGTATAAATATAAGCAAATCTATTGTCTGAACATTTAAAATCAGATTCAACATTAACTTTTGTCGTAAGATTGTTCACTGTCGATTCAAACGAACATAACCTTTAAAGGTACAACACAACTCCCAATATCTACAGTTAAGTATCGAGCCAATCACGGAAAACGATTTGAAGCCTCGCCAAAATGCAAATTGACGCCTAAGCGTTTGAGCTATTTCGATTTCCTTCACTGCCTACCCCATCACGAAACAGTACACGTATTGGCAATAAACACAAGGCTTCTAAACGCTTAGCATATCTTCTGTTGCAATTTTCACCAGCAAATAGACAAGAGCACAAAATATTTTTGCTTAGTTACCTATCAATGTGGTTATCGAAAAATATAATGTCTTCATTGATCTTAAACCTTCCCTAGAATACCTCATGCATATCAATAAGCTTATAAACTAGCATAAGTTAAATGACAATTTATATAATAAATAATATATTGAACTCACCCGAGTAAAAGAAAGATGTTGAAATGATAATGTACCGCCAAGAATACCGACTAAACCTACCACGGTGTTACTCGACAAAACCACTATCGACGGGGCCATTTTGACCTTGCTTCGCACACGTAAATGAAGGGTAGGTTAGGTTAGTAACGGCACTTTTTTCTGGATGAAAGGCACCTTATGTCCTTTTTCCTTTTCTCTGACAACGTGTATGTAAAATTTCATTATGATCGATTGAGTAGTTCAGGTGTAAAAGAGTAACAAACTAATATATGTATGTATAATATTAGTTAGGATTAACTAAAAAGTTAGTTTTAAATTTAATCTCAACTGTGTGTGAAAAGTAATTTCATATTTTACACTAATTGTCAAACCACATACAATAAAGTTTTGACTTTGATTGCTATATTTTGTAAACTGTATTATTAATTTATACAATGCAAACTTCTTTTTATGCACCTGTTTAGGCAATAAAGTAAACGAGCTAATTTATATTTTTTTCGGTTATGCTGCTTTGCGATTTTTATGACATACAACATAAGATAACCTCTTATCTCACACTTTCTTGCGAAAATGCATACGCGAACCGCTCTATTAAGATCTTAAATAAATTCTATGTCTTATATCCTGCAGTAAGTAAGATTTAAAATGTTTTAGCAAAATGTTTTAGTTTGATAGACATCTCTACGTCTCACCTAGTAGTAAGCGGTGACCTGTGAGCTATACTAGAAGAATCACTTGGTGGTTGTCGATCCAAAAAAGGTAGTATCAGGTGAAGCGATTTGACTGAATTAATAAATAATTTAATTTGATAATGTACGGTGGGTTATCCTCCAGAATTCTTATGTAGCGGCCTAAATGTAGAGTTAATAATGTTGAACTATATTAATGTCGAGCACGCCACGATCGTGGCGGTAAGTCCCGTGTTTGATGAGTGGCTGGAGAGGCGGCATGGCGCCTTCACTTTCCCGCTGACACAGGTAATGACTGGCCATGGTTGTTTTGGCCAGTTACTGTGTCGTATATGCCGGCGAGAGACGCCCGGTTGTCACCTCTGCGGCGACTGCCGTGACGTTGTTGAGGACACGGCGCTGCACACTTTGGCGGTTTTGCAGCAGCGCCGTGAGTTGATCGCGGCCGTCGGATTGGTTGCCCTCTCGCTCCCAGCCGTAGTTCAGTCTGTGGTCTGGAGTGAAACGTCGTGGAGACCCTGAGGTTTGACCTGGGGGTGGTGGGATTTGTGGGCCTGCCCGTCATCCGTTCAGCACCAGGTCCGAGAGGCGGCGGGCGTGGCGTGTTCCTTCGCGCGCCTCTGTGTCGTGTCCGTCTCCACTTTAGGAGGGAGACAGTAGGGCTTTTAAGTAAGAAGTGCCTATTTTGGGTAGTGTTGTGTAGTGGCCTGCCGTTTCATACGGCGGGCCGATACCTCGGCGGGGTCGCGACCGCATGCGAAAGTGATTCGCGCGGCCCCGTCGATAGCGGTTTTGTCGAGGAACACCGTGGTAGGTTTAGCCGGTATTCCGGAGATCAATTTTCATTTCAACATCCGCTTCCGCCCGCCCCCGCAGAGGGGCATGCGTCAAAGCATTCCCCAAGGTAAAAAAGAAAATATATTAATGTAAAACAATATCTAAACTTTATATATGTAGCTGTAAAGTTAACAATTTAAGTACATCTTCTAACTTTATTCATACACATCTCAAGCTGAAGGTACCAGTTCTAACATAATTAAATATCCTTTGAAGTAAACGTTAATTACTTAGATAATAAGGTTGAAAACTTTACCAAAATACATGAAACAATTTGCCAAAGTTTGTTCCTACATACCAAAGTTTTAATTATCTTTCAACGATGTTATTTGGAGAAAACATTATATAAACATTTTTACAAAAATAACTGGTGATTTAAGTCAAAAAATTAGCAATCGTGGAAACAATAATAATAACAAATATAAAACCTCTCCCCTATTTTTGTAAGTTGCAGATTTATGGTGGCACTCTTATGGTTAGGAATCCAATGCACAATCTCTAACAAGTCCACTACCTTATCAATTGAGTTACTTTCTTTAATTGTAAACTTTCACTAAATATTTTTGTAGATCATTATATAATTATATATATATATATATATATCTTACGCACTTAAAAGCAGTATGAGAAGGGTTAGACTATAGTCCACCACGATTGCCCATTGCGGGTTGGCATACTTCAAATATCTTATGGACCATTGTGGAGAACTCTCAGCCACGCAACCTTTGTCACAATCTATCCCTTCACCATAACGGCAAAGGAAATCATCGTGCCAAAACCTGCATGTGCAGCGATAGAAAACTATTTTATACACATATAACACCGAAAAGTCAGAAGTCCGTGCAGCAGAATCGAACTCGAGACCTTTACGTGCCAGCCCCATCACACTTTCGCTACTGTACCACAATATTTACATTTAATGTTTATACAAAGAAACTCAGCATCAAACAACACTTAGATCTGGAACAATAAATTAAACGTGCACTGTAGAGCACAACCGCATTTTAAAATTATTGCTCCTGCAATTTATTGTAGATACAATTTATTGCAGCTACAATTCTAGACCTTACAATGCATTTATTGATAATTTATAAAATTAAACAAAGTGAACTGTATTAGGTATTTTGTTAACACTAATATTTTCAACTCAACATACTCGTATAACTATAGTCATTTCTTAGCTTACATATGTATAAATATAGGATATATTCTCAAGCATATGTCTCTCAAGAGATGGGAAGAGGTGTATTAGACTCACATTTAGCCAACTAAGTATTTAGGTCATTAGAGGCAATTCTATTGGCGTCTACCGAGCACTATTTCAGACGCCGTGCCTAAGAATTATTTGACAGAAAGACTTATTAATACTTTTAATAACACATTTACCGTCGGGTAAATGTGTTAATAAGGCCGGAAATCGAACCCAAAAGTCGGAGTTACAATGGTATTAAATAAAATTAAATGCAAAAATAATTTAATTAGTATATGCTACGCTGAATATTATTGCTTCATTCAAAGTATATTTGATCATTAACTAGGCAAAACTTTTATTAAAAATCACTCGACTATCCTAGCAGACATTAACAATACTTTTATTTTCGATTTGCAGATAATTTACTCCCTCATTCAAAATGGCGACACAATATCTCGTTCATTCGTATAACAGAAGCTATGCAGAGTACATTAAAAAAAATATTTTCTATGAGTTCAACATAAATATGAAACATTTTGTTCGGTAGCCTTAAATATTAAATATTAATTACCGCAAGTTATTATCTACTCGTAATAACGTTTCCTTTTGTAAATTGAAAATTCTTAAACAATACACCAACAACGTAATGCTTTTTACTGTTTATTTTTATTAACAAAGCAACTCCCGAACTAAGGATAAACTCCGTGTCGGAAAGAAATTTATTTTATAAAACACCACGAAGAAGTGTTTGTTGAAGTCAATGTGTGATCGATAGTCATTTGTTCTTAGTTTGGGTAGAATCTAAACAAATACTAGTCAGTATGGACTCAAGGCTAATCTTAGTGGATAACACATTTTTGTCCCAAACGACAATCATACTTACAACACACTGGCTTGGCGTGGTTACTATTGATATTACTGCACCGTTCGCGTAGCATAGTGACTATTGATATTACTGCGTGGATGGTGAAGTGGCCAAACGGTTGCTTCACTACTGTAGCCACGCCGACTGTTGTGGATTGAAATGCCATACGGGACATTTAGTGTAATGCACAAACTATTGTTCCAAGTCTGGGTATTCTTTTAATTGTATAAATATACTAGAAAGGTAAACTCCTACACGACATTGAGTCTAAATACCCTAGTATTTAGGCTCAGTGTCATGTCTTCCCTGCGGGCAAAGTCTTCCCTTTTTTGTTTTCAAAGGGGCAAGACAAACAGAAAAGACGTAAGACGAGGACATGTCGCAGACGCGGCGCCCCTTCAATCAATTTTTATACAAAATGTATAGAAGCGTCGTGTCCGCGTCTCGTCCACTCCCTGTCAGCGCCCTGTCTTTTCTGTTTGTTTTGTGTCGCGACGCTTCTATAAATTTTGTATGAACATTTATTGAAAGGGCGCCGCGTCTGCGACCCGTCCTCGTCTTACGTCTTTTCTGTTTGTCTTGCCCCAAACACAATTTCCGCACTACGCATAATACCTGTGTCGTGGGGACTTTACAAACATTCAGACAATGGACATAAAGAACATTCAGACTCGGAATAACGTTTGTTCGATGAGCGGATAAAATTCACAACACTTGGCGCGGAGGTAGAGCCAGCCGATTACTTAAACCAGTAGGTATACGATCCGTCTGGATTCATAGTGACAATTGAAATGCAAAACCTATTACCACTTTGATGTTCAAAATCAAATCAACAACTACCCTAATATTCAAAGACTATCCTAGTTTATTAATATACACTGTAAGTTTCGGTTTTCATCTCACACAAATATTCTCCACAATCGCATTATCTCGGCAACTAGTCGTGATCTTTGTGTGACAGTTATGTTACGCTTTGACATGTCATACGTAATTTATGTCTGGTATGACAGGTTTCCGTTCTTTGGGTTAAGTGACGTCACGATATAAGGTAAACGTATGTTATATAATGTCATATGAATTGGAGGAAACTGGTGTGGTCATGTTTAAAGATGCTAGGTACTCCATTGTGTGACCATGTTTAAAGATTTTATGTATATGACGATTAATATTAATCTTAAAAAAAAAATATTATTCATTATGTATTTATGTAAATATACATAATTTATACAGTGTCATGCATATATCGCTGAAGTAAAAGGATATGTAGAGGACTACTACACCCACATTTCGCCAGGTATAGCTTTTAGTTAATGTTTAGTTTAGGTTTGGTTGGATTTTAGGTCATATAGTTTTGGGCATAACAGGAGGGCGGGCGGGCTTATTGCTGTTTAGAAATAATCAAAAATTAAATCAAATACATTAGTCAATTTAATGAATCATATATTTAAGTTCTTCTGTTGGAGGCACTTTTCAATATCTACGAATTTATTACGAGCTAACCAATTACTTAATAAAACATTTATTAATTTAGAATCTGATGGAATGCAAGTTATAAACATACTTATATACAACACGTGAAAAACTACAACCAGATTTTGCCCACTCACATTGTAGGTTGTGCCTATTTTATTTCTCTTGGGAACAGTACAGTTGCCTGGATTGAAGGGTATCTATGTCCCTTTCTGTTCCTCTGACAACGGTATGCGAAATTTCATGATGATCGGTCAAAAAGTTAAGACATAAAAGCTTAACAAACAAGCCAACAAACTCACATTCACTTTTATAATATTAGTTACTTACGAAGACAACATATCTTCGTAACTATAGGTGCTATTAGAATTTATTGTATTTCTCGGGTGCATTTCGTGAGCTCGTTCTTTTATTCGTGAGTTATAGATGTATAGTGACAGAAATTAGCGCACTTCAATAAATACAGACATGGCAGAGTCAAACCTTAACCTTTTAAAATTGCCTGGCTTGATTCCCAAGATATATTTATTTACTTATTTGATAACAAAGCGATCCACTTCATTAAAAATTATGTTTCCAATTATACCTATTATCTTTTATCCTAATAACAATGGAATGAAAAACTAATTTCATATCTAAGCCTCTATGCCCTTTGTTACATCAAAACTCTAATTACAAAGCATGTTATTTTGGATATTACTTCCAAATAATATATTTTCTTTATTATTAACTGAATAATTCAGTCCTAATAAGATAGCTCCATGTTTCTTCGCCAGTAATACGAAAGAAAAACAAAATTACAGACGGCTTCTCACGAAAATTGAGAGCAAACTTTAAGTAAGTAACAACATTAACAGTAACTAAGATTTGAAGTAGATGAGCGTCTTAACTCCGAAAATGTATTTATTTACATAAATGTATACGTCAATATTTCTGAAAAGATAGGCAGTGATGTATTGCACCCAAATTTTGCCAGGTTTGTTTAAGTCCTGAGTTATACGTGGCGACTCTATAGCCGTCTACCGATTACAGAGCCAGACCTAAAAAATTCTTAACAGAAAAACACACTGTCCGATCCGGGACCTCAAACCAAGACCTTACAGTCGCATTCACTACTGCGCTGCGGTAACGAAATAATATTTTATACATAACTCAAGTTCAGGTAAAGCATAGAGAAATCTTCTCTCAATGTCTTCATCATAAGCTTCTATACTAGGACATTGTCCTGGTTGTAATCTGCCTACTCCTTCTTCTATAACTACTAGAGTCTAAATAATATTTCCTACGTAGTACTGGTCCCAGATATGACGACAGTCATTGGGAGTGTCGTCATTTTATTTAGGTAACTCTGCCCCTCGAAGAAAACTGCCTTGCCAAGAGACTTTATAAACATACCTACAATTAATGGACACATAATTTGTGGGCAGATACAAATTATTTGTGTGATCCACAAATGATAGCTTTGAATTTTGGCGTACTTTGTGTCCATGAATTCCCTATTACGGGAAATGCCTTTTTAAGAAGCGAAAATAGAACCGTTTCTACTTTTCACCCAATGTTAAAAGTTTCCGAGGCTCTCAAATCTACCACATATACAGAATGTCCCGCAAATAATGGATCATTCTGAAACATTTGATAATTGTGGTTATAAATAAATTTGTTATGTATTGTATTTTTATTGATAGACACTGCAAAAAAATATACAAAAACGTTTTTTTACTTCATGATAAAAATTTAAATTCTGATTATCTTTTTAAAACATTTGGACTTCCTGGGAAACATTTTTTTGCATTCTATTTTTAACCCCCGATAGCTCTAATATCGCCGCCCCTTTCAGAATTATCCATTCTTTATGGGACGCCCTGTGTATCTTACCTTTCATTCCATCTTTATCTTTAATTCCTTTTTTAGCGTCGGCAACGCGCGGGAGTTTCTGCACCTCTTACCACTACCGGGATATCAGATCTGTTACCTTTCTTTTGTAAAACAATAATTTTGATTTAACACATTGCTAATACAATAAAATTCAGTTATCAAATGAAAGACAGTTCTCTTCGTTTCGGTTTGTTTGAATGACTCGTTAGTCTGGTGATGTATACTTGTATTTTCCCGACTGCCGATAGTGATGCCCCGAGTTAAATAATGGAGCACGCATTTTAAGTAAGTAATAGGACGGTTGAAACTGTGCAGCTGCTTTTCCACTCACACATTTAATCAACTTAATACTTCAGTGTATATAAAATAATAATATCACTCTTGCATATAAACTGTCCCACTGCTGGGCACAGGCATACCTATTTTTATCGAAAAAGTTTAGGTCATAATCCACTACTGGTTCAGTGCGAGTTAGCAGACTGTCCATGCCAGGTTTCCTCGCGATGTTTTTCTTCACCGTTTAAGCAAACGACAATTACCTATATAACACGCATATAACTTAGAAAAGTCAGAGGTCGGCATCTCGTGGGATCAAACTGTAGACCTCTACGTGGCTGTCTAATGGTTTCCCACTAGGATATAGTGAAACTAGTTAAAGCATATTGTTATAGAGTATTTTAGTTGATGAAATTAGTCGTCTGCTCATTGAGGCGCGAATTAATTTAATCTATTAAGTTCAATATTTGTATTTAAAACTTATTGTTGTCTGGAACACAAATAATCAAGTAAGGGTTCATTGATACTTAGTGACGGAGCAAACGAAGAATAAATAATGCTAAAACTGTTACAGTAAATAAGAATTTTAGTGATAAACACTTATAGCCAGTTGTCCAACATGTTCTTAATCATGATTTGCCGTGATTGGCAATTTGGCTAATTTGCCGTGATTGGCAATTTGGCTAATTTGCCGTGATTGGCAATTTGGCTAATTTGCCGATAATCGGTCTACAATGTTACCAGATCCATAGACCACTGTTTCAAGTACGGCTTAAATGACGACTGCAGGTTCACATGGGACTTGTTTTAGTAAAAAGGCAACGATCTGTAGTCTGTGTCTCAGGGTTAAAAGATAATAATTGTGGCTGCTTAAAAGCAACTAAAACTCGAAGATAGATAAGAGTTGTAAGTAACAGAAAGCTGGGAATAACTTAATCCGTTTATAGTATAACTTAAAAAGGAAATCATGGATGAAGTAGTAGCTTAATTGATTGCACTGGCACTACGTCAAATATTTTGGGTTTGAATGACACACAGAAGAAAATGCGTGATCCACAAATGCTTATTTCGAGCCTAAGAGTTCTTTGTGTCCATTCTTTGAATGTTTGACTCCCACGATAGTTATAGGAAGATAGACGAGGACATGTAAAAGAACAAGGAAATCTCAAGTTTTTACTTTTTATAGTATTGTCAGAGAGCAGCGATAGCTCAGTGGGGAGACCAACAGACTGCAATGTAGAGGGTCTCGAGTTCGAACCCACGTTGCGCACCTCTGACTTTCGGAAGTTATATGACTTTTCGAAATTATGTGCGTATTGATTGACAATTATCGCCTGCTCCGTGCCTCAGAGGCACGTAAGGCCGTCGGTCCCGGCTGCCATGAACATCTATGGCAGTCGTTATTGGAAAGTCAGTGCCCTATAATATCTTGACACTGGTCTAGCCTTAGGGTATCGTTAGCCTTCGGGTTATAGAGGTCAGGTGGTAGCCGCTCCATGTAAAAACTGATGTCCAGTTAAATTCGGTTAGACCAGAAAAGCCGACCCCAAGTGACTAGGGATAATAAAGGCTAGGGAGAAGAAGTATTGTCAGAGAGCAAAATCGATACATGAGTAGGCCAGGCCCTGCATGACAAGCATCCGTATTATCCGTCAGCTACTTAGTATGAAAGCATATAAATGACAATACTTGTGCCGCCTAACATGAATATTTTATATTATTTATGGCGGACAATTTAGGAGTACGGAGTACGTCCCAACTTTTCTGAGTAATGTAAGTTCATTATTTCCGGCAGGTCTTGTTGAAGAGCCGTTTCGAGATTCTTCTAAGCTATTTCTTTATTAACATCCATCTGCCTGTCATCATGATTTAGGCTTGAGCGACGAGCGATATGCACGGATGATATAGCAGCAACCGTGCTTGTGATTCTTTTGAAGTGTTAGACGCACACCGCTTTATACAGCAGCTGACAGCGCTTTTTCCCTGATATATCTATTTCTTGGAATTTTAGATTACATTTATTTTACGCGCTAACAATGCCACCCAAGAAATGTAATGGTTGTTTGAATGCTATTAAGCAAGCTGAATGTTTGCAATGCGCGTCGTGCCGCAAATGGTATGATTTGGAATGTGCAAATATAAGAGAGAAATGTTTTAAAACTATGAACGTTGGTGACAAAAAGACTTGGAAGGGTCTCTGCTGCAGCAACAAGACGCCAAAGAGCGATAATACGCCAGCAAGGTCGTCGCAGGTTCGTGGCGTTACGTCCCCAAGCACCTCGCCGCTGGACACCAATATCACAATGCGCTACAAACAGTCTCAAAGTCAGCCAACTGCGGTAGCCGCTGACATGACCGAGTACGATCTCGACAGCACTGATGCGCTTCCTGCTTGGTACAATACACTCGAGGAAAAACTAAAAAATAAACTTTTAGCAATGTTAAAGAACTCTTTATCTGCCGAATTGTCTACCATAAAAACCGATAATGTGGAAATATTAAAGAGTATAAGTTACCTGAATGAGAAATATGATGACTTCCAATGTAAAATTTCTAGCTACAGTGAAGATATTATCAACCTTAAAAAAGAAAATACAGAGCTCAAAAATACTATTACTGACTTATCCTCTCGCTTAGCACTCCTGGAGAATCACACACGTGAAAGTAATGTAGAGATTTCTGGATTACCCGAACATAAGACTGAAAACTTAACCAACACTATAACACAAATCAGTAAAGTAATTTCTTGCCCCATTAAGGAGGAGGACATTGTCACGTGTAAAAGAGTTGCAAAGCTAGACACATCCAGCGCTCGGCCGAGATCTGTAATAGTGAAACTACGCACATCACTTCAAAGGGACACATTTCTGGCAGCTGTGGCGAAATTTAATAGAGCAAACGTTAAAGACAAGCTTAACTCTAGTCATCTGGGTTTGGCTGGACACAAAAACGCTATTTACATCTCCGAACACCTCTCGCCCGCTATTAAAAGTCTGCATGCAGCGGTAAGAATAGCGGCGCGTGAGAAATCATACAAATACGTATGGGTTCGAAACGGACGTGTCTTTGTCCGTAAGAATGAAGAATTCCCATCAGTACTGATCAGAAACAAATCTGACATCTCTAAAATATAAGTATGCATGCCCTCCGTTTGTAATAAGACCGTATATATAAGCAACAAAATTCAATATTTATTACCAGAATATGCGAGGAATTAGAACGAAACTAGATGAGTTTCGCCTAAATACTCTGACAAACAACTATGACGTCATTGTTGTAACTGAATCATGGCTGAATGACAACATCTACGATAATGAGATATTGGATGCGAGATATACGGTATACCGGCGCGACAGAGCCTCCAGCAACAGCTCAAAGAAGGAAGGAGGTGGATGTTTTATCGCAGTCTCCAAGCATCTATCATCGTTCAGACTTCTACATTGGCAGAGTGAAATTGAGGACATTTGGATATCAGTGACAGTCTCACCTGGCCGAAACGTTGTTCTGGGTGCAGTGTACATACCACCGAGCGTAGCTTCTACAGTATATGGTAACTTTTTTGAAAATGTCAATGAAAAATTAAGCTCACGTGAGTGTGATTTTATATTATTTGGGGATTTTAACATACCATCTATACAGTGGAGGAAGGATGAAATGGGTTTGTTTAGCAATTATTCAGAATGCAGATCGCAAGCAGCATTGTTATTGTTTGAATTTATTTCTCAAAATAATCTTAATCAATTAAATTATATTAAAAACGAAAATAGCAGAATATTAGACTTAGTATTAAGTAGTTTTGTAGGATTAACTCTAACCCAAGCGTTAAGCCCCCTGTGTACTATCGACAATCATCACCCTCCACTGGAAGTGACGGTTGATCATGCCAGTCACCCTCGTGAACGGCCTTTAGTGCCAAATCAATTTGGTACGTTAAACTATAAGAAATCAGACTATGATGCTATCAACGCTTATATAGATAAGATAGACTGGCATGATGAACTGGCAGCATGCGTTACTGTAGATGAAATGGTTGCAGTGTTTTACGTTCACTTGCGTGAGTGTATTAAATGTAATGTTTCAAAGTCAAAACAAAGACAGTGGAAATATCCCATATGGTTTTCTTCAGCTTTGATTAGGATGATTCGTGAAAAAAATAAGAAACGTTTAAAATATAAAGTGACACGGAACCCTCGTGATCACTTCGAATTCCAAATATTACGAGAGAGAGTAGATAGAAGGATAAGGCAGGATTATAATAGTTATTTAGATACCATTGAAAGTAGAATTTTGTCTAATTCTAAACTATTATGGTCTTTTATGAAAGATTTAAAAAATAGAAAATCGGTTTACCCGCCTATTATGTACTTAGAAAATAAATCTGTTCAAACCCACGCAGAAATGTGTAACATGTTTGCCGCACACTTTTCATCAACATTCTTATTGAACTCACAAGATACACCGATCATATCTTCTGATTCCAAATGTCCCCAAGTAATTACAAACATGCATTTTGAGAAAAAGTCCGTCTTAAAGGCATTAAAAGCTATAAACGTGAACAAAAGTTCCGGTCCCGATGGCATTCCTCCTCTTTTTATTAAATCATGCGCGCAAAGTCTTTCTACTCCTCTCACAATAATATATAACAAATCTCTAAAAACTGGCACATTTCCTGAGTATTGGAAAAAGTCGAATGTTGTACCTATTTATAAAAAAGGAGATAACAGTGTAGTAAAAAATTATAGACCGGTATCTCTCTTGTGTGTGTTCTCAAAGGTTTTCGAGTCTCTCGTCCACCCTTTATTGTACTGGCACGTTAAGGAGATGATATCACCTTTCCAACACGGATTTATAGCGCAAAAATCTACCAACACAAATTTGATGTGTTACGTCAGTGACATATCTTCGGCATTAGATTCTGGACTTCAGACAGATGCAATTTATACTGATTTTTCCAGCGCTTTTGACAAAGTGGACCATAATATACTATTACACAAATTAGAACACAATTTTGGATTTACTGGTAATGTCAAGTCATGGCTTAAGAGTTATTTATCAAATAGGTATCAAACTGTTGTTAAAGATGGATATTTTTCCGATCCTTACAAAGCTACGTCTGGGGTGCCGCAAGGCTCACACCTTGGGCCTTTATTATTCGTTCTATTTATAGACGACATAGTGACACAGATAAAGCATTCAAAGTGCTTACTTTTTGCTGACGACTTAAAGTTATATAGGACTGTAAGCTCAGAGTTGGATTCTAAATTGTTGCAGGCAGATCTGACAATCATTCACAACTGGTGCGTCGTGAATAAGATGACAATAAACCCCAGCAAATGTTATCATATTAAGTTTACAAAAAAAAGACTTCCATATAGTTCGATATATAGTCTAGGCGAGACTATACTAGAAGAAGTTAGTACCATAAGAGACCTCGGGGTCACTATGGATAGCAAACTGAATTTTATCACTCATATTGATAATGTTGTAAAGGACAGTCACAAAATGCTCGGTCTAATAAAACGTGTGGGAAAACGGTTTAAAAATATTAAGACTTTACAGATTCTTTATTGCGCGCTCGTTCGTAGTCGTCTTGAATACTGCAGTCAAGTTTGGAATCCAACCTATCAAGTCCACATAGATCGATTGGAGAGAGTACAAAGATCTTTCACAAGATACCTAGTGCATAAGCAAAGTGGTAATGGCACAGATCGTATTAACTGGCGGGCTGGTTACAATGAGAGACTCAAATATTTTAAAATGAACTCATTACATAAAAGACGTTCGTATCTTGAACTATCATTCTTGCATAAATTGATTAATGGGGTCGTAGCTGAGCCGCATTTATTGGCCCATCTAAATTTAAACGTTCCAAAAATTAATAGTCGTTTATCCTGCAACGATACATTCCGGTCTCTTCGAAGCAGAACCAATGTCGGTAAATTTTCTCCTATTCGAAGACTCCAATACAGATACAATATTTCTCACAAGACATTTAATTTAGATATTTTTAAGGACACGTTATCCCAATGGAAGCGTCAAATACTGCAACCATAGCACAGTTTAAGTAAACCAATGTTGTATTAGCTTATACTTGCAATTCTGAAGAGTTTTTTCATTTCAATTTCTTATTTTTTTTTGTGTTTTAACCTTATTTTGTAATTCTCACTAATTACTTGTCATCTAAAAATGCTGTCTCACACCTATTATTAGCTCGTAGGCCAGTCTGTGGTGCTGGATTTAATTTTATTGTGATTGCATCGCCTAAAAGCTGTTGGTGTGTCAATATAGTAATAAATAAATAAATAAATAGATATAGTAGTATGCGTGTTTGCCTAACCGTTACCATTTTGGGTTAGTTGACACGACACAAAAAAAATTGTGATCTTCAAATGGTTGTTTCGCGCCTAGTTATTATTTGTGTCCGTTATATATTTGTAAAGTCTCCTGCGAAACAGGAATTATAACTAGTGTTGTTTGTTATTTTTTTATATAAAGAAATCTAAAATAAGTTTGAAATAATTCGAAAGATTTTTGATTCCATGTCTGGGTGTTAATCAATTTGCTGTTACCGATTAGTATTCGAATATTAGAAACTTGATTTGATGATAGCGATACTTAGATAACCGCTAAGTTTAAGTAAGATATAACGACTACAACGCGTAGGCCTTAATCTTGACTGCCTCGGTGACGCAATGGTGATGCAAATGTATGCGAATGCTGTGCATGAGGCCTCGGGTTCGAATCCCGGATCGGGCTAAGTATTACTGGGTTTTTCATTAAGTTTCTGTATTGTGTGACACACTGGTTATGTAGTATGTGTTAGGCAGATACACTACAGTACATTGACTGGCCATTACAAAATAAGGGTTACTGCCAAATTTAGTTCAGTGGTTTGCCATCATGTCACTATAATTTAACTAATGGCTTAATAGCCAACGACCGCATCACCAAAAGTGAGTGTCCACTTCGCTTTAACTTAAACCAATGACGTTCAAAGTCCTTTGATATTGAGAATGATGTTAATTGAAACATTCAGTGAGGCAGAATTATTTATGGCCTTCAGTTGACAACCTAGAATGACCTAGATTATAAAGTGATTGATTTGGAGGGCAGATCGTCGATTGTTGTGTGTGTGCTTATGTGCGATTTGGTGACATGACATAATTTCTAGGAAATATTTTAGAGGGTATTAGTAGAAAATATACATAATAGTTTCATACATATTATTATAATGTTAGTATATCAAAGGTTGTGCGAGAGTGACAGTATTATTTTCGAAATCTTAAACTCTCTTTGAGATATTTTTTTATAATAATTTGTATTATTATTAAAAAATAAATCTTAACGAGAGTTCATCATATCTTCTGGCAATACTGGTCTACGACAGGTGATTGTGAAGCATATGTACTACAGGAAAACTTAAACAAATCACATGAAAGACTTAATAATAATAATTTAATATTCTATCACAAAGACACAATACTATCTAGCCCAAAGTAAGCAGAGCTTGTACTGTGGTTACTAAACAATGAATAAACATACATATATGCTTTTATTTGTAAATACATACATAATAAACATAGAAACACCCAGACGAAGACAAACATCCATGTTCATATACACAAATGTTTGACTTCGTATCGAACCCGCGACCTCAGGCGTGGCAGTCGGTTACACTAACCACTACGCTATCAAGGCCGGTTTTTTTAATAAATGTCGTTAATAGGTAGGTGTTGAATACAGAGATGCAATGAAAGCATAGTTTTTAACTTAAGCACCACCCTATATATTATACGCTATAGGTTTATTACAATCGCATTGTCGATTTATAAATTCCACGTGATAAGGGACCAATAGACTGCAATGCAGAGGGTCTCGGGTTCAAAACCACGTCACGTCTGTCTTTCGGAAAATAAATGACTTTTCGAAAATTATGTGCGTATCGATTGACAATTATCGCCAGCTCCGTGCCTCGGAGAGCACGTTAAGCCGTCGGTCTCGGCTGCCATGAACATCTGTGGTAGTCGTTATTGGGAAGTCAATGCCCTATAATATCCTGACACTGGTCTATCCTTAGTGTATCGTTAGCCTTCGGGTTGCGGAGGTTAGGTGGCAGCCGCTCCGCTAAAAACTGATATCCAGTCAAATCCGGTTAGACCAGAAAAGCCGACCCCAAGTGAATTGGGAATAATAAAGGCTAGGTAGAAGAAGACGTGAGAGGAGGCGAGCCTATTTGTGCGTTCCATACACCATGATGCTACTAAGAATTACAGAAATCCTAATATCGCTTCACCCGACCCGGGATTGCAAGCTTCAAGCATAGTAGTCACATTTACTACCACTATACCACGGAGGCCTGTGCCAAAATTCCACAACATTACAGATCGACGCATTGTACCTATATGCTGCTTATCTACCTCTATAGTGCTTTCCTACGAGCCTCAGGGGCAAAATAAAACAGCGTACAAGAAATATGTTTAACGTTTGAGTTATGTAACTTATGCAGAATAAGTGAAGAAAGAAACTTTTTATCAACTCTCACTGGCTCCACGCGAGCGTCGTTGTGTAATAGTACTTGCGAACTTCTTATTTCTATATAAGTTACGGTTTTAGGTGGTAAGATGTTTTTGGTTATATGTATTTAAAGGAAAGTGCTATGTCATGAGAGTTTAATAAAAAAAATAATATCTGTCCTGTACAGTCTAACTGCTGGGCATGGGCCTCTTCTTAGTGTGAAAAGGGTCAGGCCATTGTCCACCATGCTTGCCCAGTGCGTTGGTAGATTTTACATATCTTCGAGAACATTATGACATATATTATCGTATATATTCATCATAACTCACAGACATGTAGGTTTCTTCACGATATTTACCTTCACCGGGGAAGCAAGCGATTATTAACAACTAGATGTGTCCTTGGTTTCACCCGCATTTATGATTACTACGCTGCCCCTGTGGGCCGTAGCGTGATGTTATGTAGCCTATAAGCTTCCTTGGTAAATAGGCTATCCAACATAAAAATATTTTTTCAAATCGAACCAGTAGTTTCTGAGATTAGCGCGTTCAACCAAACAAACAAAACTCTTCAGCTTTTTAATATTAGTATAGAATTAATACGCACATAGCTTCGGAAAGTCAGAGATGCACATCTTGGGATCGTACTCAATGGTCTTCGACTAGGCTGTCGTTACTATAGATATAGAGATATATATAAATACCTATAGATAGATTGTTTTGTAAGGAAATTAATTAAAAATTATATTAATTATGCCCAAATAAGAACAGCCCGTTTAAGAAATACTATTGACAATCGAAAAGAGTGACGTTGAACGCCAGAATCTTTTCATACTCCTCGAAAAGACTTTATTTATTTTTGACTGCATTACGTCAATAAATTTCTATATTTTGGGCAAGTTACTTTTCCTGGATGACCCAGACAAAGTGTATGGGAAATTTCATGATGATCGGTCGAGTAGATAAGGCATGAAAGCGTAACACACATTCGCATTTATAATATCGAATAAAAAGTTGATTTTTATTTGCTGTTTAATCTTGTTATAACAAAACAGTAGTGTATATATATATGTATTTTTTATTACAATTTTTAAAGGCGAAATACTCATAACTAATACATTTACTGATACGCTTTAATCATGAAGTAATTAATAATAATAATAATAATAATTTATTTTATATAAACGTGTCCAAAAAGTATTTATACAGCTTTACGAAAATAAAGCCTTTCAGTTTAAGTTTGATATAATATAGAACTCGATGCAATATCATAAACTTATGCATTAAATTGCATATCAAATAGAATTTCTCTCATGAAGTTCCGACAGCGTCTCTTATATTCTGAAGTATACGAGACCGAAGCATCGGGCAGTCACTTCCAGTTTATTTGCGATCATTTATTGAAGAATTTATTCCTCTCATAAAACGTCAATCTTATTGTCTGTATGATTTGATAGAATTGGAGAAACGACGTCCAAAATAGGGTATAGGGATGGATGATAGTATAATCTGTACTTAATATTATTATTTTACTTGATTTGGGTTTATTTATAGCTTAGAGAATTGATTGGATGATCACCATAGTGGTTTGAATAGTAACCTCGTCGTTACCAAGAAGCTGAGAGTTTTGAGTTTGATTCTTATACGAGACATCAAATTAATAGTTGCGAGAAGTCATCAAATTAATAGTTGTTACGAATTTAATAGATTTTTGTTTTTGCTGTTTAATATTTATCCAGCCATTCATAACAAAGAGATTAATTCCTTACTTACATTTGCAAATAACTAACGAAGACGTAAGCAGATCTTGACAATTGAGTTTAACCTTCTATATATCGTGCGGGTGTGAAACTTTTAATTCGGATTACAGTGCAATCTTTTGGTACTATCAAAATAATATATGTTTATAGCGGCATTGTTCATTGGCTACAAGTCCACCCGACGAGTTTGGACTAATTGGGTTTGTTTAATTAAGACCTATATGTATTTAGTAATCCTATCACATTGCCTCGAGATTGTAATTTCTTGAACAGCATTTTAAAAAAGTCCATTTTGTCATTTACGTGTGTACATCATCATGAATTGTAGAAGCTTGATGGCTTTTCTTTCTCAGTGACTAGCTGTTTGGAGAATCTACAAATATAGCTGATATCATTATTACACGACGCTGCTTGACATTGATGCCAAAAATTAATTAAATCCCCTATTGAGATTTTCTTAATTAAATTTCAGCCTACTGCGTTCATTATTATTTTACGCATCCAAAAGGTCAAAAGAAAGAATAAATTTAGACCACTTTTAAAGGAAAAAGTAAGCTACTCCTTAGAAAAAGGCTAACTGGAGAAATTCAATACATGTTAAGATGGCGTAAACCCATTGTTAGAATTGTCCCGGAGGATTTATTCGAGTTTAATATGTACAATGTGATGTTGGCTGAAAAAAACTTCCTTTCTTCGTAACAATAGGTATATTTGAAATTGTTACAATCTCTATTGTGGGAAGGCCGGTATTAATTTGAGAATAGGTTTATTATTCTGATAAATGAAATTTTTAGACTATCGCGATTTGTACACATACTTAATATAATGCTAGACAACGGGTCTTACTCGCGATAAAGTATTTAAAAGGTAATAAATACCTATTGATTGCCCGACGTTTCGACCGACTTGCATCGATCGTGGTCACGGGTTGACTGACTGTCGTACATTCTGTGATTGACGACTAAAAAACTTTGAATAATACTAAAAAAAAGCCTGCTTATGACCAACACCAGTGCAAACTGTGCGAAACGTCAAATCTTTCAAAATGGTATGTAAGCAGCGAGCAAGGTCGCGTTTACCGTGTTATAAAAAAATGTTTTAAAGACGGAATGGAAGAAAAAGGTAAGGGTGGGTTGATGTCAATATGCAAACCTTTTAAACTCGCTTACCGGGCAAAACGCTGTAACCTATGAGTTACCGCCTTATACAAACCGGCTCATTCGTGACATCAATTAACGACGGGTTGGTGATGCGAGTTAAGTCTTTTTTTCCGTTTATCTTATTGATTATATTGCGATCATAATATAAAGTCATAAATATTACTTTCGACTTAATCTTATAGTAATAATATAAATATGAAAGTTTGGATGCTTGCTACTCAAGTATGCGTAAACGATGAATGGAAATCGTTGAACCAATTTAAATGAAACTCTTCACATTATCTCCTGGATGAGGCATACGTTCACTAACTTATTTTAGGTCGCACGTTATAGGGGAGGAGCCTATTGTCTTTTACCGGGCACTACTAGCATTCGCAGTTTTGAAGTCCGTGCTGCTTCTGCAAATATTTTGACAAAGAAATCCAATAACATACCGTTGCACTACCGAGGCAAAGAAATTCTTAAGGTTTTATTCTTCCCTCAATATATGGTTAGTAATAAAATTCTAATAAAGCACCGTTTTCTAGAAACTAGCAAGCAAGTTGAAAATCTTAAGTTATTTGAAATATTCTCATAATTTCCCCAACGCTGCAAAGAAAACTAATTTGTCCTGGATGTTTGCGGACATTTCGCGTCGCAATAAGCTAGATATTTTTCATTTTAAAACGTCTTATATAATGGAATCGTATCATTTATTAGCTCGTTTAAAAATGTTCCGCTTTGAGTCATAATTTTAGGAAACTATTTGGATTGCAGAAACATGTTTCAAAGGTAGATAGAAAAGTCCTCTTGCGTTACTAATGTTACTTGTGGAAGAGTGTGTTTCTTAGTTTATCATTCAATACCGCTACAATCGAGCAACAATGGACTTGATTATTTGCATAAATTTTCTACATATTAATAGTTCAATCACATAATAATACCGTAATATTATTTGCGTGTTTCTAAATTCTGCACATCCAAACTGGGCCAGCGTTTTAGATGGTCTAATGCGTTGATGAACCATTGTGAGGTTTGTTGAAAAAGAAACACTCAATATTTCTTATCTGATCTAATGTTTCTTATAAGAGACCCATGCCCAGTGCGTCACTATATAGAGGGCGGATTTAATCACCTGCTGCTATATTGAAGGAGGTGAATTAGATAGCAATGTCCTACTGATATCGGCAAAAAAGTACCTTATTTTGTATTGAAGTATCCTTTTTTAACGGGCATCTATTCTCGAAAGTGCCCGAGCGACGGCCTGTGCCATTTGTACGGTAAGTCACCTGCGGTCAAAGCGTGGTGGTATGATACAAACAGGTCAATATACAACCAGATGGTTTTAAAAACCTAGGACTCAACCTCTTCGTCGTAAATGTAATGAAAAGAAATGACCCCTATATCTCGGGGGTCTTTTGATCCACAGGGCCCATATTCAAACTCGACCGAGGTATGACCTCAAGGTGTCTGCACACCAAGTTATAAGGTCTTAAATTTAAAAGCATTTAAAATACATGTGACTTATTGACTCCTATATCTCGGGGGTCTTTTGACCAACAGGGCCCATATTCAAACTCGACCGAGGTATAACCCCAAGGTGTCTGCCCACCAAGTTACAAGTCAATATTATTCCATTTAAGATATGTGAGCCCTATATCTCGGGGTCTTTTGACCCATAGGGCCCATATTCAAACTCGATCGAGGTATGACCCAAGGTGTCTGCACACCAAGTTACAAGTCAATCGGTCCAGTGGTTCCGGAGTTATGCCTGTCACTAACAAACTGTCACTAACAGCCAGACACACAGATCTACATAGTGTTTTCATTAACCTCTTCGAAGAAGACTCAGAGGTTAATAAGGTATAGGACGCTAGATATATAGACATAGGCGCATTTATCTGTGTCCATTTGAGATGTATACTAATTACATTATCTCATGTTTTTAGTGATACAATTAAATACGTCTGACTGCACAGATGGCGTAGAGATTAAAGTGATCGATTCGCCACTTCTGCTGCACTAAGTGTTATGGGTTCGAATC
Organism: Catocala nupta; assembly: GCA_963675205.1. NCBI lineage: Eukaryota > Metazoa > Arthropoda > Insecta > Lepidoptera > Erebidae > Catocala > Catocala nupta. The sequence continues at coordinate 3,295,524 of OY776097.1, forward strand.
CCACACGGGACAAGACTTTGTGTGGTCCAGAAATGGTTGTTCCGAGTCTGGATGTTCTTTGTGTCCGTAGTTTGAATGTTTGTAAAGTCCCCCGCGACACAGGTAAATGCATTACTAGAGCGGTAGATTTCTTAAAAAAATGTATTATGATAATATCCTTATTATTATTATTACTAATATTATTTAATAATATTATAAACGCAAAAATTTGTATGGACGTATGGATGTATGGATGTTTGTTACTATTTCACGCAAAAACTACTAGACCGATTGCGATGAAACTTGGTACGTAGATAGTTGGATACCTGGATTCACACATAGGCTACTTTTTATCTCGATATTCTCACGGGAACGGAACTTACGCGGGTGAAACCGTGGGATAAACCTAGTATACTATAATTTATATTATTTGCACTATACTAAAGAATTGCTGGTGTAGTCTACAGCCTGTATAAGAGACCGACTAAAATAATATTACCACCGTTAAGGCTCACAGAACAGAGATATATGTTCTCTGTCAAGGTTGTACTGGTTAACATTTTCAATAACAGTGTATCAGCGTCACATGTGATGTTGTACATCAGTGAATAAGCTTGGACGGACTATGTGTATCCGCCACAGTATCGAGTGACGGTCATCCATCACTCTAGATGCTGGATACTCGATCAACAAGTCTTGTAAATACTAAAAGAGAAGCGTTGTTAGAGATATGTATTCGCTATTTTATTAGTTTTTGTTACTTTATTATATTATAGTAAATTTTTATACTTGTCTAACTGCCTCCGTGTCGCAGCGGTAGTGAATGCGACTGCTGTGCATGAGGTTCCGGGTTCGAATCGGGTCGGGCCAACAGAAAGTTATTGGGTTTTTCAGTTAAAAAATCTCAATAGCAACCCGGAGTTAGGAAATTGGCGGTGTAAGACAACCCCGTGCCTCGGAAAGCACGTAAAGCCATTGATCCCGCGCCTGATCTCTCTCCGGTCGTCCCATCGGATCATGCGAGTTAGGGAACAGAGAGTGCACTTGTGGTTGCGCACACACTTGTGCACTATAATATCTTCTGCGTAGTTGGCCAGTCTCTATTAAGACTGGCCGCCGTGACCGAAATTTGGTCTGGAAGATATTATTTCTTCTATTTATACTTGTCTTATTTAATAAACAAAGGCTTAGTTTTAGAGCTAGTTACAATACATATAAATCTATATTTGTGTATTTCCTTTCTTTTTGTGTCATCTATATTTATTACATAATATTACCAACCTTTTCTTTATTTTTAGAATTTTTGTTTTATATGGCCAGTGACATATGGTGTAATGACTGCAACACCTGGTACATAAATGAGTTGTAAAATACTTAAGTTACAAGTTAATGGCGATTTAAAAGAGTGGCCTTGAGTTTTTTGCAGGTATCTTCTAATAGGCTCAACCTTTTGCCTGAACCTTGCAACTGACACAAATGTAAATTCAGTAAATGTAATAAACTCACTAACCCCTTTGACGTTCATAAATGTTACTTTGTGACCTAATTGAATTGATGATTTTTGACTTTGACTTTGTTTTTCTGACTTTGACAACGAATATATAAAACCAATAGATTAATGATTTTATAATGTTTTCTATCTAGAAATTCACAATAGCAGGATGCAGTTTAGCAAATAGACAGCAATTGGTTCAAATCAAATCATTATTTTTACGGCACATGAGTAGGTAAAAGTTCTTACAAAGTTTATTTTAGTGTAATATTCTGCTGTCATAGCAGCATGCAAAAATAATGCTTAATTTGGATTAAAATACTCATTAAAGAAAGTCATTATTATATTTTTTTTAGTTCGACCCCTATACTTTTTGTTAAAACCATGGCTAATGAAATTTACCTCTTTGGAAATATAGGCGTAAGACGTATGTAAGAAGTAGCAAGTAAATGCCATTCTTAACAGTAATTAAACTTATTTATATTGATTTTATTGCGTTGTTTTGGTTGCTTTTCAGTCGGCAACCATAACAACGCAGACTATTCTGTTGCTTACTGAAAAGCAACCGAAACGTCGGGGAAAGCGCGAAAGTAAAACAAATCTAAACCGCGCCTAATATTATTAATGCGAATGTTAATTTTTGTTTGTTATACTAATAGTAAAATTATAAGATAATATTCTGCTAAATAAGTTATACATGTTTGTATTCAATCTAAATATGTACGATCATAACTTATTTCTTTTAGTATCTCTTATCTTTGAACTCACACTATATTCAAACTAACTTCAATCAGACTTAGTACAGCAGTTTACCGCGAAAATATAACAAACAAACAAAAAATAGAGTAACTTTCGTATGTTTAAGAATACTATAAGATTCATAGTGATACGATTTACGACAAGTTACTTTAAAGAAATTGATCTTGGGTATTAAAAACTGTTATTTTAAATGTAAGTCTAACATACATTTATTGTAAAAGTATACGTTTTTTTTCACTATTATTACATTTATTAACTGAACAAATAATATAACTAATATTAACAAACCTAACCATTTATAAATAAAACATGACAAGTAACAAAATATGGAACTTTAAATTTAATGTAAAGAAAGGAAACGGCTGATTTAGGCAGCATCGTAAAATTCCTCAGCATCCTCATACGAATAATTTGATATAGAAAATACCAGCTGGAAGTATAAACAACTTGTTTTATAAATAACAACTGGAGTGTAGTTGGCTTTTAAACTGTCACTTTTTGTGAGCGCAGGCTGGCGCGGTCGACGGCCGGCGAGAGTATCGTCGGACACATATTGTTTTAGGCATTACTATAATATGCAATACATATATAAGCATTATATAAAAATATCGTAAGGATAAAATGTACCTTTCAGTCTTTTAAGGTAAATAAAATTTAGCAAGCTTATACCAAGCTACCTTTTTGTTACAATAAAGAATTTATTATTATTATTATTTATTATATATGTATTGTATTTTTTCTAATATACTAGCTGACCCGCGCAACTTCGTCTGCTTCCCATAAGCGAATTTTCCCCGTTTTTGCAACATTTTTAATGCTGCTCCGCTCGTAGCGTGATGTTATAGCCTATAGCCATCCTCGATAAATGGGCCATCCAACGCTAAAAAAATTTTTCAATTCGGACCAGTAGCTCCCGAGATTAGCGCGTTCAAGCAAACAAACAAACAAACTCTTCGGCTTTATAATATTAGTATAGATTATTTTATAGCATACCATAGTCCCTGGAATTCCCAGAACATACATTGCAGTCTGCAACTGCAACCCTAATAACTGATGAAGCTCATAGATATTATTATATAGTGTTGGTCAGGTTAGGTTAGTCGGGTTGCGGAGGTCAGGTGGCAGCCGTTCCATGTAAAAACTGATATCCAGTCAAATCCGGTTAGATCAGAAAAGCCGACAACAAGTGACTTGAGAATAATAAAGGCTAGGAAAAAGGTCAGGTTTTCATGACAAAGTTTATAGCTAATAGGTATTCATAGTCACGATTACGGTGTCTAGCCGCTCCGCTGACGCCGATCGGCGTCTTCAGATTTGTACCTGTCAAATCCCGGTGACGCGATAGGGCCGTCGAGCACACTCGATTGTGTATTGTTTACGTGAGCGCAAATAACCGGGGTTTGACAGGTACAAATCTGAAGTCGCCGATCGGCGTCAGCGGGGATTGAGGGGATAGTGTGACGGAACCGGTATCGAACGTTGGAAACATTAACAGCTGTGGTAGTGTAACAGTGCTCAAGATTATACTATGAATATCACTTACGAAACCTAATAGCACAATGAATAAATATACAAAATGCAGCATAGTTGATTTGCAAACCAAAACTTAATTGCCTCTGTAACCCCTGGAATAAATTTATTTTATTTCACGTTGCGACTCAACGTGAGCTCCTAGGTTAGATTCTTAGATCTAAAAGAGTTATACTTATCAGACTGCAGAATTTTCTTAAGTTTTTAGCAACAAGCTGGTTAGCATACCCATTTGACAGCGAAATGTGTAGTAAAAACAAAGGCTAAAATAATTTATTTATTTAGGTCACAAAGTAACACGTCAACGTTAGTTTAGTGAAGTAACCGAGTTTATTAATCTTATTGAGTTTAGTAAAGTTATTGAATTTATTAATATAATATTATTATTATATTAGTTGCTAGGTTCAGGCAAAGAGCCTGAGCCTATGAGAACCTGCAAGAAACTTGCGAGCACTCTTTTAAATCCATTTAATTATAATTTCAGTAATTTACAACCATAATACCATATATTTTTGATTTAAGAATGTAACCACTATTACGCCTCCCACATAGCTATATATGAATAGCTATGAAATGTGAATATTAAGTATATAATAATAATAATAATAATTTATTTATTTTAGTATAAATTCTTAGTTTACAATTGCATCTTAACAATAACATAAAGTGCACTTATAGATATTTTCCCGAACTAGGTTAAACCTGTGTTTCGAGCGACAAACTGCTTACATACTATTATCAGTATAAATAAAATTACATTATAATAACTTTTATAATAAACTAAAGGTAAACGTAAAAACATTAAATTAAGTTTAATATTCTACTTTAAAACTAAATAAGCAAAATTTTATTTACAGATTGCAAGTAACTGCTCGGTTTGGTCATATGACAAAGTTTGAATATAAGTAGAAATTAAGTTTTTACAGCTAAAATGAGTTAATTTATAAATGCTTAATTCTCTATATAGCCTATTGTACAAAAATGGCCCTGGAAATGCAAAAAATCTATTTGTAAAAATATGTTTTGAGCATGATTGTGTGGTGCAGACTATATCTTGCCGACGCTTGTTAATTATATCAGCGTTATAGGTAAGGATCGCATGTTGTTTTAGTATTGTGTGCATAATGAAGATTTGACGGACAGTCATTACTTTGCAGGATTTATATAATAAGATTGTAGGAAATAGGAAAGGACGGCGGGTGGCTACTTTTAAAATTGCTCTTTGAGCTCGTTCAAGAGGCAGCATAGTAGTTTTCACTGCTCCACCCCATGAAGTAATACAATATTGGATAATTGATTGACATAAAGCTAAGTAAACTTGAGTAATCAATATAATATCTGCTACTGTTCGGAGTTTTTTAAATACATATATTAATTTACGGATTCTATTTACTATATAATTCTGCCTTACCTTTCGAGGACGAACAACCTCGAGTTTATGAAAGTATGTGCAACGAAAGTGGCAGGCTTCCCTAAACCAAGCCAGTACGATTGCTTGTTAACATAACGAGATAGCTTTTTATCCAGTACAAAATAATCATATTAAGAAACTTGATAGACTTAATATTTCATTCCATATAATTCTAAACCAATGAATTAAATATCTATGACATTAATATAAAGCCGAATCATTTTGATGCTTGAACGCCATTGATATCGACTGTACACTTAGTATGTTTCTCATAAGAAATTCTTTTTGATTTATTCTAGCGTTGGAACAAAGAAGCGAGGCGTACACTGTCTGTCAAAATAATGGAGCTTTTATTTACAGTGCGAGGTCACCTATCCAGACGTTAGGCAGACTAGCGTAGGTTAAGTGCGAGCTCAGTGAACAAAAATGTTCAAGAACAATAAACAATATTTACACGACTCGAACCTACGCGTCTGAATTAATGTTGACGTCATCGTCCGTGTTATGATTTTGTGTATATTTATATAATTTGAGTACAGTAAGCTTATGTTTGGGGATGGATAAATTGTGTGATCTACAAATTGTTGTGCCGTGTGTATTTTGTGTCCTTTGTAATATGTTTGCTAAGGCAATACATAAATGATTTCGAGTGCGAAAGGTATCTTATTCTGTGGCGCAGCGGTTATATATGCGTTAGCTGTGTATGTAATCCCGGGTTCGACTTCTGGGTCAGCAATGTGTTCAAGCACTGGTACGAGAAACAGGTTAATTGTGTGAGATGGGGGACGAGTGCTCGACGGAGTATAGGTTGGAGTGCGAAATGAAGCAGGAGGGGTTAACTTCTCCTAGGCTTTTCAACTTTTACGTCGGCCGGCTGATCCGCGAGCTCAGCAGCATGCATGCGGGATGTTCAATCGATGGCGTCAATGTCAACGACATCAGTTACACGGACGATATGGTGTTGCTGAGCCCGTCGATCACCGCACTGCGTGGGTACATTGAGCGTGAGCGTAGGGCGTTGGCGGTTGGAAGCAATATGATCGCCTGTAGATTTTCTGGAGCAACTAAGGATAACTCTTTTCGAAGCTTTATGTCAATCTTTTTACACCGGCAGTCTATGGGTGAAATATACGCGGAAGGCCTACAACGCTCTGCGTGTCCAATACAACAACGCCTTCAGGATGCTTTTGAGGCTGCCGTGGAGCTGCAGCGCATCTGGCATGTTTGCCGAGGCGCGGACTAACGATTTCTATGTCATTATGCGCAGAATAGTAGCGTCTCTTATGAATAGAGTGTGCGGCAGCCGGAACAGTATCCTGCGGGTAGTGAGTGGAAAGTACGAATGTCCTATCAGCCACCATTGGACGTCTGTGCTAGTTGGGTGAGGCTTAGCTATTATTATTAATATTGCTTAATTTATTAATTCAAACTGTGACAGTGAAATTGGTTTTGATGTTTTATTTATTTATTTTTAATTTTACCTGATTTTATGACATGTCTTTTTACTAATTTTGGTTTAATTTATATGACATGTATTATTTTAACTAAGTAATTAAATAATTAATTCTGGCCCATTTATTTATTTTAATTTAATTTAGTGAATGAAATAATATTATAGACTACTATATATACTTATTGTGATTTTAAATTATAATTTTAATTTTATGATTTTCATGTGTGATTATGTATTATTGGATATATTAATGAATTATTATATGCTGTCTCTGGAACCAGTTTTCTGATATAAATAAATTATTATTATTATATCATTGGATTTTTCTGTCATGACATTCTTATTCTAATTATGCCCATTATATATGTGGGTGAAGTATGACTTACCGGCATTTTATAATAGTTGCTTAAAACTTAGAGGGATTTTATAAACATAGCAAAACAAGGGGCACTGCAAAATATTATTTTATTTATAGCTAGTTCACATAAAAAAGTGAGCATTCTAAATAAATCCATATAAACTTATAATTACTGGCTATAGCTACTGGCCAAATGTAGCTGTATATTTCTACCCAAATTTTACTTCAATGTTTTTAATTCTAATGAAAGAGAGATCATGCTGGTGGTTGTCGACTAGACACATTTGGATATCTTTGCTTGTAATCAAACTTTTAATAGAAGAAACAAATAAGGTACATTGTTCTTTAGAAGAACAACTACCGCACAAGGAACAACTCCTATGTAGCAGGAGAACAAACATCCAAACAAAGGCCATAAAGTACACCCGAATACGCTTCAAATATGTGGGGTTTTTTTTTTCCCACAACGTTATGTGGGTTGAACCCATAACACTCTTCTACTTAAACCAGTCAAACTATTCCACATTCTGATACGCCTAAATAAGAGACAATGTATGTTCTGCCACTCCAAATACAATAAATTCCAGTAACAAACTTCGTGCCTGCATATTCTTCCTTTATTCCAGCGACTGAAACAATAGCGTCCTAGAGTGTAGAGCCCTCACGGAAAGTCAAGCGAGAATACTTCATTGTTGAATCTCTCATCCCTTACACACACATGCAGTTATTATACAGCTATCTCTGTTTTACGTGCTTATTACGTCTTTTGTATTCGGGACACGCAGTTTTAATATTTAATTACGTGTTACTGTTCTGCTATGCTTGTTTAAGATAGAGCGTGATGTTTACCATCAGGACGACCTTGTGATTGCCCACTATTTTTCATAAATCACATACTTAATTTTCCCACGACTTCACTCGCGTTAATTTAGATTTTGTAAATCAATTGCTCTCTCTCAGGTACATAACCTTTTTTCTGAATGAAAGGTATCGTATATACCTTTTACACCCCTGAAAACGTGTGTGATAAATTTGATGATGATAGGTAAGATGAGAAACCGTAACAAACAAACTCACATTCTCGTTTATAATATTAGTTAGCATACTAAAAATTTACCAATCCGACCCATTGCACGAATCTGTCGTGTAACTATTTCTAACCCAAACATTCCAGCTTAGCTGGAGAGTTAAACAAAAATAACAGTAGGTAATTAGCAACCCAAACTCCAAGTAAACTATTAAAAAGCCAAATGGTTTAAATGATCAGCCTCGCTTTGCATCTTTGTATAATCAATCTTAACACTAAATAATAATTCGATTGTATCGATCAATTCGATTTTCCGAGTATGGATAATCTTGCGTATTATTTGCCCATTAATTAAATGTTTGAAAATTCTCCGCAATATTGAAATCCTAATCCTACTGAATCCTAACTCCTAATCCTAACTTATCTCTTCTCCTCTCCTTAGGAATGGTTTCATAACAGATTTGTGCAATGGGTCGGATTGGTTATTTTTTAGTATCCTAACTAATATTATAAATGCGAATGTGAGTTTGTTCCTTATGCTTCCATGCCTTTACTTTTCGACCGATACAACGTGTATGCAAAATTTCATGATGATCGGTCGAGTCAAGGGTACAAAAAATGACATAGGGTACCTTTCATCCAGAAAAAGTATTCTTCCCGAAGGATAAAAAATTTACATAACCTACATTTACACGAACTAAGCCGCGGTCAAAATTTACTTATTCATAAAGCAGAAATAGTGTATGCAATAAAAAAACACCTTTACCAACTGCGCATATTCGAAATCAAATAATAAAATTGAGAACCCAATAATCGTGACCACAAATACAGAATCGAAATATATTTTAAGTGCATCATTAAATTTGACATTCGCTATATTGGATCAAAATATACCGCAAGTGATCAACTTCAAGCCGATATTTTATGTTCGTTAATAAAAGTTACAGTTAAATAATTTCAGATTAATTTTGATACCTATTGACCACTATTGTAGTTCGGTAATATGCCAAGTGTTATTAGTGGTTTATTTTATGAAGAATTACTTGTAGATTAACAAATAATATATCTGTTAAAGGTTTCTCTTGGGAATATGATTGCCGCTTATTGTATGGGAATTAAAATTATACTTGGTGACATTTAGATGTTTCACCTTTGCCTCCCCGTCTAGGATATGGCCGTGAGACCATCTATGTATGTTTTACCATGCAAACATAGCCTTACGCTTATACTCCATAAAATAGGTAGAGGTATATTACATAGTAGAAATGTGAAAGAATAATGTATTATCTACTAAGTGCGTTTAGTAGCAATATGGAGTCTTGAGTCTGACTGGACATACAGATAGTAGGCCAAAGTCTTCGCTGATCCAGGCAGCCTGCAGGTAGGCAGACTTCACAAATCTACCAGAACATAATGAAGAACTTTCAAACATGCAGGGTGCCTCACGATGTTTTCCTTCACCGTCGAAGTAAGCTATAATTTACTATTTATTACGCGCGTAATTTAAAGTCCGAGGTGCGTGCCTGGGGATTGAACTGAAACGAGACCACTGGGTGACATTTCAACTGTCTCCCACTGGGATATCGCTGAGTATGTATTTCATCTTTATTGCATAATATATTATATTATTACTTATGAATAAATTTAATGAATTCTATAATATAACCTGTCTCATAAAATCTAAACATTTTTCGCGGAACGAACCTAAACGTACCACAGTAGTCAAGACGATGACAACTTTTCACTTGTAATATCACCACAAAACTTACAAGTATTTCCAACAAAGATCCCAGCAAAATGTACCTTATTTAGAAGCGATTAAGGTTTGTAATCTTCTAAATGGAATTCAATTAAAAGCAGCACTTTATAGAAGATCTGTTTCCGAGGGGAGGCGGATGAAACGCAAAAGTTTTATATTGGCTTAGCCGACTAGCGGTTATGAGGAAACGTGGTTTACTGGAAGTGGCTGACTGCAGAAAACTTGTCTTAAATATGTCACATAACGTTCAAGATTTATATGAAATGCATTTTATTAAAGAATATATAAGGTCTTTAACTATGAAATTGCTGTTTATGTCCTACATATAATTAAGGTAATTTTTAAAATCGGTTATATGTTCGAGTACTTTGGAATAACTACACTAGAACATTAAGACAACTACCATCTTAGTCTCCTCGTGACCACGGATGCTGAAAAGCAACCGAAACGTCGGGGAAAGTGTAAACTTAAATATAAATAGATTTAATAATTTAATTAGCTTCACAATTAGTAAAGTTTAATAGTAGTAGTAGTAGTATGTAGTGTAATAGATTCTAAATTGTCAAATTCTAAAGTGTCAAATAAACAACGCGATAAAATCCGTATATAGTAGTTTAATTACAACGAATAACATTCGCGTAAACAAAAGACAATATTATGAAAAACATAAAACCAAATCTTTCCTTTTTATAACATTAGTATAGATTACGTAGGTCAAAACCTACTCTTCAATTAATACTAAGCTATTTATGTCTACTAACTATACGACCATATAAAACCACAACACAAAGTTATACGAGTATATCTATCCTTATAACTAAAAGCTAACTACAATTTCTTCAATACAAGTAATATCATAATACTACGAAGATAGAAATTAATTTGCCTCATACGTTTCAATATCAACCATATTAAATAACGCAGTGGATTCGTATGTATTAATTCTAAGTAGAAACGAGATTATTTCGTGCTTCTCTTTCGAGTTATTATTTTGCTTTTATGTAATATATCTTTTAAATGTTTCGTAATCTGAACGTTATTACAGTTACTTTTCGCCCTTACAAACGTATTCCTTCTGTTTTGAACCTAAATAACCAAACAATTATTAAGAATTAATTTATATCTACCATTTCTGTGTTGCTTTGATTTTGATATTTTCCTTAATTGAATTATTAAAGGGTCTAGAAACCTATCGAAATTACAAAATTCGCACGGTAATACTGATGTTTAAAATATCCAGCAGATAAAAAACTAATCAAATAAAAAATAATACAGATATAACCTTTACCCTCCATATAAAATTTATGGAAAATTAGAATCGGTTTAGTTATGGAGGAGGAAATAATATTCCTCACAAACGATGACGATTTCAAACATATAATCACTATATTTATAAAACAAAGTCCGTTGCCGCGTCTGTCTGTCGGTTCGTGATAAACTCAAAAACTACTGAACGGATTTTCATGGGATTTTTACAAATAGACAGAGCAATGCATGAGGAATGTTTAGGTGTACAATTTGTTAAGGTAGGTACTACCCGCGCGAAGTCAGGGCGGATCGCTAGTCATAGATATAATCTCTCTTTTACACATTAATATTTGTTTTTAGCTAAGTGCGACCGCAATACATCTAATAAAAATATATTTTGATGCAAGTTTTTCCTTTTAAGAACGTAATCAGAAAGCATCATAAAGTGTTAAACATGATTTAAACATCATTATTCTTCATCTATATATACATTATGATTATGTGATGAAAATTTATTATTCTTATCAAGCACTTAATTATATTTAGCAGACCATCGCATTTTACATTACGCATCGCTTTTTTAAATTTATTAAATTATAACATACTTCATCCATATAAAAATGTGGTAAGCTGGAAGTGTTCTTTCTGTGTGCCAAGTTTCATCTAAATCAGTTACACGATTTACGCGTGATTGTGTAACAGACATTTTCACAGACTTTCACATTTATAATATCAGTAGAATAAATAGCATGAAGCGCAATAAATTTTTCATGAAATCAATGGAAGAACTTAGTATATTCCTATGACTTATAGAACTGTTATGGCACTGTTTAGATCTCAAATCTTTTATGAAGAACGATGACAATCTATTACTGAACTTAGTCCATTTAAATTTATATGTATACAGGGTGATTTTGAAATCGTGTAATTCCTTTTAACCACGCATTCTACTGGTGATATAGAATAACCCTGACCATATTTTTTCTTAATTAGAATAATGGTTTCGGCAAAATTAGAGTACAGATTTTTTTCATGAAATGATTTCAAATAGTCATATTTTAACCACCTGACACAATCTTAATATTTTACTAATTTAAAAATAATAACATAACAATAACTGATGTCGTAAATAATAAGGGGCAATAAAAAGGACCGCCCGTTATTATTTACGACATTAATTATTAATATGATTTTTTATTTTAATTAGTAAAAAATTAAAATTGCCTCGGTTGGTTAACATATGACTATCTGACACCACTTCACGAAAAATGGAACAATAATTTTTCAAAAAAAAAAATTCTAATTAAATAAAAATAAGGTCAGGGTTATTCTATATCACCAGTAGAATGCGTGGTTAAAAGGAATTACACGATTTCAAAATCACCCTGTATAGAGTCCTCTACCTCTATCACTGTTCCTTTAATTCCGCCGTAATTATAGTCTCTTTTTTCTTCTCTTATTGATAAAGAAAGTACACACAACAGAACACATAAACGTATTTATAATATAAGTCCTAAAATGTTTGCAACAAAACTGATTCTTCAATGTCTATTGAATATTTACACTAAGTACCAAAGTTGTCTCTTCCAGCCACTTTATATTCATAGCCTAAAAAGATTTGCCTGAATAAAAGCAGAGATTTCAGTAATACCAAGTAGAATACTGGAAATGTACTTTTGGAAACTGCCCGGCTGTTTCTTTTTTTAGGCAAATTCTGGTATTGCGACATTATACTGACGTTAAATTCGGGTAGTATGTACTGCAGTGGACAGTACACGTCACGATATGACATTGAAAGGAGTAATTATGGTGCTTTTGATGGTTTTGACTGCACGGATTATATAATGGTTTAACTGGTCGCCTCGCCAAAGCCACCACCAGTCTCACACAAAAAGTGTGATCCATAAATTATTGTTTTGAGTAGAGAAGTTCTTTGTGTCCGGTGTATGAGGGATTATAAAGTACAAGTTTTCTCCGCAGTTTCACCCGCGTAAGTCCCCGTTCCCGTGGTAATATCGGGAGAAAAAGTCAGTCAGTAAAAGCCCAGGAGTGAATCCAGGTCTCCAGCTATCAGTATATCAAGTTTCATCGCAATTGGTCCAGTAGTTTTTGCGTGAAAGAGTAACAAACATCTATACACCCATACATCCATATAAACTTTCGGGTTTATATTATTAGTAAGGATTATGATTTAAAAAGAAAATGAAAAAGGAAGTTTATATTGCACTATCTATACCAAAGTTTATATATTTATTTATAGATAGTTTATTTATTGCTATTCTTTATACGATTATAGTTAAAATGTCACTTTACTGGCAGTACAAAAGGTCAACTCTTTTACTGGCATAATTAACTTCTAATTTAGGGCGATCTTGGAACTGACGACAATAATATAGCACGAGACTATTTAAATATGGCTGTTTGTAAGGTCGAGTTTTCGAGGAAAATATTAACAACAATGTCACTGACAAGATTGTTTATATTCTCAGTGACAGTCAAGCTGCTCTTAAAGCTCTGGACTCCTGTAGGGTGGACTCAGCACTGGTCCTGAACTGGGTTAAAGCCCTTAACAAACTTGGCAGGAAAAACACAGTCAGGCTGGTGTGGGTTCCGGGGCATGCAGGGGTGCAGGGTAATGAGAAGGCTGATGTATTAGCCAAAAAAGGCTCGGAGCAACTATTTGTGGGCCCCGAGCCATTCGTAGGTCTCTCTGAGAGTACCGTCAAGGCAGCTTTGAATGCACATGGCAATGATAAACACAGACTGGAGTGGATAGCCCTTAGGGGTCTGGAACACTCCAAGAAATTCATTGCAAACAGAGCCACGGGCTTTACCCGGAAGTTCTGCGGGTACAACAAGGGCCAAATACGCCTACTCACAGGAGCGTTTACTGGTAATTTTGGCACCAACGACTTCCTGTGCAGATTGAGATTGTCAAACGATTCGATCTGCAGAGCCTGTGGTGAACAGGACGAGTCCATATCACACCTACTGTGGGAATGTGACGCGTTGGCCGGACTAAGGATGGGTCTGATGGGATTGGCATATCCGAACCCTGAAGACTTCAGGCTTCTCCCTCTGAAGTGTACGCTGCGACTGATGCAGTACATTCATAGGGAGATAGCTCAGGGATAAACTTTGGGGCCGACACAAAAGGTCCCACTGGGTCGAAGTGTCGCTGGTCTACAATGACTGGCCCCCGGATCAAGATAAGATAAGATAAGATAAGGTCGAGTTACTTCTACTCAGGTTTCGCTAGGTTTTATCGCGGTTAGTTGTGATTTATCTAGCATATTCATTGATTTTATACGATGCATAGGTAGCATGACGTAGTATAAGTGAAAAAATCACCAATAGTGTTATTTCAGTGCTGTATATGAACGAGTTGGTCACAGAGATATCTGGACTAAATAGTTTTTGCACTTCAACCTTGGATGGCTTAAAAAAAACGGAAAGGCATACTTCATTAGTCATATACATGAAAAAAGGACACCATAATTGTCATTATAGGCATTATGTAATTTCTTTTTATTATAGATAATTTTTAAGAAATGGAATCTATAACGCCTGGCAAAAAGAAATTTAGTTTTAATATTATTTAATTTCGCCAACCATGTCACAAAGATTATGTTAGTCAAATGGCTAAAGATTTTGTATTATTGTAGTGAAGAAAGATTGTCGCCCTCGATGGCGTAGTGGTTAGTGTAACCGACTGCCACGCCTGAGGTCGCGGATTTGATTCCCGCACAAGTCAAACATTTATGTGCTTGAACATGGATGTTTGTCTTGGTCTAGGTGTTTCTATGTATAATATGGCAGTATTTACAAGTATTTAGACTAGTATTTTCGATAAATTCGTAATGAGTGGATGTTAGTCTTACATTTAAAAGTAGAGACTATTCATCCAGCAAAATGAATAAAGTAGACGAATAGTCAAGCTATTAAAATGGAGAAATGCACCACCTATTGAGGTACTCTTAATAGTATTCATAGTGTCGCCTATCATTAGACTATTCAAGGTACGGAACCACTTAAGATAGGTTCCTATTGAAGAGTACTTCTAAAGAAAGTTTTTATTCTTCAAGTAAAGATTCCCTCAAGTTTCCTCTCGTAGATTCTTTTTAAAGTAGTCAAATCTTTTTATAAGAACCGGTATAGTTTTTAAGTCCGATTTTGTTATTCAAATTACTGTGTAATCATAATGTTAAGAAGCCTCATTGGCTTAGCGGGGACACTTGGGACTTTGTTAAGTCCAGTTAAGTCTTAGAGCTACGAAAAATGAAGGCAAATTATTTTGTTCAAAAGAATTTTCGCCCTTTTTATTTAATTAGCTAAAGTAAATAATTTAAACTGAGATGTTACACTTACTACATTTATTTAAAGGTTTTATTATTGGGAAGCTTTCAAGTCGTTTTTATTATACCTCATACTGAAACTTGAAAACAGTGTTTTTTTGTATTGTCACAGGTAATATTGATGGCAATCAGAATTGAAAATATTGCGGACCTATTATTCAAGAGACTGTGTATATACTACTCTGCGCTGCGTAAGGGTCAATTCCAAACCAAACTGAGTAGCACAGAAATAAATCACTTTAAACATGATATATAAAGTGTACTTGTTCGTTGACTTTACACAAAACCGACACTTCTACCTTAAACCTACTACGAAGTTAAGAAATACGTTTCTAAGGTTATTTTACTGCTTCTTTAAATGTCATTCTGTATAATCTATATATTAATACGTGAAGCAAAAACTTTGTACCCCATTTTACGAAAATTGCGCGGACGGAGGAGTATTAAATTTGGCACAGGTAAAGTTTATAAAGAGAAAGAGTGGCAGATCCTAATATTTTTATAAAATATGCATTAGAAATACATTAAATTAATGAAAAACACTACACGCACACAACCATGCATTTGACACAAGCAGTTGAATCGCGTCCGTAGTATTTCGGCATTGTTCGGTTGACTTCGTACACTGCTTCGTAACTATGGTTACATACATATGTATGTGGAGTAGGTGACTAAATGAAATGTGCATAAGTGTATAGTTATACACAATAAAACTAAAAATTTAAAATTTAAGTTAATTATTGTTGAATTTTGACCACTAGGCGACCGCTAGTGATATTAAATTTGCCATACTAACGTGTCAAGGAGCTTATATTTATTTAGGTATACGAAGACTGGAAAAACAATTTTATTCTTAGCGATAAACAGTTTTCTTCAACCTGTTGCCTATCTAATTCCAAGGTTATCGACAATATTGGAGCTTATTAATATTTTCTCTTCATTTATCAAACTCCTAAAACAATTTCCATCAACATAATCAAGCCAACTCGGACATTAAACTATGTCCAAAACAAATTCAATTAAATGCGCAATAAATTCGCCAGTTCTAATATCTTTCAATTTACATCGTTTGTCGGATTTAAAGGCGATTAATCTTGTTAGTAAAGCCTTTAATTGGTTCTGACAAGGGAAATCCCCTACCTTAATTCGATTACGATAGAATTTTCTCTGCCACGTCGCTTTTTATTTGCCCAAATGTTGTTCAGAGCAAACGATGGGCATTGGTGAACGGTATCTTGGTATGGGGGCGAATGGTGTAGTATGGTGATTAAGTGAAGCTATGTTCATGGTTTATATTTGCATTTTGCTAGACAACAGCTACGCTCAACACGTTTGAAGATACCTACATGTTTCAAATGGATCTTTTGTACTTAGTGATAACATGTGTCCATATTATAAGAAACCTTCGTTAAAGTAATTAATTCGATATTTATAATAACTTAGTTATAGATTTAAATACAGATAAGCAATAAATTTTGCTAATTAAGGAATCAGAAGCATAATTTCTTGTGCCGTGCCAAATATTTCTCTGAATACCAAATAGTACATTTGATACTTAGCACAAAACAACCACAGCGTTGTATTTCCAGTTAAAGGCTAAAGTTTTCGCCGAGCATTTCGAGAGGTTTAGACATAGTTGTTACATCCACATGAAGCTAAAATAGCTCAAAGGCTATATCGCTTACAAACTGCTTTAAGTTGTGGTGTAGCAAAGACTACACGGATGGTTTAGTGATTTAAATGGTCGTCTCGCCATTGCCATTATACCAAGTGCTATACGTTTAAATCCGATATGAGACAACAATTTGTGTGATCCATAAATGGTTATTGCGAGTCTGGGTTTTCTGTGTTTCTGTTATTTGAATGCATGCATGAGAGCAGAATAAATGCCGTAGAAATGAGAGCGTTGAAAAATATATGTGGTGTGACTCTGAAAGATAGGATAAGGAATAGTGTGATTAGAGAGAGATGCGGCATAAAAGTAGATATAGTGACGAGAATAGAAAAAAAAGTATGTTATGCTGGTTTGGGCATGTAGAAAGAATGGACGAGAAAAGACTGACTAAGAAAGTTTATAAGGCTAGTGTGAATGGAACAGTCGCAAGGGGAATTCCAGTGACATTCGTGCGGTCCCTATTCAAAACATATTAACTTTTCTTGGTTTCTTATATTGGAAATGACATATGGGTATAATATTATTTTTTACTAATGGCTGCATATTTTTCAATTATACTTGCAAGCAGCTATGAAAATACTTACAGATATTACAAAACGTTTATTAGTCAAATTGTTTATCTACAATCTCTAGGGACCGCATTTAAAATATAAAAAAAATATGTAAGTGCGATTAATTAATTAGATGATTTTCTAATTAAATTTTTCTTTGCCGACAAGAAGTATCATACACGGTCTGTCGGTGCCTATTTTTACTCTTCCACTTCTCTCTATTCTCATCATCATACTTACGAGAAATATTATATTCACAAAGGTGTTCAAAGAATTGAAAGTAGTAGAGCCTCGCTGATTTGAGAGTAGTAGAGGCTCGCTGATTTTAGCATGAATGGGTCGGCTCGACCGGGGAAGGACAACCCTCTCACAGAATATCGATGTGATATAGCAGTATTCCTACTTTTGTGTTTCGTTCGGTGAGTGAGAGTACCGGAGGCTCAATCACCCTCTTTCGCCCTTCCCGCTCCTTTTCCTTCCCACTTCTATTTTCTTTTCTTATTTTACTAAAGGGTCGTCAATGCGCAAGTAATGCCTCTGGAGAGCAGGCGTTTATAGGCTACGGTGATCACTTACCATCATGTGGGCCGTATGCTTGTTTACCACCTTATTAGTATAAAAAAACAAAAATAAGTGTTTAGATACACGTAGCTATGCTTTATGATTGCAAGTCTCTTGATCATATTTACAGACTCCATGCTATTTTTGTTTTTTTTTTTTGGCCTCTCCTATTGTTGGGCAATAGTATCCTATACATTACTCCTACGATCCCTATCTAGAGCTTCGGTCTAGTTGTCATTCAAAAATTGATAGTTTACGATAAATCAAAAAATTTGTCCGATCTGGGAGTTAAAATCAAAATTACACACCACTACGAGCAATCTTATCTCACAACTGATGAAGCGAAAACGAAATAATATGTAGAATAATTTAACCTATCATATATCAAAGTAAAGCCAAGTAAACCGTAAACCATAAGAAGTTTAATAAAAGTTGGTAACGCGATACATTGAGATGATGGTTGAGATCCTTTTAACCTCTTAACCCCACGCCTTATTAGCTTTGAAGTTCTTAGCTGCCTACTCAAGTGTTAATGGTTAACCTTATCCAGAAATACTTCACAAAAGAATGTGATAATAAGCACGTTTATACTTTTTTTTATCTTCCATAAATTCCTGTTTACGACATCTTAAAATTCTTTACGTATACAAATTACCATTTTGTACAGTTGTTTTATTATTTTAGCGTTTTAAAAAGGTGTAATTTAAGCAAGCGGTGTGCTCATATTTTATATAGGTTTATCTTTTAACTAGAGATTACTAGAAAAAACAAAGAGGGATAATTATTACATTTCTATAATTCAATTTTCTAGAAGTAAAAATATTTGAGTGTAGAATATGGCGTATTAGTATTGGGTACAATAAAACTGCAATGATGGCGTAACTAATAATGTGGTCACCACGCCGCAGCCACTTGTGAAACACACGTTGTGATCCTCATACTTTTATCCCGAGTAAGGGACTCGGGATAAAAGTATGAGTGTTCTATGTAGTCGTTGTTTGAATGTTTGTGCAAAATATGTCTTAAGAAAAATTAAAATAAAAGCACATCTAGCTTTTTGGTTGTATAATAACAATCTACGAGGTATTGACAAATTTAAAGAGCACGGAACACATACTTAATGTAATGCTAGGTAAGGTCTTACTCGCGATAAAAAATTTATATAAACTAGCTGTCGCCTAATGATTGAAATTCGACCATAATTGATTTCAATTTTAAGTTTGATAGTTATTAAGGTTTTATTGTCTAGAGCTATACCCTTATAATCACATTTAATTTAGATTTCGATCTATAAAGGTTAATTTACCTATATTTTTTAAACAAATTATTATATTGATATTACATATACCATAGTTACGAAGAATTGTACGACGTCAGATGAACAATGCCGAAATACTAAGAACGCGATTCGACTGCGTGTGTCAAATGCATGGTTGTGTGCGTGTAGTGTTTTTTCATTAATTTAATGTACATATTTCTAAAGCATATTTTATAAAAATATTAGGATTCGCCCCTCCTTCTCCATATAAGCCTTTACTGTGCCAAATTTCATACTCCTCCGTCCGCGCAATTTTCGTAAAAAGGGGTCCAAATATTTTGCTTCACGTAAGATACCTATTGGTCACGGGTTGACTCAACCCGTTAAGTCAACCCGTGACCACGATCGACGATACAAGTCGGTCTAAACATCGGGCAATCAGTTGGTATTTATTATCTTTTAAATACATTATCGTGAGTAAGACCCGTTATCTAGCATTATATTAAGTATATATGTGTACAAATCGCGATAATCTAAAAACGTTTTAGCACGGTACATGCTCGCCTTCCTACTAAAGATGCCTCGCTTGCCATATTCTATACGATTCATACATATAAATAACAACTGCATAGGTGACACAAATATGAAACATATATTGTTGAACTGACGGTATCGTCTGCGCTCGAAGTCGTCCATCACTTCACATGAATATTAATTTCATCTTTAGTAGAAACTGGAAGCGCAGTATGCATCTTTGTAAACCATATTATAGACTGAACGCAGTTTATAACCTTGAATATAGAATTTATGTATATAATGTAGTAGTGCTACTTAACCTTGCAAGTCGTTCGACCACTGCACTGACGAAACACATTATATGATACGTTATCCATACAAAAAGCAATGATAACCTAAATGGGAAGACCTAAACTATAACGTAGAGGTCTCGAGTTAGATGCCAAGGCATTGAGAGCAGCGATAGCTCAGTGGGAAGACCAACAGACTGCAATGCAGAGGGTCTCGAGTTCGAACCCACGTCGCGCACCTCTGACTTTCGGAAGTTATATTACTTTTCGAAATTATGTGCGTATTGAGTGACAATTGAAGAGCAAAATAAAAAAAAAAAGATCTCGGCTGCCATGAACATCTATGGCAGTCGTTATTGGGTAAGTGGACACAAAGACAAGACACAAGAAAAAGCCTGTACCCAACAGCAGACATTTTATATATTATTATTTTTTTACCGCTGCTTAGTATGCAAAGAATTTCAATGTAGGTATCAATCTATATTTTACTATCTAAACATGTAAGAAGAAGCTTATCTACATGCATAATATAGTCTTCATCTAGGTGGCGTATCAAGATAAAACATGTACCAGATTTTAAGTTTGTCATCCAGAAATACAACTAAAATCTTAACACGTTTTTGTACGATGCGCGTACTGATATAAAGACAGACAGATAGACAAACATTCCACAATAATTGTTGCTAATATAAAGGCCACTCATACCGGTGTATAAGCTCACACAAGGCTTATATTGTATATTAATAATACTCTATCGCAGCACGAGCGACCTCTTCATTAAAAATTAAAATATATTACATGGCATTACAAGCGTTGAAAGCTGATAAATGTACAACGTTTGATACAAACAAATTGAAGTCCACTGCGCGTATGATGCGATGCAAGACATAATGTTCGGCTAAAGCGGAACTAAAGCGAGTGAAAAGCTTTTGACAATTCAGAGGGTGCAATGCAACTAATTATGACAAAGCTAGTGAGGCGCATAGTTTTATTCGAATGAGAGTCGAGAGCTGCTGTACACAATGTAGAACTACTATTCATAATTAAGGACTCAGAGTGCACATAAATGTTGTCATCTCATTTCAAATTAACTGGAATGTAATTGTGCTCATGGCTATTCAAAGCAACTGTAGATTTCTACTTAGCTCAATAATTTGTTACTTAAACCAGAATTCGAATTTGCATCGCCACTCCTGTTCTGCTGCGCCACATATTGTCTCCTCCAATCACACACGGCACACATTATGTATGCAAGACTCAGAACCATTAGGTTTTGAGTCTTGGTGTATTATGTGTCTGGTAATTGAATGTTTTTTAAATAATCCGTCGCAGTAGAGAGCTCTCTAAAGCGGTTACTGACTTTTTAACAATAAAAAAGATTTCGGTCTATTTTGAGGATACATTTTTCTCTTCAATCCCACAGTATTTATAATTAGTGTGTCAGGTGTTACAAATATGCAACAACAATCACAAGGAATATGCAATCCGATATTATACATTATAAATACCTAACCACCATCAATCATTACAATCACACTCTCAAACTGCGTATAGTATCAATTACTAAGTACTATCGACAACCATTAAATGTTGTAAAGACCAGCAAGCAAGCTTTGCGTGTTAGCAAGATTTAAATAATGAAGTATTTCTCATATATACAAGAAATTTGCTTTGTCTCAATCAATAGCAGAGCTGTCTTAGATAATATAAATATCTCTCGTATTTTCTTAATAAAATATGATCCAAAAAATACATTTGCAAATATAATCTAAATTTTAAATAAGGTTGAACATGAAAACATCATTAGGTACCCGTTTTTTAAAACATAAAACTTTGATGTCTTCGGAATAAAATATTAATCTGTTGTGCAATTTGTAAAGGTTCTGCTTTACTAAAAGTTTTAAACGTTTTAAGATTTATATCTTTATGAGTTACTTATTTTACGAGATAAGGATTCATGAAATCGAATTATAATATAGCTTCTGATCGTGGGTTTTCCTTAAAATATTACTGGAATAATAATAAAAATAATTTATTTTCTCACCACAGTATAAACATCATTTACATTTAGTAGGTTACACAATTTAATAAATTGTATATTGTCGGAAGACAGGCTACCAGGTTTCTACCTCTTAGACTTCACATCATATTATATACCTTTTACATTAGTTTGCAGTAAGATATTTACTACAAAAATCGAAATAAATTAAATTAAAAAATAATACAGTAAAATTAGCGTGTGCGTATGTTTGAGTGTGTGCGTGTTGCGGAATAAATATATTCTAAGTGTTATTCCAAGACTATTCAATTTGTGTGCCATTGTGTATTTATTTGTGGTCAAATTCCATGGCCTCTACTTAAAATTTTCTTACACCGTATTATTTTGTTCTGGCATATCTTTGCACCACAACTAACAATATTAAAATTTATCTTTTTTCCTTTAGCCCCTACGTCCCACTGCTGTGTTATATCGCATTGCTGGTTATTTCCATCGATATTGAATTCCCCTGTTGTTAGCGATCTCCTGCTTGTGCCTTTTGAAGTATAGAAGTAAGGTTTTACGTGTTCATACACTTGGTTCAAAAGTACATATCGTTTTATGTATGCGTCACCATACGAGGTTTCCATTATCGTATGAGGAAATTGTTTGGAAGGTACAGCATCTGATTAATGTCACGAACGTGAGCTCATGACTAAATGGTTTCCGCGAAGGTATTCTGATGTGCCTGCGTAAGTATTTTATGTGTTTTTGTTATATGTTTGTCATCTTTGAATAATTAAATTTTAGAAGAGTACGTCATTAGATATATTTTAGGAGGTTACCACCAATTCGGGTTACAAATTACTCCTGCCAAGAATCCGATCAAGACACGTTGAACGCTTTTCCTCATTTAAAAAGTATTCAGTAGGTATATTGTATGGAGATTCCGAATCTGTTCCAACAAGCATATACTTGATTCAAGTATTATTTCTCAGACACGCTTATAAACATCGCTTTATGGAACTTATGCCAACGTACCTCTGTTTATTTTTTAATAAAAATAACGAAACTGTTCCTATTTTACAGTATATTGTGAAGATTAAAACTAAGAGTTTTAATCTTTAATATTCTACAGAAATTGTTTCCCTATTTATTGTTAGTGACTTCATTCACGTTTCATAAATATAAGTAAACCTCCCTCTTAAATTAAGTTACATATTTATAAAAATTAGTAAAATGGTTTTACCATATAAGCGTATCATAACTTTCATAATAAAGCCGTTATAGAGATTTTGTAAGTGCAAATTTAAAGCTTAAGATGTTTGATTTTTATAGCTACATACCTATCTACTTTAATTGTCAATCTACTTCCATAATACACGTTAAAATTATGTTTATAAAATTCTCCAAACATCATCGTTTGTTCTTGATAAGCATTGCGCGAAGCTTTTTAAACAACGCTTATCTAATCTTTAATATATTATTTATTTCGATTGTAAATCAAAACGGTTTAATATTATTTATAATCGGAACCCTAATAAAACAAAATGCCTATAATAAATGGATAAACAAATAAAACCACTAGACCATAACTCACTGTACAAACATTTTTTGTGAGAAGATAGCCGGGTAAGTAAATATTATTGTCGTTTCGTGGTTTTATGTGATTTATCACCTCGGCCCTAGATATAATGTATAGGGCTGGCAACATAATCACTGATAGAGCGAATTTTTTTTTTTACAGACGACCGTTTCACTAGGCTTCGTGCCTTGTATCGCGGTACTTTACAACATTAAATAATTGTATATAAAGTATACGTAGACTCAGAACAATAATTTGTAGCTTACTTAAATAATTGTCCCGTGTAGGATGAAACCCTCAGCGCAGTGCTAGCACTCAGTTACTTGCCACTAGTGTCGAGACGACTACTAAAAGTACTGCGCTATGCATCCTTGTATCTTTTGACTTTAAAATATACAATTAGAGGAAACAATACATTTATTGTTCAAATAATTGTTTCGTATGGGATTTGAATCTATACAGTCATATTTAACTTAAGCTTAATAAATGGAGATATTAATTTTACTGTCCCTAGCATGAAGGTGTGTCTGTTTCTTCTTTAGTCGGCCTCAATGGCGTAGTAGTTAGTGTAACCGACTGCCAGGTCTGAGGTCGCGGGTTTGATTCCCGCACAAGTCAAACATTTGTGTGCATGAACATGGATGTTTGTCTTAGTCTGGGTGTTTCTATGTATAATATGTATGTATTTACAAAAAAATATAGTACATACGTATGTTTATCCATTGTCTAGTACCCATAGTACAAGCTCTGCTTAGTTTGGGCTAGATGGTGTTGTGTGTATGTGATAGAATATTATATTATAATATTATTTCTAAATGATCAGTTGATATATCTTTGAATCTTGCGCATTGATTAATCCGTGCAATTGACATTTAGCTTGCTCTTTAAAATTTCAGTATTATTTTTTTGTTATACAAACAATGCAGCCCACAAACTTGATGGTAAGTGGTTATAATACAGTATGCAGTTGCTGTTGGATGGCTGTAAAGGAATGGGAGAGTTAGGTATATGAGGTCCTGGAATTCTTACGCCGCACAAAACGCCGCAGTTCTGCTAGTATTATTTCATCAGTTTTCTACTTCCGACAAGAGAGTGTTTTAAAGCCGGGTGAGCCAGCTCATTCATATTGTCACCTATGATGAATCCCTTTATTACCCGTGTTATTACCAATCTAACTACTAGTAGTAACACCGGTAATTGAATTACCCTTCTTACTGCTGAAGTTGAAAGTTATTAGAATAGCAATAAAAAATAGCCCGTGTTATTTCCGTAAAATTAAAATAACATAAGCACAATAAAATATGACGAATTTGTATTTTAAACAGAATGTAAGTATTATGCTGATGAAAAAATTAACATGAAATTAATTAACCAGAAAAATCAACATAATTTCTCGAGGGGCGTGGCCTACTGACATTTCATAGCGAGCTCTTCCATTCGATCTTTTTCTTCTGTTTAATCTCAATTATACACACACACGAATTTACACAATTATTTCACTAGTATTTTAAATAAACTTTAATACAAATAAATGAGCATGTAATGGATCTTATTGCTTCCTATCAAACGGAAATTAAATAAAATGGATACCCTCTTACAGGAAATAAGGAAAGTTAATAATGAATAGAGCAAACAAATTTGCTTCGGGCACGCCACGATCGTGGCGCTAAGTCCCGTGTTTGAGGAGTGGCTGGAGAGGCGGCATGGCGCCCTCGCCTTCCGGCTGACACAGGTAATGACTGGCCACGGTTCCTTTGGCAAGTTCCTTTGTCGCATGGGCCGGCAGGAGACGCCCGGATGTCGCCCCTGTGTCGTGTCCGTCTCCCCTTTAGGGGGGAGACAGTAGGGCTTTTAAGTGAGAAGTGCCTACTTTGGGTAGGTCTTTTTGTGTAGTGGCCTGTCGTTTCATACGGCGAGCCGAAACCTCGGCGGGATCGCGACCGTATGCGAAAGTGATTCGCGCGGCCCCGTCGATAGCGGTTTTGTCGAGGAACACTGTGGTAGGTTTAGTCGGTATTCCGGGAGGTCCATTTTCATTTCAACATCTTTATTTACCACGGTGAGTACGACATAACCCCTCCGCCCGCCCCCGCGGAGGGGTATACGGCAATGCATTCCAAGACGAAAAAAAAGAAAAAATAACACTTTTGCTTATTAATGGTTATCTATGTATATATTAATACGTGAAGCAAAAACTTTGAACACCTTTTTACGAAAATTGCGCTTTTTACGAAAATCGAGTAGTTAAAGTTTATACGGCGAAGGCGTGGCGAATTCTAATATATTTATAAAATATGCATTAGAAATACATTAAATTAATGAAAAAACACTACACGGACACAACCATGCATTTGACACACGCAGTCGAAGCGCGTTCGCAGTATTTCGGCATGGTTCGGCAGATGTCGGACAATTCTTTGTAACTATGGTTACATACCTAATTCCAATTTCGCGGTATTGGACATTAAATTTTAAAAGTTTATCTATACGAATAAGCTACTTATAGTAAAACAGAGTACCGTATTTGGTTGGTGCTTATTTACAGTAACTGACTATTACTATGAGTTTATAGACTATTTATATTATAATATATTTACGATACTTATGCGGTTTTTACGGTTATTTTAAATTAGCCTAATTAATATAATAATTAGTATAGCCTTGGCATCTAAATGAAATGTGGTTATTAGGTTATAGTTATAGATAATAAAACCTTAATAACGATCAAATTTAAAATTAAAGTCAATTATGGTCGAATATCGACTACTTGGCGACCACTAGTGAAAATAAAACTGCTAATGTTGAATCGAATTGTATCTCTTGAAGATATTTTTTTTTAATGTTATTATTTTCTACGTAGGTACTTACTACGTTTAATAACTCGTTGTTACAATAATCTCGGTGGCGCAGCGGTAGTGGATGCGTCTGTTTGGCATATCGAGGCTTCGGGTTCGATGCCCACGACGAGCAAAGAGTTATTGAGTCTGACTGATAAGAAAATTTTAGTAGTGGTATGGAGTTTGGGAATATGCCCGATACACGGTAATGGCGTTCTCTATGCCGTGCGATCTCTGACTATAGTTGACGAACTCTGGGCGTCTTATCTACCTCTGCCTACACTTTCCGCCTACGTACATATCGCATACTTAATAAAACAGCGACTTAACTCGAAATTTGGAAGTATGGCAATTCGAACTCTAATCTTGTGACTGTAAATTCTAATAATATATTCGTATTAAATTATTGCAACAGAGTACAAATTAGTTTGATCCAAAATACTCAGATAGGTCTCTGTTTTATTAAGAATGCGATATGTATTGTTATAACGTTGACGTCTAAATAAAATCAGTGTATATTTTAATTCACATATAACTATTATTTATATAATAGTAAATTTACATCGATCGTTTTTGACGTCATCACACAAACTATACATTTTTAAGTAACTCTGTAGTACTCGACATAAATAAACCATCTGTAAATCTATACATAGAAATAGATTGTTCGTTCCCTCGATCATGCTAGCGAAGAGCAAGTAACTAAGTGGCCACCGACGCTCGAAATAGAAAGTCGATTTGGCTGAAAAGGCACTCGCTATTTTAAGCATCATCGGTCTAGAAAATTAAAATCCAATCACCAATAAAAGGGGAAAAATCGACAAACAGACAGCTATTTTACCTCCTTTTAATTTAATTTTTACAATGTCATTGCATTTATAGTTTATAACATACATATACAGGATGTCCGGTAATTAATGGATAACCTTGAAATGTCTTATAGTAGAACTGAAGGCCGTCCAGAA
Organism: Catocala nupta; assembly: GCA_963675205.1. Lineage (NCBI taxonomy): Eukaryota > Metazoa > Arthropoda > Insecta > Lepidoptera > Erebidae > Catocala > Catocala nupta. The sequence goes on from OY776097.1 coordinate 3,323,111, forward strand.
AAAATGAAACAGAAAGAATAAAAAAATTAAAAAAAACTTAAAAAGTGCAAGCTATATAAGCATAGCATACTTTTGACTGTCTATCTATTAGCATAATTAGTGTTTAATAATAAAACAATAAAAAACCGATAAATTTCATTCATTTATGGTCGTAGTATACATTTTATTTCATATAGGATAGATTTTATTTCATATTTTTTTCTGAACGGCCATCAGTTCCACTACAATACATTTCCAGGTTATCCATTAATTACCGGACACCCTGTATAATGGCTATAAAAACATATGTTTTTGAGGATCAAATTTTTGGTTTCGTGAGGGGATCGAACATAAAACTCTTGGCATAATGGCAGAGGTAAAGCGACTACTCAACCACTACGGCTTTTAATATCCATGCAGTCATAAAGGTGTAGCCAAATACTTAGAAGTATTTCTATACTTCTAAGTATTTGCCTAGCTAGAGTCTTCTGGTCCCAGGTAATAAGGGACGAGTTTATTAACCTCTACTGAATGACAATACTTGATGCAGTGCGGCTACTGAAAATTTACTTACAGATAAACCCATTATGACTTTGCCAACCTCGGAATCAGAAACCACACAATAACATAAGCGCCAACTTTGCAATATTGCAGTCTTTACTGGGTGATTTTTAAATCGTATAATTCCTTTTAACCACGCATTCTACTGGTGATATAGAATAACCCTGACCATATATTCTTTTAATTAGAATTATGGTTTTGGATAAATTAATGTATCGATTTTTTTCACGAAATGGTTTCGGATACATATGTTAACCACCCGACACAATCTTAATATTTTACTAATTTAAAAATAATAACATAACAATAACCGCCGCATAAAGGACTGCTTGTTATTATGTACGACATTAATTATTGATAAGTTATTTCATTTTAATTAGTAAAAAATTAAAATTGCCCCGGATGGTAAACATATGACTATCTGACACCATTTCACGGAAAAATTATATAAAAATTTTTCAAAAAAAACTAATAAATAATATATGGTCAGGGTTATTCTATATCTACTACCAGTAGAATGCGTGGTTAAAAGGAATTAAATGATTTCAAAATCAACCTGTATATTAAAAAGTTTAAAATAGTCTAATTATTATTATAAAAGTGAATGTGAGTTTATTTGCTTGTAACGCTTTCACACCGTAACATGAAATTTTACACACACGTTATCAGGGGAAAATAGGTTAGGTACCTTTCATCCCGAAAAAGTTCAATATCCAGTATTTAATACATTATAAATGTGACAACCCTAAAGTGAATAAAGAAAGCGGCAATGACGAAGGATATTTATGACACAACTAGTTGCAACAATTGATAAGATTTATCGATATTTTATATGGCGTTAGTTTGTCAACTATGATAGTTCTTGATATGGTTATAATGTATATCGATTCATGGCTCTTTTCGACGGTTCTCTATTGTGTTACCTAACTTTTTTATCCATAATCTAAAGAGACTTATTTTTTTGTCCTAATCATCATTTGTCCGAATGATAACTTGCCCGAACTTAATGTCACATAATATCACATGCCATAAAATTGAAATCCCTAAATATAATATGTCCTAAATTTGTTTGTCATAAATATTACAATCAATAACATACAAAAGAATTAAAACCGTTTTCAATAAAAGTTACAAGTCCTAAATTTAAACTATTTAATGTTTATCTATCCTAATAATGTTTTTAAAACTAATTTGTATTACAAAGCTTGGCTTTCATCACAGCTCCACCGCTGCGGGTCTCCGGCGGTCCCACCCATGCTAATCGTCGCAGACGGCTTTCGCTCACCACCGCAGTTTAAATATTTTATTAGCTTATAAATTAGTAAAATTCAATAGTAGAAGTAGTGTAATAGTTTCAAAATTTTGTAATACAGTGATAAATAAACAACGCGATAAAATCCGTATATAGCAGTTTAATTTCAATGATTATTCTGATATTTATTTCGCTGACTGTACCAACTTTAAATCGTAAAAAGCTATAACTCTGCCACGGCATGGCGATGTCAAGTGTTCTACTAGCTACGAAAAGCTACGGAGCGCAACGATGTTCTACGAAACTCGTAGCTACCATGTTTCGTAGCGTTCATCATATTTACTGAAAGTTGGCCCACTGAATAAACGTGTTACATGTTTTGCAGTTTTAGTCTTAATTAATTAATTTTAGAATATCGAGAGGTATAATAAAGTGAATAACATTTTAAAAGACAAATATAACTACAGTTACAGTTGTGAAAACATTATTATAAAATAAATTAGAAGCAACGTATTAATATAATAATTTTCAGTAAATATAAAAATGTATTTTGGTATTAAAATAAACCTCTGTCAACGTACCCAATATTGTGGCTTCCGACAGGTGACAAATGAGAAAATTTGAGGTATGATAATATTTATGCATGTTTATTTAAGCGTGGTCTTCAACGAATTTTATATTAATGTGACTGGATAGGTATTGTGTACAAATTTATTGTGACACTAATACTGTTAACAATTGTATAGAGGTCAGTTGGGACCTCCGTGACTCTCATGCATCTCAGTTATAGGCTCGGTCACGACACAGGAAAATAGTTTTTGAGACAAATAAATATTCTTTAGGCTCTACATGATCCTTAGTCTATATCCATGGCTTCTATGTTTACAAAGTCTTCACTAAAGCAATATGACTAATGTGAAAATCGTATTACTAAACGAAAATCAATAACAATCTTACGATAACTAACATAAACCATATATAGTATGGCGAGGTGTTGTTGATTGGGCATATTATTCCAATCCTTCTCGATAACGCTTTAAGGATATTTTTGGACAAAAGTATATAGCAAGCTCTCAAAGCTACACCAATTTAGTTTTATATAAAAATAGACAGAAGAACAAATATATAGCTTACTAAAAAGGTATTCAATTCAACTTTGTGGCCCCACAGTTACATTCTACGACATAATAGAACGTGGCAGTCTATGAGACGTAGACTTTAGTATTTCAGAAATATATTACGTGAGAAAATATCGCATTATTTAACTTACAAAAGCAATGTAGTCCGTTGTATGTTGTTGTTTTTGCTAAGCTCGTTAGTAAAATTATTCTCATGCAATTCAAGATTTCCTCGATACAGGCTTGCCTAGTGAGGAAACCAAGGGCGATTTTGGTAATGCAAATTTCAAAATATATGCAGTAACATAGGGCAAATATTGGTATTGATGTATATTATAGTATTAATATGTAGTAGCGGTCGCCAAGTGGTCGAAATTCACCCATAATATATTTAAATTTGAAATTGTATCGTTATTAAGGTTTTATTGTCTATAATTATACCCTGATAATCACATTTCATTTAGTCACCTACTCCACATACATGTATGTAACCATAGTTATGAAGCATTCTACGAAGTCAACCGAACAATGCCGAAATACTACGAACGCGATTCGACTGCTTGTGTCAAATGCATGGTTATGTGCGTGTAGTGTTTTTTCATTAATTTAATGTATTTCTAAGGCATATTTTATAAAAATATTAGTATTATATTATATTCCGAAAATTGCGCGGATGGAGAAGGAGGGGCCCTTCTCCATCCGCGCAATTTTCGTAAAAAGTGTTACAAAGTTTTTGCTTCACGTATTAATTTTTAGATTCTGTGGCACTTTTTGTTACCGTTGTTTGAATACTTGTAAAATCGTCCGTGACACAAAAATAAAATTCAGTGCGGGAATTGTCTTTGTTAAATCAGAAAGTTTATTGGTTTTGGTGCCAAAACTGTGTTTTAATCAAATGTTCAAAATCCCTAATCAGATTTTAATATGGTTTTCATTGTTTGGTAGCTCTGGTTTAAATTGAAATTCAAAGTCGTAATAATCTAGTATATATATATATATATATATATATTATCATTAAAGCGCAATGAATAATATGAAGCTTACATAATAATATAGCCAGGTATCTAATTAATATTCATAGTTTAAGGAAATTCATTTTCATCTTCATTCGTATCCTTTATATTCAAGTTTGTGTATAAATTGAAATTAATGAATTTTGACTTTTTTATTGCATACAGTTCCAGTCTCCGTGTTATTACAATGTCTTGACAAGAAATCCAAAACACATTTTACCTGCAAATCGAAGCTGAGATTTCTTGTAATGCGTCAAAGTAATTTACTACCCGCCACTGTGACAGATAGCTTTTGAAGTTATGTTTCTACGTAATCTTAATCGATTTCGAACACTTCGGTTATTTGCTTCGAACGTTGTAACAAAACAAGCTCTCAAAAAAAATCGCTGTCATGAAAATATTTAATAACTCGATCACTAATTTATGTTTCCTTTAAATTAATTAATCGAATATCTCACATATCGTGAGATCGAAAATCAAAGTCAAAATATCTTTATTCATTTAGGTCACAAAGTAACACTTATGAACGTTAAGGTACACTAACTAAAACTATAATATGAATTTACAGTTAACTGTTGCCACGTTCAGCACAGCTAAGGCGTAGAACCGATAAGAAGATCGGGCAAGATACTCACAACCACTCTTTTTAATCGCCAATTTTACAATGCTGATTACTTTACAAATTATATCTGTAAGGAATTGCAACCATTATACCATTTGACTCTGAATTGAATATACAATATAATCTCTTTTTCTACTGAATTGAATACACTTAAGCTTAATTTTTTAATCATGTAAAATTATAATAACGTAATATTTATCCTCTAAGTAAATTCTATCTTTCAGTAATTTTACATAGTAGGTTTAGTTTCGCAATACATCGTCATGTTTTGAGATTGAATATTGTATTATGTTATATTCATACAAAATTCATATAACCGTAGCACTTTTATCTCGTAGCACTTCGTAGCATTGTAGGAGAGCGTAGCCGTCTCGTAGCACTTATTGCGTATTTGACTTATTACGCGTAGAGGTGCAAACTTAGCAATGACGTTATCATATTAACTTTAGAAGTAAACTTCTCGCATCGTAAACTTGGATGTGTGCAAAGAAATTCATGTACAGTTAGCAACAAAAGTTAACATTGCTTTTTTATTTTTCTTGTTCCGGTAGTAGCTTTTTATTTATTAAAGAAATTCTCCCATACTAGTTATATCATGGAATTACGACAGATTTCAAAGACATTAAAGCAACCGTAAATTAAATATACTATTTTAACGATTTGTATATAAGAATTTTTTATTCATTATAGCAACGCACCTCACCATTTGACAGACAACCTTTTACAGATGCAAATGCTTTGTACTGCTAAAATTAATATAATTATTTATAAGCTTACTTTGTAATAGCGTACTGTTTCAGTGATGTCCCGTTTTTTATTTATATTTCTTTGTACTTTACGCGAAGTTTTGAATTTGATTACCGGTATTTTTTTATTAATACGGAATTTCTAAACATTTTAAGGATCTTATGAGAGAGTTTCTACAAAATCACTTAATCGTCAGCACATTAGAGAAAAGAAGATTAATAATAATAAAAATAATAATAATATTCTACCACATACACACAACACCATCTAGCCCAAACTAAGCAGAGCTTGTACTATGGATGCTAGACAATGGATAAACATACATATATACTTTTCTTTTGTAAATACATACATATTATACATAGAAACACCCAGACCAAGACAAAAATCCATGTTCATGCACACAAATATTTGACTTGTGCGGAAATCGAACCCACGGCCTCAGGCGTGGCACCAATGGCTTTAAATAACGTCTCCATAAAACGCTATTCGGCTCAACGATGAACTGCCATAAAACTGAACATTTAAATAAACTTCAAAGACACAGCTTTTACCAACGTTATCTAATTCGACCGACCTATCCTCTAGTCTATAATCGTATTTGGGTCAAACGACCTCAGACAAAACCTAATTTCTCGCCGCATACACTGACATCGCGTTACCAAGGCTTTACAAACAGAAATAAATGCAGCAAAAGCGTTGAGAAGTTTTTGTACTTTTTTACGTAAGAGGAATTTACGTATCTCTTTTTAACGCTTTACTACGGTGAATACGACCTGGCCGGTGCATAAATTGAACTAAAAACTTGCATGATTGCGTTAATTTCTGTATATATTATACAGGTTGTCCAAAAATATAGTCCCATTAATAGTATTAAGCAGAAATATAGAGGTAGAACACCCTAGATGTCTTTGAATAAACCCCATGTATGTTCTGTGAGTTTTAGATTTTCAGTTACGAATATCAATTTGCCTTTTATTGTTATTTTCCCTATACTAAGAAATTGTTTGTCGTAATTACGAATTAATGAGATGGATAAATACTATGAATGCTATTGTTAAAACAATTGTGGTCGGAATTAATACATCTGCGCTATAAAACATGTTGATTTCAAAAATAGATTAAAATGGGCATCGTTTCAAATTCTCTGTGTGCGTTATAAAAATAAAGTCATTTGGGTGAAATTTGCTACTCGACTTATATACATACAGAGACTTACGTCAGTACTTTCTGAAAGAAGTAGATCAAATTTATGATACCAGCATTTCATCAGCTGTGACTCACATCAATAGTAACTTGTGCGACCCAGAAATCAAAAAGTACTATTAGCGGCGGCCAATATTTCGAGATCAATAAACAAATCCGTGAACATTTTTGAATCATAATCATGAGGTTTGATATAATAAGGCATATTGGACTAACAATATAAATTGCAATCGAATATAAAATGCAGGGTTCATAATAAGCTCCATGTTTTATTTATACATAATACCTAAACATCGCTAATACGTTGTAGTTTTACTTACTCTTTGATATATTGTATTTGTACCTTGCTCGAGCCAGGAATCAAACCCTGAAACTAATCAATCATTTTCCGCCGTACCAACTATATTTTAGCAATTGAGATTTAATCTTCGCGAATCAGTCAAAACTTAAACTTGGGTTACCTCAAGGCAGCATTCTGGGGCCTCTTTTGTTTCTCGTATACATCAATGAACTACCATACATAATTAAACACTTACGTGTTATGTAAGCTGGTGATGCGACGATATTTATTACAAACAGCGATTCAAATTAATTACAGCTTCGAAACGAAATAAATAATACATTATCAACATTAATTAATTGGCTTGAATCCCTCAACTTAAAAGTAAATCTCATAAATAAAAAGATGCAATTTAGGAACTATAAAAATAAAACTTTAAAGTTAAACATATGTGTAGAAAATACTGTAATTCAAGAAGCTTAAGATATGAATTTCCTAGGAGTTGTAATTGATCAACATTTGAATTGGAAAACACACATCGAAAAATTAATAAAATATATTATGTGACTGTTATGCATTATCAATACTAGCAAAAACAACAAATGTAAATGTCACCAAAAATGCATACTTTGGAAATGTCTATCCTTTGTTATTGTATAGTATAATATATCGGTGCAATTCGACTAACATTCAGTTCACATTTATTTTACAAAAATAGTGAACAATATGTAACATACGTAGTACAGAATCCCTAAGAAATGATTTTAAAATTAAGAGGTACCTTATCCTAACCAGTATATAATTATCTTCTAGAATTAAGCCTATTTGTTAAAAATCATTCTCAATACTTAAGCTTTAAGTCTATTTCAAAGAGCAATATTTGTAAAAAGTATAAGTACAATATTAACCTACCTACAATAAATAACATGATATACTATAAAAGCACTTACATTACCGCTATTCGTGTATACAACAACCTACCAGTATTTAAAAATAATTGAATATAAATAAATTTAAAATTACGTTAAAGAAATGGTTGTATGATATAATGTATTTTATAATTTAAACAAGTTGTGACTTATTTTATTTTTCATTTATGTTGCATGTCCAATATGGATAAATTGTTGAGTCATATTATAATAAAAAATATTGTTTTACGAATAAGACCAGACATTGTACGCAGTTGAGCAATAAATAAATCTTTATCTTTATCATTATTTATGGACCGAATACATCAGAATTTAGACTTTTTAATAATGATTCTGTACGTTGTTAACAATGGAAAATGGAACTTCATTTTTTTAAACAGCTGACGGCAAATTATTTGTCCCGAGGCTTGAGTAGAAAACCGTGTTACCCATTTAGTTGTACTATGTTGTACTATATATGATACATATTTTTCTAAGTTTATCAAAGCTTTAGACTGACCCACCGGATTATTAAAGAAATAAACTTCATGCGAGACGAAAAAAATAAATCCTTTGCAGATTTACTATCTAGGTATAACTATTAATATTATTAAGTTACAGATTTTGTTTTCTTGTTTATTTTATTAGAATCGTGCTAATCTCTAGAGCTACTAGTAAGATTTTAACATTATTTTTGTATTAGTTTGTTCGTTTATTGTAGAAAACAGAACAGAACATCACGCTACGAGCCACTAGAGCATCAGTAATTTTAAACGTGGGTGAAACCGTCGATGTCGCGTAGTACACAATATAAAGATAAATATTTATATGACACATACACACACGTTTAAAGAGGAAGAAGGAACAACGAGATGCTCCTACCAACCTGGATTAGCTGTTGAGCTAGTAGAGCAGAGAGTTGTCTCTAAATACCTCTACACCCTATGGTAATCGTAATATCACTGGTGAATAACGTTATGTTGCGTTTCAAGTAGTACATCAATACATACACCCAAATATAGGTATAGGCTCACTCCAGTATATCTATGAAAATGTAGGCAATAAATTACCATTAATATAACCAGCTATTTCTTTAAATCGTACCTAAATAAATAGTTTGGGTAAATCCCAGAATCTGTGCAGTCAGTGAGAATTATCTGACAGAAAATTCGAGCAACAATTTGCTCGATCCGGAAATTTATTTTGAACATATGGACAAAAATATCTTCACTTACCTCTTCCCAGTTTCAAAGAATTAGAATATATGAAAATAAATAAAAACACTGTTCAGGGAAAACATGGTGAAATTTATAAAAATACGCACAAGGCTAGAGGTAAACGGTGGGGATTGTGCAATGAACTGAGAAACCTGCTTACGCTACATTTGCTCGCCATAAAACGATATTAAACTCAACCTGACGTACATTTCTCGTTACTTAATATAACTAATTTTCTGCTATGAATGATGCTAGAAAAAAGTTAATGTACTCGCGCCAACGTTGAATTATCTCGGTGATTTAACATCGCAAATCATTAATTGTGTCTCGCCCAGAGATAATACAAAGGAGTAATATTATCCACATTTTTCACAAGTCAAGTTTAAGTATGAAGATAAAAAGTATCTACTACTAATTATGGCATTTATGAAAATCTGAAGTTCTTGTCTAGCCTTAAAATTTGACTCAGACTATCTAACTCCAAATAATTTAAGATGGATGGATTTCATTATTTTCATGTAAAATATTATATAAAATCAATTTGCATTGTTTTATGATAATAATCTTCTAAAATGCTACTATTACTATACAATTTACTGCCGACTCTCAAGCGAGCTGTTTGGAGTCCGCCAGCCATCTCCAAGAACTCTGTCAGAGATTAAGAAAGTCGCCATTCAAGAATGGGACATGTTACCACAAGAACTACTGGATAACTTGATATACAGCATGCGTTCAAGCCAAGGGAGGCGTCATTTTGTATTAAATTTGTAAATAAAAGCATATTTATATATGAATAAAATTATATACTTGAATCAAATTTTCGTATTTCTTTAAATTACAATTTCACACAGATTATCAAATTATTTTTTTAAAGAAAATCTTATGGAGTATAGATGCTTTCGTATCAAAATTGTGTGATTTTAAATGTTAGAACAATAAATAATGTATTTGGGGTGCGAGTCAGAAAACCTCCCCGTGGTGCACCCTGGGCACCAGCAACAATGCTTTTCGTTGTTGCTGGTGGCTAATATTCTGACAACCGGTGCCATTTGTCGCGTTTGGCACCGGAGGCGGGGGGATGGACGCGAGTCCCATCCCCAAGCCGGAGGCCCTATTTTGGGCCCGGCTCTCCCAGTACCGCTCTGTTTTAGAGTGGACATGGGAGAGCCCCTTTGACGGGTTCGGCGTACACTCACCCTGCCGCTGAACAGACAACGGGGTCTCTTCTCGTCGTTCTGACGATTCTTTCCCCCTCTTTGTCCCCCTTTAGTTTTGTCCCCCTTTTTGGTTTGGTTCTGCGTCCAAATTTGTTTGTTTGTTGTTTTGTCCCCTTTTGTTTGTTTTGCCCCGTTTTTGTTCTTGTTGTCCCCCCCCTTTTTTCTGACTTTTGTCCCCGTTGTCACCGTCTGGCGCATATCGTAACCCCGTATTGTGCAGTGTCGTGGATCACGTCTCGCGGCTGCTGACGGGAGCGAGGGTCTTGGCTTCACCGCCCGGACTGCGAGGGAGTGGCCCTCTATAAAAACCACCCCGAATCTCAAGTTGCTGCCGCACGGCGAGGAGATGCATGGCTGATGGGTAGTTCAGTCACTAGTGCGGCCCCTTCAGGGTACCTGCCGTCCCCCTGAAGTATTAGGCTTGCCCGGGTATCGGGATCTCTGCCCGGGTTGACTTTTATTTCTCCCATACTCGTGGGTTTTGATATGGAATCTTTGAAAACAATTTAAAAAAAAAAGTCGTTAAGAGAAAGTAGGTCGCGCACGCCCAGTACTGCGCGTTCCGAAGAGGAGGAGGAGTTCGTGCGGTCGGAGCACGATAGTGACGTTGTGGAGATTACTCCGGTGGCAACACCAGAGAAAGCTCCACGAAAGCGGTTGCGGTCAGCGCAGGAATCGGAGTCGGACGGCTCCAGTGAGGACACGGCGTCTGCTGCGAAAGTGCCGACATCGCGACGTGGACGCGGTCGTCCGCCCACCCACGGTAGATACGTGGATCTGGGTAAGGCCAAGGCCGAACTTGCCGCCGCTTTAAGGAAGGCTAACAGCGAGGAGCGCACGTCCGAGGACAGCCTTATTGCTGCGGCTGCTCAGCGAGTCGCTACTGGAAGGAAGCAGCCGATTGTGGATCCGGATACCGATGACCTGCCGGTAGCACAGCTTAAGACCCGGCTTAGTGACGCTTTGGAAGCAATCCGCCTTGTATCCAAAAAGTCGAAGGGTCTTAAAGGCACATGCCAAAAGACCCTAAAAGAATCAATTGAGGCCATCAGGGACATTACGGAGGCCGTCTTTTGCCGCACGACGAATGAGGAAGTGCAAAAACTCCAGTCGGAAAATGCTCGGTTGTCGAAGGAAATATCCGAGCTCAAAAGACGCCAGGAGGAGTTCGAGAGGAGGCATGACCGGGGCGGGAACAAGACCGAGTCGGAGCTTGTGGCTCTGGTCCGTCAAGAGCTTGGCGAATTTCGCGCCAAGCTCTCTGTTATGGAGGGCCGGCTACTACGCCCTCCTCTGGCCGCAGACAGAGTCAGAATGCCTCCCCTTCCTTCTCCCCCAATGCCTGCGCCGCCAACATACGCGGCAAAATTAAGGTCCTCGCAGCCTCCTGCAATTGTTCCAGCAGCTAACACAACAGCTGTTAGCCGAAAGGGTAGGAAAAGGTCGCAGGCTAAGCAGGCGCCCGTAGCTGCCAAACGCCCTGCCGCTCCCAGCGTACAACCCGCAGCTGCCACGCGCAAAGCCGACGACTGGGAAGTCGTCGGCCAGAAAAAAGAGGCAGCAAAGAAGAGGAAGAAGGCGACCAAGAAGGCCAGGCAGGCGGCCAAAAAAGAGGCAAGGAAGCTCCAAGCCCCTCGCTCCACTGCAGTTGTCATAACACTGCAGCCGGCTGCCATCGAGCGAGGGACAACATACGCGGAGCTTCTCAAGAAGGCGCGGACGGCGATCGACCCCGGCAAGTTAGGGATAACGGCGGGCTTGCGGTGCCGGACAACCCAGACCGGCGCCCGCCTTATTGAAGTGCCGGGAGTCGCTAGCGGCGACCAGGCGGACCGTCTGGCGGAAAGTCTCCACCAGGTTCTGCAATCGGAAGAGGTCCGCGTCTCCAGGCCCCAAAAGTGCGTCGATTTGCGCATGACTCCATTACAAAAGAAGAGGTCGTCGCTGCCGTCGCCAAGACCGGTGGGTGCCCCGAAGAGCAAGTAAGGTGCGGAAAAATTGGACAGGGCCGCGCCGGAATGGGGACGGCCTTGATTAGCTGTCCCGTGGCCGCCGCCAAAAAACTCGCTGATGGTCGTAGAATCTTGGTGGGTTGGGTGTCGGCGCAGGTAAAAGTGTTGGAGCCCAGGCTTGCCCGGTGCTACCGCTGCCTATCCAGCGGCCATGTGGGCGTCAAGTGCCCCTCACAGGCTGACTGCACCGGCCGTTGCTTCCGTTGCGGTCAGCCTGGTCACATGGCCGCTACGTGTGAGGCCACGCCGCACTGTATTTTGTGTGCGGCGGTGGGCAAACCGGCAAAGCACCGGGCGGGTGGCAAGGAGTGCGCTGCCGCCCACAAAAAGTTACCCCCAAAGTCGCCTGCCCCATCATCGGCAACAGCAAGGGTCGCCGCTCCCGCGGTCGGAGGGGCGGAGGTTAGTATGGAGACGTAATGTCTCCACGCCTCCGTCTCCTCCAGAGTAATTTAAACCACTGCGCCAGGGCTCAGGACCTTCTCCTCCAGAGCATGGCGCAGTGGTCAATTCATGTCGCAATTGTAGCCGAGCCCTATTTCGTCCCCCCCAGGGCTGACTGGGTAGGGGACCTCGATGGCTCGGTGGCGTTAATTTCGCCGGCCGCCGCCGGCGCCCCGTCCTTCGAGAACATCGTCCGGGGACGGGGCTGCGTCGCAGCACTCGTAGGAGAAGCGGTTGTGGTGGGCTGTTACTTTTCACCCAACCGACCTCTCGCCGACTTCGAGGAGTATCTCCTCGAACTGAACGTCGTTGTCGCTCGAAGCCACCCTCGGCCCGTGCTCTTCGTCGGGGACCTCAATGCCAAATCCTCGGCTTGGGGTTCCGCGACCACGGACGCGAGGGGTGAATTGCTCGAGGAGTGGGCCGTTGAAAACGGCCTGCTAGTCCTCAATCGTGGGTCAGTGCACACGTGCGTGCGTCAGCGGGGCGGGTCAGTTATTGACGTCTCTTTTGCCAGCCCCGCACTAGCACGCCGTGTCCAAGGCTGGCGCGTCGTCGAGGAGGTGGAGACGCTGTCGGACCACCGCTATATTCGGTTCGACGTCTCCGCCCAAACCTCCGACCCCCCAGCCCCAAGGGCCCCGATTGGGGGCGGTCCGCGTTGGGCTTTGAAGAAGCTGAATCGGGAGGTCCTCCTGGAAGCCTCCATCGTTCAGGCCTGGGTGACAGCACCGGCCAGGCCTGATAATGTTGAGATGGAGGCTGAGTGGTTCCGGGAGGCCATAACGCAAGTTTGTGATGCGGCGATGCCTAGAGTGCCTTTAAACTTTACAGCTAGGCGCCGGGTGTACTGGTGGTCGGACGATATAGCCGACCTGCGCCACTCCTGCGTGGTGGCCAGACGCCAGTACATCCGGCTTCGTAGGAGGCGTCGCCGCCCTCCCGATTTTGACGCCAGGGAGGCGGAATTGTACGAGGTATACAGAGCGGCCAAGAAGGCCCTCAAAATAGCCATCAAGCGGGCCAAAGATCTGGCCCGCCAAGAGCTGCTGGGGACTCTGGACCTTAATCCCTGGGGGCGTCCATACCTTATGGTAAGGGGCAAGCTTCGCCCCTGGGCGCCCCCCTTGTCCCAGAGTCTCCGGCCACAGTTGGTGGAGGAGGTGGTGGCCGCTCTGTTCCCTTCACGGGCGGAGCACACTCCTCCGTCGATGGTTCCGCCTTCCATGGCGTCCAGCGCGGACTTTGACAACGACGTGGTTCCCGAAGTGACCCAAGTAGAGTTGCGAGCGGCGGTGTCGAGACTTCGCTCGAAAAACACCGCCCCAGGGCCCGACGGCATTCCAGGTCTTGCTTTGGCCCTGGTCCTCGAAGAGCTCGCGCCCCGACTTAGGGGGCTCCTCAGCGAGTGTCTAGTGCAGGGCCAGTTTCCGCGCCAGTGGAAGGTGGGGAAACTGGTCCTGATCAGGAAGGAGGGGCGCCCGGCGGACTCTCCGTCCGCCTACCGGCCCATTGTGTTGCTGGACGAGGTGGCTAAACTCTTCGAGTTTATTATCGCGGAGCGCCTCGTCCAGCGTCTCTCTTCAGTGGGCCCGGATCTGGCGGAGAACCAATATGGTTTCCGCCGCGGGCGCTCCACTATAGGCGCAGTCATGCGTGTGAGGAGCCTGGCGGAGGACGCGGTATCCCGGGGCAAGGTCGTCTTCGCGGTGTCTTTGGACATCGCGAATGCCTTTAATACCTTGCCCTGGAGTTGTATTAGGGAGGCACTCATTTTCCATCGAGTGCCGACCTACCTCCGCCGCATAGTCGGGGCATATCTGTCAGAGAGGGTAGTCGTCTACCCGGGTCACGACGGTTGGAGTCGGCGAGAGATGTCGTGCGGTGTTCCGCAGGGATCGGTTCTGGGTCCGCTCCTGTGGAACATCGGTTACGACTGGGTGCTGCGAGGTGCGCTCCTCCGTGGCGTCGGCGTCATTTGTTACGCCGACGACACGCTTGTCACAGCGAGGGGTAAGTCGCACCGGGCGGCGGCCATACTGGCGACCGCTGGGGTCGCACAAGTCGTTGGTCGTATCCGGCGGTTGGGCCTCGAGGTGGCCCTGTCCAAGTCCGAGGCCGTTTGTTTCCACGGCCCTCGGAAACGGCCACCTCCAGGGGCCCATATTATGGTAGGAGGGGTCCGCATCGGCGTCGAGTCAACCCTGAAGTATTTAGGTCTCTTGCTCGACAGCCGATGGGACTTTATAGCCCATTTTCGTCGTTTGGCCCCCATTCTTCGGGGCGCTGCAGGCGCGCTCTCGCGCCTGCTGCCAAACCTTGGGGGGCCAAACACCTCCTGCCGGAGGCTCTACGAGGGGGTCGTGCGGTCCATGGCCCTATATGGGGCCCCAGTTTGGGCAGACAACCTGACGGCCCGCAATATCTCGGTGCTTCGTGCACCACAGCGCGCCATGGCCGTCAGGTTGATTAGGGGATACCGCACGATCTCGTTCGAGGCTGCGAGCCTCCTCGCCGGATCGATGCCATGGGACCTGGAAGCGGCGCTCCTGGCGTCGCTCTATCGTTGGCGCCAGGAGGCACTAGCTCGGGGCGAAGGACCGGATCCTCCCGCTATCAAGGCGGCGAGGTCCGAGCTCCGCCAGGTCCTAGTGGCGAATTGGAAGGAGCGACTTGTGCACCCCAGTGCCGGGCACGCCACGATCGTGGCGGTAAGTCCCGTGTTTGAGGAGTGGCTGGAGAGGCGGCATGGCGCCCTCACCTTCCGGCTGACACAGGTTCTGACTGGCCACGGATGTTTTGGCCGGTTCCTGTGTCGTATACGCCGGCAAGAGACGCCCGGTTGTCACCACTGCGGCGACTGCCGCGACGTTATTGAGGACACGGCGCTGCACACTTTGGCGGTTTGCCCCGCCTGGTCATCGCAGCGCCGTGATTTGATCGCGGCAGTCGGATCGGTTGCCCTCTCGCTCCCGGCCGTAGTTCAGTCTATGGTCCGGAGTGAGAGGTCGTGGAACGCCGTCGCCCCCTTTTGCGAGGAAGTGATTTCCATCAAGGAGGCGGCGGAGCGGGAGAGGGAGCGTTTAAACCCTCTCCCCAACCGCAGAACCGGGCGCCGGAGGGCGCGAGATGACCTCCAGCCACCCTGAGGTTTGACCTGGGGGTGGCGGGCTTTGTGGGCCTGCCCGCCATCCGTTCAGCACCAGGTCCGAGAGGCGGCGTGCGTGTTCCCACGCGCGCCTCTGTTTCGTGTCCGTCTCCCCCTTTAGGGGGAGACAGTAGGGCTTTTATTTTTGAGTAAGTACCTATCTTGGGTAGGTCTTATTGCGTAGGAGCTTGCCGTTTCATACGGCGGGCCGGAACCTCGGCGGGGTCGCGACCGTATGCGAAAGTGATTCGCGCGGCCCCGTCGATAGTGGGTTTGTCGAGGAACACCGTGGTAGGTTTAGTCGGTATTCCGGGAGGTACAGTATCTTTTTAAAATCTTATTTTACCCCGGCGAGTCCGACATAATCCCTCCGCCCGCCCCCGCGGAGGGATATGCGTCATTGCATTCCCACACGTAAAAAAAAAAAATAAAAAAAATAAATAAATAATGTATTTATTAATTATATTTTGACACGAGAAAAATATCTCAACTTTTCTAAGTGAACGCGGACTTTTTTTGATGTGTGTATATAATAATTAAGGTTACTCATATACTATTAAATAACATTACTTAAATGTGCTAAATGGGCCGAACTAAGAAACAGTTTAGTATATTAACTTAAATGAAGTAATATTCAAAGTAACTCGCTGGGAAAACTTTAAATAGGTCCAAGGTTAAGTTAGCTAAGTTATGTCGAAGCCTCTATACGAACTTTTGAAACAATATGAAACTGAACCGTATTATATTTTTGCTTCAAACTTTTCTATTACAGCTAAGTTAGAAACAATGTTTCTCTATCGTATCGTAAGTTGTTAGACTTAAGTTGATATACTTACAAACTTACTTAAAAAGCGCCTGTCAAATCAAATCAGAAATAATTTATCCATTTGGAACACATATGAACGATGCTAGGTTCAGACAAGTAATTGAACCTATGAGATACATGCAAAAAGTGCGCCGCCACTCTTTAAATCGCCATTATATAATCATTTCAATATGAAATAGCATCAACAACATATATTTATATGGTGCTACAGAGATTATACCGTATAATTTGACTAACACAAATCTAAAAAAATCGTTACAGTTTAGCAATAATTGATGTGTTTTTTAAAAGATAGCATGGTTTGAGCTTGCTTACACGTCATAAAACAATGGAATTGCGACCGAGAGATCCTAAGTTCGAATCCCATTACCACCGATGTGAACTCATTAACACAAGCATTCCAGCTTATCTGGTAGAGTTAACAACTATATTAGTATATATTAAATAAGCATGAACTATTCTAATTTTAACTGTATTAGTAGTTACAAATTACTAAGAAAAGTGTTAACTTTAAAAAAATGGCTTTAATTACATTACAAATATATAATAAGTAAAACATTGTGTCACTGAAAAAGTCTATAAACATTGGAAGCGTTTTCCCCTGCACTTTCACTCATCCTGAATATTTTATGAACACCTTTATGTCCACTCAAGCCACGTTTGTATTTGTTTCTTAAGAGGTACACACACATATATGGTCTCACGACTGTAGAGCTCATAAGGCTGGCAATCTGTCGGATTGACCATAGGGAGAAAGAGTCAATCCGACAGATTGCCAGATTTAGTGCTGCTACCAAGAATGTTTTAATAGAAAACGGAGGGTATACCTATATATTTATTTGTTGGAATTAATTATTTACATAAGCAAAAGCAATAATCATAACTTACAACTTAACTAATATTAACAAATCTAACTACTTATACATAAAACAAAATGAAAAGGAACGAAATATAAACTATAAAATTTGATTTGAAAAATGGCTGGTTTAAGCTGCGTCGTAAAATTCCTCAACATCGCTGTCCACTGGGAAAGTGACCAAAAGACTGAAAGTATTACCACGTTGACTGGCAATGCTGGTTCCTTGAGGCAAGAAAAGTCCAGCTTTCTGGTCACGCTAAGCGTTGAGTAGCTGCTTAGAAATATCGCCGGCGCTTATATAATAAACCTAGTACTTTATCTACCGTAATACTTAAGGATAATCGCAACCTAGAGGGTCAATGGGACAGTCATATGACCACAATTTAATTCATATATAATTTGAAAACTCTTATAAAAGTCACGAACAAATGTATACCTTCTTTTTTTTTTCTCTTCTTCTTCTTGTGTGAATAGTGGCCAACCTGTTGTCTAGAGTTGTTCAAGCCGCCTCTGATATGGCTTAACGACTGCTGTCAATTTGGCAACAACCGGGACCGACTTTTTACGTGCCCACTGAAGCACGGAGACGCTCAGATGAACTACCACTAACCCATCACATAGTCACCCATCTATAGACTGACCACACCCAACGTTGCTTAACCTCGCTAATCTTTTACCGATCAGTAAGTGCAATTGGCTATGACTATGTATACCAAATAGACTTATACGAAATCTAAAATAAATGTATGTGTTATTTTATCCAAACAGTCGCCAAATCACTGAAAACCCAAATATTGGAGTTTAATTAAAGTTAGTTGACGACTTTCTGAACTCTTAGTATGTTTACAATATTTGTATTCGTGTTTTCCTGATCATCCTTACTAATATTATAAATACGAATATGAGTTTGTTTCTTTGTTTGTTACGCTTTCAAGCCTTAAATAGACGACCGATCATCATGAAATTTTGTATATACGTACGTTATCAGGGGAAAAGCAAAGGACAGGGTACCTTTCTTCCAGAAAAATATACTGTCACTAACCAAACCTACATTTTTGTGAGCGAAGCCGCGGGCAATATCAAGTTGGGTATAAATGTGTATTACTTATGATTAAAATATATGACGACAGTTTAGAATATTATATTCTAGATATTGACCGCGTCTTCGCTCTCTAGTTTGAACTTTGTTAATTAATTTTTATCCCGCAGAAATAGTACTTTTTCTCGATGACATATCTGGAAAGAGTTCTGAGTTTGTTTGTTTATTATGCTTTCACTAACTACTAGATCGAAAACCATGAAATTCTACATACTCGTTCGCAGGGGTACAGAAAAGGACACAGGGTAAATTTAATCTAGAAAAAAAGTACAGCTGCGTAGCTAGTGTTTTTATAACAATCTAAATGACATTTTGGTTTTACAAATAAAACTTTAATCACCGTTTACATAGGTCATTCTTATGTAAATTCACCTAAAATAATCTTATTTATTTTTGCCAAAAGTTGTATCTCAGTAATTGACATTTTAAATTAAATGTAAACACCATTTTCTTGGGTATACAGCTTTAGGCTATGGATAATATTAGTTTATTTAGTAAACTCATGCAATGTCGTTTAGAAAGATAATGTAATATCATCAATTCTTATGATGGTGTAATTTGCATTATATTTGGTTTTCGTGTCCCAATAATATGCTCACGAGATCCTGTGATTAAGCATTTCATGTTGTCTCTATCTGACTTTGTAGAGCTGTATCTTGACAATCATAAGTTGCCAAATCAGGCTTTTCAAAAATAAGCAGGTATATTTGTTATATTTTTTTATTTTTAGTTTGCTCGTCAAAATGGCCACACTCTGCCTGATGGTAAGAAGTCGTGTGGTCTAAGAGCAGTCACCTCCACATCGTTCTCATAGCAGCCGAGGCGATGTTGAGATCTCTACTTTGACGGCCTGAGAAGGTGCTTTTTCACGCCCCGCTTAAAGGACCCAGGATTGAAGGAAGAAGGAAACACGTACGTTTGGCAGAGGTATGAGGACCCAAAGTTATTGGTACGCACTCTAGTCGACTCCACCGTGTTAGGATGGCATCTGAGCCCAGCACGCGTTGTTCTGGATAGGAAAGGGGAGGGCGGTATAAGGTGGAATAACTCTTCAGAGCACTCCCCGTGGTATATATTATTATGGTGTACATAAAGAAAATAAATGTTTCTAACAGTAGTGGGATCTCCTTAAAATTTAACTTTGCAATGCTTTTCTATTTGCTTTATCGTAAAATATGTATTATACTTGTATATATTACAGTTTGTACGATATAACAAATAAGTAAACGGTCGTGATTATATTATAAAATGTCTAATTAAAAACCGTCCTGCTGTGACCTAAGCTCGCTGTAAGGACCCAAACTTGAAAATAAAATAAGCACATAATCCAAGTTATAAAAAACCTGTACTTTTCAATTAAATGTAGACTAGCATATGCCGTAAAATATAGAAAAAAAAACACCATGAAAATTTCAAAACAATAATATGATAATTATTGTTAGCAATTATAGGTAGAATATTATTATTTTATAGAAATATTTAGTTAAGTGTAGCAATGTAGAATCATTATTTGAATATGTTTAATTGTATCCGTTATTTTCTGTTGGCAACACTGATTTTGTTCGACTGCCCTACTATGCTTGATAGTATAAAACTAACGCGCGGAACGATAACGGGCAAACGTGCGTTGAGTGGCGATCGGATAAGTTTGGAAGTAAAAGTATATTAAGTGGCGGATATTGCATTGAATTAAATCAGGTATGCATATTGTCGGGCACGCCACGATCGTGGCGGTAAGTCCCGTGTTTGAGGAGTGGCTGGAGAGACGGCATGGCGCCCTCACCTTCCGGCTGACACAGGTTTTGACTGGCCACGGTTGTTTTGGCCGGTTCCTGTGTCGTATACGCCGGCAAGAGACGCCCGGTTGTCACCACTGCGGCGACTGCCGCGACGTTGTAGAGGACACGGCACTGCACACTTTGGCGGTTTGCCCCGCCTGGGCATCGCAGCGCCGTGATTTGACCGCGGCAGTCGGATCGGTTGCCCTCTCGCTCCCGGCCGTAGTTCAGTCTATGGTCCGGAGTGAGAGGTCGTGGAACGCCGTCGCCTCCTTCTGCGAGGAAGTGATTTCCATCAAGGAGGCGGCGGAGCGGGAGAGGGAGCGTTTAAACCCTCTCCCCAACCGCAGAGCCGGGCGCCGGAGGGCGCGCGATGACCTCCAGCCACCCTGAGGTTTGACCTGGGGGTGACGGGCTTTGTGGGCCTGCCCGCCATCCGTTCAGCACCAGGTCCGAGAGGCGGCGTGCGTGTTCCCACGCGCGCCTCTGTGTCGAGTCCGTCTCCCCTCTAGGGGGGAGACAGTAGAGAATTTTTTCGAGTGAGTCCTTTGGGTAGGTCTCTTGTGTAGTGGCCTGCCGTTTCAGACGGCAGGCCGTAACCTCGGCGGGGTCGCGACCGCATGCGAAAGCGATTCGCGCGGCCCCGTCGATAGTGGTTTTGTCGAGGAACACCGTGGTAGGTTTAGTCGGTATTCCGGGAGGTACTTTCCTATTATTCCATCTTTCTTTTACCCCGGCGAGTCCGACATAATCCCTCCGCCCGCCCCCGCGGAGGGATATGCATCATTGCATTCCCCCACGTAAAAAAAAAAAAAAAAAAAAAAAAAAGGTATGCATATTGTGTAACTATGTAAACTATTAATATAAAACATAATTATGTTACAATAATATTAAAGGAAATAAATACTTGAGAACTGATTCTAGAGTTTTCCTTACATTATAGTACTTTTATAATTATCCAATAACTCCAAAAGCTTTGAAGGATATCGATAAAAGATTCGCAGTCCTTGAATATCTTAAAAAACCTTTCAAACATGAATTACTGTTATCTTGCCGTTTGATATTCATATTTTATTAAGTAAGTACCCACTAGAAGTATTGGAGGATCTTTTTATTTTATTCGTAAGTCAAATAATATCAAATAAAATTATCTTCTTATGTCCTCTATTCGTCCTACTTAAAGTTCGGATTTTACAAGTAAGATTTAAAACATTGTTTTTACAGAACTCACAAAAAGTAATAATATTCCCAAAACCACATTGCAAGTTCAAATATTTAAATGGGCGAAATTAATATTCAATTTAATTCATAAGATCGATGATACATTTTTAATCTTAAATCTGAAGATTTTAGATGAGTTCTTTATTAATTTTAATCGTTCGTAATCAAGTTTTATTTTCAATTCTTCGGTGGCGATTTGTCAATTGATCCAGCAAAACCTAGTTATTACATTGGACAGTAATAACCAAATATACAAATTTACGTCCCTCTCCCACCGACTAAACCTACCACGTTGTTCCTCGATGTTACCAGAGTCGGCGATGCCGCGCGAATCTTTTTCACATGCATTGCACACTGTATGTGCTAACAATAGAATTGCAAATGGTTAATTTATATAACATTTTATATATATTTGGTATTTTATTAATCTACTTACATAATTTTTTGCAAACAACAATATTGTAACAATATAATGTTTTTTTTTACAGTTGAATCTCGTAGATATTGCCAGTTTAATCCGCTTAGTTTTAATTCTTATTATAATTAAATATGACTCAATGAATGCAATGTATCACAAAAGGCCCTTTGCCTTTTGTGTTACTTTATCTATTGTTCTAAGTATAATGTGTTGAAATAATAACTTATTATTTCAATACAATATTGTAATCGTACTGTAGAATCATTGTAACGATAAGTTTACGTGCATTTTGCGCTTGTATAATATGATGCTAGCAACTGGCGCGACCACATGCGCAAGATACTCGCGCGCGCGGCTTACATGCGCGAGTTAATCATACGTTATGTAAAACCCAGTAAGGTTTTAGAAAAGTTTGAAATCATACCCGAATGTTTACACTTATATGAATAAAGCAAATGCCAAATTGTTCTTGTAGACGACAAGCCATATTAATAAATTGATCCGTTAAACGTAAGTTAAATGTTTGTTAATTGTATACAATTTATGAGATTCTAATAAATTTTATTTAATAATCTGCGTGGTACAGATAATGTTAAGCTAATGCCTCAGTGTAAATTACAATTATTAATGAGCATAATTTTGACTTCTATTAATAGTTGAATATAAGTAGTTATGCACAATACAATAAATACCTATAACTACATGCGAAAATCATTCGGATGCAGTTATAATTTAAATTTAGAACATAAAATAACGATGTGTAAGTACGCGTCGCTATTTCTAATTCTAAATTCTAAATTCAAATAGTACTGTGCGCTTGCACATCGTCCAATCACTTTTTGGAAAAACCTTAAAGCTACCACTTACCTGTGTGTGTGAGTAGAACATGGAGAAGTTTGACACAATGACGGGTACAGGTAGCGCGATGGTTAGCACACCAGCTAACGCGCAAAGTGCTCCCACGAACATGCCGAGGTAGGTCTTCGGAGCAAGATCTCCGTAGCCTACCGTAGTCATCGTGACGATGGCCCACCACAAACCAAGTGGGATTGACTTGAATTGGTTGTCGGGGTTGTCCTGTAGGCAAAATATAATGTATTAGGAATGACTCCAGATCTTCTACAGCTGTAGTATGTGGTAAACAATTTAGGATTTGGAAACATTCTTCTTATATACGGATATTCCATTAGATAATATTGCACTATGGACTATCGCATTTAATGAACAAATGGAATATAAATATTTTGTGGCTAGTAATAATGTAATATATAAAAAGAGTAGTTCTGACTCTGACTGATTGACTCATCAACACCTAGCCCAAAACCTTGAACCTAGAAAACTGTAATTTTGTACAGGGACTACAAGTATTATAACTTAAAATAAGTTTACATTTTTTTACAACAAACTTAGGTATACCTTATCTAAATAATATAAAAAATCATGAAATAATAAGTTAGGAAATACAGGGCATTATCGCTTTAAAATTTTTACGTATACATAATGTATTATATTGTTTTTAACTACAGATTTCAATAATATTGTCTTCTGTTTACGCGAATGTTATTCATTAAAATTAAACTACTATATACGGATAATATCGCGTTATTAATTTAACACTGTACCTATTACATAATTTTGAAACTGTTACACTACTACTGCTATTGAATTTTACTAATTTAAAAGCTAATAAAATTATTAAAACTATAGTTTTAATAACTATTTATATTTAGGTTTACACTTTTCCCGACATTTCGGTTGCTTTCCAGCAGCCATGGTCACGAGGAGACGTTAGATTAAATTAATAAAATTCAATAGTAGTAGTAGTAGTGTAATAGTTTCAAAATTATGTAATACAGTGATTAATAATTGTGATAAAATCCGTATATAGAAGTTTAATTTCAATACAGCTTTCAAATTTGGCATCTAGGTAGATTTAAAGTTAGATATAAATACTAAAAACTTCTGTCAGGGTTTATTTCAGAATTTATGTTATATTCCGCCAAGTTAAGCCAAAAAGTACCTAATAATTAAAGTCCATGTGGCCGATGTTGCGAGGAAATGCTAGTTTGATACGTTACTTGTTTATAATGTTCATACCTGCGGTAAGCTGCTTACGGTTCATACTTGATTACGCGCGCTCAATAATTTACTTAAGTGTAATTACGTAATGTACTCTGATTGGTCTACATTGAATAGGCCTGAAGCTTAGCTGATCAAATGTGGGAGTGATACATCATTTTATGAGTAGTAGAGCGTCGCTGATTTCAGCATGAATGGGCCGGCTCGACCGGGGAAGGACTACCGTCTCACAGAATATCGACGTGAAATAGCAGTATTCCTGCTGTTGTTTTTGACGGTGAGTGAGAGTTCCAGAGGCCCAATCACCCCCTTCCCACCTTCCCGCTCCTTCTCCAACCCACTTCCTTTCCTAAAGGGTCGGCAACGCGCAAGTGATGCCCCTGGTGTTGCATGCGTCCATAGGCTACGGTGACCACTTACCATCAGGTGGGCCGTATGCTTGTTTGCCAACTTAGAAGTATAAAAAAAAAAAACTCCTTGATTTCTGCCTTTCAGAGAATAATACGAGCGTGAAACTATAATCTAAATTAAAAATGGAAGCCATTGTCAAATATTCAGTTATTATATGACTGAACGGATGGCGTAGTGGTTTATGTGGTCGCCTCGACACTGTCATCGCACCGAGTATTGTGGGATCGAATCCCACACGGGACAAAATTTTGTGTGATCCACAAATGGTTGTTCCAAATTTGGGTGTTCTTTGAGTCCGTTGTTTGAATCTTTGTAAAGTCCCCCGCGACACAGGAATAACACATAGCGCGGGAGTTGTGTTTAAAAAAAAATGCAATTCGGTGATCATACGAATGACCTGGATCAGCCATGTCCTTTTAAGAAGGAATCGGTGTGTTCAGGGTAGGGGTAAGATTAAGATAAACTAGGATGAAAGATTAAAAAGATCACTGTATTTCAGTACTACAAAGAGGTGAATTAATTCTAAAGGTAATGAGTCGCGCACGGTATGGATACAAATTGCGTACTAAACTAATTTTATATAATGAATAAATGATCGAGCGATACGTTGCGGTGGCGCAAGTATGCTGACACGACTTTATAGCTACCTAATAACCTATTGTACGGTGATTGACCCGTACATGCTCCCGGGGGAGAAAGATGGGGTTAGTAGAACTTAAGATTAATGGAAGGTGAAGCTTATTCTAGGATGAAGATAAAGTTGACATAAAATAATTAATAAATGATTACATGTCATTGGGTTAGTAGAAAATTCTAATAAGAGGTAAAATAAATAAAGAAAATTCACGAAGAGTCATAACGCAAGTCTGGCACAGAAAATACACGAAATATTGGCGAGGAAGCCCGATCTTCCTTTTGTAAACACTCACTAGATTGCGCTAATTGTTTGGGGTCACTTTTCACTAGTTTGCTAAAATGCCTTTTTTCCCTAGCCTCACACACATTCACAACACTTTCCGTAACACATTTGGGGCTCGGCAGTGCAACCGCTGCGGTCGTCGTTGGCGTATCTCGCGCAGGCTCCACTGTAGTCGCTGCGTCAGTTCCTTTTCGGGTTCTGTGCCTCCACTTTCTCCAGCAAAATAATATAGCAGCGAACAGGATTCCTAGTAACAGCGCATATGTCACAGCGTAATGGTGGACATCGTGATAGGATAGTTTGCTGCTCAAGGGCTCGCTCTGTTTCATAACCTCAATGCTTCTCTTTATAGCTTCAAATTGCTGCAAGTCTACAGAGATGTTAGAATCGTTTTCCTCTAGAGATTCTGGGATAGAGATGTTTAAGATGTGGTTTATGGAAGGTACCTCTGGAGCATCGACTTTAAAAGCAGTTCTGATCTGGTTTGACATCCTCCTACTGGAATGGATGAGCGAGCTATCTGTCTTTATTAGACAGCCTTCCCCAACACGCAACAGACCAGCAGCCGTCAGCCTTAGCGTAGTAACTTGCTTCTCACAGAAGAGTTTCATACGACATTCATTGCAACAGAAATAGTAGAATTCATTCTCCGAAGTTAGCTCCTTCCAGTCATTCTCGCAAAGAGAAGTAAGGGTTTTGCAAGTTCTCGTACCTGGGATCGTTTCACATAAGCTGTGATCGTCTTGCATAGAATGGATAGGTTTTCTGATATAGCACAACACGGTATCAGGATTCTGTTTCAAACATGATTGGAGTTCCGTCCCCGAGACCATTACATAAAAATCTTTTCTGACGTTGATAGCAGCGAACTCTGCGATAGGTTTTACGTTTATCATCTTGTTTTTCGAGATTCGAGGGATCGAGATAAGATTGAAGACTTCATAAAGGTCTCGTTCAATCAGAGGTATTCTAATTTCTATAATCAAGTATTTTTTAGAATACTTAGCTCTCACTTTGAGCAAGCTATACAAGTCGATCAAACGGAAGTTATCGACAGGAATAGCTAAATCTTGTGGTATCTGAGCAGCTATAGTGCTTAGTTCGGATCTCAACTGTTTTGGGGATAATAAATGAAAATCTAATTTACCATTGTAAATGTCTGTCACGGTGTCTAAGATCGAGTCTTGTATTCTTCGAAGGCTATACAACAAGTTATTTGCAGTAAATGCGGAGGTTATAAAATCTGTAGAAACAGATATGTTATTAACTTGCTGTGTAAGATCCAAGGTGGATTGTTTAAGATTTAAAAGTCTTTGATTTATCAACTTATGCTGCTTGCTAATGGTGGTTTCCATCCTTTTTATGAGATTAAATTCAGCTTCTACCACCGAAGTTTGGTTTTGCCAGAGGCTAAACAAATGATTTTCATTTTGTTTTATTAGATCGATGTCCTTTTCATACTTCTCGGCAAATCGCTGATCAAGCACTCCAAACAAGCTATTAGCGATATAGCCTACTCCGTCAATCAAACCGCGCCGCCGCCGCTTCTCTCCAATTACAAATGTGTCATTCATTGTAACAACATTGTCGTATCGTTGTAATTCGTCGAACTCGTGCCCGAGTT
Organism: Catocala nupta; assembly: GCA_963675205.1. NCBI lineage: Eukaryota > Metazoa > Arthropoda > Insecta > Lepidoptera > Erebidae > Catocala > Catocala nupta. The sequence continues at coordinate 3,350,069 of OY776097.1, forward strand.
GTAATATAATACTGTTGCAAGGTGTTTGTGTTCTGATAGCGGCGCATATTGTTTCAAGATACGTGATATACTTTGCAAGTGCCGATATGCCTTCTTTATAGGGATATGTGTCATAATAAACAATTAAGCGCCAATCGTCTCTAATAAGGTGCATGTTCGTAATCTTGTCAAAATAGACGCTATTGTTTTTTAGTGGGGTGAAGTTATAGGATGCTTCGGCACATGTCAATATTGATAAAAAGAATAGGGTCAAGGATAAAACAACAGCAAAAAATGAGACGCGATTAGCTTGCTTAATTTTAGGCACTTTATCGTCAACTTTCTTGTTATCAAGGTATTCGCTTTTTTGCTTGGTTGGCAATAGAGACAGTTTGACGACTGGGCGTTTCAGGATACCATTCTTGGTTTTAAGCGTAACGACTCGCACGCGTCCGTCGCTGCCGGGATGAAGCTCTATTACGCGACCTAATGCCCATTTTCCTGGCGGAAGGTTTTCATCCTTTATGATGACTATGTCGCCTAGATCAAGATCCTTTTGCGGTTGCTTCCATTTGGCTCTTGTGGATAGTTGGGAAAGATATTCATTTTTCCATTTTGCCCAAATGTCTTGATAGATTTTTTGGGTCAAATGCCAACGAGTTCTAAGGTCATGTTCCGTCTCAAGAATCGTCAGATTAGGTCCGCTTGATAAGAAGTGGGCCGGGGTCAAAAAGTCTATATCTTCGGGGTCTTCTGTCAACGGACAAAGTGGCCTGGAGTTTAAACAAGCCTCTAATTGGGATAGCAAGGTGTTATACTCTTCATATGTGAGCTTTTGCTCACCGACGACACGCTTAAGATGATGTTTTAGGCTTTTTACAGCAGCTTCCCATAGACCGCCAGCCGACGGCCACGAAGGTGCGTTGAAATGCCATTCTATATTCATTTCAGCAGCCGCGTAGGTGATCTCCGTGGTCGTGAGAATTTCTGATATTTCAGCGAATTCTTGTGTAAGGATCTTGTTGGCGCCAATAAAGTTTGTTCCCTGGTCACTGTAGATGTGCCCAGGAACTCCTCTTCTTGCTGCCATTCTTCTTAGAGCGGCGATAAATGCAGACGCTGAGAGGTCTGAAACAAGTTCTAAATGTACGGCCTTGGTGACCATACAGACAAATACTGCAACGTAGCCTTTGGTCGTTTTGACGCCACGACCTTTATTTGTCTTAACTAATACGTAACCGGTATAATCTATCCCAGTATGGTAAAAGGGTCGGTTTGGGATCAATCGGGCAGGGGGTAGGTCACCCATCAATTGATGTTGAAGAATGGGATCATGTCTCTTGCATTTCACACACATCCTCAATCGCTTTTTTATAGCTCTGTTCCCTCCTAGTATCCAATATTTCTGTCTTATAAATCCGGTAGTCATTTTCGCTCCGCCGTGAAATACAAGCTCGTGAGATTCGTCAATTATAAGGTCTGCCAGTTTCGACTGATTCGGGATGATGATGGGATGTTTCATGTCTGGATGTATGTAGGAATGCTTGAGTCGACCGCCGACACGAAGTATTCCGCGAGAGTCTAGTACGGGATTGAGATTCAAGATCTGGCTTTTGCTATGCAAGGATTTACCGTTCTTTAGCAGGGATAGCTCCTTGGTAAAATATTCTAATTGAACATGTTTTATTATCATTTCCTTTGCTATTTTTAGATTTTGCAGAGTAAGGTAAGGTGCACGCCGTCGTTTATAAACAACGATGTCGACAAACTTGTATATGTAGGCTAAAACTCGTATTACTTTGTTATATGTGCTATACTTATTTAATAACAATCTAATTATAGAATTATCGGGCATCGCAATGACAGTGTTAGCTACTGGCTTTATTTTCAGGTCTTCATGTGTACTATAGTCAGGGATTTCCAGATTTTCTGCGGGGTTATAGAGTGGTAGCCAATCGGGCCCTTGCCACCAAAGTGAGTGTTTGGCCAGCTGTGTGGCCGTCAAACTCCGGGTAGCACAATCCGCGGGATTCTCTTTCGATCTAACGTATCTCCATCTATCTTTAGGGATTACATCGCATATGATTCTTACTCGATTAGCCACGAAGGGCTTCCACTTCTCGGGTTCTCCGTTAATCCATCCTAGTACTGCCATCGAATCGATCCAACCATAAGTATGCACTTGGAAGTTAGATAGTGATGAGATAACCTTTTCCACGAGTTTTACTAATAAAAGAGCACCACAAAGTTCCAAACGGGGTATGGAATGTTTCTTTTTCAGGGGTATAACTTTAGATTTGGCTGCAACAAGGGTCACATGTGAAGTATTCTGTCTCTGGATTTTACAGTACACAACGCACGCATAGGCTTTGGTACTAGCGTCACAAAAACCATGTATTTCTACGATATCGTTTTCTTGAGTTTGGATCCAACGAGGTATTTTGAATTGAGATATACAAGGTAGTTCCGCCTTCACGTTAATCCATTCCAAGGCTAGTTCTTGAGAAATGGGTTGGTCCCATCCTAGTTTTGATTTCCACGAATCTTGAAACAACATTTTGAGTTTTATGGTGACTGGTGATAACCAACCTAAAGGGTCAAAAATCTTGGATATGTCAGACAGAAACTGTCTTTTCGTAGGTGTATTTTCAGAGGTAAATACAAAGGGTTTGAAGAAAAAGATATCACTTGTCGGGTCCCATCGAAGCCCTAATGTTTTAGAAGACTCCGGCTGTTTAAAATCAAAGTCTTGATTTTCAGGATCGTTGTGGCTATCCGAGAGTTGGGGTATGTTTGAACGCCATTTTCTGAGATTAAGTCCACCCGACTTAAGAAGACTTATCATCTCTGTCTTGAGCTGCATCGCTGCATTTACAGAGTGAGAGCCATGCACCAGATCATCCATATAAAAAGAATGCTCTAAGATGTCAGGAGCACAACTATTAGGATAGAACGGCCTTTCATCATGAGCCAGTTGCCTTAACGTCATCATGGCCAAAAAGGGTGCGGCCTTAGTGCCATAAGTGACGGTAGCTAGTTGAAATTCTTTTAGAGGTTGAGAGGGATGGTTTCTCCAAATAATTTTCTGAAATTTCTGATGATCGGGATGTACCCAAATATTGCGAAACATTTTCTCTATATCCGCTGTGAAAGCGTATCGAAATTGTCTCCATTTTAGGATAAGGGTTAGAAGGTCTTGTTGCAGGTTCGGGCCTCTGCACATGAGATCATTGAGGCTGTATCCACTAGAAGTTTTTGCAGAGGCATTAAAAACTACACGCAGCTTAGTCGTCGATGACTCAGCTCGCTGTACACAATGGTGTGATAGGTAACAAATCGGTTTTACGTCGGCGTGTGACGTAACGGGGATCATATGTCCGAGCTCAATGTACTCCGATATAAACAACTTGTAATCACGTGCCAACGCAGGCTGTTTATATAATTTATTTTCTATTTGGAAAAATTGTGCAATAGATTTTGTTCTGGACTCGCCTAATTTAGCCTCAAAGTTTTCTTTAAAAGGTATTTTGACAACGTAACTGCCATCTTCACGTCTGGAGGTGGAAGATTGGAACAAGTCAATGCATTTTTGGTCTTCTTCGGATATTGCTAGGGGTTCATGAATGTCCTCCATTTCCCAAAACTGCTGTATGTCCTCTATATTATTCAAGATCACGTTGCACTGGTAGGTCTGAAAGTTACCGCTAAGGATCCATCCCAACTGAGTTTGCTGAGCAATGGGTAACTTTCCTTCCGGTCGGCAGATACCATCCATTAATATAGCGGAGTAAATGTCAGCACCAAATAGGATGTCAATAGGTTTGCTTTTGTAAAACTCGGGATCAGCTAAAGTAATTTGATTTAGGGTAGGCCAGTCCGGCTTAGGCAATGTACAACTGGGTAAGTTGTTTACAAGCCTGTTCATGATAAATACATCCGTTTCGAACGTAAAATCATTTATCAATGACGAACATCTAATATGGTTCATACCTTTACAGTTATTTTCTTTATTGCCAATACCAGATATATAACCGTTACATTTTTGTCGCGGTAACTTCAATAACTGAGCTGCACTTTCTCTCATGATTGAAGTTTGAGATCCTTGATCTAAAAGGACTCTCATGCTATGGTATGATCCGTCAGCCGCTTGTACATTGACGATTGCAGTGGCAAGCAAAACATGCGAGGGGTGATTTTGTAGAGATGCGACAGTGCTGTTTTCTTGTAGCTGTGGTGAACATTTCGTAACGATGGCCGCCTTTGACCCGGATCGAGATGCATCCGCAGACGTCATTCTTGACATAAAAGATTCGTGCAACAAAGTGTTATGGTCTTTGTTACATTCCTTGCACTTTAGCTCGGAAAGGCATTTTTTACCTTCATGATAATGTAGACAGTTGACACAAAGGCTCAAATTAGCAACTGCATTTCTACGTGCATAAGGTTGCATTTTCAATAATTTTTGGCACGCGTGAATACGGTGATCATTCGTGTTGCATATTGGACATAGTTTGCGTTTTTCGTTGCCGTTGTTATTGGACTTTGACGATTGCGAAATGACCTGATTTGTAGCATACGTACTTTTATGCAGGTTATAATTACGTTTAAATTTATGATTAAAATAATTAGAAGATGAGGATTGATTGTTATACTGAGATGAAGATGCCTTCTGCATAGAATTTTCTGCTTTTTTACGTGACGTTTCCAACGTCATGAACTTTGTTTCTAAGAAACGGAGAAAATCTTCCAACACGGGTAGATCTCTCGGAGATTTTAGGGATTGAAGATAGTCGTCAAAGGTGTCTGAGTCTAGCTTTTGAGATAATATACATACGAGAAAGGGATCCCAGGACGAAACATCTACTCCTAGGTTTTTAATAGCATTTACGCTTTCGTATGTAGTGTCATGGATGCGCTTGAGATGATTGGAAGATTGATGTAGATTTACAGGGATATTCATGAGATTATTGAAGTGAGATGTGAAGATCATTCGCTTATTGTCATAACGATGGTTAAGGATATTCCAACAAACAGGATAATTGTCAGCGCTAATAGGAAGATGCTGAATCAATTTTTCGGGCTCGCCTTTGATCTTACTTTTAAGGAACTGCATTTTTTGCGCGTTCGATAAGGATGGATTATTATGCACAGTCTCCGTAAAAAGATCCTTGAACGAAACCCATTTGTTATAATTGCCTTCAAATGTTGCAATCTCAATTTTAGGGGTAGATTTTGCGATATGTGCAACGGACCACATCTTCTTATTGATGTCTCTCTTGATCTTATTATAGTGTTTCTCGTAGTGGGTAAATTGCTCTTCGTACTGGACATTTGAGCCACCTAGCTCATTGTCTATTTTCCAATGTAAAGAATCTATCGCCGTCCAACGTACTTCTAACGTCTTTAAGATGTCTTCAAACTCCCACTTTTCTGTGACAAGATCGAGGTCAATGTTTGATGTAGTTCTTAAAAACGCTTTGAAATTAGTGGCTTGTAGCTTAAAGAGATCATCCGATTTGCTTGAGGTCGAATTTTCACTAAGAGTGACATTTTGAGATAAAGGGGTCGGGGTTTGAGGTTTAGAAGGTGGTACGAAAGTAGGAGGTTTCAATTCAGGGGTATGCGGCCTACTAGGCTTATAGTTTTCGATAGCAGTTTTGATATTGTTATACTTTTGTTTTAGCAAATCGTATTGATTTGTACTGAAATACGAATGTGATTGATCACCAAACGATAAAAGATTCATATGGTTGTTATGAAACTCTGTAAAGTACTGTTCTAAGGTATCCAGTCTACGACGTAAATAGTCTGGGGTCTTTCGTTCTGCACCATCTTTCTTGAAGTTAACGTAGAGCCTATCTACGGCTTCGATGAGTTGCTGTTGAGTGGCTAAAATGTCTTCCATTTGTGCCATTATAAAGATAATAAAAGAGACCTTACTTGAGATATAAGACTTCTTCGGGATCACAGGTGCGATTTCTTCTTTCTTGCTACGGCTGCAAGAATTTACCTAAGCTTTGTATTTCTGGGATAACGCAAAGCACGGGGTGAGGAGACGTGGCACTCTGACTGGCACCGATGTCAGATGTGAGGATAGTGCCACCTTAGCGGAGTGCCGAGGTCAGTCAGGATCAATGAGATGTGAGCTTAATACACACGCGGACACGCACTGTAGTCCAAGGTACGGTTTTTACGTTTCGCGAGACACGTACACAGCGCAAATTAATGAGATAATAAATAAGCACACGCGTCACGGTCCCGCATCCGGCTCGAAGGACCAATGTTCAGGGTAGGGGTAAGATTAAGATAAACTAGGATGAAAGATTAAAAAGATCACTGTATTTCAGTACTACAAAGAGGTGAATTAATTCTAAAGGTAATGAGTCGCGCACGGTATGGATACAAATTGCGTACTAAACTAATTTTATATAATGAATAAATGATCGAGCGATACGTTGCGGTGGCGCAAGTATGCTGACACGACTTTATAGCTACCTAATAACCTATTGTACGGTGATTGACCCGTACACGGTGTAAGAGATAATAATAATAATAAGTTTATTTAGTTCATAAAAAAGATACTAAATACACAAAAGTAGATGTGACACTGAATCCCGCACTGGGATACCCTGTGTTGCGGGTTCCAGTCTCTTTCTATTGTATGTATAATAATATATTCTTACAGCGATTGCATCAGATATAAACAGCTATTATACATATTAATGCTACTTATACAATTATATTATGCTACTTAATAATAACTATACATATATATATCGGCCTCGATGGCGTAGTGGTTAGTGTAACCGACTGCCACGCCTGAGGTCGCGGGTTCGATTCCCGCACAAGTCAAACATTTGTGTGCATGAACATGGATGTTTGTCTTGGTCTGGGTGTTTCTATGTATAATATGTACGTATTTACAAAAAAAAAAAAAAAAAAAGGTATATATGTATGTTTATCCATTGTCTAGTACCCATAGTACAAGCTCTGCTTAGTTTGGGCTAGATGGTGTTGTGTGTATGTGGTAGAATATTATTATTATTATTATTATTATTATATAATTATGTAGATGATGATAACTATGTGTTCTGTATGCTAATGCGTGATTGCAAGTGTATTTGTGTTTGTGAGTGTATGTGTGTGGATGAATGTTTGTGTCTGAGTGTGTGTATGAGTGTAGGTGGGTTGGTTTGGGTGAGAGTGTGAGCTTATGTGAGCTTAGCTGTGAGTTTAGCTTGTGAGCTTAGCGCGAAGTTTTCTGTCTCATGGTAACTTTTACCCAATAGCCAGTTACACACATGTTTTTTAAAAACAGATTTCGTCATCAAGAATATGTTTAAATGTTTATTTAAATTGTCATACAGTTTTGGTCCCATATAACTAAGAGATTTATTACCAAATTTTAATTTGCACCGAATTTTCCATTTTGGTTTGCGTGTACGCTCGTCGATCACTGTTGTGGTAATTGAATTTTTATGGAACTTAAGAATAATTGAGATAATATAAAGCTGTACCTGCGTTTCTCTCAGTAAATATAATTTATGATATTTTGATATAAGAGGCTAGCCGTCCTATTTTAAATAAATCATATACTGCCGTCTACCGAGCACTGTTCCAGACACGTTGTTGCTACTGATAATTTTATGACAGAATATCAATAAAAAAAGTGTTATTTTTTTTGTGTGTGTTTATTGTTGGCCTCAGTTTGCCTTTACAACTTTACGCGGAATATGGGTGAGTGCAAAAGGCTCCCAACCCGTTAACAAAAGTGTTATTGGTACCCGACCCGGTAATCGGACCCGAAACCTCATGCATAGCAGTCGCCTTCAAAACTAGTGCGCCTCCGATGAGCTTTCAAATGATATATAAACAGCAATCAACGGTTTCAAAAATATACAAATCAGATTAATCAAGTAGGTTGACCCAATTTCAGACCGATTTAAATGTAGGTCATGTGAGTGATCATTAATATTTTGTTCTTCAATTATAGGCCTGGCGAGTATTGAGATAAACGATAATTAAGATACTATATACGAGTCTATCGGGATTGAAACGATATAGCATCAACTTTTGAACGTTACCGTGATTGTTAGACTGTTCCACCTACCGTGATAAGTAATTGTGAAGGCAGAAATGGTCCGCATCTTACGGAAACCGCTACAAAAGAATACTAATACTGTTACTAAGTTTCGTTTGGTTAAAGATAACTCCTGCTCAAGTAAAAATTCCTGTGTCACGGCCGACTTTACAAACATTCAAATAACGGACACAAAGAACATTCAGATTCAGAAGAAGCTGTTTGTGGATCGCAGAAATTTTTGTCCCGTGTAGTATTGAATCCATAACACCTGTTGCAGTGGCAGGGGCGAGACGACCACTTTAAACTCTACACCATCTGTACGGGTTAACAACCGTACAATAGGTATAAATTGGAGTCAGCAGAATTGCGACACCGCTGCACATCGTTCGATCATTTGTGCAATAATATAATTAATTAGTACGTTTTTTGTCATCGTCCGGACGCGACTCATACTCATCCCACATATCTCATTAGTTGTAATAGTACCGAAATATAGTAGGTACGATAGACGTAAAAAAATCGGGGACTGACATACCCATGGCATTATTAACCTCTGAGTCTTCTTCGAAGAGGTTAATGAAAACACTGTTTGGGTCTATGTGTCTGTCTGTTAGTGACAGTTTGTTAGTGACAGGCATAGCTCCAGAACCACTAGACCGATTGACTTGTAACTTGGTGTGCAGACACCTTGGGGTTATCCCTCGGTCAAGTTTGAATATGAGCCCTGTGGGTCAAAAGACTCCCGAGGAACGTATACTTAGATCCCTAGGTCACAAGGTCATAAAGTCAGGGGATATCCACCAACAGAGTGATTTGGAAGTCCAAGGGAAAGGCTTTTGCCCAGCAGCGCGACATTATAAAAAGCTGATGAAAAAAAAAGGTCAGATGAAGATGACGAGGTTGAAATCCTGGGTTTTACACCCATCTCGTTTTATTTCAATTTCTTTACTTCTGTATTTTTGTAGGTTGGCAGTATTGGACCCTATATCAGATAATTCTGATGTATGGTTCAATACATCAGCAAACAATGGTCAAACACTCAAGCGCTTAGCGCCAATCACGTGTCGACACTTTTGTTAAAAAAAAATTACATATCTGCTGGTAGATAACTAACAACCAATATATTTACACTAAAGTTATTGCATAACAAATGCTTTCAAAGAAATTTACTTTCATATGCCCTTGTTTTTTTGGAAAACTAAAATATGAGCTCTGCTTGAGTCAGCAGGTGTCTGCAAACAATTGCTTACGATTGCATCTGCTGCATGGCATTTAAACTGTTAATTGTTTTTAAGAGAGGTTTTTATTGCGCATAGTTATTAAAAAGCTATAGGAGTACCACTAAAAAGCGAGTAAACAACCGGAATAAATTTTTTCTAATTAGTAAAAGTGTCTACTATCTCCTAGAAACAGAAGTGGTAACTTATGACATTGCAACAAAGCAACTAGCATACCAAAATATAATTTCGTTTCTTCTAGTCTTTCCATATATGCATTGCCTGTATGTATTTAAAGGGTTAGACAAATGTATATTATACTAGCTTTTTCCCGCGACTTCGCTCGCGTAGGTGTAGTTAGTTTATTTTATGAATGAAATCCTTACAAACAAAAAATAGAATCTTTCTTCTTTATAATATTAGTAGGTATAGATATCGCAAAATTTGGTTTAAGTCCGACGTTATTCAGTACTGTAACTATTACCCTTGACGAAGCCTATTCTTAGAATCCATGCTTCCACTGACAGTTTCCTAATAACGCTTTACTAGACCCGAGAACTCACATAAGCGTAAACTTGTACCAAGAAGTCTAGAAGACAAATCGAAAATTACTTGGTTTATCTAATACTAAGAAAGGTTTTTACCCCTAATCAACTAAAAGTATACGAAACTGCTGATCCTCATACACACTAGGTACTAGTCACGCTTCATTTATACGAAAAGACTGTCTAGGGAATAAGTACCACGTTTTTTTCAACGAAAGCAATCAAGAAAATTGATTTCTCTTTAGTAAAAACATTACCTGGAACAATTTACATGGTAATATAAAAGTTGATGGAAAATTTCAACGAAAATAGAATATAAACAATGTATTTTCCTTAAAACATTTGAGTTTTACATGCAATTTTTTCGTTAACATCACCAAACAAATAGAAGATTTTTCATACAAAACGCACACAAAAACTTAGACGAGGTTCTAACGACACAACACGCACACATTCATTTTGCACAAAGAAGAGGGGAGATAGTAAAATTCTATGTGGAGAAAAGAGACAACTATCCGTTCTATCTTATTAAAATCTTATGTGTCAAGTCTAAGCAAATGAGAACTGGTGCTTACTTTTATTTTAGGCTTATTATTTTATGCTTATGTCTTTCTATAAACAGAATGTTATAGACCGCGGGTTTCCAATAAGGTAGTTGAAGTTTGTTATCGTATGTGCACTATGTACATTGATGCTTACAAAATTTAAGCTTATTTTGAAGTTACTTCTTTTAGAAGACCTGAGGATCCGATAGACTTTGGTCGAACCGAACATAGGAGACAATCATAGCGCCACCTACCAGATCCAACCGTGAATCTAAACCATCCAGAGATCTCAAACACACACAAAAAATATATATGCAGATGTGTTAATATTAGGTTTGTAATAGTTTTGTTAAACAATTTTTGTTTTGAGACCAATAGAAAAACGTCCAAATTGACACGGTTTGATTCTTTACTTTGCGTATATAGAATCATTAAGGAGATCAGTCTACGAGATTTCTACGTTCATCTATTTTCACCAATTTTTCTTATTACCCATTATTGTTGATAGAGGAATAAGGTTACATCGAATTGCATATCGTATGTCTATGTATGCATGTAGCATATTTTACTAAAGAATACAACGTAATATCTACTTAGGTTTACGCGAATGTTTTACATAGAAATTTATCTACTTTATACGGATTTCCTCACATTGTTTATTTGAAAATACTATTATCACATAACTTTTAACTATTACTGTACTATTTCAAGCTATTTATATTATTTAATATATAGATTTACACCTTTTTCAAGGTTTAAGATGCTTTGCAGCAGCCATGGTCATCAAGGGGAAACTAAGATGGTGGTTGCCTTAATATCTTCAACATTATTTGTTTAGAACATTCACGTTGTATATGGAACAAAATGCTACACTCCATTTTACTAAACTTTAACGTAATGGTCTTGTGCCTTTTTGGTGAAAACGGCTCGTAATCGATTTAAGCACTTCCTGACCTCCTGACGATTACTCTCGGGCCTTCGAATATTGGAAGTAATAAGGTGGTATGGGACGGCTAGTCCCATTTTACCAAATTGATGTTCGTGTGATCTCGATTTGAGACATTTTGCGAAATTGGCTCAGAAACTGTTTAACGACAAGGTCTCAGAATATAGATGTAAAGTAGTAGTTCATTTCCTGTTTCTGTGTTGCATGTGGCTGTTAGGCATTGACTCAAAAATTTAAAAGTGAACCTTCGTATCGTATTCGCGACCTTACAAGTCATATAACACTGTATCTGCATAAACTTTGAAGAGGCTGAAATATCTATCCCCTAAATGAACGAAAGATGTTTGTGTTTTTTTTATAAAGGCATCTGCCGCAGTGAATATAATTTATTTGTCGCGCGGGACTTTACAAATATTCAAACAACGAACGCAAAATACACCCAAACTTCGCACAACTATTTGTGAATTACACTTTTTTTTTTGTGTTTTGTGGGGATCGGATACCACTCGACGAGGAGGCACTAGCGAAGTGACCATTTAAACCAGTACACTTTTCATGCAGTCAAGGAAAGAAACTAAAGGAATACCTAGTTACTTTTCACCTTTAATTACTTTATGGCGACGTGATAGTGATACCCTAGTATGTATCGATACTGTTTACCATCAGGCGAACCAACCCCTTTTTCTGACAGTAGTCGTATAAAAAATTGGTATGAAAATAAGACTTCATATCCCAAGAGCAAACACTAGAAATTACCAAAATTCTAATTTCGGTGAGACCTCCTCACACTTGCTCGCCTTTTTTTATTAATATGCGACACGTGTGCTACGCTTTAGTATAAAGGTCGACACTAAAACGTAGCCTATTGAAAAAATACAGTGGCGTACAAAATTTTCAATACCAGGCATATTGGCAAAGTTCTGTGACGCATTCTAAGGCGCGGAAACCGCACAGCTGGTACGGTTTTGTAGTGATGTCATATGGTCGATACTTTTATCGATAAAATTCTAAACTTCCGGGGTAATGATTTAAGTTGTAAATTATAATTGTTGCTTTGTTTATGTAAATAATAAATAGAAAAATGTTACGGTTACGGTTATTCGGTTACGTCATACATGAAAGTAAAACAGCCAGTTTAAGGAATAGTATAGCTTACATGAAAAAATAATATTCATAATATAATACCGACTGCGTGGATGGCGTAGTGGTTTTAAGTGATCGCCTCGCCACTGCCTATATATATAAACATATTTATAGGAAGGATAGTATATGCGATAATAATATTCATAATATAATAATTTATCTCGATAACTCAAAATTGGACATCCCTTCATATTTATAATGTCACGCAGTGTAATACACAGAGTTAAAGTAAACACACGCCGCCATTGTGTAACCGAGTTTTTATTTGTGTTCACGCCTTTTTGGGATGTTATTTTCTAATGCTTCTTGTTCCTGCTTGGTTAATTTTTAATGGTATTTGGTTAAATAGAAGGCAGGATAGCGTTATTCTTTGTCAATTTGTACGCTAGCCCAAGTTTATATTTCTATTTCATATCACTCAACACCGATTCTTCGAATCCAATCTCTCTATACTGTAAAGGTTACATTTCATCTCATACACTCTTCTTTAGATTTCATAACATTTGTAAATGGATGGACTTCAGGAATAGCTCATTGAAAGTGTATCGGCCACCACTATCAAAACATTGTCTAAATTATTGGCAAATACAGGCGCATCACATAATTACTGTATTATTATATTATTATTGTATTTACCGATTTCTTCTTCTCCCTAGCCTTTATTATTCCCAAGTCACTTGGGGACGACTTTTCAAGTCTAACCGGATTTGACTAGATATCAGTTTTTACACGGAGCGGCTGCCACCTGACCTCCGCAACCCGAAGGCTAACGATACCCTAAGGCTAGACCAGTGCCAGAATATTATAGGGCACTGACTTCCCAATAACGACTGCCATAGATGTTCATGGCAGCCGGTACCGACGGCTTAACATGCTCTCCGAGGCACGGAGCAGGCGATAATTGCCATATAACTGCCGAAAGTCAGAGGTGCGCGACGTAGGTTTGAACCCGAGACCCTCTGCATTACAGTCTATTGATCTCCCCACTGAGCTATCGCTGCTCCTATAATTATTTACCGATTTATTACTACAAAAAAGACTCATCGTATTTCAAAACAACTTTATATAAATATAAATCTGAACCTATACATTTTATAGCTAAACTTTAATGCGAGTAATACATCTGTCCATGTCTATTCCAATTTCATTGCTTAAAATGAAAATTGTAAACTCCTGTCTTCATTTCAGACACTATCAATCTCTTAATCAAATGGAAAAGCTTTTAACGTATTATTCGGTGCACACATGCAACGAAATTGATGTATTGACATATCAAAAGCTAATAGATCTTGTACGTTCACTGTGGATAACAATGTAATCTTGGTAAAATTTTATTAATGCAAAATATAAATAGAGACAACGAGATCCAAGACACACTTACTACTTCATTAAGTATCTAGTGAAGATGCATGTACACAACGCTAGTGGCTGGCAGACAGCTATTAATGCGAGCTATATTTGCGGGTTACATGCGCAAGGTATTTGCGTTAGTTACATGCGCTAGCTATTTGGACGCGCAAGCTATTGGGTCTGGTAGCATGTACAAGTTAATCAAACTAATAAGTTACGCATACATCTGCTGAATTCCGTTAACTTGCGCATTTTATCCGCATCGTGAACAAAGGCCATAAGTATCACTGGCTCGGTACAGTGATACTTGTAACAATCATTGAGAAATATGATTCACAATTACCTTTACCCCAGACAATAGCAGTCAAACTATTTTGTACCATGATCCTGAGATGGGCAGGTTTGCTAGGGTCCTTAAGGAGATGCTGTGCTATCAAAAAGTGCTCAGTAGAAATTTGAATCTTATACCTAGCAAATTATATAGCGTGTCCGTTTTAACTTAGTGTTAAAGATATACAAATAATAAAAACAAAACATTTTGCTTTTGAAAATTATAATTATTGAAGGTTTTTTTTTAAAAGGCTTCTCCCTCTCTTATTATAATTCCTGTGTCATGGAGGAATTTATAATCATTCAAACAAATGACACAAAGAACACGCAGAATCGGAACAACTATTTGTGGATTACACAAAATTTTGTCCCGTCTGGGGATCGAACCCACGAAACACGGTGCGGCGGCAGTGGAGAAAACTCACATCCGTGCAATTACGCCGTGCGTGCGTGGTTTCTAAGGTCACCCGCTATTACTTAAACTAAATATATCCAGTAAGAATTATATCGTGCCGGTCATAACCTACGTATGTATATAATGTCAGCCCTGTATTAAACTGTCCCACTGCTGGGCACGGGCCTCTTCTCAGTGTGAGAATGTTAGGCAATAGTCCACCACGCTGGCCCAGTGCGGATTGGCAGACTTCGCATATGTTAGAGAATATTATGTCAAACCCTTAGACATGCAGGTTTCCTCGCGATGTTTTCCTTCGCCTTTAAAGCGAGCAATAATTAACTATTTAATATGCACATAAGTTTGAAAATTCAGAGATGCACGCCCTGGGATTGAACTCGAGACCTTTGCATAGCATTCCAAAGGTTCTCCCACCAGGCTATCGCTGCTATATACTGATATTTACAGTATTATTATACGTATAATGATAATACGAAGACTTCCAGAAATTAATTTTTCATGCATTGTATTTCTAATAAATAATTGTATCTCATCATCGATTAAACCTACCTTCTTAGATATGTGTTTGATACCTGACTACACTAATAGCAAATCATATTAAGCGCAATGAAGCATAAATTAATTTAAATTGAAGCAATTGACGCTTCAGTAAGTTTGAAGCAAACTTGCACGTGAAACGCAAAATTGGAAAAATATTCACCCCACTGCACTCCATTTCTCTCGTTCACCTTAATTGATTTATGTTTTCAATCACAAAATGAATTTTATGCTGTGAGTAAGTTCTTCTTTTTTCATCGAATTGACAGTCAATTAAATTTTAGTGCCCATGAGGCCGTATCATGAACGGAATTCTGTTGTTAGGCTCTTACTATTATTTTAAATCTAACTATTGTAGTCATAGATTTTAAGTTAGAATTATTACGACAAATCGTAATCTAATATAAATGAAAATATGAGTTTTTCTTTGTTAACTATCAAAAGCGTAACTACACTTGTATACCCTAACTACTAGACCGATTATCGTAACGTTGTCAGGGGTACAGAAACACACAGGGTACCATTTATCCAGGAAAAGGTACCGTTAGCGAGTGAAGCGCGGGTATACGCTAGTAGTTTTATATATGTTACGGTAAGTGTAATTAATAAAAAATTATTAATAATTATCTGGCATCATTATTAATAATTACTTACCTCATGATATGGTAAATGTGAATATAAAATTGAAATTTATCATTTTTACCAGTTGTTATTAATAATTCACTCCTCTCCTCGGTAAAAGTAATATAATAAGACTCGAAGTTAGTTGTGCAGTAGGTATTTTTTTATAATACCATAGTTCTTACAAATTCTAAAATAAACTTACATGCAAATAGTTTTCTTGCTTTTGCTCAAATAAAACAAAAACAGATAAAATAAAAATTATACAATCATAGACTCCGTAAAATTGATCTGCTCCACTCTCCTGGGTGATATCACCTGGGACTCTTTAGTGTTCTTTGATCACCCGCAAATATAATAACCCGGGTGTTCATAGGCGACCCCGATAAAATTATTATTTTGGTATCCTAAAATCACCTTAAAATAAATATCACTAAGGCAAAATTAAAATTACCTTATATTGCTACCATCATTATGTTTAACACCCCCAATTAGAGCAATCCGACTCGGATAGGTTAGGTTAAAAAGCTAAGGCGGTGCTCTCGCCTCTGCGTTCGTGGTTATTTTTTTTATAACCATCCTGTTACTTTAGTATGTATTGAAGTATTATAAAATTTTTAAAAGTTGTGTGTGTGATATTTATTTGAAGGTAATTTTAGATTACTAAAATAATAATTTTGTATGCTCTGATGTTTGATCGAACAGAATTTAAAGACGCTTAACTTACGATTTTTGCAAATTTATTACTTTTATCGGTACTGAGGTTAAATTATTAATAATCACTGATAAATGTGATTAATTGCTTACTTTTACCTCGTCTTTCGGTAATTATTAATAATGATAGACAATTATTAATAATTTTCAATTAATCACACGTACCGTAACATATACATTAATTTATTGCTTTACAACTGTAATTGTCAAAAGTTGCTGTTATATATTTTTATATACAACAACACCTGTGCTACTGCTGAGAATTTACTACCAGCAAAATTCAAAGACACATTGTCTGTCCTAGGAATTGAACACTAAACCTCACGATCGCACGCAAATAAGTGCCAACTTGCTATATGACCACAAACAAATCTCATAGCCTTAAAGTATTCTGTAGTTAACATATAGTACAGCTCACTATGGATAGTTTTATTTCCGTGTAGTTAGTAATAAACTACACGAAAATAAAAACGTCAATATAATGGTAACACATGGTAGGGAGATCGATATACATTTGATGCTGATATGCAGTTGGGATATATCTTTTGTATCGTTTTACGGCAACCAGGATTCGTGACGAATAGTTTATTACTTTTGTTGCGTACCTGGGTTGTAAATTATGGAGACAGATGCTTATATTTATTATGTTTCTAATAATAGTACTGATGTTATATTATAGTAACCATCCCCTATAGTTTGTGATTACCTACGTGAATGATTAGTGGTCCGCTTCGGGACTTGTAGCATATATGGCCTTTTACATTCCTCAAGAATTGGGCTATAAAATGCAAAAATCCTTTTTAGTGGTAGGTCTAGAGATTATTTATTTTATTTATTTATTTAGGTCTACCAGCAATTGTTACAGTAATACATGTATAATTTACAAAAATAACATCCTTAATACTAACTGCACAATCTTTACAGGTAAACACCGCTTGCTAATTAGAGCATGTTAGATTCACCTAATTTAAGTTTAAATTTACAGAATTACAAATACCTTACATAACTAATTATTGGAAAACAAAGAGAAAAAGAAACCGACAATAAAACAAAACGCTTAAATAAAATAAAATGCTTCCTAACCTTAATAATTATCGTATAAACGAACAACCTTTTTTTATATTCAATTCAATTGATTCAACGCTGTTATAGCTATCAAACTTTATTCGTTTAAAACATTGTAAGCGAAATCTGAACCTCATACATTCCGCATTTCTCTAAAATTTTACATGTAAAACTGTACAGTGCATGTATTTCGCTGAAAGGGTAGATAGAGGTATATTAAACTAACATTTTGCCTGCTTTATCTTAAGGTCATAATAATATTATATTCTTAAGTAATTGGAGGTGACTTTGTCATCTTCCGCACAAGTTTTTAGGAACTCTGTGCTGCTACTTCCCGACTTGAGAATCAAACTAGGGACTACAAAATCGCACGTAATCTTATGCCACAAAACCAATGAGGAGGCAATTTTTTATAGTTATCTAATTGGTAACATATTGCAAAGGAAGTTCTGCCGGAAACTTTGTCACAAAGATTTTCTTTAATTACGAAATTTGAGTTTAATTAATATATAGGTATAGGATATTGGCAATAAAATACAACATTTTTAATAACCTTTGAAAGATTTTTATTACGTATGTTTTTTTTTATATATTGATAAACTTGCTTTCGCCTGAAAATATTTTTACACTAACTCGTCAGATTATCTGAACTCATTTAACTATATTTAAATAATTTGCAAGCACCCAGAACGAACAGAAAAGGGCACAGACCCGACCCGCAAGAATACAAATAGCAACACCCTTACTAATATTATAAATGCGGAAGTGAGTTTGTTTGTTTATTTGTTTGTTACTCTTTCACGCATTAACTACTCGACCGATTATCATTCATCATCAAACAAAAAAGAACGGCCACTTTTTTTTACGTGGGTGAATGCATTGACGCATAGCCCTCCGCAGGGCGGGCGGAGATGTTATGTCGGACTCACCGGAGTAAATGAAAAAGATGTTGAAATGATGATAATGGACCTCCCGGAATACTGACTAAACCTACCACGGTGTTCCTTGACATAACCGCAATCGGCGGGGCCGCGCGAATCGCTTTCACATGCAATTGCGAACCCGCCGAGGTTTCGGCCCGCCGTATGAAATGGCAGGCCACTACACAAATAGACCTGCCAAAGGTGCCCAAAGGGGCACCGCAAATTTTATCCTTACTATCACCCTGAGGGGGTACAGACACACAGTACAGAGGCACGCGTGGGAATACGCACGCTACCTCTCGGACCTGGTGCTGATCGGATGGCGGGCAGGCCCACGAAGTCCACCACCCCCAGGCCAAACCTCAGGGTGGCTGGAGCTCATCTCGCGCCCTCCGGCGCCCGGGTCTGCGGTTGGGGAGAGGGTTTGAGCGCTACCTATCCCGCTCCGTCGCCTCCTTGATGGAAAGCACTTCCTCACAGAAGGAGACGACGGTGTTTCACGACCTCTCACTGCGGACCATAGACTGAACTACGGCCGGGAGTGAGAGGGGAACCAATCCGACTGCCGCGATCAATTCACGGCGCTGAAATGCCCAGGCGGGGCATTCCGCCAAAGTGTGCAGCGCCGTGTCCTCATCAACGTCGCGGCAGTCGCCGCAGTGGTGACAACTGGGCATCTCTTGCCGGCTTATACGACACAGGAACCGGACAAAACAACCATGGCCAGTCATTACCTGTGTCAGCTGAAAAGTGAGAGCGTCATGCCGCCTCTCCAGCCACTCCTCAAGAACGGGCGACCACCACCACAACGATTGTGGCGTGCTCGGCTGTTACTAACCTAAACTAAATTTACGCGAGTGAAGTAGCAGGCAAAAATCTAGTTATACACGACCGATCTTGCCCATTAGCGACTATGCATACGTTGTTCAGCTAAACATAACACATTTACAGTAAAAATCTCAGCATTCCTAAAATTACGAAAATCTTGTTTTACTTTTGCAAAGACATAATAACGTATGTAGACTTTCATAATTTTGCATTTCTGTGTTGCTGTCATTCTTTTCTCTGTTTTGTTTTAATTGATACATTAACAGACGCACATAAAACAAAATAAACGAAACTGGAACGAAACAAGGTTCTTTATACGTTAATAACATTTTTTGTCTTCATTTTTGTTTATAATTACGTTGTCCGTCATTGTTTGGGCGAAATAGTACGGTTTTGTTTTGTTTTCTTTCTTCGTTTCTTTCAAAAATATTTCTGCTTGCTTGGCCTTAGCAAATAAAATAGTTCAAATTTAAAATTGAGCAGGCTGTCTTAGTTATAACGACAATATCTTTAGTAAATAAATAAAACTGGTACTGTGATATAGGTTTGTGCTTACTAATCAATCGTGGACCATTCATATGATGGGTTTGATTTAGTTAAGAATTAAATAAGAAAAGCTTGAAAAAACATCAATCAAATACTAGTAAGGAACAACCAATTTTTATAAATTTAATTTAGACCGTGCAAAGATCTTTACATACATATAAGTGTATATAAAATTATACAAATACACTTTACACAGGCACATGACTATTAATCCCCGATATACGGACACTTAAAAATGTATTACACCCATATATCACCTGCTATATTTCCGAGCACCAAGTTAACCACTTTGTAATCGTTGTAGGTACCCACAGGACAGGCTTTGCCTAGTGTGGGACCAACGGATATTGCTTACATATTGTAATGTGTTTTTGGTAATAAATATTATTATTATTATTTTATTTTACTTGCCAGCGTTATAACCAAACGCAGTATCAAATATATACTCTTAGGCAGGTTTCTTGTAAACTACTGATACTTCTATGATCGAATTGTCTCATACATGAATACTCCGTAATAGTACATGTAACCAGCCGATGATGTCTGTGAAATCCGTCACTTACTACTCGTAAGTCTATTAATCTTATCGATATACAAGTGAGCACTTTTTGCGGAACTATCATGGATATCTTCTAACGACATCAAATAAAAAGTTATAGTTATGGAAACTATGTATTATATTATTGTATTAAACTTGTTGTTATTATTTTAATTATTTTAAAATCGCCGACGATACACGAATTACGTTATTAATAATTAAACGAAAATACTTTGTATAGAAGTTGTACTTTTAAATTAAACTATAAATATATAATAAGTTATACAACGCCATCTCATCATAATACGAGCTTAATTCTGCATTTAAGAGCACGATAATAAAATGCAGGCATGCAGTAAAATCGTAAATTTATTCAGTACATCAACAGTAGCCGAATTGTGACCTTAATCACTTTGTTTTTTGTGATGCTCACGTATATGATGCAGCATTTTACCTGCATTTAACGTGTCACCGGGTATTTGTTTAATGGAATATGAAATTAGCTGCGGTGTGATTAAAACTTTGGAGTGATTATTGCTTTGTTATGTTGTTTATATAGTTTTGCCAACTGGATAGCCACCTCCAAATAATTGCTTTAAATCGTATGATCTTTTTAAACAGGACATATGATCACGGCTGCTTATTATAGAGAGTTAAGTAGAGATGTAGAAGACTCACAAATCACCAGATTTGCTTAAAAGCCAAATATATGCTCGTACATGGTGCAGCTAAATCTCGAACGCGGTGCTTCTTCGGACCATATTCGATCGTATAGGCCGCAGGCGTCAAACATTATTACTATTACCAAAACGCCGATCGATCGAAGAATGTGGCGGTCTGTGGTGCGGTGTGCGGTGGTGCGGTGTAAAGAGCGCACTGTAGCACCGTACCGTGTGTCGGGTTGACCGCACCATGTTTGATCGTCTATTTGCACTTTTAGATTGAACTTTACCTGGATCGAACGTTTTGCTAATTCTAGAAAAATACTTAAAATTTTTAGAAAATTTAATTATTTTTGAAAAGAACCTACCAAACTCGTGACTTCACGATCGATAATAATACGATTTAGTTAAGCCGAACTATATTAGCTTTTGCAAGCGTCTAAGGGGACTTACACTATGAAACATACTTTCAGTTCTATTGAATATAATTAAAGGAAACATCGATTATATTTTACGTTTTATCACAAGCTACTAATCATTCCTAGAAATCATATTAATATCTTCACAGAAGTTTCGCGGGCTCAAATCAACAAATAGACACAATGCAAAATCTTGGTAATATCAATAATAAATTCCATTTTCCCAAATATTACTTACTGGCTGACCCGCGCGACTTGTCTGCTTCATATAAGATAAAAACATTTATCCCGTTTTTGGTCGTAGCGTGATGTTATATAGCCTATAGCCTTCCTCAATAAATGGGCTATTCAACACTAAAATAATTTTTCAATTCGAACTAGTAGTTCCTGAGATTACCGCGTTCAAGCAAACAAATAAACTCTTTAGCTTTATAATATTAGTAAAGATACGTCAAACCAACATACGGTGATACATAGCCTCAGTAAGCGAACTCATTCGCAGAGTATACGGTAAATGCAACCATTTGGCTTATTGATATCCTTTGATATATGATTAAAACCAACAAGTGGATGGCATCGCGATTTTTGCTATTTACGTTATGATACTTGCAAATAATACAAATATTGCGATTGACTGCCTGATATGCCAATATTTATGTTATAGCGCAATTAAACACATGGTACACGAATAATTTACATTAAGTGAGGTGCCGTCATTATATAATGAATAAAGTGTTACGTGCGACCAAAAATTGAGTTTGGCGAAAGTGGTAGTAGTGCCTGTCATTCGGGGATAGACGTATGTGAGTAATTATAATAATAATATAATAATATCAGCCCTGTTTTAAATTGTCCCATTGCTGGGCACGGGCCTCTTCTCAGTGTGAGAAGGGTTAGGCCATATTCCACCACACTGGCCCATTACGAGTTGGCAGACTTCACATATCTCCGAGAACTCTTAGACATGCAGGTTTCTTCACGATGTATTCCTTCACCATTTAAACAAGCGATAATATATATAATATAATATAATATTCTACCACATACACACAACACCATCTAGCCCAAACTAAGCAGAGCTTGTACCATGGGTACTAGACAATGGATAAACATACATATACACTTATTTTTTTGTAAATACATCCATATTATATATAGAAACACCCAGACCAAGACAAACATCCATGTTCATGCACACAAATGTTTGACTTGTTCGGGAATCGAACCCACGACCTCAGGCGTGGCAGTCGGTTACACTAACCACTACGCCATCGAGGCCGCCATAATGAACTATTTAATACGCACATAATTTCAAAATGTCAGAGATGCGCGCATTGGGATCGAACTCGAGACCTCTGTGTGGCAGTCCAACGTTTTCCCACTAGGATATCGCTACTAATAATAAGAATAATAATTTATTCATTTATAGTAGCAGTCGATAGTTCTTTACATGGTAACATATAACAATATGAAGAATTAGTTGACCTGGCTTTTGAAAGAAAAAGAAAAGAAAATAATTTTATTTGTTCCACGCTCATAAGGTAACGGGAAACGCAACCAATAAGTTTAAGAACAAATAAGGCCCTGCGTCAGCAATATTGCAGTATATCCATAATGCTTGTATTCTCGCAGACCCTGCATGATTTCAGTGCATGTAGGCAGAATATAGGCTATACATACAGAAGGTGGTCATAATTGGCAAAAGTAATTTTATACTAAATAATAATAATATTTTTTAAAAACATCCCACATTATGACTTTGATGCAAAAATTTCTCGTAGGCATGATCGCATCGTGAGCACGTAGTCAAAAATATAGGCTTGCGAGATGTACAGTATAAGACAGAAGACCATACTTTTTTATTTCAGGTATTTGGTGTGTATCATAATTACTTCAATGACTCTTCATTGTAGGAGACAATATCCTTTTATTACCATCAAATTACAGATTCTCCAACACCAGTTTGATTTGAGAAAATACAATATCAAACACTAAATTCCACACGAACCAATTGCCTCAACATTTACCTTCCATTGTACGACACACTAATATTACAAACACACAATCAGTCACCACCATCTTTCCTCCATTCCCTGATTGAAAACACACATATCTACATACATATAGTGAACATAAAGCCTCCCTAAATAAGGCCTTTGTGTGCGCCTGTATCGTTCCGCCGAAATTATTGACAGACATAACAAAAGAAACTTCGCACCTATACGTATGGAGATACGAAGCGCTTTTTCCTTATTTGCGTGCCTATTTATACATAGTGCTTTACAATACGATTCAGGATAGTAAGGGGCGATAGCTGGCCCATGCGTCGTACTCGTGAACGGGTGCTACTTGTGGTGACTGGTCGACCTTGGTTTCGTGGAATTCGATAATTTACTTACTACATTTTTATTTAAACGGTTAGATTAAACTACGGACTACAATCATGCCTTGTCTTGATTATTTATGTACATGTAAGTGGATGCTCCTATTTACCATACTGCTGCTTAAGAGGCTACTATCAAATTTTATCAAATGCTTGAGTATGTTCAGTAGTAGTTCATGAAGAAATGGTTGCAGCACCTTTCAGTTATGATTTGTAAACGAAATATTATTTCACACTTGGCGATTAAAAAGAGTGGCCATAAGTTTCTTGCCCGTTCTTCTCATGAGCCCTACACCCTTGCTTTGCTGAACGTGGCAGTGAATGTAAATTCACTGGAAAAATTTAATGTAACTTTGACATTCATAAGTGTTACCTTGTAACCTAACTTGAATAAATTATTGTGATATTGTTTTTCTTTAAGTAGAATTGAAAATTCTTTTGCTCATTTCTTTAATCTAATATGTTCTGATTTTTATACAAGTGTCAGTAATAAGTTTTTATACAAGTAGGTTTACGTAAGAAGTGAAATGGGTGGGACTCGGAACCGCGAACACTCGATCCAATGTTAGAATTTTAATAATAATAATATTCTATCAAATACACACAATGAACGCAACATTGCCAATTATTTTAAGGCTCTATGGATGAGCCGGCTGGCCTAGTGTTGTATCACCCTCCTTCAATAAACAAGCCTGAGAGTATTCACACTGCGTTTGACAGCGTATTCTTCGTGCAAGGGTTCCAAAGGCGCCTACAAGAAGTTGAGATCCTATCTCTCTCATTTCTTCATCCTATCTATAATTTATTTTCCCTGAAGTTGGCAAGGTAACACCTGATTGTGCAAGCGATCATAGGGTACGAAAGCTGTTTACTCTCAGGCGGATCGTATGTTTGTTTGTCTCAATTGTTATATGAAAAATAAATTGACATCATCATCAGACAGTCCAATACGTATGCTTGGCCCGGCTGATGGTAAGCGGTTAATATAATATTGGGTATTTATGAAAACCCTACTATACATGGAATAACATTTTTGATTTTATTATTTTTTTTACATAAACAAAGCAACAATTATAATTTACAACTTAACTAATATTAACAAACCTAACCACTTATAAATAAAACATGAAAGTAACAAAATATGGATCTATAAATTTAATATAAAGAAAGGAAATGGCTGGTTCAGGCAGCGTCGTAAAATTCCTCAGCATCGCTGTCGACCGGGAAAGTGCCCAGAAGACTGGCAGCATTACCACGTTGAATGGCAATGCTGATTCTTTGAGCCAAGAAAAGTCCAGCCTTCTGGTCACGCGAAGCGTCGATTAGCCGCTTAGATATATCTCTAAAAAGCGCACGAGCGCCCGGACCCCATGAACCTAGCGTCTCCACCCCAAACGGCTCAAAAACGTAATTACCAATTAAATTACTGTATTTGCGCCGTTTGAGGTTTTCCGCCGCTACAGCAGCAGCACTGGCGCAGCTCACCGTGTTCGGAAGATGTGATGGCGCAAGGGTGTCGACGCATGAGGCATCCCACACCAAAAGCCTACCCATTTTCCTAGGTAACAAAGACATACCATTGGCTCTCTTCCCATCGTCACGTACCAAAGCCTACGGGTTCTAATACTGCTGGTACGCCGGCGGTGATAAGAGCACGACGGATAATATATATATACTATCCCTACTATTAAATTTATATTTTAATTATTATTATAAAGAGATATACATAAAAGTGAAATCCATCGTACCTTTGGATTTCAGTGTAAAGGTTTGACGCGATACTACCACGCAATTTAACGGATTGACGCGCAATAGATCAACGTCTTAGGAAGCGTTCAGATAAAAAGATGAGAAAAGGTACTGATCCGCCTGTCACCTTTCCTTTAACTAAACGAAAGCCCCCGACCCCAGCGATGTGTTTTTCTAAGTTCAAAATTGTTTTCACAATTTCCATAGTACGGGTTAAATAAGCACGATGTTGATCAATGTCTGGGTGAACCAACTAATTTTGTTCTAATCAGTGTCCATTTCAATAGAAATTTAAATATCATGTTAATTGTTAAATACCAAATAGGATATCCATTTTTATTCGTTGTCCTACATGACGCTTTTAGTTATAATAAAAAAAAATATGTTTTTAATTTAAATAAAACATTGTGAAACGTCATTCCTAGTTCGGTTACAAAGTGACCATGTGTACTTAACTTTTAAGCCGTATTGTATATACACATTGCTGAATCGATTTTTGAGCATTTTTTTTACTAGTTAATATCATTTAGCATCAATTGAAAGCAGTTGGCAAAGTAAGAAAGCTTAAATTATTTATTTAATCACCAAAAACATTATGTCACGAGTTTTCTATCATTCCTGCTTTTGCACATTATTTAGCTTAATTTAATTTGTTCTGATAATACTACGTGGATCCCGTTGGATTCCGCGCGGGCCCTGCACTCTGCTGTAGCTGGTTGGAGGGTACGTACGTGATTAATATTACGTATTTGAAGAAATTAATTTAATTAGTTTGTAATTATTACATTGTTAAAATATTTATTAATCCTGTTTAATCCTGTCAGGTAAGTACAAGAGTACTTAATAAAATATACGGTTAACCTATTGTTGCTTGTTGTGGGAAATCATAGCCACGATTATCTACTAATTATTATTCCAATTTACGAGATCTTTTTTTAGAAATATTGATAATTTTTTATGGAATTTCATTCCTGGTCACGTCATTACTAGTTTTTGAGTTAAAACTGGAATGACGACAGTGTGAATGGAATGACAAAAATGCTTTGTTTAATATAATTAGGTTTCATAATAATTAGATATTGAGCTTTGCAATGGGTACTATTATTATTTACAGCTATTCCTTATGTTTTCAATGATTACATTTCTAAACGAATTAAATAATACACTCGCTACCTATACGATGTACCAGTGTTACCTATTTTATGAAACGCGCATTGGTTACAAGTTGCAAAATAAATAAATACATACTAAATCCAATCTTTCTGAATAACAAAAGTTAGCAAAATAATAAAAATAAGCAGACATCAAAGCGGATTCAGAGTTATAGATATCAAAGACGACGGTATAAAGGAAAGAAATCAAAGGGTGAGGTCGTAAATATCAATGAAAAATCGCCGCGAGATATAAGACAGCAAAGAAGAAAATGGAAAGAGGCATCAAGAAAAAGATAAAAGAAGATAGATGAGAAATTGAAAGAGCAAAAAGTTCCACAACCAGTTCTTATTGCGTGTACAGAAACCAATACAATCTCAAACTATCGTGAACTGAGGAGGACTATGAAGAAGGCAGGTAAAAATGAAAATGAAAATTACAATTTTAACGAAAAATAAAGAAAAACGTTAGAAACGTTATTTATGCAATCCTCTTAAGGATCTATATAGAAAGGTTTTTAGTATTTCAAGGCAAAGCTAATCAAATGCCCAGAAATTTAAAACCGTTCAATTGCACCCTTGCTGTGCATCAAATGCTTTGGGCAAAGGATTTGGATAAACTGACTTTTAGAAAACTAAGTTATTTTAAATGTGGGCGCAGCGAAATATGTATTCATCAGAAACATTTAAGATTCTTCAAATTTGCTCAGTCTACTGCATATATTTCTCCTGACGATGTGCAGGATTATATTTGGCAGCTACTAATCAATTTGTCCACCAATCATCGATTCTTGCGAATATAACTAATGCACCTGTGTCATCTATCTCTAGAGTTTTTTATTAGATTAACTGGAAGAGATGCACAATCCTTTATAATTAAATCAAACTCAAAAAATTATTAAGTTGATTTTTGTAATTATTGATGTGTTATTATTGTCTTTTAAATAATCAGGATTAAAAAGTAATTTTGTTTTGTAATTTAAAAGGCGAAACGTAATCAATTTTCATTTGCTAAATACTGAAATCTGATTTTATGCTGAATTATCGGACACTATGTTAAAATTAAGACGTTATTTTGTTTAAATTTGTTTTATTTATTTTAAGGAGAATTTTAACTTATAAAAATTATTCTCTCGTCATTGAAAATGAAAGAATAATTTTTGTAGTTGTATTTGTCATATTTGGCAATAATTAGTTAGTTCAAAGTATTTGTGAAGACTAATTGAAAACATAGATTGCAATTATTTTTGTTTAATAAAGAATTTATCCAATTAAGATTTTAACATAATATCATTACTGGTGTGACAGGATCATTCCACGCACTTCAAAAATCATTCCCTGTCTACTGTCGTCATTCCTGGTGCGGCGTATTTATTAATTTTACAAATAAATCCTATATGCTTTTTATAAAACTAGGTGCCTTACAAAGGAACACTATTTTATCACTTTATCTTTGGTTTGCAAGTAAAATGAACCTTTATTAATAAGTTTTTCGGGTGAGACAAATTTTATAAGGGAGTAGAATCTTGGCGAGTTGATCCACTCGTCTACATGAATTGGTAGTCCTCCAGTGGTGATGACAGTTTTATTATTGGTAAATTTTAATATTTGAAAAGAATAAAAGCGCTTTTTGTAATTGTAGGTACTTTATTAATATAATCATATTGTTCGAATCAATAAAACAAAGAGTTCAAAAAAAATTTACGTATGTCATCATTTTTATTATGATCCGATGGCTAACAATTTGTTAACTACTGACTTTTTGTCCACTAATAGTTTCAACGTGTATCGACGCCAATAGGCGCTAGGAAGTCGGCGTCATTAGAAGTCTTTCTGCATGAATAATTTTTTATTTGGTTAGGCCTTACATGATGTAAGTAACTGGCGCGAACTATTTGCGCCGGCTACATGCGTGAGCTATTCATGGCACCTACATAAGTGAGCTATTAGTGGCATCTACATAATTGGGCTATTCGCGCCGTCTACATACGCGAGCTATACGCGGCAACTAAATTTGTAAGCTATTGAAGCCGGCTATATGCGCAAGTTACGTTAGGGGCTTGTATTGGTTATCTCCCGCCCGCCAGCCATTGAGTCGGTTCGACGCCCTATGTAGTGCCGGGGCGTCGCTGAGGAGTTGTAGACTGCTGGGTGGGTCGCTGTGGTAGTAATTTTTGCCAGCGGCACATCCACTATACAAGGCAGCGAGCGTGCACACTGTGGGGTTTTGGTCCGTAAGGCCGAAGTACGGGAGAGCCGGACATAACCCTCTCACTTCCCCTTGTGGCGAGAGGGTATGCATCAGGCGCATTTCACTACGTAAAAAAAGGGGCTTGCATTGGTTGCATATAACATTCTCATAGCATATTACTAGCGTTGTGTACATGGCCATTAAAAAAAAACGTTTACATACACAAATATATTTATAAACAGAATATTACATAAGACACACAAGCTTTAGTATTGATTAAATTTCTGACGTAAACAAAACTGTCGTGTTGTTTTGATGACCTAAATGACGCACTCTCGTTAAGCCTGCGATGTTTTTCATCTCATAAAGTGCAATTTAACACGTAAAGGTGTTCGTTTTTTAGTCCATAAAAGTCTCATACGTGAGCCTCTCTCGTCACGCACGAGTGAATATATTTAATCAACAAAGGCACTTCCATATTAAGCTGCAGTTAAACTTTAATATTAGTGAAGTCAAATTTATAATAAAACGTGATGGTTGGCGTTTAGCTAGATAACAGAATAATATAATATCTCCTGTTTATAAACTGGGCCACTACTGGGCACGGGTTTCTTCTCAGTGTAAGAAGGGATAGAGTTAGTCTACCACGCTGGTCCAGTGCGGTTTGGTAGACTGCACGTAACTTCTCAACACTTCTGTCTAGTCATTCGGGGATAGGCGCATGGGATTATGTATAATAATATAATAATATCAGCCCTGTATTAAATTGTCCCACTGCTGGGCACGGGCCTCTTCTCAGTGTGAGAAGGGATCGGCCATAGCCCAGTATGGATTGGCAGACTTCATATAACTTCGAGCACATTTTGGAAACTGTCATATATGCAGGTTGAAAATATCTGGCTGAAAATAACTTTGGGAATATTAATTTTATTAATACAGTCTTACTAATAATGAAAATAAAAGTATGTTTTAATATTTGAATTTGAATGAACCTTGACACGGATAAATATATGACTCCCGGCCGTAGTTCAGTCTATGGTCCGGAGTGAGAGGTCGTGGAACGCCGTCGCCTTCTTCTGCGAGGAAGTGATTTCCATCAAGGAGGCGGCGGGGCGGGAGAGGGAGCGTATAAACCCTCTCCCCAACCGCAGAGCCGGGCGCCGGAGGGCGCGAGACGACCTCCAGCCACCCTGAGGTTTGACCTGGGGGTGGCGGGCTTTGTGGGCCTGCCCGCCATCCGTTCAGCACCAGGTCCGAGAGGCGGCGTGCGTGTTCCCACGCGCGCCTCTGTGTCGAGTCCGTCTCCCCTCTAGGGGGGAGACAGTAGGGAATTTTTGAGGGAGTCCTTTGGGTAGGTCTCTTTGGGTAGTGGCCTGCCGTTTCATACGGCGGGCCGAAACCTCGGCGGGGTCGCGACCGCATGCGAAAGCGATTCGCGCGGCCCCGCCGATAGTGGTTTTGTTGAGGAACACCGTGGTAGGTTTAGTCGGTATTCCGGGAGGTACATTATTTCTTTTCCATCTTCTTTTACCCCGGCGAGTCCGACATAATCCCTCCGCCCGCTCCAACGGAGGGATATGCGTCATTGCATTCCCCCACGTAAAAAAAAAAAAAAAAAAAAAAAAAAAAACGGATAAATATATGACTGCATGGCATAGCATAGTGGTTAAAGTGTTCGCCTTGTCACTGCCATTTCGTCGAGTGTCGTAGGCTCAAATCCTACATGACACAAAAAAATGTGTGATCAACGTAGATATGTTATGAGTCTGGCTATTCTTTGTATGCGATGTTTAAACGTTTGTAACGACCGCTGCGATACAAATAATAATAAAATATTCTATCACATACACACAACACCATTTAACCCTAACTAAGCACAGCTTGTATGGGTACTAGACAATGGATAAACATACATATTATATACTATTTTATTTTGTAAATACATTGATATTATACATAGAAACACCCAGACCAAGACAAACATCCATGTTCATGCACACAAATGTTTGACTAGTGTGGGAATCGAACCCGTGATCTCAGGCGTGGCAGTCGGTTACACTAACCACTACGATATCGAATCGTCGAAACTATTACTAGCGAGCGAGCAGTCCCATAAAAAAAATTGAAAAATACTTATTTTTATCCGAAAATGCTTTCCCATAAAATTAATGCGAGCTGACACGCGGTCAGCAGCTAGTTATACATAACCAGCCGACCCTCTAATTTCCTCTGCTTCACATAACAGAATTTTCCCCGGTTCTCCAAGATTTTTCATTGATGCTCCGCTCCTATTGATCATAGCGTGACGTTATATAGCCCATAGACTTTTTTGAAAAATGGGCTATCCAACACTAAAAGATTTTTTTTATTCGTACCAATAGTTCCTGAGATAAGCGCATTCAACCAAACAAACAAACAAACTCTTCATCTTTATAATATAAGTATAGATTGAGAGAACTTTATCCACTTACTTGCGATTTCTCCGCGTAGTACACCAAGCTTGCGAATATCACAATCCCAAGCACTAAGAAGAACACCAGCAACGCCAGTTCCTTCGCTGATGCCTTGAAGGTATGCATCAGAATCTTCAGTCCAGGACTGTGCCTCGTCAGCTTGAATAGTCTGAGGATCTTGATAATGGAGATGAACTCCAGAATATCGGCTTTGTCGACGTACTGCTTGACCACAGTCAGCTCTACGACAACATCCATATAGAAACTTAGTGTAGCTATAAAATCTATAATGTTCACCGGTGACTTCACGAATTCTATTATGTTTGGGGCTACCTGGAACAAAAAAGACATATGTTAGTTCTACTAATATTATAAATATCATCCCTAAGTCGACACTAAGATGGTTTTTCATTGTGGCTAGATATAAGATAAAGATTAATTTACTCAAAGAAACGATTTTAATAATATAACTATAATATCAGTCAAACTGTTTCACTGCTGGGCACCATTTTGGATAATATAACAGATTGGCAGACTTCACATATCTTCGAAAATATAATGGGGAAATCTAAGACATGCAGGTTACCCCAAAAAATTTCCTTCGCCATTTAAACGAGCGTTTATTAACTATTTAATACGCACCTAACTTAGAAAAGTCAGAGGTTAGGATCGAGGACCCTTAGGGTCGAACTTATACCACCCTCGTCAGAAGTAAGCTTGAGACTAGTTCCTGTGTCTGGAATCCTTATACAGCCTCCCAGACTCTAATGCTTGAAAATGTGCAAAAGACTTTTCTAAAATTCCTATATAAAAGGCTTTACTTTTTGTATCCATACATTTATCCAACTAACTACCTTTTAGGGATATTGGGTTTTAATTCGTTAGAGGTGAGAAGAGGCCTGGATCACTTCATAATAGCTTGTAAAATCTTTTACGGGCGAATCAAGTGTCCTGAACTCCATCAGCTATTTTGAGGATTGTATGTGCCTAACAAATACCTTGGACCCCGTCAGAGTCACCGGCATACATTGTTCGCACGGCCGACATGTCATACTCTCGCCAGAGCCAAGTCCCCTGTGTGCCACATCTTAGAGGTGCTCAATGCTCTTCTGTACGCTAGCCCTAACAGTGATTTGTTTGCGGATGAATGGAAGAAGATCATGCGAGAATGTCTGTTATTTTGTGAGAATATGTATAATAGGAAATCTACAGTTCCATGTTGATTTATAATTATTAGTCCATTTTTTTATTGTCTCTATTTGTTATAGATTTCATTACTATTTTTTATTTTTACATATCATAATTTTGTAATTAATGTCTGACACATCTCTAAGTTAATTAATGTAAATGGTTTTGTTTAGTTTTAATTAACTATAAATATATAAATAAATAAATGAAGACCTTTGCTTGGTAATCCAATGGCCTCCTTTTACACTATGGCAGCATTAAACTCTAAAAGAAACAATCCCAGAAAATATAACATTTGCGCACACTTGACTGTGTCTTTATCTTATGCGTCATTTTGTTAATACTACATTATTCCTTGTAAACTATTATTACTTTAATGTAAATCAATAATTAAAATGATATATGGGTACTTATGACACAACTATGAGTAGATAAGTACATATAGAATGTTTCTAAAACGTTTTACGTTGGCATATAATACGTTCCATAATACTACATTAGATACATTAACCCTCACGCTTTAGATATTACGTAGCTAGCAGAACAGTAATTGGGAACTTAGTAAAATAATTAGCACGCGAAACTTGAGGTTGAACAATGATATTCATATTTAGGTATGGCAATTATGGAGCTATATAGAAAATACTTAACGTAAAGCCTCTTTGGCGTGGCGTGAAGTTGCGTCTGTGTTGTTGTAAGATAATAGGTTTGAAGGATAGAAAGTTATTTTATTATTGTTTCGTTGTCATGCCATTAAAAAGTATAAATATGACAACTAAAGAGAACAATAAAATATTGAAAATTAAAAGGTAATGTTGGAATTAAACCACTTTAACGGAACTTAATTTTTCAATACCTCTTCATAAATTATTGTTATAATATTAACTATTCAAATATATATAATAGCGTAATTAAAAATAAACAGCTACAAAATTGATAAAAGGTACATTCAGAAATGAAAATCCAATTTTGTTAATCCAAAACTAAAGAAGACAATCTCATCATATTTCAGATATGATAGTCGATTTAGAAAAAAGAACTATGGTATCTTATATGAATTGACTTAGAACCTAAGACGGAACTGGCTTACTGTGGGTGTAGTGAATTACAACGGCGGTAGGCTTTTAGGTCTATCAAACAACATAATCATCTGCATATTCTAATATAAGGTTCATTTTTGCCTGCTAATAATGTGATCCTTATAGAATGTTAGGATGCCGACACATCATAACAAATGCTACTACTGTATTTATAAGTAAGTAATATACTAATACATAATATTGTCTTCTGTTTACGCCAATATTATTCATTGAAATTAAACTACTATATACGGATTTTATCGCGTTGTTTATTAATCACTGTATTACATAATTTTGAAACTATTACACTACTACTAATATTTAATTTTACTAATTTATAAGCTAATAAAATTATTTAAACTATTAAATCTATTTATACTTTTGGTTTACACTTTCCCCGACGTTTCGGTTGCTTTTCAGCAGCCATGGTCACGGAGAGACTAAGATGGTAGTTGTCTCAATGTTCCAATGTACCCGATTTCGATTTCAAAGTACCCGAACATAATTTAGTCATTGGTGTTTCTATTTACGCAGAATGAGCTCAAAGTATCATGAAGTCTAGCTGTGGTTTGTTTCTTCTTGGGTTTGATTATTTGAAGTACTGGATCCCAAGCTGGTGGTACATTCCAAAAATAGATTTAATAGTTTAAATAATTTTATTAGCTTATAAATTAGTAAAATTAAATATTAGTAGTATTGTAATAGTTTCAAAATTATGTAATACAGTGATTAATAAACAACGCGATAAAATCCGTATATAGTAGTTTAATTTCAATACTAATACATGTATCCAGTAAGCAAACAGTGAAAATCAACAACATATGTATGTGTTATAGTTTTCTCCATCCCACATACACTTATTGTTGTCCTTGCCATCCTCAACAAATACTCAAATTACAAAACATTTATCCGTGTGTGTTGTATTTACGTCGCTAAGAAATATATCCCAACTAATATTATAAATGCGAATGTGGACTTCTCTGTTTGTTACGATTTCATGCCTTAATTACTCAACCGATTATTATGAACTTGTTGAATTAATATGTTGTCAAGTAAAAAGGACGCAGAGTACCTTTCATTTCATTTACGCGGGCAAGGCGCGGGCAAAATTTAGTTATCCATCGCAAATTTAAAGCGTCAGACTTCCTAGATTTTTTTTATACAGCAAGGGGGCAAACAACCATACGGCCCACCTGATGGTAAGTAGTCACCGTAACCTATGGACGCCTGCAACACCAGAGGAATTACTTGCGCGTTGCCGATTCTTTAGGAAAGTGGGAAGAAGAAGGAGCGGGAAGAGAGTAAGAGGTGATTGGGCCACCGTAACTCTCACTCACCGAACGAAATACAACAGTATTTCACGACGCTATTCTGTGAGATGGTAGTCCTTCCCTGGTCGAACCGGCCCATTCATGTTGAAACCAGCGAGGCTCTACTATTTTTTATACATATTTTCACACCTGTATATTATCCTATGGGTAGACAGAGATTTAATACACCTGCATTTTGCAAGCTATATTCTAGGTTTCACATAATAGGCATAAATTTAAATCATACATACGTCCTATTTGGTGTAAATATTGTCACCTTTCTTAAGTTAAGTTATTATCTGATACACAAAGTCAACATGACATATTTAATATTGTACAACACGTTATTTACCTAATGTGTGAACTCACTTTTCTTAGTGTGGTCATTTCTTCGTGCAATCTGATTACAGTGAGGCCACAATATCTATGACTTAAATCTTTGATAATAGAGGCTAGTCTGTAGCCGTTTATATCAGACTCATCCTAATATTATAAATGCGAATGTGAGTTTGTTTGTCTGTTACGCTTGCACGCCATAACTACTCGTCCGATCATCATGAAATTTCGCATACACGTTGTCAGGATTACAGAATAGGCTATAGGCTATCTTTCATCCAGAGTACTGTTACTAATCTAATATAACCTACATTTACGCGAGCAAAGCCACGTGTAAGATCTAGTCTAAGATTAAGCTACCAAGATATTGGTGTATGACACCTCTGGCTTCTCCTATCATGCATAAGTTGTATATAAAACTAAAAGAAACAAAAGAATATCCTATTACTCGGCTGTCTATAGGAAAGTGAGTAATCCTCGCCTTAGGGAAAGAAGTACTTTATTTAAGCTCAGCTGTTTAATTTTCTGCTCAAGTTGTTATACTGACGGATCTCTATCCTTTCACCGAAATTGTATTATTTTGCTACTTGTTGATATTACAAAGGATATAATACATTATATCTCGCGGGACCGATAGAATAAGACTGAGCAGATGCGCAGCGGTCGATCATGTTTAGTTTTCTATTCTCGAAATGAACAAAGGATGTACCTATATTAATTTTTTTACATTTGGTATGCTATACATGTATAGTAGAGTTATTTTACACTCGCATTTCACAAGCAATAGCTTTAGGATCAGCGTGATAGGGAA
The DNA here is from genome assembly GCA_963675205.1 of Catocala nupta. Lineage (NCBI taxonomy): Eukaryota > Metazoa > Arthropoda > Insecta > Lepidoptera > Erebidae > Catocala > Catocala nupta. Next base: position 3,386,126 of record OY776097.1, read on the forward strand.
GCGAATTAGTCGCCGTCTATTGGACGTCCCCAGACTTGAAACTGCTGTTGAAAATTTCTAGATAGAAAAATCTAATAATATACAGGAACCGAATCCAAGACCAGCAGACGTATTCCCTACCAATGTGCCAATGTGGCAGTCTTCATGCTATGTTCATGTTATATTTCAAAATCTGCAGAAATAGTACGAATGAAGTCATAAAACTAATCAACAAATGGCTACAAACAGTCATCTATTACAGACATTAAACTAAAAGAAACAAATGATAAAGGCAATTCAATCAGTTTATTGCTTTAAATCGATTGTGTGCAACGGTTAAAATATTATTTATTTAGCATGGACTCTAAACATATTGATTCGATTCGTTCGAGAGCTTAGGTTAGTGATTGGAAAATGGAATGGAAAACGCTGTACCGTGGAGTTGAAGTTTTCTAGCCAGGCAGTTAAGACATATTTTTTATTTTTGTATGTATTTTTGTTATTATTAGAAACTTATTGTAACATCAATTAAATTTGTTATTAATATAAAGTACAATTACCAGTATTTGATTTATAATTTACATATTTTCATTTACATTGCCTAAAGGCGTCTGCTTACCTCTCTCTACACCGTACCACGACCGTGCTATGAACGAATCAGACAATAAAATTGTTTGTATGTATATAAGAGAAGATGCCCCCAAGATCGTTGTTATCCAACACCGTAGCGTGTTATGACCAAGCCAGCATTAAATACTTAAGCATTTCATCCGGTTTTGTTAAGGTAAATCAATACAAAAAATGAATAGATAGATTTTTTTGTGTTCATTTTACCTCCCAGTTCCAGACATGCGTTGTCCCAGTAGTACCTACTAATAGAATTAATTAACAATAGCCAATCAAATCACTTGATATCGGTTTGATTATGTCACGACGTTGATTAGCTTTTCAGGAACAGGGTGTTAGTGGGCGTAGTTGTCTCCATCATTCTTTAACCATGCCTGATAGGTTCATAGCACAGCCTGATTATGATACGGTCTTATGGGCAGACGCCTTAATAGATCAATATTCTTTTTAAATTATACGTCTTTATCAGTTCATACGATTGAACGCTATTCAATTATAACTTTAATAAAATTCAATATGTTGTGTTCCTTGTATTTGATTAAAACTGTGTTCACGCATAGATTGATTAAAACTGAACTATGTACTATATTCACATGTTTATTGAAATAGTTCATTTAAGTTTTGAATATTGTGATAGGAATAACATTTATGAAAATGTAGGCATAGTACATTTATGTATACGTATATGTTTCATGAATAGAATGATATATAAATATCTACACATTGTTTTTATTAACTATTTTGAAGCGGTGGTAGAGTGTGTAAGAGACTGGACTTGCAATTGAGTGGTCACAGGTTTGAATTCCACCCATTGCACGAAGTAAACCCACTCCTAATACAAGCATTTTAACTTAGATGGGGTGTGGAGGGGTTACCAGAAAGCTAGTAATTTGTGTGTAGTTTTTGTAGTATATCCTAATTATTCTATAGAAACATTAGGTTTTGCAGCTTGATTTAAATAATTTTCATTCATATTGCCAGTAAACATAATTTTTATATCAATTATATTGTTTTCTTATTAGAGCTTTTGTACTCAAGCGATAATCCCTGTGTCCGCAGTGCGAGAATAATGTAAGCATTGTCAAGTAAATATAATATCCTCGAAAGGGTAGGCTGATGAATATCGCTGGATAAGTCGCTAATATAGGTAGTCCCGTTTCCAGCGACCCACCCACTATACAAGGCAGCGAGTTGGTACACCGTGGGGTTTTGGTCTGCAGGCCCGAAGTACGAGCGAGCCGTTGCGGTGAAGAACGAAAGGCTGATGAGTATTACACCCAAATTTTGCCATATGTATATTTAGGTACTACATTATAGGAAACCTATTGCTATCTCTTAGATACAGATGCAGACGCTGGGTCACTACTGCGCTTTTCTTGCCAGAAAAATCCAATAAAAATGTTGTCGTAACTTGGAATCAAATTCGAGACCTCATGCACAGCATTCACTACCGCTGTCACACCGAGGCAGATACAAGTAGGTATATTTATTTTTATTTATTATTAATTGCTGTTGACGTGCCAACCTCTCCTTGGCTCGGCGCACATGAAGCTATATCGTTACCATTTCTCAACAACCCTATTGGCATCCAAAGTGATTGTAAAGATTATAGTATAATCACATCTGCCTATCCTTTTGGGCACCGAAGCGTGATACTACACACTAAAAATCTCATTTAATATTACATTTACCAACAGATAATGAACAAAAGAACTTAGTTAATCCAACCTAATAACTGTAATGTCGACATTGTTCCGGACACGGCTGAAAAACCGCGATAAAGCTATTAAGAAACATTTCAAACAATAATGGACTGAGAACAGCCTTAATACCAAACAAAAGGAACTCCTTTATAACAATAAAAGTAATTGTTTAAGAGTTGTTATATATTCTGTGTTTATATAGCGCCACCGATAGGTTAGTGGTTGGTTAATGTGGTCGCCTCGCCTCAACTATTGTGCTGAGTGGGCTCGAGCTTAAATGGAACAAAAAATTTTGTGATTAGCAAATAGGTGTTCCGAGATTGGGCGTTCCTTGCGCCCATAGTTTGTGTATTTGTAAAGTCTCCTGCGACACAGGAATTAAATTCAGTTCTATCTTATTACCTATCGATTAACTTAAACACTTTATACGGCTTTTGTCGCGTTGTTTATTTTACTTTAAAACACTTGTATTATATAATTTTGAAAACTCTAGCACTACTATTATTGAACTTTACTAGGTACTATTTAAGCTTTTTAATTTAAATAAAACTATTTCTCCCCATGAACATGGCTGCTGTAAAGCTACCGAAACGTCGTAAAATGTAAACTTAAATATAAATAGTTTCAATTAATATTGTCTTCTATTTACGCGAATGTTATTCATTGAAATTAAACTACTATATACGGATTTTATCGCGTTGTTTATTTAGCACTGTATTACAAAATTTTGAAAATATTACACTACTGCTGCTATTGATTTTATTTTGCTAATTTATAAGCTAATAAAATTATTTAAACTATTAAATCTATTTATTTTTGGTTTACACTTTCCCCGACGGGGATACTGTCTCCCCGTGACCATGGCTGCTGGAAAGCAACCGAAACGTCGGGTATAAACAACGCGATAAAATCCGTATATAGTAGCTTAATTTCAATAGTTTCAATTAAATTAAATAGCTTAAATAGTAGTAAAGTTCAATAATAATAGTGTTAGAGATTTAAAATTATGTAATAAAAGTGTTTAAAAATAAAATAAACAACGCGACAAAATCCGTATAAAGTGTTTAATTTCAATGTATAACATTCGCGTTAACATAAGAAAAACCTTTTTTTTTAATTTAATTACTCTATACGGAATTTTTATTACATAATTCTGTAATAAAAGTGTTTTAGAATAAACAACGCGACAAAATCCGTAAAAAGTAGCTCAATTTCAATGTATAACATTCGCGTAAACATAAGACAATAATGATGTAAACATTTTTTAAACACATCATCCGTACTTGGAATAATTCCTGTATTGCTTGGGACTTTACAACCATTTATGGATCACACAAATTTTGCTCCCGTGTGGGATTCGAATCCACAATACCCGGCGCGATGGCAGTGGCGAGGAAATCACTTAAACCAGCTGGTACCTAAACCGTGCAGAGAAACGTTTTAGAGTCCTAAAAAACTCTTATACAACAGCTTTGTCCGTCCGTCCGTCCGTCTGTTATGGTATAACTTTCAACAAAAGAACGGTAAGAGCTAGAGACTCACGATCAACGCCATTTGACTCAACATAGTCGATATACCCCCGAAATGACTATGACCTTTGACCTCTGACCTCAACCGTCACGTGGTATCTAGGTCTAGGTTTGACTTTAGGTCATAAAGTTCAGTGGGGCTCTCATATATCGTGTCTTGCAGGGAAACTTAGCTCAGCCGCATACGCAGTTCGGAAACTAAGATAAGATAAGATAAGATAAAACTTTATTCATAGATAAATTTAGCCTAGGTTTACAATGTAGTTCTGTTTTAATATATGTAGTACCTACATTTAAACATATTTACACTATTAACTTAGAATATTAGGACATTAATGTATAAATATTCTGTTCAATTCAACATATAAAATTGTCGGTAAACCGATAAAAATTCTTTACCTTCCGTGCCAGTCAAATGACTGTGTTACGGCAAGGTAAGGATTCTCACTCTAGAAATACCAACTGTAAGTTAATTGATTAAGGACAGTTTTGTAATAATGATTGTAATATTTAAGCGAACAAAACATGCTCGATATCTACTAATGAGTTTGGTGTAAACAAGTAGTATACTAAGACAGCTTACTGATGTAGATACTGCGAGACTAGTATACTTCAGTTACTTTCACAGTGTCATGTCTTATGGTACCTATATTATTGTGGGGCAAGGCAGCTGATATCGAGACAATTTTTATTCTTCAAAAGCATGCAGTACGTAGCATTTATAATTTAAGACCACGAGTTTCCCTCAAAGATCGATTTAAAGAAATAGGCATACTTACTGTTGCGTCACAATATATGTATATTTGCTAACATTATGTTTATTAAACATTATATTCACTTATATAATAAGAATAGTGATATCCATAACGTAAACACTAGAAATAAGCATAAGTTAGTAGACCCATATCATCGTTTAAATAAAGTTCACAATACATTTGCGGGACTCAGTATTCGTTTTTTAATAAACTACCAATTAATATAATTAATTTACCATTGCTTAAATTTAAAAGCGCCTTTAAAATACAACTTATGTGGAGGGGTTATTATTCAGTCAACGACTACTTAAATGACAAAAACTCATGAAACTAGGTGCTTGTTGCATACAGGATTTAAAGATCTGTATTACTTTTAAGTCAATTTACTAATGTAGAAGTACCTCGTGATTATTTGTGATGTTAACAAGTAACTTTTTTCTTAATTTGTTTATTATTGAAGAATATAAATGCACAACCGCATTTAGTCACGGACTGCCTTTGCATTGTCACAAAGTGTAAGTGTATGCGCCATCATGCCATCCTATTGCCTATTTTAGATTTATATTAAAACATATACCTATATTATTAAGTTATTATTGTTTTTATCTTTAATTTTTTTATAGTCAATAGTATATGGCATAATGGCTGCAACACCTTATTAATCTGAGTTATAAAATACTGAAATTATATTTAATTGGCGATTTAAAAGAGTGGCCGTGAGTTTCTTGCAGGTGTCTTCTCCATAGGCTCAACCTTTGCCTGAACCTAGCAACTAACCTAAATGTAGCTTCAGTAACTTAGTAAACTCACTAACCCATATATTTTGACGTTCATAAGTGTTACTTTGTGACCTAAATGAATAAATGATTTATGACTTTGACTTTGACTATCACGTGACCTTTGCATATTACTTAAACCCTTTTTTCGAACTCTAAAATTTACGGCAATTCATTGGCGATTCTCACTTGTTTTGTACTACCACTTTAAAAATCTCAATCGGTACGTTTTCCAGAAAACATATTTCACCAAGTTTAAAATTGCATACGCCTCGCCTCTCGCACAACGCCTCCTCTACCGCGGTGTATTGTTTGTTACGTGGTTGCTTTCCTTTGCCACCGCGTGTGGTCTTGGCTTATTTGTGCGATTAGAGCAACCAATTACAAAGTTTATATTTTGGTAAAAATATTATTATTAAAGTAGTAGAACAAAAGTTATTCAATACGCTATAAATAAACCAGGGGTAAAAGTTTTTTATGTATTTTCCAATATTCCTGTATAAATGAATCATTTTTGATTACCTTGTAAAGAACAATAAAGTAACTTTTAAAGGTTATTTGAGATTGCAATTTTCATCAGTTTTGAATTAATATGAATAGGGATTAGCCCTGCCTTTTTACTATTATAATTAGCAACTACTCTGAAAAAATAACATATAAACATTACTCAAAATTGAGTGTTAGTTTAGATAGTTAAGTAACAGCCCAAGCCGTTGATCAATTCTTAATCTTTGATCAAGGTCTTGAGAGCTATTTAATCTTTGATCAAGGACTTGAGAGAGGACGCCTCAATTGAATAGCTCTCAAATCCTTCAGATAAGTATTAGTTAGCGTTATTTTTATAAGAAAAGAAACTTCGAGAATTGTTTTCTCATGCACAGTTAACTGATATTGTATATTTCATTTTTAATGCGTTTATATTCTAGTATATCGATATGCCGTGACGGCTGAATAGATCTTAATGAAATTTAGCAAGCAGATAGAATATATCGATACGCCGTGACGTACACACTCACATTTCATCAGGTGGTATTCGCAAGGCACATGTCCAAGTTCCGTAATGCTCGTGGACAATTTTAATAGAAATCCCGAATAGTACCAACCAGGTATTGGAACCGCGACCTTATAATTGATCTAAGGATAAGGCAAAATTATGCTACGGGACTAACAAAATAATTTCGCTATCTGAAACCTAGGACTACCTTGCTAGCACGACAGTAATGCATACGAGTTTTAACTTTGCTTGGTTCAATTGCTGGGTTGGGCAATATATTATTGGGCATTTCTGTCAATAAATTTGTTAACCTTTTAATCACCACAGTCATGTTTACATGACAAAGCAAAATGTGTCTAGCACGGTCACGCCTACATGACAAATTAAAGGATAAAATCGTAGCTTGGCGCCGAGATCATGCTTTTTTCTTTTTGCACGTGGCGGTCACAGGGTTAATGGCAGATTTAAATCTGGAACTGGGCCTGGTGGTAGGCAATATACTCGCTTCCTACTGCGTGAAACCTAAAGCCATAGTAAGCGACATGTGAATATTACACACCTCTCTAAGACCTATAAAAATAAAATTAAAAATCTTCAGCTATACTCAAATTCCAATTACTTGAAGCCTAGAACACGTCATCATAAAAATTCGTTATATATTTAAAAAACAACACGGGCCTATATTCCTTAAAAAGGTTAAGTCCCCAAACAAACAAGAAGTTCAATTAACTGGCCCTTATCACCGTAGGGTAAGCAGTATTGCAGATAATGAGCCGATTTTGTATAAAAAAAGTATTACGTGCCTAAGGCAGGAAGATTCAAGGGGTTAGATTTTAAGGTGAAATTTCACTGAAGCGTAATGTAGGTATGCATTATTTTTATACTTCGTTAAATACAGCTTGGGTCCTGTGACACTTTTGCGTAGGTTATAAAGATTCATCGATTAATGCTATTCTCATTGACATTTAAATATTAAAATATGTAAACAAATTATTTACAAGAAATATAAAATAAAGAGAAAATAAAACTTAAAAATTAAAAAGCTTCATAATATTCCTCCATATCGTCGTCAATTGGCAACGTGCCCAGAAGACTTGCAGCATTGCCACGTTGAATGGCAATATTTATTCTTTGTGCAAAGAAAATACCAGCTCTCTGAGCTCCAAGCGTCGATGAGCTGTTTAGCTCAATAAACAGACCTAACACTTGGACACCATGGCCCCAGCGTTTCGACACCAAACGGCTCAAATATGTACTCACCAATAATGTTTGGATATTTACGCCGTTTGAGCGTCTCCATTGATGCAGCATCAGCAGCAGCACAACCCGCTGTGCTAGAAAGATGTGATGGCGCAAGGATGTCGACACAAGTTGCGTCCCACACCAAAGGCCTACCCATTTTCCACGGCAGTAGTGACATATCATCTGGTCTCTTGCCATCGTCGCATACCAAGCTGTGAGGTTCAAGCTGAGCCGGAACGCCAGCGGTGACAAGAGCCCAACGAAGTATGTTATACAGGTTGGCGTGTCGTGATATACGACCCACACTCTTGCTGCATGACAGTCCATGGTGACCAAGACTGTCGACAGCTTCTTCACAAAGATATCAATGCGGAGAAACACAAGGAATACCTAAGCGCAAACAGGAAGCAATGCGGAAGGTCGTATCGTCCAACATGGTACCTATGTTGGATGATAAGAGCGCCTTAAGCCAAAGGCCCAACTCCCACTCCTCCACAGCCAGCAAGCGGACACGTTTAGCAGCACGGGACGATATATTTATAAGATTCTCTCGAACTATGCTGCATAACGGCCCATCCCACTATCTCTGCGAGAGTTGGTTTTCGGGTACATCAGTGCATGGGCAAGCAAGTCTCTAAGCGTTCACGACGTCGGTCATGCACAGCACTTTAGAATTAACCACTGTAGGTGCCAAGATTTTCCTGGTCAATTCCTTCGTGCTATGGACTGAAGATAGGAACGTTGGTGAACATACATCAGTAATTTTTCGAATGCCGAGGCCGCCTAAGCGAACTGGCAAGCTTGCTTGTAGCAATTTTTGCTAAAAGTGTCAAATGTTTCCAAAAGTGTGAAGCTCTAAGGGCATGCGTAAATTTAAGAACGAAAAGACAGTATCGAGTAATTATAAAAGCTGAATGTATATTAATTTAGAATAACCTGTTAGACGTCTTACAAAATTTTTGAATTTTCTCTTCTATAAATCTATTAAAACCTTCATCTAAAATTGGGGACCCAATGAGGCAAAGGTTTTATCTAAAAGTTTAATATTAGATGCCAAAGAATTGAATTTAGATAATACCGATAATTTATTGATGTTATTGCCGAAAAAAAATTCACATTTGTTTGGATTAAGTTGCAAACCTATTGATTGAAATTTATTTTATTGTTTTATTATATTATCAAACAAGAGAATTAAAAAAACAATGCATGAAAATTTATATATGTATAGTTAAATAATATAACTTTGAAAGATACGATTATATAGGTTTAAATACGTATATAAACCTTCCTCATGAATCACTTAGCCTATTGGTGACAGTAGAGTGCTTTGGTAATAGTGTCTGGTACAAGTCAATTCTTTAACCATTTGGCCATCGCCAGTTAAATATTATATCCTTTCGACCAACTGCTATTTTCTCCACACAGAAAATTTCTGAACAGAACAGTAACAATTAGTGGAAGCTTTACATGTGTTAGAATATTATATTATATTATATATTATAAGTAGCCCGTCTCAAGAATCGAACTTGAATCCCAAACGCAAACTTACAGAAGCAGGAATGAGGCAGTCATAATATACTACGGATACTAAACTACGCGCTCAACTTTATGCTCCTAGTTACAAAACACGGCAGATCATAAACAAGACGATGTACTGTACGTCCAACGATAAAGTTTGTGAGTACAACTAAACTATAACGTAAAATAAACTCTTCATAGTCGTGTATTGTAGTTAAGGAGTTTTTGAGTTTAAGTTTAAAGTTTAAATAGGCAGCTCTTATTATAGCTGTGTCCACAGTTTTACCTGGATTTTAATTGCTTTAGTGACGCAGTGGCTTTAAATGCGAATGCTGTGGGAAATGTATACAACTGCTGTGATCATTCAAAGTTTTTGCTAACCTGATCCGCAAATTTATACCCGAGTTCTTATGGTCTAGAGTATAAAATCTGGGTCAGGCCAGCATAAACTTTTTGGGTTTGCCTGTCTAATTCTCAAAAGCAGCCGGATTAAGGAAGATGGTGGTGTTGTACACCCCTATTCTACAGAAAACGCGTGGCAACTTTTTGTCCAGCGCCTGATTTCTCTACGGTTGCATCGAAGTACTGTCCTTACGACATATGAGTGTTAGAATATCCTCATAATATATTATATATTACATATATCCATATAATATATTACACTCGCTATGCAAACGATGCGTTTGTGACCACCACCGAATTAAATCTAGAGGACTTACTACTTTACCTTTAACCTGAGTTAAATAGAGCATGTAGTTGCAGAAACACTTGTCTCGGCTATAATATTTCTAAAAAACCCATCTATCGAACATAAAAAAAAAACAATAACAGTGTTCCTATTCCAACTTGCCCAGGTGGACGGAATATTATTGTCACCCTATAATTGGCTACGCTTTCACTCGTAAAATTAGCAAATTTTTTCAGAATGCTAAATTACATGAACCAAATACCCAACGTTTCACGTTTCAAAGTTTCAAATAATAATATTGGGATAATTCCCAGGCTCGACCAAAAATCACAAGCTCGTAAAACAAACATCGAAAACTAAAACCCGCGAAATGGCTTTAAGTCCCTTTTAATCTCACTGATTTGCGTTCGTAAATGTTCAACAATCGCTTTAATGGAACCACACCTCAATTTCATTAGTGAGTTTCGATGATTCAGAAAGGATTGTCAATACTTTCTGATTTTATTTGCGAACATTTTTCACAGCCTTTCAATTTTCACCCTTTTAGCTGAAATATCGTTATTTGAGCTTAATTTCATCTATTTATATGGCTTTATGGATGAGTAAATTTAGTAATTTATTCGAATCTGTACTATAGCTGCTGGGCACGGGCTTCTTCTCAGTGTAATAAGAATGAGGCCATAGTCTACCACGCTGGCTCAGTGCGGATTGGCAGACTTCACATATCTCTGAGAACAGTATGGAGAACTATCAGACACGTAGATATCCTCGCGTTTTTTTCTTTTACTGTTAAAGCAGATGATAATTAAATAATTAATACGCGCATTACTTCGTTAAGACTGAGCTACATACCTTGGAATGGAAGTCTAAACCTTGATTTAAATAAATAATAATAAGCTTTTAAAATACCACATTCGCCTTGTGATATAAACAAAAAAATTATCACCAGGTTAAATAAAAGCGCACAAACCGAAGGGCAGCTTGTGGCGAGCTGAATGTGAGTAGTTCCGACGAACCGTGGCGCAGCAATAGTGGATGCGACTGCTGTGCATGAGGTCTCGGGTTCGAATCCCGGGTCGGACCAACAAAAAGTTATTGGGTTTTTCTGTTAAGAAATCTCAATACGAGCCCGGAGTTAGGAAGTTGGCGGTGTTAGACACCCCCGTGTCTCGGAAAGCACTTAAAGCCGTTGGTCCTGCGCCTGATCTCTCTCCAGTTGTGTAAGATTATCCGTCCCATCGGATCATGAGAGTTAGGGAACAGAGAGTGCACTTGTGTTTGCGCACACACTTGTGCACTATACTATCTCTTGCACTGATGGCCAGTCTACGTTAAGATTGGCCGCCGTGACCGAAATTCGGTCAGGAGGACATTATTATTATTCCGCTTATTTTCAGTGGTATTCTACAGGATATTTTATTTTAGCTTGTTAGTATAATCGGTGGTATACTACTCGAAATGCTTATCAAAACTGCTTTCATAATTCATTTTGTTGTTCAAATTTGATCAAGTTTTAATTGGCCACTTTTAAATATTTAATTTATTTGAACGTTGTATATTTTAACATAGTATAAGTATAACTGGTAAATTAACTGAAATGAAAACTTTATAACTTATATAATTGCTTCATAATTGTTACTTTTGTGTAAACAACAAGCTTTGAGTTTATGATTGATGAAGCCCAAAAACTTTACTAAATATATTTTTTGCCGTTGGGAAGCTCAAAGGTCTAGGCAACAATGATGTATACCAACATTTCGTCAATCATGTTTTACATCCTACGTTATATGGACTAGCATACATAGCCCACTACTAGTAGATAATATTTTCAGATTCCGTACTACTAATGAGAATTTCCTGACAGACGAATCTCAAGATCACCTATTGACGTACCAGACCCACGAAACCGCGCATTTATAACAACAATATTCTATCACATACACACAACACCATCTAGTCCAAACTAAGCAGAGTTTGTACTACGAGTACTAGACAATGGATAAATATACATTTTTGTAAATACGTATTATACATATAAAACATCCAGACCAAGACAAACATCCATGTCCATGCACACAAATGTTTGACTTGTGCGGGAAGCGAACCCGCTACCTCAGGATTGGCAGTCGGTTACACTAACCACTACGCCATCGACGCCAATCACCATGTACCATGGGTTCAATGAAGCATCCTAGCTAGTTGACTTACACGAAACCACCATAAAAATAGTAACACAATATGGAGGTAGGAAAGGTAGGCCTTGTAGAGACATACAGAGAGATCGTCCTCTCCCAATACTTTTCAACCATCACACCGGTAATGATTAGTCCTCTTTCCGAGTCTCGATAACGTGCGACTGATACCGTTTACTACCAGGTGGGCAGTATAACCACTGCTGGGCATGGGCCTCTTCGCAGCGTAAGAAAGGGTAGCCATAGCCACCAAGCTGACCCAGAGTGGGTTAGCAGACTTCACACATGTATTATCTTCAAGAAAATTATGGTGAACTCTCAGACATGCAGGTTTCCCCATGATGTTTTCCGTCGGCGATAAAGCAAGCGATAATTAACTATTTTAATACGCGCATAACTTCGAAAAGTTATTAATGCTTGCCATGGATAGAAATCGAGACTTCTACATGGCAGTCTCACGGTCTCTCACTAAGATAGGCTAGGCACTAATCATTTAGCAACGTTATTTTTCAATAAACTAAAAAGCTTGGTAAGTTGCTGACTATTAAAATAAATTTAAGGATCGATATAAAGCGTATAATAACCACATGCATATAAGCTTAATTTATAAATGAAAAGATTATCTGAATTGGTATCCAACGCGAAGGGGTATCTATGTTAAACATACCCCCAATTCATTTTGTTTTGAATAATTCATGTGTTATAAATGGTGGGTTCTTGTTGGCTTAATACATTTGTATAAATATTTAAACATACGAGGGAAGGACAAACAAACAATGATTAAAAATACTTTTATGATGCACTAACTGTGCCCGCGGTTTCACCCGCGTTTATGGTTACTGCGCCGTCCCCGCGAGTCCTAGCGTGATAGTATATAGCTAATAGCGTTTCTTGCTAAATAGGCTATCCAACACTTAAATAATGTTCAATTTGAACAAGTAGTTTCTGAGATCAGAGCGTTCAACCAAACAAACAAAGAAACAAATTATTCAGCTTTATAATATTAGTATAGAAACATAAATAGTGCCACGATAAAATCCCGAAGAGGTAGGCAGTGATGTATTACACTTCAACATTTATTTTTAAGTTCCATGTAATAAGGGACGAGTCTATTGCCCTTTCCTGGGCTCAGTGCCAGACTCCTTGCAGTTACAATATGTTTTGACAGACAAACCAAACTATACTTTGCTTGACCACTTAAACCATTATTCGTATTGTACCGCTATTCGTGCAATTAAATATAACAGAGTGAAAAACTGTTCTGTATTTTCACGACTTACCAAAATAAACACGAACATCTATTTATAAAAGATTTTTTGGCTACAGATGCCTTAAAATCCTACAGTTCTGAGGCACCACCTCTGTATCGTAGTTTAAAAGGCAAGGCATTTTTTTAAATCCTCATTATAGTACTCTTTTTAGTTATGTAGTTTGTGACATTATTAAATGTTATAAATACAGCCTTCTTCGAACTTTTACTGGTGGTTGCTCAGTGGTCAAAATTTTACCCTAAAACATTCAACATAAAAATAATTATGAAGTTTAGCTGTGTCCAGATCAACTCTATAAAAATTAATCTATACCAAATATCACACTTTACCGTGCGTGCAAATAAACGTTACAACTGAAATAACAAACTTTTCTCTTCGCATATTTACATATAGATTATGTATAGTTTATAAACAACATTTTAATTTTAATGGCGTTTCAGTCCCGTGATAGACTGGTCTGGCCAATTTACAATAATTAACTTGCGACCCCGGCGAGCTAAGTAGAAAATCTCGTTTAAGAGACGGCCGGTAAGTTAACATACAAATGCAATATGGCGGCCGATATTTTCGTGAGTAGGTACGATAATATCATTTTCATAAGGTACCAGGCATTCTGCGAACACGGTGATACATATATACCACAATTTGATGGAAGTGGTAATGTAGAATTTTACAAACAAACAAATCTGTAATAATCTATGCAGAATTTAGCTAACAGAAAAATTAAAACAAAGTTAATAGCTGTTGGTACAGAATAATTTTCTTCTGGGCACGCCACGATCGTGGCGGTAAGTCCCGTTTTTGAGGAGTGGCTGGAGAGGCGGCATGGCGCCCTCACCTTCCGGCTGACACAGGTTCTAACTGGCCACGGTTGTTTTGGCCAGTTCCTGTGTCGTATACGCCGGCAAGAGGCGCCCGGTTGTCACCACTGCGGCGACTGCCGCGACGTTGTTGGGGACACGGCGCTGCACACTTTGGCGGTTTGCCCCGCCTGGGCATCGCAGCGCCGTGATTTGATCGCGGCAGTCGGATCGGTTGCCCTCTCGCTCCCGGCCGTAGTTCAGTCTATGGTCCGGAGTGAGAGGTCGTGGAACGCCGTCGCCTCCTTCTGTGAGGAAGTAATTTCCATCAAGGAGGCGGCGGAGCGGGAGAGGGAGCGTTTAAACCCTCTCTCCAACCGCAGAGCCGGGCGCCGGAGGGCGCGAGACGACCTCCAGCCACCCTGAGGTTTGACCTGGGGGTCGCGGGCTTTGTGGGCCTACCCGCCATCCGTTCAGCACCAGGTCCGAGAGGCGGCGTGCGTGTTCCCACGCGCGCCTCTGTGTCGTGTCCGTCTCCCCTTTAGGGGGGAGACAGTAGGGTATTTTTTTTTTTTTTTTTTTTTTTTTATGAAGTGAATCCTTTGGGTAGGTCTCTTGTGTAGTGGCCTGCCGTTTCATACGGCGGGCCGTAACCTCGGCGGGGTCGCGACCGTATGCGAAAGCGATTCGCGCGGCCCCGTCGATAGTGGTTTTGTCGAGGAACACCGTGGTAGGTTTAGTCGGTATTCCGGGAGGTACATTGTCTTTTCAACATCTTTCTTTTACCCCGGCGAGTCCGACATAATCCCTCCACCCGCCCCCGCGGAGGGATATGCGTCATAGCATTACCCCACGTAAAAAAAAAAAAAAAAAAAAAAAACGCCACTATCGTGTCGGTAAGTCCCATGTTTGAGGAGTGGCTGGAGAGGCGACATGGCGCCCTCACCTTCCGGCTGACACAGGTAATGACTGGCCACGGTTGTTTTGGCCAGTTCCTGTGTCACATAGGCCGGCAAAAGACGCCCGGTTGTCACCACTGTGTCGACTGCCGCGACGTTGTTGTGGAAACGGCGCTTCACACTATGGCGGATTGCCCTGCCTGGGCATCGCAGCGCTATGAGCTGATCGCGGCAGTCGGATTAGTTGCCCTCTCGTTCCCGGCCGTAGTTCAGTCTACCGTCTAGGTGAAAGGTCGTGGAACGCCGTCGCCTCCTTCTGTGAGGAAGTGATTTCCATCGAGGAGGCGACGGAGCGGGTGAGAGAGTGCTCAAACCCCCTTCCCAACCGCAGAGTCGGATGCCGGAGGGTGCGAGATGACCTCCAGCCACCATGAGGATTGACCTGAGGTTGGTGGACTTCGTGGGCCTGCCCGCCATCCGATCAGCACCAGGTCCGGGAGGCGGCGTACGTGTTCCCATGCGCACCTCTGTGTCGTGTCCGTCTCCCCTCTAGGGGGAATAGTAGGGTTTTAAAGTGTGTTTTGCCTAAAAGGTAGGTCTTGTCGTGTAGTGACCTGCTGTTTCATATGGCGGGCCGAAACATCAGCGGGGTCGCGATCGCATGTGCAAGTGATTCGCGCGGCCCCGTCGATAGCGGTTTTGTCGAGGAACACCGTGGTAGGTTTAGTCGGTATTCCGGAAGGTCCATTATCATCATTTCAACATCTTTCTTTTACCCCGGTGAGTCTGACATAACCTCTCCCCCCGCCCCCGCGGAGGGGTAAGCGTCAATATATTCCGCCAGGTACAAACAAGGAATAATTGTCATTATTAAAAGACTGCAATGTAGCAAAATCTTATATACTTTTTTTATTTTAAGTAAGAATACCCAGGAAGAGTAATTCCTGTGACTCGACAAATATTTAAACAACGGACATAGGGAACACTGAGACTCGGAACAATTATTATATTTTCCACCAAAATCAATCATCACGACATGTGATTGGAACCCACAACATTATCAGGAGCGAAGATCACATTAACTACTACACTGTATGCATTCAATACGAAATAAAACATATTTTTAGCAAGCAGCCAGTCACACAGCAATTTAAGAGCAAAATCGATTTTATGCGAACAGAGCCAAAAATATTTATACTTCAAACGAGACAGCTTCAAGTTCATTTGCAATACAAAGTAAAAATTTAAATAAACGCAAAAAGATAGAACTGAAAGCAGATTTTACTAGTAATATATCCGCGGTAGATATTACTAGTTTCACTAGTAAAGGTGAACAAAGAGAACTGGGATTGTTACCTTTCAAATTAAACTAGAGAGCGAGCACTGAAGGTATTTTGTGTTGCTTATTTAGAAAGTAGAGTCAGCAAAAATAAACATAGTAAATATTTTAAAGGTTTGTGTTTCAAATGTTTACACACTACCTCTGCTGAAGAGCTGTTTATGAATGAATAAATTTAGCATATTATGACTCACATTATCCTACTGTGTACTAATATAATAAATGCGAATGTAAGATCGTTTGTCTGTTTGTTATGGTTTCACGCCTTAACTCGGTTTAAAGAATCTTTATTTTCAATAAAAACAAAATAGTCACTTAATTGAAAACAAAAATAACTTTAAGTATAGTTACAAGTTCGTCATTACACTCAATTATATTATTGAAGGTAGGAACTTAATTAATGTATTCATTTGCCCGAGGACAAGTTATGTGAATGATGTACGTACATATTGAGTTAATCAGGTTTTGAATACATCAATTGAGTGTTCATTTTTAATGTGTGATGGTAGTTTATTATATAGCCCTTCATATGTTAAAATTTTTTTCCGTAATTTGTTCGGATTTTAGGTAAAACCAAGAAACTAGCTCGGCGAGTACTATGTTGCTTTGTGTGTTTAACCTTAGTGAATGATAAACTAGGTTTAATATTTTTGTTTAGAAATGTTCACACTAATATGCACGTATTGTATATAAATAATTATTTTAAGTTCATAATTTTGCTTTCTTTGTAATTTGTTTGTATTGGTAAAACGCTTGGATAATTAAAGATCAATTTTATGAGTTTATTGTGCATAATTTGTAGCTTGCCCAATTTATTCTTATATTACCCCAGATTTCTATTAGATATTGCAAGTGAGGTTTGACTAAAGCATTATATTATATATTGTGGTGTAATTTGTTCGGAATACATTTAACTATGTTTCGAAGTGATCCAATTAGGGATGAAAGTTTAGTTTTTATATGATCCAAGTAAGCACTCCACGATAAAAGACCGTCTATTCTTAGGCTAAGGTATTTTCACATGTTTTATGTTGTAGAGGTTCGTTGTTTATTAGTAATGATGTATGTGCAGGTATAGTTTTATTTTTTGCTTAAAGATAATATAACATGTTTTGGAGATATTAATAGTTAGTCATTTATGTTGAAACCATGAGTACAAAATGTTTAAATCAGATTAAGCTTGGGTGATTATTATATGAATAGAGGATCAAAAATAAAATAAACAAGTGTCGTCAGCGTAAAGGGTGAGATGGCCATGTAATTTAAGTTTTTGAATGTTATAAATATAGAATAAAAAGAGCAACGGCCCTAAGATTGATCCTTGCGGAACCCCACAAGTAATTATTTAATTATTAGTAAAGTAAGTGTTTAATTATTAAAATTAATGCGTCATTTTGTTGTATATTGCCTAATTTTACTATTTGGGATCTGTTTTCTAGATATGACCGTAAAATTTTGAAGGCGCTCCCGGTAATATTTAACAATTCTAACTTTTTTAAAGGATTTTATGCGATACTGTATTGAAGCTTTTTAGGTCGATAAAAATACCTAGGAGTATATTTTTGGTATCTATATTATGTTTTATTTTCGTGACAAGGTCGATAGTTGCTGAAACTGTGCTACTTTTTGACCTAAATCCTGTGTCCTGATGAATGTTGTCTGTCAGATAGAAAATTAAAAGAAGTTAAATGTTTTTCTAAATGGCTATACATAATTCTTTTCAATATTTTTGATGGAACGGGTAGTACCGAAATTGGTCTAAAGTTTCTTGGGTCTCATGTTGTACCTGATTTATGGACGGATGTAACTTTCGCCATTTTTAGGGTACCTATTAGAAAATACATATAACTACATATATACAGGGTGTCCAAGAACCTGGCGTCCAACTGGATTCCCACGATGCCCCAAGTTCTAACAGTACTCAGAAAAATATTTTAAAAAATCCACCCCATGTACTTACAGAATTATACTGATTTCAAAAAAAAAGGGGAAATGAGCACCCTGTGACATACTTTTGAATGCTGTGACTGCTAATGCTGATAATTTCGATATTTCTTGGAGGTTTTGTAATCTAGGGTATTGCTGTGTCTAAATAGAATGTAAAAATAAAGTACTTATTGTACCATTTTAAAATAAAATATTATTTTAACTAAAGGTGATATGGAAAACTATTGAATTTCGCAACTTTGACCGACTGTAGTGTAAAAAAAATGTACCAAAATAGTATGGCAAGTGACGTCAAATTTTGACGCGTTTATTCCTCTTTTTAAAAAGGTATAATACTTACACATTAATTTGAAAAAAAAAATTTTGATAATATTTTTACTCAACAACCCAATTTTTACGAAGTGCCTACCTACTAACGGTAACTGTCGGACCCTTTCTTATCTTAGAAACTGTTATGTTACTACTATTATTTACTTCGGTTCCAAGAGTGAGCAAGAAGGAAATACACACAGGTAGATGGGTTCCCAGTAGAATAAAAGCAAAGAATGTTAGTTTAAAGATATTTTATTACAATAAATGTTCAAAATGTTGACCACCCGCGGCAATACAAGCTCTCACTCTCCTTAAAAAGGACCGCTTTATGTTTCGCGAGTAACTTTTTTGACGTATCACCTGCACTGCTTGTGTTATCTTCTCACGAAGGTCAGCGATGTCATTAATGGGCTTCGCATAAACGAGCTCCTTCATAGTTCCCCAGAAAAAAAAATCCAGCGGATTTAAGTCAGGTGAGCGGGCTGGCCACGGGATTGTTCCTGATCGCCCAATCCACCTGTTCGGGTATTGCTCGTCCAAAAACTCTCTAACGGATACGCGAAAATGTGCTGGACAGCCGTCGTGTTGGAACCACATATCTGGTGGGGTCTCTTCTAGTAAGTTTGGCAAATCATTTTGAAGAAAATTTAAATATGATTCGCCAGTCAAATTCTCGGGCATCTCAAATGGACCAATAATATTCCCACAGAGAATACCGGTCCACATGTTCACTTTGAACCGGTACTGGGATCTATCTTCTCGCATCAAGTGCGGATTTTCCACATGCCACTCGTGCAAGTTGTGTAGGTTCATGTAGCCATCCTTCTTAAATGTAGATTCATCTGACCACAAAATTTTGTCGATAAAGTTTTCGTCTTCTCGATGTTTTTGCAGGATTGTTTCACAAAACGCGACTCGGCTCGGATAGTCTCGAGGTAAAAGACTTTGCACTCGCTGTACGTGGTACGGATGATATTCTTCTTTTTGGAGAATACTGTGTGCTGTGCTCTTCGGTATCCCCGTATCAGCTTCTATTCCTCGCACAGAGATGCTTGGATTTGCCGACACCGCCTCTAAAACTTCATCGCGTATGAAGTCATTTACGGGTCGTCCTTCACCAGCTACTTGATTGGGGAACCGCCCGTCACATAGTGATCTGTGCACATTAATGAAAACTCGATGGTCGGGATATCGCGTAGCCCTCGGATACCTTTCTCTGTAAAGTCTCGCTGCAGCTCGTCCATTACCTCTACATTCTCCATAAATGTAGTGCATATTTGCGTATTCTTGCGGAGTGTAGGTCGCCATGGTAGCACACACAAAACACAAACTGTCCAAACACAGGCAAAGGTCGTCGTAAAGAGTTCGTTTCAAAGTCCAGAGCACAAAGAGTAATCGAGTCCAATAAACAAAGCTTTAAATCGTAGTACGTGATCAATGGTAACAATAAGAGAGAGGTGCGTAGTAACGGCAGGAGGCAGTGACGCGTACTGACCGTACTGTTATCCTAAATAGCACGATCCCAGATAGCGTCACTATCTATCTCACTCGCACCTCTAACCTTTTTCTCCCTCACTCTTACCTGAATAATGGGGTACCATAAAGAAGAACCAGCAAATCGCAAAGATAGTTTCTGTCTTGCTCCCTCCTGTTGTAATAACGAATCACTATGGTGAGATGCATGCACATACCGTCCCTTACGGTCTAACCTGTTTTTTGAGAGGCCTGTTGTTATTTTTATGAGCATACAACAGTAATTCTTTAGAGGTTAGATTCAATTCGTCGTAAATTTTTCTTTCTAAGAATTCTGTAAGACATCGTAAAAATTGGGTTGTTGAGTAAAAATATTATCAAAATTTTTTTTTTTCAAATTAATGTGTAAGTATTATACCTTTTTAAAAAGAGGAATAAACGCGTCAAAATTTGACGTCACTTGCCATACTATTTTGGTACATTTTTTTTACACTACAGTCGGTCAAAGTTGCGAAATTCAATAGTTTTCCATATCACCTTTAGTTAAAATAATATTTTATTTTAAAATGGTACAATAAGTACTTTATTTTTACATTCTATTTAGACACAGCAATACCCTAGATTACAAAACCTCCAAGAAATATCGAAATTATCAGCATTAGCAGTCACAGCATTCAAAAGTATGTCACAGGGTGCTCATTTCCCCTTTTTTTTTTAAATCAGTATAATTCTGTAAGTACATGGGGTGGATTTTTTAAAATATTTTTCTGAGTACTGTTAGAACTTGGGGCATCGTGGGAATCTAGTTGGACGCCAGGTTCTTGGACACCCTGTATATAACTACTTAAACGATCATCATAAAATTTCGCATACACGTTGTCGGGGTAACAGAATAGGACATAGGGTACCTTTCATCAAATAATTTGTATTGCTAATCTAAACTAACCTAACCTACAATTACGCAAGCGAAGCCGCGGGCAAAATCTAGTATAATAATATGTAGAAACAAAATATGGTCTTACGTGTACGCGAATGTTATACATTGAAATTTATCTCCCTGCGAACGTGGCTGCTGAAAAGCAACTGAAACGTCCGTGAAATTTTACATATGAATAGATTTAACACTATAACCACTGTATTTAAAATATATTGTAATAAAATCTGTACAAACTAGTTTAATTTGAAGAGTTATTTATAGGGCTATTATTTTTATAATTTCCTTAGTAACGTTGCAAAACTACGTAATAGTGTACTCTATTACTAATGAATGATTACAGTCAGAAAAGAGTAGTAATATACTAAAATTGTAATTAAATGCAATTTTATAAAATTGGCCTTAAGTTTCTTGTTTGTAATATTCTCAAAAGCTTATGCCTGAACTTTAATAAAATGTCCGTTCTCTCAATGTTCGAAAAGCTCTCTCGATACAAAAATGATCTCTATTACGAAGGTTACTCTTTTTAAGAATCGAGACTCAATTGAAATATGTATAAACTCACTTAAACATTGCTACATAATTGTAACTTTTTGACCTATATGAATAAAAGCTTATGAATTTGACATTCAAGTGTCAGTCTACGTAAATCCACTGTGTGTTATTGCCATTCCATGTAACTTTGCTTTGACACAAAATAAAAACTTTATTTGCAGACCATACTAATACCAGCTAGAGTAAAATACCCTACAGGTTAGTAAATTGAAGCTACACTACTACATTGCCTCGGGGTCAATATGCGGGCGGTGCTATCTGTCAAAATATAAGACAGCCTACTGGTTAGCAAGATATACTCGTATGTATGTTGAACTACCCATTGTGGGTGGCTTCTGTCGCAGAATAATATAATATAAGGAAGGTAGGATCAAACAAACTCAAATGGGATTGGGCTGGACACGTTTGCCGTATGCCGCAGGAGCTTTGGGCTAAAATCAACACAGATTGGATCCCAGACGGTAATAAGCGGCAATGTGGTAGACCAAAACGTCGATGGCAAGACGAATTAACTTACTACAGGAGAGAATGGCGCAAATTAGCGCATAATAGGGATATGTGGAAAAGCGGGAAGGCCTTTGCCCTGCAGTGGGACAAAACAGGCAGAAAATAAAAATAAATAACGTAGGATTTGGCAAAAATGTTATTGAGTTTCCTTATAAATAAAACTATAGTCTCACTCTTATATCCGAAAAGGGGCAAGCAGAGATGTATAAATTTTCTCAGCCGAAAGACGTCCACTGCTGGACATAAGATAGCATAGAGATGTATTACTACCAAAATAATACAGGGATGAGTATATTGATGTCTACGCGGCATAATTCCAGACTCCATTCAGCTACTGAGTATCTCTTGACAAGGCAACCGTACAGTGTCGTCTCGGGAATCAAACTCATGCATAGCATATCGTATTAATACTGTCTTGACACCAAGACAAGGCTTTTTAAGTTTAGTTAAAACATTTTGAGTAACAACACAGCATCTGATATCGTGCACAGACAGTAGACAGAAATTCGCTCGCTAATACGTAGCACTTCAAATAAGTAGGAAAGTCTAGGTTTGAACTAAATATTTAATCCTTCACAGATATAAAACACGCTACGACAGATATAAAGAAATTATAGGTTACCCTATATCCTATTCTATACCCCGACAATGTGCATGCAAAATTTTATGTTGATTAGTCGTTTAGTTATGTAGTTAAAGCGTAACAAACAATCAAACAAACCCACATTCGCATTTATAATATTAGTAAGAAAATAGAAATATGTCATACTATGACGTAGCCGTTTTATGTGAAAACAATCGGTAACACTGTGTTTTTTTATACAAGCTATAGCTTTCACACGTATAGTTAACTTTAAGCTAAGCATGATCAGTCTTTGAAATTAAACTACTATATACGGATTTTATCGTGTTGTTTAATCACTGTATTACATAATTTTGAAACTATTACACTACTATTACTATTGAATTTTACTAAAGCTATGGTCACGGCTGCTGAAAAGCAACCGAAACGTCGGGGAAAGTGTAAACCTAAATATAAATAGATTTAATAGTTTAAATAATTTTATCAGCTTATAAATTAGTAAAATTCAATAGTAGTAGTAGTGTAATAGTTTCAAAATTATGTAATACAGGGATTAATAAACAACGCGATAAAATCCGTATATAGTAGTTTAATTTTAATGAATAACATTCGCGTAAACAGAAGACAATATTATGATCAGTCTTTATTTTTTAAAAGCCCTTCTTTACCTGAACTAATTTATATAAAAATAATAACTTTGATTTTGACATATTTATAAGACTATATTTTATTTTAATTATATAATACACTAGCGGACCCGACAGACGTAGTCATGTACACAAGAAAAAAAAACAAATCTAAACCATTGTCGAATCCACATGAGCATACACAAAAAAAAATATCAAAATCTGTCCAACCGTTTAGGAGGAGTTTAATTACAAACACACGCACAGAAGATTTATATATATAAAGATAGAGTCTCATCTCAAAAGAAAAACTATTTCTTTTTTAAACTTCCATTGTTCCATCAAAATAAATCATAAAATTGCATGAAGAAAATTGCCGCGATTTTATAAGTAAAGATTTAATAATATCTCTTGCCAGCATCAGGTCAGCTATGCACGTGCGAGTAGATATTTATGTAAAATCTTGACATATTCTGACCATTGAAACTGAAATGTATCCATTTTTCTTGTTAGGTTAAATAAATGGGGAACTTTAGGTTAAAAATGGGTATCGCTTGCGTCACTGAATTGATTGACCGTCGGTTATACGCCGATATTTTAAAATGACGTCACTGGCTGGACTGAAATCTTTACTGAATGTTTATGTACTTATGAGGAACCAGCCTTGTAGGAAAAAGAGTATTGATTTTTTGCATTTATAGAATGGCATGATTTTGCCCGCGGCTTTACTCGTGTTTATGTAGATTTTAACAATATTTTCATCCCTCGGAAACAGTAATTTTTTAGATTGAACGGTCCTTGTCTTTTCTGTACCCCTGGCAACGTGTATGCGAAATTTCGTGATGATCGGTCTAATAATTAAGGTGTGAAATTTTAACAAATAAAACAAATCCTTCAAATCCTTCAAACTTACGTGTGCATCAACAGTATTAGTTAAGATTTAAGCACCCATTACCTGTTGGTGAGATATTTGACCTGGAATCGGTACTTTGGTATGCCATTAGGTATAGTAGATGGAAAATACTAGAAATCGTATGGCTGAAAACCTACCGAAAAAATAAAGGAAGAATGAAGAAACTTAATTTTGTACATAGACATGAGTCTGAATATCCTTGAAGGGACAGGCAGAGATATGTTACACCTACATTTCGCCTGCCACATTTTAATCGTTTCAGGCGTATATATGAACTGGCCCACTAGTACGCACGGGGCTCTTCTCAAGAATGAAAGTCTGGTCTACCACGCTAGCCCAGTACTGATTGGCAGACATCTAAGAGACTGCTACTATTTTAAGTTCCACTTAATAAAAAGCGAGCCTACTGTCATCTACTGGGCATTTTTCTAGTCCACATGCTTCTATGTATTACGATTTAGTTCCAATTAGGTTAAGAATTAAGAAATAATGTCTCCTAAATTTTAATACGGATTTATTTAAATACATACATAGTCTTACAAGCGATAGCTCAGTGGGGAGAGCAACAGACAGCAATGCAGAGGGTCTCGGGTTCAAACCCACGCCGCGCACCTCATACTTTCGGAAGTTATGACTTTTCGAAATTATGTGCGTATTGATTGACAATTATCGCCTGGTCCGTGCCTCGGAGAGCACATTAAGCTGTCGATCCCGGCTGCCATGAACATCTAAGGCAGTCGTTATTGGGAAGTCAGTGCCTCATAATATCCTGACACTGGTCTAGCCTTAGGGTATCGTTAGCTTTTGGGTTGCGGAGGTCAGGTGGCAGCCGCTCCGTGTAAAAACTGATATCCAGTCAAATCCGGTTAGACTAGAAAAGCCGACCCCGGGTGACTTGGGAATAATAAAGGCTAGGGAGAAGAAGCCATAGTCTTACAAGTGAGCAGAGTTGTATTACTCCAACATTTCACGTAAGGTCTTGAATAAGGTAATGTGCTCATTTACTAAGTACATCAGACACCGTTTTGTTACTGTGCATTTTTCAACAGAAGAACTTAATAACAATTCGCATGACCTGGGCATCGAGCCTTAAATCTCGTCATTAACCACAAACATACGCTACCCGACCACCAAATTAGACAACCGTAGAATATATATGTAGCACTAGTATCAAACAGTAAGCCAACTGACAATGCAAACATTTTAGCAAGCAACGACTGCATAAATAATATGCATTTAGATTAAAAGAACGTAAATGAAATATATTTGGCATTTTCCGCATTAGAATGTCACCGCAACGGAATGACCTACTATCATAATTAAATTACGTCCCCTCTGAGACTTAGACCAGCTGTTTTAGAGGGCGGTTCAAGATACTGTCAAGGGCGATATAATATTATAATTTCGGACCAATGTGTAAATATCCCATGGCTTTATAGACACCTTTTCAGTATAAGAAAAGGTTGGGCCAATACCACAGAAAGAAGACTAAGGAAAGCATTAAGATAAAATGAAACTCGCACAAACACTTAGGAACAATTGATTTACGTTAATCGTCATGATTCAGATCATCATCATCAATTAATATTTAAGACAAATTTAAGCTAGATTGATCATCATGGAGTGATAATAATTTTAAATTATATATGGTTCACTACTAATATTTGCCCAAAATTAATCGAGAATAAAATTAATAATTCTGAAAGCAGCAGAAAACAGGAAGCCCTATTCATTTCATTTAAAACTGCCTACACAAACGCTTTAGTAACATAATAAATCAATGGTCAAATGATACTAACGTTCATATCTCTTATGACATACACTACACACTACGGCTGAGCAAGAAACTTCAGCACTACAGCCGGTAAAACTTCAGTTTTCATAAGTTATTTAGCAAAACTCGAATGGCGGCGTTTCAAATATGCACCCGGTGCCCGTAAAGTTTTAAGTCGGCTTATAATTTAGGAGATTATATTTGTATATTATTATCTTTGAAATAAAGATTAAAAAAGTGAAATCTAAATATCTCAAACAATTACTAAAAAAAACAATCGTTACAATTACCCGCAACAAAAGGATATAAATTATAAAAAACAAAAACGCGACTACAAAAACCCGTGAACAGATATCCGCTACTACTAAAAAATAACGCTGTCATATTTATTTTAAGGGGCTTCGAAACGAGCAATATTTTAATGCAATATGTGGCTGCAATTTTTTATACTATAGTCTATATTGATGTAGTTTTTAAGGAATCTCTTTTAATAAAACCTTTCAAACAATTTATATTACATAGCCTGTCAAAAATAGACATAAACGTATCAATTACTACTATTGGATTGCATGCTACCATTTTTTTGACACAGTCAGGTAAAAACATGTTAAACAAATCATTAAATAATAATTCAAATATTTTTATTGTCATTGGAATCAGTGATTGACTGCACAAATAGTCTGTAGTTTTAACAGACGCCTCGCCAATACCAGCACCTTTGCCTTTTTTTTAACGCTTTACCTCTGATACAAAGATTTTATGCCTTACGCAACATACAAAATTATCCTTGTGTTGTTATAAAATAACAAAAGAAAATACTACATTTGAACGCATTATCATACAGTTTTCATATAAGTATCACTATTTGCGTGACATTTACGTGTAGCGATACTGCGATGATATACTGTCTCTTTGCGGTCTGGCTTTTACTGATGATTGGGCTCGGCAATCAACAAAGTTTCAATCACAGACCACCATAGCTTTGAGGTTCGAGTTATTTGAATATGTTACGTATATACATATGTCACCAATACGTTGGTTACGTGCATCAAAATACAAATAGCTGAGTCCACTATTCTGGCACAATTTCAGAATTCACGAACTTTGGACCATGATCAAAGTTTACCTATTGCCACAATAGATATAGATGTACACCTAACAAAACATATTACTCCTCCCTACCCTTTATTATTCCTAAGTCACTTGGGGTCGGCTTTTCTGGTCTAACCGGATTTGACTGGATATCAGTTTT
The DNA here is from genome assembly GCA_963675205.1 of Catocala nupta. NCBI lineage: Eukaryota > Metazoa > Arthropoda > Insecta > Lepidoptera > Erebidae > Catocala > Catocala nupta. The sequence continues at coordinate 3,413,314 of OY776097.1, forward strand.
TACACGGAGCGGCTGCCACCTGACCTCCGCAACCCGAAGGCTAAAGATACCGTAAGGCTAGACCAGTGTCAGGATATTATAGGGCACAGACTTCCCAATAACGACTGCCATAGATGTTCATGGCAGCCGTGACCGACGGCTTAACTTGCTCTCCGAGGCATGGAGCAGGCGATAATTGTCAATCAATACGCACATAATTTCGAAAAGTCATATAACTTCCGAAAGTCAGAGGTGCGCAACGTGGGTTTGAACCCGAGACCTTCTGCATTGCAATCTGTTGGTCTCCCCACTGAGTTATCGCTCATTATTCAACACAACAATATTATTAATCCTAACTAATTTTATTCATGCGAATGTGAGTTTGTTTGTTTCGCTTTCACGCCTCAACTACTTGATCGATCATCCTGAAATTTCGCATAGACGTTGTCAGGGGAACAGAAAAAGACATGATGTGCCTTTCACCCAAACAAATATATAAAATATAAAAATATATATAACCTAACCTACATTTATGGGAGCGAAGCCGGGGGAAAAATCTAGTATTATGTAAGTTTGTATGATAAGCGGTTACCCTTGCCTACCATCGCTTGCAATACCAGACGCATAGCACGTTGTTAGGTAATTTTAGAAAAATATTATAGATACGATAAAAGAAAATAATGACACAGTATGTACGCCCGGGGCATTACTTACTGGTGGAAACGCAACAACTTTAATACACTCACGCCGTTTCCTATAGCTAGCATACATTCAAAGAATATAAAATTCTAGAGAGCAAGGTCTGTTTCTGTACACTTTGCATGCAGCCTATTAAAAATTAAATCTTATTTTTTGTATAGTAGACAAGTCCCGCACTAGGAATATTTCCTGTGCGGGGAACTTTACAAATATTCAAACAACAGACGCAAAGAATACCTGACTAACTAACTAATAAGTATTTGTGGACTACACAAATACACAATTTTTTGTCCCGTATGGGATTCGAACCCAAAATACTCGGCATAGTGGCAGTGCCAAAGTCACCACTTAAACCATTACGTCTGTGTACCTTAATTTAAAGGAATATCAAGTAATATTGCCATTTCGATTTTTGTAGTTGCCCAATAAGACTTTTACAACGACCGGAATTCCTCTTCTTTTCGTGTGGTTAGTGGTCAACCTGTTGTCAAGAGTTGTTCAAGCCGCCCGTAGGCCTCTGACATGGCTTAACGACTGCTCTCAATTTTGGCAACAACCGGGACCGACTTTATACGTTCCCTCTGAAGCACGGAGACGCTCAGATAAAAAAAAACCACTAAGCGGTCACCTATCTATAGACTGAATGATATTTCCATATTTAAATGTATAAATAAATCTAAGTTGATGACCATCATTCATATAATTGCAAAGATAAAAACCCACAATAAAGCCGTATTGGCTCTTCACTTAATGAATCTATCAGACTTAAAATCTAATAAAGCCACTTCATTAACAATCTGAATAGTGGTTCCACTCAGACAAAGAATTGTACGGCTGATTGTGATTACCATAGGACGACGCTGCAACAATAATTGTATTACAGTCTGTTTTCTTTTGTATTGCTTAAGAGTATTGTACTCTGGTTCATTGTGAACTTAATTCTGAGAATAACAGAGAAAAACTTACGAGGCATTGTTTTTTTTTTAATTCTTTATAATAATTAAACATCGCGAATTGTATTTTTTTGAAAAGTTTGACTAAAGTGGCGTGCTTCATTTATATTTTACTAACAATTGTTGTATATACTGAGTCGCAGCGGTGAAGTAAAACATCGTTAGAAAACCTACATATCTAAGAGTTTACATAATATCCTCGTTGATATGTAAAGTTTAGCAACCCGCTTTGGGTTAGCGTGGTGGACTATGGTAGACCATAGTGCAAAGCGGGTTTAAACCTTCTCACATTAAGAATAGGTCTGTTCTCAGCAGTGAGCAGTTTGTATAGAGGGCTGATATTATTATTATTATGCGTACCCTGTGTGAATTTAGAGTGTATAATTTGCTGATAAGGATTTTATGAATTACGTTCGAATTTTGGCCACTGGTCAGTCATTAATTATAATTAATAATACATTTTATATTTTCTTTTATCTACATTTAATTACTGACTTAATAAGAGTACCACATCTTAAATACATATGCTATTCCTTTGCTTTTATCCCAACTGTAAATGATTACGTAAACTATTTACCACCGAACAAACCATACGCATATTTGCCACCTTCATCGCATAAAAGATAGGGTAAGACCCTAAATTGTCGTATATCGCCCGTTGTTGCATATTTTGTGCAACTTCCGACAATACTTTACCAATTAGCTGACCCAATATCTTCTGATATTGTGTCAGATAACAGACAGAATGTATATGCCATTTTGAATACATAGAAGAACATACATGTGAAAGAGAAAGCTTTTGCTCGCAATATTTTTCGATATTGCCACTACGCCAAGTGTAAAATTACATGGTCCACAAATAGTTGTTTGGAAACTCGGTTTTCTTTTTGTCTTTAGGAGTAATGCTATGTGTTCTCTTGAGTAGTCAAATAAAATAGTTCTTGATACACCATATGTATATATATTTATAGATACAGTAACAAATATAATAAATACATAATTGACCTACACCGTAACTCAGTGGTTGTAAGGAGACGACTACCACACGGGGCTACTGTATACTTGCACGTGACCATACTTATACAGGATGTCCGGTAATTAATGGATAACCTGGAAAGGTCTTATAGTGGAATTGATGGCCGTTCAGAAAAAAATATGAAAAATAATCTATCCTAACTACTACCTGAGATATGTGTTTATTTTTTAATTACCATGTATAACTTTCTTGTATACTACGACCATAAATTAATGAAAGCCATCGGGTTTTTGTAGTTTTATTATTAAACACTAATTATGCTAATAGATAGACAGTCAAAAGTATGCTATGCTTATATAGCTTGCACTTATTAATATATATATTGTTTTTTTTTTCATTTTTCTGAACGGCCTTCAGTTCTACTATAACACATTTCAAGGTTATCCATTAATTACCGGACACCCTGTATAAGGTTTGTAAAGTCGCCCGCTATACAGGATTTATTCTTAGTGGGTTGTATTTTAAAGAATTGTATAGAAGTGCAATTATATTGATTTCATTACTTTCAAAGTCAAATTCTTTTAATTGAACTATATGTTGCCAGTTTGTTGAATATTGATTCATAGAATTATTTCAAAGCAAAGAAAATGTAAACCAGGTTTCATTTACGCGGAATTTATATTTAAACAAAATTGTAAATAGTTTCATTTCAGTTTCAGAATTCATTATGAATTCCTTCAATATTAATTCTACACTTCAAATTTTTTGATGTGTTGATAGCTTTCAAATGCTTTGGATGATTTCAAAGGAATTTCTGAAAGAGGTGATTAATGAAATCGTAGTTTGTGTTTAAGATTCTTTGGTTAACTTTCAAAGTTTTTATTAAAAGATGATTCAAGAAATTAAAAAAGAAAAATTTTACTCGATTTGTTTTATTCATATAAATAATTAGTCTAAATCGGATAGATCCAAGGACATGAAAGGTCGTATTTAAGTCAAAATTTGTTCGTTTTCTCACATCATGATTAATATTATGGTTATGATTTCTTTGGCAAATATCAGTTTATCGATTGATTAGGTTTTAATCGATAATTCATTTTAAATCCAGCATGTCATATTATTGTATATGCTTTAATCAAGAAATATCTCAAAGCCCTCGTATATTCTTCACATGTATATATAATATAAGTAAAAATTTAGTAATTAAATATACTCGACGTGCATAATAATGACTCAAGCAATTCATTTCATAAGTATAGAAAACAAATGTTATATATGTAGATAATATACGTATACTTAAATAATTATTGATATATTTCTTTCTGTACTATTAAAGGAACATTATTGTAATTGCTACTTAGCCCTCTCGCTGTCTCCTAATTTGCTGTACCCGACAAGGTACAAAATTATCTAATTATGTACAAGTCTACCAAAATCATCAAGTCATCCATGTTATTAAATATCAAGTATTGAGTAAGCTCATACGTAAAATATATAACTATAGTCAAAATTTAAGTATAGTATTAAGATAAATCAAGCAAATTATGAAATAGCTAAATCGATATAAACAGTATTTTGCGAATTACGTCAATTCCAAAACCATTCTAGTGTGTGATTTAAGCCTGTAATACCAGGTCTAGTCTTATTTTAAATTCAGAAATACTGTCAAGATTAAATATTCAGGCTATATGAATTCAAGACTTACGATTATTTAAGATCTAGATAAATTTGAGATATTATTCTAGATTTTCTCGATGTTAACTAGAATTCGAAAATAGTGTTGTCTTACATACATACATTCTCTGAGGCCTATGTATACCTATACTCTTATACTCGAAAGACTATGTGTTACTAGGTTTTGCATGCGGCTTCGCTCGCCTAAATGCAGGTTATTTCAATGATATTCTTCTGAAACAATACTTTTCCTGGGTTAAAGGTACCCTATGTCTTTTTTTGTACCCCTGACAATGTGAATGTGATATTTAAATGATAACACTGGGGAACAGTCATTTTACGGCATAGTAAGTTGAAGTCAATTTTGTTAAGTGCAGTATGCTGAATACGAAAAAAATATCAGATTTGTTAAATTGACTCTAGTTTATGAGATAAGACTTTATAACTATATGACTGAAAGAAGGTCGAAATAAAAATACAAATAAATATATATATTATTATTTTGTATATAATAAGGACAAGACAACTTAATACAGACACATGCTATTAACAAAAAATCATGAAAACAAATATATATCTGTAAGCTTTTCTATTATGTTTATGTTCAAGACAATCCCTTATTAAACTCAAGCAATAGTCTGCCATCATAATACGGCTGTCTCATCGGCCTTGGTATCTTTCTTTCATTGTTCTAATGTCCTGATGGAACCGTACTTTATGTTGAATATCTCAAGAACCAGAGTTAATCTATACAAAGTAAATACATTTATAGTATGACTGATAAATTTGTTTATTAAAACCAGTAACAAAATTCTTTTGTTGCCCAGTGTAATCAGTCATACGACAAAAAATATGTGGTAGGATTGTTTCTATCAAAAGTCCTATATACATCCTAACTAATATTAAATGCAAATGTGAATGTGTTTGTTACGCTTTCAGGCATTAACTGAGTAGTTAATGCGTGAAGAATAGCAAACATCCATCCATCCTCCTCACAAATTTTCACATTTATAATATTAGCAGTATATGGTTATAATACACATCTTCCTACTTCTTCGGGAATAACAAATCTCTGGTGATATTGCAAGTGTATATCACATCCACATTTCACCGGATTTACTTTTAGGTGTTACATTATAGGCTGTAAGTGAACTGTCGTGTATCGGGCACAGTTTTAGACTCCGTACTATTGAGCTAGCTACTGAGAATATCTTAACAGAAGAACCAATACTACTTTGCCTGACTCGTCCGATAATGGTCGCATTTACTAGTGCTACATCGACGTGTTGATATACAGCGTGTAAAAAAAATATCTGGTCATATTTAAGTATCACATAATATAGCCCCTGTATAATGGAAAACCGTGACAAACAAATCCGTATACATTATCACTACGTATTATAAAACAAAGTCCCCCGGCGCTTCTATCTATCTGTTTGCGATAAACTCATAAACCACTGAAAGGATTTTCATGCAGTTTTCACCAATAGATAGAGTAATTAATGAGGAAGGTTTAGGTATATAATTTGTTAAGGTTTTATACTAATCGTGCGAAGTTGGAGCGAGATAGATTTCATTTTTAACGACTTATCAATATCATACATTCTAGTCGATACAACTTCTGCCTTGGATGATATCTGTGAACTTCAAAAATGACCAGGCACAATTTAGATGGAGATATAATATATTTGTTTCAACGCTTAAATTAAATGTTTGAAAGTGTCATAAAATTAAAATGCTTTGTGAATGGAAAACAATTTTTAATTTTATGACCTTATATTTGGGGATAAAACACAAAGGTTTTTATCAGATATACATAACGACCATAAAATATGACCATAATTTTCTGTTACATGCTGTATATCAATCCGGATTAAAATGTACACAAACCAATTTAATAAAGCTAACCGGGTACAAAATGATAAAATGAAACTTCCTTTGAAGTTATTTCAAAAGAAATCGTCAGTAGATTGATTTATTTCATTGAATTTACATGATTGAATTCTGGCTTATAATTTAACATTTGCTTTGTGAACTTTGACGGCGAACCGGGCAAAGAGATTGTGAATTTATTTGAATTTTTGCGAGGGTAAATAATAATTAATATCAAGTATTGTTATATAATATATACAATATGTTGATCTGCGTAATATTAGGAGTGAGTTCCCGTCAATAGTGCAAGGGGTGGGGTTCAAACCCTCGACCTCTCGATCGCCAGTCCAATATCTTATCCATTGGGCTACCGCCACTTATATTTATTATATATATTTTATATTGAATATTTTTTGTACCATTACATTTTGTCAGTACGTCGGACTGTGCTGGCGCTTCTGCTGCATCCGCGAATATTCTCAAACGGCGTAAATACAAAAACCTGGTATAAGATATAACCTCCTCTTCTAGCATTTTGATCCCAAACGAATCGACTAAATGGGTCATGGGATTCCAGTGCTCGTGTTCTATATAAAGTAATAGCGAAAAAGCTGATCAACGCTTCCCGTGACCAGAGGGCTGGTCTTTATTTCGCGGCAAAAATAAGCATTGCCTTTCGATTTGGCAATGCTGCCAATTCGAAAGGTAATGTCTTCTGGGCACACTATTAGAGAGTTTTCTTTGACGTTGTATTTCTGTTATATAATAAATTTTTAGGTATGAGTTATTTATATTATTTTTAATATTACTTTATAATATTGTCTTATGTATACGCGAATGTTATACATTGAAATTAAACACTTCATACGGATTTTGTCACGTTGTTTATTTTACTTTAAAACACTTTAATTACATAATTTTGAAAACTCTAACACTACTATTATTGAACTTTACTACTATTTAAGCTATTTAATTTAACTAAACTATTTATATTTAAGTTTACACTTTGCCCCGACGTTTCGGTTGCTTTACAGCAGCCATGATAATTATAATTTAATTTAACTATTTAATACGCATGATTATTTTATATTAGTTAACTCATAGTTCTTAAGGCAAACTGCCTAAACGGTGGCGTCCAAACATTGGGTATTAGGTTAATGAGTTGTATGATGTATAAAATATCAAAGTGATATGCTAAGTAATTAACAAAGCCTTTTACACATACAAAGACTTAAGCCTGTAAATCCGAAATAAAGTAGTAGGTCATATTCCGCTAACTAAGGTTTCTAGTCCCGCGTAATATAAAGATGCTAATCTACTGGACAGAGTAGAATACTCCGTGATATTACTAGGAATTTTCAGGCAAAGAATCTCAATAAAGCTTTGACTAACCCAGGAATCGAAGCAGAGACCTCATAATAATACACAGACGTAAGCAATACTCTATAGACGCACATAGAAAATGTTCTAACAGTCTAATCGTCCCAACATAAGCATAAACTTATGTGCGGTTCAAACGAGGCAATTCTGGGCAGTATTAAGAAAGACACAAAAAAAATAATTATATTATTTATATACATTTTTTTTTGCGTACTGCCAGATGAGTCTTAATTTACTGATTCCAAATAAGTTGAATATCAATTTCGAAAAAATTTTAGTTACTTATATCCTTATGACGGCAGAATTCTCTATACGAGGACGATATACCTAAATGAACCGATAGATATCCATATAATTCTATGTATACATACTTTTTCAAACAAGACAAAGCGAAACAAACGATCAAGTCTTGTGGCGCCATAATGGAGAAAAGAAAAAACTAAAAGACAATTACGTCACGGTGGAGTAATTCTTTTCACTACTAGATTAATTGAATTGAAAGAGAGGACATTGGTTTTTATATTAGATTATTCGCCTCGCCTTAATAGCGTAGCAGTAATGAATACGACTGCTGTACATGACGTTTTGGTTCGATGCCTGACTCAGTAAATAAAGTGTTACATATTTACTGTTAAGTTGAAAACCAGTGTCACGCTTTCGTCTGACACATGCTGAACTGGGTCCTATTTGACACTACTGTTAAACACATACTCTATTTATTCATTTCACTTAAGTTTATTTTTGTACCTACCTATTCATTTTTATTTTACACAGGTCATGTGATTGTAGTGACAAATAAATATTTTTCTTTCTTTCTTTTCTTTCTTTTCTTTCTTTTCTTTCTTTTCTTTCTTTTCTTTCTTTTCTTTCTTTTCTTTCTTTTCTTTCTTTTCTTTCTTTTCTTTCTTTTCTTTCTTTTCTTTCTTTTCTTTCTTTTCTTTCTTTTCTTTCTTTTCTTTCTTTTCTTTCTTTTCTTTCTTTTCTTTCTTTTCTTTCTTTTCTTTCTTTTCTTTCTTTTCTTTCTTTTCTTTCTTTTCTTTCTTTTCTTTCTTTTCTTTCTTTTCTTTCTTTTCTTTCTTTTCTTTCTTTTCTTTCTTTTCTTTCTTTTCTTTCTTTTCTTTCTTTTCTTTCTTTTCTTTCTTTTCTTTCTTTTCTTTCTTTTCTTTCTTTTCTTTCTTTTCTTTCTTTTCTTTCCTGCTTTTCTTTCCTTCTTTTCTTTCTTTATTCTCTTTCTATTCTTTTTTCTTTTCTTTCTTTCTTTCTTTTCTTTCTTTATTTCTTTTCTTTCTTTCTTTTCTTTCCTTCAAGTTACATGTTTGTAATTTTCTGTTAGGAAATTCTCAATAGCGGCACAGGGTCTGGAAATATGTTCGGTATACGTGAATAAGCACGCTCTCGGCCAGCTCGACCGAGAAATGGCCCTGGAGGCGGCTATAGTCCAGCGCTGGGGATCCGCTGGTGTGCAGAACCGCACTGAGGAGGATGTGGACGCGGCCGCAGGACGGTTAAGCAGTGCCCTCAAGGAAGTGTGCGATGCTGCGATGCCGAGGGCCCGGAGGAGCCCGCCGCGTCGCCAAGTATACTGGTGGTCGCCCGAAATTGCGGAGCTTCGGGCGGCTTGCATGAGAGCGCGGCGGGCCCTTATGAGGCGTCGACGTCGCTACGGCGCCGAGTTCGTCGAGGGCCAGCTGCGGGATGACTACCGAGCGGCCAAGAAAAGCCTGCAGCGGGCCATTAGCCGGGCGAAGGCCGAGGCCCGAGAGGAGATGTTGGAAGGCCTCAACAGGGATCCATGGGGGCGCCCTTACCTTGCGGCGCGGAACAAACTCCGCGCCCGCAGCGCCCCCATCATCGAGACTCTCCGAGAGGATGTCCTGTTGAGGGTCGTGGAGAGCCTGCTCCCCCAGTCTGGGAGGCATGCTCCCCCAACTATGGCTCCTCGAGGTGAGACGGGGGATATCATGGATGTCCCCCTTGTCACCGAGGGGGAATTGGACCGGGCCTTGGCCCGGCTGTCGACGAACAGAAAGGCGCCTGGCCCGGATGGCGTTCCGGGCCGTGTCTTAAGCATCGCACTGAGGGTACTGCGGGATTCATATCGGGAACTGCTCGATATGTGTTTGAGGTCCGGGCGGTTCCCGAACGACTGGAAAACCGGCCGTCTTTGTCTGTTGCAGAAGGAGGGACGCCCGTTAGACTCGCCTTCCGCATACAGACCGCTGGTGCTGCTGAACGAGACGGCCAAAACTGCTGAGAGGGTCCTCGCGGGCCGTCTCGTTCAACACCTTGAGGAAGTGGGACCGGGACTGTCAGAGGCACAATACGGCTTCAGAGGGGGCCGATCGACCACGGATGCGCTGGTCGCCCTAAAGGCCTTCTCCACGGAGGCCGTAAACCAGGGAGATGTGGTTCTGGCAGTCTCGCTCGACATTGAGAACGCCTTCGGCAGCCTGCCGTTCGAGACGTTGAAGGAGGCGCTCCGATACCATGGAGTGCCCCTGTACCTCCGGAGGCTGCTGGAGGCGTACCTTGATGAGAGATACGTCGTTTGGGAGGGCACCGACGGGCGTCTGCTCCGGCGTCGTATGGAGCGCGGTGTTCCACAGGGTTCGGTTCTGGGTCCGACCCTGTGGAACATCGGCTTTGACTGGCTGTTGCGCGGTGAACTCCTCCCCGGGATGGGGGTGATTTGTTATGCTGACGACACCCTCGTCATGGCGAGAGGGAGGAGCTTTGAGGCGGCGGCCCGATTGGCCGAGGTCGGAGCGGCGCTCGTCATAGAGCGGATTGAAATGCTGGGCCTGAGGGTCTCCGTTAGCAAAACGGAGGTCCTCCTATTTCATGGCCCGCGTCGCGGTGCCCCCCGAGGGGCGAAATTAAAGATTTTAAACGAGGACGTGCCGGTGCGGGCCCAAATGAAATATTTGGGCCTGCACCTAGATGGAAAATGGTGCTTTGGACCTCATTTCGCCCAACTCGCCCCGAAGCTAGTAAATGTAGCTGCAGCGCTAGGTAGACTTCTGCCCAACACTGGTGGTCCGGGGTCGTCTTGCCGGAGGTTGTACAGCGGGATCGTGAGGTCCATGGCGCTGTACGGCGCCCCAATCTGGGTCGACGCTCTCACTGCGCGTAATAAGGCTCTGCTAAGGAGAGCTCAGCGGGTCATCGCGGTGAGAGCCATCAGGGGGTATCGTACAGTGTCGTGGACGGCTGCTACCGTCCTGGCGAGCGACCCGCCTTGGGAACTGGAGGCGGAAGTTCTTGCAGAGGTCTACCGACACCGCTCGGTGGCGCGGTCTCGGGGCGAGGAACCGGTCGTGGGTGAAATGCGGGCTGAGGCTCAAAGTGCCCTCATCCGGCGGTGGAAAAGTGAACTGAGGACCCCCACCGCCGGAGTCGAAATAGTGGAGGCTATCCGGCCTCACCTTGAGGAGTGGCTGAATCGTCGGCACGGAGTGCTGACTTTCAGATTGACGCAGGTGCTTACCGGACATGGCTGCTTTGGTAAGTACCTGCATCAGATTGCCAGGAGGGAGACCTCACCCTCCTGTAAGTCGTGCGGCGCGCACATTGATACGGCGCGCCATACAGTAGAAAGTTGCGCTGCCTGGCAGACACAACGGAGCGACCTGACCGCCGTCATTGGCGGGGACCTGTCGCTGGGATGAACAGTGAGCACCATGCTGGCCAGCGACAGGTGCTGGCAAGCTGTTGCCGACTTCAGTGAGGCAGTAATGCTCCTGAAGGAGGCTGCGGAGCGGGAACGGGAGGCCGACGCCAGTGCGGACCCACTCCGCCGAGCAAGGCCAGGGAGGAGGCGACGCCGCTACGCTCACCTCCTCCCCCCGCCTTAGATGGTTGTGTCTTGGGTCGTAGCCCTGCCAGGCTAACGTCTGAGCGCTGGAGAGAGTTCGGAACGGAGATCCTCCGGCGCTCCATGATAGACGGGAAGAGCGCCGCAGTTAGGTTTAGTCGGTATTCCGTAACATCCGGTGAGTCCGACACTACCCATTGTTGCCGGTGCGGTTTTCCGACCGCATCGACAGGAGTGGGTGTGCGTAAGAGCATTCCCCTGCGAGAAAAAAAAAAAAAAAAAAACGCCTATGACACCTACAAACATAGTTGGCGAAATGTGGGTGTAAAAATACATATCTGCCTATCCTTTCGGAGGTATATAAGTTATCTCAAGGTTGCATGGTTGCATATAGATATCAGATTAAACGTTTTTAGGCTTTTGCAATTTGTACTTATACTTAGAGAGACGACGGATATTGAACATACATACATACATAAATTCACGCCCGTTTCCCAGAGGGGTAGGCAGAGACTACGGATTTCCATTTGCTACGATCCTGACACACTTCTCTGGCTTCATTCACTTTCATAACATTCCTCATACACGCTCGCCGGTTTAAGTTGCTCTTAACCTGGCCTTTATCCACAACGTCTCCGATCTGATCAGGAAATGTTCGCCTAGGTCTTCACCTTGCGACTGTTCCATTCACACTAGCCCTATAAACTTATATACACTAGCCTTATAAATTCAAATTTTAAAATAACAAAAACATTCTTGGTATTCCAAATGAACAAAATGAATGAAAGCTTAAGTTAATTTGTTCACTCATTCACTCATTAATTCCTTATTTGTTCATTCTATTTCAGTTCGAGAATCTTCAAGCACTTAACAGGTTCGGGTACCTCTTATCCTTGGCTTGGATCTTTTGTACCATAATCATTACAGTAGATTAGTAAGAGCTGTTAATAGGAAATGAATTTGTAGTAAGTTGGAATATATTAATTTATACACGATGTCGATTTATTCGCCTGCAGTGTTGAAATAGGTGAAAGATCACGTTGTACTAGAGATATCAACAAAAAAAGGAACATACTTTCTTATCTTATCTTATCTTGTGTGGGGGCCAGTCAGTACAGACCGGCGACACTGCGACCCAGTGGGATCTTTTGTGTCGACTTCCCCAATAACGACTGCCATAGATGTTCATGGCAGACGGGACCGACGGCTTAACGTGCTCTCCGAGGCACGGAACTTCTTACTAAATATCCATTAATTCTTTTAGGTGCAGTCAATCTGACTGCGTGGATGGCGATTGCCATACATATAAACCATTAAGTTTAAATGGTCTCGTCACCACTGCCATTTCGTGAGTGTTGTTTGTTTGAATCCCACACGGGACAAAAATTTGTGTGAACCTCAAATAGTTGTTCCGAGTCTGGAAATTCTTTGTTTTGTCAGTTGAATGATTTTAAAGTCCCCCGCGATACAGTAATTATTCTTAGTGCAGGAGTTATCTTTTTAAAGAAGAAGATAGATGAATTCTTTAAGACGCAATCAATCCTGATAATACAGGAGTAATGTCTCTCGTCGATCAAGCTCGCGTGCATTTAAGGGACTATGTTACAACGCACCAGCTCAATGTACAATTTAACGCGCTTGTTATCTGCGTCGGTTTTGGATAAATACAACTTCGTTGCTGGCTTGACTGCTACTGAGTTACTGCTACAGCTCATGGACTGCAAAAAAGTCAGAAACCTAAACAATCAAGCCGTGGCCTCCCTAATGCTAGGAGTACTTTCTTTGAACCTTGATTGAAGAAGCCCTACATATTCTATTTATAGTTCCTTTTTGTCTAGAGATGGCCAAGCGCAAATATAATAGGTAGCTATTACAATTTACAAGCTATCATAGGCTACTATCATCATTTAACATCAGCCAAGCAGGATTCTTTGGCCACTTCGTCGCTTAAATAAAATAAAAAATTATCATATCGTTAGCATAAGAGGCAATATTTTACTAAATCATGTGCAATCAAATGGCTGCAATGTTTTCAGATATAGCCAAGCCAGGTTAAAAACATTTGAATGCATTAGATATGCCAAACATAATTCTGACGATTTTGATTATAGCTGATATGCAAAATATTGACGTGTATGTTATAATATGGGTGTTTTTGCCAGCCAGAGCATTGCAACCACAGATTGCAGCCAAAATAATAATACCCATTTAGAAGTCCCTTTATAGATACAATATTGACATAAAGCACTTCTAAATACCGAAAATGAAAGTTCGACCAGACACTGTCATTATCAACCAGACAGGCTCTCAAAATAGATAATTAATTACAGTTGGAAATATAATAGGGACGGTCGTTAATTGATAGTGGTCAATTAATCGTTGTGATGACAATAATACATTTTCCTTTGTATTCTGAAATAGAGGTTTGAGTATGGCGGAAAATAAACAAGTTGCTATTCTTTTATTCTTTCATACATCATGAAAGATAACGTAGATTACCATTACGTAAATATTCTGGAAAATATAAAGGTGACTTACACCTACATTTGTATAGCTGTGTTTATTTCTCACGTAATACAGGGCAGATTTATTACCGAATTTCAGATAAAGTGCCAAATTCCTTACTGTAACCAAAAATTGTTCAAGACATAAATGCAATAATAACTAGCCCGATCTATTTTTTTTATCTTGACACGGCAAAGTGATTGTAACGGACCTGATGGAAAGTCCAATTACAGTCCAGAGATAGTGACGAAGAGGAGAAGATAGATCTCTTCTAGTCGTCGTCAGTGTCAAGCCGGGCTGACCAGATGCTTCTTCACACTACGTTTAAAGGACCCAATGTTATAGAAGGGAGGGAACACATGAGCCGGAAGACTTAGACTATTCCAAAGTTGTATGGTATGGCATAAAAAGGAATTGCTGAACCTTTTGGTGCGAGACCTTAAAACCTTAATCTTCTTAAAAACCACTAATATAAAATATTATGTTGATAATAAACTTTATCATCTATACTAATATTATAATAAGTTAGTGCAATCGCCGGCGATACTGCAATTATTCGAATAGTTATTTAACCCTTTGAAAGGTACATTATTCCAGAAGGCTATATATTATGCTCAACCCGGGTGGTGTCGAGGTGGCATGCTGGTACCATACTAAAATGTACTTTTGTAAAATTTGGATTTGGAAATTTCTACGTATCAAAATGAAGCTCCGGTCAATTGATTTTATTGACTGTTGCTGATTCACACAGTCAATCACAGATAGTGCGTATTTGCGTTTGACTGTCTGTTAACAAATTTTTGATCTGCCTTTCATAAACTGGATCTAAGAAGTCTACATGTACACACTAAAATTTAAGTGCCAGTGTAAAAAAAGTTTTGCAAAGATCAGTACTACAAAAGTCGGTCACTACTATTCCCTGAACTATTCATGTCAACAAACTTTATGTGAGCACGAGAAAAACATTGACTAAAGAAAATATTCTCTGGTCCAAACTTTCTTACACTCCGTCAATATCACAAATAACAAAAAGACAGTCACTCGAGTTGAAATCAATTTGAACATCCATTGATTGGTTTTGTACTTTCGGCTCTTAGCATTAAGAGCTTTCATCTTGTGCCAGTTTAACTAACAGTCATCCATTTCTTACAAACTATTCTGTATTAATTTAATGCAAAGTTGTTGTTTGCAACATCTATTTATAGTGATATTATAAAGAGGAAAAGTTTGATTTTTTGTTTGTTTGTAAGGGTTTCACTCAAAAACTACTCATCCGATTCTTTCACCATTGGAAAGCTATATTATCACTGAGTAACATAGGCTATATTTTAGATCTCTCTCTATCTATCTCGCAGAGCGAAACCGCGAGCAAAAGCTAGTGTTTAATAAATAAGCGTTCGTGTAACATTATGTACTATGATTGCCGCCTGGTAGTGAATGGAACTGCTATGCATCAGATCTCAATGTATGTGAACAAATGTGTAATGTGAACCTGGAATATCGCTTATCTGCAGTAGTTCTACTGAAGAGCAATTTGGTAGTAGTATTTTACGCAACAATGAAGAGGATGTTTAGACACTTTGAACTTATTAGAAGACTTTGTCTCAGAATAATAATCGACCATTCAAGAGCACTACCTTGTGTCGCAAGCGTTTAAGTATAGCCGCTTATCATAAGAAAAAGTATGCTTATTTGGTACCGTCCATCCGAAATAATATTCCACAGTTTGAACGAATAAATATAACAAAATATCCTACACAACAACGAACTCACTAACTAGCACAAACATCCAACAATAAATCACCGTACCTTCCAAACTGATAAACAACTTCGAATAAATATCTACACGTCTTTTTAACAAGTGTCATATTCTCATAGGCAAAAGATTTCGAATAATATTCCTTACATCGCGTTTCAAAGGAATCGGTTGTCTTGCCTCACGTAATGATCTGGCTGTACTAAGTATGTGACATTTTTCCTTTAACGTTCCACTTGATAGAACCTCTCGTACTGATACGCGAAAATATATTGTGAGATGTATTGGACCGTGAGTTTACGAGTTCAAATATATTTGTTGCTTTAAAAATATCTTGATATAAGCAAAGTTACTGTAGTGTGATGTCTGTGATATTGACTTGATATACGTATTTGATGAAATAAAGAAACTGATTAATAGGCGATTTAAAAGAGTGGCCGTGAGTTTCTTGCAGGTTTCTTCTCATAGGCTCAACCTTTTGCCTGAACCTAGCAACTAACCTAAATGTAGCTTCAGTAACTTAGTAAACTCACTAACCCATATTTTTGACGTTCATAAGTGTTACTATTTGACCTAAATGAATATATGATATTTGACTTTGACTTTGAATTCCAATAAAATAATTATAAAAGACAATTTACGCATGAATGTAATTTTGTATTGAAAGGGTTTATTTTTAACAAGTGTTTGAATGACTGTAGTAATAGTTTAAGTTGTGCGCAAGTATAGGGTTCAATCCATACGGAACAAACATTATATGATCCACAAACAAAGACCTGAGTCTGAAATTCGTTTTGCTCGTGTTTTTAACATCTCTAATGTGAGTTGCATCGGGAGTTCGTAACACAGGAACTGTTTCCAAGTGTGTGAAGAGTTGACTTATGCAACAAGAAGATAAAAACGAGGAAAATGGAAAGCAGCTCACATGGTAAGCTAGTGCTGTACCCTATTCATGATTGCAACTTTAGAGGTATGACTTACGCATAGCCGAGTTTACAAACTGTAGACTCCGCTTCTACTGGATTCCTGTTAGCACAAGGGGCAGTTCTGCAGAAGAGAGATCAGACGCAGGATTTTAGACTTTACGTGCATTCCGAAGCATGGCACAGCGCCAACTTCCCAACACCGATCTACCATTAAGAATTCCTTGACAAAAAACCACAGCAGATGCATACAAACGCTACGCTACTGAGGTAGCCAAAGAAATCACATAACGCTACGCCACCCGGTTTAAAAAGCACATGATGTCAATTATTTGAGGTAAACAAACACATGTAATCACGACCACAGCTTTCGGTCACACTTTGTATTATTAAGCCACTAATTACGGACTCACTCAAGTATGCATGTGAAATGCGTTTAGCTATTCCCGCTGATTAAACTGCAGTGCATACAAAATGAACTGGGAGACAATAAATTAATGTAAGCAATTACTGCCAGGCCCTCGGAATAAATTAAACCATTTATTGATGTCTCACAAGACGCTGGTATAATGGAAACGATCGTATTGAAAGGAATTTCTTTAGCGACTTACTATACAAGGTGTTGGACTGGATCCTAGCTATATGAACAGAGCTTATTATTCAGTAAAGTCTTAGAATACCAGACATCATTAAAATCTATTGTGTCTGGCCACCGGTGTGCCGCTGCGACTCAATATGTTAACTTATTACAAATACAAATCTATGTGAAAACACATAGCCAAAAAATATATAGTTTTTTTATTGCTTTTGGCGGCAGACAAGTGAGCGGCCCACCTGATGGGAAGTGGTAACCGCTGTTTATGGACTTCAGCAATGCCAGGACACAGCTAAGCCGCTGCCTACCGTGAAAAGATAACTCTCTTTAAACCTCGTTTGAGGAAGGACATATAACGCTCGGGAAACACCGAAGCAGGCAGTTCATTCCAGAGCTTGCTCGTATGTGGGAGAAATTATCGCTGAAAGCGTACCGTCTTGGATTTGAACGCTACTAGGTTATGAATGAACACTGCTTCGTTATCGAGTGGTCGAGTGGTACGGTGATAGAAAAGGGCTGCTGGTATCAAATTAAACAGTTTTTCAGAGCACTCCCCGTGAAATAGTCGATAGAACACGCAGAGAGACGCAAAGTCTATCCGTCGTTCCAACGACTCCAATCTATACGTGAGACTGGGATCATCAACGATTCGACCTGCCCGTCTTTGTAGGGAGTCAAGTGGATCGAGTTGGTATTTGGGGGGCCCTGCCCAGAGATGTGAGCAGTAGTCCACCTGCAGCCGGACCTGTGCTTCGTACAGCACAAGACGTTGACCGAGTGTGAAGTACCGCCTCGCTCTGTTCAGTACATCCACCTTTTTGCTCGCTAATTTAGCTTTGTCCTCCAAGTGATTCCTAAACTGGATTTTACTCGAGATTTCCACGCCGAGTATCTCAATACTCTCGGTGATAGAATCCAAACTAATAATATAAAATCAAATGTAAATTTGTTTATTTATATTTGGAGTATATTTATTATTAAGGGGGGTAGAAGAGAAAGGTGTCTTTTCTGTAGAAAAGGACCTATTATCCAGAAAAAAATACAGTTCCTGAGGGATAGGTAGCGTTATTATTATTGTTAGTATTTAATATTGATAAATAAAAAATATTAGCACGTGTCGTAGACTTTTCTAAACGGCAACTTGTATGCTATGGTCCTTTGACGTACGCTGCCAAGCGCCGACAAGCGAGAAAGGCGTAATATCGTGTTGGGTATGGGCAGCGTTATTTTATTTACTCTCTGATAACATCAATGATTAAATAATAATAATAAATAATAATGTAGCTGAATCAGTTCTCGAAAATGGTCATGTCACGTTGTACTGGGATCGAACTATCATCACAGACAGGACTGTTGTGGCCAAGAAGATGCAGATTTGCCAAAATGTTAACCCTGACTTCTAAACTAGGCTATAAGCCTGTATCTTAGGAGTCAGTGTCAGTGTCTCTCCGTAAATATTACAGTACAGGTCTTATAAGTTATATTATGATATAATGATATAATTCAAATTTGAATAAAAACTAGGTTACAGAGTTTACAGATACAATGGAACAATAATAAACGAACAAAATGAAAGTTTTTATACAGGTAAGTTTTCATCTATCTGGAGTGAGTGAAGTTCTTGTTGTGCATGATGCGTGTAGTTCGTGTTGTGTGTGTGTATGTATGTGTGTGTGTATGTGTGTGTGTGTGTGTGTGTGTGTGTGTGTGTGTGTGTATGTGTGTGTGTGTGTGCGTGCGTGTGTGTGTGCGTGTGTGTGTGTGTGTGTGCGTGTGTGTGTGTTTGTTTATATGTGGTGTATCTGTGCTATTTATGTGTCAAACGTATGAAGATTTTCTTTTGGTTATAAGTAATGGTCTAGATTTAATTTTATCTTATTTAAATTTGCTATTTAGTGATTAATCATTCGTATATTGCCTAAAACTAGATCCTCTGTGTTTTGGTGGGCTAATTGAAAAAGATATTCTCGCAGCTGAGTTTTGCATTATACAGTTTAGAGCTTGAGGTGATGTAATGACGTTTAGCGAACGATGTTTTATGGGGTTTTGAAGGAAAGACTTTATATTTATGTCTCCCAACAGGTTCCGAGGAAGGGTGGCTTGTATGTTTTCGAAGTACTGAATGGAGTATATAGAGCTGCCTGATGTATGTAGGAGTGCACATTGATCATCACTTAAATTGGCACAAGCACATAGAACTCTTGACAACCAGAACTCGAAAGTTGCTCTTTGTGTTTAAAAAGTTACGTAACTCAGCCGACAGTAACACTCTAGAGATGGTCTATCAGGCACTATGTCAGTCAATATTATATATATATAAACAAAGTTTTATTTCATTCAACAATCGCGCCGATATTGTTTTGTATACAAAGCTTTTGTTTTTGTAGAACAATTCTTAGTCATTACTGTGGAACACAATAAACGCGTTGAGCTGGATTTTGTACAAAAGACTGTCATTTATTAAATCAAACTGGTTCTCTCGGAGAATGCGTGTGTGCATCTAATCCAGGAGACAGGAGAAGCTTTATATGCCGACACAAAAGATCCCAATGGGTCGAAGTGTCGCCGGTCTGTACTGACTGACCCCACACATAACATAAGATATATGCTTACTTCATTCCTTACCTTTTTGTTTAAGTATCTGCTATAATAATACTTCATTACTTTCGTTACGTGTTTGCACGGATGGCGTACTTGTTTAAGTTGTCACCTCGTCGTATGTTGTGGGTTCGATCATACGGGACATAAATATATATAATCCACAAATAGGTGTTCGAGTCTGGATGTTCTTTGTGTCCGTTGTTTGAATGTTTGTAAAGTCCCTCGCGACACATGAAACAAGCGCAGGAGTTGTCCTTTTAAATAAAAGTCGGTAATCCTTACTACCAGTTTTCCTTAACCAGTCTACTTAATTACCTTTATCAAAATGTCTCCTCAATTTTATATGATACAAGCTGTCCCGACAGACGTTGCCCTGTACACAAGAAAAAAGAAAACAAATCTAAACCATTCTCGAATCCACTCGAACACACACAAAAAATTTCATTAAAATCGGTCCAGCCGTTTAGAAGGAGTTTAATTACAAACACACGCACAGAAGATTTATATTTATAGATTACAAATTTAGAACAGCTTAACTAGAATCAGTTAAGCTGTTCCAGTATTAAAAATATTGCACGAATATCAAATCGTAATTCAATAATTGAATTATGATTTGATATTCGTGCAATATTGGATTCAATCTTTCGGGCACTTTGGCGATGCACAAGCTTGAGATCATGAATTTGTGTAATAAATGTTATATGGCACTTATCCATCATGTCCTCCATCCGACACATCAAAAATGCATATGCCAAGTTTTATTAGAGAAGCTTTGTGCCATAAACATGGCAATATTGTGATTAATTTAATTGAAGTTCGGGTTTTTGGATATTTACACTGAACTATAGTTAAACAATCACGCCAATGCGATCATCATTAGCCAGTTTGGCGGTACAGTAGTTGTAAATGCGATGATGCATGAGATTTCAGGTTCGATTACTTGGTAGAGTAAAATGTTATTGGCATTTTTAGCCATGAAATTCCCAGTAGTAAGACGGAGTCTAAAACTCGCTCCCTATTTAGTGGGACCTATAAAACATAATTGACATAACGTGGGTGTAATGCATCCTCGCCTAATTATCCATGTATATGGCTATATAATATATTATATATGTACGTATACTCATACTTCGTGTTCGTTCGTGTATGTTCGTGTATTATGCGTAGATAATTTGGAAACGAGTTATCGCAACAACGTTAGGTAAGCCTAATGTTGATGTTACGATAACTCGTATGCTTTTAGTACCATACGACAACATCAGGTGTTTAAAATATTTTAAACACCTGATGTCATGGTCATTGCCAGTCTTATGATGACTGGTTACATTGCCACGATAGTTTTTAATTTAAAGAGTCTTAACAGCGCGTTGTCGACTAAGGAGTGGGAATGAAAGAAGATACGAGCAGCCACAATATTTGCGACATTGACCGAAACGCAGTGAGTGTACTATTTTTACGCTTGTCTTCTGTAAGAAGATTGCACTCTCGGGCCAACCGATTCATTTGCACTATCATCAAATAATTGGTGAGATCGTACCTTATAATATTGTATTGATACCACATATAACCAAATATTTAAAATTACATAGAAGCGCCCTACTACGCGTAAATATGGCCAACTTTCTGGACACTAAGTTGTCATCTGACACATAATGTTAACATGATATCTAAATTACAAATATAGGAATATCACCATCGCACATATGAAAAAAATACACCATAGTTTGCTATTATATAAATGTAATGTGTGACCTCACTGTTCTTATTATAGACACTTTCTCGTGCGATCTAAAGCGGTCACAGCACATCAATGATTTAATTCTATGCTTACAACGTTTACTTTTTGCAAAAATCTTTTGTTTTACTTTCTGTAGAATAAGGGATGAACTTAAAACAAGTTTTACGAAAGGAGTCAAAGAAAAGTGGCAATTGTTTCGTATCAAGTGATTGAGTTGAAAGCGAAACGAAAACTATGGTTTCACCGATATACTTCAAGGTATTTAAAGCGTTCCACAAACGACAGGCAGCCAGATAATTGGATCGACACTATAGAACATATGGAATCCTATGCAAATTATACACAAAGGATGGCCTGTGTGAGTTAGATGGATGTTGTCCGATAGAATAAATCGTGACTACCTGCCGTAGCGACCTTAACTTTTCTGTCAGATGGGAAAAAGACCGTCGTCTGTGTTTTTTAAACGAAATAATGATTGTTATTAATGTGATAATTTAGATGTTTGGATATTTTTTACCTTGTCCGTAATTATACGGCCAAACCGAAACTGAATTTACACGGCTAATGCAATGTTATTTTGCTTCAGAATGGAGCAAGCGGAATTAATGGGCTTAAATGATGCTACTACTCTTTAGAAACGGGGACGGTCTAAAATGTGCATTGGTTTAAATTATTGTCTCTCCACTTATCATGTGTCGAATGTTGCAGGTTCGATTTCTAAACGGAGAAAAACTTGTGTGATTTACAAATGGTTGTGCCGACTTTGGGTGTGCTTTGTGGTAGTTGTGTTAAAGTTTGTAAAGTCCCTACAACACAAGATTTTTATCTCCAGTGCAAGAGTTGTCTTTTTATGAAAAAGAAAAAGTTTCCTATAAACTCAATAGTTTATTGCGTATTTGTAATACAATTGATAGTAAAAAATATATATATGGTTAAATTTGATAAAGTTACAAGATTAAATAATATAAAAATAATTAAAAACGAAGGTTTGTAACCTTTATGTTATTGGACCTCAACAAAATATGTATACAGATTAAAAGTGTAGGTATTAAGAATAGGATAGTAAAATAAATTCCCATGCAATACAAAAGCTAAGTATACGTTAACAAGAAGTAAGATATATTTTTTTCTTAACCCTCTCGTCGCTACGTGTCTTCTAACGGAAGTTCAACCCAATTTACGACTTTCAAGGGTTGAATGCTGAAAATCCCTTTCATCGGCAGCATCTCGATGCCAAGATTTTCTCTTATAATATATATACCTATGTATATACAGTAGTATTGATGGCCTTGTCGGTCCAATAAAGAACTGAGTACTTATTTCATTTTGTTTTTGAAGTCGCAATAAGGCTTTAAATTTCTACATCAAGAAATAATATATACTCTTTGATCTGCTGTTGGCTAACTCTTAGAAGTGGTACCCGAGGAAAACAAAATGAGTAGGTGTATTTTAAGAACATTTAGCTCACAAATGGAAGCCTGACGTCACCGCACCAGTCTACTGACCACCGCCAGTGCAACCTGGCCAAAACCACAAAATGGTTTCTAAATACTAAGCATGATCGCGTTAATATCCGATTTCTATGATATAAATCATGCATCAATAAAACGTATTAATCTGTCAAGTCTTAAAATAACAGTCATAATTAAAAATAGATTCTGTCTACTGGAGTGCCTTTGCAAATCAGGGCGGTTAAAATTACGCATTAACAAAATATTACTTTTAAATAGTGGCCTATATACGGCAATTGAAATACGGTTTCATACTACGTATATTATTCTTAAATACTTTACTTTTCAGGCTTTGACTTAAAACTGAACTTACTATCGACCGTAAGGGTCTATGTGTAGATGCACGTAATGTATTCGAATCATAGCGAAATACAGGTGTGCACAACGCGATGTCTATTTCGCGTGGTCAAAGATGCGTGTGTTTGACCATGCGAAATAGACCATTCGAAAGATTCGAATGCAATTATAGACATAGCTAGATCCATATTCAATGCTCAAGTAAAGCAAGGTGATATGTATCGAATACTCAGGGACTCTGGCAATGTTGCCGATATACGACATTAGGCTCCTCTCCTATAAAATTGGATCTAAAACCATAGCTGGCGAAATTTGGGTGTTACAAACCTCTACCTAACCCTTCATAGATATACAAGTTTGGGGCTATGTACGTAAAACGTTTTTATTTGCTAGAAACACGGTGCAGAAATGTTACATACATTTTATTCCATTATGTATCACCGACAAAGACTGCCTCAGACTGATATGCAATACAAAAGTATTGATTGGACAAGTGATATATAAATGTGGGTTAGTAATTTTTATCAGATATATCTCTAAGATATTTAAAAATCCAGATTAGTGTTCGTGCTCGGTTCGAGACAAGTTCTAACTGAGAATACCACGAGAGATTCTGATCAACAATCACGCCTAAATATTTAGTACCGGTTATTTTTTTTAAATTAAGCAATTACAGATATTGGAATTCGTACAGCAAAAATGCGCTAATTTTAAGTCGGGCTCTGGTTGTTGTGCGTTTCTAATTAAAATGTTATATAATTGGTTTTTAATATGTTAAGGGAAAGTAGATTTAATTTAGCAAATTTATCACCTTTCATAGTTCTGTCTCTGCTGTATTGTAAACTTCCTTCCAAGTCTGTCCATGAAACAGAAGTGCTGTATCATCAGCATATGAAAATACTGCACCGTTATTTAATTTCATATTTGTCAAATCATTCATATAGAATATAAAAAGAGTTGGTCCCAAGATACTGCCTTGGGGCACTCTATAGCTTGATGTCATCTGATCGGTACTTAGCGTGTCACTATCTAATTTAACCTGTGTACGT
The DNA here is from genome assembly GCA_963675205.1 of Catocala nupta. Lineage (NCBI taxonomy): Eukaryota > Metazoa > Arthropoda > Insecta > Lepidoptera > Erebidae > Catocala > Catocala nupta. Next base: position 3,437,636 of record OY776097.1, read on the forward strand.
GAGCATGGCAAGGACCTCGAATACCTATCTTCTTTAATTTACAATGTAGTTTAGGGACAGAGACGGTATCAAATGCCTTTTCAGGTCAAAGAAGATGCACAAAGACTTCTTCTTTTTGTCTAAATATTTGGTGTATAAAATTAAATTAACATTAAAGGTATTAGAGGATATTGGGAGTATAACATTTATGAACGATAATAGGGTAATTACATTTCTATAATTTTGTACATTATTTTACACACACACACACACACACACACACACACGAGTAAATAGTAATCAAAAGAAATCTATTTGTATCAAAATATGGTTGCAAGATAAGGTAGTAATACTATTTTTTGATATCTCGCTAGATAGCTATTTAAACGACGAGGGATCTCCCTCGGACAGCTGCGTTTAAATAGCGGTTACGTCACGGTTTGTATCGTGCATCCTTTTATGTATTTTGATAATTACCCTACTACCAGATTTAAAACGCTTCTCTTTACTTTACTAATATTTTAAAGAGGATAGATTTGGTTTTTGTTTGTATTGATTTAACTCAAAAATAACACAACCGCTTTTAAAAATTCTTTCACGATTAAAAAGCTATATTATCACCGAGTAACACAGGGTATGTTTTATTTAAAAAAATACTGTTACTAACATAAGATTACCTAAATTAACCAACTTTTCCGCGAGCAAAACTGCGGGCAAAAGCTAGTATTTTATATTTTTAAACAGATTACAAAATTTCTATGTACGGGTTTGGCAGTTTTATAAAAGATAATATGTTGCACATTGGGCGAATAACCCCTGACTTCAACCCATGTCAACGCCGAACTTTTCATAACAGTTTTTCCTTAAACATAAAAGCCGCGTTTTATGGGGTTTTTATGCTAATGTGCTAATGCTCACAGCATAAACAAACAAACAAAAAGGACATCAAACCCTATTAAATGGTCTAAATCGCATTAGTGTGAGTCAATATGCGATTGTTGAGAAAACTGGGAGTGTCTGTGTATGACATAGTGTAGATGAAAGCAGCTAGACAATAAGCTTATTCTCTGATTACTTTAGAAAGTGTAATGAATCTTATTGACTATGCATTTCTATGTAAATTTGTAACAATATACTATATTATGAGTGAAAATTTATTTATTATTGTTTAAAAGTAATTGTGATTAAAACAACACAAAATTCAAACAAAGAAGGCGTAGCATAAGAGTATTAAACCTATTATAGCGTTTCGCCCGATGAGTAAATAATCTGAAGGCACACAAATCTTTCTCATTCCTTTCTTTTCTTATTTCATTATTTATCCTTAGGATCAACTACGCAATATTAACATAGATTTGATAACAGTAATATTACTGCCGATCATATATATAATCATAAAAAATCAGTACGCAAATGAAATTTACTTCATTTCAATTGGTACACTGCATGAATTCTTTACTCTGTGGGACATACCTAGGCCACACTCAATTATATGCGCGCTGATCCCGAGTATCCCGTAGAGATGAGAAGATCTTGCCAAACATCCGCGATGCTAACGACTTCCAAGATGGTGGAATTGAATTATTTAGGGCAATATGTTTTGGATGTGGACACATATTTTTTGTTGTTGGTTGTAGCTCAGATATTGTTAATGTATTGAACAGAGTGCCTAGTGCGAGCTTGTTTTACGTTAACGGGATCGACAGGTGTATGACATTCGGCGCTCCGATTGGCCCGCACCAAGCTCTTAATCAATCAGAAAGCTAAAAGCGTAAAATACATGAGCCAGCTACCCGAGCTGCATGGAAGTTAATGCTACCGGCTACTTGTGGGAGTAACTTGCATCGGCCATTTTGCATTTTCCTAACAACTTACGCATGTGCTCATTACCAAAAATAAACCGTCTTAAAAAGCAAGGAACTCCCTATGGACATGGCTGCTGAAAAGCAACTGAAACGTCAGGGCAAGTGTAAACTTAAATATAAATAGTTTTAATTAATTTAAATTAATACGTGAAGCAAAAACTTTGTACCCCTTTTTACGAAAATTGCGCGTACGGAGGAGTATGAAATTTGGCACAGTTAAAGTTTACATGAAGAGGGAGGAGCAAATCCTAATATTTTTATAAAATATACATTAGAAATACATAAAATTAATGGAAAAACACTACACGCACACAACCATGTATTTGACACACGCAGTCGAATCGCGTTCGTAATATTTCGACATTGTTCGTGTGAAGTCGTACAATTCTTTGTAACTATGGTTACCTATACCTTATTTATATGTAATAGAGAAAACAAAGTAGCAAGCTTAGGAATTTTGCTCGAATTTTGACGGGATCCCTCCTTTTCGCATAATGTTTTTTGTCCTAATATACTTCGGCGTAACGATTTTGGCACAATTTGTTTTGGTATAATAATACTTTGGCATACTTTTTTTAGGCATACATTTTATGTTGGCATAATCACGTTAAAGACTAATTTGTTTTGGCATAAATTTGATTCCCATAACGTTAGTAGGCCTAATGACTATTAGCATAACGTTAGTAGGCCTAAAGACTTTTAGCATAATAGAAGTTAACTCAGATAGAAGTTAACTGATTGAAATAGTAGTCCTTAATTATTTATTTTAGGTGTATATTTTCAAAACCGACTTCACGTAGTCTTGTTTGTCCTACCCCTAGAGTGTTATTTAAAATCGCGTAGGCGTGTAGGGTTGAGGCGGCCCGCGGGCTGAGGAGCAGGCGGCTGAGGCTGGCCGGCGAAGCCGGCCAACAAGCCGAAGCTGCGGTGGTGAGCGAAAGCCGTCTGCGACGATTAGCACGCGTGGGGCCGCCGGAGGCCCGCAGCGCCGGAGCCGTGACAGAAACTCATTCAACACATCATCAATTTATGCTTTAGGATATTATGCTTAAAAAAGTTATGGTTTAGAACTTTATGCTTAATAAATTTATGCTTTACAATATTATGCTTAATCATTATTATGGTTAGAGAAATTATGCTTAAAAAATTATACGTAAGCTGTTATGCGTAATTATATTATGCGAAAATATAATTATGCCAAACAACATTATGCTAAGTTATATTAGGTCTTAAAATTTTATGCTAATGGATAGGGAACCAATTTTGACCACTAGGCGACCGCTAGTTAATTTAAATAGCTTAAATTGTAGTAAAGTTCAATCATTTAAAATTATGTAATAAAAGTGTTATAAAATAAACAACGTGACAAAATCCGTATAGCAGTTGTATTTCAAAGAAAAAATATTATTTTAGACTTAGCTAATTGCTGCCAAATGAATCTGACCAATACGGAGTCGGTCACTATTAATTTAATTTTTTACTGTTTGGCACCGACTACAAATTACTAGCACACTTGTTAACCGCCCAGCTATGTGCAAAGCAAGTGTGAGTTCACGTCGGTAGTACAAAGGATGGAATTCGAACTTCGACCTTTCTCTCTCTGTATCTCAAATCTAATTACCTATATTGAGCTAACACCACATTCCCTATAATATTTTTACTATAGCTCCATCAAAAGAATAAATAGTACACAATTCAAACAACATATTCTGTAAAGCAATATTTGTATTACTACAACCGAAGTACTTTGAATACACGTTTAAAGTATATTTTATGTGTATAGAGCGCCTAGTAAAACGGAAATAAGTTCTACCACAATATTTTTAGCATTGCATTTCCCAACCCAGTTACAAGTGATTTTCAATTTGTATAAAATATACATCTTTAAAGGGCTATTGACAAACCAACTGCTGATGATGTAATTTAGTTTCGATTCCTATAGAGTACTTTGCTATTTTAGCAAAGGTACTATTAGACCGCACGGATGGTGTTGTGGCTTAAGTTTTCGTCATGCCGCTGTCAATGCGCCGAGTATTGTGGGTTCGAATCCCATACGGGACAAAAATTTGTGTAATCTAGAAATGGTTGTTCCGAGTCTGGGTGTTCTTTGTGTCCGTTGTTTGAATGTTTGTAAAGTCCCCCGCGACACAGGAATTATTCTTGGTGCAGGAGATGTCTTTTAAAAAAAAACAATAAACTGTAGTATTTAGCTGCGGTAGTGTATGTGTCTGCTGCGAGCGTCTCGGGTTCGATTCTCGGGTCAAGCAAGGTATAATTGGGATTTTCTGTCAAGGAATTCTAATATATAACTATTATGGTGACAGAAAATTATAGAAACGCTTACCTTAATTATTGAATAGTCTGTCGGAAGTTATTAGACATGAAGGTAATTCACGTATGTATATTCAAACGTAAAATAAAACAACATTATTACATTATTATGTATGTACTTCCGATCTGCCGTCTATCAGAAGCAGTTTCAGACTATGTATTACCACTCTGAACTATGCCAATGGCTACATATTATTCATAATTTCTAATATTATAATGCGATGTATCGTATATATATCTTATCTTATCTTGTGTGGGGGCCAGTCAGTACAGACCGGCGACACTTCGACCCAGTGGGATCTTTTGTGTCGACTTCCCCAATAACGACTGCCATAGATGTTCATGGCAGCCAGGACCGACGGCTTAACGTGCTCTCCGAGGCACGGAGCAGGCGATAATTGTCAATCAATACGCACATAATTTCGAAAAGTCATATAACTTCCGAAAGTCAGAGGTGCGCGACGTGGGTTCGAACCCGAGACCCCCTGCATTGCAGTCTGTTGGTCTCCCCACTGAGCTATCGCTGCTGCTAAATCGTATATATATATAATAGATCTTACTTTGAATGAGGATGGGTATATCCTAATTCAAAGCAAGATGTAATTAACGTAATCAATAACTAAGCTACTAATCCTGTTCATAAAATTATAACTACCGCATTAAGGTTTACAACTGTGGTTTACACTTTACAAATATTAACTTAATGGACACAGTTTACAACTGTAGGCCCAGATTCAGAACTATAATCTATACTCTCTATACTAATATTATAAAGCTCAAGAGTTTGTTTGTTTGTTTGGTTAAACGCGCTAATCTCAGGTACTACTGGTTCGAATTGAAAAATTATTTTAGGGTTGGATAGTCTATTTATCGAGAAAGGCTATACAATAACATCACGCTACGACCAATAGGAGCGAAACACCAATGAAAAAGTTTGCAAAAACGGGGTAAATTCTCTTATGTGAAGCAAACGAAGTTGCGCGGGTTAACAAGTTTATAATATAAATTATAATATTTATTTAAATTTATATTTTTATACGTCTTTGATTTTTATATAGCCAATGGAGTGTAGCAAAAATTCGCTGTTTTACGTAATGCCTAGTAGAAGGAATAGCTCCAAATTTAAAGTGTTTGAAATAGCAACATGAAAACATCTTAACCTATTCTGAGTTCAACTAATAAATATTTACGGCAACAACACAAAAACACAAGACGATAACGGCTATATATCCTTAAGTTGGAGTTACAGAGAGAAAGACAGTTTCGGAGATACCGAGCACTTGGCTAATGTTCGCAACTTACAACTATTCCCAACTTAAGTTATCACAATCTGACGCCAATTACTTAATGTGACCGTTCTCTACTACAGTTTTCACGTGGTTGAAAAATTTTTGCTTTAATTTCTTATTTTAAATCGTACAAATGTTTTTACTTTCGCAACACACGAAAATGAAGAAGTTCTTTTTGAAGTGCTGTGCATTCTGTAGTAGACAAATTCAAAAACTATTTATTCATTTAGGTCACAAAGTAACATTTATGAACGTCCAAATATACCAGGTGTGGCGTAAATAATGGATAATCCTGAAAATATCGACTAGCCAGATTATCATCTATCATTTACCCCACTTATATCACCATATGTCACCATACATTTCTTTTTCGATACAGTGGCCCAAAAATGCTTAATTCCCTAGAAAACATATTAAAATTTGAGAATAAGTATTTTTTGCGAAGTTGTCCTAGATTGTAACAAAGAAACTTGATACTAGTCTGATGATACAAGTATTCAGGAGTGACATAAAAAAAACAGAACGAGAAAATGTCACTAAGTGTAGAAATGGCAGCTGATTTTGTATGAGCAAGTACGATTTTTATTTAAAATATCAAAAATATCAATAATTTGGTTATCCATGGGAATATGATGATATAAGTGAGGTAAATGATAGATGATAATCTGGCCAGTCGACAGTTTCAGGGTTATCCATTATTTACCCCACAACCTGTATAGGTTATGGGGTTTACGTTAGTTGCTAGGTTCAGGCAAAGAGTTGAAGAGAAAGTCCTATGAGAAGAAACCTGTAAGAAAGTAGTAGTAAATATTTGTCATTAAATTATTGTAATATAAAAAAGAATATGACAAGTAACTAGTGAATATTAAGTTCTGCGGCATCATAAGTTGGCCGTGTATGTGGTGACCACATACAAACACGAGGGCCAACTTATGTTTATTAACTTTTATCTCATGGCTGGCAATAAACGCAAACTTGTATAAGTCAGGGTATGACCTTGGGCCCTGACAGACACGAAACTGTGATAAATAATGAAATGACATTTTTTTTTACGAAAAACAAAAAAAAACGGTGTAAATATTTATGCATTAGTTAATAGTATAGTACTAAAACGGCTCGCAGTCAAAAGACGATAGCCAATCTAGCCAAAACTATTTATCCTCTTATAATGAAGATAGCTCCCGCATTTAAAATAATGTCTGTACCACGGGCGTCTTTACAAACATTCTAACAATGAAAAAGTACCCGAAAACGAAAAAGCACCATAGATCACACAATTTTTTAGATCCATGTTGGGATCAAACCCTTATCACTCGGCGCAGGGGCAACGGCGAGACGACTACTGAAATCACTGCATCGTCCGTGCAGTCATGCGTGGGTTTTTGTATAAAGAATTCCTACACAATAGACGTTTCGACGCGTGATAATTCTACGAACATTTTAAAGCGCATTATCACAAAAGCAGAGATGGGAACCTAAAATGAAGCTAGTTTCAAAATAACATTTGAAATAACTGGATGCCCTAACAGCCATAAAAAAGAAAAAGAATAAAGAACACAAAATATGTTTATACATAATACAACACATTAAATGTACGACAATTAATACTTCTATCAAACTGCAAAACTGTTTCTAGGCAAAAAATAAAAATATTAAAATGATATGTCGAAAACATACAACATTTGAAAACATTGAACATTGACTTATCGCTTATACCCCTTGATGTGGGGGGACACATCAAGGGGTATAAGCGTTAAGTCAATACGCATTATCTCAGATAGTGCCGCGGTACTATAAGCTCTTAAGAGCAACTGCTTCAACAATGGAGTGTCACCGTGAGCTGCAAAGTATTGCAACGAAAAATCGGGTAACGTTGCAGTGGATACGTGGCCACAGCAACTCTTCTGGCAATGAAGTTGCTGATCAAATGGCAAAGAGAAGATCGAACACCAAAAAGGTAGGACCCGAACCAATCGTCCCGATACTCTTCTGCCAACTCAAAACATAATTATGCGATAGAACCACGAAACTACAGAAACAAAGGAATGTAGACATACGAAGGAAGCCTTCCATCCTTAGACAAACATCTGTCACGCAAACTGCTACGTTCCACAAGGAAAAACCTACGCCACCTAGTTATTATAATAACAGGCCACTACTCACTCAAAAAACACCTATTCAACATCGGCATCATTGACAGTCCTTTATGTTTAGGCTGCATGGAGACCGAGGAGATACCGGCTCACGTGCTCCTACATTGTAAAAGCGTGAGCAACCAACGGGTGAAACTTCTAAACAGTCCAGAAACGATGAAGGAGGTACTGCGCAACATCGGTCCCCTATTATCTTTCTGGATGGAGCTGAGGTGGTATGAGTAACCGAACAATATTTCGCGTCGGTTACTTACGCACAATGGCCTAATTGTAGGGCTAAGTGCGGATAACACACGTCCAACTAACTAACTAACATAGAAATATCACATACAAACGTACATGAAGTTAAAACAACTCACGCAGATTTATGCAATGCATTGTTTCTACAGGCTTATGTTTAACTTATCACCAAATATAGTAAAATATAGCAGTCAAAAATAGTAACTGATCACCAAAATTAAAACCGCAATATATTTAAAGAGATCAAAATAAGTCGATGGAGCCCCGCTTCGCGGGGCGCCTATTTTTGGGTGGGTTTAAGAAGGAATCTGACATAACCCAACGCTTTCGAGACGGAATGCAGTCATTTGAGGCGTATAGGTGCTCGTTATGATATATTTTAGTAAGTATATTTTGCTGCGCAATTACTATTTTTGGTGATCATTATATTTAATCCCGTTTTTATATGGAATAACCGTACCCGTATTTATAGACAGCAGCTAAAAGCCTTAACTTTCATTAAATCTTCAATCTTATACATAGTTCTTCACAAGAAAATAAGCTTTCGATCCGACCACATTAGGATTACGAAGCACTCAACTCCAAAGTCCTCTTAAAAATATCCGAACATAAACAATTTTTCGTAAACTTTTTAATTCTACGTTCCGTTGTTTATTATTCGAAGCCAGAGGTCTATAGCAGTACAAATGAACTTCCCTAACAAGACGATTTCCAGCGAACAATATTATTTTGTTCAAAACTCAAAAACAGAATTTTCGTTGGCAAATGAAAGTTAGTATTTTGAGTTATTTAATTTCGAGTTATAGAGTGTTCGTATTATAAACATTAATTAACGTCTGTTTTCGGAAGTAGAAACAGGCTATGGACATCCATTTACTTGAATTCGTAATTTTTGTACAAAAGTAGGGTATAAAAAAGTAGTATATCTATAAAATATGTGTCATATTGTGCCGACTATATATAAACTACGCTACATCCTAACTAATATTATAAATGCAAATGTGAGTTTGTTTGTTACACTTTCACGCCTTAACTACTTGACCGATTATCATGAAATTTCGCATAAACATGGTCGGGAGAACAGACAAGGACATACTGTACCTTGGATTCAAAAATATATAAACAGCCATAAAGCCGTAATGTAACGTAACGTATGTATGTCGCAGGTTATTCAATTAAATAGCTTTCAAATTTTCTATTTACACTTGCTTTCTAGAATACTTTTACTTGTCTGAAATATTTACACATTTTTCGTACGTAAGTAATAAGTGTCTCGTTCAACAACATTTGTAAAGATGTTCTTTTATTCAACAGATATCACGAGTAATCTAAGCTAAACATTCGATCTTGATTTTTACAAAGATTAAAATCTTTGAAGTTGTTATTTTTTACCAAATACTTAACTAAAATAAATTCTTTATGAAAGCGTTATTTTTAAAATACAAGTTGTAATAAAATGTTTTACCAATGAAAATATTCAGCGATTACGCGAAAAAGTAAGTAAAACAAAACATAATCTTTCCGGTGCTATATCAAACTCAAACGAAAAAGTAAATCACAAAACGCTGAAGCAAAAAAATTCACTGCTATCCGAACCGTCCTGTGATTTGGCACTGTGCTAACAGAATATCACGGATGCTCCAACACGGATGTCAGTTTAATCACAAAGCTCTTTTTACGATCCAAAAATATTGCACCGGCTTAAACAAGCGAATAACAATTTCTCCGTGAAATATGTTTCTTCGCACAAACTGTATCTTTTGGATTTTTTTGTATATAATAACTTCTCAAACGACATAAAACTTTCTTGACGGCATAGATGGCGCATTGGTTTAAATGCGTTAAAAGTGCCACTATGCCGAGTAATATTCGATTTCCACACGGGACTAAAATATTTATTTAAATTACGCACAAATAATGAATCCAAGTTTGGTTGTGGGTCTTTTGATTATAAGTAAGTAAAGTTTATTTAGCTCACAAGGGTGTAGGTTTCTATATAGTTTCCAGTATAGAAGTGGTATTACCGAAATAGAAAAATGGCTTTGTTGCCAAAAAATATTGACATGAACTGTATGTTTTCTGTAGCAAATTCAAACATAGGAACCGGCTGTAGCCCGCTGGACATGGGACGCGTGGAGCCGCGTATTCGAATTTTACCCGTGGCTAGCATATTCATCTAGCTCAAGGGGCTAACAAGAATTCTAGTAATTTATTATCCAAATTGCACATATTGTTTACGGAATACTTAAAAAAATAAACCGTTTTTGTTCATGCAAATGCGCGGCTTAAGCCACAGAAAATTCACGAGCCCTGCCAAAACCACATGGCTACTCTACTGTTATTATTAGAACCTTTGCACCAATACCTTGTAAACTGGCAACCGAGTGGAATCATTAATTTCCAGTGGAAAGCTCGTAACAAATTGCTAGGGAACAAAAAGGCATGGCACGCCTTTGTGGCAGCGGCACAATTACAAACCACTTTGAATATAATTAATTTTTAATTTCTACTCTTGTTCAATTCTGCAATTGTTGCTTTTGGTGAGCCTTCTTTTTATGGGGCAGGCTTCTAACAAGTCAAGGTTCTTAAACTTCAAGAATGTTTTTCTAGAACAATCGTAAAAGTATTAAAAACTTTATCTTAAAAGATTTTATGGGTTAAAGTATCGTTATTCTTTTCTTTTTTACTTTATGAAAGGAAGATTTAATTTGAACCCATGACTTTTTTTTGGCCTTTAATCGAATTATTTATGCTAATCTATCCTAATCTTTATTTTTAATGCTATAAAAAGATTCATATACCGTGCTTTAGTCCAATACATAGTCGAACATTATCATTAGAAAAATCAAATATTGAAGACATTTATATATATATACTTTGAGTAAAATGCCGTGAAAAATGAAGTATATTACAAAATACATAAATTTACATCAAGTACCAAAAAGAGACAGTTTATAAACAGGGATGATATTATTATACCTTCTAAGGGCCTTCCACAAACTCCATATAGAAATTATCTAAATATAAAATAAAAGTCTCGCCAATTCTTCTCATGCGGTTTATATTTCGGATATCGTTAATTGATAGTTGTGAAACTGGCCATAAGTATTCTATAGTTCCAATACTAACATAAGCAAATACTCTAAAATACGTATTGCAAAGGTTATTCATGCCTGTTCACAATAAATTCATTCTAACGACGTACAGTCGGCGGCAAAAGTTGTGGAATTAACGAATTGGGCGCAGAGCCAGACGAATTAAAACTTTAAAGGAGAAGCGTAATTAAAACTCGGTAGTTAGGTGTGTTTTATTGTGAGATATAAGATTTATGGCAAAGATAAGAGGCTATGACGTTTTAATGTTCTTTGTGGTAATGTAAGTGTCTTAATGATAAAGTATGGACTTGGGAAAAGGGCTTTTATTTTATAGACATTAAATTTGTGCTTTATTTCTGTTAAAATTGGTCGATAATATTGAAATCAATGAATGTTTTGTATAATATGTAGGGTGCTAGTTTAAGTTTTAATTGATTTAAAACTTTTGCCTCTATTTTGTGCCATAGGCAAATGGCACAAGATTGCAATTGTATTACCAACAGTAGTTTTTCATGTTTTAATCTTTGGGTAGGTAGGTTAACAGTCTCATAGAGTCAAGTCTAAAATAGTACTGGTTACGTAGCGTTTTAATATAAGATAATTCCTACGGTGTAGTTGGTTCGACCCCCGAACAACCGTATCCAAATACAGTTGTTTGAAGCCTGGATATACATTGTATAATATAACTTTAAAATTTTAATTTTAGTAAAATTCTTGATAGAGATCGTCATTGATGTCGGTATAATCAATAAAACATTTTTCTATGTCATGATAGTGTCCCATTTGTAAACATCATTTAAAAGTAAATTTCACCCAGAATAATAAAGAAGGCATTTTTTATAAATAATAATGTCAAAATCGTTTTAATGTGAACGTTTCTGTGACGACCACGTAACGAAGGTCACCTTAAAATGGTGACATAAACTACACACCACAAAACTTAATATCTAAATACTCACAACGGATCTGACGAGCAGCTCAATGGTGAACCATACATTGCAGACCAGTTCTATATAAAAGAACGCCGCATGTGGTCGACCATTATCGTTAAATCTATGTGCAGCGGCTTCTGGGCTGTTGTGTCCAGAGACGTTGCTTGGCACGAACGCGAAGGAGGGGTACACTCGAAGCCCAGGGTGTGTCTTCAGGCAGAAGGAGAAGACTGACACGCAGATGAAGAAGATGGATATCACCTTTATCACCTGTGGAAAAAATATTTGAGTTACGTATATTCACTGAGAAAGATTTGTATCTTTTAGATAAAATAGATAAAACTAGTGCTAGATACTCTGGATCGAATATTTAAGTAAAGCAAGCAAGTTATAGAATTGTATGATGTCAATATTTCAGTATACATTATTTATTTTTTATTACTTCGATTAATGCTGCAGTCTAACAGCACCTATGGCAATGACTAGACATATAGCACAACTACCTCTTCAGTTTGATCCTTTTGACGCGGTACAGAGACGAGCATTGAGAATTGTCAATGAGCCCAAACTCACAAACGGTATTGAGCCACTAAGTCTCAGACGGGACTTTGTCTCCCTTTGTATGTTCTACCGCTTACATAATGGATTGAATTCTGACGAGTTGTTTGAGATGATGCCCTCAGCTATAGCGCTCGCCATCGGCAGGGATGTCATTCTCACACCTTACAACCTAATTGGTGCCGCACCAAACGGTCTCAAAGGAATTTTCTCCCGCGGACGCTTAGGTTGTGGAATGAACTCCCTGCCCAGGTTTTCCCAAAAGACTACAATATGGAGTTTTTATTCTTCAAAAAAGGCGTTAAAAGATTTCTACAAGGTCGGCAATGCGCAAGTGATGCCTCTGGTATTGCAGGCGTCGATAGGCTACGATAACCATTTACCATCAGGTGGGCCGTATAATTGTTTGCCAATTTAGTAGTATAAAAAAAAGCTGACAGTTGTTGTTAAAGTAAATACTTCGAATAAATGCCGCAGTCGAGAAGCACCTGCGGCAGTGACCAAACACATCGCACAACCTTTATTAAAATCATTGTACAAGCACCCTTATGGTACTTGTATTGTGGTGTAAATAGGTACACGAAACTGCACTGATAACTAGGGAATTAAATAAAACCACTGAGTCTGTTCTAAAACGTGCCTATAATCACACACAAAACATAAAGTTCATGGACCTTATATATTAATTTTGCCAGTAGCGCCACATATTGAGCGGTAAGTAGAACTACTAACGGTACAGCGATACTTAACAACCGGCCTTCTGACAGGACAACGCTTCCTTAAGGAGGCTTTGCAGCCCTTCCCTTACTATGTATATAAGAACAAACAAGGCTATAATCATCATATCATAATATTATCTTACGTGACGCAAATGTCGGCCTCGATGGCGTAGTGGTTAGTGTAACCGATTGCCACGCCTGAGGTCGCGGGTTCGATTCCCGCACAAGTCAATCATTTGTGTGCATGAATATGGATGTTTGTCTTGGTCTGGGTGTTTCTATGTATAATATATACGTATTTACAAAAAAAATGTATATATGTATGTTTATCCATTGTCTAGTACCCATAGTACAAGCTCTGCTCAGTTTGGGCTAGATGGTGTTGTGTGTATGTAGTAGAATATTATTATTATTATGTTTCTCTTATCACAGGTACTAACATATTATATTAGAAAATACCTGGCCCTTTGGGAGGCTTACACGGAGACATGGGTCCAACGTGAAGAGGCCCTTCGAGAGTTTTAATCAAAGATGGGATGGAACACATACAACGGCACTAGCCGCAGCAGGCGTAGGACTATTGTTACGTATGGATTCTAATATATGGGCTATAGGTTTGGGTGTTTGGTGGACCGGTATATTGCTAGTTATGGATAAAAAACGGCGTCTGCTGAATACTCTAATAGCATCAATGCAATGGGCAGACGGTGACTCGCCAACTCACTAGATGGGCCCCCTGAATAGCCACTATAGGTATACAAGCCAGCAGCAGAGGGCAACACCGGTGCGAGTGGCTAGGGTTGTCGAGCGGTGCGGCGCCGGTTTCACCATCACGGGTCTCGTGACACCGGAGACCCGGAGCGGGTTTCCCCGTAGTTATGCCCTTGAAAATGACACTTCCACCCCCAAGCATATAGCTCTAGCGGCCCCCCTCTGACCGGCCGACCAAGGCAAGCCAGAGTTGAGAGTCCTACGGGCGCTCTTGAAGTTTCACCCCAGCCAACCAGTAACGGCAAGCAGGGGACGAGGCCCTAACCAACTCTCTGAGGCATTTAGGACCGCAGTGTCGCCACTCATATTCAGCCCGCCACAAGCTGCCCTGCGGTTTGTGCGCTTTAATTTAACCTGGTGATACATTTTTTGTTTATATCACAAGGCGAAGGTGATAGTTTAAAAGCTAGTGTACTGTGCCCTCAGATATCGCGTTAGTCTCATGATGAGATAACGACTGTCCCAGAGGGGTTTATTATTTTAGGGGTTTTATTATTATTCTCTTTATATCTATTTTTTTCTAATTATTACATTTTTTAATATAAATATAAAAACTATACATATTTAAAAATATAAAAACTGAAATGACCCACCGACATCGGGAACACGGTCCAAGCTGCCGGTGGTTAGAGCCCCAAAAAGAGGAATCTCCTCACAATACGCGCCGTGTCGAGTAGTACTGCCTTTTATTATTATTATAATTTATTAATTAATTATTATTATTATATTATTATTATTATTATTATGTACCAAATTGAAATTAAACTAATTAACACAACATTGACGCGGTTTATTTTCATGAAATGTTCCGAAGCATAGTATTAGAAATGCTTTTAAAATAATATCGAATTTGTAGACTAGAAATTCTAGGTAGACGGCTATAATAATAAGCTCGCTGGCAAAGTATGGATATCTTAAAACTCTGCCTACCCCTTTGGGACTAAAGGTGAGAGACTATTTAAGTATCTACATAAAGTATTACAATATAATTATCATTTAAATAAATTGCGTTAACATCCGTATAAGTAGTGTAATTTTAACACAATTATCTCATTCAAATAGAAAAGACTCAAAGATGGAAATTCCACTAACGATAAATAATAATTAACAAAACATTAGCTTTCTTTGACATTAACAATGGATAAGTGAATTCGCTGAACGCTTTTAAAGCGCGCTCCGGACAAAGCGTCGGTACATCGTCAATCATCATGTTGTTCTGTGGTCGACACTTTGAGGCGGTGGCGCAAGAGACTAGCTTACCGAGTACTTAAATATACCTCGAACTCAGATGTAATTTTGTAAATGTACTTACATAGTTACCAAAATGACCCACGGCGTAAACGTAGGACTAAAGGATTAAGCCCCTAGAGCTAACAGTACAACGTCGTATTAGTAGCTTAGATTTTTACATTATAATTATATATTTAAAAACTGAAACATATTCTTTCGTTTGAAAGCTGGTCCAGATCTTTTATGGGCTGATAAGTCATAAACATTGGTTACCAAAAAAAAATATTACATATAAAATTTAGAATGAGATAAATAAAACTACTGAAATAAGTCAAAATATTTTGATAAAAGTAAGGAAAACAGAGGAGTTTTGTTAAGACTATAGCAATAACAAGTCCATGGTTACTACCTGTCACTCTGGGCAACATCAGTGAGTGTATACATGTGTGTATGAGTGTGTGTGTATCTGTAAGTAGGAACTGGTGTATTACATCTACGTTTTACCAACTATGATATTGTGTTTCACCTAATCAGAGACCAGCTTAATGTCGTGTATTACTACTGAGAAAGACTGCTAGCCCTCATGCACAATAGTTGCATTCACTACTGATGCGCTTTTGAGACAGTATTCGTAAGATATTATAGATAGATAGACATTTTTTCGATAATGGCTTAATTATTTTGCTCCTTTTTATTGCTTTTAAATTTTATACCGTCTCAAAAGCTGTTAAACTGTTAAGCTTATTTACTATAAACAACAGTAATTGACCAACCTACCTATTTAATGTGTAAATTTATTTTATATAAAATCATTTTGACGCCAACGCTTATGACTTAGACCAAACAACATATCATTTGTCACGATTGGCGTACAAATATTGAGTGAAAATCGCGAGAGATGGCGTCGACTGCACTAAACATAGCTCTGTTATTGAAACTGATAGTCAATACTAATGATGTAGTCTAGAATTGATGAATGTTAGCGCGTTCTTAATGGATTGCGGAACATTCGAGATGATCCAGAATTAATGAAGTCTGATGGACACTGATGGTCTGGGTTATATTTCTAGGTCAATCGATTTGATTTATCATTATCATGACTTCATAACATTTTTTTTAGGAAGCAATTTTTTTTATACCATTAAGTTGACGCACTGCTTAATTTTATCGCATTAAGGAGTCTGCCCACTACCTCGTCACATACCATGACCATGCTAGGAACGTGTCAGGCAAAAAATATTCTTTGCCCACTAGACCGTTTCGTCACCGACCAGTAGTTCCTATAGCAGGGCGTATCGTGTTGCTTTTCGTGTCTGATACGTTCCTAGGACGGTCATGGTATGAGACGGTGTAGTGGGCATACTCCTTTATACAGTAAGCAATAGTTGTCACTTGCATAAATATCTACACTAATATTATAAAGAGGTAAGGTTTGTTTTGAAGTTTGTATGAAGATTTAGATGTACCATCCGATTTCAAAAATTCTAGCACCAATCTTTAGAATGGATCTCGAAGGTATACGCAATATATTTCAACAGGGGCAAAGTCGGGACGGGACTCTAGTTTGTGTGAAAATTTGTTAATGCTTCAAATTTCAAAAAGATAATTTGTTAAATATTTTTTTATCAACTGAACTTAAAACCATTTTTGTTGTCATTAACGTCGTTATACATTTTTTTATTATTAAAAATATCATGATCATATTATTGTTTAACCGTAATACATATAAACAAACGCATCAAAGCAAAAGCAGTCTGTTACACATTTACAGAAAATCAACATTTAACAACGTTAGAACTTTTTCAATTCATTATTTTTGTTTGTAAAGTGAACATTTATAAAGTTACTACCCGGCTTTCTGTCTTGTTTGTAATTATTTATCCATGTTTTTCGTATTATAAATGTGTTTCTCCTTTTTATAATAGGAAAGGTTTCTGTCTTTGTTTTTTTATTTCTAGTCCATTTGCAGTCTTTCCGGCCTAAGCATGATCGCACAGGCTATGCTTGTGGAGTTTTAGATTCGAGCTATATAACATTGGGTTATTCCAACACTCAGCAGCAAATCGATCGGTGATTGTATTTGCGTCCGGTCGATTGCTCTTACGATCCATTGCCGTCGGTGCTCGCTCTATATTACTTCCTATGTAAACATGACTGGTTAATAAAGAAATGAAAAACAAAATTGAACCATTTATTGCTTCGTAAGGCATATTAAAACTAAAATGCCTATAACCAAACTTAGGAATGGAAAACTCACGTCAACGACGCCGCCACTACGCCGAGTGTTGTTGGTTCGATTCGAAAATTTGCGTGATTTACAATTTGTTGTTCCGGGTATGGTTGTTCTTTCTGGCCGTTTTTTTAAAGTTTATAAAGTCCTTCGCGACACAGAAATTAATCCTAGAAGGGGAGTAGTAGTCTTTGATATAAAAAATACCTTTAATATGATTGAAGCAATTGTCATTGTATAGCGATAAAATTAAGGATTTTCGGTTTAAAGAGTTTATTTCTCAAAAGAACATTACAAAAGTACTTAAAATATGAGATAAGTCAAACAATTTTTAGTTATAACATTACAAGGTACATATTCAGTTTAGGTTCAAGTTAAGTTAGTTTAATAAGTACATTTTAAATCTATTTTTAAAACTATTAATAGATAAAGAAGTTTTTAGGTAACTAATTATATAACTGAGCAATTAAAAAATTAAAATATTTACAGTATGAGGGACATAGTATAAAATTTTTTTACCATGCTATGTTCTGCGAGTTTGTTCTATATTATTTCTGTTTCTTGTGTGATATCTGTGTAATTTGTTTGAATGTGATATTAGTATGAGTTGATTTCGTTAATATTTTTCTAATTAATAAGCATGTATGGTATGTATATAAGTTTTGTAAGTTTAGTAGTTTAGTTTTATTAAAAATATATTTAGTAGGCTGTGAGTAGTCGTAATTTAAAAGAACTTAAATTTTTTATTTTGTTTTATTTGTAAATTACGTATGTTTGTTTTAGCTGCTTGCCTCCAAACTTGTATAAGGTATTCAAGATGTGGCTATTATAAATCGTGTGCTTTATTCGAGGTGGTATGCATTAAGCTATATCGCGTAAACTTCCAAATAATGGTATTAGCTAAGATCTTATGTAATCAATGTGTGGTTTAAACGTCAGTCTGTTGTCTAAAATCAGGTTATTTTTCTTCAATATTTTCTTGGTTTGAACGCTGTAGCTATCGGTCATCTATAGTTCGTGATGGAAAAGCAGGTATCTTTTTTGTTTTTCGCTGAGAAAATAACGTATGAAATCTTCTTAATATTAATAGTTAATAAATTTTTCTTTAACCACTTATTTAATTTACACAAATCATGTTGAGCTTCATCGATTACACTGTGTATTGAATGACAGTAGTAAAAAAGACATGTATCATCCGCGAATAGTGAGATATTACCTATTAAACCTATAGAATCTATATTATTAATGTATATAAAACAAAAATGGCCCAAGAACAGAACCCTGAGGAATGCCATAAACTTCTCTGGAGGTGTACTTTGATAATTTTATAATTTTACTACTTGATGTATATTAGTAAGAAAATAGTCAAATAATTTGTAAGCCTTAGACGATACACCGATGTCTTTTAGCTTTTGTAATAAGATCGAATGACTGATACTGTCGAAAGCTTTCTATATGTCTATAAAAACTCCTAATGCTAGTTGTTTATTATCGATACTATTTTTACGAAATCCGTAATGATATTTATAAAAACCAATTTTAGTTAAATATTGAAATAGGCGGCGGTAAATCGATTTTTAAAAATGTTTGATACCACCCTCA
This sequence comes from Catocala nupta, assembly GCA_963675205.1. Classification (NCBI taxonomy): domain Eukaryota; kingdom Metazoa; phylum Arthropoda; class Insecta; order Lepidoptera; family Erebidae; genus Catocala; species Catocala nupta. The sequence continues at coordinate 3,456,630 of OY776097.1, forward strand.
GCACTGATGGCTCCTGATTTATATATTGGAGTCAACTTGCCAATGTTAAGGCTGTAATAAATAAATAAACCATAATTAAAACATTTATTAATGCATTTTGTGAGGTGGCACGCCAGATTTTTTTTTAAACATTTCATAGCTTTTGTTTTTATGCCATCTATGCCAGAACTAGTATTGTTATCTAAGTTATCAATGATCTTCAAAATTGCGTTTTCGGTATATGATTGCAGTTCAGATAAAGTGTGGAAATAGTCATTACTCGGTGTGGGTGGCAGTGTAAGTGAAGTGGGTGTATTTGTCGACTGTATTTTTTGAGCTAATATAGAACCAACAGTTGCAAAGTAGTTGTTATATGTATTACCAATGTCTGTACCGTCTGTTATTATTTTACCAACAATAATAAGTTTTGAGGGAACGCAGTTAGTAGTGTGTTTATTTTTAGCGAGTGTGTTAATCAACTTCCACATCTTCTTGGGATTTTTATGACTCTTATTAAACGCTTCTTAATAATATATCCTTTTGTCTCTTCTGATGACTTTTTTTACATTTTGTTTCGCTGTTTTAAGTTTTGGTTTGAGCTGTTTGTTTGCAGGGTCAACCAAGTAACTATGCCAGAGTTGGGTCCTTACGTGTATATAGCTAATTATATTTTAATTAATCCAGTCTTTCTGGGGTGCATTCAGAATTTTATATTTTTGTATCGTTACTGCCATAATTTCTTGCTGTAGACATGTTTCAATAGTATTATAGTTGTCCTCTTTATTTATAAAGTTTATGTTATTTATATTGTCAGCCAGTTTTCCATAGTCTAGGACTTTGTTTTAATGGCTGCTTAAACTTTTTTAGTCCTACATATACGTATGTTTGTATCCCAAATATTTGTGCATATGTGATCGATAATACTTATTGATTGTATGATTTGAAGAGTAGATTGCAGCTAAATAACTATGTTTTTACTACCGGAAATAGGCCGTGCTCCCTCTCTTCTATACGCCTAGGCTGGTGGTAACGGGGAAGGAGCACATAACGTATTCGTAACACATATGTTGTTTGACTAGTATCCTAAAATATACCTATTACTACGTAATAAATAAATTATTATGTAAAATATTTAAATGTAAGATGTTGACTATCACATCCGGCAGCTAATTGCAGCAGATCCACAGAGTAAAGAACCAACGCACCGCACACTGGGTCGAAAGTAAAAATATGTTTAACTTTTGTTATTGCGATACTAAGGGCCTGTTCCACAAGCTCCAAATAGCATTTATCTTTAAGATAAAAATCTCGCCATCTCTTTTCTTTATCCTAATAAGAGCGAGCATGCGATTTACCATTCGAAACTGGTCATAAAGGGATTATTATTTTGGATTGGCATTAACAAGTCAGTATAATTTTGTTTTTTTTTTTAAATTCGGTTCAACGTGTGTATGCGTGTGTCATGTTTAGCCCTGTAACCTGTGAACGCATAAGTTTTTTAAATTCTTCCGTCACCGCTACCGCCTATGACTTGGTACAGTTACATCATTCGTCACAATGCCGCGATATAACAGCACACATATTTAGTTAAACCAACATAGTTTCACAGCCGCCATTCCTCCTATTTTAGTTTGTAAACAGGTACAGTAATTGAAAATGATGAACAAAGTCGTATGTCATTACTATCTCGATTTGTATTTGTCGTAGAAATTGAAGACGCCATCAATTTGGTGAAGTAAACAACTTCGTGAACAATTGGGCAACTAAAAGTATTGCTTATTTCGAGTAAAAATAATAAAGCCACAACAGAAATAAGCATCGCAGCATTTGAAAGCTTAAATATTCATATAAAATAGTAGTTACAGTACACATAGGTATGTGTAAAAAAATACGGCAATGGCACAAAGAATGGTAAGTAATAGACGACTGGTTTGGGCAGTGTCATAAAATTAATCGTAAGTGGACACACCAAAATGGCAGCATTGTCTGGTTGCGGGCAACGTAGATTAGCCGTTTAAACGTAAAAGAATACACTTCTGACTCCTTCAGGCATATTTGTCACAATCTTGAATCTAAATGTAATATGAAACCGCCATAAACTCACTGTATTCTGATTATACTTGTATTTTAAATTGAAAGCTTGTTGAAGTTGTTTGGATGTTTCTTACTCAATCATACGTATACCATGAAAAATATTTGGATAAAACTTGGCACACCGATGAACATATGTCCTTTATTTACATACTTACTTTTTAATCATTTTCATCCCGGTATGCGTGCCATCGGATTTATGCAGGTGAAGCTACCAGCAGAATATAGTATATCATAGTTTTCGTAGCTCTTGATGTATTTTATTACTTAGCTTTTGCACGTTGTCTACCTACCAGTACTGTGCATATTTGTAATTGAGGTAGCACATGTACTAGTAATTGTTAATTTTATATGAATATCTATATTTACCCTGTAAATACGCGTAAATAAATAAATAAAATCTCGACATTTGCCATCATCAACGCGACGTTTATTTATATACCCTTGAATTAATCTATCGACAGTTTTGCGAGAAGTGCCTTGATAAAATGTACGGCAAGTCATATTCTTGATGAGATATTGTATATGTTGAAGTAAATCGAGATATAATGCTAATCTCTCTAATGTCAATTAATTGAATGGAATGCGCTCTCCAATGATCACTTTGCTATTACCTTCAACGCAATAGATCACGTTGCATAAAGGAATAACACAGATACCTGACAATCCGATTATTAAGATCAAATTTGATGTAATTGAGTAAGTTAGCTATAATAAAGAAAACACTAACTACACTTAGTACATCTAGTCGTATATGTAGAATTGAATGTGAAACGTCTGAAGTTTTGCTCTCCTGTGCTTTGAGCGGCAGTAAATTATATGACGTGTCATTTAAAAGCTAGTCCAATTAAAAGTTTTCAATATTTATTATGAAAGTGCTATCACGTGGTTTTAAAACTACATATTTAATAAAAAAATGTCATTTCCATTTCACCACATCACCGTTTTCAATAAATTCATGCTGCATTTATTTAAGACTCGATTTTGACGCGTATTAGCTCGCGTTAATCTAAACTTTGTTAATTAATTTTTATTTATAATATTAGTTTGGATATACGTTGAAATGCTAATATAATATGAGAAGGATTGTTATTCGAAATTTTTTACAAACTTTGGAATAAATATTTCATAAAAATTTTCTTAATACTGTATTTTAGGGAACAAATATAGGTATATAACTCTACTTTTTCTAATTCATCATTTAATAAATTCCTCATTTATTATAAAACCCTCAGGTTATATAATAAGTTTACACTAGGGTGGTTCACATATATAGAGCGGAAAAAAAAATTTCATGTTGAAGTTCCGCCACTCCTTAATTTTGTTTTACGTGCTTATTCTATTATCTGGTTAGATTTTCAGCCTCCTAACCTAATGAAAAGGGAGTGCTTGAGAAAGGGAGACTTTGAAATATGCAAATTTTACGAAAAGTGCTCTAAAAGGAGAGAAATCAGGCTAATAAATAAATCATATACAATATTAATAAAAGTTAGTTATTTTATTAAAAAATGTATTTAAACACGTACAAAATTAAAGAAACAAAGAAGGACATCAAATAAAGTTATTATTGTTTAGTTTTGTGTACCTACCTAAAATTAAGTTCGTTACCGCTTTTTTGTATATAATTTTTTGGAGTAGAGACGAATTTCCGGTTTTGTTCCACTATATAAAGTACGAATCGCTCTTTCCCTTTTTCTTACTGAGTTAAGTGTTATAATCTACCAATAATTTAACACCTGTAGCCGCAGTATTGTTAACCACACGTTAAGTTCTAATGCTACTTTTGCCTTGAAGATAATCATAATTCTCGCCCCAAGCGTCAAAAGGTATCTGCAAGAATGCGTCTTTGATGTCTAGAACTGTGAGCATTTACATTTGCAGCGATGCAAATATTGCCAATCGGCTGATAGTTTGGAAGAGTTACTTTGTACTGAACGAGAGCCGCTTGCAATATAGTTTTTTTAACAATAGTCATTTTCTCATCACACGACACCTTGTCGGAAAATAAGGCCAATCCTTCTAACTCATCGGATAAGTACCACAAATGTATCTGTAACATATTCCTTGCCGCTACACCAATTACTTCATATGGTTTTAATCTTGGTGCATCTGCATCCAATGCCGCTTCATACCAGATCTCGGTGTAAATAAGTGCACCAAATTCTGATAATTTGTCTTTCTTATCTTTTGTGCGTATTGAATAGTTAATTATCGCTTGCTTTAACGGTGAAGGAAAACATCGTGAGGCAACCTGCATGTCTAAGAGTTTTCCAGAGATATTCTAAGATGGCACATGCGCCTTTTTTGGCACCAGTATTAGAGGCAATTGTGACAAAACTCATAGCTCGGACTTGATTTGTCACGTTCCATTGTTTCTTAGTGTCGTATTTTTCCCATCCCTGCAGACAGTTTGGGTATACCTAGCAATTCTTCGCAACCATTGCCAGAGACAATAATCTGTAGCTTTCTTATTAACTATTATATGAGGCTATATATTTCTATTCCAATGTATTACTAGTGGATAAAACAGGTTGACAGTTTATTTTAAATTCGCACTATATTCCCTCCTGGCTCTTTTTTTGACTCAGCGTTTTGTACTTCGTGAAATTGGGAGTGAAGCAGAATTATTCTTAATGCAGTGAGAGAAGATAAGTTAAGTTTGTCTTGTAGAAATACCAGGTCTGTTGAATTCTACGAGTTCTTGAATTTGTATACCTATGCGCAGAATTCTATTGTTTTTATATAACTTAATATTAATGATAACTTAACAGAACTTGTCGAAAAGTTGGTTAAGTCTTAGTAGCAGCTTAAGGTTCGGGCATCCAAGTAGAAAATTTAATTTTTTTACTTGCTGGATAACTTATTTTAGACACTTATTCACAGTCTAGTAATTATATTATATATGTAAAACACTATCTGTGAAATATGTATAATGTATATATTTCAGCAGATTACATAGATCTAACACTAGAAACCGATTTTAAATAAATTTAAATAAAGCATATTTTACAAAAAAATAAAATAACACTCGATTGAGCACTCTTTTCCTCTACAGATAGCCAGCTGAGATTTTACAACGTTAATACTATAGAAACATGTTACAAATTTAAGGGATGGCCAAAGTAAACAAAGAAACAATAATTTTTTGGACCACCCTAGTTCAGCACAGTAATCAGAACAATTACTAATGGAATATGCAAATAATGTGTGGGATTCCGTCAATATAAATTTTTAGGTCTAAACATCATAGCTGAAATCGAACTAGTACTATGAACAGTGTCTTGGCTGTGATAACTCCTGACAATGCCGAAGTCCATGAGTGGCAGTAACACTTACCAGCAGATGAGTCACTAGTTCATATGCTAATATTTTCTTAGTACTAGCTACTATTTATTTAAGCAATGGACTAAAATAAATATATCTCACTATTGGACCAAGCACTTGGATTAAAAATAGCTCTTGGTATACATCCATTTCCATCCTTCCAAACACGTCCAAGATTCCCCACCATCTTTGTTTAGGTCTTTTTCGCCTTCGATTGTTTTCTTACAACCATTGGCCACGATTTAGGCTCATTTCTCTAACAGCAGCGTTGGCAAGTAGCATTAAAAAAATAAAAAGGTTGCATATCACACAAAACCAACAACTTTGAATTAAAACAAATATAAGCCGACAGTGCAAACAGGCACAGATAGATGTCCTAGAGGCTGAATAAACAACTTTGTTTGCGGACAGAAAACATTTTCTCATCTCATCCTACCTTTATTTTCATAGAAAATATGGAGATGGATGTTAGTGCCTGATATTTCAGAATTGGAACGAGGAAAGATAGAAAGATATCTACATCTAGGTATGTAAGATACTACGTGGAAAGCATAAAGGGAATGAATGTCAGTGACGTCAGATTAGGTATTAGACAAGACATACTCGTCTGTTCATAAGGCTGCTATTGTTATTTGGATATGAAACCTACTTTTGTTATAACCTTGGACGTTTGTGAATATTTTTGAATTTTTGATATTGAATCACGTGTAAACCACGTAAACAGAATTACGAAATAATATTGTCTTCTGTTTACGCGAATGTTATTCATAGAAATTAAACTCATTTATACGGATTTTATCGCGTTGTTTATTTAACACTGTATTACATAATTCAGAAACTGTTACACTACTGCTACTATTGAACTTTATTAATTTTTAAGCTAATAAAATTATTAAAACTATTTATATTTAGGTTTATACGTTTTCCCGAAGTTTCGGTTTTTGGTTTTCCTAAGTTTATTACTATTTAGGCTGTACCGTGTTTGTAGAATTGGTAGAAACTACTGCTTTCCACTTGTGTCCAATTTTCTGGCATATCCCTCTTGCTTTATCACTAGCATAACATTCTTCATGCATGGTTTAGCGTAATCTAAGCCTGGCATTTCTCTAGAATGTCTCCTATCTGATCAGCCTTCTTTTACCTCTTATCTTTATCAAGGTATTAAAAAAAAAAATTACTCACTAGCAATAGCTGCGTTATATGGCCATTACTTTTTGAAGTACCAAAGTAACTTCTACTTATCCAGGACAAAATTGCAATACTATTAATTACTCGCCCCACAAGCCTATAAAATCTTCAAACAACATAGCTACCGGCAACTAGGTCAATACTTTCTTCACATCAATTACATCTGTCGTATTTTCTCCTTAAAATTAGCTCACAATTTCCGACGTACTTATCACGCGTGACAAATTAAAACCCTTACGTAACATTACGTACGTACAAATTCGCCCGTTATGACGCTTTTTTTAATAAAAGAAGTCTTGCTAATGGCTCGTTCGGTGCCAACGGGTTTGCTAAGACTGATATATGATGCTGCAGTCTTGTGAACGCGGCACTAAGATAGCGCTTTTTATAATTTAACAAGCGCGCTGGAAACGTGTAGTATAGGGGATTATTTTTATAAAGTCAATTTATTTTATATTTTGCACAGCAACGGTTGGTACGTTGTTTTAACACGTTTTTAGAGCTTACGCCAAAAACACGCTAAAGCCTTTTAAGAGTTGGTGTAATACATTAAGTAAGTTGCTACCATTTTACAATAATCTACTCAAGAGAGGCAAACAAAGAAGAATAAAGAAGAGAAAAATATAAGTAGGGCAAAACGGTATCTGTATTCATGCAAGGGGCAATCTAGGTAATAAGTACCACTCTACAAAAGATCACACCTAAATAGCAGATACTTGCTATGCCACTAAGATACTTTGAATTGACACATGCCACTCATGGAAGCTGAATAACCATGGAAACATTGGGTTATGTTAGTTTCATTGCAAGTATCTGTTGGATAAGATAACAGGCTAGTATCAAGCCGGTACTCACATTTTCTTTTCCCTAGCCTTTATTATTCCCAAGTCACCTGGGGTTGGTTTTTCTAGTCTAACCGAATTTGACTAGATATCAGTTTTTACAAGAAGCGGCTGCCACCTGACCTACGCTACCCGAAGGCTAACGATACCCTAAGGCTAGACCAGTGTCAGGATATTATAGGCCACTGACTTCCCAATAACGACTGCCATAGATGTTCATGGCAGCTGAGACTGACGGCTTAACGTACTCTCCGAGGCATGAAGGAGGCGATAATTGTCAATCAATACGCACATAATCTCGAAAAGTCATATAACTTCCGAAAGTCAGAGGTGCGTGACGTGGGTTCGAACCCGAGACCTTCTGCATTGCAGTCTGCTGGTCTCCCCACTGAGCTATCGCTGCTTGCTAAGCCGGTACTCACATAATCTATTCTATTAATAAAATTGTAACTGGTCTATGTCTGTACATAGAAGATATTTATGACATGTCAGAGATCTTTATCGGAGCTATAGAAACTAAAACAGAAACTTCAAGATCTTTGGTCTGTCTGCACGTATGTTTATGCGCGCATGACACAAAAACTACTGCCAAAAATCGGATGTGGTTTGACAATGATATTGCTGAAGTTAAATTTAAAACCTGGTGCTTGTTTTATCTTGATAAGCCTACTAGACATCCAGGCGGATGTCTAGTAGTATTATGAAATTCTTCATTACATATATTCATACTATATTACATATAATATGAATATGTAATATGCCGATGAAGCTATGGGCTTAAATCAGCGAAAACTGGACTCCAGATGATGCTAATTGGGTACGTAGTGGACCCAGGTGAAGATGGCGGGAGGATTTAGTCAGCCGTAGAAGAAGCCGGTGTAAACTAACACATAAAAGAGATATGTGTAAAAACGTGAGGGGCACTTTTGCCCCGCAGTAAGAACATACAGTCTGAGAATAATAATATATTGAAAATTGCTCAAACTGTCATTTTGATATTCGAAATCCAATTTCTAAACGTTTAAGTCCATACATTTAATACCTATCGATCAAATGGTATTTGAATAAGAGACACATGTACACGAATATTGATTTTTATAATGTACTGCTACCCTAGCTGTTAGACGCGACGATGACAGCGAGGAAATTAATTTTAAAAAAATAAGTTATAATTAGCCTAAGTTTCTCCTTATAACGAGCTATCTGCCAGTAAAAGGTCCAGCCTTTTCAGAGACAAGCCAAAACAAACAGACAGACAGACAGATAAAATTATAAAGATTGTTTTTTTTTTGCTATAAGTACTGTATATACTCGTACTTTCATAATTATGTATTTAGTAAAAATCTATTATTTTGACATTACAAAAAGACACCTCAATTTTATTTATTTGTATAGATACAGACTTATCAATGCCCGTAGTGCTCATCGTCGTATGTCATCATAATGCATAACGTCAACCCCAAAGGTATGTAACGATAACAAATCTAATTTAACGAGACGTCATCGTCAAATTTTAAAACAAATTATTAAATTATATTTGGGTACTTTGAAATAACTTCTGGACATTGAGACAACCACAATCATAGGCTCCCCGTGACCATGGCTGCTAAAAAGCATCCCAAACGTCAGGAAAATTGTAAAATCTAAATAGTTTAATAATTTAAATAGCTTATAAGGTTTAACAGTAATAGTTTAATAGATTCAAAATAGTGTGAATGTTTTTTGAAATAAAAATTAATTGAGTAGCTTAATTTCAATGATGAACGATAACATCTGCGTAAAGGTACATTAATACTATGTACCTACAAGATATAAGCTTACATTGTTAATTTCTACATTCAATATTGTCAATTATAAGAATAAGTAGTGTATCTACCAAAAATAAATAAATTAAAAGTTTATAGTAACGCTGGAAAAGTTTAAACTAAGTTTGAAAAAACACATTTAGGCAAGTGATTTCCGCTAAGAGTATTACGGCAATTTCACTAAGAATTGTGTGTATCTAAAATATAACCTAAAGACAATGAGCCTAAAGTGTGTAAGTGCCATTTTAGCCGCAGGCGTTTTTAGTGAATGAACAAGCTGATTAATCGTCTCACTTACACAGACACGGCGCATTTGACTGTAATCATTTGTACTGTACGCTTTTCAACCATACAGTACATCTGTAATCGGCTTATACGCAATACATCGGTTATTGAACCGTGAAGCATTCTCGACAACGCAGATCGATCTATATGTGAGGTTAAGCAACGTTACCTCCGTCTGTGTTGTAGATGGGTGACCATGTTAAAAGTCGCATATTTCCTTGCTTTAAAAGACTGGTGAAGCCTTCAAACATGCCTATATATAACGAAACAATCATCTATATAGACAATTGTTTCGTTATGGTAGACATGTTTTATTTTGATAAAATTTGTGCATTATCTTTACAAAATTTGTCCAAGTTTTGTTTGTTTGACAAATTTTGTAAAGAAGTGCCTTGTACTATGTTTTAGTGGTGGTTGAATAATAACCCGGGGAAGCACAACACCACCAGGTAAACTAGTAGGACTAGGACTAGTAACACTTTTATTGTGTTTCCTGTAGGTAGCTCGCTAATCTTGACGGCCACTATGGCATAGTGGTTAGTGTAACTGACTGCCACTCCTGAGGTCACGGGTTCGATTCCCGCACAAGTCAAACATTTGTGTGCATGAACATGGATGTTTGTCTTGGTGTTTCTATGTATAATATGTATGTATTTACAAAAAAAAGGATATATATATGTTTATCCATTGTCTAGTACCCATAGTACAAGCTCTGCTTAGTTTGGGCTAGATGGTGTTGTTTGTATGTGATAGAATATTATATTATATTATATATATAATCTCCTTACACCTGTCCATATTTGTGTCTGATACACAGAACCAAACAGAATTCTGAACTGGTAAAAAAGATTCAAGCACGACCAATTAACAATACACGACCTCCTTGCCTGCGTCAGAAAATCAACGCGGCAATCAGAAAACTAAAACAGGCGAGCTCATTAATCACTGCCAAACTCTTTGTGACTGAACCGAGATTTTCTGGCCACATGTTGTTTCTTATAGCTTCAATGTTCTAACAAAAACTAGCACTGTACGATTTGATTCCAGTTTGTCGCTTAAAAACTCACACAGATCAACAATTGTTTTCCTGTAAAAAATCCCGCTCATCTTATAGTAGATCTAAAAATCATAGCACATAATAGCTCGTGTCCCTCCAGTACCAGTTCCTGCCTATGTCCACCTCTACAAAATGTTACTACAATAAAATATCTAGGTGTTATTTTAGACAGAGCGCTCAATTATAACGCACATGTTGATCTTCTTGTAGCGAGAACAAGAAACTTTATTTATCTGTTTAAGAACCTTCGACATGTTGCGGACAAAAAAGTTATAAATATGGTATACCTAAGTCTCTGTCAATCAGTTATCACATATTGCATCACAGTGTGGGGCGGTACCTCAAAGACAACCTTATTAAAATTAGAAAGGGCCCAAAGAGCGGTCTTAAAAGTCAGCAATTTTCTACCATTTATGCATCCTACAAAATTAGTATATGAACTCACCGGAATGCTAACTGTTCGACAACTCTACATCCAACATACGGTTCTCAGGCAACATTCGCTACTTCCATACAATCCCTTACTACATGCTACTAAACGACGCAAACATGCAGTTTGCCCCACGACTCGCACAAACACAACCTTCTCACATCACCAATTCAATTTTCTTGGAGCGTACCTTTACAACAAATTAAACAAAATCCTAAAAATCTACAATTTAACCAAAAATCCATGTAAAGTGACTCTATACAGGTGGCTGAAGAAACAAAGTTATGATGAGACGGAGCAATTCATCATCGTCCCTCGCTAACTATAACCACAAGTAAATGTGTATATATGTGTTAGTACCACACCATACATATGTTACAATATACATCACTTATACCTACTTATACACACACAAAACACACACCCACCCACACACCCACACACACACACACACACACACACGTACACACACGCACACACTTCTCACAAAGAACACATACCTCATTTTGTTATGTACTCTTACTTTTGCATTCATACTTAATGACAGTCTTTCAAAATGTTATATACTTTATGCATGTTTTTAATGTATAATTTGAATTGTATATTTAGTGTATTTTAGTGTATAATTTTAATTGTATATTCCGAGGTGAGGGCCTGGTGATCCGTCACACAGGGTTTCCCTAGTATGGACACCAGCCTCTCACAAAGGATCATAAAGTTCCTATATCTAATGTATATAGATGTGTAAGAAACACCTTTGTGAAGAGAGAAATAAATAAATATATATATTCGACACAATTTACAGCCAATGGTCTTTAGAATATTTCGTCTGGCTGAGTGTGATGTGTGTTTCCGGCATCATTAAGTTTTTATACTACTTAATATAATTATTTTAACGTGGTTTAACAGTCTGGAGCTTGGGATTCAACTTAGATATTATATCTAAGTTACGTTTACGTTACATACAGATAATTATATGGCATAATGTAACCAATAAAAATAACGTCACGGGCTGTATTCTACGCGGCAGATAGTTATAATTGTATGTTTCAAATGAATAGTATGTTATTATTGTGTTACCAACCCATACATATCATCAAAGTGAAAGTAACTCTGTTTCCTTATTAACTTTTCATGACTAAACTACTGATCTAAATTAAATTTGACAAACAGATGGAAGGAAATATACTATCTTTTATTCTCGTTTATGAATCCGAATTTATGTGGGTGAAACCGCAGGCAGAACCTGGTTATATATAGAAATATGTATATTTGTTGTACTGCACGGGAGGTGAATTGTTTTAAGTGCTCGCCGCAGAACTTATTATATAGTGGTTCTAGTCTATAGGTTTATACTCCGAGTACCATTGTCATTTCTAATAAGGCAGAAAATGCTACTTACAAAATTATAATATAGTAAACTATGCGTTTCTCTTCCCTTTATCCTATTGATATAAGCTTTTGTTCGGTTTTATACGTCTATGCGAACGTATTAAAACAATTTTTATTTTGTATATTTAACGGATTTCGACAAATATTATACGAATCATTTAAAGGTAATACTAGGCATGCTTTTATAAATTTATTATAACACTGGATTTTGGCAGCGGCTTCAATTGCGTTAATGTAAAATTTAGCAATCAATTTCTATCCCTTGAAACAGAACCTTTTTCCTAAAAAAGTATTTACTCCTAACACATGCCTGCAAAATTAACTCACATTCGCGTTTATTATATTAGTTAAGATATTAGTGTTTTTTTCCTCTGTGGCGCAGCGGTAGTGAATGCGACTGCTGTGCATGAGGTCTCGGGTTCGAATCCCGGGTCGGGCCAACATAAAGGTATTGGGTTTTCTGTTAAGAAATCTCAATACGAGCCCGGAGTTAGGAAGTTGGCGGTGTTAGACACCCCCGTGCCTCGGAAAGCACGTAAAGCCGTTGGTCCTGCGCCTGATCTCTCTCCGGTCGTGTCGGATTATCCGTCCCATCGGATCATGAGGGTAAGGGAACAGAGAGTGCACTTGTGTTTGCGCACATACTTGTGCACTATAATATCTCCTGCGCAGATGGCCAGTCTCCGTTAAGATTGGCCGCCGTGACCGAAAATCGGTCTGGAGGACATTATTAGTGTTTTGACGTAAACTTAAATAGTTTACAAAAAAATACTTACACAAATAAATAAGATATTAATTTTGGCTTTTCTCCGTCACAATAATAAATTCAACATTACTAATGTAACTCATACTTTGTATGAAAGCCGTTTCATTTATGTTTGCGTCAAATATAATGGCTAAAAGCATTTTAATAAATTTTTAATAACTCTAAAAGCTTACTAAATATTAGATCTATAGTATGTTGTATAAATAACCGGAGCGAACGCTTCTAAAAGTGATAACATTTGTATATAATTCCCGAGATACACAACGCTATCAAAACACTCAAATGCAAAACAAATAGAATAAATAAATTAATAATGATTAGTTGATTTGTCACATGTCAAATCATCTAATTGTTATTTGTCAATTTAGTTCAACTTTGCCGAGTGATTGCCTTTGTATAATATACATTCAGCTTAATCCTAAGGCACAACATGATTTAAGGTAAAGTGAGACTACTTAAGAGAAAATAGCATCTAATGATATACCATTTACAGAAATGGTTCTTAACGGGTGTTTTGCTGACGCACTTGGCCTGAACGAAATATAAATGTGCAAGAGAGATCACTACAGCTTGATATTCCTTTTAAATAAATAAGATTTGTGACAATATTTATTTAGCTGGCCACCTATATTTTATTTATATAATAAAATAGCTACATATGTTAGAGAAGGAGGTATTTAGCGACAAATAGATTGAACAGAGGATACCTCGCGATGAGGCGTAACATGTGTTGGTGCATATTTTGTGTAGGAGTATCGTGAGTTGGAGTCATTTTCATCATTGGAGGGGTTCAGTATTGCCAACCTTTTGAATGGCAATCCGGGGCTGTATAGTGGATTCCTCTCAATTACTTTATTTGCCAGTAACACTTACTTTCTTACACTAAGTACCTATTAAGGAGCTAAATAACAAAAAAAAAAATCATTGATGTTTCCTCAACATGCTTAGACTGTACGACAAAGTGCTCTCAAATGATAAAATAGTACTAATGATAATATAACAAATGCATTACAGTGCGTATAATTCAGATGTCATGTTGGTATTGTTTGTCAGATGACAACTAAGAAAGATAGGGCCCATCTATGATCGAAATATTTGGTAAATAAGCATGCACCCATCTAGATTGTAAGTGGTCACTGTATTTTCCGATCATTTTCCACCCCAAAAAAACGGAATCAGAAGAAAAATGAGGGATAGATAGACAAATGGGCCTTCAGAACCCTTGCTCACCGGGCAAAACGTAGGAACAAAGTCACTACTTTTACACTAGTATAAAATAAAAGAGTGGTACAACATTTGTTCCTTAACCAAATAATTAACAACGACTAGCTGTTATCTACTGTTTTATTCAACATATTGAATAGGCACAGACATCTAAAGGTCATTAGGTCACTAATTTATTAGTATATAATTATGCTATAATTTCGTATTAACTTGAATGTAGACAGACTTAACGTTCAAGGACAATTTCAAAGAATACCAGGTCTCAAAGTATATTCAATGTAAATATAGATAAAATACAAACACTAATTAAGAAGCCTTTGATCAAGAGTAATTTTATATCATTTTATAAATTGAAAAAATCTCTTTTAAAATGTTATAAAACAAAATTCAAATTCGTCTGTAAATAGGTTTGTATGTTTAATACTCATATAATTAAATCATATAACTGCCTCGGTCGAGCAGCGGTAGTTAATGCGACTCCTGCTTTTATCGTGGTTTGAATCCCGGGACGAGCCAACAAAAATATATTGGCTATTTCTGTCAAGACACACAAGACTACAGTATGGGGTTCTTCAAAAAGGGTTTCAAAAGGTTTTTCCAGGGTTGGCAACGCGCAAGTGATGTCTTTAGTGTTGCAAGCTTCCCTAGGCTACGGTGACCACTTACCATCAGGTGGGCTGTATGGTTGTTTGCCACTTCGGTAGTAAAAAAAAAAATCTCAATCCCGAAGCCAAAACTTGGCGGTGTGGTCACCCCTGGCCTCGAAAAAGACTTAAAGCCTTTTGGTATGGTCTTGCGCCTGATCTCTCTCCGGTCATGTTGGACCTTACCGTAAAGCTATGAGAGGAATAGAGAGTGCACTTGTTTGCGCATACTTGTCTCTTGTTATATCGCCTGCGTAGATGGTCAGACTCCTTTAAGATTTGCCGTTATGGTCATAATTCGGTCTGAAAGTCTTTATATTCCATTATACGTCAGCCGTTACACGGATTTGCATGAAACTTGACACACGCATGGACCAAATCCTGGATAAAATATATCCGATATGATTCGTTCCTCTAGGATTTACGCGGATGAACCCGCGAGCAGTAACTAGTTAACAAATAAACGAAATAAAGCCCAAGTATATTTCTAGGTACGGCGATGTTAACGTAAATTATTCAAAGGATTTATTAAAACCGATAAATTATTTAAATCCGATTTGGTTAAACATTACAAAGGCAAATGCTAGGGCTGTCGCGTTTTACATTGACAGCAATGAATTTACATTCATGTAGCTTTTTAGAAGTGGCGATAGTACTGTCATCTATTAGG
Source organism: Catocala nupta (assembly GCA_963675205.1). NCBI lineage: Eukaryota > Metazoa > Arthropoda > Insecta > Lepidoptera > Erebidae > Catocala > Catocala nupta. Next base: position 3,472,327 of record OY776097.1, read on the forward strand.
TCACAGTAGATATAATATCTAAAAGCCGAAGTTATAAACGAATATAACATGTTTAAATATATTGCTTTGTTTAATGTTATTAGACTGCTTATTTATTTATTTTTGATTTATACTATTATTAGTTACAATAGTAATTACTATTAGTATAATAATAATAATAATAATATCAACCCTGTATTAAACTGTCCCACTGCTGGGCAGGGGCCTCTTCTCAGTGTGAAAAGGGGTAGTCCACCACGCTGGTTGTGTGACTTCACATATCTTCGAGAACATTATGGAGAACTCTCAGACATGAAAGTTTCCTCACGATGTTTTCCTTCACCGTTAAAGCAAGCGATAATGAACTATTTAATACGCATATAACTTCGAAAAGTCAGAGATGCGCGCCTTGGGATCGAACTCGAGACCTCTGCGTGGCAGTCCAACGGTTTCCCACTAAGCCATCGCTGCTTTTAGTATGAATTTAACAAAACTAGTAATGCATCGGTACTGAATGTCTGCTGTTCAAGAGGTCTGTGGTTCGATTTCTGGATCGGACAATGTTTTATTGGATTTCCCTGTCAAGAAGTTTTCAATACCCGGTGGTGAGGACTTTGAACCTCTGACGATAATGGGCTCGGTCCCTATTATAATGTGCCTAAAATCATAATAAATTTAGGTGTTATATGTACATGCACCTCTGGTCTACCTACCTCTTCGGGGTTATAGGAGTAAGACTTTGTATGTACTGCATATGTATGTACATAATGCGATAAACGTTTTTAAACTATCGCGATTTGTACACATACTTAATTCAATGATAGGTAACCGGTCTTACCCGCGATAATGTATTTAACAGGTAATAAATATTTGAGAGTGACCATGATCGATGTAAGTCGGTCGAATCAATAGGTATTCATTTATTTGTTAGACGTGGTTGCCTCTAAGTAAATAAGCACAAGGCATGTCTGTAAATTATTATTTATATGTAAGAAATATGGATCATTTGTTCGCGATCCAAATAAATAAATAAATTACCTTTTAAACACTTTTTCGTGAGTAAGACCCGTTACCTAGCATTATATTGACTATGTAATGCGGTAAATGGATTTCTCGATTTCTCTAAGTGTGAATAAATATTTCTTAAGTATTGTTTTCATTTTTAAAATGTAGGTATATCCAGTAAAGTAGGTTACGGCCTCAATGACCTATAATAATTACTACTGACTCAACAAGGAGCGAAGATACACAATAATAATTAGAATAATCAATTAGCTTAATATCTATTCATTCATGAATAATTACCATCTGTTCATTGGATATCTTAAACCTTGATTACGTATTAATTATAATGCGTCATTGTGTGTTCATGTTTAATTAGCAAGATACATAGTTAATAATGTAATAAGCTTAATAAAATGGAAATAAAATTAGCGTCAAACTAAGAAATAAACCATATAATATTATATAAAAAATATATAGAAAATATATTAAATTAAGTAAATACTAGATTTACTACTTAGGTATATTCTACCATTTTTCATAACTCTTTATTTGATTCTTATATACAAAAATATAAATATTATAATTGGTTGCTCTAAGCGCACAACTAAGACTATTCACGGTCGCAAAAGAAGGCAATCAGTGTAACCAAACAATATATGGCGAGGGTGAGTGTCGTTGTACGGGATGCGAGGCACATGCAATTTTAAACAAGATAAAATATGTTTTCGAAATGTTATTAAGTCTTGTGAAAATAAAGAAGACAGGTAAAAGTTTATGCGTATTTTCATTTAACCCTGTATAGTTATAATGACAAAGTAATTAATATACCTATATACTTTGATGTAAGTACTTTGACTAATGGTTCTTGCACACGATGCAAACCACCCACGCAAGTAGGCATTTTGGTTAACTTGCGCATGAAACTTACATGTACATATACCTTGCGCATGTGACTACATGCGCAAGGTACACGTGTAAGTTTCATGCGCAAGTGCACCAATTACAAATTGTGGGAATGATCAGGTCTCCTGGATTAATATCATATACTTTTTTAACTGCATTTCGAAAATATTTAAAGTAATTATTATTTTACTTACCAACGTTATGTACTTTGGTAAGTAATATATAAAGTGTAAAAAGCAAGCATAGTTAAAAAAAGCTTCTGCTCGGATACAGACAGGCTGGAATAACTTAAATCACAACCCTTTATCCTCATGGATTGAAACTAAAATTTACAGATGAAAAGCACAAACACAACACAAGCCTTTAAAAGTTGATGATAATTTTGGAAATATATAAAATACATAAAACTTTGTCACATATATACATACCTATTCCATGTATACTTTATAAAATTCATAGGTGATAGAAATAGCATGCCAATAATAAATAAATATATAATTTTATAAGCACCTGGTGATTGTTGCTTGTCTATCCAACAGCAGCATGGAACAAATTAAAAGAAATTAAAAATACAACACAGAGCAGTATGACGTACATACATACACGCTGGTTACATGGCAAGGCGCAGGAACAGGTGTGAGGTAGACATCCTAGGTGGAAGAAACTGTATATATAAAGCAACATTGTTAGCAACGATAGGAAGCAGCGCCGGTATCTGAAAATATGTAATATATAAAAAACGTTTTTATAATGATTACATTATTATTTATTCATAAAATAGATACCTACACAAGTTAGCGGATGTATTATCACTTTATCAGTTAAAAAGTATAAGACCTTTTGAAAAATGTAATCCAGCAAAATTATTTCAAATGGCATATTCCATAAAATTATTTAGTGAAGAAAATTTATCAAAATTTAAGCAAGATTTTGTCGTCTTTACAGTGTTGTTTCATCGGGCTAAATAAAATCATTACATTTTGCCAAGGACTTTATATTATACTAGCTTGCCGCCCACGGCTTTGCCCGCGTGGAATTTGGTTATATCGCGCCTTCTCACGCCTTTCACCCCCTTCGGGGTGAAATTTCCAAAAATCCTCTTTTATTGCTCCCCTATACTCTCCAAGGAACATACATGCCAAATTTCAGCTTCTTGCGTTCAGTAGTTTCGGCTGTGCGTTGTCTGTCAGTCACTCAGTAACGGAAGAGTTTTATATATACAGATTATAATATAATGCTAATTATACAAATTATATAATAATATTGCTAGTGGGCAGTGGATAAAAGTAGGTGCATTTGCAGCTATCATCTTATATGCGTGTTTTGAATTTTAGACATTGTCTATAGTGTCTATACCTACTAAACATCTTCTGCAATTTTTTTTTGATTATTTTTTGATATTATATTTATAATTCTATTATTAAACATATTAAGATTTTAGGACATTTTAATTGTACTTACTTTATTATTATATAAATTTTGATAATAATTAATTTCTATAAAATGTCTAAACAACATTTGCACGCCACTGTGTGGCAAACATGTAAGAACAATAATAATTATCCTTTAATATCCTACATGTCTAAAATTGGATGTATACTCATGTTTATGCAAATAAATATTATCTTATCTTATCCTATCTTACATGGCGCCAATGAAGACAACGCCTCATTTTTAAAGCGAGCATTGCCACGACAGTATCTAATATATAAAAACAACATCCAATGACTTAATTAATTCTTAAAAATATAGGTAGAACGCAATTCGACATCCCTAAATTTAACAAAGAGATTATTCTGAATAGGAATGAATTAAACAAACTTTGATAGGCTTTCGAATAACAGCAATTACGAGAGTATGATTTACCTTAAGCTAATAAACTACACTTTCTGTATAGAGTGAATGACTAACGATGGTTGTAAGTTATTTTGTTACAAGTGTTGGAACTAAGTGCTTGCGATCCTGCTCAGAATGAACATAGTGATGTGGATAGGGTTGTCATCAACCACACTTTCAAAAACAGTATTATGTAATACCTTTTACTGTTTAGTAAATTAAAATAAACAATATTCTGTTAACATTATAAGAGACATGGTGCACACAGCCACACATCAACTTAGATTGTTTGGACTTACAATGTATTTTACTCTGTAATACCTTTTACTGTTCAGTAAATTAAAATAAACAATATTCTGTTAACATTATAAGAGACATAGTACACACAGCCACACATCAACTTAGACTGTTTGGACTTTGAACTATTAGAAGTTGAACGCTGTGAATCGTGTGAGAGAGTGCGTTATATTTTTGTTATTTTGTCTCATTTACGCTAAACGGAACGCGGCGGACTTTTATAACTATCCACTGGAAAATATAATAATTAGTATTATTATATTAGTATAAGATATTCATTAAATCATTAAGTAGCGATAGCTTAGTGGGAAACCGATGGACTGCCACGCAGAGGTCTCGAGTTTGATCCCGAAGCGCGCATCTCTGACTTTTCGAAGTTATGTGAGTATTAAATAGTTAATCATCGCTCGCTTTAACGTGTCATCGTGCAGGTTCGTTAGGTATCGATCTCAGATATTCAGGTTTCCTCACGATGTTTTCTTTCACCGGTAAAGCATGCGATAATTCACTATTTAATACGCTCATGACTTCAAAAAGTCAGATATTCGCGCCTTGGTATTGAACTCGAGACATCTGAATGGAAGTCCAACGGTCTCCCACTAAGCTATCGCTGCTTATACATATACTTACCTTATATATTAATACCGTTCATTGTTTGATAAAATAAAGTATACTATAATCTATTTACATCATAATGGGTATATATAATACTATTAAATAAATTAGATTACAAGTCGTACGTTATGCCGTGAAAAATTAACTATCGGGATAAAATACTAGTTTACCATTCAGTACTCTTTGGTGTCAATTTAATTTAATAATATTTTTAAATTTATTAAGATCTCTGAAACAACAAATATGAAATTGTGGTTTGTTCCCCATTCGCCCCTGATATTTCGTTCCAAGCGTAGAAATACGCATTCGTCCCAAAAAATGTTCCTTATATGCCCCTAAATTTAAATAAATATTAATTTCTTAATGTAATTCCTCTTTCGTCCAAGAACACCTTTTTGTCCTTCATTTTTTATGGAGTTTTTGTTGTACCGTCAGCGGAAAAATATTTTAAAATACCTCGTTGATCTCTTAGTAAAACTTTGGGCTTATGATTGCATGACATCACGAACCTGACAACAAAATATTTATAATAATTTTAAACCATGTTTTGTTTTGTTAAGCATAATATGTACAAAAATGTAGGGCGAAAAAGGAATAATTTAAAAAAGGGGCGAATGAGTAACAATTTTGAATGTGGGACGTAATGTACGGGCAAATGCAGAACAAACAGACAACGGCTGTTAAAAATCGCAGACGACTACTTATATGCAAATGGTCCATCAAGACATCCATCATAATTATGGAAATTTGTAAGAGAAGCTAAACGATGGAATACTTATAGTTTTAGTTACGTATTTTCTTGTACATGCCGTAAAGTATCCTATCATATATAATATAATAGGCTATGAACACTTGCAATACCAAAACATTTATTCGGGCGTTGCCGACAGAGTTAACTTGGCTAAAAGGAACCAGTGGACTTAAAGGTCCTTTATTTATACGACGCAAAGCGTGGGCTAAATGCTTAAGTTGATGACCTAGGCTACTTAAGTGGGTGGTTCACGCTAGTCATTTTTACGATGTCCGCGTAAGTGCCATAACAATTAAACAATGCATTTCAACCTTGCATGGATGTCGAACAACGGTGCACAACCATCAATTTTTTATCAGTTATCAATTAATGTCAAACATTTTGATTTACCATGGAACAGTATTCCTAAGTAGACAACCTAACCCTTCCTACTCTGTAAAGAGGACAATTTATACTGTCCGACTGCAGCCAGAGTTATACACTCTAATACAGGACTGATATTACTGAATATTCCTAAGTATTTGGTATTAATTTTCGCTGAAGCCTTTCACATTTATCTTTTTTACGATGACACTTACAGAAGCGATATACATAGACGCAGTATAATCTGAAATTAATAACCTTTTAACCCTTATTGTGAAATTTCAATGTTCAAGGGTTCGACGAAATACAGGCAGCAATTAATTATTTTATGAAATTAATTTCGATGCCCTTAGTTATAAGCAATACATACCTTACTATATATATATATAATAAAATCGATTACTAAAATAAACAAAGCAAAATAGAAGAATTTATATTCACCATATTTTAGTAATTTTTACTAACATCTATACTAATATTATAAAGAAAAAGAGTTCATTTTTTGTTTGATGTTTGTAAGGATTTGACTCAAAAACGACTTAAACGATTTTAAAAATTATTTCACCATTGTAAAGCTGTATTATTATCAAAGGCATAGGCATCAAACCAATATATTTTTTTAGAATACTGTTACTAGGATCACCTAACCTAACCTACTTTTATGCAAGCGAAGCCGCAGGAAAAAGCAAGCAGTAAATATCAAAGTCAGTACGTATCTCGTTCACAACTGATTATTCGTTCCATAAACGGCAATATACCATTCAAAAGTGGACATCGCCTTCGAATTTCAAAAACAGAATGCAATATGTAGTGCACCAGTCAATTTCCTTTATAAAGACTTCGCATCGTTTTAACGAGCTGCAGTAGAATACCAGACGGCCCACTTTATGCCGCCATGTTTAGAATAAAGACGTATTCACATGCGAATAGAACGTTATAAGACCATTTGAATTGACTTCACCAATGGCGTAGTGGTTTAAGTGGTCGCCACTGTGGATTCGAACCCACACGGGGCAAAACTTTATGTGGTCCACAAATGGTTGTTCCGAGTCTGAGTGATATTTGTATCCGTTGTTTGAATATCTGTAAAATCCCACGTGACACAGGATTTATTCCTAGTGTGCGAATAAAAAAGCACTATATACAGGTTGCCCTGTAATTAATGGATAACCTTGAAATGTGTTATAGTAAAAAAACGACCGTTCAAAAAAAATATTGAAAGTATCTATCCTAACTATTACGTGATAATTTATTTTAAATTACCATATTTAACTTTCTAACACTACGACCATAATTGAATGAATTCCATCGGTTTTTGTTGTTTTATTATTAAACACTAACTATGATAATAAATATGACTAGCTATTACTATAATATTAACTCCTGTAGGGTGGACTCTGGACTGGTCCTAAACTCTGTTAAAGCCCTTAACAAACTTGGCAGGAAAAACACAGTTAGGCTGGTGTGGGTTCCGGGGCATGCAGAGGTGCAGGGTCATTACCCTAGAAGGCTGATGAATTAGCCTGGAAGGGCTCGAAGCACCTCTTTGTGGACCCCGAGCCATTCGTAGGACTCTCTGAGAGTACCGTCAAGGCAGCTTTGAATGCCCATGGCAATGATAAACACAGGCTAGATTGGATGGCCCTTAGGCTTCTGGAAAACTCCAAGAAATTCATTGTAAACAGAGCCACGGGGTTTACCCGGAAGTTCTGCAAATACAACAAGGGCCAAATATGCCTGCTCACAGAGGCGTTTACTGGTCATTTTGGCACCAACGACTTCCTGTGCAGATTGAGGTCGTCAAACAATTCGATCTGCCGAGCCTGTGGTGAACAGGACGAGTCCATATCACACCTACTGTGTGAATGTGACGCGTTGGCTGGACTAAGGATGGGTCTGAGGGCATTGGCATATCCGAACCCTGAAGACTACAGGCTTCTCCCTCTGAAGTGTACGCTGCGACTGATGCTGTACATTCATAGGGAGATAGCTCAGGGATAGATCTCGGAGCCGACACAAAAGATCCCACTGGGTCAAAGTGTCAGTGAAGTGAAGACAAGGAATCAACAGAAACTGCTCGGAGTTAAGTTGTTGGTGATGTTAAACACTTCCGTGCCCCGGAAAGCACTTAAAGCCAGCCGTGTCGAATTACCGTTCCATCAGATGATTTGAGTTAGAGAACAGAGTGCACTTGTGTTTACACACATACTTATGCACTATAATACAATATTCGAATACAGTTGCGCACAATAGATACCTATTTTACTTGGTTGAGCAGACAGCGCACCCGCCTTTTTACTATCCAGACTATCTAACCCTAACCCGATGAACTTTCGTCTATACATAGAAATTAAATAAAATCGTGAACATTGCTACTGCTTTTTAAAATACTAGAACCTATCAAAATAACTAGCAACTCTGACGTGCGCAGCCTAGTGTTAAATGGATGATCATTAAATGAATAGTCGCGGCCATGAATATTGGTAGTATAGCATTAGAATACTAGAATAAACATAACAAGATATTTGATAAATTATTTATTAACAAAACACTGCTAAAACTCATGATAGTTTGAGCTAGTTTCGCGTAAATAGAAACACCAATGACTAAATTATAATTGGGTACTTTGAAATAACTACATTTCAGGTCATTGACACAACTACAATCTTAGTCTCTACGTAAGGCTGCTGAAAAGCAATCGAAACGTCAGATAAAGCTATAATAATGATTAAATAGCTTATTTTAATACAGTTTCTGTAAAAGTACAATATTAAAAAAATATGTTATAAAAGTATTAAAAAATAACGCAATAAAATCTGAACAAAGTAGTATATTCACAATTGAAATCATGAATTAAAATTATTGTCTACCCGCTTTTTCAAAAGAGTTTCTTTAAAGCTACATGTAATAAAGGTTTAGAGAAACTGTAACCCTAAGCCAACAAACAAATGTAAGTTTAATACATGAGACGTGATATAAATTGCTTAGTTTCAATTATTGTTCAACGATCCGTGAGAGTAATATGATCCAGTTCATTTTAATTGTTTGAGTAATGTATTATTTTCAGCCGTTTCACGTGTTGCAATTTATATTAAAACAAAGAGTTGCGTACCTGTTCGAATATATATTTAAAACTTATAAATGTTTATTAAGCGACGCAAACATTATCAAGAACATTATAGAACTCTAAAACGGTTTTGAGCAAGAATTATTAATTAACAACTTTGAGAAGTCAAAGGTTAAAAACGATTTCGAGTTTGTCTGGCAATTTACCACTACATTCTTCTCATATAAACTAATTTTAAGTATTGTGATCTTTGTTCTTAATTATTGAAGACTAATATTACTACACTTAGTGGTACAAAATGTATATAAAAGAGTTGCAAATAAAAAAAATTGTGTTATAATTTAATAGAACCAGAATTATTCTTGACTCTAGCCAAAAGAAAACAAAAAATAATTCGTTAGTTTAACTTTTGTGACACATGAACCGCATAACTTTATTGAGACACTTAGAATACAAGTGAGTTAAAATTTAATTTTTAAAATGATTGCGCTTTAAGCATAATTTCTTTTTGTTTTAATGTATAGCTTACTGTAGTTCTTCCAGGTAGAGCACAATGTCAATAAATCCTGCATAGTCTGCTAAAACTGAATTTCTTAGGAGTCAAGGGCTTAATCAACGGAAGGTCGCTAAAACTCTGAATGTACCTCATACAACTTAAAAATACTCGTTATACAACAAGACTGATTTTTATACGAAAAGATCAGGAAGCGCCGGATTTAGATATTCTTAAGTGCGCAATCATTGATTTATTGGTTTGGCAATATTGATAAATCGGTTTATCACTTCTGTGAAGACACGGGAGCATCATTAAACAGCAAAATGAGTCGACGTAAATGAGCGTACAGCCAGAAAAGTAATGGAGGAACAAGACCTATGACCATGCTAAAAGACCAGCTCGAGGTTCAGAACACTTCGGGCAACATGGCGTAGCTCGACTATGATTTGCCAAAAAATAGTCAATTTTAACACATGAGCAATGGAGTAAATTTCTGTGTACGATTGAATACAGAATAGCCTTTAGAGCTTTAAACAGCAGCGAGTGTGTGCAGAAAAAGTATGGTCAGTGGTCCCGGCAAACCGTTAATTTCCATAAATTGTATTTCATGGTTGGGACAAGATAAGTTCAGATGCTCGTACAGAGTTAGTGAGATCTGAGTGTTAACTAATGCCAGTTCGATACACTGAAGAGATCCTCCAAGAACATGTTTAGCATATCAGGTGTTTATTAAAAGCAAGACATCATTTTTATTACAAGACAATATCTGACGATACACTCGCTCGTTCCGTAGATTATACATGATTATTCCGTAAATTACGGAGGTTAAAATGCGGCAATTTTAGTAGCCAACAAGCAGTACTGGAATAAATACCACAGAGTATGTCTGGAATATGCTGAACAGGAATATTACACTTTATTAAAAATTGATTTTTATTAAAAACCGTATTGGAAGCTTTTAATCTCTACCTAGGAAGAAACTCCTCAAGTCGATATTTAAAAATAATTATGATCTAGGTAATGTCTAATCGCATGCAGGCGATTATCAGGCTCAGAGGTAAAAGTACTGGTAATTAATTTAAGACTTTTCTTATTGTTCTTTAAAAAATAAGATAAATGTGTAATTTTAATTTTTACCTTTAAATCAAATTCAGAAAACTTCTATTATTCATATTCACTATGAAAATGAAAAAATAGATAAACATGATAAAAAAATCGTATAGTTTTCATTTAATTATGATTATTATAATTCAAGAAATATGCTTGGGCCACTTTTTGTGCCACTGAGTGTATAATCTCTTTAATACTGTTGCCTTGCATAACTTATATAACTGAAAACGGGTATCAACCTTGCTGAATATTTACATACGTTTTTGAAAGGCTTCACATTTCGGCCAAGTTGCACTGGCCGTGGTCACAAGCAAACTGGCGCGATGAACTAATATTCCCTCTAAATTAGTAAGATTTTTTTTTATCCAAGCCACTTATCGGTCCACATTGTCTAAAATTATGTTCGACGTAATATCTCCGTCTCCTTCATAAATAATTATTTCGAGAACTCCCATAATATACAGCGTCCATAAACACCTGGCGTCAATTTAAAAGCCTCCACCTGTCCTTGTCAAAGTTTGAAGGACTCTTGAACGCACGACAGACGCCACTTACTTTCACGCCTAATTTGCTCTCGATAAATAGACGTGAGGGAATAACTTTGAGCACCGCTGCTATTAACTGCATTTGAAAAAGGATTGCGGAGATTGACTATCTGATCGACAAGCTAATTTTAGGAATGATTTCAGCGTTTCTACTTAGTTTGATTTTTGGTTACTAATGCTTCCAGATATGTGATAGATTTACGCCTGTATTACATAATAGACACGATAGATACGGGCTAGACACGGAAGAGCGCATTGGCCATAATCTTTATAGAAATGGATTTTTAAAATTTTCTCATAATGTATTATTTATTCTACGAGGTGAACCAATTATTATACTGTGATATTTTTTATTATAATATTATTTTGTTTGTCCCGTGTCATCAGTATGTAATATAAGTTACAAGCCATTGTCGTTTCAATTTTTGGATAAGACAAATTATTAGCTTTTCTGGCTAGGAAATTGTCATTAGCAGTAGATGTACCCACTATTGTCACAATTAAAACATAGTGTGACAATATTGTCACATTATATTGCCATATGGCAACATGACAATATGGCAACATGTGAGCGTTATATAGCCCTGTCTATTACTTCGAAGATATATTGCCGTAAATGTATGTAATATTCCAGAAATGCAAGAACGTCTTAAGCGCCACCCAAAATAGAAATATAAAGAATCCTTTTCACTTTACTGACGACGTCCAAAAAATATAAAAACAAGTTGCAGAGCCAAATGACGCTCTTGTAAACTTCCCTTTAGCTCTGCAGTTCAAATTTGACCCGCCTTTGTGTTTCAACTACTAAAAATGTACTTAGTAATCAAGGCAGCTTTGCTTTTTATACTCTTATAATTTTCGGACACAAAGAGGGGGCTTTTCATCAGGGACCATTCTTTTAAGCTGATATAGGCATTTAAAGGCGTATTGCATTCGTGATGCAAAGGATACGAAACAGGTCTACTCGTTAAACAGACCAGGTCTTAAGGCTGCTATAAATATGATATATTTACTGTTATAATGACGAGGTATAATTTGGCTGTTCATATGTAGGTAACCTCTTAAACTACAGACATGATTTTAAAAGTTTTTGCTTAACTAGAGGATTATATTACTCCCAAGTAACATACGTTATACCGAGTGAAAAGATAAGTTTTATCGGATAACTTCCATAACTATTTAATTTGTGGCTAATATAAAATATGCAAGATACTTAAAGCTAAATAAAAAATCTATTTCTCTGTCAGATAATATTTATTTTTTTATTGCTCTTAGCGGTAGACAAGGTGGTGAATCACCTATAGAGTTATAGGTGTTAACCACTGGTCATAAGTTTTAGTAATAAGTATGCATAGCCCAACCAGGTAGTGGTTGATAGTAAAAACTCTTTAAAACCAATTTCATGAGAACTTACATAATCACGTTTGACCATTTTAGTTTACATAGAGCACCTAATCTAAATTAAAAGTTTACAATACGCTAAGTTATGACGAGGTATAGCGATCATAATTATATTAAATATAACAAAAATATTAGTAATTTAAAACCTAAATTAATAGTAATAAAGTGTTTTATATCATTCAACAAACAAAAAGAAATGTGATCTTCCAGAATCCCGCCCGTTGAACTTCTAAATCCTCCAGTTAGGATTTAGACACGGCAATACCTATAAAGCTTCAAAATAATGTGCAACGAAAACTTACTCATCGCTCAATAAATACTGAAACAAATTATGATTACTATATGTTTATAATAGTATAGTTTATTTTCCTCACCTTACTACTTGGCTCGTCAAACAGCGCCCATACTTTAGGCTTGACTCTCTGCCAGATTCCCAGGTCTCCAGCCAGGTAGGCGTCTTCATAGCCGAAGAGTCTGGCGATTTCCTCCTCTGAGGGTTTCTCACTGTCAATGTCCAGTTTGTCCAATATGGCCAAGGTATTCTGTGAACAAAGAAAAAGGTGTTAATCAAAATATTATAAGTGTTTGGATTTGAAGAGCCCACTGGTTCCAATTATTTGGCGAATGCCTTGGTATTGCAAGTTATCCTAAGCTATGGTAACATTTTCCCGTAAGTTTGTTAACTGTAAATTGTTGAAAATAAGATCAATTCAGATTAAGTCATATCTTTTTTAAATGTACTGTCATTATTTTAATCGACTAGTATCAAAATTTGTGGAGGTAAAAGTTATATCTGTGATATGACGTTTACAGTTCTAGTATCTTATCTTATCTTGTGTGGGGGCCAGTCAGTACAGACCGGCGACACTTCGACCCAGTGGGATCTTTTGTGTCGACTTTCCCAATAACGACTGCCATAGATGTTCATGGCAGTCGGGACCGACGGCTTAACGTGCTCTCCGAGGCACGGAGCAGGCGATAATTGTCAATCAATACACACATAATTTCGAAAAGTCATATAACTTCCGAAAGTCAGAGGTGCGCGACGTGGGCTCGAACCCGAGACCCTCTGCATTGCAGTCTGTTCTTCCCTACTGAGCTATCCCTGCTCAGTGCTACGGTTCTAGTAACGCAAACGCGTAAAGCCTCAATGAGTACCTTGCAAGAAAATTACAACCATTGTTATAATCATGAAGTTTACAAATTATGTATGTAAAAAGCTGCTACTATCACACTATATACATAATACACTATATCTAAGGCTATTATAACTGATATCGTTCTACTTATTTTGCAAAGTGATGCCGTTCCGTCTTATGATCAGCAATTTCAGTATTAGAATCCAAAAGTAAAGGTCACCGTCCCAATAACGGACTTGCGAAAATACCATGGTAGACCCTATGCTGACGGCTTTCAAAGTTACTTTTTACGTCACGCTTAAGTAGCTTGGCGAAGGAAAAAAGAAGGAATATCGTGCTTAAAAAAATGCGTTTCAGACTATAGAAATCTGAAATGCATTTTATAGTAGTAGAGCCTCGCTGATTTCAGCATGAATGGGCCGGCTCGACCGGGTAAGGACTACCCTTTCACAGAATATCGACCTCAAATAGCAGTATTCCTACTGTTCTTTCGTTCGGTGAGTGAGAGTGCCGACAATCACCCTATTTCCCCATTCCCGCTCTTTCTCCTTCCCACTTCCTCTCCTAAAGGGTCGGCAACGCGCAAGTGATGACTCTGGTGTTACAAGCATCCATAGGCTATGGTGACCACTTACCCCCGGGTGGGCCGTATGCTAGTTTGCCAATAAAGATGTATAAAAAAAAACGACGCAGCTCTGTACTATGTAAACAAAATGTATGATCAAACGATGATGGCGACATCTACGGAGCAATGATCAGATTTCACCTTCCAAAAAGACTCAAATTTTCCAATCACGAAAAGTACTAACTAACTAATATTCGGCTACCTAAAATTTGTAATAAGAAATCGCTATACTCTGTAAGTAGGTGGATAAAAATAGCCCATTATATTTAAGTGGATTGGTCTTGAAGTACACTTAAGGACAAATTTTGGGGAACACAAATACGATTTTCACACTCTATTTGTTCGGAGGGAGAACAGATGTCGAAGGGTATTTTCTTTGATTCAGTAAAGCGTACATTGCAGTACCAGCAAAGCAATGTGAATATTTTTTTAATACTACATACTTTCGTTACCCAAATTATATTATATTTTTATTTTTCTTATAAATAGATGCAGCACCTACTGTATAGTCTCCACCTAACCTACATCTAAGCATTTATCTCACGGTAAGTACAAACATTGGAATAAAGAATACAAAAATACCTACACCTAATTTGAATGAAACCTACTACGCTTACCTCTCCCTCGTCAGTAATATTTTATTTTCTAGATTATTAGGCAAGCTTATTGCTGTTCACCGGACTCAGTTCCAGTCTCATTCCTACTACTGCAAAGGGGAATGACCATATGTTGTATCGCTTGATGAATAAAATCTAAGCAGTGACACAAGGATAATTTTTGTTCATAATTATAATGATTTTATAACGTAATGTGGAGTCTCACATTTTTCTTATTAATTTTGGCAACACTATAAATAACAATATGAATCTTAAACAGTAGTTTTCATCTTGACACTGTAATATTTATACCGATACTATTTAGATTCTCCTTTGTTAACATTAAAATTCAGCATCTCTTTTTTCGGACTAGTTATCGAACCCAAAAACTCAGGCATAGCAGTCGAATATGCTGCGCCATCGAGGCAGGAAACTCAAAATAGTTATCAGTAAATCACATAATTGTTCGCAGTGTGTTGGTTTAAACCCGCAATACTAGCCGCATTACACAGCAGTGACAACTTTAAAACAACTACACTAAAGCATAGCTGGCAACAATTTATTTTATTCGCTGTTCAATAAAATTTGAATAGATTGGATTCCTGTTGATTCAACTTGATTGAAAATCGCCCGTTTGAATATTTATTAATTTCCAAAGTCCCTCTTTCTTTGGCTCGCAGTGTATCCAGTGTTCTTTTAAAACAATATTTGATGACAGAGGTTTTGATGCGAAACTTTTTAACGAACTGGGACAAAAAATGATAACAGCTATGCTTCTATAGCCTTGTAAATAAATACGCTGATGTGTGCTATCATTTAATGGTAGTTCGGAAGTTTTATATGTATTCGGCAGTTATTTTATGTGAGCTCATAAAATATGATGAAGACAAGAAAGGGCGTCATGTATCTTGGATTTTTGACTGTTTGGTTACTTAGCGTAAAACTTCCTATTGTGACATCCTGGTTTCGATTTCTTGGTTTGTTTAGTAACGTTATGGTTATATCTTGCCTGTGGATTCGATTGTAAGTTTGTACTATCTCGGTTTTTTATTATTCCTAGTTATATTTGCTGGCGGCGCGCACGATAATAAGTGTTAATTGCAACTACTTAGCTTCGGGGCAATGTCAAGAGTATACACACCCAAAACATTGCCTACCGTAATCCCGCGATCGTTATGCTATCTATAAGACTCATTTAAAGAAGGAAATTTATTAGTAGCAGGTATGTCTTGGATAAAAAATGTGGCTAACGCAGTGTCGAATAGTATAAGGAAGCTGTAGAAAAAACAAACGAAATTATCTTAATGTAAGAACGACCAACGTGAACTGCATCCAGCTTGGTTATCTATCGCCTAACTGTTCTATACTAAAAAGGACTGTGCCTGGAAGTGGGACAAAAACCAGTCTGATTATAAAAATGATACGCTTATCTCTTCCCTTCAACAAATATTCTCAAACTTGAAGCAAAGGAACCTTTGTTTCTCATAAATTTAAACTCCCTTTCAACTAAAACTTTTAAATGTATCATTTATTAAGATATAATGTTTGATAAAGATATAAGTGTAGTGATAAAGTCGAAATCTCTTTAAAACTTTTAAGGAAACTTCAAAAGAATTGCAAAATTCTTCCTGGATCTTTATAAGAAGCCGCCTCATGAGATGAAATTTAAATAGCTTTTGTGGTACAGTATGGCTACAAGACTTCCAAGTTTCTGTTACGGTTTTAATATATAATTAAAGGTTATCTTGTGTGTTGACATCGGTTGGCAAGTTGGTCCTACGAACTGGTGGCATTTTAAATTAACTTTAAGACAGATGAGGCATAGCTACGTGTCAAACTTACACTTAAAGAAGCCCAAAAGTGCGGTTACCTCTAAAGGGTCGGATTCAAAATAATTAAATAAGTGTTCGAGAGCGCCTCGGTATAGCAATGATAGTAGATGTGAATGTTGTGCACGAAGTCTTGGTTTCGATTGAGCAAAATGTTAAAGGCATGTTCTAAAATTCTTAGTACCAGACTGAGAAATCAAAAAATCCCATTAGCACTGAAACTAAAACTGTGATCGGTAGATGACAATATGCTCGGCCTTTTACGTTTACGTAGTTTCCTAAAACCATATATGACGAAATGTCAATGTATACATCTGCCGATCCCTTCGAGATATAGACGTGAGACCTTTTACTTTATTTTAGACGCTATATTTTTCATAGACAAACCAGGCTATACGTTATATCATACGTGACTCCTATCTTATGAATTGGTAACAATACGACAGAATTCAATAAATTAAAAACATCTGGCGCTTACCATCCAACGAATCGTAAGCTTTTACCATAATGCTCTTAAAATAAAAACTATATTATAAAACAAAGTCCCCGACCGCGTCTGTCTGACTGTTCGCGATAAACTCAAAAACTACTGAACGGATTTTCATACGGTTTTCACCAATAGACAGCGTGATCCATTAGAAAGGTTTAGGTGTATAATTTGATTAAGTTTTGAACTACCTGTGCGAAGCTAGGGCGGGTCGCTAGTAGAATCTATGATTAAAATTTGTATAAACACCAGGAAGCCATATTTTCCCAACATAAATCCATGAATATTTTGCGCTAAGTTAAATGAGTTACACTCTTCATAGTCTCTCTACTTTCAAGACCATAACCTCCAAAATTACGCATTGTGAATAAACCGGGAATATTTAAAAGACATAACTTAAATTACCTTGCAGACGCTAAATTAACTTTCTGGAATGGCAGAGTGAAGTAATAAACTCCTATTTTACGTTTCTAAACTTTACCGTTCAAGTTTAATTTTAGTTTTAATTAATTGCTATTTGAGTTTCGTGTCTGTTTAAAGTGTAATCTGAATTACCAAGTACAGGTGCACGGTCGTTGTAAAGGTCTGTTGAATACAGTAACCATTAGGAGAATGGTGTCGGAAATGAGTTTATATGGGGCACGTGTTTGGCCAATTACTGACAGCGGACGCGTGATGCTTTAAAGTTTCACCTAGTTTCAGGAGATGACTTTGTAAGAGGTCGATGTCTAAAATACTTTATTTATTTAGGTAATAAAATTAACATTGCTAGACGTCAAAATTTAACAAAAATTAATTTTATATAAATAACCTTCGCGTTGCATTTTACAGTCAAGAATCAAAACGGTAAACAAGATGCAAGATTTTGTCACGAATTACATACATATTTACATAGTTACGTAAACTGATAACGCAATTTGATAAGTAGTTTCTAGCAATGTCACAATGGAACCTTGATTTTTAGCTCGTAAAGATATCGGATTAGTGACAGTTTACTACTTAAATTTTGATTTAAGCTTTTATTTTACGACTGCCAAAACTTCAAGATTTAATTGAATTATAATTTATGACTCCGTGGAAAATCACTTGCGATAACAGATTTTCTCCTCCTTTGTTTTTCTTGGTATATAAACCCAACAATTTCAGGTGAAGATCATTCCTAGTCTCGCCATCTAGGTGGGTTACCTTGTATTTGAAGTTAATTATTCAATAATTAAATTGCTTAAAGTAGAAGTCTTGAAGTACTTATTTCCAAACGTCACCAAAGTAGCATCGTCGACCACCCGCCTGCTAAAGTTACGACTCCAAACTAAAAGTACATTTATATCAGTTGCTAGGTTCAGGCAAAGGGTTGAGCTCATGAGAAGACACCAGAAACTCACGGCCACTGTTTTAAATCGCTATTTCAATTATAATTTCAGTTTTTACTTCTCATATGTACAAGTGTTTGAGATTTTGTGCCGTATAATAATGACTATATAAATCTAAAACATAACAATAAATGATCCTAGTAGTTAAATATTTCAGATTCAGCTATTGGTAATAGCAATATCTAAATATATACAGCAGATTACAATAGTCACCTACTATAACCAGATACTGCAAACTTTTATACTGTAACTTTCTGTCGTATTTGGACTATCTTCAAAATTATTCCTTAGGTCAGCTTTTTCACGTTAGAATAATCAGAACTTGTATACAGGATGTGGCGTAAATAATGGATAAATCTGAAACTGTCGACTGGCCAGATTATCATATATCATTTACACCACTTATATAACCATAAATATGCCCATGGATGACAAAATTATTGATATTTTAAATAAAAATCAATTACCATTACTTAAATTATTTGTTACAACATATATACAACTATTTATATTTACAAACGTATTAAAAAAGATAACATAATAACAAAAAATTCAAATAATTATAATACTAAATATTTACAATTATTACCATTATTTACGCCACACCTGAATATAAGAACTTTCTGGTTTTAATTACTTTTGAAATTGATGATAGCTTTCCTTTTATCTCTGGATTAACAAACAATTAAAAGTGTCTCTAAATAAAAGATGAGTTATCCGATAAAGCAAAGCCTTGAGGATTAAACGATAAAATAGAATTGAATGTTCAACCGATTGAACCGCAACTGAACGCAACTGCACTGAAAGACTTTGACCCTAACCTTGACCTACACTCTGAAAGCGTTTACGTAATAGATGTTTAGACCAGCGACTGAAATTTAGATTCATAGGATTGAACACAGTCTATGTTGACGAGAGCAGATTTTTTTACCTTTAACTATTAACTTTATTAACATTTTAGCTTTTGCGCGCTTAGTTTGTAGATCTTCCAACCGGCGTATTTTTGTAGTTGTTTCCAGTGACCCCCGTGACCATGGCTGCTGAAAAGTAACCGAAACGTCGGGGAAAGTGTAAACTTAAATATAAATAGTTTTAATATTTTATTATCTTGGAAATTAGTAAAGTTCAATAGTAGTAGTAGTGTAACAATTTCTAAATTATGTAATACAGTGTTAAATAAACAACGCGATAAAATCCGTATAAATGAGTTTAATTTCAATGAATAACATTCGCGTAAACAGAAGACAATATTATTTTATATTTTGTCCACGAATTTGCTTGTATAAAAGTAGGATGCAGGTTATGTTATAATAATAATAATAATATTCTATCACATACACACATCATCATCTAGCCCAAACTAAGCAGAGCTTGTACTATGGGTACTAGATAATGGATAAATATACATATATATATATACATTTTTTTTGTAAATACATACATATTATACACAGAAACACCCAGACCAAGACAAACATCCATGTTCATGCACACAAATGTTTGACTTGTGCGGGAATCGAACCCGCAACCTCTGGCATGGCAGTCGGTTACACTAACCACTACGCCATCGAGGCCGACATGTTACTCGGTTATAATAATTAGCTTTTAATGGTGAACGATATTTTTATCGGTTGAGTCGTTTTTGAGTTGTGTGTCCTTACAAACAGATAAAAATCAAATCTTCCTTCTGTATTATATTAGTATAGCTAAAGATAGTATATATTATATTACTAGTTTTCTTGTTACCTTTCCAGCAAAGCTAACATGCTCGTGTTAAAAGAGAGTGCACGTCAATAGCACAATGTACCTATTTGTGTCGCGCTACCTAATGATTCCGGATTCGAACCCACGATCTGTCGATTGCTATCGCTGCTTAAAAAGGAGATATGCATAGATTAACCTCTTAAATCATAAAGAACAATAAAGAGAAAATTACAAATTACTCACTCTTAGCTCCGTCTTCGAATTAAAGACACTGTGACTTGTGATTTTTATTTTTTAATTTTGCTGAAGATTTCAGTTTAGTTTTCGATGTTAAATATTTGATATATATTAAGCAAATTACCTTATTAAAATAAATCAGAAGTCAGGGAGACAAGGAAACTCACACTAAGACTATAACACCATTTATTGCTAAATCACACTGACACACAATGTATTCACACAGTATAAAGTATGTTATCAGAGATGCTTACAGCTCCAAGAATAAGCAGAGAATGCTCTGCCGCAAATCTCAAAATGGCGCACACTGTGTTCGTTACTCGGTCAATTAAGGTACTCGATTACGCAAGAATAAATCATAAATTAAATTAAATATTACAGTCGACTATTGTTAATCATTAGACGTACTTATTAAAAGTTATTAAATATCAAATTAATATAACATTATTTGTTTCGTGGTATATTCACAATATAAAAAAATAACTCTATACTTTTTAAATTTGTTGTTGTAGATATTCAAATAGATTTAGATGTTTAAAACTATATTAACGTAACTATAGAACATAAGATGTGGTACTGTCTCATTTTAACATGAAAAATATATGAAAATTATTTTTATTTTATAATTCACACACAAGTAAGTCTGGGGAGACAAAAAACTTGAAAAATGATAAACTTTTAATTTTCCCACTTACATTAACAATAACGTCTTGATAATTGTACTAATTCTGTATTTTATGACACTACGTCTTAATTTGTTAATGTTTCCATCTTCATTCTTTTTATGCCAAAGTCTTTTAATAGTTCTCGCATACCTAATTAAAACACATAGCCTGTCTATCTATTTCTCTTGGAAACTAGCACGACCTAGAATTAATTGGCCATTAAAGAGATTTTATGAACTATACCTTCGTATAAACTCGACACTTTATGATAATTAAATTTTAACGCCAGTTAACATAACTTTACTTTTTTAGAGATGTCTGCTACACTAGCGATAATTTTACCGAGAAGGCTAGATTTTCAAATTTGGAAGCAGCGGGTATAGATCACACGAATATCTAGAATACCTATCTTGACATTATGATTTAAAAATGGACGCCTGCAGCGACAGGTGTGTAACTTACATGTGACTAATCCTTTAAAAAGAAATCCGTTCCGGTAAACGGACTGCATAACAGGCTTATACCACACTACTCTTTCTTACTGATAACAGTTGCCAAAACATGTTGCAAGTTTACTGCTAGAGGTACTGCTACCGTCGTGCTGATTCGCTTTAAGCTAAATTTTTTGTTTACTTGAGAAACCGCTATACCCTGTCTTTCATATTAAGATAGATAATTGCACCAATAATTATCATCTTGAAAATGAAAACTAAATTAGCTAGTCGACCCACGATAAGAATAAATCACAAAGAACAAAAGTTCCAGAAAATAACGCACAAAATCCATGAACAAACAAACCGACTTCAGTTAATGCGACCACGTTTCTCTTAGCCGTGATTGGTTTATCTCAGCATCCTTCGCACCTTCCATTTCCGTTTTGTAAAACGCTGATTTTCTTTTAACATGTCGACAAACGTGGTCCTTTTTTCAATTTCCCACAAAGCCGGTGTGAAATCATTCCAAAGTAGATTAAGCCCGACTTCGTGTATTTAACCGAGAAGTGTTTTTAGATGATTAATTCAAGTAAAGGGTTTTACTTTGTAAGACATGTAACAGTTAGGTGCTCATTAAAATTGATATGTAGCAGTATTAAAAAGGTGCGTTACCCGTCCTATTTTTGTTCTATGCTCTAGTCGTGCTAATGCTGACATCCGCGCGTAACGACGTAACACTCTACGTCGTATATGTTAAACATTTATCTTTAATTTTTGTATCTTTTTTTCATTAAGGGGTATCGATGATCTCTGACCAGAGCAGAATATAAAAAAGCAGAAAATAAGTAAGTTTTCCTGTAAATAGTTGTCTCAATTATAAGTCTTGATGTACGATGTTATAATGTTTATAAATTATAAGTGACACAAGTATTAGAAGAGCTAAAAAGTAAATCACAGAGTTTCTGAATGAAGCGTTTTTTGCGCAAGAAGTAAACATACTTCTAGCATTAGATAGAAAGTGGTACTGTCATATTTTTCAGACCATATTCTGCTACGAGGCATATTTTAAACCAGGAATCAAACGCGGCAATTCATATATTTTTCAAGTATGGGTCTCGCATTATATTGATGTCCCGTGTAGGTTGCCCACAATACTCAACTCAGTGGCAAGGCGACCGCCAGCTTGTTACATCATCCATGCCATTGGAAAATGCGTTGCATTTGAGCAGCAACCGCTCAATCTTATACTGCTTAGCCAGTGAGGCAGACATATAATGTAATAACCTCCAACGACCTGGCAAAAATCTCTGCAATTTTAATGCACTACTAAATCAATTTTACCTGCTCATCCTTTGGCAAAATTCGCGTTTAATACGTTTAAAGCTGATCATAAAAATGCTAACAAATATTATAAACGCGAATGTGAGTTTGTTTGTTTATTTGTTAAGCTTTCACGCCTTAACTACTGAACAGTTCGTCATTAAAATTCGCATACACGTTGTCAGGGGTATAGATAAAGACAGTAGATTTCATCCAGAAAAAAATTTTTTTTTTTTTTACCTGCTGGAGTCCATTGACGCATACCTCTACGCAGGGCGACGGAGAGGTTATGTCGAGCTCACCGGGGGAAAGATACCCCGGCAATACCGACTAAACCTACCACAGTGTTCCTCGACATAACCATAGACGGCGGGGCCGTGCGAATCGCTTTCACATGCAATCGCGACCCCGCCGAGGTTCTCGGAACTTAACATAAAAGGTACGGCAAAATCTAGTAAATAAAATATAACACCAGCATGAATTCTATTTTCTTAAGTAGACAACACATAACTTGCCTTATAAAGTGCTGCAAAACATTGCTGACAAAATGTATATAAGTAAAATACATATCTAGCTACTCTTTGCAGATGTCTACGATGTAAGTTGCTGAACATATTTTGTTAGATTTTGAATTCTTCTAACATTCAAAGTAATCATCGTGGTCATGTTTTACAACAGTAATCGTTAATGGAAATTAAACTACATACTTTATACGAAATTTAACGCATTGTTTATTTAACACTTGACTATATAATTTTGAAACTGTTATACTTCTACTATTAACTCTTTTTATATAGGTATAATAATAGTTTTAATAATTTAATTAGCTTGAAAAGTAGTAAAGTTTAAATAGTAGTACATAATATGTAACGACATCAAAATTATGTAATAAAGTGTTAAATAAACAACGCGATAAAATCCGTATAAAGCAAGTACATTATAATTATAAAACAGTTTTAATTTATCCACTACGGTTGGTAAAGTATTCAATGTGTATCTTCTTATTTCGCTTACTGCACAAGCGCAAAATACTTCTTTATATTCAGTACTAGAATATAAGAACACGTTGTTTACTTGTGCTACTTTAGATCCAAGTCCACGAAGTGCTTTTATTTTTTTTACTTGTTATTGTCTTGCGTTTGCCCGGTATCTCACCTGATGGTGAGTGACGATGCAGTCGACGATGGAGTACGTTTGCCTAAAAGATAACTATTTATTCTCGACTTGAAGACACTCTGTTGTTGTATTACAAAGTATGAATCGCTTGTCCTCAGCACAATTACTGGAACTCTGTATACTTTTTGCTTGTGCTGCAGTGAAAAGCTTTTGCAGGTTTTGCAATGCACGAACAATTAGTTTTAGTGTGATGGTATTGAAGGCTACCGTGACCGCTTAATTTTACTGATGTATTTTTCTTTTCTCTTTTCAAAACCCTTACTGGGTATAATCTCTGTATTGTGTCTGCTGCTTGAATGTTTGTCAAATCTTTCACTTAACAAATGTTATAAAAACAGTCACGAAAAATACCCAGACTCAGAGAAACTATTTGTGGATTAACCCATGGAACTCATAACACCTGGCGTAGTGGAGATCACTTAGATACTATACCAACCGTATAGTCTATCAGTGATATATTTATTATACAAGGCCGAAACTAAATTATCAAGAAACTTTGGTCTGCTTTTAGGTTAGGCTTTAAAATAATTCTGTCATAAACTTTTTTCGCTATCTAAACATAAATATAGTTATTGATTTCTCAATTCCAACTGCCATGACTGAGAATTCTTCGAAGCTATTCAACGTAACCTTTAAATTATGATCACCCATATATTACTATAGTAATCTAACTAAATCACGCCAAAAAAACGCCATTGCGTATCAGACTTCGCTAAAACTGTATCATTTTAAAGAAGATGCCTTTTGGGATACTAAATATCATCTTCAAACCTTTACAGAGCATTATTGAAGAGCTCTCCACGATAGACAACTGTAAGCTCTTTTAAATTGACAATTCGATTGACCACTGCGTAACCATTAAACCATTATCCCCAATCGACTGAAGAACCCGTTAGGAATATTAAACAGTAACCATCCACATTTTTCCTTCAGCACAGTATCAGTGTGGACATTAAAGAGGGCTTTAATGTGTTTGTCATTAATATTAAGTGATCGTCCTCAATCTCGGTTAGTTGGGCATTTTATTCCTATTTTTCTGTTTGGAGTAAATTTTATGGAGTCTGTGATAGCATTTGCTTTGGATTTTTAGTCAATATTTATTTTGTATTGTAGCTACACAAGTTTAACTGCTCCACTCCTAAAGGACGAAGTGTGATGTTAGATACCCTAATGTTAAAGGAACTATAAAATCAGACTGGTAAATTGAGAGATGAGCGCGTTCAACAAACAATCTCTTCAGCTTAACTAATATATAAGTAACTATAGATATAAATATTGACGTCCAAATTATTGTATTTGCTCAAAGTTACAACGGCATGGAGCCTATGAGAAGATACATGCAGGAAAACACGGCCACTCTTTTAAATGGACATTAAATTATAACTATAATTTCAGTAAATTAATGTTTATATAGTCCCTCAAAAGATTTTTCCTTTTATAGAAGAATGAACTTGTATTATTTTCGATATACTGCACTATGATACCACAGGTGTGAAAAACTTAAGTATTAACAATATTGTGAATCTAAATGCTATGCTGGCTTATCTTATCTTGTATGGGGGCCAGTCAGTACAGACCGGCGACACTTCGACCCAATGGGATCTTTTGTGTCGACTTCCCCAATAACAACTGCCATAGATGTTAATGGCAGCCGGGACCGACGGCTTAACGTGCTTTCCGAGGCACGGAGCAGGCGATAATTGTCAATCAATACGCACATAATTTCGGAAACTCATATAACTTCCGAAAGTCAGAGGTGCGCGACGTGGGTTCGAACCCGAGACCCTCTGCATTGCAGTCTGTTGGTCTCCCCACTGAGCTATCGCTGCTCTGCTATGCTGGCTAGTTTCCAATGTAGTTTATGTCATATTAACTATATTCGTTTTCAAAATTTATATTAGCCGGTATGGCTGTTGAAGTTAAAACTTTATCTTGTACAAGATGTGCCGGCGGTTTCACTCGCGTTTATGATTACTGCACCGCTCCCATGAGTTATAGCGGGATGTT
The DNA here is from genome assembly GCA_963675205.1 of Catocala nupta. Taxonomy (NCBI): domain Eukaryota; kingdom Metazoa; phylum Arthropoda; class Insecta; order Lepidoptera; family Erebidae; genus Catocala; species Catocala nupta. Next base: position 3,498,284 of record OY776097.1, read on the forward strand.
ATATAGCCTATAATCTTCCTCGATAAATAGGCTAGCCAACACTAAAATAATTTTCAATTTGGACCAGGAATTCCTGAGATTAGCGCGTTCAAGCAAACAAACAAACAAACTCTTCAGCTCTATAATATTAATATAGATAATAAAAATAAATGTGTCTCGTAAAATTATTATTTTTGCTCAACATGGAAATAATGACAGGTGTAAATAAATACATTATTGTCCAAATCAAAGAAAATTTACATACTATAAGTAGAAGACCTATACCACAAGCTAGCATTATTACGAAATATACTCGGCCCCCAAAGTCCCAGGCAAAAGCTAGTAACAGATACAATTAAGTCATTCTATACACCATTTTTTAAATGGTATGATATCACAACAATTTCATGCTGCCACAAAGTCTTAAATTTTATAATCCTATTAGAACACACATGTAACGACAATAAATATTGGGAAAAGCTTTTTATATTCTATATATTATGTATGAATAATATAATTATGATAATAGTTTAAGAAAAAATATACCGAGTCTATTTGAATGTTTCATGCGAATATCATACACAGACAGGCGCCTAAATTTCCGACCGGAGTCTCTCAAATACCGCTCATGAATGTCCCTAATATTCATATATTTTCATATCACATATCTGTAAGTTTTAGGGAGCACTAGTTTTCTAACTAAATTCATAGACGAAGCTAGTCGTACATTATACATACAAAAAATATTACGCCTATAATCCCGAATTGTTAAACGTAGGTAGGTATATTACTCAAATAAGTTTACTGTAGTCTTTTTCACTACTACTGCGTCACGGAGGTAGAAATATATATAACGAGTTGCTATACCAACACCCCATAAAGCAATCACCATCTTCTTCTCCCTAGCCTTTATTATTCCCAAGTCACTTGGGGTCGGCTTTTCTAGTCTAACCGGATTTGACTGGATATCAGTTTTTACACGGAGCGTTTGCCACCTGACCTCCGCAAGCCGAAGACTAACGATACCCTAAGGCTAGACTAGTGTCAGGATATTATAGGGCACTGACTTCCCAATAACGACTGTCATAGATGTTCATGGCACCCGGGACCGACGGCTTAACGTGCTCTCCGAGGCACGGAGCAGGCGATAATTGTCAATACGCACATAATTTCGAAAAGTCATATAACTTCGGAAAGTCAGAGGTGCGCGACGTGGGTTCGAACCCGAGACCCTCTGCATTTCAGTCTGTTGGTCTCCCCACTGAGCTATCGCTGCTACCATAAAGCAATCAATATAACAACTAAAATAATGTACAAATCTTTTACTTACTAAAACGCTTAATATTTGTAAATACCTGAAATATTGTGATGAGAAATAAACACTATTATTATTATAACAATTAAAATGATTTAACATTTATATTAAGTATTTAAAAACAGAACAATCATTACGTACATACTTATAAGTAAGCTTATACGTATATTCGCGTATAGGTAGACAGACGAGTATTCATCTCACATTTTACTAAATAAAATAGAGACCTTCGCTTTTGACTCGAAGCTTAAACAATAACATTTATCACGAGAGGGGCAATTTTTAATAATATATCACAGGAAAATAGCCTAGCCTTTGCTAGGCTGTATTCGGCGAAGCCTTTGCCTCACATAGTACTGTATAAAAATCAATCAAACCGGATGGACTACACAGGTGGCACTTTGGTTTAAGTGGTAACCGTTTCCGAACTGATCAAATATTAAAGTGAACTACAGATAGATCTGGCTCTACCGGAAGTACTCTGTTTGTAAAGCCTCTTATACAAGAATGATTCTCTATGTAAAAAAGCGGAATCGTCGTTTAAAAGGGCATAATAAAATTGACTTTGATTTGTAGATTTGGTATTATTTTGGCTGTTTTATTATAATACTAACCAGTCCTTAGTCAAGCGTCTGAGATAGGAAATAAAATCTAAGACTTACTAAAATTAAGTCTAAAAAGACCTGTCGAGTGGGAGTTTGGCTTGCGTATCGAGAGTTTCGTAGCTTAGAATATAAGAGCTTATTTGAAGTCCCATATAAATTCTAAAATTCTCTATAATTTGTAAGGCAAACCTCGAATATTTTCTAACGAATTCTAAAACATTATTCATAACTTAGAAAACCTTATTTATTTTTTAATTAATTGATTCAATTACAAGTTTTCTTGTTAACCTCTTTAGAAATGCTTATATTAGGAATAAATTCACTTCGGTAGTGCATGGGTGAGATTCAAGCCAGCGACCTCTCGATCGCAATGTAATATCCATTGGACTACCGTCGCATCAAGTTGAAAGACACTTCTTTTATAATCTCCAATTGCAATATTAAGTTAATATAACCATAAATTGGTAATTTCCTGTTTTCCTTTCATTGTGGTACGAGACATTGGTTCTTGCCAAAATTTATGAATCTAGGGCAATGGTATGTAGCAGTCAAGCAATAGTCAATGGTAAGTAGCTTTTGTTTAAGTACACAAATGGCATTATTTATTTAATCCATTCACATACTAATGGACTACGGTGTATGTTTGAGATCGATCAGCTTTATACCCTTACTCATTTTTGAGATAGACGGACACGAAAACAAAAAAGTATAATAGAGCCTTTTTTATTCTTCTGAGGTACAGAACCCTAAAAGAATCTCAACGTTAACAATACATATCGACATCATATATTATAGATGTACATACCCAAATTTACGACACAGCGACTCCAACACCACACATAAAAGTCCCTAAAATTCATACGCCAACATTTTCACGTCGGAAGAGACTGCAGATTTTTCTCTGGCTGTAATTTATATACAACAGGTTCTTATTATTCCACTCGTGTGTCCAGCACGTTTATTATTCAAAAACTCGGCTCTGACCGCATTGCAAAGAGCCAAAACGTTTCTAGGTGCCATGTTGGAAAGTGATCCTGAGCGAATCAATCTCTTTTATTTTTTGTAGAGATTTGGCAAGGTTGTGAATGTTAATTTTATTTGGATTCTTGTGCGTGGGTGTTAGTGGGATATTAGTGAGGAATCTTGAGCGGTTGACAACTATGAACTTACTCTATATTGTTATATCTTAAATTATATTTTATGCATTTTCGATTGAAAGAGGCATTTATTAGACACATACATAATCTCATGCTTATAACCCAGGGAGGGTAGACAAAAGTTAGTACTTATTGCCGCTAAAACATGGTTGGCGTAATGATTTAAGTGGTTATCGCCCTACTATGACCCTCGACGATTTGATCCCCACATAGAATAAACCATAATGTGATCCCCAAATCGTCGTTCCAAATATAATTTGTTCCCGTTATTTGAGTGTTTGTAAAGTCTACCGAAATACAGAACACTATATGTGCTGTTTCAAAAAAAGCACTAAGGAGTAACTTTATATATTTTTTATTAAAGGGGAACTACGTACCAATTCGTATTGATTTACATTCACGCTTTAAAAAATAATTTTATTACGTAAAATACATTGTAAAGTTACTGTAAAAACAATTTGTGCATTAAATTGTTTTACTTTTAAACGAGTAATGAAGATTGATGATGGTTTCGTAAATTTGATTTTCATTACTTAAACTAAGCCACAGGCTTTTATTATGCTTTCGCGCTTCTTTTACACTTTTAAAGACAGCAGATGGTATTCTGTTTATTGTTAAGTAATAAGATGTTGGTTATGAAAGTATCAAAAAATCTTTACTGTAATCTATACAAATAATACAAATAATTTAAAGTATGAAATTGCCGATTTGTACTGAAAAATGGAAACTGGTTTTTTCTAATATATACCATATTTATTTAATCGAAATATTTACCCTCATTATCTATGCATAGCTGCCATCTAAACGGAAGTTCATTTATGCATTTACGATAGAACGCCGGGGATCCAGATTCGGATTCTGACAAACTATGTGAAAGCATTTTGTACTGCTTCCTGGGAAGAAAATTCTTTATCACGTAGAAAATTGTCCAAATCACGAAAAGTATGCTAGTCCGTTGGAGCAAGGTCTGGCGAGTACGGAGGATGACGTATGGTTTCTAACTGCAGCTCCTGTAGAGTTACAACGGTTTCTCGTACAGTGTGCGGTCTCGAAGATCGATTCATAAGTCGGGGCTTCACTACCATTTTCGCCATCATTGTTGGAAATTCGGCACAGTAAACATCTGCTCTTATTGCTTGACCAGACTTACGAAAGCTATAGTAAATGACACCATGAAGGGAGCACCTAACAGTTATCATTACCTTTTTATTGGTAAGTTTTGCTTTAGTGCACTGTTGCGGCGTTTGACCTGGGGTCAGCCATTGCATTTTTTGCTTACGGTTATCATATGGAATCCACTTTCTTTCTTAGCGTTTAAAAAAAAACGCACGGTGTGCCACGTTAGTTCCGCGTCGCAACTCATATTCAAAAATGACTCGAATTTTCGAAGTATCCATCTTTCCCGTCTAAGCTGAATAAAAAAAAACAATTGAAAGACGAAAATCGAATGTAGCACATTTAAAAAAAATATATCTTATATATCTTATGTCGGCCTCGATGGCGTAGTGGTTAGTGTAACCGACTGCCACGCCTGAGGTCGCGGGTTCGATTCCCGCACAAGACAAATATTTGTGTGCATGAACATGGATGTTTGTCTTGGTCTGGGTGTTTCTATGTATAATATGTATGTATTAACGAAAAAAAAAAAAAAAAAAAAAAAAAAAAAAAGTATATATGTATGTTTATCCATTGTCTAGTACCCATAGTACAAGCTCTGCTTAGTTTGGGCTAGATAGTGTTGTGTGTATGTGGTAGAATATTATTATTATTATTATTATATATCATGTGAAAAAAGTTTCACTCGAAAATCTCACACCATGAAGGTTTTATGTCAATTCAAAGTATCTATTACTGTACAACGGCAATTTCATACTTTAACCCCTATTATGTACCTACTAGATTTTGGCCGCGGCTTCGCTCGTAATGTAGGTTAGGTTAGTAGCAGTATTTTTTTCTGGATGAAAGGTACCCTATGTCCTTTTCTGTTCCCCTGACATCGTGTAAGCGATGTCAAATTTCATGATGAGGTTGAGTAGTTAAGGCATGAAAGCATCACAAACAAACAAACAAACATTCGCATTTATAATATTAGTTAGGATTTATTGACGGTTATAGTCGCTAGCGCATTAGCTATAACATCACGCTACAACCCTTTGGCATCACCAAATCAATTTATATACCACTAGAATAAACTTTAGAAGCAATATTAAAAATCCATACTGCTACAAAGATTGGCCTATCAAGAATATCTGAGACAGTAAGCGATATATTATCTTCATTATTCATACTACTTACTAAAAAATAATCTTTAAACCGAACATAGAAAACGAAAGTTTTCACTAATCATCATTTTTCCAAACCGATGTTATCGAGACATCGTAGATATAGCCCGGATATGTCCGTCCATAAACAAGGGCTCATCGTTCCATTATCTCGGATTATCCAGTGTTTTATCCGGGCTACTACAAAAGCCTTACGTTTATAGATTGTTTTTGTATCGTTTCTGCGACGAGTATCGATAACATGATATATTTTAAGACATCTACATCACTAGGAATAATTCTTGTATCGCAAAGAACTTTACGAATATTCAAATTTTTCGGATACATAAAACACTTAGTCCTGGAAAATATTTTTTGTCCCGTATGGGGATCGCTCACACATACATATGCCTACTTCCATGAAGGGGTAAGCTGAGGTGTATCAATATATAGGCATAGACGGAATACCCCCACATCGCTGGCTATGACTTAAGTTTCTACGTAATTGAGGACGAGCCTGTTGCTGTCTACCGGGCACATTTCCTGACTCTATGCTGCCACTAATAATCTCTTGACACAAAAACCAACATCACTGCTCTACCAGGGTATCGAACCAAAAATCTCATACCTATCCGTCACATCACTACAGCTGTTCACTAGCTTATTAAACTCTGAGTCTCCTTCGAAGAGGTTAATGAAAATACTATATGGGTCTGTGTTTCTGTCTGTTAGTGATAGATTGTTAGTGACAGGGATAAATCCGAAACCACTGGACCGATTAACTTGTAACTTGATTTACAGATACCTTGGGGTCATCCCTCGATAGAGTTTGAATATGGGCCCTGTGAGTCAAAATACTTCCGAGATATAAGGGTCACAAAGTCATAAGGTCAGAGGATATCCACCAACAGAGGTATTTGGAAGTTAAGGGAGAGGCTTTTGCCCAGCAAGACAGTACAAAAAGCTGATGGAAAAAAGAAGTCACATGAAGACGAAGATGTTGCATCCTAGGTTTTTCCACCCATCTCGTTCAATAAGGTTCCCAACTGACGATCAAAGGCTGATACACTGCACGAACGGCGTAGTGGTTTAAGTGGTCACCTTCCCACTGTCACTGCACCGAGTGTTGTGGGTTTGATCCCCACACAGGACAAAAATGTATGTGATCGGCAAATATTTGTCCTGTTTGTAAAGTCCCCCGTGACACAGGATTTATTCCTAATACGGGCGTTGTCTTTTATAAAACAAACAAACAAAAAACAAATTGATGGCACTACCAGAAAGTCTTAATAATCTTTTACCGATCTCGGTATAAACCTTTAGATCTGTTAAAACCAAAAGTTTCCACTCAGTTACTAACTTCGGAAATTGGAAAGAAACTTCGAAAACCATTTATTTGTTTGGAAGTCGGTGTCAAAACAATCTCACACCTAACAAAGTTCAGGTTCTATTTCTTTTTATTCAACAAAGGTGGCGAAGGTAAACAAACATACAGCCTAGTGGTAAGTAGTTATGATGGCTTGCAATACCATACACAACGAATTCAAGAAAAATATATTAAGCTAGCTGTCGCCCTCGGCTTCACCCCCTATGTGATGACTTTTCCGTGGCTCAAGACGTGATGTTGTATAGCCAATGCTACTTCTAGATAAAACAGTTTTCTACAGTCAAAAAAATATTTAAAATCGGCACATTGGTTTTGGAGTTCATTCATTACAAACCTTATCGTTTTAAATATTAGTGTAGATGTAGATATATTATGACTTTACGGATGATGTAACGGTTTAAGTGATCGCCTCTCTACTGGCCGAGTGTTGTGGGTACGAATACCACACGGGACAAAAAAATTGTGTGATCGACAAATTGCTGTTTGGTTGGGTATTATTTATATTTGTTCGTGTGGATTTTTGTATAGTCCCAGGGACATAGTATTCAATCCTAATGAGGGAGTTGTCCCATTCAAAACAAAATTGTAAGCGATCACCGTAGCTCATGACCTCTTCCAATTGCGCATATTAATGCGTAAAACTCACACGTTACTGGAAAAGGAATTTAGGACGACCTAAAAGGAAAGGTATGTTTATTTACCGACCGAAAAACATTAACTGTCTACGTCACTTTCCTGTACGAAAGAGCAGGCTAGTCTAGAGAAGTGCTACCCACTTTTCTAGACCAGTCGGCTTTTTCGTACCGTTATGAAATAATTGGCAAGCGAACATTTCCGCTCATATTTTTACTTTGAACATAACATAATAATAAAATTGTAAGAAAATATACTTAATACAACAAAATGGTGCTTTGGCTTTAAGCCATGTTCGAAGCTATGCATTAAAGAATATTCTTTATATTGCGTAAGGTATAGACGCACAAATCACAAACTATATTCTGGCATATTTATATTTAGATTTCATGGATGACGTTCTTGTTTGAAAGGTCACTAAGCCTTTGCATAACATATGATATTATCAAATTTGTATCTAAACAGTCCCACTGCTGGGCACGAGCCTCTTTTCAGTGTGCAAAGGATTAGGCCCTAGTCCCCCACGCTGACCCACAGCGGGTTGGCAGAATTCACATACATATCTTCGAGACCATTATGGAGGACTCTCATCATACCAATTTAACGATGAAGCAACTACAGAACCCATTCTAAAAAATATTTTACTAACATAAAGCATATTCTCCATATCTGACAACATAATTATAATGTTTAAATGATAAACCACGTGGTTTAATTTTAATTATGTAGGTACTTCAGCCATCAAACGTCCGAATTCGAGAGAACCAATACCAATAACAGAACGCCTGTCCGATGCCGCACGTAGCAGGAATTAATAAAGCGATCGACTTTAATTAGTGTTCAGTGTTCGGAGGAAACGTTCTCGATGCCGGTAGTTCGTGCAGCTCTAGTTAATAGATTACAGGCACCTCATTAACTTGCATGTTTGCAAAATGGAGAACTTTCAATCTATGTTGCAATGTATTAGACATGTAGTGGTAGTAGATGTATATATAATATGAGCCCTGTTGTTAAACTGCTGGGTACGGGCCTCTTCTTAACGTGAGAAGGGTTAGGCCATAGTCCACGCTGGATCAGTGCAAGTTGGCAGACTTCACACTTCTTCGACAATATTATGTATAACTCTCAGGTTTCCTTACGATGTTTTCGTTCACCGTGAAAGCTATTATTAACTATTTAATACGCACATAACTTCGAAAAGTCAGAGATGCAAGCCTTCAGTTAACTCTTACTACGGTACTGTGTGATTACGGTGAGATGCCGCGCAGCGCTTTTGCGTATTTGTATTTGACTATAAACGAATACGTCGGCAGTATGCCTACATACGTTTACGTTTGGTGAAGATATAAGTTAGTATACGAGTTTAATGACCCGATTCATTATGTTGCTTCGTTTTCTCAAAGCGTTTTACGGCTGAAAATGTGACAGATACTAAGAGCGATACTGAGAACTAAGCGCCACAAATTAAGTGGAAACAAATAATACCAGCAATGTTTAATTCACGACTGGTGAAATAAGGACCCGTTTAATATTCTACTTAATTTATTTTTGTGAAGTGACTATCCCTGTTCTACGACTATTGTAATCACGTGACGTGGGAGACTTTACAAATATTGAAACAACGGACACATTGATCATCCAGACTCGGAACAATGTAAATATGGATCACACCAAATTATTGTCTCGTGTGGGAATCAAACCCATAACATTCAGTGCAGTAGCAGTCGCGAGACGACCACCAAACTATAATGGAATCCGTGCGGACTATTATACTAAATTTTTTATATTATTTGGAGTGACCGACAATTTAACGCGTGTATATTGCCGAAAATGAAACTTAAGTTTAAGAAATAGGAATATTTTATTAGATGTGCCCGCGGTTTCACTCGCGTTTATGGTTACTGCGCCGCCCCCGTAGGTTGTAGCGTTATATAGCCTATAGCCTTCCACGATAAATAGGCTATCCAACATTAAAAGAATTATTCAATTCGAACCAGTAGTTCCTGAGACTAGAGCGTTCAAACAGACAAACAAACAAAGTCTTCAGCTTTATAATATTAGTATAGATTATCTTGCTGTTCTTTCTTTCTTTCTTTTCGTGTGGTTAGTAGCCAACCTGCTGTCAAGAGTTGTCCAAGCCGCCCGTAGGCCACTGACATGGCCTAACGACTGCTGTCAATTTGGTAACAACCGGGATCGACTTTTTACGTGCCCTCCGAAGCACGGAGACGCTCAGATGAAATACCACTAAGCGGTCACCCATCTATAGACCGACCGCACCCACCGTTGCTTAACGTCGCTAATCGTTTACCGACCATTGAGTGCAACTGGCTATGAACGCTATCATCATCTTGCTGTTGATTTAATCATACTATCAGCATAAGTAACTATGTATATTTTATTTTTATGACCATATCAGGTGACATTTCTTTCGACAAAGAAAAGATTAAATACGGTGAATAAATATTGGCTCTGGGCTATTTTCCCCTTTCGGCTCCAGTCCCTTTATCGAGATTATACCAATATGGCATTACGCTATATCATATTGTTTGATCTCTCTAATAAACTGTGACCCTTTTGCCGAAAACAGCAACAAGTCTATCGAGTTAACTTAAGACGTTTTTATAAAGTCTTACAAAAATAAAAATTTAGAATCCCAGGAAGATTCCATATTTTAGTATTTCTATAAAATATTTTAAATACGTATATAATTATGTTAGGTAGCGTGGGTTTTGTTTGTGTGTTTGTTTGTAACGACTTAACTCAAAAACTACCCAACCGACTTTAAAAATTATTTCACCATTCGAAAGTTATATTATCACCAAATAACATAGACTATATATTATTTAAAAAAATACTGTTTCTAACATTTATTTATTTATAAAACAAACCACATATGTTATTACAGGAAAACCTAATGCGACATAGTGGACATTAATACATTATAATAATAACTATAAAATTCGTGATAGATATTATAATGTCACCCTTTCACATTTCGCCAACGTACAGCAAAATATATCTAGATATTGTGCTACATTCAGCATCCTAGCAACACACACCACCGGTGCGTATTCAAGACATCTGTGCGAAAATCTGGCAGATCTAATAGCCTTCCCCGTGGCCCCTGTCGTAACCTGGACTTAGGTACAAGAAACTGGAGCAATGCTAATATTGTGGGCTTGTTCAATTTGCCTGTTTTGATAAGGTTAATCTTATCATAACAGGCAAATTGAACATACATTTAAGCCTTAAGATGAGGCTTAAATGTATTTAAGCAAAGCGTAGTTCCGTCTCACCTCGAGTTTATAATATTCTACCATTCCTAACACAAAAAGGCTCGGATAAATAAGAGGAAAGATGGGTTATATTCCGTATAGTTTCAAGTAAAGGTACCGGGTGAACTTGTTTTGTATTTTCTCTACCATTAGACTGAACTTAGTTTCGTAGGGATTCCAGATAATAGCACTCGATTCCAGATTAATATGCGTTTTATAAAGATTTTATGGCTGCGCTGTTGTTGAAATCATATGTTTCCCGCATAATAAAGCCTAGATTTTAAATTATATTTTACACAGTTTTACAATATGCGAGCGAAATGTTAGATCTTTAGTAAATATGACACCTAGATCTCGTACAGAAACAACTCGTTGAATATCGTGTCCCTTCATGCAATAGTTAAAAAGCTTAGGTGCCTTTGAAAGCGTAAAAGACATCATATTACACTTCTACATATTGAATAATAGTTTATTAGTCTGGCTCCATTCCACCACACGACCAAAATCTTGCTGTAAGCGATCACAATCAAAATCATTTTTAATATGTAGAAACAACTTTATATCGTAGCCTCCGTGGCGCAGTAGTATTAAATGCGATTGCTGTGCATGAGGTCTCGGGTTCGAATCCTGGGTCGTGCCAACAAAAAGTTATTGAATTTTTCAGTTAAGAATTCTCAATAGCAACCCGGAGTTAGGAAGTTGGCGGTGTAAGATACCCCCGTGATTCGGAAAGCACGTAAACCCGTTGGTCCTGCGCCTGATCCCTCTCCGGTCGTGTCGGATTACCGTCCCATCGGATCATAAGAGTTGGGAAACAGAGAGTGTACTTGTGTTTGCGCACACTTGTGCACTATAATATCTCCTGCGTAATTGGCCAGTCTCCGTTAAGACTGGCCGCCGTGGCTGAAATTCGATCTAGAGGATATTATTATATATTATTATTATTAGTCCACAAATTGTCTTCGATTTTATAAGTAGCTGGAAAAGAACTCTAATAGATCTGGAGTGAAACCAGCCTTCACAAATTTGCCCAGTAGGATGTCATTATAGATATTATCAAATGCCTTCTTGAAGTCGAAGTAAGCAACATCAAGTTGGGCACCCGTTTCCGAGACTAGAACTGGTGTCACGTAACTCACACAGTTTAGTAGGTTAGTATTAATACTACATCCCACCCGGAAGGCATGTTGCGCGTCATTGATTTAAGCGTTTACTTGCGAACGAATACACGAACATAGCCTAACCTAATTTTATGCAAGCGAAGCCGTGGGCAAAATAAAGCATACTAGTTTTTCCCCACGGTTTCACCCACGTAAGTCTCGTTCGTGTGGAAATATCGGGATAAAAAGTAGCCTACGTGTGATCCAGGTCTCCAGGTAAATATATACCAAGTTTCATCGCGATTGGTCAAGTAGTTTTTGCGTGAAAGAGTAACAAATATCTTTACACCCATACAAACTTTCGCGTTTATAATATTAGTAAGGATTTTTAGTATTCAAAGATGGTGTGCTACTTATAACTCTCCCATGTCAAAATAACGACGACATTTTGTTTTGTACTAAAATATAAATTGTACAATAGGTAGAACTCTTGCTTAAATGTCAAGTACGAACCTACGAAGTTTCTGACGTCCTATTCACCGAGATAACAAGTACAGGACTTACGAAACTACTATAATAAGAAAAAATATTTTCTATTCTCTGGTCAATCCCATTTGCAAATATCGGCATTACAATATCGTGTCACGTCTTGGTCCGATAATGTCGGCTGTCGGGTTCTATTGATCGGCTGATTGTTGTCCGCATATCACGGACGTGTGGGAGCTCACTTGTGATTGATATTCCTTTGAAATTGTCACTTGGCTTGTGGATTTTTGTTGATCACGACATGCCTCGATCGTGTATTTTTTGCGATGGATATATACAAAAGGTCCACATGAGTGAGAGATACGTTTTAAAGACTATAATTGGGTACGTTCTATTTTAATTCACCGAATAAGGCGTTAGTTAGAGAGGCGCATAATTTTACTTGTCAACCTCAATAATTACAATAGGAATATGTTAACAGTATATATATTTTTAAGGATGTTTACTCTCCATACAATATAACTGATTAGCTTTGGTCGAAATTTTATAATAGCTAAAAAATATTATTTCCTAGTCATTTTCTTTAGCCAAATCTAAATTTTTCAATCAATAATATCTCGTATAATCTTGTTTTTCGCTAAATGGCTATCCAAAATGTTAACTTGATTTAAAAATAAACTTTTAGTCTCTCTAAAAGCGGCCTCGGTGGCGCAGTGGTAGAGGATAATAATGATTGTTATGCAAGAATAAAGTTATTTGGCTTTTCTATCAACACATTCCAAATACCAACCCGACGTCAACACGTAAAAATCGTTGGTACTAGGACTGTTCTCTCTGTCTGTCGGATTGCCGTCGCAGCGAGCTCTAAATATAACGAAATAAGGACTGGATTTTTTGTTCACACACCTTTATGCTCTACGATTTCTACTACGGAGGTGACTAGTCTCCGTTAAGATTGGCCGCCTAGGCCGAAATACTGCCTCGTAGACCTTATCGTCAACAAGCAATATTGCAATTTACAAAACAATGGGTACTACATAACAATTTCCTTTGATATAAATTCGACAATTTATTTTATGAAGATTTTGTATTAAACATTTAATAAAGGGAATTTAATTTTGATCCCAGAAAGGTATAATTCCGTACCGAATAATATTCGTTTGACAAACAAATTCGTACTGTTCTGTCGTAAATTGTCAAATTAACATGGATCACTTTCATTGCTAGGGGTCAATTATTTTACTGTTTTAAGTTAGAAGTGAAAGCGGTTAATATGCGTCAATTAAATCGTCGGTTAATGCGCGAATATTACCCAATGTTAATATTCTTGTAAGAAATTATGTTGGTAAATATGATAGCCGTATTTTTGTTACAATAATGATTTTTTTGTTGCTTTTAACAAAAGGAATGTTAAAAATATGTTGTCTTTTTACTAGATTAAGGACGATAAAGATCAATGGTAATACTGTCTAGGAATGTTATTACGTAACACCTTTGGATGCGTACTTAAATTTTTACTATAATCTTTAATATTCAATAAACAATTGTAGATGTCTTACAAGCTTGCCCTGAATTTAGCTACTACACGTTAGTTTCTAAAAGACTAATTAACGAGTTGAAAGTCTCGATTTGATTAACTGTTACATTTCTGTCAGGCAATCCCAGCAGTTAGCATACGTTTTACCCACTGTTCGTATGAAAACACAATACTACCGATTTTTTTCGTACAATACTTACGACAATTTCATAAGTTAAAACAAATATTATTTAATTACTTTACTACTGAAGAAACGTTCTTAGATAATGATAGAACAACACTCAGATACAGTACTTTCTCTGGACCCTTTTACCTTTATTCATTATCCTTTTTTGTGCCCCTGACAACGTGTATGCGATATAATTACATGATGATCGGTCGAGTAGTTAAGGGATGAAAGCGGTACAAACAAACTCATATTCGCATTTATATTTTACGTAACATGTAGAAGAAACTGTGAAGCGGTTTTATACCATCCGTTTTATACTTGCGGCACACACAAACCACTCAAAGCAACAGATGGTGCGGCAACTAAAATAAAGTTTTCCAGCTTTTTTTATGTGTTTTACAGAAAATGTACGAAGTTTTTTGTAGGCTCTTATTTTGCGGCCAATCGAGCTTGAGCTTCTACTATCGCTGATATTAAAAGGAATATTTAAAGAATACGACTATTACATTTTTTATTTGCCTGGGTTTATAATAAGTGGCAAGGTTGCTTTTATTCTTATTACTGATCACGAGGGGTTGGGTCATGGCTTTGCTCACTCGGGCACGCCACGATCGTGGCGGTAAGTCCCGTGTTTGAGGAGTGGCTGGAGAGGCGGCATGGCGCCCTCACCTTCCGGCTGACACAGGTTTTGACTGGCCACGGTTGTTTTGGCCGGTTCCTGTGTCGTATACGCCGGCAAAAGACGCCCGGTCGTCACCACTGCGGCGACTGCCGCGACGTTGTAGAGGACACGGCGCTGCACACTTTGGCAGTTTGCCCCGCCTGGGCATCGCAGCGCCGTGATTTGATCGCGGCAGTCGGATCGGTTGCCCTCTCGCTCCCGGCCATAGTTCAGTCTATGGTCCGGAGTGAGAGGTCGTGGAACGCCGTCGCCTCCTTCTGCGAGGAAGTGATTTCTATCAAGGAGACGGCGGAGCGGGAGAGGCAGTGTTTAAACCCTCTCCCCAACCGCAGAGCCGGGCGCCGTAGGGCGCGCGATGACCTCCAGCCACCCTGAGGTTTGACCTGGGGGTGGCGGGCTTTGTGGGCCTGCCCGCCATCCGTTCAGCATCAGGTCCGAGAGGCGGCGTGCGTGTTCCCACGCGCGCCTCTGTGTCGAGTCCGTCTCCCCTCTAGGGGGAAGACAGTAGGGATTTTTTTCGAGTGAGTCCTTTGGGTAGGTCTCTTGTGTAGTGGCCTGCCGTTTCACACGGCAGGCCGTGACCTCGGCGGGGTAGCGATCGCATGCGAAAGCGATTCGCGCGGCCCCGTCGATAGTGGTTTTGTCGAGGAACACCTTGGTAGGTTTAGTCGGTATTCCAGGAGGTACTTTCCTATTATTCCATCTTTCTTTTACCCCGGCGAGTCCGACATAATCCCTCCGCCCGCCCCCGCGGAGAGATATGCAACATTGCATTCCCCCACGTAAAAAAAAAAAAAAAATGGCTTTTCTCACTGGGTTAAGCGAAGTGATATTCGGATGTTTTTTAGATGGTCGGTATCGTACCCGGTAAACAAAATAAAGTCTGTAATTATCAGAAACAGCAACCATTAATTTTTAACCGTATTTATGGCGAATGTGAGCAACGAATCCGGAGCAACAAAAATTCGTAACACAAATTGTATGAAACATTAATTGATGTAAATTATTAATCATAATAACAATTATAAGTTTAATGACAAAAATGGAGTACAATGTGTGGAACTTATTCTGTGACTTAGAGTAAGAGTTTATACAGCAGCGATAGCTCAGTGGGGAGACCAACAGACTGCAATGCAGAGGGTCTCGGGTTCGAACCCACGTCGCGCACCTCTGACTTTCGGAAGTTATATGACTTTTCAAAATTATGTGCGTATTGATTGACAATTATCGCCTGCTCCGTGCCTCGGAGAGCACGTTAAGCCGTCGGTCCCGGCTGCCATGAACATCTATGGCAGTCGTTATTGGGGAAGTCGACACAAAAGATCCCAGTGGGTCGAAGTGTCGCCGGTCTGTACTGACTGGCCCCACACAAGATAAGATAAGATAAGATAGAGTTAGCACAATCAATTACTAAATACTGATTCCCAAATTAGGCTATAACCTGTATTTTGGTAAACAGTGCTCAGCCAAAATAAAGCAACAACAGATACTAAAGCGAATCAACAATTTTTCATTTTAGAGGTAAGTTAAGTACATATCCATGTTTATCTATGTGTTAATATGATTTTAATAATAAAAAGTAATTTAAATTATTTATTATTGAAATATGTAAGATGTTGAAATTAAACTACTTTAATAGTAGTAGTGTAACAGTTTTCAAAATTATGTAACAGATACATTGTTAAATAAACAACGCGATAAAACCCGTATATAGTAGTTTAATTTCAATGAATAACATTCACGTAAACAGAAGACAATATTATGTAAGATGTGTAAGTGAGTCATTGTAGATGTGTGATGTGTTGTGAGTATGTGGATGTGTAAGAATATGCAAATATATGTATAATGTATAATGTACTAGGGTAGGTAGTTAACTATATTTTATTCTAAATATTTTAGTAGTGTAATATTTTATATATATATAAATATTTTAGTAATATAGATAAAGTAACCAAGTATTAGTCAATTTTAATTTCAAAGTTGCTTAGACTTACGATGCTTTTTTTATTTAAGATGTTATTAAGTTTGCAGGCAAGTCTTCTGTACTGCTATCTAGCGGCGGAAATAATAATATAATAATAATATATTATTGTTATATAAAGCAGCGATAGCCTTGTGGGAGACCGTTGGACCCCCACGCGAAGTCTCGAGTTCAAACCTAAAACATACACCTCTGATTTTTCGATGTTATGTGCGCAATAAACAATTAATTATCGTTCGTTTTAACGGACCGAAGACATCGTAACGAAACCTGCATGTCTGATAATTCTCCATAATGTTCTCGCAGATATGTCAAGTCTGCCAACCCGCAATGGGCCAGCGTGGTAGACTATAGCCTAACTCTTCTCACACTGAGAAGGGGCTTGTGCCCAACAGTGGGACAACGGTTTATACAGGGCTGATATTATATAATTATTTAGTCTGTTCATAAAATAAAACGATTTTTAATAGGAATCACATAAACTGATCGCATATAAATGTAAAGAAGAAACGGCAATTTTATAGATAACGACTTAATATTTATTTATTTGATGTATGATGTAAGCTAAATCTAGATAAAGTCATTGTACTAATCGTAGATAAAAAATACAACCCGTACGTTGCTGTATTTAATGGAAATCCGTTCATTTATAATACCCAAACTAGACCCTCGAATACAGCCAGCTTAACGTGACCTCTACCCTTTTCCGAACTTAACAAACTCAGGTAAAGCTGACATGATTTGTTACAAATGGACAGGTCAAGCAAAAATGGCTGTTCCTCAAATCGTGTTGCGACAATTTTATGTTGAGTTCGCTTCAGTTAAAAGGATTCGGTGTGTAAAGGTCTTGTGTCTCCAAGGAGTTGTTCCGTGTTGAGACATCTGTTGCAGTTGAAATCCCTTTAAGTTTTGGTGTAGAAATAGTTTTCTAAGTAACGTACAGTTAGAATCTTAACAGCAGAAGTTCGCGCTTATATTTGCGCGTGATCATGAGGTTGCTGGGTAAATTCTTGGGCCAGACATAATAATTTTTATAGTGCATAAAATTTCATTATACTATTTATAATTAACTAACGATCCACCCCTGCTTCGCACGACTAGACTCAATATTAACAAATTACACATCTAAACCTTCCTCTTGAATCATTCTGCCTATTGGTGAAAACTGTATTAAAATCCATTCAGTAGTTTTTGAGTTTATCGCCAACAGACACGGTGGGGTACTTTGTTTGTTTTATAATATACTAGCTGTCCCGGCAGACAAAAAACAAAAAGCAATAAAAATTTCATTCAAATCGGTCCAGCCGTTTAAGAGGAGTTCAATGTCAACACACGTACAGAAGAATTATATATTCAACACACGTACAGAAGAATTATATATTATATAAAGATATTTTATCACATACACACAACACCATCTAGCCCAAACTAAGCAGAGCTCGTACTATGGGTACTTGACAATGGATGTACTAGACAATATGTAGTGATATTGATAACATTAATTATACTATAATTATCATCTCAACTGAAAGATGTCCACTGCTAGATATAGACTTTCCCGAAGGTTTTCCATACAGGCCGATGAATTATACTATAATATCAAATAATTAAATAGGTAATTATCGCTTGTTTTAACTGTGAAAGAAAGCATCGTGAGTGTTTACTTACGATGCTTTCCTTGCATATCTGAGAGTTCTCCATAAAGTTTTCGAAGATGTATGCAGTCTACCAACCGGCATTAGGCCAGCGTAGTAGACTATGGCTTAACTCTTCTTACACTGAGAAGAGGCTCATGCCTAGCTGTAGGACAGTTTGTATACAGGGACTGATACTATTAAAATAACAAGTGCTCTATTCTTTTATATTAGGCGATTCTTAGTAGTAACGCAGAATCTGGAAATGTGCCTAGCTGCAAATGTCAATAAGCTAGCCCTTTGTAAGATTGCCTGTCCATTGAAGCGGAGCAAGGCTGCGGAGCGAATAAACAGAGAAATTAATATTAACCAAAAGGACTTTTTTTTAATTTTTTAATTTGCTCGTCAAAATAACCGCACTCCGCCTTATGGTAAGCAGTCGTGCGGTCTAAGAGCAGTGGCCTCCACATCGTCCTCATAGCAGCCGAGGCGATGTTGAGGTCTCTACTTTGACGGCCTGAGAAAGTGCTTTTTCACGCCCCGCTTAAAGGACCCAGGATTGAAGGAAGAAGGAAACACGTGCCTTGGCAGAAAATTCCAATCCTTGTCGTTCGGCAGAGGTATGAGGACCCAAATGGTACGCACTCTAGTCGAGTTACTGGAGCAGAGAAAAGGACACAGGATACCTTTTATCTAGGAAAAAGTACTTTTACTAACCTAACCTAACCTATATTTCCGCGAACGAAACCGCGGTCAAAATCTAGTACTATAAATGTGAATATAAGATTATTTGTTTATTACATTTTCACGCGTTATCTACACAACGGATTATCATGAACTTTGCATACAGGTTATGCATGCCTACGTGGCGCAGCGGTAGTGAATGCGACAGCTGTGCATGAGGTCTCCTCGGGTTCGTATCCCGGGTCAAGCCAATCAAAAACGAATTGGATATTTCTGTTAAGAAATCTCAATACGAGCCCGGAGTTAGGAAGTTGACGGTGTTCCACACCCTCGTGCCTCGGAAATCACGTAAAGCCGTTGCTCCTGCGCCTGATCTCTCACCCGTCGTGTCGGGTTACCGTTCCGTTGGATCATGAGGGTTAGGGAACAGAGAGTGCACTTGTGTTTGCGCACATACTTGTGCATTATAATATCTCCTGCACAGATGGCCAGTCTCCGTTAAGATTGGCTGCCGTGACGAAAATTCGGTCTGGAGGACATTATTATCATTGTATTGTACAGAAAAGGCTACCTTTCATCCAGGAGAAATTCTGTTCCCGAGGGATAGAAATTTACTGACAAAATCTAGAGTAAGGTGAGCGCAGCCGCGGGCAAACTCTAGTGATATTATAAAACTATTCTAAAGTTGGTGGTTTATATGTATATCTGCGGTTTACCAAAGAGTATGTATTTCGAAGGTGCACATTATCATCTCTTTCAATCTTATCTTTACATCTTAGTTTAAATTCCTTTCTTCTCGATTCGGTGAGTCATTCGTCCTTAACTTAATTCACAGCATTCAAGCTCAATTCTCTAACTGAAGTATACTATGAATTTATATTTACATTTATTTATTGCCACGTTCAGCTAAGTTAGGCCGTAGAACCAATGTAGAAGAACGGTGAGGAAACTTACGACCACTCTTTTTAATCACCATGTTGCAATGTTGTTTATCCTAACTAATATTAAAAATGGGAATGTAAGTCTGTTTGTTAGGAATGCTTTATTTTAAATTTTGCAAACACGTTGTCATTGGTACAGAAAAGGACATAGGCTAACTTTCATCCAGAGAATGTGCTGTCCCCGAGGGATAGAAAATTGACATAACCTACAACAAATACGCGGGCGAACCCGCAAGCAAAATCTAGTTATATAAGTTCGTTTTGTTACTATACAGACAATTACTATTGCCCACTGCTCTATGTGGCCCGTGGTGAAAAGTCCTTACCCTCAAAATATCGCTTTATTCATATTTAAATATAATTTGGCTTGTTAATCATCCCCAGATTTTCTAAAGTAAGAACTGCTATAAAAACATCAGAAAGAAGAAAGAAGTCATGTCTATTTCGAACAAACAAATAATTAAAAAAAAAAAGAAAAAAAAAATTATACATTATAAAACAAAAATGTGTATGTCCTCGCCGAAAAGGGTCACCACCTCAGCATTAGCAGGGCACCCAAATTGAGTGCACCAGTGCTGATTTTCAGTTGGTCACCAGATACAAGTGATGCACGGACGGAGGCAAATGCTTAACATTACAACAAAAATACAATAAATATGGTTCTGCTATATACATGCAAAAGGAAAACGTATAGGGCATATTAAATTATGTTTATAAATTAGGTACATTTTAAAAATATATTAGATTTTTTTTTTTTAATTTGCTTGTCGAAATGACCACACTCCGCCTGATGGTAAGCAGTCGTGTGGTCTAAGAGCAGTGGCCTCCACATCGTCCTCATAGCCGCAGCCGAGGCGATGTTGAGGTCTCTACTTTGACGGCCTGAGAAGATGCTTTTTCACGCCCCGCTTAAAGGACCCAGGATTGAAGGAAGAAGGAAACACGTGCCTTGGCAGAGAATTCCATGCCTTGATCGTTCGAAAACGAGAGGTAGAAATAAAATACGTCGATATCAAATAAATAAATATTAAGGGGGTAGGTACAAATAAAAAATATAAAAGTCATTGCATAATAGGCACTGATGACACAATATTATGCGCAGAGTGAAACGTAAACAAAGTGAACGACCTCAGCGTTGTGGCTATTTGTATTGTTTTGTTTGTTTATGTTTTGATATCCTTATTTTATACGTGAGACTATCTAATATAGCTAATTGTGGAGAATAACGGATAACTGAACGCTTACATAGTATAATGTGTGTTTTATTTTATGTTAACTTATTTAAATGGGTAAAACCAACACGCGAACATATTGTTACACATTATAGGCATTTATATACGGTATATGATTACAATTCTCTAATAGCCTTTGTCACGGTTTCACTCTCGTGATTTAAACAAAGCTTTGACAAATTTTACAAACCAGGCATTTACCAGGTTAAAGACAAAGTCAAAGTCAAAAATCATTCATTCATTTAGGTCACAAAGTAACACTTATAAACGTCAAAATATATAGGTTAGTGAGTTTACTAAGTTACTGAATGACGAAAAGTAAATGTAGTTTATGGATGTGATAGTCTCTAGTCCATAAACTACATTTATACGAAAAATCGTTCACATCTGCTGCTTCGTTGCTACATGAAAGAATAATCAACTAATAGATAGAAAAAAAAAGTAAAATAGTATATACCTATAATACCATATTCTTCCAGCGCCGTATGCCAAAGTGAAGACAAGTGTCAGAACTAGCAAAAACAAAAATGGGCTTCCATATTTGAAATATTGGCAATGTGCCCAATTGATATTATTAGGTCTCTCAACCTTAACCTTGAGGAAAATTAAATTATAAAACGTTATCTCTATATATATATATATATATATAGTCTCCCCGTGACCATGGTTGCTGAAAAGCAACCGAAACGTCGGGGAAAGTGTAAACTTAAATATAAATAGATTTAATAATTTAATTACCTTCACAATTACTAAAGTTTAATAGTAGTAGTATGTAGTGTAATAGTTTCTAAATTGTCAAATTCTAAAGTGTCAAATAAACAACGCGATAAAATCCGTATATAGTAGTTTAATTTCAATGAATAACATTCACGTAATACGACATAGCTCACGATCGCATCGAAATATAAGCACAAACTTATTATGTATCAATAAATAAGTCATTGTGCCCTTGCGAATGAAAGGTTGTGGGTTCAAATCCTAGCACCATTGCACTACCGAAGTGAATCTACATATATACTTCTAACGCAAACTAACTTCTAACACTAGCTTAGCTGAAGAGATTAACCAGAACTAATGGTCAAAATTCGACCAAAATTCCTAAGACTGCTACTTTGTTTCCTCTATTACATATAAATAAGGTTTGGTAACCATAGTTACAAAGAATTGTACGACGTCAGACGAACGATGTCGAAATACTACGAACGCATGGCTGTGTGCGTGTAGTGTTTTTTCATTAATTTAATGAATTTCTTATGCATATTTCATAAAAATATTAGGATTCGCCCCTCCTTCTCCATGTAAACTTTAACTGTGCCAAATTTCAAACTCCTCCATCGGCGCAATTTTCGTAAAAAGGGGTACAAAGTTTTTGCTTCACGTATTAATATATAGATACTAATAATGTATAACCCAAACTACTAGAAAACCTTATAAAAATAAAATATCTATACCATGAGTCAGACATAACACTAAGTGGAAATAACTTTACATCGGATTTCGTAATATAATTACATATATTACTCAATTCTTTTGAAAAAAGACAAACCTCTCACTAGCAAAATGTTAAGGAGATAGCTAGTACAACATCAATGTTTGTATATAATACAGAAAACGGAAAATATTCTTTTAAATAAAAATTCAAAGTATAACTAGCTGAGAGCGCGGTACGTTAGTCCTGAATCACCCTGGATTGCCAGGTGACGCAGATAAAAGTATTAAACGCTCATTAGACCCGCTGACCTGAATCTTTCCTACTATAAGACTGTGTCGTCACGTTTATGCCATCGGTATTTACACGTACGGGCGAGAACATATACACGTATTTGTCATTATACATATTTTAAATGCTCTTTAACTCTTATGAATGTTGTATGTCTACGAAGGAGGTATTATACTACAAACGTTTGTTGTTATGACCAACGTTTTCTTAGATATGAGTACACTCTCTACTCACTTGCTCTCTTAGTCTAAAGGGATGGCAATCTAAAAAGACCAAAGACAGTTTAGGGACAATACTACGGCTGCAGGATGAATGCGCGAGTGATCCCTGCGCCCCGGCCATAGATTGTGAGAGGGAATATCGTGGAAGGTTTAGTCAGTATTACCGGGATATCTCCTTCTTTTCCCGGGTGAGTCCGACATAACCCCTCCGCCCACCCCCGCGCAGGGCCATACGCCAATGCATCCCCAACGTTAAAAAAAGTGACTATACTACGGGCTAAAAGACCGCCAACTACCTGATTCTGAGCTGCAACTGATATTTTCTTGGCAGAAAAACCCAACAAATCATGAATAAGGTTTTTCGTAGACCCAACCGCGGATTAAAACCCAGAATCACATCATCCGTAGAGGTATACACAAGCTAATAGATCAACAAGGCAATCCTACACCCAAAGCGGCTCATCATAATTTTTGTGTCCTGAAAATCGTTAAGTAAATTATGAATACCCTGCCTTACTTTTATTCCTTTAGTAACATTCGAATGAATAATCACGATATTTCGTAATTCGAGTAATATAATAGTGTAGCGGAACTAAAAGCAATTCTCATGCATAAGGAAATAGGTTTGAAACCCGGACAGACCCGGACGGACCCCAACAGAGTGATGTGGAAGTCCAATGGAGAGGCTTTTGCTCAACAGTGGGACATTACAAAAACCTGATGGAAAAACCCCTAGGGATGAAGAGGTTGAATCCTGTGTTTTTACACCCGTCTTGTTTATGTATCTACTAAACTTTGCCCGCGACATCGCTCGCATAAATGTAGGTTATGTTAATTTTCTATCACTAGTGAACAATATTTTTTCTAAATAAAAGGAACCTTTATGTCCTTTTCTTTACCCCGGACAACGTGTATGCGAAATTTCATAATGATCAGTCGAGTATTTAAGGCGTGAAAGCGTAACAAACAAACAAACTCACATGCGCATTTATAATATTACTCGTTTTCCCCACGGTTTCACAAGCATAAGTCCCGTTCCCGTGAGAATATCGGGATAAAAGTAGCCTGTGTGCGAATCCAGGTCTCCAGCTATCTAAATACCAAGTTTCATCGCAATCGGTTTAGTAGTTTTTGCGTGAAAAAGAAACAAACATCTATACATACATACAAACTTTCGCTTTTATAATATTAAGTGATATTAATAAGGACTTAGAAAGTTAGGATGTCGAACACGTTTGGGAATAAATGTAGTCGTTATCTTAGTGAGTTTATTTAATATCTCAACGGTCCATCGCAGCCTTGGCCAAGCTTCGTATTTTTATAACTCTCTGTAATGATTTTATGACTAGTATTATCTTGTCTAAATAACAGTGATTTTATTATTGGTTTCAGTATATTAAGGCTATGACTCAATCGAGGCTGGGGTCTGCTGTGTTTTAATTCAGACGTGAAAATTCTATAAAAATAATTTACTTTCTTTTGGTTATGTTATTTATAATATTGACTAAGCATACAAACTTACACGCCGCCTAATAAAAACGATTTTCCTTGACAACTTGCAAAATTAGAGGTCTAAAATATAATATGACTGCCTTGGTAGCGCAGTGATAGTAAATGCTTCTTCTTCATCTTCCTCGTTCCCTCAATTCTGAGGATCGCGACCACAAATGATGTCCCTCCAATAAGAGCGGTTGAGAGCTGCGTAGACTGCTTACTGCAAGGTGCCGCCTACTGCGTTTTTTATAACGTCCAACCATCTTTTTGGTGTCCTACCTTTGGCGCGTTTTACGTTAACTTGACCCGATATTAAGAGTTTTTCTAGACAATGCTTAGGTGACCGAATGATATGTCAAAAGAAACTGAGGGCCCGCTCTTCGCAGATGGTTGCAAGCCGCTTTGTGATGTTGAGCTCTTGTAAAATAGATTCATTTGTCCTCATGGTGGTCCATGGTATCTGGAGTAGTCTCCGCCAATACCACATCTCAAAAGCATCGATCTTATTGCTGTCGCGAATTTTGGAGAACACGAGAGCTCGAATCAGTCGAATTTTAGTTTTGCGATGTATACATCGGTTCCTCCATATCTTCTTTAGGTTGGTCATTGCACTTTTAGCTATGCTACTTATACATTAATTCTTGGGTTCAATATATGTGTGCGGCAGTATTATGAGCGTTTTTTGTTATAAGTTCTCAATAGCAGCATAGAGACTGGAACAGTGCATGGTAGACGGCAATAAGTTAGGTCTCCTTTGTACAGCAGTTGTATTCACTACTAATGTACGACCAATCCTGACTGCCACAAAATATTTGGCTGGCTAATCAAATATAAAAAGTAAAATATTTAAAAAAGATCTATTTATTTTAAGCAAAACCACCGAAGATTTCGATCATTACCTCTCTCGTCTAGAATAAACAATAGGCATACTTTAGTCTAGATTGGAAGCCCGCCAAGATATTGAAAGCAAGAAGCCTAGAGTGTTATTAGAAAAAGTATTTCTTTTTTATTGATATATTCATTTTTCTATGTCACGTACAAATCAATTCTGTAAAAAGCGTTTTCTCTTTAACAATCGTATGATTATAAATCATACAATTGTTAAAGAAAAACGCTTTTTTATAGTACAGAGCAATATATTACAAAGAATTGTTTGAATATTTTATTCGATACCGTTTTATAAGGGCGCGGCGTTATCGGATAAAATTTAGTATCTGATCTTTCGGCAGTGAAAAGAAACGGTGAATTTATAGAGTTTTAACCAGGCAATTCCCTAGACGATTCGTTTTTTTAACCATTTCGCTGATTTGCTTACACGGATATATTATTAGATATGTCTATTTCACCCTCTGATGACGATGATTGTAGAAATATCAGCTTTGTTTATAACTGACTGACTGTTTATAGCAAACTGATCCACTGTTGGACTAGAGAATAAGAAGAATAAGGCTATTCATTTCCCTGGCCCAATGCGGGCTGGTGGAATTTATACCTCTTCGAGTATTTTGTGAAGATGTCTCAAATATACAGGTTGCGTCACAATGTTTTCCTTCACCGTTAAAGCTAGTGATAAAAAATTGTTTAAGACACTATTAATCCTACTAATATTATAAACTAAATCTCGCATCTCACTCGCATAGGTTAAATTAGTAACAACACTTTTTCCTGGATGAAAGGTACCTTATGTACTTTTATGTTCCCCTGACAATACGTATGCGCAATTTCATGATGATCGGTCAAGTAATTAAGGCTTGAAAGTGTAACAAACAAAATCACATTCTATATTATATGCGAAGAACTTTTAACGATATGAAAATATTTACCCAATACGGTGGCCCAGCGTAGATTGATACACTTTATACCTCTTCGAGAATACTATGGAGAACTCTCAGCTGATACGCAGGTTTCGTTATAATGTTTTCTTCACCGTTAAAATGAGTGATAAATAATTAATAGCTACATTACTTAGAAAATCAGAAAATATATTTGTGCTTTGAGAATGAACTCTTGATCAATGTGTTATATTCCGACGGTCTCCCCAGTAGGCTGTTTTGTATTAAGTATTATACAGTCCACAAAGTCTTTTTATACAGACAAGTAAGTGTTTAAAATAATGCAAATCAGCTTCCATAATGTTATTCATATACCACTTGTGTAGCACGTACCACCATGCACCCTTAGGCGCCTTCTATCTCTCGTACGTCAGAAATTTAAAACTAATTACCAGCTTACGCTTTCCTTTTCTAAACCTTTTCTTAAAGAGAACAATGCATCTCTTAAGACCATTAAGGTAAGGACTATCACTTTCTTTATGTCAGGGATCGAACGGTGGCCTTTGGCGTAAAGCTGCAGTGTGAGTGAAATAATCTACGTATATCATGCCTATTTCACCAAAGGGTTAGGCTGAGGTGTTATGTACTACACCAACATTTCAAGAACTATAATTAAGATCCCACGTAAAAGAGGGTGAGCTTATTGCCGGCTATCTGGCACAGTTACAGACGACGTGTTGCAATCCATCATGTTTCATAGAAGAAATACAATAGGCCGTTTCAGTAATCTATAAGTAATACAAGATCCCAGGGCCGCCAGACTAACGACATTGTAGCAAAGCTATTTTGCTATAAATGTGTAAAACGTATAATATTGCCCTATATTTACACATATGTTACACAATGCAATCAAACTACTTTATACGAAGAAAGGGTCTATGTGACCACGATGGTTGAAAGGCAACCAAAATGTCGGTGAAAGTATAAATTTAAATATTTTAAAAGTGGTGTGTGTCGAGGAACAGAGTCCAACACAAAGGGAGGATCCTCTGACCAGGCTGGTTGATCGTGCCTGGCGGGCCGCGGCCCGACGACTAATGTCGGGAGCTTGTATATATACTTAGTCGCTGTAAAAACTCCACTTGTGCGATGCAGAATAATATGACGTCATGTAAAGCGCGATTGTATCGCCATCTGTTAAATGTAGGCGGAACTTCTTCGTATTTGCGGAATCGCCACAGTGTGTTAATAAGTATCAGTAAAATCTTACAAAATAAAAAGAAACTACATTTAATATATAAGTAAAAAAATTATGTTTATTATTGGCTTCTTTTATACAGCCTCGATTTGCAGCGGTAAAGAAAGCGACCGAGCGGTCTTGACATCGATTTTTGGATCAGGCAAAGTATTATTAGGATTAAGTATTATCCAGAAATTCTCAACGAAATCTTGAATTATGCCCAGTTATAGACCTGTTACCTGGTACCTAAAGATACAGCTACAAAACGTAACACAACTCTGCCCATCCTTCCGTGGATAAAAACGCAAAATTAAAAAAAAATACAATAAAATAAAAACGTTTATTTCAATTAATAAAATAATAAAAAATTATATATGTACCTTCTCTACATGAAGCAAACAAAATCAGTTAATTACAACAGTATTCCATAAATAGCTTCGCTAAAGTAACAAGACATGCCGTAATTATGATGAATACACGTAATTAAGTAACGTTATGACGTCATAACAGCTTCCTATAGCAGGTATTTTATGATACCGTATATGTATGAGGTGCTCTTTTAATGTTGATGTTAGTAATAAGGTAACAAGAGAGAATAGATTATGGGCAAAGGTTGGTAACGCCGGCGGCGTATTCGGTTGGCTTGTCAGCGGCATGGTACGAAATGTTTAACTTTTGCCTACATGCATTGCTCCCGGCTTGTATATAGGAAGTGACTTTTAAAGGTTACCGTAAAGATCATCCGAAAAGATTCGTGTAGAGACGTACATTTTATTATAAGTATTAAATCCTGCATTTAGTTCCGGGATCGAGTAATAATGTTATAGGCCAGTTGTATTTTAATTGCGGATTTTAGTGATAAATTATTGTCTTTTCTGTAGCATAAAATTTAAATTTTTCACATTAGTCCCAAGGGATGAGTTTGTGTAAAACTTGGGCCCAATACATAATCTAATTTTAAAATTTAATCAAATATACCAGATTTTCTTTGTCTATTGATTGAAGGCAAATTACTGAGAGGCAGATCTTTATTTACAATTAAATGTTTATTTATTTATTTTCTTGATCTGACATTAACTGATTTGAGCGACGGAGAAGGTACATGGAATTAGATACAATATATTTAACTCATGTGGGGTCTCAGTGCTCATTCACTATGAAACCCTCGACAGTACCGCGAAAGAATCAATAAAAATAATGGAACAGAAAAACTACTTGGCTATTTTGTGCAACTCTTTTTGTGCGTAGCGTTCTTTATTCTTACATTACTAATCAGATAAGTTTAAGTATCACGATGATCTTAAATCTGTCCACAATTTTCAGTACACCCATTAAATGTATGAATATTAACAACAACGTCGCGCTCAGAATTGCGGTTCACGATCCAATTCGGAATCAATATTTGGTACACATAATATGGTAGACCCAAGTCTTGGAGTTTTCCTATAAAAAGTTTGAATGTTTCTAAATCACATGACATCACATTTTGAGCTTTTCCAGTGAGAAAAGTAAAATATATACATATTTACTTCGTCTTTTCAGTGGTTGAGATATAAGAACCAAGAAACCGATATACAATTTTATACACTATTATACGTACAGTTAAAGAATGAATATAGTTGTTACAAATTGTGTGTTGACTCCAACACCTTTGCTAAGTTGTTATAGTAACTTGTATTAAAGGTGTTGGGAAAAAAATTGAGTTCTCCCAAGGGTCGAGCCCTTGGGAGAACTCTATGTTTTATTACATTTCTTTTTTTATTTATACATTAATGATAAAACAAAAAGAAACAAAGAAGCGTGTTAATCGAAAAATATTTAGATAAGTGTGTGTTTGTAATTTGGAAAACAAACATTTATTTTTACTTTATATGTCTTATTTTGTAACAAGCATGTGTGAGTGTGTATGCGTGTGTATATGTGTGTGCGCGTGTGTATGTGTGTGTGAATAGTGCGTGATTGGGCTTATACAGTAGTGAAAAGAGCGTCAAGTCTGTAATAATTTTTACGTGTCATTGTAGTTAATAGTCAGTAGCCAATTTTTTTATGTGTATTTTAGCGATGAATTCGGATGTGAGTAAAAACTTAGTATTTTATTAAGTTTATTATCGAGATGAGGTCCTTGGAAACACAGTAGTCTTTTTGTAGTGGTGTACCGACTACAATAGGGTTGACATGGTTTATCCTTACGTCTTTTGGTAAGTGTTTCATACGGTGTTTTTTGATGTCGCAGAAGTACTATATTTAAGATAAACAATTGTCTGACTGTTAGTACTTTACAATTTGTATACAGATCTGTAGTAGGGAAGAGAATGGGTCAAAAAGTGGCGACTTTCAGAACCACTCTTTGCGCTCGTTCGAGTTTTAACATGACCGTTTTGGGTGCCCTACCCCAAACGGAAACACAATAGCTTAATAGGGATTGACAGAGTACAAAGTATATAATCCTTATTATTAGAGATTCTGCGAGATGACGGATATTCTCGAAAACAAAGAGATCAATGTGAAAAGTTAAGCTTTAAAAAATCTAATTAAATCAATTCAAGGCCTAGAGGGCAAAAAAGAACAACACCGTCTAAAAATTTTTTTGCGGATACTTATGTAAAAAAACCAATTTCCAATGAAAATATAACCTGTCTGTATCACGTAAGATTACACCAAACATTTTACCAAATATAATATGTGAGACAGTAAAAGTTTCGGTAAAATAAACGTGGAACAAAAACAAAGGAGAGTTTTCCTCGGTGGTTAAAAGGGAAATTGAATGTGGTGGGTTATTTGTTTTTATTAAGGAAAATGAATTAGGTGTAATAAGAACGCCAGCAAAATCAATAATAAAAGTTTGAGGCCAGAGGAAGATTGTTTAGTACCGTTTAGTTCCAATACGGATCGGAACTGTGATTGATTTTTACGGGTGAACAATTCTGATTTTTGGATTAGAAGAGTTTTCTATCAATGGTAGAAAGGTTTCCTTTGAAAATGATATATGGCAGTATATTTTTACCTCGTATTTTTGCTGGACAGAGAAGAAAAGTAACGTGGAAATACTGAGCCTTGTTTAAGAAGACCATTTTGACGACAAGTGAAAACATAAGAGGAAATATATTTGGCCACCTTATAAGACATCAACTTAATAAACACATCATACAAGGAAAAGTGGAAGGAAATAGAGGAAGAAGCAGACCAAGAAGGGCATTGACTGAAAATCTGAACACCTTAACCAAAAATCGAGAAAGATGGCGCTTACTCCACTGACAAGAGCAAAGCTTTTAATTATAAAGGAAGAGATTCTTTAATATGTTTGATGTTAACTTTAAATGAATAAATTCTCTTTCCAGCTGAAATTGTCATGCTTGTAATGAGTTAAGTTTTGTTGCATATAAGCCGCTAGTCTACAGCGCGACGTAAGAGTAATGAAACTGGTTATTAATTAAAGTTATAAACTTGGTAACGCTAAGATGTACACGACTTTACCAAGTTTATTGAAAACTGTGACTCAAGAACATGTTGTTGTGTTCTATAGCTAGTCATTCGAAAATATGAATTATTACTTCTCAACTATATACATACTTTCCCGGATGGATTGGCAGAGGCCTATTCTGTCTGTCTTTAATCTTAAATCCAATATCTTCTAACGAAGCCAGAGTAGAATTTATATTTAACATTTTTTTAAGCATAGATATAACATAACACGAATATATATCCATATTTTCAAATGGACTAATTTGGGAATGCCTCGGTAGTGAACCGGTAGTAAATGTAACTGCTGAACATGAGGTCTCTGCTAACTGAAACGAAATCCGGAACTGTGCTCTATATACGGCGCGAGCTATTTTGTAAACTAAAAATCATAGCTGACGAAATTTGTTTGTGTGTAGTATACCTCTGCCTATCCATCGCATAATATATTCGAGATTTCTTACATTTAATTAAGATTCGTACTTATAATCTTTAAATTCTATTTAATGTTTAATTAATTTTTATTCACATTTATTTACTATTTATCAATAAAAATTACATTTTTAAATATATAATTGTAAAAAAAACACATTTAAAAATATAAAAATTATGGATGCCCACCGACATCGAGACAAGGTCCAAGCTGTCGGTGGTTAGGGGTCCAGAGAGAGGAATCTCCTCACTATGCGTGCCGTATCGAGGAGGACCGCCTTCTGCATCTGACCCTTGACCCAAGCACCTAACGCGAGCCTCCTAAGATGTTGGTCGAGGCTCTTGGCTATTAGACCGTTTACCGTAACGACTATCGGTACAATGATTGCCGAGTCCACATCCCACATATCGACAACCTCGTGTGCTAAGTCCAAGTATTTTAGTTCTTTTTCCTTCTCAGCTTTCACGAGGTTGCCATCATGAGGGATGGTAATATCGACAATAATTGCACGGCGCTCTGATCGATCTATTACCACAATATCAGGCTTGTTGGCAACAACAGTCCTGTCTGTGATAATAGATCGATCCCAATACAGTGTGATATGGTCCTTTTCGAGAACTGGTTCCGCTACATACCTGTAGTAAGGCACCTCGACCTCTACAAGTTTGTACTTCAGAGCAAGTTGCTGATGGATAATTCTGGCTACTTGGTTATGTCTGTGCAAGTACTCGCCGTTAGCAAGACGAGAACAACCGGAAACTATATGCCTGAGGGATTCACCGGGTTGGTGGCACGCCCGACATATGTCAATCGTACCATCCCTCAGGATGTATTTCCGGTAGTTATTCGTCTTGATAACTTCGTCCATAATTGCACAGACAAACCCTTCGGTTTCCCCAAAGAGGTCACCGAAGCGTAGCCAGTTCACGGAGGCGAGAAGGTCTACATCAGGTCCACATAGGGCCTTGTAGAACCTACCGTGAAGCTCCTTGCTCTGCCATACACTCTTGCGGTCGTCAATGCTCAGTACTACAGGGATGCGCCAGTTCTCTTTAGCCAGATTAAGCGGGGTGAGTCCGTTATCCACTGCGACAACATCACGATGCATATCCACGTTCGTTTGAAGGAAATATTCTCTAAGGTTGCACACCTCACGGTTATGGAGGGTTTTGGCATTAAGAAAACCTCGACCCCCACATTTCCGCAGGATGTACAACCTCATCACAGACGAACGAGGATGATGCATTCGGTATGCCGTCAACAGTGTACGGACCTTCCTGTCCAGGGCATCTAACTCAGTCTGAGTCCACTTAAGTATGCCAAAGGAGTATAAAAGAAGCGGCATGACCCAACCGTTAAAAGCGCGCACCTTGTTGCCGCCTGATAAAAGACTGTTAAGTACTTTTCTCAGGCGACCAAAGAAGCGCTCCTTCAACGATTGTTTCATGTCCGCTTCATTTATACCTAAGGCTTGTGACATACCCAAGTATTTGTAGGTATCAGTAATGAGAAGCGATCTTAGGTTAATGGAATCTGAAAGTTCAATGCTCTCAGATTCCACCATCCTTCCTTGCTTTACATGCATGACTGCACATTTATCCACACCAAACTCCATGTTGATAGATTTACTAAAGCAATCAGTTACTCTTAGTAAGTCTATCAAATGTGAATCAGTGCGGGCAAACAGCTTTAAATCATCCATGTATAGCAAGTGTGATACGACCTGACCGCCTCTCTTTAACCTGTAACCTAGCCCTGAACCCTCTAGTAATGTACTGAGAGGGTTCAACGCTAGGCAAAACCAAAGAGGACTCAGACTGTCACCCTGAAATATACCTCGCTTAATCTGTATTAGGTCGCTGGTCGCCTGGGTCTGTCGACACCCTGGATAGTAAAGAGCCGTTTTCCATTGCCCCATACACAACTTCAAGAAGGTGCATAGAGTTGTATTTACTTTATACAGCTCCAGCACCCTCAAGAGCCATGTATGCGGCACTGAATCGAACGCTTTCTTGTAATCTATCCAACATGTCGTCAGACTCCTGCGATTACGGCGAACCTGTTGGCTAATGGCCATATCAATGAGGAGGAGTTCCTTCGTACCACGAGCCCCCTTCCTACAACCATTCTGAGATGCCGACATAATAGAATTGATTTCAATATGTTTCGAAATTTTGGCTCTCAGAATAGAAGGAAGAAGCTTATAGACCGATGGTAAACAAGTGATCGGTCTATAATTTCCAGGCTCGTGAGTACTACCTGCTTTGTGGAGCAGGTGCGTAACTCCTGTGGTCATAAAATCTGGCAACGACCCAGATTCTACGGATGATTGAAACTGCGATGCCAAGCAAGCATGCGAACTACGTAGCCACTTCAGCCAGAAGTTATGCAGCCCGTCCGGACCTGGAGACTTCCAATTTGATAACGAACGGACTGCACTGGTAACATCCTGGTCTTTAATGACTACGTCTTCCATCTCTGGAATTCGTTCAGTCGCTCGCTCGACATCACGGATCCAATCGCCCTCTGTGTGGCCCATGGGCACCGACCAGATGCCACGCCAAAAGGCGTTTGTGGTATCAGCATCCGGCAGCCGCCCACCAATCACACATTGATCCGGTCGTTCCCAGATTCTATAAACACATCTCTGGTCTCTTTGAAATGTGCAATTCACGGTATACCGGTCCACGCGTTTTTTGTATCTGCGCAAACGGTTTGCCCACGTATAAACTTTCTGCTTCAGGAAGTCAATGCGCTCTGTGACCCGTGATGTGTAGTCTTGTGGGCTGATGTCAGTTCCCAAGAAAGCTCGGCTCACAAAGCGCATCACTCTAGGGCGAGTATTGCCCTCCCTGAAGCAGATTAGTTTACCAATAAGTGCCCTTGTCTTAGCGATACGACGCTCAATCCTGCATTGCCATGCCGGAGCAGCATTTCGCCATACAGCAGTGCCGTTCAGAGGGAACTTGACGCCTGCTGTACGACATGCCGCTACAGCAGCACAATACAGGATTGAATTAAAATTAATTTTTATTATTATTACTAATTTTTAATTTTTACTTTTTTGTTTATTCAATGGTAATGCATCCTAATTTTATTATTAATTTATATTTTTATTTTCACATCAATTTTGTTGAATACTATTATTCAATGACTTTCACTGCATTGTAAAACAAATACTAAGAAATATCCTAGTTCTGACCGGAAGGTGCTGACGACTGTAACACAATTTAATATTAGCATGGTCGTCAACGGCAACCTCTTGACTAATGTATCATTGTTCGGTTTTATTTAGAATCAGTTTAAGAGAAATTTGTAATACTATTAATTGTTGAATAAAATATGAAATTGCGCGTACAGTATAACAATGCTTTCAGGATGCTTGTGGGGCTGCCGCGATCTTGTAGCGCATCAGGCATGTTTGCCAACGCGAGGGTTGACGACTTCTATGCCATAATCCGGAAGCGATGCGCCAGCTCCCACAGCATGCTGAGAGCATTGACAAACCGGTGGGACTGTCAGATGCTCGGCCGATGGGTGAGACTGCACACTCAATTAGGAAATAGATAGATAATATTGTTTGTTATGTCTGTCTGAGTGTACCGTGATTTGTGTTTATTTGTGTTTTATTGTCATTTGTATTTATTGTATGTATGTTTACTAACAATAGTTAATAAGTTGCTTTTTTAAAAATAATCCTATGGACTTAACAGTCTGCAAATAAATGAATAATAATAATAATAATTAATGGTCTAATAGCCAAGAGCCTCCATCACCATCTAAAGAGGCTCGCGTTGGGTGCTTGGATCAAGGGTTTGATGCAGAAGGCAGTGCTTTTAGATACAGCACGCATTGTGAGGAGGTTCTATCTCTGGAATCCTAACCACCGGCAGCTTGGACCCTGTTCCCGATGCCGGTGGGGTACCATATATTTTATATTTTTAAATGTATTTTTATAGATATATGTATATTTAAAAATGAAAAATATATTGAAAATATTTAAATAAAGAGAATAATAATAATTATACTTAGTCTTACTTACTTAATGAATGATTCATCAAAGATCATTGAGAAAGTCCTAATTATTCAGATTGGACTAGTAAAGTTCTAAACTTAATAGGGACTGCTAATTAATTATTTCTAGCTACATTCAGTAACGAATTAGTCTTCAGCGAAGTTCAAGTTGTTACTTAGTGTTAGAGAACTTTTAAGTAGATATTTACGAGCATAGTCACTTGACAAGGAAGTTGAATGGGCTTTGAGTGGAATATAAACGACTGTCCTAAATTGAGTGCCGGGATAGTCTAGAGACGAAAGTGTGACTAATTTTAGTAAAACTTCGGTATGGATTACTAGATCTAGCAAAGAATTATTTAATGAATCAACATCGAGCCAAGTTTATCTTGTTTTTAGTTAACATAGTGCTACAAAAAATATGCTTAGGGTTTCAGTTTTAGGATAAACTTGGAAATAAGGCTAATAATAATAATTTGATAATTAGGTATTTATTAATTGATTATAGTGGTAAAACATGAATATTATGCAATTCGTCAAATAACCAAAGTTACCGACATAGCTCACAGAACAAGCAAGCTGATGTGGCAATTGGTTATATTGAATTGGCAATACTTGATTCATATGATGATACATTGCGTCCCTTAGCGTTTTCTATCGCCTCTATCATGGCGAATGCTCCGTAGAGTTATTTGACCTCATCGCACCTTCCCCCTTCCTTTTGAGAACCACACGTACCGGTCTTCGTAATCACCGATTGACGGTTAGCACAATCCCGTCTCGCGCCAAAAGGTTCAGCAATTCCTTTTTATGCCGTACTATACAACTTTGGAACAGTCTTCCGGCTCATGTGTTCCCTCCCTTCTATGACATTGGGTCCTTCAAACGTAGTGTGAAGAAGCATCTGGTCAGCCCGGCTTGACACTGACGACGACTAGAAGACATCTATCTTCTCCTCTTCGTCACTATCTCTGGACTGTAATTGGGCTTTCCATCAGGTCCGTTACAATCACTTTGCCGAGTCAAGATAAAAAAATAAAAAATATAGTGTCAGGCGCAATACGTGTCAAAGCATATTTTGTGTTTGAAATGGAATACTCTGAGTTCAAGTACATTCTGATCGATAGGTATCGTCAATGCAACTGTTGGAATAGGCAACCCGAGGGTGCTGGTGAATTTCTCTCTTCACAATTATTTTATTACTACAAGTACGATTCATTCACTATAAGCATATTCCTCAAGATCAAATATCTATTTTTTTTATATCTTTATTAAACTCATTTATACGGATTTTATCGCGTTTTTATTTAACACTGTATTGCATAATTTTGAAACTGTTACACTACTATTACTATAGAATCTTACAAATTTTTAAGCTAATAAAATTATTATATTTAGGTTTACACTTTCCCCGACGTTTCGGTTGCTTTTCAGCAGCCATGGTCACGGGGATTTTTTATATCTGTCTAGCAGTTATGAAACTGCCAGCCAAATTAAAAAGGATTGATGCGCATCCAAACAAACAAACGAAATATTTTGATAATTATAATATTGAAATAGATTACATGTCGACGAAATAATAAATTTAGCTACATTTTACGTATAGAAAATTCTACAAAACTTATTATTCAGTGCTTTGTAAAAGTTTCACGGTAAAGGAAAAGTTACAACAAAAGCTTTACACGTTCTACTTTTAATAGAAATAGATTTTTAAATAGTAGAATGTGTTAGCCAAACTTTATATATTATGTAACAGTTTATTAGAAAGTTTTAAACTGAACATAACAATTTGTCTGTGAAATTCGACTATAAAATGAGGCTGCTTGAATATAATTAATCAATGTCCTTCAGACCGAATTTCTGCCACGGCTGCCAATCTTAACAGAGACTAGCCATCTGCGCTGGAGATATTATAGTGCACTAGTATGTGCGCAAACACAAGCGCACTCTCTGTTGCCTAACTCTCATAAACCAATGGGACGGTAATCTGACACGACCGGAAAGGGATCAGGAGCAGGACCTACGGATTTACGTGCTTTCCGAGTCACGGGAGTGTGTGACACAGTCAAGCGTCCAACTCCAAATCAAATCAAATCAAATCAGTTTATTTGCAATATAGGTATAAAATGTTCTTATTATACAAAATGAAGTACCTCTACATTTTGCCATACAAGGCGTGCAAATATTCAATAAATAATAATATAATAATAAAAATGTCAAAGTAAATTAAATTAAATCAAAATTCCAAACCATAATGTCAAAGTAAATTGTCAAACAATGTCTTATGTTAATAAATCCATCGATGCATAGCAATTATGTTACGATATGATCAGCTTTCAAAATTACTCACATAAATTGTATCTAATAAATAATCATTAATTGTATAATAGCATTTGGTAATCAAGAATTTTTAACACATTTTTTAAATTGAGTTGTACTTAATTTTTTTATGTCATCTGGTAATTTATTATAAATTTTTTGTGCCATGCAAAGAAAACTTTTATTTAATAGAGCTGTTGCACCAAATGTAACCTCTAGTTCTAACCTATTCTTATCACGCAATTTCCTGTAATGACTTTTAAATGCAATGTTATAGAGAGCAGAGTTCTGCCTAACAAAGATGCTCACTTCATAAATATAAAGCGACGGCAGTGTTAACAATTTTAAGCCCTTAAAGTACGGTTGGCAACTTGTTGTCCTGTCTATATTACATATAGCTCTGATGCATCTTTTCTGGGCTATAAGAACAGCTTATTTCGAGACTGAATTTCCCCAGAATATTAAGCCATATCTCATAATGGATACGACATTGCCATGGTAGGCACTTAAAACAGCTTCTCGGTTGACTATTCTAGATAATTTATATAAAGCAAAGGCGGATTTATTCAATTTCTTACATATATCATCACAATGTGTTTTCCACGATAGATTATTGTCAATAAATATACCTAAAAATTTAGTTACGCTAACTGAATTTGCTACTTCACCTAGATGTGTAATATTAATGTCTTTGATATTGGCCTTCTGATGGAAATGCATAATATTTGTTTTTCCTAAGTTTATTTTTAAATTGTTACGGTTTAACCATTGTATTGTTGTATTTAATGTGTTACTTATTTCGGATTCATAGTTATTACGACCATCACATTTTATTATCACCGTGCTGTCATCGGCAAATAATACCATAGGATGTTCAACATGTCTTGGAAGGTCATTTATATAAATTAGGAAGAGCAATGGGCCTAAAATGCTCCCCTGTGGTATTCCATATTTACTGATTTTAGAATGAGACCTGTATTTCTGCTCTTTAGCGATTTTTGGACATATCACTCCGGGCTGGTACTGAGAATTTCTTGGTAGAAAACTCTGTATTTTAACTGTCTTACTGATCAACACGGGCCTGTTCTTATAAGAAAGGTTGGAATCAATTAAACTAGCCGAATGCAGATTAGCAATTTTTTTCTCATTGAAATTAAACAAATTTATACGGATTTTTTCACGACGTTTATTTTTTATAAAACACTGTATTTACATAATTTTGAAACTATAAACTACTATCGTTCAACACTTTTACTAGTTACTCTTTACTACTATTTAAGCTATTTAAATTTAAATACAATGTCACATTTTGAATAAATGTCGCTTCGTTTGGAATATCTAGATAAAATAAATTTGAGTTATAAATTATGAAATTACTCGTATTCTTGTTACTACCTCCTGGTAAGCTGGTAATGCTAGGAGTGGGTTCCATACGTCACTGTCGCTATATTTGTAAGTGATCATACAAAAATAGAATATAAGCTGCTGTAAGCATAACATTGATGTTTGTGACCGTATTGTTCTAAGTGAGTAACAAAAACGACATCGTGACGCGTTGCGTAAATATTAAAGTCGTAACTACGGTCAATGGAAGCTATAATGGCCGACGCTGTCGCATAAATCAACGTCGCTTTGTATGTCAATGGATGCATCACGTGACGTCGTAAGAGATAGCTTTCCGTCATGGTTTAGAATCCGCAATGAATAGTCTATGATTATACATTGCATGGAAATAATATGTTGCATAATTTATTTATTTATTTGGATCGCCACATACATATTTCTTACATCTAAATAATAATTTACAGACATGCCTTGTGCTCATTTACTTACAAGCAAAAATAAAGCTTTTACAGATAAATTAAATAAAGAGCTTTAAATACATTAACATAAAATTAAAAATAAATAGTTAATGAAACTCATGACCAGTTACTCATTATGATCTTATAGGTACCAAAATAACGTATTTCTTTAACTGGAGTTCTTTTTATAAAATTGACTCTGCTATAGGATATTCGGGTTCGAACCCACGTCACGCACCTCTGACTTTCGGAAGCTATATGACTTTTCGAAATTATGTGCGTATTGATTGACAATTATCGCCTGCTCTGTGCCTCGGAGAGCACGTTAAGCTGTCGGTCCCGGCTGCCATGAACATTTATGGCAGTCGTTACTGGGAAGTCAGTGCCCTATAATATCCTGACACTGGTATAACCTTAGGGTATAGTTAGCCTTTGGGTAGCGGAGGTCAGGTGGCTGCCACTATTTGCTTATCACCTTATCACACTATTTTTCCGTAAGGAATCGAATCCACCACACTTGGCGTATTGCCGTCTACTAAGAATTTCTTGGCAGAAACGCACAACAAACCATTTGCCTGACAAGGAAATCGAACTAAGATCCTAAGTTTAGCAGTCACATGCACTACCGCTGTGTCATATAGTCATTATTTCTTGGCGGTAATATCGCATTTGAGTCAAGCGCACGATACATGTGTCAGCATGTCTCAAACAAGTACCTAAACCAATGTTACCCTTTAGCAATATATCAAACGACCGTCACAGTTTGTCTACATCTTGATTTATGAATATTACAACTGCCTGTCTCTCTGATCCCGTGGCATAAGACTGCACTTGGTTTAGCGACTGATTACGATGATGATGATACTAGGTTTGAACACCCAGGTCTGGTACAGTGTAAATGAGTTTTTCAGTTAGGAAAATATTAGCAGCCAGCTGTATCTTAATATAATAAACAATAGACTCGCCTCTTATTACGTGTGACTAAGCAAGATAGTTGGCGAAACGACCCACATTTCACGAGCTATCTTCTTATCTCTTCGGGCACATATATGTAGGTGTGAGTTTTTATGGATAGCGAATTAATATATGTATATGTCGACGACGGTCATTAGTACGAAACGCGACACGAAAGTTAAGATATGGCAGCACTGTTGCGATGACGTCAACATGTAGCTCACTTTGTGTTACGACAGAGCCTACTTAAATGCAGGCGCGCCCTATATTCGATGGGATTTTTCTACCGTCGTCGAGTGCGGATCTCCTCGCTAGGAACTGTCATTTGTTTCGTGCAAGTCATTCGTGTTAATTTATTGCGAAGACAATGAAAGTGATTAGTGTGCATTTATTGTTTCACTTTGCTCGATCACCCTATTTTATGCCCGCATTATGTCAGTAAATGGTGTTACTGACGCACACTCTATATCGGACATATATATAGACTTACGCTTGTTTCCAGGATGATCGGCAAAGGTAACGGATTGTAACTACGATCCTGGCAGCTCTTACATTCTTAAGATACGTTCGTCCGTTTAACTTGCACCTGAACTATTACTTCCCTAGGAGGTCTCTAAATTGGTCAATGAAAATTCGCCTTAACCGTCCCCTTCTGACTGTCCAATGAAAAAGTAATAGGCAGAATAGACTAATAAATAAAAGTAATAAACATTTGCT
This sequence comes from Catocala nupta, assembly GCA_963675205.1. NCBI lineage: Eukaryota > Metazoa > Arthropoda > Insecta > Lepidoptera > Erebidae > Catocala > Catocala nupta. Next base: position 3,539,490 of record OY776097.1, read on the forward strand.
AAAAATCTAGTTCTGAAACGCAAGTAACACTATCTGGCAATAATTTACCAAACATTCGACTGGGTCTTCTTCTTTCAACTTTGGACACTCAAAAGGAGAAGACTCAGGCAAACGTTCGGTATAAGATAGCATAGTCAGAAAAAAAAGATCTACATATAAAAGTAATGATATTTGCAAAAAAACTAGCACTGAAACATTGGTAGTAACGCTTTCGGGGGAATAGTTTAGCTTAAACGAGGGAATCTCATAATCCCTTTAAAATAAAACCTGATGATCTTGTCGCAAGCTACGGCCAATCTCGGCAAATCTTTTCCTCTGATACAATTTTCTATTCCACTTAGTAATTTCGTACGACCAAGCCCTACTTGTTATGGAATTAAGGAAAATCTGTAGCAATTTTATTAGAGCACCGTATTGAAGAAGTGAGAACGATACGGGAAATATTTACGGTGCTATGCAATGCGAGAAGGTTTTATTTGTTTGGGGTTCGTATACTTTTTGAGTAACGAGTTATGTGTAGCATACCTCGTATTTTATAACTGGCCTTTTATTTTATTGAGCCAGCTTTTGCCTGTGATTTTGGGGACTATTGGGCAGTTGCAAGCGCGTTTATGTACATGAATTACACTATGTACCGTGTTTGCAGTTCTACATATCAGAGTCAGAAGGCTAAACTATAATACTGCATGTAAATCTGTTCATTACTTTGTTCAAGATATCAAAATTGATTGCAAAGGAATAGATTCTAGAAACATTTGTTCAGATGCGTCTACGATTGATTATTTATGAAGTTTATTTTTAAGGTAAAGATATCCTAATTGAAATCACATTACTGTGTAGATTAATTAATGAACTCTTAGAATATATTTCACTAGGTAAGTGTACCTCCTAAGTGGAATATTCCATTTATCAAATTGCTACTTTTGAGAAATTTGTATCGTAACAGTAGAACCCTTGTCTGAATCTGACTTGGAAATTAAACCCCGGACCTCGATATTGCATGTATACGTTCATAATCGTACGCCTATATTCCCGGAATCGTAGACAGAGGTAAATTACACGCTCAATTCACCAGCTGTACTTCTAAGGTCTTACGTAATAAGAGTAAAATTTCTATAGAACACAGTTTGAAATGTCGTGCTAAAGGAATTTTTGGAAGAAAAACTAAATACCACTTTGCACAACCCAGAAGTCCAAGTAAATAGAAAACCTCACACATAGCAGCCACAATACTCGTTATTGACCGTAAAAATATGCGCAAACATATATACGCACCAATGTCACGCGGACCGCTCGTACTCAGCGGCTGCGTTTGTGCGGGAGTGGTTGCACCCCTTTCTCGATTCCTCCTTCCAAGCGGTGGCCGGCCGATATATAAGCCGACCGCGCCCTGGTGCCAGCCTCTTCCGCTGTGCTGCCGTAACGAAATTAAGTGTTCCATATTGCTCTCCAGCTGGACCACGTAACGAGCTCTCTATAAGAACCACGCCCTGTTCTTTTGTTTATCATATAGTCGTTATTACTACCAAAAATTGTGTTATTTGGAATAAAGAACCTTGTAATTGCGAAGTATATTGTTTATACATATTACTGCACTATATTACTACCTGGTCAATCTAGGCCCTGAAACTAGATAGACTAACTATAACGTTACACCAATAAAGTACTAAATAACTCTTCATATAAACTGACACATATACAGGCAACTCACAGGCATGCTTGAGGTTTATTTACCCTTTGATAAATTAAAGCGATGCGCCGTAGCACTGTGACAGCCAGTGCAAGCCGCCTGAAACGTTAAGCTTTCAAAGTAAATACATAAAGCATACTCGCGTGAATTTCCGTGTGGTATTTAGTCTATTCTAGTGTATGCAAGTATGAGGTATTAGTTTAAGAGGTCATCTTGATAGTATGTGTTGCAAGTTTGATCGCTGTGTAAAGTAAAATTTGCGTGATATAAGATTATGTTTGTACCAAAGTCAAAATCAAAGTCAAAAAATTTTATTTCCATAATAATGTGTAAACAATTCTTGGACACGTCAATTCACTATTATATTAATAAAAAATAATAATCTATATATTAATACGTAAAGCAAAAACTTTGTACCCCTTTTTACGAAAATTGCGCGGACGGAGGAGTATGAAATTTGGCACAGCTAAAGTTTATATGAAGAAGAAGTGACGAATCCTAATATTTATATAAAATATGCATTAGAAATACATTAAATTAATGAAAAAACACTACACGCACACAACCATGCATTTGACACACGCAGTCAAAGCGCGTAACTATGGTTACATATATCAATTATAATGACATATATCAGCAATATCTCACAGGCAAATTTTGGTCGAATTTCGAGCACGTAAAAATAAATAGAAAGAAATAAAAATGTTGCATTGAAAAAAGCCTGTTCAAAGAGTAGAGCTTTCATAAGAAGAAGCAGGCAAGAAACTCATGGCCACTCTTTTCAATCGCCAAATGTTTATAACAATACAATTCAATGTTATATTATTTACCTTATATGAGCTGTTGTGTGTAGTTGTTACAGTACTTTAGTTCAATAAGATTTAAAAAGTAAAAACCGGTATATAGTCTCATGTCTATTTATAATTGAATATATAGCAAAAGGCTAATTATTATATTCATACTTCACCATATTTTGGCTAGCCTGTTGCTGCCTATCAGGCATACTTCCAGACTCTATGTTCCCACCAAGAGCTATCTAACAGATAGTCCTACTAACACTGCGTATCCCAGTAATAAAACCTAGGACCTCACGGTTGACAAACCTTTAAAACAATTTTACTTTGTTATCGTATATAAATGTAATTTGTCTCAGTTGGTTATATGATTCTTCAGTCTATCGCGATATTGGAATTAATCACTAGCGTAACCTATGGTGACGGCTTTTCAAAACCAATCTTACAAGAAATATTATATCAGACACTAGAACATTTTTATCTAAATCCTTTTGAAAGCGAACTTCATATTTCCAGACATCTTTTAATCTCGAGAAGCTTTAAAAGAATCGTATGAAATTAATCAAAGGAAGAATATCCCTAAATTATATTCCACAGCTGCGCTAAGTCTTTCGTTTAAAGCACTCTATCTATCAATAAAGCATTTTTTTTGCTCATGTACACGTTAATAAACCTTTTTTATGTTTAAAATTCGAATATTAATCATAACAAAAAGGTAAGGTAGTAGATCCTCGCTGGTTTCAGCATGAATGGGCCGGATCGACCGGGGTAGTGCTACCCCTCACAGAATACCGGCGTGAAGCAACGGTACCCGTACTATTGCGTTTCGTATCGGTGAGTGAGAGAGCCGGAGGCCCAGTTACCCGGATCCTTTTCCTATCCTTTCCTTTGTCCTTTCCCTCCTTCATTCCTTATTAAAGGGCTGGCAACGCACTTGTAACTCCTTTGGGGTTGCGGGTGTCCATGGGCGGCGGCAATCGCTTACCATCAGGCGATCCGTCTGCTCGTTTGCCAAATTATGCCATAAAAAAAAACAATATGACGAATAGACAAAATACCATAGCATAAAAATAAAAAAAAAATTGCGTTCTTTTTGTTTTTGAACAATGCTTCGATTAATTTTGGGATAATCAATTAAAACTATTATTTTAGGATCGTCTTATTCCTATATGGCGGCGGTTTTAATTATTTTCAATTTATTCTGTAATATATTCATTATATCTAAATTAAAAAATTAAATTGACAAAAACAGTAATATGCTATCTCCATGAATATATAAAATTTTATTTTATTTTATATTTTATACTTGATTACACCCGCGGCTTCGCTAGCGTAAATGTAATTCAAATCAAATGTCTGTCCCTTGATTACATTACTTTTTGCTAGATGAAAGTACCCTACATCCTTTTCTATATCCTGAAAAGGTGCAAACGAAATTTCATAATGATTGGTCGAGTAGACAAGGCGTGCAAACGTAACAAACAAACAAACAAACTCTCAATCTCATTTATGAGACGCTCATAACGAGTTGCACTCACTGATCGGTAAACGTTTAGCGAGGTTAAGCAACGTTGGGTGCGGTCAGTCTATAGATGGGCGACCGCTTAGTGGCATTTCATCTGAGCATCTGCGTGCTTCGGAGGGCACGTAAAAAGTCGGTTCCAGTTGTTGCCAAATTGACATCAGTCGTTAAGCCATGTCAGTGGCCTACGCCCGTAGGCTTGAACAACTCTTGACAACAGGTTGGCCACTAACCACACGAAAAAAAATCCTAACCCCAATGTAAATCAAATTCTTTCTTTGATTTGTGTTTTAATACTAGTTTGTAGGTACATACAGTAAGTATAATGCATATGACTATCTTATTTAAATCGTGGTGTACCTACATTTAACTCATCTCACCGACACCGAACTAAATCATATATAAGATAGGTTACAAAGACAAGCTAAGCTACATTCAATTCGCAGTAACTATACATATTATGCACACAAACAAGTTAAATCCACTATCATAAACAACAGGAACCCGTATCTATAAACTGAATAACATCCATAGATTTCACTTCAGTAAGAAAATAACAATAAAATATATTCGACTCAGATAATATCTTACGTACACTTCATCGTATTACCCCACAACTGAGTTGCACTCATAAAATAAACTGAAAACTCCAACCATTCGCATTTGTTTATGCGAAATATAAACAGGTAAAATATTGCTTACATAAATCGCTCCAAATAGAATACTTGTAACTTTATTTCTTGTTACTCATAAAAGTCTTCGTCATCAAATAGTTTCTAGGTATCTTGTTAGTACTTTAGCTAGCGATCGTATTTTCCAATTTTTGCTGTCGGATGTAGATGAGCTATCAGCAAATGTTGACTTAACCTGTCAATTATTAGAAAGCCAGACATAATTAAAACTGAGTCTGACCGCCAGTGTGCTGCTGCGACTTAATAGGTTAAATCTATATCTTTGAGATAGATTACGTACAGATGTTAATAATCAGTAACAAATTAATATATTTTTATTGCAGTGTTCCGAACCAGATAATACCCCATCTGCTGGAATGTCCAAAGTATCCGTACACCTGCACTGTTCATGACCTGGCCTGCAGTTAAAGCGATCGCCCATTGGGACCAAATAATATAGAAGTGTATCATCAACATACACAATAAAAAAGAAGGTGTGATATGATATATGTAATATATATCACACTACACAAATAAGGTATGATACACATAATGTGTTTATCACACCTTATTTTAAGCATTGACTTTAACATGTATGTATATCCAATAATAGATTGTCAGAGTTGCGTTCCAACCACATTTCGTCAGCAAGTTTTCTTGCACGTGAATGGGACGATTCTACTGTCAACAAGTGTACACAATGCTGAACTCTGCGCTACTACTATTAATGTTCCCGCAGGAAAACCAAATAATACTGCGACACAGGAATCTCATCTCAACTAGGAACGTTGGCTAAGGAGGAAGTCTAAAATTATGATAATGATAAAGAATCTTCAACAAAAACCAGATTACAATTATCTTGCCATAAATATTGTTACAAGGAACAATCTTTTATTCTTTTGCATAAAACATTTGTTACTGATGTCTGTTAGTTTATACATTAATATAATAACATTAAAAATATATGCAAGTCATTCAAAATGAACTCCGTTGGCTTTAATACAGACCTTTAAACGTTAAAACCAGTTATCAAAAGAAACACGCACTCTCTCCTTGGGGAAAATTCTTCACCGCCAATCTTATGGATTGTTTAAGGGACTCCAAATTATCATGGCGTTTAGAGCATGTCATACTCTCTAAAACTGACCATAAATCATAATCCAGCGAATTAAGATCGGGACTAGATGACGGCCGGTGTTCAGCTCTGATGAAATCCGAAACGTTCATTTCCAACGTTCATTACGTGGTCTTGCTGAAAGGGCCATTCTAGGTTATGGAACATGGTGTTTTTAAGATGCTTAACCACCTTGTACACAAACGTATATAAACATACTCACAATTCATTGAAAGATAGCTTATATTATGGAATATTTGAACAATATTCCGATGGATACGGCCTTAAATGTAAGAGTATTGAAACTTGTATCGCCAAAAATACCGTACTGTTATTGAATGCATATAAAACTACAGCGCAACCCTATTTCTAAACTCTCCTAGTCAGCACTTTTAATCACTCATAATAATTTTAGTCTCTAATTAAATCAGTTCGATTCCATCTTTCGTCGGTGACACTTGTAACCTAGTGAATAGTCAAAGTGAAATAAAGTGTCCTTCATAAGTAATTTCTTTCTTTTTAAAACTGTTTATTCAGAGTCTCATAACATTACGACAAATAAACAAAACATATCAAATACAGCATGGTGTGATTGATTGATAATAGTTGCAAGGCAATCAAACCATTAAATTGATACAGATAACATTATTGTTATCAATCTCATGCATTCTTAGTACGCTACAAATGCATGACACGATTACTGCAACACACCTTTTATATACTCTAAGGAGCAAGAAAATTCTCAATTTCCAGCTTTCCAGTGTAATCCCATAAAAGATGACGAGCCAATTGTTTTAATTACAAAACCAAATAATACTTGGATATGAAATGTGTTTAAAAATCCTTTAGATGGAACATAAACACAAGCGTATATTTTATATTTATACTAAAGCAGCAATGAGGCGGTCAATGAAATTTAAAACATTTAACATCGCTTTCATTACTGATTACTCATTCTAAATTGTTCTTTATTTACTGTGTAAGAAACATGCTATTTGGATGTTATCAAACTACAACCAACTATCAAGACTTCACTGCCGTCAATTACGGACATCTGCCCAGAAATTTGGCAGCGGCATGACAGCTGCCATTCCTTCGTGTTCCTTGACGTACTTATTCAAATACAATATCATATTGATTTTCAATACTCGGCAACTGTAACAATCTTCGAGACGGGTATTGTGACTAGATACATATCATTCCGATATTATTTGGTTAGAGTATTACAACGTATTGAATATGTTTATAACATTAGTTGCTCGTACTAGCGATGTGCGATTATCGATTTTATATTCCAACTAGAGACACGCCCCAGCTTCGCACGGGTAGTACAAAACCTTAACAAATTATAATAATGTCCTCCTGACCGAATTTCGGTCACGGCGGCCAATCTTAACGGAGAATGGCCATCGGCGCAGGAGATATTATAGTGCACAAGTGTGTGCGCAAACACAAGTGCACTCTCTGTTCCCTAACTCTCATGATCCGATGGGACGAATAATCCGACACGACCGGAGGGAGATCAGGCGCAGGACCGACGGCTTTACGTGCTTTCCGAAGCACGGGAGTGTCTAACACCGCCAACTTTCTAACTCCGGGCTCGTATTGAGATTTCTTAACAAAAAAACCCAATAACTTTTTGTTGGCCCGACCCAGGATTCAAACCCGAGACCTCATGCACAGCAGTCGCATTCACTACCGCTGCACCATATTCATGAATTACTTTGTCTATTGGTGACAGCCGCATGACAATTCGTCGAGTAGTTTCTGAGTTTAACGCGAACAGACAGTAAGACAGACAGACGCAGCGGGGTCTTTGTTTTATAATATAGGTATGTAGTGATGTTTAAGTAATTTGATTACTCCGATTTTGTACGTGATTTTTAATGCATTTATGTACTTTTCGTAAAGTGTGCCCACGTTAACAATTAACTTAACTGTTAAATTTCAAACCTATGAAGTTATGTAAACAGCAACAAAATCATGTAAAATCTACAGTCTTTTACATGATTCGTATGAAACATCGAATAAATTGTTTGGTTGCGCTAATCTCAAGAACTACTAGTACGAATTGAAGAACTATTTTATTGTAGGATAGCCCATTTATTGAGGAAAGCTATAAGCTTTATAACATCACGCTACGACCAAAAGGAGCGGAGCATCAATGGAAAATGTTGCAAAATACGGGGGAAATTCTCTTACGTGACGCAGACGAATTTGCGCGGGTCAACTAGTTATAAATAAATCTAAATTATATCAATCATGATTATAAAAGACAAGCCAAGCCTGGTTATTGGTTTCTAATAGACAAATAATAAGAAAATTTAGGTACCAACAAATATCTTCTTGAGGCAAAAAGCTAAGAAGAGAGGGAGATGAGCCGAGGTCAAATCAGTATACTAAGCCATTAGAAAATGGAAAACTTGTTATTGTGTTACCAAACCGATGAATCGAATATTCAATTGTTATTTAAACAAAAGAAAACAAGTGACAACGCATTAATCGATATTTAAATTCAAATTCGATTCATTCGATTTTTATGTACATCGGTAGATACATATTATAAAAACATATAAATGGATCTGTTCTCCAATCTAAACGTCTACAGTGAAGCATATACACAATAAGTATTTTGCTGCAGGTTTCATCTGGTTCACATTCCCGAGAGTGCTATTTATTTGCAACTTGTAATTATCTCAAATATTACGTAAGTAATTAATGAATTTCAATTAGCCTCTCCGTTTAAATTAAATATTCTGTACTTTTATGTAAAAATAAGCAGTCAGATCTTTTCAATTTTTATAATATTTATTGTAGAGTCACCATGCATACATAGAAATTAATCACCTCAAACGTCATGCAGTATACGTTTACAATAGGTTTTAGGTTTCATAGTACATATTACCACACCCTGGTATCGAATTCGAGACCTCATTCACAGCACATTCGTCACATTCTTATCACACTGTACGTTTTCCCTAGCAAATTCATATGAAAACAAAGCTTCAACACACTAAAAATACTCCAGATTTCCAAAAAGGAAAACACAAAAAAATCTATAAATACTGATCTAAAATACTAATACGCTTTTATTGCATTGTTCGCTAGCCAAAAATATTTTTATCACAAATAGATTCAGACTTTCTATGGTAAAACCTCTGTTCCATTTTGTTTCTTTTACTGACTAGCGATAAGTATCTGATACTATCCGTGTTTCCATTATCAGAACTTCACCGGAATTATCTTGATGAAACTGGCGAAAAGTTATACTACAGATGTCTTTGACGTCGCCTCTGGCAATTTTGGGAAGTGGTCTCTTTGTATAGCTGTTGCCTTGTCGACTAGGTAATATATTCTTCTTAAAGTACCTACTGCTTTTTGTATAACAAAAGTGTTTAAAGCGTGTAATTACGGCCATACGGAATAACTGATCGTAAGTCGTTATAGGCTACACGTATATGTTCACTTAATTGGGCTTCCACTGGCGCATTCTCATCATACAGAAAAATTAATAAGATAGCTATTATGTATGTACCTCCTGGTCTTTTACTTGCCTATCGAATAGCAGTAATCATGTTACGAACTCTTAACACTCATATTAATACATATCGCCATAAATGTGAAGATTTCTCTTCATTAATAGCATTACCAAACAATTGGCAACGATGTTCCGTCACCTTACATTTTTTTATTAAAAAGAGTACACGTATAAGGCCGGCGCTGATTGACATCACGGCACGGCGTAGCATTTTATTACTGATCAAGTTATATTTATTTTTATTTCAATGAGTTTAGAATTGATATTACTTTATTTCGATGCAATCATACCGCAGCACGCCGCGGCATGCCGCGTCATTATACCAAAGCGTCCTACGGGCTACCGAAACATGCCCAGCCTTGCCGTGCCATGCCACGACGTCAGTCAGCGCCGGCTCATAATATATATATATATAATTTTTTTTTTATTATCACTCGCGCTTTAGCAGTAATTCCTGTATTGCGAGGGACATCAAACAACGGACTCAAAGAACACGTAGACGTGGTTCAACTGTTTTTAGAACACACATTTTTTTATTTTACAATTGTCGACGTACTAGTCATGGCCAGGCTTCTAAAACCGCAACAATATCAGGGCATCAAAGTCAAGATTAAATTATAAATAATTCATTTAGGCCGCAAAGTAACACCTATGAACCTCCAAGTTTGGTTAGTAAGTTTACATGTAAGGCAAGTAGGTACTCTATAGCCTATGAGAAGATGCCTGCAAGAACCTGCTCTGCTGCTCTTTTAATCATTCAGTAGCCGAAATCCAGACACAATGAAAAAAGTATCCTCTGGCTCCCTGGAGCCAAGTGTCAACTAAATCTAAAAACTTACAAGAATTTCTTATTTATATTAATAGGATAGAGCAATACCGGTTCATAACTTTTAAACATTTACGTTGCATGACATATATACACATATGTATATATACGTAACTGGTGACCACGGCCGGTGTAACCTGGTCAAAACATCAAGTATAAAAAAAGATAAACATTATGCATGATGGCGTCAATACCCGTTACGTATTATTTATATAACTACTAACTAACAATTTTGGTTATTTATTATAGATCTAAAATATATTAAATCTATCAATTAAATAACATAACGGCACATTTAATTTCGCTTTGATACAAATGCAAAGGTATTTTGTGATCAGTCACGTGTCAGATGTGCTTGAACAAAATTTACATCATCAAACCCGTATCTAAAAACAATTCCATTTCAATCTAACAGTAACTAATATATAAACAACCTAATAAATAACAGCGTAGTTAATCACACTTTATACCATAATATGTACTGCAACAAATTGTCCGTGAAAATACTTCAACCAATTCAAAACAACCAAACAATTAATTTTATTTGTACACGGACCGCGGCGATGTCAGATCGCTGTTGTCAAATTAAATTATGTAAATAGGAGCGTATGCAATGTTCCGAAGTTACATTCATTTCAAGTTGTTTCAACGTCTATTATATTTATGGAAATGAGGCTGTAGAATGTAGCTAAAGAGATATATATGTAGAAAAATAAGTTAAAATGCAATCAAATATGTGATAAGTAATAATAATACCAGTCCTCTATTAAACTGTCTCACTGCTGGGCACGGGCCTCTTCTCAGTGTGAAAAGGGTTAGGCTATAGTCCACAACGCTGGCCCACTGCGGGTTGGCAGACTTCACATATCTTCGAGAACATTATGGAGAACTCTCAGACATGCACGATTTTCACGATGTTTTCATTCACCGTTAATGCAAGCGATTAACCATTTAATATGCATTTAACCCCGAAAAGTCAGAGACCCTAACCATTTTGAAGGTGTGTAGTGTAGGCCAACCTATTTATATTATAACTAGAATTTTCCTGCGGCTTGATTCGCGTTAAGGTAGAATGTGTCAATAAGATACCATCCTTCGGACACATTTCTTTTTAATGAAATGTACTCTATATCTATTTTTGAGGCGTTCGTAGCCCTGCACTCACTGATCGCTAAACAATTAGCGAAGTTAAGCAACGTTGGGTGCGGTCAGTTTATAGATGGGTGACAGCTTAGTGGTATTTCATCTAAGCGTCTCCGTACTTCGAAGGCAAGTAAAAAGTCGGTCCCGGTTGTTGCCAAATTGACAGCAGTCGTTAAGCCATGTCAGAGGCATACGGGCGGCTTAAACAACTCTTGACACCAGGCTCACCACTAAACACACGAAAAGACATCCTTTTCTATACCCTGACAACGTGTATGTGAAATTTCATGATGATCGGTCTAGTAGTTAAGGCGTGAAATCGTTACAAACAAACTCATTCGCATTTATAATATAAAGTTAGGATTGGGATAATGTATAACCACTGTACACACAGCGACGCATCAACCTAGACTGTTTTGACTTTGAACTATTAGAAGTTGAACGCTGCGAATCGTGCGAGAGAGTGCGTTATATTTTTGTTACGCTCCATCCTTGCCATTACATCGACACCACTATGCACTATCCCTCTCCGACAATTCTCTATTTTGTATGTAGCGTAGTTATGCGTATATAGGGTGTTTAACTTGATGTGTAGCCGTGTGTACTATATGCTAGGAGAAGACATTTTATACGACATTGAACGTAGACAGTTGTTCTCCATATTGTGGCAACTGCGCCAATGACGTGTTTTGACATTTAAAATTACTGCACGGATGACGTACCTACCTAGTCGTTTAAGTGGTAGCCCCGCCACTACCCTGAGATGTGGGTTCGATTCCCACACGGGACAAAAAATTGTGTGTTTCACAAATGGTTGTTCTGAGTCTGGGTGTTCTTTGTGTCTGTTGATTGACTGTTTGTAAAGTCCCCCGCGACACAAAAATTATTCGTAGTGCGCAGTTGTATTTTCAAGAGAAAAATATAAGTTAGATTTCACATAAAACCATTTAAAGGTTTTATATGAAAATTGGCTTACAGACCAATTTAAGGATTAACCCATAAGACGCTTTACATCCCTGTCTACGTTCAGGAGATTCACATTAATTATTTGTGCTTTTAATTACATCGAATACTGCCTCCCCTAATATCCAAGATTATCCACAAACCCATTATGGCATTCTGTTAACATTACCATCTACTATTTATAGTAACCTATACTCCAGGTCCATATAGATCTGTTTATAGATGAAATCAGAGTATATTACATAACCGTATCTACAAACATTTAATATAGTCTCACGCCAAAATTCGAAGGGTTAAGTAGAAGTACATAATTATATACCACCCATATTTCACCATATATGTTTTTATATATCACGTACCTAACGAGCCTATTGCCATCTACTGGGCACAATTTGTAAAAACATACTGGTACAAAGAATTTTTTGACAGAAAACCCATCAACACTTTGCTCAATCCGGGTCTCGAAACCGATCGTCAATAATTACATATTGTACGTAACGTTACTGTAACCAGATGATGGGCGAAACCGTATAAATAAATGTAAAAACATCAAAGCAATAACATTGATGAATGTTGCATTTAAAACAGGCAACAATATTTGTGCTATTGCGTTTAAATCCAAACTTCTCCCTAGCCTTTTTTATTCCCTGTTTATGTCGGCCTCGATGGCGTAGTGGTTAGTGTAACCGACTGTCACGCCTGAGGTCGCGGGTTCGATTCCCGCACAAGTCATTTGTGTGCATGAACATGGATGTTTGTCTTGGTCTGGGTGTTTCCATGTATAATATGTAAGTAGTTACAAAAAAAAAAGTATATATGTATGTTTATCCATTGTCTAGTACCCATAGCACAAGCTCTGCTTAGTTTGGGCTAGATGGTGTTGTGTGTATGTGGTAGAATATTATATTGTTATTCCCGAGTCACTTGGGGTCAGCTTTTCTGGTCTAACCGGATTTGACTGGATATCAGTTTTTACACGGAACGGCTGCCACCTGACCTCCGCAACCCGAAGGCTAACGATACCCTAAGGCTAGACCAATGTCAGGATATTATCGGGCACTGACTTCCCAATAACGAACGGCTTAACGTGCTCTCCGAGGCACGGAGCAGGCGATAATTGTCAATAAATACGAAAATAATTTCGAATAGTCATATAACTTCCAAAAGTCAGAGGTGCGCAACGTGGGTTCGAAGCCGAGACCCTCTGCATTGCAGTCTGTTGGTCTCCCCACTGAGCTATCGCTGCGTTTAAATCCAAACTAATATTATAAATTCGAATGTAAGTTTGTTTGTTTGTTACGCTTTCACGCCTAAACTACTTGATCGATCATCATGAAATTTCGTAACGCATTTTCAGAAGAACATAAAAAACATAGGTACCTTGCATCCAAAAAAAAAACCTCTTCCTAACCTAACCTAACCTTTACGCAATCAAAGCCATAGGCAAAATTTAGTATTGAATAAATTGAAATAGCGTTATTTCACACTATATGGCGCAATACCGAAAAATTAGTCATTTCCCAATTTATATACACGATCAAACGACGCAGTTAATTAAACAGCTTCATGACGCAATACCTGTGTTAATGTAAATAGCTGCAGCTGCAATTACGTTTCAAATTAATCTTTTCAAGTGGAAATACCTACCATTGCTAATTATCTGGTAACATTCGAATAAGCTGACTCGTCTAGTGAACGCCAGATTCCCTTAGGGAAGGTATTCCCTCTTTGCAGGTAATCAGCGTAAATAAAGACACCTGTAGCGGCTCCTGACGCTACAAATTTAACAAGGCGCGCTATTGTGTGTGCGCAGCGCAGCAGTCGTCTCCCCACACCTGCTCAGTTAGGTCGCGTAATTATGTAGTTTATTATTGTATATACAGGGTGTCCAAGAACCTGGCGTCCAACTGGATTCCCACGATGCCCCAAGTTCTAACAGTACTCAGAAAAATATTTTAAAAAATCCACCCCATGTACTTACAGAATTATACTGATTTCAAAAAAAAAGGGGAAATGAGCACCCTGTGACATACTTTTGAATGCTGTGACTGCTAATGCTGATAATTTCGATATTTCTTGGAGGTTTTGTAATCTAGGGTATTGCTGTGTCTAAATAGAATGTAAAAATAAAGTACTTATTGTACCATTTTAAAATAAAATATTATTTTAACTAAAGGTGATATGGAAAACTATTGAATTTCGCAACTTTGACCGACTGTAGTGTAAAAAAAATGTACCAAAATAGTATGGCAAGTGACGTCAAATTTTGACGCGTTTATTCCTCTTTTTAAAAAGGTATAATACTTACACATTAATTTGAAAAAAAAAATTTTGATAATATTTTTACTCAACAACCCAATTTTTACGAAGTGCCTACCTACTAACGGTAACTGTCGGACCCTTTCTTATCTTAGAAACTGTTATGTTACTACTATTATTTACTTCGGTTCCAAGAGTGAGCAAGAAGGAAATACACACAGGTAGATGGGTTCCCAGTAGAATAAAAGCAAAGAATGTTAGTTTAAAGATATTTTATTACAATAAATGTTCAAAATGTTGACCACCCGCGGCAATACAAGCTCTCACTCTCCTTAAAAAGGACCGCTTTATGTTTCGCGAGTAACTTTTTTGACGTATCACCTGCACTGCTTGTGTTATCTTCTCACGAAGGTCAGCGATGTCATTAATGGGCTTCGCATAAACGAGCTCCTTCATAGTTCCCCAGAAAAAAAAATCCAGCGGATTTAAGTCAGGTGAGCGGGCTGGCCACGGGATTGTTCCTGATCGCCCAATCCACCTGTTCGGGTATTGCTCGTCCAAAAACTCTCTAACGGATACGCGAAAATGTGCTGGACAGCCGTCGTGTTGGAACCACATATCTGGTGGGGTCTCTTCTAGTAAGTTTGGCAAATCATTTTGAAGAAAATTTAAATATGATTCGCCAGTCAAATTCTCGGGCATCTCAAATGGACCAATAATATTCCCACAGAGAATACCGGTCCACATGTTCACTTTGAACCGGTACTGGGATCTATCTTCTCGCATCAAGTGCGGATTTTCCACATGCCACTCGTGCAAGTTGTGTAGGTTCATGTAGCCATCCTTCTTAAATGTAGATTCATCTGACCACAAAATTTTGTCGATAAAGTTTTCGTCTTCTCGATGTTTTTGCAGGATTGTTTCACAAAACGCGACTCGGCTCGGATAGTCTCGAGGTAAAAGACTTTGCACTCGCTGTACGTGGTACGGATGATATTCTTCTTTTTGGAGAATACTGTGTGCTGTGCTCTTCGGTATCCCCGTATCAGCTTCTATTCCTCGCACAGAGATGCTTGGATTTGCCGACACCGCCTCTAAAACTTCATCGCGTATGAAGTCATTTACGGGTCGTCCTTCACCAGCTACTTGATTGGGGAACCGCCCGTCACATAGTGATCTGTGCACATTAATGAAAACTCGATGGTCGGGATATCGCGTAGCCCTCGGATACCTTTCTCTGTAAAGTCTCGCTGCAGCTCGTCCATTACCTCTACATTCTCCATAAATGTAGTGCATATTTGCGTATTCTTGCGGAGTGTAGGTCGCCATGGTAGCACACACAAAACACAAACTGTCCAAACACAGGCAAAGGTCGTCGTAAAGAGTTCGTTTCAAAGTCCAGAGCACAAAGAGTAATCGAGTCCAATAAACAAAGCTTTAAATCGTAGTACGTGATCAATGGTAACAATAAGAGAGAGGTGCGTAGTAACGGCAGGAGGCAGTGACGCGTACTGACCGTACTGTTATCCTAAATAGCACGATCCCAGATAGCGTCACTATCTATCTCACTCGCACCTCTAACCTTTTTCTCCCTCACTCTTACCTGAATAATGGGGTACCATAAAGAAGAACCAGCAAATCGCAAAGATAGTTTCTGTCTTGCTCCCTCCTGTTGTAATAACGAATCACTATGGTGAGATGCATGCACATACCGTCCCTTACGGTCTAACCTGTTTTTTGAGAGGCCTGTTGTTATTTTTATGAGCATACAACAGTAATTCTTTAGAGGTTAGATTCAATTCGTCGTAAATTTTTCTTTCTAAGAATTCTGTAAGACATCGTAAAAATTGGGTTGTTGAGTAAAAATATTATCAAAATTTTTTTTTTTCAAATTAATGTGTAAGTATTATACCTTTTTAAAAAGAGGAATAAACGCGTCAAAATTTGACGTCACTTGCCATACTATTTTGGTACATTTTTTTTACACTACAGTCGGTCAAAGTTGCGAAATTCAATAGTTTTCCATATCACCTTTAGTTAAAATAATATTTTATTTTAAAATGGTACAATAAGTACTTTATTTTTACATTCTATTTAGACACAGCAATACCCTAGATTACAAAACCTCCAAGAAATATCGAAATTATCAGCATTAGCAGTCACAGCATTCAAAAGTATGTCACAGGGTGCTCATTTCCCCTTTTTTTTTGAAATCAGTATAATTCTGTAAGTACATGGGGTGGATTTTTTAAAATATTTTTCTGAGTACTGTTAGAACTTGGGGCATCGTGGGAATCCAGTTGGACGCCAGGTTCTTGGACACCCTGTATATTATAAGTTTCTGGTACCAGTAAAGAAAGTATATATCAAAATGACCATCATTTTCTTCCACCTCACATCAAATACATCGCCCAACAACACCCGTACTGCTTTTCTCGCGCTGTGTAGTAGTTCCAGTCTACGGTAGAAGCCGACCGTCATGATTCTTTTCTCATTTTTTTCTTTTTAAAAAGCCAACTGTGTCGCTGGACCTTTACAAACATTCAAAAAACACCCAGAATCGGAACAATTATTTCTGGAAAACACCATTTTTGTCCTGTGTGCCAACGGTCGTATAAGCCGACTCGTCTAAGGAATGCCTGTTTCCCTTAGGGGAGGTAGTACTTCTTTGGGGGATACCAGCGTAACTCTTACTGGTTTTTTCGTGGTGTGTAGGAGTACCTACCAGTCCACGGTAAACGCTTATCTACGTCGTCACTTCTTTTCTTTCTTTCTTTTTAAAAAGCCAACTCCCGGATTAGGAATAGTGTGACGCGGGAAACTTTACAAACATTCAAACAAAGGACACAAAGAGCATCTCGGCACTATTTGTGGATCACAAATTTTAGTCTTGTTTGGGAATCGAACCCACAACACTCAGCGCGGCGGCAGTGGCGAGACGACCATTTAAACCACAACGCCATTTTTTTTTTTTTTTTTTTTTTTTTTTTTTTGCTCGTCAAAATGACCACACTCCGCCTGATGGTAAGCAGTCGTGTGGTCTAAGAGCAGTGGCCTCCACATCGTCCTCATAGCAGCCGAGGCGATGTTGAGGTCTCTACTTTGACGGCCTGAGAAGGTGCTTTTTCACGCCCCGCTTAAAGGACCCAGGATTGAAGGAAGAAGGAAACACGTGCCTTGGCAGAGAATTCCATGCCTTGATCGTTCGGCAGAGGTATGAGGACCCAAACTTGTTGGTACGCACTCTAGTCGACTCCACCGTGTAAGGATGGCATCTGAGCCCAGCACGCGTTGTTCTGGATAGGAAAGGGGAGGGCGGGATAAGGTGGAATAACTCTTCAGAGCACTCCCCGTGGTATATTCTGTAGAAACATGCCAAAGAGGCAATATCCCTACGGAGTTGCAGAGGTTCCAGTGAACTCGTGACCTCTGGATCTCCGATGATACGGACAGCCCGCCGCTGTAACCTGTCAAGAGCGAAAAAAGCCATCCACGCAGTTCATTTGTTTGGTGGTGCAAAATATCGTTGTGTTGTGAAAGTTGACATTTCTGTGTGCTTACTACATACTTGAAGAGGCACGACAAATAAAGTTTTAGACTTGCGATCGCAATCGAGACGTCGTAAGTTTTCACCAATCGTACTACTGATGTAAACCCAATTATAACACAAGCATTCCAACATAGCTGTATTAAATGCTTGTGTTATAAAGGTTCCTATACCTTAAAAAGAACTTGCTACTCAATGAACATGGTAGCCAGTATTACCACCAATGGGCACTCGTCATAAGCATCCCCTAATCCCTTACATCCTAGTCGTCGCGTTCCATGTTATGCATGGACTTATAGGCACATAACAATTATGTAACCTCAATATTTATACGTGCCCACGACTCCAATTAGTGTACTGAATCATTATCATCATTCCCGCACAAGTCAAACATTTGTGTGCATGAACATGGATGTTTGTCTTGGTCTGGTTGTTTCTATGTATAATATGTATGTATTTACAAAAAAAAAAAGTATATAAGTATGTTTATCCATTGTCTAGTACCCATAGTACAAGCTCTGCTTAGTTTGGGCTAGATGGTGTTGTTTGTATGTGATAGAATATTATTTATTTAATATTTTACTTTGTCATCTCTGTGTCTCTTACATACACAACTTAAATATTGTAATATAAATAACGATGAATTTAATAAATAAAGGCATTCTGAACACGCAATCGTAGTTTTCACTACAGACTGAAACCAATGCCCAGCAAACAACAAAACCAATAACATAAATTTTCCTATCGTACCTAATCGACTAACATAAAACTTTACAATATAGACCTTTTATAAAACCTTGTAAAACCATCAATGATGACTAAGCAAACAGTGCGAAAACAATCAGCACTAAAAATAAATTCTCCTTAGTCTCACCTATTGAATAAAAACAGCACAGCAGTAATAAAGTTTTACAATAGAACATAAATCAGTAACGAGCTCATTAATCACTTTTGCTACAATCTGAACAAACAAAATAAAAGATCATGCGGGAGTTTCTAGACTGCTAAGATTAGGCTTGCCTTTGCAAAAATTAGCGAAGCCTTCTTAGCCCGGCTAGACACGACGTGGGCTACAATATGCGTAACTTAGGACCGTTGCGCAGGTATGCATCGTGTAGACAATCGACATGGTCACCCATGCAAGTTACCTTATCTTGTGTGGGGGCCAGTCATTACAGACCGGCGACACTTCGACCTAGTGGGATCTTTTGTGTCGACTTCCCCAATAACGACTGCCATAGATGTTCATGGCAGCCGGGACCGACGGTTTAACGTGCTCTCCGAGGCACGGAGCAGGCGATAATTGCCAATCAATACGCACATAATTTCGAAAAGTCATATAACTTCCGAAAGTCACAGGTGCGCGACGTGGGTTCGAACCCGAGACCCTCTGCATTGCAGTCTGTTGGTCTCCCCACTGAGCTATCGCTGCTCTGCATGCAAGTTAACGTTTGACTGCTCGAATGGCGTACTGGTTTAAGAGATCGCCTCGCCACTGCCACGACGTCGAGTGTTGTGGGTTCGATCCCCACACAGGATAAAAATTTGTGTGATCCACAAATGGTTGTTCTGAGTCTATGTGTTCTTTGTGTCCGTTGATTCAATGTTTGTAAAGTCTCCCGCGACACAGGAGTTATTTCTAGTACGGGATTTGTCTTTACATTAAAAAAGAACTCATGCTTATAACTTATGTGAGTATCTGGCGTATGTGGCATACTCCAGCTACACGATTTGTCTACAAAAACCTTATGGTAAGAGCCAAAGAGATATTACTTGTAGAAGTAATTTATTCGGAGGTATTGTTGCTTTTTTGAAGCGAGATGCTACGTCCACACGTTCCAATCCACACAGATTTAAATACAATGCTTAATATAATTTTATTTTATTTTATTACTTACTTACAGCTAATTTAACATAACAGTGATCATTCTAGTATCCAGACAGCCAATTACAAGTTTTCACTTTAAGATGACATTCTAGAAGAAAAGTGTGAACAGTCTCGGTAGAGAATCAATAATAATAATAAACACAAAGACAGAATAAAAAAGAACAGTACAATATAAAAGAAATAGTGACCATATAACGGTCTGTTCTATTCATTTACTAGTACTACTGGTTTGTTTTTAACTGACCAAAGAAGTTGAGGCTTAAGCTATTCCTTGCCAACGACGCTTTAGTGGTAAAAACATCAAAATCGTGCTCCTTGCATAACTTGTTAAAATTGCGGCTCGCTCTCACGATATACGAATTTTGTCTGTAGTTAGTAGAGGCAGATGGTATATTAATTAGGGGGTTAAACCTTATGAATTTATGTGGGACATTCAAATAAAAATTTGATAATAAATGAGACAGTCAACTTCATTAGTCATCGTCTTTATTAATAGAACACAGTCAGCAATCTCGCGTCGATTTTTAAAGGCTGAATATGGAATTTTTTGCATAGGTCAAGATAGTTGTCCGAGTGATATGGAATCTGTTAATGGTAACATAGATATTTTATAAAGCGCCTCTCAATCATCTCAATACGATCTATGAATATAATAAGAGAATATAATGCTTGATAACGGGTCTTACTCGCGATAAAGTATTTCAAAGGTAATAAATACTTATTGTTTTCCCAACTTTTCGACCGACTTGCATCGATCGTGGTCACGGGTTGACTGATCGAAAAACAACAAAAAAACATTATGTATTAATTGCCTTTGAAATACTTTATCGCGAGTAAGACCCGTTATCTAGAATTATATTTTAAGTATATGTACAAATCGCGTTAGTCTTAAAACTTTTAAATCCAATGACTGGCAATTAAATTAATTCAAATTTCGGAAGTAGCAACGTCTGAACTCTTACAACCAAGCAAGCAATTACCAAATTAAGCTGTTGTTAACATTACGCCTTTAATATTGCAATCGATCCCAGAACTAAAATAAATGCGATACAATATCAGTGCAGACAAATACCGGCGATGATTGCTAATACATTACATTACTTTCCTTTTTTTAAAAAAAGATAACTCCCGCTCTATTTATAATTCCTGTGTCGCGGTGGACTTTACAAACATTTAAACAACGGACACAGAACATCCAGACTCGAAACAACCATTTATGGATCACACAAATTTTGTCTCATCATCTTGCCACAATGTACCTTATAATGGTCCAGAATGTGTAATGGAAAGAACAAAGACAGAATGTCAGGAATCAAATAAATTTTACTTTCCTCTTGTAATAGCTTAACGTACTATGAGGACTCGAAATTAGTGCTTTTGAAGTCATATTACAGTAATTATACTGTAATATGACTTCCAAAGCACTAATTTTGCGTAACCTGATTTATACCATTCGCTTCTAAATATAGACTCACTTAGCTAAATACGACCTTTTCAAATCTTTCGGTACTCCACAATTTCTAGTATGCAAGTGAAATACAATATTTTGCTGCCGTTCCCAAGCGCCGTGCAAATTAGATTTATCGCGTTTCCTGGTGGTCCGAATAAAATACAACTCTTCGAAGCTACTACGTTTTTGAAGATCTAGGTATATAGTGCAACAACTGTTGAAAAATATCGTACAAAATACAAATATATTTGACTACTGGTTAAACAAAATACTGTTTTGTGCAGATCACGTCAACAAGAGGTTAATGTTTCTCGCACAAAATATGTATGTGTGTTTATTTTTAACAGGTGCTGTAATCTAAAGGGTTTAATGAATATTAATATATGAGATATGATGATTAATGTGTACGGTGTAAAGTATATTTTTATCATTTACAATTGCACTTGTTTAGATATTATGGGCATAATATTACTGCCACATAATTATCGTGCTGGCTGGTCGCAAGAATAGTAGAATAGAATGAAAATTTTATTTTAGTTATCAACACGTATTTGGATCGTTCGCTATTAAATTAAATTATATTAAAATTTGTTTATTTCCACCAAACATAATAATTTTACAATTTCGCACAATGTAATATTTCAACTATACTCCATTTGGCGAGGCACCCCACCAAAGGTAAGTAATTCCGAAGCGTCTTCCTACCCAAAAACCTAGTTTAAAAATAAATTGCTGCTAAAGATCAATGCAAATATAACAATATCGATTACTAAATCAATTGAATCGTTAGTTGTAGTATGTCTCCTGGACACTAACCCGTGGTTTTGTGAGTGTTTGTTCTACTTCATAAGTTTTATGAGATCTGTGCGAGCGTGTGTCAGTAAGTATGAGCGTGTGCGTATACGTGTACGTGTGTGTGTGTGGGTGTGTGATTGTATTAGTTTATGTGTCATATGGCCTGTTGTTATTTTATTTATAGTAATTTATTTTCTCTATAGATATTAAGGCTTCTGTGTTGGCATAGTTTAAATTCAGTAAATAATTTCTAACAACATTTTTACATTCGCGTGTAGTTTTAGAATATATGTTTAACAAAGCGTTGAGTTTATTATAGAGATAATTTTCGAAAAAACATAGTAATTGTCGTCTGAAGAAAACAGTATGGTGTCTTATAGGTTCACATATCCTATTTCTTCTTCGGCCAAGTGCTGCCATAATTTGGTCATATGTTAGGGCTTTGGGTTTCCGGAGTGTGGTGTGCAAGACAAATAATTGTCTAACCGTCAGCACTTCACTATCTTTGTAGAGAGCTGCAGTGGGATAGATTTTAGGCTTTTTATAGAGTACCTTTAATAAAGATCGTTGTGCACGCTCAACAACTACTATTTTTGTCATGCACGCTCTTCCCCACGCCGGCACACAATAAGTTAAGACCGACCTAGCCAAAGCAAAGTAGACAGTCTTTAATTGGGAAAGTTTAAGGATGTTTCTTAGTTTTTTAAAGATTCATATTAACTTTCTTGTTTTTGCTGTTGATCTAGTTGCAAATACCATGACAAAGCTTGGTCAAGTTGGACACCCAAATATCTGACGTTATCAGTTCTTTCTAGCGGCAAACAGGAGCATGGTATAGAACAAATATTGTTAACTGTATGAACTTTGAGATTTATATCGTCACGAGCCGGCTGTGTAGATTTATTAATAGTGAAAGTTATATATTTAGATTTTTTACATTAAGAGTTAGAAGATTTTATTCAACCATTGAGTAATCTGCTGTAGACCTTTCTCAGCGTGATGCTGTGCCTCGGCCCAAGTCTCTCTCTGGAATAAAAGTGCTGTATCGTCTGCATACGCAAATATTTTGCCATTTGTAGGAATGTAATTTGAAAGTTCGTTTACATATATCAGGAAGAGACTCGGGCCCAGACACTTCTCTGGGGAATACCGCAAGTAATAGGAAGAGGACTACTGACATGATCACCTATCTTCACCATTTGTTTACGGTTTGTTAAGAAATCTTTAAAAATTTGAAGGGGCAAACCACTTACACCTACGACATCTAACTTTTCTAGTAACAGCTTAGTAGAGATTGTGTCGAATGCTTTGGCCAGGTCTAGGAAAATGCTAATACATTTTCGGCCATTATCCAAACGCCTTGACAAGTGATTTGTGAGTTGAATTACTGCATCCTCTGTGGATTTGTTAGACTGGAAGCCAAATTGTGAATCAGAGAGGATATTTTCTTGTAGTAAATATTTCTTTAGCCAATTGTTAATAAGCTTTTCAAGTAATTTGGACATAGCAGTCAGCACTGATATAGGGCGATAGCTTTCGACAGTCTCTATCACCGCTTTTATGAATGGGATGTATAATAGATTGCTTGAAGCTATCGGGGAATGTACCTTTATTAATGCAGAGGTTGAAAATGTGTGTTAATATGGGACTGATGCTAGTTTTGATGCGTTTTAAGAATGAGGTGGGGATGGCATCCCAGCCGGTAGCAGAACTGTTCTTGAGGTTAGCTTTTAGTTCTTCAACTTTAGCTATGTCTGTATCTAGTAGCACAAATGATTTGGAGTGGGGGAAACTTTTGATGTCGTAAGCTAAGTTATGATTATTAGAAGTGTGGTGGATATTGTCAATAAGTATCTGGCCCATTTCAGTGAAATATTGGTTTATAAAATTGATTGATTGTGAAGGGTCATTACCACTATTTAAGAGTTCTTCAGCAGGGTTTTTATTATTAGAGGTATTTGTTATTTTGCGTATAGTGTCCCATGTTTGCTTTGGATTTATACATTTATCAATTTCGGTACTTTCATATTTTTCCATTCAGAAGGTCATTACAAAAAATATATATATTATGAATTGTTGTTTTAGTGCCTTTAACTTTCAACTGTATTTTGTGCTTGTGCTGGTCTATACTCTCTAGTGCCTTCTGAACCTTGGTGTATGTGTCTAGATACCTGGACAATAAATATGCTGTAACCGTGAGTGGAGTCATTTTCATTTTATACACCCTAACGTAGACACATTCATTACCTACAAATGGAAGTGGCATGCCGCATATTTTTTTAAATATATAGTCATCGGCGGCAGCAATAATTACTGCAAATTTCGTACTGACGAATTATTATTGATTTATACCTACCTTGCAAGATAAGGCAGAGATGTACTAGGTACACCAATTTTTTTTCATACTACTTAAGTGGCAAACAAGCATACGGCCCACCTGATGCTAAGTGGTCACCGTAGCCTATGGACGCCTGTAACACCAGAGGCATTACTTGCGCGTTGCCCACCTTGTAAAAACCTTCTAACACCCTTTTAACATTTCACTATCTATATTTTAGAACCCACGTGATATGGGACAAGCTTATTGCCGTCACAAAATATATAATAGCGGGAAAATTATAATCGATGCCTCACATAGCCTGCGTATCCTTAAATATATATTTATATCGCCGACTAAGTTTCATCATCATCATCTCAGCGGAAAGACGTACATTGGTGGACATAGGCCTTCCCCAAGGTTTCCCACACGTTCTGGTCTACGGTGACCCGTATCCACCAGCTTCCGACTAAATTTAGGTCTTACGTAAATTCAAGGCAATAGCCGGCTACTGAAATGGCTTTATGTCACTGGCGTGTTGATATTAAAAAAAATTGGCGAACACCTCTTCGCTGTTTCTGTCAATAATTTTAAAACATTCTTAATTTATCAATTGTTACTAACTAGTAAATGTTTAATATATAGGTTAATAACATAGTTCGCTAGTTTGAAGGATGGCTATTTTTTTTAATTTCTATTTTCTCAGAGTTGATTGGATCTTTGGATCGATCTTTCCGAAATAAGCTATAAGATTACCCTAACTATATATATCCTTAAAACTAAGCCTATTTTGCTTAATGAAAATAAATGTACATTTCTAGTTAGGTCATTAGATACCTAAGTACTATAAATTTAAACGGACAGAATTTCGCGCGAAAAATTAATGGCCATACCTAGTTTCCAACATTACCGTTTTAGCTTCAAATGTGGAACAGGGCATCACTAATGGCCGTGTTCCTATTTTAAAATAATCAATAATTCAGTCTGGGTTGCCGGTAATAATTAAGTTACTTTAGGTTTATAGTAGTATAGTAAGTTATTGAGTGTAAGTGACATAGTTTGTAATTGTATTCTGTTAAGGCAGAAAATGCATGGGTGGCGTTGTAGTGTAAGAGGTCGCCTCGCCACTGCCAGTCAGTGGAGTGTTGTGAGTTTGATCTTCAAACGGGACAAAAATCGTGTAATCCTCAAATAGTTGTAGTTTAGATGTTTTTTATGTCTTTATATATTTTTAAAGTCTCCTAAATTATCCATAGTGCGGGAGCTGACTTTTAAAAACAATAAAGAGCTGTGTGTTCCAAAATATATACCAAAAATTTAAGTATGATAGTGAATTATATTGTTTAAAGTTGATATATTTCTTTTATTTTTGATTACAAATTAAGCTTTTAGCTATAAAGCTCTCGATAACAATACCAATTTATTATGGCTTTCTTCTTTTTTATCATGGGGTGATCCATTGACGCATACCTCTCCGCTGAAAAGAGAAGCGGAGAGGTTATGTCGAGCTCACCCAAGAAAAGATGAAACGTCCTGGGTACTACCGACTAAACCTACCACGGTGTACCAACTCACTGCCTTGAGTGGAGGGTAGGTCGCTGGAATTGAAATTTAAAATATTTTCAAGAAATGTAACTTTTACAGATCCACTATTTTCATGGTGAATTTTTATTTTAATGCGGTTCTCGTGTGAAATTGAATTAATTGTAACAATTGTCCAAGCTTCTACTATAGATATGTAAAAAATTAAATGTCAAAACTGACATGTAGTTCCGGTGTGACCATATTGAAAAACAAAGTTCTTGTTAAAAATCACTATGTATAAGACTACCGCAACTACAACATTTTTGCAAATAACTAACCTAGGTACTTCATAGATCAATCCATGTTTTATATTACACTATTGAAGAAAGTAGTGTTTACTTGTCCGCGGCGCTATGGTGACCTAAGAGTCCTAAGACACTACTTTCTGTTTAGAGTTTTATGGTACGGTAAATGTAGTTAAATAAAAAATGTAATTTGCGAGTAATTATGTAATATAATTAACACAAGATTTCAATAACTATTAACAAAAGTCACGTAAACTAAAATTATGCTAATTGAACAAAATATACTTGACTAATACTATAAATTAGTAAAATAAATGGTAAATGGTATAAATGGTTAATGGTTTTGGTTTGAGCACGCGGTGTCTCAACGAGAATCGATCGCGAACTGGTTAAAAGATTCAACTAAAACGCTAATGAGCATAATTGCTAGCGATGCATTTATGCGCATTAGCTGAGTGTTCGATTTTAACTCGAACATATTCCCGACAGCAAGATGAGATGCGTGAGGATGAGTGTGCATGATATGAAATATCATATATATTATATGCACTTATAAGTGCATACAAAAACAAACATATTAAAGACATAAAAAAAGTTAAAAAATACAATGTTTTATAATAAAAATATTAGAAGAAAAGATTATTATAACTATGGTAAGTAGCTGTCTCTAACGCATTACACAATGGTATCTTCAACATTCAATCCGTTATTATCAACACCCGTGTCCGTATTTTTGTTTGGTTTGATGGAACTATACTTAGCACTAGGCCAGCGTTTGGCATAAGAGTGTAAACAAATATCTGAGTCATCTTTCTCACATAAATCACCCGCACTAAGCACTACACTATTCAATGGTCCACTGTTTAACCTCGGCTTTGGCACTGTTGGTTCTTTCGGACATGTGCTCTCGCAACAACGTTGAGTTCTCTGAGGCGGCGGGGTCGCCGCAGATTCCTGTCGGCACCGACCCTCGCCGCGGCGCACGCCAGCAGGTTCGCGGCGCGCGCGACATTGACCGCTCCTCCACACGTACGCTACAACTGCGCACACTACGCTCGCTATCAATGCATATATGATAACGTAGTGATGAATATCATGAGGCGATATGATATTGACTTCCGTGTTTTCCATCTTTAATTCCCTTATGTGTTCTTCCAGACTGGTCATGGATGCGTTTAAGTTTTCCACTTCGCTAGATTGCCTTTCGTCGGGAAATGTTATGTTGACGATGTGATTTATTTGGTCAAATTCAGGCACATAAACGGTTGGAAGAAAATCGATTTGGTTTGACTCGTGACGTACTGAATATAATGAAAAGTCCTTGCCTTTGATTACACATTCTTGACTAATAGCAATGACCCCTGCTTGGCTCAGCTTACGTACGGTAACTTGATCGCCGCATATGATTTTTATTGTGTATGTATCACAACAAAAGTAAATGTGCTGCGCTGTTATGTGTAATTCTACCCAGTTATTGGCACAGGTGGATTGTTCAAATAAACATTTATTATTTACTAAGTCTAATTTACAGAAACCTTCATCATTTTTGAGATTTAAGATTGGTTGAAATTAAACTACTATATACGGATTTTATCGCGTTGTTTATTTATCACTGTATTACAAAATTTTGAAAATATTACTCTACTACTACTATTGATTTTATTTGACTAATTTATAAGCTAATAAAATTATTTAAACTATTAAATCTATTTTATTTTTGGTTTACACTTTCCCCGACGTTTCGGGTGCTTTTCAGCAGCCATGGTCACGGGGAGACTCTGAAAAAGAAAATCCGTATATAGTAGTTTAATTTCAATGAATAACATTCGCGTAAACAGAAGACAATATTATTTAAGATTGGTTTGAGCAATTGACACATGTACGTTGGTCCACGGTGCAAACATGTCGCTAGTTCGTTTATACTCATGCTGAAGTAAGAGTCTTTCCTGAGATTAACGGCAACATAATGCGATATTGGTATTATTCTGGTCATATTAATTTTTACTTGGTGTGGGACTGGTATCAGGTTGTAGAGCTGGAAGCTCTCTCTTGATATGAGCGGGAACGTAACTTCAATCAGGACATATTTCTTCATTGCTCTAGCCTTGACCTTCATCAATTTATAGATATATTGAAGATCAGTGTTTATATCACTGATTGGTAGTGTCAGTTCGCTAGGAATGTGGCCGTATATGGTTTGAAGCTCACGTTTAAGTTGAGTTGGCGTCAACAAATGAGTACTTATTTGGCCACGATAAATATCCGTAATTGTTTCAAGCAATGTATCTTGAAGTCGCCTTAAACTGTGCAACAAGTTGTTACCAGCTATTGCCGTTAGAGTAAAGTCTTGGATATAAGTTATATTTTGAACTTAGCGCCTGAGGGTGCTTATATTGTCTTGCAAGTCAAATAGGTTCTTGTTGATAATTTTGTGTTGTCTATCGATTGTGGATTCCATTTTTTTCATAAGATTGAATTCCGCTTCGATTATGGAGGTTTGATTTTTCCATAAATTAGACAGGTGTTTCTCGTTGCTTTGTAAGACTTCGATATCCTTGACATATTGTTCTGCAAAACGTGAATCCAACACTCCGAACAGGTCATTGGCAAGATATCCAACACCGTTGATAAGCCCGCGTCGGCGTCTTACTGTCTGTGACATATTACGACGTCGCCGTCTAGCGTGAACGTCAAAATGCTGTGTTAACAAAAGTTGGTTGTAGTATTGCAATTCTTGGTAATCGTGCTGGCCTTGTTGTACGATCGTATTACAATGATATTGTCTTTCAATGGCTACACAAAGTTTATTTAAATAGTTTGATATCTTGTTATATGTATTTATACCGGTCCAGTACGGCCCCATGTCGTAATACACTATCAAAGACCATTTGTCTCTAATTAATTGTAATTTTGATATAGGATCGAAATACAAAGTCTGGTTGCTTGGTAGTGGTTTGATGTCATACATGCCGTATATTGGTAAAAGAAATGTCATTAAAATAAAGAAAATGGTAGCCATTGTATTCATCTTTGATCTAGGTTTTCTTCTCCGAACTGACGATCTAGTCGTATGTTCTATTTTGTCTGGTTTCGGTGCTGGTTTGTTCTCTTGGTTAATAGGCAACAGGGAAATTTTTACTATAGGGCGTTTCATTACCCCATTTTTGGTTTTTAATGACACTGCTCTGGTTAAGCCATCATTTCCCGGGTAGGTATCGATTACACGCCCAAGAGCCCATTTTCCTGGGGGTGAATTGTCGTCGTGAATTACGACTAAATCGCCAATACTAATATTATTTTGTACCTTTGACCACTTTTGTCTAGATAAAAGTTGTACCAAATATTCAGACTTCCATCTTCCCCACAGATCTTGAAATAATTTTGATGTGAGGTGCCATCTGGTTCTGGCATCTTGCTCAGTTTCTATTATGGTTGCTCCTGGTCTTCCTGTTAGGAAATGGGCTGGCGTCAGGAAATCAAGGTCATCAGGATCTTCTTTTAGAGCGCAGAGAGGACGTGAGTTGAGGCATGCTTCTAGTTTAGCCAGCAATGTAGAATACTCTTCAAAGGTTAGTTTTTGCTGACCAATAACTCTCTTTAGGTGATGTTTAAGACTGCGCACTGCTCTTTCCCATAATTCACCAGCATTGGGCCAGCTTGGTATGTTAAAATGCCATTTAATACCCATTTCAGTAACTTCTTTCATGAAGCTCTCGTTATAAACTTGCTGGAGCTGGTTATATTCATCCTGCAACATCCTGTTCGCTCCTACGAAGTTAGTTCCATTGTCACTGTACATGTGACGCGGAGCTCCTCGACGTGCAGCCATTCTGCTAAGAGCAGCTAAAAATGCTGAACTGCTCAAGTCTGACACGAGCTCTAGGTGAAGAGCTTTCGTAGCCATGCACACGAAAATTGCTATATAGCCCTTCATGGTTTTAATACCTCGTCCTTTATTCGCTTTCACTTCGACGAATCCTGTGTAATCGACGCCGCAGTGATGGAATGCGTTTTCAGGATTGACTCTTGGTTCCGGTAGGTCTCCCATGAGTTGGTAGTGCTTACTAGGATCTTGCCTTCTACATGTAACGCATTTCCTTACGAACTTTTTCGTGGCCATGTAACCGCCGATAATCCAATATTGTTGCCGAAGATTCGCTAAGGTAAGACGTACTCCACCGTGAAATGTTAGTTTATGGGCTTGGTCAATCAATAACGTGGTAAGCCTATGCTCGTGAGGCAATATAATAGGATGTTTCATGTCGTGACTTATGTGAGCGTTCCTCAGTCTTCCTCCAACTCGTAAGATTCCATATACATCTATGGTAGGATTTAAATTTAAAATCTTACTTTTAGAGTGCACATTTCCGTGTTTATTTATATAATCTAGATCGCATGCAAATTCTGTTTGTTGCACGTATTTAATAATCAGCAGTTTTGCGCGACGAAGCTCGTGTATTTCAAGGTATTGTTGATACAATTGTTTTTTAGATGTGACTTATCGCATAATTCTAGCAAAAATACGAACGACTTTTGTTATTGTGCTGTTTTCGTATAGTAAGCGTTTTATAATATCGGTTACTAAGACATGACCTTTGGTTTGTTTATAAATAACAACGTTCGATTGTTTCGAATCGGATGATTTTTCCTCTAATTGTGTTTTATATACGATAGCATGTGGTTTTTCTGGTTTGTATGATGGGAGCCATGAAGGCCCTCGCCACCATAATTTATGGTTAATAAGTTGCTGGACGGTTAAACCACGACTTGCACAATCTGCTGGGTTATCCATGGTATTAACATATTGCCAATGTTTAGATGGTAATATTCGGTTTATTGCCGTAACTCGATTTGATACGAACGGTTTCCACCGGGCTGGGTCACCCTGTATCCAGCCTAATACTGTAGTTGAATCGGTCCAACAATATACGTCCTTAGGGTAATCATGCAAGCATTCTAATACCTTTTGCATTAGCTGTGATAGTAGTAGTGCTCCCATCAACTCTAATCTAGGAATAGTCATGACCTTGTTAAGGGGCCCTAATCTAGCTTTCCCAGCAACTAATGTTATGGTTGTTTGCCCATTTTTTACGGTCTTGCAATAGATTACGCAAGCGTAGGCTTTGTTCGACGCGTCGCAGAACCCGTGCAACTCTATATTTTGGTTTTCACCCATTCCTAGCCACCTGGTAACTTCTATGTTTTTCAAATATGTGAATTCAGATTTCAATTTAGCCCATCCCGCGTTTATTTCCTCTGGTAGTTTATCGTCCCATTCTATCTTTGACATCCAAACATTCTGAAATAATATCTTCATGGAAGTGCTGAGGGGAGTTAACCACCCTAATCGATCGAATAGCCTTGAGATATCCGATAGTAAAGACCTTTTGGTTGCGATAAGAGGTGATTCAACATTAAATTTCATATTAAATATAAAATTATCGCTTTGTGGTTTCCAACCTAGACCCAACGTTTTTGTCGAATCAGTTTGTTTGAATTCGTAGGTCGCTTCATTACACTGTGCTCTCTCTAAGTCGGTTAAAAGCTCTGGTTTGTTCTAGGTCCATTTCCTGAGATTAAATCCTCCTAATTGCAGTAGCTGTATGAGATCAGATTTCAGCTTGCGCGCTTTATCAATGGAATGACTGCCTCCACAATAATCATCCATGTAGAAGTTTTCCTCTAACTCCTTTGCTGCCTTAGGAAATTTATGCCTTTCATCGACCGCCAGCTGTTTTAGGCACATCATTGCGAGAAATCCTGCTGGTTTAGTACCGTAAGTGAGAGTGCCGAGCTGAAACGATTGAATAGTTTGGTTTTTTGAATCCCTCCAAAGTATTTTTTGGTAAACTTGATCGTCCTTGTGAACAAGTATCATTCTGTACATTTTTTCGATATCAGCAGTGTAAACAAATTGGTACTGTCTCCACTTCAGAATAAGGTCTTGTAAATCTTTCTGTATATTTGGGCCTCTATACAGTATATCGTTAAGACTGTACCGTGACGACGACTTTGCTGACGCGTTGAAAACTACCCTCAGCTTCGTAGTGGTTGATTCCGCTCGGGTTACTGCGTGGTGGGGTAAGTAACACTCAGGCGAGTGGTTGTTGGTTGATATTATCATATGGTTCAAGTTATAATATTCTTTCATAAATGTTTGGTAATCTTCCTTCAAATGACTGTTTTTTTTCAAACTTATTCTCCAAGTTTCTAAACTGAGCTAAAGCTTGCGGTTTCGTAGCACCCAATTTTTCCTTAAGCGATGTGTTAAATGGTAATCGAACTTCGTACTTGCCGTTTCCTAGTCTAGTGGTGGTTTTTGAAAAATGTTCAAGACACTCGTAGTCGTCGTTAGACATTTCGATATTTTGGTGTATGTCTTCATTTTCCCAAAACTTAAGCAAGTCCTTAATGTTATTAAGAACGACATTGCATTGGTATTGTGGTTTCATGGATCCACAGAGCAGCCAACCTAATTGCGTTTGTTGGGCGATAGGTTCGTCTTCGTTTCCTTTTAATATACCGCCTAACATTATTTTACTGTAGACGTCTGCGCCTAGCAGCAAATCCACTCTTTTGTTTACATTAAATTCGGGGTCAGCCAAACTAATTCCTTTTATGTGTTTCCATGACGATGGTGTGGCAAACGTCTTATTGGCTTTTGATTAAACTATTCATAATAACAACATTCGTCTTCAAGGAATAATCACTGTGAATTGATTGTATGGTTAATTCAATCATTCCTTTGCAGTTGTTTGATTTAATGCCTACTCCGAAAACTTGACCTTTGAACTGTGTCCTTTTCAATCCTAAAATCTGAGCTGCATTCTCACTGATTAAGGATAGTTGCGATCCTTGGTCAATCAATGCTCTCACGCTATGCTGAGTACCATCTGTACTTGTAACCTTGACTACAGCGGTTGCTAGGAGCACATCTGATATGTCGTCATAGGAAGTGTGTGTTGACCTAGATGAATTCTCTCTGTTTGCTATGTCATTCGGTTTTGTCGACGTAGGTGCACTTTGATTTACAAATGATTCGTGTAATAAAGTGTTATGAGCACCTAAGCACTTCCGGCATCGTTTTGTTGACACGCACGGTTTTTTGAAGTGACTGCATAAACAGTTGACACAAAAGTTTAATTGTTTAATTTTATGCAATTTTTGTTCGTGAGTCATCTGTAAATTAAATTCAGGGCACTGCCATAAACCGTGTTCATTATTGCATAACGCGCAGCTAGTTGAACGCGATACATGAAATGCACCCGTATTCGCTTTCCAATTTTCCTTTTTGGTTTGGCTATTGCGTTGAAAATTTTTCTTTTGATAGCTTTGGTTGTTATGGTCTGATTTTGGTGCGGTTTTTTGATTTATAGGCTCCTGTTTGCGACGAGACGCTTCCATTGCAGTGAATTTCATCTCTAAGTACTCTAAGAACTCCTGTAAAGAGGGAAGCTCTCTGGGCTTTTTGATGGATTCTGTATAATCGGTAAATGTCTCGTTGTCTAATTTTTGCGCTAATAGATGTACTAAAAGCGGATCCCACGTTGAAATATCGACACTCAGATTCTGGATAGCGTGTAAGGACTCCTTCGTGACGTCGTGCAGTTTCTTAATCATATTAGATGATTGCTGTTGTATGTTGGGAAGGCTAAGCAGTGTGGTGATATGGGATGTGAAAATCAATTTTTTGTTGTCATATCGATGGTTAAGTATTTCCCAGCATACCTTGTAATTCTCAGAGCTGATCTGTAAATGGTGTATCAGACGTTCCGCTTCACCAGAAACTTTGCTCTTTAGAAACTGCATTTTCTGAGCATTGGACATCGACGGGTTTTTATCAATCGCTTCGCTAAACAAATCTTTGAACGGCACCCACTGGTTGTAACTTCCGTGAAATACGGGAATGCTCATTTGAGGTGTTGACTTTTCCCGATGCTTAACTGCCCACATTTTTGTATTGATATTTTCAGTCAACTCTCCATATATTTCTTCGTGCTTTGTGAACTCTTCTTGGTAATCAGAATTTTCAGCTCCATTCTCACCTTCGATTTCCCAATGCAGCTTATCGATCTCACCCCAGCGGCTATCTAATGATTTTAATGCGTTTTCAAACTGCCATTTGTTCTCAAACTTGTCAACTTAAATTTTACTTACAGTTCTCATAAGTGCCTTGAAGTTGATATACTGCTTCTTTACTAACTCGCTCATTCTGTTGGACCCTCTCGATGCGTAGGAAGAGTGTTCATAATGAGATGTCATACCTGGTTGTGACTGCTTAGCCTCTTGGGCTGCACTTTGGTCAGCACCGATTTGTCGCCTAGCTTGAGTACCTGGTGACGGGTTCGATACCTCCCCTTCTGGTCCACGGGGGCTCACGCCAAGCTGCTGTTTCTTGGTTAACTGGCTCATGGTTTTGTCGATTATTTCTTTGATATCTAAATAAACTTCCTGAGCGGTATCAAAACAGTTCTTTTTAAAATATACATGGTCGAATTCAGCTAACTCACACATGTTTCTATGGTGGTCTTGGTAATCCTGCCAATAAGCTTCCAACATATCAGCCTTCCGCTTATAGTTATCGACAGTTTTTCTCTCGGAGCCATCCTTCTTAATGTTAATTAAAAACTTTTTAAGAATTTCATAAAGCTCAGTTTGGTTCATAAACAGAGTTGCGGAATCCATATTTGGTATTGGCAATAAAAATGTTTGGTGCGATTAAGAAAATGGTTTGATCTGACCTTATTTGCTCCAACCGACAGCCTCTGCAGCCAAACTTACTCGCTGCACCTTTCTAATAACTCGTGGCACTGTTTCACTTGATTAGCACTGGTTCGTATTTCGAAGGACCATGAAGAAAGTAGTGTTTACTTGTCCGCGGCGCTATGGTGACCTAAGAGTCCTAAGACACTACTTTCTGTTTAGAGTTTTATGGTACGGTAAATGTAGTTAAATAAAAAATGTAATTTGCGAGTAATTATGTAATATAATTAACACAAGATTTCAATAACATTTACAAAAGTCACGTAAACTAAAATTATGCTAATTGAACAAAATATACTTGACTAATACTATAAATTAGTAAAATAAATGGTAAATGGTATAAATGGTTAATGGTTTTGGTTTGAGCACGCGGTGTCTCAACGAGAATCGATCGCGAACTGGTTAAAAGATTCAACTAAAACGCTAATGAGCATAATTGCTAGCGATGCATTTATGCGCATTAGCTGAGTGTTCGATTTTAACTCGAACAACTATAAACGCTATTCTATATACAGAGCACGCAATACTACACATACTACCACATGCAATATGCACACGAAAGTAATATCTATATCGGTGTTGAGTGACGGACTATGACAAGCACAGGCAGCACCATCAGTTCGACAATTCAAGTGTTCTATTTATGTCACCTGTGTTGTTACAGGCACGTGATAAAAATGTTTATACAACGAACAGGATGTGTGTAGTATGGAAATAGCTTGTTGCGTGCGATGTCATTCAATAATAACTAGCGGTCGCCAAGTGGTCGAAATTCGACCATAATTAATTTAAATTTTGTGTATGATTGTTATTAACGTTTTATTGTCTATAATTTAAACCCTTTTAATCACATTTCATTTAGTCACCTACTCCACATACATAGTACGTAACCATAGTTACGAAGAATTCTACGACATCTGCCGAATAATGCCAAAATACTACGAACGCGATTCGACTGCGTGTGTCAAATGCACGGTTGCGTGCGTGTAGTGTTTTTCCATTAATTTAATGTATTTCTAATGCATATTTTATAAAAATATTAAGATTCGCCACTTCTTCTCCATATAAGCTTTAACTGTGCCAAATTTCATACTCCTTCGTCTGCACAATTTACGTAAAAAGGGGTACAAAGTTTTTGCGTCACGTATTAATATATAGATTATGACTCATTGTGACGATAATCACCTAGACGCCCGTCGAGCGCGAGCGCACGTCACTAGCCACCACCCGCGACCGGCGCCGAACTATATAAGCAGAGGACGGTGTCAGTCAAGCTCTCTTCCGGCTGGCTTCAACATCCTAAGTTAAGTGTTCTTCCCTCAGAAGAACCACGCAGCAAGTCCTTTTTATACGAACCACGCCCTGCCTACTGTTCACGTAGGATTATATTAAGCTACCAGTAAATTTGTGAATTACATATATATAAAGTTCAACTAGTTTAATAGTCAATTAAAAGTGTTAATTGTTGTTCTATATTTTAATAATCTCTGCATAACTTGACCTCAAGACACCACGTCCCTACGGCGTGGCCTGTCCTATTTCTGGATCGATCAGATCCCTAGTGAATAACCACATAATAAATTATATTTTAAGTTCAGCACAACATTATTTATAATATGCATATACTAGATTTTGCCGGGGCTTGCCTTAATGTAGGTTAGGTTAGATTTCGCGGTGTTCCCGCGCGCCTTCTAACGTCGAAAGGGGAGAGCAGTGAAATGCTCTCCCCCGGGGACGAGAGGAGGTCGGGTCCCATTGACCCGGCCGGCACCCACACGGGGGGGCCTGCTATGGATGAATCTTTTTAGACTCCCAACAGGCCTCCCCATTGGGTAAGAGAGGGAACACCCCAGGTTTTTTTAGTGGGTATACCAGCACAGGTTAGGTTAGATTTGCAATATATTTTTTTGTGGATTAAAGGAACCCTGTGTCCTTTTCTGCATGCTAATCCGTCCAGAAGTTTTCACATTTATAATATTAGTTAGGATTATAGTGACACCGCGTTCATTTTGTAACCATATTCTTTTTTTTTTTATGGTGTAGGTGGCGAACGTTCCTACGGATCGCCTGATGGTAAGCGATTACCGCCGCCGATGGACACCTGCAACACCAGATGAGTTACAAATGCGTTGCCCGCCTTTTAAAAAGCAGTACGCTCTTTTCTTGAAGGTTTGTAGGTCGTATTGGTCCGGAAATACCGCAGGCGGCAGTTTATTCCACAGTTTAGTTGTGCGAGGCAGAACATTTCTGGAAAAGTGCACAGTTGTGGACTGACGACCATCTAAATGATGGGAATGGAAATTCTGTCGCGTAGGACGATGGCGAAAGCGAGAGGCGGCAGGGATCAGTCTGAACAATTCCTCGGAGCACTCCCCATAGTAAAAGCGATAGAAGATGCATAGCGAGGCCACATCACTACGCAGCGCCAAGGGATCTAGCCAATTTGAAACAACCGGGCAGTCGACGATTCGAGTTGCTCTCCGTTGAATGCGGTCTAGAGGGAGAAGCTGGTACTGGGGTGCCCCTGCCCAAAGATGAGAACAGTATTCCATGTGAGGCCGAACCTGCGTCTTGTGAAGTAGTAGGCGGTGGCTCGGCGTGAAATACTGTCTCGATCTATTGAGCACGACAAGCTTGTTCGAAGCTTATTTAGCCTTACCCTCTAAATAGCCCCGGAACTGGACTTCATTCGATATGTCAACACCAAGTATTCCAATATTGGCTGAGGCAGTTATGGGGATGTGCTCAAAACGTGGAGATACGACCAACGGAAGTTTTTTTAGCGGTGAACGCGCAGACTTGTGTCTTTGTGGGGTTAAATCGGACCAAATTAAGTCTGCCCGAATCTGAGACTTTCTTATTAAACTACAAGTAACTTAGCAAAAAGGTTACAATCAATTCAGTGTCAGATTCAATCATTATAACGTAATCGACTTAAAAAGCAAGTTTGGTTCCATCTATACTAATATTATAAAGCTGAAGAGTTTGTTTGTTTGTTTGGTTGAACGCGCTAATCTTAGGAACTACTGGTTCGAATGGAAAAATTATTTTAGTGTTAGATAGCCTATTTATCGAGGAAGGCTATAGGCTATATAACAACACGCTACAATTCACGGGGGCAGCGCAGTAACGATAAACGTGGATGAAACCGCGGGAACATCTAGTTTTAGATAAAAAAAGATATCGTTTTCTTATAAATAAGAATTATACTTACGCTATTAGAAATAGTCAAGAGTTTAGTTCAGTTATTCAATAAATTCGTAGTGATTCGTCAAGTTTACTACCACCTCTATCAAGATATTTTTCAATTAATTATTAAATCCTAATTAATATTATAAATGCGAATTTAAGTTTGTTTGTTTTTTACGCTCTCACGCCTTAATTACTAGATTGATCATGATGAAAATTCACATAAAGTTTGTCCGGGGAACAGAAAAAGATATAAGGTACCTTTCGTCCAAAAAAAGTACGCTTACTAAACTTTTTTAAACTTTTGGAAATCCGTAGTCTCTGCCTACCCCTCTGGGAAACAGGCGTGAATCTATGTATGTATGTATGTGCCAAACTTTTTTTTTAACTTTGGGGAATGCATTGACGCATACCCTTCCTTCGCGGGGGCGAGTGGAGGGGTTATCGTGGTAAAAGAAAGATGGTAATGAATCATCATTACCATCTTTCTTTAATATGTATATCTTTCTTTATTATTTCCATTTTCAAATGGACCTCTCGGTAATACAGACTAAACCTACCACGGTGTTCCTCGACAAAACCGCCGTCGGCCAGCCGTATGAAACGGCAGGACTATTTTCTTTTTTTTTAAACTTCTACGGTGGCAATCATGCATGCGGCCTACCTGATGGTAAGTGTATATAAGTCACCGTAGCCCATGGACGCCTGCAATACCAGAGACATCACTTGCGCGTTGCCGACCCTTTAAGAAAAAAGGAAGTGGGAAGGAGAAGGAGCGGGAAGGGTGACAGAGGGTGATTGGGACTTCGGCACTCTCACTCACCAAACGAAACACAACAGTAGGAACACTGCTATTTCACGTCGATATTCTGTGAGAGGGTAGTACTTCCCCGGTCGAGCCGGCCCATTCATGCTGAAATCAGCGAGGCTCTTCTACTAAGGACCTTACACAAAGAGACCTACCCTTTAGGTGCTACTCACTTATAAAAAGCCCTACTCCCTATGTATATCCCTATGTCCCTCTCCTTGAGAGGAGATGGACATTTTTTTTACTAACCTAACCTAACCTACATTTATGCGAGCAAAGCTGCCGGCAAAATCTAGTATAAATCTATAGACAAAGACAAAACAGTTGAGTATCATTTTCTCCTCTCTTTGTCAACATATACTCTTTTTTTTTGTTGTTTAGTTTAATAGCTATTGGCGAGCTTCGTTCCCATCAATATATTATTTTAGGGGAAAAGTTCGCTTTTAATATCAATTCATAATTTTATGATTCCCATAAATTTTCAATAGCTAATGATTATTGTCGAATTTCGGCCAATAGTGAACATTGGTTATTTAAATATTCAAAATCACACAGCATCATGCGATAAACGACAAGCTTTGTATTAGTCTGCTTAACCCTTTCACTGTCTCGTGATAGACACAATAGAAAAATCTATTGTTATGTATTATATATGATACATCGGACAGGGAATTTGTTAAGAAATATATTCATAAATTATTAGAAAAAAGATAACTCCCGCATTTAGGATTATTCCTGTGGTGCGTGGAGCTTTACAAACGTTTTAAATACCGGCACAGAGTCCCTGTTTGAGAATCTCACGAATTAGTAAATTACGTTGATATGCCCTACCAATGACAAACTGACTTCGTGCTGTAAGTAGATCTAAGATACCACACGTTATACCGCGACCAAAATTAATAAAAACAACAAAATTACTCACTATAAAACCATAATGCTGGTTAATACCGGCGCTAAAATATTTTTACGGTATCAACTCATATCTCGAAGGGATCGAGATGCCCAGGCTATAGGATTATTAAAAGATTTATGATACCACATTTCGCTAGTACTATACCTCATTTTTACGATTTAATACACTCCAGTTATTGGGAGATCATTCAAGAACATTTTTCGGTCGTCATAAGGACCGATTTCATACTATAGACGCAGACGTCTAAGACCTTGAAATGAGAAATGTGATGGAAAGCTGCCAACCTCGTTTTTATTAAAAAGCCGCTATCTTTGTTATAGAAGAGGTGAGATAATCTCATCCGTTAAATCAAAATAAATCAAAATTAAAGAACATGCTCCTTAGTGATAAACCAACAAAGTCTGCTTGTCATTGAGAAGGAAGTGCTCAGCAATACCTAGCTCCACTTCTTTGTTTTTTTATCAAAAATAACATGTCTTTTTGTGAATATTTAATTAAATATGTATGTATCAATGACAGTGTAAGGGTTAAGATAAAAAAAAAGTGTATCTCGCTCTCAAACGTTAAAGTTTGGCGAGAATATTTTTATAGTACATAATTTAAAATCTTATAATGGAAATAAAAAATAAAATACCTTGAACCTGAAATCATTACTAGAATATACAGAAACTTTCTTAGTAACCTATTAATTTATTGTTTGCGGGAGCGCATACTGATGACTTTTTTGCAGTCATACGCAAGAGATCCGCATCCCTACTGCAGCGCGTGCGTAGCAGCGTCAACAGTCTCCTCACGGTTGTTGCCAGCAAGACTGAAGGCCATTTTATTGAGCACCTGTGCGGACGACATTTGTCAAAAACTCCCAATGTCTTCCTACGAAGAAGAATGTAGTTAGTTAGTTATATGTTTATATTTTTACTAACATAGTTTTTAAGTGATACTAACAAATGTATGGGTCATTTCCTGAAATAAATACAATTTAATTAACTAATTATTAGCATTTTTGCTAACCATTTCGGCTGCCAATACGCTTGTGTTAGGATCGGGATCACATCGCTAATACAATGGATGGCATTCAAACCCACAACATCTCGATTGCAAATCCAATACCGTTCATTCATTGACCTACTGCCACTTCAGTAAGTTAAAAATATAGCATGGTCTAATTTACATGCATTATAAAAAAATCTCTTCATCAATCTTAATTATTAAAAAGGGTAAGTACAAATTTTATAGTCCAAAGAACCAACTACCATTAGACAAAATAGTTCTTAGTGGCGACTGGAATAGAAAAGCGTGGATAGTGAACAAAATGAAAAAATATCAGTCAATATGGCGACAAACAATAGGCGAATTATCAATAACAGTGGCTTTGACATATAATATCTTTATCCCGGGAATCACCCGGATGTATGGTTGTAATCAATATTACTAGCTTCAGCCCACGACTTCGCCCACATGCGTCCCACGAGAATGGCCGGCGTAAAAAGTATCCTGTTTGTGAGTTTCAGTCAAAACTATTTAATGATTTATCCGATACTGAATAACAAACTGCCTAACACCATTACAAGCTTTAAATTTTATATAATAAAATTATATTACAGCGTCATCTAGTGACACCTTTTATCATGAACCATATATTACGTACATGCATCTTATTTAAATTGAACTACTATATACGAATTAATCAACGCGATAAAATCCGTATATAGTAGTTTAATTTCAATAAGATTTAATTTCAATGAATAACATTCGCGTAAACAAAAGACAATATTATACATGCATCTTACTTGAAAAGAAAAATAGAGTATAAAAGTTACTATATATTAATGAAGGTCGTAGTCTACCTGTGTGCTTAATTACATCACGATCCGTTCAGGCAACCACTTATTTAATCATACCCAGCCTGAATATGATTTAATAATGATGGGTTCCCTATTAAATTTTCAATGTTACGTTATATGGAAGTTTGCAGCCAAATTACTCTGTGTGTAGTGGAGCTTCTAACAACGTGCAAAGCTTCTTAAAGATAGCTAAGACAGATAACTGCCCCACTGCTGGGCAAATCATACTGAGAAGTTGCCTGTGCTTATCGCCACTAATCCTGATCTTAATTAATCTACACAAATAATAATAATGTAGTAATAATAATGTCCTACAGACCGAATTTCGGTCATGGCGACCAATCTTAACGGTGACTGACATCTGCGCAGGAGATATTTTAGTGCATAAGTATATGCACAAACACAAGTGCACTCTCTGTTCCCCTTTCATGATCCGAAGGGACGGATAATCCAACACGACCGGAGAGAGATCAGGCGCAGGACCATCGGCTTTACTTGCTTTCCGAGGCACGGGGGCGTCTAACACCGCCAACTTCCTAACTCCGGGCTCGTATTGAGATTTCTTAACAAAAAACCCAATAACTTTTTGTTGGCCCGACCCGGAATTCGAAGCCGAGACCTCGTGCACAGCAGTCGCATTCACTACCGCTGCGTCACGGAGGCAGTTACATAAATATCAGCACTGTATATAAACTCTTCAACTGCTGGGTTCGGGCCTCTCGATAAGAGAATGGTTAGGCAATAGTCTTTCACGCTGGCCTACAGTCGTTTGGCAGAGTTCAAACTGTACGAGTGGCGTAGTCGTTTAAGTAATCGCCTCATCAATACCACTACACTGAGTGTTGTGGGTTCGAATCCCACACGGGACAAAAATTGTGTGAACCACAAATGGTTGCTCCAAGTCTAAGTGTTCTTTGTGTCCATTGTATGAATGTTTGTAGTCCCCCGCGATACAGGATATGCTCCTAGTGCCAACGTTATCTTTTTAAAAAGAAATAAACAAAGAATATTCGAGAACATCTTCCCGCC
Source organism: Catocala nupta (assembly GCA_963675205.1). NCBI lineage: Eukaryota > Metazoa > Arthropoda > Insecta > Lepidoptera > Erebidae > Catocala > Catocala nupta. The sequence continues at coordinate 3,582,382 of OY776097.1, forward strand.
CCTTCTTCTTCCCACTTCCTTTTTCTCTTTATCCGTTCCTAAAGAGTCGGCAATGCGCAAGTGATGCCTCTGGTATGGCAGGCTTTCATAGGCTACGGGGACCACTTACCATCAGGTGGACCGTATGCTTGCTTGCCACATTAGTTGAATAAAAAAAAAAGACATTATGAAAATCTTTCGGACATACAGGTTCCCTCACAATGCTTTTCTTCATAAAGCGAATAAAAAATTTATTACGGTCTTAAATTTGAAAAGTCAGAGCATACCTTGGGATTGACCCCAAGACCTCTGCGTGGTAGTCTAACGATCTCCCGCAAGACTATCTAATCGCTGTACATACTTTTTTATAGACTCTATTTTGGAAGGGTGGATAAAGCTCGAGTAGTGCATATTGCAAGGATATTTCGAGTCGAAGTTACCACCTCCGTAGCATAAAAAAGAACTTGGCTGTTTTACGACATCCTACACGGCTATATAAAAGACATCTGTGTAAAGGCCTACAATATATTACAATTCTGATCACGTCGAAATCTCCATTAGCGGCGAATAAAACCATTTGATGTAGGAAAGAGCGCCAGTTATAGCTATACTATAATATAAAGCAGTTATAAAGTACATTAACAGCGTCAGGATATTATATTGCTAATGGGTACGTATAAAGGAGTCTGCTCACTACACCGTTTCATACCATGACCGTGCTAGGAACGTATCAGGCACGAAAAGCAACACGATACGCCCTGCTATAGGAACTGCTGGTCGGTGACGGAACGGTCTAGTGGGCATAGTCTTATACATTTCCTTACAAAGAATATTTTTTTGCTTGACTCGTTCCTAGCACGGTCATGGTATGAGACGGGTAGTGGGCAGACTCTTTTAAGCTTCAGATGAATGAGTATAATCGTTGAATTTGGTATTACTACCTATCTACTTCATTTTTTATTTTGTATAAAATAACGACATCTTCCGTCCCTGTCTCGCGAGGAACTTAACAAACATTCAAACAATGGACACAAAGAACGTCCAGGCTCGCAAAAACCATTTGTAGATCACACGATGTTTGTCCCGTGTGGGATTCGAGCTCACAACACTCGGCGCTGTGGCACTGGCGAGGCGACTCCTGAAATCACTTCATGATTCGTGCTTTAGTGTTGTTTTTTTTGAGATTATGAATGAGAAAGTGTATTTGTTGTTTGTATTTACGTCAATTTGCATCGGTGAAATAAATATGTAACTTTTATTGAAGGTTGTTGCACAGATGAAGGGTGTGGTACGAACTATTTATAAAGGAAAATATTTGAAATTACACGAATTTAATTTATGATGAAGCCTAGTTTGTTTTCACGTAATGTATGTATTGTACATAGGATTAACAATAATAGTATAACACTGTGTATGTAATGGTCGTTGTAAGATTGTCATTTCGTCGATTGTCTTAGGTTTGGTTCTCAAGAGAAAAATTGTATGATTCACAAATAGTTGCTCCAAAGTACAACGAAAACTCAGCCGCCTCAAGTTTACTGGGTTTTATTATATCCAATATAGGTAGTGTTCCGCGGCATAGGAACGATGCCTGGCACAAAAGATGTTTTCTATCTAAAAAAGACCAAGAAGAACAATAATGCCATGCATCAAGTGGGTATGTATTCTATACGTACGCATTAAACAGTGAGTTTGAACCACTATGATTTAAAATCGCACTAATTGCCAATTAAATGAGCGCCTTTTTAATGCGATTTTATCACAACGCGCAAATTAGGACCGAGTTATAGTCAAAGAGTTATATATATTTCGTAAGTGTTTCAGTTATTATAGAAAATACAATAAGTACTCTTGTATTTTTTTATAAAAAAATATATTGCTTTCTTGCGAATGTGAATTTGTTCATTTGTTACGCTCGCACGTCTTAACTAGTCGATCGATCATCATGAAATTTTGCCTAATAGTAAAGTGCATAATCATGAAATTTCGCATACACGATGTCGGGGGTATAGAAAAGTATACAGGGTAACTTTCAATTGGAAAAACGTACTGTTCCCGAAAAATAGCTAGTTCTCAATACGAAAATGGAATCAGAAGACAAATGACTACGTTACATAGAGAACTATAACATCAAATATTTAAGAACTGTTAAGTATAAGATTACACGGTTGTTACCATAGACATTTAAAGAATTATCCAGAAATAATACAGAGATTATTAAGACACCCCTTAATAAACTCCATTACATATTACTTGGAGCAAATGTCTATAATCCGACCAACTGGGTTACCTTTGATTAGACAATCTCTTTAAGATCATGCAATATGATAAATTATATTGCCGTTAATACGAGGAAATATCGCAATATGTATAATAGATATGATAGCACATACACACAACACCGTCTAGCCCAAACTAAGCAGAGCTTGTACTATGGGTACTAGACAATGGATAAACATACATATCTACTTTTTTTTTGTAAATACATACATATTATACAAAGAAACACCCAGACCAAGACAAACATCCATGTTCATGCACACAAATGTTTGAATTGTGCGGGAATCGAACCCGCGACGTCAGGCGTAGCAGTCGGTTACACTAACCACTACGCCATCCATCCATAATATTATTATTATTAATTATTGCTGTTATGATTACCTAGAAGCGTATACATAAACTCGTTCTTTGTCAAAATAGAAGGAAGGAACTAAAGATACGATGAAAGAAACAAAAAAGGTAAAGATATCTGAGCTTCCAGAATCTTTTAATGTCTTTGCAAAACACAATCACACTTTCACAAGAAACTGGCATAAAGGTGTAATTACTACTTTTATGACAGTTTTCCGTAAGACGTAGATAGCTAGCTCGTCGATGATAGATGCCCTCAATGCTTTTCAAATGCTTGATAGCAGTTCACAGGAGAAAGAACAGCTAATGTAAAATTACATGCAATACTATATCATAACTTCTTACATATACAAGTTACTTTTGTATACAGGCCTTCTTAGTTATGGCAAAATTAATTTATATTATTACAAAATCCCTAATGTAAAGGTCTCCAACATACCTACCAGAAGTATATAAAATTTTTATTCAACTCGGAAATAAACAAAACCAAACAACAAAATTCTATACCGAGTATATTAGGGACAATATCTCCCACAAAATAGAGAATACCCTTGAAAAAGATCAAAATATTCTGTCCCATGTCCAACTATTGGTAAAGGGAAATATAGGGCGCTCTCGAGAAAATATCACAAAAGTCCCTTGGCCTAACATTGATATCAGACCATTTGTATGTAGTATGTTACCGTAAAAGCTGAAAATCGTGAGAATACGAAATGTATTAGCTACGACCGCCTCTTGTCTGTCTGTCCTACTTAGGTGCTACCTTCAAATGGTTTTACATTTTGGACAATAATTAGTAGTCAACTGAAATTTTAACAGAATGCGTGTCCGAGAGAGTTCTCCGTTATGTGTGCTAACATGTGTAAAATCTACGAACCTGCATTGGGCCAACAAGATGTACTGTGATCCAATACTTCTCATACTGAGAAAAATTCATAAATAGGTCTGATATGAAAATTAAGATGTTTCCACAACTGATAAAAAAAAAGAAATACCAAGGCGTTTTTTTACAAGAAACATGTTTCATTAACAGCCTTTTTTATCTTTGTTTTATAAACAGTAACTTACTTGAAATAGTGGCACCTTTAAAGTTAAATAGCAAAATGTGATTTGGTGTAAATTTGTCTTCTCTCTATTCTCGTCTTTTCTTTCTTTTGGTGCGCGTCTGACAACCATTGATTAACCTCTGAGTCTTCTTCGAAGAAGTTAATGAAAACACTATGTGGATCTATGTGTTTGTCTGTTAGTGACAGTCTGTTAGTGACAGGCATAACTCCGGAACCACTGGACCGATTGACTTGTAACTTGGTATGCAGATACCTTGGGTCATACCTCGGTCGAGTTTGAATATGGGCCCTGTGGGTCAAAAGACCCCGAGATATAGGGGTCACATATTTTTAATAAAAAAATATTGACTTGTAACTTGGTGTGCAGACAGACACCTTGGAGTCATACCTCGGTCGAGTTTGAATATGGGCCCTATGGGTCAAAAGAGATATAAGGGTCATTTCTTTTCATTACTTTTACATTTAAGACGAAGAGGTTGAATCCTGGGTTTTTACACCCATCTCGTTAGCTTTCAATTTACTAGTTAGTTTAGATTTTAACGTATTTTACCTTTACCGTAACATATAACGTAATATAAACAGCAAAATTTACATATTTTCACGCCTTTACAATCATTTGTAAACAAAATACTGCCGGCGCATCGTGTTGGACTCTGAATAGATTTGGTTCATGTTTTCAAAGCGGAGCTTTCGTTTTATGCCCTAATGAAATAACATACCGTGGCTTTTTAGTTCCCGATATTAGTTTTGAGGGTTTTATATGCTGAAAAAGCAGTTATAATATTAGTTATAACACATGTAACTGAAAGATAAGGTTATATTTAAGGCCCCTTTGGGACTTTATGAATAAATTTAAATATCCGTTATCTGTGTTTGCGGTTAATTTTGGGTAAAACTTTTACATTTTTTGTCGACGAGCCATTGTTGCTATTGTTTAACGGCGATACGTCTGAATTTCTTCACCAAAGGAACTAGGTGTCACTCTTATAACTTTCAATGTTAAAAAGCACACAAAAAAAAGCTGCTGTAAAGAAAGACGGAACTAATAGGTACAGCCATTCAACTATTTAATTGGAACGCAGATCTATTTGAACAGAATGTATTACCTCGGACGACAAATTATGATTTTTTACGTATTCCTTGTAGTATGGACAAAGCTTCTACTACTACATACTATATGAACAACTGAATGGCTATAACTATATTCGTATTTGCGTAGAACAAATTTAGCATAATCAATCAACATCAAAGATTATAATTTAAATATTCGATGGCATCAATCGAATATTTTCGATTGAATCGAGTATTTCGATTTAATTGAAGATTGAAATAATTTGGATAATCACCCATTGCCCCTTTAATATAATGACATCCATTTCGCATACATATGTAGGTATATACACTATTCTGTATACATAATTCGCTTAGTATTTTTCGACAACTCTCGTGTACAAGGAATACATTCTGTATCGCAGGGGACTTTACAGACATCCAAACAATGAACGCAAAGAAATCCAGGTTCGGACAATTATTTGTAGATCGTTTATGTTCTGTGTGGTGATCACACCTGATTACTTAAGACTGCACCGAGCATAAGACGCGGTTGGACTGAATGACAGAGCTCGATATTCAAATCGGCGCGCGGCCGCCATAGTAAAATTGTATGGAGGATTTGAAGTGCTTTTTTGATAAATATATCTTTATTGTCAACCAATAACTTAAATATTTGGAACGGTCAAATTGTAATATAAGTATTTTTGTTTCGTTTAAGCTCCAAAACAGGATAGATTTCTACTGTTATAATCTAAAAATCACGTAACACGAGCTTACATTTTGCATTTTTCGTGCAAATTTACGTAATTTTGTAGGCGAAAATATTAATTATTTTAAGTACACGGAGTAATTGTAAACACATTCATTGTTATGGTAAATGTATATTTTATATTTGTATTAAACAAAAAGTGTTGATTTTATCAACTTAACTGTGACCGTCTGTTTCGGCACATTTCGCTCGGCGCAGTCTTAAACAACACTACCCGTGCAGTTAAAATCAATGACATGGGAAACTGGTATCACATACTTTTGACAGCACACTAGTGCACAGACATAAAATACCTGAAATGACAGGCGGCTAGTAATAAAATTATATAGTTACAGCTACAGAACTCTTCATACCAGTTGCTACCCATCAAAGTGGTATCATAACCGAAATACTAACACTAACATTTATATATCAGTAACAGAAAAAAAAATATTTCTATTCCTTCTACGATTTCATTAGTACGTGATCCTCTTTGATCTGATTACAAGATGTTACGGTTATTTCGGTAGAGTACACAGAATTCATCATGGATGCTTTGATCTGGACGGATTGCTTCTAATACAGATGAAATGAAATTCAATGATTGAAATAAGAATGATTGGCTTCATCTTATACTTAAAGGCGGTGACTGACATTGATGTGAGAGCATTTACGAATAATGTTCCGTTACATATTGATGGGTTTTGTCAAAATGGCGAAATATATTTTGAGATGTCGACTGTTGTTTTGGTTTTTTCATGATGCGTGTGTCGATTTAGTAGCGTGAACTTAATGTCCTTGAGCCATCGTTATTTAATTTATTATTAAAAACATCATCAATCTGTTTGTTTGTATTAAGTAATATTATTTATGTATGCTAAAATAAGACAAAATATCATTGACTATAATAATTATATTTGTATGTATACAAATATAATAACGTCGTCGGTATAGAATTCGGTTATTATTGAAAATCGTAACTAAACTAATGTAATAAACTGGAAAATATATTTGTCATTCTTCGTGATATATATACGTAACAAAATTATTTCATAAATATTACACAACATTGTAAAACCCATTTCAATAATCAAATATTTTCTTTTGTAAAAATAGATATTATGTTAATTGTCTTCTAATACATATATATGTATTTTCAGTACACTGTTCTATACCTATATATAATAATATTTTAAGGAGAAAAGATTTAATATTTTGTTTGATTTTAAGAATTTAACTCAAATACTATTCAATTAATTTTAGAAATTATTTCTCCATTAAAAAGCTAATAAATTTATCACTGAGTTAAAATATATGCTATATTTTAACTCAGTGATAAATTGATAATATAGCTTTTATTTTATATATGCTATATTTTATTTAAAAAAAGTACTGTTACTAACAAAATCTAACCTTTTAAGCGAGCGAATCCGCGATCAAAAGCTAGTATATAATAATATTATTACGACATCTTAAATTATAGGCAGATGTCAAAGTAAACTTTATTAATGTCTTTTTAACTTGTGTATACCATATGAGTGTTAAGATTGCCATATCTAGGATAATACATACGTATGACTTACTTTTAATACCAAAACTATCTATTCACTAAACGTAATACCACCATGTACGCGACTACGAAAGCTTGTCATTGGGCATATGGCTTAAAGCGGTTGGCTTCGTGCCTCATTTGTATGAAATGTTTCCTGTTGTAAGGCTCTAATGAGGACGTTTGTCTAGCCAATGGAACATGTGACCGAGTCCAGGTAAGCTCTATAATGAGCTGACTTTATATGTCGAGAGTTAGGTTGAGCAAGTAAGACCAGAAAGGGAACAATGATATCAGAGTAGGAATAGACATTACATATGAAGATTTTTGGAATTTTATACAAGGGATAGGCAGTAGCCTATCCCTTGTATAAAATTAATAATATAAAATTACACCCATTGTTTATTTATTTATTTGGACATCCAGCAGTTGTTACATTGTTTCTACGTAACTAATTAGAACTATAAAATATGGCTAAATAAACATTTCAAGGCATGACAACATGCATTATTATGATGTAACATCAGTATCATAATATATTAAAGAGTTATATAGAGTTATCTTTTATAGTAAAATCTATATAATAAAAAAATACCATAGCGGAAATAAGTCTTATTATAATCACCAGTTTTGCCACGTCATAATTTCAACGTAAAAAGAGTCTTTAATATTATTGAATAAAAATATTAGGCGTGATAAAGAAATAGCATAGTAATACCACTATGCTATTTCTTTATATATTATACTATTATATATTAATAATCCACAAATAATAAAGCAAATATATTATTTTATATTATTATGCCCGCAATAAGTAAAATAATAATGTCGATTAGACATTGATGTCTGATTTTTTGTTTTTAACTTTCAACATCGAAACCAACTATTATAAATTATAATACAAATAGACTACTTGGTTTTCTCGGTTTGCGTGATTGTGTTTCTTTCGTGGTGATTTTGTTATTTTATTTACAAACAAGTCTAATAATGCTCAGTTTTTAGACAATCTTTTAATTGTGTATAATAATAATGATGACATGCGATGAGAGTGTATGTGAAAAACATTTATAATATAAAAATCTTGTCATCGGTAAAAATAAAAATAAAAATATTTTATTGAGAACCCTAACTTTTATTGAATTAAATTTTTACTAGATTAATCACTTAATGACAATGCATACTATCATTTAAATATGGTTTTAAATATGGACACTAGTGGCCAAAGTCACTATGGGTAGTGAGCATTCCCATTTTCTAACAGACTCTAATATTTCTATACACATACTGTAATCAAATAAAAAACCTATAGATCAGCTACGAATGTAACTGTTCGCGATCAGTCGAAAATTGGTGAAACTAACTCCATCAAATAAAAATAAATAAAGGCGAGCTAAACATTGAACAACTTTAGCATGAACTGTTTTAATATTATAAACTTATTGTAATGGGTTGAAATATAAATCTACGTAATTATATTAATTCAGTATCCATTAAAATGATTTAGGAGGAATAAACTTTGCTGAACACTTTATCCTATCAATAGTTGGCATAATTGGCATATCAGGCATAATTGAATACGATTATGTCCGTCGCAATAGGTTAAACACCACACAACATACATAATGGAAAATGTAATGTGTCTGCTGGGTGTATTTTTGTGGATACCTGGAGACCGTAATGACGGTCAAATAGATAACGCTAATCTAATTCATTAACGATGTTTTTAATTAACATAGAATATACAAGTCAATCGCCACCTTTATAGCTGTGAGTGATAACATTAATCAAATATTCTTAGTTTACGTAAACATACATATAAAACATAATACATTCTAAGAAAATGCGTAAGATACAGTGCGTTATTTTCATTACGAAATATATGTATCATATTATGTTGTGTTAAATATGTCGGCGCGTATCATAACAAACAACATAATGCCACTGGCCGGTGACTCATGCAACACGTGCGCGCCGTCCGTTGTAAACAGCACACCCCACCACTACGATAACTTTATAAAAGTGTGTGTCACCACTCAGGAGCTCAGACGAGAATGAGTCGCCGTGCGAGACGGAACGTTCCTGCGTTTAGATAACGCTCTGAACTCTGAAGTTAAATTAATTCTTTATTTAAATTTAATTCAAAAGTGAATATTATTTATACAATATTGTTGTGTAATAAAGTGATTAATTATAGACTAAGTGAATATTTAATTATGGCATCATCTCCGAACCCTGGAAAGGATCCAATTGATCCAACATCAGAAGTTGGGACACGACGTGATGAACAGTGCCAGAATGACGTCATCCAGATTATGGCAAACACATTTAAAAACACAATGAATGATATAATGGCTCAATTATCATATGATCATCGGAGTACCTTGACGGAAATGATGAGTATGATGAAATCAGAAAAAAATAAACGTGTACGGATTTCAGACGTTTATTTCCCTTCGTACGACCCCGATAGTGAATCCGATGTTCGAGACTGGGTAGATCTCATATCACGCACTCAAAATGAATATGGACTGCAAGACCATGAAGTACGGCTCAAAGTAGCCGGCGTGCTGCAAGGACGTGCAAAAATTTGGTCTGATAGCAGTCTTCTTCGAACGACAACTTGGACGGAGATGCGCGATGATATGTTGCAAACTTTTGGACCAGAATCCAGGTATTTTGCTGATGTCCTACGTTACAAAAATTATACCCTGGATGATGCAGATAGTATTCAGGATTATATCTCAGTAGTTTGGCGAATGTTCAAAAGAATTGTAAAACCGAACATAACAGAACAAGATGCTGTGGAATTTGTTATTGGAAGTATTGGTGATGAAAGAATACGCACAGAACTTTTAAACAGTAAGTCAAATTCTGTTCCTGAGCTCATTGCAATTGCTAAGACTATGCGAAAACGTAAAAGTACTGTATCGAAAGACACAGAAACACTTAAACGACCTCGCCTAGATTCTAATCGTGACAGACCAAACCTTACATGTTACGTTTGTGGTAAAACTGGGCACTTTGCTCGACGTTGCATGGAAAATGCACTACGACGTGGAACATCTTCAGCAACAGACAAATCAACGACGTCTTGATCAACAAATTCACCTGTACAGCTCATTAAGGAATGCTCTTACAGCAATGGCACTCGGCACACGATCGAAACTTGTTTCAAAAGAATTGCTGATGAACAGCAAAGCAAGAAAATAACCTTTGCCAGATTCATGAAAGAAGAAAGTTGAATATTATAGTCGTTCAAATTGGACAGGACATATTAGAGTACATATTTGAGAGTGGAGCAGATTGTTCTTTAATCCAAGAAAGCATAGCGTCACGTATTCCAGGAAAAAGAAAGAACATAACAAAATGTTTGAAAGGTATTGGCCCAATTCCAGTTTATTCTCATACACAAATAACAACCAACTGCAAATCAATGAAATAGTAATCCAGATGGAATTTTGTGTAGTGCTTGATAATCAATTACCAGCAAAGGTTTTGATTGGAAGTGATCTGCTCAGGATTCTTGGAATTAAAATTGAGCTGACAATTAGAGGTACAACTGTGAGTCACAGTGAAGATTTTCTACTGTTTTGCCAGTTCAAGAAATTATTGCAAGTGAACTTAACATAAATACAGAGTTAAGTGGTGAAGATTATGATGCATTATTGCAAGTACTAAGTAAATACTAACATGCTTTCGTTGAAGGTACTAGTTCTAACCGAGTGACTACTGGTGAGCTTAGCATTAGACTAAAGAATCCAAGCAAGATTGTAGAACGACGTCCCTACCGAATGGCACCAGTGGAAAGGGAGAAAGTTCAACAAATTATCCAAGATCTTCTGGCTAAAGGCATTATACGAGAAAGAAACTCTCCATTCGCAGGCCTGATAATCCTGGTAAAAAAGAAAAATGGACAAGATCGCCTCGTCATTGACTATCGTGAGTTAAATGCTAATACGATTAGGGATCACTATCCTTTACCAATTATCAACGACCAACTAGATCAACTGTCTAACGCGAAGTACTTTTGTTGCCTTGATATGGCGGCTGGATTCCATCAGATTACTGTAGCCGTAGATTCTACCGAGAAGACAGCTGTCATCACACCCGATGGACAATATGAATACTTCACCATGCCTTTTGGATTGACTAATGGTTCATCTGTGTACCAAAGATGTATTAACAAGGCATTGGGAGCGTTAAGAGGTGAATCAACTCTTGTTTACATGGATGATGTCCTCGTGCCGGGAAAATTAACAACTGTTGAGACGCTGCAGTGATTAGATTTGGTATTGGAAGCACTCAGCAACTCGGGATTCGCCATAAACCTTAAAAAATGCTCTTTCTTGAAGAGATCAATAGAATATTTGGGATACGTTATAGCCGTTGGACAAGTAAGACCTGATCCCTAGAAAGTAGAAGCTTTGGCAAAATCACCTATTCCTAAAAACATCAAGCAACTCAGACAGTTCAATGGATTAGCAGGTTACTTTCGAAGGTTTATCCCAAATTTTTCTTCAGAGATGGCACCACTATATGAGTTGACCAAAACAGGAGCTAAATGGGAGTGGACTGAATACCACGAAGCAACCTGCATGAAAATAATAAACAACCTGACACGTGCACGGCTTCTTACCATCTTTCAAGAGGGATTGCTAATTCAACTGCACACTGATGCAAGCGCTTTGGGATTTGGAATCAAATTAAAGAAGGAAGACAACATGTTATTGGATACTTTAGTCAAAGGACAAATAAGACGGAATCAAATTATCACTCATACGAGTTAGAGACGTTGGCTGTGGTGAGATCGATAAAACATTTTTGACACTATTTGTCAGATTGCAATGCATTAAAGGCATCCCGATACAAACAAGAACTACTGCCTCGTGTCCATCGCTGGTGGTCCTTTTTACAAAATTATGATTTCAAGGTTGAATATCGAAAAGGAGAAAGACGGAAGCACGTAGATTTCTTTAGTAGAAATCCTGTGACCCAGAACATCTTAAGTTTAACATCTGACAAAAATTGGTTAATAATGGAACAGTATTCGGACCCCATTTTGAGTAAAATTATTAAAAACATTAAACAGGATAGTGACAAAGAATAGGATTATTTGATAAAAGATGAAGTTTATATAATATTGTCTTCTGTTTACGCGAATGTTATTCATTGAAATTAAACTACTATATACGGATTTATCCTGCTGGACCTAACGCCGCTACACATTGTTGTGGAGTTAGAGGCGATGAAGGCGCTACATAGACTATCTATACATGGGCTGTGGAGCGTCAACATGCCAGTAACTCGACACACAAAACTGGAGATCTCGAAGGATCTTAAAGAGATTATGAGCATGGGATGTGACAAAATGCAACCAATGCACATATTCAAAAAGAATTTTAAAATAAAGGTCCCCACAAGGGACGAATGGAAACGAGGTCTACGATCCCCTGACAAGGGTTGTCTCATCTGGTACACCGATGGTTCCAAAATGGAAACAGGATCAGGCGCTGGTATTTATGCCAACGACTGCAAGGTGAACCAAAGCATGGGCAAATATGCAACGGTCTTCCAGGCGGAAACCTATGCTATAATTGCCTGTGCGCAGGAGAATATTAACAACAATGTCACTGACAAGATTGTTTATATTCTCAGTGACAGTCAAGCTGCTCTTAAGGCTCTGAACTCCTGTAGGGTGGACTCAGCACTAGTCCTGAAATGTGTTAAAGCCCTTAACAAACTTGGCAGGAAAAACACAGTCAGGCTGGTGTGGGTTCCGGGGCATGCAGGGGTGCAGGGTAATGAGGAGGCTGATGTATTAGCCAAAAAGGGCTCGGAACAACAATTTGTGGGCCCCGAGCCATTCGTAGGTCTCTCTGAGAGTACCGTCAAGGCAGCTTTGAATGCACATGGCAATGATAAACACAGGCTGGAGTGGATGGCCCTTAGGGGTCTGGAACAGTCCAAGAAATTCATTGCAAACAGAGCCACGGGCTTTACCCGGAAGTTCTGCGGGTACAACAAGGACCAAATACGCCTACTCACAGGAGCGTTTACTGGTCATTTTGGCACCAATGACTTACTGTGCAGATTGAGATTGTCAAACAATTCGATCTGCAGAGCCTGTGGTGAACAGGACGAGTCCATATCACACCTACTGTGTGAATGTGACGCGTTGGCCGGACTAAGGATGGGTCTGATGGGATTGGCATATCCGAACCCTGAAGACTTCAGGCTTCTCCCTCTGAGGTGTACGCTGCGACTGATGCAGTACATTCATAGGGAGATAGCTCAAGGATAAACCTCGGGGCCGACACAAAAGATCCCACTGGGTCGAAGTGTCGCCGGTCTACAATGACTGGCCCCCGGCTCAAGATAAGATAAGATAAGATATACGGATTTTATCGCGTTGTTTATTTATCACTGTATTACAATATTTTGAAAATATTACATAGTAGTAGTAGTGTAATATTTTCAAAATTTTGTAATACAGTGATAAATAAACAACGCGATAAAATCCGTATATAGTAGTTTAATATCAATGAAGTTTTATGTCAAAAGATCAAGTTGGAAAACGGAAAAACTAGAATACTGAAAATAATACCGCAGTCTTATCAATGGAGTATAATAAATAGTTACCACAAAGTGCTAAAACATTTTGGTTGGGAAAAACACTTCAATAACTCAAAGAACAGTTTTGGTTTAAGAAAATGAGTTCGAAAATTCGGAATTTCATTCATAACTGCGTAGTATGTAAAACTATGAAAGTAGCTTCGGGTGCAATACAAGCCGAAGTACAACCCATTAAGAAGATAGCTGAGCCATGCCACACACTTCACATCGTCATCACAGGAAAACTATGTGGATTGTCATCTGAAAGGTAAGGGTTAGAAGTAGGGAAGGGAAAGAAATAGGTTTTTGTTGCGATTGATGCTTTTTCGAAGTTCATCATTTTAAAGTATGCCACAACAAAAAATCAAGAATCTGCCTTGCAACACCTTAAAGAAATAATATTTTTATTTGGTGCACCCAAAAGAATAATCGTTGACGGTGATGGTGCGTTTGTGTCACAATATGAAAAGTACTATAAATAATATGGTACTGATCTACATTACACTGCAGCCTATACTAGCAGAGCAAATAGTCAAGCGGAAAGGACAATGCGCGTTATCAAAGACGGGCTTACAATAATAAGCAACATAGAAAAATCTCATTGGGAACATGCTCTAGGAACTTTACAACTTGCCATTAATTTCACAATATCAAAAGCAACCGGAAAAAGACCAATAGAACTTCTCACAGGTAAAAATGGATGCGTCCCTCCAGAACTTATTTCAATAATAGATAAAGAAAATGAGAGAGTCAACCCTGAATCTTTGAGAACAGCTGTTTTTAAAAGGATGACCGAACAGTCTAACAAATTAAAAGCTAAATTCGACAGCACAAAGGCAAAAACAAAGAGATTTGAAAAAGGCCGATACGTTTTAGTGTAAGAGCCTGTTCGACTTGGCACAAAGTTAAGCCAAAAATATGGTTGCCCTTATGAAATTAAGAAAATACTGCCCAATGACCGCTACGAGGTTAAGAAAATTACAGGCTGCGGGAGACCAAGGAAAGTAGTCCACGAAAATATACGAGCCACACCAAATTTTGGGAAACAAAATGAAACGGCCGTGTCGGCAGATGAACTCGGGCGAGAAACGACATTAGAAACAGATACAAATTCTGGGATGTCAGAGCTTATGGATTGATCAATGCAGTTAAGTATTTTTTGTTTCTATTTATTATCGTGGCTGATTTTGTAAAAATGTCAAAGGCGTCGAGGCCCAAATCGTGATTACCAGTGTTGAGACTTGGTAATATAAAAGGCGTCGATGCCCAAATCGTGATTACCAGTGTCGAGACTTGGTTGTATCAATATTACATGTATGAATGGTGTCGAGGCTATAACTGCGAACACCAGTGTCGAGACTTGGTTGTTGTTATAATGCAAAAGCAGTTTGGCTAAAACATCTTTAGTTAGCATGAGTTAATGATATAGTACAATGGATAATACTCAATAGGCCGAGCTAGAAGTTAATACTTTTACGTTACAGAAACGTTTGACGCAGAGACGCGTCTTGTGCAGTATGGTCGTGTCGGCGCGTATCAAACAACATCATGCCACTGGCCGGTGACTCATGCACCACGTGCGCGCCGTCCGTTGTAAACAGCACGCCCCACCACTACGATAACTTTATAAAAGTGTGTGTCACCACTCCGGAGCTCAGACGAGTGCGAGTCGCCGTGCGAGACGGAACGTTCCTGCGTTTAGATAACGCTCTGAACTCTGAAGTTAAATTAATTCGTTATTTAAATTTAAATCAAAAGTGAATATTATAAATACAATATTGTTGTGTAATAAAGTGATTAATTACAGACTAAGTGAATATTTAATTATGGCATCATCTCCGAATCCTGGAAAGGATCCAATTGATCCAACAAATATATAAGCTCTAAGCTTAAGTTTCTTGTCAGTTCTTCTCATTGGTTCTACACTCTTGTGTTGCTGAACTTGGCAACAGGAAAATGTAAATGTAAATTGATATTAATAAGTGTAACTTTGACGGTCATAAGTGTTGTTATAGTGTGACTCGAACATACTTTTGATACTGATTTTGATTAAGACTGCATTCAACTTATAGCGGCTTTTTGGCACGTCAGCTGACTGCGACTTGTTGACTGCCAAAGGTTGCTAATATAAAACAAAGGTTGATAAAATAGGTACCTGTATCATTGTATTCATATATAACTGCATAGTTGGCGTAGTGCTCCGAGTGGTCGGCTTGTCACTACCACTAAACCGAGTGTTCAAATCCAAGACGCGACAAAATAATGTATGGTCTCAAATGGTTGTACGGGGTTTGAATATATTTTGTTCGTTCGTTAATGTTTTTAAGCACCACGCAATACAAAAATTTTACTTGTGCGGGAGGCGTCTTTATAATTAAGTGTTGAGGATACCGCTATCAATCCATTATTATGAGTAAATATAACCAAACTTAAGTCCTTAAGCCATCACTGCCTGATCCTACGAACAAAAGGCCTATTCCATTCAAAGACAGAAAACTCATATCCAAACTTCTCCGTGTGACAAAGTTCACACAATACACATGTTTACCCAAAACTGCTTGAACATTGACCTTTGTCCAGGTCCGGCTTCAAACTTGGGATGACTTAAAGACATTTTAGTTGTTTAATCCCTTTGTGAAATTAAGGTGCTGTATTAAGTTATGAATGTTATAATGATTTAGAAATGGTGAATTCGTTTAGTATTGTGCTTCTGAATAATGATAATATTATACCTAATACTGACTAAATAGTAGTTTATGTAACGACTGCTTTGGTTGCACAGCGGTAGAGAAAGCTCAGATTCGAGCTTCCTTTTTTTTATGTTTTAGGAAGCCAACGAGCAGACGGATTGCCTGATGGTAAGCGATTACCGCCGCCCACGGACACCCGCATCACCAGAGGTGTCACAAGTGCGTTGCCGGCCTTTGGAGGGGTGTTGAGCCTCACTCACTCGACGAAACACAACGCAAGCGCCATTTCACGCCGGTTTTCTGTGAAGCCGTGATATCACTCCAGTCGAGTCGGCCTATTTGTGCCGAAGCGTGTCTCTTCTACGGCATAAAAAAGCTTTAAGGTTGGGCGCTATTAGGTTTTACATCCAAGAAAACCTCAGTAGCAGCATAACGTTTGGAACTGTTACCGATAGGTACCAATAGGCTTTTGTACTAATACGTGGATAGCTCAGTGGGGAGACCAACAAGCTGCAATGCAGAGGGTATCGGGTTCGAACCCACGTCGCACACCTCTGACTTTCGGAAGTTATACGACTTTTCGAAATTATGTGTGTATTGATTGACAATTATCGCCTACTCCGTGCCTCAGAGAGCACGTTAAGCCGTCGGTCCCGGCTGCCATGAACATCTATGGCAGTCGTTATTGGGAAGTCAGTGTCCTATAATATCCTGACACTGGTCTAGCCTTAGGGTATCGTTAGCCTTCGGGTTGCGGAGGTCAGGTGACAGCCGCTCCGTGTAAAACTGATATCCAGTCAAATCCGGTTAGACTAGAAAAGCCGACCCCAAGTGAATTAAGAATAATAAAGGCTAGGGAGAAAAAAAAACGTAGATAGCTAGCGAAATGTGTGTGTTGAACATCTCTGCCTATCCTTTCGGTAATATAGTCGTGAGACTATACATGTATCAAATAGATAGAACTTGCATAAAATAAGGTAACAACGTAACGAACGATAATAGCTTGCAGTCACAAAGCAGGGAACGCGCGCCGTGCATCGCTTGGCGTCGAGCGAGCGTAATTCGGTTCCTTGCTTTGCTAACAGTGATTGATTTACGCCACTGCAGTGCGCCATCTACTGGAAAGGTCGGAACTAAATCTATGAGGCCAACTAGTTATTCGGCCTAGATTGTCGGCCTCGATGGCGTAGTGGTTAGTGTAACCGACTGCCACGGCTGAGATCGCGGGTTCGATTCCCGCACAAGTCAAACATTTATGTGCATGAACATGGATGTTTGTCTTGGTCTGGGTGTTTCTATGTATAATATGTATGTATTTACAAAAAAAGAAATAGTATATATGTATGTTTATCCATTGTCTAGTACCCATAGTACAAGCTCTGCTTAGTTTGGGCTAGATGGTGTTATGTATATGTGATAGAATATTATTATTATAGTTATTGATAAACTTAGAATATTTATTCGAATCGAGATAAAATGGACTGTCGTTGTAATGTTTTTGAAACACAACTGCCACACTAGGAATAAATATGCATGTTAACAGGGTTAAAAATAAATGATTCAAATTGGTCCATCTTTTAGATTAGCAAAAAATGTTGGACGTCTTAAAGACGGACTAAAATTTTTTTAGTCAACATGCCTATTCTGTATCGCAAGGAACTTTATAAACATTCAAATAATAGACACAAAGAACATCCAGACTCGGAACAACTGTCTGCGGATCACACAAATGAACCCACCACATTCGGCGCTGCGGCACTGGCGAGGCGACTACTACCCGACGTTCCCAAACTAGGAATAAAGTCTGTATCGTGGGAGACATTACATACATTTAAACATACGGACACAAAGAACAGAACAGCTCTTTGTGGATCACATAAATGACAACACAGCGCATCGGCATCACCACTGTAAGACGACTCCTTAAACCACTACGTCGTTTGTGTACTTAAATTAGTTGATGATGGGACTTACATAATATGACCTGGCTCATATGAAGATGTACCACCTTCTTACAAGAAACCGGCGTAAGAATAGAAGCTTTTTTACTGCGTATTACCCAGTAACTAAGAATTTCAAAAGCAGTAAGTCTACCTTCCCAAATCCCTTTCTTTCATCTCAACTTTAAATTCTAGGTAAAGGTCAAAGTCGGTAACGCGTGGGTGATATGCTAGTTGTTTCAAGTGACCATAAGTTATAGTATTACGATCAAATCACATAGTTTATTTTAAAACTCTTAATAACGTAAATTATCAAATACAACGTGTTACGTAGGTCTTATTATATGTTTAACGCCCTTACCTTATATAGGCGAAACTGTGTTTCAGGCAAGAAAAGATAAAATACTGGTAACATAGAAAGAATCAAGGTCTTGCTTCTTTGTTATTAAAAAAGATAAGAATAAAATTATTTTATTTGTATTCAAAATAACAATTGGTTCAGTTGTCGTTGGTCTCGACACAAAACTCAAGGCTTGTGTCGACAATACCTAAAAAGTCAACATGAAGCTTACTTTATAAACAATGACATTAAACTTAAATCTCTTTGGCTATAAATAATTAATGTTCATTGACATACACAGCTTTAACCTTAAGAAAGTTTCTTTCATATAAACATGAACGAAGTCACGACGTTCAGCAAGCTATTATAAAACAGTAATTTATCCCATGGCCGAGGGATGAATTTCCAAAAAATGCCCTTATAGCTTTTTATTGCAGCCAAGACGAGGTCGGGGGAGACCACTGGCCTCCCAAACTCATGAATTTTATATAACATTTTAGGAAAATGCAAATATAAATGCACGTTCTCATAATTTAATGTGCCGCCTCTGCACTAAACCGAGGCTACGCAAAGCCTAGCTAGTTTCGAATAAAGCCGTATACATACTTTATGCGAATGATCAAATAATAGCACTTAGATTGTGGCTGAATATATAGCGATAATAGAGAACTTATTTCCATAGTCTTTTTAGTGTGTTTTTATTTAAATTTATATTGGTAAATCTACGCGGCAAGGCTTCATTGCAAGATTTATCAGAAATAAATATAGATTTGACTATTTGGAGAACATCTGAGCTCACAGCAAAGGGTCCTAAAATTTCTGTCAGTCTATTCGGTTCTTTATCACGAACGGATTTTGATATATACATACATACATAGTCAAACAAGGCTTCGATTTTTGGATTGGAAAAATGTTATTGGTATTTACTTTTCTATTAAGAAATACGGGATTAGGATTTGTGCCCAGTAGATATTACGAGTATAAGACTTATCAAGAATAAAATAAAGCAAAAAAATCGAATTGATATGAATATGGGTTTTAAACGCCTCCAATCCTTTGCGGATATAAGCATGAGACTATGCAAGTGGGACAATCACCCGATATCCGTTCGATGCGAACTTGTGACAAAACTTTTTGGAAAGTTCCACCTAGCTATGGCTTTAATTAGAAGTCCACTGGCCTACTCATTGACAGCTAAGAAAATTACAGTATGTTTGACACTTAATTAAAAGCGATATACATTTGTAAAATTACCTAAAAATGCTGTTATTGGCAAAATAATTCGAGTGTATAAACGTATCGGGTAGTTTCGTGATCGAAACAAAAAGTAGCTTCGTGCTTCGCATTTATATATAAATTATATTGGTCGTTTTTAGCTCAAACTTTCTTTTACTTTCTTTTTAAACAGCGCTTGCACTAGGGGTAATCTCTGCTTGGTTGTGAGCTTAACAGATATTGTAATAGTGGACTCAAAGAACAACCAGACTCAGAAAAATGTTTATAGAATTCCAGACGAGGCAATTAATGTGTATTTTTATCATATTAGGATGGATAATCCACACCTATTGGCGCACCGAGCTACTGCATGTGTGGCGAACACTTAAACCACTACAGTAGCAGTAGCAAGGTTTCATTAAGTGAAATCTAGTATCATGATATTAGTAAAAAAAATTGAAGACATCTCGGAACAGGAATAGTCTAATGGGAGTTCTTCTATTAAGGAGTAGTAAGAGCAGCGATAGCTCAGTGGGGAGACCAACAGACTGCAATGCAGGGGGTCTCGGGTTCGAACCCACGTCGCGCACCTCTGACTTGCGGAAGTTATATGACTTTTCGAAATTATGTGCGTATTGATTGACAATTATCGCCTGCTCCGTGCCTCGGAGAGCACGTTAAGCCGTCGGTCCCGGCTGCCATGAACATCTATGGCAGTCGTTATTGGGGAAGACGACACAAAAGATCCCACTGGGTCGAAGTGTCGCCGGTCTGTACTGACTGGTCCCCACATAAGATAAGATAAGATAAGTAGTAGAGTATGAAATGGGTTCAGTAGAAGGCAACCTCCTAATTCGTGAGTACCTTAAACATAATATGCGAAATGTTATGCTCTATGTATATTTTTAGGTATATGCAAGTGTAAGTACAAGCATGCACGCAGCAGTTTTTAATATTGCTAGTAAACACACACAGAAGAAATCACTGTGAGAACTTTTATCACATATGATATAAGCTACTGCATTCATAGACACAATACCTACAGTTGACCTTGTCGCTACCAAAATAATTTATGATGACTGCATAGGGACATAGCATACCGCTTACGGCCCACAAACGACAGCCAGAAACTACCGTCTCCAAGCTATGGACTACAATTTTCATACAATAAAACAAATAAAGGAAGTCAATTGTCCAACTGCCTGACTACCCGACCTTCAAAACCGTTTAAACTAATCGAGTACCAACTGTCTCATTCCAAAGTTTGTATTCCAGATTAGAGAGCATAATGTCTGCTATTCGCAATTCTCTAAGCATATAACTAGAAACAAGTTCGTGGTCAATTCTATCGTGGATACTCCCGAGTTGAGTTAAGCCATCAGGGTTATTACTTCAATGAAAACTTTGTTTCAGCTGTTATACGTTTTGGATGTTTTAAGTTGCTACCAAGGTACTAGCATCTATAAGACGGTGCACAAAAAACAGACGTTCCAGTAGTAATATAAAATTGACAAGATCAATTAACAGGATATGGTGTAATAACATAAGAGCAGCGATAGCTCAGTGGGGAGACCAACAGACTGCAATGCATAGGGTCTAGGGTTCGAACCCACGTCGCACACCTCTGACTTTCGGAAGTTATATTACTTTTCGAAATTATGTGCGTATTGATTGACAATTATCGCCTGATCCGTGCCTCGGAGAGCACGTTAAGCCGTCGGTCCCGGTTGTCGTGGACATATGGCAGTCGTTATTGTGCCCTATAATATCCTGACACTGGTCTAGCCTTAGGGTACCGTTAGCCTTCGTGTTGCGGAGGTCAGATGGCAGTCGTTCCGTGTAAAAACTGATATCCAGTCAAATCCGGTTAGACTAGAAAAGCCGACCCCAAGTGACTTGGGAATAATAAAGGCTAGGGAGAAAAAGGTGTAATAAACCTACTATTATTGTATCGTTGAAATTTATCTGCGGTGGGGTGACGCATGAGGCATTTATAATTATTATGTGTGTCGAGTTGTATGTTCGATGCCCACACAAGACAAAAAATTGTGTGATCTACAAATAGTTGTTCTGTGTCTGTGTCTTTTTTGTCTGCTTTGTTTGAATGTTAGTCAAGTCCCCCCCGCGACCCATGAATTAATACTAGCAAGGGATTGGTCTATGTTAAAAACAATACTGATACTGAGTTTCTCTGTGTGATTTATAGAGAAAGATAGGGAGAGAATAGATTTGAAGCTCTCAAACCCTCATTCCATCAGCTATGTATTTCTTTGTCACACAACATAAGCTTACGTTTTTGTTTACGAGTGATTCTGATGTTCGTGTCTCTAGTTGTCCTTGAAAAATGTTATTAAATTCGTGTTCTGCAAAATTCCCTAAAAGGATGCCTTCTAATATACGGACATATAAGACGGCAACGGTCTTGTTCCTTATATCGTGAGAACAAACAATTGTGCTAGAAAAGTGTAGATTTTAATCCAGAAATATATTTCAGGTGGAAAAATACACCATTATGTTTTTATTGGAAAATCTTTAAAGCGGTGTCTACTAAAATGTACTCATATAAGACTGTAATAGTCTCGCTCCATATAACGTAGGATCACTTCTGTCCACCCCTTCTAGAATATACAGTCGTAAGTCATCGTTATGTTATGCTCTAAAATTTGTAAGACGTCACATGATAAAGTTACAGAAACATCAACTAGGTGCGTTTTAAGAGTGCTCTTGACCCACTTTGACTACATTTACCCTTTTACATAACATGCAAACGGCTTTTATATGTATCATTCGCCAAATATTCACCCCATAAAGAAAAATGAATGCCTAACCCTACAAATGCGATCAGGTGTCAAATAGACCCGGACATATTTTACACGCCACGTTTTTATTATTGACTGTGAAGGCTTAAGATAGAACAATGAGATAGCTTTGAGGGTTGCGACCTTGAGGGTTAAGGGGAGAATGAGAGAATTGTATTTTTGTTTGTTTTGATTTGGATCAAAATAATTATTGATTGTTTAATCATTGTAATATAGATATAGGTCTGTCGATTCTTTGCAAGTATATGATTTTTTCGTAATTGTACTGGTAGATTATATCATTAAATAATAATAATGCCTGGTTGTTTGATTGTGATATCATATTAAATGAATTATTTCTATTAAGCTATATATTATTAGATAATGTAGTTTCACTTAGACTCGCAAGATGACCTCCAGTCACCTTGAGGTTTTACCTGGGGGTGGTGGGCTTCGTGGGCCTGCCCACCACCCGATCAGCACCAGATCTGAGAGGCGACGTGCGTGTTCCCCCGCACGCCTCTGTATCGTGTGTCCGTCCCCCTTCAGGGGAAGAGTAGGGATTAAATTTTTCTTTCTTTCTTTCTTTCTTCTAAATTAGTAGTGCCCAAAGGGTATAATAAGGGTATATTTATGCAGTGGCATAAATAGACCCTTATTATACTGCCTGCCGGGCCAAAACCTCGGCGGGGTCGCGATTGCATCCGCCGATTGCTGTTATGTCGAGAAACACCGTGGTAGGTTTAGTCGATATTACCGGGATGTTGCTCACCATCTTTCCCCAGTCCCGGTGAGTCCGATATAACTTCTCCGTCGCCCCGCGGAGAGGTGAAAAGAAGGGTCGTTTATCCTAATGAAAATCAGTTTTCTATCTGTGTTATATATTTCAATCAAATGAAAATGTCTATATACAATGACTTGATAGCGCAACGGTAATGGATGTGATTGTGGTACACGAGTTGTAAGATTCGATTTCCGTGTCGTGATATTAAGTTTTCTGTCGAAAAATTCGTCTACAACTGTACCTGGCAAACAACAATAGGTTCACCTTATATTATGTCAAACCTAAAAGCATAAATGATGTAATGTTGGTATATTTTACCTCTACCATACATGTGACATATAATAGCATGAGTCTATTCAATAAATACAGAATTAAACCACACAAAACTGTGAACCTCTTCTCATTACAACTACTTATATATTTCAGAGTAGTCTAATTAATCTCAGAGCAAATGTAGGTCCTTATTCATTAGTAGAGTAATTCCGTCGGGTCTGAAACTAGTGGGTCTACATCGGATATAGAGACCAGTATAATTAGAGAAGTTAAATAAACTCAATATTATGAAAGTTATTATTGAAATAGATACTTTGCAATCTATCAACGATGTATCAGAAGTTAGTTCAAAAGCGAAGTGTTGAAATATAAACATTTTAGCTTTTGCCTGCGTCTTAGCTCACTTGGCAACCGAACTTTTTTTCTGAATGAAAGTATCTTATGTCCTGTTCTCTATCCCTAGCAACGTGTATGCGAAATATCATCATGATCGGACGACAAGTTAAGGCGTGAAAGCAAACTCACATTAGCATTTCATCAAAAAAATTGAAAAGTATAGCTAGTATATAATAAACCTAATCCTCGTGACGCGATGTTATGCTAAAACATGCAATACAATAAAATATTATTCCATAGCAACCAATTACAAATTCGTATATTCCCAACTATTATTAAGACCACCTATCACCAAGATACACACTGAGTTAATGCGGCGACGTTTACATTTACTGATGACCAGTCATCGTTAGTGTTGTGTGTCGAATACCATACATACATAGATTCACGCCTGTTTCCCAGAGGAGTAGGCAGAGACTACGAATTTTTATTTGCTACGATTGTGTCAAATACCGACATATAAATAATAGTGACCAAGTGAGGGTAGTTGCCGAAATACGCTCTTCACGAAGGCGCCGCTGAGGTCACACCAATTAACCTGTGACCACGATCGATGCAAGTAGATCGAAACGTCGAGCATACAATACGTATTTATTCCCTTTGAAATACGTTGTCGCGAGTAAGACCTAGCATTATATTAAGTATGTGTACAAATCTCGATATTCTAAAAACGTATATCACCAAGATATCTCGAAATTACGATACATTTACGATTTGTTACTGTACCGTAACTTCTAGATTACCGACCTTTACACAAATCAACCACGAATATCTAACCCTGTAATGCGATCAGGTGACAACTCGGCCCAAATTCGTCCCAAAATATTTTCAACGTACCCACATCTTCGGAAATTTACATAAAGATGGAGACCCACCCTAACAATGTTACCTAGGCAGCACTTATTCCTCGTTTCGAGATCAACTGTCGCTCTCCCTAATACGCATTCGGTCCCGTATAAAGTGATTTGTTTACCCAAATTAGGTAAGTTTCTTTATATGTGTATGTTTATTTTGTAAGAAGAGTCGTAGAACATCTATGTGAGAAATAATAAATTGTATTTTATTATTTCTCACATACATGTTATAGAAGAAGTAAAAAAAGTTATAGAAGAGAATATTTTAACGGTAAAAAAGTTGCAGCAGTTATTCTGTTTGTATGATTTCAGCATCCTTGTGCAACTAGAATTTGTTCTCAATTCGCGCTAGAACTTTCTTATGTATGACAAGCTGTTAACTGTGGCTGCACTCGCGGTTACCTTGGCTTACCTGACCAAAAAGGTTCGGTATATAATGCTATTTAAAAACGTACCGTTTAAGCACACTCATGTGGTTTTAAATTATGTAAAATGATCAGGACTTTTTGTAGTTCGACTTGTCATGGTAAATTTACTTGATCAATTTCGTATTTTTTTATTTGATGAAGAATAGGACGCTACGCTGTATGCGCATTCTCGCTTGAATCTCAATTTTGCCAAGTAGGAAAGTGCGACCGTAAGTTTCACCAGAAAATCGCAGGCGAATAATCTTGAATCGTGTTCCTGTAAAGAGTTGTAACGTAATTTCCGCTCCTTTATGAATCAGTTGCTCGCCTTAAGAATTGTTTTGTTAAGTTTCTCGCAGAGAAGGGATTATTAAAAATTAAAGATTATAATATAATGCACTTTTGAAAAAGGTAGACAAATTCTTACAATCAATTTTCTGTAATATACTTTTACTTTTATCGATTGTCACTCAAAATTCACTCAAGGTTGTAATATACGTCCTGGTTTCCGTAATATCTTTGGTTAATAATGAAAGTAATAACAAGATAAAAAACTAAAACTACAAGTACATCATGCCGCGTGCTAGGTATATATACGCTGAAATTATGAAATTATTCATCTAACGAGAACCTTACAGGTACGAACAACGGCCTCTCAACTTGTTGGAAGGATCCATCTTTTGTATTCAAGATATATTATATTATCACAGTACACTAAGGGATTCAAGTACTTCAACTACCTACCTATACGATATATATATATATATACAGGGTGATTTTGAAATCGTGTAATTCCTTTTAACCACGCATTCTACTGGTGATATAGAATAACCCTAGCCATATTTTTTCTTAATTAGAATAATGGTTTCGGCAAAATTAGAGTACAGATTTTTTTCATGAAATTATTTCAAATAGTCATATTTTAACCACCTGACACAATCTTAATATTTTACTAATTTAAAAATAATAACATAACAATAACTGATGTCGTAAATAATAAGGGGCAATAAAAAGGAACGCCCGTTATTATTTACGACATTAATTATTAATATGTTTTTTTATTTTAATTAGTAAAAAATTAAAATTGCCTCGGTTGGTTAACATTTGACTATCTGACACCATTTCACGAAAAAAAACGGAACAATAATTTTTCAAAAAAATAATTCTAATTAAATAAAAATATGGTCAGGGTTATTCTATATCACCAGTAGAGTGCGTGGTTAAAAGGAATTACACGATTTCAAAATCACCCTGTATATATATATATATATATATATATATTCGTATATATACATCTATACTATAATATTATAAAGGAGAAAGATTTGATATTTTGCTCGTTTGTTTGTACCGATTTCACTCAAAAACGATTCAACCGATATCAAAAATCATTTCACCATTAGAAATATATGTTATCACCAAGTAACATAGGCTATATTTATTAAAAAACAGTAATTTTATTATTATTATTATTTATCTGATATCCAGTCAAATCCGGTTAGACTAGAAAAGCCGACCCCAAGTGACTTGGGAATAATAAAGGCTAGGGAGAAGAAGAAGTTATTATGTTCATGGTTGTAGTCTTAGCAGTATACAAATTCATTGTAGCCTTTAAGGGTTATAGATACAGCACAAGCACTTAGGTATATACCTATAATGTTGTCAATTTATTTAAATAAAATTTGAATATAATTCGAATACACTTCGCTAATAATATCCATTTAAACGAACACACAAAACTAACAATATTGCGTCGTAAATAGTCATTGTAGGCAGACAACACTCAAGTACACGAACCCTTTGTTTGTAGTACTTTTTAAAAGTCATAGAGCTATCAGTAAACATAATATAATAATATAGTATTCTATTACATACACACAACACCATCTCGTCCAAACTAAGCAGAGCTTGTACTATGGGTACTAGAAAATGGATAAACATACATATTTTTTTTGTAAATACGTTCTTATTATGCATAGAAACACCCAGACCAAGACAGACATCCATATCCATGCACACAAATGTTTGACTTGTGCAGGAATCGAACCTGAGACCTCTACCACTACGCCATCGAGGCACGAATAGTTAGCCCCGGTTTGCTAGCAATGCTCAGAGTTACCACGTACACACATACTAAAACCAATAGCGATGTTCGCGTCGCTTTTCAGTGTCCCAATGCAGCCGCTCAATACCAATGCAATTCTTAGAACACGAGACATTATTATCGCGATCAAAGGCATTATCGCAAAGACTGACAGCAGAGAAAACGAAGCGATATCAATATATTCACAAAATAAAGTATTTTTAGGCAAAGTATTCAGTGCTTAAAGTTTATATGTTTCATAATACTAAGAGTGCAGATAAAGTGGATATAGTGACGAGAATAGAAAAGGGTATGTTAAGTTGATTTGGGCATGTAGAAAGAATGGACGAGAACAGATTGACTAAGAAAGTTTATAAGGCTAGTGTGAATGGAACAGTCGCAAGGGGAAGACCTAGGCGAACGTTTCCTGATCAGATCGGAGACGTTCTGGATAAAGGCCAGGTTAAGAGCACCTTAAACCGGCTTATGAGGAATGTTATGAAAGTGAATGAAGCCAGAGAAGTGTGTCAGGATCGTAGCAAATAGAAATCCGTAGTCTTTGCCTACCCCTCTGGGAAACAGGCGTGAATTTATGTATGTATGTAAGAGTGTACGGTACAACTGTACATACATATTTCATAGTCATCAATATTATGTAGGTCTTGCATCAGTACGCGTCATTATATTATTATTTTCGTTAGTTCACGTTTTTGCCTATATCACGGTAGCCGCGTACTCATTGTTATCAATATTCATATACCTATCAATCAATTAAATATCAAAATATAAATTCGTTCTTTTAATGTCAATCATCTTAAAATAGTTTGGGGTAACCCAAACAAGGAGTCTAACTAAACTCTTTCTTTAATTGCTTGAGGTGGAGCATGCCAAACTTAAGGTAGGCTTAAATGAGTATTACTAAGTCTAGTTTTATAATAACTATCTGTAAAGAAAACATGACTATGTAGGTAATTACCTCTGATTGGAGGTGACACCTTTTTAACGTAAGACTTCTCTTGAGATTGAAAAAGTAATAGCCATTGTTACTTACGCGTTAGCGAGTTTGTGGCTTAATGCTGAGCCAGCATTAAATAAATATCCCTAACTGATATTATATGTATATGCGAATGTGAGTTTGTTTGTTACGCTTTCACGCCCTAACTGCTCGACCGATCGTCATGAAATTTCGCATACACGTCATCAAGGGAACAGAAAAGGACATAGGGTACTTTTCATCCAGACAAAAGTACTGTTATTAACCAAACCTAATCTACATTTACCCGAGCGAAGATGCGGGTCAGTGTAAACGTCTAGTTCGTAATAAATGTAGGGATTAAATATAATGACCATCAAAAATACTAATTGCACAGCAAATATCGTATAGCATAATGAGCACCTATACGCCTCAAATCACTGCATTCCGTCTCGGAAGGGTTAGGTTATGTTAGGTTCCTTTTTAAGCCCATCCAAAAATAGGAGCCCCGCGAAGCGGGCCTCCGTCGACTTAGTTTGATCTCTTTAAATATATTTTGCTGTGCAATTAGTATTTTTTTTCTGTGCAGTTAAATACTATCTACCCATAAATTTATAAACCTTACAGTAGTAATATTTTTAGGATCATATATACCGTTCAATTCTCAATGCCAGTAGGTACTATAAGGGTTCACAATAATAATAGAGTTTTTTTTTATCAGTATTGCCTATGATATCAAGTATACCACATCAAACGATTCGTTCATAGCTTTGTAATCTCCATAACAGGGTTAACTCTCAAATGCCATGCAAACTACATACATATTATCTGCATATCATTATCCTTCTTATTTCATCAATCTGGCCTCTAGTCTATCATGTATTCATTAAAGTTTGTCATAGAATAAGCCTTTTTCTATGTAAATCGTGGGCATCGGGGAAGGAAAATTAATTATACTGTGGAGCCTTATTCTTTTATCATAGAGCTTATTTTCCCTTGGCATTGTTTGGTTATGTTACGTTGTTTCAGAATCAAAGTTGCTTTATTTCTTTAGTGGATTTTCAAGATAGGAAACGAACGTGGGGTGTGTTCAAATATTTTTATAAACTGAACGAACATTGTATTCCGTGCGGTGATTTCTAGCCCTCTTTAAACAGGGCTTATGTTTCTGACATACGAAGGTTGTAGCTTCCGTATTTCTAAGAATTTCTATTGGATTTTCTTGTAGATATTTTGTGTTTTCTAGCTGACATACTAGCGCTTAGGTGCAGAAGCATAAGTGCCTTTGCGAAACTAGACCTCAAGGTGCACGTAAAATGTCGATACCGGTTGTCATAAACAACGGAGTTTAAGTGGCCTCAAAGCATCTCAAGTATTAGCTGAGTCTTTCAAGTAAAATACAATAAAACAAAATAAGTGAGGTCAGGTCTGCGACGTGCACCAATATTATATCCGTCGTGCTCAAAGATGGGTGATCATTTTATAAGAGTTCACATCACACAAAACAACCAACAGATTAAATTACACATTGATAGTCATTAAGGCTGTCAACACAAACTATTTTACATACGTACACTGAACAATGAATATCCTCGAAGGAAAAAGAGTACAATTATTATGATTCATTATTGTTATCATTATTAAGATAAGATAAGATAATTTATTTGTGTAAACATGTGTAAACATACAGATATATAAATGCATTATTTATATTTAATATTGCTTTTATACTATACTCTACAAAAATCTTATTTACAAAAATAATGTAATTGTGTTAATCAGTTTTCTTCAAAAATTGTTAACCATCTGTATTTAGAAAGTTAGATATATTTGTTACAACAGTTAATTATTTCATTTAGGTTATCATTAAAATATACAAAATTCTAGTTTGAATGAACTAAAATTTTGAAAGTGAATCAGCTTATATTTTATGATGTAAAAATTCTAGGACAGAGCGCAATACAGATGTTGAAATACAGATGTTTTTCATCTAGCTCAGACACAGATGTTCATGTACTAAATTGTAAATTAAGTTGGTTACCGTATATTTATGTGAATGCTTGTTACAATTTTCTGATGTCAATAAATTATTATTATTATTAATTATTATCAGTCATTTCTCGGAGAGCACGTTAAGCCGTTGATCCCAGCTGCCATTAACATCTATGACAGTCGTTATTGGGAAGTCAGTGCCCTATAATATCCTGACACTGGTCTAGCCTTAGGGTATCGTTAGCCTTCGGGTTGCGGAGGTCAGGTGGCAGCCGCTCCGTGTAACTGATATCCAGTCAAATCCGGTTAGATCAGAAAAGCCGACCCCAAGGGACTTGGGAATAGTAAAGGCTAGGGAGAAGAAGATCAGTAATTTCTATTTCATCAGACTTAATAATAATAATAACTCTAATGTCATTATTGCGCATATTTTAAGCAGCTGCTTCTGAGATTTTTCAACAAAATATCTCAAATAGCATTACCGATCCAGAAATCAAACATCAAACCAAAGAGACGCCTTGATTTGATTTATTACGCTAATGAATATGTTACCAACGCATATGAATGAGCAAACTTGTGCTACAGTGCCAACAGAATAGTTATACACACATAATAAATAGTTGTACCATAAAGAACTTAATACCCGTAGATGAGTAGCCATGACAAAACAAGAAAAATAATAATAATATTCCCTTTAATTTTCGTGTAATCCAGTTATAAATTAAGTTAAGATATAGAGCTGTTAATTTTAGTTTGTTAAAGTTGTGTTTACCTATAATAGTTTCTTGCACATCGGGCACGCCACGATTGTGGCGGTAAGTCCCGTGTTTGAGGAATGGCTGGAGAGGCGGCATGGCGCCTTCACCTTCCGGCTGACACAGGTAATGACTGGCCATGATTTTTTTGGCCAGTTCGTGTGTCGCATAGGCCGGTAAGAGTCGCCTGGTTGTCACCACTGCGGTGTTGTGGACACGGCGCTGCACACTTTGGCGGTTTGCCCCGCCTGGGCATCGCAGTGCCGTGAGTTAATCGCGGCAGTCGGATTGGTTGCCCTCTCGCTCCCGGCCGTAGTTTAGTCTATGGTCCCGAGTGAGAGGTGGAGCGTGGAGCGCCGTCGTCTCCTTCTGTGCGGAAGTGATTTCCATCAAGGAGGCGGCGGAGCGGGAGAGGGAACGCTTAAACCCTCTCCCCAACCGCAGAGCCGGGCGCCGGAGGACGCGAGACGACCTTCAGCCACCCTGAGGATTGACCTGGGGTTGGTGGGCTTCGTGAACTTGCCCGCCACCCGATCAGCACCAGGTCCGAGAGGCGGCGTGCGTGTTCTCATGCGCGCCTCTGTATCGTGTGTCCGTCCCGCCCTCAGGGGGACAGTAAAATTAGTGGCTATAAATTTGTGTAGTGGCCTGCCGTTTCATACGGCGGGCCGAAACCTCGACGAGGTCGCGATTGTATGTGAAAGCGATTCGCGTGGCTCCGCTGATTGCAGTTATGTCAAGGAACACCGTGGTAGGCTTAGTCGGTATTACCGGGATGTCACTCACCATCTTTCCCCGGTGAGTCCGACATAACCTCTCCGTCGCCCCGCGGAGAGGTATGCGTCAAAGCATTCGACCACGATAAAAAAAAAAGTTTCTAGCACATGGAAACACTTTGTTGCGAACATTTTTGTAACGCGATTATGTAAACTTTGTAAGTAAATCTAAATAAATAAATAACATATTTAAAAGAAAACATATGCAAACTGCCTGAAACTTATCCATAATATTCTCTAAGGTATCCTTTGCAAATAAGTATAAGGGTCTTGCGTTTTATTCTTCCTTTTTTTCTTAAAAGAAGCCAAGCAAAATGATCGCGTTGTGAGCCATTAGCAGCAGAGGCATACACCGTCAACTTTTTTTATTGCCGGTAATGGTAGATAAGCCAGCGGTACACATAGTGATAAGTGGTAACGACCGTTCCGACTTATGCATTGAGTCGAAGTTATCTACATAATTTTAAAAACATACTTAGCACTCCAGGAACAACAAAGGTTTTTACAAGGTCGGCAACGCGCAAGTGATGCCTCTGGTATTGCAGGCGTCGATAGGCTATGGTAACCATTTACCATCAGGTGGGCCGAATGCTTGTTTGCCACAATAGTAGTATAAAAAAAAACCACGCGATCAAACAGTTCATTCTGGAGCCTGCACGTATGTGAGAGAATTGAACACTAAAAGCGCACCGCGTTGGATGGCTTGTTTCCAGGTTTTAAACCAGCTATGATGTCGAGTGGTACAATAGTCGGTCAACTATGTATATTTTATCTATATTTTCGAACGAATCGCATCGCATATACTGCAATAAAACATGTTTAATTCCATTATATTCCTGGTATGGTTAGACGCCTAAAGATAGATAGCAAGGACTATGAAATATGAATATCCCTGTGAATAAACCGTTAGAAAGAAAAGCATTCAACCAAGATTGTTAATAGTTTAAATAAGATTTCTCTCATTTCATTCAGTGAGCTAGAAAAATCTCATTATAACTTTAAAATGATTGTATATTGTGTACCTTTTATATAAAGCTGTCAAGCTCAACCGACATTGTTGTATAATACTCAGTGGTTTCCAAACAATTGACTGACTCGTTTGTCTACTAATTTATTAAATATTATGGTTCACGAGGTTTAGGGCAAAAATCGAAAACGAAGATCGAGCCAGCGAAAGCTTGCAAATGGCTTGGAGTAAGAGATCTGGCGTTGTTTAATCGCAGTTCCTCCAATAGCACATGTAGTGTCTAGATCTGCGCCTCATGTCTGCCTATTCGTGTCGGATTACAGTTCCATCGGACTACGAGAGTGAGGAAATAAAAAGTAGACTCGTATTTGCGTACACACTTATGTACTTTATTTTCTACGCAACCGACTAGTCTTAGTCGGACCTGATGATAAGCAGCTATCGTAGTTTATAGACGTTGGCAACACCAGGGCAACACTCACACTACGCGAACCCCTCAAAAAAGTCGAATTGCTAACTTATACGATGGACTGTAGAGTCCACCACATAAGTTAAAATATGTATAAATAGTTTCAACTAATGACAAGAGATGGCGCTGTACCTAATTACAAACCACTCCGTACTACCTCTAATAGATCCTTAATCGCGCAACTAAAGTTAGCAGTTCGAGTTAGTATACATTCAAAATCCCGACATCAGTTGCGGCCTGCCAGGCACTTTACATAGCTTAGTTGGAGGATCCTCTCTTGGTATCGAAGCAACATTACACCGTGCTTCTTCACGTTACCCACCGCTGGCTGTTTGCAAACCTAAAGTTGAGGTCAGTGTGAAATTTTCCGTATAGATGTGATCATAATAACGTAGACAACTTTTGCATTAGTGTGAATTTATCGCGTGTATTTACTATCTCGCCTCGAGGTTAAAGTGGCTGTAAAATGTTTAACATTCCTGCAGATGCCTACTGCATACATAATTAATTACTCTTAAGTGGAAGCCATTCTGTATCGTGCGACTACGCCGACACGGAATAGAACCAATTTTTTTAAAAGTTTACCTGGTTTTGTTTACAATGCTCTGCATGAGTCTTTTCACAGTATGAGAATGGTTAGATACTCCATAATGCTAGTTATTTGACTTCATGAGTATTTCAGACATTATGAAATGCTCGCAGATATGCAGTTATTATATATAGCTACCAACGGACATTACTGCGATCTTGCATAATGTTTACCTTTTGATGCTTGATGTTACAGAACGAATCGCGTTTAACGACGAGGGCTTTAAGTGCTTGTCAAGGCATAAAAGCAACAGGCCAGACTAACATACATTATGTATACGTAATGCGCTTAAGTATAGTTTAAACAGCGGTGTCCCAATGGATAAGGTATTGCAGTCGCGATCGAGAGTTCATGGTTTCCCTTTACGGTCAATACAAGTATTTATGTAGATGAGTTGATGAGATTAACAGTGACATTTATTAATAATTAGTAGCATTATTCTCTATCTGTAATAACTTAGTAACATATACATCAGTGTAGGGTAGTACATTCAGAACTTCCAAACTCTTGGCTTTTATTAACCCCCGTCGCAAAAGCGACGGGGTGTTATAAGTTTGACGTGTCTGTGTGTGTGTGTGTGTGTGTGTCTGTCTGTGGCATCGTAGCTCCCGAACGGATGAACCGATTTTAATTTTGTTTTTTTTGTTTGAAAGGTGAATTAGTCGGGTGTGTTCTTAGCTATGTTTGATAAAAATCAGTCCAAGATGGCCGCCGCCACAAAATGGCGGATTACATATTTTTCACAACTCCCTCAATATGGGTATCAAATGAAAGGGCTTGACTAGTAGAATACTATAAACTATGATAAATTTCAAATCCAAGATGGCCGCCACCACAAAATTACATATCTTCACAAATTAAAATTTTTCAATATGGGTAGGTAGGTATCTAATGAATATTGTGTCGGGGGATTTTTAAATTTTAAATTTATAGGCTTCTTAATCTGCAGCCGTTTAGACTAACTACGAGACCAACTCGGCAATAAAATGAATACCAGTATTAACATTATAAATTATCGTGTTTGTAAACAGACAGTGACTTAGAATTACTAACGATCAAAACTCGTAATCTTAGATAATGTTTTGTAAGAAAGTTTTGTTTTAATTTATAGCTACTAAATCATTTAAGTAACATGCAAATTCATCATTTAAGTAATCATCAGATACCAGATCGAGGCAATCCTTACAGTAAATAGATAAGATATATGGAAATGTTCTTTAAATAAATTATATAACCTGTTTCATTATTAGTGATCAGGCTGAGTGTTTCATACAAAAATTGAAAGTATTAACTACAGACAATCTCTTTGATATTAACTATTTTATAAATATTTTATTGTTATGCATTTCTTATTCACAGATCCCAAAAGTTGTTTATCAGAATGAGTAGGCCATCAAACCTAAATGACATAGTTACAGACCTATTCGTGGTACTATTAGTACCATAAAACAGATGAAGTAACGTTTTGATCATCCTAAACCCTACAGTAAAGTAGTCCGTACAGAAGAGTAACGTCACTTTAACAGAAAGGTATCAAAGGAAACTTCGGTTTAGGTATTTTCTTAATATCTCGTTCGCCGAAGTATCGGATAGACATATAAGACACATGGTAACCTTCTGTTCTCAAGAAGCAATTGTGTTAACATGTTGTCATGGCAACGGAAACGTATTTCGCGCCTTTACCTAAATCCCTTTAAGTCATATCATCAATAGCTTATACTCTATCATAACACAAAGTGAAACGTCTTTGTAATGAAATTGGAAGCTTCTTGTTTATACTTAATGTTCTCCGTGTTTCAATGAAAAGCGGATTATTTACGTACGCCGCATTTTCATAGCAAATAGGCTTTGTTTTTATCTTTTTTGATAAGAATTTGTTTACGCAATGTTAACTTTAAATAAGTATTCTTTGTTTACTTTTAAAATACAACTTTGTTAAAGATAATCTATGTCCTATTTTGTGATATGGTATATACTTATATTATTATATTATACTTTCTATCTGGGTTGGGATAAGCAGACATGTAATACGACCAAATTGTATCAGTTTAATTTTTAAGTCCTACGTATAGGAGGCGAACTTAATTACGCATACCAGACGTATTTTCAGGCTCTGTGTTGCTACTAATGATTTTCTTACGGAAAAGCTGATTTTCTTTTCAGTAATTGAAAATAAATATATGCATAGCGATAGGCCGTAAAGTTATCCACCAGAACTAACAAGCCGGTCAATTTATTTGACAGAGCAAGCTACCATTCTTGACCCCTCTTGTGTTATGAGAAAGTTTACGCCGGAAGTGCAGTTCAGTTCCTTAATATCATTAGGTAATTATTGTTATTGTTTTCAGATTGATATTATCAGTAAAAATGGTGCAAAACGTTATTGATGTTATAAAATACTGAAGTTATATTTAATTGACGATTTAAGTGTGGTCATAAATTTCTTGCAAATATCTTCTTATAGGCTCAAACCTTGCTGAACCTAGGAACGAACCTTAACGTAGTTTAAGTAACTTAGTAAACTTACTAACCAATAGAATTTGATGTTCATAAGTGTTACTTTATGACCACAATGAATAAATGATTTTTGACTTCGTAATGGGTGGGATTCGAACCCACAACTTCTCGAAGGCTTGGAATTTTCTTATTTTGGAAATTTCAATCCTCCCAAAATTTATTACCAGCATTATTACCACAAATATAATAAAACATTTATTTTATTTTACTAATTTATAAGCTAATAAAATTATTTAAACTATTAAATCTATTTATTTTTGGTTTACATTTTTCCCGACGTTTCGGTTGCTTTTCAGCAGCCATGGTCACGGTATAAAATCCGTATATAGTAGTTTAATTTCAATGAATAACATTCGCGTAAACAGAAGACAATATTATAAAACATTTATTTCAAGCATATAATAAAATATAGTATCCCACTTAATAAAAATGGACTTTTTATTTAAACGATTTACAACAATCTTTAATATCATATTATTTAAAAGCTAGGATATATAACCTTTTAAAATAATATATATCTTTGCTACGTATGCAATAACTCCTGGACTCATTCCAAATACATTTTTATATTTAAGTTCATAACTTTCAAATGACTTATTCATGTGTTTTCAAACGTAGTGCGAAAATACTCCGAAAAACTAGATCTAGACGTTAAATAATTAATACTAGCTTGCGTAAAACCTCCAAAGCTGTATGGGGTACCAAAATTACACAAGGAAAACGCTCCCCTACGTCCTATTGTGAGTCAGATCGACACACCAACTTACAGACTGGCTCAGCACGTAGTGAAGATACTCTCACCACTCAGAGGCAACTCGCCTGATCATACTTTGAGCCTCACTGTGTATAGGAAAAAGACCCACACAAAGGTTTAGGTACTTAAACGGTGAATCTCACCACCATCCTAAACAGTTAGCTACCGTGGGAATGTCTTTGTTCCAGAGAGCCCACGGGGATCTGTGACAAGAAACACCTGGACGCTGAGCTTCAACATGTCAAGCAAATACTGCAAGACAAGAAGCTCCAACAGCCGCGTCGCTGTCACAGATCCCGAGAAAAGCCAGCCACAGTCGAGTGCCAGCCTGCTATACTGCCTTATTTAAGGGGTGTCACTGACAAGATTGGCTACATCTTGAAGCGAGCTTCAATCAACACATACGAAAGCCGCCAACGAAGATAAGTCAATTTTTACCATCCGTCAAGTGCCAATTATCTTTACAAGATGCAGGGGTCTATGAAATAGATTGTCTGCGGACTCTCATACATTGGTCAAAACAAGAGAAGCATCAGCACCCGCATAAAAGAACACATAGCTGATGTAAAACACCAACGCTCGTTAAAGTCTGCTGTGTGTGAACATGTGCAACAGGGGACCAACCACTACCTGAGATTTGACAAACCACAGATTTTGGCTAAAGAACACCGATTCCTACCAAGGATGCTTCGCGAGGCTATTGAAATCAAAAAACATCCTAATTTCAATACAGAAGATGGTTGGAATGTACCACCAGTTTTGGATCCAGTAATTCAAATAGTCAGTACCCAAGAAGAAGCAAACCACAGCTAGACTTCATGATACTTTGAGCTCATTCTGCGTAAATAGAAACACCGATGATTAAATTATGTTCGGGTACTTAGAAATAACTACGCTGGAACATTGAGACAACTATTATCTTAGTTTTCTTGTGACCATGGCTGCTGAAAAGCAACCGAAACGTCGGGGAAAGTGTAAACCTAAATATAAATAGTTTTAATAGTTTTGATAAGTTTATTAGATTAAAAATTAGTAAAATTCAATAGTAGTAGTAGTGTAACAGTTTCAAAATTGTACAATACAGTGTTAAATAAACAACGCGATAAAATCCGTCTAAATGAGATTAATTTCAAAGAAATAAAGGTGTTCTTAAACCTAAACAAATATGCCACGGGGCTAACGAGGCAATCGTACAGATATACAAGAAAAATAATTAATACATCTCCTGACCCGAGAATCAAATACAAGACCTTGTGCAAATTTATATTCACTTCCGCTTCGCCAATGAAGCATAAAGGAACATGGATAATAATTTATTTGCTAAAGTGACGGTATTACCGCAGCCACAGGTGCAAATGCCGCTACATAAGAGAGTTTGCCTTTTCATAATTAATGATGTACTCTATAGATCTGCGCCATAAGTTTACGATTTACGCTTCACTTACGCTTTACGTTTTACGCTTGTTTACAGTCGATTGTGAGGTCGCGGGTATGATACCCCGGTCGGGTAAAACGTTATTGAGGTTTTCTGTTAGAAAATGTTTGATAGCGGTGGCTTAAAATGTAGCCGATTGGCGCCAATAGTCACAGTTTTAATTACGAAAGTTCTAGAATATAGCTAAGAAAGTATAAAAAAATAAAATACACCTCTTTCTCCCTCTTTGGTGATGTACAGGATTAAGTTATTTAATAATAACTTTTAAACTTTCGCGTTGCATGATTTATATATAATACGTAACAGGTAAAATAATCGTGTTAATACCCGTGACGTATCATATACCTATGAAATTGCCGTTTTTCATGAATTTTTTTTTATACTTTTCACTTCTATTAGTCAAAGTAATCACCCATGCAATCAATGCATCTTTGCCAACGCATTGGTAGCTTATTGATGGCCTTCTTTTAGAAATCAGCTGGACGGTAGTCCAGCTGATTTCTAACTAAAGGCAACAAATTCTTCAAAGGCATTTTGTACTACCTCTCGGGATTGAATTTTTTTCCCGCCAAGAAGTTATCCAAATTCTGGAAAAAGTAGAAATCTGTAGGCGCTAGGTCTGGTGAGTACGGCGGATGACAGAGAACTTCCAACCCTAGCTCTTGTAGCTTGGAGACCGTCTGTGCAGTGCAGTATGAGGTCGCGCGTTGTCGTGCAGGAGCAGTGGAGCCGAACGATTGACCAAAGCTGGTTGGAGACGTGCGAGCTTCTCCATCATTGTGTTCACTTCTTCACAGTACACATCTGCAGTAATGCTCGTCCCGTTTGGTAGGAAGCTGTGATGAATTACACTGGCGTTAGACCACCAAACAGTGACCATCACTTTTCTATGGGTAAGTTTTCGTTTAGGACATTGTTTGGGTGCTGAACCAGGGTCCAACCAACTTGCTGAGCGCTTACGATTGTCGAACAGGATCCATTTCTCGTCACAAGTAACAATGCGGTTCAAAATTCCTTAATTTGTATGCTTGTTGAGCTGTGCACGGCACGTATCGACGCGTACAGCGCGCTGGCGATCATTGAGTTCGTGGGGTACCCATTTGTCAAGCTTTTTTACCTAGCCAATTTGACGCAAA
Organism: Catocala nupta; assembly: GCA_963675205.1. Taxonomy (NCBI): domain Eukaryota; kingdom Metazoa; phylum Arthropoda; class Insecta; order Lepidoptera; family Erebidae; genus Catocala; species Catocala nupta. Next base: position 3,622,164 of record OY776097.1, read on the forward strand.
TGAACCAATATTTTTTGATGCTAACGTCGAAAGCTGCTGCTAATTTAGCAGTAGATTGAGTATCATCAGCTTCCACAATCGCCTTTAATTCGTCATTGTCGACCAAAGTTTTCGGACGACCACGGGGTTAATTTTTCAGGTCAAAATTTCCAGACTTAAGCGGGCAAACCAATAACGGGTGGTGCGTTCGTTTGTAGTATTTGCTCCGTAAACGTCGTTAATGTTGCGTGCCGCTTGTACCGCTTTGCTGCCACAACGGTACTCATACTCCATAATTACTCGAATTTTTAACGTATCCATAACGACGAAAAATTTTCGAATGCGATGAAACAAAACACTTACTAAACAAATGACAATTTTAGAAAAAAGAATTCCATGTTTTTAAAATAAAATCAATTTGAAATTAGAATCATCAGCCAAAAAAGAATATTTTGTATTGAAATGGCCAGTACGGCAAAACGGCAATTTCATAGGTAAAGACCTATTATAAGTTATATAATTTATAAAAACTCGGAAGAACTTCGTCTAGTTACTGAAAACAGCCCTACAAAAAAAATGCTATGCTGTGAATTGGACCCAGACTTAAAACAGTAAAAGTTGGCGGCGATTAATACTACTAGACATATTGCAATAGTATTGGTCTATGAAGTTTGCAAAATTTTCGTGGTGATAAAAGCGATTGGTGTGCATGTGCAATCCGCGACGGATTAGATTCCGGAGAAAGGAAAATGTTTTTAGTTAGTTTTAGTTTTCCTGTCCGAATATTCTCAGTTGCAACGCGATGTCTGGAACTGTGCACGATAAATAGCAATAGTAAAATGACGTAGTACCTAAAATCATATAAGTTGAAATGTGGGCATAACACAGCTCTGCCTATCCTTTTTAAGATATAAGTGTGTTGCTTTGTATGTAAGTTCATAAAAGTCATGTTAAACGAGAATCGCTTCTAACAAAGATATATCCGAGACCTTTCGTAGGAACCTACCTTTGAAACGTCAGCTTGCAGCATGTGCCTTCAAGCTTAAATAACAAAGAAGACATGCAGCTCAATCACAAGCGATATAAGCTCATATGCTATTTTATCGACGACGCAGTTGTATATAAAATACTGCTTTACTTCAAAGATATAAGTTACGGCCATAAAAAAAGCGATTGACTTTCTAGATTAACTTTGCAAGTAGTGACTACTTAGCTTTCTGATGTTTTGTGATCTTATTGTAGAAAACTTTTGCGAAATATTAATATTATTGGTTTTTTAATTAAGTCTACGTGTAATTCCTGTATCGCGTGACACTTTACAAAAATTCAAACAACGTACATTATAGACTCCAAACTCGGAACCACTATTTATATACATTTTTGCCCTGTATGGGAATTGAACCCATAACACTCGGCATAGTTGCAGTGCCGAGGCGACCTCTTAAACCTCTACGCCATCGATGCAGTCATCATAAATACTCTATACCAGTATATTTACCATAAGTTAGACATACCTAGGTGTATTATCCACATTTTACTATATCCTGTTAGGTCTTATACAGGCTGATTGGTAAAAGACTGGACATATTGAAGGAGGGAATTCAGTATTCGATTTTGGATCCGAATATCTAAAAAATAGGTGCTTAAAATTTGACCTGGTTATCCAATAAAAACTTAATGTGCGGACACTCTTGCGCATATACCAAAGCTAAACAAAACCTCCGCCCATGAACCCAGCTACCGCACGCCGCACTCTCCGAATTTGCACCCCCGCCCGTCCTTTTCTTATCAAAGGTCATTAGCCTCGGTAGCGGCGCTCGACAGCTGTGTGCGACGCGCGCAATGTCCACATATTATGGATATTTCATACAAATTTTCATAAAGGTTTTCTTTGCAGGTTACACAGATTTTATATTTTTATTTTTTTTGTACGTTAGCCATAAATTATCATGTCCTTAAGTATGTACAATGTTTATCCAGTCACACTCTATAGGTACAAGGGAGCCTATTGCCGTCTATGGAGCACAATTCCAAGCAATATACTACTACTGAGGAATATCTAGCATAGAACCAATCTAGGACTGTATTCATCTCGGCGGGGACGCGACCGCATGCGAAAGCGATTCGCGCGGCCCCGTCGATAGTGGTTTTGTCGAGGAACACCGTGGTAGGTTTAGTCGGTATTCCGGGAGGTACATTATCTTTTCAACATCTTTCTTTTACACCGGCGAGTCCGACATAATCCCTCCGCCCTCCACGGTGGGATATTCGTCATAGCATTCCCATACGTAAAAAAAAAAAAAAACAGGTCTGTATTCATGATTTACCACTGTTATTAATAAGTAAATTATTATTATACAGGTTGATTTTGAAATCGTGTAATTCCTTTTAACCACGCATTCTACTGGTGATATAAAATAACCCTGACCATATTTTTTTAATTAGAATTATGGTTTTGGAAAAATTATGCACCGATTTTTTCATGAAATGGTTTTAGATAGTCATATGTTAACCACCCGACACAATCTTAATATTTTACTAATTTAAAAATAATAACATAACAATAACTGATGTCGTAAATAATAAGGTGCAATAAAAAGGACCGCCCGTTATTATTTACGACATTAATTATTGACATGTTATTTTATTTTGATTAGTAAAAAATTCAAATAGTCTCGGTTGGTCAACATACATATGAATATCTGACACCATTTCACGAAAAAAATGAGACATTAATTTTTCCAAAGAAAATATGGTCAGAGTTATTCTATACCACCAGTAGAATGCGCGGTTAAAAGGAATTACACGATTTCAAAATCATACTGTATGTTAAAATACCATATTATTAATTACCACTTTAATCGACCCGGAATTCAAACCTAGAATCTCAAGATCAAAGACAACCTTATGTCGCGGTACCAAGGAGGTAGATAAGCATAAACATGCATTTTTTTATATTGAACATTAACAACACAATCCATACCTAATATTATAAATTCGAATGTCTGTTACCTTTTCACAGCTAAACCATTCAACCAATTTAGATGAAATTTGGTACAGATATAGTTTGAAACCTGAGAAAGGATAAAGGGTACTTTTTATTGATGTAGGTACCTCCGGACAGAGGCGCGTGCAAAAGCTAGTAAAATATACAAGCCTAAAAATCTATTCTCCAAAATCGCTTATTTAGTAACTGCACGGCAAACGATGTGACGAAACGGCTATATCCTATGAAATACAACTTCCGTCGGGATTTATTTTAAATAAATTACGTACAACACAAATACTGCAATGTTACACAGAACATTCATTCGTACTGAAAAAATAACATTGGTTTTATATCAATTTCCGTTACAGCTATTTCTGTCGATGTTATGTAGCGATGACTGTGGCCGACCGTGTTTACTTTAACGAAAGTATTTACTACTTGCATATTTTTATTAACAAAGACGTATATAAACAATATATCAGCCTTGTATATGAACTGTCCTACTGCTTGGAACGGGTATCTTTTTTTTTTTGCAACAAAGATGGCTAACGATCATATGGCTCACCTGATGGTAAGTGGTCATTGTAGCCTATAGACGCCTGCAACACCAGAGACATCATTTGCACATTGCCAATCCTTTAGGAAAGGAAGTGGGAAGAAGAAGGAGCGGGAAGGGGGAAAGAGAGTGATTTGGCCTCCGGCAAATATTATTCACCGAATGAAACACAACAGTAGGAATACTGCTATTTCACGCCGATATTCTGTGAGAGGGTAGTCCTTCCACGGTCGAGCCGGCCCATTCATGCTGAAATCAGCGAGGCTCTACTACAATTTTCTTTCATTCATTTAAACTTTAATTCTTCTCAGTATGAGAATGTTTTAGGCCACAGTTCATCACACTGGCACAGTGCGGGCTGTCAAATTTGACATATATCTTCGAGAAACTTATACAGAACTCTCAGACATACAGGTTTCCTCACGATATTTTCTTTTACCGCTGAAGCAAACGATAATTAACTAGTTAATACGTAGATAACTTCCAAAGTCAATGGCGCCTTACGATCAAACTGGAGAGAGTCTCCCAATAGGCTATCGCTGTATATTGGTATATGATAGAACAAATATGCCGACCACATATCACACGTAACTAATTTCAAAAATTGGTCATGTTTGGTAATGTTAAAATTGTGGTATGATTACAAGTGAATTTAATAGAAGAAAGTAAAGAAAGTCAGATATTCGTATATTTAAGCTACTTAGCTTAGCCGGAAAAATCAGTATTAAGTATAGAGATTAAATTCATTAAACTGGATAAGACAACCAAGAGGGGATTTTCGTATTAAATTCCTAATAGTTTTCAAAGGCACTGTAGATTTTTGCGGAAGATATGCTACTGCGAGACGTCTACAAACCAATAACAGATGAATGAATATAACATGACTCCATATATCCACAAATACCCAGGCTGTGTTAAAATAAAGCGATATTTCGCCAGTTACTTCAACAGAGAAGTATATATAAGAATAATGCATAGGTACAGTGTTTCTTCAAACAATCTGATGTTGAAGTCATTGACATTAACGCCTAGAGACTATATTACATTGACGTTTTTAATATATTTATAAATAGTACGTTATTAGCTTGATGATAATCTATTAAGGTACACTACGCCACGGATTTCACGAATTAACACTTAACAATTGTTATTTTGTGGATATGGTGCTGGTTGTGTAATTACTTAAATTGTTATAAAATCTATGTAGTAGTATTAAGCTTTATTACACAATTGTTTGTTATCCCAAAGAAATAAAAATAAAATAAACACGCACAAGCTCTCACCAGCGCACCATACCAAAACGATCATCAAATCGGTAAAGAACTGACGACTCGTAGAGGTGTCACATATCTGCCGCGATTTGTACCACCCTCGGGCTCACACCTGCGTACCATGAGAAATGGCCTATCTGCGTTCACGTAGAAGTATCAAAAAGTAACATAGTTATCCGTGCCCATCGACACTTCCCCCAGAAATTCTCGTCCGTAAAATGATGCACTATAAGAATCCCTTTACATACTCCAACGTTTCTTACTGCTGTCAGTACCATGAGCTAGAAGCACAATTACACTGCTCAATGTAAATTATTTACATTATAACAATTTAATCTAAACCACTGGCTATGAGAATTCTTTGTTTAAACCTCCCACATAGCAGCCTTGTCCTCAAAAGGGTTGTTAGGTACAACACGACCAAGTCGAGTAACAACAGACCCAAACTAGTATCTTAGAAACCCTCTATTTGACTGAATACGTGAATATGTCTTCATGAATATCTTGAATGGAAGTATTCACGGTATTACTGTAACAGCCTTTAGGCTCAATTGGAAAGGGTCTGTGTCTATCAAACGGTGAACGAGAGATCGCATATCCAGTAGAATTGTGACGATTTTAGGCATTCATCGGTTTATTTTTATATAGTTTCGTACCATTCTAGTCGTCTTTATGACTGCAGACAAACACCCGAAGGCTTTATGAGGTGAACGGATAAATAATAAAGATTATATTATTGTAGCACATAAAATCGGGGTTTTGTTATAGCTGACAGTTTGACAGAGGCGGCTTAAGGGTGTCTCTTTGCTACTTCTACGTGTTGAAATAGAAGCAAAGAATTGATGTGAATCTTTAATGGAGCTAGGTACAGAAATAGTGTAACGTATTGGATCTTTGCATATAAAATTGTTGTTTTGTGTAAAGAAAATCGGTAAGGTTGTGTTTTTGTACAAACTATTTCATCGATATTATGCAGCTACTAGCAGTACTAGAGATCAGCGATAGCTCAGTGGGGAGACCAACAGACTGCAATGCAGAGGGTCTCGGGTTCGAACCCACATCGCGCACCTCTGACTTTCGGCAGTTATATGACTTTTCGAAATTATGTGCGTATTGATTGAAAATTATCGCCTGCTCTGTACCTCGGAGAGCACGTTAAGCCGTCGGTCCCGGCTGCCATGAACATCTATGGCAGTCGTTATTAGGAAAGGCAGTACCCCCTAATATCCTGACACTAATCTAGCCTTAGGGTATCGTTAGCCTTCGGGTTGCGGCGGTCAGGTGGCAGCCGCTCCGTGTAAAAACTGATATCCAGTCAAATCCAGTTAGACTAGAAAAAGCCGACCTCAAGTGACTTGGGAATAATAAAGGCTAGGGAGAAGAAGTTCTGGAGTAGTCGCTTTGCTTTCGAGTAGTTGCAATGACTAACAGAGCTTAGTGGTTTAAATGGTCTGGTATGGTTTTTACTACCACTGCTCCAAGTGTTGTGGTTCGATTCTCAAACGTCAAAATTTATAACTATATTAATGACATTATTCAATACGATTTAATTCCTGATTACTTAGGCATGCAAAACATGAATACCGAGGTTCCACAATCTTCGAATCCAAATGTTTCGATTATTACTTCACCAAAATATTGCTGGCATTTTGAACAAAATAGATTTATTAGAAATAACGCTATCAGAGCTGTATACAAAATATATATATGTATAAATATTGATATTTTTTGTTTTTGTGAAACCTTTATAAAAAAGAGCTCAGAAAGCAATCTATTATTAAAAAAATATAAGCTCGTTTCGTTTTACTCAAGATCCCACCAACGCAGAGGTGGAACCTGTATAATGATTAAGAAGGATTTAGAGTGCAAACCTATCTGTAATTTAGTTGAACCAATATTGTAACATTTTGAATATTGTGCTATCGAAATAACCACACTTAAACTCTTTGTAATTTGTATTTACCGAACACCAAATTCAAATATAAATGTATTTTTGCAAAATCTAGACAGTGTATTAAAGAAATTAACAAAAAAAAAATAAACATAAAATAATTTTGTGTGGAACATTAACGCGACAAAGGAAAATAAAAGCTTCAAAGAACTGGAATATATCTTGCAAAATTATAATATATCTAATCACATTACTATACCGACTAGAAAATCTTCCTGTATAGATCTTATAACCAGCAACATTCCTGATCCTCAGCCTCAAATACGTAGTCTCGCTTTATCTGATCACGAGACTGCTTCAACCATATGCTTAAATTGTTACGTAGATATTGCGAAGAGCAAAACACAGTTTTGGTTTGAAAAGAGAAGACACCTGCGCCAGAGTAACATAGAAAAATTCATCTCTTGCATATCATCTCTATCTTTTCTGAACTTTATGAGATAGATGACACTAATGTAGCTTTTAATCATTTCCACGAAACGTTGTCTCTTTTCTATAATTTGTGTTTTCCTATTTTGAAAGTAAACATTTCAAATAAAAATGTTAAAACTAAATGGATTACAAAAGGGATAAAGAAATGTTGCATAATAAAACGTACTTTATACCTAAAATATCGCTTAACGGCTGCCCGTAAAAATCACTACCTAAAGATCTATAACAATTATAACAAAATCTTAAGACGATGTATTTTACATGCTCAGAAGTCGGAAAATACGAATTACATTCTTCGTTCTAAAAATAAATGTAAAGCTGCCTGGAATATTATTAAGAATAACAGCATTGGAAATAATGGTGCGTCCGATATTGTATCACGCTTGATCAGAATACGTACACCCATGCCAATACGATAGCCAATAAGTTTAATAACTTCTTTATTAATTTGACAAATAAAACAATTAAATCAAAAACATGCATTGACTACAAACATCCTATATCTGACATTAATAATACTATTTACTTGACTCCGACTAATGACATTGCTATATTCAATATTATCAATTCTTTAAATACAACCAACTCAACTGGCTATGACGATATTAATACTAAAATTCTTAAACGCTGTCCTAAGTTTATATCTCTTACACTTAGCTATATTGTTAACTTATCACTAACTCAAGGTATATTTCCCACAAGGCTAAAATTTTCCATAGTTAAACCACTATTCAAAAAAGAAGATAAATGTGATATGAATAATTATCGTCCCATCACTCTCATACCAGTTATTTCAAAAATATTTGAAAAATCTATGTACAATAAACTATACTCATTCGTGACAAAACATAAAATATTAAGCGAAAAACAGTTTGGTTTTCGAAGAAATAAATCAACTACTCTTGCCTGTTTCAGTCTTATGAACCTAGTTACTACTATTCTCAATGATAAAACGCCTGTGCTGTCTGTGTTCCTCGATATGTCAAAAGCATTTGATTTTGTGGATCACAGGCTGCTACTCTTCAAACTCAATCGTTATGGAATTCGAGGCAATGCGTTAAATTGGCTAGAAAGCTACCTAAATGAACGGCATCAATGTGTAGAAATCTTCAGGCGTACAATATCGGATAAAAAGGTATACAAATCTGCCTACCGTCAAAACTCTTATGGTGTTCCTCAGGGGAGCATATTAGGTCCCTTTTTGTTCCTACTGTATATAAATGATTTACCCAATGTTACCCCACATAAATGTATTTTATACGCTGACGATACAACGATTAGTATCAAATTTCCCGATAGCAGTGTTACCAATTATGAAAATGAAATCAATAATACGCTAAACAATATGATAAAGTGGTTAAATGAAAATAACCTACACGTCAATATCAGTAAAAGGAAAATGTTGCAATTCCAAACTTATAATAGCAGACGTCCGCAATTACAAATAAAGTATGCAAGTGATTCAATCGAAGAAGTTGAAAGCGTTAAATTTTTAGAAATAACGATAGATAAATTTTGTAATTGGATAGCACACTTATGTGAATTGTGTAGTACAAAAATTTGTTTTTGTTTTAAGCAGAATAACTCGCATAGCTGGTATCGAAGCCGCTTTATATGCATATCATGGATATGTCTCATCAATTTTGCGCTATGGTATTATAATATGGGGAAACTCGGTTGACATCATCAATGTTTTCAGAGCTCAAAAAAAGTGTATTAGAGCAATAAATAAAACCCAATCGACAGACAGTTGTGTTCCTCTTTTTAAAAATAGTAAAATATTACCTCTCCCAGCTTTATATATATTCAGAATCTGTATCTTTGTACACAAAAATATAAGCCTGTTTGAGACACATAATGAAGTTGTAATTAGAAAAAGTCGAAAAATGCGTAAATTATATGTACCCCAGCAAAGAATAGAACTTTTTTCTAGGAATGTTTATTGCATGGCAATACGCATTTACAACAAATTACCCGATATTTTTAAAACATGTAACCTTACTACATTTAAAAACAAATTATTTTGCTTCTTGCTGGACAAATGCTTTTACTCGACGAATGATTTCTTATGTGAAAAATTTGACACGAAATTTAAATTGTAACTTGATATTATAATAATATTTGACATTTTATATACCTATTTATTACTAATTATTTTAAACCTATTATTGTAATCGTTTTTAATGGCATTCTTAATTTTAAAGCTAAGTTATCTGATTATGTTGTTAAGCTTAAGATTTGTACGCCGGAAACGGCAGAATATTATGGACATATCATTTTGTAATACCACTGTAACAACAATATTCTAACAAATAAATGGATTATTATTATTATACTCTTTATTTAAATATTTACAATATACTTTTCATTTTTAAATATACATATACCTATAAAAATACATTTAAAAATATAAAATATATGGTACTTATTAATAATAATAATTATTATTAACGATACCAAAAATTGTGCGATCAACAAGTTCTTGTTCCATATGTATTATTATATATGTATATACCTACCGCGACATATAAATTATTCCTAGTGCAGGAAGTATATTTTATAAAAAAGAAAATAAGATACATACGTAAACTGAATGCGATGACACCTTAGTGCTGCAACCGTATTTGCCAGATACCTACTGTTTACCCTTTCAGAAATGTAAGTGTATCTGTGTAGATACCCGTTTTCTACATAGTTATATCTTAACCTCCTTTTTATTCCGTTTTATTGGTATAGACGTACAGATCAGAATAAATACAATGCGATTGTGTACTCTTGATTTTATTCACGATTCCAGTACGATACTTAAATTAACTGGATTCTATAACATCCTAGTCCTGAGGTGATACTTTCTAGTTACTCGTAGTATTTACACTAATCCAGTAATACTACTTGTTATATACTAGAAAAAGCAAGGTACCGAAATTCGACCAGTTTACTCGATATTCGGCATCTCAATCACCTGTGCGTAAATACAAGACGGGTATCTCTAAAGAATTAGTTACTCATCAGAACGAGTTATAAAATCTTTCGCATCATAACTATAAAATTCATAATTATATATTTAATAGTTATGAGTATAATTATATATTATACACTATTCTTAAATACTAGAAAACTCTAAGACTATAAATTCTTATTGTATCTATAACTAACAACTATTGTTCCTTGTTTTACAATCCGTGTCCGGGTCGCTTTTGTTGATTCGAGATATAAATATTGTTTTTATGTCTTGTACGTGATGTTTATAAAACAAAACAAAAACACATTAATTTTATGGCTTTCTTTGTGCATAAACAGAACATGCACGAAGTTAAACTGCAAAGTAAAATACATTGCGGGCTTAATGCTATGGGCTCTACTGTTTCTATGTGGCATGAATTTTAACGAGGAACGGGCATCAAGAAACAAATTTGTATTTAATTTTTAAATTAAAAAGCCCGCTCTAGGAATAATTTCTATGTCACTGAAGACTTTATAAACAACTCACACTCGACTCGGAATTACAATTTCTGGATCACTCTAATTGTTCCGCGTAGGATTCGAATCCAAAACACTAAGCGAGGTGGCAGCGGTGAGAAGACCATTTGAACCCCTACATTCAGTCATTTTAATAAATATATGTGAAAACTTCTTAATTCAATGTCAACATGATAAGACAAAATACTCTAAAACCTCTGGATAATACATACATATACTATAATACATACATAACTATAATACATATGAATATATAGGCTCACGCCTTTATCCTCGAAGAAGTAAACAGAAGTGAATTACATTCGTTTTGCTAGATATGTTTTAAGATCCCACATAATTGAAGCAAAATGCAGTTGCATTCACTGCCGTTGCTTCTCTGAGGCAGTATAGCTCAATGGAGGAGTGGTACTAATTGCGACTGCTGGACATGAGATCTCGGGGAGGTTTGTCTATTAAAATTGCTCAGTAGCACAGAATGTAAAGCTGTGCCCGGTAAACGACATAGGATCAAAATAGGGGGAATAGAAGAAAAATAGGGGGCCTATTAAGAGAGACTTGAAACCACAACTGGCTAAATGTGGGTATAATGGTACTATGCCCTTTCATTATATATACAGTGAGCTGCAAAAATGCATACCCATTTCAAAGCTAAAATGGTATAAGCCGGTAATTGACGCCATATAACGGAAGAAATGTTAAGTAATATTGTCTTCTGTTTACGCGAATGTTATTCATTGAAATTAAACTACTATATACGGATTTTATCATGGTCACGGGGAGATCTCCCCGTGACCATGGCTGCCGAAAAGCAACCGAAACGTCGAGGAAAGTGTAAACCTAAATATAAATAGATTTCATAGTTTAAATAATTTTATTAGCATATAAATTAGTAAAATTCAATAGTAGTAATAGTAGTGTAATAGTTTCAAAATTATGTAATACAATGATAAATAAACAACGTGATAAAATCCATATATAGTAGATTAATTTCAATGAATGTTAAGTAGTTTATTTATATCGTAAAAGATGACCTTGTGAACTCAATTTTGATAAATTTACTTTAAATACATTTTTAGTCTCTATTCACAATAGTTTATTTAAAAAAAGAACACATTTCAGGGTCAAACAAGACGCATTGAATTATAAATGAATTTGTAAATTTATAGAGGGTAGTTAATTTTATAGATAGTTTTGGTGACTTGCTGTTCCGTTCGTACGCGAACATTATTCTGTCCCTTTATTCGAGTGTCGTTTCGGTTGAGAAAAATATTCTTAAAATTTTCACTTATTTTCTAAATTGAGTACGCGTTGCAATATTTATAAAACAACGCCATCTAGTTCATTCATATTCGTTCTAATTCGACTATTCACAGGATTTTTGACCTTAAGACATCCATGCATTATTACAGGTGACTGTACATAGGTATATAAATATAGAGTAGGAATACTCTCTTTCCTCTTTTGGCTTTGACCTCAATGTCGGCCTCGATGGCGTAGTGGTTAGTGTAACCGACTGCTACGCCTGAGGTCACGGGTTCGATTCCCACACAAGTCAAACATTTGTGTGCATGAACATCGATGTTTGTTGTTTGGTCTGGGTGTTTCTATGTATAATATGAAGGCATTTACAAAAAAAAAATTATATATATGTACGTTTATCCATTGTCTAGTACCCATAGTACAAGCTCTGCTTAGTTTGGGCTAGATGGTGTTGTGTGTATGTGGTAGAATATTTATATTTATATTTTAGCTGACTGATATTTCTTTTATCTAAGAGATCAAAAATTATCTAAATATAGGTGTTTATATTACAAATGTTATTCACGTAACATATTCATAACCTCAATCTGGTTCTAACGAAGATTGTTCGCCAAAGTAATAAGCTAACGTATCACGGTATTATGAAGTCTATAATCAAAATTTATAAAGGGATTTCCTAAAATTCAACCTCAAAAGATTATTTATTTAATCCTAATAATATCGGCTTTCCAGAAATTGATGAACATTTTCGTTTTAATTATGATTTAAATCTTCTAAAACAGAAGCTTTTGGTGATTTGTAATCGTGTTGTGTCTATTTTACTAGGAAATATTGTATTAATGTAGATGATTACGATATGCAAAAGTTACAAAATCTCTCACGATTCGGACGCCATCAATGACACAACATCGATTTTCATATAAAATATCTACACTCAGGAAACGTAATAAAAAATGATGACTGATTATTTATATTTATTTCTATAATGGTGGACGATGACCCTGTATTTATGTCTTAAAACAGAAGTTGGCATTGCAATTTAAAATTGTAAAGAAGTACACCATTTCTTAGCTCAGTTTCTGATGTAATCTTATTTATTGGGAATAACATAACATTTTCTTTATCAAATACTAGGTATTGCCCGCAACTCCACATGCGTAGAATTTGAAAGTAGGTATCTATCTATATTTTCTCTTTTAAGATATATAAAAAAAAAGATTCTATATCACTACATACATAATACTTAGCTTCTAAGCAGTGTATCGAGATGAAACATGCACCAGATTTTAAGTTAGACCGCCAGCAATAAAACTGAGAAAACTGCATTCCATTTCATGCGACTGCACGCTATGTGTATACAAACCTAAAGAAAGACAGACAGACAAAAATCTAAAATTTACTGTTTTAGCTTCTATAAAGACCCCTCACATATTTTTATGTACAGACACTCACATATTTATTTATATTAATATTACTATTGTGAAATAATAATAATAATAGTTTTATTGTCTCATAAAAATAAGCAATACATGGATTGAGGCCCTAGACCCACACTAGGATTCCCTGTGTTGTGGGATCTAGTTTCTTTCGTTCAATTACAATAATTTGACAATAGAATAAAATGAGAAAAAGTATACAAAAAAATCAAAATGTTCTGTAATTTGTGTAGTATGTTAGTTAGAATTGGTGTCAAGGGGTGAGATGTGGAGTGGTATGGTATGGTGTAATGAGCTGTGATGTGGAGTGTTTTGGTGTTCTGTGGTTTGATGTGATGTGATGTGATATGATGTGGTGTGATGTGTTGTGAGTGAGGTGAAGTGTGTTGTAGTACGGTGCGATGTGGCGCGATGTAATGTGGTATGATGAAGTATGATGTGGTGCCATGAGCTGTGGAATGCTATGCATGTACATGTGTGATAGTGTTTTAGTTTATAATTATTTATTTAATATGGTTTATTGTTATTCTAATATCTTTAAACATTCTTCTGTTTTATTGTAGTCTAGATTAAATAGCCAATTTGTTATCGTTTTCTTGCAATTCTTTCTTTTTAATTTAATTATATTATGAGTATTGTTAAGTTTTGTGTAAATGTAAGGTCCCATGAAGCCAGAAGATTTTTTTCCAAACGATTTGCGACATTTAAGTTTACCCCAGTAAATTCGCCGATTGGAACGGCTGTGAGTGCAGGTGGTTAACGAGGTTCTGTGAAATCTTAAAGCAGCAGAGAGAATATACAGTTGCCTGATGCTAAGCAATTCAGCCTCCGCGTATAGTTGATTAGTGAAATATCGAAATGGGCGCTTGAGTGCCACTTTTAAGAGAGCTCTTTGTCCACGTTTCACTCCCATTAAGAAGCATTTCGCCGCGATACCCATGATATAATGCCATAATTGAGTATGGATTGGCATAAAAAAAAATAAACTAGTTTTATAACTGCCTTGCCGGCAATTTTCCCGAGTCGCTTAAACACCTGTATTAGCAAACTAATCCTACTACAGAGTGCTTCCAGGTGCTTAGACCATGAAAGATGACTGTCCAAGAAAAGACCTAGATATTTGATAGTAGTTGTTTGTTCTATCTGTGGGCAGTCACAGTTGATACGGTCAGTGCACGAATGAAGTTTTACATTGAAATTACTATGCGGGGATGTTCTTTTGGTCATTGAAAAGTTGATTGCTTTGGTCTTGTCTATATTTAGGGTCAACAGGTTCCGTTGTAACCATTCAGCAACCACTCGTAAGCCCTTTTCAGCTACCATTTGAACTTAGTCCCAATTTTTGGCGTAGAAAACGATAGCCGTGTCATCAGCATATGTGAATAGTCTAGCTTGCGGGAGTTTCAGCTCACAGAGACCATTAACATATACGATGAACAGCGTAGGGTCTAGTACGCTTCCCTGCGGGATACCGAAGTGTACAGAAGCAAGTCAACTGCGAAGATTCCCCATAACCACTCTCTGTTTTCTGTCAGAGAGGTAAGAACTCTGTTTTCTGTCAGAGAGGTAAAAACTCAACCAGTTGAGGGCGTCACCACGTATGCCAAGTAGCGACAGTTTCTTAATTAATATTTTTCGAGAGACGGTACGAAAGCTTTTGCTAGATCCAGGAAGACACCAGTACATGCATGTCCATGATCTAGGTTATATGTGATGAAATCCACTAGGTTCGTTACTGCATCTTCCGTGGACCTAGCAGCCCGAAAACCACACTGTTGGTCGAAGAGTAAACCTTTATTCTCAAGACCTTCTCAAGTATTTTTGAGAAAATAGTCAGCAGTGATATTGGGCGATAATTAGCTGCAATTTTTGGGTCCCCATTTTTATATATAGGACTAACATTAGCATTTTTCAGGTAGGTAGGCACTGTACTTGTGGATAGACTTAAGTTACAGAGAAATGTTATAGGTTGAGTTAAGATTGTGAAATTTTGTAAAACTGTTTGTAGGTTGTTACGCTATTAAGCTTAAACCGCTGAATAGATTGGCATAAAACTTTGTAGACAGATATAATGTGATAATAATAGATATTATCCTGATATGCGATCCCATGGGATATAAGCGGGTGACGACATGATAAAACCAGTATTGTATAAACGACGTGCCTAATTCGTCATATGTATATGTATACTCATAAGTGTACGTTGTATCTTAGACATTTACTTACTTGGACATTTTCGGCAGACCTATTGAGTCTAATTGTGGCAATAGGCAGGCCACCTATTACTTGAAATATATTGTTGACAAAACGAGCCTGACCCTGTTGACCTGATGTATTTCATTTAGTTCTACCACATACACACAATACCATCTAGCCCAAACTAAGCAGAGCTTGTACTAGACAATTGATAAACATACATATATCCTTTTTTTTCTGTAAATACGTACACATTATACATAGAAACACCCAGACCAAGACAAACATCCATGTTCATGCATACAAATATTTGACTTGTGCGGGAATCGAACCCGCGACCTTAAGCGTGGCAGTCGGTTACACTAACCACTACGCCATCGAGGCCGACAGTTGTTTTTATATACATAATTAAATCAAATGAATTGTTTAGCCTGCAGTTCTTAGGATGGTGCGAGAAATTACTTCTTTGACATCTCAACGATCTTATTTTCGTCTAATCCAGATTAATTGAACAGTTTGATGTCCATGTCACAGCAATTTGTCTGACGTTAAAAACAAAGTCCAGTTCGCTCAGTAATTAATAAGATATATATAGATATCTAGGCGAAAATCACTTAATAAGAAGTAAAGTAACTGTGTTTTTTAATTAAAAGAAGCTATATTTCATAAGCAAAGCTGCGTCGAGAAAATAAAGAAGATAAAGTAGCTAAATTGAAAAATGTTCTTCTCATTCCGAACATTATTCTGGATGAGTAGAACATTGAAACCAGTGGAAAATGAATGGAGTATTGCAGCGCAAATTGAGGGAGGCTTATGTGTGCTATTGGTAGATTGATTAAAGGGAAAATGGAACAACCAATTCCCGAATTCTTCCAAAGATACCTCGTGTAGAGCTGAAATATATCGGAGCGTACGTGTTTGTACTCGAAATGGTATACTGCAAATTGACACTCGGAATCATTGACATTCAAAATAATTGACGCTCCTTTTTGACAATTGAGGGTTCAGCATTGTTACCTGTGTTTTTATTTACGCAAAGTATTCTCTATTTATCTCACAATAAACTGTTGTTGACCCACGAAACTCGAGCAACAAATACTACCATACAGCTGTATTCTTTTAAAAATCTATTGACCCGTAGTTCCCAAAGTGGTCCAGGTGGACCCCCAGGGGTCCACGGAAGACTCAACGGGGGTCAATGTAGGCGTGAAAAAAAAATGAGGGTTCACAATTTGTAAGCGGGGTCCTGTATGGAAAATGTATTTGCTTTCGATAGTGAAGAACTAAAATGTTGGCTTGGCTTCTTCACCTATCAATGTAGGCAGATAATATTTTAAGAAGCTCAGCGACTGTTACTTGTTTAAACGTCTGTCGATGGATATTTTGAGGAATACGCTGAAGACCCAAAAATTCCTAAACAAAAAGAGATGGTCAGCCCGTAGAGATTTGATAATTTTTTTTAATTTCAACCCAATTTAACGTTTTGATCCGAATATACCGATTTTACTTAGTGAATTAAATTTCTAGCTGCAGAAGTCCACCGGAACCAGCTAAATTTTGAAAGTGGTCTATGACAAAAAAGTCGGGATATCACTGGTCTAGACAAAGATATAGTGGGAAGTAAAAATTTAGACAGATTTTTTTAAGAGACATGAAAATAGACTCAGTGACAATGCGACTGCGTCAATAGTTGAGATAACTTATAAAATAAAAAATATTTGAGAAATAGAGCCTCGCTGATTTCAGCATGGATAGGCCGACTCGACCGGGGAAAGACGATATTCTGTGAGAGGGATCTCACAGAATATCGACGTGAAATAGCAGTATTCCTACTGTTGTGTTTTGTTCGGTGAGTGAGAATGCCGGAGGCCCAATCACTCTATTGCCCCCTTCACGCTCCTTTTACTGCCCACTTCCTTTTTCTCTTCTTCGTTTCTTAAAGGGTCGGCAACGCGCAAGTGATGCCTCTGATGTTGCAGGCGTCCATAGGCTACGGTGACCACTTAACATCAGGCTGGCCGTATGCATGTTTGCCACCTAAGTTGTATAAAAAAAAAACTTCTGACTGTCAAGCCACCAGAAATGTACATAACAAAATATCTTAAAACTTTCTTATCTGATTCTACTACTAATATTATGAATGTGAAAGTTTGTGAAGATGTTTAAATGTTTGTAACTTAATCACACGTAAACTGTTGAACGGCTTCGGATGAAACTTTGCAAAGAAATAGATCGCATCCTAGATAACCACATAGGATACATTTCACCCCACTTTACGTTCCCGTGATTATCGTGGGCAAAGCCGCATACAGAAATTAATTCCATTAAATAAATATATCTCCATATAGCGTACGTGGATAAAATTATACCTTGATTCATTTTTGTGCTTTTAAAACTGCGCCGAGCGCAAGACGAGGTTGGACTGAATGACAGAGCTCGATATTAAAATCGGCGCGCGGCCGCCATAGTAAAATTATATGGAGGATTTGAAGTGCTTTTTTGATAAATGTATCTTTATTGTCAACCAATAACTTAAATATTTGGGACGGACAAATTGTAATATAACTAGTTATGTTTCGTTTAAGCTGTAAAATAGGATAGATTTCTACTGTTATAATCTAAAAATCACGTAACACGAGCTTACTTTTTTGCATTTTTCGTGTAAATTTACGTAATTATGTAGGCGAAAATATTAATTATTTTAAGTATTTTACACGGAGTAATTGTAAACACATTCATTGTTATGGTAGATGTATATTTTATATTTGTATTAAACAAAAGGTGTTGATTTTACCAACTTAACTGTGACCGCCTGTTTTGGCACATTTCGCTCGGCGCAGTCTTAAGAACATAGCATATATATACTTTTATATGAGGCAATCCTGCACTAGGAATACACATTGTGTTATGGAGATCTTTACGAACATTCAACCAACGGGTAAAAAAATCACTCGGTACAACTATTTGTAAATCACACAATTTTTGTCTCATGTAAGATTCGAACCCACTACACTCGTGACAGTGGTTATAGCGAGACGACTACTGAAGCCACTGTCATCTGTTCAGTCAATTATTATGCTCAATACAAAGTTAATTGTTGTAATATTGTTGCCGTACTTCCAGAA
Organism: Catocala nupta; assembly: GCA_963675205.1. NCBI lineage: Eukaryota > Metazoa > Arthropoda > Insecta > Lepidoptera > Erebidae > Catocala > Catocala nupta. Next base: position 3,640,839 of record OY776097.1, read on the forward strand.
ATGAGATCAACATAATCACATTAAACATGCTTCAAAATGTTCGAGTACAAAGATTTATGAGCTCGGCAATTTAATGAATGAGTTTAATCTATTGTAATAGGTATAATTCTGTTTGAATTTATTTATGAGAATAGGCTCTTGGTTTCAATCTACTTATTTTAATTTATCATAAAATTTAAATCAAGAATAATATTAGGATTTTAATTGATACAGATTTTATCGCGTTGTTTATTTTTTATTGAACACTATCGTAACTAATATAAATACGAATGTGAGTTTGTTTGTTTGTTACGGTTTTACGCCTGAACTACTCGACCGATTATATGAAATTTCGCATAGACGTTGTTAGAGGAACAGAAAAGGAAATAGGATACCTTTCACCCTGAAAAAAGTTCTGTTTCTAATCTTACTTAACCTAACGTTACGCGAGCGAAGCCCCGGGCAAAACAGTTCCATATGGCACGCCGTAAGCTTGCCTGCCATTATTTTATAAAATAAATACGTATGTAGTCGATCATCTTTACACAATAAACAGTCTAAAACACATTTCCTCAATAACAAAGTGGAAACATTCATATTCTTTGTTCAAAGCTTTATCTTAACCCAAATTCGAATAAAAAGAGCTTAGCTGAAGCCTGAGTTCCGTTTGGCAGAATGCCATTTGTTCAGCACAGATGAAATCGCTTTTCCAATAATTCCACCATTATCAGTCATCACAGAACTCTGGCATTTCTTTGTGTACAAATGAGTATGTGTTAATTCTGGTAACGTTCAGTGAGCATTTGTACAACATCTATACTGATGTAGGTATTAATCTACGAAGCTAAGATTGATGTGAGTACGCTCTGTACATGGTAAGAAGTCACGGACTGTTAGATCGCAGTTTAACTTAACTTCACTTCCAGTAAATCCATTTCATAATTTTAAAATGGATTTATCATATACTAGACATTTTAATAAATAAATAACTAAATATTCTACCACATACACACAACACCATCTAGCCCAAACTAAGCAGACCTTGTACTACTAGACAATGGATAAACATACATATATCCTTTTTTTTTGTAAATACATACATATTATACATAGAAACACCCAGACCAAGACAAACTTCCATGTTCATGCACACAAATGTTTGACTTGTGCGGCAATCGAACCGGCGACCTCAGGCGTAGCAGTCGGTTACACTAACCACTACGCCATCAAGGCCGACATATTATGTTCAGCATAGACTAAACATTTTTTAAGTTTACCCGCGCATTGATTTATGACGTAATTATACGATGTATTATATTTCCCATTCTACTAAACAAAATCGGATAAAACGAAGTTTAAATTATAAGTTAAGTTTCAAGCTATTAATTCTGTGTACAAATATCAATTCAGGCATTTCGCCGTGGTGCCGTAAGACACATATACATATATATTATCAAGGGTTCAGATTTTTTAGATACGATTTTTATAGAAAAATCAAACAGGCTTTTTAGTTTTACGTAGTCAAATGGCAAAAAACGGAAACCTTATGGAATCGTCATTTCTGTCTGTCTGTCCGTCCGTATGTCATAGCCACTTTTCTCAAAACTATAAGAACTATGCTGTTGAAACTTGGTAAGTAGATGTATTATGTGAACCGCATTAAGAATTTCACACAAAATAGAAAAAAAAACAATAAATTTTGGGGGTTCCCCATACTTAGAACTCGCACTTGGCCGCTTTTTTTTTAAATATACATATCAAATTTGCACAATCTCAGTTTTATAATAGTATAAATCAGTATTTTTAACAACCTGTCCAGTGCTGTAGATTAAAAGCTGCGTTCCGCGGTCTCTTCATATAAAAGGTTAACCGTGTTTTTGTACATAATGAATAGCAGTCTATTTTTAACATCATTAAAGAGGAAACTATATTTTTAGCTAGGTAATGAACTTTAAACAATCTACTGGTTGAATTGGTTTGTAAAATAGGTCAGCAGTCGGGCTTTACATTTGTATCATTCTGCTTAGTAGACCGATTGTAATTAAAATGGAATTTAAGGTCTACACATCCTACATTTTAATAGACTTTATTGACTCAATCAAAAACCTTTATCGTCTATTGACTTAAGCAAAAACTTTTGACCGTCATCCTTTACGGACCACATAGCATAAATTCAATTTTAATAAGTATTTTATGTACAATTATAAGTACCCTGGTACAGTATGATAAAAATAATAAAAATGTTTATTTTCAGTTTCAAAAAGTTTATTTTTACAATTTAGGTAATTGGAATCACTTGTTAGGCAAAACAATATGCTTATGATAGGTGGCTCCGCTCCTCACAAGTACCAACGACAGCTACTTATGTACATAATTAATAAATTATAGATCTTAACATTTATAAAATATAAGTAAATAAAATCAAAAACGTAATAAAATAAACAATTTAGTAAGAACTACAGAAGTACGAGTATGTAACAATAGTACAATGTACCAGATGCGTGTACGATTTGTATCTGTGCGTGTGCGTATGTGAGTGTGTGTGAGAGAGTGTGTGTGCGTGTGTGTGTGTGTGTGTGTGTCAGTGAGTGTATCAGGCCTACTGTAACACATTTCCACTTTGCTCATAGCTCAGTGATTTCAACCAATGTGTTCACGTTGTCTTACATGCTGCGTATGTCATGAGGTATATTTTTAAGTTCTTGTTTAACAGGTTATACAGATATGAAGATTGCTAGGGGTATTGGCGTGATGCAAATGTCGATTTAACAACGACTGGGTAAGCTACTACGTAGTTCCTTTAACATTCAGTCTTGATGAGTTATAAGGCAGAGATTTATGCTTTTTTAGAATAAGTTTCAGAATATATAATTTTCTTACTGATAAAAGATCTGCGGTCAGGTATAAATTATCAGTAGAAAACCTAAAAGGCTTAAAAACATAACATTTAGCGTAGCTCTCTGAGCTCTTTCTAAATCAAATAATTTTGTTTTTGTTGCACCATCCCAAACTGTTATACAATATGTTAACACTGACTGAGCTAACGAAATGTAAATTTGATTTAATAGATCTGAAGTGGCAACGCGTTGCAGAGTTTTAAAATCGAGATAAATTTTCTTAATTTATTCATCGTCTGTTCAGTATGAATATGCCACGATTAACGATGATCAAGCATTACTCCAAGATATTTTGTGTGTTACTGTTGAACACGCAGAGTCAAAAGAATTTATGTATTTGTGAATTTTTATTTTCAGTTCTGAAGAAGTTCTGGTAATGTTATATTTCGTGAAACAAATGTAATACAATTTTAAGGTAAGAAGGTTTCGGTCGAGCCACATCGCAATCTTTGCCAGGCCCGTTTCTGCCATTCGAAACACTTCGTTCCAGGATTTCGCAGCGATAACAATAACCGTGTCATCTGCTTAAGAGAATACAAAAAAAAAGATTGTTTAATTACAATAGTAACAATTGTCGGACCGAGTACGGTACCTTGTCTGACTCCGTATGACATCGTTTCCTCTGAGCTAATTCTGTCTCCTATTTTGACTTGTTATTTTCTGTCGCTAAGATGCCTTCTTAATAACTTCAGAGGTAAACCTCGTATACCTATGTCTTCTAGTCTTTGTAAAAGAATGGAGACAGAGACAGTATGAAAGGCTTTTTTCAGGTCGAGGAAGATAACCAGCACTGTCAACTTTTTCAGTAGTATTATACCGTAAACTAATTTAATAAAATAATTGGAAAGAGGGGAACCTGCCATGCACCCTCAGATTGCAATATTCGTTGCCAAACTAACTTGAAGATGCCTCGCGCTGAGGTGAAACACATGTCGACACATATTTTGTGTTCAAAGTGCAAATTGGAGTACGCCCGGATCACACAGCTATGCCTATCCAGAGGAATTCGGTATTTTAAACCTTTTTCGATTGCAATTGTTGGGACAATCCGAGGGTGCGTGGCGAATTTTTCTCTTTTTAGTTATTTTATTACAATGGATTTCCGCCAAGTTACGCCTAATTTGATTCAATGTACATACAATATTTGGTAAAAGAATATGTTATGAAAAAATATTTCGATTAATGGATCAGTTTCTTCTTTCGTAGACTAAGTAGCACTAACCTGGGTATCCCTGTGTATGCTGTAGGTGGACCAGCAGCACGGCTCCACCTGGTTGGAGTCCAGCCCCCAGAACTCCAGCTCCTCCTCGAACAGTGGTCCACACACATTTGTAGGGTAGTGGAGTTTACCGGTTCTAGAACAATCAAAAATGGTATGTAAGATATTAACAAAACCACCAGAGACGAAATATAGCTTAGAAGGCATCTTTACGATTGATCAGTGTTTTATCGGTTGCCTTTTTTTGAGATACTATATGAAGGGAAATACTTGCTTTATTCATTTCGTTTTTGTACCTCTTACGCACTGTGACCAAGTCCTGTGTCGCGCGGGACTTAAACACAAAAAACTCTAAACTCTAAACAACTATTTATGCATCTCACAAACTTTTGTCTCGTTTGGGGATCAAACACACGACACCCCGCGTAACCACAGTGACTGGGCGACGATATAAACTACTACGGCATCAGTGCAGTCCATTACTATTATAAATATTCTTATATTTTCTTGCTTTGAATTGTTACCAGCACATGTGATTTTGTATCTTCTTTGCTGTACGAAGAAGACACATTCACTCCGACAGAACTGGTCGTCAACAACTACAAAAATTTGCAATGTGGAAACCTAAAATGTCCCATCTCTTCAAACCCGTAATCAATAGTCTATAGTTACTTGGACTCTAGGCACGCTACTAACAACACATATATTGAAAGCTAAATATAATCCGTTAGCAAAATCTACACATAAATCATAATAAATAAACCCACATCGACTAACATAACAGTTTTATTTATTCACAATGTTCCAATAATGGACCGATCAGCCGCCATTAAGGCCGAGGAAATTCATTTTTTGTTACGCGTGTTATTTATATAGGAAATACGTTTCTGGTTCAATAAAGTGTGTGTTGTTTTTATTTGTGTCTCCGGCTGCCACCTTGCCTTTGCTTTTGTTAGGCTTTTGGGATGATAAGAGTATGAATAACCGATGATTCATTTTACTTCGTGTGAAGCCAAGGAAAACAAAATCTCTGATATCCGAATAGCAAAGCAAATGCTGCAAAGATATCTATATTTTTCTGTGAATATTAATTTTGTTGTACTAAGGTGGTAAGTCGCTGAATAAGCAGCGATAGTATAGTAGGAGACCATTGGCCACACAGAGGTCTCAAGTTCAAACCCGAGATGCGCAACTCTGACTTTTCGAAATTATATGCGTATTAAATAGTTAATTATTGTTCGCTTTAATGGTGAAACAAAACATCGTGAGGAAACCTGCATTACTGAGAATTCTCCATAATGTTCTCAAAGATATGTGAAGTCTGCTAACCCGCACTGGGCCAGCGTGGTGGATTATGGTCTAACCCTTCTCATACTGAGAATAGATCCCAACAGTGGGACAGCTAAATAGAGGGCTGATATTATGTATTATTGCATTATTTTTAATGTGGTATGTTTCGTGTCATTTTAAACATTCAAACAATTCTGACACTAGTTGTTCTTTCTGTCTAAAGATCACACAACTTTTCTGAGCTGCGCTCTGCAAGAGCCGAGGTGATTAATTCAGTAACTGCAGCCTTTCGTGCAGCCTAATATAGAATATGTATATTACATACATACATAGATTCACGCCTGTTTCCTAAAGGGGTAGGCAGAGACTACAAATTTCCATTTGCTACGATTCTGACACACTTCTTGGCTAAATTCATTTTTATAACATTCCTCATACACGCTCGCCGATTTAAGGTGCTCTTAGCCTGGCCTCTGTCCAGAACGTCTCCGATCTAATCAAGAAACGTTCGCCTAGGTCTTCCCCTTGCGACTGTTCCATTCACACCAGCCTTATATACTTTCTTAGTCAGTCTCTTCTCATCCATTCTTTTTACATGCCCGAACAAAATATATTACATACATAATTGTATAGTCTCATAACTGTACCACAAAGAGGTAGCAATACTTTAAATATCCTGTAATAGGAGACCAGTCTATTATAGTTATCTACTGGGTAAAGTTTCAGTTTTTCCGTGCCGCTAATAAGTAGTTCTCAACAAAAAATCTTAATAAAACTTCGCCCGAAATCGAACCAGAGATCATGCACAGCAGTCACATTAACCGCTGGGCCACCGAGTATAGAACATAGAATATAATTGGCTCATAACATAAAAGTTTAAGGTAAAATGCGATACGGAAGAAAAGTAAAAATACGTTGGTATTTTATTTAGCTGACTCGCTGGTCCATATGTTTGTGTTTATGTTTGTAAGGTCACGTGTTATTTATGTTGTCAAAATTCTCAGAATTTTCTAGCAGGAAATTCTTTGTTACAATACGGAGTTTAGAAACATGGTGAATGATGACAATAGCTTTTTAAAAACATAAAACATTTTTTCTTTTATTTATTAAATAAGACCTCCCCTGTTATTATTCCTGTATCACGGTAGACGTAACAAACATTCAAAAAACGTATTTAAGCAATATTTTATTAAATGGAACCTAAAATCATATCTAGTCAAAACTCGGTGTAATAATACACATCTACATACAATTTCAGAGATATACATAAGTTTATATATCCACATAACATTATTTAGCTAATAAATCTTTATCGCACTAATATCATTAATGTGAAATTTTTAAAGATATTATGAGGAAAGGATGTGTGTTACTCAATCACGCGTGAATCGTTAAACAGATTAAGATAAAACTTGGTAATAAGTTAAAACAAATCCTGAATCTACAGATAGTATTATCTTTATTCTATGTGCGTTATTATGAGAATCACACAGGCGAAGCCGTGGGCAGTAATTAGCATTATATATAACAGTAGAACTGTATTATTTAACGATCTCATATAACCCTTTTATATTTTATTTTATAGACCATATTTCAATAGTTCATTGCACACGACCCGATAGTTGACGCTGTAATTAAGTTATCAACAATGAGCTACTGTTATAAAAATGCAAACAGAGTCGCTACAACAGTTTTTCTATATTCATATTATGGAGAGAAAAAGAAAATATTTTGTTTGTTTGTAAGGTTTAAATATAACTTAAAAACTACACAACGGATTTTACCATTAGAAAATTTTTCTACCATTAGAAAGCTTTACTATCACCGATTAACATAGGCTAAATCTATACTAATATTATAAAGCTGAAGAGTTTGTTTGTTTGCTTGAACGCGCTAATCTCAGGCACTAATGGTTCGAATTTAAAAATTATTTTAGTGTTGGATAGCCCATTTATCGAGAAAGGCTAAAGGCTAAATAACATCACGCTACGACCAATTGGAGCGGAGCTGTAATAAAATATGTTGCAAAAACGGGGTAAATTCTTTTATCTTATATGAAGCAAACGAAGTTGCGTGGGCCAGCTAGTTTTATATAAAAAAGTACTGTAACACCTAACCTAACTAATTTTTACACGAGCGAATCCATGGGCAAAAGCTAGTATTTAATATAAATAGTTATGCATGACTTTCTGGCGAATCTAGCCTTACTTTTATACATGAGGAATAGTTTACTATCCTTCTTGATTTTCACGGATAAAGTTTTACCAAACTCGATTTCGATTTCAACGCTATCAAAAAGATAAACATATAACCTTGACTTCTTTTTGAAGTTAGTAACACTAGTACCCGCGCAATAAATTCGAGAGTAAACTTTCTCCGTATGTATGACACAGCATGAACATAAGCGCCTCAGCATGACGTATTCGAGAAAATAGTTTCGAGAGTTTTGTTTTAGAGACATCTCAGTGGCAAGTTCGATTGGTATACTGGAAAAGTATTTCTCGCACAAAAGATTTTAATACATGATCTTTGTGAATGAACTTTATATTTGACTTACTGACTGTTCTATTCGATAACATACTTTTTAAGCCATCAGATGTTTATATAATGTTCCTCCAGACTGAATTTCTGTCACGGTGGCCAATCTTAACGGAGACTGGCCAACTGCACAGAAGATAATATTAAAATGTACAAGTTCCTATTGCCAATTATGTTATTACCATTAAAATAATTGGGAAGAGGAACTCGCCACACAACCGTTTTCTATTGCAATAGTTGTGTGTGCTGTGGGCAATCTGTGGCGGGTTCCTCGCAAAGCAATTATTTTTTATTATTTCTCCGCACTCGGACATCATCATAGCAATTTAAAAGATATTGCTGGCAAAATGTAAGAATTATTGAACTCTCTTTTTTTTTACATGGTGTAATGCGTTGACACATACCTCTCCGCGGAGCGACGGAAATGTTATGTCGGACTCACCAGGGGAAAGGTATCCCGGTAATACCGACTACACCTACCACGGTGATCCTCGATATAACCAGAGTAGGTGGGGTCGCGCGAATCACTTTCACATGCAATCGTGATCACATGATCGAAACCCGCCAAGGTTGCGGCCCGCCGTATGAAACGGCAGACCACTACACGAAAAGACCTACCCTTTAGTCTCTCCTAATTTTAAACCCTACTGTCCCCTTAAGAGGGGGCGGACACACGACACAGAGGCGCGCGTGGGAACACGCACGCCGCCTCTCGGACCTGGTGCTGAATGGGTGGCAGGCAGGCCCACAAAGGGCCCCTAGGTAAAACCTCAGTGGCTGTAGGGCATCTCGCGCTCTCCGACGCCAGGTTCTGCGGTTGGAGTGAGGGTTTAAGCGCTCCTTCTCCCATTCCGCCGCCTCCTTGATAGAAATAACTTCCTCACAGAAGGAGGCAACGGCGTTTTACGACCTCCCACTCCGGACCATAGACTGAACCAAGGTCGGGAACGAAAGGGCAACAATTCCGACTGCCGCGACCAACTCACGGCGCTGCGAAGCCCAGGCGGGGTAATCCGCCAACATGTGCAGCGCCGTGTCTGCAACAACATCGCGGCAGTTGCCGCAGTGGTGACAACCGGGCATCTCTTGCTGGCCTATGCGACACAGGAACTGGCTGAAGCACCCGTGGCCAGTCATTACCTGTGTCAGCCGGAAGGTGAGAGCGCCATGCCACCTCTCCAGCTACTCCTCAAAAACGGGATTTACCGCCACGGTCGTGGCGTGCCCGGCGCTGGGTTGCACAAGTCTTTCCTTCCACTCATCTAAAACGACCTGCCGGAGTTCGGACGGTACCGCCTCAAGAGTGGGAAGGTTGGTTGTTCGCTCCGAACTAGCGCTTCCTGGCGACAACGGTAGAGCGACGCCAGGTGCGCCGATTCCAAAGAATTATTGACCTCTACTAATACTCTAAGTACAACTAATTTCAAGAAGTGTAAGCGTAAATCGGTATAAAGTAAACAGATGCAACATCTTGATCGACAAAATTAAATATGTTTCTTGAAAAGCAATTCGATAAACTCGTATTGCACTTATTACTTCGGTTGGCCCGATGCCAAAGCGAATAATGATTTTAGAGTCGACTACTTAAAAACCTACTTCGAATAATGAAATAGAAGATGGGTTTTTAATTAGAAGTAATTTTGTTATTGATTTTAGCTGTACTCTATAACTTAATTTGACTTACCGATCGGAATTTTCTTACGTTTTCGTGACAAACAACCGAAATGTCATGGAAAATGGAAATCCAAAAAGGTTTAATAATTTAAATAGCTTAAAATATAGTAGTAAAGTTTAATATTAGTACTTTAATAGTTTCAAAATAACGCAATATTTTTTTTAAATGAACCACGCAGTAAAATCACTTATAAACGCGGTAACAACGCGGTATACAGATCAGGTATTTATGTTACCACTTACATATATATAACGTTTTTATCTGTTGTGCCTGAAGTCTCAGAATCGATTCCTGGGTCGATGAAAGTGTTATCAATATCTGTTAAAAGGTTCTTTGTAGAAGCGCGGACTCTGAAGCTGTGTCCGGTATACCAAAATTCGCTTAGCCGTGTTATGTGGGACCGACATAATACCCGATTACTGTCTCAGTGACATAGCGGTAGTAAATCCAGATAGTGTACATAAGTTCTCTGGTTCAATTGCAGTTTAGTTTGGAACTAAGTAGAGGTACTTTTCTAGTACCTATATGATTCGTAGTGAAAATTAACGCGGGCCTTGCGTTTTGGTTAACTCGTAGACGGCAATAGATTCGCGTCCAATTGCGTAGGATCTAAACTCACCTTTGCCTACACATTCGAGGTTATAGATGTGAGACCTGTGTGAGATTATGTATATAACTAGCTGTCCTGACAGACGTTGTCCTATACAAAAGAAAAAAAAAACAAATCTAAACCATTTTCGAAACCACGAACACACACGAAAAATTTCATCAAAATCGGTCCAGCCGTTTAGGAGGAGTTTAATTACAAACACACGCACAGAAGATTTATATATATTAAAGATATAAATAACTGCCTCCGTGGCGCAGCGGTAGTAAATGCGACCGCTATGCGGTCGGGCCAACAAAAAGTTATTGACTTTGTCTGTTAAAAATCTCAATACGAGCCCAGAGTTAGGAAGTTGGCGGTGATAGACACCCCCGTGCCTCGGAAAGCACTTAAAGTCGTTGGTCCTGCGTCTGATCTCTCTCCGGTCGTGTCGGATTATCCGTCCGATCGGATCATGAGGAACAGAGAGTGCACTTGTGTTTGCGCACACACTTGTGCACTATAATATCTCCTGCGCAAATGGCCAGTCTCCGTTAAGATTAGCCGCTGTCACCGAAATTCGGTCTGGAGGACATAATTATTATATACAATACCGTGTATTAGCATTGAACAATAAATTGTTGTAATAAATCACGGACGGAAGGCAGGTTTTAAAATGATTGAAATGTTTGTAATTTCAATCATTTTAAAACCTAAATAAATCACGGATAGAAGATCCGTGACTTATTACAACAATTGTGCAATGCCTTACGGCGTATAATAAACAATAAAATTTTGTCGAAGGCTTTCGTAATGAGCCTAATGAGCGCTAATGACTAAGAGGCACGTAGTACTACAGTTGTGATATTATATCGGCCAACTCCAAAATGGAAGTTCTCAAACTATAATAATTAAATTTAGTTAGTTAAACAATAATTACAACTGATACGAACAACGGTTGCTTGCTTAAACATACCACCATACTAAATAAACAGCATTACCAAAATTCCTTGTACTGTTTCTCTGGCGAATATAAACTCCAGGCTTATCTCTAGACTAGTGGAAAGACGGCGCATACTTTGACTTTTTTATTGCTCCTGGTGGCAGAAGAATTAGGAGTTCACCTGGTAAGTTTCAGTACACACAGCCAAACTGCTGACTATCAAACTAAGAGTCTTCTAAATCTCCTTTAAAGATGGACAAGTAGTAAGTTCCATAGGAAACTCCGTTGCAGATAATTCATTCCAGAGTCAATACGTACTTAGGAAGAAGGATCGCTGAAAACGAGCAATGCTAGATAGAAACCCTTGCAGGTAAAATACATAGATAAACGTTGCTACGGCGACGAGTGTGCGAAGTGTGATGTTTCTTTCTTTCTTCTTACTTTTTAGACAACGGGTCTTACTCGCGATAAAGTATTTTAAAAGGTAATAAATACCTATTGATTACACGACGTTTCGACCGACTTGCATCGATCGTGGTCACGGGTTGACTGATGTGAGCTCAGCGGCGCCTTCGTGAAGTGCGGGTTTCGGCAACTACCCTCACTTGGTCACTATTATTTATATTCGCACTGTCGGTATTTCGACACACAACACTAACGACGTCTACACACTGGCTACCTAAGTCACTACGGCGACGTTTACATTTGCTGATGACTGGATTCCAAGATGTATACAAACGGTATCCATCCTCCCGGTTGAAGTTACGATATTTCTTAATTTCAACCGCTTCACGTACTATCCTGGTGTAATAGTGACGATCGGTGGATAAAACCTGTGGTTTATGTAACTCGATCAGTGGTTTGGTCCAGACTCCAGCAAATGCTCGGCTATAGCGGACTTGTTTACTAAGTCCGCTATAGCCGAGCATTTGTATGTGTACAAATCGCGAAAGTTTAAAAACTTTTCTTACTTTTTTCTTTTTTAAAAGACGACTCTCGCGCTATTAATAATTATTGTATTGCGGGGGACTTTACAAACATTCAAACAACAGACACAAAGAACATCCAGACTCGTAACAACCATTTGTAAATCACAATTTTTTTGTCCCGTTTGGGATTCGAACCCACAGCACTCGACGCAATGGCAATGGGAAGGCGATTACTTAAACCACTAAGTCAAAGCGAGTGATAATTAACTATTTAAAACGCACGTAGCTTCAAACAGTCAGAGATGTCTTGGGATCGAACTCGAGATCTCTGTGCGACAGCCCAACGTTTTCTCACTAAGCTATTGCTGCTAAATACAGCATTCAAAACAGAATTTACCGAGCAGACTCATTCTTACCAGACTTAGCGATAGCTCAGTGAGGAGACCAACAGACTGCAATGTAGAGAGTCTCGGGTTCGAACCCACGACGCGCACCTCTGACTTTCGGAAGTTATATGACTTCTCGAAATTATGTGCGTATTGATTGACAATTATCGCCTGCTCAGTGCCTCAGAGAGCACGTTAAGCCGTCGGTCCTGGCTGCCATGAACATCTATGGCAGTCGTTATTGGGAAGTCAGAGTCTTCTAATATCCTGACACTGGTCTTGCCTTAGGATATCGTTAGCATTCGGGTTGCGGAGGTCAGATGGCAGTCGCTCCATGTAAAAACTGATATCCAGTCAAATCCGGTTAGACTAGAAAGCTGACCCCAAGTGACTTGGGAATAATAAAGGCTAGGGAGAAGACTCATTCTTACCATTACTAAATAATTCGCAACGGCTCTTCCATTCGAATAATTAATCCGATTACAACCGACTCCCTCAACGTCTCACTCACTTCTTCGTATAACCAGCGAGTTGATTACGTCATATCGTTAACGACACGTCATAATGTTGGAGACAAGTGTTGATAGAGCCTCAGGCGGAACGTCACAAGTACACTCAACGTGCTGAATATAACACAGTCGTGTGTAAAGACTTAATAAAATTATTGTGAGGCATAAACTGAGGTGGTTGTCGAGGGAAACGAGCGGTTATGTTTACGGGAACAATAGAAGTCGCGAATTATCTTTATTTTATATTTAATATGGTTAATGCTGGTTATAACGTTGAAGTATGCGCTCTTTAGGTGTAAAATAGATGCAGGATTTAGGTTATAATAAATATGCAAGAGATCTATGCTATCGATATGTTTTATACCTAAATTTTATATATTATTATTATTTTACATAGATTTTAATTAATTATTATTGCTTCATTAACTAAAACTTAAAATTGTTCTGGTTTGATTCTTATCAGTTATTTTTTGTTTTTTTGATTTTATTATCCGAGTTTGGTAAATTAGTTTACATCATCGCGCACGCCACGATCGTGGCGGTAAGTCCCGTTTTAGAGGAGTGGCTGGAGAGAAGGCATGGTGCCCTCACCTTCCGGCTGACACAGGTTCTGACTGGCCACGGTTGTTTTGGCCGGTTCCTGTGTCGTATACGCCGGCAAGAGACGCCCGGTTGTCACCACTGCGGCGACTGCCGCGACGTTGTAGAGGACACGGCGCTGCACACTTTGGCGGTTTGCCCCGCCTGGGCATCGCAGCGCCGTGAATTGATCGCGGCAGTCGGATCGGTTGCCCTCTCGCTCCCGGCCGTAGTTCAGTCTATGGTCCGGAGTGAGAGGTCGTGGAACGCCGTCGCCTCCTTTTGTGAGGAAGTAATTTCCATCAAGGAGGCGGCGGAGCGGGAGAGGGAGCGTTTAAACCCTCTCCCCAACCGCAGAGCCGGGCGCCGGAGGGCGCGAGACGACCTCCAGCCACCCTGAGGTTTGACCTGGGGGTGGCGGGCTTTGTGGGCCTGCCCGCCATCCGTTCAGCACCAGGTCCGAGAGGCGGCGTGCGTGTTCCCACGCGCGCCTCTGTTTCGAGTCCGTCTCCCCTCTTTTTAGAGGGGGGACAGTAGGGTTTACTAGTGGCGTTAAGAAGTGCCTACTATGGGTAGGTCTCTTTGTGTAGTGGCCTGCCGTTTCACACGGCGGGCCGTAACCTCGGCGGGGTCGCGACCGCATGCGAAAGCGATTCGCGCGGCCCCGTCGATAGTGGTTTTGTCGAGGAACACCGTGGTAGGTTTAGTCGGTATTCCGGGAGGTACTTTACTATTATTTCCATCTTTCTTTTACCCCGGTGAGTCCGACATAATCCCTTCGCCCGCCCCCGCGGAGGGATATGCGTCATTGCATTCCCCCCACGTAAAAAAAAAAATTAAAAAAAATATAAAAAAAAAGTAGTTTACATCATTACGAATATTTATATTGTAATTATTTTATGAGCTTGTGGTTTTAATCTATAAGTAACTGTTACACTCAGTTTTTTTATTTTATTGTACTACTTATTTGGATATGTATTATTGTAAGCAGTTGTTGATTAACCTTAATAAATGAATAAATAAATAAATAAATGAATGGATAAATAAATTAATTAATAAATAAATAAATTATTTCTTTTTACAGATTATGCTAGACCCTGCTTCACTACCCATTTTTTGTTTTCTATCGGTATCAAAGCTACAGCACGGCGCGTTGGCATTGGCGTAACACATATTGAACATTTTATAAAAGTTAGTTTTGACTGGAGCTGTGGTTTATGTGCTCGCCTCGCCACTGCGCCGAGTGTTGTGGGTTCGAATCCTACACGGGACAATACTTTGTGTGATCCACAAATGGTTGTTTCGAGTCTGTCAGTGTTCCTTGTGTCCGTTATTTGAATGCTTGTAAAGTCCCTCGCAACACAGGATTTATTCATAGAGCGAGAGTTGTCTTTTTAAAATGAAAATAAAAATTTAATCAAGTTTTGTAGTATTAGCGTGCTTAGTATATATGGTTCTTTGACGTTTACCGATATTTGTAATTTTAAGGTGATCACCAGATACTATTGTCATAGCTGATCAACTACTTCTAATGCTTACCCTCAAACTCATTGACCACGTACATCTGCCATAAATCGTGTACACGTTACACGATATGTAAAACATTGTACGTGTTCATTAAATATTGTCGATGACTGTACCTAGACTTCTGGCCACCCGGTCCGGGATAAAGGCGTGGGACTGTATATGTATAAAATGTAAGTTATTAAAACGCGGTAATGCAATTACATGCACAAATAACATTGAGATACGATATCGATTAAATTTTAAGGTTCTTCTGTGCACCACAAATATTCTTATCTGTACTGAGCAGCATCTCAATGGTATGGAAAATATAATGGAACATTGTTATTACCTTATCAAAATACAACAAAAATGAAATGAAGCATGCAAATAAAATATTATGTTCAGAAGGGTTCAGGTTAATTTGTAGGCAAATTGTTATTGCGTGTACGCATACCGAAGGAAAGGGGTGAAGGGCTACTTTTATTAAGTAGCCCTTCGTAGCCCTTCTTAGAATAATTCTTTGAAATGCTTTGCAAAGGCAAAGTATTAGTCAGAATAAAAAGTATTGTAAGAACAGTGAAGAGTTATTCCATCTTATCCCGCCCTGCCCTTTCCTATCCAGAACAACGCGTGCTGGGCTCAGATGCCATCCTTACACGGTGGAGTCGACTAGAGTGCGTACCAACAAGTTTGGGTCCTCATACCTCTGCCGAACGATCAAGGGATGGAATTCTCTGCCACGTATTTCTTTCTTCCTTCAATCCTGGGTCCTATAAGCGGGGCGTGAAAAAGCATCTTCTCAGGCCGTCAAACAAGAGACCTTAACATTGCCTCGGCTGCTATGAGGGCAATGTGGAGGCCACTGCTCTGAGACCACACGACTGCTTACCATCAGGCGGAGAGTGGTAAAGTTGAGGAGCAAAAAAAAAATGATGAGTTGTAAACAAATAGTGACTGTACGAATGGTGTAGTGGTTTACATGGTCATTTTGCTACTTACACTGCACTGAAAAGGTTCGATCCCCAATATTTTGACATGGTCATTTTGCTACTTACACTGCATTGAAAGGGTTTGATCCCCAATATTTTGACATGGTCATTTTGCTACTTACACTGCACTGAAAGGGTTCGATCCCCAATATTTTGACATGGTCATTTTGCTACTTACACTGCACTGAAAGGGTTTGATCCCCAATATTTTGTCATCCTCAAATAGTTGTTCTGAGTTGATAATTCTTAATGTAAGAGTTGTCTCTTTGGCTCTACGAGGGGGTCGTGCGGTCCATGGCCCTATACGGGGCCCCAGTTTGGGCGGACAACCTGACGGCCCGCAACATCTCGGCGCTTCGTGCACCACAGCGCGCCATGGCCGTCAGGTTCATTAGAGGATACCGCACGATCTCGTTTGAGGCTGCGAGCCTCCTCGCCGGATCGATGCCATGGGACCTGGAAGCGGCGCTCCTGGCGTCGCTCTATCGTTGGCGCCAGGAGGCGCTAGCTCGGGGCGAAGGACCTGTTTTTCCCGCTGTCGAGGCGGCAAGGTCCGAGCTCCGCCAGGTCCTAGTGGCGAATTGGAAGGAGCGACTTGTGCACCCCAGTGCCGGGCACGCCACGATCGTGGCGGTAAGACCCGTTTTTGAGGAGTGGCTGGAGAGGCGGCATGGCGCCCTCACCTTCCGGCTGACACAGGTACTGACTGGCCACGGTTGTTTTGGCCAGTTCCTGTGTCGTATACGCCGGCAAGAGACGCCCGGTTGTCACCACTGCGGCGACTGCCGCGACGTTATAGAGGACACGGCGCTGCACACTTTGGCAGTTTGCCCCGCCTGGGCATCGCAGCGCCGTGAGTTGATCGCGGCAGTCGGATCGGTTGTCCTCTCGCTCCCGGCCGTAGTTCAGTCTATGGTCCGGAGTGAGAGGTCGTGGAACGCCGTCGCCTCCTTCTGTGAGGAAGTAATTTCCATCAAGGAGGCGGCGGAGCGGGAGAGGGAGCGTTTAAACCCTCTCCCCAACCGCAGAGCCGGGCGCCGGAGGGCGCGCGATGACCTCCAGCCACCCTGAGGTTTGACCTGGGGGTAGCGGGCTTTGTGGGCCTGCCCGCTATCCGTTCAGCACCAGGTCCGAGAGGCGGCGTGCGTGTTCCCACGCGCGCCTCTATGTCGAGTCCGTCTCCCCTCTAGGGGGGAGACAGTAGGGTTTTTATAATGTCGGAAGTGCCTAGTTTGGGTAGGTATTTTGTGTAGTGGCCTGCCGTTTCATACGGCGGGCCGAAACCTCGGCGGGGTCGCGACCGCATGCGAAAGCGATTCGCGCGGCCCCGCCGATAGTGGTTTTGTTGAGGAACACCGTGGTAGGTTTAGTCGGTATTCCGGGAGGTACATTATTTCTTTTCCATCTTCTTTTACCCCGGCGAGTCCGACATAATCCCTCCGCCCGCCCCCGCGGAGGGATATGCGTCATTGCATTCCCCCACGTAAAAAAAAAAAAAAAAAAAAAAAAAAAAAAAAAAAAAAAAGAGTTGTCTCTTTAGAAATACAAGGCAAAAAAGATAAACATTGCGTCTTTATCTTTTTTCTTCTTATATCTTCTCTAAACGACAAAATAATAATAATAATAATAATAAACTTTATTTATGAAATGAGATTGTAGCTTACATAATATTTGTTACAAGGATATTATTTGTATCATATCATAACAATAAATTGTTTATTCCACAATATAATGTAGTCTACAATAAAAATGTGAAGCAATTGGCTTGCCTGATGGTATTAACTAATTGAAGATTTACTGAGAGAGTATAACCATTTGCGCTGCGAACCCTCAAAATGAATAAAAGAACTAAAGATGGGATAAAAGAAAAGGAACTAATAAGGTACCTTTAGAGATGTCTTCTATTCGCTAAAATAAGCAGTACTGACATAACTAGTGGTAGCTGGTTACCGAATGGTAACGTAACTGCACTTTCGTGTTCTAATACTTTAAATGAGTCCTTTAAAAGCCACTTAGAGTTTAAAAGCCTTCACTAGACTTTTCAACTATAACTTGTAAATAAGAAGTTTATGTATATCGTCGCTTTTAGCTAATGAAAGCTTAAAAACATACATAGAAACAAGCAGCATTGCAGCAGTGGTGAATGCATGAAATCTCTGATTCGATCAAGAAGTTCCTTATAACAGCATGCCGTCTGGAGCTGTGCCCAGTACGCCAAAAAGCCCTTTAATACGTCGAACCTAAAACGGTAATTGGTGAAATATTAGTGCAACACACCTATGTACACCCATTTGGAATAAGAAGCGTAGGCCTGCATGGTTCAAGGTGCCACGAAACAGAAGCCAGAATACCGTTTACCAGGCAATAGTCCAAATTTCGTGCCATTATGCAGAATTTCCTATCAGGGTGCCGAGTGCGAATTGTTTTTACGTTAACGCGATCGACACGTTTATCGCGTTTGGCTCTCTGATTGGTTTAGAGCTTCGAGCGGGCCAATCGGAGCGCCGAACGTCATAAACGTGTCGATCGCGTTAACGTCACAACAACTTGCACTCGGCACCCTGAAAACTCAGCAACAAAGCTCGATTCAAAAACGGAATCTAATATATCACTATCACACGCAATCTTACATCACCGAACTAGCGAGTTACAAAAACAACATTTGTCCTAAATATCATGTACCATTACAAACGTATTAGTTATTTGAACCTAACCTAAATCTTAATGTTCAAACTACGACCAAGTAGCCGACAACCAAACACATATCATACTAAAACTTTACACATATCAGCTGTCTTTATAATCTCATTAACAATGCAAAATCAACCTTAAAATCAAAGCAAAATAGTCTAAAATTGACTAATAAGACAATTGTAACAGTTGCGCTAAGCCCACAATCGATTTTTAACCATAACTTTAAGGTGATAAAGTTAAAATTCGTTTAATGATGGTTGGTAATAACCATTAGTTGGCCAAGTTCGAGTTGTTTATTTTAGTTGGCCGCTAACTATTCCAATGAAGTAGTTTCACTGAAATCTCGTAATATAAAGCTTTTAGAATTACATATAAATATAGGATGTAAGGTCAAATAAAGATTGTTTACCTAAAAACAAGGAACATGAACTCAAAAATAGAAAAAGGCCTTCAATGTACATTCAGATTAGTAGGTAGGTCAACAAAAGCAAAATATTATCTATACCTTTCAATTTTTTAAAAGGCAACTTCCATACTAGTAACACCTAATTTATGTATCGCGTAAGACTTAAAACATTCAAACAACGGTCTCAAAGAACACCAAATCTCGAAACAACTTTATGTGGATCACACAATTTTTGTCTCGTGTAGGGTTCCAACCCACAATACTCGACGCAATAGGAGCGGCCAGGCGAGCACTTAGATGACTACATCATCAATGCAGTCAACCTTGGCCCCACTATACATTGAGAATAGTAAGTCAACAAAAGTAAAATATGAACTGAAAACATCTGTTTCCAGCAGCTCCCATACAGACATAGACGCACGTCTATTTCTTGGAGGAACAGATACAAACTATGGATTGCCACTAGCTACGATCCTAGCATACTCTTTAATTCTTCAGGCATGCTAGTCGATTTAGGATACTCTTAACCTAGACTTTCACTTTGCTTCGCTCATGTTAATGTAAATTTTGTCAATCAATTTCTATCCCTCAAGAACAGTACGTTTTTCTGGATGAAAATACCCTATGTCCTTTCTGTACCCCTGACAACGTGTATGCGAAATTTCTTAATGATCGGTCGGATAATTAAGGTGTGATTGCTTAACAAACATACCAACTCAAAGTCGCATTTATGATATTAGTTAGGAAGTTAGATTAATTTGTTAGTCAGTATTTTGTCGTCAATTCTTTCTATTTGCCCAAAACATCTTGGTAGACTTTGCCTCAGTGCGATACTGAATGCGACCGCTCTGCATGTCTCGGATTTGGTCCAAGTTTTTCACATTTTGCCAGCTTTGGTTTTAAAACCAAAGCTGGCAAAATGTCCGTTTAGCTTTAGAATTCACTGAGAGCTGCCAAAAAAGAAATTAAAAGAATATAGCACTGATCGGCCCGGAAATCAACTCGAAACCTTACACATAGCAATCGCATACAATACCGCCATGTTACGTAAGTTATTAAAAAAGATAAATAAATAACATAGATGCAATCAAAGAAATAAAAAGCAGGACCCACGTCAAAACAAGGTCCACGGTTATAAAACTGCCGTTCGCCATCTTGCCGGTGGGTTTAAAGAACATTAAATAGAAATAAATCTCATGCGGGATAATAAAACGTAATTTACCGTTTATTTTATATACGTTGCTGATCGTGAAATCAGCTGATCTATAGTTTAAAGTTTTAACATGATACACTATGAAAGTATTGTGAGGTTGTCTAATAGAACACTTAATTTTAAGTGGCAGTTCATAGAACACGCGAATTGACTAAAGTGCCGAATACCGTGACCTATATTGGATCTTGACACATCAATGTTATTCTGTACAATCTCATCATCGAATTCATTTCTGATGTTGTAGTGACAGAATTATTACTTCTAATGTGACGTTCTATTAAAAGATAAACATATTATACAGGACAGAAAGGTCTTATAAAGCCTTTTACACTGACTTTAATTTGGCGAGCGAATGTAATTTTTTAAATAGAATATGCAGATTTCGTGTTGTTGTTTCCAAATTGTGTTTCGTTCCTATTTTAAATTAAATTACGTTTATTTCACATAATGGCCATAATATGGCAGTGGCAGAGAATACAACTGTTGTGCATGAGATCTTGGGTAGTGGCCCTAATATACAATGTGCTATTATATTTTCTTACCTGAACTTATGCGTGGTCGACAATAATATACTGGCCTCCTATTACATGGTACCAAAAACCACGTCTGCCTAACCCTTCCGGCATATAGACTGCAGACTATGTAATTATGTATATTATATATATTTACGTAATATAAGACTATATGCAATACTAATATTATACCTTCAGTGATATAGAAGGTATCATATTAATTAATAAATATCACAATATTAATTATAAAATTTTATGACAGTTATAAATTACAAAAAAGACACTATAATAATAACAATGTACAAAACTTATAATTTAAGGAGTCTGCCCACTACACCGTCTCATACCATGACCGTGCTAGGAACGTATCAGACACGAAAAGCAACATGATACGCCCTGCTATAAGAATTGCTGGTCGGTGACGGAACGGTCTAGTGGGCATAGTCTTATACATTTCCTTACAAAGAATATTTTTTTGTCTGACATGTTCCTAGCACGGTCATGGTATGAGACGGGGTAGTGGTCAGACTCCTTTCCAGAAACTCCAGTACATGGTACGCCATATACTGAAGTTTCTAGTAGTAGTAAGTACTCTAGCTTCTAGATTATAAATTATAATAGAAGTTTCGTAAAATTTAACTTAAATATTAAAGCACGAGGTGAAAACTTTCACTGAATAGCTCGACAGGACAAAAATTTGTGCGTCCACAGACGATTGTTTGAAGCACAAAGGAAACTAAAATCTTTGGATAAATGGTACTTTAGTATAAGTCTTTGCCTGTTAAATCTTGGACTACCAGACATAATTAAAAACCTATTGTGTCTGGCCGCCGGTGTGCCGCTGCGGCTCAATACGTTAATGGAAAGGATGTATACCGCTTGAAAACTTGACTGCACTTATGGACTCTGTGGTTTGCATAATGCATAAACCATCTATTTTATTCAATAAAAATAATACCACATTTTGATAAAATACATAAATGTAATTAAATCGCGCGCGGAACGCAGAAGTCATTCCCGCCGGCCGCCGGCGCGAGCGTTGTATTGGTAGCAATCCATTGCGTACCGCGTAATGATGTTAATCAATATAAAATCTTAATCTTGCGTTTTTTTTATTAATAGAAGTCAGCGTCGAGATAAGTACCTATAAAAGGCGTCTTGCTAAAGTTTTCGGTACACCGTCCCTTGCACCCAGTATACACAGTACATTACCCCGTAGCAATAGGCAGAGATGTGTTACACCCACATTTAGCCAGCTATCATTACGTACGTTACATATTAGGGAGGCAAGCCTAGCGGGCACAATACTGTGAATTTCTTGACAGAAAAATCAATAACATTTTGTCCGGTCCAGGTATCGAACCCGCGACCTCATGCATCAATCGCAGACACTACCACTCATCAGTATCCTAACTAATATTATAAATGTGAATGTGAGTGATTTTTCTTTCTTTCACTCCTTAATTACTCAACTGATCGTCGTGAAATTTCACATATACAATATAGAAAAAGAAGATAGAGTACCTTTAATCAAGAAAAAGGAACTGTTTCCCAGCAAAGTCATGGGCATAAGCTAGTATGTAGGCAAGCCAAATTTTATTATGAAATATAAACTTAAATCAACTATCAAATCCCTTTGTAATATTCGAGAAATCCTCATTAGAGAACCCGAAAGACCTACTTATTTCATAAGGGATAATAGGGATGCACGGTAGAGGTTGATAACCAAAGGGTTTTTACTCGACAGAAAAGGGTCGGGGTTCAAATCCAACCCATCCATATATTATACACTGCTGAAGTAGGCCGTTTAGTTTTAAGTATTAATAGGAATATTAACTAAGTTCACCTGAGAAATCATTTGGTTTAATTTCGTACTATGTTTAATATTGTAAACTTTAGTAATCCTAAATGTTTGGGGAAAGTTTATTAATAATTAACATAATAATAGGTTTAATTATTAAGACAGCCTCGGTGGTAAAGTGGTAGTGAAAGTGCTTACTGTGCCTAAGGTCTTGGGTTTGAGACCAGGGTCGAGCAAAAATCCCACTAAGGGTTCTTTTGTCAGAGTTTCTAGGAGCAGAACCGAGAACTGTGTTCCGTAGGCTATATAACATGTTACTTAAAACCATAAGTAGCGATATGTGAATGTAATATAGACCTAAAAGGAGGGCTCTGTCCCTGTCTGTCTGCCTGACTCGTGACCTCAGGGGGATAAACAGGTAAATAAGTTTGATCTGTTGCCCTGTTATTTACGACGGTAATTACTGCCTATATTTACCCCGCTTTTTCTTCTGGGAAAAACGATTGATTGATCTGTGCACACATGAGAAGAAGGGGACAGATCTAACTATTTTTGTCCTGCCACAGACAGACAGGAATAACCGGAAAGTAGTAGGCAGAGCTCTGCATATTTTTTAGGCGCCCGTAAGTTTAATTTAATGCACCTCGATATTGTTTTTATTAGTTTATGAGAAGAACAGATATTTGTAGCTATACAGAATTACAAAAACTGAATAGCAAACCTAAAGACCTAATTACACGAAACAAGTTTCTTCAAGTATCTAACGTGCAACCCTTGTTTTATCCAACTACCATATTTTTTCCCGTGGCTTCACTCGCATAAATGTAGGTTAGGTTATAGCAGTGTTTTTTCTTGCTTAAAGGTACCCTATGTCCTTTTCTGTACTCCAGATAACGTGTACACAAAATTTTATGATGATCGGTTGAGTAGTGAAGGCGTTAAAGCGTAACAAACATATTCACATTAGCATTTATAATATTACTAGCTGTGCCCGCGGTCTCACCCGCGTCAGTGGTATTTGTGGTTACTGCGCCGCTCCCGTGAGCCATAGCCTGATGTTATATAGCATATGTCCTTCTCAGAGTCTCAGGCTATCTCTATTCCAAATTTCATCTAAATCGGTTCAGCGGATTGACCGTGAAAAGGTAACAGACAGACAGACAGACAAAGTTACTTTCGCACTTATAATATTATAAGGATTTAGGAAGTAAGACAAATGTAGACACTTGGTTCAAAAACCTTGCGTCATGTAATTGGGCCTTAAAACAATTTCAATCTACGTAAAATGTATCGCCACGTCACGACTATAGGAGATCGCAACTTAATTACCTTGTGATGTATTCGTGTAATGAATAGAGTTTCCAAACCCCTTTAAAAAGAAAAGAAAGCATCTCTATCTTTCTCGCACAAAGCCTAGTATCTTGTTTATGTAGGTTGGAGAACGCGCGACTGACTTAATTGATAACTGTGTACAGCCAGTGACATAAGTAGATTTTTTTAAAACAATAATCTCTTCTGTAGAGCCTCGCTGATTTCAGCACGAATGGGCCGGCTCCACCGGGGAAGTACTACCCTCTCACAGAATATCGACGTGAAATAGCAGTGTTCCTACTGTTGTGTTTCGTTTGGTGAGTGAGAGTGCCGGAGGCCCAATCACCCTCTTTCGCCTTTCCCGTCCCTTCTACTTCCCATTTCCATTTTTCCCTAAAGGGTCGGCAACCCGCAAGTGATGCTCCTGGTATTGCAGGCGTCCATAGGCTACGATGACCACTTATCATCAGATGGGCCGTATGCTTGTTTGCCAAATAAGTTACATAAAAAAAGAATAATTCGTGTATCACGGGAGGCTTTACAAACATTTAAACAACGAACACAAAAACATCTAGACTCGTAACAACTGTCTATGGATCACACAAATTTGTGTGCCGTGTGAGGATCGAAAACACAACACTCAACGAAGTGACAGATACGAAGTGACTACTTAAACCACTCCGCCATTCATGCAGTTAATCATATCAAATTCACCAGTTATTAACCTCTGAGTCTTCTTCGAAGAGGTTAATGAAAACATTATGTGGATCTGTGTGTCTGTCTGTTAGTGACAGTTTGTTAGTGACAGCCATAGCTCCGGAACCACTGGACCGATTGACTTGTAACTTGGTGTGCAGATACCTTGTGGTCATACCTCGGTCGAGTTGAATATGGGCCCTGTGGGTCAAAATACCTCCGAGATATAGGGGTCACAAGATAAGTAAGGTCAGGGGATATCCACCAACAGAGTGACTCAGTAGTGGGTTTACAAAAAGATGATGGAAAAAAAGGTCACATGAAGACGAAGAGGTTGAATCCTGCGTTTTTAAACCCATTTCGTTGTTTTATAGTAATGAATTCTGATTAAGATAACTATCATTTACTTGTCGCTGCAATAAAAAATGACGAATTACCATTAATGTATACTAAATATAATAATACTAAAAAGCAATTCAAAATCTCGCGAATGTTTATCGACTTATGACGCCGACTGAAGTAACGAAAGCAATGTTTTTATGTAATTTTGTATAGACGAAGCTTTGCAAGCTTCATCTAGAAAGAACAAGTTTACAAAGATTGTTTTTAAAGTTAAGTGCTAGACAGCACTTAACTTTAAATAACAAACTTAATATAATGAATAAAAATTACTGTTCTCGAACGAGTGCTTGACTCGCTTGACTGAAAAAATATTGTTTCCGAGCGAGTCAAGCTGAGGTTTGCCCTCAACTTGACTCGCTCGGAAACAATATTTTTTTCCTGGATACAATATGAAACTGGATAGTAAATAGAAGTGAAAACCCTGTTGTACATTTCCTAATTACTAGTACTAGTCACTAAATGGCCTAGTTGAAAGCTAGCATCAGAAATTAGTTTAACACGTGCTAAACTAGGTCTTATTTTGATAGTAGCGTCAGAATAGTTTAGATGGCTAAGCAACGATAGGTTTTGTCGAGGTCGTAGACTAAAATTCTACTTCTTGGACTGTCTTTTCCTTATTTATTATTTAACACCATTATCATCTCATACTGAGAAGAGGCTCCGTGCCCAGCAGTGGGACATTTTATAAACAGTGCTGATATTGTTATATAATTCAGCTTTCAAGCTATTTAGTTATAAGGCAGACTGTAATTTTTATTTAAGCAGTTATTTGTAATATAATTCTAAAATATTTATTATTCTAAAGTCAGTTGTTTCAACATAAAAAAGATACTTACTGGTTACACAAAAACGTTTCAAAAATAAATAAAAAAATACCGCGGAACATATTACACGGTGCAGCAATAAAGTTGATTTATTAGGCAAAATGTTTATGAAAACGACCGGCCGACTTAAAACATGGCTTGTCTGAACTGTTTGGCCAGTTAATTTCATTTAATTTTATTGTGACTTTACAAAACAAGCATTTCGTAATCTATGGGTACTTGTTAGTTCAGAAGGGCCAAATATAATGTATTTTGTCAAGGAAATATGTATTATAGGTATGCTCTGTATATACGAAAAATACCTAAAGTACTGAAAACATAGGCACATTTCGTATAATTATGTCGAGAGTCGGAAGCACACTATTTGTATATATTATTATATAGTAAGTATGACTGTTGTACATGAGGTCTCTGGTTCGATTAGTGGATCGGGCAGACGGCAGGAATTTCTTGATATGGAGTCTAAAACTGTACCCCGTAAACGAGAACAGGGTTGACACCTATCATCTGATAATCTAAAACCATAGCTGGCGAAATGTGTTACACAGTTATGCTTATCCCTTTCGTGATATGGGCGTGACACAAGATTTAAATGTATATTAAATTGTATGTAACTATTTTTTTTATTTTGCTGGTAATTTTTTTCATATTCCACATTATGGTAAGCAGTCATGTGGTCCAAGAGCAGTGGCCTCCACACCATCCTCATAGCAGCTGAGGCAATGTTGAGGTGCCTTCTTTGAAGGCCTAAGAAGTTGCTTCTTCACGCCTCGCTTAAAAGACCTAAGATTGAAGGATGAAGGAAACGCGTGCCTTGGCAGAAAACTCCATGCCTTGATCGATTGGAAATTTTATTTTACTGCAATCTATTTAAGTTTTATTTTACTGCTGCCACTACGGCGCTTTCTTAAGCAGTCAAGAAACCATATTAAAAACACAACAAGAGGTTGGTCAGCTATAATTTTCTATTGGTTTGAAGGACTGCAAATTCGGTCACAGTGCCTTACATTTCGGCTTGTATGTTTGTAATTGGCGTAATCCTATCCACACTCTTAGATTAACACATTCAGATTTAGCAGTAGTGTCCATAAAAACACCAAGTGTTTGACGCTTGTGCAGAACTAAGAAAAGTTCGAGTTGGTTGGACCCCGCAACGAATTTAATTAGAACTAAATTGGAGTCCTCAGAAAAAGAAACAAAAATACTTGCAGCGAAATAAAATGACGTTTTAAACGAGTTAATTTAGTTAGACTGAGATGTCAATGGACTTACTTTATTTAACTTAATATGTGCCTAAACGGAAATTATTCTCCTGTAATATAAATAAATAATAGTTTACAAAACTAAAAACACCCTTCATTAAAAAGAGTAGAATATAATGTATTTTAAGGTAAAAAGCGTGGGGTGTGGGTTATCAAAATAACTTGGAGTACTTACCCCACGCTTTTTTACTTTAAAATAAATTATTTCTACTTTTTTTAATAAAACGTTTTTTCTTATTTTTTTTAAACTATCACCTATTTATATTTATTTTTCAAACTATTATTTTTTTTTCATTATTTTTATTTTCCAAATTATTGTATTGTCATCGGTCCTCGATAAGCGTGCAAAGTTTCAAATCCCGTTCAAAGATTCCGTTACATAGATTCATAGATACATAGACACAGATATGTACATACCAAGCTAATAAAAGCGTGTTAAAAACGGTGACTTTGCTATACAATACAATAATAGCACATCACACACACACACATCTAATTATTTTTTTAAATATTTTAATTGACATGTCCAAGAATTGTTTGCACATTTTATGCTAATAAAGATTTTTGACTTTGACTTTGACATACTGCCTCAATTCACGATATATTAGACGTATGGCTTTATAATAATACAATTATGTTTTGTCATAGCCTACGCATTCAAATGTTGTTGAGATAGAAAGAGATGAAATATTGCAGCCACATATTTGAATGCAGTAAAAGTGACTTTACTGGTGATATAGTGGTTTAAGTGGCCTCGCCATTGCGTCGAGTATTATGGGTTCGTACCCTTCACGGGACAAATATTGGTGTGAGCTGCAAATGGTTGTTCCGAATCTGAATGCGTTTGTGTCTGTTGTTTAATAATAATAATAATTTCAGGCCTATATTAAACTGTCCTGCTGCCTTTTTTCAGTGTGAAAAGGCTTATGCCATAGTCCACCACGCTGGTCCAGTGTGGGTTATCAGATATTATATATGTATCTTCGAAAACATTATGGAGAATCTGCATGTCTGAAAAGACATGCAGATTTCCTTACGATATATTTCTTTGCCTTTAAAGTGATAATTAACTATTTAATACGCACATAACTTAAAAAAGTCAGATATAGAGTCGTAGGATCAAACTCGAGACCTCTGTGTGGCAGTCCAATGGTTTTCCACTAGGGTAGCGCTGCTTTCTGTTATCTGAATGTTTGTAAAAGGCGATACGGGATTTATCCCTAGTGGGCAGCTATCATTATACAGAATGTCTGTATAATATACAATATGTTGAATAAAAAGCCTACTAACATCGAAACCCTCTGTCACACTGAAGGTTGTTACTCAATTTGTAATACCCACATCCAAAATAAATAGGTAATGTTTCGACACGTGTTTCGTAACTATATGAGGGTATTAAGTTGATATGGCAGCTAATAAGCGTCGAGCAACTGCGTATACGGGTTATAAACTTCCTGATCCCCAACTATCAAGTTAAAACCGCATGACAATGTAATGTAATTAAGTTAGGTGAGGAACGGTGGGATTCCATCGACAACCTGGGATTTTGCTTAAAGTATAGCAGATCGCCGATAGTCTGATGCGATTGCACAATGGTAGAACGAGGCTTCTGTACCTTAGATGTCGTTCACTTCTCTGGCAATGTTTTATTGAGATTTTCTGTCAAGAAACTGTAATAGCAGCAAGTAATACCATTTATTTATTTACTAGATTTTGTCCGCGCCATCGCGCGTGGCAATATAGATTTTGTCAATAAATGGAACGGTATTTTTCTAAATAAAAGGTACCCTATGCCTTTTTGTATACTCCTGACAACGTATATGTAAAATTTCATAACGATTGACCGAGTAATTAAGGCGTGAAAGCGTACCAAATAAACAAACAAACAAACTCACATTCGCATTTATAATATTAGTTGGGATAATAAAACATATAATATTAATTAGAATTAGGATATTGCTCTTACTTAAATAACGTCTACCTCTTTTCTGTAAGGATCAAATATGCGTCTTATTTTCTTCAGACAGTGTAATTAAGCCTTCCTGAAAGGCACTTATCAGATAATAGAATACCTATTACTTTCCGATTTAAAAAAAACTCGCATTATGTCTATTCTATACCTCCACCTAACACTATGAAAATACACAGGTGAAAAGATAAATTACGTTTGTTTATAAACCCATATACTTTTGGTTATGTTTATTATCGCGAGCGGTAAACATAAACACACATAATGATATGGAGATTAACGCTGACAGGAATAACTGAACCTTATAAAAGAATATTCTTATAGAAGCTTGTTGCTGCAATACGCACAAGCTGTTAAAACGCAGCGTTTAATAAAGCAGTTTTAATTGCTTACGTATGTATGTGAGTTATCCGGTTAGACTAGAAAAGCCGACCCTAAGTGACTAGGGAATAATAAAGGCTAGGGAGAAGAACGTATGTATATGAGTGATCTATAATATTCGCGAAGATGTGTGAAATCTCCACAAGCGCACTGGGACAGCGTGATGGCCTAACTTTTCTTACACTAAAAATGAAGTTATATACATAGCCGATATTTTCATTATTATATAACTAAAAAATATGTTCATTATAACGAAAAATAAATGAACATATTGTACAATTCTAAATATAAAAATTAAATTGGTATCAAAATACATGTTTTAAAGATTTTGTTAAATAATACTAAAAGACAAAAATGACTTCATTCTATCAGAAAATATGTAAATTAGAAAGTCGTAGGTTCAAGAAAGAGTGTTCGAGCTGTAGAAATCGCGAAATTTATAATTATGAACTACAAATAGTGTAGAAGTCTGCGTGTTATAAGTGTCTGTTATTTCGACGTCCGTCTATCTCTTCACAATCTTCTCCCTGGCCTTATTATTCACAAGTCATTTGGGGTCGGCTTTTTCTGATCTAACCAGATTTGACTGGATATCAGTTTTTACATGGAGCGGCTGCCATCTGACCTCCGCTACCCGAGGGCTAACGATACCCTAAGGCTAGCCCAGTGTCAGAATATTAAAGGGCACTGACTTCCCAGTAGCGACTGCCATAGATGTTCATGGCAGCCGGGACTGAGGGCTTAACGTGCTCTCCGAGGCACGGAGCAGGCGATAATTGTCAATCAATACGCACATAATTTCGAAAAGTCATATAACTTCCGAAAGTCAGAGGTGCGCGACGCGGGTTCGAACCCGAGACCCTCTGCATTGCAGTCTGTTGGTCTCTCTACACCCTTCACTATATAGGTTGTTATTAACATTAAGAAAAACGTTATTCTTTAACATAATATTATAAACGGTGCGCGCGCCGGTCTTGAATGACCAAGAACAATATTTCGCTTATTTTATCTGCTACATGTTTTAATACATTTTAGATGGTTTTTCAATGAGTAAAAATACTGCATTTGTGGTTTATTAATCCCAGAGTCATAAGAATTTTACAACTATTGAAACAGCAGACATAAAAAATAGAGTCACGGTATAATTATTCGTGGATTAAACCCACAACACTTAGTGCAATGGGAGTGGCAAGTTTTTAAACCATTGCGCAATTTATATACGTTTATACGAAATACAATCATACAAATATAAGTTATATAGCACACATAATTAGGTTAAACGTTAAGGTAATAATCTTATTTCACTAATGTAACTACGAGTTATAATAACTCAGGAGGAAAATTATGAATGATGAGATAGTATGTTCATTGTTAATTCCAATGAGAAAACCTTTTAGTGAACTAATTACGGCAATTTGTCTATTAGAATTAATGGTCAGAAGCCTATTTGGGCTATGTGCTGAAATTACTTTTTGCTCGCTAGCTTAGCTGCCGATTTTCAACACATTGTTTCTATGTCCATAATTTACTAGGAGTAATATATAAATTAAGTGTCTTTTTGTTCTTAAGATTCACCTTCAGGCTGATGTTTTCATATAACTAAGTTCGCAAACAAGCATACGGGCTGCCTGCTTGTTGTATTTTGCTGTTTCACACAGCTAAAATAGCCTGAAGTAATTAATGGTCTGGCTTCAATACTTCTTGCTAAACACAACACAAGCCACATAATCATATGTGGCTTGTATCTAAATAATCCTATTTAGTTTTAAACATTCATTAACGTCGCTGTACCGTCTGATATACGAAGTAGATTAATTACTGATTTATTATGTGCCAAAAAGTTGATAAGTATTGAACAGTAATAGAAATATACCGCTGAAATATGCAGCTGCCGCGCACTCATCGAATTTATAGTCTCACATTTTTCGAAGTGTGCGTTTGAAATACTTTAAACATACTTTAAACTGTCAACCTTATAAAATAGAACTAAAATTACTAAAACAAAAATAAATTCATAACATTAGATAGCAATAGATCTTGTTGCCAGCGTCCCATCGTGGCGTTTTATAGCCGAGTGCGTATTTGTTGACACAAGACGCGTAACGAAGTGGAAAATCGTCACGGCTCAGCGATCCGGCCATTGCTACGTCACACGATGTCACTTCAAGTCCCCACGTTAAAATTAACGAGATAATTCGGTGCACCTTTATAAGAGGTGAGTTTTACCAAGCTTTAAACAATATACATACATATTACTGAAAAATATTATGTATTTTATTTTGTAATGAAATTTTCATTGTTGCTTTTAGGCCATGTAAGATCTTACCATCTAGGCTTTAAGCTACGGTTTAGTACTTGTGGCGACTCCGCACAGACATAGAAGTTCAGCCTACGTTTAACAGATGGCGATACAATCGCACTACACATGACGTCATACTTTTCTGTATCGCACAAGTAAAGTTTACACAGCGACTGAGTATATATACAAGCTCCCGACATCAACCATCGGGCCGCGGCCCGCCAGGCATGATCAACCAGCCTGGTCGGAGAATCATCTCTTTGTGTTGGAGGGACATCACAGCATGTTCCTCCACATACTTAATGCTAAGTCAATAACGCCATTAAAAGATTTTGTGACACCATTTAAGACAAAGGTCATATAGAAAAGATACAGATACAACCAAGTTTAGTTCAATGTAATTAATATTTATTTGTAATTATTTCTTTAAGTAAATAAAGATTTAACTTGATCTTATGTTAATCAAGCATAATGTACATATAACAAAGTAAGTACACGTGACGGTTTCTGGCATCCTATCTAATATTATAAATATAAATGTGATATTGTTCGTTTGTTTGGTACACCTCTATGCCAATAACTGCTTGTCCGATCATCATTAAAAGTTGCATAAACTTTGTCAAGGGTACGAACTTAGGGTACCTTTCATCCTGATAAGTTATACTACTATACTGTTTTCGAGCGAAGCCACAGACAAAAGCTAGTACTGTAAAGATCGCCAAAAACTAGGCTTAACCTTCACTACACTTCTGTACGTCCACGGATGTTTCAGGTGTCACAGTTAAATTTACTTACTATTTATCTATATATTAATATGTGAAGCAAAAACTTTGTACCCGTTTTTACGAAAAATGCGCGGACGGAGGAGTATGAAATTTGGCACAGTTAAAGATTATATGAAGAGGGAGGAGCGAATCCTAATATTTTTATAAAATACGCATTAGAAATATATTAAATTAATGAAAAAACACTACACGCCCACAACCATGCATTTGACACACGCAGTCGAATCGCGTTCGTAGTTATTCGGCATTGTTCGTCTGACGTCGTTCAATTCTTTGTAAGTATGGTTACCTATGCTTTATTAATATATGTAATAAAGAAAATAAGAAAACAAAGAAGCAAGCTTAGGAATATCGTCAAAGAAAGAGTAAAGTTAAGTAAATAATCATTTGTTAGAAAAATATAGGTAAATTTACCCTGTATAACCTTGGAGAAACCTAAATGATATGTAATTATATGGGTAAAGTTATAGACAATAAAACCTTAAGAACGATCAAATTTAAAATTTAAATCAATTATGGTCGAATTTTGACCACTAGGCGACCGCTAGTACTAATAATCGTTTCAGCGTTCTTCATTAGATTTGTCACTATTAGGCACATGCCTATATTCAGTACGGTGTGAGGTTATTCTAAAATATACTACGCCCTCTCCGTACCGTTAGACAGAATTCACATAAATATGGAGAACTCTTTGGACGTTAACCGTTAAAGATAAAGATCCGTTTATTTGCCACAAAAATAAGTAAGCCAACATAAAATGCATGGTGTTTAAAGAAATATACGCTCATCATATTTTGCCTTTAAGGTTTACAAATATTGGGTTATGTTAAAATAAGCGTATTTATCTATTGTATCCCCATATCATTCCAAAAAGTTAGAAGTGTTTGCATTGGGTTCCAAGTCGAAGCCTTTACGTGACAGTCAAACTAAGATATGTCTCTGACTACTTTCTACTGCCAATTTACTGTTTACTTCCATTTAAAAAATTACGAAGTTTTTTTTCTTCCTCCTAATACATTCTGAATGCCATCAATTTAGCAGTTTAGACATTAGGAAGTACAAAACAAACAAACGCATTTGCGATGTATAATAGGAGTTGTTGAGACGTTATAGGGGCTGCAAGTTGGGGTGCGTGGGGCATTCCCAACAAAAACAGTCATTTGACTCAATTCTCCAGTTTCTCCCCTTGTAATTCCGTATCCCTTGCAATTTCTATAACGGGGTTATGTCGATTAAAATCGCCATTTTACAAATAGGTCATAGTATATTTGTTTACGTGTTCTCAACAAACCATTCTAAAATATTTGTTATAGAATAACAAATTCTATTAAAGTCGTAAACTATCGTATAATAAATGTGGCACTTTGCCATTGGCGCGTATACAAGTTTCTGCCCGAGATTTGTTTACTTCAAGCCCAGGAGCCTGCACGCCAGGACAAAAAGCTTTATGTGAGAAATAACCTGTAATCCAGAAAATGATCTATCTGTATATCAAATTTCATCTATATCCGTATAGTAGTTCAATCACGATTGAACAAAAAACATCGAAATATCTTTACAAACTTACACGTTTATGTGTTTTGTTTTTAAGTAGCATCATGCTTGGAGATAGGTTTTCATGGTCCGGAGAATAGTTACTGCATTTAATACTTAGAAATGTTTCTGAGGATAAAATCCTGAGAGTCAAGTAAATTAATTCACAGGTAAAAAGTAACTATATCAACATTACGATATACAAATCAAATGGAGTATGCATGCAAGAGTATACAATTACATTGTAATATTTTTTTATTTTTTTTCAAGCGCACAACTATATATATTTTATCAGACACCGCTCAAGTTTCACATCTAAGGAACCAAATGACTGATGCCAATTGCAAACAATTCCAGATTTCGTGCTGCTAATAAAAATTGCCTAATAATACTGCGCAATCCGGCGATTGTGACCTCAATTCCCTGGTAATAAGGCGGTCACTAATTTGGCCATATACAAAAAAAAAAAAAAAATGCCACGATATAGAAAACAATATTAAGACATCTAAATCTAAACAATACGAAATTGTTCCAAAATCAAGTAACTCATTTAATCTTTTTAAATTTTATTTTGTTATTTTATCCTTGTCCAAATATGGGACAGCAAAGGTTAAAAAATATATTTAAATCTTTTTATATAAAAATTCAGCCTCCATAAGTGTATGTACGGTTAGCTTTTGCCTGCGGCCTCGCTCGCGTAAAAATAGGTTAGGTTATGTTAGAAAAGGAAATGTTGTTTTTTTTTTTTTTTTTTATATCGTTAAGTCCCGTGTTTGAGGAGTGGCTGGAGAGGCGGCATGGCACCCTCACCTTCCGGCTGACACAGGTTCTGACTGGCCACGTTTTGTTTTGGCCAGTTCCTGTGTCGTATACGCCGGCAAGAGACGCCCGGTTGTCACCACTGCGGCGACTGCCGCGACGTTGTTGAGGACACGGCGCTGCACACTTTGGCGGTTTGCCCCGCCTGGGCATCGCAGCGCCGTGATTTGATCGTGGCAGTCGGATCGGTTGCCCTCTCGCTCCCGGCCGTAGATCAGTCTATGGTCCGGAGTGAGAGGTCGTGGAACGCCGTCGCCTCCTTCTGCGAGGAAGTCATTTCCATCAAGGAGGCGGCGGAGCGGGAGAGGGAGCGTTTAAACCCTCTCCCCAACCGCAGAGCCGGGCGCCGGAGGGCGCGAGACGACCTCCAGCCACCCTGAGGTTTGACCTGGGGGTGGCGGGCTTTGTGGGCCTGCCCGCCAACCGTTCAGCACCAGGTCCGAGAGGCGGCGTGCGTGTTCCCACGTGCGCCTCTGTGTCGTGTCCGTCTCCCCGTCTCTTTAGGCGGTGACAGTAGGGCTTTTATTTTGAGAAGTGCCTATCTTTAGGTAGGTCTTATTGTGTAGGGGCCTGCCGTTTCATACGGCGGGCCGTAACCTCGGCGGGGTCGCGACCGCATGCGAAAGCGATTCGCGCGGCCCCGTCGATAGTGGTTTTGTCGAGGAACACCGTGGTAGGTTTAGTCGGTATTCCGGGAGGTACTTTACTACTATTATTCCATCTTTCTTTTACCCCGGCGAGTCCGACATAATCCCTCCGCCCGCCCCCGCGGAGGGATATGCGTCATTGCATTCGCCCACGTAAAAAAAAAAAAAAAAATGAACTGTTTTTATATAAAATGTAGCCTGTGTTTCTCGGTGATAATATAGCTTTCTAATGTTTAAAGAATTTTATAATCGGTTGTGTAGTTTTTGAGTGAAATCCTTACAAAGAAACAAAAACTTAAATCTGTCCTCTTTGTAATTTTAGTATAGATAACTTCAAAGTAATTGGTGTATTAACGAGATGTTTTTACATAACTTTGCAATTATATATATGATAGCGTTTCAATTAACTATTTAGTTTTAAGTATAACTAATGATATATTTTAATTGTAGTTTACACCATGATTATTATTTCATTATTTTAGGAATCACTTGTAAGTACTATGAGACGATCAAAGCAACACGTGCAATCGAACGATCGAAACAACACGTGTTCTAACCCTCACTCGGACTGATTGTTTTGATCGTCTTATAAATACCCGTTCTCTGTATTGCTGATTCATTCGTGTTTGAACTTTGGTTGAGTAAACATCATTTTAAAATATCAACGTATTTTATTATGGATCACCCTCGTATTCCAACATATATGTTTGTTTTTATACAGTTTTATCACGAAATTTACACGAAATCCGACAATTAAAGATATCAGAGCTATTGCGAAGCGTGGCCGAGTTTCGTTAGTAACATAATATGCAATTCCAGATGTCTGTTTTTAATCCTTTAAGGTTTTGAATTACAAGCAATTAGCGCACAAGCGTACAAATTGTAAAGTATAACAGAATGAAATAAACACTTTCGGCTAACTAGTTTCAAGGGCAGAAGCTAGCTGACTATTTGATGCCATATTCGCTGTAGTTTTGAAGACAATTCGATACTTACTGGAATTGTAACCATATTAAATATACCTTTGAAGTAATATGTACGAATGAAAACCGATCTCTTGTTTACCAAAAGATCCATCGGCCTCGAGCCTCGGTTTCGGATTCAATGTCCGGTTGAGCAAAATATTCTTGCGTTCCTATCATGAAATTCTCAGGAACAGCATGAATACTGGGACTACGTTTGGTAGGCTACAATAAGCCTGCCACAAATAAGACCTAAAAAACATACTTAGTTAATATGGGTATAATTCTTACGCCTACGTCTTTAAAGGTACAGACTATGTATAATTGGGGTGCGCATTGTCTTACATAACTTTTCAACTCCTATCGGAGGTCCGAAAATATTTCTCATACCATTTAAAATCATAATGATCATTCTTCATACAAAATTCAAAAACTAAATATTAAAAACTATAACCATTGAAATTTATAATATCACTAATTATACACTTAGTTTATACTAATATTTGTTTTCATATATCTGTTTATACTAATGATCGAAACTCATAACCATTCGAATAAATAACTATAATATTCATAAATGTGTTTTATCCAATATTTGCTTTTATAAATTTCTTAATCGTAAGTGTTTTTGTCCATATTATTAGTTTCTTTTGCATGTCATTTAATGCGTTATTCTTCAATTTGTTTATAGTGCTGTGTACCTGCAATGGGAAAATAAAAGGTAGTGCAAATATAAAATAGAAGGTTGAGTTAAAATGCATTTCATACGACGGGTCGAAACCTCGGTGGGGTCGCGACCGCATGCAAAAGTGATTCACGCGGCCCCGTCGATAGCGGTTTTGTCGAGGAATACCGTGATAGGTTTAGTCGGTATTCCGGGAGGTACCATCTTTTTAACATCTTTCTTTTGCCCCGGCGAGTCCGACATGGTCCCTTCGCCCGCCCTCGCGGAGGGGTATGCGTCAATGCATAGGCCACGTAAAAAAAAAAGAACTGTGACCCCAACAACGCGCGAGCCGAGCGAACGAAGCGAGCGTACCGCGGCAGCAGCCGGTGAAGCGTAAGAAACTAATTTTATGAGTTGAAATATGTTCTTAGTAACAATATTATTAATTAAAACAATATGATCATTGAAAATGTTATGAAAAAAAAGATCTGAAAAAAATTATACATTAAACTGGTTATTAAGTAACAGTATTGATAAAAAAATTATGATCACTAACTGTTATGAGGTCCGTTGGTAGTAATAAAAATGTATGAATAAAAAAGTATGAAAAATCAAATTATGAAGAGTGATTATTATGAACACAAATCTGTAGTAACACAAAGAATAGGATTTAGAATTTTATGTGAGCCAATATGGACCCGTATAATTGTGTATATTTTCCCAATCAACAGGTTCCTTTATGCACTATAAAGACTTTATAATACTGCCAGGAATACAATATAAGGACCTAGTCTCGTATTGTTCGCAAACGATGCAAAAGCTAAATTATACGAATGACTAATTCAATCGTCGTAGTCATATTCGTAGAAGTAGTAGTAGTATTTTGCCCAACATTAATAAGAACTCTATGTCAAACACAGTAATTTGTCTTCAAACTTATAAAGCTACCTATACACAGACGGCGTGGTGAGCATGATGAGGGCGTAAGCGAGACGTAGGCGTAACGCGAGCGGGTTGCCATCGGCTGTATAAACGCTCTCATATAAATTAATACATTATTATACTACGTGGTTATTTGTCAAAGGCTTTGGAGATGCAGATTGTTGTTTGAAATACTTTTATATGCGAATCGACACATAATTTGTTTGTTGTCGAAAACTTTTGATTAATTGCAATCATGTATAAGCAGCTATAGTTATCTAAATGCCATACTGAGGTCTCAATTTTAAGTCTAGGTGACGGACCTATAAACTGTCAGATTAAAAATAACGGATGTGTATAAAACACAGTACAATAAATCAATATAACAACTGTATTAATTTTTACTTTATTAAATATTATTAAATAGTATACACATTAAATAATGCTTAACAAATTCAACAGGAACGGTAAATAGAATACTTGTATTTACGTTCCTAACAATAAATATTAGACTGAGCTACAGCGAATTGTGGCCAGGTTTAGCTAGTCTTCTTTAGATATATAATTCTTCTGTACGTGTGTTGACAGTGAACTCCTAAACGGCTAGACCGATTTGAATGAATTTTTTTGTGTGTTCAAGTGGATTAGAGGATGGTTTAGATTTGGTTTTTATTTTTTTTCTATACAGGACGATGTCTGTCGAGTCCGCTAGTAAATTATATAATAATAATTATTGATTGCTTTTACGATGAATATGTTGTAAGGCACATTTGAGAGTCTTCCAGAATGTTCTTGAAAATAAATGAGGTCTGCCAACGCATAGTGGGTCAGTACAATGGACAATGTCAATTATACTTCTCATACTAAAAAGAGGCTAATAACCAGCAATGGGACAGTTTAAATAAGCTTAATATATATGTATAGAGGTTGCAACATATAATGCTAATACATATTATAAGGCAGTTACTAAGATAAAAAGGTGACGTCATAAAGAAAATTCCCCGTCTCATATTTTGGAAACATTTAAATTATTTTACCCAAGGCCGATACAAAATTCAGGTGTGTTGTCGAAATTATTTTACTATGGACGTACAAAGGCTTTGTTCAGATAACCTGGGGCTACGTGAAATATACTGACCACAACAATATGCGGCTAATCCTTATATTATGTTCGGCCGTAGTTACTGTGGCAACTTTTCATATTTCGACTTTTATGAAGTTGTTATAGCTGTACCAGATTTATAAGGCTTACCAATGTACCTAAGCAGTGTTACAGTTTGACTTTTGTTACGTGTTTATATTTCTACTAGTTCACAGCTTCGCTCGCTCGAGAACAGAACTCTTTTTCTCACTTTAGTTTTCGTCCGTACCACCTATGATAAATTTATTGAAAGGCAAATAGTATCTATTAGCTAAACACCGTTTTTAAACCCTGGGAGAGTCACGCTTCGGCACGAATGGGCCGCCGGTTCGACCGGAGTGATATCACGGTCTCACAGAAAAAGCGCGTGCGTTGTGTTTCGTCGAGTGAGTGAGGGTACCAGAGGCCCAACTTCCCCTCCCCTCCTGGGGAGGAAGGGAGGCTAATTTAAAAGGCTGGCAACGCATTTGCGACTCCTCTGGTGTTGCGGGTGTCCATGGGCGCCGGTAATCGCTTACCATCAAGCGATCCGTCTGAATATATTTAAAAAAAAAGCACAAACGGGGCCATTTGAACGAAATAATATGTAATCCCAAAGGTCAATAACTTTGTAAACATTCTATTCAGACGTTCGTGCACTTATTAGAAAAGTGCTCAGATAAGTCAAAATCATTGTGCCAAATCCTGCTCGGTAATACCGCCTCAAAATACGTATTTTCCAAAAGCACTTCAAAGAATACTTATTCGAAGTGCTTTTACATTCGGATTTTGCACCTTAAGCTGACGTATAATCTACAAATGCAACAAACAAAGTATTCGCATTTAATATTATTAATACAGTAATGTACACTTGCACGTATAAAAGTATATATATTATGTTCGTAGATGTTGGCTATTAGCATATTGGAATGTTTGCTACATGGGTCGCTATATCTTTTTTTAAGCTA
This sequence comes from Catocala nupta, assembly GCA_963675205.1. Lineage (NCBI taxonomy): Eukaryota > Metazoa > Arthropoda > Insecta > Lepidoptera > Erebidae > Catocala > Catocala nupta. The sequence continues at coordinate 3,681,056 of OY776097.1, forward strand.
CACGAGATCGGCATTAAATTCTGCCAGCACTGGATGACACAGAGATTTAACTGGTGGCTACCCAACTTACCAAATTGACATGTTTACGGTCTATATCCCGAAGGGATAGGCAAATATACCAGCAATGTTTTAAGTCTTACGTAAGAGCGCGAAAGCATTTCACCATTTACCGGACACAATTTTAGACTCTATCTATTAAGAATTCTGAACACAAAGTCCCTTTAATACTCTATTGGTCCAAGATAATGAACCCGACACTTTCCTGCACAGTAGTCACATTTATTACTTCTGCGCCACTGAGATAATCCCAGATCTCTATACTTCTCAATAATCATATATTTACACTAGATGTGCCGGCGGTTTCACCCGCGTTTATCCTTAGTCCGCCGCCCCCTGGGTCGTAGAGTGATGTTATATAGCCTATAATCTTCCTCGATAAATAGACTATCCAACACTAAAAGAGTTTTTCAATTCGAACCAGTAGTTCCTGAGATTAGCGTGTTCAAGCAAACAAACAAACTTTTCAGCTTTATAATATTAGTATAGATATATTTTTCTTAATTAGTATGTATGAATTATAAGTCAAGCAATCAGAAGCACATCACATCGATATTTTTAATATGAGCAGTCTTTTTAAAGCCAAATAAATTATACAGCTAACAGCACTCGACGACCCTCTTGAACATAACTATAGTAGATATTATAGAGAACTCTTACAATAGCTTTAATTTAACGTTACTCCACAAAACTGCTAATAAATCTCGGTTCGTCTCCATTACTCACTCGTTTACCAAAAAAGTGACAACGCAGCGACTGCTCGTAGTATCCTAGCGTAATAAAAATAAATAAAGTCGAGACAGCATCCCAACGGTACAAGAGACCTTAGGCTGTAAAAAATAACGGTGCACAAAATACTGGAGGTTCCTGATCGTGTGAAAAGGTTTATCGACTGATAAGAAAGGAATGGAAGAAACGGCTAAGGTTTTTGGTTTTTCCATTACACGAGGGAGGAACATATTAGAATTTGCCTGATGTAAAATTAAACCATTTTATGGTGTGTACGTCTTTAGAAACGTGATAAACTATTGGAAACCATGACAACATTTAAGTAAATATATGTCCCACTATAACCTGCTAATAATATACAGGTTGTAGCGTAAATAATGGATAACTCTGAAACTGTCGACTGGCCAGATTATCATCTATCATTTACCCCACTTATATCACCATTTGCCCATGGATAACCAAATTATTGATATTTTTGATATTTTAAATAAAAATCGTACTTACTCATACAAAATCAGCTGCCATTTCTACAATTGGTCACATTTTCTCGTTAAAAAAACATTTTATGTCACTCCTGAATACTTGTATCATCAGACAAATATCAAATTTTTTGTTACAATCTAAGACAACTTCGCAATAAATACTTATTCTCAAATTTTAACATGTTTTCTAAGGAATTATGCATTTTTGGGACCCTGTGTCGAAAAAAAATGTATGTTGGCATATGGTGATATAAGTGGGGTAAATTATAGGTGATAATCTGGCCAGTCGACAGTTTCAGGGTTATCTATTATTTACGCCACACCATGTATACGTAGGGTAGTAAAAAACAATCTAGAAATAAATACAGGTTTGAATTGCTTTACCAATAAATTATAAACTGCCAATTCTGTCGATATGATTCAAGCTGTAGTATTTCGTTGTACATTTTTACTAGTAGGGTGAGATTCATGTTCTATTTAAAACATGCTAACCCAAAAAATACTAAGGGGTCAGCATACATATTAATTATACTTGCCAAAACCAATCAGTAAATAATCAAATATCTAAGATGTTCCCAGTAATATTCGTCATTAAGTGCAATGCATGGTCGAAGATAAAGTGGCTTGAAAGCATTAACATTTCTTTTAAATTTCTTAATAGGCTTGCGTTTGACCGTGATCCTACCTGTTGTAAAGTGACGATGCAGTCGACGATAGAGCACGCTTGCCTATAAGATACCTATTCACTCGCGACTTGAAGGCACCCAGATTGTACTCATCAGGAAACACATGTTAATCTAAAACATTATTCTGCACACCGTGCTTAAACAACATGCACACTACTTCCATTCAGACCATTTCCTCCAGACAAGAGACGAAAAGATTTAGTATGTACTAAGCTTTATGCCAAATATGCCTTTGTAAATAAATTCTTCTTATTCCTAGGACCATTTTTATATAATAGATTAAATAGAATTTTAGATATATATAGTCTAAGTTATAAACAATGTAATGTTATTGTTACCAAACACCTGCAAACACTGACCTACTTCGATACGGAGAATTTGCTTACAGTTGTAAAATAGCCATTTGTTCAAAATAGTAATTTGTAATAATATGTAATCTAAGATTTTTTTTGTATCAATATACATATTTTATTTTAAGTTTATGCACATTGACCTAAATCCTAATATTATTTGGCATATATATTTTTTTGTAAGTAAAGAAATAGCCTGAAACACAGGCCTAAACCTAGTTCAGGCAAACACTTTATAAAGACCTAGCGCTTGAAATTAAATTAGAATGCACAATGTCGGCCAATTAAAGTATACCTAAGTAAAACATGTACCAGATTAATCCGTTGAGCGTCTGATTAAAAAAGTGAAAGGAAGGCCTTGGCGCTTATGAACACCTGGTGTTCACACGACACACGAGAGGTTAAGGATAATTATAATTTGTATACCTATATATATTATTATTGAATAAATTATTATTATTATAAAGTGAGGCAATTAATAATATCATGCGTCCGGATACTAGTGATAAAAGCACAAAGTCCACAAATGTATCTACTAAACAAATCGTTTCTAAGCAACTTTATAAACTCTCGGAATCGCCTCGAATTAGTATGATTTAAATATATTTATTTATATACATTTTAGCCCTGTATTACACTGTTCCACTGCTGAACACGGGCCTCTTCTCAGTGTGAGAAGGGTTAGGCCATAGTCCGCCACGCTAACCTAGTGCGGATTGGCAGACTTCACATATCTTTGAGAACATTATTGAGATCTCTTAGACATGCAGGTTTCCTCGCGATGTTTTCATTCACCGCTAAAGCGAGTGATAATTAACTATTTAATACGCACATAAAATTGAAAAGTCAGAGATGGGATCAAACTCGAGACCTCTGCGTGGCAGTCCAACGGTTTCCCACTAGGCTATCGCTGCTGATTTAAACATGAGCTGATAAAATATGGTCAAAATATATCAATTCATTTCATTTCGGTCTCCATTCTTAAAATTTCACTGCTAAACTTCGAACTAATTACAAGTAAACTTTTTGTTAGTAATGGTTTTAGTCTACCTTTTATGAATTATTGCAAATTTTAAACATCAATCACAAAATCAGCATTTCTTGATTATGCCTACATCTTTATAATTTCTGCCATCAACACAAACTTGAGTTTCGGAACAAAAACTCGTTTATTCGGGAAATCTCGATCGTTAACGACATTTCGCGGAATGTGCCTTCATTATCATTTCAATATCCTTCGTAATGGAATTCATTGATTGCTGGATTAATGTTATAATTCAATATTCCCCCAATATTGACGCTGCGATCGACTTTGAGCCGAAATGGTCCGTTGCTGATTTTGGAAAAGTATTTGGAGTCATTGTCTATTTGTTTGTGCAAAATGGTTTTAAACTTCTTATCAAGGCTTGAAATCTATGAGGTAAGTCATCTCCAATTTTCTTATAAAGGAATGGAAAATGTCTTTAAATGCTGCATAGCAGAGCCTTTTGTTGACAATGATGTGGTGACGATAGCAATTGGCTACCATCGGTAAACAACATTCTTCTACAAGCAGTAGACGAAAGAACAGTTAAAATTAATTGCATTTCAACCAATGATTAGGCATTCTTGAGACTTACAAACCTTCCTGGACAGCTTTTTTCCTTTCATCTCATTTCTTTAATTTATTTTCCTGCGGCGGCAACATAGCGATCACGTAGAAATCTCAATAATCTGTTCCAGATTCCTCTAAAAACGTTGCGAAATGGATAATGAAACTAATACTATAGATACGCTTGGCGTATCGATAGTATAGATAATTTCTTAAATGCAAATTCTAATAACACCTTATCCAACCCTAAACCACATTATCGTCAAAACCACAAACATAAAAACTTATGTCACGAAACCAATGAGCGCAAATTATAATGTCATTATTTCTGCCATTATATATATGTATATAAATTCGAATTTTGTGGTCTGATCCGTATAAAAATTCAAATGCCTTCAAACAGCGGCTGCACCAAAACCCCAGAACAATAAAATCCAAAAGAACAAAGGATCTATTATCACTATTGATCACCAAACTTCCACAGCTGAACTCTAAGAATTTTCCAACTCGGCATTCGACAAATTTTCAACGCAGTTTCCTAAAGCCTGTACTGATTTATTTGAAGGTAATTCATTATAATGAATAGGAGCATATTTCCACGTCCTCCCTGTAGTTCCCCTTAATGTGACATTCCATCTATATTTCGATGCCTTCGCGAAGCCATTTTTATGAACGCACGTAGCATTTTTCAGTATATTTTATATAATACTACTGAATACTACTAACGACCCACTTGCCAGTTCTAAATATGTATATATTTTAAACGTGTCGAATGTTACTATGATTTGATAGGTATGTATCGTTCAAAGTTTGGGTTATGGGGATGTTTCTAACTCAATCACGTATTAATGGCTAAACGGATTTTGATTTATTTGGGCACACTAATGGACCATATCCTCCATAGAATTATACATAAGATAATTTATATCAGTCAGGTGCTACCATGGGACCTACAGAAACTAGGTTATGTACATTTTTTTTTGGTTATAATTTTTTAGGCAAGTTGTCTATTTCATGAAATTTAAAGCATATTATAAACCATGGAATACGCAATATTTAAACTGCATATGGTTCAGCAGTTTTAGCGGTCTCCTCTGCTTTGTCAGCGCTATATTATGAGTCCATTATCTAAACGGGACAAACATTTTTGTATTCCATATATAATTGTGGCAAAAGAAAATACCATGTATCCGCTTTTTGAATATTTCCAAAGATTCGATTGAAGAATAGAACTAATTTCTGAGGCGAGAGTTGTTTGAAAAAACCATACAGATAGTCAATATAAAATAAATTCAAACGTTTTATCTTCACTATATTATGATAGCCATTATTAAATTAGCCTGAATTTCTATGTTATTATAATTAACTTTTAACCAAGCATTTACAATGGCACCGCAAATTTGTGGTTTACGAAGTGTAAATCATGATTAATAGCTTTACATAATTTCGTTATTGGTTATTCATTTCGTGAAACAATATACATTGTCTACTTGCTTTGTTTTGGATCCATATTTCTGGACATATGTTTCAACCGAAAAAGAAACACCGGATTTATTTTCTGGGTCAGTAAAACTAAGAAATAATAATGGTGAGAAAATTATAAGCAGTGGAGTATTTGGAAATATATCTAATACACATGCACCCTATTATATCAATCTAAATGAGCTAACGTCTTCATGCGCAATCTATACGTTAGATAATAAAATTGTTACTGATTGATGTCTGTACATAAAAGATACTTAAGAAAATGTGTGTGAGGTCTTTAAGAGTCAAAACAATTATTTAAGATTTGTTGTCTGACTGTATATTTGTACGCGCGTCACGCGAAATATACCGTACAATATTAATTCGGCTTTCATTATTATTTATTTACATACAAACATACATAGATTCACGCCTGTTTCCCAGAGGGGTAGGCAGATACTACGGATTTCCATTTGCTACGATCCTGACACACTTCTCTGGCTTCATTCACTTTCATAACTTTCCTCATACACGCTCGCCGGTTTAAGGTGCTCATAACCTGACCTTTATCCAGAACGTCTCCGATCTGATCAAGAAACGTTCGCCTAGGTCTTCCCCTTGCGACTGTTCCATTCACACTAGCTTTATAAACTTTCTTAGTCAGTCTTTTCTCGTCCATTCTTTCTACATGCCCATACCATCTTTATTTACTTACATCAAATAGAGCGACTTGCACCAATTACACTATTTAATCATTATTTATTTAATAATATAATATACATTTAAAATTGAGCATTCACGTATTCTGCTCACAGTACCTCATAATTGTATTACCTACTAGAATTTGAACCTAAAATAATAATAAATTTATTTAATTACACAAATATTATAAAGCTCAAAAATAATTTTACTATTTTGTACAATGGTAAATAAAAAATACAATGACAAAAGAGTGTTTTGGCAATATACATGAGTTATTTTTCTATAATTGTTAAATCCTGTCTCTTAATCTAGGCCAAAAGGCATGTATCTTATGAGACACTGTATGCATGTTAATTACAAAGTGCGGTGCATGTTTCATCTTGATACGCCTAGAAATCAAATGTTAAGAAAGAAAAATATAGATAGGTAGACCTACTTTCAAATTTCACGAAGCCGTGGGCAAAAGCTAGTTAACCTGTAAATTTGTGGAATGTCAGACATAGTTGAAAACCTGATATGTCTAGCCGCCGGTGTGACGCTACGACTCAAGGTAATAATAAACATTTATGTACCCGTTCAAAAATATACATACGCGAATATATCAATGTATGAGCGTAGAATGATTAGATCTTGTCATAACTTCACCTCGAACAAATAACTGACACGATTACCGTGTGGGACCGAATCGCGTTTAGCTCGATAACTTAGTTTATTATGTGTCAACTTGTTGAGACGACAGCTTCCTACTACGTGCAACCAATATTACGTTCACGCTACAGGTGATTCAGATGTTTTGGGAGTTTGAATATGTATGTATGTGTTTAGGTTACCATACTAATATATTATATTCTATAATATATTCTATCACATACACACAACACCATCTAGCCCAAACTAAGCAGAGCTTGTACTATGGGTACTAGATAATGGATAAAAATACATATATACTTACTTTTTTTTTGTAAATACTTACATATTATACATAGAAACACCCAGACTAAGACAAACATCCATGTTCATGCACACAAATGTTTGACTTGTGCGGGAATCGAACCCGCGAACTCAGGCGTGGCAGTCGGTTACACTGACCTCTACGCCATCGATGCCATATATGTATATAATACGTAACGGGTATTAACGCGATCATAATGTTTATCTTTTTTATGCTTAACGTTTCGACCAGGTTACACCGGCCGTGGTCACAAGCTGACTGGTGCTGCGATGTCATGTCTCCAATTGTGAGGCAGAAGAATCTTGATTCACCCTCACTTTTGGCATATTTTTGTTTGTTCATGTACCGTCACAAACTACACTCACGGTATCCCTATTACGTATGCTAGCCGTCGTGTCCGTATTCTGTGAATTACATTATTAATCACGGGATTCCACGTCACGGATAATTTGAAACCATCTTCCCTATTGAAATTTCTGTTTTTTGATTTCAATAGCTTCTCGCACTACTCTTGGATAAAAGTGGCGATCGGTGGAGAGGACTTCCGGACGATGAAATTCTATCCAATGATTAGTACCCGATTCCAGTATATGTTCTGCAATCGCTGATTTGCTAGTCTGCCGGTTCTTCACAGCGGCGATGTGTTCTTTGACCATCACAGCACTAGTACGCTTGGTTTGGCCTATGTAGGAACTCCCGCAACTGGAATTTATTTTGTAGACACCTGGCGTTTGTGAAGGCAAAATATCCTTTGGTTCGTCTTTTAGTCCGTCCATCCGTTTGTTCATCCTTCCTTTCATTCATTCTTTGGTTTGCCTGTCTATCCATACTTTTATCCGTCTATCCGTCTGTACATCTCTCCGCCTATCCATTCGTCGGTCTATCCTTCTGTCCATGCGTCTTATTATCCATCTAGCCATCCATCTATGCGTTTGCCCATACGTACAACCATCTTTCTAGCTAACAAGCCATTCGTCCATCTGTCTATTCGCCTGTTCGCCTATCTATCACAGCTGCCCAGTTTTATTTATATAATCATAATACTTGCTTAGTTTAAAAATTCAATTATCTATTTTACCTCTTTCAGAGATACATATTTATAAAGGCTAGCCTTGAGAAGCTAAAGTTAATATTGAAATGGCTGATTCGTGTACGATCTCATGATCAACCCTACTTTATTAAACTTAGTCATGATTATCAGTGACTATATAGGGTGTCCCAGAAGTCGACGTCAAGCCAGAATCAGGTAACAGGGTAAGTTATAATAGTTATGAGAAAATATAAAAACATCTAAGTTACGTATTTAGTAATATATTAATGCTTCTTTAAGCTCTCGATTTTTTTCGATTATTCGAGATTACATAACAAAAAAAAACGTCATTCAAAAAGTAAATAGTAACAGGAGTGAATAGACCGTCACAAGGTGTAGATGTTTTTGTTTTTCTAAACGCCTTTAATTTTAAAAATACGTAACTAAGATTTTTTTATATATTTCTGATAGCTATTATAACTTAGCCTGTTACCTGACTCCGGCTTGACGTCAACTTTTGGGACAACCTGTATGTTTAAGCGGAGATACAGCAATCTACCTTCTATTACGTTACTTACATATTTTTCTGTCAAATATATAAATATAAATAGCAGCGGTAGTGAATTTGACTGCTGTGCATTATATCACGTTCGATGCCCGGGTTCGACGAAGTGTTACTGTGTTGTATGTCATTGTAGCAAATAGGACTCCGAAACTAAGTCTGATAGACGATAATAGGCTTGGCTAAACCCCTACTACCTATAACCTCAGATGGCGTACGAAATATAATAATATTCTATCACATACACACAACACCATCTAGCCCAAACTAAGCAGAGCTTGTACTATGAGTACTAGACAATGGATAAACATACATATATACTTTTTTTTAGTAAATATATACATATTATACATACACACCCAGAAACACCCAGACCAAGACAAACATCCATGTCCATGCACACAAATGTTTGATTTATTCGGGAATCGAGCCCACGAACTCAGGCGTGGCAGTCGGTTACACTAACCACTACGCCATCGAGGCCGATATATATGGATATAATACATCCCTGCCTACCCCTTCAGGTATATAGGCATGATACTTCGTCTTTATAAATATTATTTTAACGTTTGGATTGGCAGCGGTCCGTCGGTCGGCGGTCAGACACAATTGTTTTCAACTACATATATCAGGAATGCCAGAAATTGACAAACAACATTATTTACAACGAGAATTTATAATACACTAGCTGTGCTCACGGTTTCACCCTCGTTTATGATTACTGCGCCGGGTCGTAGGGTAATGTTCTATAGCCTATAACCTTTCTCGATAAATAAGCTATCCAAAGAATTTGCAATTTGAACCAGTAAGTGCCTGAGATTAGCGCGTTCAACCAAACAAACAAACAAACTCTTCAGCTTCTTCAATATATGTATAAATACGCGATGATTAAATGCTCACTAATATTATTAATGCGTAATTGGGAAAAGGACATACAGCACCTTATATAAAAAACTGCTGTTTCTGACTAAGGGAACCACGGACATAATCATTACTAATATTATAAATGCGAATGTGAATTTGTTTGTATTATGAAATTTCGCATATAAGTTGTCAAGGTTAAACAAAAGGACTTACGTACCTTTCATCCAGAAGAAAATACTGTTTCTAAACGAGCAAAGCCCTAGGACAAATCTAGTTGAAATTAAAGTTAATTTAAAATTAAGAATAGCGTGAGTTACTTACCAAAGTTGTTTTATAAAGGCGGAACCTGCTGGTAACTTAATAGATGGAACTTTTGAAATTCTCGAGTAATACTTCGATGGCCCGAACGATATGAATCTTGTTTGCTTAATGTTCGGTCCAGACAAATAGATCAGTATCACTCTCTACCAAATTATATTCCTATTGAAGAACTCCTATTCCATTTTCTCTTTATAATTTCTCCTGAATTAGCATAATAATTCAATTATTTCCTCAATACCGAGTCCTTTGATGAGTCGCCTCGCGCATTTTTTGACCCCTGAAATTCGTCATGTATCTAAAATTCTTCAGAGTTTTCTACAGATATTTTTCTTTAGGCTGGAAAAATTGTTTCGAGGTCAAGTTAATACTGGTCTTGTTTTAAGATGAATAGGTCCCATTTTATAAAGGTCTGAGTATACGGCTTCATAGTGACTTTTTGCATAAAAGATACTTTGTAGGGTTTGAAGACAATTAAATTAACGGTACGGCAATTTTAGTAAAATAATATGCATGGGTCCGATTGCTGTGCTTGAAATTTCGGGCTCAATACCTAGGTCGGTCAAAGTGTTTTTGTATATTCGTGTTAAGGTAAATTTCAGCAGCATGGAGTCTGAACAGTGCCGGTTGAACGACAATAGGCTTTTACCCTATCACGTAGGACCTAAAACATTGTCAGTGAAATGTGAGTGTAAACCTCTGCTTAGCCCTTTGGAGACTAGTATGTATACATTGTTGTCTTGTGTGGGTATCGAACCCACAACACTCGGCATACTGACAGTGGCTTAAGGCATCCACTGTCAAATCTGCACAGTTAAGTTAAGATTGGAAGTTGTTCGTTGTGGTTGTGTTGATGTTTGTAAGTTCGCGGACAAGGGAAATGTATATCTAGTGCGGGAGTTGTATTTTTTATAGCTGTTATATAATACGCTATATCTCTCTTACACATATGTAAGCACACAGTGTATATACAGACATATTATATATAAAAACCGCGTGCCTTCAAACGCTCGTACAAGAAATGCGGACATTCACAAAGAAGGCATTTTCATAAATTCCTCTGTCTACGCTCGCATTCTTAAACATATATTATATAATATCAACAGGTTGTCCCATATTATATATCATATGTAAACAATACGTTTAGCATGGAATTATAACATATAAGAAAGCATTGTAAAATAAATATATAATCAATTTTATTTTAACTACATTTAGTCACGAACTTCATTTTTATGTCACAAAGTGTAAGTGTATGCGTCCTCAGGCCATACTACTCTATTACAAATGACTACCTACTTATAAATATTATTTCAAATATTCTAACCACTACGCCATCGAGGCTGCCAAATTTATAGTAAAGTGGTCTTGTGTCAAAAAAAATCAGTTGCAGCTTAGAGTGTCCAACCGTGCCTGGTTGACGACAACGGGCTTGTCGCTATAACGAGGCACCTAAATATATAACTGCTGAAATATGACTCTATTACACCAATGTCTATATGCCTTAAGGGGTAGGCAGAGTAATAGATAGAAAAGGCAATCTGCACGGATGATGCAGAGGGCAAGTGGTTGCCTCGCCCCTGCCGTTAAATGTTATGGGTTCAAATCCTACATAGAACAATTAAATGTATAATATAATAATATACACAATATAAGCCCTGTATTAAACTGTCCCACTGCTGGGCAGAGGCCATAGTCCACCACGCTGGCCCAGTGCGGGTTGGCAGACTTCACATATCTTTGAGAACATTATTGAGAATTTTTAGACAAGCAGGTTTCCTCACGACGTTTTCCTTCATCGTTAAAACAAGCGATAAGCTCATAACTTCGGCATGTCAGAAATGCGTGCCTTAGGATTAAACTCGAGGCCTCTGCGGCGCAGTCCAAATCATTGTTTAAACAAGTAATTGTTTTGAGTCTGAATGTACATTGTGTCTATAATTTTGTAAAGATCACCGCGACACATGGGCTTAAAATAAGAGAGATATGCGTCATTTAACTACATATACATGACTACCTAATCATGTAGGTAGATATTTTTTTGGTAAAGACTGCTCTATATATCAACGTAGGTAGTGTACCTAAGCAAGGGAGAGGGCACTGATTCCTGTAACACAGGTTTATCACCTAGCACAGGTATCAGAGACTTTTCAATAGACTGTATAAATTTTATAAAATAAACGTTGTTTATTTATCAGGTATGTATGTATGTATGCATAATGATCTAATTATTCATGATGGCAATATAAAATAACTCGTATTTAGACTGTTAACAACGTCATCAAGAGTCAAATTATTTCATCTTAACCCAAGAATCTGAACTCTCTAACGCCGAACAAAAAAGCTGAAGGCCTCAGAAACTTTGTGACATTATCGTAACGAAATCTACTCGAGAATGTTGTTGGAAGGGTCTAAACTTTGCCTCGTTAGTAGACTAAATACTGAATGGTATTAATAGCTACTTTGTACATAAATGTGACGACGACGATTTTAATAAAACTAAATATATAAATACTAAGGATACTAAGAAGAAGGAAGGCGGAAGACCGGATGTTGTGGCGTAAAATGGGAGAGGCCTATGTCCAGCAGTGGGCTGCAATGGGCTGATTGATTGATTGATTGATTGATTGATATAAATACTACTATGATGTAACACCAATTATTCGAATCAATTGACTGATTAATTAATTTCCATTCTTTCTGTAGTTTTTCTTTTGGTTTTTATGTATGAATATAAAAACAATTAATTCCTATATTTAACATAATTTACGAGATATAAAGTTTTATTTACTTTTAAGTATCCCTAAAAATTTCGACTATTGCTGTGTCCTGACTTAGTTTCATATATCGAAACAACGAAATTTATAACACATGTACACAAGAACCACGTAAATGAAAGTCCATTGCCTTCAGGACATTTTCAGTCTTCGTCTTGCTACATAGAATTGCCCAACAAGCAAATACAATTATACTAAACCCGACTCATTTATCGAACCCGGAACCTTTAGATCGTTTTATTTTATAAGTAGAGTTGGCAAAGAAGCATACGACTCGCCTGATGTGAAGCGATTACCGTGGCTAATAATCGCTTGCAATACTCGAGATATCATTCGCACGTATCTAACTATAAGGAAAAGGAATTAAACATAAGATGAAAGAAAATAAATATTAAAGATGGATTTGTGAGCCTGCAGTACTCTAACTCAATAACCAAGGAAGAATTTCTAAGCAGGATACCCTACCTTCCTACTAATAGCTCAGAAGCTCTGTTTTTTTTATTACTTTATATAAATAACAGCAGCAAAAGTCTAATGGGAAACCATTGGACTGCCACGCAGAGGTCTCGAGTTCGATCCCAAGGCGCGCATCTCTGACTTTTCGAAGTTATGTGCGTATTAAATAGTTAATTATGGCTTGCTTTAACGGTGAAGGAAAACATCGTGAGGAAACCTGCATGTCTAAGTTCTCAATAAAGTTCTCAAAGATATGTGAAGTCTGCCAACCCGCACTGGGCCAGCGTGGTGGACTATGGCCTAACCCTGAGAAGCCCACACTGAGAAGAGGTCCGTGCCCAGCAATGGGACAGTTTAATATAGGGCTGATATTATTATTATTTATAAATATATAATAAAATTTGGCAAGGTGATAGATTGTATCCTAGGAAGAATATAGTTAACCGTAACTATGGGATTCAAGCAGAGGGAACTGTGTGTAGAAACAAATATACTTAAAAAATAAAATGTGCGCACCTAACTGTAATTATAGGATTCAAGCGGGCGAAGCTGTGTGTAGAAACGAGTATACTTAAAAAATATGTGCTAATATGCAGAGGTTATTGAAACTTTTAATTCAGGTAGACCATATCCTGGATTATCAAATAGATTATATGATGCTGTGGGATTTGCAGCTACTGAAATCGCGAGCAGAAACTAGTCCTAACTAATATTATAAATGCGAATGTGAGTTCGTCTGTGTGTTAAATTTTTACTCCTTAACTACTCGACCAATCATCATGAAATGTTGCATACATATCAGTGGTACAGAAAAGGACATAAGGAACCTCACCTACATTTATACAAGCGAAGCCGTGGGCAAAATCTAGTGAAATATATTTGTAACTCAATCACGCGTAAACTGTTTAACGGATTCAGATAAAACTTCGGACACAGATAGACCATTTCTGAGACTAACATATACGATACGATTATCATGTTATCATTCCCGTGGGTTTCACGCGGGTGTAGCCGCGAATAGATACTGTCTATATTGCTTTAGGAAAATTAAGTGTAACTTTTGAAGCGACACAGATTCATCAGATCAAATATTCAAGTAATAGATTTGCTCCACCGTACTTAGATGGCTTGAAGAATTGTTCACATTACGACAAGTGAGCTCACATATTACATTTAATTAAAAGATAACGCTTCTCTACAATTTTCAATATAAGGGAGCGCGATAAAACTATATTTATATTTCAGATGTCATGTTGGCATTGTATGTCGTATAACAACTTAAAAATGTGACCACGTCATGCAAACGTAGTGCACATCTATGATTTACATACATATATTATATAAGGCCTATAATGTAACCTTTATATACACCACACTCATACAAAAACAAACCACACATTTAATAAACACAAGTACACAGAATTTTTTTTTATACTTTGTTTTTTTATTTATTTATTTTATTGTCACCTAGCATGTATAATGTAAATCTAAGTGTAATCTAATCGCAACAATGTATCTGTTAATTGCAACAATGGATGCATGAATGACCTCTATAACACAGGTTTTCCTAGCATAGGAGTTATCATAACATCTCGAAATCATAACTTCGAAATAGTCTCACATGATAATTGTGTTGTCAATATGTAAATAAGATAAAATATTGTACTTTGTTTTTGGGTCAAGTAAATCTTATTATTATTAATATATAAACTATTCTGTTTATAAAGTGTAAGAAAAGTTACCACTACTTACAGACTTCACAGCGTATTGGTCGTTTCGCACGAATCGGTTGGCACAAATTAAGCGAAACGACAGTTAAAATCAAATTTTATTCGGTGTCTATTCGTACACCTTCTTTTTTAGATCGGTTCGTTTCGCACTCAAATAATACACGCACACATCCAGTGTGCGAAACGACACTAAAAATATTACTTTTTAAAAGGGTCATTTTGCACAATACGTGTAAACAGATTCGTGCGAAACGATCAATAAGCCGACTTCACATATCCTCGATAACATTATGGACAACTCTCAGACATGCAGGTTTTGTCACTGTTGTTTTCCTTCACCGTTTAAGCGAGCGATAAAAAGCTATTTGATGCGAAAATAACTACGAGAGGTCAGAGCCTTGAGATTAACTTCGATATCTCTGCGTGGCAGTCCAACGATATGCCAGACTATCGCTGTTACACTTGGCTATCGCTGCTATGATAATACACAGAGATTTATATTCCAAAAGTTTTAGCATATATCAATCTATCATAACATATTCGAACATAAGCTCTGTTAGCTATTCGTGTATAAGTGTCCCGATCCCTGCATTAATTGGCCACTGGTTAGTTTGATTGTTTGTGTTAAAGTAACAATCCGTTAGTTAGAGTTTGAATTAGTTGGTATAATTTCGCTTCGTGGAGTATTTGGTTAAGGCTGTTACTAATCCGCCTCGTTGGATTATGGGGGAGCTTGATCGGTGGTTGTTCTGAAGTGTTATTACGTGGTGTAATGCTTGTATATCGCTGGAGGATTAGATGGAGATGTAGAGTAACCACATTACGCTGGCGATGTTTATATCCTACTATTGTCTGTTGACTTTACTCGCGTTAATCCTCGAGAACGCATAACGGGATTAAAGTAACCAATATCGCATGCTTAATAAAATAGCGACTTAACTAGAAATTTGGGAGCATGGCAATTCGAACTCTAATCGTGTGACTATAAATTCTAATAATACATTCGTGTTAAATTATTGCAACAAAGTTCAAATTAGTTTGATCCAAAATACTCAGATGAGTATTTTGGATCAAACTAATTTGGACTTTGTCTAGGTACGTTGTTGTTTAACTAGGTCTCTGTTTTATTAAGAGTGCGATATTTTCATCCAAAAATTAGTCATACTAAACAAGACTACCCTACACATATGCCTGGTCCTTAGAAGTTTTTAAGCGTGTGTTATATTACTTAAATTGTTTTGTATCATTTATTTGTATATTTTACAGCGGTTGAAGCTTTACAGGCATGAATTTATGTATGTATGTATGAAACTTTCAACCACTAGTAGTGAAGTAGATGGAGAAATCAAAACCACGACCACTTGATCACCGATGTCTTTACTATAAATACAAACATATCATCTGACATATCTCACGCCCCAATTTCGCCAGCTCTGGTTGTAGGACCAACGTAATAGTGAGCGAGCTTCTTTCGGTTTACGAAGCACTGTTGACTCCGTGCTGTTAATGAGATTTATTTGACAGAAAAACCCAATTAGACCTTTTCCGACGCAGAAATAGAACTGGAGACCTCATGAACAGCACTCTCATTCATTATGAAGCTAATATCAGTGCTATTGAGTCTGAATTTCTAAACTTAAAAAATGTGGTTATACGTTTTCCGACTCGGTTGTCGAACCCGGGACAAACAATTCCGTATCTCAATGGCCACATATTAAACTTCATGTGTAGATTGCATATTAGCTCAAAATATAATCCAATATTCTGTAAGCTCAATTAACTATGAAGGTATAATATCTCATTTATATGCATACGTTTAATTGTAGCTACATAACGTCATTGTCATGCATGTTATTGAGTTAATATCAAATGTAATATGTTTGTTAGATATAAGTTATATAATGCTGTAATGAGTGACGTATATACATAATTATACTCTAGTTTCCCAAAAGAGTAGCAAGTTTGGATTTCCACTTGCTCCGATTCTGGAAAATCGCTTTTTCTTCATTCACTTTTATAATTCTTTTTTATCCTAGTAATCGATTTTAAGTACTCTTTTCCTGTAAGTTATCAATTTTCCGTCTGCTTATTGACACTTGCTACATATATCTTTTCTTTTCCTAGGGTTACATAATATTGTCTTCTGTTTACGCGAATGTCATTCATTGAAATTAAACTACTATATACGGATTTTATCACGTTGTTTATTTATCACTCTATTACAAAATTTTGAAAATATTACACCACTACTACTACTATTGATTTTATTTTACTAATCTATAAGCTAATAAAATTATTTAAACTATTAAATCTATTTATTTTTGGTTTACACTTTCCCCGACGTTTCGGTTGCTTTTCAGCAGCCATGGTCACGGGGAGACTAAGATGGTAGTTGTCTCAATGTGTTTCCTAGAGTGTCAAATTACTGACTGCATATACACATACCATCTACCAACACCGTCGAACATTGGTGTATCTATGTATCATTTGAACTTTGGGCAAGGAATATGAGCTGATAGCACTTAATTGGTAATGAAAACATCGAAACAAAACCTGCATGTCAGAGAGTTCTACATATCTTGAAGATGTGTGAAGTCTGATAACCCGGAGTAACGCAGCGTGGCTGACTATAGCCTTTTTTTATATTGAAGAGTGCCTGTGCCTACCAATCGAATAGCGTACCTATAGCAGTGATATTATATGTATTAGTCTATTTAGATCCAAAATGGTGAACAGAACAAATAATACTGGAGGCGAGAAACCGACAGCGACTAAAAATTTTCACACATGTGTCTATTTTTATTGCCCAGTCACCGCATGCGGCATAACGCCGCGTGAAAATGTCGGCTGGCACCCAACTTTAACACTTACGATTTTAAACAACTGCGGCTTTCCGAAGCTTAGTAAAGCTTTTTAAGTTTTCTTTATGCCATACGTTTTTATAAGTGTAGTTGTCCGCCGCGGTTTTAACTGCTACGCTCTTGTGGTGCTTAGCATGATGTTAAGTTTGGATAAAGTAGCTTTTTAATGGTAAAACAATAATTTAAATTTACTCTTGTAATATTAGTAGGACTCATTGCATGGTAATTGGCAAAGTGTAACTGCACAAAATGTTTATTTGTTGACAAATATATGTATATAAACATCTGTATAAAGTGATGTTTGCAAGAAGCGATTTGATTTGATATATCTAATATATATATATATATATATATATATATATATATATATATATATATATATATATATATATAACTAAACCACTTACAAAATAACCACTTACAGGCAGAACTGTTTTACTATACGAGCGATCTTATAATGAACTTTCTGATGAATTAGATTTTGAGTTTTTGGGACCAGTGTTACTCAACTTAAAAGAAGTGTAACAAGAAAATTCTTTGAATCTAACTAGTTTTTATACAATTTTGTAATGTTAAATTTATAACCGACCTTGTACTATGTTAAACATTTATTTCTAGTGGTGAAAACTTGTTAAAGGCCTTAAATTGTTAAGATTTTCAATATTGATGTACTAGCTGTAAGATTCCCAAATAGAATAAAAAAAATGCATTCAAGTTTGTCTATAAAAATATTACACAATATTAGACATAGATGTTTCTTTTTATTATGTGTGTTATTCTTTATAAATATTTTCTATCGTTGTAAAGGTTAGGACAAAACCTATAGAACATGCTCTGGCCAAATCAAAGTCATTCTGCTGTTTGGATCAGGAAAACAGATTGCTTTTTATTTAAATAAAATTACTAGTTACAATTCCTGTATCCCTAATGAGTTTTCAAACAATAAAAGAACGAACGCGAAAATCACATAAACCCGGAACAGTAAGCGATGACAGAATTTTTTGTTCCGTGTCGAAAATCGACCAACATCCTTCAGCGAACTGCTAATTACGAAGTAACCACTTACACCACACATCCGTGCAGTAATTTTCAACTAATCTTATGCTCCTCTCATCTGTGTATTATATTTGTCTTCAATATTTAGTACCGTGGCTTGTTGTTACCGCTATTATATGTAGAAGCTCTCTCAAAGCCAAGAGCATAATCAGAAAAGTGTGCTTTCATCCATCGCTTGATTGAAAATAACTTGAAGATCAAATACTTATTGAAACTTTAGATTATACAATTTTCATTGCTATTTAATATGCAGTAACTCTTGTATTTTAAATGAAAATATATTCCCGAGTTTTGTCTTTCTTAAGTTTTTATATTAGATCAAGTTTAATAAAGTTAGTAACTATGTGTATAAAAGCTTGCAATATCATGAAAATCGTTCTCGCATTTCTGATTAAAGATGGAATGAAAGGAAAGAAATGTATTTTCCTTTCATCAGTCTTAGAGTTAGGTATGTAAGCCTGCGGTTCTTTTATTTATCGGTCGTAACGTATTGACATTGTTATTAGTCTTGCACTTGTTTTTTGTGAGAAACTAGTTGCTATTGGGCGAGCACTCTTTCGTCAATAAACTATTAGTGGCAGAAAGTTTATTAAAAAAGGAGCATGTTAACATATTTCTGTTGTTTCATGTAACTTCTTTTATCATCATCATCTCAACCGCAAGAAGTTCACTGCTGGACGCCTCCGCTAAGGTTTAAACAACTTAATAATTCTTTATTAGGTATATTAATTTTCAGGGATATTAGCGTGAGACTATAAATGTACATAACTATATAAATATTACAATCACAAAACAACATAATTTTAGCATTAAAGTGATCGGCCAATCTTCATGATGTATACCAAATTCTAATTCATTCATAAAAACTCTCTAAATTTTCATAGCAAAAATGGAGAACATTCACCATGTAACGCAAAAATGTGGGATACAACTTTATTCTATTATTTTGCTGTCTTGTTAGGAAGTGCAATTTTAAGGAACACTAGAACGGCAAACGCTTAAAAAGAAAATCTTTGCCCTGATCTCATTAGTCCGAAAGTCTCCATTCAAAGTACGCTGGAGGAAATTATATTGGTTCAAGACGAATCCGGTTACAGCGCCAGCTTAATGTAAACCATTTTGAACCTTGCTATCCTGACGGATGCTGGCAAATGACCAGTTTATTTTTCTATGTAGACGAGGATTTAGAGATAAAAGGAAATTACTCCAGCGAGTAATAGGACTAAGCAGATACGGAAGCCTCAATGAGAGAATCGTTTGCCTGAATCAATTAAGCGTTAATTCTCTTAAGTTCTTAGTAAGGTAAAATGACCATTTACTTATCTTTATATAGTAGCGACAGTCTAGTGGGAGACTGCTGGACTGCCATGTAAAGGTCTTGAGTTCGATCCCAAGGTACGCACTACTAACTTTTCTCATTGATGTGCGTATTTAATAGTTCTCCATCGTTAGCCTTAATGGTGAAGAAAATTATGTGAGGAATCTTGCATATCTAGGCGGTTCTCTATAATGTTGATAAAGATGTAGTCTGCCAACCTATATTGGGCCAACGAGGTGGACCACAGCCTAAGGTTTTATTTAATGAAAATATGCTCATGCTCTGGTGGCCATGAGCATCCATCCATCTACTGCTGTGGGATAGTTTATGTACAGGGCTGATAATAAACAGAGTGTAACAGAAAGGTGTGGTCGTATTTGAGGATCATAATGTATATCTGAAAAATAACCTATATGCCATATCCCCGGTTTAAAATAAGTAATTTTTATTTCTATGACAGATTCAACCATTTTATTTATTTATTACTTTAACATTGAAACAAACGCATTACATTACATCACTATAAAAAAATTGCACCTGGTCAATTTCAGGTTCACGGAGGTCATCTAATCACCTGTTACTAGAGTTTAAGTATCAACTAGAATGTGTCCATATAGATAAAGAAAATTGTATAACTTAGTGAAAATAATATATACGGATTTATTTGTCGCGGCTTTCCATTGTTCAGGGGCTATGTGACGTGACGCTTAAATACACACCTTTCTGTTACACGCTGTACATCTTTGTCTGCCAAGTTCGGCGTGGTAAATGTGAATGTGATTGAAACAAATAACATGACCAGCAAAGTTAATAGTGGACAGCTCACTACTAACTCTGTTGGTCAGATTTGTTTTCATCGCACACAAAATACAACTTAAACGTAAAATAATTATAAGCCTGCCATATGCACGTACCGAAGCACATGCCAACTTGCCCCTAGTTCGAGTACTGACTATGTTAAACATATCGCTAATAATCCCTAGTCAAAATTAGAGTGTTACATGTTCGCTTTGAGATAGATGAATGTGTGTTGCAGTTGTTTGAAATTTTCTGGGTGGATAGCTAATTATAATTTATGATATATTTTATTGCACTAATGCAAAGAGATGTAATTATCTACACTTTTTCTTCTTCTTCTCCTTCTCCATAGCCTTTATTATTCCCTAGTCTCTTAAGGTCGGCTTTTCTACTCTAACCGGATTTGACTGGATATCAGATTTTACACGGAGGCGCTGCCACCTGACCTTCGCAACCCGAAGGCTAACGATACCCTAAGGCTAGACCAGTGTCAGGATATTATAGGGCACTGACTTTCCAATAACGACTGCCATAGATGTTCCTGGCAGCCGGGAGCGACGGCTTAACGTGCTCTCCGAGGCATGGAGCAGGCGATAATTGTCAATCAATACGCACATAATTTCAAAGTCATATAACTTCCGAAAGTCAGTGGTGCCCGACGTGGGTCGAACCCAAGACCTACTGCATTGCAGTCTGCTGGTCTCCCCACTGAGCTATCGCTGCTCCTTTATATAATTATCTACACTTTTATACTAATATTATAAAGGCGAGATTTGTATTTGTGTTTGTTATATATAATAAATTACTGTAACGATTTAATCATTCTTTAACCGTTAGAAAGCTATTTTATCCAGGAGTAACATAAGCTACAAAACATCACGTTATCATCCACGGGAACGGAGCAATAATAGTCATCGCACTATCCTTCATAAAGCTGTTAGCCTATGCCCGTCAAAAACTGTTCCTTATTTCCTTTCACCCGCATAACCTGATCATTCCACTCCCCAATATCCTTTTAGAGTTAATTGGATAAAAACGATTCATTTTTATTCAGTAAGCTTTCGTTTTCACTCGTAATAAAAAGTGTCTGAAAATGGTTCAAAATAAATGACATTCAGATTTCAACTCTCAATATTCGATAAAAAAAATCAGATCCAATTTATTTTATGAAATGTAAATATCTGTTTTAGTTTGGTAAATGTAAATATGACTTATTTAACTATGCCCATAAAGTGTTACATTGTGATTGAAATCAATAAGCGATTTTGATTATAAATTTGTTTAATAAAATACTAGCTGACCTGATAAGAGATATTCCCCGCTTTTGTAACATTTTTATTGATTCGCCGCTCCTATTGGTTATCACCGATGTGCCTTTATTTTGGCATATTATTATATAACTGTATCTAAAAAAGACGTATATTTATTTTAATCAAAATGATATATCGCAATATTTTTCTCTCTATTCTTCTTTCTATCTCAAGGCGTTGAGTTAAATACGAAAAAAGATAGAGGCACAAATATAAGTCACCCGGGTGTAAAAACACTGTTGTAACCTTTAAGTGTGATTTGTTTGCGGATGAATGGAAGAAGATTATGAGAGAATGTCTGATTTTTTGCGAGAAGAGGTATGACAGGATATCTTCTATTCCTTATTAGTGGATAGTAACTTTAAGAGTATATATGTTAATTGTTTTTTAACGATATTGTGTTAAATTTTGTTTCTTTTTATTTGTTATATTTTATTTGTCTGTATGTTTAAAATATGTTAGATTGTATTTAGATAGTCTATGTTAATTAATGTAACTGACTTTGTCGATTTAATTAACTATAAATAATAAATAAAATAAAAAAATAAAATAAAAGGGTTAGTATAGATAATCAACATTTGGAATTATATTTGATTATAAATCTCGCCATGTTATTAAAGACTTGTTAATAAGTTTAAAGATCTTTATTAACTCAAAAAGAACATACAGTCCACTTAATGAGCATAATAAATTACATTATAAATACGAAGTATTAACAAATATGACAGTAGTGCGATATGTTTGAAACTTAATCGCTCCAAAAAAAAAATTCATTACCGCGTATCTACAAACTACAGCTAGATTTCATGATACTTTGAGCTCATTCTGCGTAAATAGAAACACCAATGACTAAATTATGTTCGGGTACTTTAAAATAAATACACTGGAACATTGAGACAACTACCATCTTAGTCTCCCCGTGACCATGGCTGCTGAAAAGCAACCGAAAGGTCGGAGAAAATGTAAACCTAAATATAAATAGCTTTAATAGTTTAAATAATTTTGTTAGCTTATAAATTAGTAAAATTCTATAGTAGTAGTAGTGTAACAGTTTCAAAATTATATAATACAGTGATAAATAAACAACGCGATAAAATCCGTATATAGTAGTTTAATTTCAATGAATAAATAGTTTATTATTACGTACAGTAATTGGCAAACATACTTCGTTAGGAGGCTCTTTGCTTGATAGACTTACCATTTGTCTTACGCAGGACAAAGTACGACCCGTAGCTAATGAATTTCTCCTCGCAATAAAGTGTCTCTATGCTGAAGCACGTTCCATAATCAATCCTTTTTTTGTAAGCTCGGCAACTAGCCATATCCCTGACGTTGCAAAAGCTCTTTAGCTACTTCTTAATTATTTTATTTTCTTTAACTACATTAACCGCATACCAATCCCAACTAAATATATGCGAATGTGAGTTTATTGTAGTATACAGTGTGAGTTTTCATAAAGTTCACATATAAAAATGAGTGAAACTAGATATACTTTTACCGCTAGGAAAAATAATAAAAAAATAAAAAATTATATTCTTCGATTTATACTTATTTATATTTTTTCTTTAGTAGTTATGGACCTTGTACCAAGAAAACCTTGTAACTTTTGAACCAGGTGGTTAATAGTGTTGAAACAAAAACAGTAATAATACGCAATGTGTAGACAATAATGACGGTATACTATTCACATCCCAAAAAATACCGGTGGCATAAAAATGAGGAACATTTTAGACCAAAACTGAGTTTCGTACACATGTTTTTTTAAACATTGTTAAAAAATCTCAAGAAAACTTCAACATTGCTCCTAGTTTTTATTAATTGACGTTAATTTGTATCTAATAAGCTTTAAGACAACATAAAAACCACACCTGTATCACGGTAATTATTATAATACAGTACTCCAACTTCATACAAACGGACGAAACGCGAGCTATACCTACGCGCCTCGATCTCGGGGTGCGCTCGCGGCGCAGACAATCACGGCTGTACCGCAGTGTCGAATGGACGGTGTGTTGTTTTTTTAACAATAAACGCGCGATTTTTCTCTAAAAATCAGTTAATATGACGAGTATGAAATATTGTGCTGTTTTTGGTTGTATGAATTCGTCAATAACGCATCCAGACATAAGTTTTTTTAAATTACCTGGTAACTCTGAACGGTAAGACTATAAAATAATTTTACTTACTAGTAGGTAGGTACATAATGTGTGTCTTTTTAATGGATAAGTATTTCCTTTTATCTCACGAAAAAAAAGGTGTTTGGATTAATAAATAAAGCGAATAGAGTAACGGAAAGTTATTGAGACGAGTGAAATAGGTAGTTATATGCGGTTCTGAATGAATCATGATACGGTAGGTACCTACCTACTTACGCTTGTGTTAAAACTTCGGTGCATGTGTGTTTTGTTAGTTTGCATAATTCAAAGTAAAGACGTGGTATTTTATTATTATTAATAATATTTGTTTATTATCTGTGTGTATGAATAATACTAGAAAAAAAAATTTACCGTCTGTGTGACATTAGATAGTTTTCGAAATTTTCACAAAGTGTTTCTGCTGCTACTATAACGTGTATACCACTAAAAACTGGTTTTATTTTCTCGGTATTAACAACAACAGCTAGACTCATATATAATATTTAGATGTTTGAGGGTTGTGATTTTAAAACATTCGTAGTCAGCTGTTCAGCTTTTTAATAATTAATTAATTGGTGACCAAAGAATTTTTGTTTTGAGTTGTTGCGAGTTGTAGGTAGGTACCTAATTTACAGAGCTAGCGATGCATTACCGGTATTATCCAACGAAATATCAAATACAGATTTTGAAGAATTTTCCAGCATCCAAATTACTAGTTCGGATTACAATCAGCTACATATACCAGAAAAAAAATCACTTTTTTATATTTGTGGGTATCTTCTTAAGCGTTGTTTGGAGAAACATGATGATTGTCATGCTTTCAAATCGTATGTGAAACCCGATCAAGAAAGCCACAATTTCAGCTCACAGAGTCGGTATTTACGGTACCGGGACTACAGTAAGATTAATTCGTGAACTTTTTTGATTGTACCCAACGATGATTTTGTGGAATATATAGAAAAAATGGAGGAAATATTCCGAAATTCACTTAAAACCAAACATGTAAATAATTGTAAAGTAGATGCAGGTATCTATAACCAAGTAAAAGATATTCCATTTTCTCCACCTTGTCCATGTTTCCCAAAACAATTTTTAATTAAGCTTTATATAAGAATGCGGATTTATTATACTTCAAAATTTAACAATAAAGCATTTCGTACGTCTCAGTCGAGGCGCAAATATTTTTCAGTCGCAAATTTATAAGATCGATTTGTTATTAAGTCTTAAATCTAACATAAACATGTTTTTTTTTTTATTAAATCTACCTACAAAAAACAATATGCATTTTTATTGAACACTTCCTATTCCATTCACAAAGAATTTTATTTGTTTAAATAAAATAAAAAATATTTACAATCACGAAAATAGATAGAAACTCAAAGTAGGCAGATTTAATTAAAATGCTGTAGGTGGGCAGCCCTATCGCTTGTTTACGTACCGCACGGCTGTAGGCATTTATTTCAAGGATACGGCCGAGTTACAATACTGTATATATATATATACTGTGCCTGTATCCCAAACAAAACAGTTTTTATGAAGAGCTAAACAAAGACATTGCCGCCGCCACGTGCATCTTTGTTTGAAAATTGCTTTATCTATCTCAGGTAGTTTGGGGTGGGATTGAGGTGCAGGGTAAGGGATAAATTGCGGGCCGGGTCTACAGAAAGGATCAGCATTTGTTCGCTGCCGCGCGCGATCGCGAGAGGACGTGTCATTTATCGACGGACGTTATCGACCGCTGCCGACCGGACCGCAAAAACAACATCGCTCGGTGTACGCGCACGGCCTTGAGTGCAGGCCGCTACACGCGCGGCGCCCGCGCCCCGCGCCGACCACTACGCGCCCCGGGCACTCCTTGCACGCCGTTGCGTGTCCTTGACCGGAGCGAGGCGGCACGTGTATCGCTTTGTGGAAAGTTCCACAAGTGGTTATCGGCTCATCGCGCGCCCAACAACGCTGCTTATTATTTCATTAATTGAATAACGCGCACCAATCGGTCCTTCCGGATAACGCGAAGTACACTGCTGTCCTCGGCCCCCGGTCTGCCACCAGCGGCAAGCCCCGGAGGGCCGGTTCAGTGGGTGCTTTGTACCGGAGGGTGCCGGTTTGGTGCCCAGCCATCGCCAGACGCTAAGATGCCACACATGTTAATGGGGACGCTTGACTAAAAATGCCGCGTCCGTCCCCGCCTCACCACCCGCCCACTCGCCGGGCCACTCGCCCGCTGCCGCCGACTTCAACCGGCGTGGCCAAGCGGGTGTTCGTCCGTTCCCGCGGTGCCGCGCTATCCGCGCTGGACCGTGTGGTGGCCGCAGACCAAGCTGCCCGCACCCGAAACCTCCCGCAGCCACCGCTACAGAGACAGCCAACGCCGACATCATCGGCTGCCTCAACGCCGACACCAGGAGCTGGAGAAGAATTCTTCAGCCTCCCCTCGCTATCGCGGCCGGCGTCACCACCAACACCCGGATCGCCCCTCAACGTCCCCGCCGCAATCTGGCCCGCGACAACGCAGCCAACTGCCGCTCCTGTGCTTGCCACGCGACAAGCGCCGTCCCCCGCAGTGCCCACCCGAGCAGCACACCCGCTGCCACAGAGAGGCAAGACGTCGGCGCCCCCGCCGCGCTTCCCCGCCCCACCGACTACGGTTACACCGGATCGGTTTCCGTCGCCGCCGCAACAGGAAAAACGTCGTGCATTGTTTACGACGCCGCCGTTTAGTCTGCCGCCAGCTACGAATGTGTCCCCGATGGAGACTGTGGGACCCTCGTATGCTGCCGCGGTCGGTACGCGCACTGCCACCATTGCTACCACTACCGCCGGCCATGCCATCATCAACCCTGGTTCCGCAACCGGCAGTACTGCCGCCATAGCCGCCGCCGCTGCCCCCACTTCTGCTGCCACTGACACCAATGCTGTTCCGGGAAAGAAGCCGCCTACCCTCCGCTACCCACCCCTAGTTGTGGAAGTACTCCCGGACTGGCCGAAGCATTTCCGGGAGCTCAAAAATGCTCTCGGGCACGCGCCGAACGGCCGCCCGTTTGGGAAGGGAGTTCGATTCATCCCGAAGTCGGACCAGGAGTACCGCACTATCCAGCGGTACCTCTACTCCCTGGAGACAAAGGAGAAGATCTCCTGGTTCTCGTACTCCCTCCCCGCAGAACGTAGCCTCAAGGTGGCCATCCGTGGCCTCCCTGTCAACACGCCGCCGGAGGAGATCGAACGGGAGCTCACAGAGCTCGGCTACAAGCCTGAGCACGTGCGTCCCATCCAAGCTCGCCAAGGTCGCCCCGGCTGCCTGTATTTCGCGCAGTTAGCACGCACTGCCAATCTTACACCGGGCATCTACGAAGTGACCGAGCTTCTATGTATGCCCGGTGTAATCATCGAAGCATGGCGCGGGAAAAAGGGGCCCGCACAATGCCATCGGTGCCAGCAGTTCCGGCATTCGTCGCACAACTGCCACAGGCCGCTCTCCTGTGTGCGATGCGGAGAAGCCCACGCTGCGAAAGACTGCCCACGACCTCTAAAAGAAGCACCCACATGCGCAAACTGTGGTGGTGCGCACACCGCCAACAACGCTACCTGCCCGGTATTCAAGCGGGAGATCCGAAACAGGAAGGCCGGTACAGTCGCGAGAACCACCGCAACAGTTCGTCCGAAGCCCACCGCAGTCGAGGACGGAAACGCCCCTGGCTCGCTTATGGCATCCGCAAATGTACCCCAGGAGCATGCGCGACACAAAAGGCGACGCATCAGAAGGCATAAAGCGAAGCCCCCGACGCAGCAGGCCGAACAGACGGCCGCTGATAAAAAGGACAAGTCCAGGAAGGCCACCGTGGTCGCTGCCCCTCTCGAGGGGACGAAGGCGAAGCGGTCGGTCCGACCGTCACCGGCAACCCAGCCGGCTGCGGTCAACCTGGACCCACGGCTTACCAGCGTCATCGGCACTCTGCAGCAAGTGCTGGTGGCACTACAGGAGAAGAGGGACCCCATCCCTCTGATCCTCAAATGCATGGCAGAACTATGCAGTCCTGGATCTGCGTAGTCTGCGCGTGCTCTTTTGGAACGCCGACGGGATGTCACCAGAGAAGACCAGGCTACTAAAACTGCTGCTAGCTCAGCGGCAGGTGGATGTAGCCCTGCTCAGCGAGACACACCTTAGACCAGTAGACAAATGGAAGATGGGCGGATACCATGTCTACCGGGAGGACCAACGCTCGCCGACAGGGACTGCTTACAGGGGTCTAGCAGTCCTGGTCAAGAGGAGAGTCGTCCACCAAGCGCTGCCAGTACCAGCTCTACAGTCCGCGTATGCTCTCGGTGTAGAGATCTGCATCGGATGCCAGCCCACCCGTGTGTATGCGTTCTATAAGTCGCCACGACAGCGACTCGTAGTAGCTGATGTCCATACATTGTTGGACTCGCCACTACCCACGATCGTCGCCGGCGACTTCAACGCGAAGCACACGGCGTGGAACTCTAATACCATCTGCCCAGATGGCCGCCGCCTCCTGGATGATGCAGACCGACACGGATATGAGGTTTTAGGACCAGAGGTCCCGACGCACTACCCGTACTGTGCAGCCCACACACCGGACGTCATTGATATAGCCGTCACCCGCGGCATCAACGCGGCTGTATATTTAGACGTCCTGGACGACCACCTCATCTCAGATCACCAGCCGGTGAGTCTGACACTGGATGACATCCCGCAGACGACTCAACCTTCCCCTCGATCACGTCAAGATTGGCGGATCTTCGCCGACTACATGGCTGAGCACTCGCCCTCCTTCCCTGTGGAGACACTCGCTGACGTCGAAAGGCTTGCGAACGATCTAAGCGCGGCCCTACAATCCGCACTCCGAGAGTCGAAGCTAGACGCCACGACCGCAAGGAGGCCTTTCCAGCTCCCTGCCCTCATCCTGGCGATGATCGAGAGGAAGAGGAAACTGCGCCGGCAGTGGCAGCGCTCCCGATGTCCGACCATGAAGTCCCAGCTGAATACTCTGGCTGCGAAGATCTCTGCTGCGTTGGCAACAAACGCGGCGGAGTCCTGGCAACGCACCATTGAGCAAGCTAGTGAAGACTGGTCGGGCATACACCGTTTGTGCCGCCAACTCTCCGGGAAGCCATCTCCGATTAGGCCCCTACTGGCCGGTGACGGAACCCCACGTTACCGTGTCGAGGACCGAGCGGAGATATTCGCCGACTCCCTGGAAGCGCAGTTCCAGCCCAACCCTGCTCTCAACATGCAGCATGTAGCAGAGGTCGAGAGGAAGCTGAAGTCTTACTTCGAACAGCCGATAGCCCCGACAGAGGATCCCATCGTCGTCTCCCCAGGCCAAGTCCAGCGGATGATTCGCCGAACGCCCCTTCGAAAAGCCCCCGGACCTGACCGGGTAGCCAACGAAGCCCTGCGTCACCTACCACCGCGAGCAATCGCGACGCTGACGCGCCTCTTCAATGGCATCCTCCGTACCGGACACTTTCCCTCCGCATGGCGACTAGGTAGAGTCATCATGCTCCCAAAGCCGGGGAAGAACATCCTGCTGCCGGGAAGCTATCGACCTATTACGCTCCTCTCGACGACATCGAAGCTGTTCGAGAAGCTGCTACTGCTGCATATGACGCCACACCTTCAGCCACGCGACGAACAGTTCGGCTTCCGCGCGGAACACTCCACGACCCACCAGCTCGCGAGGGTACTGCACGACATCGCGGTTGCTCGCAACAAACGCGAGCGTGCCGTCGCAGTACTCCTCGATATGGAGAAAGCGTTCGATCGCGTATGGCACACCGGCTTGCTGTACAAGCTGTCCACATCCACTACTCCCCGTCGAGTAGTTAGGATCGTGGCCACCTTCCTGCAAGACAGACGCTTCCAAGTGGCGGTTGAAAGCGCCCTGTCTACAGAGCGGCTCATCCGCGCCGGTGTGCCCCAGGGAAGTTGCCTCTCTCCTGTGTGCTACGCATGGTACACGGACGACATCCCCGTCACCGACGGCGTCAAGCTCGCGCTGTACGCCGACGATGCCGCCTACATCTCGACATCGATGAACGGTGTCCACGCGGTGACAAAGATGCAGCGCACCCTAGACGCACTTCCCAGCTGGCTGAAGGACTGGAGACTGACGGTCAACGTGGCGAAGACTCAGGCGATCTCCATGGGCAGCATAGCCTTACCACATTTGAAGCTCATGGGAGAGAACATCGAGTGGTCCGCGACGGTGAAATACCTCGGCGTGACCATCGACCGCGCCCTCTCCATGAAGCCACATGTCAACAACGTAGTCGTCCAAACGCGCACCGCGCGCGCCCTCCTGCGACCCGTTCTATCGTCCCGATTGCCGCTCCGCGCAAAGCTCGGCGTGTACAAGGCGTACATCCGCAGCCGACTCACCTACGCTGCCCCGGCCTGGTTCGCGCTCACCTCTGAGACGAACCGCCGCCGGTTGCGTACGCAGCAGTCGCTCGCGCTCCGCACCATCGCCGACGCCCCTCGCTTCGTGCGGAACAGGACGATCTCCAGGGACCTGTGCATGGAGAGCTTGGACGACTTCGTGAGACGCCTGAGCACCAACTTGTTCGTGCGCGCCGACGGATCGCACGCCCGCCATCTGCGGGAGCTTGCGCCTTACCATCGGCGACCGCCGGACAGGATGGCCTTGCCGCGAGACCTCGTCTCCGTGGCAACCCCCACCGGACCTACATCAACGCTCCCTCTGACGCTGGCTGACGGGCGCTCCCCGGGAAACTCTTCCCGAGGAGCTCGACCTCGCCAAGCGCAAGAGGGACTCATCGGACTCGACCCAAGCGCTGCTGGCACGCTGGTCGCCCGCGGGGACTGACCCGTGCGGGCTGGACCTCGCTAGCTGCGCTACCCACCGGCTCTGATGACCCGGGCTGACTAACGGGCCCGCACGGGCCCACCCCAGTGACCCGCCTGTATTAGCAGGCGGCGACGACCACCACCAAGACAGGCCCACGGCCTGGTCTGGTTACCCCGAGACCCCGAACGGGTCTACGAGAAGAACCCCTGATGATGAGAAAGGATCAGTCGCTCCGAATCATTCGCCGCTGCTACTTGTGTGTTCTTGTTTTGTGATACCCCGTTTGAGTGATTTTCCTCCGGCGCATATCGCCGATATGCATTTTTATTATGGACTGTGTAAAGGAAGTGTAAGAGGTGCTCGTACAACTTATTTAGCTACGTTTCCAACGAGACGACCAGTACCATCTGCTCGTAACTTTCAAGATGTTCATAGAAGATTGGCTACTACTGGACTTGGACCAAGTAGAGATCTTCGCGAGGCAAGTACCATAATCGACGACTCTATTGAAGAAGCTGTACTGCGTGATTTGTTTGCTGATCCAAATATCAGTACAAGACGATTAGCAATGGTACATGGCATATCGCAAACTTCTGTGTTCTGTTCGTTTTAAAGAAAGAAGGTCTACTTCTACTATCATACTATCACTATCAGCGAGTGCAACATTTGCATGAAGGAACTGACGCAATCCCAAGGTGTGTTATGTCCGCATGGATTCAGAGACAAACAAGAGATAACCCGGTGTTTGCAAAAACTATCATTTGGATGTATGAAGCCTAATTTACAAGAGACGGTATTACAAACTGCAAAAATTTCCAGGTCCTAAAGGAGAAAACCCGAAGCTAAAAAGAGCTTCCACTTTTCAAGTGAAGTTTTCGATCAATGTTTGGGCAGCTCTTATTGATGTTATGTTGATTGGTCCATTAATACTCCCAAGAACATTAACTGCAGACAGATTTCTCCAACTTTTAGGGGATGATCTCGCATTACTTTTGGAAGATGTACCCCTACGAACACGACGAAGAATGTTTTTTCAAATAGACGGATGCCCTGCACATTATGCAAGAATAAGTTTGCAATTATTTAAACGAAAGCTATCCCAATCGATGGATCGGTAGGCAAGGGTCTGTTGGGTGGCCTGCGCGTTCACCCGATCTGACACCCTTGATTATTTTCTGTGGGGGACAATGAAGCAGAGAATTTATAACTCTTCCATGAATAGTGAGGCAGAAATGCAGTAGAAGATTTTAAACTGCGCCAGTGCCATAAAAGAAGATCCAACAATGATAAGACGAGCAACGCAACAGATTTTGCTGCGAAGTACTATGTGTTTACAACAACGTGGTAGTCATTTTGAAAACTTGCTACATTAAAAGTTTTATTGTAGGTTGATGAACCTAAATAAACGTGCTGATTTCTACTTTATATTTTTATTTATTACTTATACCTTTCGTATCTTTACAGAAAAATAAGTGGCACTTGCAGCCCTAGTGTATGTTTAGTAATTTATGGCAAATAATTAGACAAGACCTAATTTTTTACCTGAGATAGATAATGCAATTTTCGAAAAAAGATGCACGTGGTGGCGGCAAGGTCTTTGTTTAGCCCTTCATAAAAACTGTTTTGTTTGGGATACATGTGAGGTTTTTATGTTGTTTCAAAGCTTATTAGATACAGATTAACGTCAATTAATAAAAACTTGCGGCAATGAAGACGATTTCTTGAGTATTTTAACAATGTTTAAAAAAACATTGTACGAATCTCAGTTTTGGTCTAAAATGTTCCTTATTTTTATGCCACCGGTATTTTTTTGGATGTGAATAGTATACCGTCGTTATTGTCTACACATTGCGTATTATTACTGTTTTTATTTCAACACGATTAACTACCTGGTTCAAAAGTTAAAAGGTTTTCTTGGTACAAGGTCCATAACTACTAAAGAAAAATATAAATAGGTATAAATCGAATAATATTATTTTTTATTATTTTTCTAGCGGTAAAATGATGTCTAGTTTCACTCATTTTCATATGTGCACTTTATGAAAACTTACACTGTATACGCTTTCACGCCTTAACTAATCAACCGATAATCATGATATCTCGCATACACATTGTCATGAGTACAGAAAAGGACATATGGACATTGGACTTTTATCTAGAAAACAGTACTGTTCCTAATCTAATCTAACCTACATTTACGTAAGCGAAGTCACGGGTAAAATCTAGTAATATGATAAATGCGTATGAGTCTGTTTGTTTGTTTGTTACGACTTCACGCCTTAAAAACTCAACCAACCATCATGATATTTCGCATACTTATTGTCAGAGGTACTGAAAAGGACATACCTTTCAAGCAGAAAAAAGTACTGTTACTTATCTAACCAAACCTATATTTACGCGAGCGAAGCCGCGGGAAAAATCTAGTAGCACTATAAAACTCATTAAGTTGTTAAACTAGTAAGAATATTAGTAAAAAATCGCCTACCAATTAATCAAACGCCATAAACTTTCAAAAGTAATTTCGATTCTAATTACACCCCAGGAGGATGCTTGTTTACCCAAAATCATTCGTTTCCAATTCTCAAGTTAAACTCCGCCCCTGCGGCCGATCGGCATAATTAATGAGCTTCTAGAAACATCCATTGTAGTCTATAGTCATTTGTCCGTTTGTCCTCCCCTATCTCAGGTCAACAGACATCTCCATTGGGACGTAACACGCCGCCATTTTGAACCATTCTTTGTTCAGCTTTTGTTCGTTAGTAAGCTTGTTTTGTTCCTATGTTGTTAAATACTTAAGTATTTTGTAAGTCTGTCTTCTCCCTGGCCTTTATTATTCCCAAGTCACATGGGGTCGGCTTTTCTGGTCTAACCGGATTTGACTGGATATCAGTTTTTACACGGAGCGGCTGCCACCCGACCGCCGTAACCCGAAGGCTAAAGATACCCTAAGGCTAGACCAGTATCAGGATATTATAGGGAACTGACTTCCAAATAACGACTGCCACAGATGTTCATGGCAACCGGGACCGACGACTTAACGTGCTCTCCGAGGCACGGAGCAGGCGATAATTGTGAATCAATACGCACATAATTTCGAAAAGTCATATAAATTCCGAAAGTCAGAGGTGCGCGACGCGGGTCAGTTTTAAATTCGCAGTCTCTTTTGGGTAATTGACGCGAACCTACAAAAATATGTATGTTCTAAGTCTGCAGGCATAATCTAATAATACGGCAATAATAATAACTATCTATCCCCCCAATATTACGCACATTTAAATTAGTGTTTACATAGCCATTCATTCACATTTAGTATATGCTATAAAGCCTATGTTACTCCTGGATAAAAAAGCTAGTTCTAATGATGAAACAATTCTTAATATCGATTCATTAGTTTTAGAGTATATCGCGATCGGTTATCGGTTACTCTATAAAATTAATATAGACTAGGCGTACCCCGCGGTTTCATCTGCTACACTTTTAAGGGACTCATGATGATGTAATATAGCCTTTAATGTCCTCCAGACCGAATTTCGGTCATGGCGGCCGATCTTAACGGAGACTGGCCATCTGATCTGACCATGATCCGATGGGACGGATAATCCGACACGACCGGAGAGAGATTAGGTGCAGGACTAATGGCGTTACATACTTTCCGAGGCACGGTGATGTCTAACACCACCAACTTCCTAACTCCGGGCTCGTATTGAGATTTCTTAGCAAAAAACCCCAATAACTTTTTGTTGGCCCGAACCGGGATTCGAACCCGAGACCTCATGCACAGCAGTCGCATTCAATACCGCTGCGCCACGGAGACAGTTAAAATAAACTACAATAAGCTACAAAAGGAATTTTCAAATCTATGTGCTACTTTAGTCTTTAACGCGCTTAAACAAACAATCTTTAGTAATAATAATATTTTAGGTATAAGTTAGTTTTAAAGAATTGTTTATATTATGTATATAATTAATAATTTGTATCACCTATCTTTAGTTATAAAGTATTAATATAGAAAATACCAAAACAATATTATTTTAGATTTATAACTGTCAATAATCAAATCGTCCCAAATGCAATTGTTACCTTATCCTCAGCCGTGAATACTTAAAGATAAATATTTTTGGAAACAATTCCTGATGACGATCAAGTGTCGTTAGACATTAATTAACCAATATAACCTTGAATTTTGCCAGGTTTCCCATCTTTTAAGTAGTATCTAAACAGAGGTTACAAAAAATAGGTCAGCGGTGACCATTTTCTACATATTTATGCAGATATTTCCAGAAATCCTGCATGTATTACGCAAAAAATTTCAAACAAAATACTTGTAGAAAAACGAACAGCGTGGTCTGTAGGTAAAATTCCAGCACAAATTCTTTGTACCAGTAGCAGATATAATACAGGCAAACGTAAGCATATACCAGCAGTTTTCATTAAACCCGCAGAGGCATATCCACGTGTTGAGCGAGCGGCTCAACAAATTAATACACCCAATTTACTCGGCGAATTGCCACCAATTTTTTGCCGCATTATAACAAAACAATTGAGAATTACCTGCGCAAAAATCTAACCTCTATATTTTTCGCTAAATTAAATGATAAAGTAAAACGAAGCTATCAAACAAAAATCAACTGTATTACACTGTAATTAGAATACAATATGGCTTGGTTTAGATTACAGGGATGAACTGCCAGCGTTTTAGAAATTTCGGCCTGAAAAATCCAATTGCTCTGCTGTAGCTGTTTGAAGGAAATTACAGCTTTGCGAGGCCATTTTGTGAGCTAAATAGTTATATCTGCGCTTCTATCGTGTTCTTTCCGAATGGTTCCCGGCGTGTATTTGTTATCGGTTGAAGTTTGGCCTCACTTTTTTCTGTTGTATTTTTATGACGCACATTTATAGTCGTTCGGGGCATGCCAAGCGTAGTATTTTCTTGTTTGTTCATACCTACTTCAGAAAGAATGAATGGAATCTTCGCTTTAGGTACTTTTCTTTCGAAGTTTCTACCGAGATGATCACCGAATGTTAATCTTGTTCGACTTAATAAGGTTACAGAAAATATTTTAAATATAATATTGTCTTAAGTTTACGCGAATGTTATACATTGAAATTAAACACTTTATACGGATTTTGTCGTGTAGTTTATTTTACTTTAAACACATTTTGTACATAATTTTGAAAACTCTAACACTACTATTATTGAACTTTACTACGCTATTTTACTATGCTTTACAAAGCTGTATTTTTTTCTGTAAAGCAACCGAAACGTCGGGGCAAAGTGTAAACTTAAATATAAATAGTTTTAATTAAATTAAATAGCATAGTAAAGTTCAATAATAGTAGTGTTAGAGTTTTTAAAATTATGTAAATAAGTGTTTATAGTAAAATAAACAACGCGACAAAATCCGTATAAAGTGTTTAATTTCAATATTTTAAATATGTTGAAGTCGATAATAAATATGCGGCTTTATCCATTATCCACAAGATGCACGTCAGGATCATAAATTATATTGCTATCTCAATGGCCGATGTTCGTTCACAAGCATGATGTATGTCATATCGACTATAGATACCTAGGGACACGTAAGGACACTACCGACTCATTAGTTTTGTGTAGTCAGGCGCAAGTATGCGATGGCTTCGCAGCGGTCGTCTCCCCGCAACCACTCAGTGTGGTCGTAGTTTAATATGTAGATACTTATTTAAATAAATCTGGTACTAGTAATTACATGTATATCTTTATCTACCATGAAACATTTCATCTGTATGACAGGGTCTCCCACAAAGAAGCCGTTTTCTACTAATTGTACCTTTGTAATTTTATGTCGAAGAAACTTGTGAAATAAAAAATAAATGTTATTATTATTATTTGGAAATCCACAACAAGATTACATTACATTCCCTAGGTACATATCTTTTTGCATTTTGGTTGATCTTTATAGACTAAGAAATGCAAGTATTATTAATTCTATTGTAGCAGCTTAGTCCGGAAACAAAAGACAAATTTGAATGGTTTACTTACTTTCTCAGCTGCGGATGTTAATTTAATTATGTTTTGAAGATCTTGTTTTTATAGGTAACAAAGTAATGACTCCACAGACACAGAGATGTAATGCAATATTTTCAAATATGTTAACATACGTACAAGGAGGCTTTCAATACTGTGACCTGGCGGTTAAATTTCCAGATTCCGTGATGCTACTGGAAACTAGCGGATAAAAAAGTCCAACAATAATTTACACGGACCTTGCAAACCCGACAGATTACAATTAGTTGTCTTGTTGACCAAATAAATAAAACGCCTACTACAATGGCTATCCAAAACTTTGGACTCAACCAAATACTAAGAATATACAAGTTTCCTTGGTTTGCTTTATTTCAGACTAACGTAAAGTGAGCTTAGAAATGAAAATATTATACGTGTTTCACGGTATGAATAATATGACCAATCGGCTTGAAACTTCAACATCAACGTGTATATAGTTTCTGTCCTATTTTATTTAATATTTCCACAAAACTCATAAGTAGAAAAACCAGGGAGAGAGATCATGTGACCAAAATTTCAGACATCGGGTCGTCCAAAAGTGAGTGTGCTAGTTTTCACGCACCGTATTTTGTCAACCATCTAAATACATGTATGTCATCATCATTATAATATAATTAAGCGATTCTTAACTATGTTAGTGTTGGCCTCCTAGAATATCGTGAAGTTTTAGTAAGTAAACCCAGATTTATCCAGTAAAGCTCAACATAACTTCATTGAATCCTCGTAATGAGAGGGTAAGCAGTAAGTATAATATCTCCAATTAAAAATAGAAATACTTCTGCCCACAATCTGCATTCGCTATAATTATTTTGAGCAGTCTCAACCAATTGCTGCCCTTTGTCATTATTATCTCGTCCTTGCCTAAACCCATTTGCCCATCCCCAACGTTTCGGTTGCTTTTCAGCAGCCATGGTCACGGGAATCGTCGGCGAAAGTATAAACCGAAATATAAATAGATTTAATAGTTTAAATAATTTTATTAGTTTAAAAATTTGTAAAATTCAATAGTAGTAGTAGTAGTGTAATAGTTTCAAAATTTGGTAATACAGTGATAAATAAACAACGCGATAAAATCCGTATATAGTAGTTTAATTTCAATGAATAACATTCGCGTAAACGGAAGACAATATTAAACAATACTGCAATAAAACAAAGCTCTGAAAATCTGATGAAAAATAACATAATAAAGGTTTGATCCTGTAAAAAATCACGTCATCGGTATCCATTTATTCCAATATTTTATGATCAATAACTATTTCTGATCTCGCCTCAATACCTCACGACCTTACCCTTCTCCGAACCCGCAGATGTTCGAATAAATATAGTTTTGTATCTTTGGTAAAGGTAAAATAAGGAGAAAGGAACACATTAGGTAATTACTTTGTTCGAGTAAAAAGCTTTTGTAAAAATGTCCAATGTTCTTTTTACGTTCTATTTTAGAACGTAGCACTAGAACTTATTGAATTCTTATTTGAAAATGGAATTCAGATCGAAATATAATATCGTATGTTACATACTGTCTACGGAGGCTTGCTACCTTTAAAATATATCTGACATATTAACCTATGACCTGACCGTTCCCATACTGAGAAGAGACCTATGCCCATCAGTGCCCCAATACAGGGCTCGCATTATTCTTACAATAACTTAATTATACAATAATAAATATATTTTTAAATTAATAGATATAAAAACACATTTCAAAATATAAAAGCTATAAAGTCCCACCGGCATCGGGAACAGAGTCCAAGCTACCGGTGGTTAGGGATCCAGAGAAAGGAACCTCTTCACGATGCATGCCGGGTCAATTTATTGTTGTTATTATTAATCTACCTTGCACAGAAGGAGTAGCAGTACTATAAATGCAACGAGCAAAATAGTAACAAGTCCTGCTGTAACTAGGGCTATGCCTTTGAAGGATTTTTAAAACACTACTCATCGAAGGGTTACGTAGCCATAAAGTAGAGATTTAGCTACAACCAGGTAGCAGAATCTAAATTCATTTAAATTACATGGGATTTACGTGCGGAACCACAGATGGAACTTTTAAAATAATCCTTGCTCGTTTTAAAGTTCAATACCTGTTATGCTAAAGCGAATGATTTGTTATTTGTCTGTTTTTTGTGTCATGGTATTGATGATCATTGACAGTTATATGTCGAGTTAATTATCGTTTTTATTTACATTGCTATTAATTGTGTTAGCAGCAAGTTTACATGGTGAAATCAGAACACCTGCTCACAAGGCCAATGCCTAATCCAAAGGGGAACAGTTACCTAAAACTTCATAAATTAAATACGGTAACAGTTGCCAGTTCAATACTAGTTCAATATATATTATGCAAACAAATGGAGCAGGCAAAACGTAAAATACTACTAATAATTTTGACTTTATTGATGAAAGTTGACGATATTTGAATGTTTGTAAAATCCACCGCGACACAGGATTTAATGCTAGTGCGGGAATTGTCTTTTTAAAATGAAACAAACGACATGAAATATCTCAAATTACCTCATAGAATTTTATCCAAATAAACGTTCTCATAGCTTTAACACGTGCGAAACTAAGGGGAAAATACTAATATTAGACAAAGCTACGGAACAAAGCTACCTAAAATTTTTAACGTGGGAGAGCCACGCTTCGGCACGAATGGGCCGGCTCGACCGGAGTGATACCACGACTTCACAGAAAAATAGCGCCTGCGTTGTGTTTCGTCGAGTGAGTGAGGGTACCGGAGGCCTTCCCTCTCCTGGGGATGGGAGGAAATTTAAAACGCTGGCACCGCACTTGTAACTCCTCTGGTGTTGCGAGTCTATGGGCGGCGGTAATCGCTTACCATCAGGCGATAGGCCTACTCGTTTGCCCCCGACACTATAAAAAAAATGTAATTTTATGATTGTGATATCCTAACGAATTTTAATAATACTTTGCACAATACGTCATTCGAACCGAAATCTCACAATAGCACGTAATTATAATAAGGCATAAATCTATAATCCGGTCCATCGTAAGTCTATATAAGAGGTCTTTCTACGTGAGGAAATTAACTAAATCTGCAGACGATTGCTTTATATATTAATGTTATTAGGCCCTTTGGAGATAAAAGGAGACGTATAGGTTTACTTTTACGAGTGTTAATCGTCTGAGTAATTAGTAAACGAGTCCTTTTATGTGCTACTGCCGGCTTCAAATATAATACACACGTTCTTAGAGTAATCATAGATAAGCTTCTAAGACGTAACTGAACGGATGGCGTAGTGATTTCATTGGTTGCCTCGCGTCTGCCGCTGTTTTAAATATTGTGGAATCCACAAATAGTTGCACTGAGTCTAAATGATCTTTGTGTCCTTTGTTTAAATGTCTGTTAAAGAACAATGCCCACCCTTCATAATACCACCGGCCTAGAAGAGGACACTCAAAAATTGTACTAGTTGTTATTGCATTAGATAAATGAGTGCCTAATTAATAATCTGAGATTGATTAGAGGTCTGCCACGTTCATAATTTTATTGAAAAAGTACTTTATAACCTCAAAAAAAACAATGTTACGTGGGTATGCACATGCTTTTAATAAAGTATCGAAGTTAGACGACACCATTATTTAGTTGTTTTGAGTAAAAAGGAATGGATAGGGATTCACAGAAAGCGGATGATGGATAAGTGCAATAATACACAGCTTTTAGATATCTTCTATATATTCATTACTAAAATAGCACAGAATATCGTCCAGAAATGAGCAGGATGCATTATATTTCTTTCAAATCTCACCCAACCAATGTACCAAATAATGGTCATTATGTGTGCGCAATAACCAACTCTACGCCTTCCTATAATAAAGTTACAATAGTATTGTTGTATTGATTCTCTGCCGCAGCTACAATTATTTATCAAAATATGTATATACAAAATAAATATATATCTTTTTAATATTAAATCGATTAACAATATAATTATAATTATATTGTAAATTGATTTATTATTTTACTAGCAACTTTTTATCTATTACACTTCGACTAGTTAGACGTTGAAACATATTTTAAATAGAAATTATGAATAAGTTTCTTGGCACACCTTTAGTAATATCTATAAATTACCTATATTATATTATACAATAATTATTCCACAACTAATTTAAATCCTATTGTGCTGTCCATGAGTTCCAAAAGTAGGCCAGTAATAGGCATTGTTCTTTGTAAAGTTCACTGTGACAAAGGAACCAAGTATCAGATAAAAAGTAAATTAACGTAACGTAAAGCTACAACAATTTTATTAGAAAATTGAGGCGAGTGAAACTGGCGTAAACCTTGGTACACTTACTGTACAGTCGTCACCCTAGTAGTCGCGGACTGTATGCGCATAACTACATGACAAGAACCTACGGTACCCTAAAGTACCTGCAGCCAGACCACATGATTGCTTACCATCAGGCGGAGTGTGGTCATATTGACGAACAAAAAAGAAAAAAAAAGAAAAGCCCTATCAGCCTTAATACCCTAAGACCCTGGCCTACCATATACTATGTGATGAATAAATAGATAGATAGATAAATTCGGGATGCCTCCACCATGCGTCCTAAGGTAACAGGCGGTGAGTAGACGGATAACTAGATAACTCACTGCCAGTCGAGCAGACTCACACGATTGATTAAAGATGGCTGAAGATGTCCTGGCCACAGTGAGGGGTTGGTAAGGTATTGAGTTGAGTTATTTTGTTGACAACCCCCGACCTATGGACTGTTCGATTTGTAGGATTGCAAGGTTGCAATTTTTGTCAATATTTACTATGTTTGACTCGGTAAGTAAGAGTTCTCGTATACCTTTCCTTACATCCCATATTTTATTTTTACTCCTGTACTCTCTTGCTTGGGTTGGCAATTCACAAGCGATTCTCGTGGTATTGCTATTATAGGCTACAGCAACCGCCTACTGTTAGGCAAACCGTGTGTTAATTTGCCACCATAGTTGTTAGAAAAAGTAAGTGCAAATACAGCAACACATGACTAATTTTATTCTTAAATTGAACATTTTCATTTTCCAAATGACACCGCAAACTTATTTATTAAGAAATTTCAAGTCACTCACTTGTAATAAATACTGTATCCTAGGGCACAATACAATAACCACACTAGACACAACTTTTTATTAATAATAAAAATTTAAATTAGCTTTGCCGTCATCGTACTCGTGTCACATGAAAATGCCTGCACTTAAAAGAGCGATCTCATATATTAGATAGAGAACCAGAGTGTTTAATTTTTAATATGAGTAAGCATCACAATACTATATTTATAATTCAGATATCATATTGGCGTTATATTTCTGATGGCAACCTCCAGAAAGGTGACCATATTAACGTAAAAACCCACATCTATGATTTAAATCAGTGATAAATAACAATATTTTTACCGTATAGAAATGAACACCCACAACACTCAGTGCATAACCATCTAAACTCTCTCTCTATTTCTCTCTTTCTAATTCTCTCTCTCTCTTTCTCTAACTCTTTCTCTCTCTACCTCTCCCTCTTTCTCTTTCTCTCCATCTTCCTCTTTCTCTCTCTATCCCTCGCTCTCTCTCTCTGCCTCGCCCTCTCCCTCTTTCCCTCTCTTTATATATCCTACATGGTAGAATGACCCTTCCTGCTCTTGTGAATCATCTAAACTACTACATCAAACTACTAACCGATAAAAAAGTCATATTTTTCAGCACACACCATCCATCTACAAAGTACCTTAGAAAAAAACGACTATCTATAAAACGGCTCATATTTCCCAATGTCTAGGTTATAAATCAAAAGGGATTGTATCTAGTCCTCTAGTGGTTCTTTTGTGCAAACTAATGGAATATCGGGACCCAAAATTTAGGCCAACTGCTACTGACAGACGGAAACTAAGGGTTTACGAACATCAATGCGTACCATGAATCTATGGCGAAGAATTTTCTTTTTATAAAATAAGTATCTTTCCTTTGGTAGAC
The DNA here is from genome assembly GCA_963675205.1 of Catocala nupta. NCBI lineage: Eukaryota > Metazoa > Arthropoda > Insecta > Lepidoptera > Erebidae > Catocala > Catocala nupta. The sequence continues at coordinate 3,724,134 of OY776097.1, forward strand.
AGAGTAAAATCGCCAACCATAGCCCGCGAAATGTATAATACATCCACATTTCGCCAGCCAGAGTTTCGAAATAGGAAAAGTCACGGTATATGTGGACCTCAGGCACAATTTCAGACTCCTTAACGCTAGAGAAAATTGATTGTCAGTAAAACTCAATAACTTTTTGAACAACCTAGAAATCGAAATCGACACCTCATGCATAACAGTTGCATTCCGTACCGTCGCGCTACCAAACTATTATTTCTTTGTGTCTACAGTCACTGCAAACTATAAAAATTGTATGCATTTTATGCAATGGTTACGCGTGTAAATAGATAGACGCAATGACAAAGATGACAGCAATATTATAAGTGTTCAGTCAATATAAAATATACCCTCATTTTATTATAAACAGTTTTGTTTTAGTACCGAATTCAGTTTTTTTTTAACCATTTGGGAACCAACGGTAATAGTTTTTGGGATTCAACGACAATAAAACCAACTCAAATCTCATGCATTTTTAAAATGTGGGATCCAACTGAAATACTTAATGTTTTGTGGGATGCATCGCCAAAAATATTAAACTGGGATCCAACTAAAATAAATGCCAATAACCAGTGTTATGACGTAACAGTGCAGCAATATATAGGTATACCATTGACTAGCTACTATATAATTAAGCCGGCTAATGAGTACACAGGGTTAATGAACCATATCTCGTTTCTGCATATCTCTGGAAATTTATATTCAATCAATAATGATATTTATTTATTTATTTGAGAATGCCAACATTCGTATACACCGTTACATATATTGTAGACACATACAAGTAAAATATTATAAGTGTAACAAATAATTAAAGGCAAACACAGCATGCAAATAATGAACACAAACTACTAGGTACTAACTTAATAAACTAAAACTAAACTAAATCTTAAGTGAAATGGAAAAATAAATGTAAAAGATGAGCACAGTAAGATTAAACGGTTGGGTTTTTTCTATATTTTATAAGTGTGGATCGAAACGTGCGAAGCGAGTCTGCGTGTATATCTGCGACATCACTATATTTATTTGCTAATTTGGAAACCCTTGGGATCGGTGAGTTAGCTCCAAATACCGTCCTACGTAATGGCGGGTGAAAGGGTGTAATACGGTTGCGGGAGTACCTTGCTGGTACTCGGATATTAATTTTACCTAATATCTGAGGACAGCTATAAACGTTGTGTAAAATTTTGTACATAAAAATATTATCATTAAGGTCCATACGATCTTGCAAAGAAGCCATTCCAAAATGTTGAAGTTTTCCATGATATGGTATTTTTTTAAGTGTATGCTGCTTATAAGACAGATGCCATAAAAATATTTTCTGTATCCGCTCTAGACGGAGTACATGCACAGCAAAGTGTGGCCTCCAAACTACGCTACAGTACTCTAGCATGCTACGGACAATGCCGTTATATAAAATAATCTTTGGTTTACTGCTTCGAAAAACCTTGACATTGCGTATCACAAATCCTAGCATTCTGGACGCCCTTTTAATAACATTTTCTAATTGAGGCAAAAATGACAGCTTTTTATCTATAATCACGCCTAGGTCTTTAACCTGATGTACCTCTTGTAACCTTTCGTTGCCTATATAGTAATTAAAATCTAGCACATTGACTTTACGCGTGAATTTAATATGAAAGCATTTTTTTGTATTAAGTTGCATCTCATTTCGATCACACCATTCGGTCAATCTTTTTATATCTTCTTGCAGCTGTAAGGCATCGTCTAAGGATTCAATTATTCTACCAAACTTTAAGTCGTCTGCGTACATATAGTTTTCTGAGTAACGGAAACATGTAGGGAGATCGTTTATAAAGGTATTAAATAATATTGGGCCAATATGTGAACCTTACAGTACGCCAGATGTAACGGCTCGAGTACCCGACTGAAACCCGTTAACAACAACATAGAATGCGTGCTCGTTGAGGTAAGACCGTAACCATTCTAGAAGAGTTCCAGTTATACCGTACAATGTCAGTTTGTGTAGGAGAATTCTGTGTGAGACGCGGTCAAAGGCTTTGCTGAAGTCGGTATAAATCGCGTGAAATTGTTTGCAAGAATCCAAGGCTCCAGCTAGGGTTTCTGAAAATGCTACCAAGTTAGTACAAGTTGATCTAGATGAGAAGAATCCGTGTTGACTGTCACTGGCATAAAGTTTGACATGATTTTGAATGAGCGGACACACTAGAGATTCAAAGATTTTAGCGAAGGTTGATAGAATTGAGATAGGGCGGTAATTAGTGATGACGGTATCATTTTCTGATTTGTGGATAGGTACGATTTTGGCTATCTTCCATTCTGCGGGAAAGATTCCAGTAGATAAGGATTTATTAAAAATTAGTAGCAAGGGCGTGACGAGCAACTTGGCACATCTTGTGATGAAAACTGGCGGTATGCCGTCTGCACCAGATCCTTTAGCACTGTCCAGTTTTTTAATTTTTCCCATAAACTGTTATAATCTATAGCGGGCGATGTTAAGCTCAGACTAAAGTTGTTCATATTTGTTAAAAATTCAGAAGTATTAACTACGCTAGGGTTGTTGCTATTATTATACACAGACGAAAAATGTGTCGCGAACATTTCACAGATGCGAGTACCATCCGAAGTAGTTGCATAGCCATCCGTCATTGTTTCTGGGTAAGAGCTAGTGCCGCCACGCTTTGCTTTTACGTAAGACCAAAAGGATTTTACATTTCTTGATATTTTGTCCTCTACATTTTTAATATACTGATTATAGCAAACTATAACCATAGTGGAACATCGCTTAGTAACTATTTTCAGTTCAAGTTCGTCTAGTGGATTTTTATATTTTTTGACACGACATCTCAATTTGTACTTTTCCTTTAGCATCTTGATCAAATTGTGATTGAACCATGGTGGATAGCGATTGCGTTTATTTACAAGTTTCGGCACAAATTTTTGAATAGCTGTCCTAATAATTTCGTAGAATACTCTGACCATGTCGTTAACATTAGCCATGGGCTTAAAAATTTCTTTCCAATTAAACTCACACAAGTATGCGTTAACTTGGTCGTAATCTGTCTTATGATAATTATACTTTATGGTGTCAGAATTATAGGAGAGTTTAGATTTATAAGCTATGGGAAAAAAGATTTCCAAGGGAGGATGAAAGCCATCCACGGTGGACAAGATGGCATGCGACTCTTTTACGTAACATGTTTCCATATTTGTTAACACAAGATCCAGTAGCCGGCCATTAATGTTCCCTACGTGATTGTTTTGGGTAAGGCTATTTAAATTTAAAAAGTCAATTAAAGGTTGACATAAGCTTGGCGACTGTTATACATGATGCGTGGGATTCAATTCCCGAGTTGGTAAAGTGTTTTTTGTCAAGCTCAGAGCAGTACTACAAAGTTTGACAAAAAACACTTTACCTACAACTAACTTTGAGCTACAAAAAAGGTCATGCCTTTCATCCAGAACAAAAAGTATTGTTCCCGAGAGATAAAAATTTACTGACACCATCTACATTAACGTGAGCGAAACCTTAGGCAAAATATAGTACTATACAGATCTTATTTAAGAGCCAATACTCTAACATAACTATAGAATAAGATCCATTCATATAATAGAATCTTATTCAACATGGATATCTACTACCACAACAAGATCCAATAATTTAATTTTCCACGCAAAACTATTTCGATAACATTTCTGTATTGAAAATACACTGCATCGGAATTTGTAATTGAAATTTCATTTCAGCTATCTAATATCTGTGAATGTGAGTTATCAATAGCATTTGATCAATTTCGTTGGATTATAAATGTTATCTAGCACTGACAGGCTAAGCAGAAATATAATTATGACCAATATATTTGATACTTCATAATAATTATATTAGATAAGGCTTTTGTATATAATTGAACATCATATTTACAGATGTATTAAATGTTAAATATTTAAAGACATTAATAAGTATACCTATACTTGACCGATTATCATGAAATTGTGCATACACATTGGCGTTAGGGTACAGAAAAGGACAAGATAACAATACTTTTCATAAAAGAAAATGTAATGTTGCCGAAGGGTAGAAAATTATTGACAATAAGAAAAATGTTATCATAAAATACTGTTACAAATATGTATAAGGTTCAGCTACTTCCATTGCGCATGAAATATTTGACAAACGTAAAAACAAAACTAACGTTTGTATGCCAGTTAATGGGTAAGCAGAAGAGTTTTTAGGTCCCGCTTAATAGACGAAGCCTATTGCCATCTATCGGACATAATTCCAGGCTCCGTGCTGCGACTAAGAATTTCCTTACAGAAAAATGCATTATTTTGCCAAATCCTGGCATCGAACTCGTCATCTCATGCGCATAAGTCGCATTCACAACTACTACCCTGAGGCAAACAAAAGCGAGAATATATCAAACCAATGACGCAGTCTGTCATAATATATAAAGCAAAGATAAGTTTAAAATCAATTCTCTATATCTCCTTTAATATGAAACTAGTACCTGAATATAAAATTATATCTATTAACTGTTGACATAAAAATACAAGCATAAGTAGATCTCTCAACGCTAAGACAAACTTACCAAAGCTAGTTCTATAGAACTGATATTATTAGATGTTGACTTTCAAAACTTTCTAAGCAAACTCATAAAAGCTAGGAGAAACAAAAGTGCTCCGTCTGAAGTTGGTAGATTCCATGTGTAGTTTACTTTCTAAATTATTTTATTAGCAAGATGAAGATTTAAAATGTTCTGTACATTTTGCATTCAGATCCTGCTAATATATAATATTGTTACGTGCTGGGTTCGACGGATAAGAATGTAAACAATATTACTGACTAAAACACGTTTTATTCTAACACACAAATAAATTTAAAACACAACAAATACTACACTTTTCAACTATAACTGCTTCAAACCCTGTGGTATTTTCGCTTCCGTTTGCCCCGATGAATACTTGACCGACTACGATTGTAAACTGACTCGGTGGCGCTGACCTTCCCCTTTTATATGCGGTTAAAGCGTTTCCGGAGTTTTCTAGAAACGTCATACCCGGTATGTAAACAGCACGAAGATTCGAGAATGTGCCAGCGTTATCTCTACTCTTCTCGTACCGAGGGACTACGTAGTTCCGTAAGACTTCAATAGATGGCTCAAATGAATAAAAGACACAACATTGTAAATTAAAATACAATAATTTAGTGTAAAATAAAGTAAAATTACACCATAGTGCTTGCCAACCTTAAAAACATGGTGCTGCTGAATTTGAAATATCGAGCTGAATTAATAACTCGGTTGAGCGAAGGCTATATTGTTCATTTGTCACTATTGTTTTTTCTTAATTGACTATTATCATCCCTCAGCCTCAATAGGGTAGACATAGAATAAAGATTCAGGTACCTGGACTCTCTAAAATAAAATCAGGAATAAAATATTAATTTAGGTAACAAAGTAACACTTATAAAGTAATTGAGTTTAGTGTAGTTACTGGACTTACATTTGGGTTAATTGCAAGGCAAACCATTGAGGCTATAAGAAGATAACAGCAATAAACTTTTTGCCACTTTTTCAAAACGCGCTTTAATTATAATATATCTTTTGACACAGCCTCGACGGCCCAGGGGTTGTGAATGCAACTATTGTCCATAAGGTGTCCGATTTGGTGCCCGTTTTGGCAAAGTGTTACTGGGTATTCCTGTACTTTTTCTGGTGCAGCGGCCTACGTCTAGAATATTCTTGATAGACAGCAGCAGGCTAGCCCCTAATTACGTGCGAATTTATTAATGCAGCTGGCGAAAAATTGCAAGATGATTACACCCGCCTTTGAGGATATAGACTTCCAACTATAAATTTATTTGTAAAGGCAACTCTCATGCTCAGGACAATCCATCCATATGTCACGGATAATTTTACTAAAATTGAAATAACGAATACAGAGAATTCCTAGACTTAGTACCAACTATTTCTGGATCTTTTTATTGTCATCCATCCAATATTGAATGGGTGACAATATTCCGTTAATACATTCAATAAATTATCCCTTGCAACATACAAACGCATAAGCCACTACGCCATTCATGATGTAAAAACAGAACGTACGACTTTTTAAAGTCGTGATTCAACTACTACCGTTTTGTTTCGGTAGACAAAAAGAGAAATACAGGAAATATATAGCCTTACATTTCTTAATGTACGTGATTTATATTCCTCGCATGAAGCTACAGAATTATTAATACTAAGTACCTATTTGGCGTTGTTATTTTATTATGTTTCTCACTTATATTTCTTGTCCTGGGTGCGCAAATTTATGAAAACGTTGTAGGTAGTTTAGCAAAAGTTTATGCATTCTAAGAATAATAGCACACAGAGCGACTGCTTTATATAGATAAAATGTCCTTATATATAATTTGTTTTATACAAATAAAAATGTCTGTATATATAATATAATTATGGCAATTCCTAACCTAGCAGCAAAGGAAAGTACCATATATGACAGCGATTTTGTCTTAAATAAAGATATAACTTATTAAGTCATAAAAAATGACCAATAAGAATAATTTCACACAACAAATAAGAAACATTTAAATGACGGACGTAAAGAACATCCAGACGCGGACACAAATTTTCATCCCATACTTGATTACACCCACAATACTGTGGCAGTGTCGAAGCTTCACCACTTCACCTCTACTTCTTCTTCTTCGCCATTTGTGCCGGCCACATCTCGAATTTTTTACATTGAAAATTAACTCCTACATATGTTTTTCTCGCAAAAATAAACCGCGATAAAATTCGATATCCGAATAAAATATGAGATTAAATGGACGAGGCACCACGAGACCACCTCTGAACTAGATCTAACAAATAAAAAAAAATATCAAATCGATGCAGGCGTATTCGAGTAACCGGAGAACATACATAAAAAAAACGATTCCGACGAATAGAGAGCTTCCATTTTTGTAGTCAGTTAAAATATTCAACACATCCTTGAAAATTATTCGTGAACACTTCACACTGCTTCTCATTTGATACAAAGACATTAATTATTCCCGCGTAATTTACATGTAATACCCGCCATATTTGATTTAGTGTGACGTCATAATACGCTGACTTGAGTAACATCAAGGCGCATCAAATGTCAGTTCTCATTTGTCAGTCTGACATATGATTTATATGACGTAGATACAAAGCATATACATACATACATAACTTAAACCTGTATACAGGCTGATTAGTAAAAGAAAACCAATTAGATTAAACTACGGACTACAATCATGTCTTGTCTTGATTATTTATGTACATGTAAGTGGATGCTCCTATTTACCATACTGCTGCTTTAGAGGCTACCATCAAATTTTATCAAATGCTTGAGTATGTTGAGTAGTAGTTCATGGAGAAATGGTTGCAGCACCTTACAGTTATGATTTGTAAACGAAATATTATTGTACACTTGGCGATTAAAAAGAGTGGCTATGAGTTTCTTGCCCGTTCTTCTCATGAGCCCTACACCCTTGCTTTGCTGAAAGTGGCAGTAAATGTAAATTCACAAAAAAAAGTTACGTGTAACTTTGACATTCATAAGCCTACCTTGTAACCTAATTTGAATAAATTTATTTTGATTTTGACTTTGATTTTGAAAGACTGGACGTATTCAGTACTCGATTCTGAAGCCGAATATCTAAAAAAATAGGTACTTAAAATTTGAGCTGGTTATCCAAGAAAACTTAATGTGCGGACACTTTTCTTCTTATCATAGGTCATTAGCCTCCGACAGCTGTGTGCGACGCGCGCAGTGTACACATTTTATGGATATTTCATACAAATTTTTATAAAGGTTTTCTTTGCAGGCTACAATTTTTTTTTATACTTCACGTCTGACCTTAAATTATCATGTCCTTATGTATATATAATGTTTAACCATATATATCAGTTAGGAGGCAGAGGTATATAATTTTGTCAACTATGTTCTAAGTTCCACGTAATACTAACTACACAGATGGTGTAGTGGTTCAAGTGGTCGCATCGCCACTGCCACTGCGCCGAGTGTTGTGGGTTCGAATCCCACACGTGACAAAACTTTGTGTGATCCACAAATTTTTTGAGTAGTAGAGCATCGCTGATTTCAGCATGAAAGGGCCGGCTCGACCGGGGAAGGACTACCCTCTCGCAGAATATCGACGTGAAATAGCAGTATTTTTTACTGTTGTGTTTCGTTCGGTGAGCGAGAGTGCCGGAGGCCCAATCACCCTCTTTCCCCCTTCCCGCTCCTTCTCCTTTCCACTTCCTTTGGTCCCACACTACCCTTTGGTCGGCAACGCGCAAGTAATGCCTCTGGTCTTACAGACGTCCATAGGCTATGGTGACCACTTACCATCAGGTACCATCATATGCATGTTTGTCAACGTAGTTGTAAAAAAAAAATATATTGCTCCGAGTCTGGATGTTCTTTGTGTCCGTTGATTAAATTTTGTAAAGTTCCCCGCAAGACAGGATTCATTCCTAGGGCGGGAGTTGTATATTTTAACAAAAAGAAATAGGGATGAACTTATTTGCGTCTATTGAGTACATAATATAGGCATATTTAGATTCTAAGTGGCTACGAATAATTTCTTAGGAAACACTCAATAACAAAGCACTAGATAGAGGTAGACTGTATAGATGGCGAAGCGATATCATTGGTCTTTTCTGGTAAGAAAATTCTGAGTAGCAGAACAGAGTCTGAAACTGTGTCCAATAGAAGACAACCTAGTATTACCTTGGACGTAAAACCATGTCTATGCGAACTGGGGGACGAAATAAACCTCTGCCTACCGTTTCAGGCGTAAGACTATCTATACTAATTATAAAGCTGAAGAGTTTGTTTGTTTGGTTGAACGCGCTAATCTCAGGAACTACTGATTCAAATTGCATAATTCTTTTAGTTTTGGATAGCCCATTTTTCGAGGAAGACTATAGTTATATATAACATCACGACCAGTAGGAGTGAATCAATGAAAAATTTTGCAGAACGGGGAAAATTCTCTTATGTTACGCAGACGAATTTGTGCGGGTCAGCTAGTGTATGTTTATAGAGCCTTGATAGCTTCAGTATTATGAGCCCGGCTCGACCAAGGAACTACTAGCGAAGTATTCTTAGAGAATTCCGATGACTGGTCCTAGTATCTGTGCAGATGCGTTTCGTTCTATGGCAACGTGTTAACGATGCCCTCGGTACTACAAATCTCTATAGGCTATAAATATAACTTAGCATTACACAGCCCAAATGCTTATTTGTCACTTATATAGTTTATAGGTAGGCAGTAGCTTTATTAACCACTGAGTCTTCTTCGAAGAGGATAATGAAAACACTATGTGAGTCTGTTTGTCTGTCTGTTATCTTATCTTATCTTTGTGTGGGGGCCAGTCAGTAAAACCGGCGACACTTTGACCCAGTGGGATCTTTTGTGTCGACTGCCCCAATAACGAATGCCATAGATGTTCATGGCAGCTGGGATCGACGGCTTAACGTGCTCTCCGAGGCACGGAGCAGGCGATAATTGTCAATCAATACGCACATAATTTCGAAAAGTCATATAACTTCCGAAAGTCAGAGGTGCGCGACGTGGGTTCGAACCCGAGACCCTCTGCATTGCAGTCTGTTGGTCTCCCCACTGAGCTATCGCTGCTCTATACTATGTCTGTCTGTTAGTGACAGGTATAGCTCCGGCACCGCTGGACCGATTGACTTGTAACTTGGTGTACAGACACCTTGGGGTGATACCTCGAGGTCGAGTTTGAATATGGGCCCTGTCGGTTAAAGAACCTCCGAGATATAGGGGTAATTTCTTTTCACTACTTTTAGATTTAAGACAAAGAGATTGAATGCTGGGTTTTTACACCCATCTCGTTTCTTTTGTTTTCGCGTTATCAAGTAAGGACTTGACATCTTAGAAGCAAAAGAAAATTTCTGTAGCAGATGCTTATAAGCAAATTAAGCCTATGAGCATATGTCACATAATTAAAAAAAGGTATTCTGTCCGACTCAGGAACCTTAACGACCTTTCAATTAACTACCTTAGCCACCCTAGACTTATGCTATTGGACCAATAGGTCATCTTAAACTCTATTAAGACTGTATTCTAATATTACTAGTAATATGTAAACCATAGACGATTACTATAAAATACAAATGAACTAAAATTAACATAAAAGACGATACAAGATGATCAAATCGTTGTTTAACGCGGACTAGCGATTTCATTGAATATAAAATTGCATTATTTATGAAGGTACAATCTGTGGCCTGGCATTTGCATGTTTCATTTTACCAAACACCGTTTACCTGAGATTCTAGAATGCAACCAGACATAAGGCATTATTGCATTACTAAATTTTACAGTAAATATATGTAAGTAAATAAAGTATGTAATAATCTTTCTAATTTCCTTTATTTTATTTATATATATATGATAAAATATTGACACCTTATTGGTAATTGCATATCTGAGCCGCTCAGGATCAAAACGCTAGGGCCATGGGATCCAAGTGCTAGATGTATTTATAGAGACCAAACTAAGCGGCTGATAGATGCGTAGTTATACATACTAGCGATCGCTAAGTGGCCGAAATTCGACCATAATTTATTTAAATTTTAAATTTGATCGTTATTAAGGTTTTATTGCCTGTAATTTTACAATTATACACCTAAAAAAAGTTGTAAATAAATAAAACATAATAATATTGTCTTATGTTTACGCATATATTTTATATTAAAATTAAACTACTTTATATAGATTTTGTCGCAATATTTATTTTAAAACACATTTATTCCATAATTTTGAACTCTAACACTACTATTATAGAAAAATTAAGCTATTTAAATTAATTAAAACTGTTAATATTTAAGTTTACACTTTTCCCCGACGTTTCGGTTGCTTTACAGCAGCCATGTTCTCCCCTTGAACAAACATGGCGACAAAATCCGTATAAAATAGTTTAATTTCAAATAAAATAAATATATCTAAAACAATTTATCTTATACTGAGGTCCCAGCACCGCCAAACACACGTCATTTTATAATTACTGGGCTTATACAGTTAATATAATATTTTAAGTAAATAAAGTGTGCATACTCGCTAGATTGAAAGTGTACTAATTTCTGTACTGCTTTTTTCTGTGTTAATAGACTTTTCAGATTAATTACAAATAGGCTAATATTCAACCTAATAATGTATATAAAATTCATTCTTACAACCATAACGAAGCAAGAAGGAGGAGGGGAAGACCAAGAAGAAGGTACACCGATCAACTGAAAGAAGTTGTGATAGTTGAAATTTATAAGGAACTAAAAGAGATGGCATTGGAAAGAGAAAGATGGAGATTGCTACACCGACAAATGCCAAGCATTAAGTTTTGGATAGATGGATGAACTATAACGACACAAATTTATTGAAGTACAGAGTTCTTATGGTTATAACTTTGGCATTAGAGCCAAAAAAAAACAAGTTAACAAGCTTGAACGAGTCATATGCAATCGAGATGCAATAAAAGAAAAGGACTGAGATAAAACGACTGTTGCTACGCTTACACCGGTTGTCTGTAAAACGGTGGTACTTGGCTATCAGCTCATCCTTGCCATGACCAAATAAAAGGCAATGGCGTAATCTTTCACTCAACAAAGTTTTGACTCATTGAACGTAAATGTTTATCAGCGTATCTAAGAAAAAAAGAAAAAAGGTTGGGCTAATTGTACATCAATACATATCATAAAACAAAGTTCCCCGCCGCGTCTGTCTGTCTGTCTGTTCGCGATAAACTCAAAAACTACTTAACGGATTTTCATGCGGTTTTCACCAATAAACAGAGTGATTCATGGGAAAAGTTTAGGTGTATTATTTGTTAAGGTTTTGTGCAAGTCGCTAGTAAAATATATTCAGTAGGTCTAACATGTATAGGTCTATCCTAACATCGGACTGAACAAAAATTCTTCATATTTCTTTCTTTCTTAATAAATGGCATTACTCTATCGTTTACACTTCTCTATGAAAAGAACAATCAAGAGGTGTCGTACCAAAACTCAGGACATATTTCGGAATACATGTATTTCACGGTACAAACAGTCATCCCGAAACTTCGACACTTACGTTTCATGGTAGGCTTGGCTTCAAGATTCTAACAAACACATAGACTGGAATAAAAAGTGATCTGTCTTTGTTCTAAGCTGCATGAAAATCCATTCAACGGTTGACTCGTTACTAAGTATCATACATCGTAACATCTTCACAAACTTTAGCCCCTATAATATTAACAGAACAATTCCTCTGAGATGCAACACCTCGCAAAGAATTGAATAACAAATCTCAAACCAAAAAGCTTCGAGCGAAAAACATCTGATTCTTTGTTTATCTTTCCCGAATCAGCTCTGGACCGTCTGTTTAGTTACAATCAGGAATACTGTTACGGATTGTGGTCCTTCATACATAATACATTCGGTGTAGCATTGTGGTAGTTAGGTTACAGCCAAATACACGATTTGTTCAGTAAATGTTGAGTGAGATCGTTTCGGGTACTTTTAGAGGGTAAGTAGGGTATCTTGTTGATAGATTATGCAAGTTTATATTGTAGTTCTCGACTGTTACTGGAAATGAACGAGGTTTCGTTTCAACGTCTTAAGTGTTTTGCGGAACTGACCGTATTTTAAATAAACTATGTGGTTGTTATTGTTTGTTTTCCTACTAATATAATACATTTGAAAGTTCGTGAAGACACATTTTCACGAACTTTCAAATTTATGTGTATGGCTGTTTCTCATACAATCACGCGTTAAATATTATCAAACAGATTTAGGTGAAACAATGCACACAGATTACATGTCTACGATAAACACATAGGATCCTTTTATTCCGGTTTGTATTCTCATGGGTTTCACATGGATGTAGCTTCGAGTAGATATTAGTACACTTCCTCTAATATTATGAATAAGAAACTTAGTAAATATGTTTGCTGCTTTAGATGTTTGTTAAACAATCTCGCATAAACGGATGAACAGATTGTGATAAAACTTGATACACAGACAGGCCATCTCTAGCATTAAAACTTGGAATGCTTTTTATACCGGTTTGCTTTCATGCACATGAACGAAACCACCGGCAGAAATAGCGGTCTTCTGTGCAGTTTGCACACACTAAAATATAGCCCATATATCTCTATTACGATACTTAGGGAAATATAGCTACAGAAAAGGCCGCAGTTAACAATACTTGGCGCAGACCTGCTGTAGAAATATCTCAACCCTGCAAAAAAGTGGCCGTGAGTTTGTTGCCCGTTCTTCTCATTGGTGTTGCTTTGCTGAACGTGGCAACAGGTAAATATGAATATAAATTGATAGTTAGTGTAAACTTCATGTTCATAAGTGCTACTTTGTAAACATTTATGTCGATTTGTGATTTTTACCTTGTATATATATAATACATAACGGGAACTAAGACGATTGTTTATCTTTATGGTGATAAACGTTTCAACCAGCACCGTCCACGATCACAAAATAACGCATATGCTGTCTGCCAAATAACCCTCGGCCAAAGACCCAAAGACTAAGTTAGTCGCCAATCATCAAGCAAGCTATATACATTTAAGTTACAATTGACCATATTCTTTTAAATTGTTTAATTTAAATTGTTTTATTGTCATACAGATATACAGAGTCTCATGATTGCGATATCTCCAAAGGGTGAGGACCCACATTGCGCCAACTATGGATGTAGGTTCCACGTAGTAGGGACCGGAACATTTCCAGACTCTGCGCTGCTGCTGAATATTTCTTGACAGAAAAACCGACTAACACTTGGTCCGACCTGGGAATCGAATACAGAACCACATGCACAGCACTTGCATACACAACCGCGATGCCACCGATTCATTCAATGCATTCTTCGTTCGGCCTTTCAAACAAAGGCAGTTTTGATGTAAACAAGCTTTAAATTAATCAACCCCTTTTTTATGGTAATATAAATGTAATAAAATACGTTTAAAAAAAAAACATAATTCTGTAAAAATATATCTCACGATCCGATCTAGAGTATTTCCAATAACATTAAACAGGTAAGTGAGTTTTCAGCCGTCAGAAATTGGCAATCATTTTAAGAGAATGCGTTAAAAGGGTTATATATGGTACTCACCGCACATTTTCCATGATTCGGTCCATATAATCGAGGCGGTACGAGGCAATACCGCGTTACTTCAATCTATGAACATTTCCGAGGCTGTAATTAACCTTTAAAGGTTCATAACTGTTATATAGAACGATATTACTACTTCAAGGATTCCTGTTTTGAAACTCATTTGGGAGAATAAAGTGTGTAACATACAGTAGTATAACGTGTATACATAATCTTACATCGCCTTTACACCCGAAGATGAATTTTAACCTCATCATGCCTATGATTTTACTTTATTCTTTGTGAATGAATGAATGAAATGAAGCCTAATGGGAAATCGTTGAACTGCCATGCAGAGGTCTCGAGTTCGATCGCTAGGCGACATCTCTGACTTTTCGAAGTTAAGTGTTAAGTTATTAAATATATAATTACCGCTTACTTTTACGGCGTTGGAAAACATCGTGAGGAAACCTGCATGTCCAAGAGTTCGCCATAATGTTCTCGAAAATATGTGAAGTCTGCCAACCCGCGCTGGGCTAGCGTGGTGGACTATGGCCTAGCCCTTCTCACACTGAAAAGAACCCCCGGGTCCAGTAGTTGGGAGTTTAATACAGGGCTGGTATTATTATTATATTATTTCTTTGTGGTATCGATGAGAATCTATTAACAAAAACCGAATAACACTTGTCGGACTGGCGTATATGACATAGTGTTTTTAAGTGGTAACATTTCCACTGCGACTACGCCTGTTAGGTTGGCTGTTATTAAGTTTAAAGATCTTTATTAACTCAAAAGAACATACAGTCCACTTAATGAGCATAATAAATTACATCAGAAATACAAAGTATTAACAAATATGACAGCAGTGCGATCTGTTTGAAACGTATCATCCTCCTGCCCTCATCCCAAACTATTTGGGGTCGGCGCAACATGTCTCTCTCTTCCATAAATCTCTATCGCTCGTCATCTCAGCACTCACACCCTTCCTGACCATATCATCTTTTCCAGTTCATCCATCTTCCATCCAAAAAGCCAAAACCTGTAGCAACATGATCTGTATGAAACGTAATGGCTCCAAAAAAAGAGTATAATAAATAATGTAGCAGACGTTTTGTGAAACTTTGCTGCAATGACATGATACGATACGAGACTTTGGTTCTGTATTATTAGTATAATTATAATAATTATATAGTATAAAAAGAATCAATCTCTTTTAATTCATTAGGCAATTTGTTATACCTACATTTGTGTCATCTATCAGTTGTCCTTGTCGGGTCTATATGTCTGTTGTTTGAAAGTGCGTAAAGTTCTTGCGACAGAGTATTTACATCTAGTACGGGTTCTGTATTAAAAAAGAAAAATAATTTGTTTAACGCGTGAATCGAACTCGTGACAGTCACTAGCACTGCGCGAGGGTAATAATACTTACGAACATACTACTAAAGATTAAACAGAGTTGTATTATATCTACATTTCCTCAATTAGGTTCAAGGTAGCCTTTTGAGTATGATTTCATATTTCATACTAGTCACAATTTTCGAAACCTAGTTCCACTTTCCACAGCTCGAAAATCAAATACAGGACGCTGTTCACCGAAACAGCATTCACGCTGGCGGTTACTCTACTGGATGCCACCGTACTATCTATATCAAACGGAAGCGTTAACTTCAATATTCTATCTGTATCAATAATGCAAACAGGGAAAGGGTACTGATCGCATAAATAATGACTTCCTTGGTAGCACAGCAAGATTAAATGCAACAGTTGTGTATCATAAAGGCTCAGATTCGATACCCGAATCTGGCAAAGAGTTTTTAGGCTTTGAAAATTTGTATGAGTACCAGACGGGCATCTGAAATTTCGACGGTAAACAGTAATACTTACTATTATGTGGGGCCTAAACCCACAGTTAGATGAATGTGAATAAAAGACACATCTGTGCACCCCTTCAGTGAGATAAACGGGGAGACTATTTATATTCTTGTAACTATATACATATGTATGTACCTTGTTTGATTAATAAATTTTGCCATTCGATAAATAAGTAACGTGGGAATAAATTACGCAGCAATTCAGTCCGCTCTTTTATCTAGCGAAATGTTAAACAGGAAAATCTCAAGTAAATCATCCAAACGGAATTACACGAAATCGGATTACAGAAACACCACGTACAGATAAAATGGAGAACAAAAAAAGGCGTTTTATAGTCGTCACAAAACACTGATTGAGGTCGAAGCTCGTAAAAGCCGTAAAACTCGTAATACCCGTAAAAACTTATAAATCAAAGCTGAACAATGCCCAACGGCAAGATAGCTGTCAGCTCCTTTAAGGCCTAAACTTAAGATTTACGAGAAAACCTTTTGCTGGATTTGAATTCCGTGCTGATTTGAAGTAGTGGAAGTTCATTATTAATATTATCCTTAAGCACACTGGTGCTAATCCTAACTAATGTTATAAATGCAAATACGAGTTTGTTTGTTTGTTTGCCTAAACTATAGTAGTTACCGCTTATCATGAAAGGACATTGTCCACTTTTGGCCATCCGTGGACACGATACATACATACATACATAGATTCACGCCTGTTTCCCAGTGGGGTAGGCATAGACTACGGATTTCCATTTGCTACGATCCTGACACACTTCTCTGGCTTCATTCACTATCACAACATTCCTCATACACGCTCGCCGGTTTAAGGTGCTCTTAACTTGGCCTTTATCCAGACGTTTGCGATCTGATCAAGACACGTTCGCCTAGGTTTTCCCCTTGCGACTGTTCTATTGACACTAGCCTTATAAACTTTTTTAGTAAGTCTTTTCTCGTCCATTCTTTCTACATGCCCAAACCAGCTAAACATACCCTTTTATATTCTCGTCACTATATCCAATTTTATGACGCATCTCTCTAAAAAAAACTATTCCTTATTCTATCTTTCACGATGTTAAGAAAAAAATAAATGCATGAATATTTCTTTACTTCTTCATAATTTATGTTATTTTAAAAATCTTTATGTAAGTTAACACTACAAATAAGTAAAACATAGTTGAAAAAACATACAAACAAAACATAGTGGGCTATAGAACAGTGGGTTGCTGCGGTCACATGATGACCATAATATAGTTTTTAGGCTGGGCAAGGTATCAAGAGCCTATTAATCCACCTGCCCAGTTTCGTGATCATATATTACTTACATATGAGTCTGATTAATAAAATATTCATGAAAAATATATTGTTTTATTTGAATAATTATCCTTTTCAATAACATTTAGAAACTTATCTAAATATAAAGTCTGATACAAATCTAGATTCATATTCTCCTTTTCACTGATGTGAAGTATTTAGTTGATATCATATTATTAGCTAAATGACCCGTCCACGATTGGCCAAAGTCTCTATAGAAAGTGGGCAATCCCCTTTCGGATAAACGTTGTCCAGGGACATAAGATACCTTTCATTAGGAAAAAGTTGCGTTTCCGAGGAAGCGCAGCCGTGGTCAAAAGCTAATAATTAATAGTTTTAACTGTGAAGTGACACCACACAGGACATAAAGATACGACACGTGGCAAGAGATGGCGCTGTATACAATTATACCCTTCACCATATAATCCTGAATTTCGCAAGCGAAGTTTGCACTACGAGTTCTTTTTTCCGTATACTAGTTCCCGATAACAACCGTCGGCACGTGACTCGCGCAGCATGATCATGCAATCGGATACCTGGTTAGAGGATCATCCTCCCTTTGTGGTGAAATCACATCACATCACGTCTTACACAATCTACGCCATAGAAATGACCTCTACAGCTTTTATTTATTTACCTCGAATGTAGGCAAGGTTGACACCCACCCCAAGCTATGTTTTAGATCCCGCGGCAACCCTGGGAAGTATATTGCCATCTAACGGTCTCATTTCATACTTCGCGCTGCTCATTTCATACTTTCCGAGTATGGAACCCTGGAACATGGAACAAATATAATCGATTATCCAGCACAAAAATAAATCAGACATACTTCTTCAACCACTCTTATCTGTTGCTTTCTACACTACAATCCACGTCAAAGATATCTTCGCACTTATAAAAAGATCTTTAATTTGACCTTTAACTCTGCTGACCCCATTCCAGAAGGGCGTAAAAACAAATACAAACAAGTTCTTACGATTATTGAAATGAAAGCATTCACGGCTCGAGCTCGTACGAACGCAACGGTTTATTACGTAATCAATCATTTACAATAGGATGTTAGCGAAAGCGGAGTAGAACGACCATGGTTTCGAAGGTACGGATATTTTTATATGACTGATGGTATGGTGTTGTGGTTAATGCGGTTGCCTTGTCTTATTCAGCGCAGAGTATTGTGAGATCCACAAATTATTTATTGATTCAAGTCTGCATATTCTTTAGTCTGTCATTTCAATGTTTGTTAAGTCTTTCGCTGCATAAGAATTACCACTTCAGCGTGAAACTACTCTTGAAAAACGGAAATTATAAAGAAAAAAGTTAGCTCTAGTTTAGTGGGGAGACCTTCCACGCTGTAGTCTCGAGTTTAATGCTCTGACTTATCGATGTTGTAAGTATATTCAATTATTAATGTTCACTCACTTTAATAGGTAAATGTAACCGTAAACAAAGCAACGTGCCTAAAAGTTAGAAAATGTCAATAAATTTCAGTATTAGGTACGCTACAAATATTCTAAACATACAAATATATTATTGTTAATTTTAAGCGCCTGACATCGTAATACTTGAGATCTCTAGCAATTTGTAAGTTTATCTGTATCTTAGAAGCTCGCAAACGGATTAAGGTATTTCAATACTGTTTTATTTTAATTTAACAGTAAATCTTAGCATTAAATTTTTTACTTTTATGTATTAAAGATATTTTGAATTACATTTTTAGGCACAATTAATATTATTTCAGAATCTCAAACTAATATTATATTTTATTTTGCTACCAAGCCTGCAAAAGTTGTATTGGTAGAAACCAAATAAAAATAATAGTATACAAATCAGCAGCAACTTATACCAGTTCACCATAGTCACAATCAGAACAGTAAATACAATATTTTCGATACTAAAAGAACAAAGAAATGAATTAGGTATCGAATTGAAATAAAGAAAGTGATCAGTGAGTGTTTTTCTTGGGTGGCGTGTCCGCATAAAAGGTACAAACATGGTGTTCTTAATGCACACGTCACATACAATATACGATGTGTTGAATATTGTGATATTACGGGAACAAATAGTCCTTACTTGTAATACTTGAACGAGAGCAAATACATTCAATAGATTTAGACGTATTGATCGATAGAACTACCTAGAAACCTCAGCACTATAGCTTGCAATCCCTGGTCAGAGATACAGAGGCCGATCCAAGGCAAGCTGTCCGACGACGATGTCAAGGATAAGTCGAAGAGGCGAGCTAAAATAAAGAAGGCTGGCCAGGCACGATGTAGTATACCTAGCGAGGAAGAGTGAAAGATCGATAGAGATGCCTTTAAAATATATAAAATCCTTTAACAGAGTGACTATTGTTTCAAAATCTCTAACCGATCTAGCCATGGTTTAGCGATAGGGTTTAAACAAACAAAATATAAATTTGACTTTAGCTTCATCGAAATTATGTATAATTCCTATCGCTAGTACGATTGGATAGGTTATTGGGAACCACCATTAAACTGCATACCTGTCAAACTACATAACTCGCGCCTTTCTTATTAGTTATTATAACATTATAACGAGCCTGTGTATTTATTTAGCTGCACTAATTGGGATAAATTATTTAGAGGAACGTCAATCAAAAACTAATTTCCTGATAATTTATGTCTAAAATTTTATCTGTCTCTGAATGTGATCAAGCAGGAACCACTAAACGAAGTTGAATGTGGTTTACACAATTATGTAACTAGAATTTCAAATTAAAAGCCAAGTAACCTTTTATCGGATTCTGTTGAATAAAACCGGATATATGTTGCATTATGTCATCCACATAATGTCGACTAAAACACCACAACCGAAGCTACAAGTACACCCTAGTATAGCACATATTTTGACCCAATACTAGTAACGAAATCCTACCACATTTTATTGAAAATCAGTCCAAAGCAAACTCTGAAACATTACGTTTGGTGTTGAACTATTTGAATTTTTGACTGTACAAATATAATCGGGTTTTGTTTGGGTAAACCTCGAGAAAGCTTTGTTTTCAATGTAATTGAATATTTTCGAGAGCCGCTTTATGTATTTGAAGGGGAGCGTTTGCTTATGTGAGGATTACATATCGATTACCAACGATTTTTGTATATGCTTCTTTATGCCGCGGAATATTGCGGCTAATGTTAATGGCAGATCATGAAGTCGTATGTGAAGATGAAGGTGTTTTCAGTAGCAACGCGTTGTTTAGAATATACCTCGTAGATAATAGAAAAATAAATATAAATCGGAATCGTGATTGCATTCGGTCCGCTTGATCCGAAATCACTGAACACACGAGTATAATAATAATAAATTTACGCTAAATACATACATACATACATAAATTCACGCCTGTTTCCCAGAGGGGTAGGCAGAGACTACGGATTTCCATTTGCTACGATCCTGACACACTTCTCTGGCTGCATTCACTTTCATAACATTCCTCATACACGCTCGCCGGTTTAAGGTGCTCTTAACCTGGCCTTTATCCAGAACGTCTCCGATCTGATCAGGAAACGTTCGCCTAGGTCTTCCCCTTGCAACTGTTCCATTCACACTAGCCTTATAAACTTTCTTAGTCAGTCTGTTCTCGTCCATTCTTTCTACATGCCCAAACCAACGCTAAATAAAGTACAGGAATGTATACCTACATCATTATATTATATAGTTAGTATGAATGTGCCTATTTAGTAGATATGTTGTTAATTACCTAAATAAAATTTGTAATGCGATTTAGTAAGAATGGCATTTAGTTTCAGTTATTAAATTTTCATATCCGCCAATCACTGCATAATACACTTACATATAACTTCAGTACCTTCAGTTAACTAACAAACCACATTTTTTATAACCTATATGAACATATAATTTTTACTTTAATTGAAGTATTTTGCTGAAATGTTAAGGCGATTTATAACAGCTTTTTTTTAATTTTCTTAGCTTTATGGCACACGGTTACTCTCGCCACCCTATTAAAAACACTGAAGAAATAGAAATCTTTCAAAGGAACGGCAAAACATTCAATTTATCCTAACACATCATCATGAAACTCTGCTACAAAAGAACTAATTACCGGTACTAAACATTAAACGACAAATTTATCGTGATACATAAACATAAAGTCCAAACATAAAGTAAAAAATGGCTGCCCGGTCCGGTTTTACGATATGTTGTGAACGCTGCCTACTGTATCGACATATTGCTTATTTTACGCTCGATTTCCAAACTGTACAAGGTTTACGTTTGTCAAAGTTT
This sequence comes from Catocala nupta, assembly GCA_963675205.1. Classification (NCBI taxonomy): domain Eukaryota; kingdom Metazoa; phylum Arthropoda; class Insecta; order Lepidoptera; family Erebidae; genus Catocala; species Catocala nupta. Next base: position 3,745,725 of record OY776097.1, read on the forward strand.
ATCTAATAAATCTAAAGAAGAAAATGTGATGTACGTTTTCTCTGACTGGCTACAGCCTGCAGTTTTCCTCGTATATGTCGTTTAAAAGTGCGGGTACAGCAGCCTATGTTACTAAAGGCTAGTGAAGTGAAAGAACCGTAAAAATTAGTTGAGAAGTTCCAGAGATTTTTGCTTACATACAAACAAAAACATTTTTTTATAATATTGCTAGCTGTGACCCATAGTTTTACTCGCTTCGTTGCTAAGCGTGTGGTTAACTTTTCTCGTATAAAATGTCTTTATTTTTATTTGACTGGTAGTTTCAGAGATTAGGCAAATAAAAAAAAAATCTTTCAGCCTTATAATATTAATATATGTAGATGTATATATTAATAAACACTGTTGTTTTCAAAATAGCAAATTTGCAAACTTTGCTTAGTATGTGGTCGTTGGAAAGAAGTTATATTCGTTTCTTTGTAAGTGAATGCGACGTTTTACACATGGTCTCTCGTAAGAAATCTCACGGGAAGTTGTGTTGCATACAGAGACTTCCGACGTGTATTACCCAAACTGTAGGTAAGGTGATTGAGGAGTATTACACCAATATTAATACTTCTCGTAATACAGTGCCAGCTTATCCATTAAACAAATTTTAAATCAGTATCATTTTGCCCTACCTGGGTATCAAATCCGGGATCCTACTCAACTGCAAACACAAGCGTATGCCAGAGGCAGTCTAACACGCTTATAAAATTATTTTAATTTGTATCAACAGGATCAACATTTTCGCTTCCTAAATTATTTCATTTTCTACGTAAATTAAACATGTATTTCATAATTTCAAACACGAGTTGTGTATTATATTCCTTTATGAAATGATATTTCCAATTTGTAACTGTGTTACAAGTTTAGGGTATGTGCCTTTTGGGAATTTGCGAATATACAGCTGTTAGGATTGATCCACGTTATTGCGAATGACAGCATTTTAGAACGAGCATTTCAATTTGAAGCTATTGATTGAAAATGCAAGTTTAGCAATGCACTGACTGCATGAATAGTGGGATGATTTGGGTACTCGCTTCGCCACTGCCTCTGCACTGAGTGTTGTGGGTTTGAATCCCATACGTGGGCAAAATTTGTGTCATCTACAAATAGTTGTTCCGAGTCTGGATGTTCTTTGTGTCCGTTGTTTGGATGTTTGTGAAGTCTCCCGCGACACAAGAATTATTTCTTAAGTTAACGCAAGTGTTGTACATTGAAATTAAACTACGTTACACATATATATCGCGTTGTTTATTTATAAACACTTTTTACAGCTACCATCTTAGTCTCCCCGTGAATATGGCTGCTGTAAAACAACCGAAACTTCGGGACAAAGTGTAAAATTAAATATAAATAGTTTTAATTAAATTAAATAGATTAAATAGTAGTAAAGTTCAATAATAGTAGTGTTAGAGTTTTTAAAATTATGTAATAACAGTGTTTTAAAGTAAAATAAATAACGCGACAAAATCCATATAAAGTGTTTTAATGTATAACATTCACGTAAACATAAGACAATATTAAACACTTTTATTATAATTTTGAACTCTAAAACCACCATTATTGAATTTTACTATAATTTAGGCTATATATATGAATTAAAACTATTTATATTTAAGTTAACACTTTGCTCCGATGTTTCGGTTGCTTGACGGCAACTATGTTCACCGGGAGTCTAAGATAGTAGTTGTCTCCATGTTCTGATGTGTCTGTCACATTTCAGAACATTGTTGTATGATAGACTACTATCATACATTTTAAAACACATTTATTACGTAATTTTGAACTCCAACACTAGTTGGAGTTCAAAATTACGTAATAAATGTGTTTTAAAATAAACAACGCGACAAAATCTTTAAATAGTAGTTTAATTTCAATATATCTTTAGATATAAAAATTCAGATTCTGTATGCTTATATCCGCAAAACTCAAAAAGTACCTATTCAATGGATTGCCTTTAATTTTTTACACAACGTTGCAATTGTATATGAGTCTTTTTATCTCGAAGTTTTCACGGAAACATGCAATAGAATACTTTTATTTACCTACCTAACAATTACTATCAGACTGAGCAACAGCAGATCGTGGCCGCTTTTGTGAATCGAATATAGAAAACATAATACATATGGACTAGCGGACCCGACAGACGTAGTACTAAATACACGAAAAAAAAATTTTAAAAACCAAATCTATACCTTTCTCGAATCCACTTGAACACACACAATTTTTTTTATCTAAATCGGTCCAGCCGTTCAGGAGGTGTTTAATTACATAATATTATACACGCACAGAAGATTTACTTATTTAAAGATATAACTAAACAAACAAAGAAACGTGTGTAATATAGAATAAAATAAGCGATTTACATGACTAAAAAGCTGGACTGTTTTTGGTGAAAAGCATTAGCATTGGTAATTCACGTGGCGTTACTGCCAATGTGTTGGCCATATAACTGACTGACAGCGACCAGAAGGATAACAAAGATATAAAAAAAATTAATATTGTTATTGAAATTAAACTACTATATAAGGATCTTATCGCGTTGTTTATTTAGCACTGTATTACAAAATTTTGAAAATATTACACTACTACTACTATTGATTTTATTATACTAATTTATAAGCTAATAAAATTATTTAAACTACTAAATCTATTTATTTTTGGTATACACTTTCCCCGACGTTTTGGTTACTTTTCAGCAGCCATGGTCACGGGGAGATGTTTCTACAGAATATACCACGGGGAGTGCTCTGAAGAGTTATTCCACCTTATCCCGCCCTCCCCTTTCCTATCCAGAACAACGCGTGCTGGGCTCAGATGCCATCCTTACACGGTGGAGTCGACTAGAGTGCGTACCAACAAGTTTGGGTCCTCATACCTCTGCCGAACGATCAAGGCATGGAATTCTCTGCCAAGGCACGTGTTTCCTTCTTCCTTCAATCCTGGGTCCTTTAAGCGGGGCGTGAAAAAGCACCTTCTCAGGCCGTCAAAGTAGACACCTCAACATCGCCTCGGCTGCTATGAGGACGATGTGGAGGCCACTGCTCTTAGACCACACGACTGCTTACCATCAGGCGGAGTGTGGTCATTTTGACGAACAAAATAAAAAAAAAAAAAAAAAATGTCTATCGTCTCCAATGTTAAAAATGTATATCATCCCCTTACTTCATTACATTGTAGCTGTCCCTGCGGATTCACCCACGTTTATGATTAAGGCTCTGCTCCCGTGGCGCTTACCGTGAAGTTACTTAGCCTATTAAATTACTGGATAAAGCAGCTTCCTTATGGTAATCAGATTTATTTAAATCGGTTCAGTAGTTTCAGAGCTTATCGATTACAAACCAACAAATGTTGCCTCTTTATTATATTAGTAAAGATTGAGCACTGTAGGCTTACAAACATACCTCTCCTGTTCCTTGGCTATCCTTCTATATTTAAAATCCATTTCCTTAGAGTTAAGTCAGAGACTACTGATTTACACTTACGACGAAACTGTCATATCTCACTTGTTTCATTCTGCTTTTTGTTCATTTTGCTTATCAAGCCGTTGTACGATAGGTATAATAAATGTAAAAGTTTACATAGCTTAAGCCCAATGTTAAGTTTTTAGGTCTCGGTGATACAAGCCTTGAGCTTATTGTCGATACAACTGATAACCAAACTCATTGTAATTTTTTATGCAAAAGTAAATAACTTGCTCTCTTGTTAATTTAAGGTACTCTTACCCTGACCTTTCGCCAGATTGCCTCCGATGAGAGAATGGCCGGCTTCCTATCATCTTTCCGATAGTGCTTTTCTTCTTAGACATGTGTGAACAAGAAGGTATGTAAGGCTTGTGCCTTACATACCTTCTTGTTCTATCATCTATTGTCATCCATTCTTTCTATGAATGAAGAATCATTCCACACAACACACTAATCTAATATACTCTCATAGAATGATTGGATGGATAATAAAAGAGCCTTATTTTTTTTTATTAGCGACTAACTGTCACGACTGACGTTGTTGACGAGTTTGACAGTTCGTCTAAGACAGGCTTAGACGAACTGTCAAACTCGCGAAGTTATTATTAAGTTTTCAAAAAATTACTCAATTTTCTGCCCAATTTTCATAACTTTTCTTTTCGTATGAACCTTCAACAAAGTATAAGAAAACTTAAAAAAAAGAATGATTAAAATTGGTATAGTCGTTCTCAAGTTATGGCGTGACTAAGGGAAACAAAGATTTCATTTTTATATACCTGTATAGACTTACAAACAGTAATTAAGAATAATTACAATGGAATGCAAATTATCTATAACAAAATGTGCACTCACAGCGTAATCCACATAATTATATACGCATAGGTATGCATACTCGTATGTACATATGTAAGGCCCTTTATATCAAGTGCTACACTATCGTAAACAGCATAGTGAATAAAAATACATACATTCATACCTTACACACGCTGAATATTGTAAATATTACGCTTTGAAGGCCAATCATTGAAGTAATAAAACCGCTACAAAAATACTTCTAAACCCAATAGATGTTACTCCGTCGTTTCGTTTACATTTACTCAATGATTTTCTCAAAGATATTTTTATTTCGCTATTTTCGTATGACTCAAGTTGGATAGAGAATGTGGTTTCAGCTGCTTCCAACAAATGATCTTCAAGGATTTTTATTAGAAAAATAAGTCGTATTATTATAACGAAGAGTAAATGAAAGTTTTCATTGTATTTGTCGTATTGTCCGTGTTTCTTTTATTTTTTTGCTCGTCAAAATGACCACACTGCGCCTGATTGTAAGCAGTCGTGTGGTCTAAGAGCAGTGGCCTCCACATCGTTCTCATAACAGCCGAGGCGATGTTGAGGTCTCTACTTTGACGGCCTGAGAAGGTGCTTTTTCACGCCCCGCTTAAAGGACCCAGGATTGAAGGAAGAAGGAAACACGTGCCTTGGCAGAGAATTCCATGCCTTGATCGTTCGGCAGAGGTATGAGGACCCAAACTTGTTGGTACGCACTCTAGTCGACTCCACCGTGTAAGGATGGCATCTGAGCCCAGCACGCGTTGTTCTGGATAGTAAAGGGGAGGGCGGGGTAAGGTGGAATAACTCTTCAGAGCACTCCCCGTGGTATATTCTGTAGACAATATATTTGAGAAGATTATATTACAGCAATTAGAGAGCCACTTTAGTGTAAATAATTTATTTCATGCAGATCAATATGGTTTTAGAAAAGGCCGTTCTATGATAGATGCGGGTGTTACGCTTTTAAGACATATATTCAGTGCCTGGGAAAATTCGCAAGATGTCATTGGCTTATTCTGTGATATCTCTAAAGCCTTTGACTGCGTTGACCATCATACGCTGTTGCGAAAACTCGGACATTATGGCATCAGAGATACTGCACTTGACTTAGTTGGTTCCTACCTAAGCAATAGACTACAATACGTTGATATCAACGGAAGTAGATCTTCTAGATTACCAGTCACAATGGGCGTGCCACAGGGCTCAATTTTAGGACCCTTTCTGTTTTTAGTGTACGTAAATGATTTGCCGTTCTTCGTGCAGGATTTGTGTGACATTGTTTTATTTGCAGATGACACATCTCTTATTTTTAAAGTAGACAGAAGAGCAAAAATTTAAATAGTGTTAATGATTCGCTCGCGCACATCCTGAACTGGTTTACGTCGAATAATTTACTACTAAACTATAAAAAAACAAAATGTATCAAGTTTACATTGCCAAATGTAAAGAGTCCTAACATAAATATAAATTTAAATAATGAAATTATTGCTTTCGTACAATCAACAGTTTTTCTAGGTTTGACTTTAGATCATAAAGTTCAGTGGGGCGCTCATATATCGTGTCTTGCAGGGAAACTTAGCTCAGCCGCATATGCAGTTCGGAAAGAAAGACAGCTTACTGATGTAGATACCGCGAGACTAGTATACTTCAGTTACTTTCACAGTGTCATGTCCTATGGTATATTATTGTGGGGCAAGGCAGCCGATATCGAGACAATTTTTATTCTTCAAAAGCGTGCAGTACGTAGCATTTATAATTTAGGACCACGAGTTTCCCTGATAGATCGATTTAAAGAAATAGGCATACTTACTGTTGCGTCGCAATATATATTTGCTAACATTATGTTTATTAAACATAATATTCACTTATATAATAAGAATAGTGATAGCCATAACGTAAACACTAGAAATAAGCATAAGTTAGTAGGCCCATACCATCGTTTACATAAAGTTCACAATACATTTGCGGGACTCGGTATACTTTTTTTAATAAACTACCTATTAATATAATAAATTTACCATTACTTAAATTTAAAAGCGCCGTTAAAATACAACTTATTCGGAAGGGTTATTATTCAGTCAACGACTACTTAAATTACAAAATCTCATGGAACTAGTTGCTTGTTGCATACAGGATTTAAAGATCTGTATTACTTTTAAGTCAATTTAGTAATGTAGAGGTACCTCGTGATTATTTGTGATGTTAACAAGTTAATTATTAATTTAATTAATTTGATTATTATTGAAAAATATAAATGCACAACTGCATTTAGACACGGACTGCCTTTGCATTGTCACAAAGTGTAAGTGTATGCGCCATCATGTCATCTTTCAGCCTATTTTAGATTTATATTAAAACATATACCTTAGCCCAAATTATTTAATCTCTATAATATTATTAAGTTATTATTGTTTTTATCTTTAGTTTTTTTATAGTCAACACCTTGTTAATCTGAGTTGTAAATTACTGAAATTATATTTAATTGGCGATTTAAAAGAGTGGCCGTGAGTTTCTTGCAGGTTTCTTCTCATAGGCTCAACCCTTTGCCTGAACCTAGCAACTAACCTAAATGTAGCTTCAGTAACTTAGTAAACTCACTAACGCACATATTTTGACGTTCATAAGTGTTACTTTGTGACCTAAATGAATAAATGATTTTTGACTTTGACTTTGACTTTGACAAGTAAAAGTCGTAGCTCTATGTGATGAGAATCCGAGATAATAATAATATGGTTTTGATTTTCTTTTAGCAATAATTCTCAATTTTACAATTGCATCTTGATAGTTATATAAAATGCACCTATAGATATTTGCCCGAACTAGATTAAACTTGTGTTTCGAGCGAGAAAGTACTTACATACTATTTACATTAGACGATTGATATTAGAAATTACACAATTATACTGCACGGATGACGTAATGGTTTAAGTAATTGCCTCGCCATTGACACTATGCCGTGTTGTGGGTTCAAATCCTACACGGTAGAAAAATTTGTTTGTGATTCGTAAATGGTTGTTCCGAGTCTGGATATGCTTTGTATCCGTTGTTTAGGAGGAAATACAAGGGCCGTTTTCCCATACAAACGTAGTCTCCTGTTTCCTCCCTGGAAACTGCCAGTAGAATTTTTTTTTCCAAAAAATTTATTGCCTCTATTGGCATGTCCCTATGTTTTCCTATTTTTCATAAATTAATTATTAAAAGAGAGCATGAGCCTTCAAAATCTTTAAAAATTGGCCTGATTTTCCGCTGTGTTTAAACATCCAAAAAACAAATTTGACTCATTGAAATTAAAGTACTATATACGGCTTTTATCGCATTGTTTATTTAACACTGTATCTATTACATCATTTTGAAAACTGTTACACTACTTTTACTATTAAATTTTACAAATTTTAAGCTAATAAAATTATTAAAACTATTAAAACTATTTATATTTAGGTTTACACTTTCCCCGACTATTCGGTTGCTTTTCAGCAGCCATGGTCACGGGGAGACTAAGATGGTAGTTGTCTCAATGTTCCAGTGTAGTTATTTCAAAGTACCCGAACATAATATAGTCCTTGGTGTTTCTATTTACGCAGAAAGAGCTGAAAGTATCATGAAGTCTAGCTGTGGTTTTTTTCTTCTCGGGTTTGACTATTTGAAGTACTGGATCCCAAGCTAGTGGTACATTCCAACCATCTTCAGAGTCAGAGTCAGAAAAATAATAAAGATTAGGGTAGTATTAATTGTTCCTCAATTTTTTGCTTTTACTAATTGCACAGCAGAATATGCTTACCAAAAATACTAATTGTACAGCAAAATATATTTAAAGAGATCAAACTAAGTCGACGGAGCCCCGCTTCACGTGGCTCCTATTTTTGGGTGGGTTTAAGAAGGAACCTAACATAACCTTACCCTTCTGAGACGGAATGCAGTAATTTGAGGCGTATAGGTACTCATTATGACATATTTTGCTGTGCAATTAGTATTTTCCATGGTCATTATATTTAATCCCTAAAGATTATAATAAAAAGAACGTTTAACGAAAATTTAAATTGTACAACAATACTAAATTAATTGTTAATTGCGTTGATTATATTTAAGGATGCAATTTTTGTTTTGAAAAACAACTTATGCTGTAGAAATAAATGCTCTGTCGTAGGTGACTTAACTAACATTCAAATAATGGACACATAGAACATCCAGACATCCAGACTCGAAATACCAATTTGTGGATCACAAATTTTTTAGAGCAGTCCATCCACTTCGCTATCCAGCAATTATAATTCTATTTCTTGATACTGTATTGCAATTATTTATTTGTAATTTTTGTCAGACTAATGTATGTTGTGTTACCTTTGTTGAAAATTTGTGATTGGCGTGAAATATTAATCAGAATCAGAAAATATAAAAAGTAAAAAATATATAAAAATGTAAAATATTAGCTAATATTATAAAAAGTTTGTTACGCTTTCACGCCATAATTACTCGACTGATCATCATGAAATTTCGCATACATTCGGATTGTCAGTGGCACGAAAGAACATAGGGTACCATTTATCCAGGATAAAGTACTATTCCCGAGGGATAGGAAATTCACATGACCTACATTGACGCGAAAAAGCCGCGGGAAAAATCTAGTTCATTATATAAATGTATGTTTTTACTTGGTTAATCGTGTGACCTATTGAAATAAACGATTCGATTCAACTAATTATGTTTCACAAACTATAACTAGGTCAGAGAATTTCAAAGCGCTGGTAAAACTCTAACATAAAAAATATACCTGATTGCTTACACCTTAATTTCGCATCGATTCTGCAGTTGTGTTGTCGTTTAGTACGGCACTGTTAACCTTGACCTTGGGAATTATCTGTGTAAATCCTGCGAGCTGACCTCGGTTTATCGTTTTGTTTCTGACTCTGTTTACCGCAAGCGAACTAAACTTTTCTCTTAATCTATAAAGTTTTGACTCTGCTGACTATGGCTTCTAACCCACAGTTATTAACCATAGAAAGTAACCGTCAGTTTCTGAATTGAGAATTACATGTTGAGAGGGACTCAAACTCTATTTAAGTATTACTAAAACATTTGTTTTGTTTCTATATCAAGATTCTATATTTATCAACTTTATCAAGTTTCTTACAAGTTTTGCAGAAGCTACACCGTTGGCATTCTGTGCTATGACGACTTCCTCCTTAGAATATGTTTTTCCCATGATATTTGCTGGCTTCTTCTTGTATTTGTAAGATATTTATTTCTTCATAATTTTTGAATACTTGTCACTGGATTGAGGCAAAGACTGCTGGTAGGGTCGCCATGAAATATGTTGCGATATAATTAAAACACATGCTCGTTGTTGAGTCCTCGTTTATTGAATAATCCATAAAATCACATAAAACAATACAGGTAAGTTAGGTATGTGCTGTCTTAGCATATTCGATTGACGTCATAGGTAATATTATATGAAATTGGAACATATTAGTGTTGTATAATAGTTGCAAAGAATATAAAATAATAAGAACATTATTTTAAGTTTAATGCCTATACTTCAGCATACTCCCATACTCAACCATCCCAATCCAAACACAACTTGAAAGACTAAACATCAATATTTGGAAAGGCAAGTTGACTGCTGTGCCCAAAGGATAATTTTTCAAATTTGGGGCTGCTTTTAATTTGTAAATCCTGTTAAACTGTAATAAAATTTGAGTAAGTATTTCAACGTCACATTTAGTAAATACTCAGTTAATAGAGGTTTGATAAAATTCGATTGAGTACAAAATACTTGAGAACTCATGGTTAAGATATGCTACTTTTCTCAATTAACCGAGAAGCCGAGGGATGCCTCTTCGTGCATGGACATACATGTGCATCAGCTAAGCATAAGTGTTATTTTTCCAAGAAGTTCCCAGTAGCTGTGCAAAATCTACATAATATGCCGGTAGTCGGAGACGACAAAATATCCGGCCCCAGTTGAATGAAATGGAAATTGGAGTAAGAAGGAAAGGAACACTAACCAAGTGTATTATCTCGTTTGATGTCTTGTAAAATGATTGCTTCCAATACAGGTACTGCATAAGTTTTATGCGCTAAATATATAGCAATCTAATCCACGCGGTAGGGTAAAAAAACAGTTATCGTATTAAACTAGACTTTATATATATAGTTTGGTGATTATTTTAAGATCTATCTCTAAATCCGTAAGTCCTATTAGATCTGAGAATTTCTTTTTTATAATCTCTTTTTGCTAGAATATGATTCAAGTATACAGGTATACATTTTTAAATTTGTGCTGCATATTCTGTCACACGTGGCGTGCAAAATTTAAATAATTACAATAATACAATTTTAAAAAAATTCAATTGAAATTGGCTCCTCTTACAAATTAGCGAGTGTGCATAATATGCATAGGTTGTTTGTCTTTTTGTTACAAGTTAACTATATAGGTAACTTGTCTAGTTGAAATTAAACTACTTTATACAGATTTTACCGCGTTGTTTATTTAACATTGTATTGCATAATTTTGAAAACTGTTACACTACTACTGCTATTAAACTTTACTCATTTTTAAGCTAATTAAATCATTATAACTATTTATATTTAAGTTTACACTTTTCTCGACGTTTCAGTTGCTTTTCAGCACCCATGGTCACGGGGAGACTAAGATGGTAGTTGCCTCAATGTTCCAGCGTAGTTATTTCAAAGTATCCGAACATAATTTAATTATTGGTGTTCCTATTTACGCAGAATGAGCGCAAAGTATCATGAAGTCTAGCTGTGGTTTGCTTCTCCTTGGGTTTGACTATTTGAATTACTGGATCCCAAGCTGGTCAATCAATGAATAACATTCGCGTAAACAGAAGACATTATGAAATATGTCGAGTATTAAATACGTACATTTGGGTGCACTGAGGTCTTCCTACTATTACGAGTAGGAGTACTATTAGCATTGTCGATTAAGGATTTTTGGGTAATGATTTCCACTACACTACATAATTTGTCTATTCTGTATTTAATTAGGATATAAAAAAAGTACAATCCATTATGCATAGTGTTATTACGTCTGCATATGATTGTGACATACATTCTGCATAGCAATTTGCCGCCATAAGCATTTTATTAAAAACTTCTGGACTTCACACTGCATCGAGCTTCTGAAAAGTGAACCAATCGCCGCGATTGGTATTTAGAATGTGAGTAAAAATGAGCTCGCGTCACTACTTGCGCTCCTCAATCAATCCATCCGCATCCACAAATTCTGCCATCGATTTAGTTGCTTTGTTTGAAATTTAAACAAAGCAACTAAATCGATGGCAGAATTTTCATATCTGATTTGGTTAACTTTAAATCCGTATCACTCGTATTCTATCTAACGCGAAAACAAATATTTTCATAATTTCATTTGTTTACTCTTACATTGAATGGCATGCAGCAATATCATTTGCTATCACTGTATTCATAGGTTTGAATCGCGCATAATTTAAGTAAACATAATTATTAAATACTACCTTTTGCCCGCGATTTAGCTGGCATAAAAGTAGGTTAGGTTATATTAGTACCAGTGCTATTTTAAATAAAGGCGAGCCTATGTTATTTGGTGACAATATAGCTTTATAACGGTCAAAGAATTTTTAAAATCAGTTAAGTCGTTTTTGAGTTAAATCCTTACAAACAAACAAACAATCGAATCTTTCTTCTTTATATTATTAGATTTTGACAGCGAATGACAATTTTATCAATAAATTTATAGTCCTCGGGAACATGACCTTTTGTCTGGATGAAAGGTACGCTCTGTCTTCTTCTGTACCCCTAACAACGTGTATGCGAAATTTCAATATGATCGATCGAGAAGTATGACCGTGAAAACGTAACAAACGAACTGTCATTCACATTTATAATATTAGTAAGGACGTTTGGCAATAAGGCCCTTTGTTTGTTCTACAAGTTCAGATGCCAAAATACCTACTGATATTGTCTTAACCAAAATACATACACAAACATCATAATTATTAAACTGGAGATTGAAGTTGACAACATACCAGTTACCGTGCACTCTTACGCCCTGGATCAACAAATTTGAATCCAAAGAGTTTATACACAAAATAATATATTCATAGAACATAATTTTAAGACCGTTTAATATTGCGGCTTAACCCGTAAGGTTAAATCATTCCCTTGAGTAAGATAATACGTGTCGTACGTAATCTTAAATGAATTAACTAAATTACTAAAGTTATAAACTTAAGTCTTAGTAGCCCCCGTGGCACAGCGATAGTAAGTTTGTCTTCCTTGCATGAAGTCTCGGATTCGGTTTTCGGGTCGCGTAAAGTGTTGGCTGGATTTTTACTTAAGGAATTTTCAGGATAGAGACTACAACTGTGGCGTGTCATTACGTGGGAGCCAAAACCATGGCTACCTCTTCCTACTCCTTCGAAGATATAAGCATGAATCTTTATAATATGTGCGTAAATATTGTAGTATACTGCCTACTTTAAAATGTTGTAGAGGCAGATCTCGGCAAACGTTTCTTGATCAAATCAGAGAGGTTCTGGACAAAGGCCAGGTTAAGAGCACCTTAAACTGGCGAGCGTATATGAGGAATGTGCTGAAAGTGAATGAAGCCAAAGAAGTGTGTCAGGATCGTAGCAAATGGAAATCCATAGTCTCTGCCTACCCCTCTGGGAAACAGGCGCGAATCGATGTATGTATGTATGTTAAAATTATGTGAGACTTAAACTTTTAATATAATCTTTATACTTTCATAATGGCACGAAATATGTTTTGGTATCATACTAAGAAATGCACGTTAAATTAACGCAGAACACAGTGTATAACGTGATGCCTAAAAATAGAACTGCCCTAATGTTAGTGTAACAGACCTCTGCCCACAAACTCAGGTAGGTACAGTCACAATTTTAGGTACCTACATACGTATAAAAAAACTCAAACACACTCAAAAATTATAGAAAATCACAAAACTAATTTTCTAAAAACTGCTTCACATATTTGCGTCAAAACTATCGAATACGCTATCATAGCAATTTGTATCGATACACCTCATAAAATATACCGATATAAGTTACCACATATTTATGGCGGTTTCAACCCTTCAACGGTTTTATGGCTGGGGAACCCCTACGTACACACAAGGGTAGGTATGTATAGGCAACGTGTAAAATTTTACGATCCCTTGTTTTCAAATCTATGGGGATGTTTGTTATCCGATCAGCGGGGTATTATAGTGATATGGAATGAAATTTTTGGTTTATTTCAATACTGGTTGTAATAGACAGAATAAGAAATAGTGTGATTAGAGAGAGATGCGGCATAAAAGTGGATATAGTGACGAGAATAGAAAAGGGTATGTTAAGCGGTTTGGGCATGTAGAAAGAATGGACGAGAAAAGACTGACTAAGAAAGTTTATAAGGCTAGTGTGAATGGAACAGTCGTAAGAGGAAGACCTAGGCGAACGTTTCTTGATCAGATGGGAGACGTTCTGGGTAAAGGCCAGGTCAAGAGCACCTTAAACCGGCGAGCGTGTATGAGGAATGTTATGAAAGTGAATTAAGCCAGAGAAGTGTGTCAGGATCGTAGCAAATGGAAATCCGTATTCTCTACCCCACTGGAAAACAGGCGTGAATCTATGTATGTATGTATGGTTGTAATAATGGAAATACGTGTTTTTGTTTTTTATATATATGCGTGATACCGATCTATTGAACACCCATCCTCATAGCTCAGAATTATTAGATGGCATATGTATCAATAGTTATGCACCTAACGCGGCTTGTGGCTTGATCTCTACCACTTTAGATTTAAACTCTCGAATGGCCTTCGACGTTCGACCTAAGGACCGTGTATTTTCCAAAATATTAGAATAGTGCCCATGATTATAGAATCTAATATCAGCTCTGTATTTAATATGCTGTCTCACTGCTGAACATGGGCCTTTTCCTAGTATGACAAGGCAATTCTACCCCATAACCCTAGTATAGTTTGGCAGACTTCACACATCTTCGAAACCATTATGGCACTTAGACATGAGTATTTACTTTGTTTTGCTTTACCGTAATAGCGAGCGGTAACTATTTATTTAATACGCGTATTACTACGACAAGTCAGAGGTGCTTACCTTGAGATCGAACTCGAGACCTCTGCGTGGCAGTCCGATTAGGTTATCACTATCCCTGCAGTGACTGGAATGCTAGTGCATATGACAGAACAATTAGCTTAGTAAATGCCAACGTTGTATCAGTACCTGTGTGCAAAATGTGTGCAAAACCGTTTTTAACCCCCGACGCAAAAACGACGGGTGTTATAAGTTTGACGTGTCTGTGTGTGTGTGTGTTTGTGTGTGTTTGTGTGTGTGTGTGTTTGTGTGTGTCTCTGTCTGTGGCATCGTAGCTCCCGAACGGATGAACCAATTTTAATTTTGATTTTTTATTTGAAAGGTGAATTAGTCGGGAGTGTTCTTAGTTATGTTTGATGAAAATCGGTCCAAGATGGGCGCCGCCACAAAATGGCGGATTACATATTTTTCACAACTCCCTCAATATGCGTATCAAATGAAAGAGCTTGACTAGTAGAATACTATACACTATAATAAATTTCAAATCCAAGATGGCCGCCACCATAAAATTGGCGAAATACATTTTTTTTCACAAATTCCTCAATATGTGTAGGTGGTTTTTAATTTTTTAATTTTTAATCGTGCTTTGATACGTTTGTTTGTCTCTCATAGGTCGGTCTCAGTGGCAAAGTGACAGTGAATGTAACTAATATGCATAGTGTCTCTCGGGTTCGGTACGGAACCTGTAAATGTGTCGGATAGACACCTCGCTAGAATAAGCTTGCCTCGCTTATTACCTAAATCCATTGCTGGTGAAAAGTGGGTGTAACACACCTCTGACTCCTTCTGGGATAAATGCGTGAGATGTATACATGTACATATTTAATATGTTTTAAGCAAATCTCACATAGCGCTAGCTTAGTTGAAGATCGTTGGACTGCTACGCAGAAGTCTTGAGCTCGATCCCAAAGCGCGCATCTCTGACTTTTCGAAGTTATGTGCATATTAAATAGTTAATTATCTCTTGCTTTAACGGTGAAGGAAAACATGGTTAGAGAGTCTGCATGTTTCAGAGTTCTCCATAATATTCTCAAAGATATGTGAAGTCTGCCAACCCGCACTGGGCCAGCGTGGTTACTGAGAATGACTATGGCCTAACCCTTATTACACTGAGAAGAAGCCCGTGCCCAACGATGGGCCAGTTTAATACTGGGCTGTGATATTATTATTATAAACAAATCGAAATCTAAAGGCAACCTTCTTTATTGCCTAAGCACGATATTTAAAGTAACAATTTATTAGGTACTAAAAATATTTACTTATTTTTCGCTTACTCCAGCCTCCATCTTAGAGATTTTTATGATGATTAGATGCTTTGTTTATTTTATCTTAATATTCATCATATAACATACGATCGAACTTTATAGTTTCTTATAATATGAAGCGTAAGTAATGACAGCCATTTTATTCTTGATCATAAAAAAGACATTAAAGGAAAATATAAATTCTCATTTTTCACAGATATATTGCAGGAATATAGACGTAATCTCTGGGTCGTGGAAAAAGATTCGAACTTTGAAATTTTTTGGCCAAAACAAAAGAAAGAAAAGTTAAAGTAGAATTGAAATATTTTATTAATACAGACTAGAACAATTATAATATTATCTTGGAATTCCACAATTTCTTAACACATCCCTATATTGCGGGCAAATTTTATAGAACCGGCATCACTTATAACAATTTTCACTCGATGACTAATTCATGTGTTGCGGGAGACTTTACAAACATTATAACAACAGACACAAAGAACGCCCAGAGCCAGAACAAATATTTGTGGAACACACATTTTTTTGTCTGATCTAACCGACCACACTAGGCGCAGCGGCAGTGGCTATCAGTAAGATTTGCCCTATTACCAAATTTATAAACACAATAGCAGGAAAAAAATCCCAAAAAACCTAAGCAAAAAATATCTATGTATTACATAATACTGTCTTATGTTTACGAGAATGTTATACATTGAAATTAAACACTTTATACGAATTTTATCGTGTTGTTTATTTTACTTTAAACACTGTTATTACATAAAAATAAAATAATAAAAAATAATAATCGTAAAATTCAATAATAGTAGTGTTAGAGTTTTCAAAATTATGTAATAACAGTGTTTAAAGTAAAATAAACAACGCGATAAAATCCGTATAAAGTGTTTAATTTCTATGTATTACATTTTGACAATAAATTTGTTTTATTGTAATAGTTCTCCAAACTCTCGCCGTTCCACCTCCCTGCCCTCCCTCAAAACAAATAGCGTTATATTAAACACAATATATTATTGTACGGTGAATTAATAGCACATACAAATCACGCGTCGAGCACCTCAATAATTCAGGAATTCGTTATCGGCAATACATGCTCGCCATTTTTTACTCTGTTTTTTAGCTGCAAACATTCATCAAAAGTCTAAATACAATGCGGGCTACAATGTTTTTATGCATATAAATACTGGATTTTTAGTTTCTGCTTGTATGAACTTTGTTAATACTTTGTTTTTGCAGTGTTGAAATATAAAAGCATAGGATCACTCTCTGTTATATTTTTAACATATATCTTAGGTAAACATGTTCTACATAATACATATGTAAATATAAATTTTTAATACTGTAATAGGCTTGCGTTTGACCGCGATCTCACCTGGTCTTAAGTGAAGATGCAGTCGACGATGGAACACGCTTGCCTAAAAGATACATATTTACTCGTGACTTGATAACACCCAGATTGTACTCATCGAAAACACAGACTTAGGTAGTGAGTTCCACTCCTTTGCAGTACGCATTATAAAAGTGGAAGCAAAGCGCTTCGTGCGTAAATGTGGTATATCCACTATGTACCTGTACTGCTGGTGTTTTTGTCTGGTCGTCCGATTGTAAAAAAGGGAAGAAGGAATTATGCAGTTCCTCTGCACACTCTGTAAATGAATCCGATAAAAACCGAAAGACTGGCAACCTTACGATACATTTCATGCACTGTCAAGGGTCGTCAAACATTGAATTTTGTGTACTTAGACACTGCGCATCACGTATGATATTGTTTTTTTATTGTTATAAAGACGACTCCCGCGTTTGTTATAATTCCTGTGTCACAAGAGACTTTACAAACATTTAAATAAAGGACATGCAGAACACTCTCAGAATCATTTGCGGATCACACAAATATTTGGCGCTGTGGCAATGGTAAGGCAATCACGTTAAGACTGAACCGAGCAAAATGTACCAAAACAGGCGGTCACAATTAAGTTGATAAATTAAACACTTTTTGTTTAATACAAATATAAAATATACATTTACCATAACAATGAATGTGTTTACAATTACTTTGTGTAAAAAACTTAAAATAATTATTATTTTTGCCTACAAAATTACGTAAATTTGCACGAAAAATGCAAAAACGTAAGCTCGTGTTACGTGATTTTTAGATTATAACAGTAGAAATTATCCTATTTTACAGCTTAAACGAAACATAAATAGTTATATTACAATTTGTCCGTCTCAAATATTTAAGTTATTGGTTGACAATAAAGATACATATTTACCAAAAAAGCACTTCAAATCCTCCATACAATTTTACTATTGTGGCCGCGCGCCGATTTGAATATCGAGCTCTGTCATTCAGTCCAGTCTTACGCTCGGCGCAGTCTTAACGACTACTGTGCAGTCGTTCATGAAATTATTTTGCTTGGAATTAAACGTTGTAAGCGACAAATCGCTTTTCCGACAGTCACGTAATGAATAACGTTTTTTAAAATGTTTTATATTTTAAAAAAAGAATAGTTTCAATATATAATATGTTCTCCAGATCGAATTTCGGCCACGGCGGCCAGACTTATGGGAGACTGGCCATCTACGCAGGAGATCTAGTGCACAAGTATATGCGCAAACACAAGTGCACTCTCTGTTCCCTAACTCTCATGATCCAATGGGACCGTAATCCGACATGACCGGGGAGAGATCAGGCGCAGGACCAACGGCTTTATGTGCTTTCCGAGGCACCGGGGTATCTAACACCGCCAACTTCCTAACTCCGGGCTGTTATTGAAATTTCTTAACACTTGGCCCGACCCGGGATTTGAACCCGAGACCTCATGCACAGCAGTCGCTTTTACTACCGCTGCACCACAGAGGCAGTTCAATGTATATCGTGAAAGTTGTAAATTTATAAATTATTTTTGGAAGTCTTTTAATTGACCCGAACAGCAATTGTTTGTAGATAGTAGCAAAATTAATACTTTAATTGCTTGAATGATTATGATGATTCACCAATAACGCATAGGTAAGAAACCTCAGAATTGTAATTTGTCTTAAGCCAAGGGCCCAACCCTACAGATTAATGATAAATGATGTCCAAAATCTGCCCAGTAATGGTGTGCAATATACCGATAGAGTCAGGATAGTGCTTAATCACGTACTTGACGCCAGAACGGTCCGAGTTTCGTACACAATTACTATAATAATATATATAATAACGGAGACTAGTCATATGCAGGTGATATTATAATTCAGCAAGGTATACTCTATTTCCTCAATTTTAAAATGACATGGGCATTAGCTGTTTTACTTTTTGAGGTAAAGGTAGTTCCCTATTCAGATGATCCCAGGTTTGCGGAGCGATCTCGCTGTGTTCAACCCGCATGTTGGATAAGAAGGAGACAGTGTTTTGATCACAGAGTCCGGCAGGTAAGATTATAAGGAAAATGGATTATTATATTTACATGCATTGCAGAAATAATTTTAGAATTTTGGTTTCTTTAAAGTTATAGAAGATTAAAAAAGAGTTTGCGTGAATGTTTGTGAGCAATCTATCGTGAAAAGACAGGTTCGGCTCCTGACTCAATAGGCTTGTCTCCTATAATGCGAGACGTTCGCCATTTTAGTAGGGATATAAACACACGAGTTTTAACACGGTTGGAAATAAGGAGGCAATATATTATAAACAAGTAGGTATAAAATGGTGAAGTATTGTGTATATCGTTTGTTGTATTTCGACAACGTTTTTGATTGAATGCGCCATAATTTATTACTGCCAGACAGAGCTTGTGAAATTGTTGTTTTCCCTGAGGGAATTTACTTTATAGCGCCGCATAGCGGCCGTAGCGTTGAATCAATTTAAACACAACCAACAGTACGCAGGTCGATCAAACGAAGTGAAACATTATATTTTTAGGGGACGTGACCATACAAAAAAATATTTTAATCGTATACATTTATGATAATTATAATCCAGAATAAATCTCTAATGTACTTTGTGACCTTAAAGTCCGTGGTTAGGTCACATCATACACGTAGATCTAAACGGTGCCTACAAATAACTTCAAAGGTCGACCGTTTCGTTGAATAAATTTTGGTCATGCGACCATACGCTAAAAAACTATTCAAACGTATTTCTTAATATCTAGAACAAAACTCTGATATACATCGGTACCGTAAAAATCTCATAAAATAGTCATACCACACACGTATAATCTAAATGATTTATATCAAGTGACCATAGTACTTAATGGGTCGACTCTATGAATAAATTCAAATACCTTCTGGAGAAAATACACAAATCATAGTAGATCGGTCAATAAAAGTAAAACGTTATAATTTTTCACGCATGTAAAGTCAAAACGGTTTATGTCAATAAGTAACCATCATATTTCACTGGTCAGAAAAACGCATTGACTTCTTATAATAATGTTACCTGTAATAGTTGAGGATCTGCGCAAAGACCCCAGGATGCCTGTCAAAGAAGTATTCGTTGAGAACGGGGTCGTAGTTGGCAAGCGCCTCAGTCAGTCTGGAGAGCCTGGTCGCTGGGATCTTCTTCAGCGTCGCCTTATAAGTCTCGTATCTGAAGAAGAAAGACTTGCTTTAGTAATTATGGAAGGAGTGAATCACATGTAGGAATGCAAGGTACCGCGATCATGGTAAGTATCAAAATCGTTAATGACTCAATTTAGGCCATAAGGTAATAGTTATGAACGTCAAAGCTTACTGGTTGACGAGTTTACTTTATGCTTATGTATTTTTGGTATAAATATATACTTAGAATTTATTCAGCAACCAGGCGTTGAGTTTGAAAATTCTGAAATAACGTAGTTATAAAGTAGTAAAGATAAGCAGTAATTTTAAAGTTTTACGGAGAAGGCCTATTTCTTCAAGACTTTGTGCTACTACGAAAAATTTAAAATAATAATAATATTCTATTACATACACACAACACCATCTAGCCCAAACTAAGCTGAGCTTGTACTATGGGTACTAAACAATGGATAAACATACATATATACTTTTTTTTGTAAATACGTACATATTATACATAGAAACACCCAGACCAAGAAAAACATCCATGTTCATGCACACAAATGTTTAACTAGTGCGGGACTCGAACCCGCGACCTCGAGTCGGTTACACTAACCACTACGCCATCGAAACACAACAACACTTTTTCGACCCGCTATTCAAATCCCGGACCTCACGGTCGCATTCAAACTAACGCCATGAGACTATCAAGGCGAAAATAAAGATATACTTATTTTTAAACAAAGATAATCGAATAGTTACATCCCTTTGTCATCTCCTCTGTATAACATGTTTCAAACTCAACGACTTAGATCATTACAGACTCAAACGGAGTCTTTCAAATGTTTCGTGCTTTGAATCCTTTGAACGACGGATTACTTTCTGACTTTGATCTAGACAGATTTCCAACATTATATTGTATCTAAAAGCTTCCATATAATAGGAAAAGTTGTATGGGATTTGCGATGCTCTTTATGATATGAAGGCTTATTATATGAATACCTAAATAATAGTCTGAGCCAGGTTAGCTGGTATAATGAATATGGTTCTAAATTGTTCTAAAATTTTGATGTAAATTAACACGAAACTTGCCTAACTTTCATGTTAATTTACATCAAAATTCCAACACACATTTGTCTTTTTTTTTAAATACTACTCCCGCGCTGGACATAGTTCCTGTGTCGCGACGGACTTAACAAACATTAAAAAAATGGACACAAAACAATTTAGTTTATTTCCAGTATGGGTTTCGAACACATTAATTATTGGACCTTTTATTTAATTATATGTCAGTTAACTAATATTTCCGTATAGTTTATAATCTGCAGAATGATGCTTTTTAAAATCTTAGGTATAAAATTTGCTTCACTTTTATGTCTAAACAATAACTAACAGCTAGGTAATGTACTTTGTTATCCAATCTCAAGATATTTTGTGTGTAAATCAATTATTACTTTAGTTATAAACAAAATAAGATTTGACACTTACGCGATTTAGATGCATGCTAGAATACGGCTAAAGAGTGCAAGCGATATTGAAGTTTATTACGCCGTTATAAGGTTAAATATCTTGTGTGTGTTTTGCAAGGTGCATAGTATTATTTTAAAGTGCCAGGGCTTAATAGACGGAAGACATTATTCAGTTTTTCAGTTTGTTTAGCACGGAGTCACGCTTCCTATTACGTGCTAAGATCATAGCTGGCGAATGTGAATATAATAAACCTCGTACCAACCTCGAACCCAGACCCACGCGTGTATGATAAGCCAATTGTTTGCTATTAAAATGAAATGTGTTTCTTACTTTATAAAAAAATACGCCTGTGGCTACTCCGCACAGACGATGAAGTTCCGCCTACATCTAACAGATGGCGCAATATACAATTAGCGCTCAAATGACGTCATACTATTCTGCATCGCACAGGTGGAGCTTACACAGCGACTAAGTACAATACATATTATACATGACATCAGCCGTCGGGCCGCGTCCCGTCAGGCATGATCAACCAGCTTGGTTGTCCCTTTGTGTTGGAGGGACATCACACCCTGTTCCTCCACACGCCTATCACAGGCTGGATATATGATTATATTGTATACTTTTAATTATTTTGTACCATGTTGCACGTCATACTCAAACAATAAAATGTTATCTTATCTTATACTAGTTTTTTGCCTACTTCTTTTGGAACTGTATTTTTTCTGGATGAAAGGTATTCTGTCCTTCTTTGTACCCCTGTAAACGTGTAAGCAAAATTTCGTGAAAATGAAAATGAAGAATCTTTATTTGCCTCAAAACAGTTACATTTATTATAAATGAGACATCCCCAGTAAGTAATTGATAATACTTGTATTGGGGCTATGGCGCTCTTTCCCTTAATTATTAACAATATTGAGACTAATGTTTACAAAGTTTCATGATGATCTGTCGAGTAGTTAAGGTGTAAATGCGTAACGAACATACAAACTCACATTCGCATTTATAATATACTAGATTTTGCCCGCAGCTTCTTTCGCATAAATGTAGGATAGGTTACCTTAGGAACAGTACTTTTCCTGGATAATATAATAATAATAATAATAATAATACGCCGTTTTTCATCCATAGTTAGCAATATACCGATCCACCAAATACCCATACCCATAGCCCATATATTAGAATCCATACGTAGCAATAGTCCTACGCCTGCTGCGGCTAGTGCCGCTGTAGGTGTTCCATCACACCTTTAATTAAAACTCTTGAAGGGCCTCTTCACGTTGGACCCATGTCTCCGTGTAAGCCTCCCAAAGGGCCAGGTATTTTCTAATATAATATGTTAGAAAGTACCTGTGATAAGAGAAACATAATAATAAACTTTATTTCTCTCATCACAAAGGTTCACGTACAAGTGCATCTTACAGTAGATAAATAATAAATAGGTATAGATTCTTTGTGAGAGACTGGAGTCCGTATTAGGGAGACACCTGTGTGACGGATCACCAGGCCCCCACCAGGGACTGGTAGGTGTATTCGCCTATTAAATAACATATTGGGTATAGACTTGTACAAGACATTTACGAGACTATTGAATGAATTTATTAGAACAACATAAAGCAAAACTAGATCAAATATGAAGAAACTTAAAAACTAAAAATTAACAAAAACAAAAATAAAAAAATTAAATAAAGCAATATAACATGTATGTGCGATTTTAAGAGGAATGTGTGTTTGTGTATGTGTGTGTGTGTTTATGTGTGTGCGTGTGCGTGTGCGTGTGCATGTGCGTGGGCGTGTGCGTAGCATAGTTCTGGAAAGTCATTATATAGAGACGTTCAGTAATTGTTCGGTAGTATTATAATCAAATTCTTGAAGCCAATTAAAGAAATTTATTTTAAATTTACTTTTAGGCCTAGAATATATGGACAGAAGTTTATTAGCTTTATTATATAGTGAGCCTCCAAGGTAACTAAATTGACGTTGAGAGAAGGTTGTGCGGACTCTAGCTTTAGTACAAACTGCGTGTTTTCGTCTTTTATCATTGACATTTAAAGGATTATAGTGAAGGAGTGAATGTTGTCGTAAAATAATATTGTATATAAATAACTGGCGCACAGTTAGCACCCCAGGTTTTTTGTAAAGCTCTGTGGTAGGATGCAGGTACGGTAAGAAATTACCTACTTTTAGAACCGCTCTTTGGACCCGTTTTAGCTTCATGAAGTTTTCGTTGTAATATGTACCCTATGTCCTAATCTGCACCATGATAACGTGTATGCGAAATGATGAAAAATGAGAATTAGTTATAAAAAAAAGTTTATTGAAATAACCTGGCCTTAGTAGCCTGATTGAATAAGCACATATTATTGTGGCAAGAACTACTGCATCTAACTAGAGCCATAACATAGAGGTCCGTCTTTATATATTGTCTTTCTTGTTGTTGTTATTTCTATTTACTAGAGAATATAATAATAATGTCCTCCTGACCGAATTTCGGTCACGGCGGCCAATCTTAACGGAGACTGGCCATCGGCGCAGGAGATATTATAGTGCGCAATCACAAGTACACTCTCTGTTCCCTAACTCTCATGATCCGATAGGACGAATAAACCGACACGACCGGAGAGAGATCAGGCGCAGGACCAACGGCTTTACGTGCTTTCCGAGGCACGGGGGTGCCTACACCGCCAACTTCCTAACTCCGGGCTCATATTGAGATTTCTTAACAGAAAAACCCAATAACTTTTTGCTGGCCCGACCCGGGATTCGAACCCGAGACCTCATGCACAGCTGTCGCATTCACTACCTCTGCGCCACGGAGGCAGAGAATATAATTAGATAGCAGCTATAGTCTAGCAACAGAAAAAGACACCGTAGTACTGCCACGCGTACTGCTACCTCTAACTTTTCGATGTAATGTGCGTATTAAATTGTTAATTATTGCAACTTTACAGGAAAACATCGTAAGAAAATCTGCATGTCTGAAAGGTACTAATGTTCTCGAAGAGATCTGAAGTGTGCCTACCCGCATTGGGTGTGCGTTACCGCAGCAAAATGTGCTTTAGAGAGGTGAGAGTATAACAAATAATTAGTTCATCGTGAAGAGTAATTTGTTCACGAATAGCAAAATTTGTTCAAGTTGTAATTTTAAAGTTATTCGAATAAACAGATTTTGCTACGGTAATGTTTGAAACATTATCATAGCAAATTTTTTTCATAAAATCATTTCTGCTCGGCAATAAATGCATGAATAGATAGCTTTTGTTGCGTATTAAATGTTTGTGAACAGCAAAATTTGTGTGTGTTGTGGTTCTAAAGTTATTTCAGATTTTGTTCAAATTTAATAATAAAAGTTACTTTTATTTCTCGCCACAATACATACATTTTACATACGATATAATGAAAAAAAATATAACGATAAACTAATTATGTGTTATAATCTCACCTCTCTAAAGCACAACATTTTGCTGCAGTAACGCACACACGCATTGGACCAGCGTGGTGGACTACGGGCTAACCCTTCCCACACTGAGAAGAACCCCATCCCAGAAGTCAGACAGCTCATATACAGCGATGATATTACATATAGTCTAAGAGTGGTAACTGAATGATTTTTAAATTAATTGTTTGCTTACCAACTACGAAAAATGGACTGAAACAATTTTCTACTCTACCAATTCAATACTCAACAAAAAATAGCACAAACAAGCACCATTCTCGACCAGACGTGCCTTTTTGGACACTTACCAATACAGCTTTAGCTTTTCTTATACTATATATTCAAGTCACGTATGTATATAATGCTTCACGAACTTTAGAGCTCGGTACTATTTTTCTGAACGCTGAATGCAGTCTGCACAATACAATTAGAGTAGAAGTCTTTGGATGAAACGATCATGGCAATAAGATAATGGCCAGTTCATTGACACGCTGTCTCGTTGTCACACATGAAATGACCTATTAATATTAACTAGCGGCCGCCTAGTGGTCAAAATTTGACCATAATTGATTTAAATTTTAAGTTTGATCGTTATTGTTATACCGCGAAATTGCAATAGTTACTTAAGGTACCTATGTAACCATAGTTACGATGAATTATACGGCATTAGCCGAACCATGCCGAAATACTACGAACGCGATTCGACTACGTGTATCAAATGCATGGTAGTGTGCGTGCGGTGTTTTTTTATTAATTTAATGTATTTCTAATTTATATTTTATAAAAATATTAGGATTCGCCACTCCTCCTCCATATAAACTTCAACTGTGCGAAATTTAATACGCCTCCGTCCGCACAATTTTCTTAAAATACAAAGTTTTTGCTTCACGTATTAATATATAGATAATCTCCTAATAATATGTATAATATCAACGCTGTGTGTAAACGATTCCACTGCTGGACATAATCCTCTTCTCTGTGTGAAAAAGGTTAGGCTCTAGTTCACCACGCCGCGCCGCACGCCGGCCCAGTGCAGGCTGACAAACGTCAGACATCTTTGAAAGCATTAAATAAAATCATACATAGTAAGTTTCTTCACAATGTTTTTGTTTTTATAGATTACAAGCTATTAAGGGTACAAAATACTTGTATTCTAGCAAAACTGAATTGCTTTTATTAAGAGTGCGTTGGTAGGGCATGTGTGTGATTTGAACCCGCGATCTCTCGAGCGCAAGTTCAATGCTTTATACATTAACTATTTCGTACGTACATAAATTCGAAAAGAAGCCTTGGGATCGTACTCGAGACCTTTGTGCGGTAGTCCAAGAATCTTCCACTAAGCCTCAACCTATCAATATAACGTGGCATTAAATTCCAATGACTTAATTAAGATATGGAATTGGTGAGTTATTATACGTTGAGTTCCTACCTTTTTACTTAAGGCACGTCCTATGTTTAAGATCGCAAACACATCCAGCAAAAGCGGCGCAAATGCGGTAAAACTATTGAAGTTACAAAGACTGATTGGTGTGCTTCTGTACAAACATCTCATGCAAAGTTCATAGGATGCGCGCGCTCTACACGCAAGCAGATCGGTCGCAATTTCAGTTTGCTCCTTTCATAGCTCTCAGTGGAGAAGTTTTATTTCGTAATGTCGGGGTTAACACGATTGTCTTCAAGCATAAACAATTATCATCGGTTCATTCAATAGCAATAAACTTGCCAGTCACTGATAAATTAGCAGATGATGAATGAATTAGTCCTAAGATGCAGGTAGTGGTGGATGGAAGCTGGTGCACGCGATTTATGGAGGCAGCACCAGTGCAGTTTTTGCGCAGCAAATAACTTGCATACGTGCGGTGTTGGAGCGGCGTGCTAACACATAAAGTTAGCGAGCCATAAACAGGCGCATTCGCCAAATATGTACGCACACTGAAGTACAAAGGCAGGAAATGATTTTCACTGCGGAATATCTAAAATTGAAATGATATAGCTGAAAACACGTCGGGGTCACCAATATAGGGGTCATCATAATGTGTTCTTGTGGTCGGCCAAATACAATAACTTCATGATAGATATGGATATATATTCACTGGTACCAATTATAATATAAATACACTAGCTGTCCCGACAGACGGTTTAAATCTAAACCATCCTCGAATCCACTTGAACACCCACAAAAAAAACATTCAAATCGGTCCAGCCGTTTAGGAGGAGTTCACGTACAGAAGAATTATATATATAAAGATATTGGACTACGACCTATGTCAGTGGTTGCGAGAAGACGACTGCCGCGCGGCGCTACTGTATACTTACGCCTGACTATACAAAACTCAAACGTCAGCAGTGTCGCTAAAATATTAATAATAATATGATGTGTTGTAAAAATCTTATGGATTTTCCAAATATTGATTTAATATATATGAAGGAAGAAGAGAAGTCTGTAATACGATTTTAGTATCTGTAATATATAATAATAATAATGTCCTCCAGACCGAATTTTGGTCACGGCGGCCAGTCTTAACGGAGACTGGCCATCTGCGCAGGAGATATTATAGTGCACAAGTGTGTGCGCAAACACAAATGCACTCTCTGTTCCCTAACTCTCATGATACGATGGGACGGTAATCCGACACGACCGTAGAGCAATCACGCGCAGGACCAACGGCTTTACGTGCTTTCCAAGGCACGAGGGTGTCTAACACCGCCAACTTCCTAACTCCGGGCTGCTATTGAGATTTCTTAACAGAAAAACCCAATAACTTTATGTTGGCCCGACCCGGGATTCGAACCCGAGACTAGGCGCAGCTGTAGCGAATGCGACTGCTGTGCATGAGGCACAGCAGTCGCATTCACTACAGCTGCGCCACGGAGGCAGTTGGAGGCTGTAACATATAGATTTGTACTAACTAAAATCTTTTTAAATAACAGCAGCGGAAGTGTATGCGTGTGCTACACATGAGATATCGGCTTTGATTCCTGAGTCAAACAAAGTATTATCTGACTATATAGTCACGAAATTCGCAGCAGCAGAACGGCTTCTAGAACTATGCTCGATAAACTTAACGGCAATAGATTCGCCCTCTATTACGTGAGAGCTAACAAAATAGCCGACAAAATGTGTGTGTAATACTGCTTCACCTATCTCTTGCAGAATAGAGGTATAATATAATAATATATTCTATCACATACACACAACACCATCTAGCCCAAACTAAGCAGAGCTTGTACTATGGGTACTAGACAATGGATAAACATACGTATATATACTTTTTTTTAATAAATACATACATATTATACATAGAAACACCCAGACTAAGACAAACATCCATGTTCATGCACACAAATGTTTGACTTGTGCGGGAATCGAACTTGCGACCTAGGCGTGGCAGTCAGTTACACTAACCACTACGCCATCGAGCCCGACAAGTATATAGTTATAAGTTTATATTTGTATGTATTTGGGTACTGTGTAGTCTATAGAACTAACTAAATCGCAATCAAGAATCGTTTCAATCACTAAAACTCTTAAATAATATACCACGATCGAAGCTAAAAAGTTAACATCTGCAGTACCAAATCGCCGATTTTCGAAACTAAAGTAGCCCCCGCTTTAGTCTCAAGACAAAATCTAAACACATTGTATATTCTCTAGACGTACAACTAAACTTGGCGTATATTTTACCGTGTACTATGCTTTGTGATTCTGTTTCCTGAATATGCTAATTAGGGAGCGTGTCAGCGAATGGTAACACCTGACGTGTTTCGTTTAAGGAATTTGAATTTCTTAAGACAATGGAAGACATTGGGAAGACATGCCAAGTTTTGTTTGTTGTTGTACAGATGCACTCACTGATCGGTAAACGATTAGCAAGGTTAAGCAACGTTGGGTGCGGTCATTCTATAGATGGGTGACCGCTTAGTGGTATTTCATCTGAGCGTCTCTGTGCTTCGGAGGGCACGTAAAAAGTCGGTCCCGGTTGTTGCCAAATTGACAGCAGTCGTTAAGCCATGTCAGAGGCCTACGGGCGGCTTGAACAACTCTTGACAAAAGGTTGGCCATTAAACACACGAAAAAAAAAATGTTTGTGTTCATGGTGGTATTTTGTAAATGTGACAGGCGTGATAGCTGTGTTATGAGATCTCGTGTTTGAATCCTAACGTTGTTGACTGCACTAATGGCGTAGAGGTCTAAGTGGTCGTCTCGCCACTGCCGCCGCGCCGAGTATTGTGGGTTCGAACCCCACAAAATAGGGCACAAAAAAAAGCAATCCAATTTTTGAATCCGTTGTTTGAATGTTTGTAAAGTCCCCGGCGACAAAGGATATATTCCTATAGCTGGAATTGCTTTTGTAAAAAAAAAAGAAATGTAAGTTAGGTCAAGTGTTATTATTTGAGTTCCAGCGACCTACCCTCCATTCAAAGCAGCAAGTTGGCACACCTTGGTGGTTTAGTCAGTAGTAACTGGGACGTTTCATCTTTTTCCAGGTGAGTCCGATATGACCTCTCCGCTCCCGTTTTTCCTCGGAGAGGTATTTAATTTTTCATTTTATAATTATTATTTATATGCCAATCACAAAAAAATAATTTAAATATGTATATGTTTGTGCTTAAAGAAAAATCTGACGCTTGTTGCATATTATTTTACATAATTATGTATATAATCCAAAACATATAGATCTGGGATTAAAAATTGTTCGCTACCCAAACAAATTGTAAATATAAGCCACCAACGTTATGATAAAATGACATTTATACAGTAAAATAAAATAAAAGATTTACTACCAAACTGCAGTCTAATTCCAGTTCAAATGTCAAGCTCGTACAGCGTAGTTTATAGCACCCGTTCCCGTGCATGACACCTATCATGATACATAACAAAATCGTAACAAACTAGAATACGTATTTTGAATATTTATATAACAAAATTACTTCAACGCATATTCTACTCTGCTATAGTTATTTCGTATTGGGTTTGAGATGTTCCCATAATATGATCCTTGTTATAATAACAGTCTTACGTTGCTACCAGACTGTAACATGCTAAAATAACAGCTATTTTCACGTGTGTAATAATGTTTCTTGAATAACGTTGTTATCCTTGTAGTATGAAGTAGTCACGATTCCCAGGTTGCTCGAGGGAAATCACAGTTATCAGCAGGCTCGATAACATACACAGAAATCTTTTTCCAATTTCGGGCGCACACAGAAAATAATAGGGTCTTAGAAAGTCTATACCTTTTGCATGAACGAATATACGTGTAGGTGGAATAGTCTCAATTTAATACTAGCTGACCCGCGCAACTTTGTCTGCTTCATATAACATAAGAGAATTCACCCCGTTTTTGCAACATTTTTCATTGCTGCTCCGCTCCTTTTAGTCGTAGCGTGATGTTATATAGCCTATAGCCTTCCTCGATAAATGGCCTATCCAACACTAAAATAATTTTTCAATTTGAACCAGTAGTTCCTGAGATTAGCGCGTACAAGCAAAAAAACAAACAAACTCTTCAGCTTATAAAGCTGAAGAGTTTGTTTGTTATATTAAGTATAGATGATTTGAAAGAAACTATCGATAAAATATGCATTAGTTTTTTTATACTGCCATTTCAAATAGGCACACGTACCACCTGATAGCACAGCCCTAATACCTCATAGAAGTGAACTGATTTCTTTAGGTTTTGCTTTCGGACTAATCATATTAGGGCTGAGCTTATCGAACGGGACGAGGACAAAGCTGGATAAGCAACGCATAGTTCTTTTCGTTCACGTGCGAGTGATGACAACCGAGTGCCGGTACCGCAGTACTACCAGATGTACTGCTACATAAGAGTCGCTTCTTTCAGTTGCTGATAGTGGTCTATAGAAGAAACGTTACTAGACGTTTTGCCAAGAAATAGATTATTTTAATCGATGTGCTTTAATAATCTTATGCAAGGACTTTTTGCTAAGGTAAGATAATACATCGAAGACCGATTTCTAATATAATAGCAAACGTCGTTATTGACTTGTTCGTGATATTTTCGACGGTGTGTAGGCGACCAATCCTTAATGATCATAATATAATACGTTACAATAATTTAATTTTAATAACATCGTTAAAGATGCTACGTAAATTTATTTTTATTTGAAATAACCTTGTTGAGACAGAGATCGACAAATACATTTACTTTATTTATAACTGTTATGAGATTAATTGTAAATTTATTCGCAACTGGTCTGCTATTAAACCATTTCTTTTTGGTGAGAGAAGGCGGTAAAAGACGGTACGCTGTGACGTGACGTGGTACCTTCACCATCTACAACCATTGGAACTGATATTCCGATGGAATCGCAGCTTCTTCAAACCCGCCTTTTAGGCAAATTAAAACTCCAGAAGCCACCGCCAATCAGAGAGCCGAATTATAAAAAAGTAAGCTGATAATTCAAGACAAATCTAAGATTACGCATATGTTATGAAGCAATAAATATTTACTAAACCATAAAGTCAAAACAATAACACTGTTGTTATTGTTTAGACATTGATATGTTTAACAAATTTGTTTAACATATCAATGTCTAAACAAAACCACTTTGGCAAACTCTGGGGAAATCATAGTTAGTTATCGTAAGCCCCAACGCTGGTAAGTTTGCCACTTAGCAAATCAATCGGAATGATTTGGTCTCCCACTCCTGGGGATACTGAGTTTCTAAGCCTAAGCTGACTCGGGAATTTATTATTAAGGCAGAACAATTCTGGATGACCTACAGCCCGCCCCTAGACTAGACTACTCCGCGACCATGAGTTGATTGAGTATGCATGAGTAATGTGGAGTGACTGCATGGATGTCGTAGTTTATATGATAACTGCCACTGTATTTTGGGTTCGATCCTCACACGGGACAAAAATATTGTGTTCCATAAATAGTTGTTCCGAATCTGCGTGTGATGTGTTTTAATATTTGTTCTCCACAACACAAGATTTATTTTTAGTGCGGGAGTTGTCTTTTAAAGATAAGATACGAATGTGTTAAAAGTAGCAGAGGCCAAGGTAGTGTCGCCCTCTTACAAGAGTTGTAAGACATTTTCTTTTTATACAACTAAGTTGGCAAACAAGCATACGGCCCACCTGATGGTAAGTGGTCACCGTAGCCTATGGACGCCTGCAACACCAGGGACATCACTTGCGCGTTGCCGACCCTTTAGGAAAGGAAGTGGGAAGGAGAAGGAGCAGGAAGGGGGAAAGAGGGTGATTGGGCCGCCGGCACTCTCACTCACCGAACAAAACGCAATAGTAGGAATACTGCTATTTCACGTCGATGTTCTGTGAGAGGGTAGTCCTGCCCCGGTTGAGCCGGCCCATTCATGCTGAAATCAGCGAGTATTTTGGTATGGTGACTAAGAGTTACGAAGGCTCAATTACACATGGCCATTTCTCTTCTATCCATCTTTTATTGCCATGGAAGTG
This sequence comes from Catocala nupta, assembly GCA_963675205.1. Classification (NCBI taxonomy): domain Eukaryota; kingdom Metazoa; phylum Arthropoda; class Insecta; order Lepidoptera; family Erebidae; genus Catocala; species Catocala nupta. The sequence continues at coordinate 3,778,289 of OY776097.1, forward strand.
ATACCGTCGAGGTATCACTTGCTTAACGACGACCACAAGCTATTTACCATTTTGACATAGCAATGTCATTACATAGTGCGTTACAAAGTGTATAGCTTAGTCTCACTCTTACGCATTCAATAACGAGATGGATGTAAAACCCAGGATTCAACCCCACTTCGTCTTTTTGTGAACTTTTGTTTTTTCTTTTCATCAGCTTTTTGTAATGTCCCACTGCTGGGCGAAAGCAGTGGAACTCTCCCTTGGACTTCCAAATTACTCTGTTGGTGGATATCCCCTGACCTTATGACCTTGTGACCCCTATTTCTCAGGTGTCTTTTAACCCACAGAGCCCATAACATATCAAACTTAACCGAGGGATGACCCCAAGGTGTCTGTGCACCAAGTTACAAGTCAATCAGTCCAGTGGTTCCGGAGCTATGCCTGTCACTAAGTACCTGTCACTAACAGACAGACACAAAGACCCACATAGTGTTTTCATTAACCTCTTCAAAGAAGACTCAGAGGTTAACAACGCTTTAGACGATGGCGATAAGGCACCTGGTTATAGCAAATGATCTTAGGAAATGGCAGTTGCTTACAATCAGACGGACAACTCGCTCGATGGTACGCAGTTATACGCATGAAGATTTTGTAGCTCGATTAACTTCTCACTAAAGGTCGTCTGTGAGCCAAGTTCCTTAAACCACGCCAACTATTTAAAAGATTCTACAAAATGTTGTTTAACGAATCGCAAGAATTGTATTCTGCTTACAACGAAAGGCGAACTCAGGAAAGCACACGATCTTCCTTACGCTTATTAAACACATTTAAGGATTCCGCATGGGGCATTAGTCAGCAAGACATCATCCCTTACGAGTTTTAAGTAGCGTATAATAAAATAGCATTTTATGAATGTTAGTCTTGATTTGTATTTCGTATAAATATGCATAATGAGCATTACAATGTAATAATTATAATTATTAAAACATAATCTGATGCCTCATCAATCCCCCAGTATAAGTTTGCGTTCACGATTACGTCCACTCGTGACTTCATTAGAAGCCAGTTTAATTCGTGGGTCGGAAAACGTGTTATTGAATTTTTTTATTAAACATTAATGTTAAGAGAAATCTAATATTGTCTTACGTTTACACGTCTTTTACGGATTTTATCAGTCCCCAGTCTAAAAGATACCGTAGAAAGCCATGGCTGCTGGAAAGCAACCGAAACATACGGGAAAGCTTAGAATTAAACTAATTTTTTTATATTTTAAATAGAAGTAAGTAGTTTAAAGGTTTAAAATTATGTGATAAGGGGGATTTAAAAATAAATATCGCGATAAAATTCGTATAAAGTAGATTAATTTTAATTAAGAAAAAGCTTATGAGCATGGACTTATGACTTCCCAGCACGGAGTCTGGTTATGTTTCCAGCAGACGCTCTGACGCTAACCACTAGTGGATACATCCACAATACCGATGCGCCGCCATATTTTTCTTAATATTAATTTAATATTATATTTTAATTATTAATTAATTTAATTCAAAAAGTTATGAAATATAGTCATAAATTTTACAAAAAAGAATAATCATTTTATAAAAGCGTAAATGCAGCCATATGGTTGCAAAATTGCCTTTAACAAAGTTTACTATGATCCAACGTAATCAAATTTCCGTACCGCCAAAGGTACAATTTGTGCAGTAAATTTAATTGTACACGTCAGGCCACGGCGTCAAAGGTACGGCGTGACGGTAGCAATGTTGAGGTATTAAAAGGAAAAGGGTCGTGTTATTGGTAAAGTCGAAGTGGAACTGTCAGTGGTGTTGCTACTGAAAGTCATTGCGGCGTGACGAAGGTATAGCTTTTCAGGTAATATGGCGAATTGAAAGCACCAATTTTTGTTAAGTATCGATATTATATCAAACTGTTTGCTAGATGGGACTTGACTTGGATTATAAAGAAGTTTGTAGAGGCTAAATGTTTTGATTCAAGCCAATTATTAAAAGAATTGTTACGGACCGCGAATTAAAATGCAGAACTACACACAAACTAGTAAATTAAAGTAAAGAATATATAACAGCATTATTTTTTAGATCTGCCTTTGCTTGGCTAGAAAAGTTGAACTACGACATAATCGACAATTTTCTAGAAAGTAAGATGGATGGCAACAAAACAAAAGTTACTTACTTACTTAGTATTTAAGTGTTCCTCATTGTATTGCCTTTGTTTCACCAAAAATACTAATTGCACAGCAAAATATACTTAAAGAGATCAAACTAAGTTGACGGTGCCCAGCTTCGCGGGGCTCCTATTTTTGGGTGGGTTTAAGAAGGAACGTAACATAACCTAACCCTTTCGAGACGTAATGCAGTGATTTGAGGCGTATAGGTGCTCGTTATGATATATTTTAGTAAGCATATTTTGCTGTGCAATTAGTTATTTTTGATGATCATTATATTTAATCCCAAAACAACACAAACATACAAAACGGAAATATAGTAATTTTATTTATTTAATGTGTCACTGCCGTGCACCGACTGTTGTGGTTTTGATTTCCACACGAGACAAAAATTTGAGTGATCAACATACAGTTGTTCCGAGTCTGGACATTCTTTGTGACGGTTCTTTGAAAGTTTGTAAAGGCCCCCGTGACACAGAAATTATTCCTAGTGCCAGTTTTTTTTTTAACCAACCAATGTACACTACACAAATGAGGTAGGTAAGTATTGTGAAATTGGCAACCTAAGTATAAACTGGCACCTATAAAATAGAAGAAGTAAGTTTAATAAGGAAAGAAAAGAAAGAAAGAAGTAGGCAGTATTTAGTAGTACCTAATCGTGGAAAAGGATTATAGGTTAAACTTTTTTATACTGAGAAGATAAAGGTTCCCAGCTTATAAACATGGCTAATATATAAATCATTATTATTAAGTGAAAGCCCACAATCTCTGCCTATCCCGCCCCACAGCTGGTCGCATATTTATACAGATAAATTAAAGTGTATTTTTTTAAATGCATGTGAACGTATCTACGATACTTATATAAAAGGAACAATCTTTAACATTTTTGTTTGTCTGTCTGTTCCAGGCTAATCTCTGAAACTGCTAGACCGACTCTGACGAGACTTTCACTGGCAGCTAGCTGATGTTATAACAGGCTTTTAGATATTTTTGTTAAATTCCACGCGGACGAAGTTGAAACAGCGAGTATAAAGTATCAAATAAATTAAATATCAATATATAACATTTGCGTAAACGTAAGACAATACTGGTACGACCTTGTAATATGACTATAATATTCTGTGACACATAATGGTGTAGAAATATAGTCTTTATCAAACACTCAAACCGTAAGTGCTTTTAACAGGCACTTGGTCTTGTGACAGAATATAATAATATATTTAACACTATGTACTAAGGACAAAATGCCTTACTTTTGTACATAATATATTTAAGTCCCAGAGGGGTTGGCAGAGATTACAGCATTCTATGTTGGAGACCTGGTAAGCAAAGGGGTAACACCCACATTTCAATAGCTAAAGTTTTAATGTGTATATGTGTTGACCCTATTGCCATTTGACAGACTCGATGCTGTTACTGCGTTTTAGAAAGGAAAGCCCAATTACACTAAGTATACCCAATCCTGGATTCGAACCCGAGACCTCATGCTCAGTAATTGCAGTCACTACCAGTGAGCCACTGAGTCAGTAGGGATAAGATGGTATTTGTATAATTCTAAAATCATTACCCAAATGTATGCTACGCTACTCAAGCATCAAAATATTTAACGTTTGGCAATATAAACAAATAAAAACGATTGGTAGAAAAATACTTTTGATCTCCAGTCTACATACGTTTCACTGGGGATACTGATAAATTTCGTAGTAGGTAACGTAACAAATATAATCAGGCGAAATGATATTCATTTCTCAATATTTTCATTCGTAAAATTGGCAACATTTTATACCACTAACACACTGGCGGCGCGTTTAAAAAACAGAATTCTTTTCCTTACAAACTCACATTCGTATTTATAATAATATACAGGGTGTCCAAGAACCTGGCGTCCAACTGGATTCCCACGATGCCCCAAGTTCTAACAGTACTCAGAAAAATATTTTAAAAAATCCACCCCATGTACTTACAGAATTATACTGATTTCAAAAAAAAAGGGGAAATGAGCACCCTGTGACATACTTTTGAATGCTGTGACTGCTAATGCTGATAATTTCGATATTTCTTGGAGGTTTTGTAATCTAGGGTATTGCTGTGTCTAAATAGAATGTAAAAATAAAGTACTTATTGTACCATTTTAAAATAAAATATTATTTTAACTAAAGGTGATATGGAAAACTATTGAATTTCGCAACTTTGACCGACTGTAGTGTAAAAAAAATGTACCAAAATAGTATGGCAAGTGACGTCAAATTTTGACGCGTTTATTCCTCTTTTTAAAAAGGTATAATACTTACACATTAATTTGAAAAAAAAAATTTTTGATAATATTTTTACTCAACAACCCAATTTTTACGATGTCTTACAGAATTCTTAGAAAGAAAAATTTACGACGAATTGAATCTAACCTCTAAAGAATTACTGTTGTATGCTCATAAAAATAACAACAGGCCTCTCAAAAAACAGGTTAGACCGTAAGGGACGGTATGTGCATGCATCTCACCATAGTGATTCGTTATTACAACAGGAGGGAGCAAGACAGAAACTATCTTTGCGATTTGCTGGTTCTTCTTTATGGTACCCCATTATTCAGGTAAGAGTGAGGGAGAAAAAGGTTAGAGGTGCGAGTGAGATAGATAGTGACGCTATCTGGGATCGTGCTATTTAGGATAACAGTACGGTCAGTACGCGTCACTGCCTCCTGCCGTTACTACGCACCTCTCTCTTATTGTTACCATTGATCACGTACTACGATTTAAAGCTTTGTTTATTGGACTCGATTACTCTTTGTGCTCTGGACTTTGAAACGAACTCTTTACGACGACCTTTGCCTGTGTTTGGACAGTTTGTGTTTTGTGTGTGCTACCATGGCGACCTACACTCCGCAAGAATACGCAAATATGCACTACATTTATGGAGAATGTAGAGGTAATGGACGAGCTGCAGCGAGACTTTACAGAGAAAGGTATCCGAGGGCTACGCGATATCCCGACCATCGAGTTTTCATTAATGTGCACAGATCACTATGTGACGGGCGGTTCCCCAATCAAGAAGCTGGTGAAGGACGACCCGTAAATGACTTCATACGCGATGAAGTTTTAGAGGCGGTGTCGGCAAATCCAAGCATCTCTGTGCGAGGAATAGAAGCTGATACGGGGATACCGAAGAGCACAGCACACAGTATTCTCCAAAAAGAAGAATATCATCCGTACCACGTACAGCGAGTGCAAAGTCTTTTACCTCGAGACTATCCGAGCCGAGTCGCGTTTTGTGAAACAATCCTGCAAAAACATCGAGAAGACGAAAACTTTATCGACAAAATTTTGTGGTCAGATGAATCTACATTTAAGAAGGATGGCTACATGAACCTACACAACTTGCACGAGTGGCATGTGGAAAATCCGCACTTGATGCGAGAAGATAGATCCCAGTACCGGTTCAAAGTGAACATGTGGACCGGTATTCTCTGTGGGAATATTATTGGTCCATTTGAGATGCCCGAGAATTTGACTGGCGAATCATATTTAAATTTTCTTCAAAATGATTTGCCAAACTTACTAGAAGAGACCCCACCAGATATGTGGTTCCAACACGACGGCTGTCCAGCACATTTTCGCGTATCCGTTAGAGAGTTTTTGGACGAGCAATACCCGAACAGGTGGATTGGGCGATCAGGAACAATCCCGTGGCCAGCCCGCTCACCTGACTTAAATCCGCTGGATTTTTTTTTCTGGGGAACTATGAAGGAGCTCGTTTATGCGAAGCCCATTAATGACATCGCTGACCTTCGTGAGAAGATAACACAAGCAGTGCAGGTGATACGTCAAAAAAGTTACTCGCGAAACATAAAGCGGTCCTTTTTAAGGAGAGTGAGAGCTTGTATTGCCGCGGGTGGTCAACATTTTGAACATTTATTGTAATAAAATATCTTTAAACTAACATTCTTTGCTTTTATTCTACTGGGAACCCATCTACCTGTGTGTATTTCCTTCTTGCTCACTCTTGGAACCGAAGTAAATAATAGTAGTAACATAACAGTTTCTAAGATAAGAAAGGGTCCGACAGTTACCGTTAGTAGGTAGGCACTTCGTAAAAATTGGGTTGTTGAGTAAAAATATTATCAAAATTTTTTTTTTCAAATTAATGTGTAAGTATTATACCTTTTTAAAAAGAGGAATAAACGCGTCAAAATTTGACGTCACTTGCCATACTATTTTGGTACATTTTTTTTACACTACAGTCGGTCAAAGTTGCGAAATTCAATAGTTTTCCATATCACCTTTAGTTAAAATAATATTTTATTTTAAAATGGTACAATAAGTACTTTATTTTTACATTCTATTTAGACACAGCAATACCCTAGATTACAAAACCTCCAAGAAATATCGAAATTATCAGCATTAGCAGTCACAGCATTCAAAAGTATGTCACAGGGTGCTCATTTCCCCTTTTTTTTTGAAATCAGTATAATTCTGTAAGTACATGGGGTGGATTTTTTAAAATATTTTTCTGAGTACTGTTAGAACTTGGGGCATCGTGGGAATCCAGTTGGACGCCAGGTTCTTGGACACCCTGTATATAGGCTATTATCCTTACTAATATTATAGGTAAATGTGAAAATTTGTGTGGATGTATGGATGTTTGTTACCCTTTCACGCAAAAACTACTGGGCCGATTACGATGAAACTTGGTATGTAGATAGCTGAAGAGCTGGATTCACACAAAAGGTACTTTTTATCCCGATATTCCCATGGGTACGGGACTTACGCGGGTAAAACCGAGGGAAAAACTAGTTATAGATACGAATGTGAGTTTTTTGTTTGTTACGCTTTCACGCCTTAACTACTGAACCTATCATCATGAAATTTCGCATACATATTGTCAGAGGTACCTATAAAAAAGGAGCACCATTTATAAAAAAAGTACTGTTTCTAAGAGACAGTTGACAAAACCTACATTAGCGTGAGCGAAACCGCATGCACAGTCCTAACTAATACTAAAGGGATGAATGTGAGTTTGTTTGTTACAATTTCACACCTTAACTACTCGGCCGATTGTCATGACATTTTGCATACATGTTGTCAGAGGTACAGTAAAGGACATGAGGTACCTATGTCATACATAAGATAACTGTCATCCAGAAAAAGTATTCTTCCCGATCGAAGTCGCGGCTCAAAGCTAGGTTTATTTAAATGAGGGATTTTAAGATATACATATATAATCTAGTGTTAAGACGTGACAGATATCTAAGTAAGATTAAAAGTCACGTTCAGACGAAGAATTATCTTGGGAATTGTGGCTTTTTAAAATAGGTACGTCACACTAATAAAATGTTAAATATTTAACGTGACAGGTTAAACCAAGTCTTAAGTAATCTTTTGTCGTTGCAAATATGTATAACAAGTAGGAGTTTGATATTTGAGTTCATTATCAAATAATAATATCAGTCCTGTATATAAGCAGACACACTGTCGGGCACGGGCCTCTTTTCAGTGCGAGAAGAGTTAGGCCATAGTCTAACATATACAGGGTGTCCAAGAACCTGGCGTCCAACTGGATTCCCACGATGCCCCAAGTTCTAACAGTACTCAGAAAAATATTTTAAAAAATCCACCCCATGTACTTACAGAATTATACTGATTTCAAAAAAAAAGGGGAAATGAGCACCCTGTGACATACTTTTGAATGCTGTGACTGCTAATGCTGATAATTTCGATATTTCTTGGAGGTTTTGTAATCTAGGGTATTGCTGTGTCTAAATAGAATGTAAAAATAAAGTACTTATTGTACCATTTTAAAATAAAATATTATTTTAACTAAAGGTGATATGGAAAACTATTGAATTTCGCAACTTTGACCGACTGTAGTGTAAAAAAAATGTACCAAAATAGTATGGCAAGTGACGTCAAATTTTGACGCGTTTATTCCTCTTTTTAAAAAGGTATAATACTTACACATTAATTTGAAAAAAAAAATTTTGATAATATTTTTACTCAACAACCCAATTTTTACGAAGTGCCTACCTACTAACGGTAACTGTCGGACCCTTTCTTATCTTAGAAACTGTTATGTTACTACTATTATTTACTTCGGTTCCAAGAGTGAGCAAGAAGGAAATACACACAGGTAGATGGGTTCCCAGTAGAATAAAAGCAAAGAATGTTAGTTTAAAGATATTTTATTACAATAAATGTTCAAAATGTTGACCACCCGCGGCAATACAAGCTCTCACTCTCCTTAAAAAGGACCGCTTTATGTTTCGCGAGTAACTTTTTTGACGTATCACCTGCACTGCTTGTGTTATCTTCTCACGAAGGTCAGCGATGTCATTAATGGGCTTCGCATAAACGAGCTCCTTCATAGTTCCCCAGAAAAAAAAATCCAGCGGATTTAAGTCAGGTGAGCGGGCTGGCCACGGGATTGTTCCTGATCGCCCAATCCACCTGTTCGGGTATTGCTCGTCCAAAAACTCTCTAACGGATACGCGAAAATGTGCTGGACAGCCGTCGTGTTGGAACCACATATCTGGTGGGGTCTCTTCTAGTAAGTTTGGCAAATCATTTTGAAGAAAATTTAAATATGATTCGCCAGTCAAATTCTCGGGCATCTCAAATGGACCAATAATATTCCCACAGAGAATACCGGTCCACATGTTCACTTTGAACCGGTACTGGGATCTATCTTCTCGCATCAAGTGCGGATTTTCCACATGCCACTCGTGCAAGTTGTGTAGGTTCATGTAGCCATCCTTCTTAAATGTAGATTCATCTGACCACAAAATTTTGTCGATAAAGTTTTCGTCTTCTCGATGTTTTTGCAGGATTGTTTCACAAAACGCGACTCGGCTCGGATAGTCTCGAGGTAAAAGACTTTGCACTCGCTGTACGTGGTACGGATGATATTCTTCTTTTTGGAGAATACTGTGTGCTGTGCTCTTCGGTATCCCCGTATCAGCTTCTATTCCTCGCACAGAGATGCTTGGATTTGCCGACACCGCCTCTAAAACTTCATCGCGTATGAAGTCATTTACGGGTCGTCCTTCACCAGCTACTTGATTGGGGAACCGCCCGTCACATAGTGATCTGTGCACATTAATGAAAACTCGATGGTCGGGATATCGCGTAGCCCTCGGATACCTTTCTCTGTAAAGTCTCGCTGCAGCTCGTCCATTACCTCTACATTCTCCATAAATGTAGTGCATATTTGCGTATTCTTGCGGAGTGTAGGTCGCCATGGTAGCACACACAAAACACAAACTGTCCAAACACAGGCAAAGGTCGTCGTAAAGAGTTCGTTTCAAAGTCCAGAGCACAAAGAGTAATCGAGTCCAATAAACAAAGCTTTAAATCGTAGTACGTGATCAATGGTAACAATAAGAGAGAGGTGCGTAGTAACGGCAGGAGGCAGTGACGCGTACTGACCGTACTGTTATCCTAAATAGCACGATCCCAGATAGCGTCACTATCTATCTCACTCGCACCTCTAACCTTTTTCTCCCTCACTCTTACCTGAATAATGGGGTACCATAAAGAAGAACCAGCAAATCGCAAAGATAGTTTCTGTCTTGCTCCCTCCTGTTGTAATAACGAATCACTATGGTGAGATGCATGCACATACCGTCCCTTACGGTCTAACCTGTTTTTTGAGAGGCCTGTTGTTATTTTTATGAGCATACAACAGTAATTCTTTAGAGGTTAGATTCAATTCGTCGTAAATTTTTCTTTCTAAGAATTCTGTAAGACATCGTAAAAATTGGGTTGTTGAGTAAAAATATTATCAAAATTTTTTTTTTTCAAATTAATGTGTAAGTATTATACCTTTTTAAAAAGAGGAATAAACGCGTCAAAATTTGACGTCACTTGCCATACTATTTTGGTACATTTTTTTTACACTACAGTCGGTCAAAGTTGCGAAATTCAATAGTTTTCCATATCACCTTTAGTTAAAATAATATTTTATTTTAAAATGGTACAATAAGTACTTTATTTTTACATTCTATTTAGACACAGCAATACCCTAGATTACAAAACCTCCAAGAAATATCGAAATTATCAGCATTAGCAGTCACAGCATTCAAAAGTATGTCACAGGGTGCTCATTTCCCCTTTTTTTTTGAAATCAGTATAATTCTGTAAGTACATGGGGTGGATTTTTTAAAATATTTTTCTGAGTACTGTTAGAACTTGGGGCATCGTGGGAATCCAGTTGGACGCCAGGTTCTTGGACACCCTGTATAATATAATAAGATTTCCCTTTTCTGTTCTTTCTTTTTTAAATACTATGGTTTATTCCTAAGGGAGGCGGGCACTGTGAATAAATCATGAATCGCGGGGGACTTTACAAATATTCAAACAACGGACACAAAGAATATCCAGACTCGAAACAATCATTTGTGGATCACACAAAGTTTTGTCCCGTATGGGAATCGAACCCACAGCATTCGGCGTAGTAGCAGTGGCGTGGCGACTTAAACCACCAGCCACCATCCGTGCAGTCAACAGCTCTGTATTTAAATTGTCCCACTGCTGACACGGACGTCTTCTCACTATGAAACAACCTACTACGCTGGCCCAGCAAGGGTTGACATACTTCACATATCTTGAAGTACATAATGGAGACCACCTTATGCCGCCCTCTCCTTTCCTATCCAGAACAACGCGTGCTGGGCTCAGATGCCATCCTTACACGGTGGAGTCGACTAGAGTGCGTACCAACAAGTTTGGGTCCTCATACCCTGCCGAACGATCAAGGCATGGAATTCTCTGCCAAGGCACGTGTTTCCTTCTTCCTTCAATCCTGGGTCCTTTAAGCGGGTCGTGAAAAAGCACCTTCTCAGGCCGAGTAGAGACCTCAACATCGCCTCGGCTGCTATGAGGACGATGTGGAGGCCACTGCTCTTAGACCACACGACTGCTTACCATCAGGCGGAGTGTGCAACGCAAACGAACAAAAAAAAAAATAAAAAAAAAATCCACTCATCGTTTTCCTTTACCGTAATTCCTATATTAATTAATACCGACACTATTAGGTAGTGTTAAAATGCAGCGTATATATGAGTATGATTATTTTTAATTTCAAGGACCCAATGATACTGTGTTAATTTTCTACCAAATTCGCCCCGTTTACGAAGTTCCGAAGAACCAAATACCGGCAATATATGCCGGTATTTGATTCTTCAGAACTTCAGATTGAGCAATCCACGTACACTTGAAAATTATTTTAGTATATATAACCAGTAGCCTCTGACTTTATATACCCATATTTTGTAATTCTAAGTTTTTAGATTTGCCCATCCAAGCACTATTGTAAAATTGAACCGATTTATAACGCGGCAGCAGGATGCAAGACAGGAAAGAAAATACAAATAAAGTTTTTTTGTTTTTCGATGAGCGTAATATATTCAGTCAACTACCCGTGCTATTTGAATTTAACATTACATTTATCTACATTCTACATAATATACATGAATAATTCTATATTTTGTATCAGTTAATAGTTAATTATCGCTCGCTTTAATGATGAAGGAAAACATCGTGAGGAGACCTGAGTGATAATGTTCTGAAAAATATGCGAGGTCTGCCAATCCGCACTAGGCCAGCGTGGTGGACTATGGCCTAACCCTTCTCACTCTGAGAAGAGGCCCGTGCCCAGCAGTGGGGCAGTTTAATACAGTGCTGATATTATGTATTATATAATAGTATAATGTGTAGATGCAGATGCATCTCTCTAAAAGTAATCCTGGCAGCGCTCATGTTCGTGTATATATAAATATATACACAAACCTCACAAATATACACATCAACACATTATATGTTCCAAGAAAACAGTATAATACTGTACCGTTTTATGGAGCAACGAAAATTCAATAAACTACAGCAATAATGTTCGCTAAGTGGGTAATTACGTGCTATTCCTCGTACCTCCGATATAGATATGTTGGCTGCCCGTCAAAATAATGTATCCAACAATAAATTACCATTTGCCCGTTATAAATCAACATCAAACCGTAAACTGACGCCTATTCCGTTGTTACTACGAATTGTAGTCTAGACCACATCCCTTTCTGACAATCTGAAAATCTCAATCTTATGATAAGGATAGAAGATTTACATTTCCACAATAATATATGGCACTTAAACAACAAGTGTTTGGCTTTTTATAAGAGTTATGGCATATCACGATTATCATTCAAGCCTGAAATATCGCTTAAGTTGCATTTTTAGATAAACACGTGTCGCTCTAAATCCGTCGTTCCACTAAGACAAACCTACGCCATATAGTGGGCTTAATAACAGACCACTACTCACTTAATAAACACCATTATAACATTAGCATCGCCAAAGCCCCTATATAGGGGCTTCATGGAGACCGAAAAGACACCGACTCACGTGCTTCTACATTGTAGAAGCGTAATCAACCGACAGGCGAAGTTTCTTAACAATCCATTATTTCTGGACTAAGCTGAGGTGGTATGAGTAATCGAACAAATTTTGCGTCGGTTACTTACGCACAATGGCCTAAAGGGAGGCTAAGTGCGGATAACACACGTCCAACTAACTATCGGTTAAGTTGGTAAGGAAAATAATCTTTTTCAAGTTTTACTGCATGGAGATGTCAGTTCTGACGTACTTCAAGTCTCCATGCAGAGTTGTAGTTTCAATCCCCACACGTGACTAATCCTGGTAGTCCACACTCCACATATTGTTGTATTGGGTAAGCTTGTAATATGTGCCTATTGTATAACTACGTGTGTAACAGGGAACGCTAGTGCAGGAGCTGCCTGAACTAAAAAACAAAAAGAAACATCCACCCAACAGAATTGTTTTCTATTCCTACAGTATGTAAGGTTTCAGGTTACATAGGAGACGCAATGTTATCAGCAGAAGACTAATAGCCTTAATACATAGTGCTGGCACCACCGCAACTCCTTGTTTGAAGGGCTTGTCAGCAAACGAGTGCGCGAGTTACATCCTTTATCTTGGAAAAGTTCACAGGCGACGGTAACCGCATACCAAATTTCAGTACATTCAGTAACGCAAACTAAACGCACGATCTCATAAACTTTGACGTTCATGAGAGTTACTTTGTGACCTAAATGAACAAGCTAACGATACGCTAATTTGTCACCAATGTTCTATGTTTTAAAAAGACAACTTTCGCATAAGGTTGAATTCCTGTGTCACGGAGGACTTTAAAACATTCAAACAACGGACACAAAGAATATCCAGACTCGTCCCAGCTATTCATAGATCACACTTTTAATCCTGTCTAGGGATCGAACCCACAACATTCGGCGCGGCGAGGCGACCATTTAAACCACTACTCATATAGTCAACCTGCCTACTAATAACATAAAAGTGAAAGAAGATATTAAGTTTACGTTTGTATATTTATTTCTCAGTCACGCGTAAAACATTATATACATTTGGATAAAACGTCCCACACAGATAGACCAAGTCCTGGATACTATTTGAATATATCAACTTGTAGTAGGATACTTTTAAACCGGTTTGGGTTCCCAAAGGAATCACGCGGGCGCGTTTATTAAATAGAATGAGTACCGTAAATAGTTTTGTCATTTAAATTAGCAGCTGAAACAATAGCGACACGCATACTTGCATTCGAATTGTTAAATAGAAAGAGATTACTAAAAATTTGAATTGCATGTTTCTCATATTCCTATTAAGTCCTCCAGCTAAGCTAATATCTTTTTAAATTAAAGTGCTTTATTCGGATTTCCACGTTGTTTATTTTTAAACACTATTATTACATAACTTTGAAACTTTAAACTACTATTGATAAACACTGTTAGTAGTTACTGTTTACGTCTATTTAAGTCGTTTAAATTATAAAATTTATAAAGATTTAATTTTACTCATGCCCCGACGTTTTGGTTGCTTTTCAGCAGCCAAATTCACGGGGAAACACCCCGTAAACAATAACTAATAACAGTTTTTAACAATAATAGCTTAAAATTTTAAAATTATATAATAACTAGCGACCCGTACTAGCTACGCACTCGTAACCTTAACAAATTATACACCTAAACCTTTCTCATAAATCTCTCTGTCTATTAGTGAAAACTGCATGAAAATCCGTTTAGTAGTTTCTGAGTTTATCGCAAACAGACACACAAACAGATGCGGCGTGGTACTTTATTAACACGCTTTTATTAGGTCAATACCTATGTTAGTATTTATGTAACGGAAACTTTGAACATGATTTTGACCCTCTTCAAAACGCCGGAATAATTCGAAATTAAAAAAAAATTATTGCATACTTATCAAGGTCCGATGACAATATAATAATTTAGAAAATATAAAAACAATAAATAATAGTTTAAGAAAGCTTTCTAAGATATTTTGATAATTTTTTTTTTTTTTTTTTTTTTTACGTGGGGGAATGCAATGACGCATATCCCTCCGCGGGGGCGGGCGGAGGGATTATGTCGGACTCGCCGGGGTAAAATAAGATGTTAAAAAGATAATGTACCTCCCGGAATACCGACTAAACCTACCACGGTGTTCCTCGACAAAACCACTATCGACGGGGCCGCGCGAATCACTTTCGCATACGGTCGCGACCCCGCCGAGGTTCCGGCCCGCCGTATGAAACGGCAGGCCCCTACGCAATAAGACCTACCCAAGATAGGTACTTACTCAAAATAAATACTACTGTCTCCCCCTAAAGGGGGAGACGGACACGAAACAGAGGCGCGCGTGGGAACACGCACGCCGCCTCTCGGACCTGGTGCTGAACGGATGGCGGGCAGGCCCACAAAGCCCGCCACCCCCAGGTCAAACCTCAAGGTGGCTGGAGGTCATCGCGCGCCCTCCGGCGCCCGGCTCTGCGGTTGGGGAGAGGGTTTAAACGCTCCCTCTCCCGCTCCGCCGCCTCCTTGATGGAAATCACTTCCTCGCAAAAAGATATTTTGATAACACCCAACCCACGATTTTTACATAAAAATTATTAAATTATTTTCTACTATTTAGTTTGCTTTTTTAATAAAGCGTGTTTTTAGTTTCTTTAAACTATTATTTATTTTATTGATAGTGTTTAAAAAAAAAAAAAAAAAAAATATAAACTAAGTCCGTATAAAGTAGTTAATTTTCTAAGTATAACATTCGTGTGAACGTAATGCAATATTATGTAATATGTATGTATGTATGTGAAGAAAAGCGTTAGCTGTAAGTTTATGTCGGCAGTGCAATATGTGAGAATGGAACCCACGGGTTCTCGATTCAATTTCGTTACGATGCAATTGTGCTTTAGCGTATACCATAGACGAAAGGAAGAATGCCCGCGGCGTTAAAATTTATATATAGTGTAGTCGATATATTCGAATAAATTTCGAATACCACTGCGCTAAAGTACATCATAATCGACGCCGATCGAGTTCGGGTACATAAATACATATCTGTGTATTTTGAAACACAACTGTTATGGACAAGAATGAAATAATGTTAGGTATGTGCTATTTACAATACGTACTGATCTGATATTCAAGAATAAATCATCTGACTCACGAACACCTGCTTTGAACGACTTTCGACTGAATAACTGTTAAATTATACTTATGTTATGATTCAATATTATTTAGGACTGCCTTATCTTATCTTGTGTGGTGGCCAGTCAGTACAGACCGGCGACACTTCGACCCAGTGTGATCTTTTGTGTCGACTTCCCCAATAACGACTGCCATAGATGTTCATGGCAGCCGGGACCGACGGCATAACGTGCTCTCCGAGGCACGGAGCAGGCGATAATTGTCAATCAATACGCAAATAATTTCGAAAAATCATATGACTTCCGAAAGTCAGAGGTGCGCGACGTGAATTCGAACCCGAGACCCTCTTGATTGCAGTCTGTTGGTCTCCCCACTGAACTAGCGCTGCTATTTTTAATTTAAAAATTACTTATGTTATGATTCAATATTATTTAGGACTGCCTTAGTGATGCAATAATGAATGAGACAGCTGTGTTTGAAGTCTTGGGTTCGATCGACATTCGTCTCGGGTTGGACAAAGTGTCATTGAACTTTTCTATCTAGGTATCCTCAATTGACGGTATGGTTGCCACTGCGCCGAGTACTGTAGGTTCAATCGGGATGGAAAAATCGTTGTTTTAAGTCTGGATGTTCTTTGTGTTTGTTTTTAGAACGTTTATAACGTCCCCCTTTGACACAAGAAGTGATCCGAGATGTCTTTAAACAATAAAGGATGTAAGCATATAAAAATAGCAAGCAGAGTCAGGAATTGAGCCTGGTAGACGGCAATAAGCTGAGCTCCTATTACAATGGACTTCAAAATATAGTTGGCGAAATGTGGGCCTACCTATTCCTTCGGAGATGTAGACGTGAGAGATATATGTATATAATAATACATACATACATCAATATAGTAACTTCTACCTGCAACATATGTACAATTTCTTTTAATAATTATAATGTCGTCCAGACCGAATTTCGGTCACGGCGGCCAGTCTTAACGGAGACTGGCCATCTGCGCAGGAGATATTATAGTGCACAAGTTTGTGCGCAAACACAAGTGCACTCTCTATTCCCTAACCCTCATGATCCGATGGGACGGTAATCCGACACGACCGGAGAGAGATAAGGTGCAGGACCAACGGCTTTACGTGTTTGCCGAGACACGGGGGTGTTTACCACCGCCAACTTCCTAACTCTGGGCTCATATTGAGATTTCTTAACAAAAAAACCCAATAACTTGTTGTTGGCCTGACTCGGGATTCGAACCCACGACCTCATGCACAGCAATCGCATTCACTACCGCTGCGCCACGGAGGCAGATTTGTTTTAAGATTGTCTTGAAACGCAATTTTCATCAAATTTATTTAGCAATTTAGCCATTAAAATGTAACAACTAAACAGACATATTCGTATTGATAGATAATGTATCTCGTTTATCGTTGCCAAAAATAGCTCAGAATAATCTTGACGTAACCTTGGCAAAATGAAACATTTTATTTTTATTATATATGTGATTCAGTTAAAAGTATATTTTTATAACTCGGGAATCGAATCAATGTCCTTGGCGCATGGATATAGTTTTAAAACTTTTATACAAGATATTGTATAATATTGTCTTAAGTTTACGCGAATGTTATACATTGAAATTAAACACTTTATACGGTTTTTGTCGCGTTGTTTATTTTACTTTAAACACTTTTATTACATAATTTTGAAAACTCTAACACTACTTTTATTGAAATTTTACTATGCTAACTTGAAATTTTAGTATGACTAAGATGGTAGCCAGCTACCATCTTAGTCTCCCCGTGAACATGGCTGCTGTACAGCAACCGAAACGTCGGGGCAAAGTGTAAACTTAAATATAAATAGTTTTAATTAAATTAAATAGTAAAAGTTCGAATCGAAAATGCGTTTTTAATATACTACTTTTAATATACTTTTATACTAATATTATAAAGCTAAAGAGTTTGTTTGTTTGTTTGGTTGAACGCGCTAATCTCAGAAACTACTGGATCGAATTGAAAATTATTTTAGTGTTAGATAACCCATTTATCGAGGAAGGCTATAGGCTATATAACATTACACTACGACAAAATGGAGCGGCGCATCAATGAAAAATGTTGCAATAATGGAGAAAATTCTGTTATGTGAAGCAGACGAAGTCGCGCGGGTCAGCTAGTATTAATATAAATATAAAAATTTGTAAAGATATTTTTATATGTTTGTAAGTAAATCACGCGTAATCCGTTGAATGGATTTGATTGAAACTTGGCACACATATAGAATATATCCTGGATTAACACATAGTACTTGTAGGATGCCCGCGAATTAAACAAGTATTAACAATTATTAAGAAAACAACTCCAACACTAAAATTGTTCCTGTATCGCGGAGAACTTTACAAACGTTTAAACAGCGGACACAACGAATATCTAGACTCGAAACAACCATTTTTGGGTTACACAAATATTCTTCCTGTGAGAAATTCGAACCCACAACACTCCTGCAGTGCAACTGCAGGGCAACCGTTTAAACCTCTACGCCCTTAGTTTCCAAAGTGGTCCATGTAATATTTAATAGGCAGATAGTATTTTAAGAAGCTCAGCGACTGTTACTACTAAAATATACTACTATAAATACTACTCGGCGAAGAACCGAGAATTTCTAAAAAAAAAGTCAATCCTTAGAGATTTGATCAATTTTTAAAATTTTAACCCTATTTGGTCCGAATATACCGATTTTACTTGATTTTACTTTTACTTATTTTTACTTTGGATTAAATTTCTAGCTGCAGGGGGTCCACCGGAACCAACTTAATTTTGAAAGTAGTCTATGACAAAAAACGTCTGGAAACCTCTGCTCTACGCCATGCATACGTTCAATTAATCTAGCTATCTTCAATGACTTTTTGAACCATTTACTTTTCTAGTTCATATTTTGATATAGTTTTAAGCGGATCTGTGTTCAATAACGTTTATTACTGTGTAATTTATTTTTATTTACTATTACTGTAGCCAAGATAGTTTAGACGCAAATAGTTTTATGTGTATTCACGAGCCGTTGATTGAGGTACTTGATGCAGTATTCTATTTAAAACAAATAACATTGTTATATCTTAAAAGCATTCTATTCTCGCATAGCGTCGTGTTTTAAATAAAGCAGACAATCAATAAAACTATAATAATAATATAATCAATGAATGTTGATGGCAACCTCGTGAAAGCTGAGAAGGAAAAACAATTAAAATACCTGGACTTAGCACACGCGGTCGTCGATTTGTGGGATGTGGACTCGGCAATCATTGTACCGATAGTCGTTACGGTGAACGGTCTAATAGCCAAGAGCCTCGACCAACATCTTAAGAGGCTCGCGTTAGGTGCTTGGGTCAAGGCTCAGATGCAGAAGGCAGTCCTCCTCGATACGGCATGCATAGTGAGAAGGTTCCTCTCTCTGGGCCCCTAACCACCGACAGCTAGGACCTTGTCTCGATGCCGGTGGGCCTCCATGATTTTTATATTTTAAATGTGTTTTTTATAATTATATATCTAAAAATTTTATTTTATGGGTTACTAGTTAATAAATGTAGAAGATAATCATATCAGCCCCGTATATGCATTGTCCCACTGCCGGGCACTAGCCTCTTATCTGTATGAGTCTATCATGCTAGCACAGTATAGGCAGGCTTCACACATGTTCGAGGACATTATGGAGAACTTGGGAGTTCTTCACACAGGTTTCTTCACCATGTTTTCCTTCACCGTTAAAGTGAACGACAATAATTAACTATTTCATACGCACATAACTCCAAAAAGTCAGAGGTGTCTTGGGATCGTACTCGATAACTCGATGCCTACATAAAACCCATAAAACTATACTTCGATGGCGTAGTGGTTAGTGTAACCGACTGCTACGCCTGAGGTCGCGGGTTCGATTCCCGCACAAGTCAAATATTTGTGTGCATGAACATGGATGTTTGTCTTGATCTGGGTGTTTTTCTATGTATAATATGTATGTATTTACAAAAAAAAAAGTATATTTGTATGTTTATCCATTGTCTAGTACCCATAGTACAAGCTTTGCTTAGTTTGGGCTAGATGGTGTTGTGTGTATGTGGTAGAATATGGTAGAATATTAGTATGAATAAAACATAGTACCTATGTTTACAAAAGTTCCTAGTCTGAATGTTCTTTGTACGTTGTGTGAATGTTTGTGAAGTCCCTCGTGACACAGAAATTATTACTAGAACTGAAGTTGAAAATAGGTTCACGCATATGTCCCCGGAAGGATAGGTATCACACACACATGTCACCAATTATGGTTATAGCTCCAACGTAATACTTCCATCTATCAGGCATAAGAATCCGTGCTTCCACTAGAAATAAAAACAGGAAAACCCAATAATACCTGTCCGGAGAATCGAACCCAGTAGCAGTCCTATTCACTACCGCTTCGCCACCGAGCTATTAAGTTACAAGAAGAAGAAATCTATTAACTTTTAAGCTCGTATTAACTCGTAACGAAACCCACCATTCGCTCCGAAAACAAAATTAATCATCATAAAGGCAAGCTATCTAACAAATTATGGGTACAGTGACTAACGAGACCCCGTTAACCCTTAGGGTTCCGCACGTAATAACAAAGTCATTTTGAATGAGAATACTTTTTCTTTAATGGGAGTGATCCCTAAAAAGCATTGTTTTCTTCGTATTGTTTGTTACGCTCGCCGTAGCTTTTCCAGCTTTTGCTAAGATTGAGTCTTGTCTATGATACACAACATAAGGAGGATAATAATATATTTAAAATAAGATGATATAGTTAAACACTGGTTCATCTGTCACTTAGGTTTACGCTTATAATAGGGTATTTTAGTCTTTTTTTTTTGCTATGGTAATCAATAATTTTGATTATTCAAAAACTAAAATATATAGATTTTTAAAATATGCCTTGATAATCGGATTATTTAATTTTCATCGTCATTTTAGCATTAAGAACGTTATTCTTTTTATTTTTATTGTCATTTGACCCATTGTCATAACGTATTATACTATTATGTGACGTAACGGCCATTGAAACGCAGGCGTGCGAAGGAAATAGAGAAATGGTCCATTTTAAACATATTTAATTTTAGAATATTAATTTCTCCTTAACTGTGTCACCGATTTTAATGCTCTTTTACAAAATGGTTTCTTTAAATGTTTTTGCCATACCATATATAATGCGGTTTGGGATTCGATTCCTGGGAACGGTAAAGTAATTTTTGTTTTTTTTTACTCTTAGAGCGACAAATTTTTATCTTTTCACATTAGTGAGCAGTAAACACAAAAGATAATATACTGATCATAGTCACAGGCAACTGTGGTCGCGATCAAATTGTTATATTTGACCACACATAATTTCACAAATGTCTCGGTTTTGCAGTTTTAGTACACACTACCTTGTGTGAGGTCTTGGGTTCGAGGCCCGTGTTGAGCAAAGTATTGATATATTTTTTTTTAATTTGATTTTTTGGTTAGTAGTGGTCATATCAGCTCTATGCTGGCACTGTTCCTAATAGATGGCAAAACGCTCGATTCCTATTACGAGGGAGCTGGCTATAGTTTTATTACACCTTCTACCTATATCATCATGGATATAAGCGTCAGACGATGTATGTATCATTAATTTCTTTCATAAGGCTTTGCCGGTACCTAGCAAGTAACCTAAATAAAGCTTCAGTAACTTGAGCCCGGTTCCTATACCTACAGACAGTTAATTTTTGACACATATTCTATGGAAAATATGTCAAAATTTAAGTGTCAGTAGCTAAAACGACTTGTTTCTTGGTGTAGGAACTGAGTTTTAGTAAACTCACTGATGAATAGATTTGACGTTCATAAGGCTGTCTGTCCATTGAAGCGGAGCGAGGCTGCAGAGCGAAAAAACGGAGACATAGGATTGCATAAAAACTCCGCTCCGTTCCAGTATGCAATCCTATTGGTTAATATTTCTCCGATTCTTCACTCCGCAGCCTCGCTCCGCTGCAATGGACAGAAAGCCTAGGTGTTACTTCGTTTCTTTAAAAAGACAACCGCACTAGCAACAATTCCTGTGTCGCGAGGGACTTTGCAAACATTTAAACAACGGACACAAAGAACACCCAGACTCGGAACAACCATTTGTGGACCACACAAATTTTGCCCCGTGTGGGAGTCGAACCCACAACACCCGGCGCAGAGGCATTGTCGAGGTGATCACTTAGACGATCATGCATGTCAAATTATTTGACATTTACTTATTTAGTCACACACAAATTAACCCCAAACTGCTAATCAGTTATTTTTTACGTCAACATATTTACCAGTGTCTTTTTCATCATGTCTAATTTACCGCGATCATCAAGCTCTACCCATGGGAAGGGGCTTTATCCCCGTAAACGCAGGCAGTTAACGAAAAATGACTTCCTTATAGCAATGAGAATGGGGTCAATGATTTTACATGTCCTTATGTTAAACTGCGTAGCACCGTGGTAAAGTTTGTTTTTACGCTAACGGATATCGTAAAGTTCTGGCTTTGCTTCCCGTGTCGGACAATTTATAAGTATTCTGTTAAATATTAACTTTTATACGGCACTGATGACGTAATGGTGGAAGCCATTACACCGAATGTTGTTGATTCGAATCCTACACAGGACAAAATTTGTGTATTCCACAAATTAAAAAAAAGTCTTTTAAAGAAAAATTGTAGCTTTAGAAACTATGCATAATAGATGGAAATAGATCAGCCTTCTATACTTGTTCCTGTTTAAAATCGAACCTACAACTCCCGGTGCACTGAAACGATCACTTGATCCACTGCGTCTGTTTTGCAATTATTATATTGTACCTAAAAATAGCTGCAGAAATGAATGTAATAAGCTTCTGGTTAGCCCTTTGATAGCATACAGGCGTGATGGTATATTATATAAGAACAAGGTACACTTGCGCTTAAAAGAATAAGAATTTAAGAATTGTTAACAAGATGAATATGCATATCAGCCAAAATATGAATAAGAAACGTATTCGTCCTCATGAATCTTAAATTGTCAAGTTAATTCAGTCATTTCTTAATGAAAACATTTACAAGCTTCTGTTCTGCAAGCGGTTTTACTGCACGCGTGACTCCACGAAAGAGCACTCGAAGATAAAAAGTATACTTAGTCTTGGTCTATATGTCTAGCAAAAGTTATCGTAATGCGTTCAGCGTTTTAAGAGTAATGGAGTAACAAACATCCGAACATCTTTACAAACTCTAACATTTATAATACTAGTTTCTGCCCGCGACTTTGTCTGCATAAATCACACGGTACCGCATAACGTATATCGGAATAATAAAAAGTACTAAGAGAATATCCTAAACACGGTCTCTTTTTGTATCATGTTTCATCCAAACTCATTCAACGGTTACGCATGATTGAATAAGAAACATAAACAAATTTTCACAAGCCCTCATAGTTAGATATAATATAAATTACATACATACATACATAAATTTATGCTTGTTTCCTGTTTCCCAGAGGGGTAGGCAGAGACTACGGATTTCCATTTGCTACGATCCTGACACACTTCTCTGGCTTCATTCACTTTCATAACATTTCTCATACACGCTCTCCGGTTTAAGGTTGGCCTTTATCCAGAACGTCTAAGTAACGTTCGCCTAGGTTTTCCCTTGCGACTGTTCCATTCACACTAGCCTTATAAACTTTCTTAGTCAGTCTTTTCTCGTCCATTCTTTCTACATGCCCAAACCAACTTAACATACCCTTTTTTATTCTCGTCACTATATCCACTTTTATGCCGCATCTCTTTCTAATCACACTATTCCTTATTCTATCTTTCAGAGTCACACCACATATATTTCTCAGCGCTCTCATTTCTACAGCATTTATTCTGCTCTCATGCTTCTTTTAATAATGCTTCATTTATAATCTCATGCTTCTTTTATAAGTTATAAGTAGATCCTTTATGTAAAACAATAAATGACACAGCTACTCACAATTCATTACCAACTTAAACTAAAATATACTAACATCTGACTCTTAACCTCGAAATGGAACAGCGCACAAACTAAAATTTACGTGCAAATCTACACACGCACACATATTTACAGACTGTAAACTTCAATATAATCTTGGAATATATAAATTATACAAATCGCCCATATCTCACTCGCACTGGCTGGCAGAAATGTTTAAAACGAATAAAATTTACATACCACCGATAATATGTTAACTTATGTGGCCGCAGCGCAATTTAAACGAGACTTGTGTCCATAGACTATCGACCTCTAATAAAACTGCCATCTACCCTACAACTTACAAGTATATTATATAGCACCGCGCTTGTACAGTGTGACCCAGAAGTCGACGATAACCGGCATCAGGTAACAGGCTACGTTATAATAGCCATCAGAAAAATAAATACATTTGCAAAAAATAATGAAGCTCTCGATTTTTATCGATTATTCGAGATTACATAACGAAAAAAAAATATTCAAATAGTAAATATCTGTAGTAATAGGAATGAAAAGACAGTTACAAGTTGTAGATTTTTTTGTTTTTTTTATAAAAGCCTTTATTTTTTAAAATACGTTACGTTTTTTTATAATTTTCTGATTGCTATTATAACTTAGCCTGTTATCTGATTCCGACTTGACGTCGACTTCTGGGACATCCTGTATACCTATAAAGGTTAGGCATATAAGTACCATAATAACTTTTTTAAATTAATAAATTTAATTATGCGCTGGTTATAAATCCTGTTGTGGCGCCTGACTTTACAAACATTTACACACCGGACACGAAAAACACCCAAAATAGGAACAAATATTTGTAGATCACACAATTTTTTATAATTACTTTTATATTTTCTTCTCCCTAGCCTTTATTAACATTAACAGCACGGGGTCCGGTATTTAGTCCGGTGGACTGGTATATTATGTAGGACTTCACACTCACTCACAATATAAACCCAGATGGATGTCTACTGTTCCATTAAAATCAATAAAAAGAAATGTTGAAACATAAATTTACTTACTTTAAACAAATGTAATCAGCTGTTCAGCAACATTCACGTCTAAATCTAAATACGTACTCTAGTGTCAATTACCTGGACTGAACACTGTCAACCAAAATACAGGCTCTTGCCTTGGCTCTTGTCTCAGTACCTTTTAGTGAAATACATACTGTATAGTTAGTGCCTAATAACCATGTACCCACAGTCTTCTCCCTAGCCTTTATTATTCCCAAGTCACTTGGGGTCGGCTTTTCTGGTCTAACCCGATTTGACTGGATATCAGTTTTTACACGGAGCGGCTGCCACCTGACCTCCGCAACCCGAAGGCTAACGATACCCTAAGGCTAGACCAGTGTCAGGATATTTAAGGGCACTGATTTCCCAATAACGACTGCCACAGATGTTCATGGCAGCCGGGACTGACAGCTTAACGTGCTCTCCGAGGCACGGAGCATGCGATAATTGTCAATCAATACGTACATAATTTCGAAAAGTCATATAGCTTCCGAAAGTCAGAGGTGCGTGACGTGGGTTCGAACCCGAGACCTTCTGCATTGCAATCTGTTGGTCTCCCCACTGAGCTTTTATATTTTATATTATGTAAATCACTTTTATACTTTTGCGTTGCATGATTTTATCACAGAGACCGGGTATTAAGATGAAACACTAAGGGCGAAAGAATTGAAAATAGGTATTTGTAAAATCTATCGCTGTCTCGCAGTGCCCGCAGAGCGCGTTAAAGACAACTGCAGCTTGAACCGAAAATACCTATTAAAATTACACAAGATCAACGTTTCGTAGTCCCCTGATTTCATTAAAAATTAAAGAAAGGCTTTGGTCGCGTTTTTATGTTTTCCTTTTTTTTATATAATCTAATCAAATTTGTTTTCTGGATGTTTGAACACACCGGAAAATCTAGCCAGTTTTTGAGGTTTTTGAAGACTCATGTTTCTTTTAATAATTAATCTATAAAAAATAGGAAAACATAGGGACATGCCATTAGAGGACATATTTGGAAAAAAAAATTGCTCTGCTGGCATTATCCAGGGAGGAAACAGGGGACTACGTTTGTATGAAAAAACGGCCCTTGTGTTTCGTTTTAACGCGATCTTGCACAATTCATGGGATACAAAATGAACACAATGTTTTTCTCGTGTAAGGATCGAATACTTAGCACAGTGACAGTGACGTAAACATTTAAACCACGAAGCCAGCCGTGAGTCACGAGTTTCACCAGCTTAGTTTATTGCCACCAAGTAATTGGCAACGACACGCTCTGCCGGGCTTACCCCGCTGTCTATACCTATACCAATATTATAAAGAAGAAAGATAGAATATTTTTATTTGTATTAAATTATCTTAGAAACGACCACACAACCAATTAAAAAATTCTTTCACAATTAGAAAGATTCTTCGACCCGAAGTTACAAAATATACAGGGTTACTGGTAATATGACGGCAATCCGTTATGAGGATGTAGGAGAGATCATTTGCAACCAAATTACCTCGTATGAACATTTTTTGCAAATTTCAACCATTTTCGAGTAATATGAAATTATAAATTTTTAAAGGTAACTGCAGTAAACAACTTTTATATATTACCAGTAATCTTGTATATAACAACATGCTACGAGGCTAGAAGGTGGAGCAGTAATCTTAAACGTGGGTGAAGTGGTAAGTGGCAAGTCTTTCAGGATGTGGCCGCCCTAGCGGAGATTCGATCTGGAGGACTTATATTTTTTATTTATTGCAAGTAATTATACATCCATATCTCATACTAATTAGTTCCATATTCAGCAATAGTATTAATACTTCCTTCATACTTTAGGTCGAGTATTTCCTTAACGTAAAATGCTATAAAACCCGTGAAAAAGAAACAAATAACAATAACGTTTAATTTGCATTAAATATTTTATATGGAACTATAAGTTTTATTGCGACCTCAATAAAAACGGTTATCCAACTTCACAAGTAACGCGTTACGCACACGACGAACATTTTTACCAACGGATAGAAAATTCCGGAACGTAACTTACCCGTTGATTTTCGTTTATCAACCAGATTAATAACTAATGTCAATTGAAATTAAACAAACTTTATACGAATTTTATTGCGTTGTTTATTTATCTTTTTTTTATTATAAATAAATATAAACAACGCGATAAACTCCGAATAAAGTTTGTTTAATTTCAATGTATAACTAATGTCAACTAGCATTGCAATACAATGAATACGTTTCGGTTTTTCTTGTTAACTTCATGAACAGTTAACGAGTCGAGTACCTACGAGAAACACTTTATTCAATTTTGACGAGGCATGCCATGTTGTAAGCGCACTTGCTCCAAGCGCACCAAGAGTATTTTACACAGCGCACCCGCTTGATTTAAGATTAATAATAAATTTATTAACTTTCTATTCCTCTATGCGTGCAGTATTGTGTACAGTGTAACCGACTGCCACGCCTGAGGTCGCGGGTTCGATTCCTGCACAAGTCAAACATTTGTGTGCGTGAACATGGATGTTTGTCTTGGTCTGGGTGTTTCTATGTATAATATGTATGTATTTACAAAGAAAAGTATATTTATATGTTTATCCATTGTCTAGTACCGATAATACAAGCTCTGCTTAGTTTGTGCTTGTGTGTATGTGATAGAATATTATTATTATTATTATAAACATTTTTGTACATTTCTATCGATATTTTTAGTCACTAATACCCCTCACTGGTCCATATGATGCATGACCTCTGGTGCGCAAAGTCGAAGCAAAATGTATGGAATATTCTTGGTGCACTTTGAACGAGTGCGCTTCAAACTAGTGCGCAACATGGCATGCGTCATTTTGAAAACAATTTGATAAAGTTGGTATACATACTGTGCATTTCGCTAGTAGACAGCTAGCGAAATTTCCTTTAATTTTAGTTAAATTCGTAAACGTAGTTAACATATTTAACTAGTTAATTTTTAGACGGTAGTCAAAGTCAAAAGTCAAAGTCAAACATAATTTATTCACTTAGGTCACAAAGTAACACTTATGAACGTCAAATGGGTTAGTGAGTTTATTATATTTACTGAATTTACATTTATGTTAGTTGCAAGGTTCAGGCAAAAGGTTGAGCCTATGAGAAGATACCTGCAAGAAACTCAAGGCCACTCTTTTAAATCGCCATCAACTTATAATTTCAGTATTTTACAACTCATTTATGTACCAGGTGTTGCAGTCATTATGCCATATGTCACTGTCCATATAAAACTAAATTCTAAAATAAAGAAAAGTTGGTAATATTATGTAAAAAGCATTTGAAATTTGAAATAATATTTATCAGTACGTAGCCATTTGTAATAGACAGTAGTATGGCATGAGGACGCATACACTTACACTTTGTGACATGAAAAGGTAGTTCGTGACTAAATGTAGTTAAAACAAAATTTACGTTCATACTTATAAAGTTTGTTTAAAAGAAAAGAAAGATACTTTAACACCACCAAATAAACACGAAGTACCTTCACATAACTAAATTGACTTATATAATACATACATTGTTTGAATCCTGTATGAAACAAGCAACTAGTTCCATGAGTTTTTATCATTTAAGTAATCATTGATTGAATAATAGCCCTTCCGGATAAGCTGACTTTTAACAGCACTTTTAAATTTAAGTAAACGTAAATTTATAATATCAATCGGTAGTTTATTAAAAAAGCGTATACTGAGTCCCGCAAATAAATTGTGAACTTTATGTAAACGATGATACACAGGTAAACAGTTGACACGTTGAAAAACAATTAACCGTTGATTTGTCTGATTCGTTGATTCGACGTCCACTACTAGATTCCATATGATCTATAATGCCGGTCAAATTTTCCGATCCACTACTGTGCATCGTCTGCAAAACGCCTTAAACAAGTTGATAAAAAGCACTGTCCCGAAATATTCCAACATATCAATCTACAAAATAAATGGTCACACTACAAACACGCCTAATCAGTGAGCCCATATCCTCCTGAATTTTATGAATAAATATGGGCACTAAACGTTGGCGACAGGGTGGTCCCGCGAGCCTCGATAAATTAGCTGAAGCATTACAGGGTTATCCTCCATACGTCATCCATGTTCGTGTGACGGGTTATATGATTTGAAGGACTTGGGTTTGTGACAGGGTTAAGAATTATGACGTGTGGGTGGATGAAGATATGTAGGGTTTATTTTATAGAAATTGTTGTTGAATATATTAGTGTGTACGAAGAGAGTCACGCTTGTGTATCCAAAAAAGGGTAAGCAGATGTGTGTTACTAAACGAACACTACGTCTGCTATATATTTTTATGTTTTTAAAATAAATTAGTGTATTAACACCAATAAACTGTTCTTCAAAAACTGTTAACATATTCCTTTTTTGAATTTTTAGTATTTCAGTTTACTCTACCAACGTTCGTAACGATATCCAACATAGAACATTCAATTCACATACGAAAAAACGTGCAGAGAGTGACGTCACCTTGGATTAATGTGTCCCTATCATACTTATTAACTGTCAAATCATGTATTTGTTTGTAAGTTTACCACTGGGCATAGAATGTCACCATTATACGCCAATATTGTCACCTTCTACAAGAGTACACAACTTACACTCGAGCCTAGTACTGGTGGTATCGGCTGGCTGAGGTTGTATCTAACCTGTCTCTTGCAACCAGGCGTGAATCTATCTTTCTTTCTTTCTTTTCTTCTTTCTTTCTTTCTTATTCTTTCTTCTTTCTTTTTTATTTCCTTTTTTCTTTTCTTTTCCTTCTTTTTTCTTACTTTCTTTCTTCCAATGTTTTGTCAACCTTCTTCAAAAATGTCTGTGTCCACCATCTTTAAAAATTTACTTTCGGCTGCCATTATCAGCAACAGTATTATTTACTTCCACGATTATATACTATATACATTTAGTCTAACAAGAACAAGGCAAATCAGAAACAGACTAGAACTTCCATATAGATCTAAGGAACACATACAACTGAACTAGAAAGGCTCGTCTATCGCCAGACCTATAACATTCCATTTAGGGGATTCACAACCGAATGTGGCGATGCATTCTGTTTATCTTCGCACCGAGATCAGTCCGACCCAGTTCATTGAACAAGAATATTCATCAGAGTGTGAATACTGCCTGCTAAAACTCGCTTTGTAATATACAATGTTCATTAAACGCACAGAATTGTTAATCGGTTAATTTATGCTGATAAGTCCGTATGAGGATGCAGTTGTGTGATTTAAAACTGTGTTGAAATTTGAAAAAGGCTTGAGATATATCGATTATATGTCACTACTACATTTATATCCACGATAACAGTGACGTTAATAACTCTTAAGAGAGGTAGGACATTGTCAATGAGAAATAATGCCCTCCAGAAGAATTTCGCTCAAGCTAAGATGTCGCGAGATGCGCAGTACATATGTGGACTCGCATTACCCCTTACAACTATAGCCTAATGTAACGATAATTCAATACGACAGCAGCAGCAGGAATAGGTTCAACGGGTTTACGTGCTTCCCGGGGCACAGGCATTAAACATCACCTAACTACGGGCTGCGTCCATGACCATGTAACGTAGCTGTCGTATAGTGAACATTAGAATATCCTAAACCTACGAGGTAGAGGTCAAAAACAAAACAAGAGTACACAGCTTAAACTCAAACCTAGCACCGATGGCATCGGCTGGCTGAGATAGTATCTAACCCGTCTCTAGTAAATTTTAGAGTTTCTAAAGGATGCGTTGTGGTAACTAATGATATAGCCTCCCTCGATGATAGTATCGTAACGAATGCACCGAACTGTAGAGTACTGCAGTTATGGATTCTGCGCAGTAATCACTAGCAATGCGCAGATTTCATCACTAAAGCATAAACCACCCATGTACCATTTCTTTATCTCTGTCCTTTACTCTCGCTCTGGCTTAGTTTTAGCATACTTTAATTCTCCTCTGCACCCTCTAAGTTTTCTACATCATTATCTGACAGTTTGCGAGCTTTGGCCATATGCTATCCCAAGAATATAGGTATATTGCTTAGTCTTTATAAATTATATTTTAGAAATCCAAAGGACAGTATTTTCTAGGTACATACATATATTTGCCGGTATTAATGCGAAAGCGCTTCTAGTCTAGAAAATTTTGTGCAAAGGAACGACATTATTAATTTGATTTTTTGCTCGGTTAGCAATTCAGTCTCATTTATATTTGTCTTAACATTGATTACCCTAGTCTAGTGCCTTATTACAATGCTGATTGAGAACTATATCGTTAGGTTTCTACCATTATTAGTCTACAAGCTAACCAATCAAATCCAAGGACTACATTGCTACACAATTGGACCAATCAGTCAACTCCAATTAAATGTTGGTCGCCAACTGACGAAAGCATTTTCAAACTTTACGTCAACTCTATTTGAAGTCATCACCATCAAGGCCTATCGTATAGGCAGCAGGCAGAGTTATTGGTACTTATTCATATTAGGCAATAATCGTTGAATAATTACACAAGTCTTTTAAATTTTAGACTTACTCGTTACCGTCACTGTTTTGAATGTTGTAAGTTCGATACCCACACTGGATAATAGTCTATGTGATCAATTGCTTATTCCGAGTCAAGTCTATGTCTCCGTTGTTTGTATATTTGTAAAGTCCCCTGTGACACAAGAATTATTCCAATAGCGTGCAAAAAATGAATGCTTGCAAAACCTTTTTTCTAAATTCAGAGTCGAATCCAATATGGGATGAAATTAAAGGAATGAGCGAAAGGTAATCCTGCGGTATTCTTACACCAGATAGATGCCATTTCTATTGACCGGGACCTAAACCAAGGTTGGAGAACTAAGAGCATGAGAAGAGTAAAAATTAAAAATAATTGATTCGTTTATTTCAAGTCTTGTGGGATGAGATAAAGCCACTTAATTTAGATTTATGCGAGGTTCAGGGAAAAGGCTGAGCATATGAGAAGAGATCTACACATCACACATTGAGATGTGCCTGCCTCTTTCGCAGTTATAGTATAACAGCTATAAAGAGAATACTTTAAGTAAGTATCATTATAACCGATTTTATCTTCAAGAACGAAACGCATTCTAAGACTTTTATTTAATTAATCAAACATCAATAACCGCA
This sequence comes from Catocala nupta, assembly GCA_963675205.1. Lineage (NCBI taxonomy): Eukaryota > Metazoa > Arthropoda > Insecta > Lepidoptera > Erebidae > Catocala > Catocala nupta. The sequence continues at coordinate 3,810,108 of OY776097.1, forward strand.
AGGCTATTATCGGTTAAATGAGAAAACAGTGGAGCCTTTAAGAGGTCTGAAACTCTTCGCACCCACTGACCACGGGCTGAAAGGGTTCAAAACATTGTAATCCGCCGGAATTTGCATGTAATTGGGTTCTTCTGCGATTAGATCTCGTATATTTTGCTCTTTTGTAAAACAAGATTCACGTCGGAAAGGATTCGAAGATTTGTTCTTATATTTACAATTTATATATTCTGTTAATTTTCTATTGCACTCACGAACTATCGTATCTTTAAATGCTTTAAGCGTTTATTAGATAATTATCGTTGATCCAGGTTATGTTTAAAGTTTGAATACTGGGAATATACAATCTTAATTCTGTGTCATATAACATAACACTAGATGTTACAGGTTACTTAAATTTATTTAAAAGTAGCCTTTACTGGCGGCTTTCTCCTGGGAACAATACTACTTTTTATTTGGATGATAGGTATCCTATTTCCTTTTTTTGTATTTTCGACAACGTGTATGCGAAATATTATGATGATAGGTCATGTAGTTAAGTCGTGAAAGCGTAACAAACAAAAACACTTTTGCATTTATAATATTATTAGGATTAGGATATTAGGATAATGTATAATCACTACCTTATGTACTAGGAGAAGAGAGAAATATATATAGAGATATATTATACGACATTAAAAGTAGACAGGAGTCTTTCGGTATTCTCTAAATTGCGTTACTGATTCCCATATTATGGAAACGTTGGCAAGGTTTCCATAATATGGGAATCAATAACGCAGTATGTTTGGAAATTTAAGCCTTATCAAATTTTATCCAGTCTACATTTAAGCGTTACAAAATAACAAACAGAGATTACTTTATAACTGTCGATAAGATGTATTTATCACAATACATCCGCGCAGAGTTAGCCTGAAAACTCTTCTTTCGAAACCAACGAAAATGAGGCAAGCAAAATTATACCAAACAGAAATTACATTTCTATTCAATCCCACAAAACCACTTACAGCATTCAAATAAGACTATGTCTTGCATTTAAACAATGAAAAAGAAATGCAAATTCGCAGCAGCATGCAAAAATAAAACTAACGAACACTTGGTTCAACGTTCTCACAATCTTCTTCGTATAGTATTTGCTGCTTAACATCATTACTAAATAAGATAAAAGTGTTGATCCAATTACTTCTACCACAAGAAACGCCAACATTTTGGTCACGTAAGGACATAAGACATGATAACAATATAAATAAGATTAGACACGCATGTTGTTCAGACACGACAATTGTCTATACTTATATTATAAAGCTTAAGACTTTGTTTGTTTTGTTGAACGCGCTAATCTCAGGTAGTACTGGTTCGAATTGATAAATTATTTTAGTGTTACATAGCCTATTTATCAAGGAAGGCATATATAGGCTAAATAACATTATGCTACAACCAATAGGAGCGGAGCATCAATGTTACAAAAACGGGGAAAATTCTCTTATGTGAAGCAGACGAAAATCTCAGAACAGGGCGCTGTGGCGCTCTTTGGAGGAGGGCTATGTCCAGCAGTGGACTATTATAGCCTGATAATGATGATGATGATGATGAAGCAAACGAAGTTGCGTGGGTTAGCTAGTAATACATATAAATCTCCAAAGGGATAGGCAGCACTGCATTAAACTTACTTTTTGCTAGCTATGTTTTAAGTCCACCGTAATAGAGAGCGAATCTATTGATGTCTATCAAGCCTAGATCTAGATATCCTGCTGCTAGTGAGATTTCTAGACAAAAAACTCAAAAGAATTTTCCCGAAAATCAAACCCAAGACTTCGAACACAGCAGTCGCATTCACTACTGCTACACACAATCTTTATATAGTACCTACTACTTATATTAGTTATGCATCCCTATATCAGCCAAGATTGACTATAATTGACATTATGACATTTAACACTAAGCTAAATATATAAAGAAAATATATCTTAATATTGTTTCAAGATTGAATAGGCTTTGCTTGTGTGTTTGCATTTTCTCTGTCTTGCTCAGTAATCTATCGCACTTGAGTAACTTATTTAACACTTTTAAAAGTAAATATTGTATAGTCTAGTTATCAAGCTATGTACATACATACATACATAGATTCACGCCCGTTTCCTAGAGAGATAGGCAGAGATTACGGATTTCCATTTGCTACGATCCTAACACACTTCTCTGGCTTCATTCACTTTCATCACATTCCTCCAAGCTCGCCGGTTTAAGGTGCTCTTAATCTGGCCTTTGTCCAGAACGTCTCAGAGCTGATCGAGAACCGGGTCTTCCCCTTGCGACTGTTCCATTTATACTAGCCTTAAGCATCAAGCTTCATTCGTTTAGAATTACAACATGCAAAGGTCACAATCTTAAAAAGGCCTTTAACTAAATAAGTATAATATCCAGTTAAATTAATGGGCAGGTAAGCACATATACATCTTCAGACAATACCGTCGTACAATCAATTCGGCTGCTTCTAACAAAAATGTGTACGGAACAGTTCAACAAATAATAACAACCAAGCGATCAAAGTCTAAGGTAAATATCGTTATTTCCATAAAAATGTGTAAACAATTCATGGACAAGACAATTAACTAAAATAATATTTAAAAAAAAAAAAAAAAGAGGTGTTTATGGTCTTACAAGCAGACGGAACGCCTGCTGGTAAGCGATTACCGACGCCCATAGACACCCACAACATCAGAGGAGTCACAAGTGCGTCGCCGGCCTTTTAAATTCCCCCCCACTCCACACTTTCTTCGGGTTAACCCAGGGGGAATTTATGTGAGTGAGTGCACTCGACGAAACACAACGCAAGCGCTATTTACGCCGGTTTTCTGTGTGGCCATGGCATCACTCTGGTCGAGCTGGCCCATGCGTGCCGAAACGTGGCTCTCCAACGCACTGTGGTTCGTCTAGAACATGCTAGCTGGACAAAATTATTTATTGAGGTTTTTTAGTTCGTACGGCTTTATTATGATATTCTAATAGGGTATTAGCGCATATAACAGGTAGGGTCACGTGTGCCAACATAAAAAAATATAATAGCGATTAATCTTTTATTGTCAGACAGGTAAAAAATAACAATGAAAAAAAATAACAATAGTCATAAAATATTGTGCTACTAAGGACTTGGCTTCTAATTACATAATAGGGCATTATTACTACCTACTCAATAACAATACTTTTTACTTAAAAAATATGCAGTTAAAAAACAATATGTTGACAACTAATAATAAAGTTAGATAAGGTACACAGCTTAAAAAAACATTAGTAAAATATTATTTACAACTTCTATTTATTCTGCATCACTAAATTCTTCTTCTGAAGAATCATCTACCATATAATCTGACATATTTTGATGAGAACTACAATGACTTACACTAGACCTTACATTTACAGGAGGGGGTATAATTAATTCTAAAACCTCAGAAGGAAGTTTACTCGTCGGTTTTTTCGGCACTTCCCTAAGGCCATTTATTACAGGATCAGATGTAATTAGCAACATATTAAGTAAATCCCTATTCGTGGCAATACGTGAATATTTTCGAGTATTGTGCTCCCGGAACCTCCTATAATCCTTATTACGCGCTTCCTGAGCTTCTTCAGAAAGCTGCCCAATAGGTAAAAGAGCCGAATCTCACAATTTCTACACTGTGCACAAGAATTTTGTGCACAGTAACAGGCATTTTATACCACGAATAGAGACTAAGATACAATTTTTTTGTGTCCTGTGTAAAAGAATTAAATTTAACAACATCAATATCGTAACCCGAAGCTAAAGTTCTAAGGATAGTGCCAAAGTTCTTAATTAGTGTCACATCTACACCTGTAATATCTGAAGCCTGTTCAGGATTCTCAAAAAACCAACGAGCAGTATTCCCATCATTCGTATTACCAAATCCTGGTTTTGGTTTATCTACAATTAAACCCATTTCAACCTTAAACCTTTCTTAGATACGAGCCGAACGTTGCTTCACATTTTCTTTGTCACTTTGACCTCGAAGTTGCCATTTCTTAACTTCAAGACGATAGTTTATGTGAAGCAAACATTCAAAAGACCGGATCCAAGCGTGAAGGGGAGATATACCAAAACCAAGAGTTTCCTTATTTACAACAAATTCCCTAGACTCATCATTCATAAATTTAGGAGTAGCTCCACAAATGTAACATTTAAGTGCTGACGAAGTTTCAGTCATAGCGTTGCACACTTTACCATCAATCATCGTGAACAGTAATTCGTGTTTGACCGATATCTCTTTACCATCTATATTACCTATTGTTGGCACCAATTGGTTTATTTCCTCCAAAATCTTATTGGTTTCTATTATAGTAAAATCTGTTGTTTCTTTGGAGAAAATAAACTTAATCGGTCGACAATACATGGTAGAAGATGGTCGAGGATTCTGCCAAGCAACTCTACCACTATTGTCACGTAACTGAAGTGGCACGAATGAGAACATAAACAAAAACTCATCTGTGTCTTCACTGTTTGAGAATTTTTGTTTGTAAGTGCTATGACCGGAACTTCCATCACACCCCCACTTGCTAACAAGGGAGAGTGATGAGCCAGAATCTACAGATTTTAAAACTTCACGCTGTGCACAAATTAGACGTTCAGCTGTTTTATTTAAAACCGCCTGAAGTTTAATTTCTGCACGCGTTTCGCTTATAAAAATCTGTTCCTCGGGAGGGTAGCATTCAATTTTTGCCTGCCTAACATTATAAAATGATGGGAATACCTGGTGTCCTGCCTTGATGCTCCATTTCCTCGTTTGTTTATAAGAGTGGCTCGTGGATTTGGCATCCACATTTGGACAAACATCTTGGTTGTTCGCGTACCTTTTCACCCACATATCTTTTCATTTCTTGGCACTTTTCCGGACTATGGCTTGCTTCTTTAATCACAGTAGCCAAATGCCGATGTCCGGATAACCGTGCCGATATTTCAGCAGCGGCTACTAGCTGGTTTACATCTCGCGTGTGTAGTAGGTCCTCCACGCGTCTCCTTTTCGTTTTTTCACTTGCTTCAGGAAAATCTATTGATGGACGTCCACGAATCGAACTCTTACTTGATGATGATGGTGTTGAGAGGTGGACAGATGCTTTGAATGTAAAATCCCCAGACAACCACTCAGAATTCTTAGTCAGGAAGCGATTACGGCATTTCCCACATTTTTCCCATTTTTCTGTGTATTTGGATGACAATCTTCCAATTGTCATTTTAATTTCCCGCTCAGATGCTTCCGTGATATTAACAAGATCATGTTTCATCACTATAAACTCATACAGTCTACTGTTGCGGTTCTCTTTAGCATGTTTCTGCCATTCATCAAAAAACTCCATTTTCGAGACTGAGAATTCGTATTCTAGAAAACAGACAAAATGACAAAGTTGTACTCAAGTGTGCAGGCTAAGATGACTAAAATTTAAAAGCTAACAGATATGGCTATGTTATATATAAAATCTAGCCCGGGTACAAGAGGGTACAAGTAGTTTCTAGTCCAATGAATTCAGAAAATCATCAAAATTTGACAAACTTCTTTAACCTTTCCGGCCCCGCGCGCACTTAATGTAAACAATAACAGATTACCCGGTAATCGGACACCCGTCGCGCGGTCGGCACTTAAAGCGCCACTTGACACGCCCTATCGATGTTTATGTTTTTGAGCTCTGAGTTATGATAACATCGCTCGTGTTTCTTAGAAATACACATTGTAAGCTACGACAAGTATTATGAATCATCGCATTGAAGTGTATACTTGAGTTTATACGCCTGGATAAACAAAGCAGAACTGTACAAATTGTTCGTTATTGAAAATATTTGTTTCTAAAGAAATATAAATGCTATAAGAAGAGTTTTTACTTTTTCTATTTTCTAGATAAATACTCTTTATAGTAAAACGAAGTATTTATATATGGCTGTGAGAAAAAATTAAGATATTGACATTTGAAAGTGGCACTACCGTGCGTGTCATGGACATTTAGAGCGCGGCAAAAGTAAATATTGAAATTTTTGTTAAAAAATATTCGTCGTAACTTTGTGCGTTGTATTCAGATATTTCTATAGAAACACTAATAAATAACACTATTATAGTGATTGAAACCTGAAATACGATATAATACTGTACTAAAAAACAACAAATATAAAAAAGCGCGGGAAAACTGATAAATGATAATAGGTTACTTTGGGCTTCAGTTTGACAAACAAAATTATCATTAGTCAGTATTGTTTTTATTGTGTCTAAAAATAGAAATATGCTCTTTATAGTTAAACATTTTTTTTTATATATGTCTGTGAGAAAAAATTAAGATATTGACATTTGAAAGTGGCACTACCGTGCGTGTCAAGTACATTTAGAGCGCGGCAAAAGTAAATTTTGTTTTTTTTTTTACAGAATATTAGTCGTAACCTTGTGCGTTGTTTTCAGATATTTTTATAGAAACACTAATAAATAACACTATTATAGTGATTGAAACCTGAAATACGATATAATACTGTACTAAAAAACAACAAATATAAAAAAGCGCGGGAAAACTGATAAATGATAATAGGTTACTTTGGGCTTCAGTTTGTTATACAAAAATAACGTAAGTCAGTATTGTTTTTATTGTCTCTAAAAATAGAAAGAATAAGCTTTTCAATAATGTATTACACTTATATACTTGCCCTACAAAAAACGACAGTAAACAGCGGCACAAATAACATCGACGAACGAACGCTCGGCGCGAAGTCACGTGACATAACAATAACAATATTAGACAATTATTATTCAGTTAGTAAATGGTTCGTTCGAAAAGCTCAGTTCATTCCGAGTACAATGATATACAATACAAGACTTTAAATACAGGCCTTTCAATACAAAAACGGCAAAAACTAGCGCGCGACCCTCTTTTTTTTGTTGCTTGACGCCTTAAGGCGTCAACGGGGTTTGACGGGTACAAAAGTGATGACGCCTTAAGGCGTCAACGGGGTTTGAGCGGTTAAACTCGAGCTATTTAAAAAAAATGGGGAAATGTAATTTTAACCTATTTTCTTATTAGAAATAAAAAGTACATACCTTTAACTTGAAGATCCATCACTAACACTTTTGAAAAAACTTAAACTCACTGACATAGGATGTTACTTCCGTACACGCAAAAATGCAATTAATAAGTGGTTTTCTTACCCTTTCCTTATATACTAACCTCATTACCTTATCAGTAGTTGACACGTGTCCAAAACAATTCTCAGAATTGGGGCACCTGGGTATCTGGTAAAAGGCTCAGGTAATAAATTTCAGGTAATTAGACAATGACTTTTGTCCAGCTAGCATGTTCTAGACGAAACACAGTGCAACGGTATAAATAAAAAAAGGATTGAAAAGCCTGTTCGAGAAGTGAAACTCTCATGAGAAGAAGCAGGCAGGAAAGCCATAGGCCTCACTTTTTAATCGCCAAATGCTTACAATATGTTTCTTAACCGTACAATTTTATTTATTTATCATCCTTATTGATCATACTCAAAAAACTTCTTTTAACATTAGTGGTACTCTAAAAATCAAATAACATTTATTCATACTCTTTTTAAGCAGACGTTCACAAGGATTATAAATTATACATCAGCAAGCCAAGCGTATAAACAACAAAGCAATGTCTGGTATTCTCTCGACAGTCTAACTAAACAGAAAAAGCCTTTTGTTAGGTTCCTTTTTGTTATCTCGACCATCCTCGCACGTACTTGAAAAATCAATTATTTATAGAGCAAAAGAAAGGCCAATATAATAATATTTTAAACAACATATTTGTGGTACACAAGTATATGACTTGTCTGATAGTAAACCTATTCCCTCCTTCCTCTTCCCCTCCTCTCCTTCTATCACTGATAGATTACTATATTAATCGGAATCACACAAATATTACTTCTGAAAATACCTAGCGTTGCAACAAAATAGTGTTTATAAGCGACAGGTAAAAGGTTACCAGCAGGTAAACCGCCACGCTGGTGGTGTAATCTATACTGATATTATAAAGCTGAAGAGTTTGTTTGTTTGTTTGAACGCGCTAATCTCATGAACTACTGGTCCGAATTGAAAAATTATTTTAGTGTTGGCTAGCCTATTTATCGAGGAAGGTTATAGGCTATATAACATCACGCTATAACCCACGGGAGCGGCTCAGTAATCATAAAAGCGAGTGAAACCGCGGGCACATCTAGTCAATAATATATACATTGTGCACACAAGCATACTTATTGAAACATTAAATATCTGATGAACTTAACATACTTCTAGTTTCCGACTGCAGTATATTTAAAATATATAAACGCGGTAAAGTATGCGGTTCGCTTGGTAGGCGTTTACCGTAGCCTAAGTCTCTTCCATTACTGGCAGAGTCCTATATTCATCGGGATCCCACATTGCTTCTGAAATACCTAGAGATGCAACACAGCTGGAGCTATAAGCGACCGTTACAGGTCAAACCGCTTACCCGTTTGTCATCAAAAGCAAAACAAAGACAATTAAACCAAGGCCTATTTCTTTAAACTTTAAATATCGGATAAACAGAAATAAAATCCTTTTAGTGGGACACCGTTGTACTGCCACGCGGAGGTCTCGAGTTCGATCCCAAGGCACGCATCTCTGACTTTTCGAAGTTATGTGCGTATTAAATAGTAGTAGCGATAATTAATTATTTAATATGCACATAACTTCGAAAAGTCAGTTGCAGTCCAATGCATTAATTCTGGAATCAAAATGTGTTAAACGGTTTACGCGCGATTGAGTAACGCTCGACCAAACACCTTAACAAGCTTTTATTCATACAATACTAGATTTTCCATGGCTTCGCTCGCGAAAATGTACATTAGGTTAGGTTAGAAACAGGACTTTTTTCTGGATGCAAGGTACAGTATGTCTTTTTCTGTTCCACTTACAACGTGTATGCAAAATTTCATGATGATCGGTTGATTAGTTAAGGCTTGAAAGAGTAACAAACAAACAAAAAATCTCACTTTCACATGTAAAATATTAGTTAGGATTAAAGGAAGAAAGAAATCATATATTTAATGAAATATGTAATTTCTTTCTAATCTAATCTTCTAAAATTCTTTTTAATCTATAAAATGTTATAATCAAAAATTTTAACATAAAAGAAAACCGACTTCAAGAAAGAATATTCTTAAACAAAAAATGCACTAAAACTATTGCGTATTCTTGTGAATAATTAAATTATTGTTATTAATGGAGTCGGTGGAAAATAGGACCAAATGGAAAACACCAGCTTTCAAATAAAAAAGTATCATCAAAATCGGTTCACCTAGAAAAAAGTTGTGAGGACACATATAAAAACATACAGTCGAATTGTGAAAGTCCTCCTTTTTTGAAGTCTGTTGAAAATTATATTGTAGGATAAACTAAAGCATAATCTTTTAAGTTTGTTTCTTACATTTTCACGCCTCAATGACTCGACCAATCATCATGAAAATTCACAGACCCGTTATCATGGGTACAGAAAAGGATACGGGGTACCTTTCATCCACAAATAGTACTGTTCCGGCGAGTAGAAAATTGAAAAAAATCTACATTTACGCGAGCGACGCTACGGGCAAAATCTAGTATCATATAACCGACTAGTAAGGCCAGCAAGCTGCTTTTAATACCTATACCAACACAGCTATTGCATGAAAGCATTGGATGATAAATTATCCACAATCTATACACCATAATTTTCCTCAGTAAGTTAAATTCCTAGCGTTGTCAACGCTGCAGGCAGTTTGGCTCTTCGCCATGTACGGCAAACTTGCTGAATATGAACTGTAAGGTTTCTTAATAATACGTGTGTAGTAAGTCTTTTGTATAATTCATGTAACGTGTGAAACGTATAAAACATTTTTTATATATTAATTTAATTTTCATTATTCATCATCATCATCTTAACCGAAAGAATAATATAATAAATATAATAATTAATTAATAAATAATCGTAAGTAATATTATAAATGGGTTTGTTTGTTTGATGTTGAATGTTTGGAAAGTTTTCGCAATGCAAGCATTATAACTACTGCGAGTTTTATCTTAATATTTTAAAACAGTTGAATTTGTGGAAAGCGATTAAAATTTAATATATCGAGGAAATTTTAATGACGCGATATTCTGACATCTATTAAATTACTAAAGAGAAAAAATACCAAATGTTAATGTCACCTTGTCAATTCAGCAATATCGCAAAATTATTCTGTGTAATTACTTCTGTGTATTTATCTAATGAAGTAAAAATGTATGTTGAATTCTATTTTTCTTCGTATATTTCTGCTCTGCATTTTAACCGTGTCAATATCAGGAACTTTATCGTTAAATATCAAAAGAAATACGTAGGTAGTAGTAATGTATATTTTGTGCCAAAAAATCCATAAACAAGATTTTTAAAAACGATAGACAAAGAGGCTTCGAGTACGATCCTACGCATATCTGGCTTTTCGAAACTATGTACGTAACTAGTTAATTAACGCTCACTTAAGTGAAGGAAAACATCGTGAGAAAACCTTCATATCCGAGAGTTCTCGGAGTCATCAATGTGGGGATCATCTTATATGTTTTTATACGGGTGTCCAAATGAAACACTGCATGATACATATGGATATATATTTACTGGTACCAGTTACAAATAATATAAATACATATCGAGCTACGATCTAACTGAGTGGTTGCGGGGAGACGACTGCCGCACGGCGCTACTGCATACTTGCGCCTGCCTATATAAAACAAAGCGTGAAAACTAAAAATTTGATGTATGCCAACGGGACAGTTTATATACAGAGCTGATAATATAATATCACTAATCTTAATTATTTACTTACGTGCCAAAATTGAAGCCTCTGGCATAACGCTTAAGATTTAAGATATTTATTTCCATAAAAAAGTTTCATCTATGTATTTGGAAATTTCAATATTAGGAAATAATTGAATATTGAAAGAATATGTAATATATACAGGGTGATTTTGAAATCGTGTAATTCCTTTTAACCACGCATTCTACTGGTGATATAGAATAACCCTGACCATATTTTTATTTAATTAGATTTATTTTTTTTGAAAAATTATTATTCCGTTTTTTTCGTGAAATGGTGTCAGATAGTCATATGTTAACCAACCGAGGCAATTTTAATTTTTTACTAATTAAAATAAAAAAACATATTAATAACTAATGTCGTAAATAATAACGGGCGGTCCTTTTTATTGCCCCTTATTATTTACGACATCAGTTATTGTTATGTTATTATTTTTAAATTAGTAAAATATTAAGATTGTGTCAGGTGGTTAAAAAAAATATGGTCCTAGTGGCCAATTGGAAGGAACGACTTGTGCACCCCAGTGCCGGGCACGCCACGATCGTGGCGGTAAGTCCCGTTTTTGAGGAGTGGCTGGAGAGGCGGCATGGCGCCCTCACCTTCCGGCTGACACAGGTTCTAACTGGCCACGGTTGTTTTGGCCAGTTCCTGTGTCGTATACGCCGGCAAGAGACGCCCGGTTGTCACCACTGCGGCGACTGCCGCGACGTTGTTGAGGACACGGCGCTGCACACTTTGGCGGTTTGCCCCGCCTGGGCATCGCAGCGCCGTGATTTGATCGCGGCAGTCGGATCGGTTGCCCTCTCGCTCTCGGCCGTAGTTCAGTCTATGGTCCGGAGTGAGAGGTCGTGGAACGCCGTCGCCTCCTTCTGTGAGGAAGTAATTTCCATCAAGGAGGCGGCGGAGCGGGAGAGGGAGCGTTTAAACCCTCTCCCCAACCGCAGAGCCGGGCGCCGGAGGGCGCGAGACGACCTCCAGCCTCCCTGAGGTTTGCCTGCCCGCCATCCGTTCAGCACCAGGTCCGAGAGGCGGCGTGCGTGTTCCCACGCGCGCCTCTGTGTCGAGTCCGTCTCCCCTCTAGGGGAGACAGTAGGGTTTTATGCGACGTAGTGCCTATTTTGGGTAGGTCTTTCGTGTAGTGGCCTGCCGTTTCATACGGCGGGCCGTAACCGCGGCGGGGTCGCGACCGCATGCGAAAGCGATTCGCGCGGCCCCGTCGATAGTGGTTTTGTCGAGGAACACCGTGGTAGGTTTAGTCGGTATTCCGGGAGGTACTTTACTATTATTTCCATCTTTCTTTTACCCCGGCGAGTCCGACATAATCCCTCCGCCCGCCCCCGCGGAGGGATACGCGTCATAGCATTCCCCCAAGTAAAAATAAAAAAAATAAAAAAAAAAAACGTGGTTAAAATTATGACTATTTGAAATCATTTCATGAAAAAAATCTGTACTCTAATTTTGCCGAAACCATTATTCTAATTAAGAAAAAATATGGTCAGGGTTATTCTGTATCACCAGTAGAATGCGTGATTAAAAGGAATTACACGATTTCAAAATCACCCTGTATATCTAGTATGTATGAGTGTACAAAGTATTTACTGTATTCACTCAAACATACGCTCCCGCCATATTTGGACATAAAAACTTTGTTAAGGAGATGTTGTCCTTAAATTCATAAATGATTTTTTGATACAAAATAAAGTAGGTATTAATTATTATTTATACAAATATTTGGTTTATTTTTCAAGATATAGCAAATGCTATCGTTATATATTAAAACAAAAACGCTCGCAGCGAAATTAAACAGCAATTGGTTGAATTACCCACTTTATGTAAACAGATAGTGAAAATAAACACGAACGATGTTTTTCACAAGCGTTGACGGTTTTATTAGTTCATTCGAATCATCGATAAATATACATATATAGGTCGACATTCTATGCGTATTTTCATCTATTGATAATATTTGTTTTGTATGGGATTTACTAAAATAGCTGGCTGATTCAGAACTCCAAGATAAGCAATTCCAAAATGAAATCGTTGCGATTCGATATCGATTTTTAATCGTAAGTACGTATAGTCATTTTTTCTCGATGTCGTATTTGGTAAACGAACAATTCACTACTGCTTTCAGACTATATTCGTTTTTTAATATATAAAGATGGCAAAAAGAAAATATTGTCACAAATAATTTGTACTATGTTTTGATGGCGCAGTGGTTAGTGTAACCGACTGCCATGCCTGAGGTCGCGGGTTCGATTCCCGCACAAGTGAAACATTTGTGTACATGAACATGGATGTTTGTCTTGGTCTGGGTGTTTCTATGTATAATATGTATGTATTTACAAAATAAAAAGGTATATATGTATGTTTATCCATTGTCTAGTATCCATAGTACAAGCTCTGCTTAGTTTGGGCGAGATGGTGTTGTGTGTATGTGATAGAATATTATTATATTATAGGTATAATACGTAACGCAGCGATCATGCATAATGTTTAACTTTTTTCACAAGGTAGTCACAAGCCAATTGGTGCTGCGACGTCATGTCTCTTTGTGAGATAGAATAATCAAGACTTCACTTTTCACAGTTTTTTATGTCCATGTACCGTCACACACTACACTCACGGTAAACGTTAGAATAATATGACGATACCTATATAAGAGACAGTATAAAATAAAAGATGATTAATATATAAATATCATCCAGCAGCCATATAAAGCGACATTGAAGGTCCTAATAAATGAAGGTGCTACCAACCCAAAGTACAGCTACCTACACAGCCTGTACGGTCGTACGTAATATTTTCAGCACAAAAGCGGTCATTAGTGCCTCCAATAAGCCAGGCTTTGGCACTGACAGCCGCTTTTGAAGTGCCTGATTGATTGATCATGACATAAAAAGCGCCACTTAGATAGGAATGGATGCTAGGAGATAGTGACGTTCATATGTTCCTTTGTAAGGGACATATTAAAGTAGATTAATACAATGTGATGAAACTATTGTCTGGTCAATTTCAAAGATTTTGCCTTAATTCTGGTATAATAGAAGATGATGAAATTACTTTTCTTATTCTTGATGTCTGTTTGAGTAAAAGGGCTGAGTGGTTTAAATTCAAGTCGAAAAGAAAAGCCTGATCTATTAAGTTTGTTTTCGTAATTTCTTTAAGTAGTGTGTTTCTTATTTTCCTTGTTAATTACAGTTACTGAGTGACGGATTGTAGTAATTTTTTGTATACATAAAAATAGTTTATGGTTAGGAGTAAAAGTGTGACCCACTGGTTCCCATATAACTATATTTTGCCAGGATAGTGCACTCACTCTTCTTCTCCCTAGCCTTTATTATTCCCAAGTCACTTGGGATCGGCTTTTCTAGTCTAACCGGATTTGACTGGATATCAGGTTTTACACGGAGCAGCTGCCACCTGATCTCCGCAACCCGAAGGCTAACGTTACCCTAAGGCTAGACCAGTGTCAGGATATTATGGGGCACTGAATTCCTAATAACGACTGCCCTAGATGTTCATGGCAGCCGGGACCGACGTCTTAACGTGCTCTCCGAGGCACTGAGCAGGCGATAATTGTCAATCAATACGCACATAATTTCGAAAAGTCATATCACTTCCGAAAGTCAGGGGTGCGTGACGTGGGTTCGATCCCGAGACCCTCTGTATTGCAGTCTGTTGGTCTCCCCACTGAGCTATCGCTCACTATCCTGGCAAAATATAGTTTTATGGGAATTTTCCTTAGAGTCATAAGAGAGAAGCACCAGTGGAACCCCAGTAATATATAAATAAATATGTGTTAGATAGTGAACACCACGAAACGGTAGTGCTCACCATCGTGTATAAAGGATAAATTTCAACTCGCTACTTAAAACCATGAATACCTTAGTTGGAAAGATGAAGTAATATTTTGACAAAGGTCATGGGTTCGAAGTTACGAAATTGTATATTTTTGGTTAAATAAAAATACAAGCCTCTTTGAAACTACACGGTACGGTCCGTAAATCCCATCCTTAGTTTTAGAAACCCTATTTTGAAAATAAAATAACACCGCACATTGCTGCCACACGCCACACATACAAAATATACTATATATTAAAATAGTAAAATTAAATTTTCTCTTCATAATTTCTGAGGTCAAGAAACGGTCGATGCGGTCAACTCCTAAATGGACTTTACATGTAGAAGGCGTCCCATTCTTCAGGGAGGCGGACACATTAGGCTGTGGGTTCCGCTTGTCATACGAACAATGTAAAAGATTATGACAGGCGTTATAAGCCTTCAAGAGGCTTGAACATCGACACAACATATTTGACACGATTCATATACCTACGGTACACAATTTATATGCTGTAGTTTAAATAAAGGCTGACTTCACGGATAGTTAGAGGTCACCTCGCCACTGGCCCTACGGTGTAGTGTTGTGTGTTCAAATCCATCACGGGAGAAAATTTGTTTAATCCACAAATATTTGAAATTAAAACTATTTTATACGGATCTTGTCGCGTTGTTTATTTTAGAACACTTTTATTACATAATTTTGGATTATAGCACTACTATTATTGAACTCTACTACAATTTAAGCTATTTAAATTGTAAATTTCTTCGTGCGATGCACTATAGATGTCATGGATGCTATCTATACTAATATTATAAAGCTAAAGAGTTTGTTTGTTTGCTTGAACGCGCTAATCTCAGGAACTACAGGTACGAATTGAAAATAATTTTGGTGTTGGCTAGCTTATTTATCGAGGAAGGTTATAGGCTATAGCCTATAACGTTCCTTGATAAATAAGTTGTTATATAAACATCACGCTATAACCCACAGGACCGGCGCAATAATCATAAATACGAGTGAAAGCGCGGGCTAATCTAGTTTGTCATATGGCCAGTTGCTAAGTAAATACGGTATTCTGGTTATCAGTTCTAGACATTCTCAATTGGCGGCAGTAACATTGCTTAATATTGTAAATAATTATTTTGACTGCATTGATTTAAATAATGTTTTGTGCTATGTAGTACCCAGAACTGTTCACAGACGGCTGGTGCGTTCAGGAAAACTCTTTGCAGTAGGTACTTGTCGAACTAACACGGGCCTGCGTTCACCAATACGTCGAATGGCTAATACATACAATGACATTTTTAAACATAATGACATATTTGTATGCTCTGCGATATATTTTCGTAAACTTGTATATGAGACACTAAACTCATAACTGTACCTACTTTTTCGGACTTACACAGTTCTTTTTCTTTTTTAATTATATCTCTTTTCTTCGTAATGTTATACATTTTTTGTTTGTTGTATTTTTTTTCTATGTCTGTATTTTTTTAGACTGTCATACATGTATGCTCGCTTTCCTAGCGTCTTATAGTTTTAATCGAATAGTAACCTGTGGAAATCGCCGTGAGTTACATTACTATCTAGTTTTAAGTTGATTCTATTGTTTTTATTATGTAATGTGGCAGTTTGATGTTTCTTATTAAATAAAAAAATAAAAAATAAAAATTTTTAATGAATTCAAACTATTTATATTTAAGGTTATACTTTTTCTCGACGTTTTGGTTGCTTTACCATGCCATGGTCATGGTCAATAAACAACGTGACAAAATCCGGATAAAGTAATTTAAATTTCAATGTATAACATTCGCGTAAACGTCAGACAATACCACAATTATTTGTTCGTCCCGAGTCTGGGCGTTCTTTTGTTTGAATGTTTGTAAAATTCTCCGCGATATAGGATTTATTCCTAGTACGGGAATCGTATATTTATATAAAAAAATCAGACAAGTGCTAGCCGGACTCGCCCACCGAGGGTTCCGTACAAATATGTAGGTATATATTATTAAAAAATATTGTCCTTGCATAAATACTCTGTTTTTTATGATTTAATAACAAATGTATTGTTTTCAGATTTTTCCCTATACTTCTACCTCTACTTCCTATACTTCTTCTTTCTACTACTATTATAAGACGGTATTACTTGCCAAATTTCAAAATTCGAGGTCAACGGAAAATACCGTATAAATTTTGATTCCCTTGATAGTGTCGAAATATACGATTTTTGCGGCATAAATGGCCGTATCTTTTATTTACGTTAATTTAGAAGTTTGATTTTTCAGAGCTTTTAAGAGACTGTAGACCTGAGTATATCTTAATTTCAACTTGATACCTGCATGCGTTCACGAGATAAAGGGTCTTGACGGACGAGACAGACAGACGGATGGACGGACGGACGGGCAACAAAGTGATCCTATAAGGGTTCCGTTTTCCCTTGTGAGGTATGGAACCCTAAAAAGAAAATAAGCGGCTTCTAAACGTACAATACATTTACTGCAATGCAACTAAAAAACAATGCAACTTTAGTTCAGCTATATCAGCAACATTTGAATGCAAACAACGATATATCTGCAATATTATAGCGCGACCAAATATTTGAATACAAGTTCTACGCAACAAGAGACGACATTATGATATGCGTCGCAGCAAATTCAAGGCCTGAAATACAAAGTACACTTCAATAGGCATGACAGAAATTTTAAATATATAAATATAAGTCTTTTTAAACAATTTAAAAATATTTGAATACAAGTTCTACGCAACAAGAGACGACATTATGATATGCGTCGCAGCAAATTCAAGGCCTGAAATACAAAGTACACTTCAATAGGCATGACAGAAATTTTAAATATATAAATATAAGTCTTTTTAAACAATTTAAAAATAAGTTATAAGTTTATATAATACCATGCATACACAGATTCACGGGAATGTGTAGGTGATTTTCACTTGCTACGATCCTAGCGTACCTTTGGTTAAACAAATGAAGCACATTTGTTTATATTTCTCATGCTCGTCGATTTAGTTTACGCTCACCGTGGCCTCCATTCAAAAAGTTCGTGAAAACATGAATAAAGCCCATATTAAACCTAATAAATCAAAATATAAAATTAAATCAAATCTAAAATCAGTTCGTTTTGATTTGATTTATCAAAATACGACTAAAATAAAATCGTAATACTCAATGCGATTTATCTCAATTCAAATAATTTACTACGATGAGCATTTCAACGCTAATTCCACGCCTCAACGCTAAACAAAAGCATTGCACTCGCCACTAGATAGCTAACAGCAAACAAATAAGCTTTTATAACAAACATGAAATTTAAATTGACGGAATAAAGCAACAAAGCGTAACAATGAAATTTTCTATCTCAATTCACAGGAAATTACTCTCATATGAATTCAAAGTTTTATATTTTTGCTTTCCAAAAAACATCACGTTTTGTACAGTATCAAAGGTTGGCTAAAACAGAGATAATACATGAACTTTGGAAATCATGCCACGCGTAACGCCATGAGTCCGTATCTTATCTAATAATAATAACATATCTACAGTACACACGGAAAATGGCTTAACTAGCATCTAGCTTCTTAACAGCTTCCATCCTAACTAATATTATAAATGCGAACGTGAGTTTGTTTATTACGCTCTCACGCCTTAACTACACGACCGATCATCATGAAATTTCGCTTACACGTTGACAGGGCAACAGAAGAGGACATAAGGTAATTTTAATCAAGAAGAATGTGCAATGAAGACATCTCGTGAATATGGACAGTTCCGTTAAGCTTTCTTTTGAGTCTTATTCTGAATTCTGGTTTCGTGGAATTCGATAATTTACTTACTACATTTTATTTAAACCAATTAGATTAAACTACGGACTACAATCATGTCTTGTCTTGATTATTTATGTACATGTAAGTGGATGCTCCTATTTACCATACTGCTGCTTTAGAGGCTACCATCAAATTTTATCAAATGCTGCTTGAGTATGTTGAGTAGTAGTTCATGGAGAAATGGTTGCAGCACCTTACAGTTATGATTTGTAAACGAAATATTATTGTACACTTGGCGATTAAAAAGAGTGACTATGAGTTTCTTGCCCGTTTACTATGAGTTTGACTATGAGTTTCTCATGAGCCCTACACCCTTGCTTTGCTGAACGTAGCAGTAAATGTAAATTCACAGAAAAAAAAATTACGTGTAACTTTGACATTCATAAGTGTCCTTGTAACCTAATTTGAATAAATTTATTTTAATTTTCATTTTGATTTTTGGTACCTTCTCCCAGAAAAAAGGAATTTTACTAACCTTTTTTTTTCCAGGAATAATGCTTTATGCACTGTTCGCCGGCTAGGGGACGGCACCAGCGGGGTGTGTGGGACTACCAGCTTATAGTGCTGGTATACCTACTAAAAACCTGGGGTGTTCCCTCTCTCACCCAATCAGGCCCCCCCGTGTGGGTGCGGGCCGATCCTACATTTACACGAGCGACGCCGCGGGCAAAATTTATTACTATATAATACAATTGAAGGAAGTTAAAATCACTTACACGGTAAAGTTATTCTGTATGTAACGTTTTAAAGGCTAAACTGTGAACTAATTTTGGTGATTTGTATGTCACTCAAGGCAAATAATCATATGACTCCAATGAGCCGTTTAATGGTAGGTGCTTATCATACGCTAGAAAGACCTCGATTTTCAGCAGTTAGGTAACCCATGATACCGATCTCATAATAATAAAATTGTCGTTCTGTTAGGCAAACTCCTTGACAAATAAGACAGAGAAACTTGCGACGCTTGGCACAATAACAGCCGTCTGCCCACTTAAACTAAACAGCCACATCTGTTTGAAATGTTGTTAGAAAATCCTTTCGCTATATCCAAAAAGCTGAATGCAATGATACGAAAGCCTTCGTACATCTGCTTGTACCCTACAACGTTACATACATTGTATCAACGACGAAATAAAGAAAATGAGTTGTCTTTTCTCGGCAAAAAATAATCTCATCGAGATATTGGCACTTCAGCCATTTTGCCTTTTCACGGTTCTCCACACACATCCATAGGTACAAAAGTAGAGAGCATTAGTATTCGACACAGGAATACAACCGCAACACCTCGTATTTGGGACGCGTTACCTTTACGACATCGTGTGATATTATTAGTTTGGAAAGGTCAGAAAGTAATAGGCCTGGATTGTTGTTGACAAGACTTATAAGTTAAGTTTGTTAGGATTCTATTCCAAAAATGACGAGTGGGAACACTAGAAGAATAGCTAAAATTCTGCGAACAGATTTTCTCTATGAAATAAAGAAAACTGCCTAAAATTAAAGCAAGTTTTCAGAAAAAGGATCATACCGCTGCGCGCCGTCTCTTAAATGCATTTTATTGAATGCACGGCAATAAGAAAAGTTAGACACTCTTCATATGACTCTCTCGTTTCCGTTAATGCTTTAAAAGATGATAGTTTTACCCATATCTGTAAAGTAGAAAATACTGTTTAACCTAAATATACACTAATATGTGCCAGTAGAGATTAACTAAATAATTAATCACTACTGGCACGTTGGTTTAAGAGGTCATGGATGGAGGCCGTCACTACTAATGCACTGAGGAAAACACAAATGGTGAAACCCTGCAGGGCACAAGGGTTTGTATGTTTCTCCATGTTCTTAAGGTCCACTGTGATCATTTTTAACATTTCTTTCCGGAGACATGGGAATTATACATTAAGCAAAAGTGGTCCGTAAAAAGTAGTTGTCCCGAGCATAGCATATTGGCATAGATATTGGTGAGATTTTCAACCTTTACAAAAGCGAAAATGTCCAATAATCCACTGGTGATTCCATTGCGGTTAATACAATAGATTGACTAACAAATTTTACAATAAAGCTAGTTGTAGAAGTTATATGAAATTTCGTTGCAATCTACAACTTCGAATTATTTTCAACTATACCTGAACAGCGTACAATCCGCTCCATTTGTCTTCTAAAAATGCCTAAGTGCTAGATGGACAGACGATCTAATAAAATTAACTAGTAGCTGCTAGACCGAAGCGGCACAGCATCGATCGCTTTGAAATTTAATGAGAGTGCTCTATGTTTAGCAATGTATTTTATACAGCTCAAATGCCTGAACTCTGTAATAAAAGAGTGCTATGGCATGCAAGAAGAAATATTGACAAGATTTGGAAAAAGTGTACTAGGATAGTTTGGACATGTGGTATTGACCAAGAAACTATATAAGTTGGCTCTGCTATCAATATCCCTTTCAGCGATCATTTCTCCCACGTACGTGCAAGCTCTGGAATAACTGCCTGCTTCGGTATTTCCCGAGCGCTATATGTCCTTCTTCAAACGAGGTTTAAAGAGAATTCTTCTTTCACGGTTGTTTTGACATTGCTGAATTCCATGAGCAACGGTAACCACTTTCCATCAGGTGGGCCACTTGCTCGTCTGCCAACAAAGGCAAAAAAAAAATGTCCTGGTTGGGCAATTTTAGGGCTTCTGATTTATTAGTGCTGGAATTCATCACCAACGACATCTATACAGTCAACTGCTGGCAGAATCTACACTAAACTTGGTGAAGTTTCTATACCAAACAGTAGAATGCAATTATAGAACTGAGCAATTCTGCTGTGCGTTCTACTCACTGCTCAGTTGTTGCTAGTGCTTCTAAAGACAGTTTGCAGTAGACCATAAGTATTTGCTCCTGCGGAGATTTTAATACCTTTGGTGTTGTAAGTATCCACTGAATACAATAACCGCATTATCAGAGGACAATTGTATGCTTGTTGCAGACCTTCATACATATTAAAGATCAAAACCATTTCTATTCCTTGTTAGATAATGTGCAGCCATTACATAAGGCCAAAGTCAAGGGACTTAAGTGGTCATATACGTCACATTAGGTGAAGTCCTTTGTTTCAAAACAGTAAACTCTAGAAGACAATAATTTATGTCCAACTATTCGAATACACGCCTTTACTTTTATTCACTTATGACTCTACTCACACTCCACAAAACAGTCGTGAACATTAACTAAACAAAGACTAGAAGTCATTTATTACAGATTTCCACACGATTAACAATTGTATATCTTTTGCTGTACCATTACTAAATGAATTAACTAAGCCTTAATGTTCAGATGTTAGATAGTATTTAGAGTTCTTGTTATATATCTACGTCTTTTATATACTTCACACTTGCTTTAATTAGTTTTTTTGTATCAGGTAATTCTAATGAACTTTAAATCATATACGCATACATATCATGTCATGGTCACATACCAGTATACTTATTTCTTTTACATACCTAACTATATCGGTACATACCTATATTCCCGAAGGTGTAGGTAGAGGTGTAGTGTATCCACATTTCACCTAGTGTGGTATTTAAGACCCATAATTTTTTTTTATTCGTCTAATAGCGGGCGAACCTGTTAACGTAACATATTGTTACACCCAGTGCTATCTCTCGGCATTGTGTGGAAGGCTCAGCAGTTCCGTATAATAATTTATTACAGCGCCATCTATTGAATACTTACGGAACTACGTAGATTCGTCGATACGAGTAGAGTAGAGAGAACGCTGGCACTTTCTCGAATCTTCGTATTGTTTACATACCGGGCATGACATTTCTAGAAAAAAAAAGAAACTCCGAAAGCGCTTTAACCTCGTATAAAAGGGGAAGGCCAGCGCTCGTCAGTCAGTCAGTTTACAATCGTAAGAGGTCAAGTATTTATCGAAGCGAACGGAAGCGAAAATACTACGGAGTTTGAAGCAGTTACAGTGGAAAAATGTAGTATAGTGTTTGTTGTGTTTTAAATTTAGTTGTGTGCTAGAATAAAACGTGTTTTAGTCGGTAATAATGTGTACATTCTTATCCCTCGAACCCAGCACGTAACAATATAATAAAGTAATATATAACCAAATAGATTTCCCAAGAAATCTTTAAAAAATCTTTAAATATAACTTTTATTAAGATTGTAGTACATAACTATTTAATGTTGAAACATTCATTTTGCTTCTGATATTTAATAGAATTATTGTATTTTGTTCATGATCTCATATTATTCAAAGTCCTTTATTTAAATATACATGTAATTTATAATCTTTAAGTTGACATTTATAACTCTGCAATATCAATGTAAGCATTAGAGCCTCTTTCACCAACAAAAAAGTGCCTAGTTTGGCGAATGAATAAAAATTGGAATTACGTTTTATAATATAAGCAATAAACGATTAATTTAATAAAAGGAAACGTCTATCAAGCACAGTTGCAACTACCATGCCCCTTCTGAGAATTTCTTGACCGAACAATCCAATAATCCTTTGTCCTACTTATATCAACCCCTGAACATCATGCACAGCAAGTACATACTCTACCACCAATGCAGGCTAAAGCTACCAGAAAGCATGTTAAAAAGCAAGACGCACAACAATTCGTATGAAATAAAAATCTGTTGACTTTCCGGATGGCGGAATCGGCTTTCACTATTTTGTATTACCGTGGTATCGCGGTAAGCGGATTATGGTGTATCTGTTCGGTGTAATCGGCTGTCGTTTGTCGGGGTATTAAATGCTGGCGTGATAGTTTGAGCACAGATTCGCGAATATTGTTATTTTTACACTCAACAATCGTAGCGTTCGTGAGCATGATGTTTATTTTCGGACAATAAGCATTACCAAATCCTTTCCATTGTGATATCGCTGTAACATTTGATGTATCTATAAATTATGCTTGCTTTGGGGCGAGCGGTTGGAGCTATTCCTGTTTTTGGTTGATTGGTAGGGCGCTAGGTTAAATCAGGGTGGATCACTGTATCCTACTTCTTCTCTTAATCTCTCTCTCTTTTATAAGATTTAGCTTCTAGTTTATCAGGTGCGACTTAATATATATTTGCTATGAAGCATACTAATCGCCACGACTGGAGGGTTCACTGTAATGATGTTATTACTCCGTGGCGTAGCGGTAGTGAATGCGACTGCTGTGCCTGAGGTCTCGGGTTCGAATCCCGGGTCGGGCAACAAAAAGTTATTGGATTTTTCTGTTATGAAATCTTAATACGAGCCCGGAGTTAGGAAGTTGGCGGTGTTAGAAACCTCCGTGCCTCGGAAAGCACGTAAAGCTGTTGGTCTTGTGCCTGATCTCTCTCCGGTCGTGTCGGATTATTCGTCCCATCGGATCATAAGAGTTAGGGAACAGAGAGTGCACTTGTGTTTGCGCACACACTTGTGCACTATAATATCTCCTGCGCCGATGGCCAGTCTCCGTTAAGATTGGCCGCCGTGACCGAAATTCGGTCAGGAGGACATTATTATTATTATTATGACATATTTCAAGTGTTGTATACACCTGTAAAAGCTTTCACTTCATACCATTCCCTTCTGTTTTAAATTATAATTGTATAGTGATGTGTCACTAGTTACTTTCAATAAATAAATAAAACTGCGGTAATATAGCTTATCTACGCCAGTCTATTCTTACGCAGAATTATTTCTGTAATTTAGTATTTATAGAAATTTATAGTAGTCTGAGTATTATAAAATCGGTCAAGTGCGAGTCAAGTTAGCGCACCGAAAGCTTCATACCTTGAACTTTTCGAAATAAGCCGAAGCCCATACAATGTAAAAAAAATATTCAAATACATTTTATAATGTACCCTAGAGAAACCCTTTTATATATAATACCTCACTTGACTGAGTAAGCCCCTGGGCAACAAAGCATTATGTGCCGAATTTTAGCCCTAATGTAAGAAAATAAAATATATTTCATTTACAATTAATTCAGGCAAGCATTATTTAAAAATATTCCAAAGATCAAGAAATGGTCTAAAATAATAATTGCTGAAGTAATCAGCTGTAACAGACGAACCTATAGAAAACAAATCAAATCACACAATAACAAATTTCATTTCTTACTATATTGTATAGTAAGAAATGAAATTTGTTATTTGTGTGTTTACTATTTTTGGTAGAGAACCCTAAAAGACGTGTTCATTGCTTAGCCAAGGTGTAAATAATTAAGCACAAATCTTGAGAACAATTTCTTCAGAATCTGGTTTTCTTGATCTTTTATTAAGAAGAACCGTTTTTTATACAGCGATGTACAGCGTAGCCGTGATACGCATATTTTTTTTATATCAAATATATCTGGAAAATGTATCTGAATCTGGGTTTTTTTTTTTTTTTTTTAGATTAGAATAGAATCTTTATTTGCTAGAAATGTAGGTATTACAAAAAGGTGTAACAGTAATTATAGCAGATCCATGTACATTTTACCTGTAAGGCATGCAAATTATTTTAAACATTACAAAAACCTACAACTAACATTTTTATATGTAAATGTAATTTGTTGCTAAATTTTTATTATTTATATTTTATCAGTTAGGAACGCATTTATAGAGTAATAACATTTGTCTTTCAGAAAATTAGTTAACTTTTGTTTGAAAATTGGCTTTGGCTCATTTTTAATGCATTTAGGTACTTTATTGTATACTACAGGTGCCATGCCAATAACACATTTTTTTAATAATGTAGTCTTATAATCACCAGTGCTTAGTAAGCTTCGATATTGAGATCTCACAATTGCTGATCTTTTTCTAGTTTTTGATAAGAGAGGAAATAGGTGTTTGTTTGTTTTTACAAATACTGATAATTCTAAAATGTATAAACATGGAAGCGTTAATAATTTGTGAGACTTGAAAACAGGGATGCAGCTGTCAGTTACTTTTAATCCAAACATTGCTCGAAGGCATCGTTTTTGAGCTTTGAAAATGCTTTCTTTTTGACTACAATTACCCCAAAATATTAACCCGATTCTTAAAGCTGATTCAACAAGACCATGGTATGCAACAAGAAGTATTTCTGAGTTAACCTTTTTAGACAAGCTATATAACGCATAGGCCGATGTACTCATTCTTTTGCATATATTATCTGCTTGCGCTTTCCAATTTAGTTGGCTATCTATTAAAATACCAAGGAATTTTGTAACTTTTTCGCTATATATTATTTGGTCATTATAATTTATATTCATATCTATGGGGTAAGTACGTTGGTAGAAGTGCATAATTTTTGTTTTATGAAGATTTATAGTTAGGTTATTATTAGTAAGCCAAGTTATAACAAATTTTAGGGCATTATTGATTTCACTTTTATATGTCTGTCTGTTACGACATTCTATCAACAATGTGCTGTCATCAGCAAATAATACCATCGAATGTGGCGTTTGACGTGGATAATCATTTATATATAATAAAAATAGCAGCGGCCCGAGAACACTGCCTTGTGGCACGCCAAATTCTATAAATCTACAAGATGATTCGTATTTTGATTCTATTTTACATTTTGGACAGACTTTAGGTATTTCGGTATATTGCTTACGACCTCTTATATAGGATTTTATTAAACTGAGACAATTACCACGAATTCCATAAGCGTAGAGTTTTTTTAAAAGTATGTCATGATTTACACAGTCGAAAGCTTTTGACATATCGGTGTAGATGGCACATACTGGTGTTTTAGTATCCATATTTGGCATTATTTTAGATAAAAAGTCGAAGATAGCCATATTTATATTATGTTTTTTTCGGAAACCTTTCTGTTCATCACATAATATTTTAAATTTTGTTAAAAAAGCATATATCCGCTCATAAAATATCTTTTCCATTATTTTGGAGAATACGGGGATGAGCGCGATAGGTCTATAATTGGTCATATCTTCTTTGCAATTCTTTTTATGGAGAGGTTTTACAACAGTAGTTTTTAGACTCTCAGGAAATATGCCAGTGGACATGCTGAGATTTATTATGTGACTTAGAGGAGCAGCTATAATACTAGATACAAATTTAATTACTCTTGTCGAAATACCATCGTAACCAACGCTTTTTTTAGTTTTCAAATTTTGAATGACACGCGTAACTTCCGTGTGATTAGTTGGAAACATAAAAATAGAGTGAGGGCTATTTGCGTTTACAATATCAATTTTATTTTCCGATATATGTGTAATCTGATCTAAAAAAAAAATTATTAAAAGATTCCACTATTTCCGTAGGGTTTGTTATTATTATGTCATGCTTTTTTATTTGAATTATGGGTCCACGAATTTGTTTCTTATTATTAATAATTTGCCAAGTCGTTTTAGATTTATTATTTGAATTTTTTATTAAGTGATTATTTTGAGCTCTATGGGTCAATTTAATAATTTTCTTAAATCTTTTTGAGTAAGTTTTGAACAAAAGCTTATTTTCGACTGTCGGTTGTAATCTATGCTTCCAAAGTAGTTGTCGTTGCTTTTTACTGCAAATTCGTATGCCCTGTGATATCCATTTAATTTGCTTTTCAGATCTTATATTAACAAGTTTATATGGAAAACATAAGTCATGTAGTAACTTAAATGCTTCAAAGAAGTTATCAAAAGCGGCATTAACATATTTCGTGTTGTATACATTAGAAAATGACAAACCTTGGAGATGTGTTTTAAATTTATTTAAGTAATCTATAGATGTGTCTCGAAACTTTACCCTCCAGGATTTTATGCAACAAGATTTACTTACTTTTATTTTTATTAATTGAGCTGTATGGTCTGACAGCCCAAAATCTATTATTTCAGATTCGCATTTATGTTTAAAATTATGGGCAAAGTTATCCAAACAAGTGTTACTACGTAGTCGTGTAGCTTCATTAATTTCTAATTTAAGATTGTAGCTCAAAAGGAAGCATTTAAATTCTAACGATATTCTATTATTTTTTAAAATGTCGATATTAAAATGGGTTAATTTTTTAAAGTTATATATTCTTGTCGTATGCAGAGAACGTAGGTAGGTCTGTCTAGTGTGAGAGCTCCCATTGCCAATTATGCAACAAGATGTACGCCACTCTTACAGGAAACCAGCGCAAAAATAATAACACTGTTACGGTGTTTCGTCTGAATAACGGACTATCGAATTGGAATATTCTATAGAATTGGAGTAGTTGTGGCTACTCTCCTACTCCTACTCCAATTCTATTCTCAAATGGCATGGTAGAGTATATACTATTATCATCTACTTGCCAGGATTGGTAACGCGTATTGCAATTGACCATTGGATTCAAATCTTCTGCTTGTGACAGACAAGCAGAAGATTTGAATCCAATGGTCAACTTGGTAGTGTAAAACGATACCTAGAGTTTCGATCAATTGATGCCATAAAGTATGATACGAATACAATATCTTATCTTGTGTGGGGCCAGTTAATACAGACCGGCGACACTTCGACCCAGTGGAATCTTTTGCGTCGACTTCTCCAATAACGACTGCCATAGATGTTCACGGCAGCCGGGACCGACGGCTTAACATGTTTTCCGAGGCACGGAGCAGGCGATAATTGTTAATCAATACGCACATAATTTCGAAAAGTCATATAACTTCCGAAAGTCAAAGGGAAAGTCAGACAGAGTCATACTGGGTTCGAACCCGAGACCCTCTGCATTGCAGTCGGTTGGTCCTCCCACTAAGCTATCGCTGCTTTCTACGAATAGAATAAGTACAGGCATATTTTTATCTGACAA
The DNA here is from genome assembly GCA_963675205.1 of Catocala nupta. Taxonomy (NCBI): domain Eukaryota; kingdom Metazoa; phylum Arthropoda; class Insecta; order Lepidoptera; family Erebidae; genus Catocala; species Catocala nupta. The sequence goes on from OY776097.1 coordinate 3,838,345, forward strand.
ATTATGGGTCAGCCATACTACGGCTCAACGTTGCTAATTTACACTTACAACACCAAGGTTTTCCAACACCAGAATGCTACAGACAAGTGGGCTATTACTCACTTAGGTACTACCAGCATCTTTTTTTAACGCATCTCCGTACTAAGAATAATTCCTGTACTGCGGGGTCTTTATGAACATTCAAACAACAAACACAAACTACACAAACGAACGAACGAAAACAAATACTTAGAGTCATAACAACTATATGTGGATCACGCAAATTCTTGTCCCGTGTGAGCATCATCGAAATTCAGTGCAGAGGAGAGGAGACTGCTTTAAACCAGTACGCCATATCTGCAGTCAAAACCTATAAATTTCGTATCGACCCTTAAAAAGAAGTTGTAGCTAATGTGCTGACAGCATAGTATTTTCCTAAGGAGCTCTGGTTTAAAGATTTTCTGTAACGTGGAGGGTTTGCAGGATTGTACTTCGCAGTTAAGGCAATAATAAAAAAGAAAGTTTATTTTATATAATATGTATAATACAATGCTGCTTGTAGTAATTAATATCCTGGTTTCTGAGCTTGCGTGACCTGTGTTACAAAAACCAGTGTCTTCTCCTTTAAGTACAATTATATAACTGTGTGCGTAAATGTTTGATGACGCATGGCTGGGTGTGTGTACGTGACGTCACAAAAATCTAGTAATACGCATTAGCTGGCTCAGAGCGGTTCGCATTTTCGCTTCACGACACGTTATTAAGTTGTGTAAATTAGAAATTCTTTAAATATAATTGTTTCACCCTAAAAAGTGTTAGAATTCCTAGTAGTAGCATGGATTGTTTGAGATGATGCCCTCAGCTACTTTTTATCATCGCACCGCTCGACATCGGCAGGTATGTCATTCTCACACCTTACAACCTAATTGGTGCCGCACTAAACGGTTCCAAAGGAATTTTCTCCCACGGACGCTTAGGTTGTGGAATGAACTCCCTGCCCAGGTTATCTCACAAGACTACAGTATGGGGTTCTTCAAAAAGGGCGTTAGAAGATTTTTACAAGGTCGGCAACGCGCAAGTGATGCCTCTGGTATTGCAGGCGTCGATAGGCTACGGTAACCATTGACCATCAGGTGGGCCGTATGCTTGTTTGCCACTTTAGTAGAATAAAAAAATTAAAAAAAATATATAAAAAATATTTCCACATTTTTACCTGACCATGGCAATTAATTTGTGCCCTTTTACATGGGACCTTAACGTATCCTACGCCTCTGTTCAACCCAGCGACAATTACTGACATGAGTATAATATATCATTATTCTAATAAAATCCCGTACATTATTATATAACTTATACTGACTAATATGGCTGTCTGTACCGCATGATATTTCTCAATATTATTTTGATACATCTACATCAAGGAGTAACAGATAAAGTACGGTTGCCAAAAAACTTTCGACCCGTTTAAGAAGGAAATATGTTAATACTTAATAGTCAAAGTTATACTGGAACACCGTTTAGAAAAGTGCTCATATATAACATTAACAATATAATATTACAACAGTACTTGTCTCTTGTCAAAGAAGGATTATCCGAACGAAGGATAAGGTCATAATCCAACACGCTTACCCTGTGTGAGTTGGCGGACTTCGCAAAACTTCGAGAATAATCTAGACAACTCTTAGACATGCGGGTTGCCTAACGAAGCTTTCCTTCACCGTTGAAGCAAGCGATAATTAACTATTTAATACACACATAACTTTGAAAAGTCAGAGATGCTCGCCTTAGGATCTAACTAGAGACCCCTAACGCCTGGCACATAAAACATAACTTCAGAAAGATAGGCCACCTTTTTGTAAAAATACCTACAGGCATAAATCTTGGCATATATACATTTTTTTTTTTATATTGTTGTAGGCTTGCGTTTGACCGCGATCTCGCCTGATGTTAAATGAAGATGCAGTCGACGATGGAACACGCTTACCTAGAAGATACCTATGCACTCGCGGCTTGAGGATACCCAGAATGTACTCGGGAAACACAGACTTAGGTAATGAGTTCCACTCCTTTGCAATACGCATTATAAAAGTAGAAGCAAAGCGCTTCGTGCGTAAATGGGGTATGTCCACCATGTACCTGTGTCGCTGGTCTGTTTGTCTGGTCGTCCGATGGTAGAATGTAGAAGCAGGATATGGAGAACACTGTATGACGCTTTTCTTATACAAGGAATCCAGCAATACCATAACGACATCCGCAGTGAATTGGTAGGCAGTAAATGGACAGAAGTTAATATACTTTTATGCAAATTACTGAAGTCCAGTTTACAGCCGCTGAATATTCGAACGAACTCGAAATTGTTTTGTTACACCAATTTGACTGTTAACTACATGACGTAATTTAGTTTTGCAGCTCTTCTAGAGCATACAAATTAAATATATTGCCGTAACTTTAGCGTTAGCGTGAGTGAAGCTATCAGTGTGATTTGGTAGTTTTCAGTACCTGTATGGTGCCTAAAACTAATGCCTAGTAAATTTTGCCAATAAATTTCTTTAAATTTTTCCCTGGATGAAAGGATAGGTTTTGTCCTTTTCTGTTACCCTGACAAAGTATATGCGACATTTTATGATGACCAGTCGAGTAGTTAAGGCGTGAAAGCGTAACAAACAAACTAACTGACATTCGCATATTAGTTAGGATTTAAAAGATTTTTGTATTTTAAGTACGTCCTTGTTGAATCGTCGGATATCCAGAGGTCACGAGTTCACTGGAACCTCTGTAACTCTGTAGGGACATTGCCCCATTGGCATGTTTCTACAGAATAATCCACGGGGAATGCTCTGAAGAGTTATTCCACCTTATCCCGCCCTCCCCTTTCCTATCCAGAACAACGCGTGTAGGGCTCAGATGCCATCCTTACACGGTGGTGTCGTCTAGAGTGCGTACCAACGCGTTTAGGTCCTCATACCTCTGCCGAACGATCAAGGCATGGAATTCTCTGGCAAGGCATGTGTTTCCTTCTTCCTTCAATCCTGGGTCCTTTAAGCGGGGCGTGAAAAAGCACCTTTTCAGGCCGTCAAAGTAAAGACCTCAACATCGCCTCGGCTGCTATGAGGCCGGTGTAGAGGCCACTACTCTTAGACCACACGACTGCTTACAATCAGGCGGAATATGGTTATTTAGTATATGTTTTAAAATAAGACTGCAATAAGTACCTTAGTTAGCGATCGTAATCGCACATAAAACTATTTGCGTCTAAACTATAGTCGTTTTAGTATTAGTAAATAAAAATAAATTACACAGTAATAAAGTTTATTGAACGCAGACCCATTTAAAATCAATTATGGATACTGGATAGACAAATGGTTCACAAACTCATTGAAGATAATGTCTAATTTTATTATTAAAGCGACTGCAAGTAGAAACTCGTAATCACTGTCCAGTTCACTACTCCACGGGTAATATTTGTATATGTTATACCTCTATACTCAAACCTCGTGATTCATCTCTTTCTACACTAGCAGGTGATTAAATTGGATCAGATAAGTAAAGTACTCGTAACAAGAAATTTTGTACTGGATATAATAAATATCTAATTTAAATTTAATTCCTTGTTTATCCTACGGGATAAGCTTGTGCTTACGCCCACATCTGGTCGTAGAGTTCTGGGCTCGATTCTAGAAAATTGGTATTAGTTAATTCTATTAAGAAATTCTTCGTAGCAAACAGCAGGTAATTTGAAGATATTCCTAGTATCTACATATACTAATATTATAAAGCTGAAGAGTTTGTTTGTTTGGTTAAACGCGCTAAACTCAGGAACTACTGGCTTGAATTAAAAAGATGTTTTAGTGTTGGATAGTTATTTATCAAGGAAGGCTATAGGCTATATATCATCACGCTACGACCCACGGCGACGGCGCAGTCACTATAAACGCGGATGAAACCGCGGGCACAGCTAGTATAACAATAAGTATTTTTTTTTTTAAGTTAATCTGTACACTAGCTGACCGTGCAACTTCTTCTGCTTCACGTAAAAGAATTTTCCCCGTTTTTGCAACATTCTTTATTTATGCTTTGCTTTTATAGGTCGTAGCGTGATGTTATATAGCCTATAGGCTTCCTCAATAAATGGGCTATCCAACACTAAAATAATTTTTCAATTCGAATTAGTAGTTCCGGCAGTTAGCGCATTCAACCAAACAAATAAACTCTTCAATTTATAATCTTTATATATATAATACTTCTGTACGTGTGTTGACAGTGAACTCCTCCTAAACGGCTGGACCGATTTGAATGAATTTTTTTGTGTGTTTACGTGGATTCGAGGATGGTTTAGATTAGGTTGGTTTTTTTTTTTTCGCCTGTACTGGACAACTTCTGTCGGAACAGCTAGTATTAGTATAGATAACTAACAAAAGTGGGTATACCTAATATAATTTGCTTACCCCTTTGGGGATACATATGCATTAGTCTAAGTATCTCTATAGTACGCTGGACTAGCTAACGCTACCAAAAACAATCCATTTAATATTCGCCATTTTGGCGCTGAGAGCGTTGGTGAGTGTAATTGGAACTAATATTAGTGATGAAAAACAATTGACTGTTGATATCGATAAAATTTTAAATATATATTTTTTTTTATTCAACTCCCGCTCTATGAATTAGTCTTGTATCACTGGGTACCTCAAAAACATTCAAACAAAGAACATCCAGACTTGGAACAACCATTAATTTATTATTATTTTATACAGCTCTTGACTCGCTGTTATGTCCTAATGTAGAGCAAAGGCCTACTCACTCTATTTCCATCTCTCTCTATCCAAAGCCGCTATGGACCAATCCTTTTTAAAAGAGTCAATGCCCGATGTGGCTTGCCGTCTTAAGGGGTCCATATTGATAAATACCTTACATACTATAAATTTCTTAAAAATGTTATTAAACAGAAAACTAGCAGCCATTATCACCAATGTTTAGTCTCAGGTCACGCGAAGCTTTCCTAGAAGTAATAGCGTCCTTTGGTTATTGGTAACTACTTATCTTATGTGTGGGGGCCAGTCAGTACAGACCGGCGACACTTTGACCTATTGGGATCTTTTGTGTTGACTACTTTTGGTAACTACTTACTACCCGTTTATAAATACCAGTTTAAAAATGGGTAAAGTAAAAATGTGTGCAAAATGGACACCCATCCAAAAAGTAATCTCTCAAAGAGTACTTAACTTTGTGCAGTGTTGGGAATAGTCAAGAATGATACTATTACGGGTACATTCTATATCATCAACCAATCCGTCTAATAACCTCATCAAAGGCTGCTTGACTTCACTGTATAAAGATAGGCGCGTCCCACTTCGTTAATTCATATACAGTAATTAGTGAAGAATTCAAATATTACACAATTAAAACTTATCGTCGCAATACGAACAGATAACTCTATGCGACAAAGCGCAATTATAAAATGAAAAGTACCTCTCCATGTAAAAAGCAACTCTATTTTAAAATTCATCGAGTCTATTTTCCTTTAGCATTCTGGTTTTAATGCGTTGAAAATTCACGTATCGTTTTAGTCTAAAAGCAATTTCTATCTCTTTTGCACCCTCTTTTAGTTACGAGAACAGTTCACGGTTATATTAAAGTTTACTGCTTGATGCGACATATTTATACTCGTAAAGTAAGTTTTCGGATTACAAAGGGAAAACGTCGTGTCAAATACTTTTTTAAAGCCATTATAAAGTCCATATAGTTTTTTGGTAATAAGATGAGTATAGTTGAAGTACGGTTTTGAATGCACGAATGACGTAGTTGTTTAAGTCGCCACGCCACTGCTGCTACGCCGCGTGTTGTGGGTTCGATTCCAATACGGGACAAAACTTTGTGTGATCCACAAATGGTTGTTCCGAGTCTGGATGTTCTTTGTGTCCGTTGTTTGAATGTTTGTAAAGTCCCCCGCGACATAGGAGTTATTCTTAGTGCAGGAGTTGTCTTTTTGTAAAAAAGAAAAATAACTGGTGATTAGTGGTACGGTCAAACAAATTGGTTACAATATTTGATGGATGAATATTAAATTATTGTTCTTGTTCAGTAATTAATTGTGATTATAATAATTATTATTTAACTTTTATTTCAGTAAAAGAGAAGGAATTGCAATTATGTGTATGTAAGAGCAATTCAACAATTCGGAAATGTTTACCGACTTATTTGGCCAACTGCACCGGTTGGTTACGTGCTTTATAAGGTGTAGGTGGCGTTGCTGGAACAGTCCAACTGGAAACTTTCCTAGTTAATGGATGGTAAGCAATTATTGGTGAATATACTTACCTCCACCAAGAATCGCTTCTCATCAAGCAAGCAGTTTTGTATAAGCAGCGATAGCCGAGTAGGAGAGCGTTGGACTGCCACGCAGAGATCTCGAGTTCGATCCCAAGGCGCGCATCTCTGACTTTTCGAAGTTATGTGCGAATTAAATAGTTAATTACCGCGTGTTATCGGTGATGGAAAACATCGTGAAGCAACCTGCATATCTGAGAGTTCTCTATGATGTTCTCGATGATATGTGGTAGTCTGCCAACCCGCACTGGACCAGTGTGGTGGACCATGGCATTACCCTTCTCTCACTAAGAAGAGGCCCATGGCTGGCAGTGGGACAGTTTAACCTTCTCCCTAGCCTTTATTATTCCCAAGTCACTTGGGGTCGGCTTTTCTAGTCTAACCGGATTTGACTGGATATCAGTTTTTACACGGAGCGGCTGCAACCTGACCTCCACAACCAGAAAGCCAACGATACCCTAAGACCAATGTCAGGATGTCATAGGACACTGACTTCTCAAAAACGACTGCCATAGATGTTCATGGCAACCGGGACCGATGGGTTAACGTGCTCTCCGAGGCACGGAGCAGGCGATAATTGTCAATCAATACGCACATCATTTCGAAAAGTCATATAACTTCCGAAAGTCAAAGATGCGCGACGTGGGTTAGAACCCGAGATCCTCTGCATTGCAGTCTGTTGGTCTCCCCACTGAGCTATCGCTACTATATAGTGCCCAGCAGTGAGACAGTTTAATACAGAGCCAATATTATAGGTGTAGTATGCTAAATCGAATGACAAATAATCGAATATCAATTGATCGACCACTATAAATCGAACGTTCATAATATCGAATCGATAATCGCCATCGAGGCTGACAATAATACAATACTTTTTATTTAGTATAATAATAATGTCTGTCAGACCAAATTTCGGTCACGGCGGCCAATCTTAACGCAGACTGGCCATCTGCACAGGAGATATTATAGTGCACAAGCGTGTGCGCAAACACAAGTGCACTCTCTGTTCCCTAATTCTCATGATCTGACACGACCGCAGAGAGATCAGGCGCGGGACCAACGGCTTTACGTGCTTCCCGAGGTACCTAACACCGCCAACTTCCTAAATTCGGGCTGCTATTGAGATTTCTTAACAGAAATACCCAATAATTTTTTTTGTTGGCCCGACTCGGGATTCGAACCCAAGACCTCATGCACAGCAGTCGCATTCACTACCGCTGCGTCACGTATCTGTTATATGATGTGTATGTGTTCCCGTGAGGTTTACACAGGCAAAACCGCAGACAGAAGCTGCTAATTGAATACTTATTACTCTATTTGTAGTCCAATTAATAACATGCTCAATACCGTTGGACGTTGTTTATTAAACATCGACAGTCAACGATGCGTGGCCTATTGAAACAGGAGTATGTTTGTAAACGGGACTGGACGATAAATTCGCGATATTTCATCAATGGCTACAATCTCTATGTTATGTCAATATGTTGTTACAATTATAGCCTAAAATTAGAATGTGAGACATTCTAATTTTCAAATAGTGGTTGGTTTACCATTGCTGCCCTCAAAAAGAAATCTGTCGTCATGGCTCAGAGACTTAGATCTGGACACGTCTTACTCAAAAAGTTTAGACACCTTATGGGAATAAGTTCTATTCGAACATTTTTTTATTTTGCCCTTCAAAATCACCAACTGATGGTAAGCATTCGTGTGGTCTAAGAGCAATGGCCTTAACACCTTCCTCATAGCAGCCGAGGCGATGTTGAGGTCTCTACTTTGACGGTCTGAGAAGGTGTTTTTTACGCCCCGCTTAAAGGACCTAGGATTAAAGGAACAAGGAAACACGTGCCTTGGCAGACAATTCCATGCCTTGATCGTTCGGCAGAGGTATTTAAGATAAGATTGTGGATATGGGATAGTGGTAAGATTGTGGCATTCTGGAAGATGTCATGGTCAGAAATGGGGCTGTGAGAGAAGAGCTAATGAATAAATTTCATATAAACTTACTTAATAAGGGTACTTTTCAAAGTATATTGTCCAAACCATTGCCCGAAGCAGCAATTGTTACTAAAACCCCCAAAATAAATAAAGAATTTAAAAAAAGTGTGCGTTTATTCGCATGAATATTCTAATTATTCGATTGTTTTAGTAAATCTGTGTACTTTCAAGTCGTTATTCGAATAGATAAGTTGTTGATTTATTGTTGTAAATGCAATATACATACATAGTCTATATTTCTACAGAGGTTAGTAGATTTCTATTAAATCCACATTTGCCAGCTATGGTTTTTGTCCCATATAATAGGAGCCAAGCTTATTATCCCCTACCGTACACGCTTTCAGTCTCAAAGCAAAATATAATTATTTCCTAACACGCAATAACACTTTGCCCGACGCGAAGGCGAACCCGAGACCTTACAAACACCCGCACAAATAACAATGCCGCGAGATCATTGCTGCTATAATGTTATGTACTTTATGAATGTTATGTAATTATAGAAACACTAGCTGATCCGCGCAACTTCGTCTGCTTACACTGAAGAAGAAAATATTTACCGCTTTTGCAAATTTTTTAAATGAATGCTCCGCTCCTATTGGTCTTAGCGTAATGTTATATAGTCTATAGCCTTCCTCGATAAATGGGCTATTAAACATTAAATAATTTTTCAATTCGAACTAACAGTTCCTGAGATAAGCGCGTTCAACCAAACAAACAACCAAATAAACTTTCGCAGCTCACAGCAATCGCGTATAACTGAGATGCTAATATTCAGCTACCAACAATACGTGTAAAAAAACGCATAACCCATTGATAAGAATGATGACTATTTAAATAAAAACCAGGTTTCAGTCCATATCGTTTAAAAAGTTATTAGAGGAAAATAAGAATCCATGAAACAGGAATCGATTCAGGAATATCGGCGAACCGATACTTTTTATATTTAAATAATAGCCTTCGTCCACGTAAACTACACTTTGATGCCGCAGTGTTGAATGCGATTGATGTGCATGAGTCATGAGGTTTCGAATTCGTTGAGATCGATTTCCGAGCCGGGCAATGTTGTTGGGCTTTTCTATCAATATATTCTTGGAAGCGGCAAGGAATCTGGTATCTTGTCCGGTATACTGCAAAAGGTTCGCCCGACCTAAACCATAACTGATAAAATATGCGTGTAATACGCTTCTATCTGCCTGACAACCCTTCAGAAATACAGACTACAATAAGACTACATATATATGGTACAATCAGCAACATAAGTCGCTGAACATTAACACATTCAATGTCATATAGCAGACACAATAGAAAATGTATTGCTCGCGGTCATTTATCACCGGCAGTCAATGTGTTAAACAAATTTGTGACAGTATTTCATGAATGACAATTTACTTATTTTGGTGCTCTAGTAATGAATTCTAATTCAAATGGCTTTCCCTTAACTTTCGGTAAAAGGTGAGGCATAAATATAATTGTGTATGCTAAAGCAATTCAAAATTTCGTGAACGTTAATCGACTTATGTCGCTGACTGTACTTTCTATGCGTCTTCTGAAGTACGAAACCACCGATGCATGAGTCCCACTCGCATTTAACAGGTTTAAATTAAAAAATATCTCGATAGTAGCTCATTATTTTTGTTTATATATTTAAGCGCTGAAATTTTTGCTTTTCTTAACTATAGTTAACAGTAGGTACTCTGCTCATACAACCATAGCTAAATTAAATATTGTTAATAAAGTCTATATAATAGGGAGAGGGCCTGGAGATTTGTCATATAGGTCTTCAGTCTAGAACAGACTCCAGCACCCTCAAAGGATGAATTTAACTTGTATAACAAATGTATTCTCATGAATGTGAGAGTACCTTTGAGAGAAAACAACACATATTATTATTATGTTTCTCTTATCACAGGTATTTTCTAACATATTTTATTATTAGGAAAATACCTGGCCCTTTGGGAGGCTTATATGGAGACATAGATCCAACATGTAAAGGCTCTTCGAGAGTTTTAATCTAAAGTGAGATTGAACACTTACGGTGGCACCAGCCGTAGCAGGCGTAAGACTATTGCTACATAATATATGTACTTTAATACGTCTAGGCTATGGGGATTTGTGTTTAAGGGGACCGGTATATTGGTAACTATGGATGAAAAACGGCATTTAATTATTATAGTTCATATATGTATAGATAAATACATTAACATGTTTCATAAACGTTTCCATTCCATTTGTGTATGTTCTTTGGGTATTCATGATCGACTCCCTAAAGCTTTAAACCTTTCTAAAACAATATATAATGGACCGTCATAAATAAAACACATAAACATTAAAACAGCGATTTATCTCACTTCCCACTTGAACAAAGCAAGCACATATATAACTCTATATCTCATGGGATGAACAGCTTGTTTGCAAAGTTATGAATTTTTACGACGGCTTAAGTAAACACCATAGATCAAGCGACACGCTAGCTTGCTACCAAAGACGCTCCGCTTTTCATCATCATATATTTTTAAAAGAATATCCTGACTTACTGGTTGTTTTATCAACACCCAGCTTAAATACTTAGACCTAGAAAACTGAAATGTCACGTTCCCCTTTATGACGAACAGCGTATGACTGCGTATTCCCTGTTTTGAGAACAGTATTTTTTCTGATTGAAAGGTACGCTATATCCTTATGTGTAACTCTGACAACGTGTGTACGAAGTTTCATGATGTTTCATGATAATTAATAAGTATACAAAGATTTAAAAAAAAACTCTGGTAGCTCCAGATAAAACACTTCGCTAACTAAAACCAAACAAAATCTAGTATTCTATAATACGAGCGTGACAATTACACACAACACCAATATCACTCCGACACCCAGTTTGTAAAAGGCTGATCAACAGTCGGTCAAACGCATGTCAGCTACAGTGATTGGCTGACTAAATTAGGAACAGCCAATCAAATCGATTGTCATGATCCAGCACGTCATGGATTAGTCTATAATACACCGGGTCTTATACTGTCGAACTGACGGTGCTGCATACGCTTAGTGCATTTTCGTCTCTCACCCACAGTATTTTATGCTCTGCGGTAAAATATATATGAATTTTGCCTATGCCATAATTTTTAAAATTAAGCCTTTGCGTTATGGTCAAATTTTGAAATATGTGACCGTTAAATCGTTATAGATTGCCTCGGACACCTCTAATATTATATTGGGCCAAATTCTCAGTAGCATCTCGGATGCCTAAGCTGCTGATGCTTTGATAACGACCTCAAGAAAGCTACATATGCCTAATAATATGTATTTTTTTTTTGCTTTTAATTTAAGGTCGATCCCGCTCTAGAAGTGATTACTAACAAAGAAACACCGACCACAAAGACCAGACTAAAACACCTATTTGAGAATCACACAAATTTTTGTCCCGTATTGAGATTGAACCCAGTACTCGGCGCAATGCTGCGACAAGGTAGCGACTTAACCTGTTACGCCGTCACTGTAATCACTATAGGCATAATCCTAAATTTTAAATGTACTTGTACAAAATATGCGCTATAATTCCCCTTTCCCCACCCCTACGGGGCTGTGCAGAAGTCTTTGTTATAAACCTAAAATATAACCTAGTTGTTTATATAACACTCTATTACATAATTTAGAAACTGTTACACTACTATACTATACTATTAAACTTTACTAATTTTAAGCTAATTAAATTATTAAAACTATCAAATCTATTTGTTTTTAAGTTTACACTTTCCCCGACGTTTCGGTTGCTTTTCAGCAGCCATGGTCACGGGGAGACAAATAAAATAAAATATATGAATAACATAAATAAATATGTGAATAACATTCGCGTAAACAGAAGACAATATTATATAACCTAGTTACAAATGATCAATATATTCATTTCTAATTAGGCCATATTTTGCGACCTTTTCGGTGAAGTTTCGGTTAACCGGTTAGTACTTTTCGATCACAAGTTCTATAGATATGATCATACAAGATTAGTGAAACAAGATTACTATGACTTTATAACATATATGTTCACGTAAACATATAGTAACCAAAACAAACATGAAAGTAAGATTTGTTTACTTAGGTCCTGCTTCACAAACTCCCAGTAGCATTTATCTATAAGATAAATGTCATGCCGTCACTTCTATTTCAACCAACAAGACAAGGATAACATGTGACTAATATTTCGAATAATATTTGCTTGGTCATCGTGAAACAGGCCATCAATTTAAAAGTCCGTTTTCTATGTGAAACCTAAACAAACAAATGGTCTCCTCGCCGTTGTCACCGCGCCTAGTGTTGTGGGTTCGAATCCTACACGAGGCAATTAAATTATTAGTCATACATAGTCTCACGCTCAAAAGGTTACAGAAAGGTCTAACACACTCACATTTCGCCAGATATGGCTTTAGGTCTCATACAATAGGCGGCGAAGCTGATACCATCTATCGGACACAGGACACAAACCTACAAATATTTTCTACAAAAAAAAACAATAACCCTTTGTCCGAATCGGGAACCGAATCCGAGACCCCGTGCACAGCAGTCCCATTCACTACCGCTGCGCCAACGAGCAAAATGTTTGTTCTGACGATGGGTTTACTTTGAAACTGTTAATTAAAATGTGCAAAATCCTGCACGACAAAAGCCTTGATTTCTATAACAGGAGTTTCACTCTTAAAGAGAAAAACAAAAATAAAGTAATAATAATATTCTATCACATACACACAACACCATCTAGTCCAATCTAAGTGGAGCTTGTACTATGGGTACTAGACAACGGATAAACATAAAAATATACCTACTTTTTTTGTAAATACATACCTACATATTATACAGAGAAACACCCAGATCAAGATAACACCCATGTCCATGCACACAAATATTTGACTTTTGCGGGAATCGAAACCGCGACCTCAGGCGTGGCAGTCGGTAACACTGACCACTACATCATCGAGGTTCTATAATCGAGAAAACACTTTATGGGAGACACGGTTGGCGCTAAAGTTAACATGGATTCTAGCAGAGGCACAGTGGAATCTCCTTATCCTCTGTAATATGACAGATTGGGCCCTGAATATCAGTTTAACGGGTAAAATTAAGATACACGTTTTTAGATCTTCGCTATTTGTATACTTCATACATTTATACATATATTAATACGTGAAGCAAAAACTTTGTATCCCTTTTAACGAAAATTGCTCGGGCGGCGCAGTATGAAATTTGGCACAGTTAAAGTTTATATGGAGAAGGAGGGACGAATCCTAATATTTTGTATAACATATGCATTAAAAATACATAAAATTAATGAAAAAACACTACACTCATACAACCATGCATTTGACACACGCAGTCGAATCGCGTTCGTAATATTCCGACATTGTTCGTCTGACGTCGTACAATTCTTTGTAACTATGGTTACCTATACCTTATTTATATGTAATAGAGAAAAACAGAAAACAAAATAGCAAGCTTAGCTGGTCGAATTTTGAACACTAGGCGACCGCTAGCACAATAATATACATAATACACAAAATAGCAGCGTTAACCTAGAGGGAAACATTTGACCTGCCACGCAGAGGTCTCGAGTTCGATCCCAAGGCGCGCATCTCTGACTTTTCAAAATTATTTGCGTATTAAATAGTTAATTATCGCTTGTTTTAACGGTGAAGGAAAACATCGTGAGGAAACCTGCATGATATTGTTCTCAAAGATATGTGAAGTCTGCCAATCCGCACTGGGCCAGCGTGGTGGACTATGGCCTAACCCTTCTCACAATGAGAAGAGCCCCGTGCCCAGCAGTGGGACAGTTTAATACAGGGCTGATAATGATATCACAGTATCATCACATACAATATTAAACAAATGTTAGTAAGTGTTTAAAGGTCAAGGTCTAAGTAAGTGTTTAAATGCCTATTTGTTTCCCGACGTTTCAACCGAATTCCATCAGTCATGGCCACGGATTGACTGGTGTGTATATAAATACATAGATTATAGAAGATCAACCTAAGCTACCTTTCGTTGTGTTTATAAACATATTCCGCGCATGCAGGAGTGTTAGATTTCGCAACAATAATAATATGTATTTGAATTAGGTGTGCAGAAAGCTAAAATTTATTTAAAATAATAACTAAATAACTTAATTGTAGTCGAATTTTGGCTATTGGTGACCAATAGTCATATTTGAGTGCACGAATGGCATGGATGGATGTGGTCGCCTCGCTACTGTTAAGGCGGCGAGTGTTGTGGGTTCGAATCCCATTCGGGACAAAAATCTATGTGATCCACAAATGGTTATTCCGAGCCTGGATGTTCTTTGTATCCTTTGTTTGAATGTTTGTAATTCTCCTGCAACACAGACATTTTTTCTAGTAGGGAGTTTTCGTTTTTAAATAAAGATATTTATTTTATTAACTAGCTTTTGCTCGCGACTTCGTCCGCGTGGAATAGTTACATTGCAATATTTTAAATTTTTAGGATACTTATTATGCAAAGATTACTAAAAAAAACTGCTGTGGTTTACAAAAAACAGCTTATTTTAATACATTTTTATAAGTTACGTTTTTTGTTTTTCGATCACTTGCTAATAAATAACGATTTTGCCGATATACTTGTGAGCACGCCACATAGTTGCCCATGGAAACAATTTTGTTTATTGTTATCTTAAATGCAACTTTTAAATGAAACTGCACTCTTTTAACCTGATATGTCTAATCGGTCGTAATGATTGGAATACGGAGAATTAAAACATTTTCCCTTTTTGCCTTTGCATTTATGGTTATAGCTTTTGTAATATTGCGTCCTAGATAAGTAATTTGCAGCACATAGCCTTGGTGCGTGATTTCTCATTGACCGGACTGGAACACCCACTTTTAACAAGCACTCCCGATAATTCTAAAGAGTTGAGAAACTCTATAGAGTCTCTCACTTCTTTAGTGTAAAAATAATTTTAGTAGGGATAAGTAGAATAAAATAGAAATTTCAAAAACGCTGTAACAAATGTTTATTTACTTCTTATCAAATGCCTAAATATAACGTTTTATCTTCGATAAAGACGAATTCCCATACAAATTTTCATCCCTTATTTCAACCCCTTCATGCCCTTTTTTACAACAAAAGCTAGCCTATATTCTTTCCCAAGGTCTACTCTTCCTCCTCTATACCAAATTTCATTAAGATCGGTTCAGTGGTTTAGGCGTGAAAGCGTAACAGACAGACAGAATTACTTTCGCATTTATAATATTATAAGTAAGGATAAAGATTTTAAAAGAGTCGCATTAGGGATTTATTCTGTGTAACAGTGGAATGAACAAGTTAAGAAGCATTTAAACAACGTTCATAAAGAACATCTAAACTCATTAGAACTGTTTTTGGATCACATAAATTTTTGTCGTGTTAGGGAATCAAACCCACAATACTCGTCATAGTGGCAATGACGAGACAACTTAAAACAATAAACATCCCTTCCGTGCAAGTAATCTATGTGTCTTTATATTTAAAACTGCATGGTAAGGAAACACTTATCGCAATCAATGCGTCACATCAAATCTTCAGATAGTATTATTGATTCTGGGTGTGCTCTGTATCCAAAAGTATTCATTGTTTTATTACCTGGTGGAACAGTGATTAATTTATCTATTGCAGATGGGCAATATACCAAATCAGTTTAATATAAATCATAATAAAATAGACAATGAATTTAATTTATTTTTCACTAGCTTTTGCCCGCGACTTCGCTCGTGTAAAAATAGGTTAGGTTAGTAAAATATAGCTTTTGTTTCTCGGTGATAATACAGCTTTCTAATGGTGAAAGAATTTTTAAAATCGGTTAAGTAGTTTTTGAGCTAAATCCTTAAAATCAAACAAAAAATCTATTATTTCCTCTTTATAATATTAGTAATGATACCTCGCGAGACAGGAATTAAATTATCTATTGCAGAAGTGCAATCTATATCAAATCTGTTTGATATAAATCATACTAATATGGACAATTAATGAAATTTGTTTTATACTAGCTGTCCCGACGGTAGTCCTGTTAGGACAAAAAAAAACAAATCTAGACCATCCTCGAATCCACACACAAAAAAATTCATTCAAATCGGTCCAGCCGTTTAGAAGGAGTTCACTGTCAACACACGTACAGAAGAATTATATATATATAAAGATATTACATTATAATATAATAATAATAATAATAAAAACTTTATTTGCACATAATACCTATGTATTATGTGTACTGTACTATTACAGTTAATCTATCTTAAACAAATAAAAAATGTACATAATATTCAATTCACAATTTAAAGATAGAGTGTACGATGGTGTCTGAACTAGTATAAACTGTGTGACAGACACCAACGCCCTCCCAAATCCGCGTTTTTATATTTAAGACATTGTACAATTTAATTTAAGGTCGGTTTTATCACAATAAATACAACAGCATATTACATTATAAAAGCGATGCATCCATTAATAGTTGATCGTTAACTATTACAATAACTGATGGCATTATTTTACTCTCTCTGTATTAGTTTCACAAATTCAAAACAATAAGGTTTATTTTATTTCCATAGAGATGTACAGCCTTGTTACAAAATAACTGTTATGTTTTCCTAGCTAGGCTATTTAGAAGCCTGTTAATGTTAATGTAATAGAAGTTTTAGTGTCATAAACATCAGATATTCTCCTAGATTAAAGTATTCTATGACATACACACAACACCATCTAGCCCAAACTAAGCAGAGCTTGTATTATGGGTACTAGACAATGAATAAACATACATATATACTTTTTTTGTAAATACATACATATTATACATAGAAACACCCAGACTAAGACAAACATCTATATTCGTGCACACAAATGTTTGACTTGTGCGGGAATCGAACCCGCGACCTCAAGCGTGGCAGTCGGAACACTAACCAATCAAATATGAACGTTATTTGCATTTCAGTTAACTTTTGAAGTTTATTAGTCTAAATGGCACTCTATTTTGAACAGTATTTATTACGAGAATTGGAGATTAGATTATCGTTGATTTATAGTAGCATGTAGAAAGAATGGACGAGAAAAGACTGACTAATAAAGTTTATAAGGCTAGTGTGAATGGAACAGTCGCAAGGGGAAAACCTAGGCGAACGTTTCTTGATCAGATCGGAGACGTTCTGGATAAAGGTCAGGTTAAGAGCACCTCAAACCGGCGAGCGTGTATGAGGAATGTTATGAAAGTGAATGAAGCCAGTCTCTGCCTACCCCTCTGGGAAACAGGCGTGAATGTATGTATAGTATATATCAAAGTGAAAGACATAAGACATAATATAACAACATTATTTCATTATAATTGTATATGAATGTGTGAGTTTTTTAAACGTGTTTTGGGCATGAATTGCACAATTTATTTCAACATTGAAATTCAATAAAATAAATAAAATATATGTTACTTTTAAATTCGTAAGAAAAAACATGCTTTTAAAAATAAGGTGATGACTACATTTATTTTAATTTTTTTTTTTAATAAATGCATGTATACAAACACCGTATTAAAAAGTGACTGACATAAATAAGTAAAATATATTATTATATTATTACTGTACATTTTATTTCAATGACGAAAAGAGCTGGTACACAATATTTTAAAACAAATTTGGTTAAACAGTTGTTTAACGAACCCTTAATTCAAAAACATTATTTTACAAACATATTTTTTTACAATTTAGTTACAAGTTAAAATATTTTCGTGAACATAAACTGATAAATGAAATCTAAACAGCAAAGCGGAAAATAAGACCAATATTTTTAAATTACGTGTTGTGGTAAAGTGCTCAAATGCCTATCAAAACTGAAGGAAATGGTACCATTCACATTTTCATGTTTTTTATTTTGTTCTTTGGGCATACGCAATCTGAAAGCTTTTTTACATAAAAGTATTTATAAACAGACTGTCCATCAAATACTGAGATGATTCCATTGATTTTTTTATGTTGGGTACTTAGCATAAAAAATGTTGATATACCGAAACAGATAAAGCGGAAAATAACTGTGATAAACGAAAGCTATTCTTCAGGTATTTTAAAAGTTATAGAGAGCTATATAGCCAAGTGGCATTTTTCCAAACATACATGGAACACAAAAGGAAAACAACCGATTCACAACACCGCGATAGAGGCAACATTCCCGAATTCCAAACACAACAAAAAACTTCCTATTGGCGCTCTCCGAATTCCAATAAACGACTACATACCCCGTGTTTATACATGGGAGAAAACCAATCAATATACTTAAAAAAGGACTCTAAATACCTTAAATGAATAAAGCTTACCTTATACCGCCAACGTTCAAAATGATGCGATTCTCTCCATCCATTCCTGTTAAATGTTCACAATTTTAAACATTGGAAACAACTTCACAACACTACTCATCCGATCACGAAAAACAAAATTGCCGTATCAAATATTTTATTTTTAATTGCACTGAAATTTAACACTGAAATGCGAACGCGGGGTATTGTTGACGTTAGATTTCGCGAGGGTATGAGCCGCGAGCGCGAGACGCGTGTGATCCGAATCGCCGGCCACTCGCCACTGTGGGATGAAACGAGATGAAGGGGTGAATTCACCCCCCACCTGTGGCCTGCACGCACTGCAGTCGACCCCTTTGCGCCTTTCAAGTTTATGATAGAGCTAGCGGGCACGCTTTTAGTGGTTTTTCATTCAGCATCAGTTACATAAATGTTGGTTGAAATGATTTTTTTACTGCATAGTGTTGTAGATATAACGCCTGCGGTGTTGCGGATGCTTTGTGCCATTTGCGCCGGTTTTTTTTCATTAGCTTACTCTATTGGGTCGGCGCTAATTAGTTGAAAATACGCGGCGAATCTGTTTTAAGTCTTAATTAAGACGGTTCGCCGAGAAAGTTGGATGAAATATACTTTTTTCTAGACCTTGCGTGGCTTATGCAATTTGATTTCATTGCCAAGAAGTAGTACGATTTTGATACTCTTTTCTCAATTCATTGTGTAGATACCCTGCAGTTTTATTGATGGTTTAAGATTCAATATGACAATCCAGACGCAATAAGGATTTACTATAGCTCTAGTACTTTAACAAAGAAGATATTAAATGAAATGAGAACACCGCTTGATATATTTTTATACTAGATTTTCCCCGCGGCTCTGTATGTAATGTAGGTTATGTCAATTTTCTATTCCTTAGGAATAGTAGTTGTTTCTGGATAAAAGGACCTATTCTGTACCCCTGACAGTGTATATAGGAAATTTCATGATGATTGGTAGAGTAATTAAGGCGTGAAAGCGTAACAAATAAACAAACTCACATTCGTATTTATAATATTAGTTAGGATTATCATAACATCATGCCCAAAGAGTAAGCAGAAACAAGCCATACATACCTACAGTTTATTATACAGGGTGTCCGGTAATTAATGGATAACCTGGAAATGTCTTTTAGTGAAACTGACGGCCGTTCAGTAAAAATATGAAAAAATCTATCCTATCTACTACCTGAGATATGTGTTTTTTTTTTAATTACCATGTATAACTTTCTTGTATACTACGACCATAAATGAATGAAATCCATCGGTTTTTTGTTATTTTATTATTAAACACTAATTATGCTAATAGACAGACAGTCAAAAGTATGCTATGCTAATACAGCTTGCACTTCTTAAAATATATTTTTTTAAATTTTAATATATTTTTCCTTTTTTTCTGAACGGCCTTCAGTTCTGCTATTAGACATTTCAAGGTTATCCAGTAATTACCGGACATCCTGTATATATTATGGCGTAGACGTTTATGTATTTGCCTCGCCATTACGCCGAGTTCTGAGTTCGAATCCCACACCGCACAAAAAATTGTATGAGACACAAATTGTTGTTACGGGTTTGGTTATTTTTGTGCCATTGTTTAAATGTTTATAAAGTCAGTAGGAACATTTTACATTATATACTTGCTTTATTTCAATCTCATAAATTTGATCTTACTATTACTGAGAATGGGAAAGATTGCCCGTAATTTGATTTGCGTATCGAATACTTATTGGAGTTATTGGATCCATCTGTATAAAACATTTCCATTGCAGTACTATGTTATACAAATGATTATACAAATGTAGACTGAGCAGCTAAGCGGCTACAGGCTTAGGGCTTTTTCGTTTTATCTGCTGCTGTAGTCCAGCAGCGTAGGCACTCAATTCGATTTCCCGGTCGAACAAAGTGTTATTAAGACCTACTATTAGGATATTTAAGCGTCACTAACGCTGGCATTGTGGTTATAAATTTTTGAATCATCTATATTCTTTCTGAAATTATATACAATATACATGTCATAAAATAATACTGTTGGCAAACTAAATTAAATAAATAAACTCACTCGTTTATGTGTAATCGAAACATTAGAAAAACATTATAACTGAATAATTTGTTAATTTACTTCAGCAATCAGTTATTTCCGTAAGACTTATTAGTTTATTTAGATCATTATATTTATAATATCATTTAAAATATATTGACATAAATAATTTTAAAACGAATTAATCTAATATATATTTAAAAACGTATTAAAAAAGATAACATAATTATAAAAACACAAATAACTATATAAATATAATCCTAACTAATATTATAAAAGCGAAAGTGAGTTTGTTTGTTTGTTTGTTAAGCTTGCACGCCTTAACAACTGAATCAATCATCATCAAATTTCGCACACACGTTGTCGGGAGTACAGAAAAGGACATAGGTTATCTTTCATCCAGAAAATAAGTACTGTCCCCGATTGATATAAAAATAACTTCTAGTACTAAATATTTACAAAAATGGTTAAGGCATCGTAGAATTCTTCAGCATTGCTGTCAACTGGTAACGTGCCCAGAAGACTGGCAGCATTGCCATAATTTGTGTAGTGGTTGAAATAGTCGCCTCGTCATTGCCATTGCGCCAAGTATTGTAGGTTCGATCCCCACACGGGGCAAAGTTTGTGTGATTCACAAATATTTGTGCCGAGTCTGGGTATTCTTTGCGTCCGTTATTTGCATGTTTGTGCATTCTCTCGCGACACAGGATATATTCTAACTTCTTCTCCTTCTCCCTAGCCTTTATTATTCCCAAGTCACTTGGGGTCGGCTTTTCCGGTCTAACCAGATTTGACTGCATATCAGTTTTTACACGGAGCGGCTGCCACCTGATCTCCGCAACCCGAAGGCTAAAGATACCCTAAGGCTAGACCAGTGTCAGGGTATTATAGGGCACTGACTTCCCAATAACGACTGCCATAGATGTTCATGGCAGCCGCGACCGACGGCTTAACGTGCTCTCCGAGGCACGGATCAGGCGATAATTGTCAATCAATACGCACATAATTTCGAAAAGTCATATAACTTCCGAAAGTCAGAGGTGCGCGACGTGGGTTCGAACCCGAGACCCTCTGCATTGCAGTCTGTTGATCTCCCCACTGAGCTATCGCTGCTCCTATATACAGGGTGTCCAAGAACCTGGCGTCCAACTGGATTCCCACGATGCCCCAAGTTCTAACAGTACTCAGAAAAATATTTAAAAAAATCCACCCCATGTACTTACAGAATTATACTGATTTCAAAAAAAAAGGGGAAATGAGCACCCTGTGACATACTTTTGAATGCTGTGACTGCTAATGCTGATAATTTCGATATTTCTTGGAGGTTTTGTAATCTAGGGTATTGCTGTGTCTAAATAGAATGTAAAAATAAAGTACTTATTGTACCATTTTAAAATAAAATATTATTTTAACTAAAGGTGATATGGAAAACTATTGAATTTCGCAACTTTGACCGACTGTAGTGTAAAAAAAATGTACCAAAATAGTATGGCAAGTGACGTCAAATTTTGACGCGTTTATTCCTCTTTTTAAAAAGGTATAATACTTACACATTAATTTGAAAAAAAAAAAATTTGATAATATTTTTACTCAACAACCCAATTTTTACGATGTCTTACAGAATTCTTAGAAAGAAAAATTTACGACGAATTGAATCTAACCTCTAAAGAATTACTGTTGTATGCTCATAAAAATAACAACAGGCCTCTCAAAAAACAGGTTAGACCGTAAGGGACGGTATGTGCATGCATCTCACCATAGTGATTCGTTATTACAACAGGAGGGAGCAAGACAGAAACTATCTTTGCGATTTGCTGGTTCTTCTTTATGGTACCCCATTATTCAGGTAAGAGTGAGGGAGAAAAAGGTTAGAGGTGCGAGTGAGATAGATAGTGACGCTATCTGGGATCGTGCTATTTAGGATAACAGTACGGTCAGTACGCGTCACTGCCTCCTGCCGTTACTACGCACCTCTCTCTTATTGTTACCATTGATCACGTACTACGATTTAAAGCTTTGTTTATTGGACTCGATTACTCTTTGTGCTCTGGACTTTGAAACGAACTCTTTACGACGACCTTTGCCTGTGTTTGGACAGTTTGTGTTTTGTGTGTGCTACCATGGCGACCTACACTCCGCAAGAATACGCAAATATGCACTACATTTATGGAGAATGTAGAGGTAATGGACGAGCTGCAGCGAGACTTTACAGAGAAAGGTATCCGAGGGCTACGCGATATCCCGACCATCGAGTTTTCATTAATGTGCACAGATCACTATGTGACGGGCGGTTCCCCAATCAAGTAGCTGGTGAAGGACGACCCGTAAATGACTTCATACGCGATGAAGTTTTAGAGGCGGTGTCGGCAAATCCAAGCATCTCTGTGCGAGGAATAGAAGCTGATACGGGGATACCGAAGAGCACAGCACACAGTATTCTCCAAAAAGAAGAATATCATCCGTACCACGTACAGCGAGTGCAAAGTCTTTTACCTCGAGACTATCCGAGCCGAGTCGCGTTTTGTGAAACAATCCTGCAAAAACATCGAGAAGACGAAAACTTTATCGACAAAATTTTGTGGTCAGATGAATCTACATTTAAGAAGGATGGCTACATGAACCTACACAACTTGCACGAGTGGCATGTGGAAAATCCGCACTTGATGCGAGAAGATAGATCCCAGTACCGGTTCAAAGTGAACATGTGGACCGGTATTCTCTGTGGGAATATTATTGGTCCATTTGAGATGCCCGAGAATTTGACTGGCGAATCATATTTAAATTTTCTTCAAAATGATTTGCCAAACTTACTAGAAGAGACCCCACCAGATATGTGGTTCCAACACGACGGCTGTCCAGCACATTTTCGCGTATCCGTTAAAGAGTTTTTGGACGAGCAATACCCGAACAGGTGGATTGGGCGATCAGGAACAATCCCGTGGCCAGCCCGCTCACCTGACTTAAATCCGCTGGATTTTTTTTTCTGGGGAACTATGAAGGAGCTCGTTTATGCGAAGCCCATTAATGACATCGCTGACCTTCGTGAGAAGATAACACAAGCAGTGCAGGTGATACGTCAAAAAAGTTACTCGCGAAACATAAAGCGGTCCTTTTTAAGGAGAGTGAGAGCTTGTATTGCCGCGGGTGGTCAACATTTTGAACATTTATTGTAATAAAATATCTTTAAACTAACATTCTTTGCTTTTATTCTACTGGGAACCCATCTACCTGTGTGTATTTCCTTCTTGCTCACTCTTGGAACCGAAGTAAATAATAGTAGTAACATAACAGTTTCTAAGATAAGAAAGGGTCCGACAGTTACCGTTAGTAGGTAGGCACTTCGTAAAAATTGGGTTGTTGAGTAAAAATATTATCAAAATTTTTTTTTTCAAATTAATGTGTAAGTATTATACCTTTTTAAAAAGAGGAATAAACGCGTCAAAATTTGACGTCACTTGCCATACTATTTTGGTACATTTTTTTTACACTACAGTCGGTCAAAGTTGCGAAATTCAATAGTTTTCCATATCACCTTTAGTTAAAATAATATTTTATTTTAAAATGGTACAATAAGTACTTTATTTTTACATTCTATTTAGACACAGCAATACCCTAGATTACAAAACCTCCAAGAAATATCGAAATTATCAGCATTAGCAGTCACAGCATTCAAAAGTATGTAACAGGGTGCTCATTTCCCCTTTTTTTTTGAAATCAGTATAATTCTGTAAGTACATGGGGTGGATTTTTTAAAATATTTTTCTGAGTACTGTTAGAACTTGGGGCATCGTGGGAATCCAGTTGGACGCCAGGTTCTTGGACACCCTGTATATTCTAACTGCTTATCTAAAATAATATATGCTCTTTCTATCTCTGCCTAACTTTTCAGTGAAACAAAGGCGTGATACCACATAAAAAAGTACTTCTTTTAATTAAATATGTATCGCACTAATGATCCATCTCGTATAATATCTCATTTGACTCGGTATAATGATTTGTTCCAGATAAATCTGTCCATCTCTTCCTCGTTTAACGCCAGCAGCTAGCCAAGAAATATTTAATTAAGTTCTATATCTGGGTTAATTACTCTTCGCTCCTAGGTTTACCTGTTTTTACTTTAAATTAATTTTTCTTTGCACATATTTTATTGAAGTAGTTTCATTAATTTAATTAGTAATACAATGAAGTTTTTAACTGGGGTAGTATTTCTCAATCTTTTTTTTAATGTCAGTTCTTGTTCACTTAAATATGATTACATTGTGTTTCACTTAGTATTTATTTTTATCGATTATGTTATTTAATTTAGAACATGAATTCAATTGTTTTGTATTAAACGACTTTTGCCCGCGAATTCGATCACGTGGTATTTAAAAATGGGTACCTATCAAAATTTTTCATTCTTTGCATGTAAGAAGTAGCTGCTCTACAACCATGAAACATCCTATTTTTATTTGTTGTTACGTCTTCTAGGTGGCGAATAAAAAATCTTATTATTAATTCTCGAATTTTAGGCGTATCAAGATGAAATATACACCAGATTTTAAGTTAGACCTTCAGCAATAAAACTGGATTAAACGCATTAATTTTGTGCTGTGGTTTTGAGTAATACAAACCTTCAGATAGAGAGACAAAAAAGATAAAATAATTAGTAGGGCCTCTGTTGATATTATAAAGACTTTGTTTTCATCACCATATATCACGCCTATCCTACTGCTATGCTATAGCTTTCTTTTAAATCAGCGCTTTGCAATTTATAGCTGGATTTTAAATCTCTGGGTTATAACGTATTTACTGATGATGACCCCGAAGCATAATTACTTAAATGTAAGGGGTCAGTGGACACTTATTTGAGAAACGCTGATCTCAAATTAAGAAAAAGAAAGGAACTTTATTGTTACTTGGATGTATTAATTGGGACAATGTTTTCATATTCAGATTCTAGGTGTACTTTCTTATATGTTTGCTAAGTATTGCGCAAAGTGGGTTGGAACCTTAGTGCGGGTTGAAATTTTTATTACATTTATACATAGTCTCTCGCCTATATTCAGTAGATACAGTCAGAAGTACATCCACCTACATTTAAGCAGGTTTGATTTTAGGTGTCACGTTATAGGAAGAAAGTCTATAGTCCGGCCACTAAGATTTTCTGACAGAAAAATACAAAGTTAACACTTTTGACCTGACCCGGGTATCGAACCTTCATGCACAGCAGCCGCATTCTCTCCCCCTGCACTAACATGTACTTTTATTGCAATGCGAATGTGACTACTGTTACCCGTTTTAAGTGACAAAAATCATGAAAAAAGGCGTGCATCCAGGATGTTTTTTTTTTCATAAACTAATCATCAAAATCCCAAAATGCTTAATGTGTCAAAATGTAATATTCTTTTTATTTGCATAAGAATAACAGAAAGGAAATCATCGTGCGGCAACCTGCATGTCTAAGAATTCTCCATATTTTCTCGGAGATATGAAGTCTGCCGACCTGCACTGGGCCAGCGTGGTGGGCTATTGCCTAACCTTTCTCATACAGACCTTATACTTTATTATTAGCTACTAACTATTAGGCAAATAGTTCAATATTGAATTCAGAATCGTAAAAAAATTCGAACTATTCGTTTTATTTTTGATAATTGCGCTTCGATAGTCTGAAGGCACAAAGGATTTTTAGTGCTGTATGCAGTTCACATAAACGTCCGCAGCGTACTGGTTGGAGTAGACCTTCGAGCAGTATAAAATGTGTACCAATAAACGTAGTATATCTGACTTTTTCTTTTTATTTGCGTAAATCTTTCATTGCAGTTTTTAGGGAAATCATACGCTTCGCATTTGTAACAATATATTAGACAAAAGATTTTATTTTTTCAAAATGCACATAACTTCGTGTTTCGTCTACATGAATCCAGCACATTGAAATTAAACTACTTTATAGACATATTGTCACACTATATTTTGTTAACAACTTATTGAATCTATATTTTTATCCTTGTGATTATGGCCATTGAAAAACAGAAACGTTGCAGAAACCATCAATTTAATAATAAACCGTTGTAAATAAATAATCTGCGCATAATCCGAGAATACTTACATACATAGTCTCACGATACAGATACTACACCACCGAAAGGACAAAGGTGACCTATAAGAGGAAACACAAGGGCCGTTTTTCCATACAAACGTAGTTCCCTGTTTCCTCCCTGGATAATGCCAGTAGAGCAATATTTTCTTTTCCAAAAAATGTATGGCCTCTATTGCCATATTCGTATGTTTTCCTTTTTTTCATAAATTTATTATTAAAAGAGACATGAGCCTTCAAAACCTCAAAAGTTGGCCAAATTTTCCGCTGGGTTTAAACATCCAGAAAACAAATATGACTTGATTATATAAAAAAGGAAAACATAGTAATACAGCCAAAGCCTTTCTTTAATTTTAAATGAAAAATATGGGTAAATTGGTCAAGTTTTGGAGAAGGAATCAGGGGACTACGAAACGTTGATTTTGTGTACTTTTAATAGGTATTTTCGGTCCAAGCTGCAGTTGTCTCTATCACGCTCTGCGAGCACTGCGACAGCAATAGATTTTACAAATACCTATTTTTCAATTATCTTGCCCTTAGTGTTTCCTCTTAACCATATTTAGCCAGCTATGTTTTTACTTCCCACGAATGAGGAACGAGCCTTATTCCATTTGCCGAGCACAATTCCAGACTTCGGATCCATTATACCATAAAAAAGGACTTAGCAAAAAACCCAATAACACTTTGTCAACCCAGGCACTCGAAGCCTCATGCATCTTTGCAGCGCAGAGGTACATGCGGTCTCGGGTTAAGGTCGAGGCAGTCCGTAAAACTGATTCTAATTTAATTCATTTATTTAAAAACATATCTTTAAACCTTTTACATAAAAATCTTAAGTATGAATAGGTATATCTTCATGCCAACCAATTCCTTTGTGACATTTTGAACAAACTGATAAAAACTTTTCAAGAATTCGATTGTCTTCCACATTGCGAAGATAACAGAAAACGTTCCTTTTTAATTAAAAACTCTGGACTGTTCAGGAGTATTGTTTTAGATGGGACCTGAATTACAGGCTGAAAAGTGACAAAATTTTTCGAGTTAGGGTGAATAATAATAGTCTGATGATTGAAAAAGTTTGAAAGTTTATTCATGATTTACCATTACGATATCTTGAAGGTGAGTGGAGTTACGCGTAAGTTGAAGAGCCAAGTATTTGGTAATGTTTCGAATGTGCCAGCTCCCTCTAAAAAAGTACTGCCGACTTACAAGTAAACGGCGTAAATAAAGTTGTTGCTTCGTTGTGCTAATAAACTAATTATTATATAATATATAAACTGAAAACTGAAAATGAGTACTGGGGTGGGTTATACCTAACTCAGTGTATGCTGAGTGTTCATCCAGATTTCTTATACACGACGTATCTTTCGCTAATAACTTTGATTAAGTATTGTTGTAACTATTCTTATAATATTGGGATAAGTAAGTCTTGAAAATAACCTGCTGCCAAACCATACATTTGACAGTTGACACGTGATGAACGCCACGTTGGTACACGTTGCCTGCCACGTCTGAGGCACAGATTAAAAATAAACTTAAAAATAAGGTATAGACTACAGATTATTTATATGTACTGATGGCACATTTGAAACGTGGCATTTGTGGCGCAGCGCAGGACTGTCACTTGTATTAATTAATATTTATTAAATATGTATTCTATTCTACGTATAATATTGTATCTGAAAGATATCGTGTTTTAGAAAAACATATTAAGGAATTTTTTTTTAGAAAGTAAATGTGATATTAATCTTTTTTTAACCCCCGACGTAAAAACGACGGGGTGTTATAAGTTTGACGTGTCTGTGTGTGTGTATGTGTGTGTCTATCTGTGGCATCGTAGCTCCCGAACGGATAAACCGATTTTAATTTTGTTCTTAGTTATGTTTGATAAAAATCGGTCCAAGATGGCCGCCGCCACAAAATGGTGGATTACTTATTTTTTCAGAACTCCCTCAATATTGGTATCAAATGAAAGGGCTTGACTAGTAGAATACTATACACTATGATAAATTTCAAATCCAAGATGGCTGACACCACAAAATGGCGAATTAGAATTTTTTTTCACAACTCTCTCTATAAGAGTTTCAAATGAATTTTGTGTCGGTTTTTAAAATTTTTAATTTATAGTTATTTCTAATATTTTATTTGCATGAACAAAGGTGGAAAAATGTTGTAATTTCAAATGTGTCCATTTGGCCATATTACATCATAGTTGGTGTGCGAATTATAAAATAGTGGCATCACAAAATTAAATTAATTTATATTTGTAATAATGACATGTCATTATAAAGGGTATCAAAAAAATACGAAAGATCAGTGTCCTGATGACCTTGGCTACTGAAATGCAACCGAAACGTCGAGTAAAGTGTAAATATAAATAATTCAATAGTTAAAATGATTATTAGTAAAGTTTAATAGTGGTAGTTTTCAAAATTATCTAAATATAGTGTTCTCATATAAAGTACGATGATTCCATATAAAGTTGTTGTAAAAGCTATGTTGAATTAACAATAAAGGATAATAATAACACAATGTTGGACATGACAATATTTCAAAATAATGACAATAATAGTAAAACGTAATGACTGCATAATCTTAAATAATATTATAAATTTGAAAATCAGTTTGTTTGTTACGCCTTCGCACCTTATTTACTCTAGAACCGTTCATCCTGAAATATCGCATTCACATTGTCATTGTAAAAGAAAAGGATACCTTTCATAAATAAAACAGTATGACTACGAAAAAGAAATATAAGTAGATAGTATATTTTCATTTTACGAAAAGCTATTAAATATTTAGACAGCTACGATATGCCGTTTCTATTTTTAGATAGCAACAATTTATCACTACCGTAATATTATTTCGTACAGGCCCACAGCTCTCAGAATGAAAAGGGTCAATTTTGACACGCTTGCATAGATAACAAAAGTATATTTCCTCATCTTTACCCCTATCACGATAAAGTGCCCCTAAATGTTCTAAAACTTTTGCTTGATGAAGTTCGAGATAATCGAATACACTTCGGCACTGACCTCTAACATATTCATATAAAATTATAGATATTTACACTAAATCGAAGCGCCGCCATTGCTGTTATATTTAATCTATATTTTGACATGTCTGACATAATATTGCAAATGGCTGTTATTTGTGAATGTTTGATGAAGAGCGTCACAAAGTAATTTGAAGTATATAACGAAATTTTGATTTAGATTTTGACTGTTTTATAAGGAATTACATATTTTTCAATCAAAGTTTCAATTACTAACATTACTGTGCTCTGGAAATCCTGTTTACTGTTATCCATTATTCAGTCATTATTTATTTAAAATTATTGTTATAAGCTTTAGTTTTATATAGTCAGTAATATATGGCATAATGGCTGCAACACCTTCTTGATATAAGTTATAAAATATTGAAATTATATTTAATTGGCGATTTGAAAGAGTGGCCATGAGTTTCTTGCAGGTTTCTTCTCATAGGCTCAACCCTTTACCTGAACCTGCAACTAACCTAAATGTAGCTTCAATCAGCTTCAGTTTTAACTTAGCAAACTCACTAACCTATATATTTTGACGTTCATAAGTGTTACTTTGTGACCTAAATGAATAAATGACTGACTTTGACGATAGCAAGGCCAGCGTAGGTACTATATTATAAAGGTCATACTTATCACATATCTTGGTAGTTGCCAGCATGGCAAAGTCTTTCCAGGATCAGTAGGTATACGTTTATAAACCAATGTAGCTGATTATGGACTATGAGTTTGTCACCTAAGCATGTAAATGGCTGCACGTATGGTGTAGTGGTTTAAATGCTCGCTTCGCCACTGCCACTGCGCCGAGTGTTGTGGGTTCGAACCCCACACGGGACAAAAATTTACGTGATTCACAATCGGTTTTCCAGAGACTGGATGTTCTTTGTGTCCGTTGTTTGAACGTTTGTAAAGTCTCCGTAATACAAAAGATTTTCCTAGTGCAAGAGCTAATGTTTTTAACGAAAAAAGAAACACAAATCGCTTTAAAAAACTTTTATCTTCTAAATACGGAAGAAGTCATAGCACTGCTGCTAAAACATAACTTATTATAGCAATACAAAACTAAAAAAATGTTAATAATTTTACCTAAATCGAGATACCTATTCAAACAATATTTGACATCTATCATAATAGCAAGCCAAGACAATCCCTCCCTTCATGTTAGAAGAACATAGGACTATTTCCTTTATACAATTTCCAAAACATTAACACACGATTTCACAGATGACAATGACAAATTCATACATATTCATACATCTGACTTCACAAAGTTTTCATTTGACGTAACAATGTGATGGTACCTACTATTTGTTCGGGTTAACCCTCTATTGTAGTCCCTTACCCTCCGACCGCGGTGGAAGGGTTAATAGATGTCTGCTTTATGTATATTGTAATGTGATTCTAACAGATTGCGCTGATATAATTTTCGTGATTTCACGAATTAATGAGGTAATATTCAGGTAAGAACGGAGACCCGCCTTTTGTGTTTATAATGGTTGATAATAAAGACCACCTTTTGACCCCGTCCGTAATTCCGCTGGTTTCATAAAAGGCGGGATTGCATTGTATAATGTCCGCTCAGAATAACTGGCCCAAAATTTTAAAGGTCAACAGAACAAATTTTAAGTCCTGCGGTAAGACAGAGCTAATATAAAAAAGGGATTATATATTGTGAATATCACTTTTAGTTTATTTTAATCTATGAAGGTGCAAAAAATTACCTTCGGCTTGAAGGTAAAATCGAAGTATAAAAACTTATCATCCACTTCCCATCAGTACAGCGCCAATTTGGCTCTAGTAAAATATTTTGGTCTGTAAATCAAACGCACAACATTGGAGCGTTATGAGCAAATATATTATGAATTATATGCGACCATTACATGATGACTAAAACCCGCGCAAGTATTTCTTGCGCCTTTTCCCTCGTTCATGTCTTTATATTTATATTGCTATACATAAGTCATTAGAGATATTCAGACAAACATTTTTGTTGATCTTTCGCATTCTATCGCGTTCAAACGCATAACTATAACAATGTTGTGTAAACCAACTAGCGGTTTCTGCGCTCTACTTTATAGTGTGTCTATAAACGTGACGGTACATGACGTGAGAAGCTGGTAACATGCGCAAGTTACTCTTGCGGACTACATGCGCGAGCTACTCGTGCGAATTACATGCGCGAGGTAATCATACTGGAACAGGTGCTCATGTCGGTAATTTACACGATATATTCAACCCGCTTCAGTAACTCAACCTTCGCATGTCTTCCAAGCTGCACAAATAAACAATGAAAGTCAACTTTAAATGTTATTATTAAATACCGTATTGATATTTTAAACCCATTTTTAAAGCTGGGAACTAATTGAAGACCTTGCTGATAATTTCGTATGATAAAACACTTAACAGGCAGACCTGTAATAAATTCAAGCGTTTTATCAACCTTTTACCAACCTTGTTTAGTTTGTATTTTGAAAATAGTAAGTACTTTTTAATCAATCACTTAAAACGTAAAAAGATACCTGTTTCTAAGTCGTTTTCTATGTTTTGAAGCTCTTTTCGTAAATTTTTATAAATAAACCATAAATTTGAATACATTTGGTTGACTAATATTCAATTGTGTACAGGTGCTTGTATCAAACGTTAATAACTGGCGCGGGTTATGCGGTGCATGCTGTTTGTATGAGTACATGCGACCTTCGATAATGCGAAGAATAAAACGCGTAAGGTACTCTCGGGAGAAGCATAATTAAACTACTCTCGCGGGCTACATGCTCAAACTACACTTACGGGCTATATGCTCAAAGTACTCTCGCGGGATATATGCTCAAACTACACTTGCGGGCTTCATGCGAAAGATACTCTCGCGATGTATGGACAATAAAATATAAATTTACTATTTATAAATTGACTTTACTTCGATTTATTTTGTCATTCTTAAGTAAATACTGTGTTTATCTATCATTGGGATACCAATGTGTCACAACTACATGTTAATTGAAAACTAGCGTTAGGTGCCTCTGTCCTCAGTCCTGACATAATCTGAAGTGAGGAGTTTACTTGTTTGATTATTGCAAATGCTGCAAAACTGACACATTTACATACATAACTCTTACTAATATTATAAATGTAATGTGAGATTATTTGTTTGGTACACGTTCACGCCTAAACTACTTGACCGATCATCATAAAATTTCACATACCTACACGTTTTCAGGGCAACAGAAAAGTACATAGGTACCTTTTAGTATTGTTACTAATCGAACCTAACCTAATCTATATTTACGCGTTTGTATAAATATCTGGTTTTTTATTTTTGTTGTCTCAATATCACAAAAAAATGGTTCATTCTTTTCTAAATTAAGGCTGACTTGCTTCTTTATGTGCAACTATTAAAATTTCCACAAAATCTAAAACAAAACTGCCCGATCGAACCGCCTCAACGTTTCAACTACACGTATACAACATTCAGAACTTCCATTCACGTTCAGTTCATTAATCTTTCTTACATTCACGCTAATTCTAAAGTGGTACGGCAGCAGAACAGCTTGTTCAAATTAATTAATCAAACTACGTTTTAATACACCGTCCGTTAGGCCACGGACACGGAGTCAGCGGGCGCGTAGCGACGGCGGCGGCGCGGGAGCGGCGCATTTCAATGCATAGATTTATATGGAACTGGCCTCGAAGGCAGCGGCGTACGAGCGGTGCACGTCAATCTAGCGGCACCCGTGCGTCTGCATTGATGTAGCATGGAGCATTTAATTTTATGCTTTTTAACGACTGACGTTTGTATCAAAAAAATGTTGTCGTCGCTGTGTATTTATTTAAAACTTTATGCACTAAATAGTACATCGGCGGAGTTAATGCCACGGGCATTATCTACCAGTCAACCATTGGGTGATGCAAGGATAAAAAGAAGTAGGTGCATACATATTATATCATATTAGGATGAAATACACATGTACTTATACTAAGCAAATTATGATACTAAAGAACATCATAATAAAAACGATATATTACATAATATATACAAACCAATAAACATATTTTATAATCTAAATAAAATATATATAAATATAATATATAGATACATGCATACATACATACATACGTATGTAGGTATTTATATTATAGTTGAAATGATATTGATGAACTGTCAAGGAGGAGAGTACGTACTTTCAACTTGAAAATGTTACGGTTTGTGGACATCCTGACTTCATGAGAGAGCGCATTCCATAGTAAAACGGACTGGACGAAGAACGAAGAATGTAGGAAGGTATGGGAGGGACAAAGTAAAAGGAGGTTATTGGAAGAACGAAGATTTATATCGTGATTGGCACATAGGTATTGGAAAAGGCAAATTAAATAAGTGGGAGCATTTGGTGAGGTTAGGATAGAAAATAATATTGTAAGGGCACGCAAACTACGGCGTTGACGAATGGGTAACCAGTTTAAAGTGGATCAATGAGATGAAATATGGTCATATTTACGAAGATTATAAATAAATCGTTTTACAGTTATTTAGAAGTTGGTCATATTTATTGAGTAGATCTGCATTCAGATTATCGTAACACACATCACCATGGTCGATTAAGAGAAATATCAAAGTCTGCACAAGCATTTTTTTGTCTTAGATGGGAGAAAATTCTTCAGGCGATACAATTCGCGTAGCGTTCCGGTGATTCTCTGACTGACACTAGTAACCTGAGCTTGCCAATTTAAATTGGAGTCAATGAGCAACCCCAGATCCTTTACAGCAGGACTGAACGGAATAGGAGTCCCATCATATACCACAGGCGGTAAAGTACTGGAGTCCAGCCTGCTCATCAATCGTTGACTTCCAACTATGATTGACTGACACTTAGCCGAGTTAACAGATAATCCAAATCTGCCAGACCAGCTTCTAATTGTTTCCAGATCAGCATTTACTTTAGGAATGGCTTCAGGTAGATTAACCGCAGTGTCTTGAACATAACTATAAGACATCAGCATAAAGATGATATGAGCACTAAAGAATCTGAGTTATGAAGTTAATAAATAGAGAAAATAGTAACGGAGATAGAATGTCGCCTTGAGGAACACCAGAATCGTGGGCACGCCAAGTCGATGACGTGTCATCGATGCGTAGGTACTGACTGCTGGCGAACAAAGACACTAACTATGTTTTTTACTGTTATTAATTTCTTATAACAAAACACGTTGCCATTCTAGCGCCGCGTGATCTGCCCGCTGGCTTCGAGACTAAGTTTTTTCGTTGCCGCCCCGCTCAACGCTCCGCCGCCGCCCCGTAAACGCTGACTTCGAGACCGAGGCCTTAGGCCGGCGTACATTTTACACTATAGATCATTAAAGATGTGAACTAGACTCACTAATTGTAACTTTATAGTTCAACTAATAGGCGATGTGCTACGTTCGACGTTGGTTGTAGCTTGTATTTATCAGGTCTCGGATTTGGTTATCGGATTGAGAAGATTTATGTTTTTTATTTCAGTATGTCCGCTTGGGTGGTGCAGATATAGTAAATGCAAGGAATATAAGTCTCTGAGTCGACTCCCAAGTCGCAAATAGTTATTGGATTATTCTTTCAAATAACAGTGCCATAGTAACGGTATCGGATATAAAATCCAAAGGTTGGGGGTTCGATCCCTATTCAATGCATTACCAACGTGGATACAGCTCTCACGTAGCTTTAACTGATGACTGGATTTCGAAATGTAGAAACAGGATAAAGAAATATTGCGAAGCAAACGGGTGTCTATCCCAAGATGGACTCCCACAATGTTTCTCCATTTTAACCAATTCACGTTCTATCCTGAAGTAATATCGGCGATTGGTGATCCTATGGTCAATGTAATTCTATTTAGTAATCATAATCATAAACATTTATTTGCAAGAACATGGGTTGTACATTAGATCTTAAGATTAACAAGAGTCCAGGCCATATCCTACCTTATCAGATGTGCAAATTTATAAAATTCTAAATAATAAGTGATAGATATTATTAAGAAATGATAGCTCAAAATATGATCATTGGATCCAATCACTTATAGAATACACCATTCTTTTAAGCAGTAATACTTTTAATTTTCTTTTAAAGATTGACATATATGGTACCTTTTGTATGTCCAACGGTAATTTATTAAATATTTTTATACACATACAGTAAAAATTTTTTTGAAATAGTGTTTTTCTTGGCGCTGTGTCTAATACAAGTCGCTCCCCACATCTTGTATTACGAGGATATAAATCTTTCGCTTTTAAAAACTTTCATGATTATTTTTTTCAAATACACATATTTCAAAAATGTACATACCAAGTAGAGGCAAGATGTTTAATTTTTTTAAATGTGGTTAACATGATTCGTAAGGCGGTATACCAACTATCGCCCTGATGCATCGTTTTTAAGAGAGAAAAGCTCTTCGGGTATCAATAGAATTTCCCCACAATATTAGACCTAATTTTAGTATGGCACTTACATAGCCATGGTAGTAGTAGTCTGGTCCAGACTCCAGCAAATGCTTGGCTATCTAGCTTGCCAATTTGATGGTTCTTTACAACTGCAATATTGAAATTAAATTACTTTATACGGATTTTATGGCGTTGTTTATTTAACACTGTACCTATTACAAAATTTTGAAAACTGTTACACTACTGCTACTATTGAATTTTACTAATTTATAAGCTAAAAAAATTATGAAAACTATTAAAACTATTTATATTTAGGTTTACACTTTCCCCGACGTTTCGGTTGCTTTTCAGCAGCCATGTATACTCGCACCTCAAACTGCGAAGCTTAAAATCCGTGGTCATACGTTCTGTGATTATAACCAGAAAAAGCGAAGATAAAGCGATGATCCAATCATCAAAGTTAAGACCTAAAAAACAGAAGATGCATTCACCACCACTGCGTTACCAAAAGAATATAGACAGACGAAGGAAGCTCAATCATCTATACTATCATCTATGCTAATATTATAATGTGTCGGCCTCGATGGCATAGTGGTTAGTGTAATCGACTGCCACGGCCAAGGTCGCGTGTTTGATTCTCGCACAAGTCAAACATTTATAGGCATGAACATCGATGTTTGTCTTGGTCTGGGTGTTTCTATGTATAATATGCATGTATTTACAAAAAAAAGTATATATGTCTAGTAGGTACGCATAGTACAAGCTCTGTTCTCTCTCTTAATTTGGGCTAGATGGTGTTGTGTGTATGTGATAGAATATTATATTATATTATAGTATAATAATATCATAAAGAGGAAAGATTTGATTTTTTGTTTGTTTGTAAGGATTAGAATAAAAAATTACTCAACCGATTTTAAAAAGTCTTTCACCATTTGAAAGCTGCTATCACTGAGTGACATAGGCTATATTTTATTTGGAAAAAGTACAACCTAACCTACTTTTATGCGAGTGACGCCGCGGTCAAAAGCTAGTCCTTAGATAAACATGTGTCGCGCATACTACTACGTTCCACAAGGAAATCCTACCCCACCTAGAAGGCATAATAACCAGCCACTGCTCATTCAACAAACACCTTTTCAACATTGACATCACTGACAGGCTCTTATGTAGAGACTGCATGGAGACCGGGAAGACACTGGCTGACGAGCTCCTACATTGCAAAAGCGTGAGCAACCAACGTGCTCAGCTTCTAAACAATCCAGAAACGATAAAGGAAGTACTGCGCAATGCCGGTTGTCTATTATCTTTCTGGACGGAGCTGAGGTGTAAGGAGTAGCTAAACTATAAATATATTTAATAAATTGCCCTCAGAAATTAAGACATTATTATATACTAAAGAATTTTATACCAGACTAAAGCATTTTTTGTTGAATGAATGCTTTTATAGCATACCTTAAAGTTGTAAAATATTTGAAATGACATTTAAATAAGAGTTTCAGTAACAAATTGCAAAATGGAATTATTTTTACAAATGGATTATTGTTTTTAATTTTATTTAATTTGATTATTATTTAAATTGTTATTTTTATTTTTTATATTATGTGAATGAATTATCAGTTATCACCTTAACATTATCATTTTTGTATTATTTAATCTACTCTGTTGACATCTTTACGAATAATGTTTATATTGTTGTTAATTAAGTGTTCCATTAAGTGCCATTTTGTAAAATCAATTTCTGTTATGTATAGTGCAAATTCAAATACGATGTAAATATTGTTCCTGAATAAATGAAATGAATGAAATGAATGAAACAACTTTCGGTCAATTGACACAATAACCCCATTGTGAGGCTAAGTGCGGATAACACACGTCACCGAGGAAATCTAAACTCCATACATAGTAGTTCAGCTTCAATATAATACTAGCCCGTATATTTTTCATCAGCTTTAACATATAGTGTATGAAGCAAAACCAAGAAAACCCTTTGAAATATACACGAATAGGACCAGATGAGTTCATGTATGAAAGACCAGTTTAAGTTATATTTTGACAAGTTCACGCTTGACGAGGGTACATTGTACCGCTCGGGCAAACGGTTACGTCAGTAATTTTTCATTAACATTGAAAACTTTGGGTATGTTGGACCGAAATAGAGAAAAAGCGTAATTTGTGTAATGGGCTTCAAAAAGCTAGGTTTGTGGAGCTTTATAATTTTGTATTTAAATATCGTGTCATGATACGATGGGTATAATATATAATTTTTAACGTTTAGGTATATTTGTCCCTTCGGCATAAGTTTGCGCTTGTGAGTGCAATGAAGGGGTCTAGTGTTCGATTCCCGAGCGATATGCTGGTTATTGACTTTTATTTTTAGTGCTAGTATGCAGTTTGTTTAGGGCAAAAAGGTTCTGGAGTGGCGACTACGTACCGAAAGACGCTGCAGAGGTAGGCTCCTCAAGGTGAACCGACGACTTGGTAAGGGTCGCGGGAAACAGTTGGATGCGGGTGGCCCAAGACTAGTCTGCGTGGAAACCCTTGGGGGCGGCATATGCCCAGCAGTGGACGTCTTTCGGCTAAGATGATGATGCAGTTTGATAGTGTTTGTGATATCTAAAATCATAACTTACGAAATGTAGGTTTTGCCTACTCCTCCAGGGAATAACAGGTAGTCCACTGTAAAATACAATGTCTGTCATATAATAATATGGAGATTAGATATGGCCTTTTGAGGCCACTCATTAGGTAAATCGATCATGGCGGTCGCAAACTCCAATCCCTTTCAGCCGTTCGATTTTTTACGTGCTTCAAGCCTCATTATACTTATTGAAGGTTAGATATCCTTGGATAGTTTAAAGTGATGTATCTATTAATTGGATTTTAGCATTGTGCCAGGAAGTACCAGTATGTAAGGGAAATAAAAGCAAGCTGAAGATGCTTTGTCACCGGCAGGAAATTGTTAGGCCGAGAATTTCGAATTGTATGGTCATCATAGGCGATAAGAGAAGCAGCAATGGCTAAGCGGGAAACCATTGGACTGCCTTGCAAAGGTCTCGAGTTTGAACCCAAAGCACGCACCTCTAACTTTTCAAAGTTACGTTTCTATATATGTAGTTTATTATCGCTTCATTATGAATGATAACATCCTGAGGAAACCTGGATATCTGTTCTCTATAATGGTCTTAAAGATATGTGAAGTCTTCCAACGTACACTAGGCCAGCGTGGTGGACTATGGCCTAACCCTTCTCACACTGAGAAGAGGCCCGTGCCCAGCTGTGGGACAATTTAATACAGGGCTGATATTATTATATACATGCTGTGACTATTAATGCATGTGTTATTAATACATATGTATCTTAGATTAACGAATTTTTACATTTAAATCTTATTGAAATAAATAACTAACAACTACACACAGCAGCTCATATAAGGAAAATAATATAACATTGAATTGTATTGATCTAAACATTTGGCGATTGAAAAGAGTGGCCATGAGTTTCTTGCCTGCTTCTTCCCATAAAATCTCTACTCCTCGAACAGGCTTTTTTAATGCTACATTTTTATTTTCTTCTATTTATTTTTATTATTATTTTTTATTAATATAATAGTGAATTGACGTGTCCAAGAATTGTTTGCACATTTTTATGGAAATAAAGATTTTTGACTTTGACTAGTTTTTGCCTGCGACTTCGCTTGCGTAAAATATGTTACCTATATACATTTAGTAGGGGTTAGGTTAATAACAGTACATTTTCTTGATGAAAGGTAGTCTGTCCTATTCTGTACTTCTGACAACGTGTATGAGAAATTTCATGATGATCAGTCGCGTGGTTGAGACGTGACAGCGTAACAAACTAATAAACAAACAAACATAATCACTTTCGCATTTATAATATTAGTAAGGAATGTTAGGATGTAGAAATAAAGCCAAGCTAAACGTTTTTTGTCCACGGCGGGAATTTGGGTAGGCGAGAATTTTAAATAACATGGCCATCATCGGCGATGTATAGTGTGCAGTGTATTATGAAGTCAAATATAAAAATGTATTCTATTATATTAAATAGGTTAGGTAGATATGCTTCTTGCAAAGATAACAGTTTGTTTCTGTTACGAAACGGTTTTTCAATGTTCCATCTGAAGTTTATCTTTATTGATAGATATTGATAAGATAAACGTGCGTTCATACAATTTTTTTATTTATCTCTTATAATATTATAGAGAAATTTGTTTGTTTTTATGTAGGTAGTATACAGGTCAACAAAAAAAACGACTAAATAAAATATTAGCAGGCTATAGTACATATCCCTGAGTGAAATAGGATATGTTATAATGGTATATCACGCGAGCTAAGCCACGAGCAAAACCTAGTCTATAGTAATATTATAAAGATGCAAGATTTGTATTTTGTTTCTAATGAATACCTAATCTAATGAAAACCTGAACTTGTTTTACGGGTTCAACCAAAAATAAATAGATTTAATAGTTTAAATAATTTTATTAGCTTATAAATTAGTAAAATAAATTCAATAGTAGTAGTAGTATAATATTTTCAAAATTTTGTAATACAGTGATAAATAAACAACGCGATAAAATCCGTATATAGTAGTTTAATTTCAATGAATAACATTCGCGTAAACAGAAGACAATATTACAATTAAGTCAATATAATAATAATGTCCTCCTGACCGAATTTCGGTCACGGCGGCCAGTCTTAACGGAGACTGGCCATCTGCGTAGGAGATATTATAGTGCACAAGTGTGTGCGCAAACACAATTGCACTCTCTGTTCCCTAACTCTCATGATCCGATGGGACGAATAATCCGACACGACCGGAGAGAGATCAGGCGCAGGACCATCGGCTTTACGTGCTTTCCGAGGAACGGGGGTGTCTAACACCGCCAACTTCCTAACTCCGGGCTCGTATTGAGATTTCTTAACAGGAAAATCCAATAACTTTTTGTTGGCCCAACCCGGGATTCGAACCCGGGACGTCATGCACAGCAGTCGCATTCACTACCGCTGCGCCACGGAGGCAGTTTAAGTCAATATAAACTGTATGCCAAAGACAATTATGGCAAAGTATCATTATGCCAAAAAAAATGCGGTTCTAGTTATGCCAAAGTATATTAAGGGAAAAACATTATGCGAAAAAAAGGGATCCCTGTTGGTGAAACCACGCGGGATAGCTACTTCACTTTATAAACTAAGGTTAGTTAAACCCGGAGCAGTTTGTCCAGGAAAGTATCTTCATCCTTCTGGAGACGACAGGTAAATAGCCGTATCCTAAACCTCTGCAGTAGAAAGAGTTGACGAAGTCTCTAAAGATTGCTGTGCTTAGTCCTGGTGAACTAATGCCTTGAGCTACCATCACTACTCCTGTTTTTTCCTCTTCTATTGTTAACAATAGAACAAAATTTTCATTACGACAAATCTAACTCCGTTTATTTAACCGAATAATTCGTTAAGTAAAACATATATTTTTTGTTTGCCAAATGAATAAGCACCGTTGTTAATTATATGGTGTGGATATCAGTTCGCCCTATGAAGCACATACCACCCTCTTATAACAGTAAAACCGACGTAACAGTTATAATGCATTACTGCGTTATGCCCAGTTATTAGGAATTTGAGATGGTTTCATCCATTGTTTATCACTTTTTATTACGTGTTAAAGACTGCACCGAGCGTAAGACGCGGTTGGACTGAATGACAGAGCTTGATAATTTGATAAATATGTATCTTGATTGTCAATTAATAACTTAAATATTTAGGACGGAGAAATTGTAATATAACTATTTATGTTCCGTTTAAGCTGTAAAATAGGATAGATTTTTACTGTTATTATAATCTTAAAATCACGTAACACGAGCTTACGTTTTTGCATATTTCGTGCAAATTTACGAAATTTTGTAAGCGAAAATATTAATTATTTTAAGTTTTTACACGAAGTAATTATAAACATATTCATTGTTATGGTATATGTATATTTTATATTTGTATTAAACAAAAAGTGTTGATTTTATCAACTTAACTGTGATCGCCTGTTTTGGCACATTTCGCTTGGCGCAGTCTTAAATCCTTTTGCCAGTGCAAGTAATACCTCTAAATTTTATATTGTTTCATAAAGAATTTCGCCTGCAGGCTGCACTAGGATTAAATCCTGTATCGCGGGGGTATTACAGATATTTAAACAACAGACACATAGAACATGCAGACTCGGAACAAATATTTGTGGATCACACAATATAAAAGAATTGTATTGATTCAATGAAAAAACCCGCGTAAGACACAAACTTACAACACTCTGTATATAGCAAGGGGTGGCAACCACTAAAATCAATAGGCTTTTCGGATAGTGGAGCTGCAAGGTTTTTTTTTTTATTCTTTAGTAGGCAAACGACCCTACGGATCGCCTGATGGTAAGCGATAACCGACGCCCATGGACACCTGCAACACCAGAGGACTCACAAGTGCGTTGCCGGCCTTTTAAATTTCCCCCTACCCCCAGGAGGGGGTAGGGTTAGGCCTCTGGTACCCTCACTCACTCGACGAAACACAACACAAGCACTATTTCACGCCGGTTTTCTGTGAGACCGTGGTATCACTCCGGTCGAACCGGCCCATTCGTACCGAAGCGTGGCTCTCCCACGTTAAAAGTGATGATAATCATTAATAACCGCTTAAGGTTAGACCGGCGATCTGCTTATTTCCCACCCGCTAGTAAAATCAGATAAATCGCTATTCACCCATTCAATATTTATCGTTTAACACTCACTCATCCACACAAAGCAAAAATTATATCATAAACAATATCGCCAACTAAAACAAGGATTACCAACTAGTATCAATCCATGTTTCTATGATAACGCACCTCAACATCCAATATCAAATTTAAGATGACAGAAATATTTCTTTATCACTGATAAGGAGAGATTATTCGTCATCCACCTAAAATGATTCAGTAGTCAACTATTTATCGACAACCGTTGTTGGTTTATTCAAAGAGAGTAGTCAACTTATATAAAGAAAGTTATAAACTTATTCAAAAATGTTGCAAAACTGGTTGTATTTGTTGTTAGCCGTAGGCACAGTG
Source organism: Catocala nupta (assembly GCA_963675205.1). Classification (NCBI taxonomy): domain Eukaryota; kingdom Metazoa; phylum Arthropoda; class Insecta; order Lepidoptera; family Erebidae; genus Catocala; species Catocala nupta. The sequence continues at coordinate 3,881,635 of OY776097.1, forward strand.
TTATGTTATCCTAATTGGTTCGAGACGAAGCATTTCAAAGTTGGGATTGAATACGAACGTAAGTAGGTTTAATTTTTTCTTCTGATAATCACCTAAAAGTTTTAGTTGGCAGTTCACGACATGGTTATCGAACCAGAAATCTTTTGATTGGCCACAAAGATGTAAAATGTAAAATGGCATTGTCTTGTTTTCATTATCTTTGGTATCCTGGTATGAGAACAAGACACTAAAAAGAAAATGCACATCACCTAAGCCCCTACACAACACAATCAGCATAACAGCGAACTAAACGACTCAATGCCTCTTACTTGTAGAATGTTACGTATAATTATAACTTAGTTTACCTTCTAAGTCAGCGCACGTGTTTACTTATACGTTTAAAAATAGGCTCTTAAAGCTAGGAGTGGATAATTATCTCTCACAATTGTTTAAGTGAGATCTATCATGATCCTTTGGCACGATATTGATTGCGCTTTACTCACTATCTGTTTGATACCAGTAACTTTTTAATGCAGTGCAGTAGAACTGCTGCGACTGGTGAATTTGAAAATTCTACCTGAAGGTTGTTATTCTTACGTTGATACGACAATTAGGTAAATATTCATACTTTCTCGAAAACTAAAGGTGTTATAAACGGATTCACAGGAATCTATTCTGAGGGTAATAATAATAAAAAATAATAATAATATTAGCCCTGTATTAAACTGTCCCACTGCTGGGCACGGGCCTCTTCTCAGTGTGAGAAGGGTTAGGCCATAGTCCACCACGCTGGCCTAGTGCGGGTGGGCAGAATTTACATATGTTCGAGAACATTATGGAGAACTCTCAGACATGCAGGTTTCCTCACGATGATTTCCTTCACCGTTAAAGCAAGCGATAATTAACTATTTAAATCGCATATAACTTCGAAAAGTCAGAGATGCGCGCCTTGGGTTCGAACTCGATACCTCTGCGTGGCAGTCCAATGGTTTCCCAATAGGCTGTCGCTGCATTCTATCCTGAGGGTACGTCATATTATTCTTAGAGACCTCTTTAGTACGTAATTTGGTGCCAGCAGGCATCTTTGCTTGGACTGGTTGAGAAATCTTCGTCACGTACTTACAGAAATATGTGCTATATCTATTAATTAAATTATGATGTATTTCCAGATTCCCTCCCGATGACAGGTGGCTCAGACCGATACCGACACAGGAACAACTATGACCCCTTCTTCGTCACCATCCAAGCTAAAGCCAAGGTTTGTACGTTTAGTAAATATCTCACCCAAAACCCGAGCATCAAACCTAGTACTTCACGATCGATAAAGTCGAACTTATACTATAAGATACATATCCAAGCAAACAAAGTCTTCCGTTCGTGTTATTTGAGGAAACGTACATTTCTGTAATCAATACTGCTACTTAGAAAGTTAAGCCCAATAATAATAACTACTTGCCCGAACCGGTACTAAAGCCCGAGGCGCAAACATATACCACTGTACCAACTAAAGATTCCTTACTATGTAAATAAAACACTATAATATATAATTAAAGATAACCGAGGCGTAGGATAATGTTTAAACCCCGTTGACGCCGATCGGCGTCAAAACTGGACTTCGGATTACTAATGCAAAGCTCAAATTACTAATGCAAACGTAAACAATACACTATCGAGTGTGCTCGACCCCATATGGGGTCACCGGGGTTTGACGTGTACAAGTCTGAAGACGACAGGTTAAAGAGCATTGTGGCGTAAAACATAAAATATCAAATCAAAGAAATAAGAATTGAAAAAATTTGCTGCGTGTGTACACGTTTTGAACATGTTAAAAGAATGGAAGATAGTAGATTAAATAAAAATAATTGTAGCTAGAAGTGTTAGAAGGGCAAGGCATAGGCATTGGCCATCATCTAGGCCAGCGTTCTCTGATCAGATAGGAGACATTCTGAAGGAACGCTAACGTAAAGTGAAAGTAAAAAGAGAATAGTCAGACTGGTGCGCAGGAAAAATATGGTGGAAGTGTGTAAAGCAAGAGATAAAATAGAATCATAATAAATGAAAATCTGTAGTCTCTGCCTACCCCCTATGAAACAGGCATAAGTCTCTGTATATAAGTGCTATAAAATCAATCCTTCATAATTATTAAGAGAGTCGGCTGGTGAGAAAAGGCACAATTATGAAACTGAACAAAGGAAAACTTTCAGCGCCTGCATTGTGTGCAGCCTCGCTGTGAATTCAAACTTAATGACACGCCATCTATTGATCAATGGTGGAACAACTACATCAATATTTCTAATTAGCGTTTAATTTAACATGCACTCCTTTTTAAGACTATTGAAACGTGCTAATAGTTATCATATTTATTGCAAAATTATTTAGAAGCGCAAGGTTATAGAATAGAATACCTACCTAATTTTTTTCTAGTTACACGAATGTTTACAAAGAAAACAATTATACATTGATATAAATAGACCATTTTTCTTACTTATCCTGTTTGCTAAATATACAAACTTATTAAAAAAACGTTCAGTTATTGCTTTCAGACTATATTAGACTATATTCTCCAATATATTGAGATGACAAAATAGAAACACAATACATAAAGATGGGTTGCTATGTATAGTGTTTATCTACTGGTACGCCTAATATTTCTTAACAAAAAATACTAGTAATAATCAAAATAAACAGGTTACAACAATATTTATACTAATATTATAAATGTGAAAGTTTGTGAGGATGTATGGATGTTTGTTACTCTTTCATATAAAATCTACTAAACCGATTTCGATGAAACTTGGTGTATAGATAACTGGAGACCTGAATTCACACTGCAACTTTTTATCCAATAAAAAGAAGAGCTGTGTCTCGGTGGCGCACTGTGGGCTGAAAATCGACCTCCATAGACATAGAAATGAAAGTTGCTAGATGTTCGTTTTGTTGACGGATATGGCTTCTATTAGCTATTATACACATAACAATGTCATCTTTTTTTTTTTTTTTTTTTTTTTTTTTTACGTGGGGGAATGCAATGACGCATATCCCTCCGCGGGGGCGGGCGGAGGGATTATGTCGGACTCGCCGGGGTAAAAGAAGATGGAAAAGAAATAATGTACCTCCCGGAATACCGACTAAACCTACCACGGTGTTCCTCAACAAAACCACTATCGGCGGGGCCGCGCGAATCGCTTTCGCATGCGGTCGCGACCCCGCCGAGGTTTCGGCCCGCCGTATGAAACGGCAGGCCACTACCCAAAGAGACCTACCCAAAGGACTCCCTCAAAAATTCCCTACTGTCTCCCCCCTAGAGGGGAGACGGACTCGACACAGAGGCGCGCGTGGGAACACGCACGCCGCCTCTCGGACCTGGTGCTGAACGGATGGCGGGCAGGCCCACAAAGCCCGCCACCCCCAGGTCAAACCTCAGGGTGGCTGGAGGTCGTCTCGCGCCCTCCGGCGCCCGGCTCTGCGGTTGGGGAGAGGGTTTATACGCTCCCTCTCCCGCCCCGCCGCCTCCTTGATGGAAATCACTTCCTCGCAGAAGGAGGCGACGGCGTTCCACGACCTCTCACTCCGGACCATAGACTGAACTACGGCCGGGAGCGAGAGGGCAACCGATCCGACTGCCGCGATCAAATCGCGGCGCTGCGATGCCCAGGCGGGGCAAACCGCCAAAGTGTGCAGCGCCGTGTCCTCAGTAACGTCGCGGCAATCGCCGCAGTGGTGACAACCGGGCGTCTCTTGCCGGCGTATACGACACAGGAACCGGCCAAAACATCCGTGGCCAGTCAGAACCTGTGTCAGCCGGAAGGTGAGGGCGCCATGCCGCCTCTCCAGCCACTCCTCAAACACGGGACTTACCGCCACGATCGTGGCGTGCCCGATAACAATGTCATCTGAGCTAACTCCGCACAAAAATGAATTTATTATAAGGATTTTTCGAAAAAAATGTATGGAGCTAGCATGAAAAATCTGAATATCTCTGAACTTGCAAGGAAAACCGTAATATCCTCAGAGATGGTTATAGGACTAATTATTTGTGATTTTTTGACATACTTCATATAACGGTACCTGCTGCAGATTTTTTTTTAAAAATCATCTTATTTTTAATTAATTTTTTTTAACATTAAACGATTTGTTTTGGTGTATAAGTAAAGAAACAACACGTTATATGCATATAATACTAAATCTTCGCCAGTTATTTGTTAAAATATCAAGAAAATTATTTTTGCCTAACATAGTATATATGTTTTAAAACAGTTAATTGGATACCATTACTGAACTTTGCATACAGGTAAACTACTGAATAATAAATTAGCCTTCTAATGAGTTCTGAATAAGAGATTAAGTGATATGCAATGTCGCACAATGGTAACTACGGATTACACTAATTAAAATCTTACAGGTAAGTACATAAGTAACTTAAATAGTTAATTAGATATGTTACGAGTTCTAAGAAATATTTTCGACAACTGTCTAATGAGGTCGTTAACTAATGTTGGACTGAAATATAAAATGGTTAACATTTTGCATCATAATTTAGTTTATTCTAAGCTTTGTTACCCCTAACATATCACTGTGAAATTTTATAATGGAAAGTTTAAATACCAATTTAGACCTATTCGTTCTTCTAAAATGTAAGAGTACTTCATTTGATCATGAGGTATTGTTTAGTGAAGTTATATCCCGCCTAGACGTTTGTCTTTCCGTTGAAGATCAAGTGACTCTAAAAGAATTTTGTCGGAGATTTGTACGAGCTGCATCACAAAGGTGGCAAAAATCTCACCGAATTCTTGATACTTTTAGAAAACAATACGAAATTTGGCTGCAAGCAACTATCGATTGGCCAAGTTGTATAAATTTAGTCGCTCAAGAACCAACTGTTGCTGAGGGATCAAGATCAATCTCTCCAGAACCCTCAACATCATACTCTGTTGGTACAATGACAAAAAGGTCACGAAAACCATTCGAAGATCTGGAAAGCAAACAGAAGAAGAGAAGATCTGATGAGCATAAAACTGACAATCCCAGTGAATTGGCATATACAGCAGCAGCGCGTTTTAAGGAAGAAGGTTGTGAGGATATCGCATCTGTAATCGAATATATGCTGAAACATCCTGAAGCAGCCTCTAAAATTAAGGAAACGCTTAAGCAACCGGTGAAAACTATCTTATTTACACCAGAAAAAGCACTTGGATTACTCCTTTCATTAAAATTATCAAAGTGGCAATACATCACTTTACGAGAGTCAGCTATTCGGGAAGGTAGAAAGGATATTTATCCATCCTACTATAAAGTGCAACAAACCAAGCTGGCATGCTATCCTCCGAAGCAATCAGTGTTAGTGACCGATTCATCGGCAAGAATAACCCTTCAAGCTTTACTCGACATTACGGTCAAAAGAATCCTCCAAAGTTTTCCTAACGATGATGTGCAAAATAAGGATTTAAAATTGATATCTAAATGGGGTTTCGATGGTGCGTCAAACCAAAGCCGATACAAGCAGAAAATGGATAGCGATCAAGACGATTCAAGTATTTTCATGACTTCCTTGGTGCCACTAAAACTGACTGATGGAGACAATACTTTGTGGATGAACCCAAAACTATGCTCAGCAATGTATTGTCGTCCAGTTCAATTTACTTTTGTGAAGGAAAGCGAAGCAGTAGTCATCGAACACAAACGACGAATGGATGAAGAAATTAAGGCTCTCATTCCTACAGAGTGCAATAATAGAAACAGGGTGAATCATCACCTAATGATGACAATGATCGATGGTAAAGTCTGCACGTATTTGTCTCAAGCCAGATCAAGTTCATCATGCTATTTGTGTCTGGCAAAACCGACAGAAATGAACCGTTTGAGTGTAGTAACAGCAAAGACCGTATCTTCTGATATATACGAGTTTGGATTGTCATCTCTACACGCCCGTATAAATTGTATGGAATGTTTACTACATATTTCGTATAGACTAGATTTTAAAGAGTGGGCTGCGAGAGGTAACGAGCACTAAGAAATGCTAAGTAAGAGAAAAAAGATTATTCAAGACAAATTTAAAGACGAATTAAATCTATTGATTGACATTGTTAAACAAGGTTCCGGAACTACTAATGACGGCAACACTGCAAGAAAGTTTTTCAAATTTCCCCATAAAACTGCAGCCATTACTGGGTTGGACGAAGAACTAATAAGAAGATTTGCTGTGATTTTACAGGCAATAACTTCCGGGGGAAGAGTAGATATAATTAAATTTAAAGATTATGCCTTCAAAACAGCAGAGAGGTACGTGGAATTATATGACTGGTACTATATGTCATCAACCGTCCACAAATTACTTATACACGGGGCAGACATAATCGAGAAGAATGATGTTGTACCCATAGGAAGTCTCTCGGAAGAAGCATCCGAGTAGTCATAAGATAAAATGTAACTTACCTTTGATTAATAAAAAAAAAAAAAAAAAAAAAAAAAAGTCTCGCAATAAAGATTTTAGGAGGTTTCGGGTACATCATTCGCAGAAAAAGAGCAGGCAAGATTCGAATCATGATATCCTTAATATGTTAGTTGTTTCTTCGGATCCTTTTATAAATGTACAAAGGCCCAAGTTAGATGCCAAGAAAAAGGAGGATTTATTTCCTGAAACCCTCAATTTAATTCAGTTTCAAGAAACTGACTTTGAGTTTCTAGGCAATCTAGATTCTGATTCAGAAATCGACGAGAGTGATAAGGAAAACTAGAAACTTTTTGTGCTTTTAATTATAATTCTATTCAATGTAATTTTTTCATGATCTTTCGTTATTTAGCTTTGGTACGTAACTATGTTTTGCAATTGATTTATTTTTAAATATTTTATTTTACTATTCTTGTACCTATTTATATTTTTGCATACTTTTGTACCTATGTTTTGTTTTATATAAATTTTATCAACTATTAAAAAATACCTTTTTAATTTATTTTTCTTTTTATTTAATGCCTATTATTAGAGTTAATAAAATAACTAACTTATCGATTGATCTTTACTTTGACATTAGTAGAATTTAATGATTTAAAAAAATACCTTCATTTAGACATAATAATAAAATAATTAGACAGTTGTCGAAAATATTTCTTAGAACTCGTAACATGTCTAATTAACTAATTAGTTTACTTATGTACTTACCTGTAAGAATTTAATTAGTGTACTCCGTAGTTACCATTATGCGATATTGCAAATCACTTAATCTCTTATTCAGAACTCATTAGCTAATTTAATATTCAGTGGTTTACCTGTATGCAAAGTTTAGTAATGGTATCCAATTACCTGTTTTAAAACATATATACTATGTAAGGCAAAAATAATTTTCTTGATATTTTAACAAATAACTGGCGAAGATTTAGTATTATATGCATATAACGTGTTGTTTCTTTACTTTTACAATAAAACAAATCGTTTAATGTTAAAAAAAATTAATTAAACATTAGATGATTTTTAAAAAAAATTCTGCAGCAGGTACCGTTATATGAAGTTTGTCAAAAAATCACAAATAATTAGTCCTATAACCATCTCTGAGGATATTACGGTTTTCCTTGCAAGTTCAGAGATATTCAGATTTTTCATGCTAGCTCCATACATTTTTTTCGAAAAAACCTTATAATAAATTCATTTCTGTGCGGAGTTAGCTCAGACGACATTGTTATGTGTATAATAGCTAATAGAAGCCATATCTGTCAACAAAACGAACATCTAGCAACTTTCATTTCTATGTCTATGGAGGTCGATTTTCAGCCCACAGTGTGGCGCAGCGGTAGTGAATGTTGACTGCTATACCTGACTTCTCGGGTTCGAGTTCCGGTTTGGTCAAGGTGTTATTAGGTATTTCGTTAAGAAATTCTCAATATCATCACGGAGTCTCCTAGAAATTGCTCAGTAAACAGCAAGACGCTCGCCCTATTACGTGGGCCGTAATACCATAGTCATTTTTAAAAGATGTTTCTTATACTTAGGACTATTCCTGAGTCACGACTTTACAAACATTCCAACAATGGACACATAGAACATTCAACTCTTTGTGGATCTCACAAATGTTTGTCCCGTGTAGGTAGGGTTCCCAATCATACTGCTGAAAACAGTATCATACTGTTTTTAGCTCGTTAATAATAATTTTTTTATCTTTATTTGTTCTCTCACACAGAAATTACAGAGTATAGTAATGTATATATCAAATTAATACATTAGTGTGTCAAATTATCTATGTGAGAGACTGGTATCTATACTAGGAGACCCTGTGTGACTGATTACGAGCCTCTCCAGGCTCTGGACAAGGATACAGCTTTGTACTAATTTATTAATCAATTAATCAAAGCATATTTCTCTTATGAGTGTGTGAGTTAATATAGTTTTTGCATGTATGTGAGTGTGTGTGTGAATACTTTTTACTGCTTTTTTTCCAAAATACTGTTTTCATGACCGCTGGTAAAAGTAAATATTTTTCTTAGTCCTTTCGGTGAACTAATAGCTTATGTGCTATAAATTCATCTAAAGGACTAAAAAAATATTTACTTTTCTAAGATACCGTTCATATTATTTCACCAATCTTAATATACTTATTTCTCGTACAAAAAGTTAGAATCCCTACTTTTAGGTATCAAACTCACGAGCTCATTCGATGTGGCGGCATGACGGGGTGACCACCTAATTCACTACACCACTTGTGCTGATGTACCACACTGTAGACTTAATATTATGTTGCACTATATGTGCCCGCGGTTTCACCCGCGTTTATCGTTACTGCGCCGCCCCCGTGGGTCTTAGCGTGATGTTATATAGCCTATAGCCTTTCTTCGTAAATAGGCTATCCAACACCAAAAGATTTTTTCAATTCGAACCAGTAGTTCCTGAGATTAGCGCGTTCAAGCAAACAAACAAACTCTTCAGTTTTATAATATTAGTATAGATAAATAACCTTTTAATATATTCCAGAGTGGCTACGTCATCACATACCTCGAGGTTACCGCAACCATCGACGCAGGCGGTGAGCTGGACTTCACGCTCATCCGAGGATCAACCGGCGCGACAACCGTGACCTTCCAACTGGTTTCTAACCACAGTGACTTTCTGTCATACTCGTATCTTACGTACGGGATCAAGGAGGCGGAGTATAAAAAGGTGATATCAGTGTCGCAACCTGGTTATTATTAGGTCAGTAGATGCCATAGTTGTGGTAGACTTAGAGGTGAAAGTAGTATTCAAAACGTAGTATTAATATATACAGAATGATTTTGAAATCGTGTAATTCCTTTTAACCGCGCATTCTACTGGTGGTATAGAATAACCCTGACCATATTTTTTCTTTATTAAAATTATTTTTTTGGAAAATTTACTGTATCATTTTTTTCGTGAAATGGTGTCAGATAGTCATATGTTAACCACCCGAGGCAATTCAAACTTTTTACTAATTAAAATAAAATAACATATCAGTAATGAATGTCGTAAATAATAACGGGTGGTCCTTTTTATTGACCCTTATTTTTTAAGACATCAGTTTTTGTTATGTTATTGTTTTTAAATTAGTAAAATATTAAGATTGTCGATTGATCGGATGGTTAACATATGACTAACTGAAACAATTTCATGACAAAATAGTTCATTATTTTTTCCAGAAATATAATTCTAATTAAAAAATATCTGGTCAGGGTTATTCTATGTCACCAGTAGAATGCGTGGTTGATAGGAATTACATGATTTCAAAATCACCCTGTTTAATATATCAATAAGCTTGAATAAAGAAATATAACTAATATAAGGTTATAAGGATAAACTTGAAATTAAACTGCGATAAAATCCCTATAGAGTATACGGATTTTATTGCAGTTTATTTAAAAACACATTAGGTACTTTTTAAAAATTGCCAAAGCATTACCAAACTATTTAGATTTGCAAACGAAACGTCGGGAAAATGTAAATCTAAACACTTAGTTTAATATTTTAAATACTTTAATAATTATATTGTAGTCTCGGTAGTTTAATAGTTTTCAAAATGATCTATATGAAGTTCGTCAATTTAAAAATTATACGAACGTAAGTAGTGCTTGGCACTTTTCAAAATTATTGATTTCTTTGATTGATAATAAAATCCTAAACAGACAGCTATTGCCATAGTAATGGCAATGCGACTGCAATCCGGACATGCGCCGAGATTGAATTTTAATTATGAAACTGGTTTGTAAAATAGTTTTTTTTTTTTTTTTTTTTTTTTTTTTATTTTTAACAAACTTACATCTATCATTACAGGTATTAAACCTATTTCGACAGTGCGCAACAATACAATAATTATATTCAACACCTATACTTATCCTAATTACACGTAATAAAAATACAAATTCTAAATTATCATTACACAATGAACTTACAAAATTAAAATAGTTATCTATATAATAAAAGCATAAAAACTTAGTATTGAGTTATTATCTACAAATTAAAAATAACAAACAATACACATTATTACTGTGGCCAACTCACTCAAATTGCACGTAAAAATGTCAACTCTATTATTCACTTCGTTAATGATACGAATGGACCTGGTAATAGGCGTCTTCGCCAATAAGTTCGTCCTGGCATTAGGAACTGCCAGCAGTGGCGGTCTTCTTCGCTTCCACACATATCTGTCTGGGACACAGAGACACAAACGACGCAGCACACCAGCATTGTGCTCTGTTCCACGCAACAACCTTATTAAATATGTCGCTAGATGGAATTCTCTACGTACTCTTAATTGATTGTACCCTACCATGCCCAACACAAAAAGAGTAGGATACATAAGCGGGAAAAACGGGTATATTCCGTAATACTTCAAGTAAAGGTATCTTGTGAATTTGTTCTGAACCCGCTCCAACATGTCATTATATTTTTGTTCATGAGGCGACCATATGATAGCGCTATGTTCCAGATGGCTCCTGACTAGCGCATCATACAGCACCTTAACAGTCGACACGTTGGTGAAATCCCGCGTTTGTCTCAGAACAAATCCCAAGTTCCTATAGGCCTTCTTACATACTTGCTGTATATGATCGCGAAATTTGAGGTCAGGAGTGAAGTCCACTCCCAGATCGCGTACCTGAGACACTCTCTGCATCGGTGTTGTACCTATGACGTATTCGTAGTGTATAGGCGAACGAGCTTTGGAAAAACTCATAACTGAACACTTCGATTCATTAAAAAACAGTTTATTTTTCTGACTCCAATCCATCACTTTGACTATGTCTTCCTGTAGTCGTCTACAGTCATCCTCACTCCGGACCTCAAGCAGCAACTTAAGGTCATCCGCAAATAGTAAACACGAGCCATTTGTAACGACATCCGGCAAGTCATTTATCATTACAATAAACTCAAGAGGACCTAAGTTGCTACCTTGACTCACGCCTGACCTGGTTAAATACGGTTTAGATACACAACCATTGTAGTATACATACTGCTGGCGATCCCTCATGTAGCTACTAAAGAACTGCAGTAGTTTCGGTGTGCATCCTACTTCGGCTAACTTCCTCAAAAGTATATCATTATCGACAGTGTCGAAGGCTTTTTTAAAATCAAGATACGCTACATCCACCTGCACGCCTGCATCCACCGCTGGCACCACTGTAGCCATGAAGTTAAGGAGATTGGTAGCAGTACTACGAGCTTGACGGAACCCGTGTTGCGCTTCAGATAGTATTGGTCGCATTTGCTTCTGTATACATTTTTGGATAGCAGATTCAAAAACTTTAGCTGGCGTTGATAGTACTGCCACGGGCCTGTAGTCCTTAACATCATGACTTACCTTGCCCTTAGGAACGGGAATAACTCTTGTGACTTTCCATTGGCTCGGGAAAGCAGCTGACTCCAAACAGATGTTAAATATATACTGTAAAGGCTCCGCAAGTACCCCACCACAGTCCTTAAAAATGAATGCCGGTATACCATCTGGACCAGCCGAACGCTTAGGTTTAAGGGAGCCCAGCGCTTCGCTTACATGATCTAATGTCAATGAGTCAATATGTATACGAGCGCTGCTCTCACCGCACGCCGCCGCCGCTCGCGCGTCCAGCTTTGGAGATTCGCTACTGTACACCGATTTAAAGTACTTTGCAAAGTGTTCTACACATTCCCTGTCACTTAAGTACTGATCTCCAATCATAATAGCCGGTTTATTTGCCGTTTCTTTTGTTGCCCTTATATAATGCCAAAATGATTTAGGGTCCTTTGCAAATTGACACTGTATCCTATCTGTATATTGTTTATGCGCCGCAACAATGGCTCTTTTGACGTGTGCCCTATAATTAGAGAAAGCTAGGTAATCACATTCTAATTTTGTTTTCTTATACTTCTTGTGAAGCAAGGCTTTAGTTTTGATATTATTTATGATATCACTAGTGTACCAAACTGGATAGTTGCGTCTGGTACTATTACTATTTTGTTTTATTCTAGGAACACATTCATCTAAAATATTCGAAAAGCTATTGTAAAAATAATCTATAATAACATTCAAATCATTAAATTCGTATAACCTACTCCAATCCATATTAAATAACTTATAATATAATAAGTTAAAGTCAGCTTTATAAAAGTTCCATTGTGGGCGCAAACTGAGTTCGTTGTGATTAGACACGGAATGAGTGCGCAGGGCGCAGGCGGTGGCGGCGGCGGAGTTGGCGCGCGCGCGCACCGCGAGCGGAGGGTGGTGAGCATCCACCGGCACTAGCGAGGCATCCGCGCGACTCACACTAATTTCCCTATTAAAACCCGCGCTCAGTACCAAGTCCAGTCGCCGACCTAAACTGTTATTAATGTTATTACTTTGAGTGAATTGACAATAGGACAGAAAATATTCATAATAATTATTTACATAAACGGTACTTGACTGTAAATTAAAGTCTCCCATAACCATTACCTCTCTATATCTAGTACATAATTCTTCAATTATTCTAAACAACAACAAATAATCATTCTCAGTACTACCCGGTGGGATATAACAGACACAACACAAAAATAAAAACTTATTATTCAAATGTACAGTTGCACACACGATTTCAAACACACAGGTGTCTATCGCTACGTTGGGCACAAGTACCTGTCTTAGCTCGAACCGGTGCGTGGCCACGAGAAACGCGCCACCATGCTTCCGACCGTCCGCTCGATCACAACGTATTAGTTGGTATCCTTGTGGTATTATTTCCAAATCGTGTATGGAACCGTTGCATCCCGATTCAGTAATAAGATAAAGATCGTAGTCCAAACACTCAATGTTTATTCTAAATTCATTTAATTTAGTTCGGAGTCCTCTAACATTCTGGTAGTAAAGATCTATGTTCATATTGGTTGACTGGTTTCCGTGGTCTCCGAAACCAAATCCACTCGCTGAAACTCGCGTTGACCGGCCATACTTCTGCTTCATTCAGTTTATCAAACATAGGTTCGGCTACACCTACAATAAACGACGCATAATCCCTTTGTGTTTTATGTTTGATCTTCTCAATCTTAACAGATGTTTCCTCGCCACATATTATCTTGACATGTCTAGTCATGGCTTCTACTGTTGTTTCGGGGTGTAAATGCCAAACATGCAAATGTTTATGGCGCTCAGTACCTTGTATAGTGACCAATTCCGAGTTTTTACCCATTTTCACTTCATTTGTCCGCCTTCTCGCTTTTCTGCTTTGTACAGTTGTCCAGCCGCCATCCTTGTCTTTGCTGTTCACCTCTTCCAATGGTTGTTCATCAGTCCCTGACGAGCTGGACCTGGTAGTAGCAGCCTGCGGTAAAGCTGACTTCGTGGCCCCACCATCGCTTTCGCACTGTGGCTTATCAGCTGGTTGAGAGTTACGGGGTTTTTGCGGCGCTGTACTAGGTTTATTTTGCTTGTTGTCATTCTGAGGAGGAATCCGTGGCACTCTAGGTATTTCAGCCTGGGTGTTATTGACCTTTTGTTCAATTACTTTCATAGCCTCAATAATGTCACGGAAATCATTTTTTGTTTGTAAAAACATGTTTTGTAGGTGAGCTATTGCATTTGCCTGGCTATCCAAACGAGTTATAATCTCCAATCGCATATTGCCCAATTCCTGGAGCAATAATGTATCGGAATCGAAAGTTATAGGCGTCAGTTGTAATTGGCTACCGCGCTTAGTGTTTACGTTATTGTTGGGTGTATCGAAGGCGTATTGTTCTGAAATCCCCTTAGTAGTTCGAACAGGAGTATCACTGTTGCATTGTTTTGGAACTGAACAAATACATTCCGGGCACACCCATTTTGTCATGTCATCCCTCGTAAATGCATCAAAAATGGCCTGTTCAATGTTAAGACATTTCAGATCATACTTTTTCTTACATTTATTGCTCGAACATTGCATGTAATTCATATCCATAATAATAGAATGGCATCCGTTACATTTCATTTTGTTCGGCATTTTAATAATAATAGTGCCAACAAAACAACAAAATGTACTAGTGGGTAGAAATCAGCTGTTGAACCGTGCGTGCTCAATGTAGATCGCTGCGACTGCGCTTCACGTGTGCGACAAGGACGAATTATTCTGTGTCTCGCAGCCCGTCTCTTTCCCGCGAGGTGAGGTGGAGCTTACCTCAGTTAGTTGACGCTTCGCGCGAATTAACGATCGTAATTTTTTGCACTACACAGTTCACGGCACTTTAGTCCTTATTAGCACTTATTGTCTGTCCCTAATAAAGGCAATTTTGCGTGAAATAGACTTTGCTAATATTAGAAAAAAATATATTTAACCAAACACACGTCCACTTCCGAAAATTAAAATATAGAAATATGTAATATAGTTTGTTAGCTTATCTCTTATCTAACGAATGCAAAACATTAATTTGACTATAAATACCTATTTTTTTTTAAATCCAATCCGTTCTTACAAGTACTGTGTCAACATGATTGTTGTGATAAAGGAGATGTTTCACTTTTGTATAGGACTCCGGCTATAACTTGTACTTTCTCAGGAAACCTGGGATATGTATCTCTGAATACATTTAAATATGCAATTCTTTATTGATTTCTAGTATTTTGGTTGCGCAAAATAATATATAAAATGTTTGACGTTTGTCGTGCGGACTATCTATGACAAATTGGTAGATAACATGTTATAGAATACTAGGATTGTCAGAAGTAAAAGAACTCTTGCTGGAATAATATTCACCAAAGAATTGATAATTCTTGTAAAAATGAAAGGAAACGTATGAATTCAGGAAAGTGTAATAAGAAACACCAATTCAGCATTGGAATATTTATAGTCAATATGACATCGACAATTAATGTCAAACATAAACAAAATGTTTCGTTCCGGAGTGTACTCTGCAAAATCAGTATTATATTATATGAATATATTTTTTATGTTGATTGTTTGTTAAAAAGATGTGTATAATAGTTGAAATGAATAAATTATACTTTAAAACATATTTATTGTTGACATGTATATTTATATATTATTTACATTATTATATAGTACTTTCGTACTTTTGAGATGATTTATGAACGCATTCAAAATTACCGAAAACCACCGCCATATTGAATATAATGGCAATAATATAAAAACTATTATTTTATTTTAAACTATATTTCTCCCTTGTGCCTGGTTTTTATTGCAATTTTTTGGCTAATAGTACATTTCATAGCCGAAAATGAAACATCTCCTTAATAAAGAAAATCATTATTTGATATTTTGTAATTGGTTGCTTCAATCGCTTTAAAACTACACGCGGTCGCAAAGAAAAGCAGCGCTTAAACAAACAACACACCGCGTGGAAGCTTTGAGCGGGACGCGGAGCGCTTGGCATTAAAAAACGTGTTAAAATATGTTTACCGATATACTGAACGTACGTTTAACCCTATATATTATATAAATCGTAATGGGTAGTAACGAAATGATGCATATAACTTACCTTTAGATGCTTGACGTTTTGTCCAGATTACTCAAACCGTGGTCCAAGCTGGCTGGTTCGGCGAAGAATCTCCTTCCAACCTGACTATATTCACATTTATAATATTCCATGTTCTGTCACGCACTACACTCACGGTGTCCCTGTTCTTTACACTAAGAAATAACGTTTTATATACTAACAAATACGATGGCAACTAAGTATACAGCGAACTTTGTAGTAAATAGTTACGAAAGCCTATGAAAAAGTCTCTCAAACGCACACTGTCAACTTAACCTAAATATTTCAAAAGTTCACTAACTTCAACTGATTCTATTGTCACTGTATGCTCTTGTCTCCTCCTTATAAGAAAGGTATGGGAGAGGTAAATGTAAGGTTACGGAACCTCTACTGCAGCCGAAGAAACACGATAGCAGTCTTTGACGTCTCACTAGCAACGCTAACGTTAATTTATTGTATGAGGGTATATCACTATATATATCACTAGAACCTCTGCAACTCTGTAGGGACATTGCTTCATTGGCATGTTTCTAAAGAATATACCACGGGGAGTGCTTTGAAGAGTTATTCCACCTTATCCCGCCCTCCACTTTCCTATCCAGAACAACGCGTGCTGGGCTCAGATGCCATCCTTACACGGTGGAGTCGACTAGAGTGCGTACCAACAAGTTTGGGTCCTCATACCTCTGCCGAACGATCAAGGCATGGAATTCTCTGCCAAGGCACGTGTTTTATTCTTCCTTCAATCCTGGGTCCTTTAAGCGGGGCGTGATAAAGCACCTTCTCTGGCCATCAAAGTAGAGACCGCAACATCGCCTCGGCTGCTATGAGGACAATGTGGAGGCCACTGCTCTTAGACCATACGACTGCTTACCATCAGGCGGAGTGTGGTCATTTTGACGAGCACAGTAAAAAGAAAAAAGAAGAAGAAAAGTTCACCTATGTACACTAATGCATTAAAATATAATAGCAAACAACAAGCATTGTAAAATTGTCTAAACATAGATCACAATCTCGCAATGTTATTAATAATTGAAATTAAAACATAAATTAATTATGTTGACGCGGCAATTATATAAACTGCACTTCGATTCTAATGATTACGCAGCAGGTACCTAAATACCTATAGAATTGATAATAATAGCAGTAGAATTACTGCCCGAAGAAGCCATTAAACGAAATATCAAACTGACATACATAAAATCTAGAAATAAGCGGGAAAACATACGCATCTGTCATAGACAAAGTTCCTTTTTTATATTCATTAAATATACACCAATGCTCAACTTTTACATACATCCCTAAATTTTTATCAGAAAGCGCAGGCATCTTCTATGCCTTTTTTATTATTATAGTTGGCGTTACTCTATTCTTAAAATATTAATTTACATGGATGCGTTAGATGTGCATATACTTTATTATCATTCAATTCAATTACGAAATTTCTGTAATATTGTCTTCTGTTTACGCGAATGTCACGG
The DNA here is from genome assembly GCA_963675205.1 of Catocala nupta. Taxonomy (NCBI): domain Eukaryota; kingdom Metazoa; phylum Arthropoda; class Insecta; order Lepidoptera; family Erebidae; genus Catocala; species Catocala nupta. Next base: position 3,899,002 of record OY776097.1, read on the forward strand.
GCCAGCCATGGTCACGGGGAGACTGATGCTGAAAAGCAACTGAAACGTCGGGGAAAGTGTAAACCTAAATATAAATAGTTTTAATAGTTTAAATAATTTTATTAGCTTATAAATTAGTAAAATTCAATAGTAGTAGTAGTGCAACAGTTTCAAAATTATGTAATACAGTGATAAATAAACGACGCGATAAAATCCGTTTAAAGTACTTTAATTTCAATACGAAATTTCTGTATGTATAATGTATCTATTAAGTCCGTGAATTACAAACAAGTAGGTGCTTAATATTAATGTCATCATGATTTAGATAATGGACTACAAAGAGAAAAGCGATAAATGGGACACTGCGCAAAATTAGTCCAAAATATAAATATTTTCTCTCTAAGTTTTTTCAAGACTAATCAAGTAATAGCTGTGAATAAAAGATATAATTTTAATATTTATGTCAACTAAAAAGAAGATAACTCAATTTACTTACTTTATAAATGTTTACTCTAAGTCTGTCGCAAACGAGGCGGTATTAGATTAGCAATTATGAATATCTTTCGTGTAAATATCTAATATGTAAGAAAGTTAATGGAATTTATTTTGATTCAGACAATATTTTTGTAAAGCGCCATCTGTACAATATTTTTTGAACTATGAACTGAGAAATGTTCTTATGAACGTAATGTCGTGTTCTTAGGTTTTGACTTCTTGGGATAATACTTAGAATAGATAATAGATGGCACTTTACCAAATTAATAGATTTATATTAAATTGATGAAATTCCTCGATGTATGTAATGCTGTTGATTTTTATGATTATTATTTATGTTTCAGCTCGCCAATATTATAACGTTACCAATGACAAACGGCGGAGTCAATCTACGGAATAATGAAATAACATTATTAGCATTTATATTTTCTATCGTTTGCTTAATCATTAAAAGTATTAATTATTTTTGTATTATTCTTATTTAAGTAGGTAGTATATTTTTATGTTATAAGATTATTATAAAATAAGCAATAATATATTATTTTATGTTGTTGAAATTGGCGTTATTTTTCTCTATACCTACATACCTATTTAACATTTCCTTTGATTACTTATAATAATAATATTTCTTTATTCTTCATTTGGAAATAATGATTGTCAAAACATATTTCTACAGGTTTTATCATAAAATTTGAGTATTAATTTTATTTCTAAATGTCGTATATGGATTCTGAAGGATGGAAGATAGAACCCGACTTCAAGCATTTTATTGCAATAATAAATATTATTCGTGCAAGAAAACTAATAACAAAATACAGAGTTTGTTTTAGACACAAAAAGAAAACCCGACCATAGTACCGCATCAATGTTAATTAGATGCGGCGGCACTAGATGGCGCTACTTGTCTTTTACATCATAGAAGTGGTTCCATATATATTTTTAAAAGAACCTCTGCCTTAAAAGTTTTCTTTTCAAAGTTTAAACGGACATGACCAACATTAAACGTCGACAGAAACTTTTTAATCTATTGGTAGATCCTCTGTATTGTAACGCAATTAGCTTTGTTTATCTCTTCGAGAATTACACATCAAACACAGCCTTACGCCTGATTCTCGCAGAGATAGTGCATATTTTTGTTTATATTCATAAATTATAGAGAATAAAAACCTTGATTGTACCAACTAGGATTAGCGAGATATGAGAATTATGTATTAGGCGGGCATCAACACTTTGCTATGCAATTTGAATGCCTTTATGAAACTAATAAACTATTGCCGCTAGTTAAATTAATCAAACATTTACTGTTGAAATAATGATAATAATAATATCAGCCCTGTGTTAAATTGTCCCACTGCTGGGCACGGGCCTCATCTCAATGTGAGTAGGGTTAGGCCATAGCCCACCACGCTGGCCCAGTACAGGTTGGTAGACTTCACATATCTTCGAGAACGTTATGGAGAACTCTCAGATATGCAGTTTGCTCACGATGTTTTCCTTTATCGTTAAAGCAAGAGATAATTCTTTAATACGCCAATAACTTCGAAAAGTCAGAGATGCGTGCTTTGGGATCGAACTCAACACCTCTGCGTGGCGGTTTCCCACATCTTAAATGTATATATGTTGAAATAAAACAAAATAAATTATATGTACTTAATATATTTATTTATATAAATTATCTTTTTCTACTTAAATTTATATTGGGTCTTACGCCGGTCAACTCAAGCCTTATAATAATATTGAGTTTGTAAATTATTAATCACGAGTAAACCGTTGACCATACCGCAGTCGTAAAAGTAATTTGTTAAAAATGTTATCTTAGTTGTGAAAGGAGGGGAGGAATGGGTTTCTGTCAGTAGTACTATGAATGAGGATCAAACTGAAATCGGACGTTATAACCGGATTGAAAGACCAGTTCTTCTACCATTGAGCAGATTGAGCTATACGAACTAATAATAAAGTGAATATTTATAATTTTAAATAAATATAGTGTTTAAGTAAATATTATTCTTAAGAAAGACAAATTTACAAAGCAGCTTCTCAAATTCTCTATTCACAACAATACATACAGCATAGATTTTTATTTTACTGTTCCAACAGTTATAAAATAATATAATAAGATAATACTTAGTAATACTAAGCATAACGCCATTTAGTTAGTAAACTAAAAGTTGAATTCGCTATTATTAACCGTACACTAATTAACTGATAATTCAAACAGAAAAGTAACGGTTATTCTAGAATAATAAACTAAAGATTAAGTAAACTAAATTAGAAATTTATTTATAACAAGTTATAAGTAAATTAAAGGTTTTGCTGACCTTTAAAACAGTAAACTAAAGATTTAGTTAATTATTCACAACAGAAAACTAAAGTTTAATTCACTATTCAAATTTCTTTACTAAGAATTAGTTCACTATTACACACAGTAAATTAGTAAACTACAGATTTTAGTTCACAAGTAACCAGTTTTAGTAAACTAAATTTATGACATATGTAACAGCTTATTAATAGCGTTAATATATTTAGTTAATGCGCCCGTTTCTGTATAGTTCCCGCATTTGTCTACAGTCACACAATCCCCTGTGGCACTGCGCAAGAGGCCGGGTGAGCAGATACATCCCCCGGTGCAGATTTTCGTGCATATCGGCTCCGGATCTGCACAGGATGGTTCGCAGGCTGCGTTGCAGATGTCGTATTCTTCGTTTTTGTTGAGACATTGTTCTGGAATAAAGAATACATGAAGCTGTCTACCTAATTTTATATACGTTGTGTCACGACTATATTCTGAAGGGTTGGCAGTCGTACACGTCTGCCAACATTGGTTTTAGTTTCCACGTAATTTAACTTACTTTATCTTTTGCCATCTTCTGGGCATAGACTTCGTCTAGCTACTGAGAATTCATTATAATGTTACACCCAGTGCTATCTCTTGGCATTGTGTGGAAGACTCGTCAGTTCCGTCTAATAATTTTTAACAGCACCATCTATTGAATACTTACGGAACTACGTAGATTTGTCGGTACGAGTAGAGTAGAGAGAACGCTGGCACATTCTCAAATCTTGTGTATTGTTTACATACCGGGTATGACGTTAGTAGAAAACTCCGGAAACGCTTTAACCGCGTATAAAAGGGGACGGCCAGCGCTTGCCGAGTCAGTTTACAATCGTCAGCTGTCAAGTATTCATCGAAGCAAACGGAAGCGAAAATACTACTGAGTTTAAAGTAGTTACAGTGGAAAAGTGTAGTATATTGTTTGTTGCGTTTTAAATTTAATTGTGTGCTAGAATAAAACGTTTTAGTTGGTAATATTGTTTTACATTCTAATCCCTCGAACCCAGCACGTAACAATATTTAAAAAATAGCCGGTAAATGTCCAGTGCTGGATATAGGCCTCCCCTAAGGTTTTTCACATAGGCCGATTTTGTGCCATCCCCACCCATCTACCTCCCACGACCCTTACAAGGTGATTTCGTTTACTGAGCAGTTTTAGACTCCGTGAGCAGCACTCAGAATTAAATGCCTCAAACGAAATTTCCGTTTGCTTGACACGTGAATCAAACTCAAAAGCTCATGCACAGGAGTCACAAACACTACTATTGAGATAACGAAGTTTCATAAATATGTTAATCCAAAAGCAATAAAAACTAAAATATACATCAGAATATATATAAATCAAGAAAGTAGTTCAATCCCCATTGATTCAACGACATTTATTTTATTGCAAATCCATCACATTGCAATAACACTAATGCAACACCTACGACGTAGGTGGGAGGTCTACCTCACACCGCGAAGTGGAGTGATGCACCTCATAATCTGAAGGCAATGATAGGCGTGGGACTGGGCATCGTTAAACATATACTGCACCTATAAATTGTAGTCGTATCTGTTTTGCACTAGTGTGGGCTTTCTTTACCCTGTCAAGTCTTGGAATGCCAAACATAATTATATACCTATTGTATTTGGCCGCCGGAGTGCCGCTGCGACTCATTAAATTAACAGTGAGTGATAATAAAAGTAACAATAAATAAAATTACGGCTGCTTCGCATATGACGTTGACTTCAAATTCCGAAGCTAACTGTAGTCAGGTTTTTCTATAGAGAAATTCTCAATAACTTCATGAAGTCTATATTGTAGACGTTGTAAAACCTAAAATCATACCTGAAGAAATATGGGTGTAAATCACCTCTGTATCCTTAAGGATATAAGCCCTTTGTCCCTTGGACTGGCAAAATAGCGACTGCTTTAATACAAGCTTTGATAAAGCACGAGTTGTGTTGCAAGCATCCAATAGTCTTCTTTAACCTCTTATCAATAGGAGCTATTTTGCAAAGGCGAGTTCCATACACAACGTAGAATTTGCATGGTCACCAATGCTATCAGACTACACTATTAGTTACGTCTTGAGATCGATCGATCTGCCGATCAAACTGCACGGATAGTGTAGTTTTATTGGTCACCTCGCCACTGCCACTGCGCCGAGTGTTATGGGTTCGAATCCCACACGGGAAAAAACTTTGTCTGAACCGTAAATAGTTGTTCCGAATCTAGGCGTTCTTTGTGTCAGTTGTTTGAATGTTTGTAAACTCCCACGCGACACAGGAATTATTTCTAATGCGGGATGTCATTTTTAGAGTTCGAAAATCTCTTGTCCGTCCGTCTGTCCGTCTGTCTGTTATACAACTTTCTACTCAAGAACCGTAAGAGCTAGAGACCCGCGATCAACGCCATTCGACTCAGCATAGTCGATATACCCCGAAATGATTATGACCTTTGACCTCTGACCTAAACGTCTCGTGATACCATTTTTCCGAACACATTCATTGCCATTTCTCACTTGTTTAAAAAGAAAATGTTAAATAAAAATAAATCTTCTCGGTTGCTTCTGACTAAATTTGAATACGTAACTTAAAAACGGTAGAAATAAAGATTCAACGTTACACACTGGCCATTAGCAGTATTTCGGACGTATCCAAACTTGCAGAAGCATCCCATGCTACATGCCAGCCCGCAGGTCAAAGGTAAGCGGAAAAATAAAGAGTAACTTACCAACAGGACATTTATCCAGCGTCACACACTGACCATTGGCAGTATCTCGGACGTATCCAGATTTGCAGAAGCATCCCATGCTGCATGCTAGCCCGCAGGTCAAAGGCTCTGGCTGTGTGCAGGTCAGAGGACATGCCATGCCACAGGACAGGAATTCTTCGTTAGGGCCACAAATTGCGTCTCTACCTGAACCATGTTAAGTTGTACATATTACTAAAGAATCTGAATTGGATACTATTGTGTATAACAAGTAGGTGTGGATAACATAACTAAATAAAATTGATTAATACTGAAAATGGTGAATTAAAAATATCTACAAATGTTGAATTAGACATCTGAACTAATATTATAAACGCGAATATGAATTTCTTTATTACGCTACTCGATCGATCATCACGAAATTTCGCATACACATTGTCAAGGGTACACAAAGAAACAAAGGCTTCGTTTCATCTAGAAAAAACTGTTCTCGAGGGATACATCATTATTGATAAAATCTACATAAACGCGGTCAAAAAGTAGTTACTTATGAAGATCAATAAATATATTAACGAAGATAGTATGGCTGAGACAGACTAGTAACAAAAGATACAGAACACTCATTTTTAGACTTACCAACGCACTCATCGGTAGGTACACAAGTCTCATTCTCATTCCTCAAGTAGCCGGACTTACAGAAGCAGCCCTCAACACAGTCTTCCGAGCACAGGATCGGACCGTTAGGGCTCGAACAGTTGAAGGGGCAAGCAGAACCGCAGAGAAGATATTCCTCGTTAGGAGGACATTCCTCTGAAACAATACAACATTAACGTCATCAAAGACTAATCAGTGTTACTTCACCTTATTAATCTTTTAAATCCAGAACCAAGAAAATAAAATTAAGTAAATGTGAGTGGCAGTAGCCCCAAGGTTATGGCATTAGGTTAATAACCAAAGGCTGAGGTTTAAATCCTCATCCATTGCACTATTGATGTGAATCCACTCCTTACACAAGAGGTGAGCGTGACCTTAACTGGATGTAATAACCAGAATACATTAATAAGTAATTTAAAATTATAAACTTAAAGGATTGGCACTGACTGACGATCTAACCCAGAACTGGAGGGTAAGACTTCTTTGATCGAAACATTGTTCTACGGCTAATTTTCCATCATGTCAATTGTATTAATATCCCCTTTCTTCTGCAATGAACTATAGCCTGACCTTTCTCACACTGAGGAGAGACCTAGCAGTTGGACAGCCATGATATAGTGCTATTTTTTTATTATTATCTATTATATTTCTTTTGCAATACTCGAATTAACACCTATATCACGAAGCCTGTATAAATACACACTGAAGTGTCGAAAAAAAAATTCCAACAGCTTAAAATCCAGTAATAATTATTGTTATCGGTTTTCTGTCTTTCTTCCAATTTGCTAATTAGAAGTACAGTTCATTTCACACTTGACAAATTACCTTTTAATTGATTAGGTTTAAATTCAATTCTGTAATTAAGGCTGGTGGGTTTGGCTTTTTCTTTTTAACGTGGATTACGAAAAGACTACCAAATTGACTGAGTATATCGCGAATTTTGTGAATATTCGAGAATGAGCCATTTTCACTTAGTAGTCCGAGTACTTTTAGAATGGTGAAGGTTTTTACACGGTGTAAAAAGTATTTGTTAATTTAGGTGACAAAAACGTGTGATGTTTATAGATGTATCTTTTTCATCTGAAATAAGTTCATTCGTTTAGTGGTTAATAAGTTTACTAAAGTTGTTGAAGTCTAGGTTAGTTGCTGTATCTTCTCTTATGTAACTTCTCGTGGGCTCACTTCAATCAGGCGAGGGGCTGAGCAATTCGAAGCTATTTCTGCTTAGTGAAATTCAGAGGCACTTTTTTTAAATTCCCTTTGAATTACTATTTTGGTAAATTTTAATCAAATCAAATCATTTATTGTCTACAAAGTGCAACTACATACTACACAAAAAGTACCTAATAATCACTATATTTTAGTGAAAACTTTAGTGACCGAATATGTTTGATGATAGCAGTGAGAAACATTAGCACAGCAAAAAATGAGCTTGCTTGATATTCGTTCCTTTTTTTGGATACAGGAGTACCAGCTCTTTTGGGGTTGGTAGCTTATTGTCTTATTACGGGAAAAACAGATATTTTCTATTTTAAGCGAAAGTCAGGAACAGCAGTGAATATTAGCCAGGTCAGATGCTCAAAATGTTTTCTTTAATATTATTGTAGACGCGTCTTTAGAATCATTTTTAAACGGGTATTAATTGATTTTTAGTACATAGCCTCAGAAACTCTATGCGGTTATTTATTTTGGCGTTAATTACTTCTTCATTAATTAATCATGCATTTCACACGTTCAAATGTGTTTTTTATAACTTTTGTTTAGTTTTTTATTAATGTGTCATTCTCGTTAGCCAGTTATATTTTATTATTATTTCGAACATTATGATTATAGAATTTTTATTTTTAAACTTTGTTTTGGCAACTGTTGGTCTTCTAATGGAGGTTACATCTATTACACTAAGTAAGTATACCATTCTTAAAGAATTCCACTACACTCCAGTCTTCTGTGAGATTAAAAGAAGAGAAATTCCGTATTCCATGATCTGAGCATCCAATGGGGAAAATTTTTCTGAACCAGCTTAGCACACGACAATTTTTGCTCTTGTGCTCATGACACTTTATATACAAAGCAAAAATTTTGGGCACCCCAGCGGTTCACTTTCTTTTTCCAACCCATGTATTTTTGACAGACGGCCTGCTCGCAGTTTGATGATGAAAAGTGGCCATGGACATCTCATATAACTCCTCAGATTATAGCATATTATAGAAGCAGTTTAATGAACTGCGTTCTGAGGAATTATACATAAGGAAGCAAAATTGCCAGACCTATGACCTTGGTATATTCTGTCCTCAAGGTTCGCTATTGTAATAAGTTGTAAGGCCCAAGCTGAAATCCAGGCTCTCCATCAAAAAAATAATACTCCATGTAAACAAACACGCAGGCGTAACGCATCGCTATAATATAACAAAATTAATGATAAGCTACACATACACTCGCTAAACTCGTATAATTGCAAAACAAAACTGAGAGAATACCTACTTACCCTAAATTATGACGACACAGAAAACTTATTAAAACGTCCCTACACGTCGTAGCCTGAATGAAACACGGATATACACACCCTACAAAAACATTTACATACCACTCAGACACATACACACAACACACGCACAACACACATACACACATCACACGCACAACACACACACACACATACACACACGTACATTAAAAAAAATACTGAGGAGGAAGATGGGCCATAATTTCCTTTATTATTTGTTATTTTTACCTTTTAATTTCTCTTAATTAGTCTACTTTAATTGTTTGGAAATCAGTTTACTAAGCACAGCATCGTACTCGCATTTGTATCAACAACTCTGTATATAATCAAAATTATTTTTTTTACTTTCATGACATTACACAGGATGGATGGATGTCTCCCGTAACACAGGAATTTCCTAGCTCGAGAGACATTGCTCACATTGTATACCGCAGATGTATCCGACCTATTTCATTTATTTAAATATGATGATGTATACAGCTCTGAACCCTTTTTGTTGCTAATAAACCATTATTATTATTATCGCTCATTCTTTACCTAATTGTTTTAAGCAAGTCTTGTGCAGAATCAATACACGTATCGACGTTATTTTGGACGCGGCTATTTACCACTAGAAAAGTACCGTACAACAATTTTCTATTACAATAGTTGGGTGGATAATCCGTTGCATTATTTTACTTCATGCAAGTTATGAAGCTAACTTTAGTTTGTTTGAAGCATGTTTCTGCTACGTATGCAACAACTTATAAAGATAACGATCCTGTACAATTATTTTTATCATGTTTTTGTGTTGCCGTTTCCAGGAAAAGAATGTCCAATGGGCGAGGTGCACAAATCCTGCTCGTTCCAGTCAGAATACACGTGTTGGATGTCCGTGGAACGACTGCATAGGGTCAAGGAGATATCTAAAAGGCTATCGCATTGTAAAGCTGGATGTTTCTGCAAGTAAGATTTTTCGTATTTTTAAATGTAATTTAGACATCTTTAGTTAGTAGAATTAATGTCTGTTAGTGACAGAATTGCCTGCTTTTTATAGTAAATACGGTAACTCATCGCTCATTCTATGCCGAACTATACTCGATCGAAGTTGGTCTGGAAGATATAGATCCTCCAGACCAATTTCGATCGCGGTGGTACATCTTAATGGAAACTAGCCACCTGCGCAATATATATATTATAGTGCAAGTGTAAGCGCAAATATTAGGGGTTAAAGTATGAAATTGCCGATTGGTACTGAAAAATTAAAAATCGTTTTTTTCTAAGATAAACCATATTTATTTAATCGAAATATTTACATTTATCTATAGATAATGAGGGTAAATATTTGCAAAGCAATTTATACATTGCTGCCATCTAAACGGAAGTTAATTTATTTTATACCTTTACGATAGAACTCCGGGATCTATATTCGACAATCTGTGTGAAAGCATTTTGTACTGCCTCCTGGGAAGATTTTTTTTACCATGTAGCAAATTGTCCAAATCACGAAAAATATCGTTGTCCATTGGAGCAAGGTCTGGCGAGTACGGAGGATGACGTGGGTATGGTTTCTAACTGCAGCTCCTGTAGATTTACAACCGTTTATCGTGCACTGTGAGGCGTTATTATGGAGCAATAATGGTTAAGATCGATTCACGAGTCGGGGCTGTTTCACCATCATTGTTCGAAATTCGGCACAGTAAACATAGCTATAGTGAATAACACCATGAAGAGACCACCAAACAGTTACCATTACCTTTATATTGGTAAGCTTTGCTTTAGGGCACAGTTGCGGCGTTTGACCTGGGGTCAGTCATTGCATTTTTCGCTTACGGTTATCGTAGAGAATCCACTTTTCGTCACAGGTCACAATTCTATCCAATATTCCTTTACTTCCGTACCGATTCAACAAGGCAACACAAATTTCAACACGCATTTCTTTCTGCAGATCAGTCAAATCATGAGGCACCCATTTTTCATATTTTTGTATCTTATTGATTTGATGCAAATGAGCTATTATTGTAGCTAGGATAGCGTTAAACCATGCCGCTAATTCCTGGGTAGTTTGACTCGGATCGGTTTCCACCATCTCCTTAAATTCAGCGTTATTCACCTGTGTGGGCAGTCTTCCACGTGGTTCGTTCTTCAAGTCGAAGTTTCCATTACAACAGCGTTTAAACCAGAAACGCACGGTGCGTTCATTAGCAGTCTCCTCTCCAAACGTAGCGTTGATATTGCGAGCCGTTTCTGCCGCGTTAGTTCCGCGTCGGCACTCGTATTCAAAAATGACTCGGATTTTCGAAGTATCCATATTTGACATATTTCCCGTCTAGGCTGAATAAAAAAAAACAATTGAAAGTCGAAAATCGAATGTTGCACATTTTCTTTAAAAATAATCTTATAGGTATCATGTGAAAAAAGTTTCACTCAAAAATCCCACACCATGAAGGTTTTATGTCAATTCAAAGTATCTATTACTATACAACGGCAACATAGGTAGGTACCTACATATTTAAGTCCTTCATTCTTAGAGTCTGATGGGACAGCAATCCGACACGACCGTAACTGTGACTGCAAAAATCTGTGGCCTGTATCTCACTGAGGATGTAATCCATCCTACAGATACTTGATTTCAGATGCCTTATGGTGATTATATGCGTTAACATCCTTACTAAATCCTATATAATAATATCAGCCCTGTATTAAACTGCTCCACTGCTGGGCACGGGTCTCACTCGGCGTGCGAAGGGATAGGCCATAGTCCACCACGCTAGCCCAGTCTGGATTGGCAGACTTCACATATCTTCGAGAACATTATGGAGAACGCCCAAACATGCCGGTTTCCTCACAATGTTTTATTGTTCAAAACTTTGAAAAGTCAGAGATGCACGCTCTGGGATCGAACTTGAGACCTTTGCGTGGTAGTCGAACGGTATCCACTTAGCTTTTGCTGCTATTAAAAAGATTATATTAAATTATACTATCTTCGCATGCGCCGTCAGCAACCTACTCAATTTTGAAAATGTTGTCTATGCGCAAGTGATTTATATAATAGCTACTTATTATTAATAGCCTTGGTGGTTTCATGACTGTATGCTCTATTGCCTATGCCTTGAAAGTATTAAACAACTTACACTGATGACTTAGTAGTTTAGGCGGTCGCCTCGCCGAGTGTTGTGGGTTCGATCCCCACGCGGGGCAAAAAATTGTGTAATCCACAAATAGTTGATTTGTCCGTTTTTAATGATTGTAAAGTCCACCGCGACAAAGGCATTACATCTAGTGCGGGGATTATCTTTTTAAAATCAAATCAATCTTGTTTTTAACCTGACACTATAGTAATCTTCTAAAAAGCCTTTAAAACTTTTTACTTGTATTTTATTTTCAGAAAAGGTCTAGTACGTGAGTTTCCGTCTGGTCCCTGTATCGTCACCGCCGGTTGTCGCAACCGAAAACTACACGCCGCCTTGAAGAATTTACCTACTCTAGACATTTGGACTTCATGAGGACCTTATGAAAATAAAAGTTACATTACATTTTTATATAATATATCATACAAATAAATAGATCGTTATTTATTTCGCGCTAAACAATTATTTATCTTCAATCAAAAATATAATACACGTTTCTTTTTTAATCATTCTTGCTCTGAATTTGTCTCTTTTTTTGTCTCTGTTTGATTTATTTTGTAAATTATTTTACACAAGAACAAATAGTAATCACATTTAACCTTTTTATGCAAAGAGTATTAAAACTGGTTGCTAAATAAGAGAACAACTTAAATTTTAAATATGTATTTAAAAAAGAAAACAGTATAAGTAGTTTCGTCTATCTCGCTGTCTTCCTCAAACAGAAAAAGTAGTTTTGTCTATCTCGCTGTCTTCCTCAGACAGCTGCGTTTAAATAGTTTCATAGTCATAGTTTGTTTTGTATTATTTTTCTGTGATTTGACATTTTTCCCCTTCTTACTGGATTTGAAACGCTTACATATATCTTATTTCTTCATGTGTAGATTTAAAAAATCTTTGATATTTAGAATTTGGGTAATGTTACTATTAGCAATAAATAATAATACGATGTGAGTTATCTACCCTATGGTCGGTGACTATATAAATTTATCAGCATAAACGGCAATATCATAAAATTGATAAAAGATGGTCATTCTCATTTCAATTGCCGTGTTTGACTGACCCAATTAGCAACTACCAATCATATAACTTGACATCATATAGCCCAATATATAAGGCATTGGACTCGCGATCGAGAGGTCATGGGTTCGGATCCCACCCATTGCACTACTGACCTGAACCCACTCCTAACACCAGCATTCTAGCTTAGCTGGAGGGCTTAACAACTAAATATAATCTAAATATAATCAAAATTATCAATTATTAATATAAATCGCAGGATACGGACACATCGGTTAGCATAAATAATAATGTGAATAAAGTGAGGGTGGATGAAAATTATTCAGCCACACAAATGGAGCCATGACATCACCGAACCAATCAGTGACCACAGCTGGTAACTTATTAGGAACGTCAAGCACCTAAAGGTATACATGACCATTATGAATTATATACTTCTTCTCCCAAGCCTTTATTATTCCCAAGTCACTTGGGGTCGGCTTTTTATGGTCTAACCGGATTTGACTGGATATCAGTTTTTACACGGAGCGGCTGCCACCTGACCTCCGCAACCCGAAGGCAAACGATACCCTAAGGCTAAACCAGTGTCAGGATATTATAGGGCACTGACTTCCCAATAACGACTGCCATAGATGTTCATAGCAGCCGGGACCGACGGCTTACCGTGTTCTCCGAGGCACGGAGCAGGCGATAATTGTCAATCAATACGCACATAATTTTGAAAATTCATATAATTTCCGATAGTCAGAGGTGCGCGACGTGAGTTCGAACCAGAAACCCTCTGCATTGCAGTCTGTAGGTCTCCCCACTGAGCTACATTATGCAAAATTCGTTAAGCAATTCAGCTGTTATCCAATAACAAACATCACATTTCGATTTTTTTATAGTCAATATTTTATTGCATACCATAGTGTATCTTTCCCCAGAAGTTATCAAACCTTGGACGAGCTTTGTCTAGTATTTTCACTGCAATTAGACTACTAGTGTTTCATACACCACTATAATGTCAACCACACCTGGAGCGATTAAAGTCGCTTTAATCGACTTTTTGATCACTTCTTTCTTACAAAGGTGGACTTATAAACGAATTAAATCATTATGAACCGTGTCACAGGGCACAGCAAATTAAGAGAGAATAAGAGGGCTAAATAACAAATGAAATACATTTCGAAATCCGTTCATAGTAAAATTAAGCTGATTCTAAAATCAAACTTAGGCTCTTAATCGCGTACCAACGCCTCCATCCGCATTGAAATATTTATCTACAACAAGAACACTCAATGAAAATAAAATTAAATCAAACACATACCTTGAACAATATAAACACCGGTACTGAACGCAACAATACAGATAAACAAAAAAATATTTTTCTCCATTGTTTAACTTTTATTTTTTTATTTCTTCCAACAACCGTTCGTATTGGCGAATCAAAACACTGTGAACGTTCAAAAACGAATAAACTAAACCAGGGTTGTAGTTCGACCTTTCGTTAAATTGAATAGTTTTTTGTTAAATCGATAAGTGTGGCATCCTTGAGTGCAATGGAGCGTAATTGAATGAAAAACTATGTACTTATGCATTCGAGATTCGTCTCGAATAGATGCGGTTTTATGTTACGGTTTGTGCAATAATGTTACGGTCTGTTGACGGTTTTACGATTAGGTTAGATAACAAGGTGTTCAATGAAATAAAAGTAGCTTAGTAGCTACCTGAAAACAATCGATTATCGGGTTTATTCGAATTGACTGCAAAAGAATCGCTCGTCGATTAAGTCATCAAGTTCTCGTGGCCTTTTATTTTGACTTGTTGCTCCAACATTTTAAATGTAAATAGTACAACCATATTGTTTTCCTCAATTCAACGACGTTTCAACAAGATAATCAAGCCAGTTCGACTGGTTCTTACTTCTAATTTAATTCACTGAAACGGCTCAGTGTTTCAGAACAATTGAAAAACGATTCATTAAACCTAAAAATGTTTGATTAACTAAGCTCAGATATGCTGATCTGAGCACAGTTAATCGAAAAATGGAAAAAATGTAGTCAGAAGAAAATCAAAATACTTTTAACATAAAATAATAGCTTGTAGTAGGGATGCTCCCTGTGTCGCGATTAACTTAACAAACATCGAATACAAAATGTACGAGGAATATCTTGACGCAGATCTTTGACATGTCAATAAATATAACTAATAATTAAAAACAAAACTTGTCGTTTCCTAATTCAATAAGTGCGTTACGAACGATCTTTAAGTCTTGCATTTTACTTTCAGATCGGGCAAAGTGTTGTTAGGCACTTCTTAAAGGTAGCACAAATTCTGGTAATATGCCGATTGTAGGACGATACGCTCGCCTCATAAAGATGCATTGCACACATGCAGAGTTGTAACTCCGTTACTAAAAGGACTCACAGAAGATTCTATGCAAATATAATTCTCAAAATTTTCGTAATTCATGAGCTCTTATGACTTCTAGAATTTACTATATGATTCATTCACATTCTAACTAATATTATAAATGTGAATGTGAGTTTGTTTGTTACGCTTTCAAGCCTTAACTACTCGACCGATCATCATAAGCTTACGCATGTCAGGGGAACGGCAAAGGACATTCATTCAGAAAAAGGCACGGTTACTAACCTAACCTACATTTATGCGAGCGAAGCCGTGAGCATAGTCTAGTATTGTATAAAAGCCCAGAGCTCGCACGAACAAGTCACAAACATATTAATCTTGCAGACAAATTAAAGGCTAGTTTTGCGCCGTTTGGGCCGTTATAAAGACATACGATGGCTCCACTCTGCCGACGACATAATTTGTTACTTTTCTACATACGGAAGGTAAATATATGGCTCTACATTTACCGTGGAGATAAGATAGAAGTAGCGATGTCCAATTGTCATCGAAAATTTCGAATGATTCTGTAATAGCATGATTTTGCATTCGAATTCAATATCGACTTTCATGTATGTATCTTTAAAATTGACAAAATTCTCTTACAAACTGTCTTTCCCTTTATTTTGTATGTACGTGATTTTTATTTCTATTTAAAATGATAATTATACCGACTCACGAGTGTGTAAATGTAATAAACAGATTTTTCTAACAAACCAAACGTATGACGTACGTAACCAAACGTATAACAAAACAAACGTACTAAAAATTTGCTATTTGTAATTGAAAGGATAAATCCGAAGTTATGAGTATTTATGTACCTTCAACAAAGTCTGGAATTCCCTTAGGTACAAACATTCATACCTTTTTTTTTTTTACCTGGTGGAATGCAATGACGCCTATCCCTCCGCGGGGGCGGGCGGAGGGATTATGTCGGACTCGCCGGGGTAAAAGAAAGATGTTAAAAGATAATGTACCTCCCGGAATACCGACTAAACCTACCACGGTATTCCTCGACAAAACCACTATCGACGGGGCCGCGCGAATCGCTTTCGCATGCGGTCGCGACCCCGCCGAGGTTACGGCCCGCCGTATGAAACGGCAGGCCACTACACAAGAGACCTACCCAAAGGACTCACTTCATAAAAATTCCCTACTGTCTCGCCCCTAGGGGGGAGACGGACTCGAAACAGAGGCGCGCGTGGGAACACGCACGCCGCCTCTCGGACCTGGTGCTGAACGGATGGCGGGCAGGCCCACAAAGCCCGCCACCCCCAGGTCAAACCTCAGGGTGGCTGGAGGTCATCGCGCGCCCTCCGGCGCCCGGCTCTGCGGTTGGGGAGAGGGTTTAAACGCTCCCTCTCCCGCTCCGCCGCCTCCTTGATGGAAATTACTTCCTCACAGAAGGAGGCGACGGCGTTCCACGACCTCTCACTCCGGACCATAGACTGAACTACGGCCGGGAGCGAGAGGGCAATCGATCCGACTGCCGCGATCAACTCACGGCGCTGCTATGCCCAGGCGGGGCAAACCGCCAATGTGTGCAGCGCCGTGTCCTCAACAACGTCGCGGCAGTCGCCGCAGTGGTGACAACCGGGCGTCTCTTGCCGGCGTATACGACACAGGAACTGGCCAAAACAACCGTGGCCAGTCAGAACCTGTGTCAGCCGGAAGGTCAGGGCGCCATGCCGCCTCTCCAGCCACTCCTCAAAAACGGGACTTACCGCCACGATCGTGGCGTGCCCAAAAAAAACATTCATAATTTTTTTTTTTTTTTTTTTTACCTGGGTGAATGCAATGACGCTTATCCCTCCGCGGGGGCGGGCGGAGGGATTATGTCGGACTCGCCGGGGTAAAAGAAAGATGGAATATTAGTAAAGTACCTCCCGGAATACCGACTAAACCTACCACGGTGTTCCTCGACACAACCACTATCGACGGGGCCGCGCGAATCGCTTTCGCATGCGGTCGCGACCCCGCCAAGGTTACGGCCCGCCGTATGAAACGGCAGGCCACTACACTAGAGACCTACCCAAAAGACTCACTTCATAAAAATTCCCTACTGTCTCCCCCCTAGGGGGGAGACGGACTCGAAACAGAGGCGCGTGTGGGAGCACGCACGCCGCCTCTCGGACCTGGTGCTGAATGGATGGCGGGCAGGCCCACAAAGCCCGCCACCCCCAGGTCAAACCTCAGGGTGGCTGGAGGTCATCGCGCGCCCTCCGGCGCCCGGCTCTGCGGTTGGGGAGAGGAATTAAACGCTCCCTCTCCCGCTCCGCCGCCTCCTTAATGGAAATCACTTCCTCACAGAAGGAGGCGACGGCGTTCCACGACCTCTCACTCCGGACTATAGACTGAACTACGGCCGGGAGCGAGAGGGCAATCGATCCGACTGCCGCGATCAAATCACGGCGCTGCGATGCCCAGGCGGGGCAAACCGCCAAAGTGTGCAGCGCCGTGTCCTCTACAACGTCGCGGCAGTCGCCGCAGTGGTGACAACCGGGCGTCTCTTGCCGGCGTATACGACACGGGAACTGGCCAAAACAACCGTGGCCAGTCAGAACCTGTGTCAGCCGGAAGGTGAGGGCGCCATGCCGCCTCTCCAGCCACTCCTCAAAAACGGGACTTACGACAAATACCTTTTTTTTTTTTTTTTTTTTTTTTTTACGTTGGGGAATGCTATGACGCATATCCCTCCGCGGGGGCGGGCGGAGGGATTATGTCGGACTCGCCGGGGTAAATGAAAGATGTTAAAAGACAATGTACCTCCCGGAATACCGACTAAACCTACCACGGTGTTCCTCGACAAAACCACTATCGACGGGGCCGCGCGAATCGCTTTCGCATGCGGTCGCGACCCCGCCGAGGTTACGGCCCGCCGTATGAAACGGCAGGCCACTACGCAACAAGACCTACCCAAGATAGGCGCTACACAAAATAAAAGCCCTACTGTCTCCCCCTAAAGGGGAGACGGACACGACACAGAGGCGCGCGTGGGAACACGCACGCCACCTCTCGGACCTGGTGCTGAACGGATGGCGGGCAGGCCCACAAAGCCCGCCACCCCCAGGTCAAACCTCAGGGTGGCTGGAGGTCATCGCGCGCCCTCCGGCGCCCGGCTCTGCGGTTGGGGAGAGGGTTCAAACGCTCCCTCTCCCGCTCCGCCGCCTCCTTGGTGGAGATTACTTCCTCGCAGAAGGAGGCGACGGCGTTCCACGACCTCTCACTACGGCCGGGAGCGAGAGGGCAACCAATCCGACTGCCGCGATCAACTCACGGCGCTGCGATGCCCAGGCGGGGCAAACCGCCAAAGTGTGCAGCGCCGTGTCCTCAACAACGTCGCGGCAGTCGCCGCAGTGGTGACAACCGGGCGTCTCTTGCCGGCGTATACGACACAGGAACTGGCCAAAACAACCATGGCCAGTCAAAACCTGTGTCAGCCGGAAGGTGAGGGCGCCATGCCGCCTCTCCAGCCACTCTTCAAATACGGGACTTACCGCACCTTGTTTTACCCTGTTTAAGTCAATATATGTAAATATAATATTTATAATTGAAAGAGCAAATACTAGAAGCTACATTACATAATTATATTACTTTTATGTGATTTAACTACTAAATTAACAGAATGCCCTTACAAACTTTCATCTCCTATTTTACCCCATCAAGTTAATTTCCCAAAACCTCGATTTCTTAATTTCTAACTGAAAAGCCAAAACCAAATTTTAATGATAATAAATATAATAATATCTTTAAAAATAAAGATTTTTATAGAACTGCTTTTTCCATCACTTTCGTCCCTTTGGCTTTGGGGTATTTCAAATAATCGTTCTAAGCGACGGCCTACGTCTTAAAAGAAACCTATTATCAAAATTAAATATTTTTTTTTCCTTTCTTTGAAATTAAACTTCTATTTACTTATTCATAATTTATTCAGCCATGGTGTTTCCGTGACCATGGCTGCTGAAAAGCAACCGAAACGTCGGGAAAGTTTATATGTAAGTAGAACTTATTTATTTCATATTTTAAAATATATGTATGTCGCAAAAGTATTGTTCTCTATGGCAACGTCATTAGTGGTTGCGGGTTTAGTGGGCGTCATCTGGGTAATATGCGAGCACAAAACACAACGATGCCGGTTTTACACTATTTTTATTTAGAATAAACAATATTTTTACTTCATAATAATGTCGAATGAAAAATAATACTTAAGACCGAGCAGAGGGTTCAGGGCACTGATCTTACTTTCTTTACACAACTTACAACTCAACGTTCCGACTTGATCAGTCGCTATTACTCAAATGTGTCTCAATAACTGTCGGCCTTCCTAAAGTAAAGATGGCGCCTCGCCCATTCATAACTTTTATTAGATTAATACGATTTTTGAGCTATAGAATAATTTAACAAATCAAATAAAATTAAATTAAGAATTTTAAAAGTAATTAAAATGTAGACAATTTATATTGTGAATTATACGTGCAAACAACAATCAACTCGACTCATAGCTTCCTCCGACATATATAAAATATTGCGTTTATAATATAAACCGCCTTTAGTTTATTTTAAACTAAATTCTGCCCATGGCTTAGTTAGTAGAGTTAGTAATATTAATTTTTTTTGGATAAGAGGTATCCTATGTCCTTTTCTGTTCCCCCTACAACGTGTATGCGAAATTAAATGATGATCGGTTGAGTAGTTAACGCGTGAAAACGTAACAAACAAACTTACATTTTCATTAATAATATAAAGTTAGGATTAGGACGTTTGCAAGTTAACTTAGTGACTTCTATAAATGACTTTGACTTTAAGCTTAACACGTACGAAGTCAAACCACAAGATAGTCTTCTATAAAAGTTGTACAGCCCATAATATCGAAGTTCATATCATTATTATAAAGCTGTTGACGCGAACGCGGCTGTTGTTTGCGAACCTATCGTGTTACCTTGATTGGATGGACAGACAAACATACTCTACGTCATCGTATTACAATATTGAACACTTATTACATACAAGATTTTGCCCGCGGTTTCACCCGCGTAAGTCCTGTTGCCGTGGGAATATCGGGATAAAAAGAATGTGTGAATCCAGGTCTCCGGCTATCTACATACAAAGTTTCATCGCAATCGGTTCAGTAGATTTTACGTGAAAGAGTAACAAACATCCAAACATCCTCACAAACTTTTACATTTATAATATTAGTATAGATTATAATAGATATAAGTTAGTAAAATATTAGTTATTAAAAACTGCACGGCATAAATGGCGTAGCGGTTTAAGTGGTTGCCTCGTCACTGTTACTGCGCCGAATGTTGTGAGTTCGAATCCCATAAGGGACAAAAATTTTGTGATCCACAAATGGTTGTTCCGAGTTTAGGTGTTCTTTGTGTCCGTTAGTTGAATGTTTGTAAAGTGTCCCGAGATACAGAAATTACACCAAGTGCGGGTTGTCTATAAATAAAAAAATGTTAGGAGATTATAATAATAATAATAATAAACTTTTATTTCAGACTATTGTCCATAAATGTTAGTGATACAAATTCATTAAAACTATGTTAGTAACAAATATAAACCTATTGAAATTAAACTACTATATACGGATTTTATCGCGTTGTTTATTTAACACTGTACCTATTACATAATTTTGAAAACTGTTACACTACTACTACTATTGAATTTTACAAATTTTTATGCTAATAAAATTATTAAAACTATTAAAACTATTTATATTTAGGTTTACACTTTCCCCGACGTTTCGGTTGCTTCAGCAGCCATGGTCACGGTTCAGCAGCCATGGTCACGGGGAGACTGAAAAGCAACCTAAACGTCGGGGAAAGTGTAAAGCTAAATATAAATAGTTTTAATAATTTTATTAGCATAAAAATTAGTAAAATTCAATAGTAGTAGTAGTGTAACAGTTTTCAAAATTATGTAATAGATACAGTGTTAAATAAACAACGCGTAAAATCCGTATACAATAGTTTAATTTCAATGAATAACATTCGCGTAAACAGAAGACAATATTAAATATAAACCTAGTTTAAAACTCTGCGCCCCCCTCCTGGTGCACTCGATCCATACATGTGCAAACGGGTCTAGTGCCACAGGAACAGGCTGTCCAGCCTGTTTGCAATAATGCTAAGGATGCTGTTAGAGCTTCCCCGCAACCGAGACATCAGGGATGCAGTTCTCTTTCTTAAAATGGTTTGTACGCTATCTATGTGCGCTTCAGCAAACATCCCTGATGCGCTACAGAACCGTGGGAGCCCTAACCCTAGCACCCTTAAATCATTATTATTCTGGATTTGGAGAACGATGTAGGCCCTCTGCGTTTGTCTGATCCACAGACAGCAAGTATAAAAAGATTTACAAAATGCTTTAAAAAGCGTGATCTTAACTTCCTGTGAATATCGAGCACACCTGCGGGCCAGCATATTACAGCGGACCGACAGCGCTCTCCTCTCCCTCTCTACATCCTCGTCATCTTTCAAATCTTCGGTTAGTATATTATGAATACCCTATTGCTTTTAAAATAAATGGCTTCGCCTCGCTGCTTCTTCTTATATATAAGAGCTAAAGTATATATGATAATAATATAAAAATAATATCAGCCATATTTATAAACTGTTTCACTGCTAGACACGGACCTCTTCTTAGAATAAAAAGTGTTAGGCAATAGTCCACCGCAATGGTGCTGGTGCTGCCCAGTGATGTTTGGTAGCTTCGAGAACATTATGGAGAGCTCTCAGAGATGCAGTTTTCCTCTAGGTGTTTCCCTTCACCGCTAAACAAGCCATAATTAACTGTTTAATACACACATCACTTCGATTAAGTCCTTGGAATCAAATGCGAGATTCTACGTGGCCGTGCAAAAATTGTATGTTTTTAAACAAACAAGAAGAATGAAGGAAGGGCTTAAAATGGAATACCGTATTCTTCCTACCCTGTAGAGCTCAGGCGTGATTATATACAGGGTGTGGCGTAAATAATGGATAACCCTGAAACTGTCGACTGGCCAGATTATCATCTATCATTTACCCCACTTATATCACCATATGCTACCATACATTTTTAGTATGTTAGTTATTATCAAAACGATTAAACCATCTAATTGTTAAGGGCTGTTTCGCTACATAAATCAATTTCAGACAGCATACATAGTTCCAACTAAAATTTTGCACACAAAACTGAACTCTACCATTCAAGTAACAGAGTAAATTTTCAATTGCATATACAAGGAAAGTTAGGAAGCTAAAATGCAATAATAATTTTTCATTAAAACAAAGAGATGTCAAACAAACACGGGGGAAATTATATGTATTAATTAATAAGGGATACTTTTATCGAAGGAATGAAAGGAACCATCCATTTTGTTAATTGTTAATTGCATTGGGATTAAATGCCTTAGGGGACATTCACCCCTGCTTTGTTATTCGTTTATGTACCGTTCAGTGTTTTAAGGGAATATATTAGTAGCAGACATGGCTTTGCTATGAATTACGTGTAGATGCGGCAAGAGCCCAAGGTACAGCGCATCTTCTAGCGACGAAAATCGTATCCCTATGAGCTGATTTTGTATTTTCGGGAATAAAATGAAGTCACATGGTGCTAGGTCAGGGCTGTGAGGAGGGTGATCGGCACACGGCGTGCTTTCCAGGAAGTCCCTCGTTTTGAGCGCGGTGTGCGCGGGCGCGTTGTAGTGGTGTGTTTGGTCGCTTGATGCTCACAACAGAGAAAACTTCTGCAAACCATTTGGTAGTATACCATTCGGCGTTGACGCTTCTTTGGTTCCGTAAAGGAATTGATACCTAGTGGCCAATCAAATTGAAATTTATTTATCATATTATCACGGCGAGAGCGCTGAGAAATATACGTGGTATGACTCTGAAATATAGAATAAGGAATAGTGTGATTAGAGAGAGATGCGGCATGAAAGTGGATATAGTGACGAGAATAAAAAATGGTATGTTAAGCTGCTTTGGGCATGTAGAAAGAATGGACGAGAAAAGACTGTCTAAGAAAGTTTATAAGGCTAGTGTGAATGGAACAGTGGCAAGGGGAAGACCTAGGCGAACGTTTCTTGATCAGATCGGAGACGTTCTGGATAAAGGCCGGGTTAAGAGCACCTTAAACCGGCGAGCGTGTATGAGGAATGTTATGAAAGTGAATGAAGCCAGAGAAGGGTGTCAGGATCGTAGCAAATGGCAATCCGTAGTCTCTGCCTACCCCTCTGGGAAACAGGTGAGAATCTATGTATGTATGTATATATATATTTTTACGGCACCATTCCACCGGGCCTGCTTCTGAGCATCGGTGAGGTTGAGCGGCACCCTCTCTGAAACTATCCTCCTCACGCGAAGATGCACGTGTAGAATCTTGTGAAGGCTTCCCTAACCAATCTGCAGTGTGCTGATACTCCTGATACGTAACTCGCCTGTTGTCTTAGATTAAATTTTTCACTGCTAGCACTATTTCTTCCGTAACAGCCGACAAAGGGCGAACACTTCTTTCTTCATACCCCAAAGTTAGTTGACTGCGCTTGAATTCGTTATACCAACGATATACAGTTGTCTTGGAAGTGCCTTTATCCATGAGTGCCATTTGAAGTCTATCGTACGATTCGTCCGGTTTCATGAGACACTTGAAGTCGTAAAAAATCATAGCGTGAAAACGTTCCCGACGTAAATCCATTTTTCAATGAGACACGATAATATAAATTAGATCGCAAAAAATGAGACGGTACATTTTAAAATTGGAACGTACTTATTTTTACTTATAAATAAATATCTTTTTATCGCAATACTTTCTGAGTGGCCTAGTATAAGGCATTGAGTATGACATCGAGAGGTCGTGACTTAGAGTGACTGCGCGGTTGGTGTAGTGGTATAAGGGTGCATTTCCACTGACGCGGAGTTCGGCGGAGTGGAGCGGAGAAGAGCAGTGAAAAGTACCAAGTGTTTCCATTGAAGCGGAGCGCAGTGGAGCATTGCGGAGCGGGGCGGAGTGGAGCTGAGCAGACCAGAGCTGCAATGATCTTTTTATCTGGTGTCTTTCACTATGATTTCCCACACCATATCTTTGGTTTCATTGCATTTGTATGATATCGTCATAGTCGCATATCTCATAAACAGGAAAAAAATTTAACACTTTCAGTTAGTTTCTCATACATTTTGATTCACATACAATGTCGATGATGTGTTAAGGGTATGTCGTAATATCGCTAACTAAAGGAAAATGCAGCGCGCGAGTCCTTTCCTGACAAGTCTACACTAGCCGCCGCGCCGCACCGTTCCGCTACCCTCCGTTTCGTGCGCGCCGCTCAGCACCACAGCCTGCTCGACTCCGTTCTGTCCGGCTCGAGCCCACATGTTCATTTGTTTTATTTGAAAGTCCACTCAGTTCCGCTCCGCTCAGCTGGATTTAATTCCTAACCAACGAATCACGTTCACTCCTATTTCGAGCACAATCCATCAGCAAATGTTGTACATCTTCAATTTTATTGCATATCGAACAATTGGGCGTATCAGCTTTTTTCATTAAGAATGCAAACTTTGCTGATGGATAATGACCGGATCTAAGTCTAAAAGATAGTTTAACATAATTTCTACTTAACCTAGTATCGTCAAACCAGGGAAACTGTGGGGGGCTCGCCTTGTATGGTTCTATACCATATGCTTTTATCTCTAGATTTTCCTTAAAATACATTACCCAGTCCCTAAACGTCGCTTTCTTGAATGTAGGTATAAATTCCCAATGGTCAGGTCTGTACTCTACAACGGTGCCTTTAACAGCTGCTAACTTAGCTACACTGTCCGCCTCCTCGTTTCCTTTTAGGCCTATATGTGCTGGAACCCATTGCAATCTTATATCTTTACCTTGATTATTTAGTAAAATAATCATCTTTAACGCACCTCTGCTATTAGAGGCGCATCGAGCCAAATGCTGTAAAGCACTCTTACTGCCGAGAAAATATATATTTTTTTAAATTTTGTTTAAACGCGTATGATAAGGCTTGTTCAATTGCAATTAGTTCCAGTGACATTATGCTTGCCTCACAGTTAATTTTAAAGCCACTTCGGTGTTGTAAACTTGGATCGTAGAATCCAGCACCAAGACCATGAACACCTTTTGGACCCATCCATAAAAATCTTATGCCATCCATAATATGTATTACTTAATTCTATGTTTACATTATTAATAAGTTTATTGGGTTCATAACAAACTTTTGCAAATTGTTTACTAAAAATAATAATTATTAATAGACTTCAAACTTTCTTTCATTTTAAAGTTTGTAAAATATTACTATTTGACTTCAATAATAAAATAATGTCAATCAAATCAAAATCAAAATCATTTATTGCTGAACATAGGTACAAATTTTTTTTTATACATTGCAGGTTGTTGAGTGAATGCGCAGTTCACTATGTTCTACCACTATAGGCATGCAAATTTTTTTATAAAATTAAATTAATAAAATTAAAATTGATCTATCTGTGGGAAAAACAATGTCATGAGTTGAATAGGTACATAAAATAAGAATTCACCAAAAATTAAAAATAACAAATGGAATTATCTATAATATTATTATCATTTAAATATTCGTTAATTGAGTAATATGTCTTATTTATTAGTATGTCATTTACCTGTTTTTTAAATATTTTTACATCGTTAGTTTCTAGTACACATGATGGTAGTCTATTATATATTTTGGGTGCCATGCCTAAAAAGTTCCTATTATAAACGGATTTTTTATGTGGTCTGAACCGTATCTTATTTCTATGACGTGCGCTACTAAGCGTGTCAAATAAATTAAAATTGTTTTTTATAAATAAGACTACCTCTAATGTATAAAGGCAAGGCACTGTCAATATACCTAGACTCTTAAAATATGGTTTACAGCTGTCGGTGTTTTTTATGCCGCATAAAGCTCTTAAACATCTTTTTTGAGACCTAAAGACAATGTCCACATTTGTGGAGTTGCCCCAAAATATCAAGCCGTAGCGTAAAGTAGATGTGACATATGCGTGATATGCTGTAATTAATGTTGTTTGGTTTACTTTTTGTGATAGTTTACGTAGAGCATATGAATATTGACTTAAACGTTTACATACACTATCAGTGTGGCTTTTCCAAGAGAAGTCTCTATTAAGTTCGAGCCCTAAAAATTTTGTAGACGAGGTTTCTAAAATTATTTTGTTGCCGTATCGAATGTCAAGTTTTCCATGGTTAGTTTTTTGTTCAAATGTCATGATTTTTGTTTTGTCAAAATTAATTTTTAAATTATTGGATTTCATCCAGTCTATTAATAGTCCTAGGCACTTGTTTATTTCTCTTTCGAACGTCATGATATCATTGTTACCACAAAAAATTACAGTGCTGTCATCCGCAAATAGGACCATTTGATGATTTGTCACTATAGGCATGTCATTGATATAAACAAGGAACAACAAAGGTCCTATTATGCTCCCTTGCGGTACGCCGTACTTAGTAGACCTTTGAGGAGATACATAATTTTGCTCTGTTTTTGAGTGAATACAAAGTTTAGTTATTTTTGTAACTTGGTTCCTGTCTGTCAAGTAAGATTGAACAAGTTTGAGCGCATTCCCTCTAATCCCATACCTTTCCAATTTATTTAAAAGTATTGAGCGATCCACGAAATCAAAAGCTTTACTCATGTCCATAAATAAAGCTGCTACAGGACATCGTCTATCAACACATGAAATAACTTTTTCATATAACTGAAAAATAGCCATGTTGATGTTCTTATTCTTTCTAAAACCATACTGTTCCTCGGTAAAAATATTCTTTTGCTCAAAAAATGAGTTTAGTGAATTATAAATTACTTTCTCTATTATTTTGGAAAATATAGAAAGCAAGGCAATTGGTCGATAGTTACTAGGTTCCTGTTTGGTTCCTTTTTTATGTAGAGGCTTTATGACAGAAAGTTTAAGCCGTTCCGGAAATATACCTGTCTCTATGCTCAGATTAATAATGTAACTCAGCACTGGTGCAATGCTAACTGCTACTGTTTTAATTATACCTGTCGAAATGTCATCAAAACCAGAACTACTGGTATTATTTAATGAGCGGATAATTTTAATAATGTCATCGGGAATTGTCGGATTTATAAATAGGGAATCACGATTTATGTCAAACTTTAAATTATTATTAATATTATTAATACTATTTGATTTAATTTCGTCAATAAAAAAATCATTAAATATTTGAGCGATTTCATTTGGATTAGTTATAATTTTATTTTCGTTGATAATTGACTCTATGCCTTCTACCGGCATGTGAGTCAACTATTATTTTATAATATATTTTTTATATATTACAACTTTACAAAAGCCCTCACAATTCTAAGTTCCGTGCAATAAGTTCAATGTCTTGCGGATTTGTGGCGTAAGCACTAAATCAAGACTCGCTTCCTTTGTACCAATTATCTTAGAAACGCCCTTACCTTGTACTATTGTACCACACGTCTTATTATGTCATTCGGCTTTAACTCTATTTGGGGGTTCGTGACGTCATTTCCATTGCGTCGTTATTGACTTCACGATGCAGTGGTTTGAAAGATTCTGGTCCCTTGCGTCTTTGAGCCGAGTGTTTGATCTATGACAATTCATTATTCTAATTAGAATTGAGTAAAATGACAATATTTATATATTAATACGTCAAGCAAAAACTTTCAATTTCAATTTCAATTTCAATGCTTTATTGCTCTCCATATGTATAAATGTTGTTACAAGAAAATACAAAAGATCAAATATGGACCCTGTCGGGCACGGCAAGCAGATAGAAGAAAGGAGGAAGCCACTGAGTTAATATTGTATCATTACTAGTTAAAATAAACAATTAATCAAGAAGTCTGAAATAAATATAATTCTAAATTTGCAAATTGTTTTGTTTATTAATTATATACTTATGATATTAATTTATTATATGTTATATTAATTTATTAGATGTCGTATTAATTTATTAAATGCTATATTAATTTATTAGATGTCATATTAATTTATTAAAAGTCATATTAATTTATTAAATGTCATATTAATTAAAATTAATTAAAATTAAATAAAAAACTTTGTACCCCTTTTAACGAAAATTGCTCGGACGGAGGAATATGAAATTTGGCCCAGTTAAAGTGTACATGGAGAAGGAGTGGTGAATCCTAATATTTTTATAAAATATGCATTAGAAATACATTAAATTAACAAAAAAACACTACACGCACACAACCATGCATTTAACACACGCAGTCGAATCGCGTTTGTAGTATTTCGGCGTCGTTCGTCGGACGTCGTACAATTCTTTGTAACTATGGTTACCTATACGTTATTTAAGTATATGTAAAAAAGAAAAAAAGAAAACAAAGTAGCAAGCTTAGGAATCGACAAAGAAAGAGTATACTTAGTCAAGTAAGTAATAATTTGTTTGAAAAGATAGGTACATTTAACCTGTATAGTCTTGGCGAAATTTAAATGAAATGTGATTATAAACTTACTTAAAATTTAAATCTATTATGGTCGAATTTTGACCACTAGGCGGTCGCTAGTTAATATATATGTTGATCTGGTTTGGGATGGAAAATTGTGTGGTAATTTTTTTTTGTTTTCGGTTCATTTGTTTATTTAAATAACACATTTAAATGTTTGTAAAGGTATCCAGAAATCATCGCATTCAGTTATCACATCGTAGTCTATGTGTGCCTAGTTCTATCCAAAGCTATTCAGTAGTAACTACATGATTTAATAACAGATAGCCAAATATCCTAAAGTCGTCGCGAATATTTACATTTATAATGTAAGTAGAACATGGGAGTGATCCATAATGGTTTTGTCTGATAGTAAACACGGGTGCTATTAAAATAAAAAGCACGCGGGGCAGTCTTTGGGTACTGACGATAGAAGTAAAACTAAGTAACTAGCGTGCGGTGACGATGACGCGAGTTTCTCGCTTTTTGTTCACCCAAAAAGTACATATACATACACAGTATACATATAGCTCATGGAAAGCGTTCGGTGATGATGACGCGAGTTCCATGATTTTTGTTCACCCAAAAATTGCTCAAGAAGTTGTCACTTCAAAAAAAAAATTTTTTTTGTATGTTTACCCATTATCTAGTACCCGTAGTACAAGCTCTGCTTAGTTTAGGCTAGATAGTGTTGTGTGTATGTGGTAGAATATTATATTATGTTATATTATTATATTATATTTATATATCGATACCCTAAATTCTAACTAATTAATATTATAAATAAGAATATAAGTTTGTTTGTTATATAATATTGTCTTCTGTTTACGCGAATGTTATTCATTGAAATTAAACTACTATATACGGATTTTATCGCGTTGTTATTTATCATATAATTTTGAAACTATTACACTACTACTACTATTGAATTTTACTAATTTTAAGTTAGTAATAGTACTACAATGACGTGAGAGAAGTAACTAAAGTGTCTGTCGTCATTGAAATTAAACTACTATATACGGATTTTATCGCATTGTTTATTTATCACTGTATTACAAAATTTTGAAAATATTACTCTACTACTACTATTGATTTTATTTTACTAATTTATAAGCTAATTAAATTATTTAATCTATTAAATCTATTTATATTTAGGTTTACACTTTCCCCGACGTTTCGGTTGCTTTTCAGCAACCATGGTCACGAGGAGACTAAGATGGTAGTTGTCTCAATGTTCCAGTGTAGTTATTTCAAACTACCCGAACATAATTTAATCATTGGTGTTTCTATTTACGCAGAATGAGCTCAAAGTATCATGAAGTCTAGCTGTGGTTTGTTTCTTCTTGGGTTCGACTATTTGAATTACTGGACACGCCCTAACTACTCGACCGCATCATGAAATTTCGCATACACATTGTCAGGGTTACAGACAAGAACATACCTTACCCTTCATCCAGAAAAAAGTTCTATTCCTGAGCGAATATAATATTATAACTTAAGATAAATAAATGTATGATATGAAAAGGTCTACAATTATTACAATACTTAATTATCAATATCGTAATATACATATCAAATACATAGCCTGACGCCATCCCCGAAAGAGAATAGTGTAAGGTTATAATATTTTATTCGGCAAAAGCGGGTATTTTAATAATCGATTTTTGTACGGAATGAATAACGCACGGCGGGAGGAGCCATTCTTGTCCAAGTGGTCGAGCCGAGCGGTTGTGTAAACGGATACGAAGTGTGAACTGTGTGGTCTTGTAGAATAAAAGGATAACGAGTAGAGGTGAATAAATAATTATATTGGAGAACCAAGGAGTTTTATTACAATAGGTTATATAATCCCTACATTTCGTCATAAAATTTTTAGATACACGTAATACTGTATACCTGGCATACTACATGCCTCTGCTGAGAATTTCTTATCAGAACAGCCATATATCACATTGACCAAGGTCGAAACCGAGGCCAAACACAGTAGTCGCAATTATGACTGCACCACTGAGGCACCCAACGTAACAGTTTTACAATAGTATCCCATCCTATCACATCATTGTACTAAGTACAATATTTACAGTGTGACTGGTTAAACATTGTACATACTTAAGGACGTTATAATTTATGGTTAGACGAAACGTATAAATAAAAACAATATTAAATCTGTGTAACCGGCAAAGAAAACCTTTATGAAAATTTGTATGAAATATCCATAAAATGTGGACACTGCGCCCGTCGCACACAGCTTTTATTTTTTTTTCTTGCTCGTCAAAATGACCACACTCCGCCTGATAGTAAGCAATCGTGTGGTCTAAGAGCAGTGGCCTCCACACCGTCCTCATAGCAGCCGAGGCGATGTTGAGGTCTCTACTTTAACGGCCTGATAAGAAAAGGACGGGTGGAGGTGCAAATTCGGGAGAGTGTGAGGTGCGGTAGCGGAGGGTCGGGGGCGGTGGTTTTGTTTAGCTTTGGTATATGCATGTGTAATAAGTGTCCGCACATTAAGTTTTTATTGGAAAACTAGTTCAAATATTAAGTACCTAAGATATTCATCTCCATAATCAAGTACTGAATACCCTCCTGCGATAATGTCCAGTCTTTTACCAATCAGCCTGTATAATAGTCACATTATTCTACCCCATTCCTATACAAAAAACATTTGTAATTCGGTTTTTTTTAAAAAGGGACCTCTCATACTTGGCATAATTTCGGTATCGCGGGGAACTATAGAAACATTCAAACAACGAACACAAACTGCATCCAGACTCAGGACAACCATTTATAGATCACACAAATTTTTGTCTCGTTTGGGATTCAAACCCACATTAAGCCTCGGTGCGTTATGAGTGGATAGGCGACCTCTTAAACCAGTACGACATCCGTGCAGACATAGATAATGATAGTCAGTAAGCATGTGAATGAATGATCTCTTTATTAGACACACATATAGTATAAACATTAACATTTAAAACAGCAGAGCGAGCCTAAAAGGCTTCAGCTCAGCCAATGCTGCGGATGACCGCAGCGCTGATTTTCAGCTAAGGCCTACGAGCGACTCACGAACGAAAGTACGGACTTATAATTAAATTTAAAGATTAAATATGCAATATAAAATATCTTTTTAATAATAGAGTACATAAACAAGTTTAATTATGACCATCATGGCATTTAGTAAATTATAAACCTTTTACATGGTATCTCAATTAGAAACGTATTTTACACCACTGAAACGTAATATTTGCTATAGGTATAACTATTTAAAGACAAATTATGAATTAATTTACTCTGAATTAAGTAAACTGGATTGGAATGGTTTAGTGAGTGCTGCCTCCGCTGAATGTTCAGTTGATATATTTTACAATATAATTTATGGCATTATTAAGCTACACGTTCCGCTCAGCAAGCCCAAAAACTCACGTTTTCCTGTATGGTTCACTCCTGCCTTAATTCGTATATTTAAAAATAAAGATAATACTTGGAAACGCTGGAACAAATATTCTAATTTATCGGACTATAAAACTTTTTCAATATTACGCAGCCACTTTAAAACTGAATGTAATAAATGTTTCCTTAGGTATATTAAGTCGATTGAAGAAGAGATTCCAACTAACATAAAAAGAATCTGGACTTACGTTTCTAATAGAAAGGGCAATGCTAATATTCCAGCCAGCATGCATCTGCACGGTATTACATCTGACAATCCCAATGAAATATGCAATATGTTTTCAGACTTTTTTACATCAGTTTATGAGCCCTCAACGTTCGATCCTAGATACTGGGAGGCTCCTTTAACTTATACTGATAATTCATCATGTATATCAGATATTTACCTCACAAAAGATTTAATTCGCAATGCAATTAAACAAATTAACTTAAGCAAGGGAGCCGGCTCTGACGGTTTACCTCCTATATTTATAAAGAATACAGTCGAACATATCGTTACACCACTTCATATAATTTATAATCGTTGTTTAAGAGAGGGTTATTTTCCCGCTTTTTGGAAAAGCGCATTTATCGTGCCGGTATTTAAAAGTGGGGACAAATATGACATCCAAAACTATCGCCCTATTTCCATTTTGTCCACCTTGTCTAAGCTTTTCGAGAGTCTGGTACATAGTGAGTTATACTCGTATATTCATCGCATTATCATACCCGAACAACATGGATTTGTTAAGCGCCGGTCGACTGTCACTAACCTAACGCTATTTACCTCCTATTTATTTGAGAATATGGACAACCAAGTCCAGGTTGATGCTGTGTACACGGACTTTCGGAAGGTTTTTGACAGGGTGGACCACAAATTACTTTTAGACAAAATCGCCTATAACGGCATTCGTGGTAACTTGCTTCGCTGGCTTATGGCATATGTTTTTGAACGGACTCAAAAAGTGGTCGTTAATGGCTTCGAATCTAACCCAATTACCGTCACTTCTGGCATTCCTCAGGGTTCCATTCTCGGGCCCCTTTTGTTCATTTTATTTGTGAATGACATCAAACAATGTTTCAAGAATGCCCGATTTCTTATGTATGCCGATGACATAAAAACCTACAAGGCAAACACATCTTTGCAGGACTGCTTGCTCTTACAGGACGATCTTAACAGACTTTCTCAATACTCCTCCTTTAATAATCTCCAACTAAGCCTACCCAAATGTAATGTTATCACATTTACAAAAAATAAACATAAAATTACATATAATTATACTTTGCAGGATACAACCTTGAGTAGAATAGATTACGTGCGTGACCTTGGTATTACCTTAGATACTAAACTGCATCTCAATATGCATATTAATAATATCGTAAGTAAGGCTTACCAGATGTATGGTTTCGTCATGAGGTCCTCCCGCGACTTTAAGCAGTCCTCTACTTTTATTTTTCTCTTTAAATCTCTTATAAGATCTCAGTTAGAATACGCTGTACCACCCCATATGGAGTCCTTATTACGAAAAGTATACAAACATAATAGAAAGGGTACAAAAAAAGTTTTTACGTTCCGTACACTTTAGATGTTATCATTCAAAGTTGCCGTATCCACAATTATTACATAATTATAACTTATTAAGCTTGGAGTCCAGGCGAATATTACTAATATCCATGATGCTGCATGGAATATGCAACAACAAATTCGATTGTAATGACATCACCAATCAAATATGTAGTACCTAGAACTGTTATGCGGCGAGAGGTGCGCGTACCTCGCTTATTTCACACTGCCAAGTGTCGTACTAACGCGGGTGTGCGGGCTCCTCTGCGCTGCCTTATTGAAACATACAACACACACCTCTTTACCATCGACATTTTTGCTTATTCGCAATCTAAATTTAAGAATGCAGCCGTTGAATCATTAAATAAGAACCTTATTTCATAATTATAATTCAAGTTGTCTCGCACGCGTCTATATTTAACCCGAATATATAATGTCGCGGACATTGGGGTGGGTTATTTTTTTTTTTTTTTTTTTTTTTTTTTACGTGGGGGAATGCAATGACGCATATCCCTCCGTGGGGGCGGGCGGAGGGATTATGTCGGACTCGCCGGGGTAAACTAAGATGTTAAAAAGATAATGTACCTCCCGGAATACCGACTAAACCTACCACGGTGTTCCTCGACAAAACCACTATCGACGGGGCCGCGCGAATCACTTTCGCATACGGTCGCGACCCCGCCGAGGTTCCGGCCCGCCGTATGAAACGGCAGGCCCCTACGCAATAAGACCTACCCAAGATAGGTACTTACTCAAAATAAAATTCTACTGTCTCCCCCTAAAGGGGGAGACGGACACGAAACAGAGGCGCGCGTGGGAACACGCACGCCGCCTCTCGGACCTGGTGCTGAACGGATGGCGGGCAGGCCCACAAAGCCCGCCACCCCCAGGTCAAACCTCAGGGTGGCTGGAGGTCATCGCGCGCCCTCCGGCGCCCGGCTCTGCGGTTGGGGAGAGGGTTTAAACGCTCCCTCTCCCGCTCCGCCGCCTCCTTGATGGAAATTACTTCCTCACAGAAGGAGGCGACGGCGTTCCATGACCTCTCACTCCGGACCATAGACTGAACTACGGCCGGGAGCGAGAGGGCAACCGATCCGACTGCCGCGATCAAATCACGGCGCTGCGATGCCCAGGCGGGGCAAACCGCCAAAGTGTGCAGCGCCGTGTCCTCAGCAACGTCACGGCAGTCGCCGCAGTGGTGACAACCGGGCGTCTCTTGCCGACGTATACGACACAGGAACTGGCCAAAACAACCGTGGCCAGTTAGAACCTGTGTCAGCCGGAAGGTGAGGGCGCCATGCCGCCTCTCCAGCCACTCCTCAAAAACGGGACTTACCGCCACGATCGTGGCGTGCCCGGCACTGGGGTGCACAAGTCGTTCCTTCCAATTGGCCACTAGGACCTGGCGGAGCTCACGTTAACCTTATTCATGTGTATGTAACCTTATAATACTTTATTATAAACGTGTAACTGTTAAATGTCCCAAACAAATAAAATAAAAAATAAAATAAAATAAAATAATAAATTCCATAACCAAAAATTAAATATATAGATAAATTTAACTTAGATATATTAAAAAAGATTACATAACAAATAACAATACAGAAAAATCAATTCCTTCTACCAAATATTTTATTCAAACAGCATTCTAAAATAGTGGCCTAGCTATGCAAGGCAATACTCAAAATTGCTTGCATCAAAACGCCTATTGCAGCGACATCAGCTGACCTACTTACCGCAGCTGGGATGCAATCCCACCCACCCTTCTTGTCTCCAAAGAACATCGTAATACTATCTTAAAACTTCACCTCACAACAATCTTAATGTCAAAGAAATACGGCACATTTTTGCGTATATTGGTGTATAAAAAAGTTTGTGAAACAGAATTTAATTTTCGATCCGGGGCTGTATTGAAAGGGTCTCGTTTGATGCAGTTTTTCGGATTGTACGACTGGGAATCCGTCTTGTAGTAATAGGCTATTGGTAGAGCAGGCTTGTACGTGGAATGAAGTGAAATACATTATACCGATACCAGTATTCATGCCAAAAGTTGACTAAATTTGGGCTTTCGTTAAAACTGCAGTTGCTTGTTATTTTTGCCTGTATTGAAAAGGGTTTCCATGCTTCTAAAAAAATGCTAGACAACATAACAGTAATGTGATCTTTGTTAGTAGAAGCAGTAGTGAGGTAATCAATAAAAATCGAATCATGAGAATTTTCTATTGATTCGAATTGTTGATGTGGATTATATGATTACGTTTTAAAAGTGCAAATACGTGGCCCGTCTGTCCACTAATTCATCAGATCATGTCTGGATTATGATTTGAATAGAATCTGTGACAACGACACAAAGAAACTTAAAAAGCCGCCAAGTTATCCACGACTTATCATATCGTGTTATGATTATTCGATTATGGTGCGAATAATTCGAATGATATAATGTATTTGCGAATGGCTATCAACAATACATTGATTGTCATTCCAATACGGTATCAAACATCTTTCGAATATTCGAATATATTTTTGTAGCAATTACACATCGCTAATTGGCAGCAAAACAATTTTTTTAAGAGTCAATTTCTCTGGTACTCTTATTTCTTTGCACTTAAGGTCTTAGCCTAAGCAATGCAGTTACTCCACTAACCACTCAACGTCGAGTAGTGTGCTCTGTTTACCATATTTGTAGTAAGAAAACTGCGATGTAATAAAAATAGAAAGCTTTAAAAGAAAAATGGCTGACCCTAATACAGTAGCCGAACGATGACGTCATAGGCACATAAACCATATGTGGTTTACGACCATAACACATTTAAATTGACACCATATTAATCTAATGTAATATCCATGTCAGTGAGATATAAATATTAAGATGAACCGAATAAATCGTTTATGGTGCATCCGCCATAAAAGTCATTGGTTATGGTGTTAAGAACTGTCTATGGTGTGAAGTTTGAAAGTTTGGAATGTTTATGATAGGGGTTCAATTTCACTGTTTAAGTACTTGTTTCAGTCTGTATATATTTGAAGACAGAAGTTATTTACCCTCACATGTCACTAGCTGTGTTTAGGGCTTAAAAAGATAGCAAGCATTTTGCCGCCTGGGTACAGTTCCAGACTAGATGCTGCTACTGATAATTCATGGTTAAGATTTACGTAGAAAGTCTTCGACTGAATCACAAATTAAATACGAGTATGTTACACCTACATTTCTAGCTATAGGTCCTACATTACAAGAGAAAGCCCAAAGACAAAGTACCCTACTGAGAATTTCCTAAGAGACGACTGCCACGCCTGAGGTCGCGGGTTCGATTCCCGCACAAATCAAACATTTGTGTGCATGAACATGGATGTTTGTCTTGGTCTGGGTGTTTCATGTATAATATGTACGTATTTACAAAAAATAAAGTATATATGTATGTTTATCCATTGTCTAGTACCCACAGTACATGCTCTGATAGAATATTATTATTGTTTTATGGAAAAATTGAAAGAAATAAAAAAAGTTTACTTAACACAAAATAATACATTTACTGTGGGTACATGGTTAAGCAGCGATAGCTCAGTGGGGAGACCACCCCCGCGGAGGGAAATGCGTCATAGCATTCCCAAACGTAAAAAAAAAAAAAAAAATTGGGTATACCATCAGACTGCAATGCAGAGGGTCTCGGGTTCGAACCCACGTCGCGCACAGTTGATTCGCGCACGATTGACAGTTATCGCCTGCTCCGTGCCTCGGAGACCACGTTAAGCCGTCGGTCCCGGCTTCCATGCACATCTATGGCAGTTGTTATTGGGAAGTCGGTGCCCTATAATATCCTGACACTGGTCTAGCCTTAGGGGATCGTCAGCCTTCGGGTTGCGGAGGTCAGGTGGCAGCCGCTCCGTGTAAAAACTGATATCCAGTCAAATCCGGTTAGACCAGAAAAGCCGACCCCAAGTGACTTGGGAATAATAAAGGCTAGGGAGAAGACTGAGGGTACATGGTTATTAGGCACTAACTATACAGTATGTATTTCACTAAAAGGTACTGAGACAAGAGCCAAGGCAAGAGCCTGTATTTTGGTTGACAGTGTTCAGTCGTGGTGATTGACAATAGAGTACGTATTTAAATTTAGACGTAAATGTTGCAGAACGGCGAATTACATTGTTTTAAGGTAAGTAAATTTATATTTCCAAAGAACAATGGCGAAATAATAGTTGATGGAATTATTAAGCGTCTAGAAAAGTCTTCCTTATGAATGAAAATTAAATAATTTCGTAAGTTTTTTCCAATTATGTTCAAGATCTGAGTAAGTCTGAAAACAAAATGCATTATAATAAAAGTGTATTTGATTAATTAATATTGTACTGTCACTACTTTCAATACAAATGGTGTTGCCACGTATTTTGAAACTGAAAAGACTTAACGTCAGTCTTTTTTGTATTTACATATTTTTTAATTATATTTACGACTACGACACTTAAAAAAGAAACGTTTATATTTTTCCAAACATTACACGAGTGGTAATAATTAAATAATAAAATAAAATCACAAGAATTCTTTAAACTTAAATCAAGTCTGGCAATAATGACAACGGAAATCGTCTGTCTGTTGACAATTCACAAAGACGACATCTTGTTAATTGTTGTTCGTTCGCTGTTTGAACCTACGTTACGTCTTTGTGTTTTCTTATGATTTTGATGATTTTTACTTGACCTGGACTGCTTATGGACTGTGACTACTCTTAGATTTCTCCACGTGACTTGTGCTTGCCTACGGATTCTGATTACCTAATATTAAGAACATCCAATTTCGAAAGTATAACAGCAGATCGTAGTAACATATACTTTCCTGTATTAGAATACAGAGACTTAATATTATTCGCCTTGGGAACGTACCAAATACGACAAGCTCGTTCATATTATGGCGAGCATGTACGTTTTCATGGTGGATACAGAATTGAAGTTGCAATGAGCAATGTAATTCCTATCAATTCAATCTTAGAGGCAGTTCTGATACAACTTTAAAGGTAAAATAAAATCACGTCATGTCTCTAGAAGACAGTATTATGTGTATGTTTTAATAGAAAATAATGTGCCTGGTCGAGCTGGCATTGTAGAGTACTGCTGTAGTTGCTTAGTTGGAAGACGAACTGTCGGTTGTTGCGCACATACCATGACTTTAGTGTGGTACCTTGGATGGGCCAGACATCAGCAAAATATTAAAGCACCGGCAGGATTTTTAGATGAAATTGTTGTAAGAGCTGATGAGGAATAAATAATTTAAGAAAATGTGTTGTTATGTTTTCAAATAAAATCTAAAGCTTATATAAAAAATAAACCATTAAATATGCATAATAAACCTTTGAAAATAATAGAACCTCTGACTATAATTCCTTTAGCTCCTAATAGTGTTACCGTTCAATTGTGTAGAACAGAACTATTAGTTTGTGAAAAATAATAACTAATCAGCTTCTTATAACTATTAGAGCTACTTAGCTGCCACTTTATTTTGCTACAAGAATGGGTTTATTCATTTTTTAAATTCATAGGTATATATTGACGTATACCTACATAACCTCTCCAACTTTAAACTGGAATATCTTTAATTCTAGACTTCTATTAATAGTAATGTCTAAGACAAAGTTGTTCAGGAATTGAAACTATATACTTAAGTATTTTTTTCATCCCTAGACGCTAAAAAAATATGTCAACAAAATTTTGTTCGGGAGT
The DNA here is from genome assembly GCA_963675205.1 of Catocala nupta. Taxonomy (NCBI): domain Eukaryota; kingdom Metazoa; phylum Arthropoda; class Insecta; order Lepidoptera; family Erebidae; genus Catocala; species Catocala nupta. Next base: position 3,938,354 of record OY776097.1, read on the forward strand.
TCGCCATTGTTCTTTCTTTTTATTGATTTTTATGGAACAGTAGACATCCATCTGGGTTTATATTGTGAGTGAGTGTGAAGTTCTACATAATATACCAGTCCACCGGACTAAATACCGGACCTCGTGCTGTTAACTGAGAATGTCATAATAGAATATTCCAAGAACACTGCCCGATCTAGGTATCAACTTCACGATCGTACGCCAAACATAATCACAAATCTACGTGCATTTCATATTAGTGATAATAATAATGACATCCAAACCGAATTTATAATATTCGAATGCGGATTTCTTATACTTACAATATAATAATAAAGCATTCCGTACGTCTCAGTCGAGGCGCAAATATTTTTCAGTCGCAAATTTATAAGACCGATTTGTTATTAAGTCTTAAGTCTAACATAAACATGTTTTTTTTAAATTAAATCTAGCAATCAAAAAACAACATGCATTTTTATTGAACACTTCCTATTCCATTCACAAAGTATTTTATTTGTTTAAATAAAATAAAAATATTTACAATCACAAAAATAGATAGAAACTCAAAGTAGGCAGATTTAATTAAAATGCTGTAGGTGGACAGCCCTATCGCATGTTTACGTACCGCGCGGCTGTAGGCATTTATTTCAAAGATACGGCCGAGTTACAATACTATATATTTATGTACTGTGGTAAAACCGTGTTAAAATAATAAATTAAAACACCAATAAAATAACAAATCCATTACGCTAACCCACTTTACATAAAGACGTCCATATTCTTTCACATAAAGAGCCTTACAACCAAACATGTCAGCCGACTACCTCGTAAATAAAATACAAATATTTTATTAGCGCCGCACTGTGGGCTGAAAATCGACCTCCATAGACATAGAAATGAAAGTTGCTAGATGTTCGTTTTGTTGACAGATATGGCTTCTATTAGCTATTATACACATAACAATGTCGTCTGAGCTAACTCCGCACAGAAATGAATTTATTATAAGGTTTTTTCGAAAAAAATGTATGGAGCTAGCATGAAAAATCTGAATATCTCTGAACTTGCAAGGAAAACCGTAATATCCTCAGAGATGGTTATAGGACTAATTATTTGTGATTTTTTGACATACTTCATATAACGGTACCTGTTGCAGAATTTTTTTTAAAAATCATCTAATTTTTAATTAATTTTTTTTAACATTAAACGATTTGTTTTATTGTAAAAGTAAAGAAACAACACGTTATATGCATATAATACTAAATCTTCGCCAGTTATTTGTTAAAATATCAAGAAAATTATTTTTGCCTTACATAGTATATATGTTTTGAAACAGGTAATTGGATACCATTACTAAACTTTGCATACAGGTAAACCACTGAATATTAAATTAGCCTTCTAATGAGTTCTGAATAAGAGATTAAGTGATTTGCAATATCGCACAATGGTAACTACGGAGTACACTAATTAAATTCTTACAGGTAAGTACATAAGTAAACTAATTAGTTAATTAGACATGTTACGAGTTCTAAGAAATATTTTCGACAACTGTCTAATTATTTTATTATTATGTCTAAATGAAGGTATTTTTTTAAATCATTAAATTCTACTAATGTCAAAGTAAAGATCAATCGATAAGTTAGTTATTTTATTAACGCTAATAATAGGCATTAAATAAAAGGAAAAATAAATTAAAAAGGTATTTTTTAATAGTTGATAAAATTTATATAAAACAAAACATAGGTACAAAAGTATGCAAAAATATAAATAGGTACAAGAATAGTAATATAAAATATTTAAAAATAAATCAATTGCAAAACATAGTTACGTACCAAAGCTAAATAACGAAAGATCATGAAAAAATTACATTGAATAGAATTATAATTAAAAGCACAAAAAGTTTCTAGTTTTCCTTATCACTCTCGTCGATTTCTGAATCAGAATCTAGATTGCCTAGAAACTCAAAGTCAGTTTCTTGAAACTGAATTAAATTGAGGGTTTCAGGAAATAAATCCTCCTTTTTCTTGGCATCTAACTTGGGCCTTTGTACATTTATAAAAGGATCCGAAGAAACAACTAACATATTAAGGATATCATGATTCGAATCTTGCCTGCTCTTTTTCTGCGAATGATGTTCCCGAAACCTCCTAAAATCTTTATTGCGAGACTCGGATGCTTCTTCCGAGAGACTTCCTATGGGTACAACATCATTCTTCTCGATTATGTCTGCCCCGTGTATAAGTAATTTGTGGACGGTTGATGACATATAGTACCAGTCATATAATTCCACGTACCTCTCTGCTGTTTTGAAGGCATAATCTTTAAATTTAATTATATCTACTTTATCCCCGGAAGTTATTGCCTGTAAAATCACAGCAAATCTTCTTATTAGTTCTTCGTCCAACCCAGTAATGGCTGCAGTTTTATGGGGAAATTTGAAAAACTTTCTTGCAGTGTTGCCGTCATTAGTAGTTCCGGAACCTTGTTTAACAATGTCAATCAATAGATTTAATTCGTCTTTAAATTTGTCTTGAATAATCTTTTTTCTCTTACTTAGCATTTCTTTGTGCTCGTTACCTCTCGCAGCCCACTCTTTAAAATCTAGTCTATACGAAATATGTAGTAAACATTCCATACAATTTATACGGGCGTGTAGAGATGACAATCCAAACTCGTATATATCAGAAGATACGGTCTTTGCTGTTACTACACTCAAACGGTTAATTTCTGTCGGTTTTGCCAGACACAAATAGCATGATGAACTTGATCTGGCTTGAGACAAATACGTGCAGACTTTACCATCGATCATTGTCATCATTAGGTGATGATTCACCCTGTTTCTATTATTGCACTCTGTAGGAATGAGAGCCTTAATTTCTTCATCCATTCGTCGTTTGTGTTCGATGACTACTGCTTCGCTTTCCTTCACAAAAGTAAATTGAACTGGACGACAATACATTGCTGAGCATGGTTTTGGGTTCATCCACAAAGTATTGTCTCCATCAGTCAGTTTTAGTGGCACCAAGGAAGTCATGAAAATACTTGAATCGTCTTGATCGCTATCCATTTTCTGCTTGTATCGGCTTTGGTTTGACGCACCATCGAAACTCCATTTAGATATCAATTTTAAATCCTTATTTTGCACATCATCGTTAGGAAAACTTTGGAGGATTCTTTTGACCGTAATGTCGAGTAAAGCTTGAAGGGTTATTCTTGCCGATGAATCGGTCACTAACACTGATTGCTTCGGAGGATAGCATGCCAGCTTGGTTTGTTGCACTTTATAGTAGGATGGATAAATATCCTTTCTACCTTCCCGAATAGCTGACTCTCGTAAAGTGATGTATTGCCACTTTGATAATTTTAATGAAAGGAGTAATCCAAGTGCTTTTTCTGGTGTAAATAAGATAGTTTTCACCGGTTGCTTAAGCGTTTCCTTAATTTTAGAGGCTGCTTCAGGATGTTTCAGCATATATTCGATTACAGATGCGATATCCTTACAACCTTCTTCCTTAAAACGCGCTGCTGCTGTATATGCCAATTCACTGGGATTGTCAGTTTTATGCTCATCAGATCTTCTCTTCTTCTGTTTGCTTTCCAGATCTACGAATGGTTTTCGTGACCTCTTTGTCATTGTACCAACAGAGTATGATGTTGAGGGTTCTGGAGAGATTGATCTTGATCCCTCAGCAACAGTTGGTTCTTGAGCGACTAAATTTATACAACTTGGCCAATCGATAGTTGCTTGCAGCCAAATTTCGTATTGTTTTCTAAAAGTATCAAGAATTCGGTGAGGTTTTTGCCACCTTTGTGATGCAGCTCGTACAAATCTCCGACAAAATTCTTTTAGAGTCACTTGATCTTCAACGGAAAGACAAACGTCTAGGCGGGATATAACTTCACTAAACAATACCTCATGATCAAATGAAGTACTCTTACATTTTAGTAGAACGAATAGGTCTAAATTGGTATTTAAACTTTCCATTATAAAATTTCACAGTGATATGTTAGGGGTAACAAAGCTTAGAATAAACTAAATTATGATGCAAAATGTTAACCATTTTATATTTCAGTCCAACATTAGTTAACGACCTCATTAGACAGTTGTCGAAAATATTTCTTAGAACTCGTAACATATCTAATTAACTATTTAAGTTACTTATGTACTTACCTGTAAGATTTTAATTAGTGTAATCCGTAGTTACCATTGTGCGACATTGCAAATCACTTAATCTTTTATTCAGAACTCATTAGAAGGCTAATTTATTATTCAGTAGTTTACCTGTATGCAAAGTTCAGTAATGGTATCCAATTAACTGTTTTAAAACATATATACTATGTTAGGCAAAAATAATTTTCTTGATATTTTAACAAATAACTGGCGAAGATTTAGTATTATATGCATATAACGTGTTGTTTCTTTACTTATACACCAAAACAAATCGTTTAATGTTAAAAAAAATTAATTAAAAATAAGATGATTTTTAAAAAAAATTCTGCAGCAGGTACCGTTATATGAAGTATGTCAAAAAATCACAAATAATTAGTCCTATAACCATCTCTGAGGATATTACGGTTTTCCTTGCAAGTTCAGAGATATTCAGATTTTTCATGCTAGCTCCATACATTTTTTTCGAAAAAGCCTTATAATAAATTCATTTTTGTGCGGAGTTAGCTCAGATGACATTGTTATGTGTATAATAGCTAATAGAAGCCATATCCGTCAACAAAACGAACATCTAGCAACTTTCATTTCTATGTCTATGGAGGTCGATTTTCAGCCCACAGTGCGCCGGTGCCGCTGTGTCGCTGTGGCGACAACGCGACGATGTTCCGCGACACACACGCGACACGCGCGACAAAATATAATTCTTTCTCATACAAAACTAAGTTATCGCGCTCGTAAATCGCATTACTGTTTTAAGTTGTAGCTTAAGTTGTAAGCAGGTAGCGTTTTAAAACTTAAGTAAGTATAGAAATGTATGTATACTGGCGGTCGCTTACTGGTCGAAATTCAACCATAATTTATTTAAATATTAAGTTTGATAGATATTATGGTTCTACTGTCTAGAACAATACCCTTATAATCACATTTCATTTAGATTTCGATCTATACAGGTTAATTTACCTATCTTTGTCAAGCAAATTATTATAATTATATTGATATATATAACCATAGTTACGAAGAATTGTACGACGTCAGACGAACAATGCCGAAATACTACGAATGCGATTCGACTGTGTGTGTCAAATGTATGGTTGTGTGCATATAGTGTTTTTCATTAATTTAATGCATATTTTATAAAAATATTAGGATTCGCCCCTTTTACCCCGATTCCTTCTCGATATAAACTTTAACTGTGCCAAATTTCATACTCCTCCGTCCGCGCAATTTTCGTAAAAAGGGGTACAAAGTTTTTGCTTCACGTATTAATATATAGATATTATAATAATAATAATATAATAATAATATTCTACTACATAAACACAACACCATCTAGCCGAAACTAAGCAGAGCTTGTACTATGGGTACTAGACAATGGAAAAACATACATATATACTTTTTTTTCGTAAATACATACATATTATACATAGAAATACCCAGATCAAGACAAACATCCATATTCATGCACACAAATGTTTGACTTGTGCGGGAATCGAACCCGCGACCTCAGGCGTGGCAATCGGTTACACTAACCACTACGCCACCGAGGCCGACGATAATATATATATTATATATGTATGTAGTCTTACGTCTATATCCTTTAAGGGGTATGTTATTATGTTTATGCCCACATTTCGATGTATGTTATGTTTTATATCCTATGTAATAGAGGACGTCTGCTCTTTTACTGTCTACCAAGCACAGTCCCAGACTCCGTGCTGCTTCTGTAAATTTCTTGACTGAAAAGCTCAGTAGACTTTGTCTGCGGATCAAAACCAAGAACTCTTGCAAAGCTGCGACATTAAATACCGTTGTGCCATCGTTATCCTTTAAAATACGCTAAATTTTACTCCCGGAAGCAATAAAGAGTTCCATTAAAGGGTTCTTCTGTAGTAGAATTCTTTTTACCAGCATATTATTTAGAACTGTACCTGACTGACAGTAATATGATTGCCCCTATTACGATAATCGCCCCTATAAGGTGTCGAAAATAGCTTGCCAAACACCGTCCTAACGTATTATCTCCATGATTAAATTCGCCACAATTACATAGTTACGTTCACAACCATTTATGTAATTTCACTCCATTATAAAAGACATGTAATGAAAGTCAGTCGCTTATGTGTTACACCGCAGTATATATCACAGTAGCAGCGGGTGCATACGAACAGATGTAGGTATACCGCGTTATTAGACCCGACGCTGAACAAACCTGCCGTAGATAGGTGAGTGCGCTTCGAACGCTCAATAGTACGCACATTCAATTTTATATCTAATGCAGAAAGGATTTACTTGTGGGGGAATAAGTTTTACTGCCGATCGTGTGACTAAAGCTGCGAAGACCGGGTCCTGTAAAATGTAAACAAGATTTTGCTTTAGAAAATCATTAGCACCACGGGCACCAAATCCAGTAGATAGCAGTATGATCCTTCTCTCTTATTCACATGGCTACGTGCTACTACTTCTACACGGCTACGGTTGCCCCTATTTTACGGATACGTTTACCCCTATTTTACGGATACATTCAGATTATATTTCACAAAATGATTAGCAACAACCAGTAGGCATTCTATTCGAAATTTCGGGCTGAAATATATAAATTTACAATAAAGATGCTGCTGATTTGCTTTACGAGCTTCTGCTTCTTCTCCCTAGCCTTTATTATTCCCAAGTCACTTGGGGTCGGCTTTTCTGGTCTTACTGGATTTGACTGGATATCAGTTTCATTGCAGTCTGTGGTCTCCCACTGATCTATCGCTGCTTTACGAGCACTCAGCCCAACTGCTAATTGGATACAGTCGGTTATACTAAATAGTTACGTTCGCCAATTTAGTAGAGGTAACAAAAAATACGATATATTTGATACCTTCGTACGTCTATATACCGATAACTACGAATAGATGAAGTGCGCAACACCTCGTTATTATATCCGACGCTATACAAACCCTTTACAATGACTGAAAAGACTTAGCTGGTTGGGAATAACTAGTAGTTTATTTTAGGGAATAGCTACGTTCAGCCACTATAACGCGGCTAAGTTTGCCCCTATTACTCAGATACTTTGGCCCCTATTACATCATTATGTCGGCCCCTATTATGCGGCTCATTCACTGCAGTTTACAAGCCATAATATCAAATAGTAAAACGCAGACGTTATATATAATATCAGCCACATATTAATACATAGTTCACCACGCTGACCCAAAGCGCGATGGCAGACTTCACATAACTTTGAAAACATTATGGAGAACTCTCAGACATTCCGGATTCCTCACGATGTTTTCCTTTAAAGCGAGCGATAATTAACTATTTAATACGCAGGTAACTTCGAAAAGTTAGAGGCACGATCCTTGGTATCGAACTGGAGACCTATGTAAGGCAATCCAAAGGTCTCCCACTAGGCCATCGCTGCTTCTAGCATTATATAGTTCAGAAAGTATATCATGGGCACGATGGTTACGTATGAAAAATCGTGTATGTCTTACATTGCGGTAAATCTATACGTACATCCCTAGAAGCCGGTGCATACGAAGAGATGTATACTGCGTTATTAGAATCGATGCTGAACAAACCTGCTGTAGATAGGTGAGTGCGCTACGTTCAACACGCTGAGTAGATTCAATTTTATCAATTGAATACTAGAAGGATTTAGATGGTTGGAAAATAAATAGTCATTGATTTGTGTTTCAATTTTACAGCCTCGTAAGTTCAATATGTGCTGATTCTCAAGTATTGCTTAGTATTCTGATTTCTTTTTAAAAGCATTATTTATATACATATAGCGCTAAATTTAGGACTATACTTAATAGGTTAGATCTGCCCCATATTTAATGCTGATCTGTTTGTGACCACAGCCATTGCAGCCTGGCTGAAACGTGAAATTTCCAGAATTTTATGCAATTATAGTATATGGCGTTTATTCCCATTTTATTCATATATAAATTCACATTCGCCCCTATTACTTGACTATATTGCTTTCTTTTTTATTTATTCTAAATATTACCACATTTTTATAATATTTTATTGATTCTAAATATCACCAAGAAATATAGTTGAAAACCAGTGCCAGGATTACTAAATCTGGCATATGCTGAACTAGGTCCCATTTGACAGTCCGTTTGACCCGGCCCGCACCCACACGGTTTGCTATGGATGAATCTTTTAAGAGCTCCCAACTGGTCCCCCCTATTGGGTGAGAAAGGGAACACCCCAAGTTTTTCAGTGGGTTTACCAGCACTTCATGCTGGGAGTCCCACACACCCCGCCAGTGCCGTCCTCTAGCCGGCGAACAGTGAATAAAGCATTTTATCTGGGAACCAAAAAAAAAACAAAAAGGAAAAGGTTCCGTTTGACAAAATTTATTTATTTTATATTATACTAGCCTAAAATAGATTAGGTTAGGTTCTGTTAGTAACAGTGCTTTTTTGATATAATTCTATCTTTTGCGCGCATCTCCGCCCGCATGGTACCTACATCAATAAAAAGCAGCCTATGTACTTCTCCAGATTTTAAACTATATCTACCTATACCACATTTCATCTAAATCAGTTGAGTAAACTAAAACTACTCAACCGATTGTAACAGACAGACGGACAGCGTTACTATCGAATTTATAATATTAGTAAGCATGGAGGACGTTGTTTCTGATCCAAAAAAAAGAAAGAAACTGAATTCTCTTCCTTTTCTTTCTATATTCGCCCCTAATGCGTAACTACATTCAGCTTCTTACATAACTACATTCGACTTTATTCATGAGGAAACTTGCCGTCGATGGTTGAGGATACCTCGTACCCTTGGGGTTTTCATTGATAAAATTGAATGTAACTAGCATTTGTAATAGGTAAATGCAATTTTATCAATTTAATGGTGGAAAGGATTCAGTTCGTGCATAGATTCTAGTTTATTTCATTCTAGTTTTTATTGCGCTGTTGCACTTTTAGCGTCGGTTTGAATCAACTAGTCTATCATCTGGAAGGCTTACTCAGCAAATAAACATAAATAAAAATAAAATAAATAATAATTTTTTTATACAACTAAGTTGGCAAACAAGCAACCTGGTGGTAAGTGGTCACCGTAACCTATGGACGCCTGAAACGCCAGGGGCATCACTTGCGCGTTGCCGACGCTTTAGGAAAGGAAGTGGGAAGGAGAAGGAACGGGAAGGGGAAAAATATTGATTGAACCGTGTGCTTGTTTGCCACCTCGACAGTATAAAAAAAAAGAAATGGTTCGGCTTGTAACAGTAGATACTTTTTTCTGGATGAAAGGTACCCTATCTCATTGGCTATTCCCTTGTCAACGTATATGTGAAATTTCATGATGGTCGATGAAACAACAAACAAACAAACTCATATTCGCATCTATACTAATATTATAAAGCTGAAGAGTTTATTGGTTTGGTTAAACGCGCTAATCTCAGGAACTACTGGTTGGAATTGAAACATTATTGTACTCTAGGATAGCTTATTTATCGAGGAAGATTATAGGCTATATAACATCACGATACGACCCGCGGGGGCAGCGCAGTAATCATAAACGCGGCTGAAACCACGGGCATAGCTAGTTTATAATATGCCTATAGGACTTTACAGAAATCGAAATTATGGACATAAAGAATACCAAGATTCAGAAATATTATTTGATAATCACACAATAATATTCTAATATAATATTCTACCACATACACACAATACCATCTAGCCCAAACTAAGCAGAGCTTGTACTATGGGTACTACACAATGGATAAACATACATATATACTTTTTTTTGTAAATACATACATATTATACATAGAAACACCCAGACCAAGACAAACATCCATGTCCAAGCACACAAATTTTTGACTTGTGCGGGAATCGAACCCACTAGCTCAGCCGTGGCAGTCGGTTACACTAACCACTACGCCATCGAGGCATCGAACCCAATACATCTCCATATTGACAAAGCCTTATTTATGTAATCGAACATGGTCTTTGCCACTATAGTGTCGTATTTTAAAACAATCATGATTCTGAAGCAATATTTTCACATTTTTCACAACAAATCGTTGTCAACCTCCGGTCCACCTGAATAACAGGCCTCAAACGTCAATAAGCCTGTCGATAAATCTAAGGCCTCACTGAGGCTCGTTTTATGAAGGCCGTATTTCTTATTGGCCTCAATACGGCCTATTATAAAGATAGACATTGATTTAACGGTGACGTTGATGCGAGGAGATTGGAGGAAGAGTGGGCTTGGTTGTGGTTTTGTGATTGTTATAGAGTTTTAATGTTAGTCAAGAGCTGGTAGGTCTATAGTTAAGGCATTGGTGTTGTGATTGTTAGGACGTGGGTTCATTATCTAGCTATTATATGTTATTGTGTATATATTACCTAGTAGGGAACTGTAGGACTGCCATGTAAAAATCTAGAGTTGATCTCTGTATGACTGATCTCCTTGCGAAGTTACGAGCGTATTATTTATCACTTGCTTTAACTGAGAAGAAAAACCATGCACATGCACTTTTGGATTTTAATTAAACAAACGGCATTAATAGATGCAAAGGTTTTATTTCAAAGTTAAATTATTTTTTATTAATCTGTATTATTAAACGCCAGCAATAAAATGCATTCGAATTTCAAATAATTAAAAAGAAATTCCTGTTTAAAATTCGAATTGTCTGTTCCAATGAAAGGGTAGACATCCCACTGAAAGACAATAGATCGTTATATGTAGTAATTATATTATGAAGTATTTCTCTCAATGGAGAGATGTTTGTCGGTTAAACGAAAGTATCACCAATGTTTGTACGCCGAGTATTATGGATTCGAAACTCGCACTTAACTTATATTTTATACACAGATGGAAAATAAGGCTTTATAAGCTGTAAAGGTTTATTATCAAAGTTTAATCTTTTTCATTAATCCATATCATTAAACGCCAATAATAAAATGCGTTCGAACATCAAATAAAAAAAAGAAATTCCTATTTTAAAATTCGAATTGTCTGTTCCAATGAAAGGGTAGACATCCCACTGAAAGACAATAGATGGCTATAATATATTATAAGGTATTTCTCTCAATGAAGAGATGTTTGTCGTGCCCGAAGCTCTCCGCGAGCCCCGCCGTTCAGTTATTTCCCATTTGAAGCTATGACTCGAACAATTATGTGAAGCATTTTAATGGAGTACGGATTTTTATTTTGTACTTGATTTTTGCTGCAGCTTTGCTCGCGTTTTTCTCTGTGAAGGGAACCCTATGCCTTTTCTGTAACCTTGACAACGTGTGGCATGAAAGCCTCACAAACAAACAAACTCAGATTCGCATTTATAATATTAGTTTGAAGAATTGTAGTGTTTGGTTTTCTAGTGAACTACCATGTGTTAACTAACCCTCTAACACATAAACAGGCCATTGCGAGTCAAAAATTGTGTGAAGTCTAATCCTATATATTGGTTTTTCAGTGTCAAAAATGTTTTAAGCTGTTATAATCGTTTAATTCATATACAAATTATCTATACGATTAAAATAAATTGCATTTGAAAGAAATATATTTCTTTCGATAAATCTACGACACTTTTATTTATAGTATATATTGATAACTTTAATTGTATTAATTTTGGCTTTTTGCTTTCTTCTTATCTTTAAGATTCTACGTCAATATGAAGTACCATATGAGTTTTTTAATAAGCTGCCGTCAATAGGTTTTCTTCTCCCTAGCCTTTATTATTCCCAAGTCACTTGGCGTCGGCTTTTCTAGTCTAACCGGATTTGACTGGATATCAGTTTTTACACGGAGCGGCTGCCACCTGACCTCCGCAACCCGAAGGCTAACGATACCCTAAGGCTAGACCAGTGTCAGGATATTATAGGGCACTGCCTTCCCAATAACGACTGCGATAGATGTTCATGGCAGCCGGGACCAACGGCTTAACGTGCTCTCCGAGGCACAGAGCAGGCGATAATTGGTAATCAATACACACATACTTTCGAAAAGTCATACAACTTCCGAAGGTCAGTGGTGCGCGGGTTCGAACCCGAGACCCTCTGCATTGCAGTCTGTTGGTCTCCCCACTGAGCTATCGCTGCTAGTGCTATTTACCAAACTAAACAACGATAAAATCCCAGCACATGTAGTATATTATATATATTCGCCAACACCAAACTCGAGGCAGTCCTCTCTCATTTAATAACACGATAGTAAACAACAATGAAGTCCGAGCGCGGCGATAATAACCGTAATGTGACGACTTAATGTAGTTGTAATGCACTGGCCATTGTTGCGCCAACACATGCGCCACCTATCTGTGGGTAGGGTGGATGTGCATGTTAGCGGCCGAGTGGGTGGATAAAAAATGAAATTGTGTTTTTGTTGAGTAACAGTAGTCTCATGAGGACCGTTGGACTAGGAGTCTCGAGTTGGATCCCAAGACGGAAATTAAACTTAAAAACCGTGTCGGAAAATGTGCTCGCTAAATGGCCATAGGCTCGCCACCCTGCCTTGGCGCACTTGGGCCGTGGAGTATTAGGAATTTGTAATCAGAATTTTTTCCGAAGTATAAGCAGAAACGAATACTACGGAGTACTGAACCATCAAAGGATAACGAGTGTGTATGTTATCGAAAGATAAAATTATAATAAAAATTATAAAAAAAAGCACCAATATTACAGCAGTTTAAAAAGATACTCGATACGCACGCAGAGATAAATCTATGTAATCCACTAGTTGTTCAGAGTCTGGGTATTCATTGTGTCTATTGCTTCAATGTTTATAAACAGCTCTGTGAGACGAAGAGTGTTCCTATTGCGAGAGTTATCTTCAAAAGTAAATACCGTAATTATTATAAATATACGTACATATTAGGTCTTTAACTAAGGAATGTTACGTGATGGTTATTTAAAAAATTCATTCATATTTCGAGAATAGACTATAAATACCAATCAACTTCTTTTTTGCGAAGTGGCAATGCTGCCAGTCTTCTGGGCACGTTACCGGTTGACAGCGATCCTGACGAATTCTACGACACCTAAACCGGTTTTGTAAATATTTAGTATTATAATTATTAGTATTTTATTATTACTTAGATGTTGTAATTGCGTTTGTAAATATATATTAGATTAATTAGTATAAATAATAAAATAAACTTTTATACATAGAATTCGAATTAGCGATTCAAAAAATATTTTTAATATAGAATAGAATAGTTTATTTGCAAAAAATATAGGTAATACAATTAGGTGTTAAATACATTTATAAGAATCCTTATACATTTTGGCATTAAGGCATGCAAATCTTAATGTTACAATAAGTAATCAACATATATTAATTAATAATAATCAAATAGAATATTGATCAATTAGTTAGTATATAAAAAAGCAGCGATAGCTCAGTGGGGAAACCAACAGACTGCAATGCAGAGTGTCTCGGGTTCGAACCCATGTCGCGCACCTCTCACTTTCAGAAGTTATATGACTTTTCGAAATTATGTGCGTATTGATTGACAATTATCGCCTGCTCCGTGACTCGGAGAGCACGTTAAGCCGTCGGTCCCGACTGCCAGAAACATCTATGGCAGTCGTTATTGGGGAAGTCAACACAAAAGATCCCACGGGGTCGAAGTGTCGCCGGTCTGTACTGACTGGCCCCCTCACAAGATAAGGTAAGATAGTATAAAAAACCACAACGTTACCGATGTTCTTCATACAAAGCAGCAACTTCATATTTAAACCTCTATTATTACAGATAACCGTGGTAACTATATTATAATACTTTCCCCCGTCATCAATTAGTGAGAATAGATACTCTTTACGTTATTAATGACGTAGATGAAAGCGGAATGATAACGAAGCAACGCTCTCCGTTCATACGGATAGACTGATCTCCTATCTGATTGAAATGTATACCGTACTACAGATACGTTTGATACGTATCACATAGCTTATTACGCATTCTTTTTAGAGTGACGTCGAAAATAAACGTCAAAAAGCTTGTGTAGTGGTTCAATGTTTTAAAAGTAGTGCAATGGTGTCAGCAGAGGCAATGGACATATATCATCCCATCATCATCCTCGTGCCCTCATCCCAAACTATTTGGGGTCGGCGCAACATGTCTCTCTCTTCCATAAATCTCTATCGCTCGTCATCTCAGCACTCACACCCTCCCTTCCATCTTTTATGCAGTCCATCCATCTTTTCTTGGGTCTTCCTCTACTAGATAATCATATATCATATATCATCCCAATCCTAACTAATATTATGAATGCGAATGTGAGTTTGTTTGTTTTTTGCGCTTTCACGGCTTAACTAATCAACCAATCGTCATGAAATTTTGCATTCACATTGCCAAGGAAACAAAAAAAATATAGGGTACCTTTCATCCAGAAAAATATTGTTACTAATCTCACCTACCCTACATGTACACGAGCCAAACCGCGGGTAAAATCTAGTGTATGATAATATGACTCGCGACGCTGCCGTCGCGAGTCAACTACGTCGAGAGTGGCAACTACCCTAACTATTTAAAAATTTTAGCGCTAGCAATGATTTCTGTGTCACGGGCGACATTATTGTGATGGTTGAAACTAAAGACACGAAGAACACCCAGACTCGGCACAACTATTTCTGGTTCACACAATTTTTGTCCCGTGTGGGTATCGATGCCGCAACACTCGTAGCGAGGCGTCTACTTAAACCACTATGCCATCTGCCAGTCAGTATGTAACTGCCACTTCAGCTCCACTTTAAAAATAAATTCTGGCAGGATTTTTTCATATAAAGTGTTTTGGGTCGAAAATAGTAATAAGCTTCTATTTCTCGAAAAAGTGAAGGAAGCATATTTATATATAGAATTACGGAAGCCAAGCCTAAAAGCTAATAGATAAAATATCCATTATAGATGGACCTGTAGTTATTAGGATTTTGAAGACTTACAAAATAATTGATATCATAATATAACACGTTTACGCGAATTGATTTTTGACTAAGATGGTCTTTGTCTCCCCGTGAACATGGCTGCTGTAAAGCAACCGAAACGTCAGGGAAAATGTAAACTTAAATAGTAATAATTGTAATTAGTTTAAATAGCTTAAAGTGGAGTAAGGTTCAATAATAGTAGTTTATTAATTCAAAATTACGTAATAAAAGTGTTTTAAAATAAACAACGCGACAAAATGCGTATAAAATAGTTTAATTTCAAAATAATAATATAAATTTATAGTCACCGCTCGGCCAAAGAATGTACGGGCTACCCTAGTATCGCATCCCGCCATTACGACACCGGATGCATTTGTTAGAACCAAAGCGTCGACTACACAATAGGGTTATAATATAATATAATATGATAATTTTGTGCATTTTCACCTTCCGACATTCTAAACTATAGACGTATGTTATAAGAGATATATTAAATAATAGATTGTGCCTTTATTTTAGAGGTGGATTCCCTGGTTGAGCAAGGTATTATTGGATTATTTTTGTTTCTCGCACTGCAATAATTTATGTGTCGCGGTGGACTTAACAATCATTAAAATAACCGTAATCTATTTATTAAATTTTTTTAAGTATGTAAATTTCAATAATTTTTACCTCATCCAAGAAACGAACAAAAGGCCTTGTGCGATTATATTATTATGTAAATTTAAGTGCAGTTTTTAAGTGCAATTTTAAGTGCAATTTTTATGTGCAATTATTAAGTGCAAAGACTAAACAGTTCAAAAACAGTTTTACGTCCGTTTATTGTAATGTATTACTATTATACGAGTAGGTTATTTTTAGACGAGTTTTAACATTTTTGATAAAACATTTTAAAATACGTTAGTTCTTTTAAAATAAATTCATAGATGTTTCCCCAACTTTTCAATTCTGATTACGGTCTAATATCGACCACTGGTGGTACACTAGTTCCTATAAATCGCTATCGTCTGTAATTTAAGTCATCCTAAAACATTAATAAGTGCTTACACACACGAATCCATTTATGCATTATGCATATTAAGTTTAATAGTCAATGCTATACTACGCTATTAGAGCTTTAGCTAGCTTTCAATGGAACAATGCTTTATATATGTCATTCGAAAATAGAATCACAATCATTTGAATTCTGATAAGTTCTATTTGTATGGGTAGGCTAAGGAAAAACCGTTGGAGAGCCACACCAATGTCTCGAGGTGATCCTAAAGCACATGTACCTTACTTTTCCAAGTGATATGCGTATTAAATAGTTAATTATCATTCGTTTTAACAGTGAGAAACATCGTAAGATAATGTCTGAGAGTTCTTCTTATCCTTGAAGATATAATGTGTCCTTCAAGTCTGCTATGGCGAAAGCCATAGTATATCATAGTATAGTATAGTACATGCAAACGTGATATATATAACTTGTTATTAGCAAAGCAAAATACTACGTGCCGTAATACATAATAGTTAATATTGTTAATTATGCAAATAAAGTAAACATCATAATTTCCCTTTCCTATATAGGTCCGTACTACGTATGTATAATAACTTAGTATATAAGCCTTAATTAAGTAACAATAAACCAGTCAATATTCAATCACCACATCGTCGTTTTAATTGGTTCATAAAGCAACACGCAATATCTGCCAACCCACACGGGTTGGGCCAGGCATGGCGGACTGTGGCCTAATGCTTCTTTAACTTTTAGACCGCCACAGAAATGTATACATGACAAAGCAAAATGGGTCCAGCTGTCCAGCACTCCACAGTCACGACATGACAGACTTTTAAACGATAATAAATCTTATAAAAATGTATTATTTTTCTTATTTGTGTTGTTAATTATGTAGCTAGGACTCTTCACAATTTATACTATGTAAACTGCTTATTATTTCTTTCACTATGAGCATAAAATGATGAAATCGTAGCTTGGCGCCGAGAGCACGCTTTTGCATTTTTGAGGGGTTAAAAAGGATCAGTTACCTCGATCCTTTTCCTATCCTTTCCTTTGTCCTTTCCCTCCTTCATTCCTGGGCTGGCAACGCACTCGTAACTCCTTTGGGGTTGTGCAGGTGTCCATGGGCGGCGGTAATCGCTTACCATCAGGCGATCCGTCAGTTCGATTGCCCAAATATGCCATAAAATTTTTTTTTTAAAAATGAAGTCCTTGTCCAGCAGTGAGACAGCTTATACAGGGTGTCCGGTAATTAATGGATAACCTGGAAATGTCTTATAGTGGAACTGATAGCCGTTCAGAAAAAAAAATATGAGAAAAGTCTATCCTAACTACTACCTGTGATATGTGTTTTTTTTAATTACCATGTATAACTTTCTTGTATACTACAACCATAAATGAATGAAATCCATTGGCTTTTTGTTGTTTTATTATTAAACACTAATTATGCTAATAGATAGACAGTCAAAAGTATGCTATGCTATATAGCTTGCACTTTTTAATATATATATTTTTTTTTTGTCTTTTTTTTCTGAACTGAAACTGAAGTTCTACTACAAGACATTTCAAGGTTATTCATTAATTACCGGACACCCTATATACAGGGCAGATATTATATTTTAAATTAAACATTATATTAATTCGAGATATCAACCTGCATATTTACAAAAGGGTAAGCAGAGATGTAATACACCTACTAACAATCTGGATTACAAATTACTAGTATTCTTGTTGACCCCCTCAAGATTAAATAGAATGCTTGTAGAAGTAGGTTCACGTCAGTAGCGCAATAGATAAATATCGAACTCCCGAGAGGTCTTGGAATTTAAAATGTAGATGCAATTTAAAGGGGCGGTACATTTTATACAAGATATCCCGCTAGCTTCGGCCCGCGGATTTACCCTCGTGCATCCGTGTGTACCTATAGTTTACTGGGATAAAATCTATTCTACGTGTTATCCAGAATATGTATCTATCTGTGTGCCATGATTTATTTAATTTCGCTTAACGGTTTAGGCTGGACTGAGTAACTAACATCCAAACATCTTCACAAACTTTCACATATATACTTAATACTAGATTTTTGCCGCGACTTCGCTCACATTAATGTAAATTTTATCAAAAAAATTCTATACCTCGGGAACAGTAGGTATTTTTCTGGAGGGACAGAAAAGTACATACGACAAATGTAGGAAATTCCATCATGATTGGTCGAGTGGTTAAGGTGTGAAAAAGTAATATACAAACTCACATTTGCATTTATAATATTAGTTAGGGTAGCCTGCTTGCTTCTGCCCGCGTGTATTGTACACAAAGAAAAAACTATCCTATGTATGAGTCCAGGATATGATCTATCCGTGTGCTGTGTTTCATCCCAAATCCATAAAGTAAACACTAGAAATAAGCATAAGTTAGTAGGCCCATATCATCGTTTACATAAAGTTCACAATACATTTGCGGGACTCGGTATACGTTTTTTTTAATAAACTACCTATTAATATAATAAATTTACCATTACTTAAATTTAAAAGCGCCGTTAAAATACAACTTATTCGGAAGGGTTATTATTCAGTCAACGATTACTTAAATGACAAAAACTCATGGAACTAGTTGCTTGTTGCATACAGGATTTAAAGATCTGTATTACTTTTAAGTCAATTTAGTAATGTATAGGTACCTCGTGATTATTTGTGAAGTTAACAAGTAACTTGTTTCTTAATTTGATTATTATTGAAGAATATAAATGCACAACCGCATTTAGTCACGGACTGCCTTTGCATTGTCATAAAGTGTAAGTGTATGCGCCATCATGCCATCTTACTGCCTATTTTAGATTTATATTAAAACATATACCTTAGCCTAAATTATTTAATCTCTATAATATTATTAAGTTATTTATATAGTTATTATTGTTTTTATCTTTAGTTTTTTTATAGTCTTTAGTATGGCATAATGACTGCAACACCTTGTTAATCTGAGTTGTAAAATACTGAAATTATATTTAATTGGCGATTTAAAAGAGTGGCCGTGAGTTTCTTGCAGGTTTCCTCTCATAGGCTCAACCCTTAGCCTGAACCTAGCAACTAACCTAAATGTAGCTTCAGTAACTTAGTAAACTCACTAACCCATATATTTTGACGTTCATAAGTGTTACTTTGTGACCTAAATGAATAAATGATTTTTGACTTTGACTTTGAAATTCATTTAACGATTTAGACATAATTGCGTTATAAGCCCAACAACTTTACAAACATTCATATTCACTAGATAGTAGAATTACACGGATTTGTGTTTTGCAGCCTTGTAATCAGGCCGAAGCTTCTAGTCTTCCACTAGGCACATTAACAGTCAATCAGCATGAGATTCCTCATAATTAGTCCCAGACCAACAAGGGAGTAAATCTTAAATCATCTCTCGGCCTTCATAATCAACCAAAAAGCTTATAACTCCATTCATAAAAACCGTCACACCTTATCATACTATCCACTCCAATATAAAAAAGCATCACTTCAGAACGTCGTGTTCGAAATTTAAATTAATTTGTAATTCGAACGAACATTAAATATCGGAAAATCGAGGCGAGTATTGAATGAACGAGTTGAATGAGAGCTGAACGGAGATCGGCGAACGAACGATACTTTGTAAATAAATCATTATTGGCTTCACTGGTTCCTCTTGACGTTTTAAGCTTTTAAATTTAACGGTTTAATTTTAAAATCCGAGTGGATACTCTACTGTTGATATTTTTATGTGTATCAGATTTTTATATGGCGTATTGGTACAAACATTTGCGATACTTGGCCAAAGCAATACCAACGCTCTAAAGAGTTGATTGCTTCGTCGGTCGTGCGAAATGAATTTGCGCGTATTTCGTACACTCGTGAGGTTCCAAATTCGATTCCAGGGTTAGTTTTTGTTAGGAAATTCTCAGTAACAGCACATATTGTTCAAATGTGGCCATTAGAAATAAGCTAACAGCTTATTAAGCGAGACTTAAAACAAAGCTGTCGAAACTTGGGTGTATTAGATCTCTGCCTACCGCTTTAGGAATAAATAGTAAAGAGTTTACATATGTGGTTGACTCTCCTGGTACTATATCCTATAACTTATCACAAGTAATTAACTCAACTTGGTCCCACACAGCTCTTTTGGGCTGCCTGCTCTAGGAAAAAATCCTGTGTCGCGGGCGACGTTACAAACATTCAAATAACGGACAAAAGAACATTTGAACTCGGATCAACCAATTGTGGATCACACAAAGTTTTGTCCCTTGTGAGAATCGAACCCACAACACTCGGCGTAGTGGCAGCGGCAAGGCAATCGCTTAAACCACTACGCCATCCGTGAAGTTAAATTTTATTAACATGCATCAGAAGTCATTAAGACAGATATACCAGATCAGATTCTCAACGTCATAAATAACTTCTTTCAGGACACAACTGATATCTTAACCTATTTTTAAACCCCACCACAAATCTCATTATACAAATCATTATTATTAGTACCCATTCATATAAACGTAATTATACGCTCTCTAGACATTTAAAAAGAAAAGAGCCCGGAAGCTGTCTATCAAACTACCATTAAAGTTGTGATAGACTTGATGAGGGAGCGAGATAACGATATATTAGAAAAAGATAGCATATAACAGATGGACTTGCAGTGATTAATGAATGTCACATATCAAGGGTAGCACTAAAATAAGTTAAGAGGTTGCAGTTCAAATTAAGAATTCGAGATTTAATATCAGAAAAAGAATTTAAGTTGAAAGTATTTTTAAATATAAGATGTTCTATGTTCTATTCTAGAATATTATTTAAATAGGAATTGAAAATTAAATAAAGCAGTTCGAAATTTGAATCTCAACTAGTTGTAAAGTTTTGAACTTGTTTCAAAAGTTCAAGTAGTTGGTTGGACGGCAAAGTTAATTTTATGCTTGGTAACGCCTGTACAAGGCTAAGGTCTCTAAGGCTTAATCAGACGTTTATTACAACCACATTTCGTCAGTTATGTGTTCCTACATAATAAAGGGCACGCTTATTGACACCTACCAGGCACATTTCTACTAAATACTGTGAATTTCCTTATATATCTCCTCTGCGCTAAGTACTGTGTGTGTTCCATTCCCACAAGGGACAAAATTTTGTGTCATTCACAAATGGCTGTTTCGAGTCTTGTCGTTCTTTGCGTCCATTGTTTGAACGTAAAATCCAGAGGATTTCTAGTGCCGGAGTTGTCTTTTTATAAATGTAATATATTTCCGTTTGAGATCCGAAACCACAACACTTGGCGCAGCGGCAGCGGCGCGGCCACCGTTTGCACGCTACGCAAACTCTAAAACAAAAAATGTGTATCGCCTTACGTTGCTGACTACAACCAATATACTTACACAGTGTCGAAATAATTAACTACCTATCTCAGAATATCGTCTGGTCACCGGTATAGACAATAACGCTATTCCCGAATTCACAAATACGTTAGCGCTGCAAAGTCAATATACCTGCTAGCAAAGATGGCGGCGAACCGACATCACGTTCCAAAACGGTTGCATTTGAAAAGGAACATCGTAATGATTCTATTTTCGAATAAATGGCACTGAATTTAGTTTGAAATTGGAATTTGCGACGCTCAGCAACGCCACGTACGTCGTCTGTAATGTATGTCTATATAGAAATGATAGTCTGTTTGTTTGTCTGTTTATTTGTATCGTTAGCTTTCCTATATTCTATATATTCTTTATTATATATATTCGACAGCGATATAACAAAAAAATTGAGGAGAGCTTTGAAAAAGATATTCCTGGGTAGGTAGTCCCATATCTCTACTTCCATGGGGTAAATAAGGAGAGGTATATTACACCCGCATTTAGTGAGCTATGGTTTTGAGTCCCATGAAATAGAGGTCAAGCTACTGCCCTCCAACGAGTACAGTTCTAGACACCAAGCTGCTAAAGAAAATAATTGACTTCAAATTTATATAAAATGCTACATTCTTATATACGAGTGTTTTTTTTTTATTACGTGCTTTCTTCTGATATGTAACAGTCTAATCCACCGTGAAACCTGGCAGGATTAGGCTAGTACCTTTATATGAACGAAAGATTGACAAAACATAGAGATAGTATATCAGATAGAATCATTAATTTAAAGCACAAAAACACCGATCGAAATTTAAAAGTGCGACGAAACAAAAGCGATCGGAAGAGGAACGATTCAAACAACAAAAAAAACATTTAAATCAGTTTCTAAGCGGCCATTTTGTTCCGTTAACCATCTGTGAAAAGGAAGCACTCTGTTTACACCGCAGCAGTCGGAGCGTGAAGACATCCATTGAAAAGATTAATTGAAACGCATTAATACGCCGTTGTGGTATATTTGTTGTTATTTATTTTGACACGGTGGATAAGCTCAAGCATAATTACCGCGAGGTAGCAGGTTCGACTTTTAAGTCAATCAAAGCTTTAAATTTAGATACCAGTAACAAGATAAGAACCTAAATAATTGAACTAAGAGGAACAGCCACGCACCCTCGGATTAACCACCTCAACTATTGCAATAGCTTTCGAAGCGGCATATTGCAAGTTAGAGTACACCCGGAACCCACGACGCGGTCTTCAGTACCTAGAGGACTTCGGTATTGTCAACCTTTTTCTATTGCAATAGCTGAGGTAGGCATCCTGATAGTGTGTGGCGGGAAACTCTTTTTCCAATTATTGTATTGCAATGGATTTGCGCTAAGTAACGCCTTATTCGATTCAATATAAGATAAGAACTACCGAAATATAAATGTAGGTAAACCAGAATAACTAACT
Organism: Catocala nupta; assembly: GCA_963675205.1. Classification (NCBI taxonomy): domain Eukaryota; kingdom Metazoa; phylum Arthropoda; class Insecta; order Lepidoptera; family Erebidae; genus Catocala; species Catocala nupta. The sequence goes on from OY776097.1 coordinate 3,961,192, forward strand.
ATCCGTCTAAACCGACAATATAGGATCGCTTCTGTATAAATGTAATGTAATGATATTAAACTGAGGGTGTAATTCAATAGGTACAATTGTTTGTCTAACTTAATTTAGCGACATAAAGTTATCGATAAGAAATCTAAATATTTGCATCTACAATCATATCATGACATTTGATTACGTATTGCTATAAGCAAATACAAAATCTGTTTATGAAAGTCATTTTCTACAGTCGCAGCGTACATAGTCAGCACGAGCAAGCAACAACGACCAATCAATCAAAAGTGATTCGAATTATTATGAGTGGCAACGAATTGATCAATATTCGAATGCGGAATCACAAGTTTCGAAAATTCGAATTTATTTTTACTAACAACTGCTCATCGATAACCTATTTAGACATATGAGGTTCTGAGCGGTCTGCTGAAGGTTACATACCTATTTTTTACTAGCTATATGTAACTCCCACTTAAAAGACGAGTATATTACATTCAACAAGATTCAATTTTATACCTCGTGCTCTTGTTGAGAATTTTCTAACAAAAACATCCAATACCATTTTCCCATTCCAGTCTTGTAGCTAATATGGCAGCAGCTTATTTCTCATACTTCTTCACCGACGAAAAAATCTAAACCTTAACCGTAAAAAATCTGAAGGCCAAAGAAAAACATTCTGCCTTGCTGCAAACATAATCCTAACTAATATGATAAATGCTAATCTGAACAATGACGTAATATAAATAGACGCGTCATGAATGAACATCACGGGGCACTCGAAAATAGCGTAAATACTATCGGTAGCTAGACAGCTACTTAGACGCACGAAGAAAGGGAAAGAAAATTAAATATCATCTACGGCATTCCTGTTAGATAGAGATAAATATATATTTCTTTAATTACGTTGTCATTCTGTGGTGCATGCTCATTGGCCGAGTGCGATCACGTGAGTTACCTCAGGCGCTAGCCGCCATAAGAAGGCATCGAAAAAATAAAATCTATTTCTCTTGATACTTACGCATGAAATGATACTTTTTTATCTTTCACAGCTGCAGTATAATTTTTACATTTCGTAAAAATACAGTAAGTTTTTTTTTTTGTTGTTGTTGTTGAATAAGTTATTCACTCAAGTAATATTTTAATGTCTTGTACACCCGCGGCACTGGTTGGTACGTGACTAAATGGACTTCTGGTAATTACCTTGCATTCATGTTGCCACTACAGAGCTCGGGCAACGTATTTATAGTTTATATATCATTGAATCTGAGTTTGTTTGTTACTCTAGGCGTGCACCTTAACTACTCAACCGATCATCATGAAAATTCGCATACACGTTGTCAGTGGTACAGAAAAGCACAAAGCCAAAGTACCTTTCGTCTCGAAAAAGTAATGTTTCCGAGGGATAGAAATTGATTGACAAGAGATACATTTAAGCCGCACGCAAAAACTGGAAGAAAATCCTATAATATTATCTTCTGTTTACGCGAATGTTATTCATTGAAATTAAACTACTATATACGGATTTTATCGCGTTGTTTATTATTCGCTGTATTACATAATTTTGAAACTATTACACTACTACTACTATTTAATTTTACTCATTTATAAGCTAATAAAATTATTTAAACTATTAAATCTTTTGGTTTCGGTTGCTTTTCCCCGTGACCATGGCTGCTGAAATCCGTATATAGTAGTTTAATTTCAAAGAAAATACAATATTCGAGGTCATTTTAGACCGGTATTCAATGTAAAGAACATAAAGAAACGTACCCACTTCTGGGTATTTCGTATCCTAAACCATATACCATAAAACACAGGCACTATAAATGCTCTATTAAAAGTTAGCTGGGAGTGAACTGCCCTCTTATTTTATTTTATATCTTAACTTTGTACAGACGTCTGGGATAAACGACTTAAGTATTGAAATATATTTACTTAAGGAGTTTGCTTCAACTTTTTGAGAACTTATATCATTTAGAAAAATGGGTAGGGTCTCTGTCAACTGCTTGAATGGTTAGATGATAAAAGGCTGGCATGACGCTTATTTCTTCTTCGTCTTCAATCTCTGCAATAGGATTAATAGAAACATGACGAGGGCTTTTACAAACATTCAAATATTGGACACACTTAAATCACTAGGCCATCCTTGTAAAAGCCGTGCAGCCTTTTCTTTAATATTGTTGATGGTGATGACCTAACGGTCAACCTGTAGTGTGTACCTGTGATAGTAAGCAATAACCGCTGCTCATGGATATGACTGTCTTTTCTTGACATCATAGATATATATTATAACGTCCTCCAAACTGGCAGTTCTGTAGACTGGCCTTCTGTGCATGAGATATTTAGTGCCCAAGTTAATACTTGGGCACTAAATATCTCAGCTTGATGAAATATATTAGCTTGATGCACTTTATACATTGAAATTAAACTACTATATACGGATTTTATCGCGTTGTTTATTTAACACTCTATTACATAATTTAGAAACTGTTACACTACTATACTATACAATTAAACTTTACTAATTTTAAGCTAATTAAATTATTAAAACTATCAAATCTATTTGTTTTTAAGTTTACACTTTCCCCGACGTTTCGGTTGCTTTTCAGCAGCCATGGTCACGGGGAGACTAAGATGGTAGTTGTCTCAATGTTCCAGTGTAGTTATTTCAAAGTACCCGAACATAATTTAGTTATTGGTGTTTCTATTTACGCAGAATGAGCTCAAAGTATCATGAAGTCTAGCTGTGGTTTGTTTCTTCTTGGGTTTGACTATTTGAAGTACTGGATCCCAAGCTGGTGGTACATTCCAACCATCTTTTCTATTGAAATTTGGATGTTTTTTGATTTCAATAGCCTCGCGAAGCATCCTTGGTAGGAATCGGTGTTCTTTAGCGATCATTCAATCCTGTGCCTTAACATTCAAAAATTATATTATGTATAATGATTATGAAAAGTTGTACTTCATTCCTAATGTTAAATGTCAGAGTTGAGTTTGTGTGACCAAAGACCTCTGAATTAGGCCCATGTCTCAGCATACTACGGGCGAGTAAGCAAGTGGCGATCGACAATTTCGTCGCTTAAAAAATGTACAAATGATAATTAACTTTACCAATTATATATAAATATATTTACAAAATCTATATTAACAAGATTTGGTTCACGGCTTCACTTGAGTTAATATAGATTTTGTAAATATATTTCTATTCCTCGAAAACAATACTTTTTCTGGATGAAAAATACTCTATGTCCTTTATCTGTACCCATGATAACGAGTACGTAACTACTAGATGTGCCCGCGGTTTCACTCGCATTTATCGTTACTACGCCGCCTCCGTGGGTCGTAGCGTGATGTTATATAGCCTATAGCCTTCCTCGATAAATAGGCTATCCAACACTAAAAGAATTTTTCAATTCGAATCAGTAGTTCTTGAGATTAGCGCATTCAATCAAACAATCAAACTCTTCAGCTTTATTATATTAGTATAGATGTATGTACAAGCTAAGACGTCAAAGTGTAACGAACGAACAAACTCAATATTGTCTTCTGTTTACGCGAATGTTATTCATTGAAATTAAACTACTATATACGGATTTTATCGCGTTGTTTATTTATCACAGTCTTACAAAATTTTGAAAATATTACACTACTACTACTATTGATTTTATTTTACTAATTTATAAGCTAATACAATTATTTAAACTATTAAATCTATTAATTTTAATAGTTTAAATAATTAATAATACATTCCAACCATCTTCTCTATTGAAATTGGGATGTTTTTTGAATTATAGCTATAAATTATAAATTAGTAAAATAAAATCAATAGTAGTAGTAGTGTAATATTTTCAAAATTTTGTAAGACAGTGATAAATAAACAACGCGATAAAATCCGTATATAGTAGTTTAATTTCAATGAACAAACTCAAGTTCGCATTTATAATGTTAGTTAGGATACGTATTAAGTTTTGTTTTTAAGCATTTTCCATGCATAGATAAAATGAACACATATTAAAGACTAGGAAAAAGACAATCTATGAAGCAGGACTTCAACCTGTTGTAAGTTCGAGTTCTAGACGAAACATAAAACTTGACACGGTTTGCTGAGACCGCAGTTAAAGTCTATTTTTTTGTAGTATCCATCTCAATTCGCTCTCCGCTAATCACGGCCGGTAGGACAATTGCCTGTCCAACGGTTAAGGGACACTTGTTGTTGTATCAAACGACTTGCGGTTGGAAATGTCGCGCTCGTGCATAATACTTATATGATACAATGTGTTCGAAGCTTCTCATAGGGCTACCATTATTGGTTTCTGAATTACTTACAATTCATTTTTAAAAGTCACGTAATTGGTATTAGGCATTTTTATTATTGATGAAAAGCTTTAAATATTTCGGAATAAATGTTAAAATAGAAAATAGCTTCATCGTAATCGTTAAACTTAAAAATATTCACTTTATATAGCTTCATTAGCCTATAACATGTTTAACGACAGAGACGTCTAATGTAGCGCCAAAAATTTTTTAATGATTCGGCTTTTCCACGTTGTAATGTTGATTAATTGTCAGTGATTTTTGTTCGATTTATAATTAAATAATCAATACATTTATTCATGATTTAAAACGTGGTGAGCAAGTTTCGTTTCGTTTCACTTTAGTATTTGAGTCATTCGAATATTCAATCTTATCGCAAGCTTATCAATTATAATTTACTAGATGTGCCCGTGGTTTCACCCGCGTTTATCGTTACTGCGCCTTCCCCGTGGGACGTAGCGTGATATTATATAGCCTATAGCCTCAATAAATAGGCTATCCAACACTAAAAGAATTTTTCAATTCGATCCAGTAGTTCCTGAGATTAGCGCGTTCAACCAAACAAACTTTTCAGCTTTATAATATTAGTATAGATTAAATATAGATAGACTTTTATGCAATAATGCATTCGCCAACTATGCAATTTCTGATTATATTAAATCATCTATAGAAAAAGTCAACACCAAATAATGTAAATTTTATGCGGCTGGCAACCCTAATGACAGCGCTAAATGTCAAGCGTAACTAAACGAATGTTTCGAGAGAAAGTTACCTATTTCCTTATAGGATAAACAATATTGTCTATGTTTATATCCTACTACATGGAGTTCACAATACTAAGATTCTCTTCCTCAGAATATTACAAATTAGTAGCTAATAGTCCTAACTACTCTCATGCATATCAGTCTTGATCATGGGTTGATTGGCGGAATTGATCCATATATTAGTAGGTTTCTGTGCCAATTAACTGTTTGCAGTTGTGCAATATAGGTTGAGGAGATCTATCATATAACATCAAATAATGAATAGCTTCCATATGACGATGTAAGATTAAAAATTAATTCGAATATTTTCAAATAACATTTTTCTTCTTCTTTTCGTGTGGTTAGTGGCCAACCTGTTGTCAAGAGTTGTTCAAGCCGTTGTATGCCTCTGACATGGCTTAACGACTGCTGTCAATTTGGCAACAACCGGGACCGAATTTATACGTGCCCTCCGAAGCACGGAGACGCTCAGAAGAAATACCACTAAGAGGTCACCCATCTATAGACTGACCGCACCCAACGTTGCTTAACCTCGCTAATTGTTTACCGATCAGTGAGTGCAACTGGCTATGAGCGCCATCGAATAACATTGATAATTAATTTATTAAACAATACTGGCTGCATGGTTATTATTATTATTATTATTATTATTAATCAGGAACAACTTACATTGTATTTGATATCAATATAAAAAAAAAATATATAATTATTATAATTTAACAAAAATAATAAAACAATTAATCATGAACACGATAAAATAGTACAAATATATGTAACATAGAAATTTAGATAAAATTGTATTTACAAAAATATAAAGATTGGAAACATGTAACTAAATTATAATTCATCTAAAGAGTACAAGCTTCTCTCTAACAGAAATTCTTTAAGCTTAGCCTTAAAAGAGCTAGTGTACAACAAATCTTTTAAATCTGCTGGCAGTTTATTAAATATGGTTGGCGTAAGGCTCCCATCCGTCCGGGATAACCCCGTATTTTTTCTAGTTTAAAGGGACGTTTAGGAATGGTCTAGAAAGGGATTTCAAAAAGTTGCCGATGAAGACCTCGGACGCTTTTTATGTTAGGGAAAGCCCGATCAAATGAATGAAAAGCGATAAATTAAAAATAAATTCGTAATTGTAAACCGACTAAACCAAGCAGCTAGCTTTAGCGGTGCAAAATAGCCATCACGTCCAACGAAAAAAACTTTTCAGGGATGTCCTGCGAAGAGCCTCAATTTCACACAAATAACCGACGTTCTTGAAGCTTTTCGCCGGCGTTGGCAATTTAGGTGATGGCAACCCTAGGTTGGTGTAGCTTAGTATCATAGTTTGTCACCTCGTCACTATGCTACACAGTATACAGGGTGATTTTGAAATCGTGTAATTCCTTTTAACCACGCATTCTACTGGTGATATAGAATAACCCTGACCATATTTTTTTTTAATTAGAATAATGGTTTCGGCAAAATTAGAGTACAGATTTTTTCATGAAATGATTTCAAATAGTCATATTTTAACCACCTGACACAATCTTAATATTTTACTAATTTAAAAATAATAACATTACAATAACTGATGTCGTAAATAATAAGGGGCAATAAAAAGGACCGCCCGTTATTATTTACGACATTAATTTTTAATATGATTTTTTATTTTAATTAGTAAAAAATTAAAATTGCCTCAGTTGGTTAACATATGACTATCTGACACCATTTCACGAAAAACACGGAATAATATTAAAAAAAAAAAAAATCTAATTAAATAAAAATATGGTCAGGGTTATTCTATATCACCAGTAGAATGCGTGGTTAAAAGTAATTACACGATTTCAAAATCACCCTGTACCTATAGAAGGTTCGAAGTTCTTTTCACAAAAATGAATGTGTGTCAAAGTGTTTGTAACGCTCTACAATACAGGCACTACGAGTCCGGAAGTCGAGTCCGTCTCGTCGTCTGTCAAGTCGAGAATCGCGATGAGCAGTCGCTTTAACTTTGAGACACATACACCACTAAACCAACAAAACAGACATAATTACAATGAGAATATTAACGAAATTCAAACAAAACTAAGCATTTGCCATCCCAGTTTGAATACAAATAACCAAACCGTCACACTGACAGTACTGACTTCACAATACCAAACAAACAAACAAAGTACAGTCAGCAAACACATCTAGTTTACATTATAACGTTTAATGTGTCTGTTTGCTTTGCCCCCATTACATACGGAACTGTATTTATACTGTTGTTTTTGTGTTGAAATGCGGGCTCCTGATTTTGTGTAGCACAGTTTATTAGCAGTTCTTTGTTAATTTTGTACGGTCAGCAAAACCGTGGTGTGTATTTTTAAATCTGTTGTTTGTTAGTTTAACGTTGGTCGGTTGTAGTTAATTCAAGCACTTACCAAATTCCCAATCAGGAAGTGCTTAGATCGATTCGCGTGTTGGAGTAAAAAATGTTAGATATTTTCTTAAAATCACACACAAGACAATATTTGCCTTTCCAAACTCGTAACATTTGATGGCTTTTTACGAGAAAATCTAAAGTAATTTTTATATCATTAAAATGACAAAATAATGAAAATTAATCTACTTATTTTATACGGATTTTGTCGTATTGTTAATATGAAAACACTACCTTCACATAATTTAGAAATCATTAAACTATTTCTACTATTTCAAAGATAGATTTGCTCTTTCCCCGAGGTTTCGGTTCTTTTACAGCAGCTATGGTCAAGATAATATTACAACAAAACAAATTAGATCATTATCCCAGTGTAACTGACGAACGGCAGAAAAGCGATGAAGCGACGGAACTGACAGCTGCTTTATTGTGTCAAATATTTACGTTGTTAATATTTGTCCCGTTTATGAAACGGACACAACGCACTGACAGTAGCGATGCCACCAATAGACCATAGTGTCATTCGTGCAATCATTTGTTTCTCCATTTCGAATCAGTTCGATGCAATTCATTATACAAACCTAGCAGGCTCACAGCAACATGCAGATGTTCACCGATAAAATGAAAATCCGATACAAAGTCTAAAGGTACGCGCTCACCTGAAATACAGGTTACATGATTAACGTACGAGAAAATGTCACTCTGCATATTCTGTAAGATTTCACTATCAATCTCACTTTCGATTGTGCACTGACAACTGACTATCTGGTATTTTGTAGGATCAAGATCTACAATATCGTTAATTTTTATTTAACGTATTTCGAATTCCAAGTTGTGTAACAACTTTGATTTTAAGCTTTATCGGTATATAAAACTAAAAATATCAATGATCATCGACATGAGATGTTATTCAAAACCCAAACTTATTTTCTTTATAATGTTGAAAATACTGTTCTTTATATATTACAGAACAGACTGAACGAATAAACCTACTCGCCGAGCAACACCTCCATCAGCAGAGGCAATAAATCATCTTTCCGGGGTAAGCACCACCTTTACAAGCATCTTGCTTACTGCGTTTCAGTCGAAAAATAACAGTTTGGGACGCTCACATACCAACCTCTCTTAACACATTCCTTTTATCTCATATTAATCTTTTTGTATACTCTCGCATTAGGTATAATTCCTGTGTCGCGGGGGACTTTACAAACATCCAAACAAAAACACAAACACAAAAAACACCCAGTTCCAAAATAACATTTGTGAATCACACAAATTTTTGTGCCATGTGGAAATCGAAACCATGACATTATTTTGGCGCAGTGACAGCGGCGAAGCGTCCTCATCAACCACTAAGGCATCAATGCAGTCAATTTCAATTTCCTTCTGAAAACGCGTAGGTGGTACCTCTGGCATTGTAAGCGAGCATGCGCTGTGATAAAAACTTACCTTCAAACGGACAGTAGACAGTATTTAGCCACCTTAATCGTATAGCAGAACAAAATTATGTAAAACCAATTACTTCTTCGACAGGTACACGATGTACCTTTACAACACCAATACCGGAGCACAACTGCTAACTATTCACGTAGTTAGTACTCAGTCTGAAAACTTGTAACAACCGAACCTGGATAGATACCTACTGCTATTATCAATCTACGGTAATGCTAACTCGCTTAGTTGTTTTACCTTGCAAATTTTGGAGATGGTCGTTCCGAATCTGTTGTATACCGTATTGATTTACAAACAAATTTAGGTTATCTAGCACCATGTCGAAGGATATATATTTTCTTGTATAAAATGTAGTTAAATTTCATTTTGTTTTCTTTCCAAGTAATAGAGTAATCTCTCGATGGCTAATACTGCTGTAAAGTATCCAAAATGATGAGCATGTCTAAACCAATTATAGTGGAAAGATTAGATTTTTTGTTTGTAAGAATTTAGAAAACTATTTAACCGATTTTAACAATTATTTTACCATTAGAAATCTATATTATCACCGAGTAACAGGCTATATCTTATTTAAAAAAACATGCGGAGCAGTCTTTGTGGACGACCGATAGAAGTGAAAACTAAGTAACTAGTGCGTTGACGATGACGCGAGTTTCACGCTTTTTGTTCACCCAAAAAGTACACATATATGCACAGTATACATATAGCTTATGGAAAGCGTTCGGTGACGATGACGCGAGTTCCATTATTTTTGTTCACCCAAAAAGTGCTCAACGCGCGTGCTCAATAGTTACACTTAATCTAACCTAACCTACATTTACGCGAGTGAAGTCGCGAGCAAAAGCTAGTCTATTATTATAAAGAAAGATTTGATTTTTTGTTTTATATAAAAAGCCGTTAGCTTAATCAAATTAATTCCCTTTTCGTTCTTCAATCTCTAGTGGTTAGGTCTGGTATTAACCTCTTCTATGACGAGAGGAAATACGAAAAAAACGAAATCATTGTGCAACAATTCACAAAACGTATCGTACGCTCGAATTTAATCGTCATCTTTGTAAATCTTTTTAAAATCACATGTTGCTGTCCTCGCGCGGATGATGCCACCAGAATCTGTATGGAAGTCGTCAAGCATTTTTGCATTCCGTCGGAAAGATATACTTTCTTTTACAATAAGCTGTGATTTGATGTTTCGTTGCCACTTGTTTCTGTGAAACCAGTACCGTAAGTACCAGTAACCAGTACAAGAAACCAAATTACTAGAATTCTTGCTCCAACTAAGCTGCAATGCTTGTGTTAGAAACAACTTCACGTCAGTCTTCAGTATTCGATCCTGCCTATGCTGCTATCACCGCTGTTATTCCTAGTTCCAGGCCATGCAAATTTATACTTGATAATTTTTGCACAGATTTTTTACCCCTTTAAAGCCATGGGGTTGTGAGTGTGAAGCTCTTAGAGCCCCATGCTTTTGAAAGGCTCGAAGTTAAGTGGTACCGCACTCGATCGGTCGACAGCGCTCAGGTGTCTATGCGTGGCTAATCTCTGGATACCTATCCGGTTTTTGCATATCCTTTCATTGTTATTTTAAAAGGTTTTGTTCTGCCGTCTAGCAGTCTAGCAACTTTTAATGCCACATGTCGCTAAAAATGTGTTGTTGTATTGCCATTATAATATATTCATGTTTATAATAATGTCATCATATATTATATATGATAATCTGGAACATAAGTAGCAGAATATTTATTCAGTTTCTAATAACACTTTCTAAATTTATTTTTAGTCATTCACAGCCTTTCAAGCATCTTTTCCTAAAGGGGTGGCAGAGAAGTTTGAATTTTGATTATGAGCTAGTAATATCGAAACATAATTTGGTGACCATATCAATGTGACACCAATGCTTTTTTAGTTTGTTATGTCGATCGAGTGAATAACTTTTTTTTGGTAATCATAAAAACTTTGCGTATGATTTGACTTTCAGTACATAACGCTCCCCTTTATTTTCTTTCAACCTGGACGAAAACAAAAATGGTAATAAGGTACATCACTCATCCACATCACTGTAGCTCCGAAACTATTTGGAAAAAGATTTGACTCATAGTAAAAAAGTTTTGTAACGGATATTTTCGAACATCACCATTCGAAAATCAAATCGCTGTTTCATAATTGTATTCCGAAAGTTTGAAATTCGAACGCAATAAAACAATTCCCAAGATGGCACCATAAACCTGACGCCATAAATTTTAGTAGAAAAACGAAATGAAAACTAACTATAATAGAAAATGATATCATAAATCAAAAGATTTCGAAAGTAACATTAAAGTAACTGAAGAATAGGAATAAATAAATTTTGTTAAAAGATTTATTTACAATTTTGTGAGTTAGGTGGGTAGAATTGTAAAAATCTCGTGTGACATGTTTCTCAGACAAAAAGTATAGGCGGTCCTATATTCACATAAGTTAAGTGCTTATTCCTTGACGAACCTTACTTTCTGGGATTATGCTCAAACTGGGGTAGCTCGACTAGGCAAATTTCCAGCCAGAAACCTTCCTTTGGTGCGCAGAATTTCCAGGCTTCTTCATACCATTCTGCACTATTAGTAAGAACTAGCGATCTTAGACCCTAGCATAGCGACTTTGGGTGAATAACGCAAGTGATATCTGTCGAATTTAGCAAAGTACGTTCGTGTTTGCGTTTGGCTTATAAGTAATTTAAAGCGTTAATAATTTGAGTAGGCAATTTATTTTTGTTTCTAGAAGACATCTGCTTCACTAAGAATATATATATCCTGTGTCAAGACTTAACAAAAATTCAAACGACGGACAAAAAGACGCCCAAACTCGGAACACCTATATGACCACACAAATCTTTGTCCCGTGTGGGGAAACCACAATACTCGATGCAGTAGCAATGGTGAGAACCTAAACCACTACACGATCAGTACAGTCAATAAGATTACAGGAAAGATTTCATTTTATGTTTGTTTGTTTATAAGAATTTAACTCAAAAACTACTACACCGATTTTAAAAATTCTTTTACCATTTGAAGACTATATTATCACCAAGTAAAATAGGCAACACTTTTTTTTAAAGTCCTTTTAAAACGTAACCGTTTTTACGTCGTGAAACGAAAACCACGGTTTGCCAACTCCCTGCTTTGTATAGTGGGTCGCTGGAAACGAGACTACATCAGCATCTTACCCAGCAATGTAAAAAATTAACTGACATAAACTAACCTAACCTACTTTCAAAAGCTAGTTATTAATATTTAGAATTGTTTGATTAACCTCAGCAGTCGTATTTACTACCGCCGCGCCACTGACGCAGTTGGTTTACTGTTCTGTCATATCCCCCATGCCTTAAATATTTTATTTAACAGTTTTATTGCAAGCGGACGCTGGTACCATTGCGAAATACTTTAATACAAGTCGTAAATAAAACGCTCTTTATGATACTATAAAATGCTTAATGATAATTAAAATGAATTTATAGCATCAGTTGCTTGATATTCCAGAATTTTACGTTTTTATGCTTGGACGGTGGATTACGTTCAGCTTTTTTTGGAGTCTGTAACCCCAAAAAAGCTGAACGTAAGGTATTGTAAGGTCCTGTAAGGACCCCTAACGAAATAGCCTCTTAAACTGTACTTATCCCTACATATGTATGTATCTAACAAGAGATCGGTAGCCCTATTCACCATAAGTATGGTCATTTACGGGTCCTACTAGAGGCAAATATTTAAAAATTTGTAAGCACAGAAACTCAGACTGTATAATTCTAAGGAAGTAGACAGATACGTATTATACATAGTTTTAGTTGTGTATCAACACACATGTTCATTAAACAAACGTGAATTCAACAAATGACATTGTATAAAAATCGATAATACATAAGAAACTTAGAAACAAAAATAAAAGAAACGTAATATATGTATGTATGTTTATCCATTGTCTAGTACAAGCTCTGTTTAGTTTGGGCTAGATGGTGTTGTGTGTATGTGGTAGAATATTATTATTATAAACAATATAAATTATTACATATTTTGTATTAATAAGTTAAAGTTTTAAATATAGATATGTACCACCAGCTTGGGATCCAGTACTTCAAATAGTCAAACCCAAGAAGAAACAAACCACAGCTAGACTTCATGATACTTTGAGCTCATTCTGCGTAAATAGAAACACCAATAATTAAATTATGTTCAGGTACTTTGAAATAACTACACTGGAACATTGAGACAACTACCATCTTAGTCTCCCCGTGACCATAGCTGCTGAAAAGCACCCGAAACGTCGGGGAAAGTGTAAACCAAAAATAAATAGATTTAATAGTTTAAATAATTTTATTAGCTTATAAATTAGTCAAATAAAATCAATAGTAGTAGTAGAGTAATATTTTCAAAATTTTGTAATACAGTGATAAATAAACAACGCGATAAAATCCGTATATACTAGTTTAATTTCAATATAGATATATTATTATATATTTATATAGCTTCACCTGTTTCTTCAAAGAGATACAAAAATGTGTTAATACCTTAATTTGACAGCTATGTTTCAAGTCCCATATAACACGTAACCTATCTATTGGCATATTCATCTCCGTGTAGCTAATAAAACAAAGCCCGTCAAAAACGCAATAACACTTAATCCAAACCAGAAATCGAAACCGAGACCTCACATTCATCCGCAAATAAGCTTAAAATCTTTCTACGAGACAAATAAAGCAGTCTAAAATTGCTACAGTGCGATTAATATGTCCCATCAAAACTTCACAAGAGATCCTTGAGTGACTTTCACTCCTGAATCAATACAATATCCTAAAAGTTATTAAGTAGGTAAACAAATTCAAAACGTAATATGCCTTGTTACAGAACATCGTTCATCATAATTTGATATAGGGGTCGCTGCGAGCGCCCGGGTGCAATATTGTAATTGATAGATCGGCGAAATGCTTATGTTATTTCACGCTAGACTCCAATATGGCCACTGGATTTTGTTTTGCAGATTTTGCCTGTAACTTTGATCGCGTTATAGTACATTTTGTCAATAAATTTATATCACTCGGAAACATTATGTTTTTTTCTGGTTGAAGGATACTTTGCAGTCAGGAAAAATGTAGGTACCATGTCGTTTTTGTACCCCTGACAATGTGTATCTATGCAAAATTTAATGGTGATAGGTCGTGTAGTTAAAGTGTGAAAGCGTAAGAAATAAATAAACCAATCACATTTATAATATAAAGTTTAGATGTGTATCAAAATGGATCTTATTTTATCATGCCTGCCGTTAGAAGCTAACATTTGTTTTAAATGCTCGAAGTTGTAATGACTGCTTCTTATAGATTTAATTAGTCAAATAAGCAATATTGCCGTGATTTCCTTGTTACTCATTAGTTCTACGTCCTTGATTTGCTGAACGTGTCAGCAAATAAATGTAAATTCATAGATTAGTTCAGTTGTTGTAACTTAGATGTTCGTAAATGTTTTGATTTGATTTGACTATTTAAGCTGTTTGCCATCAGCGGTACAGTGAGTGTTTGAACTAAGAGAGTATTTGTATTTTATGTATGCGATTGTCAGGACTCTGGTTCGAGTTCCAAATTCGTCGAGCAATGTTATTGGTTTTTCCTTTAAGACTGTTTAGTCAGAAAGTCTGAAAATGTATGACGGTCTTAAAAACATAGCTGGCAATATGTGAGTAATCACGTCTTAAGGGACTGGTGTCTGATGTCAGTGTGATATTATTTTTATTTCTAAAATCTTGAACAAAACTCGCAATATTCAGATACATCTGTGCCTAACCCATCTAAGGACATACACGCGCAATGCACTCCATAAACCCAATTACAAGAACTTCATTAAATATATAAACCCATTTCCTAAAATAACCTCATTTCCAAAATAATAAAAATCATTCTAAATTAAAAATCAAAAATATAAAAAACTAAACTAGTCAAACAAATTTAGAACGCGGAACTCGGCGTGTGGTCGCACACACCTTGCTCGGTTAACGATCGAGCAGGCTGCTAAGTTAATCCGAGATAAGGGACACCCGCTATTGTTCCAACAGAATAGATAATTTACGTACAGCGGATTACTTGAGTTGTGTAACATGAGGTGTGTGGCGAGTGTGGGCTCACGCACGTACGCAAACATTTGGAGAATTTCATGGTACACCTATCTATTGTACTGTTCTAATCAGAAAACAAGAAGGCAGCGATAGCGTGGTGGGAGACCGTTGGACTGCCACTCAGAGGTCTCCAATTTGATCCCAAGACATGGTGAAGTATTATGTATAGTAAGGGCAACGTGTCCAGATAAAAATGTAGACAAACGTTAATTGTTTTCAACATTAAAAACATACATAAAATGTCTATAAATGTCACTAACTTTGTTTATCAATATATTTTGTCTAATTTTCACTTGCATCCTTAATTAATAAAACTAAAATAATATCGTTATAATATTTTTGAGCAGGAATGTGTTTAAAAATGGCATTGTAGGAATCTTAAATGAGTAGCCTTAAATGTCTGTAACACAAGCTTTTATCAATTATTTGTATGACGAATATCTTATCTTATCTTATCTTATAACGAGTAAGTATTTATTGTATTTTACTAGTGAAATTCAATACTAATAGTGTAACAGTTTTCAAAATTATGTAATAGGTACAGTGTTAAATAAACAACGCGATAAAATCCGTATATAGTAGTTAATTTCAATGAATAACATTCGCGTAAACAGAAGACAATATTGAGTAAGTATTTATATTTATAGCACTTGGTTTGTCTTAACTGTCAATTACATATACTATTTAATATTGTAATCTGTGGATAACGTCGTGAGCAATGCGATTGTTATTTCTATCATTTTACTTCTAAAATTTTTGTAATTTATATAATGTGCACTGTTGTTTGTGGTCCCTAAAAAAATAAAATAAAACAAATTCAGTATAATAATATATAATATATGAATCTAGTAACATTTAAAAAGTCCGTATCGTTTTACATCGGGACCAGACCTACCAAAAAATAAAACTGGTCGAAAACAATCAGTTTACCTGCAAAGATATCGCAGCGGAAAACAGCTGCCTCGACGCCATCACTGTCTTACCTAGCGTTTAAAGTTAGAATCCCACACATATGATCTACAAATCATTATCTAAGTGCAATTTGTGTCGGGTAATTCTAAGTATGAAAATCCCTTGCGGACACAGGGCTTGATCTCTAGCGTGGGAGATACTAATCCGAACTAATATTATAAATGCGAATGTGAGTTTGTTTGTTTGTTTATGTGTTTGTTACGCTTTCACGCCTTAACTACTGGATTGATCAAGGCAACAAAAAAGGACATAGGGTATCTTTCATCCAGA
The DNA here is from genome assembly GCA_963675205.1 of Catocala nupta. Lineage (NCBI taxonomy): Eukaryota > Metazoa > Arthropoda > Insecta > Lepidoptera > Erebidae > Catocala > Catocala nupta. The sequence goes on from OY776097.1 coordinate 3,977,482, forward strand.
AAAAAGTATTGTTACAATTTTTTTTTATGGTATTTGTGGCAAACGAGCAAACGGGTCGCCTGATGGTAAGTGATTACCTCCGTACATGGACACCCGCAACACCAGAGGAGTAACAAATGCGTTGCCGGCCTTTTAAAATGGAGTATGCTCTATTCTTGGAGGTTTGTAGGTCGTATTGGTCCGGAAATACCGCAGGCGACAATTCATTCCACAGTTTAGTTGTACGAGACAGAAAATTTCTGGGAAGACGCTCAGTTGTGGACTGCCAACCATCTTAATGATGGGGATAGAAACTACCTAACCTACATTTTCGCGAGCGAAGCCGCATGCAAAACCTAGTTAATAACTGTTTAAGTATTCAGGATGACTATCAGAAGAGATCAATGATACAATTTTCTCATCCAATCCAAATACGCGAGTACCATAATCCATCAATTGCCTACCAAGCCGAGAAAGTCAACTGAAGCAAAATCAATCGCTTCCAACTCACAACGCATGCCGTAATTCATCACGAAGTCAACCAAAGCTTCCCTGACTCGTCATCAAACCATTACTTTGCTTATTAAGTACAAACGATGGTGCTACACACCCCATTAAGTAAGCCACTCGATCTTTAGGAAAATGAAAATGGTAAAAAGATGAAGGTTTATTTTTTTTCTGTGTAAGACCGAAGTCGTTCGTGATGCGTTTGTAGCTTAGTAGAAGATTTTGCTATTATAGTTGATTTAAGAAGAGGGGTGATTGCAGATCGTGAAGCCTTAGATTCTAGTCAGGTCTGGTAATCCGATTACTTTAAAGACTTCGTCCGCACTCGAAGTAATTCGTGAACTTTACAAATATTCAAAAAACAAACACTAAGAATTGCACAAATTCGGAACGACTACTAGTTATACCGAGTCTGGGTATCCTTCTTGGAGTTCACATGTGATGGCGGGATGACGTAGTGGTTTAAGTTGTCGTCTCGCCACTGCCACTGCGCCGAGTGTTGTGGGTTCGAATCTCACACGGGACAAAACTTTGTGTGATCCAATGGTTCTTCCGAGTCTGGTTGTTCTTTGTATTCGTTATTTAAATGTTTGTAATGTACCCAGGAATTATTCCTAGTCCAGTATTTCTTTTAAAAGAAGATTTTTCTTAGATACCACATACCAATGAGACAGATAAAACCAGATACCATATGCCACATATTACATACTGAGTACACACGATAGCTCAGTGGGGAGACCAACAGACTGCAATGCAGAGGGTCTCGGGTTCGAACCCACGTCGCGCACCTCTGACTTTCGGAAGTTATATGACTTTTCGCAATTATGTGCGTATTGATTGACAACTATAGCCTGCTTCGTGCCTTGGAAAGCACGTTAAGCCGTCGGCCCCGGCTGCCATGAACATCTATGGCAGTCGTTATTGGGAAGTCAGTACCCTTTAATATCCTGACACAGGTCTAGCCTTAGGGTATCGTTAGCCTTCGGGTTGCGCAGGTGAGGTGGCAGCCGCTCCATGTAAAAACTGATATCCAGTCAAATCCGGTTAGACTAAAAAAGCCGACCCCAAGTGATTTGGGAATAATAAAGGCTAGGGAGAAGACATACTGAGTACACACATAGGCTGCTTCAGTGGCGCATCTGTAATGTATGCAGGTGCTGTAAATGTCCTCTCGATTTAATTTCAGGTAAGGGCAAAGTGTTGTTGAGACTTCTGTCAAAAAAATCATATTTCAAACAAAAAACGGTCAGTAAGGTACCCAACTACTTGCTTATTAAGTATAATAGTAGAATACCTACTGCTTAAAATAGATCGCTTCGTAGACATATTTTAATTAATCAATACAATGCAGATTATGTAACATCGGCTAGACCACTAAAATTTCACTATAAACTGTCACCTTTGTTTTATGTTTTCCAAGTAATCGTTCTCTTAGCTTTAAAACCGTTGTAAAGATTTTTTACGAGCGGCGAGCCCACTTTTGCAGTATCTATTAAAAGGGCTTGCGTTAGTACTTTTCTAGACGGAACAGATAGCTGTGAATGTGTAATGAACCTATAGTTCGTGGAAAGAATAAGGTGCAGCATTCTATTTGGCCGGTATCGTTGGATATATTTTTCCGTGCGTATAATCGTCGGAATCTGTCTCCACGGAATATGAAATGACTATGAATTCTTTTGAAATTAAGCTCATTTATACGGATTTTATCGCGTTGTTTATTTAACACTGTATTACATAATTTAGAAACTGTTACACTACTACTATCATTGAACTTAACTAATGTTTAAGCTAATAAAATTATTAAAACTTTCTATATCTAGGTTTATACTTTCCCCGACATTTCGGTTGCTTTTAGCAGATATGGTCACGGGGAAAATTTATTATTACAGATAAACATTCGCGTAAACAGAAGACAATATTATATGAATTCTTTATTGATAAAGGTACTCTACTATTATCAATAAAGAAAGTATCTAGATTGAAGGCCTCAAAGGCGTAGTGGTTGGTGTAACTGACTGCCACGCCTGAGGTCGCGGGTTCGATTCCCGCACAAGTCATACATTTCTGTGCATAAACATGGATGTTTGTCTTGGTCTAGGTGTTTCTATGTATAATATGTACGAATTTACAAAAATAAAAGTATATAATATGTATGTTTTTCCATTGTCTAGTACCCATAATACAAGCTCTGCTTAGTTTGGGCTAGATGGTGTTGTGTGTATATGGTAAAATATTATTATATTATTATTATTACTACTTTTCTGCACCCCTGTATTGTTTGGCAATGTGTATGCAAAATTGCATGATAATCGATCAAGTACTTCAGGCGTAAAAGCGAAACAAACAAACTCACATTCGCATTTATAAAATTAGTAAGAAGTTAGGATCTTGCGCATTCTTAAAGCTGAAGTCCCCGATTTCATTTTAGTCAGTTAAGTAGCACAAGCACCCACCCGAGAATGTCTGGAACCCAGAGTATTAGATCAATATTCCAGGACTTTATACAGCGTGTAACAGAAAGGTGTGGTCATATTTAAGCTTCACATAATATAGCCCCAGTACAATGGAAAACAGCGACAACCAAATCCATATACATTATTTTCACTAAGATACAGCATTCTCTTTTTATCGACTTATCGATACCACATATTCTAGTCGATACCTACTTAAACAACACAAACAGCTAACTCGGAGGATATCTGTGATCCCGAAAATGACCATGCGCTATTTCGATAGTGACATAATGCATTTTGTTTCGATGTTTAAAAAAATTAAATTAAATGTCATACAATTTAAAATTGTTATTTTTATCTGGGAATAGGACACGAGTTATTTATCAGATATATAATATACGGCCTTAAAATATGACCACACCTTTCTGTTACACGCTGTATATGTACCTAGGTAATGACCTAGATACATATCCAGCATGTAACAGAAAGGTGCCATTGGCGTATTTAGCAACCTGAAACAGCAAAGGTTGTTTCAGGTTCCTAAATACGCCAATAGCACCTTGTATCTTTCATACAAAAAGTGGCAATCAAGCATACGACTCGCCTGATTAATGTATCTTACGCATATATCCAACTCCAAAGATTGGCTTGATGCTGACCCTAAAAAACATAAGAGAGGCGGTGCTGGGAATAAAAGTGAAAGGTAAAAGTAGCTTACAGACTGTTCCAACTACAGTGACAAGATTTCCTCCAGGCCTATCCTACAAAACATAAGAAACCCGATCCTGCCACCGTAAGCAAATAGATTACTAGTCCCTAGCTGACAGAACAATTTAAAGCAGCCTAGAAATTACACAGAACGATAACAACCAAAGGTTATTAGGCTACGATCTTCTACAGAGTATTTACCCAGCCTACCATCAGCTCTGATTTTGTTGGGATTTTGGAAACATATTCAGCTTGATCTTAATATCAGGTTTGAACCAGCATCCCGCTTTTCGCAACCTGTCATAAAATTACATAGTCGTATAAATACGAAATATTTAATTACGAAATGAATATTGAAACACCAGAAGTTCACGTAAACACAATAAATCATTGGAACAAGTGATGGTCGTAAAACTCGCACAATTGTATCAATTATCCGCCATTAACGTGACGTCGACAAATACGGCGGCGAGGTGCGCAGGAAAATTCATTAATCATTTATTAATATGAAAGAGAACAAAGATATCGTAAAGATTGCTTTTTTATTACATTTATGGTACTCTTGGGTTTTAGCACTGTTATACACGGTAATTTCAAGCGGCCTGAATAATTCTGACAAAATATCAGCTAATTACACAAAAGGAAAAACATACCTCTATTTATTGTGTGAATGGGCACGAGGCGAAATCAAGGACAGTTCAAGCGATTGGCAATGTTGCTAGGTTAAACAACTTTGGCGTTCAATGTGCTTAGATGGGTGACCATATTTTTAGATTGTACTTTACTATATGTACTTACAAGCAATGAAGGTGGTGATGGACGAATTACTTTATACATTTCAGTGTAGCCTATTCATAATATAACAACACATTTGAATAGATAAACATTTAAAAAAAATAACTGTTTTAATCGCAGCTTTATACATTCATTTCAAGAGTTACTGTTTTCTCATCGAATGGCAATACAGCCTCATGGCAACTAAAGAACTGTAATCTTTTTCTCTGTTTATCTATGCATTTGTTTACGATAATATCCAAAATGCTTAAAACAATTTGTATGTGTTTGCCATATTGCAATGAAATAAGTTTCGATTAACGCAATGTTAATCGAAACTTATTTCATGTTTGCTTCATGTAAATCAAAAGAAGAAAACGTATGACCATTTTAAAACGGGCTAGAACATCTAAATAATGCTTTCGCGCAGTGCAGTGCATCAATAAAAACACAGACATACAGACATCCATTAGCAATTATCAGACACAGCAAATACAATGAACATGTTTATAATGACTATTACACACAATAAATCATAGCGGCAATCAATTACCATAGACTCACGCCCGATCAGCTGTATCAATTAGCGGCCGCCATATTGTGACGTCATAATACGGCGTGCGCGGGAATATTCGCAGTGCAAACATGGCTTTAAGGGTATTATGGCAAATATATAATTATCTATACTAATTTTATAAAAAAGAAAGATTTTATATTGTGTTTGTTTGTAATGATTTAGCTCAAAAATTATTCAACCGATTTTAGAAATTCTTTTACTATTAGAAATATATAATATAGGTACTTATTTTTTAAATAGTACTGTAACACCTTTTATTAATCAATTTATCGTGGAGGTATGCATTGACGCATAAATTTCCGCGGGAAAGGTAACGGAGAGGTTATGTCGGGCTCACCCAAGATAAGAAGGAATGTCCCGGTTACTACCGACTGAACCTACCACGGTGTGCAAACTCGCTGCCATGAATGGTGGGTGGATCGCTGGAACTGAAACTACATCAGCGACCCACGCAGCAGTGTTACACCTAACATAACCTACTCTTACGCGAGCGAAGCCGTGAGCAAAAGCTAGTTTTGGTTATACAAAGTGGCGCAGAACTTATCACTTTAAATGATATACGCCTTAAGCTGGTTGATATAAGACGGTTAACATAAACAAAAAACCTATTTTTTTTTATCAAAATATATAAAATAAAATTAGACACAAATTGGAACACCATTGTAATAAGCACACACTAACCTATTTCTTTTCGTCACAAGATTATGGACCTTATTTCTTTTGATTTATTTTTGTTTCCTTTTGTGTTTTTCCGTTTGTTTGTTTTGTTTTAATATCGTTGCTTGAGGCCTTTGACATTTATCTCTGCATTACACATGATGTTCTAAATTATGAAAACAACAAAAGTGGCTAAACTACTGAATACATTTGGTTCATAATTTGTAAATCGTCAAAGAATACCATGTTGTATATGTGGTATCAATTAATGTGATAACATTTGCGCCATTTTGTATAGCAGTACTTAGTAGGCTTCTAGTACTTCAAAGAACTGTGTCGGGTGCTATTCAAGTATACCAAGTTAATTAACTTGTTACAAAGCTGTTGGTTTCTAGTAATTATCAGGAAACAATAAGCAAACGATTCCCAGAATGAAGTCGGCGTTAAGTAACCCTACTACTTGACAGATGGTTGGCATAGAAGACGAAATTTTAATAAGCTTATATTATTTGTCTTACGTTTACGAATACTATATATATATAATATACTATAAAACGAATATTATACATTGAAATTTAACTACTTTATACAGATTCTACCGCTTTATTCATTTTAAAATACTTTAATTACATAATTTTGAAACTTTTCACTACTTTTATACACATAGGTACATATAACTTTACTGCTTAAAGCAACCGAAACATTGGGGGGAAAGTGTAAATACTTACGAGCCCGTTCGCCCCTCAAGTTTCGCCCCCTAGTAGGTATTTGTTAGGTTTCTTCTTAAATCCACCAAAAAATAGGACGCTCCGTCTTTATATGAATGGGGCGAAAGTCAAGGCGCATACGGGCTCGTAGCCAATAAACTAACTATCAATAGTTTCAAACATTGAAAATGCTTAAATAGTAGTAAACTTTAACAATAGTAATATATATATATATATAGACAACTACCATCTTAGTCTCCCCGTGACCATGGCTGCTGAAAAGCAACCGAAACGTCGGGGAAAGTGTTAACCTAAATACAAATAGTTTTAATAGTTTTAATAATTTCATTAGCTTATAAATTAGTAAAATTCAATAGTAGTACGAGTAGTAGTAGTGTAACAGTTTTCAAAATTATGTAATAGGCTCAGTGTTAAATAAACAACGCCATAAAATCCGTATAGTAGTTTAATTTCATTGAAACAACTCATTCGAATTCCTATTACCTATAGGGATACTAACGGAGTTTAATTTCAAAGCATATATACAGCCAACATTGAACTGTTATTGGCTAATTTATTGTTTATATAGATTTAATTTTATGGCACTGCCACACGTCATGTCGTGTCACATATTATATCAAACTAATACTATACCAAAATAAGTAAACGCGGTGAATATGAAACCACCTGCTTTAATTAGCATCAGTTAAAAAAATGCTTGTTAATCGAAAAATAGGCAATTTTTTTTTCTTGACACGGCAAATTTATTGTAACGTACCTGATTGAAAGCCCAATTACAGTCCAGAGACAGTGACTACGAGGAGAAGATAGATGTCTTCTAGTCGTCGTCAGTGTCAAGCCGGTCTGACCAGATGCTTCTTCACACTACGTTTGAAGGACCCAATGTCATAGAAGGGAGGGAACACATGAGCCGGAAGACTGTTCCAAAGTTGTATGGTATGGCATAAAAAGGAATTGCTGAACCTTTTGGTGCGAGAAGGGATTGTGCTGACCGTCAATCGGTGATTACGAAGACCGGCACGTGTGGTTCTCAAAAGGAAGAGGGAAGGTGGGATGAGGTCAAATAACTCTTCGGAGCATTCGCCATGATAGAGGCGATAGAAAACACTAAGGGACGCAATGTTTCTACGAAGTTGTAGCGGTTCGAAGTCCTTCGTAACTTCCTGGCTGTCGATTATACGTATGGCATGACGCTGCAGTTTATCTCAGGCATCGAGTAGGTACTTAGCGGAACCATTCCAAAGGTGCGAACAGTACTCCATGCTACTACGGACCGGATCATACCTATAGTAGTTCTTTTTAATTCATATAAAGTATTGAAGTCACATTATTATTTATTCTACCATATTCTTTAAAGTACCTTTAATTAGATTACCCTAGATATTTTAAAACAATTTTCATAATTTCGATTTTTTTATACATACGTCGCCTGTATTCCATACTACGACGGTAACATATAAGACGGTAGACAAAGATGTATTACCTTATTTGCCAGCTTTTGTTGCAGCATTGATTTAGTCCGCCCCGAGTCTGTTGATGCCTACCGAGCATAAGTTCGGTAGCATTATCGAGTCTGGAACTGATGCTAGACTCGATAATGCTACTGAGAATTTATTATCAGGAAAAACCCATTTACCCTTTGCCCGATGCATAAATCGAACCCGAGACCTATGTATATGCATAATAGTCACATACACTGCGCCACAGTCCGACTTTCTGCTGATACAAAACAGCATTAAATCGATACTTAAATATAATCCGATCATTTCTTAAAGTCAAATATCGATATCAAAATCCCGATATTTATGACATGAAATAATGTATACATACACATTACACCCAAATAAATAAATATAAATAAATCGTTACGTCGCATTACAACAATAAAATAGTATTACCATGAAAAATATTCAATAAAAAATAGTTTAACGGTGATGTCCGAGCAATAAATGGCGTACGAATAAAAATATGAATGGAATTTTTCAATTGAATAAATTCTTCGAATACATTTAAGGATTCGTTTGAGCTTTTACTGCTAGCTTATAGATATTATATAATGGTGCAATAGATAGGCTATATATAATGTAGAGATTATATTATAAAACTAGATTTTTTCTGCGGATTCGCTCGCCTAAATGTAGGTTTAGTTATGTTAGTAACGGTACTTCTTTCTGGATCAAAGGTACCCTATATCCTATTCTGTACCCCTGACAACGTCTATGACAAATTTCATAATGATCGTTTACGTAGTTAAGGCGTGAAAGTATAACGATCAAACTCACATTATCATTTATAATGTTTGTTAGAATTAGAATGTATAAAATGCACTTTAAAATCATAAATTTATTAAAATCAGCCGGTAATGCGACTTCGTTAACTTTAAAATTAAAGTACACGGATCATGGTCGATTTTACACACAGCTTTTAAAAACTAGTTTTAAGTTTTCAATCTACTTATATTTACAATTTATCCGGAATTTCGACTGTTTTTTAAACAGCTGTGGTCACGGGAAGTTTAAAGCTAGGTAGGTTGGACGTGAATATCAGTAGCGATTTAGGTTTTTTATTTTGCTCATTAAAACGCCACACTCCGCCTGATGGTAAGCAGATTTAGTTGCTAGAGGTATTTAATCGTTATTAATACGTCCATACGCCAACTTTGGTGCTGCCAGTTACCCGCCGACGATCAAAGTAACTTAATGTTGAAGTGTGATATTACTATTACAAAGAACTTTACCAAATAATTGGTGTTGTAATTTACGCAGGATACGCTCAAAGTGTCTTGAAATCTTGCTGTGTTTTGCTTTCTCTTGGGTTTAAGGATATTAAATACTGGTTCCCAACCCGATGGGTACATTCCAACCATTATCTTTATTAAGGTTTTACTTATTACCTATTCATTTCCGTATTTACAGCCGATGGCCTTTCACTGCGCTCAAACTATCTTCATATTAAATAACATCAAACTCGGTTCTGCAATTTAGCCGTTATACGTAATTTAGTGAGTAAGCTTAGCTTGGAAAGCTTGAAATTGTAATCAGTTGGTGATTGATAACTGAGAAATTATGCACTAGGTGCAATGCCCGATTTGCGGAGGCATTTACAGAAATCATTTTAGAATGTCTCGATAGCTAAATTATATTGAATATTGTGCATAAGGTATCAAGTTTGATGCCCGGATCTGGCGTTTGAATTTTATGTCAAGAAATTCTTGGAAAAGTGTATTTCGCCTACATTACGGTACGACACACTTAGCTATTGATTATAGTTATAGTTTGAAGTCCTACGTAATAGACGCATGGTCTGTTGCCTTTCCCCAGACAAAGCTTCAGACTCCGTGCTAATAAGACCTAAAAACTCAATAACACTTCTTTGGACTATCGCATATCTTTTTTATTTTATACAACTCCCGTACTAGGAATATTCCTGTATTGCGGGGAACTTTGCAAACATATACACATGAAACACATACACACACAACACACACATACATACACACGCATACACATACACACACATACACACACAACACACATACACATACACACGCATGCACATACACACGCATACATACACACACAAACACAAACGCGGGCGCGTTAACATGTAACTATACATACATTTGCGTAATTATGCATACACACACAGTAATAAATGCGCGTTACATTAAAACAATTATTACTGTAATATGTACAGAATATTTCTTATATAATTTAAAATATTATTTGTACTTACCTACAAACTGCATTGTAACTATTTTGAATATTTATTTTTGGGAAGGAACTGATTCCCAACACAGCTCACGCTAGTTTGGGAATCAGGGCTCACACATTAATTGTTACCAACTTTTTTTTACAATAAATAATAATAATTATTATTATTCAAACAACAGACACAAAGAATATCCAGACACGGCACATACTTTTGTGGATCACAACATTTTTAGTCCCGTGTGTGATTCGAACCCACAACACTTGACGCAATGGCAGTGGCGAGACCATTACTTTAACTATTTTGCCATTTGTTGAACCCGAGACCTCACGCACAGCAGTCGCATTCACTATCGCTGCGCTACTGCGGCAGTACTACTAAACAAAAAGCCGCTCCCGATCACGAGTAGACAGAAACAATTCAAACAATTTGCAACAAAGCACAAACGAACAGGAACATCCCACATTGAACTCAATATGTACAAATGAGAGGTAAAACTTTGGCAATAATTCACTAGAGCGTTTTGTCTTCGTCAATGAGAACACATGTACTTTAGTTAAGGTACGGAGCGATACAGAATAATATCTTTCTTTCCTTCTTTTCGTGTGGTTAGTGGCCAACCTGTTATCAAGAGTTGTTCAAGGCGCCCGTAGGCCTCTGACATGGCTTAACGACTGCTGTCAATTTGGCAACAGCCGGGACCGACTTTTTACGTGCCCTCCGAAGCACGGAGACGCTCAGATGAAATACCACTAAACGGTCACCCATCTATAGACTGACCGCACCCAACGTTGCTTAACATCGCTAATCGTTTACCGATCAGTGAGCGCAACTGGCTATGAGCGCCTATTATACGTGAGATACGATCGACATAGGATTTTTTCTAGGCCGAGACAGGAAAATCAAGACTGAAACTTCGCTTGATTTTAGGCATGTTCTGTTATCTGTGTGACTAATAAATGCTTTCATTCATTAATTCCTTAAAAAGTACCTAGAATACAATTAAGTTATTATCTACTAGTAACTTTAGTAGGCAAATAAATTAAATTGTTTATAACAGGCGTTAGACTGCATGCTCTTTAACTTCTGAGTTTGACTCAGAAGTTAAAGAGCATGCGCTTACCGCGACAACACTTTCGAGTGCAGATGCATGGAGGAAGAAAGGAATTATTTATAACAGAAGTCAATCTGAGCGAATTTCGTAATAGTTGACGCTGTTTTTATTATTATTAAAGTCAAATAGTTACATTACCCAAACTAAAAGGAACCTAAAAAACCTGCTCGGAAATTATTAAGATTTCAAAGATTCTAAATCTGAAAGCCTTCTTCCAGATTACATGTAGGTAATTCAAGGTCAAATTACAGATAAAGGATGGACGACGCAAACTGTGACGTCTCTGCTGTGTAAATGCTGTCCAAGGGAGATAGCGGGAGATAACTACTAAACTCTCCACTCTTTCTGAAATCCAAATTAAAAACATTAATTACTCCCTTATTTTGCAATTTTTCTCTATTGTTTTCAGAAAAAGATTTCATTTGATTGCTATTTGCTCTTCTATGTAAAATAATGTACAATATTAAACATAGGCAACTACCCTATTTTGAAGGACTAAAACTGGAAATACTTATAATTATTTAATTACAAAAAAAACATCATAGACATATGGCAGTGGTACATATAGATTATATCTTAATTTCTTTAGCTGAAATTTTATTATTCCTTCAGAATATAGGGTTTGTACGGACGATACGTTGCCAACATTTCTTCTTAAACGGGTTATTTAAATTTTAATAAGAAGTGATATCGCGGCAATGATCAAATGATCTCTGATACTCCCATCAACATTCCTGCACTAAATTTTAAAATACGACAGATGCCAATGGCCAGTCAATTATACAGCCCATAAAATAAAGAATAATAAAAATGATAGAAACAATTTAAATATACTTATAAAAAAAATACCACCATTAAACCTCATATTATAGCTATAGATAATATCAGGCTGCGGCTAAATGCTTTTCCCGCGTAAAAAATACACACAACGCAAAATAAAAAAACATGATAACAAAAATGGATAACTGAATTGACAAGCGAACTGGCATGTTTTAATATTTAAACTAATTGAAGTTTCCATATTGCAGCTCAATTAATTCTCATAGCGTCATAGATAGGAATAAAAATGGTTTCCGTGTACAATTTATAGTTTTAAAAAAACAAATTGCTTCGATAATATTTATTCTGTGCTTCGTGCATATAAGCGGTAAAATAATTGAATTTTGTGAGTAAAATTCCATAAACATATCGTGTAAAATAAAAAATAAACGTGATATTTTAATATTTTTACGTAAAAATGTTGTTCACATATCCTCCATTTTTGCTGTTTATGAGTCTTTCGTGTTTTTAGACTTCTATCTGTCTCTAGTGCCAGTTATAATTTATGTACCTATCTTAATAGGATGCAAGCTGTCTATCGGGCACGTTTCTCGAATCAGCGCGGGTTGTGCTAACAGAAAAATCAAAAATACTTTGCCTTAGCCGAGAATCAAACCTTACAATAAACGGTAGTAGGTACGTACAAATTTATACAACGACGCCAACAATTTGAAAATAGCATTAAATTGTGCATGAGAGGATAAATAATTTATTTCCCTTTAAAAATCATAGCTCCGATCTCGTGGCTTTTTAACCTGATATTTTAATTAATATGATTAATAGCCCATGTGACTTCCGGGTAAAATACCTTACTAATATAGAAAACTTATAAAACCTTTTCAGTAATTAGCATTAAATTGTGCACGAGAGAATAAATAATTTGTTTCCCTTTAAAAATTACAGATAGTACATATTGATATGATGTGGTTACTTAAGAAATATTTTTACAATGCACTTTTATACACTTTTATTTTATGTATTCTCCTGTCCTCCTGTCTCCCAAACTAGGTAATAACCTGTATCTTGGGAGTCAGTGTTCCTCCGATGGATACGACAATAAACAGCGGTGATATAGTTGTAAGCTCTAGTTAATTTACATAGGTGCATATATGTATGTGGATATTAAGTTACATTTTAGATATATGTAGATATTTTTTTCTTAATAATATAATTTGTATTATATGTATAATACAAATTATCATTTAATTTTATAAGCTTGTTTATGTGCATATGGTGCAATGTTTATTTGAAATGTTGTAGTATATTATCCGATCAAGAACGTAATATACCTATACTCTTATTATTTCTTATTTTTTTTACGTTATTCAATGAACATTTAATATTGATGTGGATATAAAATCCACTAGCCAAAATCTTACCAACCAATGCCATCTAGCAAAAATTCACGGAACTAAATTCTAATTCCATAAATAATACTTCAATTGTTTAATTACATGTTTAAAAAATAGATGGCTCTACAAAGATACAAGATATTTCACCAGCTAATACGAATTATACAAACTAAACTGACAGTTAAAATAACAAAAACAAAGTCGTCCTTGTCTCTTACTGTGCCATCTTTAATAAATACATTATCATTTATCAACACGACCTACCCCAAGCTTTATGATGCTTAATCATAATCAAGTGTCACAAAATTATACTAGAATCAAAACAATCAAAATTCGACTCTATTTGTAGCTCTGTAAAGTACACAACAACAGCAAAATGTAACTTTGTACTGAAAACAGGACAATTTTATTCTTGATATTGGTTCAAAGGATAATAGTTCTTATTCCTTAGAAGTAACGTTGTCTAAGATTAAAAGGATGTTTTTGTAGGAAAAAATAAGAAAGCCAACATTGGCACGTCATAAAGAATCTTATCTAACTTATGAAGAAGTAAACATATCTATAACTGTGCCACCCAGTTTTGGTTAAAATGGGTTGTTGTTGAAGATATTACTGAGGAAAGAAACGAATTATGAAAGATATATACATAAATATTCAAGGAAGAATTACCTTATTATGAATATTTTAAGAAGGCGTAGTATGTAGTGGAGTCCTGAAACTTGGCATTACGCCCAATCTTGGAGTAGACAGACTAGAAGTATCTCGAACTCTCAGAACTCCGTAACCAAATAACCTTATATTGTGAGTGGGCATGGTAATCGCTTACTTTCACAACAATACATGTTTGTTTAAAACAGCTACTCGAAAATCTTATACCTTGCAAAGTCAATTAAGCTCTTTTAGTAAAAGAAGAAGCAATGGAGTTTCGTGTAAGAGTTATGTAACTATCAGTACACTTAGTACAAACGACCTCGATGGCGTAGTGGTTAGTTTAACCGACTGCCACGCCTGAGGTCACGGGTTCGATTCCCGCACAAGAAAATATTTGTGTGCATGAACATGGATGTTTGTCTTGGTCTGGGTGTTTCTATGTATAATATGTATGTATTTACAAAAAAAAGTATATGTATGTTTATCCATTGTCTAGTACCCATAGTACAAGCTCTGCTTAGTTTGGGCTAGATAGTGTTGTGTGTATGTGGTAGCATATTATTATATTATAGATGCATGCTTGTACATTCCTGAAGGGGTGAGAATAGGTATTATTGCATCTACATTTTCCCAGTTATATTTTTAAAACCCGCTTGTTAGGGGTCGAAACGATTATTGTATACTAATTACTTTTCCAGAATCTATGCTGGCAGCTAATTGCCTAGCTCAAAATTCTAATAATATTGCTTAAAACGAGAATCAAATCCGGTACTTTACAGTCGTCCGCAAAGTTATGCTACAGGACCACCAAAACAGACACTTCGTACGAAATAAAATATTCTGTCATTCCGAACTAAACTTTCACGAGCAAAAATTATCTCTTATTCTCACAAAAACTACAACACTTAACACCCGGATCCTTGTAAAAAGACGTCGTATTTTTTCGTCGTTAAAAATTGTCATCACGTGTGAATGAGGTGTCGCGACTTGATAACAGACGCCACAGATAATGTAAGAAGTTAGACGTTTAAATATTGATAACAGGATTGCGAGTTGAAGAGATATAAGTTCTTTTTTTGTCTATGCTAAATTTATTATAGAGAGGATTTGCACGTTCCTTTGTAACTCTGAAACTACAGCACCGATTGATTCATTATTTCATCTAAAATAATATTAAAATAATAATAGTGTTGATAAACAGTGAAATAAAATCCGTATTAAGGAGTTTAATTTCAATGTATAACATTCGCGTAAACGTTAGGCAATAAAACATTATTTCATCATTAGGAAGCTTCTTTATTCAGAAGTATTTAGGTATAGGCTGCCCACGATGATACACACATGAAGTAAGTTTCCTTTGTACCTGAGATTTGCAACCTTGTTTTAGATTACAGTTTCTGTGTGGTTTACAGCAGTTTGCTCACAGAAACATCGACCATTGTATTGAATCCGAAACCTTACTCTCTATCGAAGGTACTAGCTATATAATCTCCTAGTTGTCTTCCGCGGTTTCACCCACGTTTATTATTATAACTCCGATCTCGTGGCTTGTAACATGATATTTAATAGACCATGTGACTTATGTATAAAGTACCTTACTTATATTGCAAAATTATAAATTTTGTTCAGTAATTTTGATAATATTGTGAAGGAGTCTGCCCACTACACCGTCTCATACCATGACCGTGCTAGGAACGTGTCAGACACGAAAAGCAACAAGATACGCCCTGCTATAGGAACTGCTGGTCGGTGACGGAACGGTCTTAGTGGGCATAGTCTTATACATTTCCTTACAAATAAATTGATTGAAATATTTTTTTGCATTACACGTTCCTACCACGGTCATGATATGAGACGGGGTAGTGGGCAGACTCCTTAATGTTAGACATTCATTAATGTTTATTGTATAAAATTTTAATTAATATTTTGCTTATTCAATTGACACTACTGTATTTTATGTCTGGTAGAGCCTAGTGGGAGACCGTTGGACTGCCACGCAGAGGTCTCGAGTTCGATCCCAAGGCGCGCATCCCTGACTTTACGAACTTATATGCGTATTAAATAATTAGTTATCGCTTGCTTTAACGGTGAAGGAAAACATCGTGAGGAAACCTGCATATCTGAGAGTTCTCCATAATGTTCTCGAAGATATGTGAAGTCCAAGTCAACCCGCACTGGGCCAGAGTGGTGGACTATGGCCTAACCTTTCTCTCACTGAGAAGAGGCTCGTGCCCGGCAGTGGGACAGTTTAATACAGGGCTGATATTATATATGTACACTACCATTAAGTTATAAAAAAATATTTATTTTTGAATTTATTTAACTTTAATCTGTAACAATATCTGCACGACATTGTACAAAAATGATAGAATAACAAATTTTTGTTACATCTTTCATGTACACACATGTTTATGCACATAAATTATCTTATCGTTTCTTAGTAGTTTCTGAGGTTATTCATTACAAACAAAAATACAATACTACTACAATAATACTTTTTCTTAGTAATATAAAAAATATTAGTGTAGATACATTTATTATCAAAATATCATATCAGCAAGCAGGCGTTATCACACTTAAATATACAATTTTACAAATTGTTATTTATTACAGGCGCCCCCATATCGTGCTGTAAGTCGTTAATATACTAAAACGTAACATCGCGAGCAAAGAGCACAATACACTAATAGACAAGCAGATAGTGTAAATGGTTGTCTGGTAACACACTTTAAAACTTGGATAAAGTAATCTTAATAACAATAACTTTGCTTGTAGAAAATAAATAATTATGAAATCATACAAAATCTCTACCACAATTTTCGATTCTTTTGTTTTTTAAAACAAAACCTCCCTTGCTCAAGCATTACATCATGACAAACCAACAATAACACGATACCGATACTGATACCGATATAACAATTTTTTAACCACACAAAGTTTTATCCCGTAAATACCGACTTACTGCTCCAGTTACGAAAGCCGAAAGGCGACGGTCAATCGTAAAGTCACATAGTCAAGTTAAGTCTAATAATATGTGTCCGTCAAAACGTGCAGTAATAAAATATCCTCGTTAATTTCGATCATGGACGCCAATCTTAGATTAGCCGTCTGCGCAGAAAATATTAGTGCACAACTGTACGCGCAAACACAAGTGCACGGTATATTCCCTCATTCTTATAGTCCGATGTGAGGTAAATCCGATACAACCGAAGAGAGATCAGGCGCAGGATCAACGGCTTACTATAAAGCTGCCTTAACCCGCCTACGACCAAGCGCAGACCTCGGGACTTTATAGCAGCAGGCAGTTATATTTATACAATTAAACTAATATGGTAGTTCTATTAAATAATACATCTCATTGATTTTATATGTATATGTTGCATCCGGGTCATGAGTACTGGCCGTCAACAATACACAAACGTCATAGTGACATATACAGAGCCTAGATTACAAGTAAAAACTGAAAAAAATGGCGTGCATTCTGTAGATTCTTTTCTTGTCGTACAAATCGCTCTAAAGTAATACTAGCCTAGGCATTGTACTGTGTAATTATAATACAAGCGACCTACGAAGAGTTTATTTCTCGCCCGGATCCCGGCTGATGCCCACAACGAGAGACCGTGAAGATAGCTAAACTCTGATATATAAGTTTGTGAAAACTTTTTGATGTTTTATATTCAGTTACGCGTAAATCTTTGAACGGATTTCAATGAAACTTTACACACAGATAGAACATTTCCTGAATTTGCACACATGACATGAAAAATTATTTATCTTGATTCACATCTAGAAACACACAAAAACCGCAGTGAACGCATATAAAAGTTAAAAAAAACACATAATGAAAAATCAAAGAAAATAGAAACAAAAGGTAAAGTCTATCATCTAAAGACATCAAAATAGGAGCTAGTTCAACTTTTGCTAGACGAATACCTGACGCTGGCTTTCAATTAAGGCCTGCATAGCAAACATACCAATATGCAATCCCATGGAATGAACACGAGCAGAAGCTGGCTTTCCCATAAACTCAGTTATTACAGTATCGCTTGCAATTTAAAATTTAATAGACAGCTGATGTCCAACAGCAGTTATAAACAGTCAGTAATTACAGACAGTTTTGATTGATTGCTCGATAACACAAAGTATAGCCGTCAATGTCACGCGAATTGGTCAGGACCATGCTACGGATAATATCACACCACACATGAATAGGTTTTGAAACGAAAACAGAAAACGATTACCAGGAAAATTATATTAGGAAACAGCATATAGCATTTATCTTATCTTATCATGTGTGTGGGGGCCAGTCAGTACAGACCGGCGACACTTCGACCCAGTGGGATCTTTTGTGTCGACTTCCCCAATAACGACTGCCATAGATGTTTATGGCAGCCGGGACCGACGGCTTAACGTGCTCTCCGAGGCACGGAGCAGGCGATAATTGTCAATCAATACGCACATAATTTCGAAATGTCATATAACTTCCGAAAGTCAGAGGTGCGCGACGTGGGTTCGAACCCGTGACACTCTGCATTGCAGTCTGTTAGTCTCCCCACTGAGCTATCGCTGCTCTTGCATATAGCACTTACTCTCCACAGACAGTATGGTGGTTTAAGTGGGCGCCTAGGCATTACCACATTGCGCTGTAAAAAAAATTGTGTTATCCACAATTAGTTGTGCTGACTCTGGGTGTTCTGTAAATCCTTTGTTTGAATGTTTGTAGAGTTCGCCGCAACACAGAATGTACGAAAAAGCGGGAACTGCCTTTTTAAAAAACAAGAAGAAAGATCAGTATCTTTTATAAAGCTGTATGTGGCATCCTGCACAAGCATGTTGCCCAACTGATGATAAGCGCTAACCTCCAGTCACATGGACATGGCTGTTTTCTTGACAACACAGAGGCAATCCCTAGGAACCAAAAGCAAGCCTCTGCCTACAATAAACCACATAGGTGACTAAAAGCAAATGGTATGCCTGACCCACGCGGTGAAAAAAGTGTATGAGAAAGACATCGCGAGAGACCGGATGACATTGGCAGCTCTCCCAAGATTGCCAGACCCTGTGTTAGTGTCAAGAATTTCTAATAGGAAAGCCTAGTAACACATTGCCCGATACCGACATTAAAGCCAAACTCAAGCGCAAATGGGATCAACGTAACAATCATTTAATCAATGACCATTAACTAACTATCATTAAAACCGAATGTATTTTTTTCTGAAATACTATCACGCAAAGGGGCGTCCACATATAATGCGGGGGTTTTTACTTAGCGTGATACGGCTCGATAAATAACGAGAACATGAAACTACGTATTATGTGAAAGTGCTAATCCATTACATTGGAGAAAAAGATGGCTCGTGCGGTTAGAAAATGAAAGGACTTGCTTATAAAGTTTGTTGACGCCTATACTGTTTATGCCGAAATCCGTATTAATGCCAATACTTATCTATGGTATTAAAAGTTCAGCATGACAATAAGACATGAAAGTAGTCTATTTTTAGTAGATAAGGATACTCTCTAGGAATAATTCCTATGTCACGGTAGGATCTACAAACGTTCATATGGCGACCACGTAAATCACTAAACCATCGAAAAAGTCTACAGGAGTGGAAATGAGGGAAAGAATTGAGAAATGGAAAAAAAAGAAGATGGTTTAAACACGTAAAAAGAATGGACAACAAGAAAGTATAGAAGGCAATCCAGAATGGGACAGCCGGAACGCAGATCTCGGCGAACGTTTTCTAATCACATCGTATATGCCTACTCCAGGCAGAGAATACTGATTTCCACTAACTCCAAAATCCAGATGTTATTTATGCACAAAGAAACTAAGAAGCCTGGCTAAGCGACTTTCTCTCGTATCAGGGCTCGTAATATTACTACAACCGTAAAATTATTTATTTGCTCCCAAAATAGTCCACAAAGATCAATAACAAACGTAATAACAGTCCCTGTATCACAGCATCTGCGTTCATCCCTCACTACCCCACGGGTGGGCTAAAAAATACCACAAAAAAACTTCCATCGGTGTCTCGTGGTGAGACAAATTAGGTTTCAAATGACATATAATTGTTTGTTAGAAATAGATAGAGATAAATGTACTGTTGGAGCAATATCAACGGATATAAATGAATATACCTCAGACCCTATTTTGATTAGATCATAGGCTTCCCTCTTTTTACTGCCATAGACTTTGAATATTCTAAGTCTAAGATTTTCTACAGTATTCGATCTTTCTTTACGTGTGGTTAGTGGCCAACCTGTTGTCAAGAGTTGTTCAAGCCGACCGTAGGCCTCTGACATGGCTTAACGACTGCTGTCAATTTGGCAACAACCGGGATCGACTTTTTACGTGCTCTCCGAAGCACGGAGACGTTCAGATGAAAAACCACTAAGCGGTCACCTATCTATAGACTGACCGCACCCAACGTTGCTTACCCTCGCTAATCGTTTAACGATCAGTGAGTACAACTGGCTGATATTCGATAAAAATTGTTACGTTTAAGATCGATTTGAAACGTAAATTTAACAATACAAAATCAGGTTTTGGATGGGATTCAGTGAATGAATTTCACTTGGACGCTAAAGCTTTTTGTATCTTTCATACTCAGTGAATGCGACAATGCCTTTTCTTTCAAGGGATTTGCAGCAGCAGCACGTAGTCTGGAACCAAGCCCGGTAGACGGTTATAACCTTGCTTCTATTACAAATGATTTAAAACCTCTAGCTATCGTCCTAACTTGCTAACTAATATTATAAACGAGAATGTGAGTTAGTTTATTGCGCTCGACCGGACATCATGCAACTTCGCATACACGTTGTCAGGGATACAGAAAAAGACATAAAGTACATTTCACCCAGAAAAAGTACTGTTCATAAACGAGCCAAGCCCGTGGGGCAACGGCAATTTACGCCATATTTATTTACTAGAAAAATTTACTATACAGGGTAGTTAGGATAGATTTTTATTCATATTTTTTTCTGAACGGCCTTCAGTTCTACTATAAGACATTTCAAGGTTATCCATTTATTACCGGACACCCTGTATACGTACATAGTTTGTTAAAAAGAGTCGGTAAAAATAACATGTGCATCACTGACTTGAAAACTAAAACAAATATCAGTGAGCGGTTTTTATTTATTCGCGCCACTAACAAACTAAACTTTTATCATGCAAAAATAGTGTAACATTTTTAGCTGGACGTCGGCTTTATATTATTTCGAGTTGCATGCACCGTACACTCGCCGTTAGGGCTGGGTAATGACTGTATATCGGTTTACTATCAAATATGAAAAATATATACATATATAAATATTTGACTGCACGAATATACGCAGTTGTTAAAGTGGTCGCCTCGGACAACACCAAGAGTTCGAATCCCACACGGCACAAAAAAATTATGATTTACAAATGGTTGTTTCGAGTCTGGGTGTACTTGGTGTCCGTTGTTTGAATGTTTGTTAATTCCTCCGCGATACAGGATTTATTCCTAGTGCGTAGAATTTTTATTAAAAAAAATACATATTTGACTCCACAGCGTAAGTGGTTGTTGGGCGTTTAAGTAGCCGTTATTTGCTAGAAACACGGTCAAACATTTCATTTATGACTACTTTGTAACGAAATTGTCAAGTCTTTTAAAAATAGTCATATATTATGCTTAGCCTGTCTGGCGGCATGCGAATGTGAAAGCTAAGTACCTATACAGTGTGTATAATAAACCCTGTCCGATCCATTAAGGGCTTGTTTCTCTCGTAACAAACATGCTTAGTAAAAAAAAAACTATATCGTCGTAAAACGTCTTCATAATATTTTAATTACACTATTGATCAGCATTTTTACCCTTAAATTACTGAAATTTCGCACAGTCTAGCAACACTCCACTAAACTTGACAAGGACGCGGAGCGTGGCATACTTTTGGCGGCATTTTTCTAAGGCGTAGATAAGTAGGCGCGGCGGCGTAGCGCGGCGCGGCATCGGTAAACCTTTATGAACTTTAGTGATAACTAGGTATTACAGATTAATAAGTGGTCGGTGTTGCCATGCTATTAATATATTATTTTAAATAAATTAAATTTACCGGGGCAATTTTTTTGATCGATTTTTATAAAAGGATGTCACTTACGTACTCATAATAAGCTACTGTATAACACCTTTAAGGATCGGACAGGGTTTATTATACACACTGTATAATGGCAATGTTATCAGGTAATGATTACATAATTAACGAGCAAATTATTCGCCAACGCTACTGCGCCGCGCGCCGTGTTGGAATCTCACAAAGGACAAAATTTGTGTGAACCACCAATTATTGTTTCAAGTCGGGGTGTTTAATATGCTCGTTATTTGCATGTATTTCTGAGTCCTCCGCAACAGCAAAAGAAAAAGTATTTGAAAATATATATTGAGCGAATTTAATATAATAATAATAATATTCTACACATATACACAACACCATCTAGCCCAAACTAAGCAGAGCTTGTGCTATGGGTTCTAGACAATGGATAAACATACATATATACTTTTTTTTTTTGTAAATACATACATATTATACATAGAAACACCCAGACCAAGTCAAACATCCATGTTCATGCACACAAATGTTTGACTTGTGCGGGAATCGAATCATATATCTATCAGGCAGATTGGTATACAATGTAATCTTTTTAATAGTAATAAGTTGGTTAGGCGTGTATTTTTCGCACTTAGCCTAGCGATTGGGTCATTGTACGTGACCTTAGCTCTGCCCTGAAACATAGCAGACGACCGATGTATAATAGTACAGTATTTCCTTTCGATCCTGGATCTTTCAAGAGGACCGTGCAAAATCACTTCCTTATCCTTCAAAGTAGAGATCTCGGCACCACTTCACGCGACGACGTAGTGTAGAGGACTCTGTTCCGTGTACTACACATTAGATGGAATATAGACATATTGACAGGCAAACATGAAATACTTGGTATCTGGATTGTTAAAATCCCAACAATGCTTTTGTTGGCTTGACCACAATTGGCATTAAGGATCTTATGCTCTCTCACTCATTCAGTGTATCAAATACCAGTTGTGTTAAAGAATAGGTATAAGTAATCAATTTTTATACATATAAAATACAAAGACTGGAACAACTTAGTAAGATTTTCAATCCATAGCGCAAAGGAGGACCACATATGAAGAAGTTCCGAAACAGATAAATAAATAATTAACCAATAGGGGCTCGGATAGAAATAATAGTGCTTCTATATTGTTGGGCTTAAGCTTGGTGCGACTGATATCGATTGTACGATGTGCGCTGTGCTGTGAGAGACCGACACCGACATCCATTGTTACCCGTACGGCACGTACAGACAGCACAAACAACGTTTACTCATAGTGAGTTAACGTTGTTGCACTGTAGGTAATAAAGATAAAGAAGTCAAAAAGCATGTATACTGAAAAAGTATTTATAGACACAAATAGGCAAAAAGTAAAATCTAAATTATTATAGAATTTCTATATATTTGTTCTTTAAAATATTGGGTGCTAGACTTGGCATCGGCATCGCTCGCGTTAATGTAGATGATGATTGACTTTTGTAACCCTCGGGAACAGTATTTTTTCTGGATAAATGTCATGAAATTTCGTTCACACGTTGCCAAGCGAACAGAAAACGTCATATGACGCTTTCTGTTCCCTTGTTGATGTGAACGAAATTTCATGATGGTCGGTCGAGTAGTTATGACTGGAAAGCATAACAAACAAACTTATTTTCGCATTTTCATTATTGTTTAGAATGGCTGGACGGATTTCAATAACACGTAATTTTAATAGCAAAGGACAGGTGCTGCTCTAACTTACAATTTAGACATATTTTATCTCAATTAGTTGGATAGTTTAGTTAATAAAATTTGACCTCTTTATTATTTGACCAATGAGTTTAATATTGTGTAATGCTGCGCGACCGAAGTCGCAGGCTCAGCTATGTAAGCCATATACTATATAAAGTATAACATTTGCGAAAACGTAAAAAAAATTACATCTCTGCCTACCCTATCGGTGAAATATATTCACAAATATAATGTATGATCTACCTACAAACTAACTGCAATACATCCTACAACATCCATATTGCACGAAGCCTAATGCGTCAAGGGCCCCATTACATCATCCCATATATATCTGAAATAACTTTTCTGCTATCCCTACCTCAATAGGAAGGGTTTAGCGGTTACCGAAAAGCCAAAATGATTTATAAAAGGTCTACTTATTTGAATCAGAATGGGCAGTATAGGGTTACCTGCAGTTTAACCCGTCGACCGCCTACCTTTGACAGATATATAGCATTTTTTTCATGCAAAATAGGTGAAAGTTACCGATATTGGACGCGTGAATTGTTGGATTTTCCCCACGGTTTGAGGTAAGGATCTTCATTCGAGTAAGGGGAAATGGGGAAGATTAATAGTCGGGATAGATTAGTCGGTGAAACTAGTACAGGGCCGAAAATGATAGGCGATTTCTTATCTTATTTTCTTATTTAAAAAGCCAACTTCCGCAGTAAGGGTTAGCCCTATGTTGCGGAGCGTATATAAACATTTGAACAACGGAAACAAAAAATAAACAAATGTTTTGAATCATACAATTCTTAGTCCCGTATGAACCCACAACATTCGCGCAGTTTGTAGCGGCAATCTCAACCACTGTACTATCTGTACAATTACTAAGTAGTAATTCGAACGCAGTTCCAAAGTTTCGAATAGAGCAATAATAATAATAGTAATAATATTCTATCACATACACACAACACCATCTAGCCCAATCTAAGCAGAGCTTGTTCTATGGGTATAGAAACACCCAGACCAAGACAAACATCCATGTACATGCACACAAATGTTTGACTTGTGCGGGAATCGAGCCCGCGACCTCAGGTGTGGCAGTCGGTTACACTAACCACTACGCCATCGAGGCCATGCAATTTAAAATGTACAATTACATAAATTAACAACAGTTACACGATGCCACAAGCATTTAAGTGGTGACTATGACGCGATGAGTGTCGTGAATTCGATTCCCATAAGGGACAAAATGATGTGATTCAGAAGCAATTGTTCGGCGAGACGACCATGTAAACCAGTACGGCATGCGTGCAATCAAAGTATGCTCCGTAGATAAACAATGACGATCTCGATGGCGTAGTGGTTAGTGTAACCGACTGCCACGCCTGAGATCGTGCGTTCGATTCCCGAACAAGTCAAACATTTGTGTGCATGGATATAGATGTTTGTCTTGATCTGAGTGCTTCTATGTATAATATGTGTGTATTTACAAAAAAAGGTATATATGTATGTTTATCCATTGTCTACTGACAATACTGGCCTGCCAATACAAGTAACTGAGATAACACATAATACATCTAGTTACCTATGATTTAAGAATCCAACAGACGATACTAAGCTCACAATTTAAACCAAACATAATGCAGATGTACCACTCAAACCTACCCGTTTAATTACTACCTACGGACGCGTAAACGGTATTAACGCTACCGTCCAGAGACAATATTTAACCAGAGATATTAGAAGCTGCACGTGTTCAGGCACGTGTTGAAGCTAACCGCGATGCACGTGTAATTGTGAATGTGCGCTTCGAGTGTATTTCGATTTACGTTCAGTGTGCTTCGATCGAAGCAAATGGTAATTATCTTGTGTCTTGTTTGCTTCTGTATGTGAGGATAGTGGAGTTAGTTGTTTTGGATAGGTTGGCAATGCGTGTGTTACCTATGCTTCAAGTGTCTATAAGGCACGATAATCGCTTAAGAGAAAATATGGGAATCAATATACTTATCTTATCTTGGGGCCAGTCAGTACAGACCGCCAACACTTCGACCCAGTGGGATCTTTTGTGTCGACTTCCCCAATAACGACTGCCATAGATGTTCATGGCAGTCGGGACCGACGGCTTAACGTGCTCTCCGAGGCACGGAGCAGGCGATAATTGTCAATCAATATGCACATAATTTCGAAAAGTCATATAACTTCCGAAAGTCAGAGGTGCGCAACGTGGGTTCCCGAACCCGAGACCCTCTGCATTGCAGTCTGTTGGTCTTCCCACTGAGCTATCGCTGCTCTTATTAATATACTTTATTCACTAGATTTTTATTGCCTGATATACTTTCTCAGTACAAAGTCGGAATGGCAGATGGTGACTCGCCGACTCACTAGATGGGCCCCTTAAATAGTCACCATAGACATACAGGTCTTAAAAGCAGCAGGGGGCAACACCGGTGTGAGCGGCTAGTGGTATCGTGCAGTGCAGCGCCGGTTTCAACATCACGGGTCTCGTGAAAACGGAGAGCTGGAGCAGATTTTCCTGTAGTTATGTCTTTGAAAATGACACTTCCACCCCCAAGCTCCTCCCTCTGACCGGCCGACCAAGGCAAGCCAGAATTGAGAGTCCTATAGGCGCTCTTGAAGTTCAACCCCAGCCCACCCGTGAAGGTAAGCCGGGTACGAGGCCGGCCGCAGTGTCGCCACTCACATTCAGCTCGCCACAAGCTGCCCTTATTATTATTCTGGATAAACATAAGCGGAGCTGTATTACGCCCACATTCCGCCACCTATGCAATCTTCTGCTTTTGTTTATATACCATAACATACACCTGCGTAAAAAGGGGCAAACCAAAGATATTATTTTTGAGGCGAACTCATTGGCGCCTACCGCCTTAAATTAATTAAATACGGAATATTATTGATTTTTGACTAACGGCAAAGTTTATTTCTAAGCATTAGATTTTATACTAGACTCATCACCACGCGTATTGCTTAAGTACCTAAAATCTACGTATGCTCTGAGTTCATAGCGTCAATAAGGCTATCAATGTCTAGACTTACACACGTATGACTTAGCCTTAAAAACCTTAAAATATCACCACAATACATATCTGTGTCATTTTGTTTGTAAAGCTTTCACGCCTTAACTACTCGACCTATCATCATATTCCGCATGCACGTTGTCAGGGACAAAGGACAAAGGGTAGGGTCCAGTAAAAAGTACTGTTATTCACCTAATCTTTATTTATATATAAATTTTTATTTATTTTTAAAAAGGCAACTCCGCCACGAGGAATAATTTCTGTCTCGCGAGAGACTTTACAAATACATAAAGCACATAAAGGATTTCCAGACTCGGAACAACCATTTGTGGATCACTAAATTTTTGTCCCGTGTGGGGATCGAACCCACAACACTCGGTGACCACTTAAACCAATACGCCATCCGTGCAGTCATTAACTCGAGAGAAGCTGCGGGCAAAACCTAGTTAAACCATCCATACCTTAAGTTCAGCTATCTTTCAATATATTATGATATGCTAAACACATACATGTTGAAAGGACAAGAGCTCTCAACTTGTAATGGAAACCACTGACCGAGTTCAAAGGGACGGGTCCTCAGATTAATTATTATTAGCGATGAGATGTATGGGATCTTCAAGATATACATAATATATAGAGAGTTCCGAGATGCTTTGTAATAGATATTGAGATCGATTTGGGAGCCTACCTGATCAAACTTTCAAAATATTTGCTTAGAGAAGATCGCTGTGTATGTAGTTTTGGTGAAGGTTGTAAGTTATCGTGCTTAAGCTGTCAGCTTAACCATATCGAGACGTAATGATAAAAGCATTGGGTCTGACGTACCTATGTACGCAGATGGGGCGTTAATTACACAGTGTCACCTTTACACTCGATTGGGTTGGCAGAGATGTTTCAAGCCTACATTGCAACAGCTATTTATGTTCTCACCTAAGTTTAATAGAAGGCAATCATTTCAAACCATCGTCTAGAGGGCACAGTTCCAGTCTGCAAACTGGTATAATTCGGTAACAAAAAATATTACATCTACCCGACCTAGGAAGCGAGTGCACGATCGCACCGGATAATAAGCGTAGACTTATGCCAAAGCAATTTCCAAACAATCATATCTATTAATACACGCATACATAGTTTAACACTTTTATCCCCGAAGAATTAGGCAGAAGGTACTCCATATTTTCCATTATTTTGGATCCAACGTAATGGAGGGCGAGCCTACCAAAAGAAACGTTCAGACCCCGTGCTGCTAAGAATTTCTTGAAAACCTAAAATCACTCTGCCCTTTTCATCTTTGATTTACATTTCTTTCCACATAATTATAGCGTCCATTGCCCAATGTAAAAGGCACTAGACTGGCGATCCTTGCGGGAGGCTGCGTTTTAGCATCCTACCCATTCACTACCGACGTAAACCCACTCCTAACTCAGCTAGAGCTCCTAGTTTAGCTTGAGAGGTCAACAAGAATACTATATAGTAATTTGTACCCCAAATTGTTAGTAATATTTCAAAAAAGTATATTCATCTATACTTCTCATTTCTATACATTTTAAAATTTAAGCTCTACTTGACTTGTAAAAGTCAGAATTTCATATGATAACTTTCATTACGAGAGCTTAACCCTTGCCAATACAACGATCTCTCACAAGACACTTCTACTATTTACAGTCAAAATGTAATTAAAATCATAATTAAACTTATATTTAGTTCCCAAACCCTTGAAAACAAATTAATAGTGTTGTTGCGATGCAACGCAACATCTGCAGCAATATCAGAGCTATCCTTATGCGACTCAGATATTAATAACTTTGGTTCACTCCACTATGCACTTGTGAATACTCGCTGTACAAATTATTCACTTTGAGATATGATTGTGTTGTGAAATGAAATAATAGCAACGTTCTCTAGCGGGAATATACTTACTGTGTAGGCGTTTTAGTGTGTAACGTTGCATGGTTAAATTTTATTCCGCGACTGTGGCTTTGTCTGTATGTATTATAGGTTGATCAAGACTTATTCTACGTCGATTTATGCACCATATCCCTGGATTTAATAAACGAAATTAGGAATTAGGTTGACTGCTGTGCATGAGGTCTTCGGTTTGTGTCAGGGGTTGAGCTAACAAAACCAATTTGGTTTTCTATCAAGAAATTTACAATAGCAGTTAGGACGTGAGCGGTATCGCATAGCTTCGTGCTTCGACTAGGATGGAAATCTGTTGGTCCTGCTCCTTATTTTGCTTTGCCATACCGTCGGACTATTAGAGTTAGGGAATAGAGAGTGCACTTGTGTTTCCGTAACAATTTATGCACTAAAATCACTTATTCAATATTTGGCTTGAATCATCTTTATAGAAAGTGAGTAGTAATGTTGGAATCAGTATGTCACATTCAAAAGACAGCCCATGTGTCAAGTAGATACGTGTAATGTAACGCCTAATTTACGCGTTGCGATATCTTTGTATGGACTAAACATTATCTTATGTACTTTGTATCCCTTTATAGTATATTTGTAAACTGTCCTGCAACACAGGACTTCATCAATTATTAACAAATAAATTGTTAGTAATTATTTCTTCCATTCATTCATTCGTTGCCAATCGGAACAAACCGTAGGGCAATTGATATTATTTATTTACAGCCAACTGATTGGCGTCTACGATCGTATTATTGTGCCATCGTCTCGGACTGTATTCTCTGCATATGCCACTGTAACTGCATGCATATCGCCGCATATGCTACTAACATTGTACACATGAATGTGGAGGCGAATTGAGTTTTCATTTCGACTGTGTCTGGGACTGGAAATATTGGATAGATAGTCTAATTCAATGTAAGCGTATGCAATATGGCTGTCTGGGAATAAAACTGTAGTAATTTTATTTTGGCTGCAGAAAGTGTAGTGACTTTAGTCGGTACCTTGCGTCTAAGAAGGCGAGGTGTGTTGTTGTTTCAATTATCACATGGGGAAATATTATCCAAACATTTTTTTTATTGCATGGGTGGTGTAGTTCCTGAAGTAGTCAGCTCGCCATTATTACTGCGTCGAGTGTTATGGGTTCGATCGCCTCGCAAGACAAACATATCCATATAATCCACAATTAGTTGTTCAAAGTCTGGGTGTTCTTAGTCCGTTGTTGTACTATTTCTGAGGGACTTTAATTTACTACAAAGGATTAATTACTGCGAAGGTTGTACAGCACAAATAAAATAAACATCTTGTTTAGGTGATTTCTGTTTGAATTTTTGTAAAAGTCAGTTTATATGGTTTTTACGTCATACAAGTGCTCTCTTTAAAATAAACCTAGAGATAACAGACTGGCTGAAGCTATAACCATTTAAAAAAAGCATGTTTTGATCGAGACTGAGTACACAGCATTGAAAGAATAATCGACTTCTTTAGAATATTCAAAACCTAATTTAAAGTATGATACCACGGACGGACGGACAGACAAAGTCATACATAAGAGTTTCATATTTACAGTGTTGGTAGATACTGAACCCTATAATCTAAGATCTTTTTAAATTTTATTTAAAAATTAACTTTAATTACATAAACAAAGCAACAATCATAATTTACAACAACTAATATTAACAAATCTAACCACTTATAAACAACATAATCTAAGATAGAATTAAATCGTTAAAAATGCGACTGCGATGCGGTTCTCAGGTTTGAAGCCCGACTGAGCCAATATTTAGAGAGTTTTATAAGGAAATTCTCAACGGAGAGCAAGATGCTATGCCTACCCATTCGGCCTATACAGAAGTCTTAATTACAAATAAAACACTAAATGTCAATTAAAAACGAACCCACTGAACCTTTCATACGAATAAAAGTGCTAAATCAAAACTGTTTTGGCATTCACCCACAAACATTTGGCACCACAATCGGATGTTCTTGTTTATGTAGCAGGTTCGATAACCGATTACTGCATGTTGTGTTTAGTAATTCGGGATGAGGTGTACCGCTACGAGTATTGGATGCACTCTGTTTATGGATGTTGCATTTTATATGTTTGCCTGTCTGTGGGTTATCGGTTACGTGTTTATTGGGGCCACCCATTTGATTTCTGGGTTGGGAACAGATGGTTGCAAAGGGTAGATATAAATTTTGTTCTATATATACAGGATGTCCCAGAAGACGACGAAAAATAAAATATAAGTTACGTAATTCGGAAATAGCAGAAAATTAACAAAATAAATTACAAATCCGTAACGATGTCGTCTTCTGGGACACTCTGTATAATGTGAAAGTTTGTGAAGATGTTTGGATATTTGTTACATAAACAGGTGTAAACGGTTAAACATATTTAGATAAATCTGTTACGTTTTCACGCATTAACTTCTCGACCGACTACCATGCGATTTCGCATACACGTTGTCAGAGGAACAAAAATGGATATAGGGTACCTTTCATCCAGGAAACAGTACTTTTACTAATCTAACCTATAACGTCCCTAAGGACGCAAACGAAGCCGCGGGCAACAAATAGTTCATTATATATACTTATTAATCGCATAGTTCTATAGCTATACACTATATAACACATAGCATCGCCTTAGATGCAAAACACAGAGGCAAATTGCAATCCTAAACATCATGAATAGCTCAGTTGGCAGAGCGACGCAAAGTACAGTCAAGGGCAGAGGTTAAAAAAAAAAATTTATTGTGCTTTTATTTTTGTTTAGTGTATATAACGCAGGTTATGTAATACAGAGCGCGTCTCGCCGTTAAACAATGACGTTTAGACAAATTTAAATTGTAATAGATCTAAGTTACCAATGTACAAGAAATAAATTATTAAGAATAAAAGCCCCTATATCATGGATTGTCTTTTACCTCTGTTATAATGTAAACCCCAATAACAGTACTCAACTGTATCGAACCCGGGACTTATAACACACTTAGCTACGTAGTTACTGAGGCAACCGCAAATATGATTATCAAAACTGTCGTTTTCAAAACATCAACATAATCATAATGATGATATCGTCATAGGGGTAAAACCCAATTAAGTTAACTGAACCGTTGCAGAAGATAATATGGCTTGTTGTGCCCTAATCTGGCGTGAAGGGGACAAAGTGTGACGCGACGTAGGGTCGAACAGGCCATATGGTCACAGAGGCGCAAATAGATGTTGTTATTAGTGATTTGACATAGTTTGTTGTAAAACATACGTAATGTAATGGCAAGAAGCGATATTGATCTTATAAAGTTAACGCCAGGTAGGTATTCCCATTTTTACATATAATAATATAATATAATATAATATTCTACAACATACACACAACACCATCTAGCCCAAACTAAGCAGAGCTTGTACTATGGGTACTAGACAATGGATAAACATACATATTTCCTTTTTTTTGTAAATACATACATATTATACATAGAAACACCCAGACCAAGACAAACATCCATGTTCATGCACACAAATGTTTGACTTGTGCAGGAATCGAACCCGCGACCTTAGGCGTAGCAGTCGGTTACACTAACCACTACGCCATCGCCATTAAATATTAAACGCATAAATAGTGATTGTTTAAAGCCAAAAAAAATACATATTATAGTTTACTATATGTACTTTGATAATTTGTGGTTCAAAACATGATAACGAAAATTTAACTCGATCAAAAAGAAATCCGAAGAGGAGGCTAAATCGATTATTTGTTTATGTTTTTCTTATTGTTCTTAAAGCTTATCAAAGTTTTACTTCCAAAAACCATATCTACTCAAAGTTAATAACATATAGAACAATTATTTGTGGTTACATTTTTCAATATAGTTTAATACCTTTAATAATAAAATATTATATAATACAGCGGCTTACGTACGTGACTTCAGACCGGCGACTCGTGCGCACGGTTCGCTTCGCGTAAAGTATGGCAGCGTTAAATACCTACTTTGCTTGGTCTACCTGGCCTTAATAGTAGATATATCATACCTACTATTAATATATTATACTATTTACTATTAATTGTCTGCATAGGTATATAAGTTTAATCCTAACTAATATAACAAATGCGAATGTAAGTTTGTTTGGTTGTAACACTCTCACGTCTTAACTACTCGACCGATCATCATGAAAGAACAATGCCCACCCTTCATAATGCCACCGGCCTAGAAGAGGACAGTCAAAATTTTTACTATTTGTTATTGCATTAGATAAATGAGTGCTTAACTAATAATCTGAGATTGATTGGAGGTCTACCACGTTCATAATTTAATTGAAAAAAGTACTTTTATAACCTCAAAAAAAACAATGTTACGTGGGTATGCACATGCTTTTAGTAAAATATTGAAGTTAGACTACAGCGTTATTTAGTTGTTTTGAGTAAAAAGGAATGGATAGGGATTCACAGGAAGCGGATGACGGATAAGTGCAATGATACACAGCTTTTAGATATCTTGTATATAATAATAATATTCTACTACATACACACAACATCATCTAGCCCAAACTAAGCAGAGCTTGTACTATTGGTACTAGACAATAGATAAGGATACATATACGTATAATTTTTTTTTTTATAAATGCTTTACTATTAAACATAGAAACACCCAGACCAAGACAAAAATCCATGTTCATGCACACAAATGTTTGACTTGTGCGGGAATCGAACCCGCGACCTCAGACGTGGCAGTCGGTTACACTAACCACTACGCCATCGAGGCATGATTAAAATGGCACAGAATATCGTTCAGAAATTGACGATGAAACATCTTTTTAAATATAAATTATTAATAAGTTTCTCGGCACACCTTTAGTAATATCTATAAATTATATTATATTATACAATAATTATTCCACAACTAATTTAAACACTATTGTGCTGTCCACGAGTTCCAAAACTGGGCCAGTAATAGGCATTGTTCTTTTGCATACGTTACAAAACGTACGTTGGGGGTTGGGTTGTCAAGGGTACAGAAAAGGCCATCCAGAAAAAGATCTGTTCCTGAGGGATAGAAATTTAGAGACAAATTCTAGCTAATATTATTAATGCGAATGTTAGTTTGATTGTTTGTTACACATTCACGTCATAACTACTCAACCGATCATTATGAAACGCATACTCTTTTTTAGGTGTACAGAAAAGGACATAAGGTACTTTTCATCTAGAACCTTAATTCCCAAAGTGGTTCAGGTGGACTCCCAGGGGTCCACGGGAGACTCGACGGGAGTCAACGTTGGCGTGACAAAAAAATGGGGATTTACAATTCGTAAGCGGGGGTCCACAAAAATTTATTTGCTTTCGATAGTGAAGAACTGAAATGTTGGAACTTCACACCTATCTATGTAGGCAGATAATATTTTAAGAAGCTCAGCGACTGTTACTTGTTAACGGACGGATATTTTGAGGAATACCACTCGTTAAAAAATGAGAATTTCTAAAAAAAGATGATCTGCCCGTAGAGGATCGATCAATTTTTAATCTTATACCATTTTAACTTTTTGAACCGAATATACCGATTTTACTTGACGGATTAAATTTCTAGCTGCAAGGGAGTCCACCGGAACCAGCTAAATTTTGAAAGTGTTCTATGACAAAAAAGTCTGGGTATCTCTGATCTAGAAAAATGTTCTGTTCCCGAGGTATAAAAATTTACAGACAACGTTTAGATTATCGCAAGCGAATCCGCGGGCTAAATATAGTAGGGATAAAGAAATAAAAATTACCATACACCCGTTACTTCATTGCAAAATATAGGCTCTGTCTAATCGTAGAAGAGGCAAGAATTTCTCCTCGTAAAAACACAAGACATCTCTATACAACCATAAAATAGACAGCTGAATGCTGGGACCCTTCCGACAAACGCTATCTCTAAATGTTTTAACGACATCCGCTAATACTTATGTGTGGTTTCGATACACTTTGACAATATAATTAGTGTTTAATGTGAGTTTATTTAAATAATATGCATTTAAAAACAATATAGCGGTAACTATTTACTCATTATTTATTTTATCATCGTCGCTCTACCTTTACGATGACTGCAGACAACCCATTCTGCATTAGGTACTACCGACATGAGTGACGGTTGACCATTTCAGAAAAATTTTCGCTTACACATGTTGAATTTAAGTGACTCCGCCCTTAAAAAAAACCTTTGTAAAAAAACTCAAACAAAAAGGTCGTAGTTGTGGCCTGCTATGCGATTTTAACCTTAGGAGTGGTCATCCGTCGCTCAAGTCGATAGTACATCTAAACTTGGGTAGCAGTTTTGTAAAACGTAGCTTAATGGCAATCGAGCTGAACGTCTCGTTCAACTGCTTTACATAACTGTTCCGTTTGTAAAACTGTTTGTAACTGTTGTAAATTAGGTTATTTAAAACAGATAATTATGCAATACATCTGCGACGTATACATTCCTATAATATTTTTGACTGCGAGGATGGCGTATCGGGCAAGCGGTCAGTCACGCCGCGCCGAGTGTTGTGATTTCGAATCCCACACGGAAAATTTTGGTGTGATCCACAAAAAATATTCTGAGTCTGGGTGTCTTCTTCTCCCTAGTTTTAATTATTCCCAAGTCATTTGGGGTCGGCTTTTCTAGTCTAACCAGATTTTGACTGGATATCAGTTTTTACACGGAGTGGCTGCCACTTGACCTCCGCAACCCGAAGGCTATTGATACCCTAAGGCTAAATCAGTGTCAAGATATTATAAGGCACTGACTTCCCAATAACGACTGCCATAGATGTTCATGGCTGCCGGGACCGACGGCTTAACGTGCTCTCCGAGGAATACGCACATAATTTCGAAAAGTCATATAACTTCTTAAAGTCGGAGGTGCGCGACGTGAGTTCGAACCCGAGACCCTCTGCATTGCAGTCTGTTGGTCTCCCCACTAAGCTATCGCTGCTCTGATTCTGATTTGATATTCTGAATCTGGGTGTACTATGTGGCAATTAATTCTAAGTTTGCAAGGCCCATCGGGATTCGGGACTTAATCCTAACTAAAAGTATAAATGTGAGTTTAATTATTTGTTTTTTATGTTTTCACGACTTAACTACTCGACTTATAATCTTGACATTTCGCATGTACATTGCCAGGGGTACAGAAAAAGACAAAGGGTACCTTTCATCCAGGGGAAAGTACTGTTCCCGAGGTATAAGTAACATAATATACATATATATTTGTATAAGACAACGTACACCTGTCAGTTTAAGCGTACAGCCTCGAGATAGCTCCTCTAATGACACCGTGACGGACAGATATATTTGACATTGTTATTAGTAGTATACATATATGTATACATATATACAGCCATGCCTTTGAGGAAAATCTCGGGACCAATTTTGTTAGTATAAATCACTCAACCGTCTTCTTTGATAAAGGAACGATAAAAAATGTTATTATTATATAGGTAATATATATATATATAGCCTCATATTTATATCCCTCAATGGTAAGCATAGGTATGTTAAATCTACAATTAACCAACTATATTTTCTTCGTAAGCTGGAATAATTCCTGTGCTGCAGGGGTTACAAACATTCAAACAACGGACACAAAGATCACCCAGATCCGAAACAACTATTTATAAATCACACAATTGTATTGTGTGGAGATCGAACCCACAACATCCCACTTACCACCATCACCTAAACCACTACGCCATCCGTGTGTAGTCACATGACCTACATGATAGATCGCGAGTTTAATATCGTCTACCGTTTATATTACAAGCCTCCGCAGTGCCACTGCGCCAATAACACTTTAGCCAATCCGGGAACCAAACCATCCCACGAATTATTGGCAACGCGACTATCGAGGCACTCTCTTCTCATGGTGAAATTGAAAACATACTAAAACCATCAATCGTTTTACATTTCAACAAACTTATAACACCGCGGTGATTCGTTTCAAACCTTTCGACACTTATTGACCAAACTCTCGACCGCTGCCCACAGTTTTGGTTCAATGAATAGTCTGTTCAAACCCCTCGTGTGAAAACAACTAAAGTTTATTGAATAACACAGGAAGGACTGCGAATATGTACATATATATGAACTCATTTTGTATATTTAGAATAAGTAAGTTATTTAAATGTATTTCATTTAAGTAATCTATATTTTTAAAATTA
This sequence comes from Catocala nupta, assembly GCA_963675205.1. Classification (NCBI taxonomy): domain Eukaryota; kingdom Metazoa; phylum Arthropoda; class Insecta; order Lepidoptera; family Erebidae; genus Catocala; species Catocala nupta. The sequence continues at coordinate 4,014,444 of OY776097.1, forward strand.
ACGCTCTTACACTAGCACTGAATCATTTCATCTTCACCTAAATTATAAAAAGAAAAATATCATACATAGGACCGACGGCTTTACATTGGGGTGTGCGAGAGAATCTACTTACTAACTCCAGGCAGCTTGTGAGAATTTCTTGACACATAAACCCAATAACATTTTGTTAGTCCAATATGGGGGCTTGAACCTGGGACCAAAAATAAACAAAAATCTGTTCCATAAATTTAATATGTACTTACATGAAGTGCAATACGCCACTATTTGTCGTTGTATTATTTCGATATTATTTAGTTTTAATTTGCGCATGCGCATCTTTCTCAATTTTGTAATGAACCATGTGTACTTTTGTATCGTATTAGTATATTCTTTACTCTGTAATTGTGTACTATTAGGTCATTTATAACCCAAGCCGCGTGCAATGTTGATAATTTTAATTATTATGTCTATCGTGGTAACTGTTGACGTTGTTGACATTGACAGATGTCAGTCTGGCATGTATGCTGCGTTCGTAAACCTCGTTTTACAAGATGCGGTAATAAATATTTATAATTATTATCTATATCTTATTATTATTTATTCTGTATTTGCATGTTGTTGTTATATTATATTTAAAATTATAATATTATTAGGTATATTTATATATAATTTATAATGTAATCATATAATTTTAAGAAATTTTAATCTTAAGGCTTTTATTTTATGTTAGGCCTGCGAGAATACCAGCGTTGCAGTTAAACTGCAACTATAGCTGACGCAGATGCCTATTTTACCACCTCTATTTAAATAATTTAATTGTTTGTGTACTGTATGTTTATGTTGGTAAATAAACTTTTTCATTTCATTTCATTTCATTTCACATAGCAGCCACCGAGCCACTAAGATTATATCTTTTAATTTTCATTGCTAGTTTCACTCTTTTATTGAATCCTGTGCCACAAGGGACTATTCAAATCACGGACCCAAAGAACACGCACACTTATCTATACTAATATAAAAAGCTAAAGAATTTGTTTGTTTGTTTGTTTATTTGTTTGGTTGTACGCGCTTATCTCAGGAACTACTGGTTCGAATTGAAAAATTATTTCAGTGTTGGATAGCCCATTTATCGAGGCATTGAACAATACGAGCAGAGCATACATGAAAAATGTTGCAATAACGGGACAAATTCTCTTTTGGAAGCAGACGAATTTGCGCGGTTCAGCTAGTATCATATAAATTTGTGACCCATGACATCGAACCCATAATACTCACGCCTGGCACGTGGTGATGCGACCACTTAAAACACTACATCATCAGTGAAATGTAATATCACCATACCTTTGCCACACTTTGTATAAAATAAATTAATATACTAATAACCACCATCTGCTATTTGATATAACGACTAACATAAATGGAGATTTATGTGCATCGCCATATTTTTATTAATTCCGTTCGTACGCCCCACCGAGATATTAATTAAAGATATTAGGAACAATTAATTGCTTCAATATACACTTTATTCCTTTTATTCCTATGTTTTTGTATATGCTCGTGCCTTTAGGGATTTGATAGAGGGGTATTAAACTGACATTTCACCAGTTTTTAGAACGAGTCTATTGCCATCTATCATGCTAAGTTCCAGACTCAGTATTGTTAGTGAGAAATTCAATCACAATTTGTCTAACTTAAAAATCGACCCGAAGATCTAATGCACATCAACTGCATTCTCAGCCGAGCCAACTGCGCCACTGAGGTATTCTATTAAAAAAAAACAGGCGGGGCAGTCTTTGGGGACTGCCGATATAAGTGAAAACTAAGTAACTAGCGTGCGGTGACAATGACGCGAGTTTCACGCTTTTTGTTCACCCAAAAAGTACACATGTATACACAGTGTACATACAGCTCCTGTTAAGCGTTCGGTGACGATGACGCGAGTTCCATGATTTTTGTTCACCCAAATAGTGCTCAACGCACCGAAAGAAGCTTTCACTTCAAAAACAACTCTTCCGTCAGGGCTTTTCCTTCTACCGCGGTGAACGTTAGAAACATTCAAACAACTGAAACAAAGAATCACACAATTGGAACAAAAAAATTTCGCAAAGTTTTATTCTTATGTGGAATTGAACCTACAACTCTTACACTAGCAGTGTCGATGCCCTCATTTACCTAAGAAATAAAAATGCCTTTAAGTAGACCATAAATTTTGAACTATGTACAAATTTAGGCATGTATGACGTGTACCGATAAAATTCGACAACCAGTAGGGGGCTGGCACTGTGCCTCCTTAACACAGGCTGCTCAGTAGCCTACCTAGGAGAACAGTACTCCACCCACCATTATTGTAGTTAATGTATACTGTCATCGTGTAAAGCAATAAAACTGTGTGTATAACTACAATGTAATTTCATTCTTAAATAAATTATTATTATGTTTCTCTTATCACAGGTACTTTCTAACATATTATATTAGAAAATACCTGGCCCTTTGGGAGGCTTACATGGATACATGGGTCCAACGTGAAGAGGCCCTTCGAGAGTTTTAATCAAAGGTGTTATGGAACACCTACAGCGGCACTAGCCGCAGCAGGCGTAGGACTATTGCTACGTATGGATTCTAATATATGGGCTATAGGTATGGGTGTTTGGTGGACCGGTATATTGCTAACTATGGATGAAAAACGGCGTCTGCCCTGAATACTCTAATAGCATCAATGCAATGGGCAGACGGTGACTCGCCAACTCACTAGATGGGCCCCCTGATAAGCCACTATAGGCATACAAGCCAGCAGCAGAGGGCAACACCGGTGCAAGTGGCTAGGGGTGTCGAGCGGTGCGGTGCCGGTTTCACCATCACGGGTCTCGTGACAACGGAGACCCAGAGCGGGTTTATTATTATTATTAATTTTATTAACATTATGAGCTTCAAAAACACGACAGCGGCTAGACAGAATTATTTTCCAATTATATTCGGCATTTCAACAATTAACAGATTATAAAAACAACCACGCTATCCACCATCATTAAAATTGACATAGAAACATAGAAGCAACTTACCATCCAATTTCCCTTAATCGCCGTCACACAAGATCCATACAAAAACATAATATGATTCTATGTATGACTGCTTGCCATACAAAGCCATCAATTTCCTAGCCGGCGCCGCAAGAGAAACTAGACGGGGCAAGACATTGGACGAGTCTGGACGGATGCGACTACATTCCTGATCATTGCGACGCTACGTCTGTGTGAAAATGACCCATAACTCATGGGGAACTGGTAAATTCTTGTGCTAATATAAAGTAAGTTTGTTATCTAACATATTACGTTTGAAAAGACAAGCAATATGGCTGTTGACTCATAACTTTTTATTATTTAAGTCAAATAGTTTACAGCTAGCATTACCTAAAAACTAAAATACAAAGAATTTTTGAAATCTACTCAGAAGTATATAAGCTTTTGAAATCTGGTAGTATAGTAGGGTAATTGCATGGTAAGTAGATAACATTACCGTGATAATTATCAAATGACAGAAAAAGGATGCACATTACAAATTATGACGAAACCGCTTTTTAACCGCACCTGCACGAAAAAGATAACGAGACATTCCCACAACAACCGCACTGTTTCTTATATCCAAAGGGGCATGCCAAGACGCCATAGTAATTCGGGCCCACAGTGCACACCTATAAAAGCTAATAATAATAATAGTAAGCAATGCCTCGATGGCGTAGTGGTTAGTGTAACCGACTGCCACGCCTGAGGTCGCGGGTTCGATTCCCGCACAAGTCAAACATTTGTGTGCATGAACATGGATGTTTGTCTTGGTCTGGGTGTTTCTATGTATAATAAGTATGTATTTACAAAAAAAAAAGTATATATGTATGTTTATCCATTGTCTAGTACCCATAGTACAAGCTCTGCTTAGTTTGGGCTAGATGGTGTTGTGTGTATGTGGTAGAATATTATTATTATTATTAATTAATTAGCATAAGAAGTGATTTACAAAAATCATATTAAAGTTATCAAATCTTATCAATACAATGTGTATTAAATATGTGCTATATCATTTTATACATTATTTTAATTTATTTATGATTACAATCAATTACGAATGAAATAAAACAGAATACATTGCAGTTTTATAACCTATAGGTAAAACTCGTCGATATTAACCGTAAAAAATAAACAGTAACTGTCACAATGAAGTTGCAAAACAAGCAATGATATTAACATTGACATTTTCAGAAAATATTACCATCTTGTACAGAATAATAAATACAAGGAATAACTAAGATAAATATGAATATATTTTTGAAGTATAGCCGATTTCTTGTGCACCTCTGGGCCTAATACTGGCATGCCCTTTTAAAATATTAATTACTCCCTTATTTTGCAAGCAATGTTTATACTGTTTTCAAAAAAAGATTTGATTGATTGCTATTTGCTCCTGTGTATAAAATTATGTATCTGTGTGTACTAAATCAAACATAAGCAACTGAAACATTACATATGGTGGCCCAATGGAAGGCATTGGACTTGCGATTGGTTGTGGGTTCAAATCTTAGTCATTGCACTACCGCCGTCAATCCACTAAAATTTTTTTTTCCAGGTCGGAAAACCTACAATACTTAGGCCGATATGTATATATGTAACTATAAACATAGTGATTTAGCAAGTCATTGATTCTGTTTTTTTCTCCTAATAAGACGGCTCCCGCACTAGTAACAATTCCTATATCGCGGACTTTACAAACATCCAAACAGTCTGGATGTTCTTTGTGTCCGTAACAAAGAACATTCAGACTCGGAACAACCATATGCGCATCACACAAATTTTTGCCCCGTGTGCGATTTGAACCCACGACACTCGACGCGTGTGTCGTGGCGAATAGCTAGTGGTGACCAATTAAACTATTACGCCATCCGTGCAGTAGTTAGCAATGTTTATTTCACGAAAACAACGAATCAGCCCCAACCCATATCCCACTGATAAAATTTGATCGCACGTAATATGGGGCGAGTCTATTAGGGTGATGCCTCATTAGTGCGTTGCGTTGCGGATCGACGGACGAGAAACGAAGCGGGGGCAGGGTGCTGTGCTGCGCTGTCGGAGGACCGGTGCGACGACGGACAGTGTTCCAATCCATTGTGGAATGAACACTGAAATCAGTGCGTGCGTCGCCCTTTTGCGCTGCAACGTCATGCGTCGTCGCATCGCCGATGTGGCATAAAATGCGTTGATCCGTTGCGACGACACAACGCAACGCACTAATGAGGCACCTCCCTTATTGTCAACGGTGCAATATTCTGGATTACGTACATTACATTTGTTAATTTATTGTAAGCTAGATTTTGCTCGCGGCTGCCATCGCGTTACTGTATGCGAGTTTGGTAACAGTACTTTTCTGCGTATTTTATGAAAATATTAGGATTCGCCCTTCCTTCTCCATATAAACCTTAACTGTGCCAAATTTCATACGCCTCCGTCCCCGCAATTTTCGTAAAAAGGGGACAAAGTTTTTGCTTCACGTATTAATATACAGATGAGTCAATAACAGTAACTCAGATTTTATATTTTTAAGAATAAAGATAAACTAAAGATCACTTTGCAACAAGCGGTAGTTTCTACAATAGTTTGTTTTAAGGTCAATTTTGGGTTGCCAGTTAGATAGATTTTTTTTTAACAAAAATTAAAACCCTCTTCTATGAAGAATATTTTAAAACAAAAAATGCACTAGTAAAAAAATAATTGCGTATTCTTGTGAATAATTAAATTATTGTTATTAATGGAGTCGCAGTCAGCTAAGGTACCTAAACATGGGTCGCGACCGCATGCGAAAGCGATTCGCGCGGCCCCGTCGATAATGGGTGTGTCAAGGAACACCGTGGTAGGTTTAGTCGGTATTCCGGGAGGTACTTTACTATTATTTCCATCTTTCTTTTACCCCGGCGAGTCCGACATAATCCCTCCGCCCGCCCCCGCGGAGGGATATGCGTAATAGCATTCCCCACGTAAAAAATAAAAAAAAAACGTACCTAAACATGAGATGTCTTACTATAATCATAACATAACATTGGCATACACAATTACACACACAGACGCAGTACGCAACGCGAGCGACAACGTGCAGTCAGTTGGATGGAGTTTTGTTATGATCCTCCAGCTTTACATAAAGCTTTAAATACTGCCGTCAGAAGTAGCTACACCTCGGTGTGACTCGAACCTACGAACTCTCACTCTCAAAACCAATGTCTTAACCAATGGCCCACCTCATACCCTCACATAGAGTCACGCATAACGCTGGTCTTACAACTATTATCCTCAGAACTATAACAAAAAGCGCCGCAAAGTTATGTGTATCGCGTCCACTAAACGTGTTTAATATGACATTATACGAGAATACGTAATCGATATAAAGGTGAATTTACATTTATTCTACACTAATATTATAAAGAGGAATTTTTTGTTTGTTTGTTTGTAATTGCCTATGTTTGATTTTGTAATCAAAAGTAATTGTTTTTTGCAAACAGTATCAAAATGATTACTTTTAATATGTATAAAAAAATCGTGCATCGATAGCCTAGTGGGAAACTGTTGGACTCCCACACAGAGATCTCGGGTTCGAAACTAAGGCGCGCATCTCTGACATTTCGAAGTTATATGCGTGCTAAATGGTTCATTATCGCTTGCTTTAACGGTGAAGGAAAACATCGTGATGAAACCTACATGTCTGAGAGTTCTCCATAATATTCTCGAAGATATGTGAAGTCTGCCAACCCGCACTAGGCCAGCGAGGTGGACTATGGCCTAACCCTTCTCACAGTGAGAAGAGGCCCGTGCTCAGCAGTAGGACAGTTTAATACAAGGCTGATATTATTAAATTATTATTATTATAAAAAATTGTTGGGCTGTAGTGAGGAAATCTCGCTATCTCCGTTGGACAGACTTTTAAATAGCGGTTTGATTGTCGTGCATCCTTTTTTTGTCATTTGACAATAAAAGACTCTGCCCACTACCCTGTCTCATACCATGACCGTGCCAGGCAAAAAAATATTCTTTGTAAGAAAATGTATAAGACTATGCCCACTAGACCGTTCCGTCACCGACCAGTAGTTCCAATAGCTGGGCGTATCGTTTTGCTATCCGTGTCTGATACGTTCCTAGCACGGTCATGCTATGAGATGGTGTAGTGGGCAGACTCCTTTACCCCTATTACCAGATTTGAAACGCTTGTATCTTATTTATTGCAGACGAGATTTTAAAATTCGTCCATTATTATAAAAAAAATCGCCATTTTAAATCTACTTTACAGCAGAAGCCCACATTACAGCAGTAATTATAAACGTGACTGAAACTGTGGACGATCTCTAGTAATATAATAAAGCTAAAGAGTATGTTTATGTTTTCATTTGAACGCGCTAAGCTCTCGAACTATGAGTCGAATAGCAACTCTTGAACTACGAGTCGAATAGCAAGAATGATTTATGCATTTGATAGCCCATTAATTACTTTTAAGAATTTTGATATATAACGACGTTAAAACCCTCTTGTAAGTTTGATGAATATCGCCTTACTTTTGCCCGCGGCCTCGCTCGCATAAATGTAGGTTAGGTTAATAACATTACGCTATAAGACATTAGAACAGCGCAGTAATCTATACTAATATTATAAAGCTAAAGAGTTTGTTTGTTTGATTGAACACGCTAATCTCAGGGACTACGGGTTCGAAAAATTATTTTAGTGTTGGATAGCTCATTTATGGAGGAAGGCTATAGGCTATATAACATCACGCTACGACTAAAAGGAGCGGAGCATTAATAAAAAATGTTGCAGAAACGGAGAAAATTATCTTATGTGAAGCAGACGAAGTTGCGCGGGTCAGCTAGTCATTAATATGGGTGTAACCGCAGGAGACAACTAGTTTATACTTTAAAACGTATTATGCTAACATATTCAAGCTACGGGTCAGCTGAGTGACCGGAATAATAAGTCCTTAAAGGTATGTGTGACTAAGTTCCTACATCTTTTATTGTTTTATAGGCTCAACTTTTATGATGATGTTTTACTGTGGGATGTTTGGGTAAACCTGGAATTAGAATTTAATATTCTATGGCTTTCTCGGTAACAAGGATGGCGTATTTGTTTAAGGAGCCATCTTAACACGCTGTATGTTATTTTTTTTTTATTGCTGATTGTGTCAGATGAGCAAGTGGCCCACCTGATAGAAAGTGGTATCCGCTGCTCATGGACTTCAGCAATGTCAGGACACAGCAAAGCCGCAGCCAATGGGACGGAACAACAAAACAAATGACATATATGTGTGTGATCCACAAACGGTTGTTCCGAGTCTAGTTGTTCTTTGAGGCCATTGCTTGGAACGGTTATTAAGTCGGCAATGATACACAAAGTATACATAGTGTGGGTATCTTTTAGAAATTTTCGTAATAATAATGCCAAGTAAAAGAAGCTCGATAATTTAAAATATTTGAAAGTTTATTATTGTAGTAAACAATCGCGCACAATACAGTTTCAAAGGAATAATGTGCTAAAACGCTCCGATTGTGGAATGAGATATTACAGTATTGGGTTCTTCAAGATAGCGTTAATAGGTTCTTAAGGGTCAACAACGCGTATGTGATGCTCGTGGAGTTACAAACATCCATTGCTATGGTAACCATATACAACCAGGCCATATGCTTGTTTGCCAGCACCCCTAACAAAGAAGGCAGTTACTAACATTTTGTGTGTCGGGATAGTACTCACAACTCTGCGCGACGTAATCAAGAAGTAACATATTAAACCATTGCGCATGATGGCGTAATGGTTTAAGTCGAAGCAGTCTCTTCTTCAGACGTAATCACCTTGACATTTGCCGTCACAATCGTATGCAGATACAGGATACTTGTAGTAGTTTTATCTATAGCCTTGCGTTCGGCTTTGACATTGTAGTTCTGTTAGTATTAAAGTTAACATGCACTCATTCTCAGAAAGCACCGGCACCGGTCTTGGTTCGGTAGTGAATGTAACTGCTGTGCATGACATTACGTCTTGATACCTGGACCGCACAAAATGTTATTTTGTTTTTCTGTCAAAACATTGTTAGTAGCAGCACGACATTACGAATTGTACCTGGTAGACGAGACGAGAAGTAAAACTAATGCTGGCTAACATGTTGGTGAATGTAGCTCTGCATTGTATGTATGCATGAGTACAAAATCCGTATCAAGACTAGTAATCATGATTCACAATATAAAATATAGCACAGTATATACCAGTACAGCTGACTGCTACAAAAAAAGTAATTACTTTAGACATTGCATCGTACAATTTTCATGATTGTAATATGAAAATACTAAAAGAAATTTAAAAGCTTTGAGTGAATAAACTACTACTACAAAAAAATTGTCACAGCAATCGGTCTACTTGATACTTGTTCGCGTAACATTCGGCGAATTAGCCTACAAGCCACGTATCTAAGTGCACGACCACCTTTACCCCGTTCGAGTAAATATTACATACAGCGAGGACAAATATTAGCGAAAACTGATAACACACAATTATAACGACCTTGAAAACATAAGAAAGGTTCCTTGTAGTCTTCTATACAAAGTATTGGCACATATAGAGGCAGCTGTCTAGAGGACGTAATCGACTTACTGCGCCTTAGGGACATTTAAAAGTCAATTTCAAAGTTAAACACTGATGAGCCAGCGGCTGGGAATTGTTATCGCTCGTTTTGCATGTCGGTTTTACAATGGTGCGGTGTAATTTGTATTCGCGTTGTTGATTGCTTTTAAAAGCGGTATAGCAATTTATAGCAGCTATTGCAATCAATAATAATTATGGTATTGGTTATTGACTGCTGTTGAAGCGAGTAAGTTCTCGGCGAATATTCTCTGATCACATTGGAAAAACCAACGAATATGCGAGAGAATGTACCGAAAGTGAAAGAAACTAAACTATTGGTAAGCCTCATTTGTTTCTTTTACTTTTATTGTACTGAAGGCAGAGGTATCAGATCCAGGTGGATCTGAAGCGTATATATAGTGTTTTGGATTAGTAGAAATTTGCTGATTTCAGCATGAATAGGCTGGCTCGACCAGGGTAGGACTACCTTCTCACAGAATATCGACGTGAAATAGCAGTATTCTTACTGTTGTGTTTCGTTCGGTGAGTGAGAGTACCGGAGGTCCAATCACCCTCTTTCACCCTTCCCGCTCCTTCCCACTTCCTTTCCTAAAGGGTTGGCAACACGCAAGTGATGCCTCTGGTGTTGCAGGCGTCCATTGGCTACGGTGATCACTTACCATCAGGTATGCTTGTTTGCCATCATAGAAGTACAAAAAAAATGTTCAAAGAAATTCTTTAAAGAATGTTCTCAAAGATGTGTAGTCAACCAACCATGGTGGCATGGTCGCCTATGGCCTAATCTACCCAGCAACGACACAGTTTATAAACAGACATTGAATATTTATTATGCTTATTCAAATGCCTTTTTATAGAGCTCATAAAACTACACCGGTATCACCATCAGCTTAATACTTATTATTAAAGACATCTTATTAAAGACTCTTGCACTAGAAATAATTCCTGTGTTGCGTAATTTATCACTACAGCCTAATAAATATATTAAACATAGCAAACTCCTAATTCAGTCAGCCATATATCGTCCAGCAAGCCTCACAATACCATATAGAGCCTCCACGAAATCCTTTAGTTATCCTTTAACAACAGACTAATGCAGTTACCTTGTATCCTTCCAAAGTAACGGGCACTTCCGGTTCCGGTGACGCTATGGTAATGTTGCCACACCAAATTAATCCTTAATCGCTTTTAAATTTATTTGTGTACGTGATGTTTTTTGTTAAACCTTATTGGCCCTTTGGATTAAAGGGCTATGGAAGGTTTATTTAAAAGTTTTGTGGGTTCTGCAAGTCTGCAATGTAAGGTTACTTTGTTGTTAAAGTCAGACATAGCTTTATTAGCCTTTTCTAACTGAAAAGGTGTTAATAATACGTTGTTACTAAAAATGACTTAACAGTCATTCTTAGTAACAACGTATAGAGATGTGCTCAGAAATCGGCAATAATTATGTTGGACTTAAAATATGCATAACTGATATAATGTTGCTTAGTAAAATGAGACATATCTAAATTTAATCTCCGATTTCTAACAGGGTTAATCTGTAACAGGTCAATATTACACGCATGTCAAGTGATTTGATTGGCTGTTACTGCCGGGCAGCACCAGCAGTTGACATGTGTCTGTTCAAAAATTTTTGCGTTTATTTGCCTCATAGAAACCGGGTATAAAAATGAATGGTCTCGAGTTCGATCTCAAAGCACGCACCTCTGACTTTTCGAAGTTATGTGCGTATTAATTCTGTATTACTCATTTAACGGTGAATGCAATCATTGTAGGGAAGCCTGCATATCTGAGAATTCCCTATAATGTTCTCGAAGATACGCAAAGTCTGCCAATACTGCTGCACGGGGCCAGCGAGGCGTACTATGGCCTTGCCCTTCTCAGACTGAGACTCTTCTCAGGGCTTCTGCCTGTGCCAATCACATCAGACTTGCGTGAGATAACTTTACCCTCAAATCGGTTATGCAGAATGTCAATCGTGGCGTCCGCTGTGTGACACATAGCGCCGTCCTGCTGGAACAACAAGTCGTCTAGCTCCATACTTTTTCTTGTGGGGTTTCTTAAGTTTTCGAAGGTGTATGTGATAAAACCACAATCGACCGCTGCCCTAAAGGTGAACATAACACCGGCCATCGCTCAGATTCAGCCGGATCTATGCGGAAAAATAATTGAAATTTGGACCATTCAGATCCGTGCAACTGTAAGAAACCGAGGCGGGGATTTGAACGATGTCATATTCCAAACTAAATGGCATACGCATGGCCCATTCAACGAAAAAAAAGAATTTCGTTAACGTTACACACAGCTTGTTTTATTTCATTTTAACATCTACCCACCCATCTTCCTAACTACAAAACTTGAAACAACTATTTGAGGATTATAAAATGTTCTAACACAAACACTGACTGCCTTAACTTTGGTAAAGTGACTACTATAGTCGCTACGCCCTTTGTGCTAACCACATTTTTACCAACACCGTATCTCACATTCGCAAGTCCCGCTTACGTGACGTCACAAACCAGCAAACATCAAAATCATTGATCAATTTATTGTAGAATCCCATTGTCATTAAGCTATTCTTGTTGATTGATTTGTACCATCTCATATTAAAACGCCCTATCAATACCGGCACACGTCACAGAACAATTGACCAGCAGTTTTGGAGAAAGAATACGATAGCAAACAATCAATAATGTTCGTATTACGAATTGAACAACACTTTATGTAACTTGAGTATTATTAAAGAAATGTACTTATTCTGGAGGCGGTTTCACTGGTAGTGTAGTTTGGGAACTATAGTAGCTGTAGATCATAATAATTGACCATATTCTTAGTATCGTAGCATAATTTTGCGTTTTTGTTTACAGTGGAGAACTCGGTTTCGCTTACCGAGTCGAGCAAATTGTTATTATTGCAGATTGAAGTCTGAAAATATTCTCAACGGATTAAGCTCAGATCTTATTACGACGGTCTTTATTTATTAGGATTACTCACAGCACACTATACATTTTACAATCTAATATGTTAAGGTAAGTAAAACTTTATTCCCATATAACTTTAAATATATATATGTATGCGATATGTAGATATAATACACCTATACTGGGGCAGGTAAAGGTTTCTAAGACCCCATTTGAATAACTTTATTTTAGGTATCATGTATTTCATGAGATCTTATTGAAAACTACAGAGCAAATTTGCACACATTTAGTTTGCAGATTTGCTCGGTATTTGTTGTAGTTGTAGCTGCAACTAAGCAGCGATAGCTCAGTGGGGAGACCAACAGACTGCAATGCAGAGGTTCTCGGGTTCGAACCCACGTCACGCACCTCTGACTTTCGAAAGTTATGTGACTTTTCGAAATTATGTGCGTATTGATTGACAATAATTATCGCCTGCTCCGTGCCTCGGAGAGTACGTTAAGCCGTCTTTCCCGGCTGCCATGAACATCTATGGCAATCGTTATTGGGAAGTCAGTGCCCTATAATATCCTGACACTAGTCTAGCCTTAGGGTATCGTTACCCTTCGGGTTGCGGAGGTCAGGTGGCAGCCGCTCCGTGTAAAAACTGATATCCAGTGAAATCTGGTTAGATTAGAAAAGCGGACCTCAAGTGACTTGGGAATAATAAAGGCTAGGGAGAAGAAGTAACTGCAACTAAGAATCTTTAAATAAAATTTCTAACAACACTTAGCCTGACCCGGCATTGGAACCTAGAATCAAACTCACACGCAAAATAATACCATGCGACAAACAAACCACTCGACCGTAATACAACTTCACATAAAACAAAAACAAATACAGCTATCAGAATAACGGCACGCGTCACTCATTTCTAGTGACAGACAGACGGACGGACAAAAACAACGGATATTGGCGACACGTGCTCTAATAATTTGTGCTCACCCCCTTTTAGTTTAGATGGGGTGAGGGGTCGACGAGCGAGTTACATGGGAAAATAGTACATTTTTATGTCATTGGCGTGTGTTAGGAATAAAAGTTTTGAATTGAATTGTTATACGTTAAGCAAAAGCAAGGTTTTTAGGTCTGGATTTAAGAGCATAGACGCTTTGGGTAACAAACTGAAAATCATTTGTTAAACAGACGTGGTCACTAATATTGGTATGTTCTATTTGTGTACTGGCATATTAAATACTTTATTGAATCCTAACCTAATATTATAAATGCAAAAGTGAGTTTGTTTGTTTGTTACACTTTAACGCCTTAACTACTCGACCGATCATCATGCAATTTCGCATACACGTTGACAGGGGTACAAAGACGACATGGCATACTTTTCATCCAGAAAAAAATCTGTTCCCAATCGAGCGAAGCCGTAATAATAATCGTTTATTTGCAAATAAGTGTTCTTTCTTTCATCTTTTTTTACTTTGCAACTTTAAATAGCGGGAATTGCCTTTAAAAAAATTACTTAAATAATAACATAATACTTATGTATATACATATATGGCTAGAGGCTAAGAGATTTGTGATTAAATTATATAGCAATTTATAACTATTTTTGTATACATATAAATATCAAGTGGTACCAGTTACGAATTTATATATTATAAAAATTAAGCTGCCGTATATTTGTGTCCGTAAAACTCTACAACATAATACATAAGTATGTTATTATATACTTTTCATACCGAAATTCCCATTGGAACGAAAAATTAAGACCAGATTGAAGCCCAGAAAACCTGGCCGGCTTAGCTAGTAAATTTACACTAATATTATAAAGCTGAAGAGTTTGTTTGTTTGGTTGAACGCGCTAATCTCGGGAATTACTTTTTCGAATTGAAAAATTCTTTTAGTGTTGGATAGCCTATTAATTGAGGAAGGCTATAGGCTATATAACATCACGCTACGACCCATGGGGGCGGCGCAGTAACCATAAACGCGGGTGAAACCGCGGGCACATAATAAAAGTACTTACAATCTAAACGCGTGACTGTAAGAAACTAAGACGTCAGCAGCCTCCCTACATAGACGAACTGAAATAATTTCATATGATCACCTTATACTGAAGTTATTTCAGTGTAATGCTGATGCCTCTGTTTTGTGCAGTAATTACGATAGACTCGTCACATGAAACCAAAAACTACAGCTGACAAAATATTATTGTTATACTCTTCTGCCTACCCCTTCAGGGATATAAGTGAGAGTCTATATCTATACTTATTATAAAGAGAAAAGATTTGATTTGTTGTTTGTTTGTAAAGATTTAACTCAAATACTAAGCAACCAATTTAAAATTCACCATTAGAAAGCTATAAAGCAACGATAGCTCAGTGGGGCGATCAACAGACTGCAATGCAGAGGGTCTCGGGTTCGAACCCACGTCGCGCACCTCTGACTTTCAGAAGTTATATGACTTTTCGAAATTATGTGCGTATTAATTGACAATTATCGCCTGCTCCGTGCCTCAGAGAGCACGTTAAGCCATCGGTCCCGGCTGCCATGAACATCTATGGCAGTCGTTATTGGGAAGTCAGTGCCCTATAATATCCTGACACTAGTCTAGCCTTAGGGTATCGTTAGCCTTCGGCTTGCGGAGGTCAGGTGGCAGCCGCTCCGTGTAAAAACTGATATCCAGTCAAATCCGGTTAGACTAGAAAAGCCGACCCCAAGTGACTTGGGAATAATAAAGGCTAGGGAGAAGACCATTAGAAAGCTACATCATCACCGAGTAAAAGGCTATATTTAATTAAAAAACAAATACTGTTACTAACATAACATAATCTACTTTTTCTAAACCACGGGCAGAAGCTAGTGATCTGATAAAGTTATTTCAGTGAAATCGCTTGTCCTGTCCTTTTTTATACAGTAAATGCAATAGACTCGTGTGCATTACGTGGGACCTGAAAGCGGAATATTAATGTAATATATCGCATGCTTAATAAAACAGCGACTTAACTCGAAATTTGGGAGTATGGCAATTCGAACTCTAATCTTGTGACTATAAATTCTAATTATATATTCGTATTAAATTATTGCAAGAGAGTTCAAATTAGTTTGATCCAAAATAGTCAGATAGGTCTTTGTTTTATTAAGAATGTGATATGTACAGTGAGATGCAAAAATGCATACTCTTTTCAAAACTAAAATGGTAGGTATATGACAGTAATTGACGCCATCCAACGGAAATCGATACAAGAACTGTTAAGTAGTTTATTTATATCATAATAGATGGCGGTTCTTCTTCTTCTTTCTTTCTTTTCGTGTGGTTAGTGGCCAACCTGTTGTCAAGAGTTGTTTAAGCCGCCCGTAGGCCTCTGACATGGCTTAACAACTGCTGGCAATTTGGCAACAACCGGGAATCGACATTTTTACGTGCCTTCCGAAGCACAGAGTCGCTCAGATGAAATACCACTAAGCGGTCACCTATCTATAGACTGACCGGACCCAACGTTGCTTAACCTCGCTAATTGTTTACCGATCAGTAAGTGCAACTGGCTATGAGCGCCTCAACTACTACTATAAAATAAAAAGAAGTAGAATTCTTAATAACTCAATTTTAATTTATTTACTTTAAACATTTTTTTAATATCTATTCCCAATAGTTTAAAAAAGAACACATTTCAGGGTAAACCAAGAATCAAAGAATGAATTAATAAATTTATAGTGGGTAGTTTATTTTATAGATACTTTCGATGACTCGCTATTCTGTTCCTACGCAAACATTATTCTGTCCCTGTGTTCGAGTGCCTTTTCGGTAGAGATTATAAATTATTCTGTCCCTGTGTTCGTGTGCCTTTTCAGTAGAGATTATAATTATTTTGTCCCTGTGTTCGTGTGCCTTTTCAGTAGAGATTATAATTATTTTGTCCCTGTGTTCGTGTGCCTTTTCGGTAGAGATTTTAAATAAGTCTGTCCCTGTGTTCATGTGCCTTTTCGGTAGAGATTATTTCTTATAAATTTCACCTATTTGCTAAGATGAGTATTCGTTGCAATATTTATAAAACAACGCCATCTAGTTCATCCATATTCATTCTAATTCGAGTGTTCACAGAATTCTGGACCTTAAGATATCCATGCACTATAACAAGTGACCTCTACCTCTTCCTGCCCTTTCGGGGATATAATAGCGAGTCTATATATGTTATGACGATAGTATTGATTGCACACAAACGTAATAATACGTACCCTCTTTATTTTCCCCTTTGATGTGACAATGGTCTTGTTTTTTCCGTTTCGCACAAATCTCTTAAACTTAGAAGCGCATAACTTGATAGAATTGGCTCGTTTAGGGGTTCGATCCCCTATTTTAGTGATATTGAAAATGGTGTCTTCAAACGATTTTCACTTGACTGGGGTGACGGTTTGATTTTTATTGTATTTGAAAGTACTTTAAATATTTTCAATAACATAGGTAAAGCGTTTGATATTGTGTTAGCAAACGTCCATTTCGTACATTTGCTTATCAATCTTTTTTAACCCTGACTCAAACAGAAAGGTAAATGTTATAAGTTTAAGGTATGGATATGGCAGGTATGGAGATATGGATGTTTGTCTTGGTCTGGGTGTTTCATGTATAATATGTATGTATTTACAAAAGTACATAAGTATATATATGTATGTTTATCTATTGTCTAGTACCCATAGTACAAGCTCTGTTTAGTTTGGGCTAGATGGTGTTGTGTGTATGTGATAGAATATAAATCGTTAGAATAAAATCGTTGCATAGATATAATAAGATTATATCTATGCAACGATTAAAATCATAGATGTGCACTCACGACACACTGCCACACTAAGAAAAGTGAGTTCACACAATATGTTTACATGATAGAGGACTTTAGTGTACAATCATCATATACTAGATTTTGCCGGCGGCTTCGCTTGTGTAAATGTAGGTTAGTATCAGTACTTTTTCTGGATAAAGGTTACCTTATGTCCATCCCTATTCCCCTAACAATGTGTATTCAAAATTTCATGATGGTCATGAAATTTTGAAAGCATAACATACAAGCTAACTCGCATTTGCATTTATAATATTAATTAGGATTTAGGATATTTAGAATTTAAATCATAGAAACTATTGAATTAAACCTCACCATTTATCACGTGAGTAGCCAAGTGTAACTCAGTAAATATTTTGTGTGCCTAGCATTGGAGTTACCTACATTCTGTAAAAGTTTTTGTTAACATTAATTATAAGTTCACGTAAATGATGCGAAATCTGTTGGCAAACAATGTATTAAATAAATACTAAAATCTTATGAAATATGACTACATAAAAAGAGTGAGCTCATTAACACGATAGAGAACGATAGTCCACAATTTTCGGCTTAGTAGTCGTTTCGCACGAATTTGTTCGCAGATATCAGGCTAAAAGACAATTTAAAAAAAAAAAAATTTTTACATGGTTATATTTTCGTGCGAATCTTTCCCATCTGAAAACGCAGGTGTCGTTTCGCACATTTTGTATTTTTAATGAGAAAGATATCAAAATACAGTCGTGCACACACTACTTTCAAGTGCATATAAGTAATATTTATATATTCTCTCAAAATGTTCTCTCAATAAAAGCTCAGTTTTATATTATAAGTAATATTTATATGTATTTTACGCACTGTTTTGGAAGAAAGTCGTTTTTAAAAAAACATTATATTTATTTATTTATTGGCATAGCTTGTTTTATTCAAAACTATCATATTCTTGCGCGAATGTACAATACTTTTACTTTTATTAGCATAAAAAAGAAAACGTGCGAATGGACACCTGCGTTTTCAGGCAGGAATGATTCGCACTAAAATATATTCCATGTGTGCGAAACGACAACAATAATATATTATTTAAAAAAAGTGTCTATTCGCACGATATGTGCGAACAAATTCGTGCGAAACGACTAATAAATAAAGTGTTAAATCTCTATTTACGCTGGCAGGATCTCAGGTTGGTTGCCTAATTCAGTTGAAGTGTTATTAGGTTTATTGTTAAGGAAATATCAGTAGTAGCACGTAGTTGAGTAATGTGTTTGATAGATGGTAATACTAAGAAAGAAAGAAAGAAATCATGTTTATTTCGTACAGAGCACACACAACTAATTAAAACAAAATAAACAAAAAAAAATATTATACATAATAAAACAAAAATGTGTATGCCCTCGCCGAAAAGGGTCACCACCTCAACATTAGCTGGGCACCCAAATTGAGTGCACCAGCGCTGGTTTTCAGTTGGTCACCCGTTTAGAGTATACATACCCAAACTCTAAGGTCACCCGATACAAGTGATGCACGGACGGAGGCAAATGCTGAACATTACAACAAAAATACAATAAATGTGGTTCTGCTACATACATACACAAGGAAAACGTATAGGACATATTAAATTATGTTTATAAATTAGGGACATTTTAAAAATATGAGAACAGAGGTCGAAATAAAATACGTCACTATCAAATAAATAAATGTTATTAATACTTTATGGCTACAATACTACATATACAAACGGTATTAAACATCGTTGACGAAATATAAGTATAATACCTCTCAGCTTATCTCCAGGGATATACAGATGTGAATATACATATGTATGAAGCTATATAAAAGATGTATCTGTTCCTACATAGCGGTAATAAGCTACTGTTATGCCTTGTCCTATACACCTATCTCTCGGATTCTATTTTCGGGTCGTGCTTTGAATTGGTTTTTCTGTCAAACAGTTCTCAGTAACATCATGGAGTTTCCAATAGTGCAAGATAGACAACATTAGCCTTACGGGAAGTAAGCATATTGCTACCTACCTTGCAATTTTGAACAGAACCGCAAACCATAGTTGGCGAACTGAGGTTGCAATAAACCAATGTCTACCCCTTCAGAAATAGAGGCATTAGATTATGCACGTATTCATCCTTGATATTCAACAGAAGTGTAGTGATTCCCCTACTTAAACATGACGTGTATTTAAACTTTAAAAAGACGTATCCATACAGTTCGTTAATGTTTCCCCAATTATTTCTAAAAGTAGAAACAAAAGCAACAAATATATAGTTGAAAACAAAAACGTAAATACTTAAAACTTACTTTCAGAATAATTTAAAACACGTTACTAATGGAAGTTCTAAATTCAAACGACAATGGATGCGCGACTCACAATTGCGTTCTATTTTCAAACCGTAGCGTGCGCGGGCGCATATCCGCCCGATTGTTTACGAGGGCTCGCGCTAGGGTTGTGCCATCCAGCTGGCGGATATTGGAATCAGATATACGAAGCTAGAGTATATTGATATGATAATTTTATTGAAAGGTGAGAAGTTTATATTTAATACAGCGGTTTTAAGGCTAATGAGAGAAACCAAAAAAATCTTTTAGCGAAATAAAATGAAAATACATTTATTGATATTTATTTTACGGCACGTATGGCGTAGGTTTAAGAGGTTGTCTAGCCAGCAGGCAGCCGTGATATTATTTAAGTAAATATCCACTGAGTATAAAAAACACGCTGAATACTTTTTGTTGCTAATTTGCTGTGAATGGTTGAGAAGTTTCATTAATTATCTCCAAAGCTCATCATAAGATCTTGACCAAATTTTTATAGGACTACGTTATAAGTGATCTATCAAATAAAAAAGTTTCATCTAAATTGGTAGTCTAAAGATATAAGGTAAACATACATTAACATAACGTTAACCTATAACAGCGGCACACCGGCGGTCAGACAATAGTCTTTCAATTATGTCCGGCACTCGAAGAATTGACAGGTTAAAAAAGGCTAACGGATGACATTAAGAACTACCTCCTTTCTTGAAATCGGTTAACAATGAAGACACTTCGACGGTATATCATGAACGTAACAGTGATTTATGACCCTCGAACAATCAGAAGTTTTTCTGAAAACACAACGAAGGCACAACCCTAAGGTAACCCGGCTATGAAAGTACCTTACAGTAAAACACAGTAAGGTTATACATATAATCCTTCTGTAAGTAAGACTATGGAATCAACAACTTTTCTTGTTACACTGCATAGTCTAGATTTAGGCTTTATCTGAACGCCAATTTTCGTCATCAGGAGGTACTTTGTTCAAAATAGAGTACAAATAATATTCTATAAATTAAAATGAACGTCAAATGAGAATATAAATTTCAGTTCACATTTGACGTTTCAGACAATATCGAATTTCTATTTTGAATATATTACGAGAAACTTGTGAAAATCGAACCCACAACAGTCGCACCAGGCTTGCACTCACTCATGACACATACAAAGTAACGCAAATGTAATCACATTAATTGATACTACATATACTACATGGTATTCTTTAACGATTTACAAATTATTAACCAAATGTATTCAGTAGTTTAGCCACAGGACATTTTTTTTTGTTTCTTAATTTAGAACATCATGTTTAATGCAGAGATAAATGTCAAAGACCTCAAGCAACGATATTAAAACAAACAAACGAAAAGAAACGAAAAAATACAAAAGAAATAAGGTCCATAATCTTGTGACGAAAAGAAATAGGTTAGTGTGTGCTTATAACAATGGTGTTCCAATTTGTGTCTAATTACATTTTATTTATTTTGTTCAAAAAAAGAACATCTTATTTTTTGCGAAAATACGTTTTTTTGTTTATGTTAATCATCTTATGACAAGCAGCTTACGGCAATATATAATTTAATGTGATAAGTTTTGTGCCAGTTTGTATATTTCACAAACAGGATGTATTCCGAAAAGTCGACGAAATAGGGTAGTTCTATTTTAACCCAAAGACCCTTCTACCCTACCTTATAATTACATTCCTCAAAAAAATCATTACAAACAATATCATTAGCCATATGTTAAGTATTTGCGCACGCGTCGACCATACATCACTGAGCGACCCCTACTCACGGACTCAGTAATTAGGGTACCGCATTGGCCAAAACAATTTATTATCCCCACGCACCTGGGGTTTCGTTTGATAAATAGTGCAATAGTAATTAGTTTTAATGATTAACTAAACGCGTTGTATCGGGTGCAAATGATAGGGGTGCTGCGTGATGATAGAGAAAGGGTAGGCAGGGTTAATTATTTTGGATTTTGCTTTGCACTGTTTTTATGCAAACGTGTTTCCATTTTTCATTATTTAGTATTTGTTAAATCATTTGAATAATTACTTAAGTCATTTCGTCAGTTTATAATGAATGTATCTTCAGTTTATATTGAAACATATACCAGAACCAAAAAGGACTTATGAGTAAAGTAATTTAAATTTGATTTAATTTGAAGTATTGTACTTACGTCTATTTTTAGCTTGGTATAGAATACAAAAAAGAACAGTAGTAATTACAACTGTTATATTTGGTCACTGGTTTCATTCCCGGAGCGGATAAAATACCTAGTACATTTTAGGATTTTTCTGTTAAGATGTTGGTAGTTACAGCAAGCAAAACTTTGTTCGAGATAAATATATTGTTTTGCCACGACTAGGGACCCAAAATCATAGCTGGTGAAGCGTAACGTAAGCACCACATTTTACCAGTAAAGACGTCTGTAAGGATGATCAGAGGTTCTCGCTGGTTTCCGCATGAATAGGCCGGATCGACCAGGGTAGTACTACCCTCTCAAAGAATACCGGCGTGAAGTAACGGTACCCGTACTGTTGCGTTTCGTATTGGTGAGTGAGAAAGCCGCAGGCCCAGTTACCCCGATCCTTTTCCTATCCTTTCCTTTGTCCTTTCCCTCCTTCATTCCTTTTTAAAGGGCTGGCAACGCACTTGTACCTCCTTTGGGGTTGCGAGTGTCGATGGGCGGCGGTAATCGCTTACCATCAGGCGATCCATCGGTTCGTTTGCCCCCCTAAGGCTAATAAAAAAAATAGGCGTGAAACAATAATAAAAAACAAAACATAAGTACAGATAGCTATCTACAGATTTGTATTATGGAATGGTAATGATACAGCCCTCTCTTAATAACATAGTTATATTTTAATAATTATAAGTATTGACTTATAGTTAGTAGACCACACTATAGTATTAGGTGTATAGGCTGTGATGATAGTGGTCAAGAAATCCCAACTAATATTATAAAGGCGAATTAATTGTTTGTATTTTTGGACCATCGTGATCGCATACACGTTATAAGGGGAAAAGAAAAAGACATAGGGTACCTTTTATTCAAGAAAAAGTAGTGTAACTAACCTCACCTAACTTACATTTACGCGATTGAAGTCGCGGGCAAAATCTAATAAGTATATAATAATATCAGCCCTGTATTAAACTGTTCCACTGCTGGGCACGGGCCTCTTCTCAGTGTGAGAAGGGCCATAGTCCACCACGCTGGCCCAGGACGGATTGGCAGACTTCACATATCTTCGAGAACATTATTAACTACTCTCAGACATGCCGGTTTCCTCACGATGTTTTCTTTCACCATTAAAGCAAGCGATAATATAACTCTTTAATATGCACATAACTTCGAAAAGTCAGATATGCGCGCCTTGGGTTCGAACCCGAAACCTCTGCGTGGTAGTCCAACGTTTTCCCAGTAGGCTATCGCATCTATCTAGTAAGTAAATAAATAAATTAATATGAACTAAGTTGAAGTATACGATATGCCAAAATATTGTATTCTTCAACTTACTTCTTTAAAATAAAACAACCAACAGGTAAAATGGTTCAGATATAACACTTGATTTATTACATCATAATAATTATTTTAAATACAATTTATGATAATAATCGGGTCAACCGTACAACTTTGAACTTCGTCCTTCGCAACAGCCAAAACCAAAATGCTACGATCGTCCTCCGAGTGCCAACTGTCATAAACAGTTTGACAGAAATTATTACCACAGACAATAAAATTATCTATGGATCTAATCGATTATAATTAATTAGGATTTTAAGTATAATAATTTTAAAATGTTAACACTTCTGTATATATATTTTTAAGCGTGACTATACATACTGATAAATATATTACTATAAACTATGTACATACAAAATGCTTACACTCCATTATTGGTAACCCTCACTATCGTTTGCATACAGCTATTTTGCCTACGAGTAGCTTTTAGAAGAAGCAATATTGACTTAGGCCTTAAACTGTTTGTTGCGATTATTTTTTAATATACCGATCGTGAAACTGTACCGACACTTAAAAAAAATAATTATATTATTCAAATCTAGATTCATAGTGGATCACTAGATCTGAACCACGATTTTACCTTATGTTGAAATAAACAAAATTTTATGGATGTTATAAGAACATACATGAAAAATTTAATGCGTGACGTCATTTTACTCTAAAAGAATAAAATGAAGTAGTTTATATTGCTACTTAAAACACTACACATATTTAATTGTAATTTGACCTAAACAACAAATTACGTAATTTATGATTTTACGACCTGGGTATATTAAGCACTTATTTAAAATAGTTAAATATAAAAGTAAGTAAGTAAGTAAATATCAGTATTACGACTGTATGTTATAGAAAGATCAGCAGAAATCTATTACACCCATACTTCGCCAACTAAGTTTGTAAATACTAAGTAGGAAATGCTACGTATACGAATTTGATTTATAGCAGCCTTCCGAGCGCATTTTCGGGATAGTATTCATTTAGATGACTCAGGTACACACAGCAACTTATCAACCTAGACTGTTTGGACTTTGAACTATTAGAAGTTGAACGCTGCGAATCGTGCGAGAGAGTACGTTATATTTTTGTTATTTTGTCTCATTCACGCTGAACGGGCCGCGTGCGTCGCCGCACGCGCTAGTGCTCCGTGATGGTTCTACACCACTATGCACTGTCCCTTTCTGACAATTCTCTATTTGTATGTAGCGTAGTTATGCGTGTGTCTAACTTGATGTATAGCCGTGTGTACATTTGACTGACGGCACTAAGAGATTGCAGTAGACCCGAGGAAAGACCAAGGCTGTCTTGTTAATACCCAAAACAAGCAGATAATGAATTTTATTTATCTTTTCTTTCCTTTAAAGAAGACCATGCTCGCACTCGCACTACAGAATATGGAATGTCACTACCCACGTAATGGTAAAGTCATTTAATGAATATGTCGGAACGGCAATACTGTTAGTTGGGACACTAGCGCTATCTAGTGACACAGAAAGGCATTAAGGCAGAACGCCAGCGACATCTAGCGGCGCTGGACGGAGTCTACGAGGCGGCGCGAGGGGTGAACAGAGCGCAGTCTACGTGTTACCGTCGACCAGTGCACACGTCTTAGGAACTGTCTCGCGTTTCATAGTGATAAGTACTCCTAGTGTAAAGTAGTTGTTAGTTGAATTCGAATACAGGTTATCTGACTACCTACGTGTTTATGTGTCTATTGATTGAAACCAACATTTCCCACTGCATGCCCACGTGCTTTGATTCTACAAAATGGCTAATAAGGACGGGATGAAACGCTGCCAATCCGACAAATACATATACAGACTCAAAACAATCTTTAGTGGGATACGCAATTTTATTTGCACCCACGTCATTTGCCACAATTTTATTAGCCGGCGTCACATCATAAAACGATCAATCATGGCATTCATGGCGCTATATTTTATACTAGGTTTTCTCGTGGTTTCACCCGCGTAAGTCCCGTTCCCGTGGGAATATCGGGATAAAAATATAGCCTATGTGTGAATCCAGGTCTCCACCTATCTACATACCAAGTTTCATCGCAATCAGTCCAGTAGTTTTTGGGTGAAAGAGTAACAAACATCCATACATCCATACAAACTTTCGCGTTTAGAATATTAGTAAGGTCTTATGTTTACGCGAATGTTATACATTGAAATTAAACACTTTATATGGATTTTATCGCATTGTTTATTTTACTTTAAACACTGGTATTACATAATTTTGAAAACTCTAACACTACTATTATTGAATTTTACTACTATTTAAGCTATATATTTTTTCTAATTAAAACTATTTGTATTTAAGTTTACACTTCAGAACGTTGGGACAACTACCATCTTAGTCTCCCCGTGAACATGGCTGCTGTAAAGCAACCGAAACGTCGGGGCAAAGTGTAAACTTAAATACAAATAGTTTTAATTAGAAAAAATATATAGCTTAAATAGTAGTAAAATTGAATAATAGTAGTGTTAGAGTTTTCAAAATTATGTAATAACAGTGTTTAAAGTAAAATAAACAACGCGATAAAATCCGTATAAAGTGTTTAATTTCAATATTAGTAAGGATTATCCAAGTGACAGTTACCTGCGCTCGACGTTGTCCATCACTTGACACGAATATTATTGTTACTATCGACTCTAGAAGAAGCATAGCAGGCAGTATTTCATTCACTATAAGGATAATACATAAGCAGCCGAATATTCGCGAACATAACCGATCGACGGGAACAATAAAACTATCTAAAAGTAATAATGACTGGGTATCGGTGTTCTTTCCCCACGCGTTCGACAGTTATCGAATATTGGATTTATTGCTACCATAGTTTGATTATGGGGCACATAGATTATGTACTTACATGTACTACTTTGATTCATATATATATTTCTTCTTCCTTACTAATATTATAAATTCGAAAGTGAGTCTGTCGGTGAATCATTGATACATACTTCTTGTTGTTGTTCTATTTGTTGCTAAATTGTTTATTCTATTTCCCTTTTTATTTTAATTACTTTTCTTTTATAAATGTTGTTTTTTCTTTTATAATGCTCTAATTTGTTAATTATATAAGTACCTGTCGTCGGTTCTTCTGAGGAGCGGAGCCACCTATCACAAGCATATTTTTTGCTTAACAAGTGACTCCAATTACCTAAATTGTAAAAATGTACTTTTTTGTTATTGAAAATAAACATTTTTATTTTTATTTTTATTTTGTCTATCTGTTACTTTTTAACGGCTAAACCACTCAACCGATTTATATGAAATTTGGTACAGATGTAGTTTCAATCCTGAGGAAGGACATAAGCTACTATTTATTGATGTAGGTATCACGCGGGCGGAGCCGCGCGCAAAAGCTAGTAATATTATTAATTTGATAGTAACTCTGTCTGTTACCTTTTCACGACTAAACCACTCATCCGATTTAGATGAAATTTGGTACAGATATAGTTTAAAACCTGGGGAAGGATATAGGCAACTTTTTTTAATATAGACACCACGCGGGAGGAGCCGCGCGCAAAAGCTAGCATATTATATATTACCGTAGTACAGTACATCAAATTTACAATAAAAGTTCGTTTATTAAATGTATAAGTAATGCATGCTCACTACACCTAAATTGTTTACAAATTTAGTTTATAAGTTGTCTTTTTAAGTGAAATTTGAACACTTTCATAAGATAAACTAACTGGAATGCCGAGGTTTTCCCACAAAACTACAGTATGGGGTTCTTCAAAAAGGGTGTTAAAAGGTTTTTCCAGGGTCGGCAACACAAGTGATGTCTCTGGTGTTGCACCTGCGTCCATAGGCTATGGTGACCTCTTACCATCAGGAGGGTATATGCTTTTTTGCCACTTTAGTTAAATAAAAAAAAGAATAAATTATCTTTAAACCTAAAAAAGGGTAGGTACTTAAGCAGAAATCTATTTCACCTTCATTTCACCAGCTTTGTTTTTAAGGTCCCTAATAATCAGTTAATGTATTTATATCTCCGTGGCGCAGCGGTAGTGAATGCGACTGCTGTGCATGAGGTCCCGGGTTCGAATCCCGGGTCGGGTCAACAAAAATTATTGGGTTTTTTGTTAAGAAATTTCAATACGAGCTCGGAGTTAGGAAGTTGGCGGTGTTAGACATCCCCGTGCCTTGGTAAGCACGTAAAGCCGTTGGTCCTGCGTCTGATCTCTCGCCGGTCGTGTCGGATGATCCGTCCCAGCGGATCATGAGAGTTAGAGAACAGAGAGTGCACTTGTTTTTGCGTACACACTTGTTGACTATAATATCTCCTGCGCTGATGGCCAGTCTCCGTTAAGATTGGCCACTGTGACCGAAATTCGGTCAGGAGGACATTATTATTTTAAGGTCCCAAGCTTTAGAGAGCGTGCCTAATGCCATGTACTAAGCATATTACCGTGATGTTACTATGGACGCACACTTCACCTGCCCCGGTTTAGTGTAATGTGGGTGTAGAACACTCGTGCCTACCCTATCCGTGATAGGCAGGCCTGAGTATATTATGTACGCTCCGCTGTTTTACCAGCGTAATTCCCGATGCCGTGCGAATACCGGAATAAAAATCCTGTGTTAATCCAGGTCTCTAGCTATCTACATACCAATATTCATCGCAATCGATTCAGTAGTTTTTGCGTGAGAGTAGCAAACATCCATCCATCCTCACAAACATTCACATTTATAATATTAGTAGGATGTGAGGCACCCTTCAAGTCACGAAGCTAATGTTAGAGCATGCATTTTCAAATATATTATATAATCTAAATACATAGGATAGTAGTAATAGAATAGAAATAGCGATAGCCAAGTGGGAAACCGTTAGGCTGCCACGCAGAGGTCTCGAGTTCGATTCCAAAGCGCGCATCTCTGACTTTTTGAAGTTGTGTGCATATTAAATAGCTAATTATCGCTCGTTTTAACGGTGGAGGAAAACATTGGAAACCTGCATGTCTGAGAGTTTTCCATAATGTTCTTGAAGATATGTGTAGTCTGCTAACCCGCACTGGGCCAGCGTGGTGGACTATGACTTAGCCCTTCTCACACTAAGAAGACATCCGTGCCCAGCAGTGGAACAGTTTAATACAGAGCAGATATTATAAGTACATAAAACATCCAAACATCAAAAGGTACACGAAATAACCCATATTCTCAATTTCACTATTCTCCACGTTCAGAACTCAAAAGCTACATCTCTGCTCACCCCTTTGCTACACTATAAAAATTCGCACACTAAAATTGAGTCAACAATATTTGGAAAATGCTTTAGAAGTCTGGACGCTCCAGTGAGCTACGTACAAGTGCACTTAAACTCTTTACACTCACGTTTCAATTGAAAATCAACTTTATCTTTTGAATAATAAAGTCAATTTTTCTTTGTTGGTTAGATAGTCTCCGAGCCCCTAGTTGAAGGAAAAGAGGCCTTGTATGCTAGAGGATAAAGTATAAGGGTATTGTTCGTGTCAAGCATTTCAACGCTTTGTAAGCTCGTGGTTTAACGGGGAATGGCCTAGGATATGGTTAATTTAGAAACTATTTAAGGATCTTGAATAAAATTAGACTGCAACACGTAAAGGTTTAAGTGATCGCCTCGCTCATGCCGCAGTGCTGAGTGCCGTGACTTCGATGGACACGGGACAAAAAGTAATGTTATCCACAAAAAGGTATGTATGTGAGCCTACAGCACTATTATTCGAACTCGAATTATTGCTCATCATGCGAAGAATATAGGTGGTTGGCAGAGTTGTACTACAACCAATATAGTTTTATTTATTATTTTTCTCCATCTATTATATTATTTATATATCGTATGCCTACCACCTATCTGTGCAGCACTGCAGGGTTCCAGCTGAAAACCAGCTCTGGGTCTTTGACGCCTAGCACATGCTGAGCTGGTAACCTTTTCAGCAATACATGCTTTGTTACCTTGCTGTATAAATTATTTTCTTTCTTTCTTTCTGTATGCGCTGCTGAATGAAGTACACAACTTTGTTGTTTGAAATGAAAGATCACTGATAGTTGAAATGAGATGCGATTTATTGATCACTTAACTACCACGTAACTTATGAAAATATGTATGATACGATAATTAGTATAAATGAGTAGGTACCACCGATTATGAAGTATGATCGCGCACTGGTGTTCATTTACACAATTTATACGAGGCGACGTAAAAGTGCTGATTTAAAAGAGGCGCGCGTGCCATGTAAGTACCTATGATGTTATGCCCCGTACACTTTTTTTACTGAGGTAGCCAAAGGCATAGAATTTCAACCACGTTTCGCCAACTTCTCGATTTTAGAACACATAAATATAAATCTGCAGTACACATTAAATTTTCAGACTCCTCTATTAAGTTCTAACAGAAAAGCCTATTAGCATCGCCCAGGTACTGAACCTGGTACCTCACAATCGCTGGATATGTTTATATTATGAGACCAACAACATACGCTGATACACGGACCTGATCTTCCATGGGAATAGTTGGATCGATGTGCAAAAACATGCACACGCACACGTTGCAGAATTCCCTATGTTATGCACATTATATTATGCGTTAGGACAGTCTATTCTTGGATACTGTATCAAAATCTGAGGAGCTACCTGCAAAACTATTTTAATCCAACTTAAGAGAGCCCAGATATCTATTTTAAAAGTCATGACTCATAAACCTTATCGTTATCCAACAAGATCGTTGTACCTCATACAATGCCAAATTTCAACTATCAGACAGCTTTATTTTTTTCAGCTTGTAGAACTAAGCAACACAAGTTAATACCTTTTAAGACAGATAAGTATAGCCATCAGTATAGCACTAAACGCACAAAAACAAATGTTTATACACCTGCTAAATTCTGTACTGCATCTGCCCGGCGACAACAGATTTTATTATTTTTATTTTTTCTCCACCAGAGTTAGGCATTATTCGAATAAATTGTTATCTAGATAATAATTCGAATAAGAAGATATCCGCGATATAATTATTTGTGAATAAATTTATTCACGAATAAATTATTCACGGATAGGTTGCTTACGAATAAATTATTCGTGATTTTATTCGTTATTTTAAATAATTTTGCAAAACATATTTATAACTTATTCGCAACAATATTTAAACTCACATAATCGCACTATAAAGATAGCATGTGCCACCGAAACGGCTCACGCTTAAGTTCTGCTAATGTACCTATTGTCTACGAAAGATAAAGCGGTAAACCCATGCAAATTGTATTTTGTTAACTATTACCGATTACAACAACCTTTTTTTTTTTACGTGGCGGAATGCAATGACGCATATCCCTTCGCGGGGGCGGGCGGAGGGATTATGTCGGGCTCGCCGGGGTAAAATAAAGATGTTGAAAAGATAATGTACCTCCCGGAATACCGACTAAACCTACCACGGTGTTCCTCGACAAAACCACTATAGGCGGGGCCGCGCGAATCGCTTTCGCATGCGGTCGCGACCCCGCCGAGGTTACGGCCCGCCGTGTGAAACGGCAGGCCACTACGCAAAGAGACCTACCCAAAAGAGGCACTTCTCAAATTATAGAACCCTACTGTCTCCCCCCTAGATGGGAGACGGACTCGAAACAGAGGCGCGCGTGGGAACACGCACGCCGCCTCTCGGACCTGGTGCTGAATGGACGGCGGGCAGGTCCACAAAGCCTGCCACCCCCAGGTGAAACATCAGGGTGGCTGGAGGTCATCTCGCACCCTCCGGCGCCCGGCTCTGCGGTTGGAGAGAGGGTTTAAACGCTACCTCTCCCGCTCCGCCGCCTCCTTGATGGAAATCACTTCCTCACAGAAGGAGGCGACGGCGTTCCATGACCTCTCACTCCGGACCATAGACTGAACTAGGGCCGGGAGCGAGAGGGTAACCGATCCGACTGCCGCGATTAACTCACGGCGCTGCGATGCCCAGGCGAGGCAAACCGCCAAAGTGTGCAGCGCCGTGTCCTCAACAACGTGGCGGCAGTCGCCGCAGTGGTGACAACCGGGCGTCTCTTGCATACGTATACGACACAGGAACTGGCCAAAATAACCGTGGCCAGTCAGAACCTGTGTCAGCCGGAAGGTGAGGGCGCCATGCCGCCTCTCCAGCCGCTCCTCAAACACGGGATTTACCGCCACGATCGTGGCGTGCCCGGCACTGGGGTGCACAAGTCATTCCTTCCAATTCGCCACTAGGACCTGGTGGAGCTCGGACCTTGCCGCCTTTATTGCGGAAAGACCGGTTACACCTACCTGGCCAACTGACTTCGAAATCGTATTAATGCTGATCTAGAAAATTCCTTTTTTGACTTCGAACCAGACTCGGGTAGCGAAACTTATTTACAAGTGCAACAAAGACAATCACCGAAAACCAGAGCTGATGTGATATTTTGCCGAAGAAGATCGTACTTTGAAAGTATTAGATCGCTACCCAGAAGTCGAAACGATATTTATAAAATATAATACACCATTGCCTTCATCTGCATCGGTAGAACGAGTTTTCTTACGCTACCATAATAAACCTGCCAAAGTCAATCAAACTGTCTGACAATATGTTTGAACAAAGAGTTGTAATGAAAACAAATATTAATAGCTTTAAGAAGAAATAACAAACCTTACAATAAGTAACTGCTAATTGAAAGCAAA
This sequence comes from Catocala nupta, assembly GCA_963675205.1. Lineage (NCBI taxonomy): Eukaryota > Metazoa > Arthropoda > Insecta > Lepidoptera > Erebidae > Catocala > Catocala nupta. The sequence continues at coordinate 4,046,304 of OY776097.1, forward strand.
TAAATGATGATTTTTATACGAATACTACTTGCTTTATTTTTATTTATTAATCGAATAACAAATAAAATAATTTATTCATCATTCAAATAATTTTGCTTTGAATAAAGGAAATTATTTATTATTCGTAAATAACGAATAAAATCATTTATTTATTCGTTATTTATTATTCGAATAAATTTAGGCCCTCTCTCTGTCCTAGACTATATAATAAAATAAATAAACTTATTGACATATATATCCCTTAACTTACAAAGAAACAAAAACTAAAATCAAGAACTGGCGGCTAGGTTTAGACTATAATGAAACGGAATATATTCTGCAACATGATTTATGAAGGTTTTTTACTAATATAAGAATTATTTGTACCAAATTGTGTGATTATACTTTGCAATAACGTCAATAACACTACGCTACCCCTGGCTTATATTTTTTATAACTATGCTTTTATCTCATATAAGTTGTGAGAAGGTACTGACTTCTGTAACACTGATAGTTAATACATAGCTCAGAGGTCAGAAACTTCAATATTACCTGTGTAAAGATTTTATGCCAATAAAAATTATTATTATTAACTAGGCAGTACCATAAACAATATATAAATAATAAATACATATACCATACGTATGTGTGTGCTTCAGGTAAAGTTCCAACTCCTTGGAGTTGTCTCCAGAGAGCCGTAAGGTCAAGCATAACACATGTCTTATCATAAGTAACAAAGTTTTATCTTGTTTCATATAATATTTACCTAATACACAAAGATGCAGTAAAAATATAACACGAGGAACAGGAAACTTGGTCCAATTAACAGGTAAAATAAATATACCGAATATATACCGAAAATATTTACTCTTTTTTTTTAATGTTGTAAGCTGACTTACAACATAAAAAAGAGTAAATATTTTCGGTATTCCCATTTAAAACTTTAAACTAAAAGCCTGAAGTTCGCAACTAAACTGTACTACTTACCATGCAAACACAACACAACTTGTGTGTTGCATGCTATGCACACTATACACACTATGCATGCAACGCTATTCAAGTTATGCATGCTGTTCTGTTAAGCTCGCTATGATTGCTATGCACGCAATGTTTGCTATACATACAATGCATGCTATGCACGCTATGCGTGAATATAAGTGGTATAACTATTCTGTGCTTACTAGGAACTGACAACATAGATATTAAATTTTCAAAGAAATAATTTTCTATTAGAAACGTAAAAATATTGCCTATACATATAGTCAAGTTTATTATGTATACTTCTATAATATTTACTTTCTTGAAATATTACAACTATCCCTATTTATACTTACCTAAACATTCGTTTCGTTAAGACTTTCCGTCCATTCTACATTCCAAACTATCAATGCATAACTTTGTCGATTTTAGTAAAATATTGTTCAATCCTCCTGTAACCGTCCATTGAAATAAAGTGATCTCACAAAAGAAACACAAAAGTTATCTCCAGTATTTGAGTAAAGTAGCCTGCTTCAAATTGATACATCAATAATTACACCATTAAGAGATTTTATCATGGCATATTCCACCTTATTTCCTATCAAGTTAAAGGTCATAATCCTATGAAACAAAAAGGTTCGTAAAACAGACATTATTTCAAGTAAACAGCGATATAAAATAAAAAGAGAGACAAAAAGTCAGCAATAAACAGGACACCGAGCAAATAAATTATTTTCGTTCGTAGGTAATGGAATGATATAGCTATATCGGTATTGAGAATTTGTATGTTGATTCTATTGAATAACTTTCGGTATTTCTGAGAAAAAATATGATTAAGGCAGTCCTGTTTTGATAATATTGTACTAGTTTTGGACACGGTCTGCTGAATCAATATTAAAAGGCATGAGATGTTTATTTAATGTTAATATTGCTTGGTACTTTTTTTAAGTAATCTCTACCATAGTTATATTTTGATTATATTGTATATTTGTTTATATAAAGTATATTTATTATTTTCATTTCATTTCGTTGGGCGAGTAATATTTTCGCTGACTCTCATACCTACTTCGCCCATTGCTTTACTTTCATTACATTTATTAATAAAATCTTTTTGTTAGAACCACTGAAACAGTCAGCGGCATAAGTCACTGAGCATTTGTAAGATTTTAAATTCTTCTTTTATTGAAAGTGACCGATGTTCTCACGTTTTTACCACAGTAATAGTTGAAGTATAGTTAATTTAATTTAAACGATTAAATACGTTATAATAACTAGAAAGTTTTAATTCAAAAAGGGAGTTTATGATTTCAATCAATTAATAAATTTGTTTATTGCGAAATGCGTACAATAATATAAGGGTATTAATACACTTGTGAATAAGAATCTTCAACCTATACGTATGCAAATATTATTACAATGACAAAGCTTACAGCATACTCAAATTAGTGATGTTAGTAGAAAATTAAATAAATCTAAATTAAAATAATATAAATAATAGCAAGATGTTAATTTACATATTTTATTTTATTACTTAGATATTCTTTTAATCTCAATACAGTACAATTAAATACAATTTTTTAGATGAAAAGTAGGCCGTACCCCTGACAACGTGAGTGCAAAGTTTCATTATGTTCGGTCAAGTAGTTAATCCGTGAAAGAGTAACAAACAAACTCACATTCACATATTTAATATTAGTTAGGATTGACTTAAAGTCCAATTACATTAAAACAAATAATTATGTCACTGACTGTACTGCATATCTATACTAATATTATAAAGCTGCAGAGTTTGTTTGTTTGTTTGCTTGAACGCGCTAATCTCAGGAACTACAGTTTCGAATTGAAAAATTATTTTAGTGTTAGATAGCCCATTTATCGAGGAAGGCTATAGGCTATATAACATCACGCTACGACCACTAGGAGCGGAGCAGCAATGAAAAATGTTGCAAGAACGAGAAAATTCTCTTATGTGAAGCAGACGAAATTCCGCGAGTCATTTAATGATTATGTAAACTTACGATAATCGCTTACCCTCAAGCAGACGTATGCTTAATTATCACTTCTAACGTATTTTTCGCATTTACGAAGGGCTAGCAAAGTTAAAATTCAAAGTTCAAAGTACTGCTTTAAGACCATTTCTGCCCCTTTTGGAACGCATTTTCATTGTATAAATTTCATATGAACAAACTCAGGTACAGCTATATGTATTCAATATCTTCAAGTAACAAATAAATGGAGTAGATACTTGATACGCCCACATGCGTACGGTATAAGATAACTTTTACTTTGAACGTTATACTCCTACGAAAACTGCCTTGAGGTTGTATATTTAATTACAATATAATTCTAGACCAGAGGTTCCCAAACTTTTTTCTCATAGACCACTTTCAAAATTTTGCTGGTGCCGATGGATCCCCTGCAGCTAGAAATTTAATCCGCCAAGTAAAATCGGTATATTCGGATCAAAAATTTATATTCGGTTAAAATTAAAAAATATTGATCAACCCTACGGGCTGACCTTTTTGTTAGTGGTGTTCCTCAAAATATCTGTCATTATCTGCCTACATTGATAGGTGAAGTCAAGGCAACATTTTAGTTCTACACTATCGAAAGCAAATAAATATTCGTGGACCCCCGCTTACGAAATGTGAACCCCCATTTTTTTGTCACGCCAACGTAGACCCACGTCGAGTCTCCCGTGGACCCCTGGGGGTTCACCTGGACCACTTTGGGAACTAAGGTTCTAGACGATGCTTACTCGTAAGTATTTTAGATGAAATAATTTACTAGATATTTTACGCGATCTCATTACTATGGTTTTATGGATCTACCCCTGTTATGTGTAGACAGAGTCTATATAGAAAAGACCCAGATATAATATGTTAACCTACATTGCTCCATTGCTTCGTGAATGTAAAAGAAATCAACAAATATGACTGCATTAACCGTAACTTCGCGTTCTTGGTTTTAAATTTGATGACATCCAAATAAGTGTTTTCTTTTTTTAACATTTACATTAAAATAAAAATTAAAGAATGTACATCCTGTTTTGTCCCTTATTAATGTGGTATGCCAAAATAAGTACAAGATATCAGAACTGGCAGACCTACATAATTTTAGCACAGCTGATTTGTTACAGGTGATGTGTGATGTTTTTTGTTTACTTAAACTACATATGCATACTCGCTATTTTAAAATTAGGCCTAGTATTTTTTACTAAGTTGATATACTTTTCGAATCTATCTGTACGCTTTAATAGGCTTGATATAGTCAGTCAAACAATGCATATAAAACTCAGGTTTTCGTTAAGATGATTTTTCTAACGACCGGAGGCAAAATGAACTAGTTACATGAATTGAAAATTATCAGCTCTTTAAATGAATTTAAATAGGATGATCGATGCTTAGCGTGACCAGGTGGTTGGATCAGTATTGCTATGCAAAGTGGAAATCATGCCAATCTTCTGGGCACACTGCTTTGATGCGGAGGAATTCTATGACACCTATTAGATGGTTTTACTGTTACGTTATTACTCCTGTTTTTTAATTTATTAATTGTACAAAAGAAACAATCAACTATCAACTTAACTAATATTAACATACCTAACTACAAATAAGTAAATCAAAATAAACAGGCATGCCAAAAATATAAGATTGTAAATAAAAAATGGCTGGTTTATGCAGCGTCATAAAATTCCTCAGCAATAATAGTTAGCAATTCATAATTTATTTCTGATATATAATATTTTACCTAACTTGTATAATAATACCATATATATATAGTATATAACTACTATAATAATAAAAATAACTTATACAGTTAGATATACTGTTATTAGTATTATTTTTGTTGTATACAGGATGTCCGGTAATTTATGGATAACCTTGAAATGTCTTATAGTAGAACCGAAGACCGCTTAGAAAAAAAATTTAAAAAAATATATATATTAAAAAGTGCAAGCTATATTAGCATAGCATACTTTTGTCTGTCTATCTATTAGCATAATTAGTGTTTAATAATAAAACAACAAAAAACCGATGGATTTCATTCATTTATGGTCGTAGTATACAAGAAAGTTATACATGGTAATTAAAGAAAAACACATAACTCAGGTAGTAGTATATATATATATAGAGCCTCGCTGATTTCAGCATGAATGGGCCGGCTCGACCGGGGAAGTACTACCCTCTCACAGAATATCGACGTAATAAATAGCAGTGTTCCTACTGTTGTGTTTCGTTTGGTGAGTGAGACTGCCGGAGGCCCAATCACCCTCTTTCCCCCTTTCCGCTCCTTCTCCTTATCACCTCCTTTTTTCTTAAAGGGTCGGCAACACGCAAGTGATGCCTTTGATATTGCAGGCGTTCGTAGGCTACGGTGACCACTTACCATCAGGTGGGCCGTATAGTTGTTTGCCATAATATAGTACAAAAAAAAATGTCTTAATAAAATTTACAAAGTAAAAAGATATTGAAAATGAACTATATGAAGTCATTTTTAAGACATGCCATAGAGCATTGGATATGTGGTTTGATATAGGACATGTATAGGAGCTGATTTTTCAAATAAATGTTTTAGTTCCTGAATGCAGAATATGCATATGACTATACAAAGAATTATGTTTAATATGGCCGATGCATTCAAAAGTCTTTGAGTTGGCCTGGCTTTAGTTAAAATTACTATCACTTCATATTATAAAACAAAGTCTCCTGCCGCGTCTGTCTGTCTGTTCGCGATAAACTCAAAAACTACTCAACGGATTTGCAAGCGGTTTTCACCAATAGACAGAGTGATTCATGAGGAAGGTAACTAACCGTGCGAAGCCAAGGCGGGTCGCTGGTATTGTATATTGTAGGAAAATTATTTATTTATTTTATTTAAGGACAACTAAAAAGCACACTAAAAGATTGTGATAATACATAAATGTTGCTCCACACCATTGTTAGGTCTTGTGCAAATATAAAAAAATAACATAGACCATGTGGAAAGAGTATTTTTTGGAGATTTCCAAAGAAAAAGGTGTGTGGTACCTATCGGGTCCTTCAAGATCAGTCCCCTCAAGTGCCTTAGTTTAACAATATAACTTTAAGCCGCAAGTACATAGTGCAAGCACATAGGCTTCGTTCCGGGCACTATCCATCAAGGAAGTTTGCACAACTGATGGGTAAAGCTGACTCAGCAAACTGTGACGTATATGGTGTCATTGAAGATGTGCAACATCTGATAATGGATTGTGCCCGGTACGAGGATCGTAGAAGGAGATTCACTGAAGACTCCAAAATAAATAAGTATGATGTCGGGATATGTCTTAGCATACTTGCAGAGCCAAAATCAGAAATGGCGGGCATGCTTATTAAAATGCTTGACATATAAAGCCATTCTGTCTTAAGGAGACTGACATACCCATAGGCAAAAAGTCTCTAAAAAAATAGAGAAAATCATACATAAATGTTAATAATGTCATTTAGCGTCTTATATAAATGACAAGTTTATAACCGTATAACCCAGCTACTAACCAATATAAATTTTTAAAACACGAGATTTCAACCAATTGGCCCTAAATCGACATACATACAACAATTTAAATAGGTAGCTTTCACTTAAGGGTAAAGTTCGCCAAAAGACTCGCTACTCGCACGCTTGTGTCGCAACTTATACAGCTGTACTCAAGTATGTAACGCTCAAAAGCCTGCGCAAAAAGCTTTACACGACGTGCTGTGAGCCTGCTTGCTTAGTGATAAGCGGTAGCGATTTTAAGGACTAATTAAAACAAATGATGCTGTTTTTTTGCCGCTGTGTTATTTTACTAATTAAATAAAGGAAAACAAAGAACAAAGGGTTAGGTCTTAGCCGAAAATCGAGAAAGATAGTGTTTACTCCACCGGCAAGAGCAAAAGTCTTGAGTATAAAGGGAGATAAAAAAGAAGATGTGTTATTTTTGCAAGGCAAGGCTTGCCATTTACGATAAAATTTTAGCGTTTGTAATCGGTAACAGAAATTAACGCGATCATCCTTAGTACCTAATTAAGTGCCTCGGTGGTGCAAAGCTAATAAATGCGGTGCATGAGATCTCAGACTCCAATCAAGGGTCGGATAAATTGTGATTAGGTTTTCGGACGAGAAATTACGGTATGGCACATGCACAGAAGTCACATTTTCTGCCGCTGCGTAATCGAGGTAGTCAGTGCTGAAGCAGTTCCGAATTGTAATCGAATGTGTTAGACAACTCCCGCACTAGCAATGGCTGTGACAAGGCACCTAGTTAAAACACCATCCGTGCAGTCATGTATACATTAAAAGCACACTACACAGCACTAAACATAATAGATACGCTTACCTTCTGATTACGTATGGAAAATGCTTGTACCAAGGAATGATATCAAGGTGTGTCAAGACTGTGGACATCATAATGAAAAAGGCAGATTATATGAGAACTGCTACACAAAAATAAAGAAAGAAACTCAAAAAATTAAAGCTAAAATAGTAGAAAAGTTAGACATTAACCCAGTTAAACATGATGTTGTAGTGCTATATCAAAGAGAAACTCTTCCAGATCAGTCTAAGGAATTCTGGAAAGGTAAAAGGATTATAGAGATGAAAAAGGCCACAATGGTTCAGCAAAAATCTTCTTCAGAAAACAACACAACAGCCTTCTACATCAACTGATGTCAAACCCACAGATTTAGCTTAGAAGTAATGTATGAAAGTAGTTTTATTGTATTTAGTCTTATAAATAAAGTAAAGAAATATCAAGAATGCAGCGGCATTCTTGACTCTGCAAAATAAGTAACGAATTGTGTTAAATTGTACTCGAATATAATTCAAATACAAATACTTGCATCACTACGCTTGGGTACCTTGGTGATATAACAAAATCGCTCTCGCTCCGCCTATCACCCTGCCATCTCCCCCCATCGTAAGAGACTAAAGCTTTGTTGCAAAAGGCTCGCCTTTGACGCTAGTTGGACATTGTTCTTTTGAGACCGTCACGTCACTAATCACATAGTGTTGTGCCTTTGTAGTTAGTCTTTAATTAAATATCACTTTGTTTGGTTAACCTTTGATATTCGTTTGTTGTTTGCAATGATATTTCATGAGAATTCTGAAGTTGTTTACAGCTACTATTTGCCGAAGGGTTAAAGGGAATAAAGATGGCAGGCCAAGGGTTATACCACCATCTCTTAAAGTCAACTAACAAATAGACAAGGGGTCTAGTACAAAATTTACGAAAAGGGTGGATATCCTCGACATAAAAATTCGTTAGTATTACCAAGGATGTCGATGGTTTAGCTTAAGCTCAAGGTCTTTGAATTTGCATTATGCAGTTTCTACCGTTAAGTAAAGCTCGCTGTTTATATCTTACGAAGCTTCGCTGTCAAAAATCGTAAGCATAGAATCTATAGAGTCGTTTTGATTTTGATTAGTTCATTTTCTTATCGTATACAAATGTAATTTACTTGACCGAAACTTATAGCATACGCAAAAACGAAACAACTTAGTTTTTTTATTCTAGGTGTAACGCGCTGTCTCATTCTCGCATATGCAATGATGACAACACTCTAAAATATGTTGGTAAGGGCCTAAGGCCTTATTTACGGAGACCACAGAGTTCTATATATATACTGGTATAGGGTTAACAGTAATAAATCTGATTTTAGCGCACTCTAGCGGTATACGACACAAAACAAACTCAATGAAACGTCCAGAATTATGGTAAAAACAAATTTTGATCTCAAGTTTTTGGAAATTGCGGGTGTTAAATTTGGCTCCCGCAATTCCCAAAAGCGCCACTCAATTAATATGTAGGTATGGTTAATAAAACAACGGCTTAGCGGCAGCGTGATTTGTTATTTGTTGATTTTTTAGGCAAATAAGTGTCCAGGCTATCAAGCGTAAGTCTAGGGTAATAAGCAAAGTCGTCGGCGTCTGGGAGTCAAGCAAAGTTGTCGAAAAATCCATAAAAACACAAACGAAGCACATTCACGAATCACAACAAGAATCGGAATGACAGATTAAATGATATGCCATATTGATTTCTACAGTTTGACTGTTTATAGATTAGTTTGAAAAATCAATAACTTTAACCAGAAATGTTTAGTATTAGTTAAAAATAAACTACATTAATTGAAAACAAAGTAAACAATAACATTTGAAATATATTTATTAGCTGATAAAAGCTTGCAAAAACTTAAAAACATTCCAAGTATTTTATTATTCTAGTGCTAAATTTTCTGCGTGTGACGAAACAATATTTTCTGTCATTTAGTGTGCTATTTGAGAACAGCCCCATCTACTGCAATATTGTAATACGTTTTGAATAGAAAAATCTCTAAGGAAAAAATAATGTACTGACACTGACGGAGACGTGGGGCGATGCGCGCCAGCATTATAATATTGTCAAATAATAACAAAAACGAGTATAAGTATATATTGTTAGCTGCCTACTACTAAATTGTGTATGTATAAAAAATAATATGTCATTTTGTAGTTTAATTGTATAATATTTCTTTGCTTTTTGTAATTTATATTGATTCATAAAATATTAACTAATAAAATCTAGTGTTTGTTGTAACACTAGATTTTATTAGTGAATATTTTATATAATATGTGCTACCTCACAAAAAAACTTAAAGGTGGAGACAGACTTTGCGAGGCATGCGCCGCGAACAGCGCACAACGAATGCCTCGCAATGTGTGTACCTTCATATTCGTGGCGAAGCATGTGCTACGCACGTGCGAGGGCGAGTCAACGTATGTCAGCAAATGCTTTAAAATCAAAGTGCCTCAGTGCGAGCATTACATTAGTTGTGGACGTAATCGTGCATGCACTTTAAGAGGAGTGCGCCGCGTACTACATCCACGCACGCGTCGACTGAGAAAATGAAACTGCGTTTGCTCGGGCCAAGTAGCGCATGCTCGGACCAATCCAACCCACCCAACAGCAGTGTTTATTTATATTTTCCCGTCTTTAAGCCTAAAAGATAATTATATATTTTTTTTTTATTTCTGTTTCGGGCATATTTACTTTATTTGATATTAAACGTCATATGTCTTCTCTTTTATTTTTATTGTAATAATAACAATGTTTTGCAAATCATAATAATCGGTTACTTTCATATAATGCAACTGCTTTTCGTAAACTTCTTTCTCGTCCATATTGCGCGCGAAATTCACAGCGAGGCGGACACAACCGTTTAAACGCAACGCACTGCTCGCAATGCGACACACCCTGGCTTGCCTCGTACGTGCGCAGCGTGTGCGTAGCATCTGCCTCGACACAAACATGAAGACAGACAAACGAGGCATTGGCTTCGCACGCGATGGTTCGACTCGAGCATATTATGTTGTTATATATTTTCGACACGCACGCCTCAAGCAGAGGCATTCGTTGTGCGCCGTGCGCGGCGCATGCCTCGCAAAGTCTGTCTTCATCTTTTAAGCAAGTTGGTGTAAGTAATACTGTTAGCTTATGTCGGTTGAATAAATAAATAATCATAGCGGGTACAACGAAAGGTGTCATTTCAAACACCAGGTGTCTACAAAATCAACTGCAGCTGCGGTAGTTCTTACATAGGCCAGACCTTAGCTGAAAGAGCCAAGGGACATTTCAATGCAGGGAAATCTGTGAGACAAGTAGGCTGGCAGTTGCAGAGCATTTATTTGAAGCAGGATTAAACTTAATGGGCACTGCTGGGTGGGTCGCTGCAAAAATTTCAGTTCCAGCGACCCATCCACCATTCCAGCCAGCGAGTTGGCACACCGTGGTAAGTTTAGTCGGTAGTAACCGGGATGTTTTAGCTTTACCCAGATGAGCCCGACGTAACCTAACCGCTCCCCTTTTCCGCGGAGTGGTATGCATCAAGTCATTCTCGTAAGTAAATAAAAAGAATTGAACTTAATAGCGATCAATCCAGTGACTACGCTGGATTGAATTTAATTACCAACTAGTTCCTTCCACAGATCGTCACCACAATTCTAGGATAGTTAATGAAGCGATTAAAATACGTAAACACAGGACTTTCAATCGGGAGGAGGGCTTCAAACTATCTGCGAAGAAAATCTAGTGATCATAATAACACATGGTCTCTATGATCTGCAATCGGCTAAGTCTCAGAATAAGGACACGGTTAATATAGTACGTTAAGGAAAACGGTAAAACAAAGAGGTCTAGGTGGATTTAGGAACAACGTGACAAATAGAAGCCTGTCATCGCCGCGCCAGTCTACTTGTAAACACGACCAGTACAATCTGGCCGAGACGTCAAACCTTTCAAAAAGGTATATAAATGCATGATCGCGTTAATACTCATTTTCTTTTATATTAATACCTAACTAAATTGTGCCCGTGGCTGCACTCGCATAAATGTAGGTTAGGTTAGTAACAGTATTTATTTCTGGCTGTAAGGTCTATGCCCTTTTCTGTTCCCTTGACAACGTGTATGAGAAATTTTATGATGACCGGTCGAGTAATTAAGGCGTGAAAGCTTAACAAATAAACTCACATCCGCATTTATAATGTTAGGATGCAAAACTATAGGACGCAAAACTATAACATTGATTATTGTAATCCTCGGAAACCGTGACTTCGGATAGTCAAACTTTAATTGTACAGGTTTTCTCATGAATAAAGGTCAAAGGACTTATCAGGGAAGGCCACGGTCAAGCTTAGGATAAGTGGTTTCTGCTTACACATGCCGGTCCTATCCTATCGGGCCATAGACAAACAGAGCCGGGAATGCCGTTTGCATTTGTCTGGATATATGGCGCAGTTGTTTAAACGGTCACCCAGCGTGGAATGTTGTGGGTTCGATTCGATTTTGTTGTGATTCGATTCGATTATTTGTGTGTGGGTAAAATACCAAACTAAATCCAAGCCAAACTATCCTTTGTAATTCGGCGAGTATATTTTTCTAAATATTAAGACACTGGCCACACTGCGGGCGGTCTAGCGGTCAGAGTTCCGAGTTCTGCGTTCCGCGTTCACTGTCATATATGCGGTCAGCGATGTCTTAGAATCCTACAGTACCTACACACACGAAAGCAGTCAGCCCGCGGCGGCAAAGAGAACGCACGTTTTGTCGAAGCTCCATTTCTTTTTCAAAAGCTTTCGCGATGTCCGACAAAATTGAAGTTTTTCAAGTAAGTAGGAGCGTGTGACTTGTTACCACTGGTAAGGATTACTGAACTCCAGATTTCTAGAACCGTTCCCTGTGTGGGCAACTGTGAACGCTGAACGCAGACGCAGACCGCGCCGGGGCGATGTGTTCGGCGCCCAACATGTTTTTATTTTGACTAGTATCGCCATGAGGTCAAATACAGAGGATTAAGTTTGCCAAATATTACACATAAAGTTTTCTCTTTACATATTAATTCATATAATGAATAAATAAATTTGTCATCGGCTTTCAATACGTGTGAAGAATTCCAGACTTACTGGTCATCTGGAAGTAAATTAAAATGTTATTCAATAATTTTATTTCGACATAGGTTAACCAATAAAAGTGTGTTATACAATATTTTAGTCGTGTTTGAACGTCAACTACGGTTCCTCATGTTTTTATTTACATGGATCATTCTATGCACCGTATCCAACGGTATTCGTCCGAAATGTACACTGTATCTAGCAAAGAGAATCCGATAAAACGTGCATGATAAAACTGTGGCATCCGGCATCTAAATCCATTTAAAGGCTTTTCTGTGATATCAAAATAGAACGAAATACAAAATTTCTAAAATTTTTTGTATTTGTAATATTTTCTTACTTTTAAGCGAATGTTATACATTGAAATTAAACTACATTATACGAATTCTATCGTGTTGTTTATTTTAAAGCAGTTTTATTACTTAATTTTGAAACAATTACACTACTTACTATTGTTAAACTTTACTATTGTTTCAGCATTTAAATTATTAAAACTATTTATATTTAAGTTTACAATTTCCGAAGTTCTGGTTACTTTTCAGCAGCCTTGTTAAAGGGGGAGTCCCTCGGCCCTTCTAAGTAATCAATGTCAGTTAGTATAAAAAAAAATAGACGCAGCTGTGCAAATCTTACAGGGATTTTCTGCCAAGAAATTCCCAGTAGCAACACGAAGTCTGGAACTGTCCCTGGTAGTCTTCAATTTACTCGTACAAATGGGGGCATTTATGGGATTTAAAACTGACTGGCGATATATGGGTATATATAATAACTATTATAAGCATGGTAATACGCTTCTGCCCACCCCTAATGCGGATGTACGCGTGAAAATATGCTTGCATCTTGCTATTTATGTTATATACAAATTAGAATTTTAGATAAATGCTAGTCAACGTAGCGTTTACATACCTACTCGAAAAGACAGTAAGTTTATTCAAGCCAGGCCAGACCAAGCCATGTAAATATCCTCAACTATCATAACACCACTTAATCGAAAGCGAGCTTATTACACCGAATGTGTGCCAGTATTTTGTTCACGAAGCACCTATAACTCAGACGGAATGACCGTTCCGACTAGTTATCGGTTTTCTTAGGACATTAGGTCTGCCTGCCGCCGTAAAACCAGATATATCGAACCGAAATTCTTGCTGACAAAACCGCCAACGTACTTGTCATTTTTTCCTCGCTACGAGTTTCGGAATGTTCATTCATTCTTATTGTTTTCTTTCATTCTTTAAAAGATTGTTCGATGTTATGTACATTGGATGTCTTAAAGGTAAAATGTGATGCGAGTTCATAATTAATTAAAGGAATGTCGAGGTTTAGGCTCTGTCGTCAAAAAGGATTGACTAAAATCCTTTTCGTTTTGTTTTACGTAAGAACCTCTTTGAGATTTTGAAAATGGCTGCAGATGAAGGTATTTTAATTATCCGTATAGTGTAAACTAGATAGTATTGTAAGTTTTTTAAACAGTCACCACACCACTTCTAATTTCCCGTGTGTTATGACTTCGATCCACGCACGGTACAAAAGTTTGTGTGGAGAAATAGTTGTGCCGAGCCTGCGTGTTCCTTGTGTCTGTTGTTTGAATGATATTAAAGTCCCACATGTCACAGAAATTATTCTTAATGCGAAAGTTTGTTTTCTATGATAAAAAAAACATGCGGGGCAGTCTTTGGGGACTGCCGATAGAAGTGAAAACTAAGTAACTAGCGTGCGGTGACGATGACGAGAGTTTCACACTTTTTGTTCACATACATATATACACAGGATATAGCACATGGAAATCGTTCGGTGACGATGACGCGAGTACCATGATTTTTGTTCACCCAAAAAGTGCTCATCGCGCCTAAAGAAGTTTTCACTTCAATAAAGTATTGCAAAAAAGGAGAAGACTAGAGTATCACCTAAAGTATCATCAACAAAAATTCTAGATTGAATTAAAGATGGACACGTAAAATTAGTACTTAGGTACAAAGTAAGGGTAAAGCGTCGATAAACATAAGTAATCAGCTTATTAAAAAAAAATTACTGTAGTTAGTAATTAGTATTGATCAGATCGGAGACTTTCTGGATAGAGGCCAGCACCTTAAACCGGCGAGCGTGTATGAGGAATGTTATGAAAGTGAATGAAGCCAGAGAAGTGTGTCAGGATCGTAGCAAATGGAAATCCGTAGTCTCTGCCTACCCCTCTTGGAAATAGGCGTGAATTTATCTATGTATGTAGGTATGTAGTATTAGTAAAGTATATTAATCACTGTATACATAGCTACTTATTATAAAACAAAGTATCCCGCGCGTCTGGTCGCGATAAACTCAAAAACTACTGAACAGATTTTACATGCTCAAAAACTTTACATGCGGTTTTCACCAATAGGTAGAGTGATTCATGAGAAAGGTTTAGGTGTATAATTTGTTAAGGATTAGTACCTACTATTCTTGCGAAGCCAGGGCGGGCCGCTAGTATATGATAAACCTTTTACCTTTTACTAAATAATAATGCTATCTACAGGCCAATTTTCAAGATTCTAGGTCATCGTAATCATTTTGAACATTATTAGCAGTATAACATTACGCTAGTTAGTATGCAAATACCTATTTGATATGGAAGCTTAGAAGCATTATGCAGTTGGAAACTTGTTTTAGAACTACAAGGCCGTCGACGCGTGTGTTATTCTTATTAGGTAATTTTATGGACAACAGACAACAAATAAATTGTAAGCATTAAAGGAATTACAAAATATTAAAGAAATTGTGTTCTTAAGATCGAATCGTAAATTTTCGACCTACTATTCCAGATTAACACACAAACCTTCACACACAACCTGCCACAAAATAAACATCAACTGAGTCCAAAGCATTGAAATCTCAAAAACAAAAAAGAAACAGCAATGAAAAACATTTGTTCCTAACAACAGAAGTTGTGTAACTGAGAAATGCAAAATGGCCGACTCTCAAAGCGGCGCTCAGAGCGGGAAATAAAAATGGGTACCTATAAACATTTTTTTCTATGTTTTTGCGAACGACCTCTCGTTTCGTATAATATTCATGGGCCGTTTTTACACCTTACGCCTTTTGCCTACATAAACGTAAGTTATACAGCATATCGTCCATTACTTTCCGTAAAAACTAGGATATCGAAGTAGCCAATGTAACCTACATATCCAATCGTCTATTATTTATTTGAATTCGGTCAAAGGCCAAATGAGGCCTCCCATATTTTTACCCAGTGAAGATTTTCAGAAAGTGGATAGCTTTCTTGTAATTATGGTTCTTTCTGTAAATAATAATTGGAGATTCAACTAATTAAAATTTTCACTCAACCGTTGAGCTTTAATTAAAATTTTCTTTATCATTTCGCAAGTTTATCTTTAGAATCTTTTTTATGGAGCCCACCTTTCGCCAGAAGACTTTTTAAAATTATCCACGCCGGGACTAAACATAAAATATTGTTAATTTACCAGATATACTTTATGCCAGCAATAATAAAGTTGTCAAAAGCTTTATTTTACATTCATAATTAATTTAGAGTGTATATTTTCGTTAAATCTGCCTAAGAATAATTAAATAGCTATTACGTTTAAATAAATTAAAGAAATGAGGTCATATTCCATTATAATAATGTTATGACGACGAATATATTATTTAAGATGGCTTACTATTTGCAAAGCAATAAAAAAAAACTGTCCTTAATAAATTAAATCATTCTTGAATATTTTTGGGTAGTTATATTACCTATTCGTTTATGGTACTTGTCACTGCTAGGGTTAGTGTTAAATTTTAATCGATTTACTACAGATTTTTATCTTGTAGGTATTAATAATTAAAATTAATATAATGTTTCAGAAAGATATTTTATAAACTTTATATTACATACACAACACGTTAATAACGTTTTATTTAATATTTTCTTTAATGTTTCTCAAAGCTTTAGGTGACAGTCACAAAGAATATTCATAGATGAAACTCTCTGTACCTACTGCCCACAATATTTTATTCAAAACATGACGTATTGGTAATGCGAGGTGTAATTTAACCACTTCGCTTCTCACGCCTGTAGGTAGGTACCTATATCCACAAGAAGTCGGCAGAGGTTTTTTAAATCACACTGTTAGGTCCAAAGTAAGCTTATTGTCACGACCACATATCAAAAACTCAATACCTAACATTTTACCCGACTCAGGAATAGCATTCAGGGCCTTACTATCGAGTAAGGCCCTGAATGCTATTCCTGAACACGCTAGGCCGATGCCTAGCGTGTGCATGATTATACCACGGGACTGTTGAGGTACCTACCTAGTTTGTTAATTAATATTAAACTAAAATTATATAACTCAACATTATCAAATATTGTAGGAAAAATATACTAGGTATATAAACAATCATGTTAAACACGTAATATTTTAGTTACAAAACGTTAAACGAATAAATTGTTTTCCTTAAAAACGGAACCAAAAACATCATATGACTTTTTATACTCATTAAGGCTGGGGAGATAAGTAACCACTTCGATAAACAGAGAAGACTCCTTCAAGAGCGCTTTTATTTTTAAAACAAATTTAAAACACGTGGCCTTTAACAAAAACGCGCCAACTCGAATTTGTGCAATGATTGTACTAAAACTAAATGCGTGCCATGTGGTCATTCCCGGTCATGCCATTCCGCGGGTCCGCTAACTTCATTCTAATCTTCCTATCTCTTTCTAACCTTCGCTTTTCCATTCAAATGTTATCTGTGCTTTCTCTCGCTCTAGCACGCTCCTCAGTCCGCGTCGAAACGCCGTCTAGGGTGGACGTACGTCGCTTCGCAAAAAAACGTGACAACTTTCGTAAAAAACGTTGTAAACACTTTTTTTTTAAAGTACCGCGTTGTTTGTGCGAGTGTCAAAACGGTTTCTGTGTTCAGTGGGTTGAATTACTGTGAGAAAAATAATTTGTTTTGTGTGCATATTTTGGAATGTTGCAAAGATCAGGTAGTCGCGCGGTTTACTAGCGCGAAGTGAACGGATTGCTTACGGTTAGTATTATTTTTCTGTTATCAATCTATTGTCTCTGTTGTGTTCTACGTGGCTGGGGCAAATACAATTTTTCCGATAATATTCCACAGTTTTATCGTTATCGGCGCGAATTTGTTGATATAAACTTATCTATTTGCTCAACTGCAGAGCTGATAGGTGCACTGAATTCAAATATACCCGCATCACGACTACCGATAGAAATAATTCAAGGTTTACGTCAATCGATTAGTGATTTCACACAATTGTGTAAAAACTAAGTTAATTTAACATTAGACTTATGTTTGTAATCTCTGGGTGTACTGTAAAAACTTCAAGGTTGGTGTTAAAAAGCCTTATTGGTAACCGACTCACGCAAAAACTAGCGAACAACACACGCGTTTTTATTTCACGTTCAGCATTAATTGGTAGAAAAATATAAAATAAGTACCTACACAGCACGTAGGCATATCGCAATGACCATTATTTTAAGTATAACTTAAGTACCTACTTATAACAAATACTCCACTTGAGATTAGCAATGTTGCCTACCTTATAAATAACTGTAGATAGATAGGTATTCGTCTATCATTGCGTGTAGTGACGTCAATATACTTTATACTGTTACTGGAGATAGCCTGAAGTGGTTCGATCAACAATCGCTACATTTATTCATTTAGGTCACAATGTAACACTTATGAATGTCAAAAGTAACATATCTCTAAGTTACCGCCCAGTTTCTTACTCGCGGACTCTTTTGACAATTATTATGAGTTGAAGATTGTTTGCGAACTCATGGCATGCTTCGCTGGCTTTTAAGAATCATGAGCGGTGTATAAGACTTTCATTAGTACGGAGTTTAACGGTAAAGAAAATACATTATGATTAAATCTGTGTAGTTGAGTTTCTTATAATGTTTATGAAGGCATTTTAAGACAGTCAATTAGTAGGTAGTTACTTAGTATCTTACATCCCAGTTACGGATACACACGGAAAATTTACCACAAAAGCAGATCGGAGCCATACAACCTAGTATTTTATTCCTCTATTTAGTAGCGATTCTATAGTTCTTTAAAGGGGCGCTGTGCTACAAAGAAACAGTAATCTTTGTAGCGTGTGTTAGCTGAGACAACGTATTTGGACAGTAAGCTGGTCTCACGCGAGCAATATTCAATTATCTATTAAAATTTGTAGCACCTACCACAAATTACATATAAGCAGATGGCTTACTCAATACAAAGCACGAAAGCTGACACTCACATAGACGCCTGTGTACGATTTCGAATTAGGCGGGCATAATGTATTTCTTTTTTAATTAGTCTATTTTCGCACTATTAGTAAATCCTGTGTCGCGGGGGACTTTACAAATACTCAAGCAACGGACACAAAGAATACCCAGACTCGGAACAAGAATTTGTGAATCACACAAAGTTTTGTCCCGAATGGTATTTGAACCCACAACACTCGGCGCATTGACAGGGGTGAGGCGGAGTTCAACATAATTTCACTCGTATGATAGGTACATACATAATCGAATAGTTTGTATAGTCAAAAACGACGAGCACTTATATGTAGTATTGTCAATACATTCGAATACCTACAATTGTACACATCGCTAGTGTAATGTGATTCATTATCAACAACTGCATTCGCACTTAATCCGAAATCGTTGTATGTACGTTTCCGTGTAAGTTCAATTAATTGCACATTTTAATAAGAGGGCCATCTCTACCTATGTGTTTTGTGACATTACATTTGAACAACATCTATCTTTCATCAATATATGAATGAAAGAATGAAACAACTCTTGTTTGACATACGATTAATTTGAAATGACAGTCCATCCATTAACCTGATGGAGTCACGGTTCTTTCCCGAGACTTTGAGTGACGTTTCCTTGCTCAGAACCTATCAATGCGGAAAACCTTTGTTGCATAAGAAAGTAGAATTGGTATCAGGTACCTATGTGGAGAAAGACTTGTACTCTTTAAGATAAAACTGGATAGTGCGGTGTAGTAAAAGAAACGAAAGTGTGGCTGCAAATTGTGAGGTCTAAGATTCAATTACTGAATCAAGTACTGTTATTGGTTTTTGTGGCGTCACGGAGTCTGCAACTGTGGTAGAATAAAATAATTTCATTTTAATAATTTAGATTTGTTAGACTTATTATTTAATTACTTGTTGCAATTAATACTTAACAAATCGTTAAGTACATAATTACAAAGACTTACCATTATTTATTATATCCGAGCTTTACTAGATCTAAGCGGACGGTAAAGACCAAAAAGTTTTTGTAACAAATACTTTACAAGCAGTTAAGAAAAATAAATAAGATAAAATTCGGCAACAGTCTTTTGTTCGTGTTCATTACGAAAAAAAAGACAGTAAGATGAAGTTAATAAAAATAACTGGCTGTATTTAATTTTTTTATTAGATATCACATAAAATGACGGCTAATCGAGAAAGTAGTGTAACCCAAATTGAGTAATTTTTGTTCAAGCACTTCCTTTTACTGTTACAGTGCAGTGTTATTAGATTTATTACGATGACTTTGTACCGATTATTTTACCCACATAATCGATAGTTATGTTCATTTTCCTTATCTGTCGTAAATTTGTTTTCATGTAATGATACGATTGCGACAGCCTTGTATCGGTTCTTGATAGGCACGTCTGAGGATAGATTATTATTACCTAGGCGCCGTACGTACTTGAACAAAATAATTACTTTGGTAAAGGAAATGATGATTATAATGTTAAAAGGTAATTGCGAAACATCTTTTTTTATCTCTTCTGTACAATTCAAAATATTCTTAAGAGGAAATGATCTAGGTCTTGTTTCGGCGTATCGTCAGAATTAAGCACTTAGAATGCCTGTGAATCTATGAAAGGTTAGGCACATTCCAGTTCTGATACAGTTATACTTAGACACGCCTGTTTATCTTTGAAAGTGTGAGCGCCTAGAAAAATCGCTGATGAAATGTAGTTGCAATACACCCGTAATAGTTACGTATTTCACAATTCTCCAAATACATTTTTGGGGTCCCATGTACTTAATAGAGGGAAGATTCGAACTCGAGACCTTACGAACGCACACAAATGCTACCAGAAATCCAATGATAGAGTCTGATATAAATTAGAACTTACGAACTTTATATACCCAGTGCTTTTAAAATGACTTCCTGACAGAAAAAGTAATCTAATAATACTTTGGCTGAGCCGAGTATTCTAGTTGATACCTTACTATCAGCACTCGCGGAAATTGTATTAGTTTTTTACATATTTTGCGTCGAATCGAATATTATTGCTTAAGTTTACTTGAAAAACAAGTTCCAAATATTCTGTCTCAAATCGATTATATCAAATATTTTATTGAGCTGCATTTCGTTCTTGCTTATAAAAGCCGTGAACTTGTGAAATTGTTTTAGCTGATGTAACTTTGGGCAATATAGTTTCTTTTGTAAAGGTTAGTAGATATTTGTATTACAAATTATTTATATTCTTGGGACGGTTAGAAATAAGTTCATGTCGGTAATGCAATAGGTGGACTTCGAATCCACGATCGCTCGATCGTACAGTCCAATGCCTTATCGAATGTGCTACCACCTTGATCTTAATGTTAATGGGTACTGATACTTAATTGCCGTCTTCAACTGAGCTGCACGAATGCTGCAGTGGCTAAATGGTTGTAGCAAGTCTAGGAATGCTGTGTTTGGATTGTTTTCATGTAGGTAAAAGAAAATAATATATTTTAAACAATACGCATAAGTATTTAAAATCATAAGACAGCAGTATTTTATAGTGATATTTATATGATCATATGGCTATTTTAAAATAACGCAAGCGAAATAACGCAAAGCGCAGTTATCAGCCAATTTGAAATATTACGTTATATGTTAGACTATAAATAGAATTTAATTTTGACATTCAGACCCGAAACACAAATAAGCTTGTATCAACAAATTTAATATTACTTCAAACCAAGGATACATTCCCGAAATTCGGCTTAAAATCCATACTATTGCCCTCATATCAGGATCTTGGCTTGCCTGTTCTGGTCATAAAATAGGGCCGAGCTTGGTAATTAGTTTTCTTGTTTCGAACTATATAGTTTACCGTTATACTATGTAATGTTGTCCCTCAAGGGTTACTGGCAGTCACTGTTTACGACTTCTGACAAAATCATCTGATGTAGGGCAACTATTTGATATTCTTGTTAACTGATAAAATATGAATATGTCATTTATTGGTATGTAAGCATACTTTGTAGACATGATATTTATAAAAATGTCTACGGTCATGTTAATTTACGTTCACGCAAATGTACTATTTCAAAATTGAACTACGTTTTTATCGCATTTTATTTTACTTACAAACGTAAGATTTTTAGGTTTGTCTGGACATATTTTTGTTTAATGTCGTATTCCTTAAATTCATTATTTATTTATGGCAACGTACCATCCATCTGCTACCAACAAATGTTAAAAAAAAAGTAGAAAGATGGAACCTCGTCTCAGTGACATAATACCTTCCAAGCACTAGCATTGCAAAAAGTAATCGCCTGTTCACGTAACAAAACATTGTTCTTCAGTAATATAATACAACAATACATAATTTAATGATACTCCATCGGGTTAATAATATCGATGCAACGACTTGAGTATTGTATTCGATGGACCGCAGAAGTTTTGTGGTTTAGTTACGTACCTCTATTCTATTGGACTTCGATCTGATGTTTCTAGAAAATCAGTGTTTGTAGGTTATGTTAGTACGTGCAGTTGCGGCGTATGACCGCGTGGATCTTTTTTTAAATCAGAGGTGAGACTCCAAGCCACGCTTTTCTCACTTTACTGAGTTATGTGCGCGTTAATTTGTTAGGTATCGCTAATCTAACATCTAATGAATACATCGTGAAGAAACCTACATGGTTGAGAGTTCTTCGTAATGTTCTCGAAGGTGTGTAAAGACTGCCGACTGAACAACCCGCATCAGGCCAGCACTGACCCAACCCTTCTTTGTAATGATAAGCAAGCCCGTACCATAGGATAGATTAAAAATAATAGTTTAAAAAAACTCCTTTATTTATTTTCTGTTTTTTAGTTCGGCCGAGTGCAGACTACGCGCTTGTTCTATCTCTCTCGCTCTCACGCAAAGGATCTATGAGAAAATCATTAATCCTGACGATCCTAATCAGGAAAGAGATAATCTCGTCAAATTATTAAATTGTCATCAGTCATCGATAAGTCTACAACATTTAAATGAAATCTGACCGTTTGAAGTGGGTCAAAATCAAGTCCAAAGAAGTTGGGTATAAAAAAGTTAAGCGAATAAAAGCCGTGTTAAAAAAGTAATTATTATAGAAATTGACACGTTCTAAGTTCATTGTCCACTGTAGCCACCTAGAAGAATTCTACAGAAAAGCCTCTCAAACAGCTGATTCCTATTACTGTATTGTTCTTAAAACCATAAAGAATTCCATAGCATATTATTTATGACTTTATAGTACATGTTTATAGAAACAATACGTTTCTCCGAAGGCGGTCAGGTAGACATTCTTAGAATTGCCTTTAGTTCATATTTCAAAGTGCTGACTTTGGCCTTCGATAAAGTTATTAATGGGATAACATAGTTGCCAATAAAACTAAATGACTATTCGGGATTTTCGCAATTACTTACCTATTTCTTTTTTGTAGGTCTGTTTAACTTTGAGTTTCCCAAGACTGAATTACTTGGAAATGCCGGTCTAAAGGTGGAATTGTCTTGGTACTATAAGTTTTTATAGTTATAGAAATAATAGGCGTTTATGCTTCAACTTTTCGTTTTATAGACTGACTAGATCTTGCCGTGTTAATGTAGAATTCGTCAAAAAAATTCTATCTCGGGATCAGTACTTTTTCTGAATGAAAGTTACCTTACGTCCTTGTCTGTACCTGACAGTGTATGCGAAATGGCATGATGATCGGTCGAGTAGTTAATTCGTTAAAGCGTAACAAACAATCTCACATTCGCATTTATGATATTAGTTTGGATTCGTTTTAACGACGTAACTGCCATAGACGCTTTTAAAAAATGCATTTAAAGACTTGTCGACAATGATCAAATACTTTGGCATGTATCGATCACTTGAAAAGTATATTAAGCATTAAGATAAGTTTGTATAGGTTAAAGTTGTATACAAATTAAGTTAGCAACATTATTATTAAATTTTATTTTTGTTTGGTAGCTTTTAATTAAACTGTCTCAACTGCGACTACTGTTTGTAAGGTCGTCGATTCAATACCTTGGTCAAGCAAAGTATGTTTGGGTTTTTTTATCTTCTTGTTAAGTTCGTCTTATTAAAGGGCGAGTATTAACTCCATGCTGCCACAGAAGATTTCATAAAAGATACACCTAATAAAATTGCTCGACCCGGAAATTGAACCGACATATATGCCACTGTACGACAGAACCTTAACTAGTTAACACGTAACATTCGCATAAACGTAACACAGTACTATAAACATACGTGTAACTTAATATAAAAAAGTAACTTCAAGTGAATCATTTTTATTCTTATCGCCATTTTATGTTCTTGTTATTTTATTTTCAATTTTCGCATGTTGTTATAAAACTGACTGGGTGATGTAACAGTATTTCTTTGTAACTTTAACTCGACGTCTACGTCAATGTAAGTATCCTAACCAATATTATAAATGCGAATGTGAGTTTGTCTGTTTCGCTTTCACGCTTTAACTACTCGAGCGATCATCATGAAATTTTGCACACACGCTGTCAGGTATACAGAAACGAACAAAAAGTACCTTTCTTACAGAAAAAAGTACAGTTCCCAAGGGATTATTATTTGTTGACAGAATTTACATGAATATAATAATCTTCTACTAATTAATATGTATGTTCTAAATTAATAATACTTTAGTATTATTCAGTTTTGAATAACTAACTAAGTAAAGTAGCGAAAGCTTAATTGGATTGCTACGAATCCGATATTCAGGCCCTAATTTTGTTATAATATAATGTTCTCCAGACTGAATTTCGGTCACGGCGGCCGGTCTTAACGGAGACTGGCCATCTGCGCAGGAGATATTATAGTGCACAAGTGTGTGCGCAGACACAAGTGCACTCTCTGTTCCATAACTCTCATGATCCGATGGGACGGTTATCTGACACGACCGGAGAGAGATCAGGCGCAGGGCCAACGGCTTTACGTGTTTTCCGAGGCACGGGTGTGACTAACGCCGCCAACTTCCTAACTCCGGGCTATTAAGCTTTCTCAGAAAAACCCAATAACTTTTTGTTGACCGACCCGGAATTCGAACACGAGACCTCATGGACAGCAGTCGCATTCGCTACCGCTGCGCATACGTATTAAATAGCTGCATACCCAATTTCGTTTTGTTGGCCTGACCCAGCATTCAAACTCGTAACTTAATGTACGACAGTCGCATTCTATACGCTAGGCCAACTACGTAATCTATGTATAATAAATTCATAACAAATTATGTTACATATATCAATGCAGAAAATGATAAAATCCTTGTTACATAATAATTGAACAGTACCAAAACATACTTTCCGTAAGTTCTGCATATCCCCTCGCCGTGATAGTTGTGATGTTATATAATGTGAACTGATTCACGACTGTATGACATCACAAACCATAAGATAAGCGTAGCATTGCGCATTTTGCGCGATAACAAATGTTATAGTACTGAAATAATCAGCGGTTTTGCGTTAAAGTTTACGTGGTTATATAAAATACCTGCACCGGTAGCACAGCAGGGTATACCCTGCCACCATTATACATAATACTGCTATGCAAGAGGTCTTGGTTCTTTTTTAATACTGAAATAAGCTTGTGTTAGACCGCGATCTCACCTGATCTTAAGGGAAGATGCAGTCGACGATGGAGCACGCTTGCCTACAAAATACCTATTTACTCGTGATTTGGAGACACCCAGATTGTACTCATCGGGCAACACAGACTTAGGTAGCGAGTTCAATTCCCGGGTCGGCAAAGACTTATTTGGTTTCTCTAAACCATAATTTCAGTTTAGAGACCTTAAATTAGTTTGTCTGAGTTCTTTCATTACAGGATATTTTATGTAATGTTTTATAATAGTAATACAAGGTATAAATGCTTAAAATAACTTAATAATAATTACCCTATTTAAACATAAGGAATCACAAGATAGAGTACATTTACAAAATTAATATTTATCCTATACCAAAATCAATTCGATCAGAATAATTTGATTCGCTATCCGTAACATCGCCTTTGTTATTCAAAGGGCCCGAGGCTGGACCTTCGAATTACAATTGTATGACCTTTTATTATAATACATAAGTATAAACTACATACATGTACATACATCGTATTATAAGTATTGTATGAGTTAATACAACTACCTCGGAAGGTTGTATATGAACAAACCTTAAATACGTCTGTGCAGATCTCGAGAAATTTTCTGGAGTAGCATGGTAGTCTGGAATTGTTTCCGTTTAATTATTATTTAACTTTCATAAAATGCTGGTAAAGCTGAAAGGGCAGGTTTATAAGACCATTATTAGGCCCGTCCTTTTATATGACAGTGAGACGTGACCAGTGCTTGAGCGGCACAAGCAGGAACTGCGTGTCACGGAAATGAATATGTTGCGCTGGATGTGTGGAATAACGCGGAAGGACTGTATAAGAAACTCCCGCGTCCGTGGCAGTCTTCATTTCCGCGCCATAGAAGATAAGCTGCAAGAGAGTTGCCTACGCTGGTACGGCCACGTTTTACGAAAACCGGCATGTTACGTGGGGAACAAATGTCTTGCCATGCCACCTCCGCCTGGCCCGAGTAAACGGTGCAGACCCAAGAAATGCTGGCTTGACGTCGTAAGAGATGACATGCGTGCCAACAACCTCACACCACAGGATGCTGAACATCGTGCGAAATGGAGGAGACTTAGCGGGTAAGTGGACCCTGGGTTCCAACGCCAACGCCTCGGAAGCAACCGGGATAACTGTTAAGTTGAATAAGAAGAAGGGCAATAGGCTTGCGTCCTTTTAATTAGGGATTTAAATGTTATTTGGTTGTATGTGGGTGTATTTTTAGTATGTTCTTATTTTTTATTTTAATAAGGGCAACGTCCGCACTAGGTATAATTACTGAATTGCGGGCGATGTAACAAACATTTAAACAACGAACATCTAAACTCGGAACAACTGTTTGTGGAACGCACAATTTTTTTGTCCCGTGTTAGATTCGAACGAGCAGTGGCGAGGCGACCGCTTAATGCACAAACCCATCCGCGTAGTATGTGTGCTTTGAAGATAGTAACAAATTCTAAGTACTAGTATGGTGTCTGGAGCTGTACCTGATTAATGGCAATAGGCTTGCGGCCTGTTACTTAGGGTCCTAAATCTTAGTTGGTGGTTTGTGGGTGTAATACACTCCTACCCCTTCAAGAATGTAAGTGTTAGGCTATGTATGTATATATGAGAGCCACGCGTGTCGCGCTTTCTTCAAAAATGGTGAATGCGGCACCATTATGATGAGACTATTTTTTTATTGCAATTCATTGCAGACGAGCAAGTGGCCCACTTGATGGAAAGTGGTAACCGCTGCTCATGGACTTCTGCAATGTCAGACCACAGCAAAGCCACTGCATACTGTGAAAGAAAAACTCTCTTTAAACCTCGTTTGAAGAAGGACATATCATAGCGCCCAGGAAACACTGTAGCAGGCAGTTCATTCCATAGCTTGCTCGTACATGGGAGAAATGATCGCTGGTAGCGTACCGTTTTGGACTTGAACGCTTCCAGGTGATATGGATGAACCCTGCAGCGTTGTCGAGTGGTACGGTGATAGAAAGACTTTGTCTGTTCGACCATCTGTCTCTCACATCTGGTTTTGTGTACTGTTAATTCTATTGACTTAAGTAGTTACTTAAATGTCGAATAAGTTGACCAGCTTATGGTAAGCAGATTTAACTTTTTCACATTATATTATCTTGTTATACTTCCTTCGTATCTAGTCCAACCCTGCCACCTTGTTCAGGTCATCAATCCACCAGACTAGGACACGTCTTACCTGGCCTTTACCAATTCAGATATTAGAGAGTAGAGACCGCTCCACTTTAAGCTTTCTTTGCTCACAGGGCTTCGGTCCTTCGTAAAGCCGTTGGTCTTACGCCTGATCTCTCTCCGTTCGTGTCGGTTCGACTTCCCATTGGACTATGAGAGTAAACGAATAGAGATGGCACTTCTGTTTGGGCAACTTTACAGATAGCTTGTCTCCGTAAAGATAACTATCTGGAGAACATTATTAATTATAATTATAAAAACTGTTAATTAGACGCCATTTTCATATAGTTTTAAAAAACAAGTCTGGGAAATTTTGCTTTAAATAAAGTTCGTTAAAATCAAAATTAATTAAGTACCTAGTGTTGAATTTGGAAAACAGCCTTCAATATGGCGGCTTTACATGTACACTTATATGCTTCAGGCGTTTTCAGTTGAGTACTAAATTAAGTTTTAATTAGAATCCTTGGAAATATTATTTAGTTCGCACAGACATCACTATTATTTGCCAGATTATGTTTTTTATATTTTGTTGCTTAATTAATTTGTATTAATAATTAATTAACATGAATACAAACTACGCTTGTATAAAGTCGATGGGGTAGGTATAAGTGTATGACACTACATTTCCATTTCGTTAAGCAGCGATAGCTCAGTGGGGAGACCAACAGACTGCAATGCAGAGGGTCTCGGGTTCGAACCCACGTCGCACACCTCTGACTTTCGGAAGTTATATGACTTTTCGAAATGAGGAAAACTCGGAGAGCACGTTAAGTCGTCGGTCCCGGCTGCCATGAACATCTATGGCAGTCGTTATTTGGAAGACCTGACACTGGTCTAGCTTTAGGGTATCGTTAGCCTTCGGGTTGCGGAGGTCAGGTGGCAGCCGCTCCGTGTAAAAACTGATATCCAGTCAAAGCCGACCCCAAGTGACTTGGGAGTAATAAAGGCTAGGGAGAAAACTACACTTCCATTTCGTGAGCTATATTCACTTTTAAGAGCGCTTGATCTCTCTCTTCTTTCGATAACAGTACTAGAAGCAAATTCTTTTAGCCCTGTTGCCGTGTAAGGACTTTACGAACATACAAGTAGCAGACAGAGATCGTCTAGACTCAGAACAATAATTAATGGTTCAAATAATTGTCCTGTGTGAGTTTCGAACTCATACTCAATACTCAGCACGGCAACATTGGCAAGGTGAGCGCTTGCCCGGCGCGTCATCCTTGAAGTCACTGTATGTTAATGCTGCTAGTTACCAAAAAATTTGAATCAAAGTTCCCCAATCACACTTTATCGACTCGAGATTCGAAACCAGAACCTCACAATCGGCACTAACCATACATATACATCATACACCACTCTTTCTTTCTTTTCGTGTGTGTAGTGGCAACTTGTTGTCAAGAGTTGTTCAAGCCGCCTGTAGGCCTCTGACATGGCTTAACGACTGCTATCAATTTGGCAACAGCCGGGACCGACTTTCTACGTGCCTCCGAAGCACGGAGACGCTCAGATAAAATACCACTAAGCGGTCACCCATCTATAGACTGACCTCACCCAATGCTGCTTAACCTCGCTAATCGTTTATTGATCAGTGAGTGCTATGAGATGAGGCTATGAGCGCCTTCATAAGCGGTCACCCATCTATAGGCACTAATCATATATATATAACGATTCTGGATAAACAAAGCCTCTAAAATCCAAACCAAGGCCGTAATCTTAATAATCCAAGGTTTATATATTAAATACTTAAATCATCTCCCTTAATCCTTAAATTAATCTACAGATTAATTACTGTTATACAATATTACGCAGTTCAAAGCTTAATATTAAATATCAAGACAAATTCTGCTAGGCTTTGCTTTGAAACATATAAGTCAATATCTAGACTGAATACTGAACTTATTTAATAAAGCTTTTTAGTTGTATACCTTGAATGGTGGAGAGGTTTTTCTAGTCACTTCGACATTACACATGCTTATAATGATGTGGATTCGGCTCTCATTAGAGACAAAATATTGTTGTTGTTCCGAGATTCGATGTTCTTTATTGCCACAGCTTCAATACCTATTAGTAAAGATGTTTACTGGTTTTAACCCCCGACGCAAAAACGACGTTCGTTATAAGTTTGACGTGTCTGTGTTTGTGTGTGTGTGTGTGTCTGTGGCATCGTAGCTTCCGAACGGATGATCCGATTTTAATTTTGTTTTTTTTTTTTGAAAGCTTAATTTGTCGAGAGTGTTAGTTATGTTTGATGAAAATTGGTCCAAGATGGCCGCCGCCACAAAATGGCGGCTTACATATTTTTTCACAACTCCCTCAATATGAGTATTTAATGAAAGGGCTTGACTAGTAGAATACTATACACTATAATAAATTTCAAATCCAAGGTGGCCGCCACCAGAAAATGGCGAATTACATTTCTTTTTTCACAACTTCTTCTATATGGGTATCAAATGAATTTTGGGTCGGGGTTTTTTTTAATTTTTAATCTTTAGTTATTTATGCAAATAAGTTGGCTGATATGCATATAAGCCGACTGATGGTAAGTGCTTACCACACTCCTATAGGTCGAACTAGATATAGTAAAGGCAATTGAAAAACGAAATAAAAAAAAATTTGGCTCATGTGGGAATCGAACCTACAACACACGGTGCAGTAACAGTGGCGCGGCTACTACTTCAACCACTGCGCCACCCAGATAATAAAAAGGCATTTTACTTTTAGACTAGTATTCTCATTAGCTCCTTCAGCTAAGCTAAATTCTTGTTTATGAATGGGTTCACGTCAACAGTGTCGAACGTAGGGATCAAAACGACCTCTCAGTCGCCATTCTTTAACCTTAACAAATACACTACCACCGCTATTGTCACAGCGACACATCAACCTAGACTGTTTGGACTTTGAGCTATTGGAAGTTGAACGCTGCGAATCGTGCAAGAGAGTGTGCACTGTCCCTTTCCAACAGTTCTCAGTTTTGTATGTAACGTAGTTATGCATATGCCATGTGTACCTAATACTATATGTTATATATTTTTTTTTAATTGAGTTCTGTATGTATGTTATTGTGTTACTGCCTACATGCACCGAAAGCATGCAGGCTCTGCAAGAATATCAGCGTTGTGGATACACTGCGAAATTGCTTACGCAGGACCTCATTTATTCTTATACTTATGGGTTGTGTTTCCTGTACCGTATGAGCGTGGAACAAATTTATTTTCTTTCTTTCATACAAATATAATAACTATAGATAGGCATACTACATCTGTGGTGCTCTTGTAGACCTAAGCTACTTAAAAAGCAACCAAAATCGCAGTTCACAACTAGCCTCAACAAATGACCAATTAAAAACTTCCAAATCATTAAACAGATTAAGTCTTCAGACACGCAAGCCGTTTTGTTCGTACAATTAAAAAAGCCATTCCATTAAGTCTTTTGAACGCAAACCTGTTTTGAAGGAAGATGCAAAACCGGCGTGTTAAGTCGAAACCCTACTTGACGTAGTTAATATAGTGACATTAAAGAATTTGCGTAATTAACTTGAATGAATTGTAAATTGACGTTAATTTAAAAACATTTATATAAGTATGCTTTATGCGTTAATTTAAAAATGTGTGACGTTAAGCAATTTTGTCTCGGTAATTCGGATATTCCGGATAGGTGAGCATTTTCTATGAATCGTTTATAGAAAATAATAAATTGACGTTAGAATAAACTACTCTATACGGATTTTATCGAGATTTTATTTAAAAAACATATTTTTAAAGTGAAACTTCTTTAGCCGCGTTGAGCACTTTTTGTGTGAACAAAAATCATGGAACTCCCGTCATCGTCACCGAACGCTTTACATAAGCTATATGTATACATTGTATATACATATGTGTACTTTTTGGGTGAACAAAAAGCGTGAAACTCGGGCCATCGTCACCGCACGCTAGTTACTTTGATTTCACTTCTATCGGCAGTCCCCAAGAACTGCCCCATATGTTTTTTTTTTCGTAATGTTGAAACTTTAAACTCAATACGAAATAGTTTTATTTCAATGTATAACACTCGCGCAAACGTAAGACAATATTAAGTTGATGTTAGATTAAAAATAGGTATGATATTATGCATTAATTTAAATACCTGTGTGATGTTAAGCAACTTTCCTGCGGTCATTTCTCGGATGCGTTACAATATTGAATTATTCATGTTTCTTAGTAGAATGAGATTAAGCAATGTCGCCGTAATTAGCCCATATCTGAGAGAGCAACCTAAAAGTGTTCGCAGTGTATCCTTAGGTATATTTTTATCAAAATTAATCCAGTAATAGCTGTGACAATTAAACACAAAATTCTTCTGCATTTCTAATTCTGTTTTCTGTTTTTTTAAAAGACGTCTCCTGCTTTAGGAATAAGTACTTAAACAACGGACACAATGAACACCTAAACTGGAAACAACTATTTGTGACACACAAATTTTTATCCCGCGTGGGGATCGAACCCACAACTATAGGCGTGGCGGTCGTGGCAATCACTTAAACGCTACGCCATCAGTGCAATCTATAATCTGCTTAGATAGATCTTTCATTGAGTACGTATATCAGCGGATAGAATATAGAGACGCCCGGTATCAATTAAGCTATCTTCATATATCTCCGATCAAGAGCCGTTCACGTTTATAATGGAGATGTTGCCTAAGGTTCATAACGCCAATCATTCACCGTTCAACTAGCTTCGTAATAATGTTAGCGATGTAACTAGTTAATAGCTTATCTAGCTTCTATCGGATATCGGTAAAGGGGTAGGCAGAACTATATCACAGGCGGAGGTAGCTGGCGGTGAGCAAGACGTGTCTATTACCGTCTATTGAGCACATTTAAGACGCGATTCCTTTGACGCGTTATTGGTCGTTACGCACGAATTGTGCGAATCTACACTTTCCAAAAATATTATTTTTCAGGTGTCGATTCGCACACCTTCTTTTTCAGATCGTTTCGTTTGTGTGTGCCACTGAAAGGAAATATTATTCTTAAAAAGTGTACGACCGACGTTTTGACTGACTCAAGAATCGAGGCCGTAAGATTGATAAGTATAAGCGCCATCATCAATCAGCCCACTAGAGTCCACTGCTGGACATAAACCTCGCTTCATTTGGCGCCACACGTTTAACTCCTTCCGCATCAAATCTTAAGTCCAGTATAAGCACAAATTATGCAATTCATCTTTGTGGTAATTATCGGCCTTGATGGCGTAGTGGTTAGTGTAACCGACTGCCACGCCTAACGTCGCGGGTTCGATTCCCGCACAAGTCAAACATTTGTGTGCATGCACATGGATGTTTGTCTTGGTCTGGGTGTTTCTATGTAAGTATAATATGTATGTATTTACAAAGAAAAAGTTTACCTATATGTATGTTTATCCATTGTCTAGTACCCATAGTACAAGCTCTGCTTAGTTTGGGCTAGATAGTGTTCTGTGTATGTGATTGAATATTATATATTATTATTATTATCTATAATATTAGAATATTAACTTTCAACAGATAACGATGAAGATAACTTTACCCTCAGACCTTGATCAACTATTTGTGGATAATACAATTTTTGTTCCGTGCGAGTATCGAACCCACAAACCTCAACGCATTGGCAGAGGCGATATATGTGGATAGTTCATCATAATCATTTATAACAAGTTAATAAGCAACTCAGTATTTATGACGCAGTTATTTTTTGTTATAACATTATTAATAGTTTCTCACATTAATCTTCATTCTTGAGAATGGCATAAGCAATGTCGGCATTATTTAATTATGAATACATTATGTGTAATAAATAATATACATTTACGAATTGCGGAAGTTTTTACGTTTTAATGTCTTAATGGCGCAGCGGTAGTGATTGCGATTGCTGTGCATGGAATCTCGGGCTCGACTCCCGGGTCAGGCAAAAATTTATTGGATTTTTCTGTCGAAAAATTCTTAATGTAATAAACGTGTATATTATGTGTGATCTAAAACCATAGTTAACGTAGATGTAATACATCTCTCTCAACTTATCGGGTAGGGGTCCGACTATATTACGTTTATGTCTGTTTTCCCCCGCTTCGATCCAACGAGAACGTATACCTACCGAAATAAAAAGTCTTAATACACAGTAATTTTAATTATATATAAGTTCTAGTTTTAGCTTCGCTCGAGAACACTTTTATCTAGATGAAATGTTTCGTGATAAAAGGTAAGTATCGATGGCTTAGAGTGAAAACCTCTGGTATGCAATTTTAGGTTAATTTATTTTATTATGTTTCTGGAAAGAAAACCTTTTTACGCACAATCTTGTTTCATGCAAAATTTGATTCGATACTTGTAGCGTCATCTACTCGTATGATCTTGAATGCATACCTTGTAACTACTAGCTCGAGTCAGTTTGGTGTGATAACATCGCGACGGCGCGTCAAAACTTGTCCAAAATATTCAAAAACAATATTTTAATTAATAAGTTTTAAATATTTGAATAAAACACGTAGAAACACATTTACATTACATGATAATGAAGGTCTGATTTGGTTTTTCTGTAGAAACAAAATTTTACAGGGCGCAGTTTCTTGTGCCTCCTGAAAAGTTACGTATTTCGAGGTTTTCACTATAAGCCATCGGTATGTACTTTTCTGTATCCTGGCGACGTGAATGCGAAATTTTAAGAAGATTGTTTCAGTAGTTAAGTCGTAACAGCGTAACAACGAACTCACATTTGCATTTATAATATTGAGTTAGGATGTTAATACGAAGATTCATCTCAATCTCATAGTATACCTAGATTCAAACAGCTACCTTTCTTATCTTTTTATGTGATCCATACACAAAAAGAAATCATATTTCCTGGTTACCAAACACGCAACACACATGGTGTCCCACTTGATGAGCCGACCAATTTCTCAAGACGCAATCAAGTTCTCATGTTTCACAATAATTTCTTACGTAGCATGGTAATTTTACGTTATAAAGTAAACACTCAATCATAAAAATGAATAATCGATTGAGCCTAGATGGCGTAGTGGTTAGTGTAACCGACTGCCACGCCTGAATTCGTGGGTTCGATTCGCGCACAAGTCAAAACATTTGTGTGTATGGACATGGATGTTTGTCTTGGTCTGGGTGATTCTATAATAATAATAATAATAATTTATTTATTTTCTCACAACAATATATAGATGTTATAAAAATCGGTATTAACTAGGTGACATAATAAATCAGGTATATATATTGTAGGAGACTGGTGCCTAAGCTAGGCTCGGAGCCTGTGTTTCAGGACACCAGGTTCCCACCCCATTTATACTTTTAACATTTAGATTATGTACTAGACCGCTGACAGTAAATAACTTATAACTATGATGAAATGAATATGATGTGCAGTTTGATTTTAATCTAGAAGTAATAATAGTATTAGTAGGTGTATATGTATGTGTGTGTGTGCGTGCGTTTGTGTGTGTGTGTGTGTGTGTGTGTGTGTGTGTGTGTGTGTGTGTGCGTGTGTGTGTGTGTGGGTGTGGGTGTGTGTGTGCGTGTGCGTGTGTGTGTGCGTGTGAGTGTGTGTGTGTGTGGTGTGGGGTAATGTTTATTGGGATAAGGACAGGAACGGAAGTATGTTTAAATTATATTGGTAAGCATATTTTCAGTATCGTCGTAGTTTAATTTTAATAGCCAATCAGTCAGCCTCTTTTTGCACTTTTCTTTTGTGAGTTGAAAGATGTGTAATGTCTTGTTCGTCTTATTATATAGGTAACCACCTAGGTAACAAAAGAAACGTTGCGCAAAAGATGTTTTCTGATGATGGATATGACGCACCACGGGGTTACAACGTCTTTTCCCACTGAACTGGGAAGGGTTATAGACTAGCTGAGTATGCTGTTTCATTAGAGTGTGCAATATGAACAGTTGGCGCACTGTCAGGACTTTACTCTCTTTGTATAACTGTTCAGTGGGACAGCGAAACGGTAGGAAAGACGACACTTTCAGTATGGCTCTTTGGGTTCTCTCTAATTCTAAAAGCGTAGTTTTTGGAGCTCCACCCCAGGAGGTGATACAATAGCTTATAATGGACTGAGCGAGGGCATAGTACACTGAAATCATTATATTTTTATCGACTACGTGTCTCAGGGTTTTAAATATATACATTAATTTACGCTATCTGTTACTAAGGGTATTTATGTGTTCTTGGAATCTGAGGTTGTTATCAATTATCACACCCAGGTACTTTACCTTCTCAGTCTTAGATAGTGGTACGCAGGTACAGTGGTGGTTAAGTTGTTCTGTACAAGAGTGAGCTATAATATTCTTAAGTGATGTTCTTGATTGGATTGATGCATTATTTTTTAAGGAGAATGTCATGTAATTTGTTTTGCCGGTATTTATTTTCTATGTATAATAAGTATATATGTAATTACAAAAAAATTGTATATATGTATGTTTATCCATTGTCTAGTACCCATAGTACAAGCTCTGCTTAGTATGGAATAGATGGTGTTGTGTGTATGTGATAGAATATTATTATTATTATTATTAATCAATAATAAAAATGACTAACCGATTGGTTTATTAGTAACTAGATTTTGCCCGCGGCTTCTCTCTCATAAATTAAGGTTAGGTTAAGATAGTAACAGTACTTTTTCTGGATGAAAGGTACCCTATGTCCTTTTCTGTTCCCCTGACAACGTGTATGCGAAATATCATGATAATCGGTCGAGTGGTACAGGCGTGTAAGCGTAACAGACAAACAAACACATTCGCAGTTATAATAATATATATATATATTGGTTAGGATGTCTTCAAGTTTTATAAGATTAGTAATATGGATTCTATCTTATCTTATCTCTTATCTTGTGTGGGGGCCAGTCGGTACAGACCGGCGACACTTCGACACAGTGGGATCTTTTGTGTCGACTTCCCCAATAACGACTGCCATAGATGTTAATGGCAGTCGGGACCGACGGCTTAACATGCTCTCCGAGGTACGGAGCAGGCGATAATTGTCAATCAATACGCACATAATTTCAAAAAGTCATATAACTTCCGAAAGTCAGAGGTGCGCGACGTGGGTTCGAACCCGAGACCCTCTGCATTGCAGTCTGTTGGTCTCCCCACTGAGCTATCGCTGCTCTTGAAAAAATTACTGCTACTAACAATGCCTGAGCAAGATATAATAGTTTACTTTATATATTATATTATTTTATTTTGTATCTTTTGTTTTATATACACACTCCTATATATTGTCATATTATTTAAGAAGAGCGAGGCCTCCTAACACTCGTGTTTTCAATACTTAAATGGAGACCTCTACGTAAGATATACTGTAGAAGTTGTATAATGTTTCTGAAATAAATCTTTTTATTTAATTTTATTTTACTTTATTTAATCTAGACATGCAAGTAAATTGAAGAGGAAAGAGACAAACATATGGGTTTTAGTAGTATTTTGGTATCTGAAAATAAAAATTATGACCGCACGAATGGAGGCGACCACGAATTGTGGGTTCGACACGGAACTAACATTTGTGTAAATGGTCGTTTCGAGTCTTGGTGTTAATGTTTGTAAAGTCTTCTGCAACCCTGACACTTTACGTGGCGTCTTTTGTCTTTGTTATTAGTAAAAAGATTGCCTTTGACTTTGTGAATCAGTGTCGTAACTGCAAGAAGGACTCCTGATCTATTGTTCCGATAAGTAAATTGTATAGGGTATATCCAGTAGATGACAATACAGACTCATTCCATATTAACTTACCTGGCTCTGTAATTACATTCTTCGCCTTAACCCCTCGAGATAATACAGAATGTTACGAAGATATCTTTCTATGAGGAAAATTGTCTTTACCAGTTATCTTGAGTGTTTGTCGGCAGCTTTTAATTATTTTGTATACATGTTAGTGAATGCTTACATTAACATAATATTTTGATTTTTGACTCTATAAACAGATACTACTGTTTATAGGGTCAAAAATGCTTATATAATTCCTCCTTTAACATCAACGAATATTAATTTCTCTAACCAAATGAAACAATAAAACAATTGCAAATACCAAAACTTGCAATTGTTTTTCGGTTCTCTTTTTAAATGTTACACTGTTACTTTCAATATTTTTTATAGATTCCAAATTGCCAGCTATTCATTTTGATAATGAACTTATTCAAACACTACCTCATTCATAATATAAAATTAAAAGTAATGAGTTAGAGACCCGGACCTCTGTAATATAATATAGAATTATATAAATTCAAAAGATTGTATAAAAAATTTGATTGATTGGTTATATTAACCGTAATAAAAAATACGGTTTGTATTAATGATACGTAATTATATTATATTGCCAATTTCGGGCACATCAAATATCGTGGTGAAATATCTCCAGTATATTTTGAGCTCTCGGTAATATGGTCGTGGTTATGTATGGTAGGTAGGCTCTTTGATTGTTTTTTTTATTGATTATGATAGTGCTTCTTTGTGTCTACATCAATGAGAAATCAACTACCCAAATTTAAAGTATGTTTTTCTTGTTTCTGTCAGGAATTCCTTTGAAACTGGCCAGTTAGAAGACTACAGGCTTGCATTATTATATCCTTATATTATTTATTTCATGCGACTCAACACATAAAAGGCGTAATGTCGGTGCAATATACCTATGTTTTCGGTGATATAATACATAGTGCTGGAGATGTCCATAGATGCTCTAGTCTGAATGTATTTATGTGAATAGTTTTCTTCCTTGTGGGAAACCGTTGGACTGCCACGCACAGGTCTCGAGTTCGAACCCAAGGTGCACATCTCTAACTTTTCGAAGTTATAGGCGAATTAAATAGTTAATTATCGCTTGTTTTAACGGTGAAGGAAAATATCGTGAGAAATCCTGCATGTCTGAGAGTTCTCCATAATGTTCTCGAAGATATGTGAAGTTTGCCAACCCGCACTGGGCCAGCGTGGTGAACTACAGCCAGAAGGGTTCTTCTCACACTGAAAAGTTTCATACAGGGCTGATATTATTATTCTTATCTTTGCTTAATATAACAGTAATTTTGACAACCACCAATAAATTATTTATTTTGACAGGAATACTTTCTTTTTGAATATAACTCAAAAACTATTGAACCGATTTTTAATATTCGTTCACCATTAGAAATTTACTTTATCTAGAAGTAACATAGGCTATACAACATCATAAATGTGGGTGAATCCGCAGGGATAACTAGTCTCTTTGTCTATGATTTTTACAAAGCCTTTGTTGATCAGAGGTACCTGATAACTGCCCGACCTTTAGTCATATATCTAACTAATAAATAATGTGCCTCTCCATCGGCAAGGTAACTACAATCTCTTAATCTCCATAAAAATATACTATTCAATATCTAAATAACATTTATATAGGAAATATACGTATATGTAGATGCAACCAGCGGCAGCGCCTTGTCTATGCCGCATATTGAACAAAAAAATATTATAGAGATACTTAATTACTAGATTTTACTCGTGGCTTTGTTCTTCTGTGTTTTAAATACGTTCCTCTCTTTCCTCAGTAGCTGGAAGTTTACCTTAAATCTAATACCATAAATATTGTTAAAGCGTTCGTGAAAATTGAATAAACAGGCTGTGTTTCGGACTTATGAGTTCCTTTAGACCGAAATTTGGCTATGGTGACCAATCTTAACGGAGATTGGCTATACCCGTAGGAGATATTATAGTGCACTAGAGCACTTTCTATAGCCGAAGTCTCATAGTCCGATAAGACTACAATCCAACACGACCGGAGAGATCAGGCGCGGGAACTTTACGGCTTTTCGCAGGCACTAACATCAACAACCTTTACGTGCTTTTCTGTCACGGAGTTGTTCAACACTGCCGACTGCCTAACTCCGAGCTGCTATTAGAATGTTTCAATACCAGTAAGTTTTTATTGTCCCGACTTGGTGAACCTAAAGTAAATCGCATACAAACCCGCTACCGCTGCCAATCTAAATAAAATGTACTGCAATAAATAATCGGCAGAATATTACGCCAATGCATAGCTCATTCGCAGCGAAGACAAATACCCTTTCATTTACAATGTCAATAGATATTGAATATACCTATATAAGGTACGTTTGACGTCAGCCCTATGTTCTGCGAAACGTAGGTACCTGTGGCCTAGAGGTCTAAATAAAAGGTGTTTGTGCCCAAGATTATTGGAGTTGGATTGCGTCACCGACTCGTAAAGTCCATAATGTCCTTATTCCAAGTTTAGTCCGGGTGGGAAGGTCCTACATGATGTCATTTCATCCTAACTAATAATATAAATGCGAATGTGAGTTTGTTACGCTTTCATGTCTTACCTACTTGATCGATCATCATGAAGTTTTGCAAACAGGTTGTCAGGGGTACAGAAAAAGACATAGAGTACCTTTCATCCAGATAAAAGTAGGTACTATAATAATAATAATATTCTACCACATACACACAACACCATCTAGCCCAAACTAAGCAGAGCTTGTACTATGGGTACTAGACAATGGATAAACATACATATATACTTTTTTTTTTGTAAATACATACATATTATACATAGAAACACCCAGGGCAAGAAAAACATCCATGTTTATGCACACAAATGTTTGACATGTGCGGGATCGAACCCGCGACCTCAGGCGTGGCAGTCGGTTACACTGACCACTACGCCATCGAGGCCGTACATTACATATTTATTGACAAAATCTAGATAAGAGCGAGCGAAGCTGCGGGTAAAATCTAGTATGTATATTGCTTAGAAATTAGCCTTAATGGTGCAGCGGTAAAAATGTGATTGCTGTGTGTAAGGTCTCGGGTTATTCCCAGATCGTGATGAGTTTTATTGAGATTTTAGTCAGACAATTCCAACAAGCCGAGTCTGGCACTTACTGCACCCGTTCTACGAAAACAACCTTGCCGACTATTACGTCGCGTCGGACCCAAACTGTAGCTGGCATAATTTTAGTGTTATGAAGGCACTTTTAAAAATGTTTATACTTCTTAGGTGGCAAATAAACATACCTGATGGTAGGTAAGTGGTCACCGTAGCCAATGG
Source organism: Catocala nupta (assembly GCA_963675205.1). Taxonomy (NCBI): domain Eukaryota; kingdom Metazoa; phylum Arthropoda; class Insecta; order Lepidoptera; family Erebidae; genus Catocala; species Catocala nupta. The sequence goes on from OY776097.1 coordinate 4,086,794, forward strand.
ACGCCTGCAACACCAGAGGCATCACTAGCGCGTTGCCGACCCTTTAGGAACGGAAGTGGGAAGGAGAAGGAGCGGGAATTGGGCCTCCGGCACTCTCACTCACTGATCGAAACAACAGTAGGAATACTGCTATTTCACGTCGATATTCTGTGAGAGGATAGTCCTTCCTCGGTCAAGCCGTTTCATGCTAAAATCAGCGAGGCTCTACTACTCTAAAACTGTATCTATATGCGTCAATAAATAAGTTATAACTTAAAGATTAATATATTTTATACAATAATTATACATTCAGTTTATAAGCTATTATTTACAACGGTTATATTATTTCTTTAAAGCCGTTGAATAATTAATACGGTTAACTAATATTTCATGACATAATACGCTATACACGGACTAAGTAGATAACTTGTCTAGATACGGCAAGGCTAACTAGTACATTAGCTATTGAAATGCCACCGCGGCTTATCTAGAACGTATCTGCGTTGTGACAATGTCTAGACCCGGAACTAAGCTTAGTAAGGTTGTGTATAACCTAATTTAGTGATAGTAAGGATGGTGTCGTCGTTTATGTGGTTGCTTCGCCACTGACACTGTGTCGAGGGTTGTGAGTTCAATCCACAATGTAACATGTGTCCACAAATGTAAGCCACAATTAGTTGCTTTATGTCTAGGTGTTATACAGGGTGTGGCGTAAATAATGGATAACCCTGAAACTGTCGACTGGCCAGATTATCATCTATCATTTACTCCACTTATATCACCATATGCCCATGAATGACCAAATTATTGATATTTTAAATAAAAATCGTACTTACTCATACAAAATTAGCTGCCATTTCTACAATTGGCGACATTATCTCGTTTTTTTTATTTTATGTCACTCCTGAATACTTGTTTGTTTGTGTGTAATTTTTTGTTACAATCTAAGACAACTTCGCAAAAAATACTTATTCTCAAATTTTAACATGTTTTCTAAGGAATTATGCATTATTGGGCCATTGTATCGAAAAGAAACATATGGTGGCATATGGTGATATAAGTGGGGGTAAATGATAGATGATAATCTGGCCAGTCAACAGTTTCAGGGTTATCCATTATTTACGTCACTCCCTGTATGTGTCCGTTATTAAAATTTTACTGACGAATGTTTGTGTTCTCAATATTGCCAAGGTTATCGATAGATTGACTTGAATCTTAAACAATGATGTATTTTTGTTTAAGTGTGATTATAAATACTTTTGATCCCGAAAAACCTACGGGAGAGGGAAATATAATACTTCTATTTATTTCCCTAGTAATGAATATCAGACTGAGCCATATAGAACCGTCGCCGAGTTCAGCTAATATGTAAGTACCTACTACATTTTGTTGGATAGGTCAGTTTAATTTAATAACTGTAGATTTTTCTGAATAAAAGGTGTCCTATATCCTTTTCTGTTCCCCTGACAACATGTATGCAAAATTTCATGATAATCCGTCGAATAGTTAAGGTGTATAAACGTAACAAACAAACCAACTCACACACGCATTTATAATATTATTTAAGATATTATTCAAACTTTAAGCTGTTTTATTGCAAAGAAGAGTAAGTAAAACATTGACGTTGTGATTATAATCGCTATAATATAATAACCAGCTTAGGTTTATTCTATAATAATAGACCTACGCTTGTATTTAAAAGTATATTTGCGACCAGTCGAAACAGTTTATTATTCATTCAAATGCAACTCAGTTCAGAGATTTTATCCGAAGGTCAAAGTAAGGTTAGTTTAGGTTAGGTCATGGCGACCTTTTTATTTAACTTGTTATTAATGTCCATGTTTTTCAGACAAATATTTTAATACTTATTAGTATATGACACGAAAATTTTATTATAGTAGTTGTCTTTTATAAACAAATCAGCTTTTGATTGCGGCATCGATCGCTTAAAAGTAGGTTAGGTTAGAGAAACAGTATTTAAAAATTAAAATATAGCTTATATTACTTGGTGTTAATATAGCTCTATAAAGATGAAAGAATTAAAAAAATCGGTTTAGTCGTTTTGAGTTAAATCGTTACAAACAAACAAAAAATCTAATCTTTCCTTTTTATAATAATCATAATAATCATAATCATAATCATCGTTTATTTGCTCAAAACACGGTATATAAAGTTGGTAAAACAGATGCATAATATGCTCATACATGTTTTGCTGTGCACACAGCATGCAAATATTTATAGGTTTGGTTTGTAATCAATAAAATCCTTTACATTATAGAAACAATAATTAATTAGCCATTCATGCAAGCCTTTTCTAAATTGTCTTGTATTCAATAATTTTAAGTGGCCTGGAATTTTATTAAATATTCGCACACACATAGCTAGGCAATTCTTATTATATTTTGTTGTTTTTGGAATGTTTTCTAGAACAAGCCTCTGCGGGTCGCGTCGGTTTCGTGGATTTATTTCCTGAGCTGTCTTAAATAATGTCTTATGCTTCCAAACAAACAAACAAATCTCGAAAATATATAAACACGGCAGCGGCAGCAAACCAAGTTGTTTGAATGCAGGTTGACAAGAATCTACATGCTGAAGTCCGTATATTGCCCTGATGCACTTTTTTTGCGCAACGAACGCTTTATTTATATCGGTACTGTTTCCCCATATTATTAAACCATAACGCAGCAGCGATTCTACGTAAGCTCGGTAGGAGATAACAGCTGTTTTTATATTTGTTACATTTTTGACCTGTCTCAGTGCATATACAAATTTATTGATCCGAGTACATACGCTATCTATCTGTGCTTTCCAATTCAAGTCTCTGTCTATAGTGACGCCAAGAAATTTCGTGTTTATTACTTCAGTTATTTTAGTTACATTTAATTTAAAGTTATATTTGGTATTGTAGGATTGATTAAATTGTATGTACACCGATTTGTCTAAGTTAATATTTAAATTATTATCATTAAGCCAATTAATTAAATTATCTATTGTATTATTAATGTCAACTTCATGGTCTTTTATTGTATTATTTCTTTTATTTGAAGTCACTATTATAGAAATATCATCAGCGAAAAGCGTACATTTATGCTTAGTCACAGCTGTTACGTCATTAATGTAAATTAGGAATAATATTGGACCTAATATGCGTCCTTGCGGAACGCCATATTTGTTAATCCTGTATTCAGATGCAAATGGTATCATATCGTTATTTTCATTTCGTTTAGTGATGATTACCCGTTGACGGCGATTTGCCAAGTAGGATGATATCCATTGGAGTGCTGGTCCCCGAATGCCAATACTCTCTAGTTTGTGTAATAATACGTCATGTGAAACTAGATCAAACGCCTTTGATAAGTCAAAAAACAGTCCTGTGGTCAAGTTGTTATTATTAATATTTGTCAATATACATTCTATTAGAGAGAACATGGCTGATGTTGTCGATTTTTGTTTTTGGAATCCGTATTGTTCCTTTTTAATTATGTGAAATTTGTCACAAAAGTCTATTAGTCTTCTGTACATACACTTCTCATATATTTTTGATATAATAGGTACCAAAGTGATAGGTCGGTAATTATTCAAAAGATATCTGTCACCTTTCTTGAATAACGGTTTAACAATGGACAGCTTTAGTGCCTCAGGAAAAGTGCCATGCGAAAAAGATAGGTTTATTAAATGTGTCAATACATCACTTATTTCCATAGCGCATGCTTTGATGATTTTAGTACTAATTTCATCATAGCCTTCAGAATTTGTATTATTTAATAACATAATTTCTCGTCTAACATCATCTTTAGTCATAGGTTTGAGAAACATAGAGTTGGTAGTTATGTTTTTGTAAGATATATTTTTTGCGCTTCGACTTGGTAACGCTGAATTTATGTAGTGGTCGTTAAAGCTGGTAGCTATATCTGTGGGATGTGTCAGTATGACATTGCCAATTTTAATATATTCTATGGTATCTTTACTATTGATGTTCTCTGTCTCATTTTTAATTACGGTCCATGTTGCCTTACATTTATTTTTGTTTCTATTTATGAATTTTATATTTGCGTTCTTTTTTGAATTGAATATACATTTTCTTAGCATACCAGAATAAGCAATATATTTTATTTTATTAGCTAAAGATTTGTGATTATAATATTTAAAGCGTAATGTCCGTTTAGTTTTGCAGCTACGTTTTATCCCCGCACTAATCCATTTCTGATTTCTATTATTATTCGTGTTTATCCTATATCTTATTTTGGGGAAACACAAATTATAGAACAGACAAAATAAATCATGAAAATCACTGAATGCTTTATTTGAGTCATATTCGAAATAAATATCAGCCCAGGACAATTGCTTTAGGCAGTCCTTGAATTTACGAATATTGTCTAAACAGTAATCTCTCTTGTATGTATAATATGTGGTATGTGTTTGTCTTCTAGTGCTTAAGAAAGAAAAACTTAACATTTGCGCGGTGTCATGGTCAGAAAGGTACAGAGGTAAAACTATTGCTTTTGCGTCTGTAATATTACTCAGAATGTGATCAATACACGATGATTTACGAGTAGGTACAGTAATATGTATATTTAAGTTATAATTTAAGGCTAAGGCCTGCAATGTATCTGTTACAATGCCTTTCTTAAGTGTATTTATGTTGAAGTCTCCTGCTATGACAATGCGTAGATTGGGTTTAAATTTATTAGTCAAGTTATAAAGTAAAGAGTCAAGTTTAGTCAGGAATAGGCTAGGGTCAGATTGGGGGGTCCTGTAAATACAAATAATAATTAAATTACTATTGATTAGTTCTATGCCACAAATTTCAAAAATATTTTGTGTTGCAATTGGTTTCAGTAAAGATAAGTCTTTAAAGCATAGACCCTTTCTGATCAATATGCAACTCCCTCCTCGTTGTTTTTCTCTACAGAAATGAGAAGCCATGACATAGCCGTGAATCTTTACGTATTTTTCATACCCCTTTTTAATAAACGTTTCAGTCAGGCATATTACGTCTGGGTCATTTTTGTTTTCGCGTAATTCCTGTATGGTTAATTCTAAAATTTCTTGTTTTGACAATATGCTTGCGATGTTCTGATGTAGGATTCTAAACTGATTTACCGAGTCTTTTGTTACGAAAAAATGAATCTTCCCTTTTTTCTATCGGAAAGTAATAAGGTATAGTACCTTTCGGAGCATTTCCGAAAGAACCATGAGGACTAACGGATTGTTGAGATTTTGTTTGAGAGTTTTGCCGTTTAAAGTAGAACGGGATTGTACCTCTTTTTGGTTCCATATTATTATTAGCATTATAACAAAGTGGTTTGTTGCCTGCCATGTGTTTCTTAAGCTCCCTCGGGTTTAAGTATTTTTCTGCATAATCGTTACAATCTATGATATAATTTATAGACGAAGACATATTTGAGATTTTACATTCTACAAAGTGACAGTTTTTATGTTGCTTACATAAGTTTTTTATAAGATAATTCAACTTATTGACGTTTACATGCTCACTCTTAGAGACATTTAGTACGAGTATTATATTATCCTTAAATAAATTTAACACATTTTTGAGTTGGCTTAAAACTAAATTTACATTACGGTCATTTTCACCTACACATACGACAAGTTTGTCATTTTTTCTTATTCTAATATTATGACAGGGCATCAATATTTCACCACATCGTGCGTTTGGTTTTGTCACACCTATGACATCATACTGTTCATATTTTTTGTTGTTCCTTGATTGTAAGATGGCAGCAGCAAGGCCAACACATTGTTGAGCCCCGAGAATCATTATCCTTTTCTTATTTTCCAGCTTTCTTAACTTTGTGACGCACTGTGTGCGTACACTTATACTATCGGATGACACATTTGGTTTAGTGTGTAGTGGGTACGAAGTCATCCTATCCAATTGTTGGGTAAGCCTTGTAATCTCATTTGCTGCGAGATTCAACTCCTGTTGTAAGGATGAGATTTTTTGTTCCAAGCATACAATTTGTTTTATGTGGCTTGCATCGACTTTCGAGCTGCTATTTGATGACAAGTAGATACTGTCTTGAGGTAAAAGAGAAGATCGTTTAGCTTTAATACTTTTACTTGGACTGTTTTCAATTAATGAAGATGAGTGACACAATGTTTTTAGTAGTTTCATTTCAGCAGTCAACTTGTTTATTTGGCTACGCAAATCGTTATTTTCAAGTATACTGTTTTCAAGCTCGTTCTCTGTACTGCTAAGTTTTTCTGTAAGCCGGGATATGGTATCCTTGATTTCGGTCATTGTTAATAGGTTGTTTATAGTCCCATCCAAGCTTTTGGATAGTTTGTCTGGTGTGGTGAAGGAATTATCTGAGATTTCATAATCGGTGAGTATATTTGAATCCTGGGTGCATGACAAATCGTTCTTCGGGGATGGTACCGTGTTTGGTGGTGGAGATGACGGGATTAGCCTTTTTCTTTGAGTGATGTTATCATTGGTACTGTTTGAAACTTTCTTCTTAGTACACAATTTACATTGCCAATTCTTTTTAGATACCTGGTTCATCCTGCGATAGGCTTGTTCTGGATATCCGTCGCAGCTTAGTTCAAATCGCTTTTTACAAACTGCACACGTTGCTGTATTATTTTTATTGACATTTTTTTTACATTTGTGGCATTCTACTAGTACTGGCATCTTGCGGGTACTACAGGAAGTATCTAAACTTACTTTACTAGACATCTTCTCTATTTCCAACTTGTCTCTAGATTGTGCTTTATTCGGACGATTCGATAGACTGGAATTATCGACCGAAATGGAATTATTATACTGGCAACACCGTTTGGTTTTCTTGTCAGTTGTGACGTTTCCGTATAAAGCTAAAAGCGGATAGCTATCGTGACTGGAACGCGCTTGACGCTTTATTATGTTGGTAGCACTGCACAAGAAATCTACGATTGTTTTGAATGTGGAAAACAAACGGATTGTCAAACACTGATATAATTAATTAATGTTTTTTAACACTAGTGTTCAATGAAATCAATTAAGTTGTATGTAATAAATAGCGGGTTACCTTTATTGGTCCACGTAAGTCTATATTACACTCACAATTACGAGATAATGTCACTTTCACTGTGTCACTTACTTTTGAGTTTTTAAATGTTTATAGTCATTTATATTTATTAAAAACGATATCACATCGGTTATTATTGGTTATGAACACACTAAAACCATTAATTCTTGAATTATACTTAATATATCTACAAATATTATTTATTTAATACGGAGCTAATGTTTACATTGGCTAGGGTTGCCAGTAATATAAAACAGTCATGTGCCATCACCACAGTCATTAACATTAGCCAGAATCAGAAAACAGTAATTTAAAATTCATTTTAGAATCCCACAGAGGTCACGAAGTCCCAAACGTCTTCGAATAAAAACTATAATTAACTAGATAATTATTCGAAAGCAATGTGACACCAGAATAACACCCTCGACCTAAATGGCTGTGCACAAAAACTTAGACCACAACTCCCATTCGATAATCAACCTTATTCTAAAAGGCTAAGGTTGAAATTTCAGTGGGTAAGCTGTTTTCTCATGGGAGAAATATCGATGTTCCCCTAATCTTGGGTTTTGGTATTTATTTAAGTAAATACACCGTGTTTGATCATGTGTGTCCCAATATGTCTTGGTTTGTTTAAATGTATTTGCCTTTCGGTAATAAATGTAACAGGGCTCGTAGGCTTAAATGAAAATTCGGATATTAATGGCGGTGGTAAATTGACCTCTTTGGGTCTACTGCATGGTTCTTGGTCGAAAGGGTTAGTTATATTTTAGGTAATCTGTTAGCAAGGTCGGGGCGAAACATCGGCGGGGTCGCGACCGCATGAGAAAGTGATTCGCGCGGCCCCGTCGATAGCGGTTTTGTCAAGAAACACCGTGATAGGTTTAGTCGGTATTCCGGGAGGTACATTATCTTTTCAACATCTTTCTTTTACCCCGGTGAGTCCGACATAACCCCTCCGCCCGCCCCCGCGGAGGGGTATGCGTCAATGCATTCACCACGTAAAAAAAAACTGTTGGCAAGGTAAATAGAAGTTATTTTTATAATGAAAAGAGACAACTTCCGTACTAGGAATAATTCCCGTGTTGCCGGTGTTGTGCAAACATTCAAACAACGGACATAAACGACACCCCTCAACTATATTGTTGATGAAAAATGGCAGAGTAACCATGGTTCAAAAGAAAGTTAGTATCGAACTTCCAGTTTATGAAAAAGGTTATCTCTTATTCGGTACGAAGAGATTCCATGTGCCACGCCTTCTAGGCACGCCACATAGTTTCTTTCTTTTAACCTGTTAATTGTTGGAATGCCATAGTTAATAACCTGTTGTGTCCGCCGGTGTGCCACTGAAAACTAATAGGTTAATTTATACTACTTATACACTTTGTTCACGAGATGGTGTCCGCAAATTCCTAAGTTAAAGGTTAAACAATCAATTTTACAAGATTTACAAGACACTACAATTGTAGTATTATGTTTCTGTTTCACGTTTTAGAAGAGACAGCTCCCGAACTATGAATAAATCCTGTGTCGTCGGAATCTTACAAACATTCAAACACTGGACGCAAATAACACTGACTCGAAACAACCACATATTTGAGGACCACACACATGCTTGCTTCGTATGGCTATCGAACTCGCAACACACGATGCACTGGCAATAGCCAGGCGACCACATAAACCACAAATCCGTGCAGTCAGTACCAATGCCGTCATGTAGTGATCAAATCACAAGAATCAGCTTTCTTACTCTCCCGCCACTCATCAGCTGACGTCATCAATTTGTTCTACCACATTGTTATTGATGCCAATTTATCCAATCGACTGAAGTCTTTGCTCTCGTCTGTTTCAATCAATCAAACATCTATCTCAATCGTTAAACTGTCCGAAGTTCCTGGTATTGTGAGCATATAGGCCTAGACGACAGTAACCAATACCATCACATGGATAACACATACATAGACCATATTTCTTCCTTAGTCGCAAGGGATTTCTTAAACATTCAAATAACGGACACAAAGGACTCCCAGAACCGGAACAAGTGTTCGTGAATTACACAAAGAACAATGCCCACCCTTCATAATGCCACCGGCCTAGAAGTAGACAGTCAAAAATTGTACTAGTTGTTTTTGCATTAGATAAATGAGTGCTTAAATGATAATCTGAGATTGATTAGAGGTCTGCCACGTTCGTAATTTTATTAAAAAAAGTACTTTTGTAACCTCAAAAAAAAAAACAATGTGTCTAATGGCCAAGTAAGTTTTTGCTAGTTACTAATCAAATCATTATGAGCAGAGAAAATTAAATCGATTAACAATATATGATTTTATTTATATTGTTAATCGATTTATTATCATGATTTTTTTACTGGCAACTTCTTATCTATTACACTTTGACTAGTTAGACGTTGAAACATCTTTTAAATAGAAATTATGAATAAGTTTCTTGGCACACCTTTAGTAATATCTATAAATGATATTATATTATACAATAATTATTCCACAACTAATTTAAACCCTATTGTGCTGTCCATAAAAAAACTGGGTCAGTAATAGGCATTGTTCTTTTTGTACCGTCGCGCGTCGTCGTATTGAACCTGCAACACTCGGTGCGGGGCAAGTGGCAAGGTGACCACTTAACTATCTTATCATCCGTGCTGTTGCATTTATGTTAACCGATTCAATGCAGTGGTCTCTTTATCGAACTTTTGTGCCTGGCGGCGAACAAATGTTTCGTGGCTCCTCTTGGGCGCCAAGCGTCAGGGACTTAGGTGGCTCCTCTGAGGCGCCATCCGCCATAAATTGTAACTTTCAGCCTTTTTTTCTATTGTTCTCTTTCTTTCTATCTTTTTGTCACTTGTTGTAACATTTAGTCGCCACCCGAAAGCAAACGTGAGGGGTTTGACAGTTTTTTTAGTTTATTTAAAAGTGATTATCCACGAGTATTAAGTTATTAACGGAAATGGAAATTAAGTGACTTATTCATATCACCTTTGTGTACTTTTTTGACGGATTAATTGATTTAGACTGTTATAATAGACTGAGATATTACCATTCGAGTCGTATGCAGTGCTACGGTACTTATTTTATAATGATTCGTTTGAAAACATTTCATTCTTTTGAATTCAATGTTCGTTTCGTATAAAGTAAAATATTGTCTATACAGGTACCGAAACATTCTTGATTACGAAGTGATTTAGTTGGATAAGGATTAATGTCAAGATACGAATAACTTGGTCTAATTTCCACTGACGTTCTGATGGATATTTATTTTCTAACATAAGAAATGGTCATAGTGATTAATATAATATTTAACAATCTCGTGTTAGTGTTTGTGGTCGCACTCCTTCGTAACGGCTTGGCCCTTGGCTATTAAAATTTTAAAGGCGTAATATCAAATAACTGCATATGTGATCCGATTTCTATAGTGAAGAGAAAGAAATTCTAGCAGCATGAGTTTTAAGATTACACTTACACTTTGGTAAACTTTAATAAAACTATTTTTAATGTAGGTATGGGTTCTGCTTAAAAACTCATTTCAAACTCGATTGTCGCTTCGCTAGTAACCGACTGTCAATGCCATGGTTACTGCAGAAAACCTCAAAGTATAGCAGACTCGGAAACTTTTTCGCAGTTAGATCTTTTTCTAGTCGTTCCGGATCGTTATCCCATTAGACTATGATAGTGAGTGAAGAAACAGAGTGCAGTTGTGTGTTGCGCACATACTATACATAATTATGCATTAAAATGTCTTCTTCGCAGATGGCTAGTCTCTGTTAAGACTGGCCGCTGCGAAATTCGATTTTAAGGACATTATTATTGTTATAAAAATAGAGTTGCTTATAGAGAAGACAAAAGTTTAAAATGTGGGAATCACGCATGCGTAAATGTCGATACACACATACATTTCCATTTCAAACTGTTGTCGTCATCCAACTTTAGTCATATTTGCCCTGTTCAGGAGAGTACCTTATCATTATTTGCCCACATCTCCAATATACAGATTCCATAAGTCAAGCATGCAAGCTACGGCGTATTGCGCCTAAATCAACAAGAATCAACCTTGGGACCCCTCGTGCAAACAACAACAGGTGGCTTTAAAATCAAAGCTTATAGTAATTTTGTGGGACCAGCCGGGAGGATTTTGGTTGACATAATATATGTATTAAATACAACGGTTTTACTGAGAATTAATCCTAGTATCGTATGGGACTTAACTAAGTCACGGACACTTGGACACCTGTCTGTCTCGAATAGGGTAGGCAGAGCGGGATTAGATCCACTTTTCCATAATTCATATAGGTCACAAAGTAACACTTATAAATGTTAAAGTTACACTTCTTAATGTTAATTAACATTTACCAGTTACCATGTTCAACAGAGCAAGGGCATAGAACCAATGAGAAGAACTGACAAGAAACTAATCTGTAGGTTCCCGCTATTACACGTATTCAGACACTATACTGCCCCTTCGAATTGCCTAACGTATACTTGAAAGGGAAGGCAAATAGTATTCGAACTACAATTCGCCAACTGTGGTTTCAGGTCCAATATGTATGCAAGCATATAGTCGACTACCGGATAAAATTCCAGACTCAAAGCTGCCACAGAAAATTTCCTGGAAAAATAATTCAATAAACTTTATGGGATACAGTTTCAAACTTAAAAATGCCACTGTAACTTTCCTAAAAAAGCGTTCTGTAGCCCGAGTCGAACACGGGGTCCTTACGATCATGAACAAACTTATACAAGAACACCAACGAGTCAGTATTCTCTACTGATACACTCAACGGTGTAAAAAGTAGCTAATAACGTGAGCTACCGAATTACTGATCAATAAAAAAGTCTTACAAATACGTGCCACTTAATTGACATAAGAACATGAACCAAATTCACTTTCACATATCTACACGTCAGTTACTTACCACTGATTGTCGGATGATTGTAATTAACACAAAAAAACTGAAAGTTACATTTAATAACTTTGTGGAGAATGGGAGACAATTGATCGTCGAGTGGCTATTATTTCTGCCAACTCCTTTTTTTTACATTGATCTCTTACTAGCTTTTGCTCGCTTTGCTCGGAAATGGTATTTTTTGTCTGGATGGCAGGTCTAGGTACAGAACAGAACACGAACTTTTTCTTCTTTCTTCTTTTAAAAAAGACTAACGCCCGCACTAAGAATAATTTATGTATCGCTGGGGACTTTACAAGAAAGAACGGACACAAAGAACATCCAGACTTGTAACAACCATTTGTGAATCACACAAAGGGTCTAGTAGGATAAGATAGAGTCCGCGACCCCAAAAAGATAATTTGGAAATAACTTGTGTGGTAACATTGGCGAGGTACAATCTTACCATTGACACAATTTCAGCCTCTCATTTCGCTTCGTTCTGGAGATAATTGATCAAATAGACGCTAGAGCGGGTATTTTCCAAAAGTGTTCTTTTATAAACTATTGCAGCTACACTAATGAAAGTTCCTAAAAAAATTAATATAATAAGATAATGGTATTGAATGATAAGATAATGCTTACACGAATTTGATCGAATTCAAGTATATTTACTAGTTTTTAGTATTTTTGATTTCTGACTCTACCATTCCCCAACATGCCATTTAGCTCCTTGCCGAATTTCATTAAAATGAGTTTAGTGGTTTAGTCGCGCAAGTGTAATAGCCAGACAAAGCGACTTACGCATTAGGTATAATAATATTAGTATGGATAAGTGTTAAAAATTATGCTTAAGCATTGATAAGAGTTAAAAAAACTAGCTCAATCTCAACCGAAATATCGTTCGAACAAAATCCACAAATGCCACAGGCCAGCAACCTTGCTTTAGCCAAATATTTCTAAGAAGGCCTTCATACACTTCGAAATCAGGAAAAAAAACAATACCTATCGCTTTAGGAATTCTAGTAAGGACATTTTTCCATTAGTGACGTCACTAACCGGCCGCGCATTCCGCCATGTTGTTTTATTCATGCGTTTTATGTCTGTGGATGTGTCTTATTGATATGCATTATGCGAAAATATTACTAGATGTTGTCGCTAGAGGAATCTAGCTCCGACATAATGTAGAAATCTAGTTCCTAAAAGTATTTCTATTTTATTTTTTGTTTTGTGCAGGTAAGGTTATCTATACTAATATTATAAAGCTGAAGAGTTTGTTTGTTTGAACGCGCTAATCTCAGAAACTGCTGGTTCGAATTGAAAAATTCTTTTAGTGTTAGATAGCCCATTTATCGAGGAAGGCTATAGGCTATATAACATCAAGCTACGAACAATAGGAGCGGAGCAGCAATGAAAAATGTTGCAAGAACGCGTAAAATTCTCTTATGTGAAGCAGACGAAGTTGCGCGAGAGTACTACATATATGGCTCGTCTGATACTAAATTGTACTGACTATGATTGTATGCAATATCAGGGATGTTATTACCACGTGATGAACCTTATTTTTAATATTCTGTTTACAAATGCAGCTTTTTACGGATTTAAAATGTACTTACACAATTTTTTTTCATAATTGGAAATGGTATTAAAGATCGACGAAAGAAAAATTATGGGAGAAGTATGTGAGCCTTCGGCTCTCCAACGTACTGGTTGCAGGACAGGAAATCTTACTATTTAACCTCCGACGCAAAAACGACGGGGTGTTATAAGTTAGACGTGTCTGTGTGTATGTGTGTGTGTGTCAGTGTGTTTGTCTGTGGCATCGTAGCTCCCGATGAACCGATTTAAATGTTGTTTTTTTGTTTGAAAGGTGAATTAGTCGGGAGTGTTCTTAGTTATGTTTGATGAAAATTGGTCCAAGATGGCCGCCGCCACAAAATGGCGGATTACATATTTTTTCACAACTCACTCAATATGAGTATTAAATGAAAGAGCTTGATTAGTACAATACTATACACTATGATAAATTTCAAATCCAAGATGGCTGCTACCACAAAATGGCGAATTTCTTTTTTTACAACTCCCTCAATATGGGTATCAAATTAATTAAGTGTTAGAGATTTTTAAATTTTAAGTTTATTTAATTTATTTTACGTCATTTTCCTTTAAAAGAGTTATACTACCGAGTTGGCCTATTCGTACTATGTTTTACTCATAATAAATTCATGTCATAATTTGTAAACATAAGTAAATGTGTCTCGATTTCGCAAGCAAAAATTGTCTGCCTCTGTCTAGCCTTCTTAAGTTCTATGTATCTATGTATGTCTTCATATTTTATTCGGGCCTTAAATTAAATAAGTCATAAATAATTACCGTATCGCCGAATGGTTAGGCAGAGGTGGGATATAACAGAAGGCGAGCTTACTGCCCTCTACCGGGCATGCTTAGAGTAATGCCACTGAGAATTTATTTAATTAACAAACCCAATACCTAACACGTCAGGCGGTTCGTATTCGAGAACCACGGCAAAGAAGGCTTTGCCGTGGTTACTAATAATAATATTCTATCACATACAAACAACACCATCTAGCCCAAACTAAGCAGAGCTTGTACTATGGGTACTAGACAATGGATAAACATACATATATACTGTTTTTCTTTTGTAAATACATACAATTATAATAGAAACACCCAGACCAAGACAAACATCCATGTTCATGCACAAAAATGTTTGACTTGTGCGGGAATCGAACCCGCGACCTTAGACGTGGCAGTCGGTTACACTAACCACTACGCCATCGAGGCCGCCAAATTATTATTATTATTATTACTAGTACAAGTAGGCTTGTTTACCACCCTTATTGTTTATAAACAAACATCCAATTACGTTAATAATTTCTGAGCCGTGTGTAAGGACACATCCGAAATAAACTAATAATTGAAATTCTATTGCTACGCACTCCGGTCATACTCTACTAACTCTGTAATAACTTCATAATAATTCCACAGAAGTAGCCCAGAACAGAGCCACCTGTTGACTAAAAAACCTTATAACAGGTGTCCCTCCGAAATGACCTTCATTGTGGAGCAAAAAACCTTTCCACCTGGTAGGAAACCGGTCAAATAAGTAATGTAACACTCGGCAAGACTCACTAGGATTAAATGAGTTGGTCGTACCGTTATCTCGTTATAAGGGACCTTTTTTGTACGCAAACTACTTCACAACCTTAGGGATGCCGCCTTTTATAAATATTCTTTATTACCAGTCGAAATCAGCTTCAATTTTTGGCTTTTTACGCAGCGTCTACGTTCTTGGTTGATTTGAATGTCATTGTCATAATCCTACTTTAGAAAGCCTATAAATGCACGCCGCGCTACGATAATAGTGATGACATTCATAATCTCGAATTGACGGAAGGCGGCGCTGAGCGCAACCAACCGTCAATTTGACAACATGAGTGTCATGCTTGTATCGACTGCTTTTTTATATGGCCTAGCTGCCGTAAAAATCCTATTGTCTCCCTGGTAAGGTCCCAGTTATGTAGTCGACTGTCACATTGAGGGTACTTAACATTCGTACAATGCTTCAAGCGTAATCGAACCCGTAACATTTAGCGTTCAGCAGCAGTATAATGACTAAACCATTGCGTGTACTCGTAAAATATAACACTTGTAATCGATATGGCGTCAATTTATTATTAATTCATCATCATCCTAAATCGTAATTTACTCACCCGGAATCTGAACCCGGTACATTTATCTCACTTAGCTCGTACAAGCACGAAACCATGCACCTATCAATCATCACGCACCCAGCCTGTGGTCAAAGGTATTAATTCTGATTATCAATGAATATAATTATGCTATTATACCACTACAGGATATACTGTGTGGCTTGCTATACATTTAGCGAGTTAATACAAATAATTGGTTTCAGATCTTCTATATGTTGCATTACAAATCTTTTCATTTATTAAAATTAACCAACAGTTAGTACAATATCATATACGCATGTAAGGAACATTTTCAGTCTAACCAATCGTGAAACTTATTATGTGAATTCAGCATGCATAACATTTTATAAAATTACAGTGATAAGATTACGAAAATAAAAGCACAATAAATCAAAATTAAAGAAGAAGACATTTCAATGTCAAAGTTATGGACATCATTAAATTTAAAAATGAAAATGATATCTAAATCCAACAAATTTTACTAGACTCACAGTTATATAAATTAGTTTAAAATAGATACGTAAAAATCTCTTTTCTTGCGCACATTATTTTCAATAACGTAAATATACGAACTATTACGCGCATACTATGCGCCACTATTTTGGTTGTAGATTGGGCTCATCGAATTTATTACATACATACATTTGATTTATTTTTCATGTTCAATTTTTTATTGCTTATATAAGTAAGATAAATTAAGTGACATCATTGACTTATTATAAATTAAGTAGATATGATCTTTTGAATATAATTAACAGTTTTAAGGGAATGCTTTTTGTTCAATAATACACTAAAACGTACATACATACGAAGGGTGTGCAACGAACGAGGGTATTACTGGCTAAGAGCTTTACAAACCGGTACCTGCGTCAGTGTCAACGATCGTTAACACCCTGCACGCATAAGCTAGTCTGTATTATCGCGCATCTTTGTATGGAATGACGCCTTTTCATGTACCTGGTAATCAAGTTGATCCAGTTTTTGCTCTCAACTATTAATTTTACTACTGCGCTACAATGTTTATAAGCAACCATATATTTATATGTGTGTTGTTTCTACGTACAGGCGTAGATAAGAGCTTGTGTCTCCCCGAAGGGTTAGGCAGAAGAGTAGGTATTATACGTATTATATCGATTTATATGTTTATCTAAATTTATTCAACCTTGTGGCATGGTTATGAATTTGTTTTTATGTAGGTAGATATATGTGTTTATGTAACAAAAATATTAAAGTTTAACGTCCTGGGTAGGTACTGCGGATAATTTGTACAAAAAAAAAAAAAATTCTTTATTTTATATAAGATAGATAGAAATCCTTAAATTAAAATGATTTTCAAGCATCAGTCATATGAAACTACTACATATTATAAAACAAGTCCCCGCCGCGTCTGTTCGCGATAAACTTAAAAACTACTGAACAAATTTTTATGCGGTTTTCACCAATAGACAGAATGATTCATAAGGAAGATTTAGGTGTATAATTTGTCAAGGCTTTGTACTACCCGTGCGAAGTCTGGGCGGGTCGCTAGCTTATAATAAAACATAAGAAAGTATTTCCTTTTGATAGTTAATAATCCCTCTAACACTCAAATGCCATTGGTCCAGGAGTTGTAAGTACACACAAAAATATTCCTGAAAGTGTAGTCAGAGGGTATTAAGCATACCAAAAAGAGGTCACACAATCGAGGCGAGTGTACTACTACAATTTTAGGAGAATCGAACCCAAATTTTACAAATGGTCGCAAAATTTATGCCACAGAGCCAATGCACTCAGTATTTCAACGTGTATTATAAAATCGTGATACAAATGCATATAAAATGATTATTTTTTACGTAACACTTTATGATTATTACAGTATGTTATACTGTAATAATCACATATTGTGATTATCACGAGTTTGGACTAAATGACTAAAACGTGGTTTAAAATGTTTTTATATAATGCCTTTTCACTTTCAATGTGGATTCTTTCGTTTAGTTTAGTTTCTTAAGTATTTGTATTTGTCATAAATTTATTTTGTTTGGCCACGTATAATAACACTCAATATGGTACGTATTTAATAAATAATATAAATGATATGAAATCACTTTAAAAGGATTTTATGTGCGGTTTATTTGAAAAACAGTACTTTAAGATAATTTTGAAACTATTACAATTATTAAACTACATATTTAAATTTCTTTCCCTGACATTTTATTTACATTTCAGCAGCCTTGGGAGTCTTGCCGTGACCATGCTTTCAATAAACCGCGATAAAATCCGTTAAAAATATAATCTAAATATATGTAATAATAATGAAATTCGCGTAAACATAAGACAATAATAGAAAATACAATTATATATAACACTGTGTGACATCATAACAAAGCCACAAACTAATGCCACAGGTTCTAATCCCGGGTCTGGTCTGCCTGACCTCGTGTATTTCCGATGTGATGTGTGTATTAGTAACATGGAGTCAGTTAATAATGCTTTGTGGATGGCAGTAGTCTCTATTACGTAGACCGACGAGGCACCACTTTCTCATCTACGCTCATGAGATTCTTCACGCACGCTCGTCGATTTAAATAACATGTAATGTTATGTTTATTGCAATGTTATTACTTATTGCACAAGTACATTATTTATTATATAACATGCATTATTAAGTTCATTATGCGACAACTCGTAAGCTTTACATGTCTGGAATTTCGTCATCATTAGCATATGTATTTGCAATGATTGCGTAATCTTTGTAAATTGCCTTATTAGTTTGTTATATGCTAAGTCTGCGTGCGGTCGTCATTCTCAAGTTCGATTCCCGGGCCGAAAACTTGTTATTTTGAGGCTGTTTTCCTTTACCGTGCAGCTTAAAAACATAGCTAGCAATATGTGGGTATAATATCTATGTATGTCCACCACTTGGAAATAACAGGTTAAGTCTATGAAGTCGATTAGGTATATAAGGATTGCTGTATCAAATAGACTGAAATTTAAATCTGTGAGATCCATAGAAGATCTTACTAGCAATTTAGGTTAAAATATGTTAAGCTAAATACCTTTGATAAAGGGACTGAATCAATTCCTTACGAGCGTAGAGCAGTAGAATGGACTAACGTTGATACGGCAAAAGAGGGGTATTGAAACTAGAACATCACGTTCGGTAGCTTGATGAACACTTTAACCATTGAGCTACCACCTAACTCATTATTTTGCAAATTCACTTCGTTCTTATATCACGAACTGGAACTTTAGTAATAAAACTGATTTAAAAAAATAAAAGTACCTAACTTATTATCTTCGGCCATTTTCGAAATCGTGAATCGAACTCACTATTGTTACAAGTTTACATCACCCGAGCTATGAACCGTGACCTTTGCGCAAGCGGATCATAATAGAATATTTTATGTAACACCATGAAGCTGTTTACAAAACATTCTTTGATGGAGTTCGATCATTAATTTCATGTTATGTTTATGTTTTGTCGATAATATTATGGTGTTTGTCAGTTTTAGGCATTTTGCCATACATGCTGTCCTTGACACACCATGCAGTCTCAATGCAGGTTTAAACAATATTTTTTAGAGGTATTCCATGAAGCACTCCCAAATGAAGCACGCCTAGACAAAGCACACCTAAAGTATTCCACTTAGTTCACCTGTGTAATATAGTGGAATACTATTAGGTGTGCTTCGTCTGGGTGTGCTTCCTTTGGGTGTGTTTCATGAAATACCTCGATTTTTATAGTGTTATCTTATATATACGTTTTTTTACAATAACCAACCAAAAATTCCCCAAAAAATCAATCCTAATCCTAACTTATACTATTAATGCAAAATGTGAGGTTGTCAGTTTATTTGTTCGTTCGTTACGCTTTCACGCCTTAAGTACTCGACCGATCATCATGCAATTTCGCATACAGCAGAGAAGGACATACTACAGGTAGTCCTAAATAAAAAATAGGTTTTGCTGTTAAACAAATATAAAAATGATATCTTTTAACACATAATACAACTTAAAGATCTGCTGATTACGATTACATTGAATTTAAACACTACTTATTTGCTGCAGTATGCAAATAGCATCGGAAGTAGTAATAATAACCTACGTAAGGAAAAGTTTGTTTTTGTTGTTGTATCTCCAAAACTGCTCAGTCGATTCACATGATTGCCTCGTTTAGAACTCTTGAGTTTCAAAGTGGATAATGTTTGGTGTTTTCCATTTTGTTTTTTTCGTTTTAATAAAGACTTTTTTCTTACATTTGTAAAGCTTGTTGTAATTGAAGATCTCTTAAGATGTTGAATTGCCTGCTATTTGAGACCATCTCTCCCCTTTTTCCCTTTCTTCAATTAGAGGGAAAATCCTGTAACACTTGACCCTACCTGGAGCTCGAACTCGAGATCTCAAGATAAGCAGTGATGCTTTTGCTTATGTTGACTGTAGTGTCATTTAATTATGTTCGGTGCATGAAGATATTTTCCTAGGAGCAAGCTTCTATCCGGAAATGCCAGTGTGGCCATAAATACTGCAATAAAATACAGGACATAGTCAATTTATTTTCCAAGTCAACATACAAACATTTTCACAAATTTTCATCTATAATAATCCTTATTAATATTATGAACGCGAAAATTTGTATGGATGTTTGTTACTCTTTCACGCAAAAACGACTGGACCGATTGCGATGAAACTTTTTATCCCGATATTCCCACGGGAACCGAACTTACGCGGGTGAAACCGCGGGAAAATACTAGTTATAGATATAATAGTTTTCCCGCGGTATATCGGGATTA
This sequence comes from Catocala nupta, assembly GCA_963675205.1. Taxonomy (NCBI): domain Eukaryota; kingdom Metazoa; phylum Arthropoda; class Insecta; order Lepidoptera; family Erebidae; genus Catocala; species Catocala nupta. Next base: position 4,107,201 of record OY776097.1, read on the forward strand.
AAAGTAGCCTATGTGTGAATCCAGGTTTCCAGCTATCCACATACCAAGTTTCATCGCAATCGGTAGGTGGTATACATTTTGCCAGCTATGTTTTAAATGTCGCGGAATAGGAGGCCAAATCTTTTACCGTCCAAGAGTCTGAGTTTCAATTTCAAAAGCAAACAACAATTCTTTGCCTTATCTGGGCATCAACACCTATAAAACATACTAGATTTTGCCGGCAGCTTTGCTCGTGTAAATATAGGTTATGATGGTCAATTCGTCGGGAACAGTACTTTTTTCTAACTTACATACCTATAAGAACAAAAATCCCTACCCTGACAACGTGTATGAGAAATTTCATGATGATCGGTCGAGTAGTTAAGGCGTGAAATCGTAACAAATAAACTCACATTTGCATTTATATTATTAGTTAGGATATCGACTCACGCTTATATCCCGAAGGGGTAAGCAGAGACTAAAAAAAGGTAAGAGAAAGTTTATTAGCAAGAATGATACGAATTTTTATGAGAAAGGCTCCGTCACAATTGGTATCATAACGCTAAGTAATGTTGTACTGTCGACGGCAGATAATAAAGTTAAGTTGGCAATTCACGTTACACCTCATTAACCGACAGACATTGCAGAAACATGTCTATGTCAATCCGTATGGTGCAATTTATAAGGGAAAGTGATTGGATAGATTTTCGACTTTTAGATTTTTGGACTGCCACGCAGAGGTCTCGAGTTCGAACCCAAGGCGCGCATCTCTGACTTTTCGTAGTTATATGCGTATTAAATAGCTAAATATCGCTTGATTTAACGGTGAAGCAAAACATCGTGAGGAAACCTGCATGTCTGAGAGTTCTCCATAATGTTCTCGAAGTATGTGAAGTCTGCCAACCCGCACTAGGCTAGCGTGGTGGATTATGGCCTAACCCTTCTCACAGTGAGAAGCGGCCTGTGTCCAGCAGTGGGATAGTTTAATACAGGGCTGATATTATTATTATTATTATTACCTTCTAATATAATAAAGCTAAGGAGATTGTTAGTATTTTGTTTAAACGCGCTAATCTCGGGAAGTTTTAGTTTATTTGAAACATATTTCTGCTATTGATAACCCAATTCTCGGGGAAGCTTGCCTGCCTTAGCCCTGCTCAAGCTTGTGTGCTTCTACGATAGTATAAAAATCCGCGAACGCAGGTCGCGATAAAGTCCGTTTCCAAAGTGTTCATTCAGTTCGATTTGATGATGATCATGTTTTCTGGGAATCTGTTTACGCAAAAGTTTGTTTGCCTAACATTTTGTTTTAGCCAACGTTTAAAGTGTTTTAATACCCAATACAGACAACAATATTTATTAAACAAGATCAATTAGACCTCTAGATTTTCCCTCTATTCAAACGCACGAAACTCCATTATCTAACTTCAAGTAAGAACATCGCCGTCACTTATAACATAGACCGCTAATGTTTCAAAGCGCGTTTTGGCAACAGTGCCAAGCCACAGGAAAATTAGAGTACGTAATAATGGACACTGGTACGTTTTACAGGGTTTGGGGCCGTTAGCAATTTAGTAGTACTGAGTACTCTTAGCGTTGTATTGACAATAGTCGTAAAGTATCATTAAGTAACTGACTGTGCCCATTCATATTACTATCGGTTTCGTTGTTTGGTTGTTCTTTGGCTAGTTCGTTCGGGAAGGTAATTCTTTGTAGCATGTAATTGTTTCTGGTAGATGGCACTCGGCCCCTACTAGGTACGTGGGTGGAGACCGCTGTCAGGATAGGCAGTTGATGTTGGGGCCCTTTGATGTAAATCTCAAATCCCACAGCTAACGAAAACGGCAACGAATGAGCCTTGCCAATCGGTCCTGAAGATACCTCGCGCTGAGCTCTCGAATCGGAATTCTGCAAGTTTGAGTAGGCCCGGGTGTGGCTGTTCCCATCCAGAGGAGTTCCGTTTTGTAAATTTTTTTAATGCCCTTGGCGGCAGACGAGCTCGCGGCCCATCTGATGGTAACCGTTGCTCATGTACTTCAGCAATGTCAGGACACAGCGGAGCCGCTGCCTACCGTGAAAAAATAACTCTCTTTTAACCTCGTTTGAAGAAGGAGATATCATAGCGCTCGGGAAATGTTTTAATTATTTTCTTTTGCAATAGTTGGAATGGGCAATCCGAGGGTGCGTGGCGGATTCCTGTTTTCGCAATAATTTTATGACTTAAAATATGTATATTTCTATAGAAATACTGCATTCGATCATATATGTATCTATTATTTATTGTATTTATTTATTAGAATTTCACCGAAGAGCTTTCAGGTGTTTAGGCGTAATTACATCCATACTAAGCCAGATATGGTTTTAGGCCCACCTACCGGGCGCAGTTCCAACCCTCCGTTCTGCTCCTGAGAATTTAGAGGAAAGCGTAACTACACTTTGCCCGTCCAAGGAATCGAATCTGAGACTGCACAGCATTCGCATACGCTACCACTACGCCACTGAAGCATGCTTATAACAATCTTACAGTAAGATTTCAGTTTAGAGCCTCCGTGTTGGCGCGTTACAGCACTCTTAATAAGCGAAAATATTTTGCCTCTTTCTGGCTCCGTTCCAGCCAACAAGACTTCTATTATTTCTCTAATGACAGTCTTCTAGAGTATTAAAGCCAGGACGATAAAAGAACGCAATGACCGCTCAGTTGCAAGCTGGCTAAGCGAGACCCAACATGGCGAATTGGGTCGTTGATAACTACCAATTTATTGCATATAGAGGGTTCGATTCTCATAAAAAGAAAAATAATCTTCTCCCTAGCCTTTATTTTTCCCAAGTCACTTGGGGTTGGCTTTTCTAGTCTAACCGGATTTTACTGGATATCAGTTTTTACACGGAGCGGCTGCCACCTGACCTCCGCAACCCGAAGGCTAACGATACCCTAAGGTTAGACCAGTGTCAGGTTATTATAGGGCACGGACTTCCCAATAACGACTGCCATAGATGTTCTTGGCAGCCGGGACCGATGGCTTAACGTGCTCTCCGAGGCACGGAGCAGGCGATAATTGTCAATCAATACGCACATAATTTCGAAAAGTCATATAACTTCCGAAAGTCAGAGGTGCGCGACGTGGGTTCGAACCCGAGACCCTCTGCATTGCAGTCTGTTGGTCCAATCGCATGTAAAATATTTATATATTACTGTTACTGATGTAAATTGGTCACTTATGTGGTTTAAGGGGAACGGATCCATATATTTTTGTAAATATAGATCGAGAGGTCGCGGGTTCGAATCCCACCCATTGCACTACCGACGTGAACCCACTCCTAACCTAACACAAGCATTCCAGCTTAGCTGGAGGGATTATCAAGAATACTAGTAATTTGAAAACAAAATTGCTAATAATCATTAAAAAGAAAAAAGAAATCTGCTACATGTTTTCTCGGGTCTATTTTAATATTGATTGTCTTGTGGCACAGCAGTGAATGGAATGGAATGGCTGGGAATGTGGTTTCTAGGCTTTGACTATCGGTGGGCAAAGTGCTTCATGGGTTATCCACAGAACAGAGAAATTTTTAGATCCGTAAAAAAATTTTGTACCAGCACAGAGTTTGGTCCCGTGCTTAGTAGATGGCACTAGGCCCGCGTACTATTACGTGTACGACCTATAAGGCCTTACCGATTAAATATGGGTGTAATACACCTAGGTGGAATAAGAGTATGAGAGAAGTGAAGATGATGACGATGGTTGCTGCTGCTGATCTGCTCCTTGAAGGTTACTTCCAATGACGTCGGGTGCTGGATGATCACGTTGGGGTCACCAATGTGGAGGAACAGGGTGTGAAGTCCCTACAACACAAAGGGAGGAACCTCCGATCACGCTGGTTGATTTAAAAAGAATTTTCGGATATTTTCAAGGAAGAGCAATCATAGTATTCGATAAACAAAAAAATGCATCCTTGCTCTACGACGACGCATGTACGAATATGTATGTATATATACCTACATCTCTTCCAATACACAGTCGCCCGTGACCATGACCTATATTAAAGTCTAGATTAAACCACCCAACTCTCTATCTACACGATGTTAATTGAACCCGGGTGAATAGGTCTTGCAACCCTGCCACGACACTTTAATTAGACCACATTTGTATCCAGTGTTGGAGTAATATTGGCGCCAACGTTGGCTCCAATTAATTAGACTGTCCATATTCATATTTGTAGCCATTGTTGGTGCAATGTTGGCGCCAATGTTAGCTTCAAGTCAATGTTAGTTGCTGAAATTAACGTTGATTAGAACAAATAATGCAAGAATATAAAGATAATCGTACCAAGTTTCGTGTAGGAACTTAATTATATTGTAAGTATATTGCCTGCATTATTTAAATTTGGTTTTTGTTAGGAAACCGACATTACTTTTCTGAAGCTTTTCTGAATGTATTACACTAGCTGTTTCCCGCATTTTCACCAACTTTTATGAGTACTGCTTCGTCTCCGTGATACTTAAAGTGATTTTATTAGCCTATGTTACTTTTAGATAACGTAGCTTTCTAGTAGTGTCAAAATTATTAAAATAGCTCCAGTAGTTTTTGAGTTAATTCATTACAAACAAACAATATTACAAATCTTTTCTCTTTATAGTATTAGAATTGAAACATAGAGGTTTTACTTTTTTTAATGACATCATGGTATTATTTCATACTAGTTTTAGCCGCGGTTTCACCCGCGTAAGTCCCGTTCCCGTAGGAATATTGGGATAAAAGTAGTTTATGTGTGAACCCAGGTTTCCAGCTATCTACATACCAAGTTTCATCGTAATCAGTCCAGTAGTTTTTGCGTGAAAGAGTAACAAACATCCATACATCCATACAAACTTTATAATATTAGTAAGGATGTTGCGAGAAACTTTACAAACATTGAAAAAACGGACACAGAGATCATCGAAACTCGGCGATAGACACAAAATATGCTGGCTACGAATCACGAGTTCAGTCGTTGCCAAACTGTCCTTAGGATGCTTTGCGCTAAGGCGAAACATATGTATGTCGATGCATATTATGTTTGAAACTGAATACTGCAAGTTGGCTCGGACTTCATGATGAGACTGTCCATCTCTTTAAACGGACAGTCTCATCATGATACCCGGGCATTATCAACCTTTTTCTTATGCAATAGTTGAAGTTTTGCTTGGATTGCTCCGGGGGTACGTGGTGAATTCCTCCTATCGCAATTCTTTATTTAGGTAATCCCTGTAAGGCAAGTTTGACTGTGGCTTTTCATTTTTCATTCTAAATTTTGTACTGTATAAATTATATTATAGGTTCATAATCACAAACATTCTCAAGCGTCCATGTATGTACCACATGATACGCATTTTTACCGCTACTTAATACATAATCACCGTAAGATTACTTAGAAATACATCACTTAAAACCATTAGCCTTCTCACCATCCAAAATTAAACCTAACAGCTTAGTAATAGAGTGGTTTTTACTATAAATTTAATCGAACCATCTGACTGTGTAAAATCTGATCTCAACATATGGCGGATGCTCGTCTTTGTATGGTTTTCGGTTTTTGGTTTCAAAACCATATTTAGGCTTATATGGATTTAAATTTTTTGTATTAAATGAAATATTATTGAATAATATTAGACATGTTTATAATCTTTTCTTTTGCTGGGCACGAGCCTCTTCTATGGATGAAGGGTTTGGCCATAGTTTACTATGGTGAGCACAAGCCTCTATTTAGTAACGAAGGGTAGATAGATCACTATGTTGGCATACCACTATGTCATGGTGACTTGGCAGACTTCACTTCCTTTTGAAGAATATTGAAAAGAATTCTTAGACATGTAGGTGTTCTTACAATGTTTCCCTTCATCATTAAAGTAAGCGATAATTATAGGTTTTGCCATAAAAAAATGTTTTGACCAAAAGATTTTAAAAAAATTTTAGGCTTGGACAACCCTTATCACTAAGGTGTATGAAAAATAGATGTTGGCCGATTCTCAGACCTACACAATATGCTCACAAAATTTCATGAGAATCGGTCAAGCCGTTTCGGAGGAGTACGGGAACGAACATTGTGACACGAGAATTTTATATATAAGATTTGGTTAGGTACTTAACTAAAGGTAAACGATTTTGATGTGACTTTTTACACTAACACATATTAAGCAAATAAACTACTGCTTAAACTAACGATTCAACTGATTTAGTAATCGTTATTGTTTTATTTACATTGATCTTTAGCAGCATTTTATTTTTAAACTGAGTTTTTAGATACAAAAACACATCAAGATTGTTTACCTTTAGTTAAGTATCTACCTAACCAAATGGAATATAGTTATAATTGAGTTGTGTATCGTGTAATAAATAAGACCTCTGCGTGGCAATCCCTTGTCCACCATTGTTTTTTTAGTTTTAGTTATTATTTCAAACAACGCTACAATTACTCAGTCTAATTACAGACACAATTAAATCATTTTTGCTCACGATTTTAATTTGCGAAGTTCTCCATAACATGGCACAAATTATGTCTAACTGTATTAAAAATAGAACGTAGAACTATTTTAATTACTTTAGAATATATGTACATATATATGTAGATATAACTGACGCATCCTTTAGGCATTTTTTTCGTTAGGCATTTATTATTTTAAATGGCCATTTCATAAATAGCGGTTATCAAATTGATTTCGTTCACCTCAAATAGTCTTTCGTAATGACGACAACGGTACATAAAAATATATCTAAGTTTTGAATAAAGATTTTGTATTGATTTTGGAGATATTTCACTACAATTAATAGCCAGGCCTTAATTTGACTTTCTTCGACATTATCAACAATTATCGTCATATTTCAACCAATTCACACAAAACCTTAACAATTTCGAACCTTCCTTATGAATCACTCTGTATATTGGTTGTAAACTGCATAAAAATCCGTGCAGTTGTTTTTGAGTTTATCGCGAACAGGCAGACAGACGCGGTCTATGTTTTATAATTTGTAATGACATAATTGTTTAAGAATATCTTTATGTGTCTAGCGTACCGTTATTTCAATTCCAACAAACAATATCTTACAAATAGAATGTATATTAATTTCAGCAAATAAATAACAACAGTAACCAACTGTATAGTAAATATTAATCTGGTTCGCGCGAGGCAGGTGGTCTGCGAGACCGCATTGAGCATTTGAGTTCACCTGACGGCGTTCTGGGGTTAATAAACTTAGAAAACTCAGATGTGTGGAGTAGACCTATAGAAAATACTATTCGAAAGTATACATACTTGCTTTTTTCTGGATAAAGGGTACATTATTTCTATAACCCTGACAACGTGTATGCGAAATTTCAAAATGATTAGCGGAGTCGTAAAAGCTTTAAAAACAAACTCACATTTCAATTCGTATTTATATCTAATATAAAATATTGGTATGGATTCAAATGATGAAATACGTTGTCAATTATTATGAGAATTATGACGGGATATACGTAACACAACTTGATAAGCATTTATTACAATTTATTTGCAAGGCAAAAGAAATTTAATCAAGTATCGTCGATAAATTTGCATACTAAAGTGACTAAGATTATTGTCTAAATTCAACTGTGCATTGGTTTACGTATTGTAATAAAATACAATATAAATCAATGATTATAAGATTCAAATTAATTGAATATACAAATGTTTAATCGACAATACGACATCGCAACTTCAAAAGAACCAACCCGCAATTTTGTAATAAAAAGCTACTCATGAATCGAGTAATCTTATTTAAAATATGTCTCGTTTTCATATTCCGTAATACATAATCTTATTCACAGAATGAAAAGTGAAGACAACTTATAATATCTACGCATACTTTATAATGCAATATCCCTCAGGAGTTCTAGTATTTTAATAAAGTCGTTGTACAAAGGAAATGTTTTAAATAATCCGGTCCAAGACAGGCAGGTGGTCTGCCCCGACGCCATTTTGTAAGGATGTCAAACGATTGAATGTGCCACGTGGCTGTATTTTAAATTGCGAACAGATTTTAATTGTTTATTTTTTTTATTAGGTTTTATGTTTGAATTTTGATTGGTTCCGATTGTATTTCTTTTTAATTTAGTTCTTTATTTTCTGTCTTCGCATGCATAGATTAAAACGCTTAATATTTTAACAGAATATATAGCAAGTTTTTGTTCTGGATATTTTATATTGTAGTAACAATACGTTTTGTTTAAAGGTTTGTAAGTTTTCACTTTATTTTGTAACTTATAAACTTGTATGCTGTCCTAATATTGACACACATGTTTATAGATACGTAATTCTATCTAATTCGATTGTAAATATAAATGAAAGTACATTAACATTAATGCGAATATCGCGTTCGCATCAATTATCTCTGAACATCGATCAGTCTGAAAACAACAACGGTCTGTAATATTTAGTTTATATTATTTATTTAGTACATACATACATAAATTCACGCCTGTTTCCCAAAGGGGTAGGCAGAGACTACGGATTTCCATTTGCTACGATCCTGACACACTTCTCTGGCTTCATTCAATTTCATAACATTCCTCATACACGCTCGCCGGTTTAAGGTGCTCTTAAGTTTATAACGATATCCATAATATCGATATCGATAATCATATGATACTGTTTCATAAAAATGCATGACAAAAAGCCAATGTACATTTACCCAGTTTTACCATAAATTCGATTACCGAAATGTATCGCTCTATTAATCAGTTACTCGGTCACCCATAGACCATATTATATATAATAACTGAGTCGTGACAACCCTGGCCATCTGCCTACATTTTGCACAGTTGCGAAGAAACCTAATATAATAGTATCTTTGTCCCCAAGTGGGTGCCAACTTAACAGTAATGTAATGTAAAAAAAAAAAGAAAAAAAAAACAATCCTTGTGCAGCAGATGTTTCGAATTTTGAAAAAGTATTGTCGAACTATTATGTTTTGGAAACGAGGCTATTGACTTTTTTTGTTTATGGTTTTTGTATACTGGAGTTTTGAGGTAGTCTATGATTTAATTACTTTCTCGCTATCCGTTTTAGAGGCGTACGTTGTTTAAAAACAATATTTAACTGAAGAATAAAAACATTTGACGATTCAGTGGCCATAAAGGCGTGGTATATTTTTGACGTGCTTTTATATATACGCTGCCAAATAGTCTTTACGATGCCATTTTAGTTAGTGATCTACATTCATCCCAACCACAAAATTTGGCAGCCTACAATCGCTGACTTGAAAATGCGTGAAATAACAATAAAATAAAAATAATATATTTAAGATAAAATCATGATAATGTCAGCTGGCAAGAGGCCATTTGACTGCCCCACTTGGTAATGGTTTCCGACATTTTGAGGAAATTAATATTTATATTATAAGCGATATTAGGGTAGATATTAACAATTTTGTCGAAAACGTTATACGAATACAAATTTATAGGCACCCTGTTCATACACAGCATGTTGTAAGTTGTGCCCACTTCGTAGTATTTATTTATATTGCTTCAACTTTATTGTGATATCACGATATGAGCTAACGCTGAGTTCACTTATGAGGTTGAATCATTTATTTTTATAATAAAGTATGTAAGAACTTCTGAATATCAAAGTCATATTTATGTTATAAGGTATTGCTATTTTCTTTCTTCTTTCTTTCTTTCTTTAAACGTCTATCTTGAGACATAAATTAATAATGTATGGTACGGTCATCAGTCTCAGTCAATCTCAGTCAATCTCAGTCTAAAAATGTTATAAATAAATTTCTTTCGACATTAAATATTTTTATTTTCGTTCTTTCATACGATTACAACTAATCGTCAAATATTACAGTCATTTTGTATAATTAATTTTATTCGTTATAGTCTTTATTAGTTTATAGACACATTTTCTTACAATTAGAACATTTCGAGTAACCATGATAGTTTTTCTCTACAAAGATAGTTATGGTATCGGCAAAACGACACTACTAGGTATATTATGAAAAAGCTTTTGAAGCAGTCCTTTAGTTTCCTTAGACACTTACACCAATTTTACAAGGGTATTACTCCCAATAAACTCGACCCCATCCCCCAAATTAACATGCCAATAAAAGGAACAACAGAACAACTCATACACAAATACAATGTTGTTTTTACGATCATATTCCTAGTTCCTGGTCCCATAAAAGCAAATTATTTCCTTCGAAGTTATTCATATGCGTGATACACGCGAATGTTTCACTTTTTACCATTTTCCTGACAGTGCAGTGGGAAGTACGTGTTTGTATGAAATGCAGTTGTAGGATTACTGTTTGTTAGACAACCCTATTAGTCACCGATAAAAAGTTTATAGGAAGTTTGAATTGGATAGCTGGCTTTAGAAGTTATTACAACATTGATTGGTGAAGTCTGCTGTGACCTAAGAAGTTGGGCAATGAAGCAGTGACGAAGGATCCAGGTTACGTTAAAAACTGGTTGGATAATCCTGAAAGACTAGTTATGTGCATTGAAGAATGTTATTAACTACCCATCGACAGAAGGTAGACAGAAGTGTATTACACCCACATTTTGACTGGTTTGGGTCCTAAGTGTCTACCGGATACACAATTTAAGATTTTTATATATCTATAGAGTATTTCTTAACAGAAAATCTCAATAACATTTTGCCTGGGTATCGAACCCAAGACTTCCATCCTGCGTCATTTAGTCTAAAATCTGTAGGTTTATAATTAAAAACGTATTTGTCGTGAGAAAAAGCATACTAATTAATAATATCATATCCTGAATCAAAGAATAAACCTTTTCCTTATTGTAGAGCTGAACAAGTTTCCATATACGCGCACATCAGGAACTATCAGACCTATTTAAAAATATTTACTGTATCACTTAGCCCGTTTAAGAAAGTTATAGTCTATACATGGTCTATACCAAGACCTTACAACCCAAAGAGTATGCTTATACATACATCATTGAACATATGTAAGTAAAACAGCGAGGCACAACAAGTATTAACACATTCACCCTTCGCCATCGTAACGACACGAAACAGCCTGTATTTTTCCATTGACCAATCGATATAGCAATATTTACAGTACTGTATTAATGATGGAAGTCCCTGGTTCAGTCCGATTCACATCTGCGATACATTTAACTGTGCACGTGGGTGCCATTCCGCTGTTTGTTATTGAATACGATCCCTATTCCGCGCCACATGGGGATCGCGGGGATTAATCTTTTTTTTTCTGCCCGTTTGAGGTATTTTGCGTTCGGTGATATATTTGTTTTGGTCTTTTAGGATTATTAGGAGTTGTGGGGTAAGAGAGTTTAATATTTCTTTTGTATATTATATGTATATATACCTATATTATAAGAAAAATAGAAAGAAATCGATATACTTAAGCAAAAACTACATTATACCTAATATAAATCAATAAATTTTACCAAATGGGACCTACATCTGGTACATTTTTTTTGTCTCACGAAGCTTGGCGCTGGTTCTCATCTGGCTCCCAGGGATACTAATATTTGGTATTAAATTTAAAAAAAATACTTAAAGAACCATTAATATTTACATTCTAATTCAGCATTAGCACCATAATTATAACATTAAATTAATGTTATTATGCTGCAAATACTGATTCCGGTAGACTAAATATAAAATTATTAAACTGGTGTTCCATGGGCGGCGGTAATCGCTTACCATTAGGCGATCCGTCTGCTATACCATAAAGAAAAAAACAACTGGTGTTACTTTTAATATCGTTGTCCTTTTGAGGTATAAAGGTTAAATACTAGTCGCATTCTATGGAAAACTATTATTCAGCCTTTGGCTGCCCGAGTAGTAAACAAAATCGTCCGATATCTAATATTTTCGGATATCGGCGTCGGATGGCTATAGATGTCCGGTAGTCGGCAATAGATTTGCCCTTGTTACTTGTGACATAAAACCATAGGTTCCATATCTGGCTGTAATACACCCATGCTTAGCTCTTTGGATTAAATATAGGCGAGGTACTATAAATATCTGGAATGTATAGTTTCTTATAGTATGCATATAAAAGGTTATTTTATGATATTATTCTTGGTAAACATAACATGTTCTTTATCTCCCCGAAAAGTTCGACAAAGGCCTGATAGCACCCGCATTTCTCTAATTATGTTTAGTGAGTAAGGCTCGAATTGCTTAATATACACTGAAAATTAAACACAACCTCTTTACTCAACTCAATATAATTATATATTTTTAATACCTATATGGTATTATGCCGTAGATCCTACACTAGAATTCCCTGTATTGTAGGATCTAGTCTGTTTCGAATGATGCAGTTACATATTATGCCAAGGATTTCTGGAGGAACAGCGTATGATGTCCAACACAAAAGGAGAATCCTTCAACCAGGCTAGGTGATCGTGCCCGACGGGCCAGGACCCAAAATTAGAGCCGACACTTACCTATCAGGTGTACAACTTAAGCTTCAGAATAAACAAGGCTAACAATATTCAAATTTATATAGAAATTAGCTTTTTCTCTTTGAATAGAACGGATACCGGGATGAACTTATTCCATTAGCAGTTCATGTATAGATGTTTTTGTAGACCCTTACTTTATTAACAGTAGAATAAAATATAATATTAGAAACAGCCTGAAACACAGGTCTCTGACCTAGTTCAAGTAATACAATGTAAAAACAGACTTCATAAACAAGTCTCTTCTGTCCAATATTTTAATTGTAAAAGTTTTCCTTTAGATTAAATATAGTTTAATGTGTATTTAATACAATTATTACATGTAATGTGTTTTGTAAAGACTTTTAATTATTGAATAAAATTTATTATTAATATACCTATTTGTTAATGCAGGACATGATCTGGTCATTTGTATGTCAAGTTTCATCTATATCCGATTAACATTTTAAGTGTGGATTAATTACCATTGAAACATCTTCAGTAATTTTGTATTTATAATGTGTTCTACTGCCATGGTTTCACCCTCGTAAATCTCCTGGAAATGCATACATATACACACTCATAAAAGTATTCTGTTATATCCCGAGCCGATCAACGGTTTACGCGTGATTGAGTAAACAAACATCCAACTGCTTTCACAAGCGTATAATATTAATATGAAATAGTAGAACCATGTACATATTCTTCATATATCATATACAACCTGTGTTATGTTTCGACTTTTCCCCCCAATGTCGATAATCTGAAAAGTTTTTTAATTTCAAACTTAACCGCCGTCGGCCGGGTCAACTTGTTAGCTTAATAAAACAGTTTTTTTGCTTTTTGCAAATTTAAATATATTATACGTCTACCTGCACGAGTGTTTTATCAAATTTGAATTTTAAATTGAACTTGTTATGCGTCTAGGAGCTGTTGAGCCAAATGAAATGGATATTTTATGAGGTCGGTAATCAATGTAGATGACATTGTAAGAGATGGATAGATTGACCCAAAAAAATTTATATAGCGGTCATTTTCTCAATTTTTGTTTTATATTTATCGCTGTAATAAATACTAAAACTCATATTTTTTTTATAAAGATAGTCTTTATTGTAATAAGTTTGTGATTCGTTGCTCCAGTGCCATAAGTTTACGTTTAGGCTCATGCCCGGGTACCGCGTTATATTTTGTAAATTGTCGTTATCAACACGGCGTCTGAAAATGAACACGGTAGTAGGTAATAAACTTCAAAATATTGTGAATTGTGTGTCGTACCTACATGTTTAACGACCCTTCTGGTGACAAACCGAGCCTATTGTTTAAAATCGAGTGCCGATTTAGTCTCAGCGACATAAATATCACAAATTAAAATAAATATCATATGTGAACTTAAAATGCGTTTCGGTTCACATTTGACTTTTAAAATAGATCGGAATTTTATTTTGGACATGTTTAATTACTATTATTGGTCCTCAGGTGTGAGTCTGATATTGGTATATTGTAACTAGATTTTGCCTGCAGCCTCGCTCGCATTAATCAAGATTTTTTAAATGCTGTCAATCGACGACAGCACTATTTCTAGATGAAATATATCTTAGAACTAGATATGCCCGCGGTTTCACCCGCGTTTATGATTACTGCGCCGCTCCCGTGGGTCGTATCGTGATGTTATATAGCCTATAGCCTTCATCGATAAATAAGCAATCCAAAAAAAAAAACAATTCGTACCAGCAGTTCCTGAGATTAGTGCGTTCAAATAAACAAACAGAATCACTTCAGCTTTATTATATTAGTATAGATTTGCCCATATCCCCGACATGACTTAACATGTTAATGATATCCAATGATTAGTTTAATAACTTAATAGATGCATATGCTTTTTCCAAGAAAAGTAAATAAAAATATTCTTAGCTGTCCAGCTTCTAGGTAAAAAATTATCTTTACCAGTTTCCTTATAAACACAGCAGGTATCTGTCAGTTTCCTCAGTCGAAATGAACAACAGTTTTTGCCAACTAAAAACTTCAAACTCACTAAAGAATAAATCCAAGTTGACCTAAAAATTATTAACAATGAATTCTGAACGCCAAAATTGACCAATTCTTCGGTTTTTGTCTACGGCCAACAATTAGACAGATTTTCAACTCAAATCGTTAAGAATTATATGAATAGTACTAAAAAATCTAGACGTAACGAATGGAGGCTTGAAGGTCAATTGAAAACATCACAGTTTATTTAAGTCTTAATTTAAGGTCTTAAGGTTGTAAATTGTATAGCAAGTGTTATCAAAATAATGACCAACTAACACCTATTAAATGGCGAATGCTTTGATAAAGATAATTGCATCCTTGATTTTATAAATAATTAATACACGTTTGCTAATGTGAAAGGCGTCCAGTGACTCCGTTTAAGGATATTTTAAGCGAAACGAAATTGAAGGCTTATGGTAATTAACTTCACGACTTATTTGAATCCGTAATTAGTACGTACATACGTCGGCCTCGGTGGCGTAGTGCTTAGTGTAACCGACAGCCACGCCTAAGGTCGCGGGTTCGATTCACGTGAAACATTTGTGTGCATGAACATGGATGTTTGTCTTGGTCTGGGTGTTTCTATATATAATGAGTATGTATTTACAAAAAAAAAGTATGTATATGTATGTTTATCCATTGTTTAGTACCCATAGTACAAGCTCTGCTTAGTTTGGGCTAGATGGTGTTGTGTGTGTGTGATCGAATATTATTATTATTCATTTTTCATTATTTTGTTCATATATTTTTTTATTTAATAAAGGTTAAGTACAATCATTTGGGTGACAAGTTGCTAGTTTTTTTGGTAACCCCTTCAGCTGAGCTTATTTGCTTGTGTTAGAAGTGGGTTTAAGTAAGTGTTGCAATGGATGTGATTCGATGCCACTATCTCACGTTCGCCAATAAAAGGTTAATGCATTGTGTTTTCTGGCTTGAATTCACAGTCTTATATTAAAACGATATACTTATAATCATTGTATCTTATAATGAACTCTATGTTTTATGGTTTCCAATTCCATAAGTTTCGTTTATTACTTAAGCTACGTGTATTTACATTTATGGCCCTTTTACATGACAAATCAATCATGCGCAGGTTGCGGCGTTATATGCATAATTGCGTGGGCTATATGCATAATGTAAACGCGAGCCGCACGCGCAAGTAACCCTGGTTTTCCTACGCAAGCAGCTTGTGCGTGTAGCCAGTTGTCATCATTATTTCAACCGTCGCGTCGCATGGTTTTAATGAATGAATAAATACATCCTCTACAGGAGTAGGCACTCGATTCGTTTCGGTATCATGTCATAATTACACACAATCACTTTTAATTACGATAAATTATTAATTCCCCGAGTCCTTTACAAATAACAAATTACAACTCCATTAATTACTTACCTATTGAATTTATATTATAAACTTGTTTTATTTTTGTTACAGATCTAAGTGTAGACAGTGCAGTGTACAAAAAGTGTGAATTCAGTGAAAAAAGAGAAGTTACTTGGTGTAAAATGTGTTAGTTCACGATGTCGCCACGGCGGCGCTGCGGTCGCATCACGTGACACTCGGAATTCAAGATGGCGGACTCAAGTCCCGCCAATTCTATCATCGAGGGTACTGTGAAGTTTCGCGATGGGAAAAAGGTGAGAACAATAGATATTTTATTCGCATAACTTACTTAATATGAATATATCGTAACCATTACGCGTATATCTCAATACAAAGCAAGTCCAAGGTATATGGGTCTTTTTTAACACTTCTAAAGTGGCATACAATCTTACAGCCCACGTGATGGTAAGTGGTCTTCCAGTAGTGAGCTTATTTGTAATTTAGTATCTACCTAAATTTGGAAGAATTGGTAAATCCATAGGGCTAGACCAAAGCTTTAAAGATTCTGATTCCAGTAACAGGCAGTTTGTTTTTGTTTAAATGTTTACTCACAATTTGGCTTACAAACTTCTAGTGTTTTTGTTAATCCCTCTGGCTAAGCTAGAATATAATAGGTCAGATTCGGACCCACAACCTTCGATCGCAAGTCCAATATCTTATCCTTTGGTCTACTGCCGCTTTCTTGATAAACCACAACCCTTGAACAAGAATATTTAATAATTTAACCAAATTTATTATATTATATATACTTATTACATAGTTATAGTTAGAAGCTATAGTTTCATCACAACCTTGACGTGTCAATAGTAAAATTCTCCATACTAGTTCCGGGATTCCTTAACAGTAGGTATGAGTATCGTATTTCAATATTATAGGTAAACAGCATAGCTATCTCGTTCCCAAACAGATATCTGATAACATCGTAACATTCAAAGTAAAGTAGCTAATATAGCCAGGATAAGGTCTCGTACACATTGGCACTAGTCAGGCGCGCGTGTTTCTTAAATGTTCGGCAAACGAGCGAGCATCTTGTAAACCTTTTTTTTATTGACATGAGCATTTGACTTCAAAAAAGGAGAAGGTTCTCAATTCGTCTTGTTTTTTATATTTGTTATCTCAGAAGTTTTCTAGGTGATTTTGATGATTCTTTTTTTATGTGAAAGCTTGTGCATCCTATTTGGTTTTAATATGATTTTGAGTTATCTTTAATAATGCGTATTTTTTTTAATTTAACTACATTAATGATGTTTTCTTTTTATTACTTGTCCAGTTGTTATATAGCTGAAGTCGGTTTTCTTTTTTGTTATTTATTGCTTTATGCAACTAATAGTGTCATTCATTCGCTGTAAGGAGGATCCAATTACTGGCTAAATCTTTGACGTTGGTGCTAAAGTGATGCGGTGTTTACGGCTTAGTAACTTTAGCGAGCTGTTCAAAGGCGATTTGATCGTCGATACTTAAAAAGTAATTCAGTTGTTTAAGTGGTCGCCTTGCCACTGCCGCCGCTCCGAGTGCTGTGGGTTCGATCCCCACACGGGACAAAAATTTGTGTGATCCACAAATGGTTGTTACAAGTCTGGGTGTTATTCGTGTCATTGTTTAAATGTTTGTAAAGTCCTTCGCCACACAGGAATAATTTCTAGTGCGAGAGCTGTCTCTTAAAAATAAAAAGGTACTAGTAAGTTTCATTCGGTCGCTGTAGGTAGCATCCGATAACTGGCTAAGTCGTTGACATTGGTGCTAAAATAATGTTGCGGTTCAGTACCTTTAGCGGGCTGCCAAAAGGCGATAGGCAAATCAAATCAAAATCTCTTTATTCATTTAGGTCACAAAGTAACACTTATGAACGTCAATGTTACAATAATTAAACAATAATATAGATTTTGATTTACCTGTTGCCACATTCGGCAAAACAAGGGGGTAAAACCAATGAAAAGACGGCAAGAAACTCACGGCTACTCTTTTTAATCGCCAATTTGCAATGCTGCAACTGCAACCATTGATCGTCGATACTAAAATCGTATATCGGTGATGATAAAATAAATATAGAAGGTGTCTATACTGTAGTTATGGCCCTGGTGTGTGCCCAACACGTATTTGGCATTGCCATGAGACAAGGCATGCTCGAGACTTCGAGAAACGTGTTCGTTCGTCAGACACGCCAATGTGTAAGAACCTTTTCGATAACCAGAAATGTGTCATATCGATAACGATAGAGTGTAGTTCAGTAGTTTCTGAGAAAGTAAAGCATATCGTTATAATGTTGATAGTAGTTTTATAGTGTAATGATAAATAGTACTAGGAATAGTTGAAGCGGCGTAGGCTGTAATGAAGAGGTTATGATCTAATTTATCTTTTTTATCTTTGTAGCTACTAACAAGCTTATTTGAATTGATAGTTACAGCTCTAGGGACAATCCATGAGTCGACTTTACGAACATGATGATTATTATTCGATTTCGGGTGGGGCAAAGTGTTTCTGGCTTTTTTGGTTAAGAAATTTTCAGTTCCATACTTCGTGCTGCAGACGGGAATTGTGCCCGATAAGATAGTTTACGTGTTCCCATCGCCACTGCTACTGCATCGAGTGTTGTGGGTTCGACTCCAACACGGGGCAAAAATTTGTGTGATCTAGAAATAGTTGTACCGAGTTTGGATGTTCTTTGTGTCCGTTGTTTTAATGTGTGTCAAGTCGACTGCGATACAGCAATTGTTCATAGTACGGGAGTCACCTTTTTTGAATAAATTTTAATGGAGTCGAGAATCTGAATCTGAATTAAAATTAAAGGGAAAATGAACTATCATACAATCCAGCATGAATATATGATTATGACACATTGCTATAAAATCGCAACGAACTACGAATCCAGGAAGGGCGATGACTCACATAGTAGTTTAGCATAGATATGATCAAAGTGCATTCGTTAGTACTGCCGGTGACTAATTACAATAATTATTATTGATTGAAGTTGTATACAATCGCCATTGTCATTCAGTATTTGTGTACCAACATAAATGTATTCAATGATTATTAGATACTAGCTTTTGCCCGCGATTTCGCTCGTGAAAAAACAGGCTAGGTTAGGTAATGTTAATAACTGTACTTTTTTTAAAAATAACATCTACCCTATATTACTTCGTGATAATATAGCTTTCTAATGGTGAAATAATTAAAAATCGGTTGTGCAGTTTTTGATTTAAATTCTTACAAACAAACCAAAAATAAAATATATAATGTGTCCGCGCATGTAGTAATAAAACTTTAGGGGCGGTTAATACATGTAATTTTATCGATCGGGCACGCCACGATCGTGGCGGTAAGTCCCGTGTTTGAGGAGTGGCTGGAGAGGCGGCATGGCGCCCTCACCTTCCGGCTGACACAGGTTCTGACTGGCCACGGATGTTTTGGCCGGTTCCTGTGTCGTATACGCCGGCAAGAGACGCCCGGTTGTCACCACTGCGGCGACTGCCGCGACGTTATTGAGGACACGGCGCTGCACACTTTGGCGGTTTGCCCCGCCTGGTCATCGCAGCGCCGTGATTTGATCGCGGCAGTCGGATCGGTTGCCCTCTCGCTCCCGGCCGTAGTTCAGTCTATGGTCCGGAGTGAGAGGTCGTGGAACGCCGTCGCCTCCTTTTGCGAGGAAGTGATTTCCATCAAGGAGGCGGCGGAGCGGGAGAGGAAGCGTTTAAACCCTCTCCCCAACCGCAGAGCCGGGCGCCGGAGGACGCGAGATGTCCTCCAGCCACCCTGAGGTTTGACCTGGGCGTGGCGGGCTTTGTGGGCCTGCCCGCCATCCGTTCAGCACCAGGTCCGAGAGGCGGCGTGCGTGTTCCCACGCGCGCCTTTGTTTCGTGTCCGTCTCCCCCTTTAGGGGGAGACAGTAGGGCTTTTATTTTTGAGTAAGTACCTATTTTGGGTAGTTCTTATTGCGTAGGGGCCTGCCGTTTCATACGGCGGGCCGGAACCTCGGCGGGGTCGCGACCGTATGCGAAAGTGATTCGCGCGGCCCCGTCGATAGTGGTTTTGTCGAGGAACACCGTGGTAGGTTTAGTCGGTATTCCGGGAGGTACATTATCTTTTTAACATCTTATTTTACCCCGGCGAGTCCGACATAATCCCTCCGCCCGCCCCCGCGGAGGGATACGCATCATTGCATTACCGTAAAAAAAAAAAAAAACGATAAAAATATCACATTTATGGGGTCTAACTCCAAAACGCCAAAGATGGAGCAATTTTAATATTTGACTTACGTATTTAGACCTCCAAGGGTCGATTTTTCAATCGTCAGATAATTTTTATCTGGGGAATATGTTTGACGTTTTGACAGCTTTTGTATAGAAAATATGTCATACCCGCCATATTTATTCTTCAGATAAAAGTTATCTGACGATTGAAAAACCGGCTTTAAGTGATCTAACTATCGCAATATTAAACCTAGGTCACACAGACGCATACTTTGATGTTTTCCAAAAGTTTACGGCATACGCAATCAAAAAAGAACCTTAGCGGCCATATATGTATAATGCAAGTTACCTTTGTTATGAGTCATAAAAGATAAATTTTAAGCACAATTTCATACATTATTTTAACATTTTCTAAAATAATACAAAATCTTGAAGGGTAAAATGTATATTTTATTAGTTTTATTGTTAGTTTTTGAGTTGCTCTACACTCCAGTACAAGAATCACAAATGTAAGTTCACTAACGGTAGAGTTATTGTTACTCAAAGATGTCCCTACGCTCGAAGTGATCGCCACGATTTAATAAACACGCGGATGCTCTGAGAGCGACTTGTTTAGTAGCCGGGCTTTTACCATATTTGGATGTGCGTGGATTTCATTTGCAACTGCAACAATTCGCTCCCATAACTCTTCTCTAGTATTTACAGGCTCAAAATAAACCCGTTGTTTTATATGACCCCAGAGGAAAAATCTAACGAGAAATTTAAACGTTATAGATAAACTAGCATTCAAGAGATCTCGTTTTGGGCAAGCAGGATTATCTCCCTCTCACGCTTGTACTTAAATAGCAGTAACGTCACAATGAAGTATCGTGCATCCTGTTTCTGTCATTCCACAATTACCTCTACTTTAATCTTATTTATTTATGAGTAACATAAACGAAAGCACGGATGGCTTTGTGGTTCAAGTGGTCGCCTCGCCACTGCCTCCGCGCTGAGTGTTGTGGGTTCGATTCCCACACAAATCTTTGTGTGATCCACAAATGGTTGTTCCGAGTCTGGATGTTCTTAGTGTCCGTTGTTTGAATGTTTGTAAAGCCTCCGCAACACAGGATTAAAAACTAGAGGGAAATAGGTCCTAAAAAAATCTCGATGTGATGAAATGATAAGCGAATCCTGGACGTGATATAAAATATTCGCAATCTTACATCTCTGTCTATCTCAAGACGATCAAAGCAAACATGTACATGAATAATTATTAATAAATTTAGTCCGTAGACGTCAGTAATTATCATATTAGACGACATACCAAAGACAAAAATACATGACATATACTTCGACCAACTAATCGCAACAGCGGACAAAAAAGGAACTAAAACTAATCACGAACACTGAACAGCCATCGGCAAAGAAAGTGGCGCCTTTCCCGACTTCACATATAATTTTGTTACAACATATTTAATATTTGACCTACTATGAATGGATTGCGACATGAAACCGTATCATAAATAAATAAACAGTACTCCGATGAATAATTAATGTGATTACACATTTATTGGCAGCCATTTTATAGGTATTTCCGATACTGATAAATATTTTATGATGTCACATCCGGAATCCTGTATTATATTTGGTTGAGTGAGCGATCAGCGTATTAATGGCACGGATTCCAATGGATGATGAGTTAATATTCGTTATCCAGTTACCATGAATTGACCTTTTACTGTTGGCGTAGTAGTTTAATTGCTATCTATGATACTATCAAAGCAACAAGTGTTGCGGGTTCAATACGAGATAGATTTTCTTGAAACACGTTCCTAATGCCCGACTAAGGATGTTCTTTGAGTGCCTGTGAAATCATTATCACAATAAGAAGTTGGTTCTGTTCAGAATCCAAAACTGTTTCTAAAGAATTCATAAATAATAATACTTTCGCATACGACAGAATTACTTTACACACGTTTAACCAAGTAAAGGGTATTTGAATGCTTAAGGCATCGATCGAACTATATTGGTAGGGCTATAGTTACGATATTTAAAATGTATAGTGAGCTCACAGGTTTGATTCCATTTGCATTGCCAATGTAGACACACACAGGCGTTCAGATTAGCTGGGATAAAGAATCTATAAAATACTTGTTTCCACAATTGAACCTAGAACCGCCGTTTGCGTTATTTGTATCATAAATGTACCCCCACCGCACTTAGATTGCACTAAAAAGTGAGACTAAGGAGAGTGAAATCACAAAATACATTTGCATCACAGGAAAACATAGTGTACAATTTTCAATATCAGTTAGTGTGATAATACTTATTTATAATTGAGTCGTCTTGTTGACATTAAGTGTCAGATGACAAATAAAAAGCCAGAAAAGTGACTAAATTATTACACTAATTAGGACGCATTTGTGATTGAAATCTTTAGCAAGCAAACTAAAGTTAACAGAAACACAACCACACAATTACGGCGTATCTCGCCGATTAATTTCATCGCAGGTTGTTCTTGCAAACGGCTATCGCTAACAATGCACGGGCGACCGCGTATTAGCCGCCGGCGTATCTCGTGTATCGGAGCGTATTACGGCTTCCTACTCGTTTAAATTAGCGCGGTGACAACGGTCACGCCGGCGTACAGTTACGCTCGTCCACACACAATTGGCTGTTGTTTAATTACGTAAACATAGCCTTACGCTTGTATATCTGGAGGGGTAGGCAGATTGTAACTTTATATTTGGTCGGCTATGTTATACTTGAATACATTTTATCGGCTATGTTATACTTTATTGAGTAGCGAGGTAAATAAGAGCTAGGATAATATTAGGAATATTAGTGTAGTAAGAAGATTAGAGTATTAAGAAAATATTAACTTATATTATAAATGCGAGTGTGAATTAGTTTGTTATGCTTTCAAGTCTTAACTGTTCGATTAATTATCATGAAATTTCGCATATACGTTGTTAGGATTACAGAAAAGGATCTAGGGTCCTTTAGTACCTTTCGTCCAGAAAAATGTATTGTTCCTCAAGGATAGATGGCAGGCAATAAAGCACTAATGACCGCGTATTAGTCAGCGGCGTATCTTGCGTATTACGAGAGTTTACTCGTAATCCGCTAATCTCTAAAAGTTATCTGTTGTAATACGCTCTAACACGTACATACATAATGGGTAGGCAGAAAGCCAAAACCGATGACCTTTTATTTTTATACTCTCACTTGTATAATTTTTGCCTCTCCCATAGATTTTCATGTCGATTTTCACCCATCCGTCTAGTGGAGAGTTACACACTTCACTTTCTCGTTCGTGTTCGCCACTAGAAAAACCTTTATTTTCCATTGGTTGGTTGATTGTCCGAACTAGAGGTCTTACGTATACTTACATATTATTTCGCGTCTTTTGTATACGAACAAAGGACCCTTCACAATAATGCTTCATAGAATCCACAAAAACGCTAATCGGATTATTACCGAAACACCGGTGAATAGTTTTTTATAAAGGCTCGTGCTGGCTCCGTGTCCGACTTATAATTCCTTTCTTACTAACTTCTGCCCGCGGCTTCACTTGCGTGTATCTTAGCAGAACGCGTACTGTGATGAAAAGCTATATAATGTGTTAATATATACAGCAGTGATAGCCTGGGAGACTCATGGCCAGTTGCACTCACTGATAGGTAAACGATTAGCGAGGTTAAGCAATGTAGGGTGCGGTCAATCTATAGATGGGTGACCGCTTAGTGGCATTTCATCTGAGCGTCTCCGTGCTTTGCACGTAAAAAGTCGGTCCCGGTTGTTGTCAAATTGACAGCAGTCGTTAAGCCATGTCAGAGGCCTACGGGCGGCTTGAACAACTCTTGACAACAGGTTGGCCGCTAACCACACGAAAAGAAAGAAAGAAGAAGAAGGGAGGCTGAAGGACTGCTTCCGTGCGTGGCAGTCTCAAATTCGATCCGAAGACACACCTCTGACTTTCCGAAGTCATATGCGAAATAAATATGTACTTATGGCTTCCTTTGACGGCGAAGGAAAACATCGTGAGGAAACCTCCATGTATGGGAGTTCTACATAACATATCTTCGAGAATATTATTTCTCGAAGATATGTAAAGTCTGTGAATTCGCACTAGCCCAGCGTGGTGGTATCCTACTCACACTGAGAAGAAGCACGAGCCCAGCAATGGGACATTTTATTTACAGGCCTGATATTATTTTAATGTGCTAACCTATAGTCTGTCTGCCAAGTTTTATCCAAATAAAGGTTCATTGATTGAGTAACAAATATACGAACATTTTTACAAACTAACATTTATAATATCTTTTAATGGGAAAAGTAAATAGAAGACAAAGGCTTCTTTCTGTAGGGTGTAAAATAAAATACAATACAACGACTCCAATACTGTATTTCCCGTAACACGTGATAAATTAAACTCAGTTGTGGTAAATATTGACATTGCGATAGAAGTAATGGAGACGACTGTAAAGCGATGTAGGACGTAGTTTCCTATTGTGTCTAAACGTAGTTGTAAAATGTACGTGTTTATAATTGTTTGATACTGTTGCGTTGCTGATCAATGTGCTGAATTTTTGAGATACGTTTGAGATGATTTATAGCTAACTAGATTTTGCCCGCGGCATCGCTCGCTTTCTGAATGAAAAGTACCCTATGTCCTTTTTTGTTTTCCTGACAACGTGTATGCCAAATTGAATAATGATTTGTCGGCCTCGATGGCGTAGTGATTAGTGTAACCGACTGCCACGTCTGAGGTCGCGGGTTCGATTCCCGCACAAGACAAATATTTGTGTGCATCAACATGGATGTTTGTCTTGGACTGGGTGTTTCTATGTATAATATGTACGTATTTACAAAAAAAAAAAGTATATATGTATGTTTATCCATCGTCTAGTACCCATAGTACAAGCTCTGCTTAGTTTGGGCTAGATGGTGTTGTGTGTATGTGATAGAATATAGAATATTATTATATTATTGGTCGAGTAGTAAAGGCGTGAAAGCGTTAAAAACAAACTAACTCACATTCGCATTAGTTCCCTATGTCCTTTTTTGTTTTCCTGACAACGTGTATGTCAAATTGAATGATGATCGGTCGAGTAGTTAAGGCTTGAAAGCGTAACAAACAAACTCACATTCGCATTTATAATATTAGTTAAGATTCTATGTAGAAAGATAAAACTAAACATAATACCTGATTTTGTTTATTGGTTTAGGCTCTTAACGTCGTCATCGAACATAATTATGCAATAAGACAGCATTCCAAAACGATTTTGATACACTACTACTTGTTGAACTGGTATTTAGAATATTTGCTTACTTCTTATATCGGCAAATATAATTTTTTACACTAAACACCCATTTAAAGACTTGACCAGGACATTAATTAAGCGCACAGATTGAATAATCTCTCCACTTAAAATTACATCTGCACTGCATCTTCCCCGCTTTCTCGCCATAATATACCTACAAAAGCTTAGCTAAAATTAGGATAAGTCACGAACCTAATTACTCCATCAACACAATTTTCTCAAGTGGCTATAACAATTATCACAGACACTTCAAATTATCCTTATAGGAGCTCCTATTACAGTAAAACTAATGGTCTATCACGGTCTGAACAGGCGCCGGCTCGACAATTTTATTGGAACGACATCGCCAGCGAATAGTTTTACAACTTTATAGGAGGTAGCGAAATGGAAATCCTGTCGGTCTAGCGATACTTCAAGTTATGATAGTATATACCCTGGGAAAGTATTAATGAGATATTTTATCGAGCAATTCTCTGTGTCAATATGGACTTTTAAACTACTTTCGGTAGATGGCAACAGTGCGGTGATAGCTATAAAGAAGTTGCGCGTCTCAATGCTTTAGTAAACTTACTAATCACCTTCTTTGACGTTCATATGTGTTACTTTGTGACCTAAGTGAAATATGATTTAAGACTTAACTTTGACTAAATATAATAATTAATGAAATGGTATTTATAACAATTCAGACGCTCTTGTTATAAGTTAGCCTTTACGTTTACGACTCATGAGATCCTGGATTAAATTACCGGTTAGCGTATAATGTTATTGGGATTTCCGCTGAAGAATTTCTAATGAGCACCCTGTAGGTATTAATGCGATCGTGTTTATTGTTTACCTTTAGGAACTTGACCGTTCAACCAGGTTATACCGGTCGTAGCCACAAGCTAAAGTTCTTGTCATGTTTTCATTATACGAAGTCGAACTCGCTCACCTCTATTACTACGTTTAAAACAGCTGGCGAAAGTATCACACATCTTCGTTTACTCCGAGGCTGTATATTTTCGAATGTGTGCGCCTATGTTTCGTATGATTCATTAATTCTCACCACATTCTAAAACATTTACATCTTACAATACGTCTCTAATTTAATCAGACAGACAGCGCTCGTCTTACCCTTCCTACTGTCTCATTTAAACTCAACACATTACTCCCCACTTTACACATTGATATTCTTACCGCGAAATCCTATGAATAAATTAATGACAGTTCTATAAAAATAGCTCTTTTAGTCAAAGTTTAATTCCGTGTTGCTTTTTAATTAAAATTTTGTATCGATTTCCACGGTGGTTCGCCGTGAAACCAGTGGAAGTTAGGTGTCTTTTCTGTTTTAAAAGAATATACCGAGTGTTTATATTGAAGGTATAATAGAGTATCACTTCTCCACGCTGCTAGGATTAAGCAGAGCTTTGATAGATGAAAAACAATCGACTAGCATATTATTTCATGCGCCAACCCGCCTAATACCCTTGTAGACAAGACTTGGCTTCAATAAAAAGCATGCAAAATCTCCTCACCGAAGAAACACTACTCGAGAGTTCACTGCAATCTTTTGTAAGGAATACTGCTTTAATTAGGTCGCTCCAGTTTAAGCTCTCTTAATTACCTTCTCACACCTCTACTATATTGAATAATACACCTCAACTAACCTCTCCTAGGTAGCTGCAGTCATATTATGTAATTTTCACAACCCAAATACTGCACACCGAATCGTGGCCATAACTTTGATGCCGCGTGAGTTCTTTACAACACGCGAAGCCAAACAGACACATTAAACGTAACAGCTCGGGTCAAACGAGGGCGTCGGGTCATGAAAAACAACGTAAAAATTACATCTCGCTGTTATTAACTTTTATGACACTAACTAAAATGGATCGTAACAGCTAAATAATAAAATTAACTGCATTTACTTCAGTCAAATAGTTTTATTCGAGAAGTTTCTGCGTAAGATTTACGCAACATTGATGTGAGGAACCTTCGCATCTTTCAGACTAAAAACAAAGGTGAAATACAGCGTGTGATATTAGGGTGCGGTCATGCTTGACGGGTGTAACTCAAAAATATTCATTTATTGGAAATGTGTCAAATTGCCAAAACTCCCAGGCCACGTTACTTATTTACATTCATCTATCCAGTAACTATTACATGAAATTTTTATTCAAATAGTGTAGAAATCACTAATAAATATTTTGTAAAAGGTAATATTATAATATTTCTATGTGATTTATATTGATTTATTCATGGGAACCACTATATGAGTTTTAGACATTACCACGATCTAAATGTGACAAAGTTATAAACTAAAATCACTTAACATAGTGATGGATAATAATACTAACAACAGTTTAGCTAAAAACAAAACATTTATTTGCATAATAATCATGTCAACCAAAAACGTGACTAATTCTCTTGATACAAACTTTTCAAGAGTTTATCGAATAGATATAGATACAGTCATTGCAAGGAATACGTGATGATTCTAACGTCATTTCGCAGCAAAGCGTATGCGATTGAATGCGAAAACGCATGCGTCCTGTCAGTTACGTTTGAATCCGCTCCGATTCGCACTGTCAGGTTTGAATGGTACTTTACGTAAGAGAGTAAACGCGACGAAAGTCAAAGTAACTTATCAAATATTGTACAAACATGATAAGATATGATACTATTTATAACCATAACAATATTTAAAAACAATAAATGTTTGGCACATTAACAAACGCAACAAATGAATTTAATACTAACATCTTATTGATATGAACTAGCTACCTTCAATAATCGAAAACCACTATTCTTCAGAAATAAGAAACATTTTAAAACACATAATTATACCTTAACTTGACATTAAAACCACAAACTAAAAGAGTCAGATGGCCGGTTGAATATAACACGAGCGAATCTACTCACACATAATCATAGCCTGTATAATGCCTGCATGCCACTATGCGCGAGAGTGAGACGGCTCTATACAGAGTATATAGCTTAGTATCGTTCTCGCATATCCAATTTTGAATTTCGAATAGTCTGTCCAACGACAGTATTCGATATGCACGCGCCTATGTGAGTCTAGTGTTGTATTGAATTGACCATCTTTATTTATATATTTTGTGCTTTAACTACTACTGCTTTCTTTAAAAGTAATGTCTTTCAAAACCCTCAGGATCTCAATCCTCGCTTCGAATTTCTGTTTAGCTTCTAACTTCCTAAAACTCGGCACTAATGACAGCATAAACTGCCGATCTTCATCTTCTTCATCTTTCTTTATTTCCTTCAGCATATCCAGGATTTTGTCTTCTAGACTTTCGTTTCTACCTTCATAGATTGGACGCAAGATCCCTGTGTCCGTTTCCACTTCGAAATGTGAACTGTTGCCAACATTCGACGACTGATACATCATAGCTTCATTCTTAACGTTTTCTAGAGGATCTCCAGAATCATGTGAATCCTCTGATTCTCTGACAACATCGTTTTCTGGATCATCTTCACCATTTTCGGAGTCTAAAAGGAAAGACATCATGTTGAAGTATTCATATCTCTTCCGTTTCTTAACGGGTCCTTCGTTTCGTTCTTTCTTTAGTTTCTCTTTCCTCTGCATGCCAAGTTCTCTGGTGAAACATGTTCGGAGGCTCTTCCAGCGTCTTTGGAGTTCGTGACCTGAAACCAAAAATTTGATTTTAGAGGAAGAAGTAGTACACCTCTGCCTACTGCGAGAACTGCTGCTGGCCTGACTATGTATATACTAAAGTACTGAAAGTTTTTCCTTTGTTTAAGTGTTGTACGTTATATTGTCTTCTGTTTACGCGAATGTTATTCAGTAGTAAGTCTAGCTGTGGAGACTAGACTTCATGATACTTTGAGCTCATTCTGCGTAAATAGAAACACCCATGATTAAATTATGTTCGGGTACTTTGAAATAACTACACTGGAACATTGAGACAACTACCATCTTAGTCTCCCCGTGACCATGGCTGCAGAAAAGCAACCGAAACGTCGGGGAAAGTGTAAACCAAAAATAAATAGATTTAATAGTTTAAATAATTTTATTAGCTTATAAATTAGTAAAATTGATTTGTCAATAGTAGAAGTAGTGTAATATTTTCAAAATTTTGTAATACAGTGATAAATAAACAACGCGATAAAATCCGTATATAGAAGTTTAATTTCAATGTTGTACATTAGATTCCCACACGACACAAAAAAATGGTAAGGTCAAAAAGAAAATTTGTGTGATCTACAAATATTTGTTCCAAATCTGGGTGTTTCTTGTATTCGTTGTTTGTATGTTTGTAAAATCCTTCGCAACACAGGATTTCTTTCTACAGCGGGAGATAACTTAATTAAATCCTCACTAATATTATAAATGCGCAAACTCACATAGTTTGTTACGCTTTCACGCCTTATCTCCTGGACCGATCATCATGAAATTTCGCATACCTTGTCAGGAGAACAGAAAAGGATCTAGAAAAAGTACTGTTAATTATATGTTTAAGCGAGTGAGGCTACGGGCAACATCTAGTTAAAAATAAAACTATAGGAATAAATAAGAATTAATTACGATCGATTCAGCTGTTTTGAAAAGCTCCGAGAAAGTCGTATAACTAACGACAAAAATTTGGTGGTATGCCTATCGATTATAGGTATATATAAACCTGATATCTATCCACCTACCCCTCTGGCAAACTATTTATGTATGTATCTATCTATCCACCCCTTTAGGGATATTACGGCTTAAGTCTGTTCATATCTTCGACATTTTCAAGGCATAGAAATTCCGCATTGATTTTCAACTGCGGCTCCTAACAAAATTTGCTTCGGTTTAGCCTGTCGAAACCTTCACGCATATCGCCCGCAATGGCAGCCAGACAGCTGGGAACCAATATAAAACGGTTTTACTAAAGCGATGGAAAGGTGCACATTTATTTCAAACATATTCACGTTATCAACGAAGAAATTGAGTGCAACGTCTGCTTATCGTGTGTAATATGTATGCTAAATAAACATTACAGTGTTGACGATAAACAGTTAATTAGAATTGAAACTTGTGAGTAGGATGTCTGACATACAAGACATGTGGTAAAACGCCTCTTTCTGGAACCTTCTATAACTTGCGGCCATCGAATAGTGTATATACTTGTCATTGCTTGTGCGGGAATGAGGCAGCGTTTTATAGTGTATAGCTTGTCTCGTTCTTATGGATGCAATGACAATGCTTTTAAATGTTGGTAAGGTCCCTGGTGGTAAAGGTACAAGTAGTAGGTATAAGTTTAGCCTTTGTTTGTTAGTTTGTGATATCGTAGCTTAAGAACGGGTGATTCAATTGGGATACGTTTCTTGTTGGTGTTTTAATGTTCGTAGTTTTTAGCTATGGTACTTAGTATTCGTTTCAATATTATCATGTACACAGTCGATTTGATCTAAGCCAAACAAAACATTATTAATTAATAATAATAATATAATCCCTGTATTAAACTGTCCCACTGCTGGGCATGGGCCTCTTGTCTGTGTGAGAAGGGTTAGGTCATAGTTCTCCACGCTGGCCCAGTGCGGATTGGCAGACTTCACATATCTTCGAGAACATTATGGAGAACTCTCAGACATGCAGGTTTCCTCACAATGTTTTCCTTCACCGTTAAAGCAAGCGATAATTAACTATTTAATACGCATATAACTTCAAAAAGTCAGAGATGCGCGCCTCGGGATCGAACTCGAGACCTCTTCGTGGCACTAGGCTATTGGTATATATATTAGGCTTCTTAAAATTTAATAATAAAAATTTAATAAAATCTGTCATAAGGTTTATTGAATTGTAACACACTTTGCTCCTGTGAATATTCTAATGGATATTATTAAGCTGAAGACGTTAACTTTAGTTTGTACAACAGTACTTCCAATCTAGTAAACAGAAATTGATTCTGCTATAGACAGTTTACTGTGGTAAGATATAGGATATATAATAATGTCCTCTTGCCGAATTTCGCTCACGGCGGCCAAATGTTAACGGGGACTGGCCATCGGCGCAGGAGATATTATATATAGTGCATAAGTGTGTGCACAAACACAAGTGCACTCTCTGTTCACTAACTCTCATGATCCGATGGGATGAATAATCCGACACGACCGGAGAGAGATCAGGCGCAGGTCCAACGGCTTTACGTGCTTTCCGAGGCACGGGGGTGTTTAACACCGCCAACTTCTTAACTCCGGGCTTGTATTGAGATTTCTTAACAGAAAAACCCAATAACTTTTTGTTAGCCCGACCCGGGATTCGAACCCGAGACCTCATGCACAGCAATCGCATTCACTACCGCTGCGCCACGGAGGCTTCACGCTACGAACTACGGGAATAATAATCTTAACCGCAGTAGAGAGATAGTATTATTACAATTGTCGCAGTAGAAAGACTTGGCGCACAAATACATCATGTCCTGAGTTAATAGAATACTTTAATCTGGCCTCGATGGCGTTGTGGTTAGTATAACCGACCACGCCCGAGGTCGCGGACTCAATTCCCGCACAAGTCAAACTTTTGTGTGCATGAACACGGATGTTTGTCTTGGTCTGGGTGTTTTTATGTATAATATGTATGTATTTAGAAAAATAAAGTATATATGTATGTTTATCCATTGTCTAGTACTCATAGTACAAGCTCTGCTTATTTTGGGCTAGATGGTGTTGTGTGTATGTGGTAGAATATTATTATTATTTTATCCCAGTGTTCATTGACGGAGGAAAATCCGCGGTCTGAAGCTATTGACAACAATATAAGCAATGATTTACCTTCTTACAAATGCTGTCTGTAATTTTCATTCCATACAATCTATTTTCAGCTCTGACTACATTTTAATTTAATCAATTACTTCTCTATAAACGAAGCAATTTAGATCAATTCAGTTTATAGCACTAACCGACACCT
Organism: Catocala nupta; assembly: GCA_963675205.1. NCBI lineage: Eukaryota > Metazoa > Arthropoda > Insecta > Lepidoptera > Erebidae > Catocala > Catocala nupta. Next base: position 4,139,436 of record OY776097.1, read on the forward strand.
TGGAATCGCCTAGACGTAAACAATTAGGCCAATGCCTAATGCAACTACTAGGCTAACAATGAAGTATGTCCTCTTTATGCCCTCTCTACTAGTATTGTCAATTTTCATTTAAATCGAGGCAAATTATGTATTCATTTGAGTGCGGTCAACTATAGTGTTATTGGGTTAGGAAATTATCTGTATTAGTGCAGTGTTCATTTCTGCTTATGCTTGTAGCGATAGCCTAGTGGATGAACGTTGGATTGCCATGCAGACGTGTCGAGTTCGATCCCAAGCCACATACGTCTGCCTTTCCTAAGTTGCAGGTATGTATTTAAAAGTTACTTATCCCTCACTTTAACGGTGAAGGAAAACATCGTGAGGAAACCTGCATGTCTGAGAATTATCCATAATGGTCCGAAGATGTGTGAAGTCTAACAATTAGGGTTGCAAGGAGACGAAAATATATATCGAAGGCCTGAAAATATCGATGATTGATAATATCGACAGTTTCAATGCGATATTATCGATAATTCAGAACTTTCAAGTTAGTACCTAGTAGAAGTCCGGGTAAATAACACAGATACACTATACACATAAATATTGAATACTACCAAGTCAATGAATCAAATAGATATCGATATTTAATTTCTTGTCGATATGATAATATCGTATCGATGATGGTTAGATATCGATAAAATATCGATATTTTGAGGGTCAATATTATCGATATTATCGAATATTCGATATATCGTTGCACCGCTACTAACAATCCACACTGGACCAGCATATTGGACTATGGCCTTACCCATCTCGTAGGCAGAGACGGGGCCTATACCCATCAGAGCGACATATATGTACATATAAGGCTTATATTATTTTTAGATTGTAGTCTAGAATGGTAACCAAAGACAATTTTTTTTATATCTGAGGTGAATTTGGCATATCTCTCCGTCAGAGATTGCGGTATACAGCAATAGTCATGCCTTAATCAGCTAAGTTCTTGAAATGACAAGAATGTTAATAGAAAGTGCTCATTATAAACTAAATTCCTAGCCGAATTTATTAATTCCTTCACCTTAAGAAAGCCTCTTTATTTAGAAGCAACATAGGCTGCACGCTGAGAGCAACGGGAGCGCAATTATAAACGTGGGTACCACGGGGGATAGATAATTATAATAGAATACTAACTAAACCAAGCAGAGCTTGTACTATGGGTACTAGACAATGAATAAACATACATATAAATCTTATCTTATCTTGTGTGGGGGCCAGTCAGTACAGACCGGCGACACTTCGACCCACTGGGATCTTTTGTGTCGACTTCCCCAATAACGACTGCCATAGATGTTCATGGCAGCCGGTACCGACGGCTTAACGTGCTCTCCGAGGCACGGAGCAGGCGATAATTGTCAATCAATACGCACATAATTTCGAAAAGTCATATATCTTCCGAAAGTCAGAGGTGCGCGACGTGGGTTCGAATCCGAGACCCTCTGCATTGCAGTCTGTTGGTCTCCCCACTGAGCTATCGGTGCTCTTATATATACTTTGTTTTTTTTTTGTAATTATATACATATTATACATAGAAACACCCAGACCAAGACAAACATCCATGTTCATGCCCACAAATGTTTGACTTGTGCGGGAATCGAACACGCGACCTTAGGCGTGGCAGTCGGTTACACTAACTACTATGCCATCGAGTCGCTCAAATAACTAGCCTACCCCAAAATATTGTAAAGACAGTTTTGTTTGTTTGTTTGTTTATGACTAAAACCAAAAACTAGGGCACCAATTTAAAAATTCTTTCACCAGCAGTATGCTATATTTTAACTGTGTAACATAGGCGATACTCTATCACGCTATGAGTCACGGCATCGGAGCAGTAATCATAACCGTGAGTGCAACCACGAAGCACAACTAGTATTCAATAAATAGGTGCCACAGGACAGATACCCTCATAAATAATTCCTTTAATTATAACTTGGTCACTTTACAATCAGTTAATTTATATTATTTAACTTAGTATTCAACTCAAATTGATAACCCCATTAACAAATACAACTCTAACTCCATATCCTAAAGTTATTGCACATCAAAAACTTTGCGCGGAAATCGAACCCGCTACTCTTGGTACCCATCTCAAAAGTGTCCAAGCTGTCTCATTACTAAAACATGGGTATAATTAAATTCTCAATAAGGACTTGTAAATTGAAATTAAACTACTATATTCGGATTTTATCGCGTTGTTTATTTAACACTGTATCTATTACATAATTTTGAAAACTGTTACACTACTATTACTATTGAATTTTACTAATTATAAGTTAATAAACTTATTAAAACTATTTATATTTAAGTTTACACTTTCCCCGACGTTTCGGTTGCTTTTCAGCAGCCATGGTCACGGGGAGACTAAGATGGTAGTTGTCTCAATGTCCAGTGTAGTTATTTCAAAGTACCCGAACATAATTTAGTTATTGGTGTTTCTATTTTCTTTGACGCAATCAAAATTATGTAATGGATAAAGTGTTAAATAAACAACGCGATAAAATCCGTATATAGTAGTTTAATTTCAATGAATAACATTCGCGTAAACAAAAGACAATATTAGGACTTGTAAATGTCAATATTACCTTAAATTTTTTTATAACTGTTCTTTTCGATGACGGTGCAGTTTACAGTCCCAGGTTCAATTACCGGACAATGTATTATTATTTTACTACATATGTACATACATAGTCTGATACGTATACCTTTAAAAGGATAAGCAGAGATGTGTTATACACATTTTGCTAGCTGTCATTATAGGTCGCACGTAACCCGAGACTTTATTGGGCAAAGTACCAGAGTTAGTCCAGCAACTGAGATTATCTTAACAGTAAAGCCCAATAACACGTTTCTCGAACCGAGAAACGAACCTGTGAAAACCTCTTGGAAAATTACTGTTACTAATTATTTTAGCCTTAGTGCTCCTTCGCCTGTAGAACCAAATGCCTACTTAGGCTTCTTCCTAGAATCAAGTCAATTGTACTAGTCAGTAAGCTCCAATACTATAATGCTTAATACTGAATTTAATTTGCAAATGTTCTGGTATACGCAAATAAGTAATTATGTTTTGTTTAAAGAATACACGCACTAGGATCCCAACTCTGTGTTGAAGGACACTTTACAAACATCTAATTTCGTACCCAAAGTACACTCAGACGGGAACGATCGTTTGTAGATCACACAAAATATGTCCCGTGTGTTGGGATTCGAACTCACAACATCGTGGCGGCAGCGGTTTGACTGCCGCTTGCTCACCAGCACCATCCATGCAGTTATTATCATCATTTACATTTACAACAGTGTCTTTAGCCGAATCTCTTAATTTTATTATAATATACAAATAGGGAAGTTTTATACATATTACTGAAATGAAAAACTAAAACCCCAGATTTTCTTTTACCTACTTTATTATATTCTAGAAAATCTCAAATAATTCAATCCTTTGTTATATTCATATCTATGAATAATAAGTATTTGTAAGAAGTATAATAGTTTTTCGCCTGTCAGACTGTATTTAAGCTTCTCAAAATAACCAATTATCAATCTTAACCCCCTTATTTAAAGCTCAGTTTCCAATACTCGCGTATAATATTTACTAATAGAGACAGAATAGTCTCTCCACAGCATAGAACTTTCATAAGATTTTGAACTTTATAAGTCAAGAGATAACGCACAAATTCCCATGAACTCGACTTACCATATTCAACTTTGTTCTGCGGCTTCAAGTTGTCGAAATTCGGAAACACTTCTTTGCACACCTCTATCCATAGCTTCGCTTTGTGTTTTTTATGGCTGTAGTAATTCGGATCGTTTCTATTGTACAACGCGGGGCGTTTTTTCATCGCCAATATGAGCGTTTCGGCGTCGATTTCCGCCATTTTGAAGGAAATTTTTGATGTAAACGAACGTGTGGTGTGTGCCGCGATCGTCTGGCAACTGAGGGGAGACGGGGCGCCGCTGTCTCGCAACCGTGGCGCGATCGCGCGACGTCGAAAGCGCGCAATGCGCACCGATAGTTTTTTCGATCGGCTAGTGTGTGTATGATTTTAGTTGAAGAGTAGATAGTCTACATAACGGAACAATTGCTACGTAGCCTCTCTCCTACTTTGCTGTGCCTGTCAGCTTCCATAATGACCTCATTTGTTTTGTAAGGCCAACTTTGTATAACATTATGTAATGCAATAAAATATTGAGTACAAAGTGTAATCACAAAAGTGCTTTACCAGTCAATTGTTGAAATGCAAGACTTAATTGAAAACATATTGTGGTTGGCCCCTGGTGTGCCGCTGCCACTCAATAAGTTAAATAACTGTTCTATGAATAAACTATCGATTGTAATTTTGATATCTAATTTTGTCGATAAATTCTTATCAATAATTAATAAATCGTCTGAGATTTAACTAAGTAGATATTTCTCAATTTCTTAAAAATATTGTTGTTCTTATAAACACAACGACAGATGGCCAGTAGTAGCCTACATTTCTTGACAACAATTTTCATTGTAACTAACCACAACTTGCAAAAGACAACTAGTGATTGCATTTCCTGATTGCAGTGTTAAATTTTTATCGCTTAAGCTAAAACTCCATTAATCATCTCATCGATAAAATTTAACAACTACTCACCGTAACACTAGAAACAGTCCCGTTAATGTACCTCAACAAAATAATTTATGGTCGCCCTTTACGAACGCGTTCCGTGTACTCGTGTATATTGAGAGGCAAGATATCTAAACGTGTGTGAATAAGTGAGATAGATATAGCTTAGTTGCTGTATCGCTTGCAACACTTGGCAACATGTGGTCAGACGGAAAGCTATGGAGTCAAGAAGCAATAAATATGAGAGATTCATTGCTGACCATTGAGTAGTGATCGATAGATGGATTTCTGCATGGAAATAGGTAACAAACTAAGAGATATATACCTGTAGAAAGTTCTATTTTAATGTTAGTTTCACATTATTACTTAGTGATTTATGGTTTAAGTCTAAGTTTATGATAAGTCGTATAATTTATCAGTCGACTTTATTGCAATACGTTCATATTGAATATATATATGGCTTTAGTACAAAAGCCGGATTAAAGGCAGTTGTCTCATGAGGTACCAGACATTTTAAACGATATCGGTACAGATTTTCGTAATTTTTAATGCTGTGTTGTTACTTAAAATTGATTTGATTTGCTGTGCAATATTTTTTCAATTACGTCATAAAATGTTGGCGGGAAAATATTAAGATCCGCCAATATTTTATCGCATGATTAGGTTGGTTTTTTACCACATGCATATAGATAATATAAGGGTATTTCACACATATCCAATAATTACATAGGTACCTATTCGTTGTACCGCCCACAACTGGCCAAATTATCATTAAGTGACAATGACATAATTTTGTATTATTATCCTATTGAATTGCAGCAACACACCAGCGGCCAGAAACAATAAGTTTTCTATTATGTCTGGCATTTCAACATTTGACAGATTACCAACAAAGTGTAAAAGTGACTGTAGAAATACTAAAGTAATTATAATAATATTCTATAATAATAATAATAATATTCTATCACATGTACACACAACACCATCTAGCCTAAACTAAGCAGAGCTTGTACTATGAGTACTAGACAATGGATAAACATACTTAAATACTTTTTATTTTTGTAAATTCATACATATTATATATAGAAACACCCAGACCAAGACAAACATTCGTGTTCATGCACACAAATGTTTGACTTGTGCGGGAATCGAACCCGCGACCACAGGCGTGGCAGTCGGTTACACTAACCACTACGCCACCGAGGCCGACAAACTTCAAAGTATCCGTAAAAAATAAAAATAAACTTAAAACTTTAGGGCCAACTACTAAACCTTTAGAAATCAGTTTTTCTTCAATTATTAAAGGTATTCTCTAAGATTATGTTCAAAGCTCACAATTATGTAGCTGTCTTGTAAAACGGTATAGAGTTTTCATAGACGGCGATCACACAACTACACTGAGCAACTGCTCGCGACTCAGCAGTTGCGGAATAGCGCTCAGTGAACGTATTGCCATAGATTCAGTAATGATTACTCGCTTGGTTTATACACCTGTCTTCGTTTACAGCGTTTACTTACTTCCAGTTATTTGATTTATTAAATTTTATTTGTTTTCCGACAGTAAATATAATAATACCTCGATGGCGTAGTGGTTAGTTCAACCGACTGCCACGCCTGAGGTCACGAGTTCGATTCCCGAACAAATCAAACATTTGTGTTTGGACATGGATGTTTGTCTTAGTCTGTGTGTTTCTATGTACAATATGTATGTATTAACAAAAAAAAAGTATGTATGTACGTTTATCCATTGTCTAGTACCCATAGCACAAGCTCTCCTTAGTTTGGGCTTGATAGTGTTGTGTGAATTCTTCACACAAAATATTAATAATAATACTAGAGTGACACAAATGAATTTCTGATACGTTTACCAATTATAGGCTAACTAGAAATTATACTTATATGACATGACACTGCTTAATTAATAATATTTAATAGGAATTAATAATAATAGATATAAAAGAAAACGAAACAAAATATAAAATATATAAATACTGGTAAATAATGTATGGTTGCGTAGCGGTAGTGAATGCGATGTCTGAGAATTAGGTTTCGGTTTTGATGCCGAGGTTGAGCAAAATATTGAGCAGATTTTTTGTAAAGTAATTATCATTAACAGTACGGAGACTTAAACTGTGTCTAAGAGACGGGAATAAGCTCGACTTCTTTATATAATGATATTTAGCGAAATATGGATTTAATATGTAATAAACGCTTCTGCCGACCTCTTCTAGTATAGATGCATATGACTACGTATGTATGTAAATAATTTAATTAACTACCTTCGTGACGTAGCGGTAGTGAATGCGATTGCTGTGCATGAGGTCTCGAGTTCGAATCCCGGGCGGGCCAACAAAAAGTTATTGGGTTTTTCTGTTAAGGAATCTCAATACGAGCCCGGAGTTAGGAAGTTGGCGGTGTTAGACAACCCCGTGCCTCAGAAAGCATGTAAAGCCGTTGGTCCTGCGCCTGATCTCTCTTCGGTCGTGTCGGATTATTCGTCCCATCGGATCATGAGGGTTAGGGAACAGAGTAAAGAGGAACTTGTGTCTGCGCACACACTTGTGCACTATAATATCTCCTGCGCCGATGGCCAGTCTCCGTTAAGATTGACCGCCGCGCGCCGTGACCGAAATTCGGTCAGGAGGACATTATTATTATGTAAATAATTTATTTTTCGTTCGTCTTAATACACTTAGGGCCTGTCCCACAAACTCCAAATAGCATTTATATATAAGCTAAAACTCCAGCCATCCCTCTTCTTTAACCAAACAAGAATGAGACAGCATGCGATTTATATTTCGTGTAACTTTTATATGATAGTTTTGAAACTGACCATAAGTATGTTATTACAACACAACTATACAATAATTATAAATGTTAACAAGTATCTGAAGTCTAGAATAGCACTCATTAATATTCTACTAAACAAGTCTCGAATATCAATTTATATGTAAATGGTTAATAATATTAATGAGCTATTTAAATCAATTTTATTGTTCATTGTGTTGAAACATAATATAAGGCATAACATTACATAGTATTAGCAATGTGCACGAATGCATTTGAAATATTATATACGATTATTTTGGCTGCATTATACATATGTACAGGGAGCTGTAAAAATTCATACCCATTTGAAAACTAAAATGGTATAAGCCGGAATTTAACATCATCTAACAGAAATCGATATACATCTAACAAGGAGCAGCGATAGCTCAGTGGGGAGACCAACAGACTGCAATGCAGAGGGTCTCGGGTTTGAACCCACGTCGCGCTCCTCTGACTTTCGGAAGTTATATGACTTTTCGAAATTATGTGCGTATTGATTGTCAATTATCGCCTGCTCCGTGCCTCGGAGAGCACGTTAAGCCGTCGGTCCCGGCTGCCATGAACATCTATAGCAGTCGTTATTGGGAAGTCAGTGCCCTATAATATCATGACACTGGTCTAGCCTTAGGGTATCGTTAACCTTCGGGTTGCGGAGGTCAGATGGCAGCCGCTCCGTGTAAAAACTGATATCCAGTCAAATCCGGTTAGACTAGAAAAGCCGACCCGAAGTGTTTTGGGAATAATAAAGGCTAGGGAGAAGATAACAGAAATCGATACAAAAACTGTTAAGTAGTTTAGTTATATTGCAAAAGATGGCAGTGCACTACAATGAAATAATTTTAAACTATTTTCGAATCTCTATTCAATGTTTATTACATTACTTATTTGGAAATAAACAATATCACAATGTTTTTTTTTTTAGTGTCAGTTCATACATTATTTATTATTGTGACACCCACATCGTTTACCACTAATAAACAGATAAATGAACATTAGTATAGTGTTGGAAGTATGTAATATGCAAGGTTAGTTATATTAACATTTAAATAAATCAAATCAAACAAATAAGTTCAATGGAAAAAAAATTGCGCGCTATGCTTGGATCATTTAAGTTCTCAAGCAGAAATTTTTATAAAAATAGTTAATTTATATTCATTCTAACTCGAGTGTTCACAGTATTTTAGACCTGGTATCCATGGAATATTACAGGCGACTGTACGTGCGTTCAGTCCTTGACTATGCAATGTAGGTATCGTTCGAATGATTTTCGAATACAACTATTATCAACTATCATTCGAATGCAACTACCCGCATCACTATATAACTAAGCTTGCTTGGGGTTAAGTAGAAGTGTATATCAACCCGATTTCGCCATCTATATTACGTGCCTATTATCCTCTGTCGCGCACTATGCCAGACTCCTTAATGATGTTAAGACTTGGCAAATGTTGTAACACTGCTCAAATCTACAATCGAGCCTGGTACTTCATGATAGGCAATCATGCCAATTTATCATAAAAAAACATGCCGGGCAGTCTTTGGGGAGCGCCGATAGAAGTGAAAACTAAGTAACTAGCGTGCAGTGACGATGACGCGAGTTACACGCTTTTTGTTCACCCAAAAAGTTCACATATATACACAGTATACATATAACTCATGGAAAGCGTTCGGTGATGATGACGCGAGTTCCATTATTTTTGTTCACCCAAAAAGTGCTCAACGCGCCTAATGAAGTTTTAACTTCAAAAATATCTTTATAAATTCCTAAAGGATTTTATTTTAATTTGTTATTTTCTTTTCCAGTGGAAATCGCGATGGTGTGTTATGCGGAAGTTGTCCCCAGTTGCAGGTAAATCACATACACCCTACTTTTATAATGCTCTTTTAACTTTTTAATTAACGGCCAGTGTTTTTAACGTTGTTCTTATTTCAAAATATTGTTTATACGTTTAATTTATTTGAATGTAGAATTTACACAGCTGTTCCCTACTCATTAATATTTTGGTATCAATGTTAGTTTACATAATATTCCATTTTAACTATATTCCTTACGTTTTTGGAAGCTATTAATTATTAACATATTCCTTAATCGATTTAAAAACAAAATATCGCCAGTCTTTTTAAATAGGCAACCTGTCGATTCGAGGTGATAGGTTCTCTATTCAATGAAGACTTTTTAATTTTATTATGTTGTTATGTGCAGATGAAAATTAGTAAAGTCAGGAATACTGTGAATTTGGTTAACTTCAGACTCTGTGGCACTCAATGCCAAACGACAAAAATAGAGGGAAATTATTTATGTTATTTTTTTTTTCTATTGTTTGACACACGCCTGTTTTCTCAAATGCTAGACAAAGATTACGGATTGTCATTTGCTACGATCCTGGCCTATTTCTTGTATTTCATTCGATCTTCTTCAGGTTTACCTGGCATTTTCCAGAATATCTTTCATTTTAGATTTTTGCGTGTTAAAATATCAAGATGCCACTTATTATGTCTCATCTTATGACATATAAACACCATAAATTCACACTAATGCAAAACTATTTTATAATTACAACCACATGCTATATGCATGTAGGTATATGTAGCTATCTAAAAGATTGCACACATGTATAAAATGCACTCGAACATACACAACACGTTCTGACCGTTTCCAAGGCGTGTTGCGTGTTTATTAGGAGTCTTCTTACGTGGGCAATTATTTTCGGGGACTAATAAGCTTAATTGGATTTCTAAAAAAGTTATTATTTTATTTATTCTGCCTTCACTAATAAGTTTGCTAATTATTAATTAACGGTTTTATTAATATGAGCACGTGCTTCTTCTGGTGGTGTGCTGAAAATAGAAGACTGACTTGGTAGCGCAGCGATCATGAATGCGAGTGCTGTGAGGTTTCAGATTCGATACCTAAGTCGCAAAAAGAGTTGATAGTTTCAGTTGCAAAAAAAAATTTGGTTAAGAGCACGGGCTCTGGAACTGCCTTATAGGCGTCAATTTAGGTTTGCCTCCTATTACATGGGACCACACTTAGCGGAATAATAATAAAAAAAGGATTTAGGCAAGCAAGACTTCGTGATGCAAGATTCAGTAGTCGTTCATGTATTACGGCTGTGCTGTAAACACACGCCACTGTACCTACATGTACATCATTAAATCCCGATACTTGTCTCGAATATTCTTCAATAATTACTTCTAATAAGTTTACTTCAAGGATATTACAAGGTCAATGCTTATTCCTAACTTATTACCTGTTGACAGCCAACAAACTTACAAAACAAGCAATTTTGAAACTTATCGTATAAAGAATAAGAACTAATAGGATGTATATTTTTTTGCATAAAAATGACGAGTCATTCAAAGGAAATTACACCCATTCATTGTGTATTCTTCACAGTATTGTTGTCTCTTTCTTTTGTTAGTTTTAATTACTGGATGGATAGCTTTATAGATTTGTTTGTAAGAAACAGCTGTGCTATGATAGAAGCCATGTTGCTTTTTGAGATAAATATTGACAGCAGTTTACAAGCATTTTAGGGTTTTTTTTTGACGTGGGGAATGTATTGGCGCGTATCCCTCCGCGGGAGCGGGCGGAGGGGTTATGTCGGACTCACCGGGGAAAGATGGAGATATCCCGGTAATACCGACTAAACCTACCACGGTGTTCCTTCTCACAATCTATGGCCGGGGTGCAGGGATCACTCGCGCATTCATCCTGCAGCCCCGGCGGAAGCAGTTTACAAGCCTACCTGTCTGTAATCTATACAACGTGTCCCAAAATTCAACGATAAGCGGGCACCAAAAGGTTTAAAACCTATTTTGAGTACATAGTAAAAGTGATGAATCAACACTAACAATTTGCAAAATTTAGTTGTTGTTCTGAAATAGTACCTATGCATATTTTTGTGGCTAGTTTGCATAGAATATTATACCATTTTGGAATCGTAGTTAGTTGCGCGGACTTTTTTTAAAAGAGCGTTCTAACTTGCTGAGTGCAACTACTTCTCTACCTGCACTAATGTTACTGAACAATGAATATCTATCTATCTCCCTCCGACGCATAATCTCTCTCTATCTATCTCTCTCTAACTTATTTTATGGACTACGGCGATATCTCAATCAAATTCTAAGAACTTGCAACAAATATCCTTTTGGGTACATAGTAAAAGTGATTACTATCAACACTAACAATTTGCGAAATATGGTTGTTATTCAGAAAATGTACCTATGCATATTTTTGTGGCTAGTTTGCCTAGAATATTATACCATTTTGGAATCGTAGTCAGACGCGCCAATTTTTTTAAATATAGTAGCGTCTATACTTTTTTTTTCACCACGACGAGTGAAAGTGAACTGAAAGACAAAATCTTACATAATTTAAGGAAAACAACATCATTTTGGTTGATTTTTGTGTAAAAGCTACAGGCATTCTGAAATTTTTAATGATTGTGATGGATGGTAGTGCTGCTTATGTGACCAAAACAAAAAAAAATACAGAGGTATTTGTAAAATTGTAGCAATGGTACTTAAAAATATAATAAAAGGAGTCAATTTGAAAGTTTTTTTTTTTCTTAGTTATAAGAAAATCAAGATAGAATTTTTCTTTTTTTCTCGTTTAGTCATAAGTAGGTCCACCTAGGCTAAAGTTATAGACAATAAAACCTTAATAGCGATCAAACTTAAAATTTAAATCAATTATGGTCGAATTTTGACCACTAGGAGACCGCTATTTAGTATTATTGAGTGACATTTAATAATGTACTTTATATTCACATTAGATTTTGCCCATGGCTTCGTTTGCATTAATCTAGGTTATGTCAATACATTCCTATCCTTAGGTAAAATCCCTTTTGTTTTTTGATGTAAATATATACACCCCGTATTCCAACTACTGAGGTGAAATTTTTTTTAAAATAATTCTTCTTTATAATGACAAAATTTTACATTGTCTATAGTAAAAATTAATATGGCAATATTTGGTTTTAATGTCAAATTTTAAGGTTGGCAGTACTGAGTTACGTCATTTGATCAAATTCGCGCGTATTTAATTGTGTTCTTTTTCACCACAGTAGTTGCAATACACCCCAATTTACCGGTACCCTATGTACTTTTTCTGTACCCCTGACAAGGCATATACGAAATTTCATGATAATCGGTTAAGTAGTCAAAGTGTGAAAATATAACAAACAAACCAATTCACATTGTCATTTATAGTAATAGTTAGGAATTAAAGTTTATTTGGATTTAGACGACTACCATTGTGTACCATGTGTTATGTATGACTCTGACGGCCACTCCTACAACTAACAAGTAAAAGTTATCCGAAAGATAAGTCACATGTTGTTTCACTCATGTTAGATTAAAGAAGAGAGATGGCGAGACTTTTATATTATAGATAAATGCTACCTGGAGGTGATAGTAGGTACAAGCCCTAAGTTTATATTAGAACTGTGTATTAAATAAATTTTCATTAAGTGAATTAGCGCTCTGAGTATTGCAACCGATCGATGGCTGCAGTAATGTAGTTTTGGCTGCATGGATGATGTTGTGGTTTAAGTGGCCGGCTCGCTATTCCTGACCTGATCTCCACACGGGACAAAAATTGGTGTAATCCATAAATAGTTATTGTGGTTCCGGTGTTCTTTGTGTCTATTTGTAATGTCCTCCGGGTCCTCCAAGACACAGGCACAATACCTATCGCGAGAGATTTACTTGAAATATATTTTGATAGGCAGTTTGCTTGCCCATTTAAAAAAAACATACTTTAATACTGCGGCAAATGCTTAAGGAAAATCTGAGCAAAATCGCAAAATTGCGAATTTCAATTAAATAACATGAAAATATTCATACACAGTGCGACAGATTGCGAGAAAAATTCAAAATGGCAATTAAGGGTTCGCAGAAACATTACGTTAGAAGTCAATTTCCTTTTTATTTTTCCTTCATTGGTACATTTTCAATTTGTACCATTTTACTGACTTTGAAGATTATAAGTCTCTCAGTATGTACACGTGGCCTTAAATAATGCTAAAAAGCTTTTCAGCTCGTTTGGCTCGTTCACGTTCTTACGTTTCTACAAATATATTTATGTATTTTATAAATACTACTTACTCTTCAAGGGTGATTCGTAATAGGTATATCGTGTGCCAGTAAGTGCCAACCTTTAAAAAGTTGCCAAAATCATCTAAACTTGTAACAACTATTTGTAGCTCATAAATATTTTAGTCCTGAGGATCGACATACTTCAGATGAAATGAATTCGATCCCCGCACTAAACAAAAAATGTACATGACCCACAAATAAATATTTTAAGTATCTCCTGTGGGAACTACAGAAAGAACACCCGTTCTTTCTGTATTCCCAACAGGAGATACTCTTAGTGCGAAAGTTGTCTTTTCAAAAGAGAGATAACTAAAATGAAAGCGGTATATTACTTAAAAATAATAATGCTCATACCATATCTGGCGAAACAAATATAAATGAAACCACTTCGAAGCCTATGAGGTTTTCATAGCCCACTGCTAGACAAAAACCTCATTCAATTTACCCCACAACACTCAGCCTTCCACAGCATAACAGTGTTTGACAGCCCTTAATTAACGCACACTAACAAGCAGCAAGCTAACGTGTCTAAGCGAGTGACGTCACGACGCGGTGCGCGGGCGCAGTTCCCAGAACGCAGCCAAGGCGAACCGCTTCGAGTTCAAACTTAGAGTGACATTATACTGCGTGTTATGTTGCTATAATGGAGGATAGCAAGAAATAGCAATATGTCTAATAATAATATTAAATATTATGCAAGATTTTGTTGAAGATTACGACAAAGACATCACAATGTTTGTAATTTAAATTTGTCAACTCATTGTATGTTCAGTTTCACTTAGCATACCAAAATATATACGTAAACTCACCCTTATATAGATACACATAAGCGCTATAACTGCTCAAACATATCTCACTAGCAATGTTTTAGGTATCGATTGTCATGTATCGAGAACAGTTCTAGACTCCGTTGTGCTATTGAGAAACGCCCGTTCGATATATCTTACAACTGAAAGATAGTTGTTTTTGTAGAATCATATATCCACCAATCAATTGTCGGGTCGTTGGTGTATATGAATCTGTGCGATACTGCTTCAATTAATTGTGTACATTTCCATAATAATTTAGAAATAAGAAATTTTACTGCTTTATTTTCTTAACATATAAAAACGTTTCAGCCTGCGACTGCGGTCGTGGAATGTTAGTCATACAACCTATAATGCTTAAGTATGCCTATAGTAGCACTACGATACTATTTATATAAAGAAAAAAAAATTTATAGTATAAGTTCAGTATAAGGAACTTATTAAATCAAATCAAATCAAATATTCTTTATTGTGAAACATAGGTATATATATAAGATGTTTACAGTAATGGTAATGATCAACTATGTTCTGCCAATTAGGCTTACAATAATTTAAAATTAATTTGGCAGATCACTATATTTGAAAACATGCATCACTAATACTTTTGAATCGCTTCTATTAAAACAATACAACATATTAAATTCACTTTAGCATAAATATGAAAACATGCAGAATTAATAGCTGCCAATTACTAATAGTAAATGCAAATAAATTTAAGAATTAAATATGTCAATGCAGCTAATTACAAAATAAAATTCAATTACTAAGGATGTCAATGCAGCAATTATAAAGTCAAATAAAATATTCAAAAAGAAACTAATATAATGTATGTATAATATATTAATTCATGTCAGTTTAATTTATATAATTATTATTCAACTCTATTATTTATCTCTATTAACTGGCTAAAAAGTCTCTTATCTCATAATAACACTTTTCAATGAGAAATTCCTGTGGATGTTTTTTTAAATAGGATTATGTCTATATTTTTTTTGTTATCGGGTATCTTATTAAAGATGGCAGGTGCCATACAGAATATACTTTTGTGCATTAATGTGGTATTTGCTTTACGTATTCGGATTCTATTACCGGTGTGAGCCCTTCTATTGCGAATAAAAGTATCAGCTAAAGTTAGAAAAAGTTCTGGATTTGACTTTACAAAAACTGCTGTTTCAAAAATATATAAGGATGGTAATGTCATGAGCTTATATTTTTTAAAAATTTAACTAGCTAACTTAACACAAACAAAGAAATTAAACCAATATACAAAATGAATATAGCTATAAACGACTACCCGCATCAATCTTCACAAACACTACAACCTAAAAACCTTCCTATCAAACTTACTTGATATCTTACACACAAATGAAGCCTTGGCACTCCGATTTAAAACAAAAACAACGGTGTACTTATTAAAAATGAAACGGGGGCATATTCTCGTCGGACTTTCGCCAAAATTTCGTAAAAAATATCAAATTAAACAGTACATTTAATATTGTTTGTGTACTTAATTAAAGAGATGCGCTCATGATATTTCACTCATTAAGATTTTAACACATAGATTAGACTTCATTTCAGGTCATATTTTCGCAACAACGTGTAATTAAAATTAAATTATGTTTTAGGCATCTTTTTGCTTATCTGCTGATGAATATATTGACCTCAGTCCATCTGCAATTTAAGTGCTAATGTAGACATTTTCATCTTTCTCGATCTATTACCAAATCCTTGTATCTATACTTATATTATAAAGACGAAAGATTTGATATTTGTTTGTTTGTAAGGATTAAAAAACAGATCTCAAAAACGACTAAACCGTATTTAAAAATTCTTTCACCATTAGAAAGCTATGTTATCACCGACTAACATAGGCTATATTCTATTTAAAAAAAGTAATGTTTTAACTTATACTAACCTACTTTTACGCGAGCGACGCCACGGGCAAAAGCTAGTTTCTATATTTGCTTTTTCTTTCACTTTATCTGTATACTGTCTTCTTGGTCCACCTTTCTTTCTCTTTTCCTCTATTTTTCCTTCCATAATATTAGTAATAAATTTGTATCTTTAAGTTAGTGACCAATCATGTTTCCTCTTCTATTATCTATTAGATTCAGTACTTTTCTGTTTTCATTTAAGAATCTTCTTAATATTTCTTCAATAGGCACTATTTCTGTCCATGACACTTTTCCTTTCGTCGCCAACACCGCATTTCAAAAGCTTCTAATCTTTGCCGATCTCTTCTCTTCTCTTATTTAGAGATCGGGACCTCATAGTAAAATTTATTATTTTGTGAGATTTAGATATTTCTCACTCGAGACGTATTAGACATTTATCGTATTAGTCGCTTATTAACCTCTGAGCCTTCTTCGAAGAAGTTAATGAAAACACTATGTGGGTCTGTGTGTCTGCCTGTTAGTGACAGTTTCTTAGTGACAGGCATACCTCCGAAACCACTAGACCGATTGACTTGTAACTTGGTGTGCAGATACCTTGGGGTCATCGCTCGGATTGAGTTTGAATATGGGCCCTGTGGATCAAAAGATCCCCGAGATATAGGGGTCACAAGGTCATAAGGTCAGGGGATATCCACCAACAGAGTGATTTAAAAGTCCAAGGGAGAGGCTTTTGATTACAAAAAGCTAATGCGAGAAAGTTATAAGCAAATACATGTCTGAACATGTTCGCACACGACACGCCGCGCGCCGTCGCGCGTCGTTGCAACTACGCCTCATGTGCGAATTCCCTTGCTGTAACTATCTCATATTCGACCTGCTTATTTCGAGCGTGAACATTAGGCTGAATGTTATTTGTGACGTCATAGATTCGATATTTAAGTTAGCAAAATATTACTGAGTATCTCTGTATGGGAAAGTACAAAAATGCGAGTTGGGCACGAGACCGCTTTTTTATCTTGAAACTCTAGCAGCTCGAATGGAGAACATTTCACCTTACCAAATAACCTTGTTTATTTATTTAAGTATTAAAATTAAATGAATGTTTAAAGCACGTAGCCAATTTTAATAATTATTCATTATATAGGTACTAACACAATGGTTAATAAAGGCATGGATACAATTACATTTGCAATATCACCGTATGACGCTGAGTGAGTTTCTGTGTTGTGTTTCTACGATAAGTAGGGTTTCCAGGTTTTTTAAGAAAGCATTGAGTTGCATCTACCTTTGCTCCTTGCACTGCAAGCCTATCAAATCCTTTTTTGAAGAGTCGAAAAAGCACATAACATGTCCATACCCATAGCAAGCTACAATAGGTTACGTTAATTGCTTACTAAGAGAAGAAGGCCAGCATGGCACTCAAAAAAAATATCGGCTCTTACTTTTTCTGTTGTCGGATATGGCTAAAATATATCGCAAACAAACGTTTGTTAGTTAGATAAATAAACCCACGCAGTCTTGACACACTTCTACATAGCTAACCTCAATAAAATAGGTCACTCACCCAAAATCCAGGCCTCAACAAAGTTGCTTACCGCCATAAATCAATTCACATACTAATTTCTTCATCACACAACACCTTTATTAAACAACGTCTCACGTATTAATCACAGCGGAAATGCCGACGCAGTTTCGTATCTAATGAGCACATACGTACGTACAATATCCATCATATCGTGACGTTTCCTTTGCCATCACGTTGTCGTTTTTGCGGGGTCAGCAGAGATGTGTTATATAACAAACTAGTTTTTGCCCGCGGCGTCGCTCGCGTAAAAGTAGTTTAGAATAGGTTATGTTAGTAACGGTACTTTTCCCTTTTTATAA
The DNA here is from genome assembly GCA_963675205.1 of Catocala nupta. Lineage (NCBI taxonomy): Eukaryota > Metazoa > Arthropoda > Insecta > Lepidoptera > Erebidae > Catocala > Catocala nupta. The sequence continues at coordinate 4,157,583 of OY776097.1, forward strand.
TATTAGTTTAAAACCTGTTACTCGGTGATAATACAGCTTTTTAATGGTAAAATAATTTTTAAATTCGGTTAAGTAGTTTTAAGTAAAATCCTTTTAAACAAACAAAAAAATCAAATCTTTATAACATACTAGCTGACCCCCGCAACTTTGTCGGCTTCACAAAAGCGAATTTTCCCTGTCTTTGCAACATTTTTCATTTACGCTGTACTCCTATTGGTCGCAGCGTGATGTGAATTATAGCCTATAGCCTTCCTCGATAAATGGGCTATCCAACACTGAAAGAATTTTTAATTCGAACCAGTAGTGCCTGAGATTAGCGCGTTCAACCAAACAAACAAACAAACTCTTCAGCTTTATAATATTAGTATAGATTATATTTTGCCCGTGGCTTCGCTTGCGTAAAAGTAACAGTGATGAAAAAAAATATATAGACTGTAATACTTGGTTATAAGTGTTATAACTTATAACATAACTATCTAATGGTGAAAGAAATTTAAAATCGGTTTAGTCGTATTTGAGTTTAATCCTTACAAACAAAAAATCAAACCTTGCCTTTTTATAATATTAGTAGGTAAGTATAGATAAATATATGTATATAACGTAGGTTCGTTCAGTCAAGATGCGGGTTTACGCAAGGAGGAAGCTAAAAAAGTAATGTGCGTTTAATTTCTTTGTACAGTACAAGAACAAACAAAGAATTGTTCTTAGCTGGTTGGTTCTTTGTGTGAAAAGAACAATGAAATATGTGTTTATTAGCTAGTTGTGTATAACGTTAAAAGTTTATTCATCATCATAGGCCTCCCCCAAGGTTTTAGAATATTATTATCTTAAAATAAACTTCAAATTAATTTGGAGTTAAAAATATGTGAGTTGGTTTATTTGTTTGATATGCTTTGAAGCGTTAACTTTTCAACTGATCATCATGAAATTTCGCAGACACGTTGTTGGGGCATTAGAAAAGGACATAGGGTATCTTTCCTTACATATCCTACATTTAGGCGAGCAAAACCGCGGGGTTATTTTAGTTAGTATATAATCCAAATATGAAACATTAATTTTGAAGAAGATATCTTCTTTTATAGAATCTTGGGTGTCTAACGCAAAAGCTTTGCCTGGCAGTAGGAAAGGTTGATAAGCTACGAAATGATTATCGTTAATGAAGCACATCAAAGAACTAAAATTAATTGACCTAAATATAGTTTGATTAAATCTTCAAAGACGTTATGTATTACATAAAATTACTTATAGAAATCATATCAAAAGCATTAAAATCAAGGAATTTTCGACGTAAATAACATTCCACCCTTGCCCAGCTGTGGGAGATACCAACAGAAAAATCTTGTATCTATATGGAGTCTTTTTTTGTCTGTGTATTAACTCAGCATATTGTAATTATTATTCTTGACAAAGAATTAAATTGGAATACTGTTGGTTATTTTTATACTCCCGTACATGTACCTCTTTGTGAAAAGCATAGACTACCTACCAGTTTACCACCGCCTACGAGACTGATATCTCTTTAATCTAGTTCACTTCTATCACATTCCTTGTCAACGCTAATCAAATTAGATATAGTATAAGCAGCAAAAGCCTAGTGGGAGATCGTTGGACTGCGGAGAGGTCTCAGGTTCGACCCAAGGCAAAAATCTCTGACTATTTGAAGTAATACATAGTTAATTATCGCTCGCTTTAACGGTGAAGGAAAACATTGTGAGGAAACCTGCATGTCTGAGAGTTCTCGAAGATAATATGTAAAGTCTGCCGACAGCGTGGTAGACCATAGACAATTTTCACACTGAGTAGAGGCTCGTGGCCAATCATAGGACAGTTTAATATAGGATTCATATTATTATATACTCTAATCTTTTAATATGACGTTTCAGACCATAAAAGAATAGCCCAATTTGTCTCCTGCCGACTGTTTCTTGTTGTTGTATCTTTAGTTATTGATTCCTGCCACACGCATCGCATAATAAACGATTTACTTCCCCATTAAAATTTAATTAAACGCATATCCATCGGTACCAATCAATGTTAGTACCAATTAGTCGTTATTTAATAGTGAATGTCATATGACAGTCTAACAGAACTTTCTTTGTGCTAAGCAGTTTAATGGATAGTTTTAGTAATAAACAATCAGGGACTGTACTTTTATCTCTGTCTTAAAAGTTAATTAGAAAACAGAGATATTCTGATTAGTTAACAGTTAATTACCAAGCTTAAGATCTTGGAGTTTTATAAGTACCTATTAATCTTTAGAAATCTGTGAATAGGATGCTTCATGTTCTTAGACATTAAACATTTTTAATAAGGCTGCACGAATGGCCATGGTCTAAGTAATAGCTTCGCCACTAATGGTGCGCAGAATGTTGAAGGTTCGAGTCCCACGCGAGACAAATATTTGTATGATTCACAAAGAATGTTCTCTTGTTGGTTTTATGAACCTGGAGAAGCGAATTATTAGTGCAAGAGTTGTCTCAATGAATTATAATTGGTTATTTTTCAACCACTGTTAAATGCTTTAAGACACATATATTGCATTTGTGGTTAGGCAACCACCTAACAGTTTCGTAAATGGGCGTTTAGGAACAAAGGTAGGCCTTTTGGCTGTCTCACCAAAGCTGAAACAAAAAATGGAAAGGATGATGATGATGCTATTATAAACATCCTTTTATCTACTTATATGTATGATACAGTTATATTTAATCCCCTTTTTTTATTCTTGTTTTTTTTTGGAACTTTTACGCACAGCGTATGTCAGTTCCATCCTAACCTAAACACAATGTTACACATATCAAACTATCTTAAAACATCCGACATGAATTCGAACAGAAACTTCGCGTCATCCCATTACATATCTTGCAGAATGTTTTACAGAATAAAAGCATCCAGAAAAACTCTCATCAGAAAAATAACATTTAAAAACCTCAAATAGCTCAATAATCGCTCGCTATTTCTACTTTTTACATCGGTATGTAAATATCCGAGTACTGAAAGTGCAACACTCGATAATTACAACACAAATAAACGACATTTCACGATCGCCGGTGTGGCGCAACACTCGCCGGCGACGACGCGACAAATAGTTCTCACACTTGACACATTTATAGCACACGCAAATACCTGCATGCGACATAGAACAATACAGCAGAACAGACAAGTTTTTTAATCTTTTAAACTTATTTTACCTAAGCTTTTAAGAAATGGTATCGATAGTGTTGTTTAGAATGCTGATAAAATAATTCTAATTATAGTCCTACTCATTTATTTCTTAACTAAGTGGGTTTGGGAGTTGGGGCGGGACCGGGACTAAGGTCCCTGATTCCACCTATAGCTACCATAATTATTTTAAGTAGTGTTTTGGGACCGCAAATAAAATACGCCTTAGTGTATTTTACATAGCTTTCTTTGTCTTGGAAAAGTACGGTTAACCAAATATGTTGAAGTTATAGGTCTTATATGTTTTATGATAGGTACTTTAAACTTTGCGGGCTTTTACAGTCAGCAAATTAGAGGACATGTATGCTTTGAAAGTATATACAATAGGAATTAAGCTAAATGATTAGAATTTACTGGTAATTAACTTAATTTGCTATTAGACTTGATGGCGCAGCGGTATTGAATGCGACTGCTGTGCATGAGATCATGGGTTCGAGTCTCAGGTTGGACAGTGTTTTACTTTCAAGAAATTCTCAGCAGTCGGTAGACTCCAACAGGCTTGCTCCCATGGAATGTAAAATCATAATCACTTTTAAACTTCACGTTGCATGATTTTACGAAAAACAGGTATTAACGAGTACATGATCAGTGAAATTAAACTACTATATACGGATTTTATCGCGTTGTTTATTAATCAGTGTATTACATAATTTTGAAACTGTTACACTACTATTACTATTGAATTTTACTTATTTATAATCTAATAAAATTATTTAAACTATTAAAACTATTTATATTTAGGTTTACACTTTCCCCGACGTTTCGGTTGCTTTACAGCAGCCATGGTCACGGGGAACTCACTGACTGGCAAATATCAGGTACAGTGCTCTTCTGCCTACTCCTTCTAGGAGAAAGGCGCAATTATGTATTCATCTATCTAGACCAATACTTGCTCACTGCAAAAATATCTACATGTAAGTACCTATATAAAAATCTCGGTGTTTATGGTCGCACTCTTCCGAAACGGCTCGACCGATTTTAATATATTTTTTTATGTATTATTGGTAGGTATGAGAATAGGTTGTAAGATATATTTCATGCGGCTAGGTGATTAGTTTTATGGCAGAACAACGTTTGTCGTGCCAGCTAGTACAAATATAAAATATACGCATATTTTTTTATGAAACATCATGTTAAAGTTACAGTTTAACCTGTCAATTAATAATTGACAGGTTAAAATGCCAACCATAATTAAAAACCTTTTGCGTCTAATAATTATATAAATTAAACTGACATGAATTAATATATTATACATACATTGTTATAGCCTTTATTTTTTTTCTTTTTGGAAATTTTATTTGACTTATAATTGCTGCATTGACATCCTTAGTAATTGAATTTTATTTTGTAATTAGCTGCATTGACATATTTAATTCTTAAATTTATTTGTATTTACTATTAGTAATTGGCAGCTATTAATTCTGCATGTTTTCATATTTATGCTAAAGTGAATTTAATATGTTGTATTGTTTTAATAGAAGTGATTCAAAAGTATAAGTTATGCATGTTTTCAAATTTAGTGATCTGCCAAATTAATTTTAAATTATTGTAAGCCTAATTGGCAGAACATAGTTGATCATTACCATTACTGTAAACATCTTATGTTTCACAATAAATAATATTTGATTTGATTTGACTTGCTGCCGGTGTGCAGCTGCGACACAATAGGTTAATGACCTGAACTTAGGTGTAATACATTTAAATTTGCATTAATATTAGGTCAAAATCAGTTAAACACAACATGTACTGAGATATCATTTAAAATAAGCAAGAACTATAAACAGAGACAAGTATTATGATATTGGCAAAGGGCTTCGGACAGCCGTGAACTCCACTGACATGACTCACAGTTTCGATCTTGCGCCACTATTATGCATGTCATGTCAACCGAACAATTAATAATCATAACATTGATAATCACTCTAACTTGATCTATAATCATAATAAGTCGACTGCACGCATGGCGTAGCGGTTTAAGAGATCGCTTCGTTATTTGTTGCAGGTTCGATTCTCACATGGGACAAACATTTATGTGATCCACATGTAATTGTTCCGAGTCTGAGTGGTCCGTTGAATATTAGTAAAGTCCCTGTGGCACAGAACTTATTGTCCCGGGGACATTTTTATGTCACGGAGACTTTTAAAAGAGAGATTGCTGGCTACTTCCGTTTCTTATTTCAGGCTATGCTAATATTATAAATGCGAATGTGAGTTTGTTTTGTTTGTTACTCTTTAACACCTTAACTACTTGACCTATTATCACGAAATTTCGCATACACGTTGTCAGGGGATAAGAAAAGGACATAGGGTGCCTTCCATCCAGAATGAAGTACTGTTAGTGATCACCAACAGTACTTCTTTCTAAATCTTCTTTCTTTCTTCGTAGGTCAGGTTAGGTTAGATCTAACCTAACCTGACCTACATTTACGGAAGCGAAGATGCGGGTAAATCTAGTATATATATATATATATATATATAGTCAAAGTCAAAGTCAAAGTCAAAAATAATTTATTCACTTAGGTCACAAAGTAACACTTATGAACGTCAAATGGGTTAGTGAGTTTATTATATTTACTGAATTTACATTTATGTTAGTTGCAAGGTTCAGGCAAAAGGTTGAGCCTATGAGAAGATACCTGCAAGAAACTCAAGGCCACTCTTTTAAATCGCCATCAACTTATAATTTCAGTATTTTACAACTCATTTATGTACCAGGTGTTGCAGTCATTATGCCATATGTCACTGTCCATATAAAACTAAATTCTAAAATAAAGAAAAGTTGGTAATATTATGTAAAAAGCATTTGAGATTTGAAATAATATTTATCAGTACGTAGCCTATGATATATACTAGATATATACTAGTGATATATACTAGATTTACCCGCATCTTCGCTTCCGTAAATGTAGGTCAGGTTAGGTTTAGGTTATATATACAACCTGATTTTTTAGTCACCGTCTAAACTTTAATATAATAATCTTTGAGTAAAATAATGAGACACGTATTTTTTTTTTTATGCTAAGTAGTACAAAATTAATGAATTCAGCCACTACAAAGTTGTCTTAAAAACTTCTATGATTATGGACACCACGCGCGGTACATGCACTACGCGTTAGGCGGCAAGACACCCCGCGCGCCCCGCGCCCCGCTGTCGCCGGCGCGGCCGGCGGTATATCAGTGATAACATAATCAATTTCAAACCTACTCTTTATTATTTCATTAGCTGGAGATTGCACAAGATACTATTCGACGTAAGGGCTAATAAGTATTTATTGAATTATTCATTAGGCACAACATAAAAATCGTAAATACGTAAAACAAAAGTATAAAGTAGAATAGTTGGATTTATGCGTTTTAAAATAAATGTAATCAGCTTAGGTTTTTGGTTGAGGCGTACAACTAAAATCCACTTACCACATCTTCAGCTGTACTTCAATAAATTTTCAAAATGCAATCCGTTTCTCTCTAGGCACAGGCTTGCTCGCTTTTGCACATTGTTTTTTAGCTTATTTAGCACTGTAGTGTTATTTTTCACTTCGTCAAATGCACGGTTTATCTGTTCTTTTAAAGCCTCGAGACTTTCAGCCTCCTCCACATACACACGTCTTTTTATTTCACCCCATAAAAAAAAGTCACACGGCGTAAGGTCCGGGGAACGCGGCGGCCATGGAACAGGACCCCCACGACCGATCCAGCGACTGCCGTATTCCGTGTTAAGGTATTCACGAACAGAGGTGGCATAATGTGGTGGTGCACCGTCGTGTTGGTAGTAAAACTCACGATAATTAACTATAGGCACATCGTCCATAAAATCTTCTATGACATGTCGCAACATGTCCAAGTATGTGCCTCCGGTGAGACGTCCCTCAATAAAATATGGACCCAATATTTTATTGCCTATAATGCCAGCCCATACGTTTGCACTGAATCGTACTTGGTGATAGGTCTCCCTTATCATGTGCGGATTACGAAACGACCACCAATGTTCGTTATGCTGATTGTATAGCCCGGCTCTAGTAAAGAGTGCCTCATCCGTCCATAACATGTCAGCATTTGGATGTGCAATTAGCCACTCACAAAATCTTCGACGAGGCATAGCATCCTCATCATTTAATGCTTGGACCTTCCGAAAGTGATAAGGGTGCATGCCGGTAGTGTTCAGTAGTTTCCAAACCGCATACTGACTCACGCCGAAGCGCCGGGCTGCGTCTCGTGTATTTGCACGAGGTTTGCGTTCATAGAAATCGAAGATTTCGTCTTCGACTTCTACAGGCAGTCTCTGCCTGCCGCGTCCTTGGGCATGCGAAGGTGTAGTAAATTGGCCGTAGTCTAACAGCCGTTGATTAGCAGCTAAAATCGTTTCACGATTTGGCACTGTTGGATTTACGTGTCCTTGATTACGGAGGCGAGGAACACTTTGTTCTTCGTAAAGTCTTTGAGCACCATTTAAACTTTCTCCACTCAAAATGTAACAACGCACCATTTCGTAGTACTCGCGGTTTGAATACATTGTCAAAAGATAGGGCGGCGGCGTGCGCGGGCAAAGTAAACACGGAAGTAAGCGATTGCGTCACAAGTGCGCACGCGACTAAACGAAATTTACGATTTGTGACATTTGTGTTGCAGCTGTGCCCTTCTCGCACCCCGCGCGCCACCCCGCTTTCATTCAATGCATTGTTAAAGAATCATGTGTTTACGTTGACTCGGTGACCACGCTAAATTAATGTTTGTTTTAAAAAATGTTTTAATTATATTTTATTAATATTATACTTTCTTTTTGAAAAATGGGTTCTATTACTGATACCTAACGTCTAGACGAAATTTGGCTGGTAATATAAATTTCATATGTATATATATATATATATATATATATATATATATATATATATATATATATATATATATATATATATATATAATTCTTCTGTTCGTAGGTATGTCCATGAACTCGTCCTAAACGCCAAAACACATAAAACCTTTTAACTTTATCATAAATTTTGTGTGTTTTGAGTGGGTTCCTTGATGGTTTAGATTCACAATTATTAGAGCCCTAAGAGGGCATTACTATTGCGTTCTTGGTTTTTTTTAATTATAAGGCTACTTTAGGACGTGGAGCACCTTTAATTGAAAAAGGTAGTTCCCGAGCTGCGGGCAAAACTTGATTAAAATAATTTTCTAACTAAAAATTTAATCCCACTTTGCCCACCCCAGAAATCTGATACACGACCTTAATAACAACTGAATTTACGCCACGAAATGACGCAACGTAAAGTCAAATCAGCCCATTTCTGAGATGTTTGTAAAGTATAAACAGGTGGATGTTGGCCCATTCTCTGAGTATAATCCTTTAGGCTCTTATGTCACCCATGGGAGTTGATGGGATTGTTTTATCTTTGAAGAGACCACACAATATATGGCTTTGTATGCCATGGGTAAACTTGTAATGCGTCCTGTTACGTAAGATTTTTCGAACAATGAATGCACACTGGGAACAGGCCCGTGCCCAGCAGTGGGACTGTTTAAATACAGGGCTGATAGGATTACAAAGAAAAATCATCAGTTTTAACTTTATTATAGAACTAGATTTTTCCTGCGGCTCTGCTCGCGTAAATAAAGGTTATGTCAATTATCTATACCTCCGGAACAGTACTTTTTCTTAAATTTATATTCTTCCCTATATTATTTTCTGTATCTCTGACGTGTATGTGAAATTTCATGATGATTGGTCGGGTTCGATTCCCGCACAAGTCAAACATTTGTGTGCATGAACATGGATGTTTGTCTTGGTCTGGATGTTTCTATGTATAATATGTATGTACATATTTACAAAAATAAGTATGTATGTATGTATGTTTATCCATTGTCTAGTACCCATAATACAAGCTCTGTTTGGGCTAGATGGTGTTGTGTGTATGTTACAGAATATTATTATTATTAAAAGTAAAGGCGTGAAAGCGTAAGAAACAAAATATAAAAAAACAAAGTCACATTCTCATTAATAATATTAGTTAGGATTAGCTTCTACCAGAAGGATTGTCTGCATGAAGCTTGCATGAATGCATTCTGGCATAAAAACTATCCTATGTCTTAAGGACATGGTCGATTTGTGCGTCAACATTTTTTCTAAACCGTTTAACTATTTACGCGTTAATGGGTTATAAAAACATATAAACCTATTACTAGTGGGGTAACACGTTTTAATATATTGTTAACACGCTTTTAATGCAAGTAAGACGCGGTGCATAATCGATATAATTGGTATTTTCTTAAACACGTTCTTTGTTAACCGGTTGCTCTATACTCCTGTTAGGCATTTCTTATCTAAAGCATGTACACACAGCTACACATCAAGATAGACACCCTATATACGTATAACTACGCTACATACTAAATAGAGAATTGTCGGGAAGGGACAGTGCATAGTTGTGTCGATGTAATGGTAAGGATAGAGCGTAACGAAAATACGTATAACGCACTCTCTCGCACGATTCGCAGCGTTCAACTTCAAAGTCTAAACAGTCTAGGTTGATGTGTCGCTGTGTGTACTTCTTTTTTACATTCCCCCTTAAGAATAATTCACATTTCGTAGGGGACGTTACAAACATTCAAACAACACAACGACAGTCAGACAAATGCTCTCTAATATTTGTCTCATGTTGGAATCGAACACAACACTGCGCAGTATCAGTGACGAGATGTCCACTTAAAACAATTTAATGCTTATATTCATTTGTTATTTATGTTATTCAATAAAATCAAGTAGGTATCTAATGCCATATCTAAATATACATTAACTAATCTATGACCTAATATACCGAGAACTGAGATTAAGAATGATATGTGACATCAGTGAGTATGAATCTGTGAGATCATCACCTTACCCTTATATTACTGTGATTCAGTACCTAATATATAATCACAACAACGTAACTGAGTATTAAATAATGATTAGGAACAAAATCCTACCTTTTGTTGTCTTTTTAGGGTACCGTAGCCAAATGGCAAAAAACGGAACCCTTATGGATTCGTCATGTCTGTCTGTCTGTCTGTCTGTCCGTCCGTCCGTATGTCCGTCCGTATGTCACAGCCACTTTTTCGAAACTATAAGAACTATGTTGTTGAAACTTGGTAATTAGATGTATTCTGTAAACCGCATTAAGATTTTCATACAAAAATAGAAAAAAAAACAATATTTTGGGGGTTCCCCACACTTAGACCTGAATCTCAAAAAATATTTTTCATCAGACCCATACGTGTGAGGTCTATGGATAGGTCTTCAAAATGCTACTGAGGTTTCTAATATAATTTTTTTCTAAACTGAATAATTTGCGCGAGAGACACTTCCAAAGTGGTCAAATGTGTCCCCCCCTGTAACGTCTAAAATAAGAGAATGATAAAACTAAAAAAAATATATGATGTACATTACCATGTAAACTTCCACCGAAAATTGGTTTAAACGAGATCTAGTAAGTAGTTTTTGTTTAATACGTCATAAATCGTAAACCGCAATTTACCTTTCAATCAATCAACTCAAATATAAAAATAAAAAACACATTGAATGTCATAAACATAAACCTTATCGCATAAACCGTGAACCATTATTTTAGTAAGCTACGGAACCCTTCAAGGGCGAGACCGACTCGCACTTGCCCGTTTTTTTTTATACCTTGAGGTGCGCGCCTTGAGATAAAATAGGACTAGCTGGTTATTACATACATAGACACTATCATGCTAGTAGCTTCTAGCCAGTATCCTTTGCGAAGATATACAGAAGAAAATTTATGTTCCTTGTCGCGCTTTATTGGCTACTGGTACCCTCATCGCTAAAACATTGCGAACTTTCGATCGAAATCGAATAAAACAATCAATGTTGATCGTAACGAATGCCATACACGATTCCGAATCGATGCAATCTATCGATGTCATCTCAATTGCGGTTAAGTTGCACCTTTAAGTTAGTATAATTAATTGAAATGAGTTTCTTCGTTGTTTAGAATTACTTAGTACTGTATTTTCTGCAATAATGTACTTATCTATTTTATGCATCAAAGATGACAAACAAGGTGCGGTTAACTATCGCTTTTGATACCAGGTCTCCTAGTATTGTCCAGGAGTAGTTGGAAGAAGTTTTAATTAGGATGATAGGAAAGGCATGCTATCCCATTCCATTGTAGTCTCTGGATCTCTCACTTACCGCGTGGAATCTTAAATCGGGTTACTGAAACTGTGTAGTACTTCACTTTGCGAGCCGCCTCGTTCATACCATTTATATAAATAGTCTCATCGTCTATATACTCGAGCTATCCCTGCAAGTATATAAGGCTAAACATAATATAAACGCAAAGTTGTACTACGTAAGTACATCGACATTTCGCCAACTTAAATTGTAGGGGGCCTGGAATTGTGCCCGATAGATGACAAAAGGCATCTATTGTCATCTATCGGGCACAATTCCAAACTCCATGCTGGCACTAAGGATTTCTTTACTGAAAAACCTAATAGCACTTTTACCGATTCGGAAATCAAACCCGAAAAACATAGCAGTCGCATTTACAACCGCTGCTTCACCGAGACAGTTTATTAAGTCACTATATAACTATATATAACTGCGCTACGCAGCGGTAGTGAATGCGACTGTTGTGTATGAGGTCTCGGGTTCGAATCCCGGGTCGGGCCAACAAAAAGTTATTGGGTTTTCTGTTAAGAAATCTCAATAACAGCTCGGAGTTAGGCAGTTGACGGTGTTAAACAACCCCGTGCCTCGGAAAGCACGTAAAGCTGTTGGTCCTGCGCCTGATCTCTCTGCGGTCGTGTCGGATTATTCGTCCCATCGGATCATGAGAGTTAGGGAACAGAGAGTGCACTTGTGTTTGCGCACACACTTGTGCACTATAATATGTCCTGCGCAGATGGCCAGTCTCCGTTAAGATTGGCAGCCGTGACCGAAATCGGTCTGGAGGACATTATTATCATATAATTGGTAGCGATAGACTTTTCCTCTAGCTAAATATGTATTGTCTTGTTCATATTTAGTACAAGCCATAGCATTCCTTCTTCTATAAGCTAGAGAGAACAAAGGACTTATTTAAAAGCTGACCCATTTGAAACCCTTTATCAAAGGCTCTTTGTCTTTTACAAACATCTTTCACACACTTTATTTAACACGATATCACTAATAGAGTTGCTGTAATGAGAGGCCATTCTCAAATTAAGAAATAATTTCGTAAGAAATTGCATCTGGACTTTGTCAAGTTGGAAACAAATATTTAAATTTAATATAGGTATATATACTCTTCTTGGTATACAAATGGCCTTAACTGAAGGACTTAATATAACAACATATTTAAAATAGATCGCAATGTAACACTTGTAAATGATAGTAATATTAAAATTAGTAAAAACGAGATGGGTGTAAAATCCCAGGATTCAACCTCTTCGTCTTAAATGTAAAAGTAATGAAAAGTAATAACCCTTATATTTCGGGGGTATTTTGACCCACAGAGCCCATATTTACAAACTCGACCGAGGTATGATCCCAAGGTATCTGCACACGAAGTTACAAGTCAATCAGTCCAGTGGTTCCGGAGTTATGCCGGTCACTAACAGAGAGACACACAGACCCACATAGTGTTTTCATTAACCTCTTCGAAAAAGACTCGGAGGTTAATAACGCCTATGAAAGTTCTATATATTCTATGGTTACTGGTTAATATAGATGACATGGCCCTTTTGAATAAAAACTAGATTTAGCTCGGGGCCTCGTTCGCGTACATGCAGATTATGCCAATTTTCCCTCAGGCATAGTAATTATATACATTTTTTTAAATGTAATGTATCTTAAGTCTCCTCGGACATCTTCTGTTTTAAGACAGTACAATTGCTGTTCTTCAAGCTATTAAAAAATAATTCAACGTTAGTAACTTTAGTATTGTTGCCCAACGCAAAATTAGACTTCATGTATGCAATCCGCTCTCGTACTTAACCATAAACCATTTCAAATCCATCACGTAAAATCGCAACAAAATATTCAAAACAGCGCTCGTTACTTTGATTTCATTACCGAACGAGACAGCTGTATGAGCGAGTGAGAGGCATATGTCCACTCGACGCATGCGCAGTGCACCGACCGCTAATGAATGTGCTGTTTGTCTGTCCGTATGATAGATACCAGTCGCTTTCATGGCTCCAGATTTTGATATCGGATTGATGTTTCCGTGTGAAGAAATGTACACTGTGAGTACTTAAAATAATCATGCCATCACTGTTTATACGGGCAGAGTATGTTTAAAAATAGACCATATTTTTCTTTCTATGGTTGTTCATCTAATGACGTAATAGGACATTAATTGCGGGGATGTAATTCTGATTGTCTGCCTTATAAATGGTGAGGATGTTATTAGTAGCTTTTCGGAATCTCTAGGTCTTTCATGAGAATGTCTACTCAGAAATACGGGCGAACGAAATATTTAGATTTAATTATTATCGCTCGCCTTAACGGTGAAGGAAAACATCGAGAGTGAGCCTGCACGTCCTGAGAGTTCTCCATAATGTTCTCGAAGATGTGTGAAGTCTGACAACCCGCACTGGGTCAGCGTGGTGGACTATGACCTAAGCCTTCTCACGTTGTTAAGAGGCCCGTGCCCAGCAGTGGGACAGTTTAATACAGGGCTGATATTATTATATCACGAAGTTTTTGGACTTCTTTCTTTCAAAGTGACCTTACTTTGTTGTTTACAAATTCATTGTAGAGTTTAGGATGATTAAAGCGTTGCTTCATGTGTTTCATGGTAATAGAATAATAGTATATGATAATGCCATTAATAAACCAAATCCTTCGGCATTTACTTATCATGGTAGGTCTACTGGAATTGTCCCCGGTTCACAGTATTAGGCTTGTCCCCTATTACGGAGGACTTGGAAACATAGCTTGCATAATTATTGTGGGTGTAATATGCGCTACCGCTGTTATAACACCATGGATCTTTCAATAGAGTGTTGTTTATAGTAAAACTAGATATTTCCCGCGGCTTCTTTCGTATTACTGTAGATTTTGTCAATACATTTCTGTACCTCGGGAACAGAAGGTACTTGTTAATTGATGAAACTCTCTATGTCGATCTTAGTACCCCCACAACGCGTATGGAAAACATGATGATCGGTTCAGTCGTTACCGTGTGAAGTTGTAACAAACAAACAAACTCACATCCACATTTATAATATTAGTTACGATGCTTAATTTAGTTTACAAATTAATAGAATTGTTGTTAACTCTCTAGCTTCCAGTTAAGCCAAATGCTTGTTATGAGTGAGTTCCAGTCGGTAATGCGATGGGATGATTTAAACCTACGACCTCTCGATCGCCAGTCCAATGCCACTGAATTCTTTCCAGAAGAGAAAACGCTTCGAAAACAATACTATCAGAAAGAAAGAAAGAAAAATTGTTTATTTGACACATACTACAAACACATAATAACAAATATAAAATCTATATATTAATACGTGAAGCAAAAATTTTGTACCCCTTTTTACGAAAATTGCGCGGACGAAGGATTATGAAATTTGGCATAGTTAAAGTTTATATGGAGAAGGAGGGGCGAATCTTAATATTTTTTATAAAATATGCATGAGAAATACATTAAATTAATGAAAGAATACTACACACACACACGACCATGCGTTTGACACAAGCAGTCGAGTCGCGTTTGTAGTATTTCGACATTGTTCGTCTGACGTCGTACAATTCTTTGTATCTATGGTTACCTATACCTTTTTTATATGTAATAGGGAAAAACAGAAAACAAATGATGTTATAATATAGCCTTTAACCTTTCTCGATAAATAGGCTATTCAACACTAAAATAATTTTTCAATTCAGACCAGTAGTTTCTGAGATTAGCGCGTTTAAACAAACAAACAAACACTTCAGCTTTGTAATAGTAGTAAAGATAATAATATTATTCAATGTTATTCCGTTTACAAAACTACATCGCCGTTATACTCCATGTTGGCAAACCCATAACCTTAATTTTCGATTAGTTAACGAATATTTTGGCGGTTAAACTTAACAGTTATAATAACTATAAAAATAAACGGAAGATACGCAATAATAATGAAAGTTTATCGTATATGCGTTCTGTAATCTGGGTAAAGTGTTGTGGCCTACAATGTTTTGATAATTTTGGTAAAAGCGGTTACGTTAGCTGCTGGTACTTTCATGATTACATTCAGATGAATTGAACGAATGGCACAGTGGTTAACGTGTTCGTCTTACCTTGCGTAGTGAGTGTTGCAGACAGGATAAACATTATCAAAAGTTATAAACATAAAGGACTTGTACACACGGCTACACATCAAGTTAGACACCCTATATACGCATAACTACGCTACATACAAAATAGAGAATTGTCGGCAAGAGGCAGTGCATAGTGGTGTCGATGTAATGGTAAGTATCGAGCGTAACAAAAATATAACGCACTCTCTCGCACGATTTGCAGCGTTCAACTTCTAATAGTTCAAAGTTCATACAGTCTAGATTGATGCGTCGCTGTGTGTACTACCAACTCCAGATAGAATTTATCTATAAGATAAGGGAGACAGAATGCGATTTATCTTTCAGATAATTTTAATTGTTTGTGGTAGGAGTGGCCGTAAGAAATATACATATATCTTGTTTATATTTGATAATCTATAATTACTTGCTAAATCTATATATTAATACGTGAAGCAAAAACTTTGTACCTCTTTTTACGAAAATTGCGCGTACGGAGGAGTATGAAATTTGGCACAGTTAAAGTTTATATGAAGAAGGAGGTGCAAATCCTAATATTTTTATAAAATATGCATTAGAAATACATTAAATTAATGAAAAAACACTACACGCACATAACCATGCATTTGACACAAGCAGTCGAATCGCGTTCGTAGTATTTCGGCATTGTTCGGTTGACTTCGTAGAATGCTTTGTAACTATGGTTACATACATAATTATGTATGTGGAGTAGATTACTAAATGAAATGTGATTATCAGCGTCTTACCTATGGTGATTATAAGGGTATAGTTATAGACAATAAAACCTTAACAACGATCAAATTTAAAATTTAAATAAATTATGGGCAAATTTCGACCTCTTGGCGACGGCTATTTAAATTTATTAAGTACGCTATTATATTTTTTTATATATTTAATATATATATTTTATATAGCCGCAGTAAATTTAAAAAAATGAGATGTACAAATGGTTGTTCTCGGTGGCAGTTTTTTTAATGATGGAGAGGCAAGAGTCAATAAGTAATTATAAATAAAAGATGATAAGTGCTAGAATATATTTCACTACATTTTGCCTGCGGCTTTGCTCGTCTTAATGTAGATTTCAACAATAAATTTCCATCGTGTAAGGTATATCCTTTTCCGTACCCCTGACAACGTGTATGCGAAATATATTGTACTAGCTATGCCCGCGGTTACACCCGCGTTTATCGTTACTGCGCCGCCCCCGTGGGTCATGGGAAATCTTATATAGTCTAAAGCCTTCCTCGATAAATAGGCTATCCAACACTAAAATAATTTTTCAATTCGAATCAGTAGTTTCTGAGATTAGCGTGTTCAACTAAACAAACAAACTCTTCAGCTTTATAATATTCGTATAGATTTATGATGATCGATCGAGCTTTTAAGACGTAAAAGCGTATAAAAAAACTCACATTTGCATTTAAAATATTATTAAGGATGATACTAGTTTTACGCGTGACTACATTCGCTTTAATTAGAGCTCATTTACATTGAACCCACTATGCAAAATATTACTGTTTTCTGAAAGCAATTTAAACCGTAGCTAATCGCTTGGATTTTAGGTTAAGCTCCAACCCACCAAATTGAGAAAACCGTATTAAAATAAGTGGCTTTATAATGTGTTTCTATGTATGTATGTATGTTTATGTCTATACTAATATTATAAAGAGGAAAGATTAGATTTTTGTTTGTTTGTTTGTAAGGATTTAACTCGAAAACTACTCAACCGATTACAAAAATTCTTTCACCGTTAGAAAGCTATATTATCATAGCTATATTTTATTGAAAAAGTACTTTTGCAAACATTACCTAACCTACTTTTATGTAAGCAAGGCCGCTGGCAAAACCTAGAATTAAATAAAACTATGGATTCTGCGTCCATATTTCGGTAGTTAATCTCCATTTCAGATCAAAAATATATTCGCTTAAAGAAATCAACATTTTTCCATGAATACTTACTTACATTAACAAACCTCTGCTATGCCAACAATGCAATACAACCTTTATTATCACAGTAATAAGATGTTTTTTGGTTGTTTTTTACATTTTAACGGTTTTTTGTTTCGCATTCGCACACGGAAAGCCAAAATGATAACGACTTCAAATAGTGATGGGGCGATACGATGTAGATTTTTATCGATACTTGTTAGTTACGTTGTTACTTTTTTTTGTGAAAGTGTCTCGTTATATTAATGGTGTGGTACAAGATGGTATCGCGTTATATTTGTTTTTGTTGCTTTTGTAGCTGGTTCTTCCTGTAGTATTTGAACTTGTGATCTATGTATCTTGCTTTCGGACACGTTGTGTGTAATCTGATCTAAAAAAAAAACTAGCTCTTGTACGGGCAAACGATGTCTTTTTACAGATAAATAGATTATTCTACATTATAACCAAAGCACGGGTATTATGTGGTACATTGTATATAGGTTAATGTAGATGTTTCTTGTTTAGAAAGGTTTTGCTCTATATGTCACTTAGCCTGGTTAAAGACAAATACTCAGTCTTATGGCATGAGTTTACACTGATGTTTGCCTTCCATTGTAAGGACCATTCAATTAGTTCGATGTGTAGCTCGCATTCAAGCAAAGTATTATTGGATTCTTCTGTCAAAAAGAGTCTGTAAAATAACTGGTTAGCGGCAATAATCTCGCTCTCTGTTAGCCGATTTAAAAATAGCCATATGTGAGTGTAAAACATTTTTCGTATTATAGTCGATATACCTAATATATCGATATTGTAATATCGACAGATCACATCCCTACTGCTTTATAGTGTTGTTGACTCGTCGACAGGTGGAAACAACAGGACATAGTTTTTATCTCGTGTGCGCATACAGGCGTACAGATTAACATTTTTTGTGTGAAAATATTTTGACGTTTAATGAAGGAGGTATTCTGTGTTATTTTAACATTTGTATTGTGATCACGTATATTGTAATTGCTGATGTTTTTTATATATAGAACACAAAGCAAGCAGATTTTGTCAAGTTTTCGAATCACTCCTACTAATATTATTAATCTGAATTTTTGCGAAGATGTTTGGTTGTTTTACTCAATCACGCATAAACTGCTGAACAGATTTGGATAATATTTGGCAGACAGGTAGATCATGTTCTCAACAAACACAGAACAATTTTATCCCGATAAGCTACGGACAGAAACGAGTATTATAAATACGAATATTTGTAACATTTAAATGTTTGTTACTCAATCATGCGTCAACCCTTGAACGAATTTCAATGAAAGTTGGCACACATGTAAACCATGGCCTACACAGGATACTTTAATTCCATTACGACTATCTTAAATTCACGCGAACAATGTCACAGGCGAAAGTTCTCTTATATTTTTCTCCTACTCTTGCAGGCTATGCACAAGTACCCACATTAGAGGCGAAATGACGTCATAGTCTGTTATAGTTATAAAAGTTGGAATTTGGCGCAGCGCCCGAGTGGCTGCCGATAAAGTGAGGAGGCGTTGATAACCCTGCCATTAGGGGTATCAGCAGAGAGTTAGGCAAACGGACAGATAGTGCTCTAATTTACTGATGTATGTGTCATAATGCGAAGATAATTGCCTTAATAGTTTGTTTAACGGTATGCAAAACATCCATTTAGGATCTTGATGTTACTACTTAGTAACTTATTAATGTAAAACACACTTTGTATTTCATTAGGCAAATTTTTATTGAAATATGTTTACAATGAAAAACATTTTGTGTCTGGCAGCCGGTGTGCTCTGCGAATCAATAGGTTAAAACGCAAACATATCGGCGTCTATTGGGCACAATGCCCAGAATCCGCGCTGCTACTAAGGATTTCTTAATTAAGAAGAAATTACCCAACTTGGGAAACAAATCCACGATAGACAGCGAGCATAGCACAAACACCACAGGATTATTGAGATACTTCATAAATATAAAAAAGCAACAACATTTTTAATCCAAAGAGAAGATTCACTCATACCTTTTTTTACAAAGAGTTTTTTTTCTCTTATAATGAAATAGTATCGGCGTAAGGAGGTCCGGATGCGCGTCGGATTTATCGTCAGGTGGTCAACAAACCTGTTACATCCTTTGTGGATGGAAGATGAAAGAAAAAATCTTTACCCTGAATAAACTTACATCGGTTTCGGTCATATTTTGACAAAAACGCTTGTTTTTAGTAGAGTGTTTATAGGTTAGTAGTATAGTTGTTTGGCTACGCATGGTATAATTTTTTTTCCGAAGCTATGCACGGATAATGATTTATGTGGTCGATCCCTACATGTGTCAAAAGCTTGTGTAATCCACAAATGGTTATTCAGAGTCTGGGCGTTCCATGTGGTCGTTGTTTGGTTGTTTGTAATGTTCTCCGCGACCAGGAATTACTCGTAGTGTGGCAGTTGTCTTTTATAAGTATACCTAAGAAATGACTGACAATAAGTACGTCTTAGCATTTTATATTCCATCAGTCGGCAGCTTAAGACTCCGCCGAGCGAAATGTGCCAAAACAGGCGGTCACAGTTAATTTGATAAAATCAACACATTTTGTTTAATACCAATATTTAAATATACATTTACCATAACAATTAATGTGTTTGCAATTACTCCGTGTAAAAAACTTAAATTAATTTATATTTTTACCTATAAAATTACGTAAATTTGATTTTTAGATTATAACAGTAGAAATCAATCCTATTTTACAGCTTAAACGAAACATAAATAGTTATATTACAATTTGTCCGTCCCAAATATTTAAGTTTTTGGTTGACAATTTATTAAAAAAGCACTTCAAATACACATACAATTTTACAACGGCGGCCGCGCGCTGATTTGAATATCGAGCTCTGTCATTCAGTACAACCGCGTCTTACGCTCGGCGCAGTCTTAAGAATGTGGACAATCATGTTTAATAGGTAAATCTTAATTTTGTTAACGCTTACGATCGAGAGGTGCTTCTGAAGTCTGTGTCTCGCCAATTGCTATCGACATTTTCTGTAAGGAAACCGGCTACACGGGATTCGGAAATGATTCCTTTAGACTGCTATTCTCTTCCTGACATAAGGTCATCACATAAGCATCGCTCATGGAAATATGTAACTTATACACTTCTAGACATCCCTTCGGTTATACGCGCTTCAATTCATTTCATGCAGTATCGAAGCAACGGTGCGACAAATTTTTCCATAGATATCGGTAGCTTATAGGCTATAGACAGGAATAGGCAATCTTTCATCCCGGCAAAATGTTCCAATAGGATAGTTATATTTCCTTAGCGATGCGAAACTGCGAGTGAAAGCTTGTATGTCTTTCTTTTTAAAAAGATAACTCTCAATCTAGGAAAATGTTGTTTGCAGCGAGGAACTTTGCAAATGTTATTTAAATGTTTGTAAAGTCTCATTGCAGAAAATGTCTTACAAAATAAACATAGTTTACAAAGAACATCTAGGCTCGGAACAACTAATTGTCGATCACGCTAATTTTTTTCGGTTTGTGGATCGAGATTACAACTTGGCGCCGCAGTAGCAATGGAGAGGCGACGAAGCGAAAACGAAGCATCGGACGACTAGACAAACAGACCAGCAGCACAGGTACATGGTGGATAGTTAATTAGTTAGTTGGACGTGTGTTCTGCACTTAGCCATACAATTGGGCCATTGTGCGTAAATGACCGACACGAAAAATTGTTCGGTTACTCATACCACCTCAGCTCCGTCCAGAAAGACAATAGGGGACCGGTGTTACGCAGTACTTCCTTCATCGTTTCTGGACTGTTTAGTAGTTTCGCCCGTTGGTTACTCACGCTTTTGCAATGTAGCAGCACGTGAGCCGGTGACTCCTCGGTCTCCATGCAGCCTCTACATAAGGGGCTCTCAGAGACGCCGATGTTAAACAGCTGTTTGTTGAGTGAGCAGTGGCCTGTTATTATACCCACTAGATGTCGCAGATTTTTCCTTGAAGAACGTAGCAGTTTGTGGATATACCACATTTAAGCACGAAGCGCTTTGCTTCCACTTTTATAATGCATACCGCAAACGAGTGGAACTCACTACCTAAGTCTGTGTTTCCCGATGAGTACAATTTGGGTGCCTTCAAGTCGAAAGTGAATAGGTAGCTTCTAGGCAAGCGTGCTCCATCGTCGACTGCATCTTCACTTATCTTATCTTATCTTGTGTGGAGGCCAGTCAGCACAGACTGGCGGCAGACACTTCGACGCAGTGGGATCTTTTGTGCCGACTTCTCCAATAACGACTGCCATAGATGTTCATGGCAGCCGGGACCGACGGCTTAATGTGCTCTCCGAGGCACGGGGCAGGCGATAATTGTAAATCAATACGCACATAATTTCGAAAAGTCATATAACTTCCGAAAGTCCGAGGTGCGCGACGTGGTTTCGAACCCGAGACCTGCATTGCAGTCTGTTGGTCTCCCCACTGAGCTATCGCTGCTCTCGCATCTTCACTTCAGATCAGGTGACATCGTGGTCAAGCGCAAGCCTATAACAACATAAAGAAAAAACTACGTAATCTGAACATAAACATTCAGATTAAGTTTTATTTTCATTCAACATTAAGTTACGTTTCTCAATCCTATGGCTTAGAATTATAATCTTCAGCTACGACATATCAATACACACAAACCTCACAAGCATCACAAAAATATAACAAGCCATGTCTAACAAATCAATGGTAGAACAAAATAAAGCATTCGACACGACAATGGATATTATAATTGTTTCGTAACACGATCCGTTTCAATCTGCGCGTGAGTACCGATTAAAAGAAGATTAACAAGTCCAACTTCCCGCCGTTTTCAACCGTGACATCACAAAAACCAACCTTAAAATACAGCCTTCTTAAACCTTAACACCTCGTGATAGGAACAATTTTTCTTTGTATTACTTGTGGTGTTAAGTTTGTAGTATTTTAATAATAAAAATAAAGTGATAATCGAAGTGTTGTGTTACGAAACCATATTTTTTTTCGTTCCACTTCATGATATTGTTTTGTAAAAACTGTGTTCTCTTGCAGATCTCCGGTTAAGGGTTTGTTATAACACCTTTAGCATACCTATCCTTGATGAAAATTGAACCTTACGGATGACCTTAGAAAGCTCATTTTCCATTTTTTGCTGTTAACGAATACGAAACAACGCATAAATCATATCATCGTATCGAATATGCTTATATGTAATTAATGACACAGGTATACATGTTAAACAGATATGTGTTTCATTTATAATAAAAACACGAGTATATTAATTATAAACAAGGAATAACAAGAAATAATAATAATGAGCATTTTCTGTGCAGAAAGAAGACAAGAAAATGCTCATATTATATAAGCATTGTACAGATAAATTTGCTTACGTGACTTAAGTAATTTGAAGCAAAAAATAGTAGCCATTACTACTCTCCATTAACTATTTAATCTCAGGCTGAGCACAGTAATATACTGCACGAATAGCTCAGTGTTTAACTTTAAACTGATGATCACCTAACAGTTGCATTTAAGCCGAGTTCAATCTTAGTGTTAAAAAGACAACTACTGCTCTAGGAATAATTTTTGTGTCGCGAGGACTTTACAAACATTCAAACAACGGACACAAAGAGCACCCAGACTCGGAACAACTATTTGTGAATCACACAAAGTTTTGTCTCGTACGGGATTCGAACCCACAACACTCGGCGCGATGGCAGTGGCGATGTGACCTGTTAAACCATTACGCCATTTGTACAGTCAATTTCTACATGAGACCCAATATTTAATGATTCACAAATCATTGTTTCAAGTCTAAAAGTTCTTTGTGTCAATTTGAACGTTTTTAAAGTCAGCGTCGCAGAAATAAACGAGATTTTTCTTTTAAAATATGCAGATTTTTTGTATGTCAGAGATAAGACCTACTTATCTCTATATTGTCGATTGTATTGATATTGCCGTGCTCATGATAACGGCATTAACATTGAGATGAAGAACATTCTAGAACCTCAATATGCGCAACAATTGTTCAGCGAAATATACCGTTATCACGAATATTTGAGTTGATAAGGAATTACATTCCACTGTTATCAGTGATATGCAATCTCTTGTTTGTATTACAAAGTGACTTGTTGTGTTACAAATTATGTAAATTGTGTGTTTTAGGTGAGTATGTAACATCACGGTTTATGTCAAGGGCGGGTGTTGCAGGACTGTAGGTTGTATAAACACTTAAATATATAATGTCTAGTTGCATAATCCTGGCAGGGTCGCCATATAATGTTAGGAGAGCATTTCAACTAAAACTCAAGAAGTAAGAAATGATACTGCATATATTCGGATCAAAACATTGTATATACAGGGTGTCCGGTAATTAATGTATAACCTTGAAATGTCTTAAAGTAGAACTGATGGCCTTTCAGAAAAAAATAGTAGGTATAGTTAAATGGTAGGAAGAGTTATAATTTATTAACTATGGTTTTTAGTACTAAGGTATTTCGAAGTTTCCCCTACTACGGTTACAAGTCCCACGCATTAGAGGTCGGGTCAAATGCCGTTTACTGGTCACAGCTTCACACCGCGTTATTAAATCCTTCTGTAAAAATTTGCAGATGCACTGAAAGTAGGTACTTATAGAACATAAAAAAAATTGTCCGATCTGGGAGTCGAACCCGAAACCTCGGCCACAGAATTCGCACTACCTTTGTGTCGTGATATAGTCACGAACTGTATTATATAATAAAAAGGTGTTAGCCCAAAGGATAAGATACTGGACTTGTGATCAAAAAGTCGTCGTTTCGAATCCAATCCATTGCACTATCGTCGTGTAGGTACATTCACCTATTCGTAACACAAACATTTAGCTTAGCTTGAAGGGATAATACAATACAAAAATTTGCAATCAAATTACTAAGTGACTTAAAAATTTATAAACTTAACACATTTTGTTTGTCAGTTCTTATGCGCATGCTAATTATCGTCAATAAGATCTACCCACGTTTGTCAAATCAAAATAAACGACCACACTTAACGTACACATCAGTATATAAAAGAAAACGTGGTGAAAGCAAACATGCACTTTCTCTGCTTACCCCGGAGCGAACGATTATGTACCCTAGAATTAGAAAAGGTCGTCCAGATGTTTGTTTACTTTGTAAACGATTTCACTCTAACTAGCAGTCGCCTAGTGGTCAAAATTGGACCAAAATTCCTAAGCTTGCTACTTTATTTTCTGTTTTTCTCTATTACATATAAATAAGGTATAGGTAACCATAGTTACAAAGAATTGTACGACGTCAGACGAAAGATGTCGAAATACTACGAACGATGCTACGATTCGACTGCCTGTATCAAATGAGTGTATTTTTATTAGTTTAATGTATTTCTCATGCATATTTTATAAAAATATGAGGATTCGCCCCTCCTTCTCCATATAAACTTTAACTGTGCCAAATTTCATACTGCTCCGTCCGCGCAATTTTCGTAAAAAGGGGTACAAAGTTTTTGCTTCACGTTTTAATACATGTACATATAGATATCGTGACTTAGTTTACTAAGTTTTTGACTAAAACTAAATCATCTGTCTCATGTAAATTAGCTTTGGATATATTGACTGTATGGATGGCGAAGTTAAATTGGTCGCATCATTGTCACTGTGCCGAATGTTGTGGGTTTGAATCCCACACGGGACAATAATTTGTGTGATCCACAAATGGTTGTTCCGAGTCTGGAGGTTCTTTGTGTTTGTAAAATCCCCCACGGCACAGAAATTATTCCTAGTGCATTTAAATAAATAAAAAATAACAAAATATAACATTCTTATGGCTCTCTGCCTCGGTGGCTTAGTGGTAAAGAAAGATAATGAGTTCCTAGATCGATTGTCGGATGAGGAAAATGTTATAAAGACTCTTTGACAAAAAAATCTCGTTGGTATCACTGAGTCTGGACCTGTACCTTTTAAACGAGAAAAAGCTCGCTCTCTATAGCGTGTGACCTAATATATGAAAATCAAAATGTTGGTGTCTAATACCTCTGTCTACCCTGGGCCGAGATGGACCTCCATCTTTAAATGGGTAAATGGTAAGACTATGTTTATAAAAGTCTTAATTCTGTGAAAATCAGTTTTATTAGTCAAATGGAAATTGTCGTTTTGCTGTCCTAGATTCGAATACCTAACGACAGAGTAGTTAGTATTCTTTGTTAGTTATTTCTCAGTAGCAGAACTCTGAGAAAACTAATTCTTTGTTTTTTAAGTTTACTGGCAATGTGGGTCATTATTTCCTCCAGCTAAGCTAGAATGTTTGGTTCACGTCGGTATTGCAGTTGATTTTAGTTGAAAGTGTTCTTTGAATTTTAAAACGGTCCTAATATTGTTATTACTTATAAATCATTATAATGACCTTATTTTCTTCTTTCTTTTCTTTTTTGTCACATTTGAAGTATCTAGTATAATAAATAATAATATAATAACACGGCAACTATAAAGCAAAATTCCTATTTATTTACTATTTTGTAGAAATTACTATTAAAAGGGACAAAGGAAATTTGAGTTTCTTGGTCCAAGGAAAGCGGTGATTATAATATTATTATCAATAAGTGAGACAGGACTTCTACCTTCATGGCCTTTGTTAAAAATTCTTTGCTTTATTAATCTTAACGAACGATTTTATATCCAATCGTTTCTCAAGGAGGCACTAAATCTTCACAAATAATTACCCTAAGTACTCCACTAAAATACTGATCACTCGTTCAGCAAAACGTGATGATCATGCACAAGTACCTCCACGTAAACATTTTCGTGCTCTCTTTACATAAATAGGTACTTCGAATACATAATATATAGAAAGACAACAAGGCGTTCCGCAGACGGCAGATATTTGACTGGCACACATAGGACGGTTACAAAAGGTCTCGCCGGATACGACCACGACCGTATCCGCCAGTAATGACAATTACTTCTAATTTTATGTAATTTTATAAGCACGTGGATTTCATTCTATATTATATATTTCGCGGGCTATGCTAATAATTTATTATTAATATGTATCCGCGTGCTGTTACTTGCATATAATCCTGATTGTTTGAACTATGACATGCACCTGTCGAGCCTAGAGCCGCAGCCTTGCCTGGCTATCTAGTAGCGTGAAATATCTTAGCAAATTCGTGTTCGCAGATCGCATCTGCGACGACGGTGAATGCACGATGCGAAAGGTAAGCTCGCAGTGATCTATACATAGATTCATTGAATTCAGCGGCAATGTTTAATTTAATGAATTCTAATTGAAATATATGAATAATTATTGCTAATACTAATTATTCGATTTTAAATAATAGATACTGTTTAGTAAAGTGGGGACCTGGTGACTCGTAACACTGGTGTTAAAATATATATCACAGGCACCAGTCTCTCACAAAACATTGTAAAAAATTCTTGTATTATAAAATGTGTACCTTTTTTGTGAAGAGAAATAAATCAATTATTTATTTGCGGTTATTCGCGGACGGCATAGAACACATCCGGCCTTTTCTGTCCGTTGGAAGAAAACTCGTTCGTCTACGGATCGCCTAAGCGGTGTTTTCGCGAAAACGCATGATATTAGTCTAGATTCGACATTAACTGTACACAACATGTTTATTATAGCGGGTTTCGAGGTCAAATGTGTTTACACAGTTTTCTTTTATCATATTTTTGCGAAATAAGGTTGTGGGACCTACTTTCTATTCTGAATAACAATATTCTGTGTTATCATTCAGTTATTATTTAAAGATCTAGCGCCCTGCCGCGACTTCGCCCGGGTTTAATATAATATATAGCGTATGTTCACCAAAAATAGTGTACAAATGATAAGAATTTTCAAAAGTGTGCCATTGTCCCGGAGATATTTATGAGATGTGCACGAGATGCATGCCCTCCACATGCATACAGACTCACTAAAGCCGCACTCTCTTTATTATATTTGTATCAATTAATCGTATTGAATGAAGGTTCGATCTCGGATCTCTGTTAAGAAATTCTCGGTGGCCATTTAGAATCCGGAACTGGCCAATAAACAGCAAGAAGCTTATTAGCTGCGCGCAGTCTGCAACTCTCAGGTAAACAGCAAGAAACTCGCCCTCTATTATGTTAGACCTAAATTCTAAGATGACAAAATGTAAAAGTTATACACCTCTGCCTACCCCCTTCAAGAATATACACGTGAGACTGCGTATGTATGTATTAAACCCACAACACGATCATTGTTAACACCGCAATGTACTTCCACCAAAACTCAGTAAAAAAACACGCATTAAAATTCACCCTGTGTACTTCAAATAACTTTATTTGTAAGTATATATAGCGGTATCGACATCAGTGTCTCTTTAGCACAAAAACATGACTGCAGAATTTCAATAAGACATCGAATCCCGATTGTCAGTACTCGGAAACAATCAGGGGCGCACCTGCCCGCCTCACAGCTGCCTCTGCTCACTGCAAATATGTTATAAAAGATCGTTTTTGTCCCCGAAAAGGCAGTTTAAATAGGTACCGCTTTTTGTATACATTGTCACTACGAAAAGGTACGAAAATTAGAGGTTTGTGTTTACCTTCAGTCGATTACTCTTGTATTATAGGGTCCAGGTTCTGTTTTTAAATAAGGTATCTCCATTATCTTTATATTTATTATTCTTCTGTACGTGTGTATGTCATTGAACTCCTAAACGGCTGAACCGATTTTAATATTTACCAAGTGAAATGAAGTTACTATAATTGTCTTTTTTGTGTAGATTATTTGCAATTTGGGTTACATATTACTTGTATTTAGACTTTTGGTAACCCCTCTAGCTAATGTAGTGCTTGCGGTAGAAGTGGGTTGACGTCGGTAATGCATTGGGTGAGATTCGAACCTGCAACCTCTAGATCACAAATCCAATGCCTTATTCATTGGGCTACCGCACGCCTATAAATGTTGTTAGACTCAAAAGTTGCCGTTAACTAATGAAAACCCTTTATTATTCCATTCCTGCCTCTGATATACATAGTTGTAGAACTGTATATATATACATTTTTCATTATACATAACGTCCTTTAAGTATAACTATAATTTTCAATATACATTGTATTACCTTATAAAATCACAATTTATACACGTATGTTATAATTTTATATGTTTACTCCAATGGATTTTGTCAACTCCCTTTAGAGGTTATAGCGACTTTTCTGTTTAAAAACGAGAACAAATGCGCCAAGTTTTCACTGTTGTCTTATATAACAGCTAAATAATCCCTTTGGGGATAAAAAAAGGCAGTATGCGTTAGAAAATTTAAGTAATTTTTGTCTTACATACGCCAATATTCTTAAAAAAGAACATCAAGATCGAGTCATTTGCTTACTTGATCACATTATTTATTTACTTATTAAACATGGAAGACACACAGTAAATCTAAGAAAATAGTGCCAATTTGATAAATAAGAATCCAAGTTCAAGTGATCTGGTGAAATTGCTTATTTTGGGCAGATGGACGGCTAATTCGACTGTCCATCAATGAGAATTTGAATATATGTATGTACACACAGCGATACATCAACCTAGCCTGTTTGGACTTTGAACTATTAGAAGTTGAACGCTGCGTATCGTGCGAGAGAGTGCGTTATATTTTTGTTATTTTGTCTCATTCACGCTGAACGAGACGCGACGCTCTATCCTTACCATTACATTGACACCACTATGTATCGTCCCTTTCCAACAATTCTCTATTTTGTATGTAGTTATGCGTATATGGGGTATCTAACTTGATGTGTAGCTTTGTGTACTATTAAGAAGGCAGTGGGTAGCATGCACCGTGCGGCTTATTTGCATACGAACGCATTGTTAGGCGAAAAATCTATTGTCGTTACAATCCTCAGCAGTGATTCCTCAACGAGGAAGAAAATGATTCTATTCTATCACATACACACAACACCATCTAGCCCAAACTAAGCAGAGCTTGTACTATGGGTACTAGACAATGGATAAACATACATACATACTTTTTTTTTTCTTGTAAATACATACATATTATACATAGAAACACCCAGACCAAGACAAACATCCATGTTCATGCACACAAATGTTTGACTTGTGCGGGAATCGAACCCGCGACCTCAGGCGTGGCAGTCGGTTACAATAACCACTACGTCATCTAGTCGTCGATAGTCCTTACAATGTCTAATAAAAGACAAGTCTCCTCACTTCTGTAAGGTTCATTGGCGTATTCTGCAAGTTCTTTAAGTGACAAGTTAACCGCGCCATACCCATCGTATATTGGGCATCTCCAATGTTAGCAGGCCGGCTGGCTACCGGCCGTGGTCACAAGCATAGTCCGCTTGTGACCATGGCCGGTGTAACATGGTCGAAACGTCAAGCTTTAAAAAGGTGCAATGCATGATCGATACCCGATGATTTATTCCGCATTCGCCCTTCATGTTTCGTCCCGAATGTAAAAATACGTATTTGCCCCAAAATTGTTCCTCATATGCCCCGAAATTTAGATAAATATTAATTTCTTAACGTAACATTGAATGAAAGACCTAAAATAAAATGTCAAAATATATGCTCAAAATTGTAGGACGAAAATGGAATAATTAAAAAAGGGGAGCGAATGAGGAACATTTTGGAATGTGGGACGTTATGTAATGCGGAACAAAACTATCCGATACATATAATATACCTATATAGTTGGCCAAATATAGGTGTAATGTACCGCTGCCTTCCTTCTGAAATATACAGGCGCAAATATTTGTACAAAATCATATACAATAATACGTACTTACCTACTTAAACTAGAAACACTTAACACAGCTATAAAACGGACAAAACAATTTGCGATCACTAAGTTAGTAACTAGTTTACAAATCGTCGACATCTTCCGAGACTATGGTAATGGAATAACGAACTTGTGCTGCCCCCTCGGGGTGAGTCGTGAAGATACCGTCACGAACAGATTGCGGCCCTCAAAATAAAGAGGAGACAATTTGTTATAAACATTTCTACTATTCGTAGGGTTGCCGTGAGTTAAAACGTAACACTGACTTTTCGAAGCTGTATCGTTAACTTGATTTAACGGTAAAGGAAAATATTGTGAGGAAATTTGCATGTCTGAGAGTTCTCCATAATGTTCCAAGGCGAATAACCCGCAATGAGTCTGTGGTAGATTAAGGCTTAGGACTCTTTTTTAATATGACAAGGGTTACCCCTTCTCATATTAAAAAGAGGCCCGTGCCTAGCAATTGATCCCTTATAAATAGAATATTATGATATTATAAAAGTTAACAAATAATAACTACATTTTCGTGGACCCACCTCAACTACAATGTCAATTATATTATGAACCATAACTATGATTCTTCTAAACAGAATTTGATGAAATTAGGTTTAGATTTTAAAATCCCAATAGTTTTTAATTCGGATCAAAATTCAGATGGACAGAAAAAAATTGAGAGTCGTTTTTCAGATTAAGACTTCTTTAAATAGTCTATCAATGGGATATACTATTAACTCTAAAGTATGCAGCCTTGATACAGATTTATAAAACTTTAGATAACATACCTTGCCCTAATATTTCAATCTGGCTCATCTCCAAATATCACGCACTAATACCAACTAATTAAAACCCTATAACAGATTAAAAAAACACTCACGTCGATATTGACAGCCCTACAGAACCGTGGCGTTCATCGTCGCATGCGCAGACCGTGCGTGGTTTCGACACCTGTCATGGACCACATTACCGCCATCACCACAAGTGTTCTTGTACAACACTTGCCCATCTTGTAATGAAAGTACGTGGCAGCTGCATACTGTTCACAAAATCAACTCTTTGATTGGATACAAGTTACTGATTCGTTTATTTCTTAAAAAAGAAAGTCTGTTTCATTTTAAGTGTGATCTGGATTGGTTTTTAAATAGAGGTGGCCAGTTTTTAGTAATTAGAAATTTGGGTTGGTAGGTATTTTTAATAACTGTGTAACCAATGTTAAATGCTTGTGTTTGGAATAGTTTCAAGTGGGAAGGACAGTGGGTGGGGGAACAATACGACGTTGTTCGTTGATTACATTCATTGCATTGCAAATCTAAATCCTTCTCAATCTTTACCATTAGTCTACTACAGCTTAATAAAGGATTCTTACTATGTAAAGCATAAACTTTAACAATATTAATTCTGCGGTCGATTGCCAAACTGTCACTTATATTATCATTAGATAATTTGATTAATTAATTATCTTAGCACGAACACAGGAGAACCTAAAATCTTACTTAGGATATTTTTAACTATAAAAAAAATTACTTGGGGGATTTCATTTCATCGTCCTTCTCCGACAATTAGGGGGGGAGCAGAAAATATAAGGTCCCGGATCCTACGGGATCTAAATACCTCTAGGGGTAGAGCCCCTACAACGACGCACAGACGTTATCCAATACTATGTTTATATTTAGCTACAATATAAAAATACCTGCAACCTCCAAACACATACCTTCCCATATTGTCTTACGTTTAACTTATCTAACAACCCATTATCTTCACACCCCATCTAAGGCACCAGACTCCACACTAAACTTCCAAAAATACCCCAAACAACAACAGAGCTATCGCGCCCACTTCTCGATATAAACTAATAATAAATAAATAAATCATGGCGCTGACAGGCGGCCGCCGCGTCGCCTGCGCCAGCGCATCGACAGCATCTGTCAGTTAGCGCATTATGTTCAACGAAAGCTGTACCGACATCTATTGAGTGTTCTGTTGATTGTATGTGTGTTTCTTGTCTTGTTTTAGAAGATTTACTTGGTTTTGTATGTATGGGTGTTATTTTATAACGAATATTTTTCTTTATTTAAAAAGTGGAAAGATTTGATTTTAAGTTTGTTTGTAAGGATTTAACTCAAAAACAACTCAACCAACTTTATAAAATTCTTTCACCTTTAAAAAGCTATATTATCATCGAGTAACATAAGCAATATTAATAAAAAGGACTTTTACTAACATAACCGCGGGTTTAATCTAGTATTTCATAAACGAGACTTCAGTTAATGAAATGTACAATTGTATTCGATATATTTTCGGTCAGTGGCTTTGCCCATTGCCTCGTCCGTCACGTAGCATAAGTTTACGCTTACGCTAGACGATAACGAGGTCTAGAACTCGATATCTGAGTTAGACAAAGCGTCATGAAGTAATCTGTTAGGATACTTCAAATTTCAGTAGCGGCAAAGTTTATATGTAATATTCGTGCCCGATAGACAGCAATAGATAGACTTTCGTTAAAAGGTGTCTGTGATTCTGTCTACTCTTTGTGATATACAAGCGGAAATCTATGTGTAGATGCTTCGTAAGACCGAGTAGACTATCGATCGCGAGATCCTCACTCTGATAAAGCGTCATTTCGTAATTCTGTCTACCATTCGTAGTAGCATACTGCGAAGACGTCTGGAAGCGTGCCCAATAGGTGATATTACCGCTGCCTATTTTCATTAGGATTTTACTTAAGCTTTTTAATTCCTTTATATGTATTTCTATTAACTTAAACAGCATACAATTTGTGAAATAACTTGTACCCCTGCGGAACTATCATTATGTATAATTATTTAGTAAGTGTGTATGTCACTGAACGCCTCCGAAACGCCTGGTCCGCCTTTGTGATATTTATGTATGTGATTAAGTGGGTCCTTGAATGGTTTAGATTTACAATTGGACCGCTTCATTACTATTTATTTTTCAAAGCCATTTTCATTTAACCTATACTTTATACGTAAAAAAAGCTGTATCTATTTCAAAGCTTATTTCGCCCACGGATGTCAGATTCGGTATAGTTGAAGTTTATATAGTGGAGTGCAAAAAATTGAAATCATAAAATATGCGGTCGGGTTACGACTACTTTTTGACCATTAGTAGGAGTTGTTTGTTCCGTTTGGAGTTTGGACTTCTAACCCAGTGAGAAGTGACCACATAACGCAAGACCACATCATGAATGCTCTATCATTAAATACTCTGTCCACTAACACCATAAAAGAGAAATATTTGTTATGTTTAAAACCTCACCCCAGGAACTTGACGTTCCAATAATTGTTACAAGATTTCGTCCATCTTTAAATATTATTATAATAAATTACTGTTTTCTTTTTGTTGCAGGTATGTTTCATTTTTATCTCGGTATACTTGTGATAAATTGTTATTATTCTGGTGAGTTAACTTATTATATTTTAAACCTTGTTGGTATCATTAAATGAAATTAGTTCAGTTGTTTATGGTCAATATGTTATATGAGGTTCGTGTGGTTTGTTTATGGATAATAGGTATCTGGTAATTTATTTGATATTGACTATAGATTTTAAATTAAAACAATTAATTAGTAATTTTAATCTTCATCCACATTTATGATTATTACTCCGCTCTGGTGACACGTAGCATGCTATATAAGGCTTTTTTTTTTTTTTTACGTGGTGCAATGCAATGACGCATATCCCTCCGCGGGGGCGGGCGGAGGGATTATGTCGGACTCGCCGGGGTAAAAGAAGATGGAAAGGAAATAATGTACCTCCCGGAATACCGACTAAACCTACCACGGTGTTCCTCGACAAAACCACTATCGACGGGGCCGCGCGAATCGCTTTCGCATGCGGTCGCGACCCCGCCGAGGTTTCGGCCCGCCGTATGAAACGGCAGGCCACTACCCAAAGAGACCTACCCAAAGGATGCTATATAAGCCTAGTCAAAGTCAAAGTCAAGTCAAAAATCATTTATTCATTTAGGTAACAAAGTAACACTTATGAACGTCAAAATATATATGCCTATAAACTTTTTTAAGCTATTGAGTTGCATCGGCGCACCGGTGGCCAGACACAATATATTTTAATGATGTCTGGTATTCAAAGATCGATTAAAGAAAGAAAGAAAGAATCATTTATTAGTAAGAATATAGTTACAATAACGGTGTTATTAGAATATTCATAATAAGTCTCTTATATTCTACCATATCTGGTAGAATATAAGACCATAAATATTTAAACTACAACTACTTACAGCTAGTTATCATTTTATTATATTATTAACAGTATTCTAAGATATAAAACAGATCAAATAGATACAAGAATTGGACTATCAAATGAAACCATGAATTTTTAAATATTTCCAGAGATTACCGCGTTCAAACCAAAAAGCAGACAAATTTACCATTATTTTACTAGTACCTATAGATTGAAATCGATAGGGTTTGTTTGTTATGTTTTGAGGCTAAACCGCTGAACCGATTCAGATGAAATGTGATGTTATAGTTAGATACTTTTGGCGACGTATATTATTTGCAAAAATGAGCAAAGTCGCTGTTATAACATCTATAACATTGAAATTAAACACTTTATACGGATTTTGTCACGTTGTTTATTTTACTTTAAACACTTTTATTACATAATTTTGAAAACTCTAACACTACTATTATTGAACTTTTCTATGCTATTTAATTTAATTAAAACTATTTATATTTAAGTTTACACTTTGCCCCGACGTTTCGGTTGCTTTACAGCAACCATGTTCACGGGGAGACTAAGATGATAGATATATAGGTGGTATGGTATGTTTAAAGTAAAATAAATAACGCGACAAAATCCGTATAAAGTGTTTAATTTCAATGTATAACATTCGCGTAAACATAAGACAATATTATCTATAAATACATTAAAAATCAATAAACTATTTACGATAAAACTTCTCCTTACGCGGCCATGCTTGTTATCAGCATATATAAATCTTCATATGCCTTAATAGTAGTATATGTATATTTTATGATAGATAATTTATATTCAAGCCTCGATAACTCAGTACAAGGCTGTCGAGAACATAAACACTTTTACTTTTTTATACTTCAATGATGGTAAATAATATTATTGCTTTGAATACAAATATTGTAAAGAAGTTTTGTGTCATATTCATTTAACATGATATTTTACGATACGATATTTAGTTTACGATACAAATACAGCGATAGCCGATTAGTAGACCGTTGCACTGCCACACAGAGATCTCAAGTTCGTACCCAATGCACCTCTGACTTTTTGAAGATCATGTGCGTATTTAATAGTAAATTTCCGCTCGCTTAAACGGCGAAGAAAACAAAGTGAGGTAAAACCTGTATGTTTGTGAGATCTTCATAATATTCTTAAGGATATGTAAGTTCTGCCAACATGCACTGGCGTGGAAGACAATGGCATTACCCTTCCCACATTAAGAAGAGACCCTTCTTCAGCAGTGGCACGGTTTATAAACGGCTGATATAATTATTATTGTTTATTTCACGATGATATAATTATTATTGTTTATTTCACGATGATAGTATTTGGGTATTGTATAATAATTTGTTAGGATCGTATTATTATTCGGCATCGATGGCGTAGTGGTTAGTGTAACCGACTGCCACGCCTGAGGTCGCGGGTTAGATTCCCGCACTAGTCAAACATTTGTGTGCATGGACATGGATGTTTGTCTTAGTCTGGGTGTTTCTATGTATAATATGTATGTATTTACAAAAAGAAAAAAGTATATGTGTATGTTTATCCATTGTCTAGTACCCATAGTACAAGCTCTGCTTAGTTTGGGGTAGATTATTATTATTATTAAAATATGGAGTACTTTTTTGGATCACGGGTCTTCCTAACGTTTTGAATTTTAAAAATACCCGGCCCTTTGGATGGGTTACATGGGGACATGGGTCCAACGTGAATAGGCCCTATATTAAAGTAGTATAGGACACCTACCGAAGAACTAGCCGCAGAGCTTGAAGGTTTGTGAAGTTTTCCTCTACAGGCATCAACGTATAACAAAAGCATTACTACAAACAAAAAAAAATCGACTTTGCCTAATATAGTGTTCTGGCATATAATACGAAAGATAATAATTGCCACACTCACTAAATTAGTCGCATATTGTTCTAAATTTAGTTCGCTATTAAGGACGCATCCCCTGCTTCCCGAAGGACTCATAAAGGCGTCGAAGCGTTAACTTCAGATAGACAATAACATCCCCTCTGTTTGCCAACTAATAATAACTTATAAGGACTGTGACACACCATACTATCAGGACATTAAGAAAATGGCGTTTTTATACATAAAATACTACTTCTATACATGTAATAAAATTGTAACGTATCTATGTATATTTATACATAGTAACTGATATTATAAATCCAAATGTGAGTTTGTTTATTACGCGTCTACGCCTTAACTACTCGACCGATTATCATGAAAGAACAATGCCCATAATGCCACCGGCCTAGAAATGAACAGTCAAAAATTGTACTAGTTGTTATTGCATTAGATAAATGAGTGCTTAAATAATAATCTAAGATTGATTGGAGGTCTGCCACGTTCATAATTTTATTGAAAAAAGTATTTTAATAATCTTAAAAAATAAACAATGGTACGTGGGTATGCACATGCTTTTAATAAAGTATTGAAGTTAGACTACAACGTTATTTAGTTGTTTTGAGTAAAAAGGAATGGATAGGAATTCACAGTAAGCGGATGATGGATAAGTGCAATGATACACAGCTTTTAGATGTCTTCTATATACTCATTATTAAAATAGCCACAGAACATCGTCCAGAAATTGACGGTGGAACATATTTTTAAATAGAAATTATGAATAAGTTTCTTGGCACACTTTTAGTAATATCTATAACTGATATTATATTATACAATAATTATTCCACAACTAATTTAAACACTATTGTTCTGTCCATGAGTTCCAAAACTGGGCCAGTAATAGGCATTGTACTTTCGCATACACGTTGTCAGAGAAATTGAAAAGCACATAGGGTAGCTTTCATCCAGAAAAAAATACTGTTACTAACCTAACATACAATGACGTGACCGTGACCATGGCTGCTGAAAAACAACCGAAACGTCGGGGAAAGTGTAAACCTAAATATAAATTTTAATAGTTTAAATAATTTTATTGGCTTATAAATTAGTAAAATTCAATAGTAGTAGTAGTGTAATAGTTTCAAAATTATGTAATACAGTGACAAATAAACAACGCGATAAAATCCGTATATAGTAGTTTAATTTTAGTGAGCGAAGCCGCAGGCATGAAGTAGTAGATATTTAAGATAAATTAATATGCGGGGATTTATAAGAGTTATAGAAGCCAAAACGCTTCAGACTTTAACATTTTTTTTTGTATTTTTGTCTGTCTGTATGTTTGTACACGCATCACGCAAAAATGATTGCACAAAAGTGAATACGGTTTTCACAGTTGTATTGCTGGACATCTAACTTAAAATCTGGGTGTATGTTTCATGTTGATACGTTGCCTTGAAGTCGATTATAATATAATTATGTAGATTATCTTCTTACACATAGAAAAATAATAGGTATCTACTACCAAATGCCACGCGTGCCGCGAGCAAATATTTGTATTTAGGTACATAATAAAACATAAGCAAGGTTTCTGAGAATGTTATTTTATACTATAAATATGCATATTATAGCCTGTCTGATGGTAAGCGGTTACCATCAGGCCTATGATCGCTTGTAATACCTAGCGTATCAATAACGTTGCCGAATTAAGGATAGTTTGCAAAGAATGTAATGGAAGAGGTTGATATGCCTGCTTCCGGAACTCGTAATTATCAGGCAAAACGCAGTCACAGCGTTACTCGTATGGTGATATTCTATAAGACTGGTACTTCCCCGAGCTAATCTCATTCGCGTCGTCATCAAATAATTGTCAACAGCGACACACACACGGCACGAGAAATATTCTTTTTAGAGAAGAAGCTGGCGAAATTATATTTCTCTCTTTCTATTTGACATTGACATTCGTAATTTAAACGTATACATCAGCAATCAATAATTACATCAGCTATTTTAAACGATAGATAAGCTACAAACCAATTCATTCTCGACCTCAAAATCATTCACAAAACATATATATTTTTTACGTGTCAATATAATAAATAGCGTGTTTCGCAAGTCAGTTAAAAAGTTACATGTCGGCACATCAATTTACATCTATCAACAGCTGTCGATATTAGCATATAAGCTTCTATTGGAAAATAGGCTCTATTTTCTTCATTTAAGGTTCAATCTTGATTAGTATAGTAGTGTTATAATTTGCCACAGTCAACAGTACGTGCAATGAAGTTTGGGCGTACGTTGTAGGTTCCGTACAGTCAATATTGTAGTTTTACAGCTTGTTTGCTGCAAGCGGATTTGGGGAGGTGTGGTAGCAGAACTCTTTGTCTTAGTTGTGTTAGATTCAAATGTGAGTTAAGCTCAGACGTACAAAACAAAGAAGTAACGAGTAGAAACAGAAACGATTAGTAAAATATGATAATACTAGATTTTGCCC
The DNA here is from genome assembly GCA_963675205.1 of Catocala nupta. Taxonomy (NCBI): domain Eukaryota; kingdom Metazoa; phylum Arthropoda; class Insecta; order Lepidoptera; family Erebidae; genus Catocala; species Catocala nupta. The sequence goes on from OY776097.1 coordinate 4,196,409, forward strand.
GCGGTTTCACCCGCGTAAGTCCAGTTGCCGTGGAAATATCGTGATAAAAAGTAACCTATGTGTGAATCCAAGTCTCCAGCTATCTATATACCAAGTTTCATCGCAATCGGTTCAGTAGATTTTACGTGAAAGAGTAACAAACATCCATACATCCTCACAAACTTTCACATTTATAATATTAAGTATAGATTAATTTAATTATAAATAAATAATTAAAACGACGTCAGTCTAGTTACTATAGTTAGTATTTTGGTTTTCTTTGCTTTTGTTATTTTATTACAACTCCCCCATGAATGGTAATTCCTTTGTCGACTGTGTGATTTTACACAAAGAATGCCATATTAAGAAAAACCATTTTAATATAACTATTTATTTTAACAATAAATGAATTGAAATCGATCTAGTATCCTGATTATTATTAAATTTGACGTGCATATCGTGGATGAGCTGATCAATATCATACTGCAAGCATATCTAGAAGTTTATATCAACCGTTGACTTTTTACCCGACTGCGGCAGAAGGAGGGTAATGTTTTTTTATAAATGTTGTACTCTGCGTCTATTTGTTAGTAGTTCAACGGTGTAAAGCCATGAAAATGTACTACTATATAAAGTAATAGTTTTATACATTGTCTTACGGACCCCTAACCTTGAAGCAGATGTGTACAAGTTCCCACCTGTTCAACTAAGCGTATACAACTTGTTCCTCTGGTTACCGCGGTTATTATAATAGCGTAATAGTATGCAAGACTCAACAGGTACCAAACTTGATCCGTGTATATCCAGATATGCGCCTGCGCAAGTTGTTTGCGCATATATTATCTGTTTAGTAATGTTGTTCAAATGGTAATTGAATTATATATTCATGGCTAAAAGTAAAAGTAAATTATGTTGTTATATGTAAACTAGTAAACGTGGGTTATGTATTATAACTAAAATGGCAATAAGCATAAATGCAAACATGGATTTTTTTTATAGAGCATTCCGTTCGTGACGTCATTTCTGTGTCGCGGGGGACTTTACAAACATTTAAACAACGGACACTAAGAACATCCAGGATCGGTACAATCATTTTGTCACCCAGACTCGAAACAATAATTTTGTCACCCAGACTCGGACAATAATTTATGAATTGCATAATTTTTGCCCCGAATATGGATCGAACTCACAATATCTACTCGGTGGTTAGGCGACCGGGTAAACCACTGCGCTATGTGTGCACTCTAATTATGTATATTCCTCATAAATGACGTCAACGGCAACCTACAGGTTACCTGTACGAGTTCAACTTAGAAGGATTAGTGGGTTAAAATTTCATAATACATTATCTAACCTAATAGTCAATGCGCCAGGTGTTTTATTTGAATAGCTAAGTTTTATTCATCATAAAATGAATATTGATGTAAAATTGCAAATTTCAGACCGTCTGCTAAATTCCACATAGGTATTTAATTTGTATTATTAAACAAGTTTTTAAATATTCATCAAGCTTTTGAACCTATTAACCTGCAGTCTAAAAACGCATTTATTTTATTAAATATTAAAACCGTAGTTTGGAACGAGTTTTATTCCTTTTTATTATTTTTATCTGGTATGTTTTCTGTGACTTAGCTTATAGAAATAAGATTATTAGTATTATTATATACATACATAGTCTATGTTAATTGCTATGGATATTAAAACGATGGAGAAAAAGATAAAAATATTGGTACCTTTCAACTTTATGTCATAATTCCTACTAGATTAGGAATTAAGAATATATAATATATAATATTCTATCACATACACAGAATACTATCTAGCCCAACCTAAGCAGAGCTTGTACTATGGGTACTAGACAATGGATAACATACATAAATACGTTTTTTTTTGTAAATACATACATATTATACATAGAACCACCCAGACCTAGACAAACATCCATGTTCATGCACACAAATGTTTGACTTGTGCGGGAATCGAACCCGCGACCTCAGGCGTGGCAATCGGTTACACTAACCACTACGCCATCGAGGCCGCCATTAAATTGGTATCACCTCTTCTTCTCTCATATATTCTTTGGGTATATGCCCGAATATGGAGAAAGACATATTTTACACACACATTTTGCCAGGTATGGTTTATTTCTCACCACTATTACACATTACGCAGAAATAGAGGACAGGCATATTTTTCCGATTCCCGCACAAGTCAAACATTTCTGTGCATGAACATGGATGTTTGCCTTGGTCTGGGTGTTTCTATGTATAATTTAATTTATTATTTATTTATTATTATAAACAAATGGACAACATAACATACACCAAATCGTTGTACAAGTTAAAAACTTTTATCTACCATTATATACATTAATATTACCAGACATGATATACAAGGTATATATAAATTATTATGACATCTGCTTACATGAGTACAATAAAAGATTCTTAACATAGTAACTAATAATATAATATGAATGTTTTTACAAAAAAAAGTATATATGTATGTTTATCCATTGTCTAGTACCCATAGTACAAGCTCTGCTTAGTTTGGGCTAGATGGTGTTGTGTGTATGTGATAGAATATTATTATATTATTATTATTATAATATTGTCGGCTACTGGGCACGGTTCCAGACTCCGTCTGGCTACTTAGAATTTCCTGACAGGAAAACCTAATAAAACTGCCCGGCCTAGAAATCAAACCATTATCAAACATTCATTACCGTGACGTCACTGAGGCAAAGATTTAATTTTTTAAATTAGCTATCCTAATATTATAAAGCTGAAGAGTTTGTTTGTTTGTTTGGCTGAACGCGCTGATCTCAGTAACTACAGGTAAGAACTTAAAAAAAAAAAATATATCTTGGATGGTTATAGGCTATATAATATCACGCTACGACCCAAGGGGGAGGCGCAGTAATCATAAACGCGGGTGAAACCGCGGTCACATCTAGTCTTAACATAACCTTAAAAATAAGTTCATAATTATTATATAAATACAGTTATGCATTTACTTTGCATGTATACCCGAATTCGGGAAACCTATTTGTGGATTACATGAGTTTTTGGTCCAGATGGTGACTACTTAGTGATAAAGAGTAGACCGATATCACTTAATAGAAAGCTCTTGTCGTAGAGGCAGTGGCTAGGCGACTCCTTAATACATCCGTGAATCTAATGTATATTATATTACATACATACTTATCTGTTATATATAAAGACACTGGCATTAACATAAACGCTCTACATAAACAGCTTAAGGATATACAAAGAAGTTACTGTTATAAAATCCTCGACAAGGTTCTCAGATAATTTAATTCCGTTTATAAGCATAACAAGATCGTAAACACAATATCTTACAAAGGCAGTGCTCGTTTAACAGTTATAACACCGAGTTAAATTACTAAAATAAACAGAAGGTCTGCAGCTCCATAAAATGTACTCTACTGTGCAATCACCACGGAAAAGATTTTATGAGAGTCAGCAACACGAGTGATATATCCAGTGATAGAAAGACCATAGTATTTTATTATGAAAGCTATGTATATTGTGTAGGTATATGTAATAGGGTGGCTGCCTTTATTTGATTTTGTTATTTGATATTTACCCCAACTATCACATTTAAAACGCTCGTTACTATCGATTAGACTTCAACAATGATTCGTATTTATTGAAAAAAGAAATGGCAGTGTAACCCTATAAGATTCTGTTGCGTTGCCCAAACAAAGAACTATATTTGATGACATGTCATTTTGATTACGGGTACCTACCCGTAATCAAAATAACATGTCATCAAATATAGTTCTTTGTTTAGAAAAATGGAATTGTGGTTACCGAACCATAATTCCATTTTTTATATGATTTTTATATGTGTCTTCCTTATTATAATCAGACATTATTTATACCACTTAATGGATGGATGGAATTCACACTAGGTCGTCTGCTGTCTTTGACAACCTACCTGTTCATAAACAATACCTCTTTGCTTTAACGAAGTAAAAGTCTGATTGGATTATCATAGCAGCAACTAATTACCTACTGGTTCTATCTTTTATCTCGTCATTTTAATCTGCGTAGCAATTTTCCATTGTTTCCTTCTTAATTCTTCACCAGTCACGAGTTTAATGAATGTCTCTCTGCGCTCGCGCACGTCCCTTGTCACACGCAAGGTCGAGTTATGTATGTGTTTGTAATATATATATGTAAGTATATATGTGTGTGAGGAGTTAAGCAAGAATATAATTTATATGTTTTTAATAATGGAAGTAACACTTCTTGGGAAGTAACACTGCCTTACATAAAATCACATTCAAAGGAAGACAGAATCACATTTGAAGTTAGATTTAATGATTTGTAGAATACCCGTCATTTTATTTCGACATTTATGTCTACTAGTCAAAATTCAACAAGTTTCTTCGCGAGTATACACTCACTGGTATAACAATTTCGGTCACTGCTTACCACCCAGTAAACTATATATTTAATAGTTAACCACCCTTACTATACACAAAAATAATTTGTTATGTCTTTTCGTTTTATATGTATATAGCAAATAGCATTAATGAGTAAAAGTAAACAACTTCAGCGCGGTACTTATATAGATGGGTAAAGACCTTTGTTATCAGTGAAAGTCAGTCATGGGAAAAGATAAATAAATAGCCTTAGCCCTAGCGATAAGTTCGGCCTTCGAGCGAGTTTAACAAAAATGTAAAGGAATACATGGACTGGAAGAAATGGTACGGCGATTCGACTACCAAATCGCCTAAATATGAAATATTATGTCGTAATTTTAGTTCTGTAAGCAAATAAGATAAGACCGACTGTCTTGCTGGTTCCGTGTCATAGATTTAGATTTAGGCGATCGGGTGGTCCGAAGTTCAGAGCCCAGGCAAAGTTTTATGAGATTTTTCTGTCAGATAATACTTGAAAACTGAGAATCGGGCTGTTTGGTGATTGTAGTAGAATCTATTATCGTGAAATGGTTTCTATTGGCTGACTATTGTCATCAAAAGCTTGAGACATTTTTGGATTTTCGCTCGAAGTTCCAAAAGAGATCGTGGATTCGATTCTCACCATTCGCAATACCAACATGAACAACTCGTAACACAAGCATTTAGCTTAGCTCGGGAGGTTAACATGAGTTTGTAAACCTAAATTGACTGCACATGGCGTAATGATTTAAGCGGTTGTCTTGCCACTGCCGCCGCGCCGATTGTTGTGGGTTCGATTCCCACACGGAACAAAAATTCGTGTGATCCATAAATGGTTGTTCAGAGTCTGGGTGCTCTTTGTGTCCATTGCCTGTATATTTGTAAAGTCTCCCGCGACACAATATTATTCCTAGTGGCGGAGTATATGTAGTATATATCTGTATGATTTATAATTCTTTCCATCGATAATTCTACGAGTTTTTGATACAGAGATACGCCATTTGCATATTTATATAAAAAGATTATGACTTCTTGATTTCTACTCACAGAAGAAACATCTCTATCTCTTTAAAGTATAAGATCATCCACCATTTTCTCTTTATCAGCCGTTGCATTACCATAATCAGCGTTATTTATCTGTATGTACGGCTGGTCCGCACCGCGGCAGTTCGTGACCAAGGCCTGTTGTAAATCACCATAGTTACAATAAGAACGTGACGCTAATTACATCGTGATTGTATTTATATACACACAGAGCTATTGTATATGTATATAAAATTTATTATTTATTAGTAGAACATAGCTTAGAGTTTACACTTTAAACTATGAAGCCTGTACCTATGTACAGACTTCTTTATTCTGTATCTTTTGCTGCATGATATCTAATAGTTTTAACCGTTTTTTTTCTAAGTAATATTCTTTTCTACCACATACACACAACGCCATCTAGCCAAAACTAAGCAGAGACATATATACTTTCTTTCGTAAATACATACATATTATACATAGAAATACCCAGACCAAGGCAAACATCCATGTTCATGCTCATAAATGTTTGACTTGTGCGGGAATCGAACGTGCGACCTCAGGCGCGGCAGTCGGTGCACGTTTTACCATCTACGTTGTTAGTCCCTTGTTATAGGAGACTAGTGTGTTTTAGACTCCATGTTGCCACTGAGATAATGTTAGAAAAACAGATAACGGTTTGCACGACCCAATCAATTCAAAAGCCGTAAACATATTTCACGGAACCAATAATCTTGTTAAAGTCTTTCAAGCCTAAGAATTCGTTTGTTTAGTTTTTAAACTCCAACGAAAAGAGGCACCATATAAAGACGTTGTTAGTTATGGTAAAGTATCAAAGAGTTCAAATACCTAACGAGTAAACAAACCTAAGTATATTCAGATGGCCTTCACGTTTGAGCATGTGTATAAATAAACATTTGTTATATTAGTGTGTTGAAATGTTATTATCGTGAGCATATTAAGTAACACTTACATTGATATAATATATTATGAACCGCACTTCAAGTTATAACGATTTGAAATGTATAGGTTTAAATTTAATTGGTGTTCAGTTATGCCAGGTTTATATGGCTGGTGAATGTTCATCCCCTCTCTCTACGACTAGTCCAGTTTATTATACAGCGTTCCCCTACACCAACTGTCAAGGTTATATTAGGTGGAACCGCTGTACCTTCCAGTGCCCGAGAGCACCTTCCGGGACCAGTTATAGACAGGTCTTGTCCCCAAATCTCGACTTTCTCCACCCTAACTTCAGAGATCCGGTTACTTTAGTACACTCGTTACTTTAGTAGTAAAGGACTGTATGCGCAGAATTATATGACAGGAACCTACAGAACCTTAAAGTATCTACAGACCTATTTGCCCTAATACCCTAAGGCGCTAGCGGACCATATACCATGTGATGAATAAATAAATATGTAGATAAATTCGGGAAGCAGGCAACATGCGTTTTAAGATAACAGGCAGAGAGTAGACGGGATGTCCATGTTGAGGATCGATAGCTCAGTGCTGATGATAATTATAGTAATCTTATTGTATGCACACAAGTGTAGGTTTTGTAGACAACGCGCGACCTGTGGACCATTCGATTTGTAGAATTGCTAAGTTGCAATTTATGTTCCTAATTGAACAACGAATGCACCGGACCTCTATGTAAATACTTAGTCGCTGTGTTCAGAATTGTATGACGTCATGTTAAGCGCAATTGTATCGCCATCTGTTAAATGTAGACGGAACTTCTTCCTCTTTGCGGAGTCGCCACACGGGAGACTTAATAAACATAGAAAACAAAGGGCACAAAGGACACTCAAACTCAAAACAAACTATTCGTGGATCACACAAATGTTTGGTCCGTGTGGGATCGATCCCACTACATTTGCAGAAGCGGCTGTGGCGAGGCGAACACCTAAAACACAACACCATTCGTAGATTAAGAGAGTATCCATGAGTTTCTTACAGGTATATTCGTATGGGCTCAACTTATTGCCAAATTAACATAAATATAAATTTAGTTACTTTAGTTAACTCACTGATATCTATTGACGTTCATAACTGTTACTTGGTGACTTAACTGAATAAATGATATTTTACTTTGATTTTGACGCAAACAAATTCGGCCCAATATAGTTATGAGTGTGTCTAAACGGTCCCATATTACACAGTGTGTATAATAAACCTTATCCGATCCTTAAAGGTGTTATACAGTAGCTTATTATGAGTACGTAAGTGACATCCTTTTATGAAAATCGATCAAAAGAATTACCCCAGTTGGTAAATATAATTTATTTAAAATAATACGTTAATAGATTAGCCATGGCAACACCGAAATCTTATTAACCATAATACCTAGGTATCGCGCTATGCCGCGCCTACCTACCGACGCCTTAGAAAAATGCCGCCAAAAATATGCTACACTCGTCCTTGTCAAGTTTAGTGGAGTGTTGCTAGACTGTGCGTAATTTCAGTAATTTAAGGGTGAAAATGCTGATCAATACTTTACTTAAAAATATTATGTAGACCTTTTACGGTCATATAGATTATTTTTCTTAGCATGTTTTTTAAGTGAGAAACAATCCCTTAATGGATCGGGAAAGGTTTATTATACACACTGTATGTATGTGAGACAGCACCTGTATTAAACTGGTCCTTGAAGCAGTCTTTGGATTCTCAAAGATACAGCGGATGCTATGTACAGTGAAGATCCTAACAAGTATTATAATATTTGTTTGTTACGATTTCACGCCTCAACTACTCGACCGATAATCATGAAATATCGCATACACGTTGTACAGAAAAGGATATCGGGTACCTTCCACCTTGAAATAGTACTCTTCCAAGCAAGAAATTCGTTCACAAAATTTCAAAATTCGCGGACAAAAACAAGTTAATCAATAAAAGTAATCACTAGTTCAACACTTCACCAACCATACAGTCTACAAACAAAACTACTAACTACACTTAAAAAATCTTACACACTTACTTAATAACGATGTAAACAACTTATGCCATACCTTGCCAGTGATCACCGCCACTTCAAAAGCATGTTTACGAACTTAAACAAACAAACATACGTGTTTTAACACGCCCATAACTGTGGTACCATCAAAGGAGATTCTTGTTAGCGAGTTACTATTTTTGGGTTAACTGTAAGTAGAGTTAGTTGGAATGATAGGTTGCTTAGTTTTTTAATGAATAAGTTCTGTTATTGAGTAACAATGAACTTCTCGATGTATGTGACGCAATTTTCGTAGTTAGTGTACCTGTGGACTATATGTACGGACAATAATAATTTAAGAAGGAAATATTGAAGGAAGGAGAGGTAGGAAAAGATTAAGACGTACTCAACACAAGAAAAAATTGGGAGTCGAATCTATATTAAGAGGAAAGCAGAAAACAGATATGTTGATTGCTCCAGTAACAAAAGCTGCGCTCTTAAATCTGTTCCCGCGGTTTCACTCACTTTTATGATTACTGCTCCATTCCTGTAGCTCGTACCGTGATGTTATATAGCCTACGTTACTTTTGGATAAAGTAGCTTTCTAATACTTTAGAACTAATAAAAACGGTTAAGTAGTTTCAGAGTTTATCAATTACAAACTAATCTTTCCTCTAAATAATAAAAGTATAGAAATATGTAGGTTTATAATGTGTGTGTACTTGCGCGGGTTACTCGCTTAAATATATTACCTGCAACTTAAATATATTACCCGCATTGTATACAAAAGGCATAAGTACAAAAATAAAAAAAATATCCATTTCAACTCCCAGTTTTGTCTTAAAACACAAGGCTTTAAATACGAAAACAATATAATTTATTACCAAAGAAAGGACTTGGATTAAGGTAAAGTATATTTATAAGGTTTGTTCTAGTTTACAGGAATTGTTCTTTTGTTCGGCTGCGTAACGTTTTTAGTGAAAAGTTCTCATAAGAAAAGAAAGTAGATAAATATTTTAAAGCAGACAAGAATGCAAGTAATAACTCACATTATTGTTTTTATTGGCCATTGTTTCATAAGTTGTGTTACTGAATATACGTATAACTTTATCAAAAGTATAACAATAGGATAGCAAATTTAGATCAAAATAAATCTCGCACAGCATGTTTATAAAAACATACATATATAGCATATATTAAGCTATAACAAAATATAATTTAGTTAAATAAAAAAAGGATGTAAATAAGAAAAGTAAGCGCAATGCTGTCTGTAGGACCAGACAAAAACATTTGACGAATACACTGGCAGGATTACGATGTTTTTTTGCAGGAACAGCAAATCATCTGCTTGTGGTATAGATCTATCTGCCTTTGGTTCCAAGCATCCTTAATTTAAAGTAAATAATTTTGTTTTCAATTAAAATAGATGTAAGAACGTATTAGTTCTTTAAGGTAATGTATTAGATATGTTGCAAACTTACTGTTATTATAAATGTAAAATTTTGTGAACATGTTTGTCTCGATTACACGTAAACCGTTGATCAAATTTGGATAAAATTGGATACATAGACAATGTATTGGATTAACACATAGGATACTCCCTATCCTTACTGCTAGAATTTACGAACGGACCAAGCCACCGCCAGTTACTAGTATTTCATTGTTTTTCTAAATCATATGGAAGCTATTTTTGGCAGTTGCTGCAAATTTACCAAAACTTTTCTCTTAGAGCGAGTATTTATTCTTATTTTCTTTGTTCATGATACTATAAACGTTAGTTAGAGTCCAGCTTTCAACGTTAAAAGACTACAAGACTGATAAGAAACCTCTCTAAGTACAGTTTACAAACTTAATAAAGTAAAATGGAGGTTTTATGGTACCGTTTTTTAAAAGCTAAAACATAATCCATGCGTCCTTCACATACACACGCGTGTATCCTAACTAATATTATAAATACGAATGCGAGTTTGTTTGTTTGTTACTCTTTTAAGCCAGAACTACTCGACCGATCATCATGAAATTTCGCATACACGTTATCAGAGGAATAGGAAAGGACATAGGATACCTTTTATCCAGAAAAAGTACTGTTATTAACCTAACTTACATTTACGCGAGTGAAGCCGTGGGCAAAATTTAGTATCCTATAAAACAAATAAACTTCAACTTTAACAAGAATAGTTAAATCATAAAAATGTTTTCAGTGACTGGCTTATTTAGATATCTTTGGTGATAACCTGTTAAGATATAAAAAAAAAAATACCTGGGTTCGATCAAGGCTTCGAGAATTATAACACCATACTAGACTAGGTTTGAGTTTATATTTTTAGATTAGGGTTTATATTTCTTTTTAATTTTATTTTTATGTATTTAGAACTTTTATTTCATTTTTGTGGCGATAGTTTAATTTTTGTTAGATGTGGTTGCCTGTAAGTAAATGAGTACAAGGCATGTCTGTTAATTACTATTTAGATGTAACAAATGTGTATCATTTATTAGCGATCTAAATAAATAAAAAAAAATAAGTAGGCTAGGTATTTTACAGCTACCTATGTATTTAAGACCCACATGAAAGGCACTATATCTGTAAGGCGCATAATTCTTAGTACATAAGTTCTTAATTGACCTACATTGAAGGTAAAGACAGTTTGTAACTTACGACGAAAAATTCAGTCACAAATAAAATTTGAAATCACTACTCTAATATTTTTATTGAAGAGCTAATTAATCGAACTGCGGTTTCATCCGCTTTAATCCTACGTGAATAGAAGCCGGGATAAAAATGATCCTTTATGTTAATCTAGAACATTGGTCTATCGAAGTACCAAATTTGTTTCAAATCCGTATAAGTATTTACGCGTGATTGAGTAACAAATATATCTATTTATTTTTGCTAGAAACATGGTTGATAATATTGTTGTAAAATAGTCATATATTATGCTTCGCCCGTCTGGCGGCATGAGAGTGTAAAAGCTAATTATATAATAACTATGTTATCAGTTAATTATTATAATATAATATTCTACCACATACACACAATACCATCTAGCCCAAACTAAGCAGAGCTTGTACTATGGGTACTAGACAATGGATAAACATACATATATATTTTTTTGTAAATACATACATATTATACATAGAAACACCCAGACCAAGACAAACATCCATGTTCATGCACACAAATATTTGTCTTGTGCGGGAATCGAACCCGCGACCTCAGGCGTGGCAGTCGGTTACACTAACCACTACGCCATCGAGGCCGACATTATTATTACATCATTAACAAGCATATTATTTGTTATGTTATACACGTTAGGTATCATAATTTAATATTAAATTATATCAAAACATCTTTACAAACATACACATATAATAATGTTTTAACTGAATGATGTGTGTACATAGGAGGTGTTTACTGCGACTTTATAAGAATTGTAGAAGGCAAAACCTAAATGAAAAATTTTAAGTTTGTCTGTATGTTTGTAAAACGACTGCACGAAATTAAATGCGGTTTTCAACCTTGTATTGCTGAAGGTGTAACTTAAAATCTGGTGCATTTTTCTTGATACGCTACTTTGAATTCAAGTATTCAATATAGAAAAGAAATAATATGGCACCTAGAAAACTTAAAAACAAAAAACTAGTTAAAAGGTCGGAGAGTAAGACATATTAGTTTAGCTATAATATAATTATATAATATTATTTATATAGATCAGCTTATTCTGCGAAGATAGAAAAATATATACATATATAGGTACATACCTACTGCCAAAATTCTACGAACGAAATCGCAGTTAAAAACTACTTAGTTTATAGTATTAGTGAAATGTTATAAGAATATACGAGATGGGTGTAAAAACCCAGTATTCAACCTCTTCGTCTTCATGTGACCGTTTTTTATTATCTTCGTCTTTTTTAATGTCCCACTGCTGGGCAAAAGCTTCTACCTTGGAATTCCAAATCACTCTGTTAGTGGATATCCCCTGACTTAATGACCTTGTGACTCCTATATCTCGAGGGTATTTTGACCCACAAGACCCATATTCAAACTAGACCGAGGGATGAACCCAAAGCGTCTGCACACCAAGTAACAAGTCAATCGGTCCAGGGGTTCCGGAGATATGCCTGTCACTAAGAAACTGTCACTAACAGACAGACACACAGACCCACTGAAGAAGACTCAGAGGTTAATAAAGAGTGTATTTTCGCAATTCATGGCTTGACTAGATTAATTTTTGCCCGCGTCTTCGCTCGCCTAAATGTATGTAGGTTTGGTTAGGTTAGTAACAAACAGTACTTTTTCTTAAATTTACCCTTTATTCTATTCTGTACCCCTGACAACGCGTATGCTGTAAATTTCATGATGATCGGTCGAGTAGTTTAGGCCTGAAAGCGTTACAAACAAACAATGTATTAGGATTGATTAGGATTTGTATCGCACAAACTTTCTTCCTTATTTCTATACATAGCACAAAGAAAGCAAAAGATTTTAAGGTCTAAGACATGTGCCCACTTGTTCGTCTATTTTCGTCTATTATTACAAGGGTCGTTATCAAAACGGCTTTGATATTTAATATCCATTAGCTGTGAAACCCTGTCGTAATAGTTTTAACTCAAGGATATCAAAGATTTAAGAATTCAGCAATGGCGGACGACGCTGTGTGTAAAGGAAGACGATAATGGATTAAAATAGTTTCAAGAGGAATGTGGCTGGTCGAACTGTCTGAATATTGTATTAGACAAAAACATTTTTAGTGGAATAATTGATTTGGTATTTTTGTCTTGGAGTTCAGTTTAGTAAAGTGGTGCTTTTACGGGCGTTCGTGTGATAGTTATAAGAAAATATATTTTGTATGAGAAGTTATCATACAAATAATAATAATAATACAATATCAGCCCTGTTTTAAACCGTCCCATTGCCGGGCTCGGGCCTCTTCTCTTATACAATAAACAATAAAATATAGTTAAATTACCAAACATGGCGAGGGTAAATAAAAATTTATTTCAATTCTTCGCAATTTGATACTCTAGGGACCTGTTCCACTACCTCCAAATAGCATTTATCTATAAGATAAAAGTCTCGTTATCTCTCTTCTGTAACCTAACAAGAGTGAGACAGCATGCGATTTATATTTCGGATAACGTTTACTTGATAGTTGTGAAATTGGGTGTAAGAGAATTTTTTAACTGCCTTCGTGGCGCAGTGGGTTCGAATCTCGGGTCGGGCCAACAAAAAGTTCTCGTATATCATATCTCGATAGCAGCCCTGAGTTAGGAAGTTGGCGGTATTAGACACCCACGTGCCTCGGAAAGTACGTAAAGCCGTTGGTCCTACGCCTGATCTCTCTCCGGTCGTGTCGGATTACCGTCCCATCGGATCATGAGAGTTAGGCCACAGAGAGTGCACCTGTGTTTGCGCACACACTTGTGCACTATAATATCTCCTGCGCAGATGGCCAGTCTCCGTTACGATTGACCGCCGTGACCGAAATTCGGTCTGGAGGACATTATTATTATTATTATAAGAAAATTTAAGTCTAGATTATTGTAACCGTGTACTTGCATACACACTTAAAATTAAATGTATATTATACCTACATACATATATGCCTATCTAGCCCACAGCAAATAAACAGGCTTGAATCTACGTATTCTAACTAATATTATAAACGCGAAAGTAACTTTCTTTCTTATGCTTTCATGCCCGACCGATCACCATTACATTTCGCATACACGTTGTCAAGAGTACAGAAAAGAACATAACATGCAGAAAAAAGGCCTGTTGCCGAGGAGAAGGAAGATCTAAGGAAGATCTACATTAACGTGAGCAAATCTGGTGTGCATATGTAGCAAGCAGACAGACAGACATTCCCACATATAAAATTACGACGTCCAAACAAAAGACTAATTCCACTCCACAAAACCTCCAACTTCACACTGATATTTCTAACCGATTTGGGGTCAGCACATCTTTGAATACATTACACATTGATATGCTAATGTCTCAGACTCATATTGGTTCCTTTATTGTTTTACCCGACTGTTAAAGTAGTGTTATGTTAATACCGTCCTAGATAAACATTCTGAAGTCATTGGTCATTTTCGCTATGAAAGCTGGTTCATTGTGTCGGATCTTGTGAGAGCATTGAGAGCAGTTAGGTGTTTCGCAGACGATAGACTTCTTTGCAACGGACAGAAAAGCCCGGCGCTGTCTGTCGTCGTCCACTTGTAGAGCGCATTAATAGCAGTTAGGTGTTACGCAGACGATGGACATTTTTGTAACGGACTGAACAGTTCGGTTCTGTCCGTTATCGTCGACTTGTGGAGCGAATGAAAAGCAGTTAGGTGTTACGCAAACGACGGACTTCTTTGCAATGGACAGAAAAGGCCGGCGCTGTCTGTTATGGTCCGTGGATATGTTCGCCATGGCGAGAAGTCCCGGTTTGTTCTGTGTGAGACCGGCGGTCGTCTGCCAGGCACCAACAGACTTTTTCTCCTTGTGCTTCATTTGCGTTGTTGCATAGGATTCTATATGTTCTGTAGTACCGCTCTTTTGTTCGGTCCGCCGCTGTTCGTTGTCTGCGGAATGCTTTATTAGATAGACAATTTCTATATAAGGCTAGTAACTTTCTTTTTTCGATCTGGCAGGCAGTCAGTAACAGTTACTGACTGCCTTGATAGTGCAGCGGTTGTAGATGCGACTGTTGTGCGCGAAGTCTCGTGTTCGACTCCCGGTAAGTGATATTGTGTTTTTGTCTTGACATTCTTAGCAGCAACACGAAGACAGGAACTGTGCTCGGTTGACACTCTTTTCATATTATATAGGTTATAAAACACCTCCGTTCACCATTTACGGGATATATGGTCACTAGTGACGTGGCCTGACTTAGTAAAGTTACTAACGGAAGAAATTGAAATCAAACCTGAATCCTTACGATCAGTCGTTTCTTTATCTTATATCATGTTACGAACCAGCCAAAGAAAATATCCTAAAATGTCTATAATTTGTAATTAAACAAACAACACTATTATAAATACAAGTAAACCCACCAGACTGAACTAGTTTACAATAACAAAGATAAAATCAGTTAGTTATAATTATAAACAATAAAACCGTACTAAGAAGACATTACGGAGATATATCGGTACTATACGGTTTTCCTTTTACGTAAAGGAAGCTAAAACCGTATTTTTGCGAAAACCGTTGCCTTCCCAACGAGGCTTCCATTAAGGTCAGGAAAGGACAGTCTTAATATACCTATGTATGTGTAGCTTTTGGTCTGAACGTAAATCTAGTCTCCTTTTTCGTGCGTTTACTCTATTTTACTTAATAATTTGATTTTACATAATATTGTCTTCTGTTTACGCGAATGTTATTATTTGAAATTTAACTACTATATATGGATTTTATCGCGTTGTTTGTTTAACACTGTATTATATAAGTTTGAAACTGTTACACTACTACTACTATTGAATTTTATTAATTTATAAGCTAAGAAAATTATTAAAACTATTAAACTATTTATATTTAGGTTTACACTTTCCCCGACGACGTTTCGTTTGCTTTTCAGCAGCCATGGTCACGGGGAGACTAAAATGGTAACAGTTTCAAAATTATATAATACATTGTTAAACAAGCAACGCGATAAAATCCGTATATAGTAGTTTAATTTCAATAAATTGATTTTAGTTATCATTCCTAATTTTTTTGCATCGTCGCAGAGCTGAGTCATTTCTTTTAAATGGTTGTTACTCAACCATGTGTAGAATTTTACACGGGTTTGATTGAATTTGTTTTTATTGTCGCCCGTACTAATAATAACTCGTGTGTCGCGCGAGACAAACATTCAAACAACGAAAGACTCGGAATAACTCTTTGTGGATCGCACAAATTGTTGTCGAACCCACAACTCTCAGCGCAATGGCGGTGGTGAAGAGACTACTTAATACACCATATTATCCGTGGATTCAACTTGACACATATATAGACCATCTCTCCTATCACATAAGATACCTTTTATTCAGATGTGCGACCACAATAATAAAAAGAGAGCGTATTTTGAATTCTATGTTGCTATAGAAATTTCCTGCCAAGAAGCTAAAATTATTTTTACCTAAATCACGCATTCAACATAAAACCTCAGAATGGATAGTCATACCTTCGCAAGCAAACCGAAACCTTACTTACAAACTAATTAAACGTTCCATTAAAACATTAATTAAACATAACGTACATAACAACGCCCAACAAAATAATTTCCTCGTCTATTATATTAACTTAATTATTATCGCTAACAAAAAACGTATTAATAATGATTCCAATCATTTCTTAAAAATCAGTATAAAAAATTAACACATCAAGACAGAAACTGATAAGTATAAAAACTTATCTAACATGAAAAGAACAAAGATTGAATCATGATGTACGGTCATTGTAGTTAAATCTCATGAAAAGGTGGACTGAACGGATGTCGTAGTGGTTCAGGTGGTCGCTTCGCCTTGCCACTGCGCCGAGTGTTGTGGGTTCGAATCCCACACGAGACATAACTTTGTGTGATCCACAAATGATTGTTCCGAGTCTAGGTATTTTTGTGTACGTTGTTTGAATGTTTGTAAAATCCCTCGCGACGCAGGCATTATTCCTAGCGCGGAAGTTGTATTTTTTGAATAAAATAAATAAAGGTGTCTACAATAACAAGAGTGATAATAGATAGAATAGAAGAGGGTGATAATACTATATCGATAATTTTGATGTCATGTTGGCATCACGTGTCACATGATTGATTTAAATCTTTGGAAAGGCAGATTTTCCTCTATAAAATAAAATCCCAATCAATACCGATACGAGAAAAGTAATTACCATTGAGTTGCGATAAAAACCTTGGGTGAATGCGCGGCCCTTCGAAGCTCGTCGATCCCATTGTTTCAATCCCTTCGGCCCAACCGTGGAGTATTGATAACAAGACGTGAATATGGCATTTAACAACTTATGCCCAACTTTCAAGTTATATCTATGTCTAATTTCATTACTATCGATTTATCAGTTCAATCGTAGTCTTTAAAAACTAATAGAGCTACTTTCACATGTATGTTTTTAAATTTTTTACAAATATACTATTGTGTTATTGTTTATATTTATTCTTCGATTGAATAAGCTGTTATATAAAATTGTACTTTATTGTTTTGATTTTAAATGTTATATTTGCTTGTGCTCCAAAAGGGTTCATTCAAATCATGATCATATGGCCAGAATTGAGACACACACATGCAATCTGTACTCCACTACCTACATCATTGTTATTCCTGGGGATCAATCCCTCCGGCCCAACCGAAACATACAATGGGAATGGCTGCGTCGGGTCGTTGACAAAAGAGCCAAATTGTTGCGTTCTAGCCGAATTTCCAACGTTTTGGGGAAAAACGGAGAAAAATGTGCAAATGTTGACAAAATGTGCGTGTTTATGTGACTCTTTTTCAGGGTGTTTTTCCTTCTGTTTTAGGGTAAACTCCAAATGACGTCATTAGGACGTCAACAAGGCTTGAAATGGCTCAGTTTTTTGACTTTTGAGTTACAAATGTTAACGTGGGGATGCATTAGGTAGGGAGATAAATAAGGTTATTTTAAAAGAGCTATTTCTTAAATTATTGTTTTTTTTTGTTTAATGTTATAATTGAATAATTTTGATAGAACTAAACAATTGTGACTACCTCCTAGATTTAGTTAGCCGTCTACAACTAAGAGTCCGTCTGGATGCCATTTGACAATGTAGTAAATAAGCGTAGCCCGTCCGGTGGTAAGCGGTTACCGGAGCCTATAAACATAATATACACCAGAATAAAGACCAATTTTATACTTAGAAGAATCATTCGATTTAGTAATGCGCTTTCGAATTATATTCGAATACATCTCTGCACAACCTACTTCACACAGTTAAAGATGTAGTACAAGTACTTGCGTATAGTATTGTCAAAATATTCGAATAACGTTCGAATGAATTGTGTAAAAAGAAAAAGAAGAAAGAAATCTTTATTGCTAATAAACAGCTTTCAGGTGGACACAATGAGTAAGAAGATAAAAAAAAAATAACAATTACAATAATAAAAAGGGAAATAAAAAATACAGTAACATAAAATACTTAAACCTCTTGAGACACATGCGTCCCACAGCTGCAGCAATCAGGACTCCAGTTCAGCATTTGCCTGGTCCCAAGAACCAGGTACTGGTCTTCCACTGGAGCCTGTTGTGACGTACGGAAGCCAACAGGTATCCCCCATCTAACTGTAATCGGCCAACTAGCACCCCTCTGTAAGAGTGTTTAAATAGTTATCAATAGAAGATCGAACGTCGAATAACAAGCCATAAAAACAAATCAAAGAAGCGAGAAGTTGATAACTTATAACTTTATGATTTCCGCCAACCGACCTTGGCATATAGAATCACATGGAAAAATATAGTCAAGTGTAACTGATATTCGCACCATCACGGTTCCGCAACATTTATTTAACTTATTGAATTGCAGCGGCACCCCGGTGGCCAAATACAATAGATTTTAATTATATCTGGTATTCTAAGACTTGACATTTTACTGTAGAATTACATAGAAAATATGGTAAAGTGTGACTGATATAGGCACCATAACGGTTCCGTAGCTTTGTTTAATATTAGTATTTCCCCCTTAGTTTCGCACGTGTTAAAGCTATGAGAACGTTTATTTGGATAAAATCCTATGAGGTTATTTGAGATATTTCATGTCGTTTATTTCATTTTAAAAAGACAATTCCCGCACTAGCATTAAATCCTGTGTCGCGGGGGATTTTACAAAAATTCAAATATCGTCAACTTTCATCAATAAAGTCAAAATAATTAGTAGTATTTTACGTTTTGCCTGCTCAATTTGTTTGCATATATTGAACTAGTATTGAACTGGCAACTGTTACCGTATTTAATTTATGAAGTTTTAGGTAACTGTTCCCCTTTGGATTAGGCATTGGCCTTGTGAGCAGGTGTTCTGATTTCACCATGTAAACTTGCTGCTAACACAATTAATAGCAATGTAAATAAAAACGATAATTAACTCGACATATAACTGTCAATGATCAACAATACCATGACACAAAAAACAGACAAATAACAAATCATTCGCTTTAGCATAACAGGTATTGAACTTTAAAACGAGCAAGGATTATTTTAAAAGTTCCATCTGTGGTTCCGTACGTAAATCCCATGTAATTTAAATGAACATTCTAAAACGTACGCCGCACCGTACGGTTGAACATTTCACGGCACTGACAAAGTTTTGAGCACTCGCTATTCAAATGCGCAATAACTTCGACGTTTCTGTTCGTTTATCTCTGGAATTTTGACAGCCTCCGCTGGCTTTATATAAGCATATTCATTATAAGACTGCTCGGGGAGTGAATAACTTGGTTTATTTAGAAATTAAGTCTATACGGGCTGGCAGGTGCATGTAGTTAAGTGTTTATTTTGTTGCTACTCATGTCATATGTAAAGCTTTGATGCTGTCGAAAAAATGGTTTTATAGTCTACACTCTACAGACTAGTTTATATTCAGTTAGTCTCGTTGATCCTATGGCATAAGTTAGCGCTTATGTTTACAGAAAATATTGATTTGACAAGATAGTGAAACATTTTTTGTTGCGATTTTCTTAGCACGCTGTTAGGGTTTGTGCCTGGTAGCATCATAGGCACGACTCTATTACGTGGGGCCAAAGTACAGCTGTCAAAATGTGGGTGGTGGTACATGTCTATCTATACTAATATTATAAAGCTGAAGAGTTTGTTTGGTTGAACGCGCTAATCTCGGAAACTACGGGTTCGAATTGAAAAATTCTTTTAGTGTTGGATAGCCTATTTATCGAGGAAGGTTATAGGCTATATTACATTACGCTACGACCCACGGGGGCGGCGCAGTAATTATAAACGCGGGTGAAACCGCGGGCATAGCTAGTCGTATTATAAAACCTGAATATATAACCTATCTATTTCAAACATAAAACTTTAAACATAACAAAGCAGGTTAGAAGAATTAGAGTCACCGTTTTTCTACCCAACCAACTGATCTCCAAAAAGTTATTCACATGATGCATGAGCAGTGAATAAATATCTCCACGTCATTATCGACTGACAAATCCTAGAAAAAAATATTCCGAGACCGTCCATCCTCCTCATCTATCATGAATGGACGTGGTCTGAATGTATACGTTATTCAAATAAGGACTCTGTGCTCCTTGCCAATTTTTGGAACCGTCTTTTCCCTGTTTGACTTGACTTTAACACTGATTTGATAGGATTGCTTGGGATGGACGAGACATTTTAAAAATGTAGGGACAAATGTGGCTGTGAGTGTATTATTTATTTGAGTTCTGAGTATAACGTATTGAGCAAGACACTTTTTATACGTTTTTACAACGTGGTTCGTGCTCAGTCTGAGTTCAATTGATGAATAGTCATTCATGAATCATTTTTATGTCATATTATTCTACTTATATGCGCGTTACGTTGATTCTTTCTGACGTTATAAGCAATTAAAGTGGCAAGCATACATTTCGTTTGAATAAAAGTGCTTTCTGTTGCTTAAAGAGCAAAGGCCGATACCTGTTGACTATTGGATAGAACGAGTTATAGGCACATAAGTGCAGTGACCACTTTTTAAAATAACCGTCTCCCAGTGACCATGACTGCTGAAAACAAATGAAACGTAGGGGAAACTGTTAATCTACAGTGTTTAACAATTTAAATAGCCTAAATAGTAGTAAATTTAATAGTAGTAGTTTAAGCGACCTAAATAATGTAATAGTGTTATTAAAATAAGCGATGTGATAATATCTGTATATAGTAGTTTAATTTCAATGTACCTATAACAGTGGATTGAGTTACATAAACCACAGGTTTTATCCACCGATCGTCACTATTACTCCAGGATAGTACGTGAAGCGGTTGAAATGAAGAAATATCGCAACTTCAACCGGGAGGATGGATACCGTTTGTCTAAATCTTGGAATCCAGTAATCAGCAAATGTAAACGTCGCCGTAGTGACTTAGGTAGCCAGTGTGTAGACGTCGTTAGTGTTGTGTGTCGAAATACCGACAGTGTCAATATAAATAATAGTGACCAAGTGAGGATAGTTGCCGAAACCCGCACTTCACGAAGGCGCCGCTGAGCTCACATCAGTCAACCCGTGACCACGATCGATGCAAGTCGGTTGAAACGTCGGGCAATTAATAGGTATTTATTACCTTTTAAATACTTTATCGCGAGTAAGACCCGTTGTCTAACATTATATTAAGTATGTGTACAAATCGCGATAGTCTAAAAACTTTTACCTATAACAGTCCTATAGACACTAAGTGTAGACAGTACAGAAAATACTTAAGGAACTCTAAAAGCTGTAGGTACCTACTTATTCTAGAAGTACAAGATAAGGATATTCTATTGCAATATACTATATGGCCATAGCCAGTTGCACTCACTGATCGGTAAACGATTAGCGGGATAGATGGGTGACCGCTTAGTGGTATTTCATCTGAGTTTGTGATCATGTTTCGGAGGGCACGTAAAAAGTCAATCCCGGCTGTTGCCAAATTGACAGCAGTCGTTAAGCCATGTCAGAGGCCTACGGGCGGCTTAAACAACTCTTGACAACAGGTTGGCCACTAACCACACGAAAAGAAGAAGAAGACTGTACGGTGAAAGGAAGATATGTATCCAGTGATACTAATCCAAATCTTAAAGCATATCTTACTATATCCAGCCTCATTTGATGTTGAAAGTAATAGCTCACATTATTAGTTTATATCTTGTTACTATTATAGGTAATACTGTGGCTATCAATAAAGGTAGGTAAAAATGTAGATCATTACCAAAATATTTTATTTTCTATCCAACTAATCAGCTCGGATTTTCATAAAAAATATTCCGCAGTAAAAAAGGGACTTCTTATTAAACAATTTTAGCAAATATATCCTACGAAATTTCGTTTTATTTTATAGCAGTCGTATTTTCTATCAGAGCTGTAAAACATCTGATTGCATCAGGATGGGTCCAGCGTTCGGGTAAGTTCGGTAAAGTCCGGAAGCGTGCGATAAAATTCGGGTCTGGCCTTTTATGAGCTCGCCGAAGGGACTTATATTTTGTATTACCGATGGCGTTGAAGGAAAATTGGGGAAATTATTTTTGTTTCTCTTTCTGTGTATTGTTTGGCTACCTATCTGTTTTGTGAAATATTGTTTCAGCTGGTATATTTTATTTTATTGGAGCCGCGAGCTTAAGCTTTGTGTCATCCGAACAGTCGATAAAGCACAAGTGGTTACCTATATATACTTGCTAACTGTTGGACGGTCAATATTTATACATATTTTTGGTTTAAGATTATTTGCAGTTTGGGTTAATATTCTTTTTAACCCGTAAACGACATACATACATAGATTCATGCCTGTTTCCCAGAGAGGCAGAGACAACGGATTTGCATTTGCTACGATCCTGATTCACTTCTCTGGCTTCATTCACTTTCATAACATTCCTCATACACGCTCGCCGGTTTAAGTTGCTCTTACCTCTACCCGTAAAAGAATACAGCTAAAATAGAAGGGCTTGTGTTATGATTGGGTTTACATCAATAGTGTAAAAGGTTAAAATGGAACCCACGAGCTCTCGAAGGAAATCTCCGATGCGATATCTTGCAAAGCTTAGGTGGAAAGTTTGACAAAAAAATATAAGTAATTTGTAACCCAAATAACTCGCAATCTCAAAAAGCAATATAATAAGCAATGGACTTATTGTTAACTAGATCTTGCCGTGGCGTCGGTCACATTAATGTAGATATTGTCAATATTTTTTCTGGATAAAAGGTGCCCGATGTCCTTTTTTGTACTTCTGACAAAGTGTACATGTGACAATTAGTTACGGCGTGGCGTAAGCGTAAAAAAAAAGAAACTCATATTCGCATTTATAACATTACTAGATGTGGCCGCGGTTTCCCACGCATTTATGATTACTGCGCCGCCCCCGTGGGTCGTAGCGTGATGTTATATAGCCTATAGCCTTCCTCGATAAATGAGCTATACAACACTAGAAGAATTTTTCAATTCGGATCAGTAGTTCCTGAGTTTAGCGCGTTCAAGCAAACAAACAAACAAACTCTTCAGCTTTATTATATTAGTATAGATTTAGGATATACACTAATCTATTAACAGAACGTTACTGACCACAGAACATTTTGCCATATTTTCTCTTGCCGACCATATCATTCAAATCAGCCTTGACTATTAAATTTCATCATCTTTTGTCATTGAAACCACGCGCATTACATACGTAAACGATTTATTTGACCATCCATCGGTAATATTGTCTTATGTTTACGCGAATGTTATAGTTGGGACAACTACCATCTTGGTCTCCCCGTGAACATGGCTGCTGTAAAGCAACCGAAACGTCGGGGCAAAGTGTAAACTTAAATATAAATAGTTTTAATTAGAAAATATATAGCTTAAATAGTAGTAAAATTCAATAATAGTAGTGTTAGAGTTTTCAAAATTATTTAATAACAGTGTTTAAAGTAAAATAAACAACGTGATAAAATCCGTATAAAGTGTTTAATTACATCCATCGGTACCCAACAATGTAAGAAACAAAGTCACATTCGGATTCACAATATTAGTCACGATTAAACCCTGCTAAATCAGATGTACAGAATAAAACTATAATGATGTATTTGCTAACCATGCCCAGCAGAGTCCACAGTACCTAAATGAACTATAAACAATGCACTGTATGTAATGTTTACACAAATCGTGTGCCATGAGTGTATGTATTACGTATTATAATTGGAAACAAATTCTAATTATACTGTGTTTGCTTTGGCGGCTTTGTTTTGATTCTGTGTACGGGTGTACCCCATGTTTCAAATACATGAGTATCAATATATGCATAGGTACTTGTTAGAGAATTATTTAGATGTTGTATTGAACAACATATACTACGTTGGAAGAATGAATGTGTATTATTGTGAAAATTCGGAAAAGCCTCGGAAAGCACGTTAAACCGTCGGTCCCGGCTGCCATGAACATCTATGGTTGTGGTTATTGGGAAGTCAAAGAAGAAGTCAACGGCGTTAAAAGGTTTTTACAAGGTCGGCAACGCGCAAGTGATGCCTCTGGTATTGCAGGCGTCGATAGGCTACGGTAACCATTTACTATCAGGTGGGCCGTAAGCTTAATTGCTACTTTAGAAGCATAAAAAAAAAGTCAGTGCCCTATAATATCCTGACACTGGTCTAGCCTTAGAGTATCGTTAGCCTTCGGGTTGCGGAGGTCAGGTGGCAGCCGCTCCGTGTAAAAACTGATATCCAGTCAAATCCGGTTAGACCAGAAAAGCCGACTGAAAGTGACTTGGAAATAATAAAGGCTGGAGAGAAAAAAAAAGAATAGTATCTTGTGCAATTTTATAGATTTTTTTAAAGTAAGCAATTTTAATCCTACTCGCATCTCAACACAACAGTAAAACCCATATCTATCAAACTAAACTATCCCTTGGCAGTTTGAAAGGTCCATCAGAAATCGTTTAGCAGTTTTTCGTGATAGTAATACCATTAGGGTCAGTTTAGAGCCCCCATTCTCTATTTTATGACCCTCTTGAAGTGCAGCTTCTTGACGGTTTTCGATTGCTTCGTAAAAAGTTACTACAAAAATATGACGTCATCAGGGGAAGTTTGTTGTATGAAGACGTGTATGGCGTTTGAAAACTGCTCATCAATGTTGGAAGAAGTGAGAGTTACAGGGTGTATACTTTTGTTTCCTTCTCGCGGATGCAATATGAATGCTATTTAATATGGTGGTCACAGAAACCATAATAAGTCTGTACTCATGACTTTTCGCCTCGGTATAGTGTCTGAAAATGGTCTGCGACACATATACTCTTGTACGTAGAATGCTATCGGGTGTGTAGTTACCGACGGTTTTGACGAAACCACGCCTTTGTTAATACATATTATGTCATAAACTATAAAAAACCATTTTGAACTTATTGATTGTATAAGTCTTTATAATTTGGTAATTCCTTAATTAAATAAATAACATGCATGTTTGGCGCACAGATTGCACTTCACCAATGCTTTGTTTTAGACTGATTCCCATATTTGCATTATCCACTATTATTATCAGTAGATTTTAACCATTAACCTGTCAGCTTTAACCACATCCAGACATAATGATGACACATTGTGACTGGACGCCGAGATGATTTAAACGTTTCTTTTATTATTTCTTAATAATCATAGTCGCAAAGTATCACATTAATAATAGTAGCATTAGTAAAATGAACTATCTAAATCTTTGATAATAATTCTACCTAGTAAGTTGTAACAGGGTAAGACACCCAAATATCGGTAGCTATCGAGTGAATAGAAACAATTCGGTCAGCCCTCCGCGCAGCCGCGCTCACCCAATGTACTGGAAATACTTTATGGCAGGCATTTGGTACATTCACCTCATTCGGTAACGACGATCACGATCTTTACCTACTTCTAAATCGTTCGACGGAATTAAATATTTATTGATGTGTTCGTATTGCTGTTCAGAATAGTTCGTTCTAAGTGGATTACCTACCGAATTATTCGGTAATTTCCTGCGAAATATTTGGATGTGTATTTCATTAGGAATGCTTTTCGGTACTGGTTTTTATTTGGGTTTTGGTGTTATTTAGGCGGTGTAAATTTACTTTTTTTAAAGTTTTGGTGTCAAATAATTAATTAATTAATACGAACATAACGTTGAAAAATCAGAGGTGCGTGCCTTATCATCATACTGGAGATCTCGTTGAAGTCCAACGGTCTCAATGTTACGACACTCGTGTTACAAGTAGGTTCAAATCGCATATAGGTGAGGACCGTATTTATACTATTATTACTTCCCGAGTCTAAGTCCTATGCCGAAACTTAATAGATTTCTGCCTGATTAATCGTTTCCAAACGCGTAAAACCTCAGTTAGTTTTATAGGAACCAAGAGATAAAAGCTAGTCATAATATCTACAGTAAACCTTGGTTAGAAGCTGTGCTACTGTTAGGCACGAACGGCTTTTCAGTGTGAGAAGGAGGCCATAGTCCACTTCGCTGGCGTCGTGCGAGTTGGCTGACTTTACATATCTTTGGCAACGTTATGGAGCTGAACATGAAGTTCACAGAAATGTAGATTCCCTTACGATGTTTTCCTTCATTGTTAAAACAAGCTATAATCTATACTAATATTATAAAGCTGAAGAGTTTGTTTGTTTGGTTGAACGCGATAATCTCAGGAACTACTGGTCCGATTTGAAAAATTATTTTAGTGTTGGATAGACTATTTACCGAGGAAGGCTACATAACATCACGCTATGACACACTGGCGGCGCAGTAATCATAAACGCGGGTGAAACCGCAGGCAGATCTAGTTAGCTATATCGGTGTACTTAACCCATGGAAAAGTTTAAGAATACGTGCCATGACAATAAACTCGACACCATAGCTTAGTAGTTCAACGAGATCGTTGAACTACTAAGCTGGGAGATCCCAATAGATCTAATATCGCTATGAAAAGCTAAAAAAAATATTATATTATGTTATTATCTATGTGTTTTTATTTCTCATTCTCCAATAATTATAATCTGAACAAGAAAGACACATACAACAACTAGTTCACTACACAACATTACAGATACATACAGAAGAAGTACCAGCACACAATATAAGAGAATCGTTCGTCTCGGATGTAGACCGCACATTTCCGGCTGCCAGTAAAACAGATACATCGGCTGTTCCGAGAAACAAGCCCTGTTATCCAACGCCCTCTCTGTTTGTAGCGTAACTTCAGTTTTATATCCTAACTAACATTATAAATGCGAATGTTAGTTTATTTGTAACGCTTTCTCGCCTTAACTACTCGACCGATCACTATGAAATTTCTCATACACTTCAGAGGAACAGAAAAGGACATAAGGTACCTTTCACCGGGTTCAAAAGTACTCTTACTAATCTAACCTAACCTCCATGTATGCGAGCGAAACCGCAGGCAAATTCTAGTTATAATATACATACGTAACTGCATAGTATTACGCTTATATCCCGGAAGGGTAGGCAGAAGTCAATAGCACCCATATTTCTGAAGATTTTTTATTTTAAGTAATTAGCAGCGATCTTATTGACTTTTACCGAACTCAATTCTTAATTCCGTACTGTTAAGGTCATAGCACACATATCAACTCGGTAACGGATCATCACTGTATCAACTCGAGCTGTGCAGTATTCTTTGTATGAAACTCCCTACTGCAACGCACACTAATCGGAATCGTAACTTAATCGCCTCGCCTCGGGACAAGCTTGCAGTCCTCGCGCTTACGGCTCGTCTTCCCCGCGCTTACGTCTCTCCGTGCACTACTACTACTGCTGCCGAACGTGCTGTCATTCACAAGATAACTAACAGTCGTGTTGCGCGCGTATTTTATTGAATTTGTAGGTTAGATTTCAAACAAAAAATTAACGATGAAAAAGGATCATTGAAAAGTGAGAAAAATCCATATTAATATGATTTAAGTGTGCGCGGCGTAAGCGCGGCGTCACCTAGCCGTAGCCGAGTCGACGTATCGGAGCTGATGATCCGCTTTGAGTTGACGCCTGTTTGACGGCGATGCGAAAGGCGATACGGTGACGACCCCTTTCCGAGTTAATATGTCCTATGACCTTTAGTGGTAATTTCTTGACAGTAACATCAACCTGGGCATCGAACTCGAAATCACGTGCACAGCCATCGCATTCACTACCACTACACCACTCAGACAATATTGTATCAGAGGCAGAGGTATAATAAATCGTTCACTAGTTATAAAGTCCTATGTAATAGGAGGACAATCTATTACCGTCGATTACAGTTTCAGAAACCGAGCGGGAATTTTTTTTGGCATGAAACACAATAACACTGCTCGAATTGGTAACCGAATGTAAAACCAAGGCCTCAAGCACAGCTGCAATCCAATCCCTAACGTCGTATAACCAAGACAGTGACGTATTTTATTTCTACCACTATTCTCATATTTTTAAAATGTACATTATTTATAAACATAATTTAATATGCCCTATACGTTTTCCTTGTGTATGTATGTAGCAGAACCACATTCTTATTGAATTTTGTTGTAATGTTAAGCATTTGCCTCCGTCCGTGCATCACTTGTATCGGGTGACCAACTGAAAACCAGCGCTGGTGCACTAAATTTGGGTGCCCAGATAATGCTAAAAGGTGGTGACCCTTTTCGGCGAGGGCATACACATTTTTGTTTTATCATGTATAATCCTTTCTTTGTTTATTTTGCTTTAATTAATTGTGTGTGCGCTCTGTACGAAATAAACATAATTTCTTTCTTACTTTCTTTCTAGTACAGTTTTTTAAATTTTAAATATTATAATAGCTACGAATGATATTGAAACTGTTTTACAGTATAAAAAGTATTCCAACCGCTTTGTCACATGTTGACCCATATGATAGTTTATGGGTAGACGGATGACATGGGTCTTATCCCTAAAATAAAGTTTTATGCGACAGATATAAAGCGTATTCCGCAAAAAATCTTATCATTCTGTTTCACAGACATACGAACAAACTCGTATGGACATTTATAATATTAGTTAGTACTTGTTTCTACCCGCGACTTCACTTTGCTCGTGAATCGCATCGAAACGCTTGCTGAGATAAATAAGTTATATATGTGTATTTTATTATTCTATAAAATATCTATCAGTATGGCAAGTTTATAAAACGTTATTTTACACGTGATTGAGTAACATCCAAACATCTTCACAAACTTCCACATTTAAAATATTACATACCATCACGCCCTTTGGTATACATATACCAAAGGCAGAAGTGTACCTATTTTATCTAGTTTACCAGTAATTGTGAAGTATACTTACGATTATAAGGGCACATTTCCAGACTAAGATGTTACATAGAATTTTCTAACCATTAAACTATGACCCGAGTCTTGAACCCGGTCTTGGGCGTAACAATAAACACATACTTTTGCCACGGGATCTACGAAACAATAAAACATTTTATAGATTAGTTTTTTTTTAGAAATGAATACTACCTGCCACTGTAGCACTAGGCAAAATGTCTGTCTTTATCGTTACTTTAATTATTTTTGGGTTTGTTACGCATTCGCCCCTACGTCTATGTAAAATTACGTCCCACATTCCAAAATGTTCCTCATTCGCCCCTCTTTTTTAATTATAATTTGTCCTACATTTGTGAGCATATGGTTAGCAAAAGAAAACATGTTTAAAAATTAGTTTAAGTCTTTTCAATGTCGGGCTCGTGATGTCATGCAATCATAAGCACAAAGTTTCGCCGAGAGATCAAGGAGGTATTTTAAAATATTTTTCGGAAAGATTTTTGGGGCAAATGCGTATTTTTACATTCGGGACGAAGCATGAGGGTCGAATGCGGAATAAATCTATTTTTGCCATGAGCCTATGCTCGGATAGCGTACTGATAAAAGTGGTCGCCTCGCCACTATCAGTAGGCTGAGTTCATTCGGCACACAAGACAAACATTTGTGATCCATCAATGATTGTACCAAGTTTGTGTATTCTTTCTTTTCGTTGTATGTTTGCAAATTCCTTCGCGATATGGGAATTATTCCTAAGGCGGGAATAGACTTAAAATTAATCTAATCTCACCCTATCTCCCACCACTATAATACTCGTGTAGCGCAGCAGTGGTCACCATGGAAAACTCAGAGTTTTGAAACTTGTGAAGTTCTAAGGAAAGTTAAACTGTCTTGAAACCCGCAACAAATTTAATCAAAAGTATGTAGGAGTTGAAAATATTATAAACTTTACCTATTTTGTCTCAATGAGGCTGTGGTATAGTACTGCCTGAACCTTTGGGAGTGCGCGTTGGTATGTACATCCTTACGAATATTATATATATGTTTGTTAGTTAGGTTAGGTTTTATATAATGAGACTAAAGCAACAAAAACATATGACACTAGATGTGCCCGCGGTTTCACCCGCGTTTACGATTACTGCGCCATCCCCGTGGGTCGTAGCGTGATGTTATATAGCCTATAGCCTTCCTCGATAAATGCGCTATTCAACACTTAAATAATTTTTCAATTCGGACTAGTAGTTCCTGAGCATTAGCGCGTTCAACCAACCAAACAAACAAACAAACTCTTCAGCTTTATAATATTAGTATAGATAATCTATATCTACTATTGATATGTTTTGCTTTATTTTCATTATTTAATTTTAAAAGCACTTTAACATAAAAAAAAATACGATATGCCTGTATATTGTTGTCAGACACCTAGCAATCAAATTTTCGGTTCAGTTTTGTAGAAGAAATAGGAAATACGATATGATGATTCTGAGGTAAAATCAGTTTTGGTTGTCAATACATAGGTTACTTTATATCCCAGATAACGCATCCTTAGAAGCATAGGAGCGAAACCGCGTGTATAAACTAGTATGATATACAACAGAAACTTTACAGCCATGTACTGCGGCGTAATGTATACATCCAATATATTCTAGTTGACCTAAAAGAATATATAAACAAGAAAATATGTCGCGTTATGCGTCCCTTGAGTATTTGCTAATGTAAACATAGCCTTCTTTGTGAACAGCTTTTGCAGTATCGGTAAAGTTATTTGTAAATATATAAACTGACGTTAGTACCCATAGCCGAAGAGGTCAGAGGCAGAGATGGCTTTGTTCCACGTACTGTATAGTTCAGTAGCCAAGTAGAAATGAATGCGACTGCTGTGGAGCCCATCGGGTCTCGGATTCGATGTTCGGGTCTCGGACAACGCGTGGGTTATTTTTGACAAGACTTTTTAGTAGTAGAATGGAGTCTGGTGTTGTGTCCGATTTACGACTATAGGTCGTCCTTTATTTTTAATTTATTATTTTATTTAGGATTTTTCTTCATGTGAAGCATATCAAACCCATTATACCCAAAACAGTAATTTGCTTAACATAATAATATTACTTTTGATCGCTGCTGGATCTGCGGTAAGGTCGTCCTGCATTACCTATGAACAAACTTTGCAGATTGTGGATGTAACACACATATACTCCTTCCGGGATAAAAGCATATCACTCTGTATATGTATGTATGTACATAATATAGATATCGCCATCTATGCCGGCAATCAAATTATTGAATTTCTCAATTAATACTTCACCCGACCCGAGAATCGTATCTGAGACTTCACGATCGCCGGCAACATCTGCACTAACTTACGCTACAGCATCAAAGAGACAGTCATAAAAAACTTCTTTAAAAAACAATGAATACAAAATTAAGTAGATTACAGTACCAGTCCATCACAGATTCCAGGGGGTACGGTAGACGTAGGTCCCTCACAAGGGACGCGTCATCACGTCCTGAAAAGTAAAGAAAGTTCCGTCCCTGAATAATCACTTAGTTACCTTCTACAAGGCTCTTGGGAAGATCGTTTGGGCTTTTGTTGAGCCTTATGTACAACTAAAAAGTTATTTTGTGAAGAAAATAGATATCGAACAATTGGTAAAATGGGACGAATTTTCTAACATTTCTTTGTTTCTGAAACACTATATTCAATGCAGGAATATGTTATAACTAAATTTTGCGCGTAGCTTCACTCTTGTAAATGTAGGTTAGGTTAGATTAGTAAAAGTACTAATAATGGATGAAAGGTACCCTATATCCTTTTCTGTTACCCTGATAACGTGTATGCGAAGTTTTATGATGATCGGTCGAGTAGGTAAGTAACAAACATACACACAAACAAACACACATTTGGATTATTTGTACAAACAAAATTTCTAGCTAGTTATAAAATCTATTAATATTTGTATTTACAATTTCCCCGACGTTTCGGTTATTTTTAGAGCCCCCATGGTCACGGGAGACTAAGATGGTCATCTTATTGTCTTGAGGTGTAGTTATTTAAAAGTGCCCAAACTTAATTTTAGGTAATCTCATTTATGCAGAATATGCTTAAAGTATCATGAAGTCTTGCTGTGTTTTGCTTTTGATCGGGCTTAACTAAATAAATTATTGGTTTTCAAGCTATACATTCCAGCCAAATTTTCTGGTGAATGTAATCTTTTGCGTGTATCTATGTTCGGTCAAATCTGAAGTATGTTTGATCCCGTGTTGTATGTGTTCACTCACAAATATGGCAGAATAAATGTTTAATTTAATTTTTCTTTTTGTTACAGGTAATATTTGCAGTTTCGAGTTAAACGAGAAATAATGTAATAATTAGTATATAACGAATCTGACAAGCAAGTAAAGCCTTTTTGGTCCTCTTTGGTCTTAGGACTAGGTATTTTAAACTAAGAAAAAGATATGATGTCCGATGAAAATCTTCACAGCCTATAGTGGTACGCGCCTGTACTGAATAGGGTCTCCAGGCTTATTACATTTTTGTCCTTTGGCATTCGATCCCACAACACTGGACGTACTAGCAGTGACGAGCACTTAAACCACAAAGCTATTCGCGCAAACATGAATCAAACATTTAAATTTGAAACCCAAAACATCGTATTCAAAATAAAAACATTTGCATTGAAAAGAATGGCCACCATTGGACCCAATTGTTGCCCACAAGAGTCCGGCTGTTAAATAACAATATCAAATGTAAACAATAACATACGAAAACAATAGATGCCATTTGTCTGACCTTCATTATGAATGATTTGTTATGGCGAACCCACATGTACTTATGGAAAGGTCTGGAATTTTAATAGAGGTAATTCAAGCCTGGTAGCTTGGTGGTCATTTCGCACGAATCTGTTAGCAAAAATTGAGCGATCGACACTTTTCAAAAATAACAATTTTTGAGGTGTCCATTTGCACACATCGATATTATTTAATTGTGCAACGTCCCCGTCTGGAAAAGGTGTGGGACCCAAAAATATATTGTTTCCAAAAAGTTTCGTTTTGACGAAACTTTTTTAGAAATAATATATTTTTGAGATTCGTGCGACACGACCACCAAGCTAAGTTTGGTGTAATGGATCGGCGAACTGATAGTGAATGAAAATTCTGTAAATAACGTCCTGGTCTTCGAATCCCGTATCAGGCTAACATAAAGTTATTTTTCTCAGTAGCAGCTCGGAGTTAGTAAGTAGGCGGCGTTGCTCACTTCGGTGCCTCCGAAAGCATTTAAAGCCGTTGGTTCTGCACCTGATATCTCTCCGGTCGAGTCGGACTGTCGTCCATCAGATTATGAGAGGCTCTGTTAAGGTTAACCGCCGTGACCAAAATACGGTCTGGAAGGCCTTATAAAGAATCGGATCGTATTGTAGTAAGTAGGTTGAAAGAAGTTGTCGTTTGATGACAAAGCGTCGGAAATTTTAGATTGTGATTGGTCTTACTTTTAAAAGATTTAGTAGTACCAATATCAAAGAAATATTTGATTGCACGCAGTTTAATGGACGCAATCAATTCGGATATTAAAAATAGTCGTGCTGAATTATTTTAGTGTATATGATTTATAATATAAAATTTATTTATTACTAGTAGTCGAAGCATCAGGTCTCAAGTTTGATATTAATTCACGCATATCTGACTTTTAAATGTCATGTGCTTATAATTAGATAATTATCGCTCGATTTAACGGCGAAGGAAAACATCGTGCGGAGACCTGCATGTCTAAGAGTTTTTCATAGTGTTCGAAGATATGTGAAGTCTGCCAATGGCTAAGGCCATAGTCAACCACATTAGCCGTAAGGGTAAGCCCTTCTCACACTGAAAACCGACCCGTGCCCAGCAGTGGGTATAGATGGATATAGTAGTTCCACAGACCATACTAATTATTTTTGCAATATTCCACTGCAAAATAGGTTTTTTTTCTTAGTATCTAATTGCGCGTAATGCATTATTCCTGATCACATATTCTAAGTTGGCTGTAACACATTTAAACATAACTGCTCACCTCCTGACTGTCTAAGCGTTAAGCATAGCCAACTAGACGTACTAAATGTTTATTTAAAGCTAAGTTGAAGTGCGAGGCACAAGCCGTCTCTATTTTTGGACACAAAGAAACGCAGAGAACACTTAAGGATTCCGCCACGGTGGTATGGCTAATGCTGGATTTAGAACGGATAAATTCCGCAGACGAAGCCGAATGATATAGCGAGTATGTTACTTTGTATTTTAAGATAATGTTATTTGCAATCCTGGTAATATTATTAAATGTGAATGAAGTTGTCTGTTGTATGAAACTTGGCGCATAGATAATGGCAGGACTTCTTTTCCCGCTTCTACGAGAATCACGCGGCCCAACGTCATTCCCTCACCCGGCATACATATCTTGGACGACACGATCGGCCGTCTACTTATGCCCCTATACAACGAGATAGTCCGTGCGATGTGATATGATAAAAGTATGAGACAGTAAACTTATAACAGCCCCCATTTTTATTGCACTGCCGAGCTGAATCTAATCTTAACACAAGTATTGTAGCTTAGTCGGAAGATTAAAATACTAGGAACTTATAACCCAAATCGGTAGGAATTTTTTAAATGAACATTATAAAAAATGTTTTAAACTTTCACGATTTGTACACATCCTAAATATAGTAATCCAAACTAATATTATAAACGCGAATGTGAGTTTGTGTGTTACGCTTTGAAGCTTTAAACCACTCGACTGATCATCATTAAATACAATACAGGAAAGGACATAGGGTATCTTTTATCAAGAAAAAGTAGATACTGACGCCGAACGAAGCCGCGGGAAAAAGCTAGTTATACTTGTAATAAAATGCGTTGTTTAGTGTGAGCTCAACCCGTGATGCAAGTCGGTCGAAACGTCGGGAAATAAATAAGTAATATATCACACACACAACACCATCTAGCCTAAACTAAGCACAGCTTGTACTATGGGTACTAGACAATGGATAAACATACATCTTTAGGCGAAAAACAAAACTTCTTTAGGCGCGTTGAGCACTTTTTGGGTGAACAAAAATCATGGAACTCGCGTCATCGTCACCGAACGCTTTCCATGAGCTATATGTGTACTGTGTATATATGTGTACATTTTGGGTGAACAAAATGCGTGAAACTCGCGTCATCGTCACTGCACACTAGTTACTTAGTTTTCACTTCTATCGGCAGTCCCCAAAGTATGTATGTTTTTTTTGTAAATACATACATATTATACATAGAAACACCCAGACCAAGACAAACATCCATGTTCATGCACACAAATGTTTGACTTGTGCGGGAATCGAACCCGTGACCTCAGGCGTGGCAGTTGGTTACACTAACTACTACGCCATTGAGGCCGACATTATTACCTTTACATAGTCACCGATTAAGACCTGTTGTCTAATATTATATTAACTACTAGCTGTTACCCGCGACTTCGTTCGCGTGGAATTCATTTCCCCAGAACCCACATTTTTCTATAATAAAAGTAGGATAAGTTAAAAACTGTTTTTTTTTTATTATATTTATACGAGTATACCGTATACAATTTCATATGCATTTAGTAAAAAGCTGTTATTTTGACATTACAAACAGACACTTCAATTTATTTGTAGATATAGATGTGATTTCACATAAACATCTTGAACAGTCAGTTTCGTAACAATCTATGTTACTGGAACACAGCCCTTGACTGTTGACCTGTCTTTACGTAATGAGAACTGTAATCAAGAATAATTAAATATCATTATCATGTCTGTAATACAATGCTCCTTGTGTTTGTTCAACGATTTGATGACATGTGAACTTGACGTTCCACGTTTAAATAGTTCATTCGAGAAACACGCAACGCCATCTAGAATCTAGAAGAAGAATCTAGAATCACAATAGAAGCGTTGCTTTTTCTGCAAATATTTTTTATCGTCATATAACTACTGTCTGTCTAAGAGGTTGGGTTCAATGACCGGTACAAGCAGTATTACTATAACATTATTTTCGATGCGTAAAGCGTTTGATATAAAGAAATGCATACGTACGCAGACTTAAATGCGCCGCTATATACACGAAGCAGCTGCAACATTTAATTCGGGGCGAGATTATTTACCATTTATCGGACACAATTCCAGATATCGGACTGCTCCTGAAAATAAAACTTCTTTTGACCCGAGGATCAAACCTGGAAACTCGTGATCCCCGTGACCCCTGACAACGTGTACCTACACACGTTGTCAGGGGTACAGAAAAGAACATATATACCTTTCATCCAGGAGAAAAGTACTGCTCCTTAGGGATAGTAATTTATTGGCAAAGTATAATATAAACCTTAAAGCACCGGACTTTCCAACAAAATATACTACCTATTCTAGAAAACTCTACATTTCAAAAATTAATTCACACAAACCGTCCATTTAAAATATCATCTAAATTCAACTTAGAAGCAAATGCGTTTGTCTTGTACTGAATTAAAACGACTCTATCCTAATTGTTAGACGGCCGAACTTAGTAGACAGAGGGTAGTTCACCCCCGAGTTTTGAAGCCGAACTGACGATTTACTATACTTGGAATTGCTCAAAGATGTCTTCAAGTTATCCTTTGTGGAGTCTTAGAATGGATCTCTATGAGCTCCCAAGGGAGTTGCGACTTTGAGGTGATTAAGAAACTATATGAGAGTTTAAAAGAGGATGTATGTGGTCTCTCTGTAGTTTCGTCATTATACATGGCATTAGTGTGTATATATCTGAAGGGATAAATAGACGTCTATTTTATGAATATATCGCCAGACATTGATGTTAGGTTCGTGTGATGATGGCCGAGTCTATTGTTACTAAAAAGGTATATTTCTATTATTATGTAGATTATGTGATGCTACTGATCTATGCAAAAATGCTTTCCGCGTCACGAAAATTTAAATCGGTACATTTAAACATTTCTCAGAATAAAAATTTGTGAATAAGTTATTTGAAATCTGCAATTTATAATCTCACAGATATCTTACTTTCCTTTTTACAGATATTTGAGTTCTAAATTACTAGCAACTTAGCAACAATTGGTTAAGTCCTCTAACAATACTCAAATGTTTGAGTAAGGAGGGGATTTATGTCGGTAGTCGGTAGGTAGGATTCGAACTCATGACTTCTCAATCGTAAATCCTAAGAGATATCGCTGCTCTTTCAACAATAAAGACCAGATATGATCAACTTTTTTAGATAGCATGTCTAAATTATTCAGAATAATTTAACCGCAGTATCAACACTTAAAGTTTAAATACATAGACGATCGAACATAGTGTTTGTTCGATCGTCTATTTGTACTTTAAGAACCGATCGTGTGGTTCTGGATAGGTATGATATATATATTATAAAATGTGCCAGATAAATACTTCACTCCCTTCTGCATAAGCGCAAAAGCACAACGAAAAGACACGTAATACTTCTGTCCATCCCTTTAGTCTATACAAGCGTTAATCTATGTACTTAAACATGCAAATGTCCATCAGCTAAATTATACTCATTCACAGTTGACTCATTCATTCATTAACTCAATCGCTCGGGAAACGAGCATTTGATTGAACGTCAAATGATATCGGCGCCACAAAGTTTTAACGATACAGTTATGTCACCCAAGTTGAAATGTTATCGATAAAGGAAGTTAATTCAATAAAATGGTAACATCACTATGAGCTTACGTCGATCGTGTTACGGCGCATATCCATATCAATAATCGATAACAATCGGGAAGAAATTTGTTTCGGTTGTATTTTATAACTCTAGTTTTTTACTAGGTATAAAAAATGTTACGAGTTTGAGCTTATGTGATATTATTTACATATCATGAATAGGATTTAGACTACAGTATCTACCGACTTTTCCTTTTAGTTTGTAACTAAGTAAGTTTCGTGCAATAACAAACCACCTAAAATTCATCTAAATTGGTTTAACAGCTGCGTACCTATGCCAGGATTTTAGGATTCAGGATTGATTAGGATATTATAAAAGACATAATTTTTTTATCGTTAAGACTTCATTTCAATATAAAAATCATATTAATAATTAAACATAAAAATAATTCCTTTTTCGCGGTTTCAATTACTTAAGTAAAAATAATATGGTTCCCTACATAAATTCGTCTGGTTCGATGATTTTGAACACCACTTATTTCTACAGCGAAGACATCAAACTAGATAATTTCCATATCTAAATTAGTTCAGCACATAAAATGCCTTCATGACATAAGTTTCTACATCTGCTAATAGGCCAATCGTTTCACTATTAGCTCGGATCCTTGCCAGGCATTTGTAATAGCAATATTCTGTAAGAAGTCTCTTTTCTAGACTCTGTCGAGTTGCGCCATGGATGGCAATAAAATCACTTCTAAAACATAAGTTACATAACATACTTTCAATATAATAAATATTTGCCTACCCCTTGGATAGATAGACGCGTGACATGTAGTAATATTTCAGTATCTCGTGTTCCGGTTAGTTTTAATAAATTTGACGAGGTTATCACACGAGTTTCCTGTGGAGTTGACCTTACCGGCTGATAACTGGCGCCTCCAGACTGGATACTAATGTTGTATCAATCATCGTCTACTCGTATGGAAGTCGAATAAAGTGACGTAATGTCCGATAGAAAAGACCTCCTAGGCATTTCTTATCTCCTGGTAACCTATACTTCATATTGTAGATGAGTTGTTTGTACGGATGTAGTAATCTCGAGAACTTTTCTTATTTTCTTTTCTTTTTTCTCAAAAAGATTGACTACTCTCGCACTAGAAATAATGCCTGTATCAAAGTCAAAAATCTTTATATCCATATAAATTTGCAAACAATTCTTGGACACGTGAATTCACTATTATATTAATAAAAATAATAATAAAAATAAATAGAAGGAAATAAAAATTTAGCATTCAAAAAGCGTGTTCATGGAGTAGAGCTTTCATGAGAAGAGGAAGGCAAGAAACTCATGGCCACTTAAAGTCAAAGTCAAGTCAAATATCATTTATTCATTTAGGTCACAAAGTAACACTTATGAACGTCAAAATATACAGGTTAGTGAGTTTACTATGTTACTGAAACTACATTTAGGTTAGTTGCACTCTTTTCAATCGCCAAATGTTTATATCAATTCAACAACAGACACACAGAACACCCAGATATGCAACAACTATTTGTGAATCACACAAATTTTCATCCCGTGTGGAGTCAAATCCACAACACTCGGCACAATGGCAGACCACTTAAAAAACTACGCCTTTTGTAAAATACCTACTCACTACCTTCAATTCTTCTCCCTAGCCTTTAATATTCCCAAGTCACTTGGGGTCGGCTTTTCTACTCTAACCGGATTTGATTGGATATCAGTTTTTACACGGAGCGGCTGCCACCTGACCTCCGCAACCCGAAGGCTAACGATAGCCTAAGGCTAGACCAGTATCAGGATATAATAGGGCACTGACTTCCCAATAACAACTGCCATAGATGTTCATGGCAGCCGGAACCGACGGCTTCACGTGCTCTCCGAGGCACGGAGCAGGCGATAATTGTCAATCAATACGCACATAATTTCGAAAAGTCATATAACTTTTGAAAGTCAGAGATGCGCGATGTGGGTTCGAAACCGAGACCCTCTGCATTGCAGTCTGTTGGTCTCCCCACTGAGCTATCGCTGCTATTATTATATACTCACTATCTTCAATTATCCATCCTTAAAGCCAGAATAGAGCCAAAAAACACCTCAAAAAGTGCAAGTAACTATTTTAAAAGTGTCTCGACCACCCATCATTTATCCAGCCTGTCTGCCCCTCCTCCTAATGTGCTCACAACTCAAACTGTCACCTTTCAAGTTGCACTAATAAATAAGTTAAGACATTGCACGTACCTATAACGGTTAATGTTATTTTCGGATGGTACACCCCATGGGAGCAATGAGTACTTAATGGCAAACGATGGTGTATTGTAAGATTATGGGGTTTCGCAGAAATAGGGCTTTGTAGATAAGATGCTATTTTAGGTACAAAACTCAACTAATGTTACAAATGCGAATGTGTTTATAATAATAATAATAAATATTGTTTATTACTCTCAAAAAGGGTTGTCTGTTTCTTACGCTTTCACGCCTTAACTACTCGACCGATCATCATGAAATTTGGCATACACGTTGTTAGTGGTACAGAATAGGACGTAGGGACCTTTAATCCAGTAAAAAAGGTATGTTTCCGAGCGAGGAGAGAATATGATAAAACGGACATAGGTCTGAATGCAATGGGATCCAAGCGAAGCCGCGGGAAAAGGATAGCTAAGTATAAATTAGACATAATCTATACTTTGTGAGCATTTGCTCGCGAATTATTTACTTAAGTAAATAGAGTCATGCCAATATCTCAGAACGGGTACCTAAGAGGTGCATTACACTTACATTTCGCCTACTCTGATTATAGATCCGACGTAATATTACACAAGTCATACTCACACTTATATCCACGATAGGGTGGGCAGAGGAGTATTACAAACTATGTTTTTATGTTTCACGGAATAGTCGACGAAACTTTTGCTCTTTACCTAGAATATCTGGTAACAAAAACACAATATCAATTTGCCCGACCCAGTATTCGAACCCGAGACCTCAAGCACAGCAGTCGCATTTACTACGTCACTGAAACAAATTTGAAAAGAAAATCCTTATCATAACCAGGATGTTATATCCATTATACAATAGAAACAAAGCCTTACACAACTCGAATTACTAAAGCGAGGAAATTGTTAGCTCGGTGTAGGGTGAAATGACCATTCCTCGTCCGTCCACTAATTTTCTGTTACGTCACATAGTGGAAGAAATATCTAATCTAGTGCATATCCACCTCCTGTTACGTAATTGTAGCGCCGAGAGTTGCAACAGCAAACAAACTAGTTAAATGATTTGTGGTCTAAATAATAAGAGATGGCGGCGTGCTTGCCTCAAACTCTGCACTGTTATACATCTTTTACTCCTATGTATTGCCCATAAGGGTATGAAGGCAAAAGAAGTATTACTCTGAAAATCAAAATATATTTATTCATCTACGTCACAAAGTAACACTTATGAACGTCAAGGTTACACTAACTAAAAATAATATGAATTTATTTACGTGTTGCCACGTTCAGCAAAGCAATGGCGTAGAAGCAATGAGAAGAAACTCACGGCCACTCTTTTTATACAATGCTGTTTATTTTACAAATTATATTTGTATGGAGCTGCAACCATTTTACCATTTGCCTACTACTCAATCATAAATCATCTGACATATCACCAGCGATGGTTCTAGGTCACATGTAATAGGCCTTTCGCCATCTAACAGGCATAGTTTCAGACAATGTGCTGTTACTACTGATTTATTTTCAGAAAACCGTACAGTATGACCCTACCTGAGAATTGAATCCAAGACATTGTGTAAAGCAGTCACTATCTTTTTTAAATCCCGTGGCATAATATAATATAATATAATATCTTTATTTGCAGAAAAATATGATTGTAGGTTTTACAAATGTAGTAGACATGAAGTTTTAAAGTTTTAAATACTATTGAAATTAAACTACTATATACGGATTTTATCGCCTTGTTTATTAATCACTGTATTACATAATTTTGAAATTATTACACTACTACTACTATAGAATTTTACTAATTTATAAGCTAATAAAATTATTTAAACTATTAAATCTAATTATATTTAGGTTTACACTTTCCCCGACGTTTCGTTTGCTTTTCAGCAGCCATGGTCACGGGTGACCATGGCTAAAGTAGTAAAATTCAATAGTAGTAGTAGTGTAATAGTATCAAAATTATGTAATACAGTGATTAATAAACAAGGCGATAAAATCCGTATATAGTATTTTAAATACTAATTACAATAAAATGGGTGTAGTACTGTCCTCCTAAATAGGCTACAGATTAGCCTGTGATAAGGAGGTACTGTGCCGGTCCCTTTAACATTCGTAGAAAAGAAGGATGATTCGTGTCTAATTAAGAGCAGTATTCGAAAACTACAAGATTATTACATTGTAAAACTTAAGATTAAAATCATAAAAAGTGACTGAGAATGTACTTGTGCGTGTGTGTATGTGTCTGTGTGTGAGGAGCGTGTTTCTGTGTATGTGTTTGTGTGTGAGAGTGTGTTTCTGTGCGATTGTGAATGTGATTATGAATGTGCGTATGTGCTGCGACTATATGTCAATTATATCATGTTAAGAATTTTTTCATAAGTTCTTGCTACGATCTTAAAATCTCGAATACGTTCCAGAGGTTCTCTGCACCTGATGTTTTTATCTCAGACACCTAAGAAATCTGTGCCGTAATTTTAACTGACTAGTAACGCGGCCGAGACAATATCAAGCGTAGCACAGACTTTACGTGCTTGCTGAAGCACTGTGCAAGACCATCAATTGCCAGACTCCAGCTTGCTATACAAAATTTATTGACAGTTGAAAAATAAAAATTGTTTGTGCAGCAGTTGCAATTCTTACCTCTTCGACACTACGGGCCTATGCCACAACCTCCAAATAGCATTTATCTATAGGATAAAAGTCTTGTCTTTTATAAATTAACAAGAGTGAAACAGCATGCGATTTATCTTTCGGATAACTATTAATTGATTGTTGTGAAACTGGCTAAAGGCTCGTAAAAATTCAGG
Source organism: Catocala nupta (assembly GCA_963675205.1). Classification (NCBI taxonomy): domain Eukaryota; kingdom Metazoa; phylum Arthropoda; class Insecta; order Lepidoptera; family Erebidae; genus Catocala; species Catocala nupta. The sequence goes on from OY776097.1 coordinate 4,239,420, forward strand.
ATAGGTATACCACATTCTACCAAAGCCTTTTATATAAACGACCTGCTATGTAAACCAATAAATCCATTATATAGTCAATCTACAAGCATATTCATTATCTATTACACAATTAAGAACTCTATCGAAACATAAATTATAAAAACCAACAAGCAATCGGATTGTGCAAACATAAATCTAGAATGTAATATATTATTCGAATTTATAACTAATGAATAATAGAAACAATAATTCAATGAAATGCACGGACGTGTAATATCCGGTTCATACGTCGTAAATTTCTATTAGACACACACACACACACATACATATATGTATACACAATATACACGCACACATTCACATTTAATTTTAAATGTCATACATTTAAACTATATAGGTATTTATTAATGTACGGACGATGTAGTGTTTAAGGTGGTCGCGTCGCCACTGTGACTGTGTCGCGTGTTGTCGGTTCGATCTTGACACGTGACAAAAATTAGTGTGATCCACAAATGAGTCTGGATAGTTTTTGTGTCCGTTAGTTGAATGTCTGTAAAGTTCTTAGTGCGGGAGTTTCTTTTTAACAAATATATAACATAAGGTTATTCTTAGTATAGTACAAACCTCTTAGGGGGTGATTATACCTGTTATCATGAACAACTTTTGTTCTGGGACATTGCCGAAATCGCGGAAAAAAAAACAGCTTTTCAATTCATTTTGTCGAGGTCGAAGTCCTTGGCCCGAGGTCCGAGTCCGAGGTCAAAACCTTGTAAGTTTTGCGTGCAATCGTACCTAATATCTTAGGTCGGTTCTCGGATCGAGAAACTTGTTAATAGATAACTCTGTTAAAAAAAAACGTTTTGTCAGTTAGACGGCAATGAGCTGTCAATTATGTGGAATCGAAGATAAACAGGTGTGACTTATCTGATGATGTTAGATATATCAGACGTGAATAAAGGATAAACCCTATTGTGGTTATACAGATACAGTCTATTCTGTGCTTATCTTAATGATTCTAATTAATTTAAGGCCAAAACGGAACCTGATTTCATACTATTGGCAGTTATCTATTTACCTACTTCACTGGACCAACGATGCAGTATAAAACGCACACACATACACAGACTGACACACATTCACTTCCATTCAATTACAAAAGACAGCTCATATATCAAAATCAACAAAAAAGACATAAGCCAAATAAGAAATCAATAAAAGCATTATATTATATCTCATAACTTAAACTCACCGTTCGTAATTCAAACTGGTGCGTTTCGCTGCGCACACGCCGAGCCGCGCCGTAATTGGCTCGCGGTCTCTTTGATCTCGCCGCGCACGAATTAGCACTCTCGATTCGAAAACCGAACGATCGCGTTTCCGTTTCCGACGTCTTTTTGTTTTAAATACGCCGTAACGGATTTCTTGGTAACTTTGACATCAAATGGTGCTTTTACCCTGAATAGTATTGTAAGTTAAACTTACGTTGTAAACATGGATCAAATAATTTTATGAATTGGTATGCGTTCCCGTGTGGTTCAGGCAAGCGAAACCGCAGGCAGTGGTTAGTGAAAACAAATTTCAAAAAAACTTGTCGTATGTATAGTCGTATTTTTAAATCTTATTCATCAATCAATAATAGTTGTTGTAGTAGTCATTTGTGAGATTAATGACATCTTAAAAAAGAAGAGATACATGACTCGGGGCATGGGGCACTCCAGAGTATGTATGCACCCGATTGTGAGGGAGTTCGATTACAAAGTTGTTTTTGCTAAATGTTCGGTTAGCAATTCCTTTATTAGCAGGCTTTACCTGGTACAAGGTGAAAATTTAATTAAAAATATTATTTATTTAAGCTTCAGCGTATTGTTATGGTATCAAATTTGTACGCTACAATGCAAGACATATGTATGTACATGGAGATATTCATTCATTGTAATATCCTGTACATTACCTATGTTCACAAATAAATATTTCTGATTTCTGTATGAATTTACTTAAATTGTAGATGAGCTGAGTGCGATGAACGAGAATACTAATATCTTAGTAAGATTTAAAAACAAATTGTTGTTTTTGTTCGTTACATCACAAATATCACTGATGTCCCTTGAAAAACTGGTACGTTTGAATGGAACTGGGCCGGACATAACTGTCGCATGTCAGACGACAAATGGGCCAAACTTACAACAAATGGGTCAAATTCACAATGCAATGATGCTCTCTAAATGACAAGCGGTTGCGTCGTAAGCCTCGGACGGAGAAGGCAGAATTGGCTGAACTCCTTTACTAAGTTTAAATGGTCGCTTGACAACTTGCCTCTGTGCCGAGTGTTGTAGGTTTGATCCCCATACGGGACACAAAATTGTGCCATTCACAAATAGTTGTTTCAGGTCTGTGTTTTCTATGTAACCGTTGTTTGAATGTTTACAAAGTATCGCGCGGCACAAAAATTATTTCTAGTGCGGACGCTGTCATTGTACATAAAAAATCCTTCTTATCAGCTTTGAGTGGAATGGAGGACAAGTGGCTTTTTCCTGCAATGGAAGTCCCTCTCTCCTTTTATAGGTTTCAAAAAAGATTAAAAAAACAAACAATATATAAAAAACGAACACGACTTGACTAAATTAAATACTAAACCACGGCTATAGAATTACGCATTCTGCCTAAAACGTCACAACAATATACAACCAGAGTAACTTTTCGTGAAAAGAATATTTATAAAAAAAATGTATTTCCGTTTCGTTTTTCGTTACCAATGATACCGCATGTCATTCACCGTTGTTCCTTTAGGCCGTCAGCTACACACCCTCGCACAAGTCGATGTGAATAAAAAAAGAACATTTATAGACAAACGATGAATCAATTTTACTTTAATAGAACGCGCCCTTGTTTTGATGGGTTGGATCAAAATATGATTCATGAAAATGTTGCAGTTATCGTAATGTTTTTTTAACGGCTATCATACACGATGTGAATCGATCAGGCGTATAGATGATCCCAGTTATAATAAAAAATGTCATTTTTTGGAATAATTTATGCTGGAAACCTATGGATTTAAGGCATAAGTTTGCCGATCATGAAAGATCCCGAGCATGATGAGTCTAGAAAATTGTCCAGTAGAATAAGCTAGGTCGCTAGTTGTGTTCTTTTCCCTTGAGAATATGCAGGCGTAAATCTATGTATGAATATATTATATAAGAAATAAATATACTACTGTTTTCTGCTCATCTCCCACTCATATATATCTTACAAAATCCATGTGCCACGAAATATGCCCGTAGTAAAATAAATCAAGAACTTTTATAAATGGATTGTTGAGTTTAATTTAAAATAAAAACAAAAGCTCCCCTTCTCACCCAACCCTGAAAAATTCAAAACGATATGATCACACCTAGATTTACATTTACACTCTATTTTTTATAAAAGTTACCTCCTTCCGTTAGCTGTCAGTGAGAAATGGCGGGTAGTGTCGGATTGACGTTTTGGGCAAGATGGCCGACATTGCCTGAGGGGAATAAAAATTGCGCGTCATTCGCAGTTTGTAACGTTACCATAATAGTATTATTTCGTGGTGCTTCTCATATTTCATTGATGGAATATAAAAGTGGAAAATGCTTGCTTTAATCAAACCAATGACTCTAATATAATGAAATAATATTATTTAGTAGACTTGGCACATGGCTACAGAACATTTTTCTGGATGAAAGGTATGTCTTTTTCTGTACCTCTGACAAAGTGTATGCAAAGTTCATTATGATCGGTCGTCAGTTAAGGCGTGAAGGCGTAACAAACGAATTTACAATCGCATTTATAATATTATTTAGGATATGACTTGTTGGTCCAAATCTCTTCATAAACCCTCTCTTTAAATGCCAGAAGCGACACGGTTGCTCCGTAGCCTACATAGGTTTTGCACACCAGTTTTATTACCCTCGCGATGTACTACAAATAAGAAGTCACAGATACTCCCGCTGGCACCACATGATCCAGCGTCCCCTTAAAAGCTCAGGTCGTACTCACCGTAGAAACACAACACAAGGCCCATTTTCTGCAACCTTCTTTATGATGTAGTACTTTTCTAATTTGATGTCGGCCGAACTTCTAAATGTATACAATTTCGACGATATATTCAAATAGCTAGTTTTTATGTTAAGCTTGACATAAACCATATTTTGACAACACAATAGAATAAATGTCCAAATACATATATCAAGTATTCCTTTGGGAACAAACAGTGGATGTCCCAACACGGATGTTGCGTACCGAATATATAGGATTTATCTATTCCATAAGTGAGGTGAGATTTCTTTAGAGATAGGAACAACTTGTTTTACAAGGTTAGTCGGCAAGATAAAAAGACAAATATTTATATTTATAATATTAGTTTAGGTTTAGCGCTGCGTGACTGTCATTTAAACATGCCGTTTGAATCAAATGATTTGAAAATAGTACCAATCCGCATTCGAAAGTCGATTAATACGATGTCGCTGGTTATTATTCGAATAACGATCGAATATTCGAATGACGATATAATACCACGTTGATTTTATTTACCATAAAAAATTAATACATTAAAATATCTACCAATATTATACAATTATGTGCATACAAATGTAGAACATTTTATCAAAATCTTAAATTGTATTGTTTATATTGATAGTTATTTTGCAAGCTATTCAGTTTCATGCTTCTAAAAGTTATAGTAACCTTAAATATTCAGGCTATTTTGAACATCTTAACAATATCGGAAAAATCTTATCGATGATGTATGGTGATTGATTTGACCACGATATGCAAATGCGTATTGCTTAAACAAAACATTACTAAGTACATCCTTACATAATACACAACGCATGCACACTTACGTTACTAAACGTATAAATCATTGTAAAACTATTAACATAACAGGTGTCAAAACAAACGTAGAAACAAATCAATCACTTAAAATATATGAACGTGCTTTAGCAAAGTATCTAAGAGAGACCACAAACTAGATAAACACAGAGTACTAGCTGACAATGACTGTAAATCAGAGGTTACCAGACATTTTTTTGTAATAGACCACTTTAAAATTTTGCTGATTCCGGTGGACTCCCTGCAGCTAGAAATTTATTCCGCCAGTAAAATCGGTATATTCGGTTGATCAAATCTCTACGGGATGTTTTTTTTTTATAGAATGTCTCGGCTCTTTATCGAGTAGTATTCCTCAAAATATCCGTCGACTGACGTTTAAACAAGTAACAGTCATTAGGCTTCTTAAAATATTATCTGCCTACATTGATAGGTGAAGTCAAGCCAACATTTTAGTTCTTCACTATCGAAAGAAAATAAATTTTCGTGGACCCCGCTTACGAATTGCGAACCTCCATTTTTTTGCTACGCCAACGTAGACCCCCGTCGAGTCTCTTGTGGACCCCCGGGGGTCCACCTGGACCACTTTGGGAACTATGACTGTAAACAGATGCACAAATAAACACGCATCACAGTTTGACTGCACGATGTCGTAGTGTTTTAAGTGGTCGCCTCGCCGCTGCCACTACGCCTAGTGTTGTGGGTTTGAATCCCACTAGAGACAAAAATTTGTGCGAACCGCAAATGGTTGTTCCGAGTCTGGATGTTCTTTGTGTCCGTTGTCTGAATGTTTGTAAAATCTACCGTTACACAGGAATTATTCCATTCACAGTCTTGTCTTTGAAAAAAGAAAAAAAGCAGTCCACATATAGACAAGCATGCACAGTTAGTCCAAATTCAAGATTTAATTATTTCTTTTCCATAAACAAGTTTTAAATATTATTTAGTCGCGTCATAATTCATAAATAATCAAATTAAAAAGAAATTGTTAACTGAATATTGAAAGAAGCCAGTTTCAGGACTTCACTCATGAGACGAATCAGGCAAATAGCTCATGGCTACTCGTTAACCGAAATTTGACACATATTTTTTATTTCATGTATATTATCTTGTATCGCCTCCTATTCATTTGTGACCTAAAACAAAATGGCACCCAATAACGTAGCACCTAAAACTATACCTGGTGAAATGTGCGTGCAATATATCACTGTCTATCCTTTCAGTTATATTAGCATGACCGTATGTACGTATGCTTATAAAAATCTAGATTTTGCCCGTAAGTGTGGATTAGGTTAGATAAGATTAATTACAGTACTTTTTCTGGATGTAAGGTATCATATGTCCTTTCCTGACCCTTTGACAACGCATATGCAAAATTTCATGAAGATCGGTCGAGTAGTTAAGTTGGGAAAGCGTAACAAACATTATTTACATTTGCATTTATAATATTAAAGTAAGGATAGTTATATTTGCTATTTTGTCGTTTCGTCGTCTACGTTGTTCCGAAAACACTGATTTCATCTTGTAACTGTTAATACAAATTCTGCATTTATTAAGAGTCTGGTTTGGTTGGATATTCCATGATTTAATGTATAAAAATATCCGTGCTATCAATTTGCATATATCCAGATTGTTGTCACTGTCAGCCACTTGATCGCAAAATAGATTGATAAGTTAGACACATACATTATTGATGGGTTTTGCGCACATTGATAACAACTGCAAGGACAACTTTTATCTGTGATAAAAGTGAAAGAGAAATGTGAATGTTGAACATATTTTTGCGCAGCAATCAATAATTGTGAAGAGGCAATTGTCCAGCATAGGAAGATACATACAAGACTTTAATTTATTTTTTTATTTTTATGCCCTTCTGAGGTACACTGAAATGCCAGTAGAATTTCTTACAACTTAACTTATTTTTATTATTTGTTACAAGTTTCTGTCCAAGGCTTCGCCGACCTAAATCCCATGGAAATAGTTTACAGTGATAAAATTATTCACAAAAAGTATCCTATATATTACCTATAAGAGGATATGTTTTATCTGTGTGCCAAGGTTTCATCAAAATCTGTTAAACGATTTAAGGTCATAAGCACACATATCAACTCGGAAACGGATCGTCACCGTATCAACGCGAGCCGTGCAGTATTGTTTGTATGAAACTCCCTACTGCAACGCACACTAATCGGAATCGTAACGTAATCGCCTCGGGACAAGCTTGCAGTCCTCGCGCTTACGGCTCGTCGTCCCCGCGCTTACAACTCGTCGTCCTCGCGCTTACGTCTCTCCGTGCACTACTGTTGCCGAACATTCACAAGACATCTAACAGTCGTGTTGCGCGCGTATTTTATTGAATTTGTAGGTTAGATTTCAAACAAAAAATAACCATGAAAAGGGATCATTGAAGAAGTGAGAAAATATCCATATTAATATGATTTAAGTGAGCGCGGCGTCGCCTAGCCGTTGTCGAGTTGACCTACCGGAGCTGTTGATCCGCTTTGGTTACGTTAGTTTGACGCCTGTTTGACGGTGAGGCGAAAGGCGATACGGTGACGATCCCTTTCCGAGTTGATATGTGTGCTATGACCTTTATGCGTGATTGAATAACAAACAGTCAAACATCTGCACAAACGTATATAATAAATGCAAAGTAAAGATAGTTTAGTATGCACATGTTAGTTTTTAGACACGGCGTCGCCTGTACAAGTCCGACGGGCACGAACACCCAAATAAAAAAAAAGTATTTGTGGATCACACATATTTTTGTCCTGTGGGGAATCAAACCCACAACGTTCGATACCTTAACCACTGCACCCATTTGTGCAGTATAAACATTCAAATATCCAAACATGTTATCAAACTTTTACATTTAAAAAATTCTAATTGGTAGCTATTCAGTAAATGCCTTCCATAACGCACCAAAATAACTGACTTCGCCGTAACACTAACTTCTATACTATCTCAAGCTCATAATAAACGGGTTGTAACATCGAAGGCAGACCACAGCGAGCAAACACATATGCTTATACCTGGCTCAAAGCCCGTGACAATCTGGCTGTAGATCGGATAGATCGGGCTCGCTTAAACTAGCGGTCAGGACGGAGTGATTACATATCGGGAGTCTCTCGGCGGAAGCTAAGCCGGTTATGATGCAAAGCTGCATGTCAGTTAGTGGGCAAGTGGATTTGTGGAGTCGGGTTAGAATTAAGCTCGTTGCTTTGACTGAAGCTTGCTGTGGTAAGGACGTTTTGATGTGCTATATGTTTAAGAGGAAATTTAATCAGGTGTGTCTGTGGGTACATAGTCTCATTTCTATATCCCTAAAGGGTTAGACAGAGATGTATGTATTTAACTTGCATTTTACCAATCCTAACTAATATTATAAATACAAATGTGAGTTTGTTTGTTTGTTACGCCTTAACTACTCGACTGATCATCATGAAATTTCTCATACACGTTACCAGAGAAACAGAAAAAGATATACGATACTTTACATTCTGGGTAAAGAATTTTTGCTAACCTAACCTAATCTATGATATAAAATCCCAATAATCCTTTGCCTGACCTGGAAAACGAACCCTAGACGTCATGCACAGCAGTCGCATTTAAAACCGCTGCGCCCCCGGACAGTTAAAATTTTAACATTGTGCATTTGTCTATATTTATTCTGGCGTTATCGTTTACCATATAAAATAAATGTAGTATTGGTGCTCATTACCAGACGAAGGTCAAACGCTTAAATTGAAATGTCTAATTTGGCATTTCCTGAAGATCCCATGGGTCAGAGATTACTCTTCAATAGTGACAGTTTGACAGCACATCGTATTCCAATCGATCTTTTTCGGTGGCCATACCATTTTCCGGCTTCAAATCTATACGCTTATCCGAAGATATACTGAGCAAGTCGTTACCCGCGATTACACTCGTACTTCTTCCTACAGGTGTCTCCAATATCCATACCAAGCATCAAAGTCGAGTCTTCGATACAAAATTATCCCATAACCCAGTGTCCGACCCGGGCAGCAAACCTGATTGGCTACAACAGAGTCATTATTCAAATTGCCTAAATATTGAAATCAAAACCACAGTTGCACATTTGGCAGTGGTATGTATGTACACCGCAAAAAAATAACCTGAATAAAACGATATTAAAAATATTTTCGGCGCAAATAAAATACCGTTGAGCAATACATATCAATTTTGCGCAGGCGGTTCATTTTTCACGCCCCCGGGCCCCTCGCTAAAAACGGTTTGTCTCCCCTGTTTGTGGCACCGTTTATGATTTATTTTGCCGCTCCGACGTTTGACACCCCTGACAGTGACAGACTTGAGTGCGCAACTTTGCGGTGATGCACTTTGTTACTTATTATCTCGGTATGCAAAGGTGACAAGCTTTGTAAACAAACTGAAACAATTTGTCCACAGCAGAAGCGGCATAATGGCGACTTATCACTTCTTTTTTGTCGTTATGATGGTAAATACGCTTTATGTAAGTAGTTACCATAGCTCGGATGCTTGTTACACTGATGGTTAAACTGAAGTCCCTGTGTAATCAATAGGCCTTAATCTGGCAACAGCCTATAAGATTATTAGGAGCGTGCTCATCGCATGAACGCAATGTAAAGTTTTTGCGTGTGCTCTTCTGTAAAGCAGTGGTATGCAGGTTTTCTTATCTTATCTTGTATGGGAGCCAGTCAGTACAGACCGGCGACATTTCGACTCAGTGGGATCTTTTGTGTCGACTTCCCCAATAAAGACTGCCATAGATGTTCATGGCCGCCGGGACCGACCGCTTAACGTGCTCTCCGAGGCACGGAGCACGCGATAATTGTCAATCAATACGCACATAATTTCGAGAAGTCATATAACTTCCGAAAGTCAGAGGTGCGCGACGTGGGTTCGAACCCGAGACCCTCTGCATCGCAGTCTGTTGGTCTCCCCACTGAGCTATCGCTGCTTTATATGTATAGATGCAGTAGGTATGCAGGTTACTAAACAAACTGTTTTGAGGCATTATTAATTATTTTTTAAGGACATTATGCGCTCTAATAATATTTACTGTATCACGGGTGACTAGTAACATGAAAACAACAGACGCAAAGGACACCCTTTGGCAAGAATATTTAAGGATTACGAAAATGTGTGTGTACGACGTACGTACGTGTCATATTAAACACACATTTTTACTTCCTATTTCGGGAATATTGACGTTAGACAATGTATTTATGTAAGTACATAAATATTTAGATCAAACTAACTATACCAGGGGCATGTAGCAGGTTGACTACAATAATTATTGTGCTACTTTCAACACTGTCCTGTGAAGTTACATACGCAGAATGATAGCTATTTTAATAAAATCTAACCATAATATTGTTTTCTGTTTACGCGAATGTTATTAATTGAAATTAAACTTACTATATACGGATTTTATCACGTTGTTTATTTAACACTGTATTATATAATTTTGAAACAGTTACAATACTACTACTATTGAATTTTACTAATTTATAAACTAATAAAATTATTAAAACTATTTATATTTAGGTTTACACTTTTCCCGACGTTTCGGTTGCTTTTCAGCAGCCATGGTCACGGGGAGACTAGTAGTAGTAAGTCTCCCCGTGACCATGGCTGCTGAAAAGCAACCGAAACGTCGGGGACAGGGTAAATCTAAATATAAATAGATTTAATAGTTTTAATAATTTCATTAGCTTATAAATATAATTTAGTAAAATTCAATAGAGTAGTAGTGTAACAGTTTCAAAATTATGTAATACAGAGTTAAATAAACAACGCGGTAAAATCCGTATATAGTAGTTTAATTTCAACAGTACTGTCTCTGCACCCTACGTTCTTTTCTGTACTTCTATGGCCCAACTCATCTCAGTATGAAAGAAATGTATATTCATAACTAATATGATTATTATATAATCTATAGACAGATTTTAATTTTACATTTACTTTTGTTACAGGTAAGAATCGGAGCGGCTTCAGGTTGAACGAGTAATTTTATGAAGAATAATAAGTAGGATAAGACAGTTAATTTATTTTAAAAGCTTTATTAATGTAGAGGTTTATTATTAATTTTAGTGATCGTTTTACCGCGTTTTCTTAAAGGTAAGTATGAGTTTCTGTAAATTTTACTGAGGGTAAGGGTAGCTTAGAGATACCCTACCATTGCCAGTTCAAAGTATTGGACTTAGAGCATCGGCGTGTGTACTTTTGGTTTCCCAGAAATCTTAGATCGTTCAAACGAGTGATATTTAAGTTATTATATATTGTGCTATTTAATTGTTTCATTCGCTTCAAAATTTAGGTTTAGGCTCAATTCCCGGGCTGACCAGAATATATTTTAAGGGAAATTTTTAGTAGCAGTAGTCGTACTTGGCAATATGTGCTGAAGATGACAGTTACGTGTGTTTTAGAAACATGGGTAATGATAGATGATAGTATCTTCACAATGCACCTCTGCCTACCCCTCGGGGTTACACAAACGCACGGTTATACAACACATAAACTCAAAAATAATTTAGGTGCTGTTGAAATAAACCGTATACCTATGACTTGGCAGTCTAAAATCCATTAAAATTATTCTACTTATTATTTTTAACAGAACGTTACTTAAATTAACCCCATAAAATTAGATGTTGTTCGTAAAATCGTGTCCTTATAAAATGACACCCAAGATGGATGAGAATTAGCCTCGTCATCCTGCCGGTACCTTCGAACTAACGGAGATTGGGGGGCGTTCATACCCCAATTAGGTATTAATTTAAAACCCACCCCTCTTCAAAACGTGATTACGCACAATCTTATGATGAATATAATTGAATATTTCAAGAGTTTTAAGTCGTTTATAATCTTTGGTACTCGGGCTGTGCCGTTCCGAGATTATTTCAGGAAATTGGATTTAAAAAGGTAACTGACGTACTAGGGATCATTCATTGCATTAGGTTTTAAAAACAGATAAGTTAGAATTGCTGGTTATACACATTTCTGTCGCGTGCGGGGATTGAACCCGCAAACAAATAGATAACGAAACGAGTACTTAAATCATTCCAGTATCTATACAGTCAAATGTAAAGGTCAACATCACGCCTTACAACCATTTAAAGGCTAGGCACAGAAAAACTGGCTACGCGCTAGTCAATAATCCAATGATCCGATCTGGCATCGAACTTATTTATGAATAATAATAATATCAGCCCTAAATTAAACTGTCATACTGCTGGGCACGGGCCTATCCTCAGTGTGAGATGGCTTAGGCCACAGTCCGTCACGTTGGCCCAGTGCGAGTTGGTGGATCTTTGAAGCATATCAATATTATTTTTAGCGTCATCTTGCGTTCTTGTATGTGTCTTGGGAGATACGAGGCATATCAATTTTAATTTCGCATCTTCCTGTATTTGTAATAGTAGGTGTCTTAGGAGACAAGAAAATCACGACGAACAGCTAAAATCGACACATATAGATATTTGTCATTAAAAATTCCTCAATAGGCATTAAACCTACAACGCTCGGTAATGGTAAAATGAGACATAACTGTAACCTCCGTACAAATCTATACTAATAAGTATTATAAAGCTGAAGAGTTTGTTTGTTTGTTCTAATTCTATATGGTGACAGCTTATCTGTCACAAAAACTGAGACTTTATATTTAACTGAGGTAATTGAATCATTACATAGTAAAGTAGGGTGTAACTTTATTCTTTGCGCTTTACCTTATTCCTATTCATTAACACAGGAACAGAATAGATATATTCAAAATCTGAATTTATTATTTTATAACAGTACATGGTATACAAATTATACAAAATTCTTTGACACTAATAAGTTTATTAGTAGATTTTTATTGACTAAAGATACAATGTATCTTTCATATTTTTATAAAAAACAACTTGCTAAGTTATTAGCATTTAATATATTATTATTTAGAGACACAGGTACCAGTACGGTAGTGAAGATTTTAGATCATAGTAGTAATATTACTACTAATTCCTATATTGATACTTCTATTAGTTTAAACTATTAGATGAGACAAAGGATAGGCAGTCACATAGTATTAGACTTATTCACCAGAATATTCAGGGTCTATCCGGCAAGGAGTTAGAATTAGATTTATTTTTTAAAGAACATGACATCCAAATATGTTGCTTAACAGAACATTGGTTAAGAAGTAGTCAACTAATATTTAATAATGAACATTATACCGTTGTAAGTGCGTTTGTAAGAAGGAATTCTATACATGGTGGCTCTCTAATATATGTATGTAATAATCTTAAATTTAAGGAAAGAAATGATATAGTAAATCTTTCTATCGAGCGCACTGTTGAATTATCTTGTGTGGAGCTGGAGCAACATGTCATACTTTGCGTGTACCGACCACCGCAGAGTGACTTTAGTGTATTTGAAACAGTAATGGAGGATATTTTAAAACGCTTAAGTTATGGTAATAGGCATATAGTAGTATGTGGTGATTTTAATATTAATTTACTTCAGCGATCAGTTCTTTCTGTAAGACTTATTAGTTTATTTAGATCATTTAATTCAAATAATTTATTTTTCGAACCAACCAGAATTACATCACACTCTGCTACATGCTTAGACAATATATTTTGCGAATGCCAATTTCTAAATAGGGCCATATTGAGTGATTTGACATCCGACCACTGTGGGCAAAAGGTTGTATTTCCTATAAATACAATTAAAAAAGAAACTATCATCACATGTAGACCAATGACATCTAATCGCATAAAGGAATTTAATAATAACATTAATGCCAAGGTTGTCAATATGGACCTAGATTGCAATAGTCCAGACGAACTATACGAGTCTTTGCTTAACGTCATTACACTGGAATATAACAAAATTTTTAAAATGAAGACATTTTACAAAAAATTAAAAGTTAAGTTTTGTGATTGGGCAACACCTGGGATATATACAAGTAGAGCTAAGTTATATGAATTATATGGAATAAAAAAATATAATTTTGATCCAAATTTTATTAAATATGTTAGAAATTATTCAAAATTATTTAAAAAGGCTTGTGCTACAGCCAAGTCCCTTTATTTAAAAAACAAAATTCGAAATGCCGACGATAAAATTAAAGCTACTTCGAATATTATTAATAATGAAACTGGACGCACCAAGCAGCGTGATAATACTATTAAACTTAATGTAAATAATAAGATAATTTCAAATAACTTGCAAGTAGCTGAAACATTTAATAACTACTTTGCAAAGATACCTGTTAATACAACTAGTTCCTTAAGGTCTTGCCCAGTAAAAGCAGAATCCTTGGTTAGGGATAGCGTGGTGGAGTGTAAAGTCCTGTTTAGTTTTAAATATGTACATCCGCATGACATAATAAAAGTATTTAAGTCACTTAATTCAAAAAAATCAGCTGACTTGTGGGGTATTTCTATGAAATTAATTACAAGTATTATTGATAACGTAGCGCCACACCTAGCTGCAATATTTAACGGATGCATTGATGTGGGCATTTTTCCAAATTTAATGAAATGTAGCAAAATAGTACCATTATTTAAAAATGGATGTAAAAGTGATCCATGTAATTTCAGACCGATTTCTATATTACCTGCTATAAGTAAAATATTTGAGAAAATTATATTACAGCAATTAGAGAGCCACTTTAACGTAAACAACTTATTTCATACTCAACAATATGGTTTTAGAAAGGGTCGATCTACGATAGATGCGGGTGTTACACTTTTAAAACATATTTTTGCTGCTTGGGAAAATTCGCAAGATGCCATTGGCGTATTCTGTGATCTCTCAAAAGCCTTTGACTGCGTTGAACATCAAACGTTATTGCCAAAGCTCAGGCATTATGGAATTCGAAATGCTGCACTCGACCTCGTTGGTTCTTACCTAAGCGATAGATTACAACACGTTGAAATCAACGGAAGTAGATCTTCTGGATTACCAGTCGCAATGGGCGTGCCACAGGGCTCAATTTTAGGACCCTTTCTGTTTCTAGCGTACGTGAATGATTTGCCGTTCTTCGTACAGAATTTGTGCGACATTGTATTATTTGCTGATGACACATCACTTATTTTTAAAGTAGACCGTAAGGCAATAAATTTACAGAGTGTTAATTCTTCACTCGCGCAAGTCCTGGACTGGTTCACGGCGAATAATTTACTACTCAATTAAAAAAAAACAAAATGTATTAAGTTTACATTGCCTAATATAAAGAGTCCTAGCATAAACGTTAATTTAAATAATGAAACAGTAACATTTGTACAATCCACAGTTTTCTTAGGCATTACTTTAGATGATAAAGTTCAGTGGGGCGCTCAAATTTCGTGTCTTGCAGGGAGACTTAGTTCAGCAGCATTCGCGGTTAGGAAAGTAAGACAGCTTACTGATATAGATACTGCGAGACTAGTTTATTTTAGTTATTTTCACAGCGTTATGTCCTATGGCATACTATTGTGGGGTAAGGCAGCTGATATTGAAACAATTTTCATTCTTCAAAAGCGTGCAGTACGTAGCATTTATAATTTAGGCCCACGAGTTTCCCTGAAAGAGCGTTTTAAAGAAATTGGTATACTTACTGTTGCGTCGCAATATATATTTACGAATATTATGTTTATAAAACATAATATTCACTTATATAATAAGAATAGTGATATTCACAACTTAAACACTAGAAATAAGCATAAGTTGGTAGGTCCGTATCATCGTTTACATAAAGTTCACAATTCATTTGCGGGACTCAGTATACGCTTTTTTAATAAACTACCGATTGATATTATAAATTTACCTTTAGTAAAATTTAAAAGTGCTGTTAAAAGTCAGCTTATCCGGAAGGGCTATTATTCAATCAATGATTACTTAATAATAATAATAATAATAATAAAACGTTTATTTCAGATTTTAAATCCATACATAATAAATAAGTAATGTCCAGAGAGTCAGCATTAAAGAAACATTATATCACATACACATACATATATCAAAATACATTTAACTGAGAAAACAACTAAGAAATAATTAGAAAGAATTATCAAAACATTTAAACAAAAATAGGCTTTGCATGTCATACATGAATATGATAAATGTCAAAAAGATAAATAGGTACAAATATAAAATAACTAAAATAAATTCATAAAATAAAATTACATAAATTTAGGCTAGTCCTGTTATTATACGAGTCCACTTAAATTGTATTGGACAGTCAAACCGAGAAACAATCATTTTTAGGATGCCGTTGCTACTGTCTCTCAAACGCCTTAACAATGAAGCCACTTTTTTTCGTATTATGGCGTGATAGCCATCCGTGTGAGCTTCGGCAAACATTAAAGACGCACTGCAATAGGGAGGCAGCCCCATCAGCATCCTAAATATGTTATTGTATTGCACACGTAACACACTGGCGGCCCGACGGGTATGCCTTACCCATAAGCTGCTCGAGTAAAAGGATTGGCAATATGCCTTAAACAGGGTTATTTTAACTTCAGCAGAGCATCGAGCAAACCTACGGGCTATCATATTCCCTCGGACCGCCAGAGCCCTACGCTCACGCTCCAGATCGTCGTCATCAGTTAGTTCACTATTAACTACGTGGCCTAAGTATCTAAAACTGGTCACCGTCTGCAGCTTTTCACCGTATAGCATAATTGGCGGAACGTAACCGGGCACACTGAGCTTACCTTTGAAAAGCAGTACTTTGGTTTTTTGTACGTTGTATGTGAGACCGTGCTCCTCCGCGTACGACTCGCAAATATCCAGTAATTTACGCACTGCACCTACCGATGGTCCCAGCAGCACCATATCGTCCGCGTAGCTAATGTTATTGACGCACACATTATCAATATGACAACCTGTATGAGTGCTGCTAAGCTCACCGATTAGGTCATTTATATATAAGTTAAACAGGAGAGGAGAGGTTAATCCACCCTGCCTAACCCCGCATTCAATGCTATATGGGTCAGAAAAAGTCCCCGCCCATCTCACTCGGTTCCGCTGGCAGCGATACCATTCCTTTAGAAGGACTATAACCTCCACCGGCACACCCGCATTGCCTAGCCTGCCCCAAAGCTTGTTATATAAAACAGTATCAAAAGCTCTAGACAAATCCAGGAAACACGCGTATACCGGTGTTTTCCTGTCCGTATAGTACCTTACAGCCTGCTTAAGACATAATATCGCACTTTCAGTGGAAAGCCCACTTCTGAAACCAAACTGGGCTTCGTGCAATTTTATATGCTGACTTAGAATGTCATTTAGCAAGCTGTCAAGCACCTTGGCTATTATCGTCGCAAGTGAGATGGGCCGATAGTTTCTCATGTCCGATATATCCCCAGTTCTATTTTTAATAACAGGCACTACTATTGTTTTTGTAAGCTCCTCCGGCAAGTATCCGTGGCAAAGACAAAGATTGTAGAATAAGGACAGTACACGCGGCAAATGAACACCGGCATGCCTAAGGTGCTCGATACTGAGACCATCATGCCCAGGTGACTTGCCTCTTTGCATGCTATTAATAGCTTTTCTAACATCTTTCGCTGTAAAAGTTATATTTCTTTTCTGGGTGATCGTCTCAATATCGGGCGACCAAGACACACCTGTGTCATACTTTGGTCTAACCCTGAAGTGCTCACTGAACAAGTTAGCAATCATATAATGATCACTAACATTATTTACACTCACAGGAAGGCCAGGCTTTTGGCTCATACTTCCCGTTTCTTTCCAGAACTGTGAGAAATTGTTAGCAGAATGATGAGAGGCAATTGCATCCATTTTTATTTGCTCCTGTCTATCCTGGCACCATTTCATCTTTCTCTTAAACAATTTCCTACTTTCTTTCATTTTTTCATAAGTCTGACCATAATTCGGTTTACCTTCATTTACCCAGGTTAAAAACCTAAACCTGGCCTCTCTATGGTAGCCTGCAACATATTTTGTCCATCCCACGACATAGCCCCCTCTCCTACGCCTCTTTACACGTTTGCGCGCAACTATCGCTGCCTGTGACAGTATGGTAACCAGTCTCAGATACATGTCATTTAACAATAATTTGTGCTCTTCATTGGAGCACATCCCATCACAACATTCACTCATTTCGTTAAGAAAATGAATTTCTCGTAATTGAGTTTGACATAATTTATGATACTGCTGTATTTGTTCAGCAGTACGTTCACCCCAAACAACTCTGTTGGGCGGTGGTGTTCCGCTTGTCATTTGGTTACATGAGATTAGACCTATGTTACAATCAATTATCAGTGGGAAGTGGTCAGACCACTTAAATGATAAAAACTCATGGAACTAGTTGCTTGTTTCATACAGGATTCAAACAATGTATGTATTATATAAGTCAATTTAGTTATGTGAAGGTACTTCGTGTTTATTTGGTGGTGTTAAAGTATCTTTCTTTTCTTTTAAACAAACTTTATAAGTATTAACGTAAATTTTGTTTTAACTACATTTAGTCACGAACTACCTTTTCATGTCACAAAGTGTAAGTGTATGCGTCCTCATGACATACTACTGTCTATTACAAATGGCTACGTACTGATAAATATGATTTCAAATCTCAAATGCTTTTTACATAATATTACCAACTTTTCTTTATTTTAGAATTTAGTTTTATATGGACAGTGACATATGGCATAATGACTGCAACACCTGGTACATAAATGAGTTGTAAAATACTGAAATTATAAGTTGATGGCGATTTAAAAGAGTGGCCTTGAGTTTCTTGCAGGTATCTTCTCATAGGCTCAACCTTTTGCCTGAACCTTACAACTAACATAAATGTAAATTCAGTAAATATAATAAACTCACTAACCCATTTGACGTTCATAAGTGTTACTTTGTGACCTAAGTGAATAAATTATTTTTGACTTTGACTTTGACTTTGGTTGAACGCGCTAATCCCAGGAACTACTGGTTCGAATTGAAAATTATTTTAGTGTTGGATAGCCTATTTATCGAGGAAGGCTATATATAACATCACGATACGACCAACAATACAAGCATAAATGAACAATTTTACAAAAACGGGGAAATATTTCTTATATACAGCAGACGAAGTTGCGCGGAACAGCTAGTTTTAAATACTCTCAACTTTATAGAACACTAAAAAGTCACCCTCTTCGTCCTAACAGTCCCTTCAAGAACCTTATCTTAAAAGTTCCCTTTAAGGCTGTTCACCCTTCGAATAACAATACATTACTGACATTCTCAAAGCCACAATGTTAAGGAAAACATCGTCCTAATGTCTCCAATCAATCAGGGTAACGTGCTACTGACTGAGTACCAGATTACCAGGACTCAGTGGATCTAGTCCGCGGTAGATTTAGTATAACGATTTGGATGGGTTTTTGAAAATACGGCTTTGATTTGTATTGGCTTTGCTAAGCGTTACTATTGTACAATGTTATCATTATCTTGTTATGGTTGACTTTGAGGCGAAATTGACTGCGTTTTAGATTGCTATTAGAATAGAAATTTAAAGAAATAACGCATTAATAAAAAAAGAGTATTGCACAGCCGAATATGCTTACCAGAAATACTAATTGCACAGCAAAATATATTTCAAGAAATCAAACTAAGTCGACGGAGCCCCGCTTGGCGGGGCTCCTATTTTTGGGTGGGTTTAAGAAGAAACCTAACATAACCTAACCCTTCCGAGACGGAATGCAGTAATTTGAGGCGTATAGGTGCTCGTTATGATATATTTTAGTGAGCATATTTTGGTGTGCAATTAGTATTTTTGATGGTCATTATATTTAATCCCATAAATAATGGTGAAATGTTGATTTAACTGATTTCTTGCTCTTATCGTTCTCAATCAAGGAAATTTTGTAACGGAAAACTCAATAACATTGTCCGAACCAAAAATCGAAACCATGACCGCATCGCGTTTAGTCATAAGCGTAACTGCAATCTTATCCCTTGCGTCCAACTAGGTATACGATGAAAAGCTCTACATAAACTTCTAGCTGCAAATTGAGAAAATATCTTCCAAAAACAGGTGCAGGCTCGGAAAATTCAAGTTTAATGCACTGAACATTTCATTTTAAGCTCGATCCACCTGACCGGCTGGTATAAACTATAAGATTGGAGCGAATATGTGTTTCTTGTTCACATGATTTGATATGGAGATTTTTGTTTGCCTCTAAGGCAATTGCAATGAAACAGTAAATATTTCTCTGATAATATAGAGATTTCTAAAGTGTACGAATTGAAAAGTCAACATTAGGGATAAGTAAGGTGGAATACGCCTTTAAATTTTTTTGTAGCCGCGTCGGGTATTTGTACCCCGCATATTATTTAATATATTTTATTTTATTATGGAAAGCAAACAGTTACACAATTTTCTTATTCTAGAGTATTCACTTTATATGTATATGTGTAATTGTGTAGCTCACAACATTTTAAAAGACTGTGCAGCAAATATTATTGTTTAGTTGTGTATTCTTTTTATCCGTTGCTTCAATGTTTATAAAGCCTTCTTTATGGTAGCTGAAAACAGTTGACAAATTTCAGTTGTAGACACTTACGTATCTTTAAGAAGTTTGACATTCATATTTTTTTATTAATGTTACTTTGACGTTCACAAGTGTTACTTTGACGTTCATAAATGTTACGTTGACATTCATAAGTGTCACTTTTTACGTTCATAATTGATATTTTGGCGTTCAGAAGTGCCACGTTTGATGATAATTTTAAGCTTTGATAATATTGTCTTCTGTTTACGCGAATGTTATTCATTGAAATTAAACTACTATATACGGATTTTATCGCGTTGTTTATTTAACACTCTATTACATAATTTAACTGTTACACTACTATACTATACTATTAAACTTTACTAATTTTAAGCTAATTAAATTATTAAAACTATCAAATCTATTTGTTTTTAAGTTTACACTTTCCCCGACGTTTCGGTTGCTTTTCAGCAGCCATGGGCACGGGGCCATGGCTTAATTAGCTTAAAATTAGTAAAGTTTAATAGTATAGTATAGTAGTGTAACAGTTAAATTATGTAATAGAGTGTTAAATAAACAACGCGATAAAATCCGTAAATAGTAGTATAATTTCAATTAAGCTTTGATTTTAAGTAATGCTGTTATGAAAAATGTAGTTTGGAGTCCGCTTCCTCTCCTGTCTTTGTCCACTGTGGGGTGAGGGTGCGAGCCCTTTAACTGTGTAACACACCCCACTTGGCATCGGCTCAACCCTCGTGCGACTGAACTGGCCCATGGCAGCCGACCACGTCGTAACTGAAGTGTTGATGGTTTGTTTCTCTCTATGAAGTAACAGTCCCATCTAATCGGTATTGTAATCCAATTATCTTGAAATATATGTAACTTTGATTAATTGAAAGACATCTTAAGTGCTTGATATAGGTTGCATTATATTTATTATCGCTAGCTAGTACTGACTATTAAATCTTTATATATACCTATAAATCTTCTGTGCGTGTTTGTAATTAAACTTCTCCTAAACGGCTGGACCGATTTTGATGAATTTTTTTGTGTGTGTTCAAGTGCATTCGATAATGTTATTTTTTTTCCGTGTGTACAGGACAACGTCTGTCGGGACAGCTAGTATAATGTAAGAAAACGATAATTTTTCATACATTTTTATTTATTTAGCTATTCGTAAGGACTCAGTCGTGAAAATAAGAGTAAAAGGTTGATAGTATAAGTTTATTACGCGTTTTTCAATAGGTAAATACATATATTTTAGCTAATTAATATGTATTTACTAGCTCTTTTTAGAATTTTAGTATTTTCGTAATTATGTTTCCCAGCTGTATATTTTACATTTTTGTGGAGATAGTAGAGATCAAATTAATCAATTTTTTTTATCCGGTTTAGGTTACAAACCTCTGGCGTTTATAGTGACGATAACTACACTACACAACCTACGTAAATAGCACATAATTATCTTGCTTTCTTGCTTTACATAATATAATGTACACAAACCTTTAGAGCGACCACGTCTTTAAGCTACACGCATTATACAAACAATCCGGGGTACGAATAACCCATTTCCAAAAAGTAAAATTCATACAAAAGAATCATAACACTGTTAACATATTTCATAACAAAATGTCACTCGCATAACCCTTCGCCCGCGACGGCGATACAACAGACCCTCTATTTACATATTTACTATACGGGTATTGAACCCGCTATCGGAAAAATGTTTGCTTGACAAATATGGTTATTCGGTCATCGTAAACGATACTGTTATAGAAATGAGTTAGATAATACTTGTTTAATTTAATTTTATCGACGATTAAGTTTGGTTTTTGATTTCTATGTGGCAAACCTCGATGGCGCAGCGGTAGTTACTGCTCTGCAAGAGGTTTCAGGTTCGATATCTAGGATGGCAAATTGTGTTATTTTGTCTAGGAATTCTCACTTTACTAATATTTTAAATGTCATTGTAATTAATTAATCTTCTTAATTAAGAAGACAATGTCAGTGCAAGGAATAATTTCTGAATCTTGGCAGACTTTACAAACATTCAAACAACAGCCTCAAAGAACACCAAGACTCAGAATAACCAGTTGTGGTTCGCACAAATTTTTGACGTGAACATATTTGTATGTTTGTTACTCAATTACGCGTAAACTGCTGAACGGGCTTAGATGAAACGGACATAAAGATAGACTTGGATCAATACATAGGATGCTTTATCTGCACTCCTTCTCTATTCCAAATCTCATATACGTTCACGGAATATGCTTAAAAAGAGCGTATAAAATGTTCTACACGTTTTAAAATATAGATCAATCTATATTTGAAAACGTGAATAGAACATTTTGTAGGAATACGTTGACATCACCAAATCAATGAACCGATACGCGAGATCTCGACAACACATACAAATAGACTCCTATATTCATACATACTATCTATATATCAAGCATGAGTGAAACCAGTCCACTGCTCGATATAACGCACAGCCGAACTTTTCACTACGAGCCTAACAAAGTTTCAAGACGGTTCGTCATGTCACGTATTCTTTGAAAGCTTTCAAAAGCCCCTGACGTATACTATATGTATCTACATATATCATCACGACTATTTTAGTAGGCAGGCAGTTATTACATCGTTATGTATTTGGAGTAAAACTTAGGTATTAGTACTTTTTTAGAGTTCGAAAAATCTCTTATATAACAGCTTTGTCCGTCTGTCTGTTATACAACTTTCAACTCAAGAACCGTAAGAGCTAGAGACTCGCGGTCAACGCCATTCGACTCAGCACAGTCGATATATCCCGAAATGACTATGACCTTTGACTTCTGACCTCAAGGTCACATGGTATCACGTGACCTTTGCATATTACTTGAACATTTTTTTCGAATCCCACGATTTACGGCAATTCATTGCCGTTTCTCACTTGTTTAAATTCAAATGTACTCATGAATTCGCTTTTATATTCGCTTTAGGTAATTTCTTTTTCAATGTATGTATAATATGTATATATTTACAAAAAAAAAGTATATATGTATGTTTATCCATTGTCTAGTACCCATAGTACAAGCTCTGCTTAGTTTGGGCTAGATGGTGTTGTGTGTATGTGGTAGAATATTATTATTATTATTATTATAGAATGTTATTTCGTTCAATTTTACATATAACCAAAGCAGTTAAGTTTATCGATCCTTAAATCATAATTATGTTTTATTTGTAACAAAAGCGGTGGGTAACCTTCACAGTTATTACAATATCAGCTCTATATATCTGGCTGAGTTCGGTTGGAGAATCCTTAACACCAACAAGAATATCATGGAGAACTCACACGTGTAGGTCTTCTTATGACGTATTCTTGTAAAGCATGTCCGTGGAATCAAATCCGAGGCCTCGCCTATAATTGAGGGACTATACACGCTAAGAATTGTACTATTGATTTATAATGTATGTTTGTTGTATATTCCTTTGTTGAAAATCTTTAAATAAATAAATTTTACCAACTATGATTGTTAGGTCCCCTTTAATAGGTGGCAAGCCTATGGCCATCTATCGTCTATCACAATTCCAGCCCCTTGGTTATTGAGAATTTAATGAGTTGCCAAAAAATATAACGAAATTTTGGTTTTAGCTTTCTTTAAACTTTAGGTACACACGGCTACACATCAAGTTAGACACCCTATATACGCATAACTACGCTACATACAAAATAAAGAATTGTCGGAAAGGGACAGTGCATAGTGGTGTCAATGTAATGGTAAGGATAGAGCTTAACAAAAATATAACGCACTCTCGCACGATTCGCAGCGTTCAACTTCTAATAGTTCAAAGTCCAAACGCTGTAGGTTGATGTGTCGCTGTGTGTACATGCCAATTTACGCACACGAACATATAACTATCGTATACAGTAAGTATCAGTAAGATCACAGAGATCAAAAAACATTTCGATCGATTTCTCTTAAACGATTATGAACAATTATAACTTTCTTCCAATAACAATTTCCTGATGTAATCATCTGTATTTATTTTGTCTTACACAACTTACGGATACGGTAATATTGGAACAAAGTACTGACTTATAGGGTTGCCAATTATGTTTAACTAGATGTTGGCAGCGATAGCTCTGTGAGGAGACCAACAGACTGCAATGCAGAGGGTCTCGGGTTCAAACCCACGTCGCGCACCTCTGACTTTCGGAAGTTATATGACTTTTCGAAATGATGTGCGTATTGATTGACAATTATCGCCTGCTCCGTGCCTCGGAGAGCACGTTAAGCCGTTGGTCCCGGCTGCCATGAACATATATGGCAGTCGTTATTGGAAAGTCAGTGCCCTATAATATGCTAACACTGGTCTAGCCTTAGGGTATCGTTAGCCTTCGGGTTACGGAGGTTAGGTGGCAGCCGCTTCGTGTAAAACTTATATCCAGTCAAATCCGGTTAGACCAGAAAAACCGACCCCAAGTGACTTGGGAATAATAAAGGCTAAGGAGAAGAAGAAGATGTTGGTATATGTAGGTTTACATTAATAACAGTAATGTTATGTAAGAATATAATATAAATATATTGTTATAAGTTTATATTTATTATTTTATCCCACATTTTTTGTACGTTTTATTTTTATGCATTGGTGTGTATTCATAAATTATTGTAAGTAGGCCTGCGAGAATACCAGCGTTTCAGTCTATACTGCAACAATAGCTGACGCAGTTGCCTAATTTGATCTCCATGTACCCTTTTCTGTTTAATTGTATTATTATTGTTTTTTTAAATGATGTATGTATGGAGATTAAAATAAAACATTTTATTTCTTTCTTACTTTTTTCTGCATAAAAGGTATGCCCTTTTCTGTTCTCCTGACAATGTGTATGCGAAATTTCATGATGATCGGTCGAGTAGTTTAGGCGTGAAAGCTTAACAAACAAACAAACTCACATTCGCATTTATAATATTGGTTATGATTATATTCACACTACAAACGCTTATATATTCTTCTAAGATAAGGCAGAGGTATATAAAACCCATATTCTGCCGGCTATATATATTGTAGAATCTTTCATTGCGAATATGTTCGAAGGTTTTTAGAAGACACATACCACTAATGGACTGGACAAAAGTGGACTTCACAGATATTCAGACAATAGACACAAAAACAACCTCGGCTTGGTACAAGAGGAGACAGGAGACATCGTGTTGCTACTGAAAATTCTTGGCCAAAATGACAATACTTTGCTCTACCCGGGATTCGAAATTGAGACACAACGCACATCAGTTCCATTCACTACCAGTGCTCCACTGAGGCAATTTTTAATAATATATGTGGTATAATGTCCCTTTCCCCTTTATATAGGTGCTTTGACAGCCCTACGACATGGTTAGTAGTGCGCTCAACATGTCAATATTTAATGGTACAATGACCTCACTGTTTGAGAAATGCGCTGTTGGATGTTTGTATTGGATGTTGATCGTTGTGATACTTCAGATCTATATATTAACGTACTAAGTTGCAGCGGCACACCGGCGATCAGATACAATAGATTTTTAATTATGTTTGGGGTTCAAACAATTGACAGAACAGACTTTTTTGCTCTTCTTATACATAGCGTATTTCGTGCTCGGAGGAATATGAGGTTTGGCATAGTTCTTGTATAAATGGAGAAGGAGTGCAAATAACAATATATGTAAAAAAGAAAATAAGCTTAGAATTTTGATAACTAGGCAACTTAGTAGCAATGAATGTGGCAAGTACTGCCACGCTAAGCCAATCGCACTATACCTAATAATAAAACCAGCTCTGTACATCAGCTGTCCCACTGCTGGGCACAGTCCACCACGCAGGCCCAGTGCGGGTTGGCAGACTAATATATCTTCGAGAAAATTTTGGAGAAATCTCAGACAAGAAGCCTGCTTCTTTACGATGTTTCCCTTCATTATTTACGCAAGCGACGTTGTTTTTAATGGTTTGATTCCCGTACTTATCTTATCTTATGTGGGGGCCAGTTAGTACAGACCGGTGACACTTCGGCCTTCGGCCCAGTGGGATCTTTTTTGTCGACTTCCCCAATAACGACTGCCATAGATGTTCATGGCAGCCGGGACCGATGGCATAACGTGCTCTCCGAGGCACGGAGCAGTCGATAATTGTCAATCAATACGCACATAATTTCGAAAAGTCATATAACTTCCGAAAGTCAGAGATGCGCGATGTGGGTTCGAACCCGAGACCCTTTGCATTGCAGTCTGTTGGTCTCCCCACTAAGCTATCGCTGCTCTTTTCCCGTAATTGAAATAATTTCTATATTGTCGGCCTCGGTGGCGTAGTGCTTATTGTAAGCGACAGCCATGCCTAAGGTCGCGGGTTCGATTCCCGCACAAGTCAAACATTTGTGTGCATGAACATGGATGTTTGTCTTGGTCTGGGTGTTTCTATGTATAACATGAGTGTATTTACAAAAAAAAAAGTATAAAAGTATATATGTATGTTTATCCATTGTCTAGTACCCATAGTACAAGCTCTGCTTAGTTTGGGCTAGATGGTGTTGTGTGTATGTGATAGAATATTATTATATTATATTATTATTATTTAAACAATGAACCCAAAGAACACGTAAACTCCAAACAGCTACTTGTGGATTTCAATTGTTTTTTGTTTCGACTGTGTATGGAATTCACAACACTGGGCGTAGCTACAGGGGCGAAACGACTATACAATTAACTATATACACATAACTTTGAAAACTCAGAGGTCTTGGAGACTTGAGACCTCTGTGTAGCAGTCCAACGGTCTCCCACTAGACTATCTATAGCAGAGTTGCCAGACCTTTTTTCACATAGATCTATTTCTTTTGCTTGTTCCGGTGGACCTGTAGCTAGAAATTTAATACGCCAAGAAAATCGGCAGAGTTATATTGGGTTTAAAGTTTGATCAAATGTCTATGGGCTAATCTTTTTTTTCAAATCTTTGGGTCTTTAGCGAGTCGTTTTCCTCAAAATATTCGTCGATCGACGTTTAAACAAGTAACAGTCGCTGAGCTTCTTAAAATATAATTGGTAGGTGAAGTCAAGCCAACATTTTTTAGTTCTTCAATATAGAAAGCAAATAAATTTTCGTGAACGAATTGTAAACGTCGTGTCTCCCGTGCACCCCTGGGGGTCCACCTGAACCACTTTGGGAACTAAGGATCTATAGTAATATTATAAAGCTGAAGAGTTAGTTTATTTGTTTGTTTGGTTGAACGCGCTAATCTCAGGAACTACTGGTTGGAATTAAAATTAATTTTAGTGTTAGATAGACCATTTATCCAGGAAGGCTATAGGCTATATAACATCACGCTAAGACCAATAGGAGCTGAGCATTAATAAAAAAAAATTTAAGAACTGGACAAATTCTCTTATGTGAAGCAGACGATGTCGTACTATATAATACTTTATTTTAAGAAACTGGAAGCCGCCTTAAAGTTTCTCATGGACCAAGTTCCGTAAAGTACAAGTCCATTGGACCGAAATAAGTTGATTTAAAAGTATTCCGAAATTTCGTCTCGTGTCTAAAGTGGAGTAGAATTAGAACTTACTTTATAAAACTGCAGACAAGTAGCAGTTTTATGTATGGAGTAGTAAGGATAAAAGTCTGAACGTAAGGACTAACATACATTTGACTGCATGGATTTAAGTTAGTGGTTTATGTAGTCGCCTCGTTACTGAAAGAAAGAAAGAAAGAAAATGTGTTATTTGAATCTCCATATATACATAATTAAAAAAAAAACAAATATTAAATACAATTAAACGGAAAACGGTACATGGAGATTAAATTAGGCAACTGCGTCAGCTATTGCAGTATAGACTGCAACGAGAATACCAGATTCTCGCAGCTGCCCATTGCGCTGAGTGTTGCGGGTTCGAAACCCACACGGGACAAAAAAGATGTGATAAGTGATTGTGTCGGAACACTCCTTTATGGATCATATAAATTTCTGGATGTTCTTTGTGTTCTTTGTTTGAATGTTTGTAGAGTCCCCAAAAGGTGTAGTCGTTTATAGAAAGAAAAATTGGCGTGGTACTTGGTAAGTCACACGCCTATATTCCCGAAGAGGCACAGGTGAAGGTACTACACTTATATTTCGCACACTATGTTTTTAGGTTCCACGTAATAGGGAGCGAGTTTATTGACGTAAAAATTCTCATTAACAGCAAGGAGAGTTGGGATTCTGCCGGCACATTCCAGACTCTGTGCTGTTGACCAAAATTTCTTAACAGATAATCCCAATAACTCTTTGCACGATCCGGGAATCGAACCTTACTTCTCATGGTAGTCGCATACACTGGCTAGCCCGTCGGCCTTCCCGTTCGAGGATAAAATTGTTTATATATAACAGAGCATCAGAAGTGCCTGCGGAGCGGTCTCGTTCGTCATTCTTCACTGTGGGCGTGTAGAAGGCGGGTGTTTCGAAATAAAGACACAGTTGCACCAGTTAATCTTCTATAATTTCAATTTATTACACTAATACACGAAATATATCACAATAATGTGGATTAAACTCGATTAAGAACCAATAGGTTAGCACGCGTCCGCCTCGCGTACCAGCTGTCAATCGAATCACAAGCTGTCACTACGTTTGGCGCCACCTACCACTATTCGGAGTTACCCGCTCTTGTTTTTAATTTACCATAATTTTAGTACAATATAAATTAACAATAATCATATCGATTTAAATCTTAAACAATTTTATATTAGCTAAATCAATTATCATTTTAATCACTTATTCTTTTAAAATTAACTAAATAATATTCAGCCGAACCGCGCGCCGTCGTATATAATTGCTATACATGTTTTAAAATATGTAATAAGGGGGCGAGGTATTTTGATATCTACCGATAATTTTCTAAAAGAAATAACACGAGAATCATACGATCTCGTGATCGCAAAGATAAGTGTACTAATGCGACGCGACAAATAGGACACTCAAATACGCCATTAACAAAATCCATATAAACTTAACCCTCTAAAGTCGACGGACGTTTTGTTCATCAACTAATCGCGGACGGCTGTAAATCATGGTCTGTGCGGATTGGTACGTACATCCACGCCCGCCCACAAACTATCAATTCGGTCCCGTCTCGCTAGACCATAAGTTATCGAATTTGTACCTCACCAGCATTAGCTATTGATTGCCGGACTTTACACTAGACGGCGTTAGATTATGAGGTAGCTGCCGCCATTTTGGTAGTACCGTTTTTTGGCTATAGGTGGCATTTTATAGTTGTTTGATATCAGATAGGACTTTCTCTAACAATTGGCGTTGTTTCATGTTTAGAATTCTACAATTACTCTTTTCAGTACAAAAATATATCCTTACACTACTGTAGGGATGCCTATATATTTTTGCTGAAAAGAGGATCATATTAAAGAAAAGTAATGCATGTAAGGGAAACATATAATTTGTCTATACAAAAGAGAATAGCTTATGCTTTCACATAACATCAACACATTCCAGTATAGTTCTTAGAGTAAGTACCTACTCTTTTCCTACCTAATTTCGATAATATCTATAAAAGAGTGTTTTTACAATGTAAGAATTAACTACCGATAATATCATTTTAAAATTGACATTACTCGTCGCATATTAATAATTATAGATGTCTCAATTTCTTTCACCCATATTTTTATAATTATTTCTTCATTATTAACTGTTAAATCTGCATATTCAGACACCATTTCGTTCCAAAATGTTCAGCAATAAACTACACTGAAAATTAAGGACTTTACCTTTAAGGCGCAGCATGCATGATCGATTGCCTCTCATATAACCGCGCTAAATCAGTTCTGCACATGACAGATTGATATCGATGCACTAGATAATCGTATCTATGGCAAAAGCCCAGATTATTCGATGCTTATCTGATGGGATCGAGGTCGGTATTGACGTGATAATATGTCAAATGATAACTTTTATGTCAGCAGTCAAATCAACAATAACACTCTTAAATATATTGTAATTTTGAGCTCAATGACGAACTAGAAATAGATTATCCAGACTAATTATAATTATTTATAAATATAAATATAATAATATCAGCCCTGTATTAAACTGTCCCACTGCTGGGCACGGGCTTCTTCTTAGTGTGAGAAGGGTTAGGCCATAGTCCACCACGCTGGCCTAGTGCGGGTTGGCAGACTTCACATATCTTCGAGAACATTATGGAGAACTCTCAGATATGCAGGTTTCCTCACGATGTTTTCCTTCACCGTTAAAGCAAGCGATAATTAACTATTTAATACGCATATAACTTCGAAAAGTCAGAGATGCGCGCCTTGGGTCCGAACTCGAGACCTCTGCGTGGCAGTCCAACGGTTTCCCACTAGGCTATCGCTGCTGTTATTTATAATTATTTACTAAGAAGTTATTTAGACGTTGACTACATGAATGGAGTAAAGATTTGAATGTAAATAATTCCCTCAAGCAAAGTGTTGCAAGTTCGACACTCATCCTCGATTATTTTCTTGATCCCTGAGTATTCCGCCCAAAGGCATGGGAATAATTCGTGTCTCAGAATTTTTGGAAGGGTCCACGTGGTTCGTAGATTATCATGACCTTAGAATGGCAACACAAAATATAATTTAGTTAGTTGAAATTAAACTACTTTTTACGCATTTTATCGCGTTGTTTATTTAACACTTTATTACATAATTTAGAAACTGTTACACTACTACTACTATCTACTATCTATTTTAAAGCTAATTAAATTATTAAAACTATTTATATCTAAGTTTACACTTTCTCTGACGTTTTGGATGCTTTTTAGCAGCCATGGTCATGGGGAGACAATATTATAATTTAGTTAGCTTTAAAAAGCGGTATGTGCCAATTAATTTTACTCAAGAAATTATACGGCACCTATAATCTAATATAATAATATTGTTTTAAAACATACATAATAAGATGCGAGCATAAAGCCTTCTGCTGAGCGTACATTTGAGACTGCTTGCTACTATCTAAAGACAGAAAAACTTGATAACGTTTTGCCTTACACGGAAATCAAACCAGAGACTTCGTGATCGTATAAGAACAATCAAAGCCACAGGACCTACCAAGCAGTTTGTTCTTAAATAATAAATTGAAGTGTGGGTTTAATAATACTCCCCTGCCTATCCCTTCGGGGAATAAGTCTGATGTTAAATTATTAGTTAACCAATTCATTATGAAAATTACACGAACGTAGGTGCTTAATTATATATCATAATGTTACAAAAGAAAAGGGACGTCGTACGCCTATTTTAGTATTAATTATATAGTTTTGATTCTAATTGGACCACACGACGCGTGGAGGGTTAGTACAGTTGCGTTCGAAAATATACATATACACTTTATTATTAATTATAAATAATTTTTTTTAGACTTTTTAGTTTTATTAATCGAGTTTTATTTTAAAATATGACTAAGTACAGGCAATGTCATTCCTGACTTGAATACATTCTTGCTAGAAAATGATATTTCGGGCGTCCCGATATATAATTGGTACGCCTTTTGACAATTCGTGTTAAAACAGTAATATAAACGTGATATGATACATATACTTTTGAAATGCTAAAAATTAGCTTTTGCTCGCGGCCGCTTGCGAAAGAAATAGCCCATGTTACTCGATAATATAGCTTTTAAATAGAGACATATTTTTTTAAATCGGTTAGATAGTTTTTTAAGTTAACCCTTATAAACAAACAAACAAAAATCAAATCAAATAAAGGTGAGTAGTCTGTTTGTTTTGTATGAACGCGCTAATTTCTGGAACTATATCACTCGGGCTTAGAAAAATCTTTTTGCATTTGGTAGCTCAGTTCTTGAGGAAGGTTATAGGTGATATAACATCACGCTACGAGCGATGAAAGCGGTGCAGTAATCTAAAACATGCGAAATCGGTAAGCTAATCACTACATACTCGTATTATAAAACAACGTCTGTCTGTCTGTTCGCGAAAAATTAAAAAACTGCTGAACGGATTTTCATGCGGCTTTCACCAATAGACAGAGTGATTCATGAGGAAGGTATAGGTGTGTAATTTATTAAGGTTTTCTGTTACCCGCGCTAGTGGCAAATAAACTAAAACAGTATATTTGTTTACCAACTAATTAATGCAAATATAATATATACCTAATAAAATATAATATATTCTACCACATACACACAACACCATCTAGCCCAAACTAAGCAGAGCTTATACTATGGGTACTAGACAATGAATAAACATACATATATACTTTCTTTTTGTAAATACAAACATATTATACATAGAAACACCCAGACCAAGACAAACATCCATATTCATGCACACAAATATTTCGACTTGTGCGGGAATCGAACCCGCGATCTCAGGCGTGGCAGTCAGTTACACTTACCACTAAGCAATCGAGACCGACACACAAATACAAATACACTCATTAAGGCATCTAGTTCAAGGTTTACAACCATTTCCGAACCAGTTTGTTACACCGAAAAATGTATATTATATTGGGTTAAAACGGCGCGTCAAACAAATTAAAATTGATTACAAAAACGTAACCGCGTCCCATATGTATCGTATGAGCGATGGTGTCATAAAATATGTCGCTTCATAAATTCACGAAAAGAGTTTAAAAAAAAACTGAAATGGTGCCAGGATAATACCGAGCAAATCAAAATGGATATACTGGCAGCAAAGCATAAGGCTAAAGATTTTAGCAGTTTTTGGAAAAATACGGGGCACTTGAATCCTAGGCCGAGTGTTCCTGTGAGCGTCGACAGTGCAGTTGGGGATCAAAATATTGCGAATGTTTTTAAAGATCTGTTTACTGTTGAACCAATGCCCTGTGACTTTAGTAACTTAAGTAAACCAGACGTCAGACCTGGCGAGAAATACAGTCAAATTATGCCATCAGACGTGAGGAAGGTCATAAAAAAAATGAAGCGTGGAAAATCACCAGGTCATGACGGTATAAGTATAGAACATCTGCGTTATGCAGGTGTACATCTGCCCAGAGTCCTGAGCATGCTGTTTAATTTTTGTATCGGTCATTCTTTTATTCCGGATGATATGATGAAAACGGTTGTAGTTCCAGTAATAAAAAACAAAACCGGGGATCCATCTGACAAGCATAATTACCGCCCGATATCACTGGCCACAACCATGGCGAAGGTCCTTGACAGTCTCATAAACGTACAGCTGAGCGAACACCTTCAGTTACATGACTTGCAGTTTGGCTTCAGACCTAACCTCTCAACGGAAATGGCAATTATGTGTGTTAAACAAACTGTGAGGTACTATACCGACAGAAAAACACCAGTATATGCGTGTTTTCTTGATCTGTCGAGGGCCTTCGACCTGGTGTCTTATGATATTCTTTGGCATAAACTGCTT
The DNA here is from genome assembly GCA_963675205.1 of Catocala nupta. Lineage (NCBI taxonomy): Eukaryota > Metazoa > Arthropoda > Insecta > Lepidoptera > Erebidae > Catocala > Catocala nupta. Next base: position 4,273,099 of record OY776097.1, read on the forward strand.
GAGGAGACCACTGTGGCGAGGGAGCAGGTATCTCTCCTCAAGTATTGGTACAGTAATCAAAAGAATGCTGTCAGATGGGGAAACTCGCATAGTCAGGAATACAATCTGAAATGTGGTGTAAGGCAAGGCGGGTTGACCTCCCCGAGTTTGTTTAACCTGTTTGTTAACCAGCTGATTGGCAGGCTCAGCGGAACCATGGTCGGATGTTCAGTAGACGGCAGAATGATTAACAATATTAGTTATGCGGATGACATGGTTCTGTTGAGCCCGTCAGTAAGTGCGCTCAGAAGACTTCTGAGCATTTGTGAATCGTATGCCCTGTCACATGGACTCAAATATAATGCTAGTAAAAGTGTTCTCATGCTGTGCAAAGCAGGGAACAAGGCTCCATCAAACGTGCCGCCAATTAAGATCGGTGGGTCGGCACTAGAGAGGGTGCCTAAAGTAAAATATTTGGGTCACATGCTGACAGATCGGCTACAGGATGATGAGGACCTGGAGAGGGAAAGGAGGGCGTTGGCAGTCCGCTGCAATATGTTGGCCCGCAGATTTGCACGTTGTACCACAGATGTGAAACTGTTACTATTCAGAGCCTACTGCCAATCCTTTTACACGTGCAGTCTGTGGATCAACTTTACGCGGCGGGCTTACAACGCCCTGAGGGTTCAGTACAATGACGCTCTGAGGGCAGTGTTGAGGAAACCCAGGTACTGCAGTGCTTCGGCAATGTTTGCGGATGCTGTCATTGATGATTTCTTCTCCATCATCAGGAAAAGAACTGCCTCGATGATGAGCAGGGTCCGTGGTAGCACCAACGCTGTCCTCAGAACGTTAGCGTGCAAGATAGACAGTCTGTTTACTGTCTACTGGGCAGGTGTACACCTGCTTAGAAATAGGAAATAGTTTTTAATTATTTATTATGTGACATATTTTGTTTACTAACACATTACTAACACCTTATTTTTATTTTACTTCCGTGTGAACTACTAACCCTACTAACGCTTTTCTTTTCTTTTCTTTTCTTTTCATTTGTAAAAATGTATGGATCAGTCTGGTCTGAAATAAAGATAAATAATAAATAAATAATAATAATAATAAATATGGTTTTATTAATAGATGACATTATTAGGGAGTGTGCTTTGTAGATTTATATCTAAGATTATATTTTGATAATAATATTTTATTGTTTGACTGCATGGCGTAGTGGACAGTGGTTCAAGTGGTCGCTTCGCCATTGGTAGTGCGCCGAGTGTTGTGGGTTCGAACCAGGGATGTTGCAGATGCAGATTTTTTGACATCCGCGGATGCGGATACGGATGTTATGAATATTTTTCATCTTATAATAAAAAGTATCTAATATCACCGCCTTCGCAGGATCAAGCCTGTTTTGCAAAGGTTCATAAATAAAACTCGTATTAAACAACTGATTTTTTTTATTGTGTAACCGACACTATCTGTATCCGCATTGAGACCCGCGTTGGTTATTGCGGATGCGGATGCAGATGTCCAAATCCATGTAGAAGCTCCGCAATTGCGGATGCGCATGCGAATATTTGCAACATCCCTGGTTTGAATCCCATACGGGATAAAAAGAATATGGTCCACATATACTTTTTTGTAGTTTGGGTGCTCTGTGTGTCTGTTGTTTAAATGTTTGTAAAGGTCCCAGCGACACAGGCATTATTTATAATGCGAAAGAAGTAATTTTTTAGTTAATAATAAGAATAAAATGTTAATTGTAGTCTTAATGGCGCAGCAGTTATGATATGAGAATGCCGTACGAAAAGTCTCTTGTTTGTTTCCCGGATCGGGTAGTGATATTGGTAGATAGAGGTGACAATTATATATGTATATTCACCAGTCATAGTTTCAAGTCCCACTTAATAGGGGCCTAGTTTATATGCTATCTAGTCGTCTACCGAACATAGTTTCAGACAGACAGAATTTCTTAACAAAAATCGTATGGAATCGAACCCAAAACCTCATGTAGGTACAGCAGGCGCACTATCTTACGCCACCCATCCCTCAATTAATATTTATATCGTCTGCAACCAAAATAATCTACAATAATTGACTCAGAAACGGAACCCTTTCAAAAGCACCTAACTGTTATAAAATTAATCACACTGCTACAAATAAATCACACTCGTAGCACACGCTATAACTATTTAAAGTTATTTCTGTTACCAATAACGATAATCCTGTATAATCCTGCTGTATAGACAAACAAGCCGTAACACATTCATCTTCATAACCCATTAGTTTTCTTGTATTTCAAGCCGTATTGCTAGTGATTATAAAGTTCAAAATGTATTGCTTATTATAATTTCTTATGAAGTTTCTTATTATAAGCTGGTTAGACTGGTGTGAAGCGTTTAACGTATGGATGTGGTCATTTTAGGATTCGTGATAAATATTTTTATATTGTAGCAACTACAATAGTGTTAGTTTATTATAATAATATAAGCCCTGTATTAAAATGTCCCACTGCTGGGCACAGGCTTTTCTGTATGAGAAGGGTTAGGCCATAGTCCACCACGCTATCCCTGTGCGGGTTGGCAGATTTTATATATTTATGAGAACATAATAGAGAACTCTCAGGCATGCAGGGTTCCTCACGATGTTTCCCTTCACCGTTAAACTATTTACTACGCACATAATGTCGAAAAGTTAGAGATGTGTGCCTTTGCGTTGCAGTCCAACGGTAAGTACACTAGGCAATCGCTGCTTAATGAAATATGTAATTGTATAATTTTAACTTCTGAGTCTTCTTTGAAGAGGTTAATGAATACACTATGGTGCCAATTCTGTTGTCACAAAATTCTCTTATCATAGCTAAAAATCTCTAAAATTTAGTTTAGTCCTGTCAAACGACATTTCGTATTCTGAAATCGCTAAAAGTGTGACAACAGAATTGGCACCTATGTGGGTCTGTGTATCTCTGTTAGCGACAGTTTGTTAGTGACAGGCATAGCTCCGGAACCACTAGACCGATTGACTTGTAACTTGGTGTAGACACCTTGGGATCGTCCCTCGGTCGAGTTTGAATATGGGCCCTGTGAGTCAAAAGACTCCCAGTACATAGATGTAATATTTTTTTTATATTAAACATGTGTAAATGTGGCTTCGCCTTAGATGCAAAACACAGGCACATTTGCTATCCCTGATGTAGGACCATGAACTGCTCAGTTGGCAAAGCGACGACTCGGTTTGTCAAGATCGCAGGTTCAAGTCCTACATGAATTGTCTTTTTCTCTGTTATAATTTACATAAGTGGAGAAAACCACTATTACCATGAGCGGCAGTTATCGGTTACCATCTGGTGGCTCACTGGAACGTCTTCGATCAATAGGAACACAACAAAATCCAACATTATTTTTACCTCTAGAAAAGTTTTTATGAAAACTTTTCTTGTTAGTTACAGTTAATTAACTTGATTCACCAGTAGAATTATTTTCCGTGTAACAATACTAACTTTTACTTAGAACTTTGCTCCCACAGGAACTGCATTTTGAGTTAAAAATAGCCTACATTGCCGGCGCATAAAATATACTTATGAAGAAAATGATACTCCATTGCAAAGAAAATTCATCACAATCATATTTTAACATTTATAATATTAGCAAGAATAAGTCAGGAACGACGAAACAACAAATCGAATATAATTAATATAATTTCCTATTCCATAAAAAATATAGTTCTAACTTATAATTAACTACAACAACCGTCTTAACATAACTATCAGAGTAACACAAAATTTTGTCCCGTACAAGAACTAAACCCATTATTACACTACTCGTGCAAATAAACATATTCCTTCAGCTATGTAAATGATTGAGTATTAATTAACTAAGCTTGGCTAAGACGAGGTCATTACCACAATCAATCAACAATCATCAAGGGCGTAATCAACCGCTGTCAACATGAGCCCTCATTGGCCGCCACAATACCCATTGAACAAGCTTGGTTTATTGTCAATAAGACGACCGGTATATTGGCGTTTATATACTATTGTACTTAATATACTAGATATATATATATGTATAAATCATCCACCAATCTGTATCATGAGAACTTTTCTTTTCACGATCCAGATTTAGAATCCAATTTTAAATCTGGATCGTGAAAAGAAAAGTTTTCCATCAAGAAATACCGATAAAGGCCTGGAATAAGGAAGATGGTAATGTTTCATCCTTGTGCTTAAGAAAGCATATTTTAAATCCCACGCAGGCATATTGCGGTTTACGGAGCATATTTGTAGACTCTGTCTGGCTACTGATCATTTATTGATCGTAAAACTAAACAATATTCTGCCGGACTTGTGATACAAACCTGAGATCTCATGCCTGTCGTCGCCACCATTACCGTTAGGTCACTGAGGCAGCATCAGTCCTACGCCTGGTGTTTTCCCGATCGTGTTAGACTGCCATCGTACGAGTGACGGATTAACTTACGTTTGCGCACACACTTGTGCATTATCATATACATATTATCTCCTACACTCAGATAGCCTGGTATGTATCTAGTATTGGACAATAGGCTATAACATAGGCTACGAATCTATCCTTCCTTCTTCCCCATCCTTCCAATGTATGTACATATATCAAACTAAGACCAGCATATCCCGTCTTTATAGCGAGAGCATCGTATACATTGGAAAAGACATGCCGTGATGGTATAGTTTCCAATCTTGTAACACAGATGGCATTAATAATACTCTTACGCTAATAAAAAAGCCGTGTTGGCTCTTTACACTTAAATAGGTACCTATATTTCACATGAAAGAGAGAGAAGATACCTGGTCTAATTTTTGGCACGGAATTGTACTCATTTGGTGTGGATACAGTTGGGGACGTGCGTTGAATGTTGGACCTACCGCAGTGTTCCGTAGCCAAACTTCATTATTACACTTAGGCAACTTCCTACAACTAATTTTCTTGTATTCGTTTAAGGATACGTAATAGAAGTTAAGTTGTGTCGGTTATGCCTTGGGTAAGTTTTCCCTTGTTGGGTGTTGTTGATAAGTAATATAGCGATAGAATTCTCAAGCCGCCTGATTATCTCTTGCTCGGTTCTGACGGTCCGTTGGTTAGACTAGTTATTAAAATATATTACACATTTGGTGAGCGTTTGCTCACCGTTTCCCGAGACATTAGTTGTTATTGTGATAGTTGTACTGAGAGATTTAAATGGTATGGCATACGTAGACTTATGCCTGTATATATATCTGAACGTGTACTGGGTAGGCAGAACTGTATTACACCTATTTAGAATTTCCTTATAAAAAACGCTACAAATGGCCTATATTGTCAAACCCGTCACCGAAGTACTCGTGATTAGACATATATATATATATATATATATATATATATCATACTAGCTTGTGCCTACAGCTTCGCTCATAGATTTTGTCAATAAATTACTATTCCTCGGGTAGCAGTACTTATTTCAGGGGAAAGGGGGGTACCTTTCATCTAGAAAATGTTGTTGTTCTGTACACCAGTCCCAGACAATGTGTATGCGAAATTTCATGATAAGAGCTTGAGTAGTTAAGACGTTAAAGCGTAACAGATAAACTCACATTCACATTTTATAATATAAGTTAAAGACTTATACCACCGGACTAAAAAGGTAGTCAATCTAAAGCAACAAAATAATATCTACCCCATTTTTGATAAAAAATATGTTTCCCGATTGTAATATTTGATGAGTGACAGTATCGCGTGTGTGTAAATATTTAATTCTAACAAATGAAAGCGAAGCCGGGTGACATGTTTGTCTTCCCACGCATTAGGCAAGAGGCGATATTAAATGTAATAATAATAATCCTGCCTGTTTTACTCTATTACTTGTATTTTCTATCATTTAGATAAATATGTACAGGTAAATAGGTTTAAGATAATAATAATAATAACGTTTATTGGCATTAAAAGATACAGTCATTTGAACACTAAGTGACTAGATGTGCCCGCGGTTTCACCCGCGTTTATCGTTACTGCGCCGCCCCTGAGATTAGCACGTTTGAATTGAAAAATTATTTTAGTGTTGGATAGCCCATTTATCGAAGCAGGCTATAGGCTATATAACATCACGCTACGACCAATAGGATCGGAGCAGCAATGAAAATGTTGCAAAAACGGACAAATTCACCTAGTAGATAATATACATTTTGGAAGATTATCCAAAATCATCATACTAATACTATACGACCGTCATATCATCGCATCTAATTTTTGAATGGAGGATGGTGTAGTGGATTAAATTATCATCACCATTGCCGCTACGCCTAGTGTTGTAAGTTCGATCCTCACACGCGACCAAAATTTGTGTGATCGACAATTCTAAGTCCGAGTGTTCTTTGTGCCCGTTGTTTAAATGTTTCGTGAAGTGAAATAATCGTTTCTTTTTTTTTCATCTATCTTTATGTTACAATCTCTACTTTTTTGATGGTACGTCTGCTGTACTGTCCTACCATGATAAAAAGGACACAGACTATCAAAACCCGATATAACTCTTCATAAAACACACACTATTAACCCGCTCGCCAACCCCACAATTCAAGCATTTTCTTCAGCGTCATTAAACTTGAAACTACTAATCACAAAGTAGCAGTCAGTAGTTAGTTTGAGTAGTACGTGGTGTAACTCAGTGTTAGGTCTTGTGTCTCTGCCGGCCCTCTATCCCCTGTCTCAGTAAGTAACTAGAAGCTGTGCAAACGTGCGGCCGGGAGGCAAGCGTCTCCATTAAACTCAATTGAACAACGAAGAGGGATGGTGTTATGCGGAAGAACGCATAATATTGTCTTGAATCAAAATCTAGTAATTACACATTTTATCGCGGTTTATTTAGAGACGAGTGCTGAGCCTAGAATAGTTTCTGTATTGCGTAGGACTTTACAAACGTTTAAACAACAGATACAAAGAATGAACATAGACTCAGTACAATCATTTGTAGATCACACTTATTTTTTGTTGATTTCGAACAGGGATGTTACGGATGCAGATTTTTTGACATCCGCGTATGCGGACACGGATATTTTAAATCTCACATCCGCGGATGCGGATACTGATGCGGATGTCCAGACTGATGAGGAAGCTCCGCAATTGCGGATGCGGATATTGATGAATGTTTTTTATCTTATTTAATAAAAAGTATCTAATATCACCACCTTCGCAGATCCAAGCATGTTTTGCAAAGGTTCATAAATTAAACACGTACTAATGAACAACTGATCACTTTCTTATCGTAACCTACGCTATATCTGGATCCGCATTAAGATCCGCATTGATTATTTCGGATGTGGATGCCGATGCAGATGTCTAAATCGATTAGGAAGCTCCGCGATTGTGGATGCGGATGCGAATATTCGCAACATCACTGATTTCGAACAACAAAATTCGTTGTAGTGCCAACGACGAAGAATTAAACCGCTATACTACTATAGCCAACTGTGTGCAAGTGGTCAGCTCATGACTGCCGAGTAATGTTAGTTCGATTCCATCGTTCGTTTTAAATCTTGGTTTTCTTTGTGTCTATTATGCTTATATTTGTAGCTTACCAGCGGAACAGAAATCAATATTAATGCACATTTTTACGTTACCTCAATGGCGTAGTGGTTATAGTAACTGACTGCCACGCCTGAGATAGCGGGTTCGATTCTCGCACAAATCAAACATTTATGTGTATGAACATGGATATTTGTCTTGCTCTGGGTGTTTCTATGTATAATATGTATGTATTAACAAAAAGAAGTATATATGTATACATCATCCATTGTCTAGTACCTATAGTACAAACTCTGCTTAGTTTGGGCTAGATGATGTTGTGTGTATGTGGTAGAATATTATATTATTATTATTATATACTATGCATGTAAAAATGTGTATACATATGTCTGTAAGATCGCTCTTAATGATTTGGAATCCAAAATATCTATCGAAGTGTGGGTGTTATATACTCCTGCCTACCCTATCGCGAATAAATAAGCGTAAGGCTATGCATACCATTTGTTCAATATACAGATCAATTTTGATTTTTGCGTTCGAGAGGTTGCGGGTTCGAATCCCACCCATTGCACTACTGACGTGAACCCACTTCTAATACAAGCATTCTAGTTTAGCTGGTGGGGTTAACAAGAATACTAGTAATCTGAAACTCAAATTGCTAGTAATCTTTTTAAAAAAGAAAAGTACTTTGTCGGTACAAAGTTACATTCGCAGTTAGATCAGAATTAATCTAAAATTACCTTCTTGCTTCATCTTTACACAACAGCATCCATTTTAACATCAAAGTGTAGTGTATAGTGTATAAACATATTGTCTCATGGGAATGCTCCGTCCAAGCCAAGCGGCCTAATTTAATTATATTGTTCTTTAACTGATTTTATTTATACGCACCCCTTGATTCCGCACAGACAACCATCGAGTAGGATTGAGTATCTATTTGAACCAGAATGTACGTGAAACTGTAACTTTATATTTACAGAAAATAGGTATATTTATCTTTTCCTTTTTCGTATTTATTATTTGATATCGATATGTGATGGAAATATGGCCAATGTACCTTTTTATTGGTGAAACAATTTTGGGAATTGATTAAGTGGTTACAGAGATCGCTCTCTATAAACAAACAAATTTTGTCTTTATAGAATTTTGTTACTCTTGACATATTATTATCTGCCTCCTTGGTCTGTAGAGTAAGCTTTAAGCGCAAGCTTGCGTGTGATTGTGAGATCTTACGTTCTGTTCCTGGGTCGGACAAATCGTTACAAGCTGGATTTTTTTGGAAGAAAGTTTTCAATTGAAACACGGTGCTTAGAAATCTGTCTTTTGAGAGTATATACATGCTTGAGGGTGAGTATGTAGTTACTTGCTCTGTGTAAATATTATTAAAAAATCTCGCATCTAGGTTATGTATAAAAGTATTCACCGTATTTAGTAAGTCAATTAAAATAACTTTATTTCACAATGTCATGTCCTCTGCTTACCCAATTTTGCAGTACATTCACAACAAAACCAACACAAAATCCAATACGAACAAAATTTACACAAATATCCGCACATGAGTCGGCAAAAAACAGTAGACTATCGTTCCAAACGGCTCAATATTTAGATTCCATTGCTCGCTACATAGGAAATATTTTACACCCGCCAACCGCAACTTTGACAAGGACAGTAGTGTACGCAAAATAAAAAAGCGAATACGTATAAAAACCCAGTATTTACGTTACCGACCCAACCATAAAAGTCGGACCAAAAAATGTACCAGCGAACGTAACAAAAGAAATAAATACCCACTGCGTTGTACATAGAGGTGTCGATTCTGACGTTCAACGTGTTCAACTAATTGTAATTTATATACCTACTGTCTCGTAACGTATAAGCAGGTATACCTATGTGCTTATACACAGGTATACCTGATTCTATTATTTTGGGGTATATATGTATACATATATACCCCAAAATAATAGAATCGGGTAAGTATTTGATTCAACATTTTTAATATATTTTCAGATGTCATATTATCTAAAAGCTATATACCTACTGCCCTGTGCGGAAACTTACAAGTACATAAGTATACTTATGTATATAGTCATACCTCAAATAATACCATTCTGTATGTGATTCAATATTTTGTAAATATTTTCAAAATGTTGCGATAACCGAAATTTTAAGTACAAATATTATTTAAAACAACCTTGTTGTAATTAAGATTATATCTCTCAAATCTGATAGAAGGGATAATTGTTAAGTAACGATATAATGTTTAAAGGAAAATGGCGTTCGATATTAAGTGACGTAACCGCTATTTAAATGCAGAAGTGCGAGAGAAATAGCAAGATACACACATTAATCCCACATTTTTTCATACCGTTTAATTAATTAATTGCTTTTTCACTGCACAACTAATTAAGATGCCATTTTCACAAATACATTTGTTAAGAATAATTTGCTGTTGTTTATAAAATAATGTACAGAAAGCAATATATTAAGACAATATAATATTATTTTTCTTTTGTTTAAAACTGCTTCTTTTGTTGATGTTGTTTTATTGATGAAGTTTTTACTCTGCCACAATACCTCCTTACTTTTTTCCATTCCTTTTTTGCTTCTTGGATGTTTTAGAAATACAAGATTGTTGCTCTAATAAATATTATTCATTATGAATATCAAGGACGATCATTTGGGTTCAACGAATGATCTCTGTCAAAGTAGTTGCTATTAAAACTATCTATATTTGTCTGTATTACAGAGTTACTGAAATTATTTACTAGCGTTTCATATAATAGAAATCGAATAAACCACATCCGGTGTACCAACCACACTCTACATGTTTAGAGAATTTCAGCGGTTCAATATCCATTGCGCACTTTTTTCATTTATTAGATTAGGAAGATGACTAGTATAGCGCTATAGGTACAGAACAAAACAGAAATTTGGTCATTTCTACTTAGAAGTGCGTACATACATAAAAACTTGAAGGTAGCTGTTATTATTTGAAATAGGTATTATGTTGGATTTCAAAAAGAAACCACAATTTATTTAGTATGTCTTTAAAGTTGTAAATATGTTGTTAAGAAGTTCTTGTGCCACAAAGATGCAAGAGGCTTGCGTGAGCGCAAGCTACATACATGCGCTGGTTAATAATACGGAATACTCGCGCTTGCTATAGTTCACCACGCTAGCCCAATCCAGATTGGCAGACTTGCCACATCTTCGACAACATTATGAAAATCTCTTAGACATGCAGGATTTCTCACAATGTTTTCCTTTACCTTTCAGCGAGCGATTATTGACTATATAAAAAGCACATTTAAAGAGTTAGAGGTGCGTGCCTCGGAATTGAAATGCAGACTTTTGCTTGGCAATCCATCTCTGCTGTTGATACTGAAATTCTTTCTCTTTACGTATAAAACTAAAATGTAGTTTGGCAGTCAACTGGCGTGTACAACAGAATGAGCCCCGGTCACTCGAGCAAAAAATATATTCGCGCTCGTTGATGACACGCTACGGACGAGTGAGGATGACTTCCTTTTTGATTGAACTGTATTACTGGTACGTACCCGACCGCATTAATTCTCTCAAGCGTCGCCGTCGGTCTTGTATTTTGGAAAATATGCTATTTCCTTTTTGCATCCGAGGGACATATCCGAAAAAATCGAGAGCTTAAAGCAGCATTATTTGAGATAACACAACAAATTTATAAATATCTATAGTATCAGGAGTGAAAAGACCGTCACAGGCAAGTAGTTTTTTTTTAATTCTTTTTCCTAAATTATATATTTTTATATTTTTCTTGACTTGACGTCGACTTCTGGAACACCCTTTATACCTAAGTATATGCATAATAAGCGAGTGTTTATAGGCATTGAAATAACGGACTAAAGGAATACCTAGACTCCGATCAACTATCTGTAGATCACACAGTACTCGCCGCACTGACGAGAGGACCACTGCGCTATCCGTACAATAATTATTAAACTTCAGCTTCTCAAGAGAGTTTTTTTTAATATAGGCTATATACATCTACTAAAATCTAAATCATAGGTCACCTTTCTGGACGATAAGTTGCCATCTAACACACAATGCCAACATGACATCAGAATTATACAGTGTGTATAATAAACCCTGTCTGATCCATTAAGGTCTTGTTTCTCTCTTAACAAACATGCTAAGAAAAATAATAAAAATCTATATCATCGTAAAACGTCTTCATAATATTATTAAGTACAGTATTGATCACCCTTAAATTACTGGAATTGCGCACAGTCTGGCAACACTTCACTAAACTTGAAAAGGACGCGGAGCGTGGCATAGTTTTGGCGGCATTTTCTAAGGCGTAGATCTTAGGTAGGCGCGGCGTAGCGCGGCGCGGCATCGGTGAACCTTTATGAACTTTAGTGATACCTAGGTATTATGATTAATAAGTTGGCGGTGTTGCCATGGGTAATCTATTAACATATTATTTTAAATAAATTAAATTCACTGGGGTAATTCTATTGATCGATTCTTATAAATGGATATCACTTACGTACTCATAATAAACTACTGTATAACACCTTTAAGGGTCGGACAGGGTTTATTATACACACTGAATATGTATGGTCTTATCACGCTCAGTCATATTGAAAATTGAACACTATCGGTCTCTATCATTTAAATATAATGCGCGAGTTAATTATACTTAGTGTGGATACTTTTTCGTACGATCTATGTACAGTAAACGCATTACCACTAGTTCAATATGTAATGTCTTGTCTTGTAAATTAAGTATAGGCATATGATTTAAATCTTTGCCTACATCAACAAGAACATTCTCTAAAGACAAAATGCACAACACTAGTAGCTATCTATTAGTAAACGTTTTGTTAGAATCGGTATCCCTGTTGCCTGCGGTTAGATGACAAAAACAAATTGCTTTCAATTTAACTGTTATATAAAACGTCAATTATTCTTTGTGTCAGCGTATGTCACATGTTTAGCGCTAATGTAGATACGTGCTTCATGTTGTTAGGCATATACATAATTATGTGTATGTTGAAGAATACCTTTATTTACCTTCTATATTTATATTTAAAATAAAAATTGCCCATAGCATAATTAGAGGTTTACCAAGAATACCAATAATAAAGACCACAATTTAATGGTAAAAACCTGCGACTATTAATTTAAATACTTTTTTAAATATGTTTATCATAATTTAATTAATAGTTACCCTCTAACTGTTTTACCAAATTTTGTTAATAAGAACGTGTTATATAATACCTGTTCAAGGATTTTCAAACACGATGGTGTTTATTATATTACATGTTTTTCATTATTATGAGTTCTTACTCTTATTTGACAGCCTTTTAAGTTGATATATTTCATAGCCATGTTTGGAATAACATACCAATCTTTAGTGATATGAATCTAAAAGATATCGACTACACTAAAAGTAGTCTCTTTATCGCGTTGACTCAGCTAATATTTAAACAAATCACAAAAAATCTCCAGACCAGGCACATTTGCAGATTATCACATGAATTTAAGTTACGCAAGCGGACCGAAATTGACCGCAGTCAAGACGACTACATAACCTACTAAAACGTACAATCAAATGAAAAGATAGTCAAGCTATTCCTAAACCTACGAATACCACATTCTAATTCTAAGTTAAAATTATAAATGCGAATGTTTGTTTGTTACGTTTTCACGCCTTAACTACTCGACCGATCACCATAAAATTTCGCATAAGTACACGTTGTCAGTGGTTCAGTAAAGCAGAGGTTCCTAAACTTTTAAGATAACGGAACCCTTACCAAATATATTTTATGATACTGTAATTTAAATAAGAACAAAAACTTCACTTTGCCTCACATATTTTGCGGTATTTCAAAATAATATTTGGTATTATTTAACTGCCAAAATAAATGATTTCGTGGAACCCTGGTGACTTTTCAAAGGAACTCCTAGGTTCCGCGAAACCCTCTTTAGAAATCGCTGCAGTAAAGGACATAGTGTATCTTTTATCCAGGAAAAACAATCTGTTGCTAATCTTACCTAAGATAACCTAACCCGCGAGCAAAACCGCGTACAAAATCTAGTAGCACATACAACATAGAATACGTAACAATAGTAATAAAGTAAGCCTATAATAGTTAAATCGGTGTAATCTGACGACAATCTGAATATCTAGCGAATTACTAAAACATTCACATACACACAATGGCACACAATCTGACAACTACGATTTAGTACGCATATAAACGCCATCTTTACTATATTTGCTAGTTCATTCAACTATTTGCTCGGTTTTTATGACTTGTCTCGTTTTAGTAATAGTTCAAGGCACGCGCAATCGAGAGACCTCGGGTTTGATGTCAGAGTGTCGTTTGGTATTTTGACTGCATGAATGTAACAGAGTCTATATACTTCTGTTTTTGCGTCAAATGTTGTTCTTAGTATAGAAGTAGTAATATGTGTGATTCTGAGATAATACTGATCTGTGATCTTTGTTGATAGAGTACCTACATACAGTATTGTATTTTTTATGACAGTTGTATTATGTTTTTCAACACTGCTTGCACAAGGATTACCTTACGTGCAAAATGACCGTTTTGATAAACAAAAAATATTGCTCAATTTTGTAGAAATTCTCTGTAATACTACGGAAATACATACCGTCAACGGCAATAAATGCTTACCTTGTTTCTTATACATAAAATAGACCCTGTATCTATATGTCTGTTATTTGCTAAAAAATATGGTGTACTGTTAACCAGAGGCAATTCATAGAAACCTGGGCCTTTATTTATCATTTCTTTTTTGTATATGTAATATCTTTTTATTTATTCAGTAATAAATACATTTGATATTACCCAATATCATCAAACAACACCGAATCAATTGTATACCAAATAAAACAAATAAGAAAATAACGGACTATATGTTCAAGTTGCTTAGGCAATACAAAAACGTCAGACCACTATTCTGCCTAACCCTTTCTTAATACACAGGCGTGAATCTAAATCCTAGAGGCCATACTAAGAATATTTACGAGTTCATTCAACTTCTACACATTTTTTTGTCGGCCGTCGCGCTAACATGATTTGCTGTTAGAAGAAAAAAGATTCGCGTGATATGAACATATCTATTAATTCCTTTGCTCGCATAAAGAAAAAAATAAATAATGCTGTTTTTGTTAAGGAAAAACTTGGGTATTATCTGTGAAAGAAGGTTGGATAAAACGTTTTTTGTCCGGTTTATCTTTGTTTTGTCTGAATAACGCTTAATGTAGTGGAAGGAATTAATGCAGGTAATTCTTCTGGAGATTACTAGTTATTTGGGCTGGAAATTAGTAGTATTTTCGTTCATGTCCACAGTTATGCTGGTAGTGTTTGTATTAGGAGTGACTTAAAACCAACGAGCAATAAATTAAAAGTCCAATATCGTATCTATTTAGCTGATGCCGCCATTAATATTTTCTATACAAGCAATTTTGGATAACATATTATTAGTATACTTGCGAACCTCTTTAGTGAAGCTAATAATGCTCAAGAGTTCCCGTTACTAAATAAATGGTTTCAAACCCACGTTTTTCACATATCCTTATTATGCGCTAGTTTGCGACAGTCTCTCCTGTAGTAAGTTAATTCGTTTTGCCATCGACGTTTTGGTCTACCACGATGCCGCTTAGCACCGTCTGGGATCCAATCTGTGTTGATTTTAGCCCAAAGCTCCTGCGGCATACAGCAAACGTGTCCAGCCCAATCCCATTTGAGTTTGGCGGCTTTCTGGGTGACGTCTGCGATTAGTGTAGACTTTTTAATTCGATCCGTTAACCATACTCCTAGGATACTACGCTCCATGGCTCGCTGGTAAACCTCTAGCGCGGACCTCTGCTGACCAGTCAAGTTCAATTAAATTAGTAAAAGAGCATACTTGCCAAAAGGTTAACGTAGCCATTTTCGGGATACTGATATTTCGATTACATTGTTTAATTCATCCCGGTTAAGCCATCGATGTACTGGTCGGTATGAATTGGTTTCTGATGAAACATTTTTAATCGCAGCACGGAGTCTGAAAATATGCCTGCCACCTTAAACGTAGCTGTCGTGATGAAGTTGTACAACACTTCTGTCTATCCATTCTGACATATGAAGCGTGGTGTTACATATGTTCATGTATGACTAACGCCTGCACTGAATGATAAGCAGATATCGTGGGCGGACATTACATTTATTAATTTTATATAATTATTAATCAATTGTTGCATGTTTCATTGTGAATCATTTGTCTCAGTTCCTGTGATGAGAACAAGTGGTACAGACTTACAGACATATGTACATTTAATTTACGATATAAAAGTTCTTTGTGCTCATTTAAATAGTTTATAGTGACTTCAGAATAAAGATTTTAGGTAAGTTCTTATCTCAGTAGGTATAATCATTTGTGTCAGTTCCTGTGATGAGAACAAGTGGTACAGACTTACAGACATATGTACATTTAATTTACGATATAAAAGTTCTTTGTGCTCATTTAAATAGTTTATAGTGACATCAGAATAAAGATTTTAGGTAAGTTCTTATCTCAGTAGGTATAAAACTTTTGTAGATTCCCAAAGGTTCAATTGAGGTGCATAGTACTCACATTTCGTTAGTTAGGTATGTCTAGGTCTCACACTTCTCATTTAAGAGAAAAATTAGTTAAGTTGAATGACATACCTGCACGAAATTAACGCTGAAGATTAAATATGCAGATGGAAAAAAACATAAATGTAGGAGAAATAAATGAGGTTTAAAAATTCAGGTGGCGACTAATTCATGTCGGTATTTAATTACGTTGTTAATTTTATATTTAATTAGTGCGAACATAAAAAGTCGAGACATCTTTTAATAATAGCATTGTCTTTTTAAACTAGATGTAAGAATAAGCCATAAGAAATGTTATCGGTTTGGAAATTAGTTAAGTTTTTGTTGCGAGCCAGATAGAGATAATGTCATGGGTAACGCATTTTCATCCGTGCTATACGTTCCTGTAGGATTAACGTGAGTAGATATCAAATGTGTACATTGACTTCCCGAACGGTGCTGCAGGCAAGCGACGTCAAACCGCTTTCTTTACGCTGTTGTTGGTTCGAGTCCCAAATGGGACAATTATTTGTGTGATCAACTAATTATTTTTCTAAGCCTGAGTATAATTTGTCTTTGTAAATGGTATATTTGTAAATTACATCGTGACAAGTGTTGTGTCACGATGGAATTTACAAATATACCATTATCAATAAATTTATTTTTAAGACACCTCGCAATACGGTGGTGGTTGGAATGTACCACCAGCTTGGGATCCAGTACTTCAAATAGTCAAACCCAAGAAGAAACAAACCACAGCTAGACTTCATGATACTTTGACCTCATTCTGCGTAAATAGAAACACTAATGACTAAATTATGTTCGGGTACTTTGAAATAACTACACTGGAACATTGGACAACTTCCATTTTAGTGTCCCCTTGACCATGGCTGCTGAAAAGCAACCGAAACGGGGAAAGTGTAAACCTAAATATTAATAGATTTAATAGTTTAAATAATTTTATTAACTTATAAATTATTAAGATTCAATAGTAGTAGTAGTGTAATAGTTTCAAAATTATGTAATACAGTGATAAATAAACAACGCGATAAAATCCGTATATAGTAGTTTAATTTCAATGAATAACATTCGCGTAAACAGAAGCCAATATTAAATACCAGACATTATAGAAAAACCTATTGTATCTGGCCGCTGGTGTCCCGCTGCGGCTTAATAGGTTAATAGACACATTTTCTTACATTACCATCTACACGTCGAACAGCATACCAACACAGTTCCTCATCCTAGTTGGCAACGGTACTGTTATACAATCCAAGTTAGCGAATAGTTATCGTAGAGTTGGCTTCGGATGTACGACATCACTCCAGACTCGTGACATGAGGCGCCACCCGCCGCGTTAACTGACACGCGTTTGGAATGCATTATCGACTTGTAAACCTATTGGTATTAGGAGCCTATGCTTCTAAACTATAGCTTGCATGTTTTTTTTGCTCTTGCTTTCTCATTTTGAGGGTAAAAATTATTAGGTACTACCTTAGCTAGTATTCATAAAAAGAAGGTGAATAACAACTGTCGCTCTAGCAATAATTATTGTGTCACGGAGGACTTTAACAAACTTTCAAACAACGGATACAAAGGACGCGCGGTCTCCGAAACAACTATTGTGGATCTCATACATTTTTGTCCTGCGTAAGGATCGAATCCACTACGCTATGCGCATTGGCTGGCGTGGCAAACACTTAAACTAATTCGCAATCAGTGAAGTAATAGTGTTAAGTTGCAATGCGTAATATGTGTTAGTATTGGGTAGTGCAATCCACGACTTATCGACCACTAATCCCTTTTGGCTATCGACGTTTAAAATTTTGCGAAGACATAGTTTTGTTGTCTTGGTCGGGAAACGTTTTCTGTTAGGTAATTCTCAATGGTATTACGGAGTCAAATGCTTCAACCGCTGCGATATTCTTGCGTAAGTCTGAAAAATGAAGATAGTAGTATTAAATATTAATTGCACAGTAAAATATGCTTACCAAAAATACTAATTGCACAGCAAAATATATTTAAAAGATCGAACTAAGTTGACGGAGCTTCGCTTCGCGGGGCTCCTATTTTTGGGTGGGTTTAAGAAGGAACCTAACATAACCTAACCCTTCCGAGACGGAATGCAGTGATTTGTGGCGTATAGGTGCTCGTTATGCTGTGCAATATTTGCTGTGCAATTAGTATTTTTGATGGTCATTATATTTAATCCCCTTAAAAATATAGCTGGCGAAATGTGAATGCAGTATATTTCTACCTATCCCTTTGGAAACATAAAGGCGTGAGACTAAGAATCTATATAAAGATTATTTCCCCTATACATATATATTGTCCATTATTTTAACATTTAACACGTACGTCTACATTTAAACGACACAAATTATCGTTTGACATGTAAAACAACACACATTAAAACTCCATGTCCAAACTATTTCCTCTGTTACGTAGTACATTTATGGAAATAACTGCATCCTGTTTCCAATTACCGAAACTATAATTATTAACTCGCAAAACACTCTATTAAATAAATTAACATTCAACTAACGCGCTTAAAACAATTGCCAACAGTATGTACATACTTTGCATATACTATACTTTTGACGATCGATTTTCAACATTCACTTATTGAAATACGTTTCAATTTTGACTGTACAATGATTTTAGGTTCGACTCACATCAAAGCAATGCTTCGCGACGCAGAATAGAAAATACTAGCAATGCATTGTGACTTTGCAAAGCTTCTTTCATTACGTGTGACGATCAGTTTTCAACTTTTGCTTGTTGAAATACGGTTGAATTTTGACTGTACAGTGATTTAAGGATCGACTTACATCAAAGCAATGCTACGTGACGCAGGGTAGAATATACTAGCAATGCATTGTGACATTGTAAAGCTTCATAACACTAATACTACACTAAACTAAATTCATAAATAATTACGATATGACCATGTGCTACGCACACAGTCTAGGATCGATTCTCAAAGTATTTACTTCCTTTATCTGATCTGTCTACCTCAATAATCAAGTGCTCTTTTTTCGTATCATTCAAATATTTTGCATATACTATATAAAGTTCCACATTCTATTTTCAACCTTAAACATAAAGGTTAAAGTAGAAATTTGAATGTGCCGTAATTGTAAAGGATGTCACACATTTAGTCCATTTTGTATAACGAAATGTAACAGAGTGGGTCGTACGTATATAATGAATGGGATTTGTTTGTTTGTAACTATTTATGTATTCGATACATTGAATATATTCTTTACGGGATATATCACTGTTTTGTCTTGAAAAGCATTTTTATTGAGTAGCGTTAGATCATATAAGTAAAATATGGCTGAAGTTGCTATAATTGATGCTCGTTCTTTCGCCCACGACTTGTATTGAAAGCAATACGTTAACTAGCTTAGCCTGGTCTTTATTATTCATGTTGTCGTATGTTTTTTTTACTTCGAAGGATTTTTATACACTTGCCTCTTAAATGTTGATATAACACGTCTTTGCCTACACATTGGAATCATAGAAGCGTGGTATACCGTATAAGCAAGTATGAAGTCATATGCTTTTATATTTTTACGCAAATTATATTTGCCATTTCTGATCTCGAAAATAGCAAATATCTAGTAATTGAGCTGTAGGTACACTTATTGAACCGAGTTCGCAGTTGTTATGTAGTCTTTTTGCCATTATTGTAACGCGGATTTTGATTGTGTTTCGATCCTTGCAAGGAATAAAAATTGTGTGATCCACATATATTTGTTACGAATCTAGATATTGATTGGGTCAGTTGTTTCGGTGTTTTAAAGTCCATCGTGATATAGGATTTATAATATTTATATCTAGTATGGATGATGTATTTTAAATAAAAATGTTAATATTTCGCATGTCATGTTGTACCGGCTGTATCTATCTATATAAATATGTGATTTATGGCAGTCCTTTTAAGTTTTCATGACTCATTTGTTCACTTGTATTCACACGTCTGATCATAAACATACATTTCATACAATTATTATAGGTTTATTACCGACAGGTAAATAGAAGCAATTTTTTTTAAAAGTCTTTACTAGTACAGGCATAATAACAACCTCTAATTAACAACTAATTATATTTAAATAACTGCTATGTGTATTTTAGCAATTTGATTTCTGGCTAGCAGCTAAGCCATAATATTACCGTTACATGGTTGAAAATAAGGAAGTAGAAAGTCAGGCGGTAACGATGGTAACTAATCAGTCGTAACGAAACGGATACTGAAATAATCCACAAAACACAGTGTTACAGAACACTCGTGTAATGTAACGGTTGAAAATAACGCACTCATAGACATGCGCTTAAACTTCCGCCATAGAGTCCGGTGTACGCTACTTAAACTACGTTTCTATACTTGTCATATTCCAAACGAATGATGGACCTCGTACACGAAGCGGATGACATCGCAAGTTAGTACAAACAACAGACGCAAGTAACGCGTATAATTAACTGGCATATGCAAGTAACTTGCGCATGCAGTCTGCGACAGATAATTGTGTCGGGTATGACCTCTAGTGACAAGTATATAGCCGATACATATAATAAGACTTTTATAATATAAAAATTCAGACACCGTCCTCACTTAGCAAGAATATTTGATATTACTTTCGTCTCTAGAAGAAGTGCGCAGTATCGGTTTTCACGTTGAATTAAAGCAGTCTTCTATGGCTACATATTCTGTGTACGCTTGGTGCGAGGTACTACGGGTAATTAAATAATTTACGCATTTTACGCTAATTAAACTGCTAAGGTTTATGTATTTTCTAGAAATATTCTACATTGTAACGGAATGAATTATGTCTACTTTCATATTCATAGAATATTTTAACTATATAAGATTAAATAAAATCGTATAATTTCCTTTTAACATGGCTCTCTCAGGAACTATGGTGAAGTGCTTACGCATATTGAGTATATGCCTATGCACTGGGAGAAACACAATGAGAGAGGTTATATTCACCTAAGAGTAAATAGCGGAGAATTACACCCACATCATGCCTGCAACGGGTATAGGCCAGGAGAGGAAAGATATGTGATCATTTAAAATACGTTCTAATGTAAGAGATGTTAATTACTTACTTTGTTAACGATCGATTTTATATTTATGTCGCAGTGACTTAAGAAGTATATTGGCTGCTGGCAATGGGCTATATTCGCAATGATCTTACAAGACCAACATTTGTAAGACTCCTGAAAATAATTTGGGTATTGGTTGTTTCCTATGCCCGCTATATCGAGATTTTAAGATTTACCCACACGGGTCGTATCTTCTAAGGAGATAATTCTCTTCTAAGAAGATTCGTATCACATGGACTTAAGGTGAAATCAGCCAAAGCCAATTAATCCATTAAATATGGAGTCTTGATAACAAATGATTTCCGCACAACCAAAGGTGTTCTTTTCGGTTCGTACGCAAGCGATAAATTACAGAAACAAAACCTTAACCTAGATCAAACGTGAAGTTTAAACTATAGTTGCATTTGTAACAAGTAAACCCAGTCACCCTCCAAACTACATCGATAACCAATCTAAATAAAGCAATAAACAAACATTACGACTTCCGCGCTAACCGACAACTACTAATCGTGTATATGTGCGATGCCCTTAGCTGCGCATGAGTCACTCGTCACTTGTACGCAAAATAATTGTCGCGTGCGGGGTGAACAACCTTTTGACGTAACACCTTGCGACCGCGATTAGGTGCATACAGCGAAGGTAATTGTATTGTGTGGGAGTGGGATTAGATTGATGGTGATTACCATTTAAAGATATTAGGTTATTGACATTGATTAGCGAAATTGACTGTAGAAATGAAATTCTAAATTATGCGTGTCGTTCTTATTTGTTTTATTTTGTAAATATATATAGCGTACTGGCAATATATAGATAGGTACCCATATGTATGTATAGCTGAACGAATCCTGACTTCCTTACTAATAATTTGTTTGTTACTCTTTTACGCTATAAATACTCGTCCGATCATCATGAAATTCCACATAAACGTCAAGTGTACAGAAAAGGACATAGGGGAATAAAAGTTATTGACAAGATGCCTAAGACACACATGTGGAAATACCACGAAATATGACGGTTTTCTAGCTAAACATAGTAAAATTATAACTGTAATAATAATGTGACGTTAGTCGTTAACCTATTGAAGAATAATAATTCCGGCAACTTACCCGTAACATTCCTTTTCTTACATCTCGTTAAACATCTGAAACTCTTGGACTTTAATAAATCACGAATCATATATTTATTTGTAAACATAGGTAAAGAGGAACCTTACAAAAATTAAGAATAAAAGTTTTCAATGGTTAGGTAGGCTTTTAGCCAGGCACAATAGATGTTCAAAAGGAAAACTCACAATTTTTTTAATTATTTTAATCCAATAGTTACATTACACAAACTTTATAAAAAGCAAAGAATTTAAGAAATTCTTTCAAATCTGTTAATAGGGCTAATTGTCAAATGACAGAAAACGGATGCACGATACAAACACGAAACATCCATCCACTACTATCCTCCTACCTTTTCTTACATCAAAATTTAAAATATTAATATTTTTCTTATTTTACATACAATTTTGTTACTGTTATTACAAAAAGATGTATTTTCATTGCTTTTTGCTCTTGTGTGTAAAATAATGTCCAAAATCAAACATAATATGCAAATAAATACCCTATTGGGTCTGTCATTCCAAAAATGTACAAGTCAGATTGTCACTACGTAAGTGTGACGTCAGTATAATTCCATTAAATAAAGGCAAAAATGCCTTGGTAGTAAACTTTTTAGACGTCGAGGGACAGTTTCAAAACGAATGGTCTCATATAAGCTGTCTAATCCTACCCTTTTGGAGGATCGGCGTAATGGCTTTAGAGATGTTTTAACGTATTACTGCAACGGACATAATGGCTGTTCTAATAAATATATATGTATGGAGATTCTAGCTGTTGGTCGCGAATTAAGTCACTTTTCTGTTAAAATTGTCTGTTTTTTCTAGCAAGTTGTCTTTGTACCAAATTTGGATTACTGCTTTACGGGTGCAGTGGTTAACTCTCTGATTTGGTTAGCTGTTCTCAATTTAGTCAGCCTTCTGTTAACCAATTTTAGTGTTAAACTGCCTTTCAGAGTTGAATGTATTGAATACTTATACCATATAATATAATATATATAGTCGGTCTCGATGGCGTAGTGGTTAGTGTAACCGACGGCCACACCTGAGGTCGCGGGTTCGATTCCCGCACAAGTCAAACATTTGTGTGCATGAACATGGATGTTTGTCTTGGTCTGGGTGTTTCTATGTATAATATGCATGTATTTAGAAAAAAGCAGTATATATGTATGTTTATCCATTGTCTAGTACTCATAGTACAAGCTCTGCTTAGTTTGGGCTAGATGATGTTGTGTGTATGTGGTAGAATATTATTATTAATATCACTTAATAAGCAGACGAAGCTATTTTTCATATTTATAATACTTACTGCGCTTGCTGGTCAAGTTGTCTAAGTTAGCACTCATGGTTTTGTGAGATTATGTCCCGAATTCTGTTTGCTGGGTCTGGCACTTTTATTTTTTGTAGGGCAATTCTTAATAGCAACACAGAGTCTGAAGTTGTGCCTATTACACGGCAATAATCTGGACCCCTTTTACAAACGATCTAAATACATCGCAGGTGATACTTGGGCGTAATAGGTACATATCTGTCTGCCCTTTTAGAGATATACAGGTTTAAGTTTATACTATTTATGTATGTTAAATATTAATATACAACTAAGGTGGCAAACAAGCATACGGCCCACCTGATGGTAAGTGGTCACCGTAGCCTATGGACGCCTGTAACACCAGAGGCATCACTTGCGCGTTGCCGACCCTTTAGGAAAGGAAGTGGGAAGGAGAAGGAGTGGGATGAGGAATAGGGGGTGATTTGGCCTCCGGCACTCTCGCTCACCGCACGAAACACTACAGTAAGAATACGGCTATTTCACGTCGATATTCTGTGAGAGGGTCAAGCCGGCCCATTCATGCTGAAATCAGCGAGGCTCTACAACTCTAGATAGAGATCTTTTAGCCGAAATAAATGATTTGAATATTGTAGCTCATAATTGGACTGTCCAAATATAACACAGACACATAAAAGCCAAAGTATACTGCGAAATTCGAGCGGAAATATTTATCCAGCCACACGTATTTAGACCCGTTGCACGCTAGAATATTTATGACATATTCTGCGTCAAAAAGTCATTTAAAATCAAAACAACGAACAATGACGCAGACAAAACGAATCTGCGACATAACAATGTAAGTATTGGATAGTGTTGTGCGTTAGCGTGGGAAACGCGGGACTGTGCGCGGGATTGTGGTTGGAGGACGGTCGTTGAAAGATTGCGAAGTTAGCTTTAATAGACAGCGTGGAATTGAGGCTGTTCCAATTGGCTCTTGAATTTTTGGACGCGCTTTATAGATTTATTTTAAATCGAGTTATTATATATAGGCCTCGAAATATTATGTGTAGAATTAGAACAACTAACTTTAGAATAGACGCTTCTTATGGTTAGCCACAAAGCGGTGATTAACGAGTGTAATCAAATTGAGTTGGGCAGTGTCGCGTTGATGTAGCTTCAGTAACTTAGTAAACTTACTAACCTATATCATTTGAGGTTCATAAGTGTTACTTTGTGACCTAAATGGATAAATGATTTTTAACTTTGTCATTTATCTTATTACATCCAGATAATATTATTGATCATACTTATAAGTCAAGCGTAATGCACAAATATTATAATACTCCTTTTATTTGCTATAGATATAATTAACTATATCGCTTTTTATTATGACGGTTAAACAACATAATAATAACTAAAATACACCAATACATTTATAACTAAACAAAATATACAGAATAAATCGGAGCGTCCTCAAACGACTACACGCTCTTCAAAATTGCGAATCCAGATTTTGCCGTGCCCGCTTTTACGGCGAACGCAATCCCCTATAAAGTCCCGGGATAGCGGGATTTTAGGGACATCACTACATAGCACACAGGATTTGAATCGTCAACTAGGTAGTTATTAGAATTGCAAAATTCTGCAAATACAGCTAAATATTCCATCGCGTCAGTTCGCTTGACAAAGTTAGACTGCTCCTTTACATGTGCGGGTTTGTTTGGCCTGAGTTTTGTAATTAGTATTCATAGGTTATTTGTGTATTAAGTTAAATAATTGAAGCTACGATAGTCTTGTTGCGAAAGGGTTCGACTGTGAAGATAAGTTTAAGATGAGGATTTACGCACGCGCGCACTTCTATTTTTTTAATTAATTTGCCAATTAGAAGTGTTTTATCTTTATCCCAATTTTTTTTACTTCACAGCAAAGCTATAGCTATTTTGCTCGTCTACTGTGCCAAAATCCGTGTTGTTACTGTTTCATAACAGAAAAGCTCCGAAAACACTTGTTCAAAAGTGAAAGTATATTAAAACAATCTTAAATAAAATAAAAGAGCACTCCAACTCTCACACAAAATATCAAAATCCAATAATGTTCAAAAGATCGAACGTAAGTTTCCCCAATTTTTTTCAAATCGTTTAAGTATAAGCAACTTAAAGCTCATCATATGTCCGAGCCCTAATGTCATAAATAAGTCTTTAGGAGAAAGTAAAGGCCGGGCTGCATGATGCGGATAAAAATCGCAGCGTAACCTGAGGGCCATGAAACAAACGCTCTAAGCGAATATCGTTACTTCGCGTCGTATGTTTGTTTTGTTTTCAAGAAAGGTGACAAATGCCAAACGGTATAAGATTTGCCTGATAGTAAGCGGTTATCGCGGCCTATAACCACTTGCCACGCGCAAGTGGTACTAAGGACGCTAGGGCAAAAGGATTATGATGATGAGGAAAGAAATGGGAATATTAGGTTTGGATGTATCTGGAACCCTTACTTACCGAGTGCAATACAATTACAATGTGACTGCTTTTACGACGAAGGTTGCCGATAAGCTTCTTCTTATTGAAAACCGTCGGCGTCAGTTATGTCACCAACAGTGGTGTAGCGTGGATGTAAGCCGCCCGGGGTGGAAGAAAATTTTTGCCGGCCTCTTTTTTAGGTATTTTAATTTAAAAGACTATAATATATATACAGTACTTCTTAAGAACTTTTCGGCGAAAACAGTCTAATATTATGTATTATACATTGTTTTCTTTTCGTTCGTCATGAAATGGTTCAAATATTTACAACATATTATTATTATTTATTGTAAAATTTTGTCGCCTCCTAAAAGTGCCGCCCGGGACGGGCCGCCCCTGCCGCCTCTGCCGCCACCACTACGCTACGCCACTGGTCACCAGAAATACATATATTGTTTTAAAATTACTTACAATGTGTGATATAAATTACTAATATTCTTTCTTTCCTCCTCTAGCTAAACTGGAATACTTGTCGCCGCTACATTTCAGCCACGAGTTTAAATGCCTTATTCATTGGGCTATCGATATAATTGAGTTAATTGGAAACAAGCTTTTCCATTCGTAGAATCTGTATCTAAGTTTTGAAACCCGTTGGCGTGCTTAGCGAGTTTGCTTGGAGCGTATATTTCGTGGCCCTCGGGTATGAGGAAACCCAATGTGCTGTGTCACGCCTTAATATTGGATACTTAGGGGCTCGGCAGAGGGGATATTTTATGTTCACGACTCAACCGCTGTGTGGTAAGCACTGTTTGATACGATCTATAAGGAAATTACCGTCAGGCTTAAGTTGTACTTAGTAAACTTTGGGGTTTTGAACGTATTCTAATGATTGCAAGAAATAGGGTCTTCTAAACACCCGGGAACAAATAGACATCCTTATTTAATATTATAAATGTGAATCTTTCTTCTTTCTTTTCGTGTGGTTAGTACTCAACCTGTTGTCAAAAATTGTTCAAGCCGCCCGTAGGCCTCTGACATGGCTTAACGACTGCTGTCAATTTGGCAACAGCCGGGACCGACTTTTTACGTGCTTTCCGTAGCACGAAGACGCACTGATGAAATACCACTAAGCGGTCACCCATCTATAGACTGACCGCACCCAACGTTGCTTAACCTCGCTAATCGTTTACCGACCAGTGAGTATAACTGGCTATGTTAAATGTGAATGTAAGTTTATTTGTAACGCTTTCATGTCTTCCCTACTCGACAGATCATACACGTTGTCAGGGGTACAGTAGATATAGGACGCCTATTTATAAAAAAACGCAATTAGTTTTACTAATATATTCGATGTCACAGCCACCTATTTATTACTTATTTGCCACCACTGGTGACAAAGCTTGCTACAACTGGGAAAGTATGTGTTATACGTCCCCGATGGTTGGGATTTTTTCCATTTATCCTCAGTGGTGACAAAGCCAGTGATAACAACTGGGAATAGACCCTGTATTTCCGAAGAGGAGCTATGCTTATAGTTCTACGTCTTAACAAGCGAGACTAACACTGGGGAATAGTCATTTTGTGGCAAGGTAAGTTAAAGTCAATTTTGTGTAAGTTCAGTATGCTGAATACGAGAAAAATATCAGATTTGTTAAATTGACTCTAGTTTATGAGATAAGACTTTATAACTATATGACTGAAAGAAGATCGACAAAAAATACAATTACATATTAAATATACATTTTAGAAGCGGCTATGTAATAACGACAAGAAATCTTAATACATATGCTATTAACAAAAAATCATAAAAAAAATATTACAATTTTAATATCTGTAAGCTTTTCTATTGTTTATGTTTAGGACAATCCATTATTAAACTCAAGCAATAGTCTGCCACCATAATATAGCTGGCCCATCGACCTTGGTATCTTTCTTTCATTGTTCTAATGTCCTGATGGAACTGTTCTTTATGTTGAATATCTCAAGAACCGAAGTCAATCCATACAAAGTAAATACATTTCAGGTATGACTGATGAAGGTATTTATTAAAACCAGTAACAAAATTAATGCCCTAGGAAATATATATTTTTTGTTTCTTCTTGTAATTGGTGTCTGCTGGATACAATTGCAGACTATGTGCTGGTATTGACAGATTCTTGACTCGATAATATTTTGCATGACCTGGAAATCTGAGACCTTCATCACCGAGGCAGTCTATTGACTGCTTGTTTATTTTCATAAAAAATTACTAGTGTACTTGTTAGGATTAACAAGTATGCTGGAACCTGGATATATATCCAGTTAAGTTAAATATTTGTTAGAAGATTCCCGTTGGTATCGTAACTATCGGTGAATTGAACCCATGATCTTTCGCAAGTTTGTCACCGTAACTAACTAAATCCTTCCGATATTCATACACTACGGCTCCACTTTCATTGAACCCCATACCAGACCTTTATATCTGTCAACAACTTTCCCATAACATTACAATACCAGTTTAGGTTTCAAGTTGTCAATACTTTGAAAGTGTTACCCCGACCTACGCCGCCATTGTATGCTAATGTAAGAGGTCAAGGTCCAAGCTTTGTTACCCGTACGATGCATTTAATGCCGTTTTCAATTCAAATTAAGCCTAAGTAATGTTTTTAAAGTGGAAATGTTTATGTAAGTGTGAATATGTTGTTTTTGGGTCTCGCCAATCGGCACAGTAATCCCTTTCGTTTTATAATATTTAAAATGCTTACAATATTTATTTTAGAATAGAATAGGATAGTTTTATTTGCATAAAATGTAGGTACATAAGTTGGAATATTATATAATTGGAGCCATATACATTTTGTCAAACTTTAACATGCAAATCTTAATTAAAATTACAAACACATTAATTAATTATTATTCTCAAATTGTAAATTATTGCTTAGACTAATAATTGTTATATACACATTCACATATATTACGCTTTTACTACTTTGGCATAATCCTAGATAAAAACTTAAATTTCAGGTATCATATTAACACTTTATCAGGTCGGGTTCGAAAGCTAATATTTATTTTTAAAACGTTGCGACACGTAGCCAATCCTTTTATCATTCGTAATGTATACTATGCACTCTGCCAGTCAATCATCATTTATTGTATCTCCAGTTGGGGAGGAGCAGCTAAGACCATTATGAAGCCACTGGAGATAGCTCATCGAGCCATACTTAAGGTCTCAACTTCCGACCTATATTATTCCCAACAAACGAGCTATATAAAGCGTGTAATTTACTTAATGTAAGGCAGCTATTTATTTTACACCTAACCCTATTACAACATCATAGAACACCTTTTATAGAAATTACCAAACGACGGAAAGATAAAATCTGTAAACTAAAACCCGCACGCACCTCCTTCATTAAAAAATTCGCCATTTATCTCGGTCCTTCTCTCTATAACAAAATAAACGCAGTATGTCCCATCTACGGATTGTCACACCATCATTGCAAAAGTAATATTACAAAATTGCTCCTTTCTTTTAGTTATGAAAATACCGAAGAATTCCTATGTAAATAAACACACTCACACACCCACACACACACACACATACATACACACACTCACACACTCTCACATATACACACACATACACTACTTAATAAGAAATGAAATTGTCTAATTGTTTTACTTATTGATAAACTACTGCTGTTATTAATTTTAATAATTAAACATGACACGTGCATCAAAAATAGGAATTTACCTATAGGGGACCGGCATTGTACTCCTAAACACAGGCTACTCAGTAGCCTATCTAGGAGAACAGTACTCTACCCATCACTTATTGTAGATTACGCATATTGTCAACTACGAGTATAAATGAATACCTGTAACACATAATAGCCTAAATCAATGTAAACCTACAAGCTCATTTCAGTAAATAAATAAAGTATTATTATTATATTATTATTATTACTACAATTTACATTATTTTTTTACAAACTTCAAAGTTAAAAGGGTTTATCAATTAGCCAGTCTTTGAATTTCTTGCAAAATATGTGAGTAGGCATTTGTTTGAAACTACTAGGTAACGCATTAAAAATATCATTTAATATAATACACTAACTAATAAAGTTAGAACAGCCTCGCTGGTGAAAGTGACTGCTGCGCACGAAGTCTCAGATTCAATGCCAGGATAGTGGAAAGTATAAGAGTATTTTATTTGTCCTGTGACGTGATCTAAAACCATATCCGATGAAAAATGGGTTTAATACATTTGCTTATCCCTTTGAGAATATGGCCCTAGTTATACCGTATTAATTTATCAAAAGAGTACACCTGTGTCTATTCGCTCTAGTTATTTTTGTTCACAACATAAGTTGTAACTGAAAGACAATGTCAAAACTCCAATTTGTTTAACCGCAATACGACAGACTGTACCTCAATCGTTATCTACGTAACTCAGTGGACATGTCCTCGTTTTAACACATTACCTTCATTTACCCACCCCTGCATTATTATCATTCATCTATAACGTTATAACAATGTCGCACTTATAACAACTGTTGTCACTTATCGTTGTAACAAATAACGATAACTCCCGTTAACAATATCGTTATTATCTCGTTGCGGTTGTCAACTGTCGTTGGATATAATGATTATAATTGTGCGAAGTTTTGTTTGTGCCGTTTTGTGTTTATAAACAATAGGAAAACAACAAGATTATCTAATGTGTTTATTATTCACAAATTCGTTATCGGAAAAGCATATAAAATAAATAAGCTTAAAAAAAGCAAATAATTTTATACGCTTTAACGAAAGTTTATCAGCTCTCGCTCGCGTTCTAGCTTATGTTTTAATCAATTTATTTAATAATGTAATGTGAATGCCACTGTGTAACTTTTTATTAATCAAAAAAAATGCCATAATGGGTTAAGTAGTTGCAGAGAATACTCTTAGACTAACAACATCCGAGAATTAAGATTCTAGCATGTCGTTGTAGCCTAACGTTGAGTAAATTGACCCATTCTTATATATACAGATGTACTTGGGCCTCATACAACTTTGGTCAATATTATAGTAAGTCATTTCAAATAGAATAACAATCCTCCATTTCGGTTAAACATTGCAATGACATATGAGGTAACTATATAAGAATGGGTCGATTTCAGAAACTCTTTCTTCTTGAAGTGTAAGTAAAAATTATGAATAAAAAGAGTTATTTATAGGTAACTACATATATCAAACCTAAACATATCGCCATCTACTTCGACCATTAAGAGTTACACCCCACATCGCCATCAAAATATTTATTATCACAAAACTTATGCTTGTTATAAATCCACAACGACAACGTTTATTTGGATAGCAAATAACAGCGAGTTAGATGAGCGACAATCTAACTGCGAGTTAATTTGTAAAGTTTTGGATTTATGGAGGAAATCTACCCTCGGAATGCGATTTTCCGGGAAAATATAATGATGTAAATCTATCTATACTCACTGTTAACTTGAGTAAATATTCTGGTGCCGGATTTTCAGTAGTAGCACGAAGTTTGTCATGCCCAGAAAACAGCATTAGGCATAGACGGGATCCCTTCTTTTTGCATAATGTTTTTTCCCTGAATATACTTTGGCATAATAATACTTTGTCATAATTGTTTTAGCATACAGTTTATGTTGACATAATTATCTTAGGGAGAACCCGAAAAATAGATTCAGGATCGTGGCAATTTATTGAAATTAATTTTGGACTGACGGGAACGGAAATTTTTGGCTGCTCCTGATATTCCTGCATCTCTTAACTTCTTTAAAATCAAATTGTGATTAATTGTATTAACTTATAATTGTGACTAATCAATTGTATTGACATTGTGAGTAAGATGACAACTTAACTTTCAGAAAGGTAACCATATTTAAACGTCTACTATTTTTTAATACGGTCACCTTTCTGAACGATCTCTAATTTAAATCTTTGCGTCAGACTATCTAAGTATGTAAGTTAAAAATCATGGATTTAGGACAGCCCTGCATTGAATTTAAAGATGGCCGTCAATCCTTTAATCAATTGTTCACGATTCTCGTATTATATAGTTATTAACACGTCAATTATGTCATTCGACACGGGAACGTATGCGATAATCCTATTATACTGTTAAGGAATGCGATCGTGTGTGTTTTTTTCTTAATGTTGGCATTGAAACCTGTCCGAGGACGATGTAACTGTTATAAACTTAATAAGTGTTTTTTTTAAAAGGTCTGTTTGGACGTGTGCGCTCGATTGTTTTCGAGGATTATGGTGGAGCGAGATTTGAATTTTCTGATTATTGCCGCGTAGTTTTAAGAAAGCATTTATTTATTTCTTAATTTTAATGCTAGCTAAAAAAAATCTTGTCTTTGCTCGGTAGACAATATCTTCTCCCTAGCCTTTATTATTCCCAAGTCACTTGGGGTCGGCTTTTCTGGTCTAACGGGATTTGACTGGATATCAGTTTTTACACGGAGCGGCTGCCACCTGACCTCCGCAACCCGAAGGCTAACGATACCGTAAGGCTAGACCAGCGTCAGGATATTATAGGGCACTGACTTCCCAATAACGACTGCCATAGATGTTCATGGCAGCCGGGACCGACGGCTTAACGTGCTCTCCGAGGCACGGAGCAGGCGATAATTGTCAATCAATCAAATCAAAATACGCACATAATTTTGAAAAGTCATATAACTTCCGAAAGTCAGAGTTGCGCGACGTGGGTTCGAACCCGAGACCCTCTGCGTTGCAGTCTGTTGGTCTCCCCACTGAGCTATCGCATTATTCATATATCAATATATATGTACCAATAACGTATTGATTATTGTTATACCCAGCCAGCGCACTAAATTGCTCGCATAAAACAGTATTCATATATAGTTAGACGTTATGAATTCTAACTATATTTAAGGGTGACGTCGAGCAAAACGCCGGTCAAATCTAGACGTCAGACTGCTATTAATAATTTATATATAGAAAAGCTGAATAACACTTGACTTACCACAATATAATCAAACCCGAAGCCTCATGGAAGCCAGTAAGCCTTACATCTAATTTATACCACCGGACTAACAAAGCAATATTATACTATACATTGAATCGAATTATGCATTACTTGGCGAAAATCTGTCGAATGTGTTTAATCAAATTACTGGAAAGAGAGGAACCCGCCACGCACCATCCAACTATTGCACTTTAACTATACCAAAAACCACAAAACACTTCACAATATTTAACATTTTCTAAGTACCATACATTATATCAAACTTAATACCTCACCTAAACCTTTTAATTTAAAAATACACCCACCAATTATATCTCCCAAGATCTCCTAAGCACCAGCAATCATCCCAGTAGCAGACCCCACACAATTAAGAGAAAGGGTGATATGTAGCATAAGAAAAAACCGAGTAAAAATGGCTACCATCTAATTAGGTCGGCTCTAACGGCAAGCACCTTTTTCCTCGACAATTTCTCCGTGTATAATTATCCTTAGGACAAATGAGTGCGACAATTTGGCAGCCATTTTACTTGGTAACTGACCTGTTGACGTTTAGCTCTTTGGGTGAAACGTTTCTTTTCATTTTGTGGGTCAAGGGTGATATAATCTTATACTCCATTTGGTTAGGTATTTAACTAAAGGTAAACAATCCTTATGTCTTTTTTGTCTTTTTATTTAACAACTCAGTTTAAAACAAAATGCTGCTAAAGATCAATGTAAATACAACAATAACGATTACTAAATCAATTGAACCGTTAGTTTAAGCAGTAGTTTATTTGTTTAATATGTATTTGTGTAAAAGGTCACATCAAGATTATTTACCGTTAGATACCTAACCAAATGAAGTATAGGTTTTATGAAGGAAGCGCATAATACCGCGTACAATGATTTTGTATACAAAAAAACAGATATGTTACTTGTGCACACAAATGTAAATACAAAAAGTCTTTATTCTTATTAATATTATAACTGCGAATGTAATTTTGTTTGTTTGTATCGCTTACACGCCTTAACTACTCGACACAGCGTCGTCAACTAGTCGAATTATGCTTAGATAGCGCAGCGGTAATGTATAAGGACATGAGGTCATATAAAATAGATTTTATTATAAAATAGCATTTTTTTTTATACCACATACACGCAACACCATTTAGCCCAAACTAAGCAGAGCTTGTACTATGGGTACTAGACAATAGATAAACATACATACAGGGTGTCCGGTAATTAATGGATAACCTGGAAATGTCTTATAGTGGAAATGATGGCCGTTCAGAAAAAAATATGACAAAAAATCTATCCTAACTTAGTAGTTAGGATAGATTTTAGTCATATTTTTTTAATTACCATGATATAACTTTCTTGTATACTACGACCATAGATGAATGAAATCCATCGGTTTTTTGTTGTTTTATTATTAAACACTAATTATGCTAATAGATAGACAGTCAAAAGTATGCTATGCTAATATAGCTTGCACTTAATAATATTTTTTCCTCTTTTTTTTCTGAACGGCCTTCAGTTCTACTATAAGACATTTCAAGGTTATCCATTAATTACCGGACACTCTATATACTTTTTTTTTGTAAATACCTACATATTATACATAGAAAGGGCAAGACAAACTTCCATGTTCATGCACACAAATGTTTCACTTATGCGGGAATCGAACCCGCGCCCCCAGGCGTGGCAGTCGGTTACACTAACCACTACGCCATAGAGACTGCCAACTGCATTGGCCCGCGATTAGCTCAAAGAAACAGTACTTGTTGCTGGATTAAGCCTCGCTTGAGAAGACTACTTTTTCTGTATGAAAGTTAGCCTATGTCCTTTTCTATGCCCCTGACAACATGTATGCGAAATTTCATGATGATCGGTCGACTAGTTAAGGCATGGAAGCGTTACAAACAAACTCACATTCGCATTTATAATATTAGTTAGGTGTATTGGCTAGCTATTTATTCACACTCTGGGTATATTTAACAGTAAGAACATCTGAGTCATTAACAAAACATTAGCAACAAAGTCCCAGGCGTTCCGATAAGTTTACACTACAGATTTAGACATTCTACAAACTGGTAACTGATATCTGCCATACTTAGTTGCGAATAGGGTTGTTATAGGTCCGTAACTGTTTTAGAATCGATTTACTTTTTGCTAAGTTTCGCCCGTTTGATTCCCACGGGGTGCACACCGGCATAGTAATCATCCATACCTTGGACTTATCCAGGACGTAGTCTATCTGTGTGTCATGTTTTATCCAACTTCGTTCAGCGGTTTACACGTAATCGATTTACAAACATCTCAACATCTTCAGAAACTTATATCTAGGTAGGTATACCAATATTATAAAGCTGAAGAGTTTGTTTGTTTGGTTGAGCGCGCTAATCTCAGGAACTACTGATTCGAATTGAAAAATTAATTAAGTATTGGATAGCCCATTTATCGAGGAAGGCTTGAGGTCACATAACATCACGACCAATAGGAGCGGAGCATCAACGAAAAATGTTGCTGAAACGGAGAAAATTCTCTTATGTGAAGCAGAAGAAGATGCGCGGGTCATCTAGTGACTAGTGTTATAATATTACTGTCTCTTTTCTTGACAACATATTTAATATTACCATCCCTTTCTCATTTACGATGAAATACCAAGTAAATAACAGTATTGGAGTAAGGCATAAGCATATAATTAAGAATAATGTGAAAGAATTACTTGCTGCATATGGTTTCTATTCTGTTAGAGAGTATTTGACACATAAATTAATCTAATATTGTGTATTATGACTTTGTAATTATTTAATTTATTTTCATTATGACACTAATTGTACCTTACAATATAATTATTTAATTTGACATATAAAACAATTTTGCTAATATCTGCTTGTATGTAACAATATACCTAGTATTAGATGCAATGCTACATGTATTTATAATATATTTGCATGCTGAAAGGCTGACTATGGTGAGACTTATTATAACGATGTAACAACTTTAATTGTAACCCATAATCGCAAATAAAGAATTTGAATTTGCATTCTAGTTTAGTTCTTGTTTGTATATTTGGTAGTAGATAAATGGTGCAATGGTTGCAACACCTTACATGTATTATTAGTAAAATAAGCAGTATTATAATCAGAACAGTTAAAAAGATTGCCCGCAAATTTCTTGCCAGTTCTTCACATAGGCGGTAAAATATATGATTGGCGATAACAACCTCTCATCCTATTACATACATATATGTATATGTTTAAAACAGTAAAGATGTAGGGAGATGTTTCTTACATCCATATTTCACCAGCTATAATTTAACATCTTACGTAATTCAGAGCGAGCATTATAACTAAACAAAAAACAACAGACTAAGTTAAAAGCAAAACTTCAAATATGAGTGTTATACTGCTTACCCCAGACATACAGGCGTACATATTAACCTAGTAGTTAATTCCTAACAGCCCTAGCAGTAATTATTATGAATCGCATTGCGCAATCTCCTATTACCGTCGCATGCGCAGCGGACCGCGCGCCCATCGCGGCTCACGACTCGACTGTAAACACAGTCCCTGACATATTTGGTGCGATTGTCGTCCATGCGTAATAATATACTCGCGGTAATTCGTTACGACTCACTGAGTTACAGTTTTGACTCAGTAGGTTAAGTTGAAACAAATGTATATGAAGCTAAACCAGTGTAGCTTCGCTTTGGCCTGAGCCAATGCAGCCAGACTAGTCAGATATTAATTATTAGGGAAGTAAATAAAAACAATTTTATTTGACGTTCCCGGTGCGAATGGGATAAAAAGTATATAAACACTCTTATATAGAAATACGTTGCGTTTATGTGAAAAATCGAGGTCTGTGGACACAAATAAACCGACACAAATCTTTTATAAAGACTGGTTGATTCATTATAATTTTATTTATTATGCAGTCAGATTGGTCGCGAATTATAAGTATGCGCTTATGTTCGCAACCAAAAGTGAAGTCCTAGATTAGAATGCCGTGTCTGGTAGTGTTATAGGTTTTCTAAAGAAATGCTCAGTACTTAGCATATGAAGTCCAAATTGCGTCTCGAAGCTGGCAATAGGCCCGCTTCTTATTATCGGTACCCTATTGCCCATGTTGCAATTTAAAACTAGGTAACGAATTGACCCTTATTTTTAAAGTAGGTTAATCTATCTATACCTTCTGTGATATAAAGGCGTGTCAGTAGTTAATAAAAAACCTTATTCTCACGTGGCTTTTTCACCCTGTATTATCAAGTTTCCATATAAGATTTGATTAAATAAAGTCATGCAGACACTCACGCTTGTAAAGACTACAGCATTTTACAGACATGTCTCTTTCAAAGACGCTTGACGCTTCTTCTTTCTTTTTTTTTTTCTAGATGGCGCTACTAGTCTACGACGCGATAGTTTATGGTACTTCTATAAATTAACTCGATAGTGGTGTGGTATTCGGGCCTACGGGCGATAATTAGATGATATTGTGCGCGCGAGTGGAGTCGTTAACTTCACACTTAGGCAACTTAAACTATATTTATGAGCTAACACGTGCCGAACCGTTACTTAACACCGATAGTAGCAACTAATAAATAACGGTCTTGAAGTGCCAGGTTCGATTCTCGGGATTCCATGGAAAACTGCTTTTTGGTCTCTTAGTAAAAAGTTAACGACTGGCTGTAAGGTTTCAGGTTTCATTAAGAAGGTCTCGTTGGAGCTTCGCTCGTACGTCGTACGTGCATTGAACTAATATTTTTGATCTCTAGCTAACCTAAAATGCTTATGTTTGTAATGGTTTCACAGTATTAGTGCAACGTTTGGGATTCGAACCTAAAACCTCACATCGCAAGTCTAATGTCTTACCTATTGAGATATAAATGTTAATATTCAATACCGCGGCTTGCAATTCTTTAACCATTACTTAAGTCCATTTTGTCTATATCCATACTCTTCCACATAATTCTGCAGAGCGTTTGTCTATGCTGAGAAAAGCAAGTTTCGACGTAATACCTTTGGAGGAGACCCCATTAAAACGGACACTTCCCGATAAAAATGGCTACCAAGCCGTTTCCCTTATCTCAATAACGATATTTATTTTCTACTAGTTTTTCTACGGCTTTGCTCGCATAAAAGTAGGCTAGGTTAAGTTACGTCAGTAACAGTACTTTATTAAAATAAAATATAGCCTATGTTACTCGGTGATAATATAGCTTTCAAACAAAGAAAGAATTTTTAAAATAGGTTATGTAGTTTTTGAGTTAAATCGTTACAAACAAACAAAAAACTAAACCTATCCTCTTTTTTAATATTAGTATAGATTTTCATTACACCAACATAAAAAAGCTGTCTCCATTTTTTTATTGATAACACTAAAATTATACGATGGAAGTTAAAAAAAAAAAGCAAATCGTTTGACAAACAGCGAAGGTTAAGGTACTAAACTTGTTTGTCTTTGCCTATTTATATATAGATTAAATACTGGCTAACTCGTAAAATAAGGTCGCAACGAATTATGAAGTTCTAGTCCTGAAAAAGAGGTATTCCACGAAGCACACCTAAAGTATTCCATGAAGCACACCCGTAGGTGGGGTTCAAAAAAAAATTTAAAATAATTAATTTTCTATTCCACGTAGCACATTTACTCGCAAAGTGCGGGGAATAAGAAATAAAAATGTCGACAGAAGAACATATTTGTTATTTAACAAGACTAACTTCAATTTTAACGTCATTTAAAATGCTTCGTCTGGGTGTGCTTCGTGGAATACCTCCTGAAAAATTCAGGAACTTTAACTAAATGTAAAATTGTTGTAGAAAGAGCAGCGTCATAGACAATTACGCCCTTTTCCAAAAAATCTTTATCCTATAACAAGTATATCCGGGTATAAGCGTTATGTGTATGTACAAAACGATGTAACAACTCAATTGTAGGGACGCCAGTTCGATTTCTTTGTGTATCACTTATCTAGTTACCCTTGTTCAGTATTGTTTCCCCTACGTTTTGGCTTTAAGATGTAGCCGTGAGCTGAATTTTTATAGTTTTCCCCTTATATTAATAGTCTATATTTATTTTCAAAAAGTTACAGTTAGCATAAACATAGTAATATATATCATAAGACAAGTTAATACAGAATTTGTTGAATTGGAAGCTCATTGCTGTCTACTGGGCATTGTGCCAGGTTCGGTGCTACGACTGAAAATTTCTACACAAAAATACAATAATTCTTACCCGACCCGGGAATCGTACTTGAGACCTCGAGCACAACAGTCGCATACCGCTACGTACCGTACTGTAATTATAGTCTGACACTAATATCACCGAAGAAATAGCCAGATACGTATTACGAAATGAGGGTAAATTTCGCCACATCATAACCGCCTACACTTAAAATCATAATACCTGTACCTTAACATTAAATCAAGTATCATTTTACACGACTCGGGCAACGAACCTGATTAAACCGAAGCGCAACAACGCAGCTGCCGTCTTTAATGCAAAGCATTTGTTGTTTAACAAAACAGTACAAATCTCTACACGTCACATGTGACAAGCGGGTAATATGTTACACCATACCTCACTGAGATCAACATGGAAACTCACTCTAAATAATATACTGACATATTTTTATGTTCACCCTCCTGAACATATACGCCCCTGGGATATGCTGATGTTTTAACATAAACAAAATTATTATGTTTTGTGAACAAAACTGCAGGCTAACTTATATAGATTTTAGTGTTTCTGATAAAGATATTTATTTGTGTGTGTGTTATAAATGTATATCGCATAAGGTATCAACATGGTCTGACACCAAATGCGTACAAATTGACAATATATATTTAATTATATCATTAAAACAACAAATAATTATTTCCTAAATACAAACTCAAAAAATCACATATTATTATGTAGCAGAAATCGAGACAATTCATTTAATAATAATAATGATAAAATGTTGTCTTCTATTAACTCTTTGTGTACTTTGTTGGACTTTTAGACCATGGAGTTTATACAGGTATCGTACACACTTCGTGCTTCTCTTAGTCATCTGACTATAGGCTCACCGTTATTACCCTATCTACAAATGGCTGATTACATGTAGGTATCACGCGATTTTCTTTCTTTCTTTTGTTATAAAAGACAATTCCAGCTCTAATAATGTCTGTGTCGCGTACTTAACAAACATTCATACAACTTAAAAGAAAACTTAATTAATAATTTTTGTGTAGCTTAGGACTTGATAAATATTCAGACAACAGACACATAAAACACACAGACTCGTTACAACGATTTGTGGTTCACACATTTATTCTCGTGTAGACATCGAACTTACAACACTTGGCGCAGTAGGCAGACACGAGTTGACCACTTAAACTTCTACGCCATCCGTAGTCATTCCAATGATATACGGATCCAAGTCTAAATAATATAATATAATAATATAATATAATATATAATATATTCTATCACATACACACAACACCATCTACCCCAAACTAAGCAGAGCTTGTACTATGGGTACTAGACAATGGATAAACATACATAAATACTTTCTTTTTGTAAATGCATACATATTACACATAGAAACACCCAGACCAAGACAAACATACATGTTCATGCACACAAATGTTTAACTTGTGCGGGAATCGAACCCGCGACCTCAGGCGTGGCAGTCGGTTACACTAACCACTACGCCATCGAGGCCGCCTATGCATATATAACCTACAATCAAACTTAATCCGGCACAATAAAACGAAAGCTCGAGCCTTAACCTTTAAAAACAAACTTGCTGAGGGCACTTTCACTGTTGTGACCACACGACGGTAGGTACCGCTCCGAGCCATGTTACATATACGTGTAAAATAACTTTTTGTTTCATATCATTGGCAAAGAATGGCCTGTTTCGGCTTTCTAATTACATATAATTATTTATTAACAAAAATATAGTTAGCTTAGTGAATGATCGTTGGACGCCCATGCCGAGGTCTCCAGTTCCATCCCAAGGCTTCCTATGATACTTTAACGGTGAAGGAAAACATCGTGAGAAAATCTCCATGTCTGAGAGTGCTCTATATGTTCTCGAAGATATGTGAAGTCTGGCAACACGCACTGGGCCAGTAAGGTGGACTATGGCCTAACGCTTCTCACACTGAAGAGACGCCTGTGCCCAGCAGTGGGTCAGTTTATATAAAGGGCTAATTTTATTATATTATTAGATTGTGCCTTTTTGTAATTTGGTACATTTTGTAAATTGTAGTTATATTGTGTTCAGTTAACGTCTTATTGTGTCCATTTTCTTCTAGCACGTACTATATAATTATTCAATGTTCTAGGAGCACATGATCGTTAAGAGGATGGCTCCTAAATTGGCGGCCTCGATGGCATAGTGGTTAGTGTAACCGAATGCCATGCCTGAGGTCGCGGGTTCGATTCCCGCACAAATCAAACATTTGTGTACATAGACATGGATGTTTGTCTTGGTCTGGGTGTTTCTATGTATAATATTTATGTATTTACAAAAAAGTATATATGTATGTATGTTTATCCATTGTCTAGTACCCAGCTCTGCTTAGTTTGGGCTAGATGGTGTTATGTGTATGTGATAGAATATATTATATTATTCAAAGCCTCCTACTTAACCTTTTTAGTTACAATAATGACACTATATAAATACATACAACATATGAACAATAATTAAAACAATAAACAAAATTCTAAATTCACAAACAAGGAACAAAAATATCCATCTCCGCATTATTAATATCAGCATTTTACTACAAAGCATTACAATTCTGCTGATATCGAAACAAGAGTACCGTTAACTTATTTAAAATGTCTGCCTTCAGATGTATTTAATATTATTCAATACCGAGTCAAGGGTAGGCAGAACAAAGAAAAATAACCCGTGAAACATTTATAGGGGACAGGGGTGATATTCAATTTGATATTCCAAGTGTTGTTTCTTTGTGACGCGTTTGATGCGAGTCGGGCGCCATCTTGCGAAATCCGCGGAAATCGTTCATAAAAAATATGGAAGATTTATTTAACATGTAAACGTTATAACTATTTATTTATTTATTTCATCGCTACTGATCTAGACACAAAATAAAC
This sequence comes from Catocala nupta, assembly GCA_963675205.1. NCBI lineage: Eukaryota > Metazoa > Arthropoda > Insecta > Lepidoptera > Erebidae > Catocala > Catocala nupta. The sequence continues at coordinate 4,315,252 of OY776097.1, forward strand.
AGTGTTACCGAAAATCGAATCCAATACCTATAAACACAGCAGTCACATGCAATGCAGAACGATAGAGCCTTTTAGTCATAGTGTGATGTTATATAGCCTATAGCCTTCCTCGATAAATGGGCTATCCAACACTGAAAGAATTGAATTCGAGCCAGTAGTGCCTGAGATTAGCGCGTTCAACCAAACAAACAAACTCTTCAGCTTTATGATATTAGTATAGATGAGCTTTCAGGTTTGAGTTTTCGAGTATTAATATTCGAGTAAAATTTATTATTTCGTTAAGAAATTCTCAATAGACTCGTCTTTATTATATCGGACCTAAAGCCATAGCCAGCGAAATTAGTGTAAAACACCCTTACCAACCCCCTCGGGGATATAGGGTTATATCTATATATGTAGAGAGTACTGGACAAACCTAACTAATATCAAAAATGCGATGCACTGAAATGTGAGTTCGTTTGTTACGCTTTCACGCCTTAACTACTCGACCGATCATCATGAAATTTTGCGTACACGTTGTCTGGGATACAGAAAAGGACATAGGATACCTTTCATTCAGAAAAAAAGTACTGTTTCCAAGCTAAGCCGCGGGTAAAAGACATAGCTTCATATTTCAATATGTCAATCCAAAACTTACAAAGGAGAAGACAAAAGATTTCGTTATGATTGATTATTGTTGATACAACATGTTCAGAATATACAACTGTTATGAAAAAAGTTGAGAAAACTAATATATTTGTGGCTTGAAGTGCTATGGAGGAGCTATGGGATAACCATGGTTGTTATGTGATACTTGAAAGTTTCTGACAAAGAATATGTCTAAATATATAATATGTATAGAGAATGCCTTAGTGGCAGAGCGGTAGTGAATTGGAAGCCGTGCATCACGGGTTCGATTATCAGGCTGTGATATTTTGGTAGCTCAGGTATTAGACCTCACGTAATACAGTGCATAATGGCAGCCTCCGTATTGCTACAGATAATTTACAGGAAAACCCAACAGCACTGATCGACCTGGCAAATGAACCAAGGTCCTCAAACATGGCGAGGGTATTACTAGTCCGTTCGCAATTTTGATCTCTGTGCTGCTACAAAGTAACTTGTGCTACCTAGGAATCGAACCAATAAACCAAAAATTACTATCGAGCACATTGCCTGTACCCAAGCAGTTATTGCAAATATTATAACTTAGCATTATGCTCACCTCTAAAATCCAACCATGGACCTCGTTACTCGTCACAACCTTAGCTAACGAGCCACTAAGTTTATACATACTTAATAAAAATATATAATGTACCTATACGCACATAACCACACAATAAAGTACCAACAACATTAATTCCGTTTTCACTCACAACCACAAACAATAATGCCCAGAATAGCGCGTACAGTTAGAAACATGGTGTTACCCAACCGTGAACAAAATCTCTTAATCGGCTTACTCACTAAACGATATAATGATGACACAGATAACGTTAATACGGACGCCCGAACCAATTCAACGCGCTTTCACAAACACACACACACGTATACGCGCGCACACACGCATATAGAGTATCAACAGCCATATCACCTACAGTTGTCGGTCGATTCAAAATACTACCTCTGTCATGGTAGTCGCCGAACTAGCAAGATCACAATCGCTTCAGATATCTTTTATCTTTGCATGCCATTGCAAAGTCTATTAATCGATTATTCTGGTTTTATTCGACATTAAAAACCGTACGAAATTATCGCGTAAATGTTTTCGCTAAGGATTCTTTTTTTATGAAACACAATATTATTGCTAATATTAATATACATAATAATAAAAATGTATAGAATATTACTAGCTTTTGCGCGCGGCTCTGCCCGCGTGGTACCTACATCAATAAAAAGTGGCCTATATCCTTTCCCAGATTATAAACTACCTCTATATCAAATTTCATCTAAATCGGTTGAGTGGCTTAGCCGTGAATAGGTAACAGATAGACAGACACAGACAGAAAGAGTTACTTTAGAATTTATAATATTATGTGGGGTTGAGGATATATAATTTACAATAAAATTTAACTTGCCAGTATCTGAGTGTTAAAAAGTTTTCTCCTAAACTTGTTGGTGGTCTCATATTGACCCCGCCATCTGTATTTATATGTATTCTTGATCAAGTTGCGTTTGTATTCATTGAGAACAATTATTCTGTTGCATAACATGTTCTTCATAACATAACTTTAAGCCTGTATATCTCGAAAGAAAAAGCAGAAGTATATTAGTCACATATATCGCTTATATTTTAATTATCATATATAAAGTAGTAGTCTGCCGACCGGAAACTTTCCTAGTACAACAAACTGCCAGCATGTCTGCCTGATCCGGATATCGAACCCGGGACCACGCTATAGTGCTTATGCGTACTCTTGTCACGGCAACCATGAGGTAATCGATAAGTAACGAAGATACCTTTCCTATTTCTTTAAATTACAATGTCATCTGATATACATATGCATGGTGCTTAAAAAGTCAGGCATAGATTACATATTTTATATCAATGTGTAAAATAATTTTAAATTTAAACGTATGTATAACATAATGTACATAATATAATATTGTGCTACATAAAGGTCCCTCGGGTAAATAGAATTCGGCGTCTCGTTGAAGCGCCTTGCCTCGGTAACAGAATTTAATAACATACGGGAATATATGGCGCAGGAAAACGCTTCGATTTTCTACAAAGGGTAGTTAGAACAAAGCCCTTCTTATAAATCGAAAAATTATATCATCCTGCATTCATGTCTTGATCAATTCGTTATTGTGGTAATTCGAATTACAATCGAATATTCGAAACTTAAGGTACGATTGACAAGTGCTCGGGCACGCCACGATCGTGGCGGTAAGTCCCGTTTTTGAGGAGTGGCTGGAGAGGCGGCATGGCGCCCTCACCTTCCGGCTGACACAGGTTCTAACTGGCCACGGTTGTTTTGGCCAGTTCCTGTGTCGTATACGCCGGCAAGAGACGCCCGGTTGTCACCACTGCGGCGACTGCCGTGACGTTGTTGAGGACACGGCGCTGCACACTTTGGCGGTTTGCCCCGCCTGGGCATCGCAGCGCCGTGATTTGATCGCGGCAGTCGGATCGGTTGCCCTCTCGCTCCCGGCCGTAGTTCAGTCTATGGTCCGGAGTGAGAGGTCATGGAACGCCGTCGCCTCCTTCTGTGAGGAAGTAATTTCCATCAAGGAGGCGGCGGAGCGGGAGAGGGAGCGTTTAAACCCTCTCCCCAACCGCAGAGCCGGGCGCCGGAGGGCGCGCGATGACCTCCAGCCACCCTGAGGTTTGACCTGGGGGTGGCGGGCTTTGTGGGCCTGCCCGCCATCCGTTCAGCACCAGGTCCGAGAGGCGGCGTGCGTGTTCCCACGCGCGCCTCTGTTTCGTGTCCGTCTCCCCCTTTAGGGGGAGACAGTAGAATTTTATTTTGAGTACCTATCTTGGGTAGGTCTTATTGCGTAGGGGCCTGCCGTTTCATACGGCGGGCCGGAACCTCGGCGGGGTCGCGACCGTATGCGAAAGTGATTCGCGCGGCCCCGTCGATAGTGGTTTTGTCGAGGAACACCGTGGTAGGTTTAGTCGGTATTCCGGGAGGTACATTATCTTTTTAACATCTTAGTTTACCCCGGCGAGTCCGACATAATCCCTCCGCCCGCCCCCGCGGAGGGATATGCGTCATTGCATTCCCCCACGTAAAAAAAAAAAAAAAAAAAAAAAAAAAAAACGATTGACAAGTGCTCGTGATTGGTCGGTCGATCTTGCTAACTGTAGATAATATGGCATCACAGACAGATGATATTTTTTTAAACCTCATATTTATATTCCCTCTTGCTCTCATATCGCGTGAACAGTACAATACCTACTAGTATTTACGCCTGGCTGATAGGTATAAAATAAACAAACTATATCCAAAAATAACTAATTCGAATAATTACTACTATTTCGAATATTTCGATTGCTAATTACTACGTTGATACAATTCTCACTTACAAAATAGTCAACATAAATTAAACCCAAATCTAACACTTTATTATTATTAGATTTATTTTTCACATCAACGCTCGTAAATGTAAATTTTGTGAATTTTCTATCCCTCGGGTAATTTTATCGGGATGAAAGCTACCCTGTCCTTTTTTGTTCCCCTTACAACTTGTATGTGAAATTTCATTATGATTGGTCGAGTAATTAACGTGTGAAAGTGTAACCAACAAAAATCTGTACCACTGTGCTGTTACTGTAATCGTAGATGTGCCTATTAATTAAATAAACTTATATTCGCATTTATAAAATTTGTTAGGATATTGAACGTGCGACGTATGAAGTTCTTCTTCTTCCTAGCCTTTATTATTCCCAAGTCACTTGGTGTCGGCTTTTCTAGTCTAACCGGATTTGACTGGATATCAGTTTTTACACAGAGCGGCTGCCACCTGACCTCCGCAACCTGAAGGCTAACGATACCCTAAGGCTAGACTAGTGTCAGGATATTATAGGGCACTGACTTCACAATAACGACTGCCATAGATGTTCATGGCAGCCGGGACCGACGGCTTAACGTGCTCTCCGAGGCACGGAACAGGCGATAATTGTCAATCAATAAGCACATAATTTCGAAAAGTCATATAACTTCCGAGAGTCAGAAGTGCGCGACGTGGGTTCGAACCCGAGACCATCTGCATTGCACTTGCACTATAAAGTGTACGCGCAAAATCTATTCCCGTATGTCTCCTTGTACGTTTACCGAGGGATTCGGGGTGCAATGTCAGCGAAAGATTTAGGTAAATTGACACGAGCGGGGAACTTATTGTATATTATGAGGAGGAAACGCGTCCCGTACGCAAAACGACGATGAAATCAGCTGCAAACAACTTATATGTACATGTTAATATTGTGAAGACTCATGTCTGTAGCCCGGGGGTAAGCAGAGACGGCAGATTTTACTTGGTAGGAGCCTCGATTGATTTAATCTAATTCATTATTTCGGCTACGCTAAGTATTCTGATGACTATTGCCACTTTGAAAACTACACAGGTCAATTACTATTAGTGTGATCAACAAATTATTGAGAACATAATAGGTTTTTGGAACGTTTAGATGAATGTTACCTATACATTGAAATTCAACTACTTTAAAATCAACTTTAAAATCCGTTTATATGAGTTTAATATCTAATTATTGTGGAGTCTGGATTTACTTAATACATCGAATCCCTCATGGGGCAGTTATTAGTGTGATCCACAGTTTGTCGTTGTTGTGCTGTACTTTGTGTCCATTAATTGCATGTTTGTAAGATTTCTACAACACAAGGCTTTATGGCTAGCGCAAAAGAAATATAAACAAAAATCCTAATTGGTTAAGGTGTCTTCTTAACCTGGCTTTTCTCCAGGATGTTGCTGGTCTGGTCGTAGAATATTCGCCAAGGCCATTTAGATGTGATCCAGACTTGCGTTATACACTTTCATCGCCAACATCTTCGTTCACATGCTGATACCATCTTAATACTCAATCAAAGTAAAGATGTAAAGTCGGATCCACAGTAAGCGTAACTTTGATGTAAAAGTCTTACATTGCAATATTAATATGATTTTGAACTACGTAATAGAGGGCAATTTTATTCCCATACATGGTAAGCACATACTGGAAAATTAAAGAAAAAGCACAGAAATAAAAAAACACACCGTTTACTCAAACCGGGAACCAAACCTCACACCACGATCCGCAACCAACTTAAACTACCAACAAGACAACATATCAACTCAAACATACTACACTAATATAACTAACAAACTTAACACCATGCATGCCGCCATTACCATAAAACACTTAATATGATCATCGCGTATATTATTCGTAATACCGAAGCTATGCGGGTGTCTAGGTACTCTACAAGGTACCTACAACGTAGGACATGGAGGAGGGACGTGAGGAACATACCTATGACCTATTTTGCATGTTAATAGGTCGTGATTCTTGATAAGAATCTATGTAATTATGCTTCCAGACGCGTTATTAGCTGTAGTAGGATTGACTTCACGCTTGGCAGTCTTTATAGAGTAGAGAGGTATTATCGTCGGCCTTGATGGCGTAGTGGTTGGTGTAACAGACTGCCACGCCTGAGGTCGCGGGTTCGATTCCCGCACAAGACAAATATTTGTGTGCATGAACATAGATGTTTGTCTTGGTCTGGGTATTTCTATGTATAATATGTATGTATTTACAAAAAAAAAGTATATATGTATGTTTATCCATTGTCTAGTACCCATAGTACAAGCTCTGCTTAGTTTGGGCTAGATAGTGTTGTGTGTATGTGGTAGAATATTATTATTATTATTATGTTAGAAGATCAACCTGTGGACCTAAAATCGATCACCTGATCTTTATATCGTACTAGATGTTGTCCACGGCTTCATTGGCGTATATATAGGTTAGGTTAGAGACAGTCGTTTTTTAAATGAACGGTACCCTTTTCTGTACCCCTGACAACATGTATACGAAAGAAGGATGGCGAGGTGGGACCCATAAAATCTAAAAATTAACGAAGTACCGTTCAATTTCAAATATACGTTAGTTATAACTACAAGAATAAAGAAAAATATTGTGTCATTATAAGAAGAGAATTAAAATTTATGATTGATATTAATTTATTAAAAAATGAGTCATTGTGCACTTACGAAACGCAACTTGTGTAGGATTACGTTCCAATTTACAATACTTTATATTTGTATTTACTTTAGATTTGATATTGAATAATTACGGGTTTTTCAATTTCTAATAAAAATTAAACCTAACTTTCGACAGCAAAAACATGAACATTACATATGTATGTAAATATGTATTGTACGAGTAAAACGTCTACAAAAATATTAAATTATAAACTTACTATACTTATGGTATAACGTAAAACGGAACGTTTAGCTGTCAATACTGTCTGTCAGTTGTCAATCATAAAAAGTCATAATTCATATTATCATATTCCTAATTATATCTTTTTCTCCCAAATTCTATAAATTACTTTCTATTTGATTTTTTGTTTGTCTTATACTACAACTATCAACGAGTTATCTTAAAGCACGTTACCTAGAAGATTGGTTCCCAAAGACATGAAATCCGCCATTGTTCTTTCATGATGATCGGTCAAGTAGTTAAGGCGTGAAAGCGTAACAAACAATCTGACTTTCGCATTTATAATATTAGTTAGGTTTTCTTTTTGTTGTTTTTATTTTCATATCTATTGTTATTGATTTCTATTTAATGTTATTTATTAAGCAGTGTCATGTCATATTAGTGCAAAGTGCTGATTAGCTTATTATGGACTGTACGAATGACGTAGTCGTTTAAGTGGTCGCGTCGCTACTGCTGCTGTACCGAGTGTTGTGGGTTCGATGCCCACACGGGACAAAATTTTTTGTGATCCACAAATACTAATTCTGAGACTGGGTGTTCTTGTGTCCGTTGTGTAAATGTTTGTAAAGTCCCCCGCGACACCGGAATTATTCTTAGAGAGGGAGATGTGGTTTTCAAATAAAAAAAAATATAATGTAATTGACGACTCGATGGCGTAGTAGTTAGTGTAACCGACTGCCACGCCTGAGGCCGCGGGTTCAATTCCCGCACAAGTCAAACATTTGTGTGCATGAACATAGATGTTTGTCTTGGTCTAGTTGTTTCTATGAATATGTACGTATTTACAAAATAAAAGTATATATTATGTATGTTTATCCATTGTCTAGTACTCATAGTACAAGCTCTGCTTAGTTTGGGCTAGATGATGTTGTGTGTATGTGATAGAATATTATATACCTATATCCTACTAAAAAATATTAAAGGTTTGTGAAATTGTTTGGATAATTGTTACTGAATCAGGCGTTTTTGCCTCAAACTTGCCATACAGATTAACCATATCCTGGGTTAAGATAGAATATTGTTAACCCGGTGCCCGTTACTATGGTAGTTATGCGATACTGGTACCTATAAATTATTTCTGCCTATCCATTTAACACAATAGAGGCTTGATATTACGCACTTACATTTAAATATTACATCATTTAAATGTACTATTTATATAACTAAGGCACAGCACAGCGACCTGAATATACTATAGTTACTAACGATCTGAGATTAGTCAGTCACGACACTATAAAAAGTGAAATCGTTACTTACAATGTAATGTACTTATGTGTGTTTGAAGTCTACGTTTAGAGGTCACGATTGACCCGCGGGGTCTAAAGAATATCGGTGACAAAGTAACAGGATTGTAGGATGACCTGGAATTGCAGGTTATTTGACCGCACGAACGGTGAAGTGGCTTAAGTGGTCGACACGCCAATGCTACTACGGCAAGTGTTCGAATCCCAGGCGGGACAAAAAAAATTGTGATCCACAAATGGTTGTTCTGAGGTTCTTTGTATCCATTGTTTGAATGTTTGTAAAGTCTCTCGCGACACAGAGATTACTCCTAGTGCGGAAGGTGTCTTTTTTAAAAGAAAAGAAAGGAAAGGAGGCTGGTTATCCACGATGATGAAGGATATAAAGAATATCCACAACTTTTTACAAACAAATGAACATACGTTTTGTATAGTGTACTCATTCAGTTATAGAAGATCACAGTATGCACATCTAAACTAATATTATAAACAGGAAAGTATGTTTTTTTGTTTGTTTGTTTAAGTTTAACTCAAAAATTACTTGACCGATTTTAAAAATTCTTTCACTTTTAGAAATCTTTATTATCAGCGAGTAACATAGGCTATATTTTAAGTTTTCAAAGTATTGTTACTAACATAACCTAACATACTTTTACGCGAGTGAAGCCGCGAGCAAAAGCTAGTACATAATATAACAATAAATTATTAATATGGCGTCGGTACTATGTACTAGCGACACAGTGGGTAATAGGAGAACAAATTTTTACATAAATGACAGATGCCGAATCGCGCCATTTTTTGTTGTGATTATTTTCTTACGGTATGTAACGGGAACATTGTTTACTGCACGGATGATGTAACAGATTTAGTGGTCGTTCCACCATCACCCTCAAAGTGGAGATATCGATGTCCTCTTGGGACAAAAAATGATGTTCTGAAGGTCTTTCTAAGTACTGACCAAAATATCTGAACACTCAAAGAGTTGTTGCCAGCCCTAGTAGTAATCTAAATATCTGGTACGTCTACAGAAAGTGCGTTTGTGATGTTTTGCATAGAATTTTACCGGCATTTTGTTTTACGACACATGGTTGAACGCACACAGGGATTGACACATACTGGCGAATAGCCGTCAACAATAAATTACTTCGACTTGGAGTAAACAAACGCCATTTTAGATGAAAACAAAGTCAAACATTACGGACTTTTTCAAACAACACGTGAACATGGTATTCGAAATTGTTCATTCGAAAAGAGTATTCCATATTCCTATGAAAATAGAAGACTGAATACGAATGAACAATTCCGCTTCTAAATCAGAAACTAAAATAAACCCACTAAACAATTTCTGTGAGGCGTAAAATTTAAATCCGCCATAGAACTTCTATCTATTGTGTGTGATGTAAATTTAGTAACGCAACTTCGTACAAAGCGCGCGAACAATCACAAAAGCACTAAACACAAATTACATTCCAAATTCAAACACACACTGATTAGAACCGAACAGAGCCGAGTCACGTCGCGCCAATTAGAAAACGGTCCCGAATTAATTTGAAAATGGAACACTCGATTTTGATGTAGTGGAATCTGTCGTTGCGGGCTTTGTTTGATAACACACGCAAATATCAAACTAATGACAACTACTTAGAGTTTATTTCGCTATGTTATGATTTCATTCAAACTCATGAGATAATAGGTGAAAGACTGAATGTCATTCACAGCTTATTCTGTTTATAAATTTTGTACTTTAAAAATGTAACATAAGGTTGAATTTTCTTCGTTCCGGCAGTTATGTAATTAGTAAATATGTTCTACTTGGGACGAATTTGTGCGATATCTTGTTCTAATAGCCAATTTATAAAATGTCGTTCAGTGTCATTTCATGATATTTATTATTTTGAAACCTGCTTTGTAGACTTTGATCAAATATTATTGTGGAAGTAAAGACAATGTAACGGAAAAATTACTTTGTCGCCGGTCTTCGAGGGCTGTGTTTATAAATCTCTTAGAAAAGTTATCTGCAATAAATCTAGACAAGGTTCGTGTTCACCGACTTTCTATGTAAGATTAATGGCCCTCGAATATCTTTTAATTTCTATCTATTTTATTTAGAGCATTGACTTCACATAGGCCTATTTTCCTAACTTAACACGAAAGTGCGGTTATTTGTTTTATTCAATGAATTAAATTATTTATCATAAGGTATATGCGGGTTTTTGACATGAGAACATATCTCATAAAAACATAAATTAGGAACCGTTTGCGCTAGATGGCGCTTTTTGCTAGGAATGGATCACTGAATAATCAAGTTTCGCCCAAAAATATGTCTATTTAACTTTTATTGTATATAATATGTAGAATATTCTTTTTCATGGTCACAGTCGAACTTAAAACCTAAAGACAGTAAAAATAACAAATCGCATTATGGCTGTAATAAGTATTTTCATTTTAACGTGCAACGCATATTCAAACATAGACAGTACAAAAACTATTGTTTTAAAGAAATAAATGCACACAAGCGTTTTTGAGAAAACTTAACGTCTGAAACCGAGGACATTCGCGTCGCATCATTAAAGGGTATCGAGTGGAACAAAGCAGGTACACTCGTTCATTAGGCGGTACGACATTTTCTTGGCAAAGGAATTTTTGTTGATGCCCGTTCTTACCGAGCTACACTCATTTTCTTGATTACTGAACGCGAGCATCCAATTTCTGTCAAGAAATTCCTCCGTTCAGGAAAGTGTGGCGAATTCATGGATGTATTTTTTTAATATTCATTTTACGTTTTATTCTTTTCTTGTTATTAAAACGTGTTGTTCGAAAATAATTGACGCGATGGATTATATTTTTAGATTTTGTTTTAAGTTTATATTTTTACGTGGTTCGTTGAAGTTTTGTTAGTTGTATTTTTCTTTACCGCCAGTGTTTTATTATAGACAAGTGGTCAGTGTCTTAGACCCGGTTGCCATACCAAAAAACGAGTCATTTTACCTACGGCTAGTTAAATTTTGACATATTTTGCATAGACTATTGATCAAAATTTAACTGACCGTAGGTAAAACGACTCGTATTTTGATTTAGAAACCAAGCATTAGCAGCCAGTGTCTGTGTGTAGGAAGTCTACTAAGGGTTCCTATATTAAGAGACGAGTTGTTTTACCTATGGCAGTTCATTTTTGACACTCATTATATGAAAAATACGTCCAAATCTAACGGTCTGTAGCTAAAATGAGCCGTTTCTTGAAATAGGAATCAGGCATCATCATCATCAATCATCATTAATTAAATATTTTTCACTTTAAAATATCGACTATGGCACACTGAGACTGTTATAATATTATTATTATCATTTACAATAACATATTTTTTCTTCTTTCACAGACTGCGTCCACCTGCAACTCTACAAAGACCTGAAGGAACGGCAGAAGAACGGACAGACAAAAGCGTCGTTATCCCTGCAGCAGTACCTGGGCACGGAGTCAGGGTTTACGCTAGACAAGGAGTCCAATACCCTTGCAATATTGTGTGAGGACGTGGTTCCTGTCCTCGCTTTTGACACCAGGGAGGGTCTTATCCAGTGGAGGGTTAAGGTAATGTACCAATTTTTATTACCCTGATGGTTAATGCTTGCATTGATGTAAGTTGGTTATGGGTAGGTGCGATCGAGAAAAATATTGATGATTTTTTATATGAGCACTGTCAATAGTAATATCTTGAAATTAGCAGAAGTCACAATACCAGCTGTAATTAAGCAAAACTTAATATTCGGTGATTATACTCTTCTGCCTACCCTTTCGTACATCACATAGAGACATGATTCGATATTTACTATCAACAAAAAACAATGTCCTGCCTCATTTACGGAGAAGATCTTTCCTTCCTTTTATTTGAACGCATCGTAAGCTTTTGTGGAACGATTTTGTCAAGTACACAAATTATGCGATATGCTTCGAACTCTTTTTTTGTATTCTGTTTCCAAGCAGAATACCAATTTATACATAAACGTATAAACGCCGGCGTCCAGTCTCAATGCTTTTATCGCTACGTCTCGATATGGTTAAACTTTCTATCAATTTAAGAAGACTAAATTTTATTTGATTATCCTCCAGGCAATGAGAGATATCTTTAAATATGATTCCATTAATCCAGGTTCAACACAACCTTGGCAGCAGCAAGGAGTTCGCAGCTGTGATTATCTCTGCGCCAACTGCCGCCAATATCCGCGCTGGACCAGTGAGGCTGCACGCTTGCGGGCCCAGACTTGCGCTTTGTGCGTCCAGACCTCCTGAGGTGCTGGCACTGTGGGACGTCAAACTGCTCAGGTCAGTCTTACACCTATTTTATTTCTTTTTACATCTAGGTGACAAATTAGCGGAGTGCGGTGAATCGAAAAGCATTCAAATAATATCTAAAATACTGACTAGGACGAGAGTTACTTAGTATATTACCATGCACCCTTGAATTGCTGACCTAATTATAATAAAAATAAATTACAATATCGAATTCCTCTGATGGCGGACAGCATTCTCATGGGATCCGTGCGGTTTCTTGCAATATTTCGATACATATACAAATAATATACCTCTTTATCAGAAAATACTGCGAAGTGCCCAGATAATGCTTCATCGAAACATCAACTATAAAAAGTTACGTTGATTTTTTATACTGTTGATAAGCAATTACCAAATTGTGCCAACGATAACATTGGCGAGAATTAAAAAAAAATAATAAGTGCATATTTTTTCATTTTACATAAATTAATCCAATACACTCTAAAGTACAAACATTTCAGATGTCAAACAAAAACATAAGTCTCGTAAAATTTTATCGGAACACGCAAAAGAATTAACCAACTTTTCTTCGAAAAAAGTTGTTGGAAATATCATCCGTAAGTTGAAATCGTTTAACAGGTACGCCTGCAAAGTTCGGTGGACCACTAATCTCTTGGCGTGGCTCCTTGAAAAATGTCCCCCATCATTCAGCCGGGTAATAGGGTCACCATATTCAAATTTGTAGGCGAAAAAGCCGGACATTAGTGAAAAAAATTATTTTACTATGGTATTAAAAAATGTGTTGTATATAAGTGTTTTGTAGTCCGTGGAAGATTCCAATAACCGAGATAACACTGTAGACTTGACGATTGTGGGAAAGAAAGAACAAGTGAGGTGCCAACACAAAGAATAAATACGCAGTTCTAAGCTAAATGCTTCATCAGATAAACAAGCCGAAATATGCCTTGAAAAAAAAACTGTGTTTTAAAAGGCTGATATTGAACGAAATATACCGGTTTAATCGCTTTTTGTTTTATTTACAAGTTTTTGTAACTATGTAAATATATATTTTCTATGACGCGCGTACCCTTGCTATTTGTCAGCAACAGTTACTAAAATATAGATTTTATTACGAATATAATAATTTTTTAACTATCTTTCAGCCACAGTAATTAAAAAGCAAATACTGCAAAACTTAGCACTTAACCAAAGAACTCACAAATTTTACAAATATGTCGCATCGCACCAAGAATAAACCGGACATATCCGATGATACATTGGATGTTTGGTGACTGCAGGCAGGTAGCGCCCATTTACTTTGGTCGGTTGTGTGCGTAGTTTGACCTACTTTGTCGCGTTTAAATTGGCTAAGCCTTAGATTCGTAAGTTAATCGTGTGAAACAACCAGGTGACTGTTAGGACAGAACATTTGGGATTCCACAAGAAAAACACACGGTTGGTTAAGGGTTAAAAACAGTTGAAAACACATACGTATTGCGGATTTAGGGTTAAAAGTTGCAGGACAAACGGTCGCTGTTGATTTTCGATTCCGTTGGGAATGTTAACAAAAAAAATTAGTTGTTTTCTATTGGAAAAGTGAAAAGGTGAGTATTTTCATTATCCAAGTTCTGCGTATGTATACTTTAAAGTAATCATAATTTGTCATGTACCTAGAGTTAATGTTCAACAAAATTGTCGGTATCTTTCGCGGGCACAACTTACATTAAGTAATTCCATTATACTGTTTAAGACTTCATAACTCACTGATTCTTGTACGTGTTGTATGTCGGCTGCATGAACGTGGTCAAATACCCGCTGCCCACATCATGATATGTCCTGGCTAGAGCAATGAGTTTGAAAAAACATATCGTAAAATAGTTACAGTATTTATGATATGGCCACCACATATACCGTCATTTTCGCTCATCACCGTAATACCAACTAAAAGCAAACGAACAGATAAAACGGTTCTCGTTAGTCGATTTCTTAGTACACTTTCTAAAACAAACGTGTCTCATAAAGTATACCATACAATTCATACTCATATTATTTCTATACGCGTACTAATATCACTATTATTTATGTAACAGCGCTGCAGTAATAGCTTATTTAATAGAGTACATTATTCTCTCGCCGCGGTTCTAATTAACTTTGCAAATGATACTATTAATACGCACACAAAAGCGCGGGTATTTAAATTTTATTGCTAACCGTATTCGAAATTTGAATAGATGTAGTAATTACAATTATTGTTTATATGTGTGCGTGCTATATTTGTGTGTGTGCGTTTAGAACTGTTGTGTTGCAAAATGTCATCTTGTTCGAATTTTAAATATTTTACGTGTTAGGTTGTTTTCGTTTATGTAATAACAAATTAATATCCTCAAATTTAATTACGTCTTGTCTAATCTTAATTTATTCGTTTGGGTTGCGGAGATTAAATGGCTTTTTTCTTCGTAAACGGTTACTTAGCCAAATCTGTTTAGACAATTGAGCTCTATTACACATGGTATATTGATTCCACGTTTAAGCAAACAGGAGTGAGAACATGGTGAAACAGAATAATTAGCAATAAGCATCTGGCTTCGACAATCCTGGCCCCCTAGAAAGGTCACTTCTACTGATTGTACGCTAAAAGAAGTAAAAGAGAGAGGATAAAATCTTCTAAAAATATCTTAGTTAAGTCCATTAACGTCTATAAAATTAAAAGTGGAAAAGTTACCCGAAAAATCTTATTTAAAGATATCCACGAAACGCAGGGAGAGCAAGAAACAAAGGCAGGAGCACAAAAAGTAACTTAACATTATAATAAGCTATTATAAGTCATTAAAAGTCGTATTTAACTGAACAATTCCGACAATTACAAGAGAGGCACCGCGCCGCCATTTTTACGGATATGCCCGCCATTTCGACATTTTTAACGACTTCAGAAAGTTTTCGTTTAGATTTAGAATTTTAAGATTGAGGTTGTGAATTATAAAAGAATACTAAAAAGGTTTTTAATCTTTGCGTTTAAAAACAATATGTTCCTTTATCAAATATATTAAGGTTAATGTGGCGGGTTTTGATGGTATCTGTGAGTTATTGGAGAGACTAAACGACGTATTGATGACGATCGTTGGCTTGAAGTATAACATAAATTACTGTTATGGGGTCAAGAAAATGTGATATATCGAGATGATTTTTCTATGGAAACGTTCATTAACGCACGTCAACAATAGCGTGCATTGTTGACATGTAGTATAATATAGTTGTGTAAAATATGTGTATACTAATTTAACCGTCCATTTGTTCGAATTTTAAATTCAGTTTAAGTTCAGTATTATTGTTTATTTTCATACATTCACTTACTTTTCTTGCCTTCTTTTTCTTTTTTAAAAAGGAATAGAAAATCGCAGATGTATTTTGTAGGAGTAGGCAAAAATTTCAACTTTCCTCTAGCTACGGTCCTTGCCTAAACCACTTGCTTCTTTCACGTTCATGACATTTATTAAAGCACATCGGTTAATTTTTAATCTGGCTTTCCATAAAACACCTGTGGTCAAAGAATGTTCGCCTTCTCTTTCGACTGTCCAATTCAAGTGTATTTTATGCTTTTGTTTATATCAGAAGTTTAATTAAGTTGCATATGATTAGCGTATCTCCTTTTAAAACATATAAACAAACCAATGATCTGTATGCAGGTAACAAACAAATCATTACATAATACATAAACGAGCACATACAATTGCTAACCGCGAGTATTATTATTTATTTACCTTATTTACTTTATATATATATGTATATACTTTTCTTTTTTATTGGTTCGCAAAACTAGATACAGTCTATCGATAGTACAATGGTATTTATCATTAGTTTAATAATCTTACATTAAGATGTATCTTACTAGATGCAAACACTGCATGCTAATAATTATATGACATATTACGTATGCTTAACTAAATTATTAGAGACCAACAGACTGCAATGCAGAGGGTCTCGGATTCGAACCCACGTCGCGCACCTCTGACTTTCGGAAGTTATTTGACTTTTCGAAATTATGTGCGTATTGATTGACAATTATCGCCTGCTCCGTGCCTCGGAGAGCACGTTAAGCCGTCGGTCCCGACTGCCATGAACATCTATGGCAGACGTTATTGGGAAGTCAGTGCCCTATAATATCCTGACACTGGTCTAGCCTTAGAGTATCGTTAGCCTTCGGGTTACGGAGGTCAGGTGGCAGCCGCTCCGTGTAACAACTAATATCCAGTCAAATCCGGTTAGACTAGAAAAGCCGACCCCAAGTAACATGGAAATAATAAAGGCTAGGGGGAAGATATGTCTGATCTGACGTCGTTTGCGGCGGACCACATACGGTACAGAGGCCAATGTTGGCCGATATATATATGGTTTACCCTCATTTTTATTCTGTACCTTTAGTTTTAATATTACTATGTTTATTCTATAATTTAACGGAACGAAACTAACGTCTAAGACACAGGCTCGACCTAATTTAGACGTTAGAATTCATTGAATTTTGTATACATCCAGTTATTGTATCAAGAAAGAAATTGTATGTATTGTGATCTATCTGGAAACAATAAAGAATTATTATTATTCTGAGCTTACAACACTGAACATATCAAAATAAAGGCACGACCACACTTAAGACCGCACATCGCTCGACAACACATTAAAACGATAGCACGTTTTGGCGGGAACTACAAATCATTCGCCATAATAACCTGACGGCGCCACTAATAACAGGGGAATTAATCGCAATGGTGTGTAAACGACGACAGGGTATTTTATTGTATCCGACGCAAAAATAAATTGCTTCTCGATCATATTAGAGGACAACTATTATAAGAAATGAAGTTTCTCTGAGACGTTATAAAATATCTACAGCTTGCGACTTGCATTGTATGTTCCGCTGGAGGCTTTATTGTTAGCTCGATTTTCTTTTTATTTTACTTGTAATTTTTATTAATTGTATTGGTACATGGCATAGTTGTTTAGTGGTCACCTCGGCACTACTATTGCGTCGAGAGTTGTGGGTTCGATTTCCACACGGGACAAACATTTAAGTGATCACAAATTATACATGTTCTTTGTGTCCGTTGGTTAATTGTTTGTTAATTTCCCTGCGATGCAGGAAGATCTGTCTTATAAGAGCCTTAAAAATAAATTTAAAATGACTTACACTTATATACTAAGCTTGTTATTCTCTATAAATTAGGTAAAGGCTTGTGTTCAGAACACACACACTCTCTACACGGCAAAACCAAAGACAAATCGTTATATTCTTTTGGATATTTTTCAAGTCAAGTTATGGTTGTATAACCGGTCTGTCTTAATATAATTGACAACCGTAATAGATATTTCAATTCTTCTATGAGATTCTTGATAAGCAATCTGAAAACCTACTAGTCGAACCGAGATCGCATTTAAAATCAACAAATCAGCCATCTTAATTGCAAAAGTAAAACATAAAATGTTATTGAACAACATCTTTATAAAAGAAATGGTTACAAGGACTTGAGTTATTAAAGTAAAGAAACTTATTTTTCCCTTTAGCGAAACCTTTCTCTGTGGAACTCGGCGCAACTGGTTTTCATTTCAGCAAATGTTCAGTAAATATCAGGAAGTGTTCGGTCGATCTTTTCTTTTATAAAATTACTGAACAAAGTTATTTTCACGTCCCGCCGTTTTAGTGTTTCTGGTACGTTTATACTTTTTGTGTTTATGGCATAATCCGCGTAGGCGAGTCGTGTTTTCTTTTTTGATCTTGCTAATAATGAAATAAAGACTAACCTTTCTGGTTAAATATTGTATATTAATGAACAGTTCTGGTTTTAATAATGAGTTATAGCAATACATTTTAACAGGTTTATTTCAGGTCTTATGTAATTAAAGGCAAAGTAATGCAGTCTTCCAAACACAATCCGAGATTTCTCCTACTGACAATTTTGTACCGTTTTAGATCTGTAAAAAACTTTGTCTAACCCGGACATGGAACGCGGGACTTCACAATCTTACCAATACCATAACCAAACAAGATACACATTAATAACAAAATATTTATTTATAAATAAATATTACAGCGAAGTATTATATTTCCTTATCGTTCGTTATAAAAGAGACTCCATAAAAATAAATGGAGCTTAACTCAGAGAGAAACGCTTGTCTGAAAACATTAACCAAGCAATAAAGTATCATGATATGTTACTTACAAGTTAAGTTAAATACAGCTTTTAAACATGCAATAAGTTAGGACGTTTGATTGCTTCGGTGAGGTGGTTAACAGCGGTAGAAGTCTAAAATCATAGCTGGCTTAACGAAAATCAGCTATGACTAGACTCCGTATGTCTATGAGTGTTATACTCTTCTGCTTACCTCCTGCGCCGTGAGACAATGTACATACATTTGCATGTTTGATGTATCGGGAAGGTGTAACATTATATGCACATGCTTATGGCGAGTTTCAACTACAGTTTTTGCATTTCATGAATATTTTTTTATAACCATATTAAAGATTATGTTTATAGCCGATCCAGAAAAGTGTAATTGGGTAGGTTAGGTTTGTAGTGGCCTTCGGCGGGATCGCGATTGCATCTGAAAGCGATTCGCGCGACCCCGCCAGCTCGGGTTACGTCGAGGAATACCGTGGTAGGTTCAGTCATCATTACCGGGATCATCTTCTCGCCGGTGAGTATAATATTCTACCACATACACACAACACCATCTAGCCCAAACTAAGCAGAGCTTGTATTATGGGTACTAGACAATGGATAAACATACATATATACTATTTTTATACTATATATACATATTACACATAGAAACACCCAGACCAAGACAAACATCCATGTTCATGCACACAAATGTTTGACTCGTGCAGGAATCGAACCCGCGACCTTAGGCGTTGCAGTCGATTACACTAACCACTACGCCATCGAGGCATTACCTCTCCGTCGCCCCGCGGAGACGCATGCGTCAATGTATTAGGGTTAGTTTTAGTTTAGCAATCGCCCCTTAGTTCTACTTTATAACGTATGTGGTGAAATGTTAAGTATAATCGCCTCTGCTTATGCTTTTGGTGCTATAAGTCTAGAGTCTTGAAAAGCAAGTACATATATGTAAACGCGATATAATTCAAACTAAAAAAAGTGTTCTGTATTTAGAGAGATAATTATTGACAGAAGAAGAATATAAACACTCCGTTTATATTCTTCTTCTTTTCGTGTGGTTAGTGGCCAACCTGTTGTAAAGAGTTGTTCAAGCCTTTAGGCCTCTGACATGGCTTAACGACTGCTGTCAATTTGGCATCAACTGGGACCGACTTTTTACGAGCCCTCCGAAGCACGGAGACGCTCAGATGAAATACCACTAAGCGGTCACCCATCTATAGACTGACCGCACCCAACGTTGCTTAACCTCGCTAATCGTTTACCGATCAGTGTGTGCAACTGGCTATGCGCGTATGGCTATGTTTATATTAAAAATGTTTAGCACTTAACTTATGGTAATTAAATGCAATGATCATAATTCCTACTCTTGCCTCGCCTTAGACTCATTCTGTATTTCTTAGCACCTATCAGAAATGCTAAAATATGGTTATTTCTTTATCATTATTATAAACGCACATTAACACTATGAAGGTAGCAGCGATAGCTCAGTGGGGAGACCAACAGACTGCAATGCAAAGAGTCTGGGATTCGAACCCACGTCGCGCACCTCTGTCTTTCGGAAGTTATATGACTTTTCGAAATTATGTGCGTATTGATTGACAATTATCGCCTGCTCCGTGTGCCTCGGAGAGCACGTTAAGCCGTCGGTCCTGGCTGCCATGAACATCTATGGCAGTCGTTATTGGGAAGTCAGTTCCCTATAATATCCTGGCACTGGTCTAGCCTTAGGGTATCGTTAGCCTTCGGGTTGCGGAGGTCAGGTGGCAGCCGCTCCGTGTAAAAATTGATAGCCAGTCAAATCCGGTTAGACTAGAAAAGCCGACTCCAAGTGACTTGGGAATAATAAAGGCTAGGGACTATGAAGATATACTATCTATTGTAGAATTTAAATTTATAACAAACCACCCAAACTATAACAGCAAAATCTATAAAAAAAATCTCTCAAAATTCAACGTAAAACAAGATTACAAGTAGAAAATTAAATTTGTTGTAGAACTTTTATTTTTATAGACACACTTAACTCAATAAACCAGCCAGTATATTACCGAACGTTCCAAACATGAAATTTGAACATGGAACAAACTTTCATTTCATTTTAATTTAAACGGTGCCCCGAAGCTATATACGTTTGGCCAATAATTTGGCCAATATTGGGCTACCGGTGAACGCGGGCGTTGGCTAATTTCATTATTAAGCCCTGTACACACGCGTGCCTGTAACAATTCCTTGTGGATTATATCGCAGCAACGGTGCAACGTCTTCATGTTATAAGCTGATTAACGTTCACTATATTGATCGGTCTAACGAAAAGTTTTATTGTTCTTACTTTACAGTTATTAATTTGTAACAGTTCTAGTTTACGCGTCTCGTCGACTTTTGAGATTGTAGTTACAAATGCAAATGAAAAGTTTACCCACAGAAAAAAGCTCTTCAAGCACACAAAATATATATTATAATTCGGCAAAGTGTCGAATTATGATATATTCTGTCTTTATGTGCCGGAATATCAGACGGACATGGGTATCTTCAAATTGATGAAATGGATTACAATCTCAATTTCATAATATTATATGTAATGAGCTCTAAAGTGGGAAGTGTAGTATTTCCTATTTTCAAAGCAATTTGTACTTTCCTATATATTCACATCACTATCATTAGTGATGTGAATATATAAGGAGGTACCTGTAGGTGGTGTGAACCCACTTTTTACATTATAATCCCATCAGTAGGACGTCTTTTGTACAATAATTGATCTATTTAATAAAGTTTATATACCAGAAAGTTTAAATTTACCTTTTTTTTAAGTTTATATTTGAAAATTAGCAAATACGACAAAACATTTCGTAAAAACCATTGATGTTCAACGAATGACGTAATATAAATAGACAAGTCATGCATGCACATTACGGCACTCGAAAATAGCGTAAATACTATCGGTAGCTAGACAGCTACATAAACGCATGAAAAAAGGGAAAATAATAAGTATATGACGAAGCTCTTGATTACACGAACTGATATTTTAAATAAGGACACAATTAATTATTTGTATTATCGAATTCTATATGGATCTATTAATACTAATTCTATGTTTATGCTATAACTAATAAGATAAAATTATAATGTTAACTAATAACGAATACCTAATTTGAAAAGTTTATATCTATTCCTAATTTCATGGATTTTATATAATCTTCAATTCATTGTACTACAGATTACCTCTATAACAATTAACTATACCTATATAATGATTATAACAATGTTTCCTACTTACCTATTTTATATAATTGCTAGTCAGCTCTCAATATTGCTACGCTTGTAAAAGGCGCTAAGTCTTAAGCACATACCATTGTATACCATCACCATGTACACTTAGTTTTGCAATAAATGATTTGATTTGATTTGATTTGACAATTAAATGTCATCTACGGAATTCCTGTTAGATAAAGATAAAGATAAAGATAAAGATATTTTATTTGCTTAAAACACGTGTAGTTAACAGAATAGGTAAACAGTTGTTATAAAAGTCAGTGTGTCAACATGTTTTACCACAGTTGGCATGCAAATATTAATGAGAATTAATGTACAAATAATTATGATCTATATCAAATATTTATATTATAAACAATATATATATGAGAGAGTGTTATAAGAGAGAGATAAATATATTTCTTTAATTACGTTGTCATTCTGTGGTGCATGCTCATTGGCCGAGCGCGAACGCTAACGGTACGTGACTTACCTCAGGCAGGCGCCAGCCGCCATTAAAAGGCATCGAAAAAAATAAAATAAAATCCATTTCTCTTAATACTTACGCATGAAATCATACTTTTTTATCTTTCACATTTGAAGTATAATTTTTACATGTCCTAAAAACACAGGACGGCAATTTTTTGTTGTTGAGGAAGTTATTCTCTCAAGTTATTTTAATGTCACGTACGGGTGAACGCGGCACTGGTTGGTACGTGACTAAATGAACTTCTGGTAATTACCTTGCATTCATCTTGCCACTACAGAGCGCGGGCAACGTATCTATAGTTAATATATCATTGTGTTCAACATAAATAATACAACTTTCTTAAGGCTTAATCGCCATAAGTTTTCGCTTGCACCACACATCACAACTACAGCCCGAAGCGATATTCCTTAACTGAACAAACAGGACTCTAATGAGCTTGCCAATGGGAAATAATACAAGCGATCCGTTGCGATAGCTACACTTTGATGTGGCAACACCTTTATTTACGTCCAGTAATTATTTACATTAAATTGTTGATTATCTTATATATTATCTATACATACAAATAAATAAAATTAAAGTGTCTGTTTGTCATGACTAAATGCATATGAAAGTATATAGGGTAATTACATAAAAAGAAAAATATTTTTTTTCTTATGTCCTCTGTCTGTTTGTTCGGGCTAATCTCTGAAACGGCTGGACCGATTTTGACGGGACTTTCACCGGCAGATAGCTGATGTTATAAGGAGTAACTTAGGCAACATTTATTTTAGACCAGATTGTGCACACGGTTTCGCTCGCGTAAATATAGGTTATGTTAGATTAGATTAGTAATAGTATTTCTCGGCGGGGTCGCGATTGTATGTGAAAGCGATTCGCGCGGCCCCGCCGTCTATGGTTATGTCGACGAACGCCCTGGTAGGTTTAGTCGATATTACCGAGATCATCTTTCCCCTGGTAAACCCGACATAACCTCTCCGTTACCCCGCGGATAGATAAGCGTAAAAGCATTCAAACTACGATAAAAAAAAAACAATATTTCCCTATGTACTTTACAGTACCCCTGACAACTTGAATGCTTGAATGAAATTTCATCATGATCGGTTAAATAGTTTAGGCGTGAAAGCGTAACAAATGAACAAACTTACATTCGCATTTATAATATTAATAAGGATTTATTTTTATTATTCCAGCAGACGAAGTCGCGGGTACCAACTAGTGTTATATGTATATTATTATGTTATGTTGTGTTATGTTATGTTATCTTATGTTATGTTGGCTTTGATAATAGGATTATAGTTTATCATTTGATTAATTATATTGAATTAAATGGTCCGGTATGTCGTTAAGCAACGCTAAGTGATTATGATTGTGATTGATTTTGATACTAATAGTTATGATATTTAGTAATGTGAGCATCCGTACTAATTAGTAATCTTACTAATCTATACTTATATTATAAAGCGGCGTAAATAATAATATTTTGGAGGTGTCGATGGCGTAGTGGTTAGTGTAATCGATTGCCACATCTGAGGTCGCGGGGTCGAATCCCGCACAAGTCAAACATTTGTGTGCATGGACATGGATGTTTGTCTTGATCTGGGTGTTTCTATGTATACTATGTATGTATTTACAAAAAAAAGTATATATGTATGTTTATCCATTGTCTAGTACTCATAGTACAAGCTCTGCTTAGTTTGATGTTAACGTGATGTTATATAGCTATCCTATAATATATAAACAAACTCTTTAGCTTTATAATATTAGTATAGATACAGCTAAGCAAGAAAGGATAAGGTTATATGAAAAACACAAGCGAAGTCGGGGTAAGTGTTATAAACGACATTACAAAAAAAAAAATTTGTCTGTGTTAACTTTTAAGGAAAATAATAGCTTATGTTAGATTTAATTCTTTCGGAGTCCGAACTTTTTGTGGAATTGAACCCACAACACTCGGCTCACAGGCAGTGGCCAGGCGAACACTTCAACCACTACGCCATCCGTTCCATAATTCATCTTTCTCTTAGCTCTCACCTTTTAGACAAGCCATACACTCTCTTACATACATACATAGATTCACGCCTGTATCCCAGAGGAGTAGGCAGAGACTACGGATTTCCATTTGCTACGATCCTAACACACTTCTCTGGCTTCATTCACTTTTATCACATTCCTCATACACGCTCGCCGGTTTAAGGTGTTCCTGACCTCGCCCTTGCGACTGTTCCATTCACACTAGCCTTATAAACTGTCTTAGTCAGTCTTTTTTCGTCCATTCTTTCTACATGCCCAAACCAGCTTAACATAACCTTTTCTATTCTTGTCACTATATCTACTCTCTTTTACCTACATATCCCTTTTGCATCCATTGTATCCATCTCAACAATCCACAAGCATACCTAAATGTTCTCCGAAACATCCATTAAAAAACACAGTTTTAAAACGCCAAACTTATGAATTGATAGAAAGATCTCGTTTAAATTGCATCAAACGAGTCTGAACCAATTACACAATACAATGGACACATCGTGTATTAACGCATGAGTCCACCGCTCTACCTACAGGACATATTATATAAGATACCCTGTACATTATATAAATACGAGTAATTCCGGTGACCATTTTACTGGTACTTTGATTAACCTTTCAAACTACGGCGGTACACCGGTGCCCAAGCACGATAGACTTCTAATTATATCTGGTATTCTAAGATAATAATAATAATATAATAATAATATTCTACCACATACACACAACACTATCTAGCCCAAACTAAGCAAAGCTTATACTATGGGTACTAGACAATGGATAAACATACATATATACTTTTTCTTTTGTAAATACTTACATATTATACATAGAAACACCCAGACCAAGGAAAACATCCATGTTCATGCACATTAATGTTTGACTTGTGCGGGAATCGAACCCGCGACCTCAGTCGTGGCAGTTGGTTACACTAACCACTACACCATCGAGGCCGTAAAGATTTGACACATTAAGCATTTTAATACCAGCTTCCTAAGGCATATTCCAGGAATCTAGCTCAGATCACTACCTACTAAAATATATTTTAAAGAAGAAAGTCCTCTGGTGTTGTGAGTGTCTATGGATGGCGGTAATCGCTTACCATCAGGCGATCCGTCTGCTCGTTTGCCCCATAATCCATAAAAAAAGTCCGTAGTGAAAGAGTATTGGGCTGGCGTGCAAAAATCTTGAGTTTGATACCAAGATACGCCATTGTTACCTTCGAAGTTATGTGCTTAATACATAGTTAATTATCTCACGCTTTAACAGTGCAGAAAAACATCGTGAGGAAAAATGCTTGTCTGAGAGATCTCCATAATGCTCTCGAAGTACCAGCATCAGCATGGTGGATTATGACCTCACCCTTCTCAAACTGAGAAGAAGCCCGTGTCTAGCAATGGGACGGCTTATTTCCCGCTTCCTGGGGCATGACGTAGGATTCTAACTTAGATTACTACTTCCAGCAGTGAAGTTACGACAGTTTAGTGGGTATCCGTTAGACTGCTATGCAAAGGTCTCTAGTTCGATTCCAAGGCACCTCTGACTTCGAAGTGATGTGCTTATTTAATAGTTAATTATCTCTCGCTTTAACAGTGAAGTTAAACATCGGGAGGAAACCTGCATTACAGAGAGTTCTCCATAAAGTTTTCGGACTTATTTGAAGGCTGTCAACACGGTGGCCTTTAGCCAGCCTGTTGGATTAGGTATAATCTAACCCTTCTCAAACTGAAAAGTCGTGCCCACTACTGGGCAGTTATATACAGGGCTGATATTATTACATCATAATGAATAATAATGTCCTTCAGACCGAATTTAGATCACGGCGGCCAATCTTAAGGGAGACTGGCCATCTGCGCAGGAGAAATTATAGTGCGCAAGTATGTGCGCAAACACAAGTGCACTCTCTGTTCCCTAACTCTCAAGATCCGATGGGACGGCAATCCGACACGACTGGAAAGACATAAGGCGCAGGACCAATGGCTTTACGTGCTTTCCGAGGCACGAGGGTGTCTAACAATTCTTAACAGAAATACCCAATAACTTTTTATTGTACCGACCAGGGATTCGAACCCGAGATCTTATGCAGAGCAGTTGCATTCACTACCGCTGCGGCACGGAGGCAGTGACATATAGAACAAGTATACCTGGTGAAACGTAACCTATGACATTTCGCTATACTTACAATGTTTCTATGTCTTAACAGAACTTAAACCCTGACCTCGACAAACCACGTCATTACTTCACCAACTACCCACGATATCCATATTCATCTATCCCAACTAATATTATAAATGCGAATGTGAGTTTGTTTGATTTTTACGCTTTCGCTCTTTAACTACCCAACCAATCATAATGAAATTTTGCATATACGTTGTCAGAGGTACAGAGAAGGAAATAGGGTACATTTCATTCAGAAAAAGAACTGTTACTAACCCAACCCTACCTAAACTCTAGTCATCTATATTTTGCCCCCCCGGTAGTTGTCGTAGCTGGCCAGTGTACAAGCCCCGTAGCACGCCCGGTTGGCGTAGCATCAGATAGCATTGTAGCTATTTGTAGCAGGACTCCCAATTTCCGTAGCAGTGAAATATTGATGCATTTTTGTCATTGTACGTACGTCGACGCTTTTGACTAAATAAGGATGGGTTTCGTTTACAATTGTGTGAATGGATGCACTGTCTGTCGTTCAATGGACGTACCTGCGTTGTGTAGTATCGGGTTCAACGTCCGTATTAGGCGGTATAATTGTAAGATACAAAGATATTCTTGCCTCTTTATTTCCTTTTATCATATATTTATTATTTTTTGCAATTTGCAACGCACGGCTGATTGTAAGGCGGGTCATCTACTTGCTACCTTTATAAAGCATGTAGGTGATTAAAAATTGCCTATGTAGGTTACCCCATAAAAGTACCAGAACTGATATCCATAGATATTTGTGCCAAGTCGCGAGTAATATTTTCTGCTGTTGCTTTTATGTTTGCGACACAGATTTTATCGCAGATTTCATTCTTTTTAAACCATATCTACCTCATCCTCCTGTACCTAATTTGATAATGAACCTTAATTATGTATATAGGTATATATTACACACATATATATGTACATACAATAGACTTCACGAGTTTATACCTACTCGATAAGGTGCACATAGATTTTACTCTCACATTTCGCCGGGTAGCTGTGTGGTTTTAGGTCCTATGTAAAACCACCGATAACTATTGAATCTCTAAACTCTCAACCCTCTCAACTTACCGCCAAAACGTGCCATTGACAACAGAACGCATTATTGACGAATTCAGACCGCACTATCGAAGATTACTAAACGCGCCAGTGATTAATTCAGAATGCACTTGTAACGACTTCAGAACGCATCAATTACTAATTCAGAACGCACCAACCCTGCTTAAAGGTTAAAGTCAAAAATCATTTATTCATTTAGGTCACAAAGTAATACTTATGAATGTGTAAATATGTAAGTTAGTAAGTTAACTAAGTTACTGAAGCTATGTTTAAGTTAGTTGCTAGGTTCAGGCAAAGGGTTGAGCCTATGAAAATAAACGCTGTAAGAAACTCACGGCCACTTTTTAAAGTCTCTTAAAAGTACTATAAACACGTTTTCGAACATGACGTATAAAAAAAAACAATTTAAACGAAAACATGACGTAAATATATCTTCAGTAAAGCGATGAACAAGAACACCCGCGTTGTGCAGCGCATTCAATTACTTAATGGCCGCCCAGACAATCACTATAAAGATTTAACCAGCAGTTAAACTGCGTTTCAACCCTCGCTTACTAATAGTTGACTAAACAAAGATTAACTGATTACTTAACTTAGTTAGTTGATGTATAGACTGTTGCTTGTAGTTCGGGAGATACTCGACAACTTAGTTAGTGAGTATTTTAGTTGCAAATGCGAGCGGCTGCTTAGTTTCGTGTCTCAATTTCCTAACTCAGTGTTGAGATAATACCTGTTCTCTATAGTTTAATAGTGTTATGTCATTATTATGATTAAATAGAAAGGTCAGGGTAATAAGCTAATTTAAAGTTTCATTTTTTTTGAATTTTGAATGAAAGGATGAAAGAAAGGAAAATGTTTTAATTGAATCTCCATGCATACATAATTTAAAAAAAGAACAATAATAAATACAATTTAACAGAAGGCGGTACATGGAGATCAAATTAGGCACTGTGTCAGCTATTGTTGCAGTATAGACTACAACGCTGGTACTCTCGCAGGCCTACTAAACAATAATTTATTATAAACGAATACATAAGAAAATAAAACATACAAAAAATGGAATATATAATAATATAATATAACCTTATAACAATATATTATTATTAAATTCATATATGTAATATATATAGATATATATTATATAAACGTAAATAGTCTATAATAATTAGCATAATATAATATTATGATGCTACAAAACACTGCATGTGAAAATGACACACCAAAAAAAATTAAAAATCACGAGTAAAAAGGTTTCGATGTAAATTACTGTCCAAAAAACAATTAAATCTTGTAGTGAAAATGATTTGTGTATCTATGTCACTTCAAATGCCTACTTTTACTCTTGTTTCATCTTAAAATAAAGTATTCTTGATAAACAATTTTATCTTGAAATTTATTCTAACAACTTCAGACGTTTCACTTTGATTCGCTAAGAAAATTGACAATCACGATTGCCAACATAATTTGCAAAATTGAATTCCAAATTCGACATCAAACTTTAAAAAAAACGACGTCAAATAGCCAACATTATCATCTCATCATAATCTAAATTGGAACGTTTAAACACTTGAGAAAATTGCCTTTACAATCAAATGACCAAATGCAATTTAAAAGGCGGGAAATTCAAATTGTGTTCCTTAGGGGTAGACTGACTGACATAGACAAAATAGTATTTTCTTTTCTTAATGTGTATCTCTAACTAGCAAAGGTTGGCAGTTAACTCTGCATATTTCTTTTCAAAACAATAGACAGTATGAAACTGCTGACAGACGCAATTTGCCTGTATGCAGAGTACACGAAACTCGCACTATTTTCTAATTCGATATATGATTTGAGAGAATTACTTACATATTTTGTATTAGATTTCACTTTTAATTTCGCCCGTGTGGTAATTACATCGAAAATTACGAATAGATCAGCAATTACTAATGTCCGTTACTTTGGTAATTACTTTGTGTAAAATTTTTAATAAACCATTTTCTTTTTTAAAATGTGCATGTTTGTTTGTATTGTTTAACAATTACCCAACTACAAGTAGGTACTACATGAAAATAAATAAAGCCAATTATTTTTAAATCTCGTAGTAGATCAATAGGCATCAAACCTTCATATCTGGCTATATTATGTAGATCTAAGTTGTCAAGCTTATGGTATATTGAGATAACACTGCATTGCCATCTTAAATAATTTCTCAGATATTTTACCGAACTAATAAACAGTGTAGGTACATCTACAATCAACATTCTCACAACGATCTTCACAACAAATCATGCCAGTTTTTATTGACTCCTTTTTACATTCAAAAGGGAAAACAGTAACTTTCGCATTTATAATATTGGCTCGGATTTCGGCGGACAAAAAGTCCGCGGCGTTATTACCAGTTGTCTGCCTACCCCTTATCTTTTAAGGTCGTAGAGGTCGTCAGCTCCTTGCTTATAGAGTTACTTTAACTTATTGAATGGGATCCCTTACATAAATAAGCAGGCTTAGCAGAAAGGGCGCGGCTTTGTTACCGAATACCTGATATTTTATGCAAGATGAAGATACTTCACGCTGTGCAATCCGGTGATGGGCAGAGGCATGACGATTTAAGTAATGCCTAATGAATCTGTTTTTAGTCAATTGAATTTGTGGATTCGGTTTATTCCACATTCAACCCTCATGTTTCGTCCCGAATGTAAAATACGCATTCGTCCCAAAAATTGTTCCTCATATGCCTCGAAATTTAGATAAATATTAATTTCTTAACGAATTTCCTATTTCATCCCGAATTATCTTCCTTTTTTGACCCTGTTTTTTTGTATAGTAGATTTTGATGTACCGTCAGCCAAATAATATTTTAAAATACCTCCTTGATCTCTCTGTTATACTTTGGGCTTATGATTGCATGACATCACGAGCCCGACATTGAAGAGACTTAAAATAATTTTAAACATGTTTTGTTTTGCTAACCATATGCTCAAAAATGTAGGACGAAAAAGGAATAATCCAAGAAGAGGGGCGAATGAGGAACATTTTGGAATGTGGGACGTAATGTAGGGGCGAATGCGGAACAAACCGTGGATTTAAATGTTTTACGATATTATTGGGTTTTATTTTGCTTTTATATATATATTTACTTATACTTATACGACGTTAAAAAAATATTTTAAGATGTGTATTTCAAAATTTGTACTTACTTGCATATTAATAAATGTTGATATATTAACATTTTCTTATTTATTCTTATGTGTCTAATTTCTCTAAGTCACGTGGCATAATTTTGCACTTATATTACCGTACGATCGACGAGTTTCTGAATTCGATTGCTGAGTTGAGCAAAATTTTTTTGTCATTTTCTTTGAAGACTCTGGTGCATTGCCCAGTAGAAGTTAATCAAAGTCAGACACAAAATCATAGCCCGCGTGAAATATGTTTAACTAAAATCTAATATGTCTACCAATTATCAAATAAAACTAGTAACCGTGAAATATAACTGCTATATTATTTGTCAACGATCGCAACACTACACCCTGTTCCACGGCGTGAAGGCCACCCCATCATCTGAACAGTAAAGGGCCGGAGATTATCTTGATCTGTATTTGTCATTATCCGAAACTAGCATTACATATATTGCCCTGTATAAATAACGTAACTAAGTGACGACGCTTTCTTATGACGTTAAATAAGTGAGGAACGTCACTAGTGTTTGTTTGTTTAAAACGCTTTTCATGCGAACGGCTGAATGAGGTCTACGTTTTCGTTGGATATAAATAACATACATTTTCGGATTTTCATATGTATATTACGACAATTACGAAGTAAATAGAAAACTGTGTATGATAGACGGAATTAAGCTCGTCACCTAGTATCTTCTGCTTAGCTTCTATTATTCCCAAGTCACTTGGGGTCGGCTTTTCCGGTCTTACCGGATTTGACTGGATATCAGTTTTACACGGAGCGGCTGCCACCCGCTGTCCGGAACTCGAAGGCTAACGATACCCTAAGGCTAGACCAGTGTCAGGAAATTATAGGGCACTACTTCCCAATAACGACTGCCATAGATGTTCATGGCAGCCGGGACCGACGGCTTAACGTGCTCTCCGAGGCACGTTAAGCCCTAATCTCGTCACCTAGTATCTAAGACTTAAAATAAATATGTGAAGTATGTTTACGATAAACACAAAATATTCAATTTAGAGATATAGAAGTGTAATTACTTACACATGTATATAAGTTAAAGAATTAGCTATACAATTTTTTGTTAGCTTATCAATTCTTAACTTGGTAAATTAACAAACAAATAATTAATAATAATAATAATTATTTATTTTTATCATTAAAAATGTACAATATTTTCTCTTTATCTACATTTACATATATACACATAAAAATGATGTTTTTAATCTTAGAGAAATGTGTTGACGACTGTACTAGTGTAAACTGCGTCAAAGTCGCCAGCGTCTTCCACCCTAGATCGATACAAATTGGAACATTGTTTCTTTGTAGATTTTTGAAAAGAAATTCACTTGTAACTAATAATTACGAAGCGAGTTTGTCCACATTATCAAGCCTTAACTACTCGACCAATCATAATGAAATTTCGCATACACGTTATCTGGAGTATAGAAAAGGACATAAGGTACCATTCATCCAGAAAATAGTACCGTATTCAAGCGAAACCGCGGGCAAAAGCTAATAAATTATAATTACAACATTCAATAACTAAACGAAAACGTTAAATAAAAAGGATAATTTGAACCTCCCCGGCTTTCCGAGAAACTAACTCATTGAAATGAAAGCACGTTACTTTGATTTTATCGTTAAATTTATTTTCTGAACGCTGTTACAATTCCTGCAATATCAACTAGTTTTCGCGCTTAAACGAACAGAAAAATGTTATCGTATATTATACAAATATTATTCTAATAAACTAGAATATACGGTTTTATCATTTTTGTAAATATGTTAAGTATTTTAGATATAGTATTTTTATTATTAATTTGTTTTTGTTAACACGTTTGTAAATATATATTAGGTTAATAAAATTAGTGTGATGAATAATATATAAAACTCTTCCGTTACTGAGTGACTGACAGACAATGCACAGCCGAAACTACTGAACGCAAGAAGCTGAAATTTGGCATGTATGTTCCTTGGAGAGTGTAGGAGAGCACTAAGAGAGGATTTTTGGAAATTCCACCCCGAAAGGGGTGAAAGGGGTAAAAAGGCGCGATATAACCAAATCCCACGCGGGCAAAGCCGTGGGCGGAAAGCTAGTAGTCAATAAAACTCTTACAAATAAAAATATATATATATATATTATAAAGATTTGATATTTCGTTTTTTCTTTGTACATATTTAACTGATTATAAAAATTCTTTCACCATTAGGAAGCTATATTATCAGCGACTAACATAGGATAAAATTTATTGAAAAAAAATTCCATTAACTTAACCTAAACTACTTTTACGCGAGTGAAGCAGCAGGCAAAAGCTTAGAATATAATTAGTTATTAATTTAATGGTATTACACATTAGATACTATATATATCATATATCACTTTCATAGTAATGGACGCCAAAAATTTTCAAACACTTGTTGGGAATTTAAAACAATAAACAGATAACGAAATAGGTTACGTGAAAGAGATAACTATCTTTTTTTCAAATTTGTTTTGAGAATAATAAAAAAACGTCCCAACTGAGTCATCACTTTTCTTGCGTAAATATCATATGTGCTACTTTTCAGTATATAATATAATTGTATTAATGACAACATTTAATAACAATGATAGAAAATATCTATCTATATATAAGGATAATAATTTTGGAAAATAATACAAATTGTAATACCTAAACAATCCTCGGAAGACACCTGTTTAAACTAATGTGATTAATGGATGTGGTTTCGTTTTGACTATAAAAGTAAAATGTTTATGTAAATCACACTGTTTCTATTTTACACCTTAAGAATTCATAATACATTAAGTATGAAAAAAAAAGATAATATAAAATAGAGTGTTTATTTGACTCTTTCAAAATTATTTATTCCTAAGAAAGGCATAAATCCAAGCTACCGAAAAAAGGCAAACAGCTTCCGCGCATAAAATGCAATGTAAACGTCTCCATTAAATCGAAGTCATAATTTTAAATACCATTTAAAAACACACTCAGCCGACTTCCTTATTCATACGATGAGCTCCCTAGTAAAAGACCTACGTGACTGAACTACAAAACTCCATGTTATAATGTTAACCGGCCGAACGTGAATGTTCCAACTTAGCTCAAAACATACTGCAGGACTGCCTTTTGAATTTAGTTGCATAACATTTTGAATTCAAACGCTTTTTGAACTTGGATTCCATTCGAATATTTTCTGGCGCGAACCGATTTTGACGTTTCTACTTTTTTTAATGACGCCGACACGTGTCACCATTAAGCCAGGAAGTTGTGTGTTAGTTTTATTCGGATATAAAAGTTTTAAATAGGGAAATTCTTTTGTGTGCGGTTATACTTTATGAGCAGAACACAGGACACATATTAAAGGATTTTATTATAGCTATTGTTGTTCGTAAGAGCGTAATGGCTGCGTTTATCAAGATAATGTTTGTTTCTTTTTAAACGCGTTTTATTACGAGACATATTTACATAACATTATACGCGGATTCTTACAATAGGAGCCTCGAATATTTCGCCTATTCCGAATCAAAATAAAAACTTTTTTATAACACAAAGGGATCTAAAATATTCAGAGCGCATAGGTATTTCAAACACAACAAACGAAATGACATGGCAATAGCAGAAAATAAAATGGAGGTACCGTTCAATTTCCAGTAGCACAAAGAAAAGGGCGAATCAAAATAATTCAAAGGCGATCTGTCTGATGCAGCCTCCGCAGACGTCCTTTGCGGTGTAAGACGGACTGCTCCCAAGATGTACAATATTAGGACAAGCGCCATTATTTATAATGGCACAACAACTTAATTTTCTGAACTTCATACATTACAAAGTTTGCTAACAAAATGAAGACGTTTCTTTACTGGAGCCTAATCGACTTAAATATTTTCGGTACTTACATACTTACTGTTTTATTTTTGGCTTAAATTAATTTATAGTTCCAATTTAAAAAGCGGTTTAAAAGTTAAAGTTGTTTGTCTATGGGTATCTCATACCCATAGACAAGTAGTCTTAGTTTAATATATTGGCATTAATGTATATGTCACTCAGTCCAATATGGTTATATTAAATTCTCAACAAATATATGCTGTCACATCCAGTATATCTCTGGCGCGTTCTCGCTCCTCGGTTCGTTGCAGGCATCCATGAAATTTGCCAGCGCCCGTCCATCGAAGGCATTCGCTGTCAAAATTAAATTCCGCAGTGGTCGAGTACTGTCTTTCTAACTAAAAACTTCCGTTCAGGATTAAGACGAAAGTTCTTAAGATGAACGAAATTTCAACGAGCTCATTCGAATTTTAAATGCAGACATTTGGAATTGTTCTCTGAGGGTTTATTCTGATGTTTATTTAAGAACACAATGCATAAATTTGTACTGATATTGTGGTGCGATGAAATGTTGGCTTGTCTGTTTGGCTGTTGTCAAAAATGAGGATTGATGTAACTTTTCTATGACAAGAAACACCCACAGCCGGCACAGCTATTTGTGTATATCAGAAATTTCTTCCCGTGTGGGGTGGAAATCGAACCAAACACACTCAGCATGACGGCAATGGCGAGGCGACCATTTAAACAACACCATCAGAAAGTAAATACTTCCATGACTGCGCGTCATGGAAGTATTGACTTTCAAATAATACACAAAATAAAAAAAACTGACATCCACTTTTAAATTCTCCTTTTATTAATTAATAATAAAAGCTCATCATAAGTGTGTTGTGTTTAGGTAATGTTATTTAAGCCTATTTCAAAATGGTCGTATCTGTCAAGAAATATTTAAATCTAAACTAAAAACAAGAAAACATAAGCGAAGTGAGTCGGAATTAAATTTCCTTTTGGTCAAACAAGTAATCAACTTTGGCTAGAAAAGTTCGGCCTTAAGTCCAGATTAAATTAAAACTTTTCCGCGAACACATTAATATTTAAACGGTTTCCCGGCACTTGGTAAATGGTCGACGTGCTTTGTCTGCGGTGGATGATCTTGTATTAAACAAGATTAACAATAAATACATACCTAACAGAATATTTCCATATTTGATAGATTTTTTTTGAGAACACGGTATGCGCAATGTTTTAAGCTTACGACTGCCATAGAGTTGCTGTTTTGAACATCTAACTGGTCGAAAATAATGTCTCCCTTAATTTTAAATATAATCGTTTTAATTGCAATAGAGGTTTAGTAAAGGCATCCTGAATGCTCTTCATACTATTCTCAATTTTTATGCTCGTGTTACAATTTATGA
Source organism: Catocala nupta (assembly GCA_963675205.1). Classification (NCBI taxonomy): domain Eukaryota; kingdom Metazoa; phylum Arthropoda; class Insecta; order Lepidoptera; family Erebidae; genus Catocala; species Catocala nupta. Next base: position 4,351,260 of record OY776097.1, read on the forward strand.
ACATACATGATATGCGTTAGTATGCATATATATGGTATGAATGAGCAAATGAAAATCAACTTTTAAGACATCGCTCGTAGATCTATGTCTTAGAAACATAGAAAATCTGTTTCCTTTTTAAATATTTCAAATCCGGAACGCACCCAGAAAACACTCTATTAGCAGCCATTATTAGAGCGCGATATCTTTTGTTCCGTCTCACTCAGATTAAAAACTGTGTTCCGGATTCAAATATGATACAGATACATTACATACAGATAATATTTTATAAAACAATGCAATCGGGTACTACTTATATAAGTTACATAGATATATGCATACGAGATTTTAATTTTTTGGACAGATACTACAGATTTCAACTTATATTTCTTTTGTTCCATTCACTCTCATAATTTTATTTCAAAAGCCTTTATTGTAGAATGGTAATCTTGAGTCTTTAAATGAATCGACATGGACAAAGAGGTTTTAATAAAAACAAATTGGAATTGAGACAGCGCCCGATTACTAAAATTGAGCCTGAAAACCAACTGTACCATTTACAAAATATTCGAGGGCAGACGATTTTAATTACTGGATAGAAATGGAAATCGAATTCCTTTGCCAACCTAGTTGTAAAGAAACCATTTTGTAAAATTTTGGAGGGGGCATTTAGACATAGATTACTACTTGTGATCCATTCTAGTTAAGGTCTCGGTTTTAGACTGTGAATGCTTTTGGGAGACTTTTAGGCTTTCGTAATATTCATTACTACCCACTTCGGCTTCGCAAGGGTAGTACAAAAGCTACACCTAAACCTTCTTCGTGAATCACTCTGTCCAAGGGTGAAAACCGCATGAAAATCCGTTCAGTCGTTTTTGAGTTTATCGCGAACATACAGCCAGAATTTTCTAGATGAAATGAACCCTTTGTCATTTTTGTTCATTTTTGAAATTTCACAATGAACGGTCGAGTAATTAAGACGTAAAAGCACAACACAAACAAACTCACTAGCTAGGATTATACAAAGATTCAAATCATATATGGGCTCTACTATGTTTAAATATGGTCATCTTTCTGGACCATAAAGTTGTCATCTGATAAACACATGACAACTGAATTATAAAAGTACCATCGCGATCACTCATATTAAAATTGGTGCACTATCGTTCTCTGTCTTGTTAGTACATGTAATGTGTGAGCTCACTCTTTTTAATGTGGACACTTTTTAATGTGATATAAGAATGATGAGACCACATCTATGAATCACGCTTACTGATATTAAAAAAGCCACACCATCGGTCCCTATCTTGCTCACTTTTCTTAGTGTGAACACTTTTGAATACGATTTAAGTACTTTGAGACCATTTTTGATTTAAATGTTATATAATAATATCAGCCCTGTATTAAACTGTCCCACTGTTGGGCACGGGCCTCTTCTCAGTGTGAAAGGGTTAGGCCATAGTCCAACACGCTGGCCTAGTGCGGGTTGGCAGACTTCACATATCTTCGAGATCATTATAGAGAACTCTCAGACATGCAGCTTTCCTCACGATGTTTTCCTTCAACGTTAAAGCAAGCTATAATTTAATTATTTTGATACGATATAACATCGAAAAGTCAGAGATGCGCGCCTTGGGTTCGAACCCTAGACCTCCGCGTGGCTTACTAAGCGATATAGTATCATAGTTCAGTATTTCATTCAAGTGTTTCTCGCTGTCTCCTCAAGTAGATACTTCGAACTCTAGGTCTATATAAAGTTAGATACTGGTTAAAGATGGCGAGCTTCCAAAGATGTGTAGATACTGAGACTCAATGTACCGAGAACCGGGAATGTTCGTCCATTTGGCAAGATCGACCAGTCTCGAAGTGTTTTCTACATTCTACTTGTACTTGTATGGGGGGTAATGAATCTGTGATAAGCATTCAATGTATATTGGACTGTTATATGCATTTGTTTAATGTCCTTTTAAAATATAATAATAATAATATTTATTGACGTAATTACAAGTTAGTGAATTCCCTGAATTCCGCTCTAGTGAGAACTGCATTGCAGTGTTCCCCATTTTATTGGTTACATATATTTATGCCAAATAATCAGAATAGTATCAGAATACATGCGTTTGAATGATATTAACCTTAAAAATAGTTACAAAATGGAGCCAAAATAACAAGAATACAAAAATAAATAAATTATTAACAAGAGAAATGCTGTTTCACATCGCTAAGCATGATATCTATACACATTTTAAAATGATATAAGACACTTACGCGTACTTTACTTTACGATATTCTAGCGATGGTAGTCCAATGGATAAGACATTGAACTTACAAACAAGAGAACGCAAGTTCGAATCCCATTTTTTGCACTACAAACGTAAATTCATTTCTAATATAGGCATTCTAGTTTAGCTGAAGGGGTTAAAAATATTACTAGTAATTTGAACACAAAGGGCATGTAATCTTTAAAAATATATATTTTCTTAATATACTCGGACTACCATTTGTTTATTTTTACCATTGCCATGTTTCTATGCTTCACTTCTTGCATACATCAATTATTATAAGGAAAATCTTCAAAAATTACAGATACCTTTGATTTTAGTACTGTTCAGAGACATCCGTCAAAGAAATAAAAGAAATATTATAAAAAATAAAAGCATACAGACAGCTAAAACCCTTCTCCCATTGTTTACAAAAAAATATTAAAGCCATTTAGTTATATAGCAAGAAATAGAGGAATACGATATTCTGATTTCAGAAACATAATCAATCCAATTTGTAGCTATCTCTTTTCCACATTGATATTTTGTTCGGGCCCAGCGTGACGGCAATAGATCTGTTAAAAACTTTTTCTTTAAATGTTTTGATGATCTTATTTCTACTCGAGGTAAAATCTAAAGAGCAAAGTTATTCAAGTAATTTTAGCTATGCATCTGCTTAGTCTTCAAAATTACTGACTGTGATGCGGTTTTCATACAGCTCTATTGGTCTGGATACTTTAAAATGTAACATAGAATAAAAATGTTCGTCAGATTGTCTTATTTAAAATAATACAAAAATGATATCGCAATTTTAAAACTACACATCAAAAAATATAAACTTGTTTGCGTGACGAGATTTACAAGCCGAAGCCGTGAGAAGTCGGAACGAGTCGCTAGTTTACTTACATATGTATGTAACCAGCTAATATATCAGCATGTATTGCAATACTTCTCTCAATTCGCCGGAATTTTTCTGGCAGACAGCTTCGCGAACATGCGCTCAACAACTCATCAAAATTTTATTACAATGGAAGGAATGTTACAGGAACGCATACGTAACAAACATTTATATTAATCAACTTGTCATCAATCAGCATCATATCAACCTTTATGGCTTTAAGTACGCGTAAAATGCGCAAGTTGTGCGCATAATGTTATTGTTGTGGATGTTTGTCTGGTCTGAGTGTTTTATGTATAATATGTACATACGTATTTACAAACAAAAACAGTATATATGTATGTTTATCCATTGTCTAGTACCCATAGTACAAGCTCTGCTTAGTTTGGGCTAGATGGTGTTGTGTGTATGTTGTAGAATATTATTATTATTATTTGTGCGGTTTATATACAAATATTAAGGACTAGATTTTGTTCGCTACTTTGCTTGCGTAATTGTAGGTAATTTTTTTACCTCTAAGGCACGGTACTTTTCCCTATACTCTTGACATTTTTTTTTAAATTTATTTATTCACCATTAAAAGATACATTTATATATACATATCAAAATCGCCAAACTGTTGGACAGTTTGTTGGCGATAGTGGCGCTCTTATTCTAACAGTAAATTTGCACTTATTAAGTAGGTAGGTACATAATAATTTTTACATATGTGTTAGGTTAGGTATCTTTACATAACACTGTTTGTGAACTATATTTATTTGATTAAATATGACTGTATTTAATATGTTAAGTAGTAACTTATGTATACATACTTGTTTATTATTAGTAACTTTATTTATATATTATAGTGGCTTATATATTAATATTTTATTTATTTTATTTATTTATAACAAGTAATGTTTCAGTCTCTTTTTTAACTTTACTTTGCCTATTTCTTTGGATTTGTTCCTTAATAAATCTATTTTGTTACACAGTACTGGCGTTAAATATTGCCTGGTTGTCTTACCATAATAATTTCTAATGGGTGGTATTACAAGTTTACCCTGTTCAGTCTGTCTTGTGTTATATTTATGACTTCTCGGTTTTTTATATATATCTACGTTACATTGTTCTATTGCTAACTGGTATTGTATGCAAAATTTGATGATGATCGGTCGAAAAGTTGACATTCGCATTTATAATATTAGTAAGGATATAATATAATATTTTGATATCTTTGGTTGTGTACATCGTGAAAATAGACGATACGCGAGGCCCCGGCGCATGTAACCTGTTCGAGTAGCTTGCGCACGGAGTCCGTAAAAATTATGTAGGTAAAGAAAGAAAAGAAAAGAAAAATGTTTTATTCGTATCTCCATACATACGTAATCTTAAAACATAATAATAAATACGATTGAACAGTAGGCGGTTCATGGAGATTAAATTAGGCAACTGCGTCAGCTATTGGTATTAGTACGTAGTTTATACCATTAGCGCCTAAATAAAAGTGCTTGATACTAAGAATGTTTATGCCATGTGGGTTGTTCCGAGTGGCAACATCGCAATTATTTTATAATTAATTCATTAGGGTTTTATTATAGGTATATTCTATAGGATTCATAGAATAATAGGGCAGCTGACGCAGACTTTATTATTTAAGTTAAGAAGTAACTTAAATACAACGGCTCTTTAATCTACTCAAAAACAATTAAGATACAAGCTTCTTAAATCAGGTGTTAGGGGATTATCAGTTACCTGTAAGTTTGATAATTATATCAAATGGCAAAAAAAGATGCACGATACAAACTGTGACGTAAATGACAATTAACTGACTTACAAATAACTGTGACGTAACTGCTATTTAAACGCTGCTGTCTGAGAGAGATAGCTAGATATCCACATTATAATTACTTTATTATTTTGCAACCAATTTTAATACTGCTTGCATAAAAAGATTTCTTCCAACTAAAATAATGTAGAATAAAATAGAATTTTATTTGTCAAACATAGGTCGGATTACATTTATGGTCTAATATCGATAACAGTTTATAGTGCACTATGCTTTGCCTTAAAGGCATACAAATATATCATAATAAATGGTCAAAATGTTAATAAAAAAAAACTTAATGATATAATAAAAAATATAATAGGACTGAAAGAAATACAACAAAATATTAATATAAAATAGTAAACTCAGTTAAAGAACAATATAAAATGAATAACATAATAATAATAAATACAAATTGCTTAAAAATAAATACTCTATAATTGATTACAAAATGACATAAAAAATCATCAATATTATAATAGCATTTGTCCATTAATAATTCAAATGTATAGAAGCAGAAAGGCAACTACCCTAAAATATAACAGATAGACAGATATCAGAAAGATATGCTGCCGTGTATGAGCATGTCTAACAGTTTCCAAAAAACATGTGCAAATATTTGCAGTACAAGCGAAAGTCGGTGTTCACAATTTGTGAGTCATTTATTAAATGTGTGTCAAAAGTGGGCGATGTCTAGCCGTCTGCGATAACAGGCGGTTAAGACTTTAAAGAGATTCTCACGATACGATATTTACTTCACAAATAACTATTTTATGCGACACCAATTGCATGCCTTTATTTGTATTTCACTCGTTTTAAGATATGTGTATTAGGAAACATAATACAAATACATTTACGCGTGAACTCGTAGATACTGAACACATTCATATTTTGCCAGATATGTTGTAACTCCCAGATTAGGACCCACCGGACTTGAAAGGGGGTGAGTGTTGTTTCTTCTGCCCACATAGGGAATGGGACTACCGGATCGGTGTCTGGATATGTCCGAGATAGATTTAGCGATTTCTCAGTACGGACTGTTATTAAAATAACAAGTCGCCACATACATACATATTTCACAGAAGCGACGAGAATTTATAAACATATTATTACAAAATGTTGGCGATAGTTTGAACTTTTACATCACTAAATGAATTAATGGAACAAAAGCCCGAACAATGTATAAATGTTTACCATCGCTCTACTCGACATCGTAGCAGGATTTATCATTCATATTTACCGCCTGTAAACGTTTCCGTCCAGCACGGTGCGCTTTCACGCGCGTGCAGGTTTTGGAATAAACTACCAGCCGTGGTGTGCCTGAGCGCTTTGACTCAACAAACGCGAGCCTTAAAAAGAGTTACTACCACGCTAGGCAGCGGCTTAACTGTGTAGACTTGTGACACAAAATCCATAGGGCAAAACATAAAAAGCGGTATTTCCAGCTCCACCTATATGCTTTTGGTTAATTCTATGCGGGTGTTTCGACACAGTTTATCTTGTACTGGGATCCCATGAGTATCAAAACTCGCGTTTTTGTTACTGCTGCTGAACCTGGCGTGGAACACGGGTGTTACAATTGTGGGAGAGCGAGTGGGATTAGTCCCAAAAAATGGCCAACACTTGAGTAAATAAAGAAAATATCGGAGATAAAACACCATCGGTGGTCCACAATCGATCACGATTCATCACGTTGTTAATTAAACATGATTACCACTTAGTCGTTAATTAAAAGCATGCGGGTGGCCCCACCAACCAAGATGGGTGCACCGCCTCACGATAAAACTATCGAAATCAATTTGAAAGTTTGAGTAATTACTTAACTCACTTAAGTTCTCGTTGTTTTGGGTTTTCGGTGGCGTTAATAAATCGCATCGAAACGCTTCTCGATATCAGGTTTATTTATTCAATGTAATTACGCTTTATCTGATCAAAAGCACAAGCACTTGATGCTAAACTAATCCATTTTCTTTTGAAAAGAAGGAGTTCATTACAATAGAATATACAATTTACTATAATATCGTATTATATTAATTGCCCCGCTGATCTATTGGCATATAATGTAACTAAATAGACGTGAGGACCCAGGTTTGATAGTCGGATGGGGTAAAAGAAATTGTATGTTTTTGTAAGGAGTCTCTCAATAGCAGCAAAGGGTTTGGAAACGTACTCGTTAGACGTCAATAGGCTCGCGAAAAACACGTACTGTTAGCCTTCTTCTATACATAAATAAATATCTACGTATTTTTTTCCTTGGCCTTTATTATTTCCAAGTCACTTGGGGTCGGCTTTTCTAGTCTAATCGGATTTGACTGGATATCAGTTTTTACACGGAAAGGCTGCCACCTGACCTCCACAACCCGAAGGCTAACGATACCCTAAGGCTAGACCAGTGCCAGGATATTATAGGGCACTGACTTCCCAATAACGACTGCCATAGATGTTCATGGCAACCGGGACCGACAGCTTAACGTGCTCTCCGAGGCACGGAGCAAGCGATAATTGTCAATCAATACGCACATAATTTCGAAAAGTCATATAACTTCCGAAAGTCGGTGGTGCGCGACTTGGGTTCGAACCCGAGACCCTTTGCATTGCAGTCTGTTGGTCTCCCTTCATAATTATTTAATATACGATACAAACAAAACATTTGGGTTGAAATTAGGTTTGGCTTTGATTTTTTTTTATGTAAGACGCAACTAAACTTCTGTGTTTTATAAACAGTTGCAGGAGAAAGTTGTTTAAAGTATTGAATATTTATATCAAGTTCAAGAAAGAAAACTTACTTTAATAAACAAGGCAGCTAATAAAAAGTCACCCTAGTTTTGAAATATTTATTTATAAACGCTGTTATCCCTTTTGGTCGCGACACAAAAAAAGCTGATCAAAATGAGACACCACCAGTTTTGCAAGGCCACTACAATTAATTCTCTTATTCTTCCCCAGACGCTACGGCGTGGTGGACAAACGGTTCTGCGTGGAAGGCGGCTCCAGGTGCGGAAAAGGCGAAGGCCTGTTCATCTTCGCAGCTGAAGGTGGACGGGAGCTCACAGAACTTCTCAACGTATACAGCCATGAAGCTCAGTCCAGGCTCAGCATAGCGTCCAGGAGTGGTTCAGGTGAGAAACAAATGGGTTTACCGCTAGCTAATGCTAATACAATCTGTCGACGATCGTTGACAGATAACGGAATGTATCGGCTAGTCAAGTAGTTAGTCGGTACTTTCCTCGCCCGTCTTGCACCGCAAGATTGTTTGGGCGAATGTTAGCAGAATGGATAAATTATCTTTAAAATGTTTTTTTCTAATATAATACAAAAATAAAAATTATCTAATTCTTTACTAATATTGCGGTCCTACCTGATTTCGCGGATTCAATACCCAGGACTTACAATTTATTATTTGGATTGATTGTGTGGAACTTTTCTGTAGCACGAAATCTGATAATATGGCCGGTAAACTCCATTAGTTATACCTCTAATTACGTTTGACTTTGTATAGCTGGCGAAATGTAGGCATAATACACCTCTGCCTACCCTTTCGCCATGTAACTAATTTGAATTATATTTCCAGTCCTAGAAAAGCGGTTTTCCGACGCAAGCTCCTGCATGGATGAGTGTTTCCACCCGTCTATGCGTTCAGTGTCTCCGTCCTGGGCTGGACCGGCCAGTCAGACTATGCACTGTCTGTCAGACCTCGACACCAGCATGGACAGCAACGAAGACAAGTTCCGGAGACCAACGTCTTTGCCTCGATGCGCCAGCTGTATTGGCAAGATTAGTCATTTAACTAGGTGAGTCGAGAGCAAGTATGAATAGTCTGAAATTATGTAAGGGTTGTAACGCCCAAATCATAAATATCAATAATAAAAAATTGGCGTTTTGAGAATTGGTAGATTTTTAAATAAACAACGTATTTAATAACAACGGGACCTTCGTCTTTTCCATTGGGTATCTTTACCCATTGGAAAAGACGAAGGTCCCTTGCGCTGACAACAGAGCGACTGTTAAAAGGCCGAGATACTGCTAATGATATTTCTGGTATTGCAAGCGTTCATAAACTACGATAATCGTTTGGCGTAAAGGGGACTACGTGCTTATCTGCCACCATTATAATATGGGATGTCAATTTAGTTCTCTTTTTATTTCATCTGAATATTTTCAAACGATGATCGACGAACCAAAATAACGGAAATACAAAATAATTATTTTTATCAGATTACTGACCGTGTAGTCGTAAAAATCTTGAGACGAATTTTATTTGAAATATACTCTGTTATCTGCAATCTGATTAAACATGGTTTTGTAGAATCACCACCAACCGTGACTTTAATGCTTTCCAGGTCATCAACAATGGGCACTCCTGGCTCTATAATGTCCCCAGTATGGACGATGGACAACATTATGGAAAAGCGCTCAGATTCTGACCGCGCATCCATCTACTCTCGTTCGAGTGGCAGCGCCTCAGAGTACAGTGTACCACGCAGTTCCTGCCTACTCGACAAGAGTTTTGAGTCCTCGAAGCGAGCAAGCCCTGTGGCTTGCTGTACGCCAACAGTGCCGGCCAAGACTGGAGGCAACTGCCAATGTTGGCAGCAGAAGCCGTGCTGCTGCAGAAAGAAGTCTTTCAGCGGCCCCTACGAGAATTACGATGTTCCAAAGACGCCTATGCCTTTAATACAGGTAAAAATATTTTAAAGCTAGGTCGAATTTTATATCTTCAAGATTCAAAATTATTTGCATTAAGATTATTTTAACGCCTTATTATTTTACTATATGTAGGAGAATAGTGATAAGTGAACATTAAAATATATGACAAGGCAACAAAAAATAATAACTTAGAGCGAAATAGCGAACAAACACGTATTTTATCCCTATATTGGTTCCTTTTCAATCTAATAACCCAAGTGTCATTAAATCTTTACTTTATTTAGATGTGATATCTCTAATATTCAATTAATCTACACTAAAATATCTAATAACTAAACCATTTAGATATTTTAAAACCAAATTTCTTCTACAGGAACATCCCATCGACACACACACAGACGCAACAAGCATATACGACACACCAAAGAAACTGAAATGTCTGCTAAATGGCCAACCGTGCTCCTGTACCACAACCGAAACTAGCACCGAACCGAAAGCAGACGAAAACAAACCAAGTGATACTAGCATTAATAACAACGAAGACCATTCTAACTACGTCAACGTGACCCCAGTAACCAAGAAACCGATACCTGAAATTGACTTTGCTAACTATGCTAACATAGACCTAACTACGTTGGAGAAATTCGAAAATTCTCTGCAGATTCTAAGAAGTGCGGGCTTTAGTCAAGAAGAATTAGACGCGTTAGAAGACATACCAGAACACGACGATGATATATCCACAGCTACAACCAATACAGTACATCCTTCAACAGAATGCTGTAATGATCACCTAAACTATATGCATATGGAGCCATTAGAGATCAGTATTTCTAGTAACAGCAACAAAAACTATTCAGATAACGTCAGTAGGATCTCTCACGTATCAGATCCAACGCAGCATTCCGAATCTGACACTATAAGCACACGTAGATCAAGCTCTGCAGACTTTACCAAAAGACATGATGACGAATATGGAATTCACAGTCAAATTTGCTTCACGCCTACCGTTTTACGAAAGGCTATCAAAAGTGATAGAATCAACGAAGGCATGCAGATAAGCCTTGAAATCGTTGAGCCTGAACACAAATTTAAGATACCAGAGTCTAAAACAGAAAGTTTGCTGGTGACTAAATTCAGAGATGCTGTGAAAATAAGGCGTTCTTCAAGCGTCCCGAGTAAATCTGAGAAGAATAGGGATTCTTCTAGTTCGAATGATTCTGGAGTCTCCACAGGGTCTTTGAAGCATCATAAAGGTGACTTTAATGAATTCGAAATGCCCATTACGAATTCCAAGTCGATGAAGAAGCATATAAAAAATAATAAACAGATTCGAAAGTCACTGACGCCGGTGCACGTATTCACGAAGTCAAATTCGTCGGACCCGCTGAAGAATTTGACGTTTCAGTTTGAGGAGGTCGCGACTTTGACGAAGGCGAATTCGTGCGACGTTGATACACTCACAAGGAGGAAGAAGAAACCTGGTGAGTTTCATTGCGATCATTTTAAAATGTAAATATTCTTACTAACAACTATCAATGCGTTCCTCCATTTGTGCAACCCACATATTATGTATATTATCCGTTTCAAATGTTTGTGTGAGTGATTCGTGTGTTCCTTGACCAAAAAAAATTACTTAAACATTTGGTGAAATTTTAAATAAATGTATTTAGGTACTTTATTTGAATTACGGATAATAAATAACAATATTAATAATATTCTATCACATACACACAACATTATCTAGCCCAAACTAAGCAGAGCTTGTACAGTGAGCTGCGAAAATATGCATTTCAAAACTAAAATGGTATAAGCCGGTAATTGACGCCAAATAACGGCAATCGATACAAGAACAGTGTTAAGTAGTTTATTTATATCGTAATAGATGGCGGTGCACTACTATAAAATAAAAAGAAGTAGATTTCTTAATAACTCCATTTTGATTAAACCATAAAAAAAAGAACACATTTCAGGGTAAAACAAGAAGCAAATAATTATAAATTAATAGTGGATAGTTTATTTTGTAGATACTTCTGATGACTCACTATTCTGTTCATACGCAAACATTATTCTGACCCTGTGTTCGAGTGCCTTTTCGGTTGAGATTATGATATCTTATAAATTTCACCTATTAGCTAAAATTCGCACGAGTTGCAATATTTATAAAACAAAACACCATCTAATTCTAGATCATTCAAATTCATTCTAATTCGAGTATTCACAGGATTTTGGACCTTAAGATAACCACGCACTATTACAGGTGACTGTACTATGGGTACAAGACAATGGATAAACATACATGTACACATACAACATATATACACCCTTTTTTTGTAAATACATACATATTATACATAAAAATACATATAATGTATAACTATTAGGTAAATATCCGCAATTTAGAATTGCCTGTATGGGTGGTATAATTAATTGCCAATGGATTCTTCTAAGCTAGTATTAACACCCGAAATGATGATAATTGTTGTAACTCTAATAACAATTATTAATTTTGGCATAATGCGGAAGTATTTAAATTAGAATAATGTTAAATTAAATGTATAATTATTGTAATTCCATAAATTGTGCCAAAATTTACGAAAAACATTGTCGTCTTATACGATTACCAGAATTCTAACCTCAAATTTGATCTCCTCCAGTGGACCAGGATGTCACAGCCCGCCACAGCCAGATGACGACAAAGTCCACCTCCAGCGGGGCTTCTGACACATCGGACTACATGGAGTCCCTCTCCGTATCCTCGTTTAGCTCGTGTGACGTGTCCGCCGACCGCCACGTGACCAGGCCTCGCTCCGGCAAGGAGTACGCGAGCATCGATAGAGCAGCCCTAGCCAGTGTTTGCGATGTCGGCTCCAATGTTTGAACCAATCGAACATGTACTAGTGTGTAGAGTTGGTGTGTTGGTGACAATGTTGGCCCGTGCTGGTTTTTGTACCTTTAATATTTTGTACTTAATGTCTAAAAACTTGACTTTCATATAGATTTACAATTTTTGTATCGTAGACATTAATTGTTGACATCCTGTTTCTCCCTGTAGCGTAAGACAGATGTATCTATTACCACACTCGGCAGGTTATGTTTAACCCTTCCCAAAACCGCGGTCACGGGTGACCACCAACAAATTAAAAATATATATTATAAAGATGCACAAAAATACAGCAAATTGCTTCAAACAGCAACTGAAGCCGAAACCACACAACTGTTAATAAGTCTAAGCCATCTTTTGCGCTATTAAACCAAAAAACAGACAAAATAAATTTTAAAAGTGTATCGTGTCAAGCAATATGTTCAAATTGTTCTTGGCCTAATCAAAATCTGAAAACCTAATCGCTCTCCATTACACGAACACAAAACACAGACCAAATATTGTCCCCTAATGACGTAGTTACTTGTTACGGAGGGAGATTGATGAGTTTGTCAAACATTCATCCAAATTATTAGTTTGTACAACGTTGGCCGACGCCATATTGCCATGGAAAATATCCCCAAAGGTCAAGGCCTTTGTTTTCATTCCCTTTATACAAAGAATGGAACACTGGCGTATGGCGGGTTTAATCCCCAAAACGGAACACAAATTTATATGGTCCACGTATTGTTGTTTCGATACTGGATTTAATTTTATTCGTGATTTTAATGTTTATAAAGCTCACCGTGTTTTAGGGGATATTCCCTATTCCTAGAGTTCTATTTTGAAACGCAACAATTTTTTTATTTTTAACCCACTTTTATTGTAAAAGGTACTTTACCATAGATGATAAATTGTATGGATAGTTTAAGTTCATTTAAGGAATAGTAGGTCCTTCATTTAAATGTAAAAGATTAGTGATCGAAGTCATTCAAAATGAAACTTGTAAATAAAGTGTACATATAAGTACATACAGTTCATACATTTGTTCCTATGTACATAATTATAAGGTATATAATGCAGTTATGGACGAATTTAGGTATTTAGTAGCGTGCCAAAAATATTATAGCTGGCTATAAACTGGGTTTGGGTATTGTAAAATATAAAATAAAATGTACTTCATTTAATTATAAATTAGTGTTTCAAATAAAATAAAATTTCTTATTACTTTAGTTAGAATTTTGTGTTTCATGTTAAATGTAACCGTGTATATTTTAAATGTAAGTTTGTTAGTTTATAGACTTCATTTAATGTGTTAGGTACTTAAATTATTTGTGCCTTTACTTATACATGTGTTGCTAAAAATAATTGTGTTTCATTTATTTGTAACCTTAATATTATTTACATTAAAATAAATTTAAAAGTATTTTCTTTATTTAGTTACTTAAAATTATGTAGGTACCTAGTAATATATAACAGTATAAAATGTGAATATTCATAATATAATATTATAAAGTTAATATTTCGCCTATTTGGAACGTATAAGCAATGAAACCATAAATATATTACATACTAACACATACAAACATAATCCTGCCAAAACAATTTTTAATATTTACTTTATTTAACCTACAAATTAAGGTTACATTTAATTAATTTATTGTTTCATTGGGACACTTGAACATTTTTATATGAAACTGATTTATGAAATCATATCTGCCGAAACTTACTTTTTACGGAGTGAAGTTAAATTAACATATTTATTAAGTTATTCAATATAAAAAGTCATGTCATAGGCCTACCAGGCCTGGTTGGCTACTAACCACATAAAAAGAAGATGAATATAAAATAACAATAAAGATACATTATATTCACGATCAAAAAGTTTGAAAAGGTTGTCTACACCTAACTACTACGTCCACTGGACATTTTTTATTATTTTATGCATCTAACACATAAAAGAATACGAAGTAAAAGACTATTATTATTTTTGAAATAAAAATTAACAATAACATTTATTATTGTTATTTTTCAGCATGTTGTTTTTACTAAACAACGTGTAAAATATTAAGTGTTCATCAAAGTTGGGCTCGTATATTTCGTCTAGTCAACGGATGAGGGTGACCACAATAACTTTGTAACGCCGCACACTCGCCAAGTTTGATGGTATAACTATTCTGCAGGAATTTTAATGTTATGTGAAACATTTTGGTAACTTTAGCCCACTGAAATTCGACACACAGACTTTAAAATACGTATACATACATATAAAGTTGAGATGTTTTGCGCACTGGTTTTTACTAAGATAAATAAAAGGTAATTTATATAAAAGTATTTTTAATGAAGAATTTAAACTAATTTTAAATGATTAGTTCAATATTAATACCCTGATTCTCACCGATATCACTATCGATGTAAATTGAAAACTAAGTTAAACTAAGATGCACTAGTTTCTGTCAGTATAGCATCAATAGCCTTGTGGGATACAGTTGGACTGCCACGTAGAGGCTCTGGAGTTCGATCCGAGGCACGCACTTATTTATTTTCAAAATCATGTATGAAATACTTAATTATCGCTCGCTTTAACGGTGAACGGAAACATCGCGAGGAAATCTGCATGTTTGAGAGATCTCTATAATGTTTCCGAAGATATGTGAAGTCTGTTAATCCGCAATGGGCCAGCGTGGTTGACTATAACCTAACCCAATTTATATGAAAGCTGATATTATTATCTCCGTAGCATCCCCGGATTTGCCCTAAAGACCACATATGGACAAAAAAAGATTAAATATTAATCCAAGGCACGGCCTACCTTTGTGTCAAATACGTACAACGGATAACTTATAACACATTCAAAGATGTTGACAAAGTACATTTTAGTAGGAAGGATTTTAGAAAACGGTTGTCATAACTAATTCGTCATCTCAGGCGAAAGACGTCTACTACCAGACATAGGCCTCCCCCAAGGGTTTCCACTAAAGTGACACCGACATAACATAACATAACTATTTACACGAAATATAATAGCAACAGATACTCAACTCACATATAAAGTTGCATAGTTTGATGTTACATCAAATCGAGCTGCATTACACCACGTGTTTTTATAAGATTTGTACATATGTACAGTGAGCTGCAAAAATGCATACCCATTTCAAAACAAAAATGGTATAAGACGGTAATTGACGCCATCTAACGGTAATCGATACAAGAACTGTTACGTAGTTTATTTGTATCGTAACAGATGGCGGTGCACTACTATAAAATAAAAATAAAACTGATTTCTTAATGACTCAATTTTGATAAATTTACTTTAAACAATTTTTTTATCTCTATACAGAATAGTTTATTTGAAAAAAGAACACATTTCAGGATAAAACAAGAAGCAAAGAATTACAAATGAATTTATAAATTTATAGTGGGTAGTTTATTTTATAGATACTTTTCGATGACTCGTTGTTCTGTTCGTACGCAAACATTATTCTGTCCCTGTGTTCGATTGCCTTTTCAGTTGAGACTATAATTTCTTAATGAGTACGCGTTGCAATATTTATAAAACAACGCCATCTCGTTCATTTACATTCATTCCGATTCGAGTGTTTACAGGATTTTGGACCTTAAGGTAACCATGTAACCAACTAACGCTGTACATATCTTAATAATAGAAAACCAGTGGTCACAAAATACACAGATTCAAGCTCACCATATTTATACGTACATAATATGTCAATTATTAGATTCAGCTGTCTTTATGCTCCCGTAAGAAAGAGCGAATTTATTTGTAAACCAGCCTTCTTTAGCTAGTTTGTCTTGTGGTTCTATTGTTACTAAAAAGTACCCTTCTTCAACTATTTAATGGCATTAAAAAATCACAATAAAGGATGACTTTCATCAACATAAGCATAATAACTCAAATATTGTGTTTCGTCTGGTGAGTAAGCCAGTGACTAACTATACTTCTTTCATAGCAACCCACAGTATGGCATTCCTCAAAATGCATAAGAGTAACTCAAACTAAAACTAGTAACTCTGTTAATGCGTTTTATTTAGTAAGTAATTCCTTTTATCCCATGTTTATATCCTTTTCACTAAAGTAGACAACGGAGTAATACCTCTCACCAAATTATTATTGGCGACAGTAACATCAACGATCAGTGTGGGTACCTATATGCTAATTTAGCGTCTTAGTTGTCAAGAAAGCTCTTGTAACCGATTACCATTAGGCAGCCTTCATCACGTTAGTGATATTTACAAGTTATTGTGGTCAGCAGTTACTAAGGTGTTTATTTTTGCACAGAATGAAAGCACTCTATACATATGACGTCATTGTACACATAATACATAAGTACCTTTAAGTTAATTTTAATTAACATATTTTCTTAAGAGATTTATGTTGCATATTGTATTAATTACATAAGTTTGTAATATTACATAGCAACTGAATATATAAAATATAGTGCATTTTGAATAAATTTGTGTATTTTATTTTATCACCTTTACACCTAACGATTTGCACGCGTGCATTCGAATCGTATTCGAATCACTACATATTATAAAGTCCCCCGCCGCGTCTGTCTGTCTGTCTGTGTGCGATAAACTCAAAAACTAATGAAACGGATTTTCATGCAGTTTTCACCAATAGACAAAGTAATTCATGAAGAAGGTTTAGGTGTATTATTTGTTAAGGATTTTACTACCTGTGCGACGTCGGCGCGGGTTGCTAGTAATTAAAAAGTTTAAGTAAATTATATCACTACTATATTTAAGTGTGTATGTGCTTTGAATTCGACCATGCAAAGTAGGTAGGTATCGCATAGTGCACAACTTTATTGAAATATTATTCGCATGCAGTGGGGGCTATCGATTTTGTGCTCATCAGTAAAGTACTGTGAATCCTGTCGCAGCTGCTGTCAGAAGTCGTGTTTGTCGTGGTTTTACATGGCGTTGTCCCTACTCCGCTCAGTATTCGTTAATTTTGAAATATTTGACAGCGCGGTTCTACCACGCTGACTCTAGAAACAAGAATCAAAGGAACGAAAGGTGAAGATTGTGTGAGGTGAAACTGTACCAGATCTACTGATCCACCCACCCACTATTCAACCCAGCATTATATATTATTACTAAATTTTGCTCGCGACCTTGTTCGCGATAATCTAGATGTTGTGAATGCATTAATCAAAGTGCGTATCTTTATATATATGTATAATTCTTCTTCTGTACGTGTGTTGACAGTGAACTCCTCCTAAACGGCTGGACCGATTTGAATGATTTTTTTTGTGTGTGTTCAAGTGGATTCGAGGATGGTTTAGATTTGTTTTTTTTTCTTTTTTTTCGCCTGCACAGGACAACATCTGTCGGGACAGCTAGTATATTATAAGTTATTATTTTAGTTTACATATATTTATTAACCTCTGTGTCTTCTTCGAAGATGTTAATGGAAACACTATGTGGGTCTGTGTGTCTGTCTGTTAGTGACAGTTTACTTTTAGGTACGATGACACGACACAGAGGCACGCTGCCTGTCGGACCTGGTGCTGATCGGGTGGCGGGCAGTACTGTTACTAAAATAACCTAACTTAACCTACTTTTACGCGAGCGAAGCAGCGAGCAAAGTATAGTTAACTGATAAATCTATAAATCGTTAAATAAATCCATAAATTGTCGAATAAATCTTTAAATAACTTCATAAATTATAGAATAAATAAATAAATAGATTACTGAATGCAATACACAATGCATAAGTGCATTATTTTTCCTCGCTCTGAAACAAATGAGGTGAGAGGATGAAATTCTGTCAGCTCGTAACTTTACAATGCTAGTCAGAATTTCTGAACGGCATAAAATATAGTGGAATCAAGAAACTGGCATTCAAACTTACATACATTTCAATACATAAATGATTGAATAGCAAACGGCAAGACATACATGCACTAAGCAAGTTGATTATAGTACAAATTCTAAAAGTATAACCACAATTGACTGCAATTATCTTTAGTACGGAAACCTCGGTGAAAAGGTCCAACTCACAAATGGCCGGTTTTATTAACTAGTGTAATGGCGTCGGTTCCCTGTTTATATTATGAGTTATGGAATTATCTTGCGGAAGTTTTAATTTGTAATCAGAGACTGCATTAGCGCCATAACTCTGATTGACCTTACACTAAGAATATCTGACCCATGATAATATTAAAGATTACTCGCGTATCTATAAAATCGCTAACTGCAATGTAGCCCAGTCCAGTTAGTCTAAAATGTCATATAGAATAGTCACGGTTGTGCTCGGTATTTTTCTGATCAATCATGCCGATTCAGCAAATTTGGCATAGGTACACCAAAGAATCAGATGCTGTAAGTGGGCATACATGCATGACTGATTGTGGTGACGATGGACTTTGTTGGACAACAAGCCGTAAACAAGAATCTTGCGCTCCAGGAAGGTTTCGAGCCGCAATTTACTATACATCTCGATACAGATACCCTGGAATTTCAACGTGTAGTAGTAGGTGAATATTTGACGGTTAAGATTACTCGTGATGCTACGTCGACGATGAATTCAATTGAGACTATTGTAGTACCAATACAGACGGTATCACCAATTGGTATCAATGCACTGCAGAGAATGAAAGATGCCGTGATGAATGCACGCAACGTGATGGCACTTCTTATTTGTGGTGTCATACACTCTGGGATAGTGGGGTTATTGCTACGAAATGTCTTACTACGAGGATGAAACTCAAACAATATACGGCAAAAAAATGTTACGGACCTTGCGGGACTCACGAGGGATATTCTTATTACTGGTGTTATAAACCCAAACGAGAGAGGTGTGTGCACCGAGTGCATTGCGTTATGAATGTCCGAAAACCAGAAAATGTCGATCGGACCAGTGTAAGCGCAGAAGAACAGTCGCTGAATATAACCAAGAGATTGACGACGACCCTACCTTAATCACGATATCACTAAGCTCTGTTAATAGTCCTAAAGACACCCACCCAGTACTGGATTATACGTATCGTATATCTGATAACAACGTCAGGCTATCATACAGAATATGAGCTAGAATTCTACTTCTATGCTACTTGCTATTCTGAGTTCATAGGTTTGTTTTCGTTGTATTTAAATGTTCTAGTGTGGCTGGTACTGATGCTGGATATGCATACCATGGTTGCGTGTCATCAATTTTTCGTTACGGCATTATAATATGAGGTAATTCCGTTGTTGTTATTCGAGCCTTTCGAGCACAAAAAAGTGTATACGTTCCATTTGTAGAGCAGAAAATTAGACAGTTGCGTTCCATTATTTAAAAAAATATAAAAAATTTCTATTTACATATATTTGAGTGTGTATCTTTGTTCATAAACATAGCTAATTATTTGAGAGGCATAGACCTAGTAGTAATAATTTGTTCTCCTATAATGTCTACTGTATGTTAATTCGTATTTATAATAAGCTTCCAGATGTATTCAAATACCTCAATCTTAATATGCTTAAAAATAAATTGTTCCTATTTCTTATAGACAAGTGCTATTACTCAACCAACGATTTTCGGAATAGTAATTTTTTTTAATGCTTATTTTAATGTGGATTTATCTCTACTAATATTATAAATTCGAAAGTAGCTCTGTCTGTCTGTTACCTCTTTACGTCTAAACCACTCAATCGATTTGGATGAAATTTGGTACGAAGATAGTTTAAAACCGGAAGAAGGACAAGGGCTACTTTTTATGCATGTATGAAGGTACAACGCGAGCAGACCGCGCGTAGAAGATAGTGTAATAATAATTTATAGTTAATGCATTAATCGAATATTTGTATATTTTGTTTTTGACATACCTAACTTGTTGAGTAAACCTATTACAAATTCATAATCTAACAAATATTCGTACGCCAAAAATGGCAGAATATTATGGATACTGAACTATATTCTGTAACATCAATGTAACAATATTCTGACAAATAAATGCATATTATTATTATCAATAACCGTTGAATTAAAAGCAAGCAAAAAAAACTTAATATAATTGTAATACCCTAAGTTTTTTTAAAGACTCACGCGGACCGCTCGCGCCATGACGGCTGCGCGCGAGTCGGAGTGGTGGCTGGCGTCCCTCTTCCCCCCCTGCCCGGCGGTAGCGGATATATAATCCGATCGCATCCTGAATATAGTAAGTTGCGGCTTGATAACTTCCAGGGCGGCAGGTTTCATGGTCACGGCTTGTTGTCCAACATAGTCCATCGTCACTACAGTCGGTTAAGCATTTAAGCTCGCTTATGCTATTTGATTCTATGGTGTATGTGCCACTCGTGCCGAATCGGCATGATTGATCAGAAAAATACTGAGTACAAACGGGACTCTTGTACATGACATTTTACACTGACTGATGTTTTTACACAGGAGTGAGACATTTTATGTGCAAGTAATTTATAAGTAAGTAATGATAATATCAAATTATCACTACAGATCATGGGTCAATTTCTTAGTGTAAGGTTAATCGGCGTAGCCGCTAATGCGGCCACTGATTAGAAACTAAAACTGCTTGAACATAAATGATAATAAAGTAGCAATAACAACAGACGCCATTACGCTGCATTATAAAAAACGGTCAAGTGTGAGTCGGGGTCGCTCACCGATGTCGTACCAAAGGCTAGTAACTACAGAATGCTCACATTTAGCTAGGTATGGTCATTTATTCAGAGATCAATACATTTTACAGCAATTAATAGTTGTTTTGTACTTTATATATACAAACTTTCATCCCCTAATATACCACTGTAAATTCAAAATTTCAAAACCATTTTCATATGTGTTTGTTATAATTGAAAGGATACCGACATTCATAAACGTAACTTCAAAATGGGCAGAAGGCTCATAAAAACTTTTATCCTATTCCAAATACTTATTCGTATAACATTTTCATTAAAATGATAATAAAAAAATATATTAAAGTTATGCTCGCTTGACAGAAGATTAATTATGTTACACTTAAACCTGTTTGACTCAGTTGTTTGAGGAATCGTCGAATCACAGAACAAACTCGAGACTCAGTGTCTGGTTCCCGTACGCGACAACACACCTGCTCACAGAGCTGGCGTTACCACGGACTATTTGACGGCGCCGAGCATCAAGGTGTTAGAGTATCCTACTTACAGCCCTGACCTTGTTCCCTGTGACTTCGGTTATAATATAATAACGCGCATGAAGGGTCACAAATTCTTGACAAAAGACCGGCTGAGAGGCGCGTTCGAAGAAGAATTAGAATTAATTCCCAGACCTGGTTTAAGCGTATGAAGAAATGTATAAATAATCAAGGACATTACTTTGAAAAAGATAAACTTATAAGTTTTACACAACAGTACTAATTGAACAACCTTTGAATTACTAGGTACTTGTTACTTACTTATTTCAGCGGTTTCGGATTCAGATTAGTTATATCTTATTCTGCAGAAACATAAAAAATCACGACATGCTATATCCTCATCATAATAAATATAATAATAATATCAGCCCTGTATTAAATTGTCCCACTGCTGGGTATGGGCCTCTTCTTACTATAAGAAGGGATAGGCCATAATCAGGCCCAGTGGTGGCGGGCAGACTTCACATTTCTCCATCATCATCGACTTATATCTCGTAAGAAACAAATCACATTTCGGTGCTGAAATTACTAAGAAGGACTAACAAATGTCACCATGTATACATATGTATCTCAGCATCTAACTAATTTGCCTGCTTATGACGTGGTACAATCTGCCTGAAACGTCAAGCGTCCCAAAAAGTGTCTATATACCTAGAACGATCAAGATCACTTTAATTATCGTTAGTATGTTACCGTGACTTGATCAACATTAAAACATTATCAAAATGACCTGATATGTGGTGTTTTTGTACTCTATTGTTAATATGGATTTCCCCAGAGAAGAAATCTTATTAAAGAAGGTTTTGTTTGTTTTTAAATTAATTTGATGAACTGATAGCAGTATTAACACGACTGACCTTACAATAAAATGACCCACAACCTATCATGATAACAGCAAAGATTATGTATATAACACGTCTCACTGGAATACAAATCATCAATTAGTCATCTAACATGTCGAATATGATAGTTGCGCTTGTGCTCGGTATTTTTCTAATCAGTCATGGCGATTCAGCAAATGTCGCGTACACCATAGAATCAACAGCAAATAATGGCAATACATGCATGACCGATTGTGGTGAGGATAGACTGTGTTGGACATCACATTCAGATCACGAATCCTGCACCCCTGGATGGAAAAAGGCTGCCACTTACTACACGTCTCGTTATAGATACCCTAAAATCACAAAATGTCTCAGTAAGTGTGTGTTTGACAGCTATGATTACTCGTGGTGCTACGTCGACGAGGATTTCAATTGGGATTATTGTAGTACCGCCACGAATGGCATCACCAAATGGTATCAGTTCACTCCAAGCGATCGAAGATGCAAGGACGAATGTGCAAAAGGTAGTGGTACTTCTTATTTGTGGTGTTATACATACTGGAACAGTTGGGATTATTGCGAGCAAACTCTCCACTATCGTGAAGAAGCGCAAACAATATACGGCAAATGGTGTTATGAAGATTGTTCAATTACTGACAAGAAGTATTACCAGTGTTATGATCATACAGAATCGAAACAGATATGTGCACCGACTGCAGTGCGTTATGAGTGTCCGGCAAAGAGAAGCCGTCGGTCTGACCACAGTGCACCCAGAAGAACAGTCGCTGAATATAACCAAGATATTGACAACGACCCTACCTTAATCACGGTAACACTAAGCACTGTTAATAATCCTGATGCCAACCACCCAATACTGGATTATACGTATCGTATCGCCAGTAACAACATCAGGCTACCAGTCAGAATACGAGCTAGAATTCTACCTCAACATGTTCGAGGACGCAATACTCGTACTTCTAGTGATATTTCTTCAGCAGCTCGAACTAATTGTAATGCAATGGGTATGAATGTATGTTTGCCAAACGGGAACAATGATCAATGTGGGCACTTGATACCATATATTCTCGGAGGACCATCGGACTGGTATAATATTGTACCTCAAACTCGACGTTTAAATGTAGGGACAATGACTAATACTGATGTTCAGTCACGATCGCTTTGGAGAGACATGGAGAGAACTATGCACCATCAGGTGCAAAGTGGGGGCTCCGTCGAGTTTCAAGTGCTTGTTGCATATGATCTCAGTTCTTCAAGAAGACCTACTGGGTTTGGGACAATTGACCGTAGTTTCGCACAAAATGGCGCTCTAGCTTATGAGTGTCCTGGTTTTTGGTATTCAAACGATCCAAATGATGATCCAGATAGTTGGAACGTATAATATAATAGGATATATGTACATTTTTTTTATATTCAATAAAATATAAACGTTTTTGCAAAACGCATACTCATTGTATTAATTTAAATTAAACCTATATTTAATGTAAAGGAAAACATTTACAATTAAATATTGGACACAAAATCCTTATTTATATTGTCTGTTTTTTACTTGGACTAGGTCACCAGTGTTTCAAGCTGTTTCTAATATTAAATTATTATACTGTTAATAAAGTAAAGGTCTACAAAAACATTTATATGTACGGTCAGCCAAGAAAGTGGTGTACCAGTTTTGATTTAGTTTCCTAGTCATCGAAAATTACAACAAGGTTCATAGTAAAAAGATATCACTGATAGAGATGCATAATAATAACGTAAACCTAATTGAATAGTATTCATACGTCATAGGGCACTTATAAGTGCATGACATTTTAACCTTTATTATAAATGGATAAGATATTAATTTCTACAAAGAAAATTTAAATGTTTTTAAACAAAAGTAATAAAATCTATTTAAATAGATAACCAAATTCTATTTGTTACAGAAAACTGACAATTGATATTTTGTCAAATATATTTTAGTAATTTCTATAATTTTCTTCAGAAAATCGGTATATTTTCCGTGTTATTTTTTTATTCATCTGCATCTTCAATGCCTGCCAACTTGACCATTACTGAAAGGGCACAAATAATTGCCCAATTTAATGAGGGATGCACTATTAGTGCGATATCGAGGAATTTAAATATATCGAGACGTAGTGTCCAGTTTTGGATTCGTCGTGAAGGAGAGGAAGGAAGTTTGTTAGATCAAAGAAGAA
This sequence comes from Catocala nupta, assembly GCA_963675205.1. NCBI lineage: Eukaryota > Metazoa > Arthropoda > Insecta > Lepidoptera > Erebidae > Catocala > Catocala nupta. The sequence continues at coordinate 4,375,886 of OY776097.1, forward strand.
GTGGTCACCGGCCTGCTCTCTCCAATAACGATAGAGAATTTATGAGACGGGAATATGGTTATGGTATCAATGGTTTTAAACCGACAAATCATTTTGAGGAGATGTTCGATGTGAGTGCCCAAACAATAAGGAATCATCTACATTACATGGGGTTGCACCACAGGCAGTAAGCCAAGAAAATATATTTGACGGATGCTCACAGACTTGCTCATCTGAACTTCGCCAGAGAGCACTTAGAGTTTAATTGATCTAATACAGTGTTTTGTGATGAAAAAATGTTTAAATCAAGTCAGCATGGACGTCTACACCTTTGGCGATACAATCCAACACGGTATAGAGATGATCATGTAATCCCAAATAGAGAATCACGTCGAATTTACGTAAATATGGATGAGTGCGGATGATGTAAGAGATTTGTGCTCTCTAGCTACCTCTTCGAGCGACAGGTGTAAATTATATCGACGTGCTTCAAAACGCAATGCTACCGACAGTCCGTAATGTTTACCCGGAGAACGAAGTGCCACAATTTGATTTTGTTTAAGATAATTGTTCAATTCATAATGCGAGGATCGTAAGAGCCTGGTTTCGTTCACACCCTGACGTTAGGGTTTCCGTGGCCCACAAGTTCACCGGACCTAAACTCGATAGAAAATCTTTGGGGCCTTATGGTCCAAAGATGGTCGCATCAAAATGATAGAACCAAACAAGCTCTTATTAGTCACTGTAGTTCAATCTGGGAGGAAATGCGGGGAACCGATATTTGCTCACGGCTTGTTGGTTCAATGAGGTCTCGTCTTTTAGAGGATATAGAAGTCAATAGCGGTTACACCCGTATCAATTTTTTTAATTTTCCAACCACTTCTAAATTTGATCATATGACTATGTTTATGTTTTTTCATATTAAGTATTTTAATAGTGATTGTGACAATTTAATAAAAGGATACATCTATTTTTAGCTTTTCTTTCTGACAATATAATAAAACCACTCCCGAAATAAACTGTTTTATTGAACGCATATTGTAATTACAACTTTACACAATTTGTAAATTCCGACAGGTGGACTCGCCTGTGTCAGAACTTTACAATTACAAATTTGTAGATACAACTTTGTCATCGAAATCTACAGGTGTTTTCTACACATGTTAACGTTTATTAAACAGCATTCGTAATGGTAATATTTGTAATGTTTTTACTTGTGAATTACTTACATAATTGTAAGGTTTAAACAGCACTTGTCGTAAAACTTAACAAATATGTCACGTATTTACAAATATGTCGGATGTTTATTATCCAGTACTTAAAGGAAAACAATTTACTCACATATAAACCCTCCGCCATGGATTTTACGACGTCATTGGTTCCATCAAGTTCAAACTAAGAACAGCTTTCACGTAACATACAGTAATCATCGTTATCAATAATCAGATAAAGATGGCAATAGAAGTTGTCAGATTGATCTGCAAGCGAAACTAATCTTTATCACCTATGAATCTGCAAGCAATTCAACCCTAGGACGGTTCATGGTACACCACTTTCTTGGCCGACACATATACTGCAATTAATATAATTAATCGTTAGAAAGTATCAATAAAATATTCTGTTCAGAATAATTATAATATCATGCTTTTTTCGTTAGTTACACTTTAGCACTTTAAATCTTCAAATTTCATATTCAAATTTGATGCTATGAAAAATATCACTATCTTCATCGTTGTTAGTGAACAAAAACATTGTTGAACATTATACATAGTATTTATTATGTATATATACGCTATAGCGTCAGCGTTATGTAAACTGATCATTTTAATGTGTTAGAAAGTTATATTTATTGTATTAAGATCATATTTTAATAATTATTTCTATTAATATTTATTTATTGACAGAAAATATAAGATTTATCCTTACACTACATCATACATATTACATCAACAGTGTTAAAGCATACCTGCCTAAAATAATTTAAGCTTAAATTAAAATTAATTCTTAAACTATGTTAATATTTATTGTATACAAAATAAATTAAGTTCAAAAGGTTATGTTTAAGCCTGCCTGAACTAGGATAAACCTGTGTTTCAGGACATTACTTGACAATTTTATTTTACACTAGCGCATTATTAATACAAATATTTACAGTCTAAAGTATACAATTAAAGGTGTTTAGGAAGTGATATACAACTTTAAATTTACTTTCAATATCATTGTAAGACTTTCAGCAATTGTTCTGTGCCCGTATAATTAAATTTTCATAGGTATTCCATTAACATGATACTACATTTTTTATAACTAACATTATATATATTTAATATGTTATTTAACTTGTTATATAAATACGGTCCTAAGAATACGTAGAATTTATTGACAAATGCTTGTCTGGTTTGAAACTTTGTACAAACTAAGTATTTTCTTTTCTTAGCTAAGACGGTAAACGGGACTTCAGTGTGCTGTTTAAGTATAGTGTGCATAATAAATAATTGACGAATGGTTAGTACCTTGCAAGCGGTGTAAAACACAGAAGTCATTTAAATAAATCAAGAACAAAGTAGGACCTAATATACTACTCTGAGCAATGCCGAATTGACTGTTTTTGTGAGTGAAACGTGTATATTGACCAATTTTAGTGTATTGGTCAGTTAGATAGTCTGACATTAATTTATGTTGAATTCCTCGTATTCCTAGCCTTTCAAGTTTGTGCAATAACATAGAGCAAGAAATAGTGTCAAAAGCGCTCGCAAGGTCCAAAAAGATCCCAATTGTGTGCATACTCTTATCTAGGCTTTTAGTGACGTAGTCTATCACAGTGAACAGCTTGGTTTGTAGACCTTTTAAGGCGAAAACCAAATTAACTGTCAGCAAGTATATTATTGTCTTCAAGATATTTTATTAATCTAAATAGTCTTGGTAAAACTGAGATGTGTTTATAGCATTTTATACATTTCCTGCCACCTGATTTGAATACAGGAGTAATAACAGCTATTTTCAGCATTATCGGAAATATTCCATTATATAAACATGATTGAAATATATGTATTATTGGAAGGGCCAGTAAATGCTTAAATCTTTTAAGTACCTATATTATTAGATATATTGTCCTATCCAACAGCACAATCTTCCTTTAAACAGGATATAATTCTAAATATCTCATGAACGTCGGTGTCTAATAAAAAAATAACGAAGTGTCGTAAAGAAGGTGGTCTCAGAGCAATTTTGGGAAGAACAGCCCTGTCTTGTTTTCTGCTAAGTTTTTACCAACGTTGACAAAGTGTGAGATAATTTTATCGGATGCCTTGAGGACCAGTCGTTGTTGACAATAGGTCAAACTGGTGTCCAGGAGATTGAGAAATAATAAACTTCCAGACGTGCTTGCTGTCATTACTTGCCTTTTGTAATTCATTTCAGGCATATTGTACCTTCAACTTTTTTAACAGATTACTACAGAAATTGCGATATCTTTTATAAATTTGGGAAAGTATTTCGTTATTAGGTGCGAGTTTCGATTGTTGGTGCAACTTATCCCTATTTCTTATACAACGCATGAGGCCTGGCGTTATCAAAGGCTAAATATTTCTATATTTATTAGACACTTTTACTATCGATGTGTTTACATAATAATAATAGCTTAGAGAAATATTTGCATCATTAGAACTGTAAACGGGGTCAAAATTAATGCTCATTATATCGCGTTCAATGTTGTTCATATTGACCTTAGAATAGCTTTGCAGACGGTTTTTCTAGATGTAAATAAATGTAATAAAAATATAACAGCATGATGATCAGTAAGAGTAAAGTTAGTAACAAGCGTTATAGAGGATGCGTTAGATTTATAATAAAATGATCCAAGCATGAGTCGCGTTGATGCGTAGGATAATTATGCGCTGGAACTTGGAAGTGAGTCCAAGTGAGTCCATGGAAAGAACAAATATTTAAGTAATTATGTGCATGAGTGTTGGTTTTCACGGAAGCTATGTTAATATTTATATCGCCTGTTAGAACGATATTTTTGTACATAGAAAGAGATTTAGATTTTAGATTTATGTTAAGAGATTCCAAAAACATATCAATATTCTGTGAGGGCGCCCTATAAACGCCTAAAATAATTGTATCAATATTTATTTTAATAGTTAAACAATTGCAGCCGTGCGATATTGGCTCTTCCACTATTGTATTTAGATCATTTCTAGCATAAATCACTAGGCCGTCATTCTGGTTAGTGTCTTTTTTCAGATTTATAAATAGTCCTTCAAGTATGGGTAAGGGAGAAGTTTGATTCGACAATCAACATTCTGTTAACACAACAACATTATAATTTATGTTAAGCCTTTGTAAAAGAACCTCAAAGCTTTCGATTTATGCTTCGGATATTTTGTGTTAATAAGTTAGTGTATTGCCATTCTCTAACAATACATGCCTGCATTCTTCTAGTTTGCAAATTTTCAAGTCGGACATAGAAAACAAGCCTAAGTCAAAAAGTATCCGACGTTTCATAAAAAAAAATACAAACAAAGAGTAAGATATAAAGTAATAAAAGCAGTAAAACTAAGTGCATATATAAAATAACTTTAGTGTGGCGCTATTAGGTGCCTTCATAATCTATTAAGTTTAAATATTTGTCCTCTGCATATTTGTGGGCCGGACAACATTCATCTTCAGTTTGTTGTTCAGCCTTCCTATTAAATCGTTTATATGTCGCACAGTGTGGGGAAGAAGATTTCTTACAGTCTTTTATGTTATGTCCATGATCTCCACAGTGGCTACAGGTGGGACTGCTTCCACGGCAGAACTTGGCTGCATGACCATACTGCTGGCAATTGAAACGTCTTGTTTCCAGCGTAAAGTCTCTGACTGGGCAAGACGTCCAATTTATATATATTCTGCCCTGATAGATCAAAACTTTTCCGGTGCCAGCAACAACTTTAATAACATAATTGCAGGTAATAATAATAATAATAATTTTGTAAATATTAGTTATGTAATTGTTTAGGTCATTATTTTATTTATGTAAGAAAAATATAATAACGCATAAATGACTTCCTAATTCATTGCAGGTCAATAGGTGTTTCTTACCTGACTTGTGGCTGAGTTTAACTGATTCAAGGAAGGTCTCACGGCTATAGTCAGGTAATTTATCGGCCAAGTTTTGGTCAAAAATGGAGTCAAACACGTCCTTTTCATTAAGCACTACGGGTACACCAATAACTGTTATCCTAGGTCGGCGCTTAGCAGATTCTTCAACTGAAAGGCCTGAGGCAACAAGCTTTGACAAGCTTATTAGTTTCTCTATGTCACCTTTCGTTTCCGTGCTGATCAATACGCCTCCATTCCTTACTTTTCTTACTGCACGGACATGGAGTTTATTTCGCCCAGATAAATAATTTTCTGCACAAGCGATTTTTTTTCATCGCTGGTCTTTGTTTTATCATTCGGCATGATTACGAGGGAACTAAATTTATTGGACGGATAAACTTATCAGCGCTCTTTATCACCACATCGGCGAAAGATGTAATATTTCCCGAAGCTTTAAGCTTTTCTTCGACCACATCTCTAACTTGTCGTATCGAGTGCGAGACGTCTTGCTGTGCCTGTAGATGCTGAATAGTAGTGGGCATTTGGACAGCTTTTTATTTTAGCTGTTGGTATAACACAGCCATTTGTGACGTCCTACTCTTTACTCTACGCAATTGTTTGTCACGCGCAACTTTTGGTCTGAATTAATTTTTCCTTCAGTCACTATAGTGTATATTTCACTAAAGTAAATTTCAGTCATCGTCATCCATTTCTGGATTTTTGGTGTCGATATGATCTCAGCAGGCAATCCTGTTCATGTCTCGTAGGCTGATTGTCATCTGGGGAGCGTGTGATGTCGGCGTCGGGGGAGGACTCCGTCTTATTAAATTACTACGGCCGAAAAGACTAAACAACGGGTTAGCTATCACCAAAACACAGTTTATGTCAATCTAGTTTATGCATATACTTGAAGCAAATCTACACACTCATGGCCTATTTAACGTACGTTAGTATTACTGATGTCACGGAAATAAATATTAATAAATATTGTATAATTACTCGTTTAAACAAAATACACGTCTGTCATCGTCAAGCGATGAAACCACTCCACAAAATTCTGAAATTCCCAATGATTATCAACAAAATAATTTTCAATTCCAAATATTTGAATTCGCTGAATTGAATCTGGTTTGATTTGGTTTGAGTACCAATAACTTAAGCACTCGTAAGCAAAGGCGCCATCTAGTGCGAGACTTCGGTCTATTATTTCAAATCCAATAGGCCATGTGGAAGAATTTAAGTTATATGCAACAAGCGCTTAAAAGTCCATTTTAAACCCGATGGCGCATACCTCTCTCCGTGTCTTTCGAATTCGATTGTGATTCATCATCGTATTGGTCACTGTCTCTCCCTTTATAAATTTATCGAGCTTGAGGTATAATATCATACCAATTTGATAGATCTCTACGAATAAATGTTATCAAATGATCATGTTGATCATTTCTTCTGTTTGACAAACATTTATTCATGCCCATTGTATTACAATTAGTTCGAGCTGCTGTACAAACATTACCAAAAGTAAGAGTGCCTGATCCTCGAAGATGTCGAGGTAGAATTCTAGCTCGTACTCTGACTGGTAGCATGACGTTGTTACTAGTTATACGATACGTATAACCCAGTACTGGATTATTCCAGTAACGGGGTTGGCATTAGGATTATTAATAGTTCTTAGTGTTAACGTGATTAAAGTAGGATCGTTGTCAATATCTTGGTTATATTCAGCGACTGTTCTTCTGGGTGCACTGTGGTCAGACCAACGGCTTCGCTTTACCGGGCACTCATAACGCACTGCAGTTGGTGCACATACTACAATCGATTCGGTTCCATCTTAGCACCTGTAAGACGAGGTGTCAGCAATCAAACAATCTCCATAACATCGTTTGCTATAGTAAAGAGTTTCCTCGCAATAATCCCAGCTGTGCCAGTACGTATGACATCACAAGTAATAAGTACCATCACGTTATGCACATTCGTTCATCTTTTAGTTTTTAAGTCAACTGATATCATCTGGTATGCCATTCATGGCGGTGCTACAATAGTCCCAATTATAATCCTTGTCGACGTAGCACCACGAGTTGCTAACAGAGATAGTTGGCAAACACACAATTATTGAGACATTTTGTGCTTTTAGGGTATAATAACGAGATGTGTAGTAAGTGGCAGCCTTTCTCCAGGAGTGCAGGATTCGTGATCTGAGGATAATGTCCAACACAGTCTATCCACACCACTATCGGTAATGCATGTATTGCCATTAATGGCAGTTGATTCTATGGTGTATGCGACATTTGCTGAACTGCTAAATCGATATGACTAATCAGAAAAATACTGAGCCCAAAGGCGACTCGATTGGTATTAGAAATTTTAGACTGACTTTTTTTATTATCTATATTTATTATAATATAATATAATTTATTTGCGTAAAATGTGGTACTTACAAGAATTGGTACATCAAATTTTAGCCCAAGTCACATTTCGTCAAAGAATGTTGGGATGCGAATAAAAATTATAAACGAGACGTTTCATTTTTGTATGGAACTCCGGCTACAACATGTACGTGGTTAAAAATCCTAGGAAATTAATCCATAAACATATTTAAACTAAAAATATCCACATTAAAACAATATTGAAGATGGACAAAACAAAAATCGAAAATATTTGACGTTTATCTGAACAATCATGGCGGAATATTATGACCTTAAAGCTATGACATTTACATAACCTATAAAGTACAAAAAACTAGTCAGTGAATTGAATCGCTTCTATAAAGCGTGTTGCCACGTTTTACGACTCTCTAATAGGCACCATTGGAAAGTTCACATTGTTATTACATCACGACTAGTTTATAAAAAGTAAAAACGTATGAATACAAGGAACTGAAATAAGTACACTTAAATGAAACAACAATTTGGTTTTTTAATATTTATTATGTATCAATCCATCTCATCACTACCTTCTAGTATTAACACATCGTCAAGAAATGATGCTGGGGCTTCAATATTACTTTGGTACCTAGCCCAGCCAAGGTACCAGACTACTGTCATCACATGAGCACAACATCCAACAGTTCGCATTCCACATACGCAACTACAATAATAGCCCTCTATACTGTTTGCCCAATTGGATGGTAGAGAACAAACCGTTAAACAAAGCCAAAGTCGTAGGGAATCGGTCAGAACGAGTAAAACAAAATAACAGCAGAAGTCACGAAAATCTAAGCGCACGCGCAAACTACAATACATGACTAAGAAATCATTGACAGAAACATAATTGTCAAGTGTTAACGTCAAAATGTCATCAAGAATATTTCGTTCCGAAATGCACAGGACCTGTAAGACTGGTGCAGTTCTATAAATATACTTTTATCATAAGGTTTGGGTTCTAACAATTACTTGTATTTATTTGTATTGTAGTCGCAATATGCTACAATGTAGGTATATATACCTAAGTATTTTTATTTTATATCTTTGTGATATTTATCTTCTATCAGTTCATCTTATACAATTTCTGAACCCATTATCTAATGCTACAATCCATTGTACCGCCATATTGAATATGGCAATAACAGAAAAAATATTTTCGTCTTGTACAATCTCAATTACAAGTAAATTCTTGGAATAGCATTTTTCTCTGATTTCTGGTAATATTTCCTCTTTTTTGACGTACCGTACATTTTGTAGCCGAAAATGTAACATCTCCTTTCAAAGAATTACATATTTATAGAAAGTTTTAACAATATTAGGTAATCATATATGTACATACGAAATTAAGTACATAATAATATACGGTAGCTTTTGAATATTAAAGTCATCTAAAATGGTAGGGCAGACGATTTTTTTAAAATAAGTGATTACCTTGGATATCCAGTATTTATTACGTCAATTATTATTCGATCAAAAATACTTACACTTATTACACAACATTTTAATCATATTTTATTTACAAAGCTGGACAGTTATGTACCTATTGTACGGTTAACTGGAGTAATATCGCTGTAAACCATTTAATTAATTTGTAAACAAAGTAATATTTCCTAAATAGAATCTTGCCGCAGGGGAATCCGATAATAAATAGTTGATAATATCAACAGAGAACAGATACATAAACGCTACATGTCAGATCATTTTAATAATGTTGTAACGTTGATCAAGTCACGTTGCAAATATAAACAAGAATTATCGTGATCATGACCGTGATAGGTTTGATATACGTTATGGAATTTCGGGTTTTGGTCAGAATCCACCAAGTACGGCAATGGGACCGGTGTCACAAACAGACTAACACTCTTGTACTAAATTAACTAAACTTGATTATTTTTACGAGATGGATAGATGAGTATCGGGATTTTCTGAGTTTCTGCAGAATAAGGGATCAGATTATACTCTGAATACGAAACCGCGAAGACTAAAATTTATATTCGAAATAAAATTTGTACAGTACATTTCTTATATAGGCGATTGCTAAAGAGGTGAAAGGATAATAAAGTGTAGTAAATTTATCCTTTTAAAGAAAATGTTATGCATATTAATGCCGGCCCTAATCTCATCACCATCGAAGTGTGATTTGTCTGTGTGTCGTGAATATTTGATATTCTGTGGTATAAGTAATGACTAATGATGTACAATTATTTTCTCCTGTTTAATTTCGGTTTGGTTTTTTTTTGTGTATTTAGCTTTTGTTTGAGATCGAATTTGGAAGTAGGTACCCATTTATATTTTTTGACTTCTAGTCGGCGTACCAATACGCCAGATTTTAAGTTAAACTTTCATTAATAGAACTGTGAAAATTGCATTCAGCAGTAAATTTTATGTGATTCCCGTAAAAACACACAGACATACAGACTTCAACGGACGACGACGGCTTATATCTATTAAGACCTCTGACTTTTTTGTACGTAAACATCTCCTATGTACAGACATCAACCAGCTACAATTTTATTTTATTTATATAGATTTTTGCTTTTTTATATTTGTATAACGCATTCTTTTATAATTTATTTAAGAGTACAATGCATCGGCTTATGCTGTTATGTTGCCTCGCTAAATAAAGAAGCATGCTAAAATCTTGAAGTAATAATCACGATACGACGCTACCTAAATAAAAACATAGAAACCAATCATTTATTTGTAAAATCTTCGAATTTTGTTATCACGAATAGACTGAAACAACTAAGAGCAAGGAAGCGTGAATAATGTTGCTACTCGTATACTAGATAAGCAGAACGGTTGGGATTCCCTATCAATAATTAATTATTATTGTTGACGTCACTGAATATCACGTGTGTCCTATTTATATACTTATTATTTATTATTCTGCATATAGGTACTATAAGCCAGATAAGCCATTGAGATAGCAACATAACAATGACGATTAATATTAACGACATAGTTACTAAAACGTCAATAAGATCAGCTATTTATTTAGTTAAATTGTACGGTTATTTATATTATTATTAAAACCTATGGAGACCTATGTACTACAGTGGACGTCTATTGGCTGAGATAATGATGATGATGGTAGGCCAATGATAGAAAATAGACATTGGGATATCAAAGTATCTACAACAATAAATCAAGAAACAAGATAAAACCGATCATATATAAGCCTTTTGACAAAACCTCAAACACGCTAACAAAATCATCACCCATCCATCTACAAACAGATCAATAGTTGGGTCTGAACCCAGTAGATCTAAAGTTTTCCTCCTGATCTCCGAGCGAACAGAAGGGTGATCCTATAATCGTTTTGCCGTTAGGGTCGCCAACACGCCAGCAACAAACCTGCTTTTTGTATTTTTTTACTCGGTGTATGTTTTGACACATTATGTCGGAATCACCCGGGGAAAGATGGCGACATCCCGGTAATACCGACTACCACGGTATTCCGTAACATAATCAGTGACGGCGGGGCCACGCGAATAAATTTCACATGCAATCGTGGCCCCGCCGAGGTTTCTGCCCGCCGTGTAAAACAACAGGCCTCTACACGAAACTACCCTACCCAAAAAAATTTTCTTAATGTTGCCCTACTTGTCCCCTTATGTGGGGATGACGACAAAACGACGCCTCTCGAACCTGGAGCTGAACGGGTGGTGGGTACGCCACACCTGCTATTGCAAGCGATCCCAAGATTCGGTAACTACTTACCATGATACCAACCATATGTATACTTTGCCGCCTTTTAGTACAGATTTATTTATTTGCAGATAACCTCAAATTATCATTAACTTAATAATTTGAGGTTATCTGCAAATAAATAAATCTGTACTAAAAGAACTGATACGATTAAGTTACGACAAGCCGCTATAACTGTATGATGAAAAATCATCTTGACCCCGTACAAGATAAAAGTTGTTATACATGAACTTGTCTTGATATATATCGTATTCAGTAGGTAAACGATACTTGGAATTTCCTAACATTTTCCTGGTAGATAAACAAATAAGTCTACCTACGGAATCGCCTGATAGTAACAGTTCATGAAAGCTAGTAATACCAGAGTAATCACTCGTATGTTGCTGACCGCGGTCAGTGTAAAGCTACGGCCATACTTGCGCGGGTTGCTGAAGAAGACGTGAAATCGGAGCGTCAACCGTGCCTTTATATTATTAGCTTCTACACTTTGTATTTACCTAAATATTTTGTTTAGGATATCCTAATGGAGAGGCGTATATGTATAACCAGATGTTTCATGACCACACGAGAATATTACAATAAAAACAACTGGGGTGGTATTTAGGGAATCGCAGATTTAGGGCTGCGAGCCCACCTAAAATTTAAATAATGCGCGTGCTTGTGCTGTTTTCTACTTTCGTTAGAGACTGTGACTTTCGTTATCAGAGACTGTTGTAAATGGATTATTCCACTTTGATCACCCTGGTGATATCACCAGGGTGATCAAATTCCACACTTATATGTCCTAAAATCACCTACCAACAAATCACGTGGGTGATCAAATTCCACATGATTTTAATTTATTTATTACGTTTCTTCAAATCACCTGGATAATCAAATTCCATATGAATAAAAAATGTTTATTATGTTTCCTTAAATCACCTGATTTATAGTATATTATTTCAATTGGAAATTTTTTAGATAAAATGCGTAATATTTTTGTTTTCGACATTCGTTTAAGATATATACATATTATACTATAAATCAGATGATTTAAGGAAACATTAGAAACAAATTTTAATTTTGTGGAATTTGATCACCCAGGTGATTTGTTGGTAGGTGATTTTAGGCCACAAAAATGTAGAATTTGATGTGATATCACCTGGGTGACCAAAGTGGAATAATCCGTTTAAATGCGCGCATGTTTCCCCAGTAACTGTCATGCCCATGTAGCCCGTGCAAGCACCTTGCGCACGTAGCCCGCTCTTTAACTTATTCAAAATCTTTGCACCACGTATAAACACTTTTATAAAACAAGCGTAAAATCAACGCGTGTAGCTCGCATGTAGTTTGCTTGCTCCAGTTACTTGGATCATGTACTTGTTTATCATACTAGTTTCGACTTTAATATATTACTAAATAGTTTGCAATTTCATTATATAAGGTATCGATCGCTTCACAGCTAAACTAAAACTTTAGTTGCCTCAGGTATATTCAATGATTTTACAAGGCATTTGACAGTGTCGTTCATGAACCGTTAATCAACAAATAACACCCAAATCATTAAAATACTAGCATTGGCACTTCTCACCTCATATTTGATTAATAGAATTCAGAAACGTAATATTCTTAAAAATCCATTGTACAGGATGTCGATGTTGTTGTTTTATTATTAAACACTAATTATGCTAATAGATAGACAGTCAAAAGTATGCTATGCTAATATAGCTTGAACTTATTAAAATATATATATTTTAAATGTTTTATTATTTATTTTTTAACTTTTTCTGAACGGCCTTCAGTTCTACTATAAGACATTTCAAGGTTATCCATTAATTACCGGACACCCTGTATAACCTAACCCAGTCTGGGGTCAAAATCCCCCGATTTAAACTAAGAAAAGGTCAAGTATTAAGCCCTCGGGTACACCTACCTCAGGTAAGCCCCGATACTTGACTCTTCCTCATTTTTAATTAATATTTGTCTCTGTGATGAATAATAAGTATTTTATTATTAAATATAAAGGGCTAACAAACAGTAGTCGATCTAGACATTATTATCTCTAAGGTAGCCCTCTGGTTTGACGTCAACAATCGATTTTTAACGATAAAAATCAAGGATATAGAGGTCAATAATTTGCAACTAGACCTTTGTTTCCAGATTTAAAGATGGATATAACAACTGCTTTTAAGGCATTTGGGAAAAATTGCTTCAGAAAGGCAGAGCCTAAATATATACGTCAATGGAGGATACTAAGATATACCTAAAATATTTAAGGATCTTGCTGTTCATATTATAGTAACCGACAGCAGAGTCATCTTTCATCCCTGAGATGGTACGTTCTATTTCCTGTTCGTCAGTGTCTAACATAACAAATGATATTAGACAAGCGATGATGTTCGGTTTTTGACAAGTTGTAGCAGTGCGATTATAAGTTTGTATCTGAGTCCCCTCAGCAAGTTCTTTTTCTACATTTACCAAATATTTATTAACATTATTAGCTGCCAAAAGCGGTGAAGAGTGAATTTGCAGTAAACACGAATTTGATTTATGCTGTTTAGAGATATAAGTGACGTTTTTAATGTTTCCAAATTTGCTTACTGTTTTTACCTACCTTATGCAATATGTGTCTATTGTAATAAATTTTTTATTTCTTTAAAAGGTTATTACAGTAATTTCTGTACCTTTTGTATGTTGTTTGAAGTGCCAAGTTATTAGGGAAACACTTAGATCTCTGATGAAGCTTATCTCTGTGTCTTATACATCGAATTAGTCCAGGCGTAATCCAAGGTTTCATATTATAGTACTTTTTCTCGTAGTCATTGTTGTTGTGTTACGTAATATTGCTTGTTGGACATTTTGTATTAAATACGATAGAGAAATATTTGCGTCAGCGCTATTGTAAACTGCGCTAAAATCTAAGTTGCATAAGTCGTACTCGAGTTTGTTTATATTTAAAATGGACTTTGTTTGATGGCGATTTAGCTTAGGCAGCGTTAAATTTACGATTAATAAGACAGCGTGATGACCAGTGATAGTCGAGTTATTAACGAGCGGTTGTAAAATGTGCATCGTCTGCCGCGCGCGAACATCGAAAAATGCGTCGTGGCCGATCTCTTCCTAGCGGACCTCCCAGAAGAACAGTCGCAGAATATAACTAAGATATTGACAACGACCCTACCTTAATCACGGTACCACTAAGCACTGTTAATAATCCTAAATCCAATCCAGTAATGGATTATACGTATCGTATAACTAGTAACAACCTCAAGCTACCAGTCAGAATACGAGCTAGAATTCTACCTTGACATCTTCGAAAATCGGGCACTCGTAAATCTGTTGATGTTTCTTCAGCAGCTAGCACAAATTGTAAAACGATGGGCGTGAAAACATGTACGTCAAACGGGAACAATAATTTATGTGGACACTTGATACCATATATTCTTGGTAGACCGTCAGACTGATACAATATTGTACCTTAAACATAACGAATAAATATAGGGACCGCTACTGACACTGATGAAATGAATCATGATCGTTTTGTAGAGACACGGAGAGAACTTTACAACATTGGGTCGAAATTGGAGGTTCCGTTGACATTCAAATGCTCGTTGCATATGACCTTAAATCTGCCACAAGACCAACTGAATTTGTAATAATTGAGCGACATTTCGCATCAAATGGTAATACAGTTTATACGAATGCAGGTTATTGGTTCTCAAACGATCCATTTGCGGATCCAGATGTTTGGAGTTATTAACGTTTTCGATCCTTCCCTATATCAAGACAACATGTAAAAAGCATTGCTGCTGGACGCCGGCATCCATACGCCGATTAACTAATTAGTTCATAATTATTGGATTAAAAAGCAACCAGAAGAAGAGATTTAATTTTGTTTTTGGAAACAATTTAATACGTATTTTGAGTATCTACAATATTATACGTTTATATTTTTGAAAGAAAGAAAGAAAGAAAAGAAAGAAAAATGTTTTATTTGAACCTCCATACACACATAATTTAAAAGAAAACAATATTACATACAATTTAACGACGGTACATGGAGATCAAATTAGGCACTGCGTCAGCTATTGTTGCAGTATAGACTACAACGCTGGTATTCTCGCAGGCCTACTAAATAATAATTTATTATAAACCAATACATAATAAAATAAACATACAAAAAATTTAATAAAAATAATAAATATAACCTCATAAGTCATAACAATATATTTATATTATCTTCATATATTATGTAATATATATAGATATATGTATATATATATAAACGTAAATAGTCTATATTCATTAGCGTAATATATAAAATTATGTTATACTACAAAATACAGCATGTGATACACAAAAAAAATAAAAAAGTAAAAATAAACAAAAGCAATAACGAGAAAAACAAAGGAACAATATAATATTAATGAGTTTTCGAACGCCAATTAAACTAGTCATATCTGTCACGAATGTCAAAAAAGCGTCTACCAGAGTCGAATACAATGATAAAACATACGTTACCGCTGCGTACGCGCAAATTAACAAAATATACACTATGTTACCACAATCATTATTCAATTTATTTATACAATATGTTTCGTAATGGGTACCATACGTGTAAGTAAAGTTGCTATACATATCTGTTATAAAGGTAAGTACGTAAAATTATAACAATGATTTTTGTTTGTTTATTAAAAACATCTTAAACTTATTACGGAATGTATGTAATGTTTTCAGATTTCGCATAGGCGGCGGAAGGTCATTCCAGCAATGGGTTGCGGCGTATCTGAAACTACCCCTGAAAGCCGTGGTTCTGTGACTCGATGTGACCAAAAGATGTGATGCCGCCCGTGTACTGTACTGATTGACATTACGAGACCACGTTAATTTTTTGTACAGGTACTCCGGTTTTTTGTATAGAACAATGCCAAAAAGTAAAATTGCCAGATGAAGGTGCCTGCGAGTAGACATCTTCATCAGGTTTCCACTGTTCAGGAATGGGGTGACATGTGTACGAGGTGGGATGTTATAACAAAATCGAGCACATGCGTTCTGTACTCGCTGGATTACTTTCTCCGTTCTTTTCAATATGCATGGACCAAACACAGTATCCACATAGTTTAATTTTGAAAATATTAGGGTCTCACAGAGCAATATACGCATTTCAGTACTCAGGTGTTGGCGAATTAGGTATAGCAACTTGAGACGGTAAAAACAGTTTTTCACAGCTTCAAGTACATGCGTCTCAAAATGCAGTTCACCATCCATGACCAAACCTAGATTTCGAGCCTCACGAACTTGCTCAATGGGACAGCTATCAACCATTACTAAAGGATTTAGGTCTTGTATCTTTTTAATGCATTCCTTTGAGCCCAGTATTAAAAATTTGGATTTAGTAGGGTTAAGTACCAGTGAATTTTTCCTAGCCCAGTCTGATATTTTATCTAAATCTATATTCATTTTATTTACAGATCCATGGCAGTCATTGGGGTGAAAGGATATATATAATTGCAGATCATCTGCATACATATGAAACTGCGTATTATGTATATGGTTGGTAACATCTGCACTGTATAATAAGAAGAGCAGAGGGCTGAGGACAGATCCCTGCGGGCAGCCCCGTTTTACCTGACAACAAGAAGAATTTGTCTTGCTACCATTTCTGACATTATCCAGTTGAACAAATTGAGATCTGTCAGTTAAATAACTATAGAACCATTTTACCGTTGCTGAGTCAAACCCATAGTAGGAAAGTTTAGCAAGCAGAAGGGAAATATTGATTGTCTCAAAGGCACGGGAATAATCAAGCAGGGTAAGCAAGGTACCCATACCCTTGTCCCTAGCTTCTAAAACGTCATCAACTATATCAATGAGAGATGTGGTTGTACTGTGACCTTGGCGAAACCCAGACTGTTTCTGAGGTATGATGCTATATTTCTCAAGGTACTTCCTTAGTTGACTGCCTACCACCTTTTCCAATACTTTTGATAAACAAGGAAGCAAGCTGATAGGTCTTAGATCTTTAGCTAAGGTTGGATTGAGAATTTTAGGTATTGGTTTAATAATAGCAGTTTTCCATATATTAGGGAAGGTAGAAGATGTAATAGATTTATTTATAATAGCTGTGATGTATGGTAGGCTATGAGGAAGTGTCATTTTTATCATTTCTAGAGAAATGTTGTCAACACCAAGGGCATTAGATTTAAGACTGCTAATATGCAGGCGGACAACCTCTTCACTAACTGGCTCAAGAGTAAAGGTATTTGTGTGGAACCTGTTTGTCTCAAAATATATCAAATCAGGCAAAGAAATTGTATCATTACCAGGGATATTCAAGAAATGCTTATTAAGATCTTCAGGGTTGTTAAGGGTATATGGCAAGTCATGAATTCTTTGTTTACCAATCTTTATGGTTGATTTTAAATTGTACCATAGTTTCTTTGGATCTTTTATGTGTCCATTTATGTAAGTTTCAAAATAGGCCCTTTTCTCACAATCAATTGCACTAGATACAATATGTTTCAAATCTTTGTAACTATTTTTGTGTATGGTTGATTTGCTTAGTTTGTATCGTGCCTGATATCTGTCACGCAATTTCACCATCTCTTTAATTGTGTCTGTAATCCATGGGTAGGACCTCTCTCTAATTAAAACCCTGGCAATTGGTGCATGTAAATCAAATAGAGTTATAATGAAAGCATTAAATATTGTAACCATGTCACTCACATTATCCTGAGTTAATAAATAAGACCAATCTAATTTGCATAGGTCTTCTTGGAAAATATCCACCATTATATTAGCTAATGGTCTATAATGAATCCACTGCGGGATAGCTTTACTGATTTTGAATGGGCAAGTCACAGATAAAATGGCATGCTGCCCTAATTCAGGTTTATATTGAACTAAAACATTGTTCACTTGAGCATCAGTGCACACAATATCTATGAGTGTCTCACTATGATCTGTGAAATGTGTTGGTTGCTGAATAACTTGGTTAAGACTGGTGTACTGTAAAAAAGCATTTAACAAAATGGTACTATTATCATTGTTTTTTAGGCAATTAATATTAAAGTCACCAAGAAGTATGGTTTTCTCTGCTTTACTGAAGGATGTGAGAGAGGCTGTGATTGCATCAAGGAAAGTGTTAATGTCCAACCAAGGGGGTCTATATGCTGTACCTATAACCACTACTTGTGAGTTGACAGTAAGTTTGAGCCACATTTGTTCGACATTCGGCGTGACTGGATGTGCCATGGTTCGAACCTTGAGATCGCGGCGCACATAGAAACCGACACCCCCACCACGTCCATCCCGCACATTCGACGGCCTCGGTACGTGTCTTAAGCGGTAGTTAGGAACTGCCGGCGCACGCCCCTCTTCTCCATCCCGCAACCAAGTTTCGTTGATTGCCATTATGTCAACTGCAAGCTCCTCCATTGCTAGTAAGAATTCATCATGACGTGTTCCTAATGATCCAGCGTTGAATAAACCTACTTTTAAATATTTATTCTTAGTCATTTATGTACATTTATAGAATAAAACTTATTGTCTTTAAATGTAATCAGAATATCTATTTGTAAATATATATATAAGTCTTGTATATCTTTTATGACTCTGAGATTAAAATGAATGCTTTGTATCTTATTTAGTAATAAATGTGTATCATATATGATCTGATAATAGACTAGAATATTGGAATATGTGATAATTAAATTGTATATAGTATAATTAATAAAAAATACATAAATATATTTATATAGACTACTGCATGAAATTATCTGCCAACCTTCTTTACATATATTGAATCCTACATTAACTAATAGGAGATTCTTAATCCTAATAACATTTAATATTTTTATGCAACAGTTACACCATACTACAGTTAAAAACCTGTTTAATATCTGCTTCGCTTCTAATAGAAAAAGCTTTGTCTCCCGGCTTGTTTCGAGCGAGGATGCGGCCACGTTTAACCCACACGAACTTCCATCCAAGGCGCTGGCCAGCGTCACGCGCCAAATGAAATAACTGGCGGTTCGCTTTGGTGAGCCGCTCGTTGATATAAAAGCGCCTTGGATCACCTGACACGCCCATGTCGCTAGAAGTCGCACCACGACGAACCCGTGCGCTCCGCAACATCTCGTCCCGCACGTCGCGGCGCGCTAGGCGCACCGCTAGGGGGCGCGGCCGCGCCGCCGGGCCCGTAGCCTGCGTCGCTGTGATGTGCCGGCCGCCGACACGTTCGGCGCTCACTATATCCCGCTCCTCTATCGTCATGCCGACTTTGGCCGCAATCTGGATCACCACATGAATGGGATTCTCGCTACTGGCCTTATCATTATAATATTTTCAATAATTTTTTCCTTATTATTTCCTTATACTACGTCCTCTTTTCTCAATATAGAAGATTTAATATCATTAGTATTTCTAGACATTTTGTCCATTGAAATAGTTACGCTTGTTTTATTATTATTGTCTACAAATTCCAACTTATTTTAGTAATATTAAATTTATTAAATTATATTTTGATGTGCTGTGCCTTTCGTTATTGCAATTAATTAAGGAGTGCCTATTTTTATTTAAATATTGCAAAATTCTCATGTTTTCAAAAATACAATCTACATCAGCTAAAATTGTTTTATTATCTTGTGTCTATAGTGGTCGATTTGCATGAATCCATTTACCAATCCGAGACCAATAATGTGATGGGATCTCCGTCGATGAGTCACACCACAGAGAGTCATACCGCGAATCTTCATAGGTCTCGAAACATCTCAACCCTTTAACTTATCAACATATTATTCGGTACATTTTCCTGATGCACCGTAGCGGCAACATTGATGAACTAATCTGAATGCTTGACAAGGTATTATAATAATGGCTTGTTAAAGCACATCGAGAACTATGAAATATTATGGTAAACCCTCAATGCACAAAAACTGTAGAAGCGTAGCGCAGAATACTGTGTTTCGTAAATGGGATTTTGAACGGGCATTGTTTTACTGCAATGTATGGCTATAATCGGCATATTGCCTTCAATAACAGCTGTATTAAAGAATACATATCAATATTCTGCATATGACTATCCGAATATTATATTTTGGATGCCCGATGCATGGTCGGCCGGGCTATATACATATATTTAGCCGGATTTGGAAAGTCTTATCATAATTTTAGTTAAAGCTAGTATTTATATTACAGCTGTAGAATCTCTACACTTAGCCAATTGATTTTTTAAGATTTTTATTGTTATCCGCAAATTTAAACTCGGTTTGCCATTTTTCGGGCTAAGAAAACATCGGATATTTAATTCTCCGTGATGATAAAAAATAATGTATTTATATGTACAGACAAATAAATTACGTACTTTTCAAAGATCGTAATTTTATTTCTAAGATAATTTGATATTCGGCTTTTGGAACATCGGCATATCCGATTTCGAAATATTTGAATGTTCCCATTGATTAAGAGAGTGGCCATATGTTGTCACCTGAATCGTCAATTCAATTGTTTCATCATATTTATCGATGTTGTCGTATTGTATCGATTCGACCTCCTACTAGTACCGCTTGCGCTGTATTTCGCAGTTTTACTTACCCTCGCTACTTGCACTATTTACCTTGTTGTACCTACACATTGAGGGCCCAGATAATAATATGATAAACATTTTTCTGTTAAAATATTTCTGTACTAAACAAAAAAATAAAACAGTTCTGATTTAAACTAAAATTGTGTGTCACATTATTGCGAATTGACCCATGACCCATGATGACAAAAGCAAACAGTATTTAAATGATACGTCTCACTCGATTTTATGTGCAGTTAGACCAAAATGGCGTATACAAGAGTCGTGTTTCTGCTCAGTATTTTTCTCATCAGTAATGCCGATTCATCGAATCTCGCATACACTATAGAATCAAATGCATTAAGTGGCCATACATGCATGACCGATTGTGATAATACTGGATTATGTTGGACATCATTCACTGACCATGAACCCTGCACCCCTGGATCGCGGAAAGCCGCCACTTATTACACGGCTCGCTACAGATTCCCTTCAATTTCAACATGTCGCAGTAAGTGTGTGTTCGACGGCTACAATTACTCGTGGTGCTACATTAACCAGGATTACGATTGGGACTATTGTAGCACCAACACGAAAGACATCCTTAAATGGTATCAATTCACTTTAAACAATGAAAGATGCAAGGACGAATGCACGAGACGTGATGGTACTTTTTATTTGTGGTGTCATACGTACGATAACAATTGGGATTATTGCAATGAAACTCTTTACTATCGTGAACAAGCGCAGACAATTGATGGGAAAATGTGTCACGGAGATTGTTGGACTAATGACAAACTAAATTACTGGTGCTACGATGAAAACAGAACGGTTGTAAAATGTGCATCGTCTGCCGCGCGTGAACAGGGAAAAATACGTCGTCGCCGATCTCCTCCCAGAAGAACAGTCGCTGAATATAACCAAGATATTGACAACGACCCTACCTTAATCACGGTAACACTTAGCACTGTGAATAATCCTAATGCTAACCCAATATTGGATTATACATATCGTATAACCAGTAACAACGTCAAGCTACCAGTCAGAGTACGAGCTAAAATTCTACCTCGACATCTTCGAGGATCGGGCACTCGTACTCCTGGTGATGTTTCTTCAGCAGCTCGTAGAAATTGTAATACAATGGGCATGAATCGATGTTTGTCAAACGGGAACAATGATCAATGTGGACACTTGATACCATATATCCTTGGCGGACCATCAGACTGGTACAATATTGTACCTCAAACACAACGAATAAATATAGGGACCGCTACTAACACTGATGTTGAATCACGATCGCTTTGGAGAGACACAGAGAGAATTTTACAACATTGGGTCCAAGGTGGAGGTTCCGTTGACTTTCAAGTGCTCGTTGCATATGACCTGAGGTCATCCACAAGACCAACTGGATTTGGGACAATTGAGCGACATTTCGCATCAAATGGTAATACAGCTTACAGTAATGCAGGTTATTGGTTCTCAAACGATCCATGTGGGGATCCTGATGATTGGAATTGATAACGTGTTTTAATTCATAATAATAATTGTTGGATTAATATAAATCAATAATTATATTAAAGCTTACTATTAGCTATATTGTTTTGCTTTTTTATGGTTATATTGTAGGTATATTTAAATTTTGTTGTTATCCATCATAAATATATCGAATGTATAAAATATTATAACATATTCTATAATAATAAGTAATATTATTTTAAGTCTATGAAGAATTAATATTCTACGGACTCTAGATTGCAGGTTCATTGCAATACTTACGTTTGCATATGATAATAATAATATAAATAAAATGTCTTACTGCTGGGCACGGGCCTCTCTCAGTGTGAGAAGGGTTAGGTGATAGTCGACCACCAACTTCAAGATCATTATGGAGAACTCTCAAACATGCAGGTTTCCTTACAATGTTTTTGTGTATTTAGTTGTATGTTTGTAAATATTGTCGCATATCTACGTATTATCATTTTATTATTGTAAACTTATTTGTACTTATGAGGAATCCTTATATTTTTATAATTTTCTAAAATATAATCTTTATCGGCTGAAGTTGTTTTATTATCCAGTAATATGGTGGTCGTTCATATGAGATCATTTACCAGTTTGAGACAAAATATTACTAGTCTTAGACTGGCAAATGTAATCTATGGATATATTAATACGTCAAGCAAAAACTTTGTACCTCTTTTTACGAAAATTGCGCGGACGGCGGAGTATGAATGGCACAGTTAAGTTTATATGGAGAAGGAGCGGCGAATCTTAATATTTTTATAAAATATGCATTAGAAATACATTAAAGTAATAAAAAAAAACACTACACGCACACATCCATGCATTAGACACACGCAGTCGAATTGCGTTCGTAGTATTTCGGCATTGTTCGTCTGAATCGTCGTACAATTCTTTGTAACTATGGTTACCTATACCTTATTTATATATAATAAAAAAAAGAGAAAACAAAGTAGCAAGCTTAGGAATTTTAATTTTGACCAAAGGCGACCGCTGGTAATTATAATTTGACTAGATGTGCCCGCGGTTTCACTCGCGTTTATGATTACTGCACCGCTCCCGTGGGTTATAGCGTGATGTTATATAGCCTATAACCTTCCTCGATAAATAGGATAGCCAACACTAAAATATTTTTTCAATTCGGACCAGTAGTTCCTGAGATTAGCGCATTCAAGCAAACAAACAAACAAACTCTTCAGCTTTATAATATTAGTATAGTTGAGTCAACATCATTATCCGTCGATGAGTCGCCACGGGGAGTTCCGACTTCCAACAGAATCTACTAGGTCTCCTCACTCTCGTCGCAACTTAATCCATTAGATTGTTAGCTTGCACGGATGGTGCAGTCGTAAGTAGTCGCCTCGCCTCTGCCACTGCGTCGAGTATTGTGTGTTTGATCCACACACGAGACAAAATGTTTGTGATCCACTAATAGTTGTTTCTAGTCTGGGTGTTCTTTGTGTCCGTTGTTTGAATGTTTGTAAAATCCCCCGTGACACAGAAATTACACTAAAGGCGGGCGTGGACTTTATTTAAAAAACTCTCTAACTGCCCAACCCATATTGGGTTCGTTTTTATTCTGTGTACACGTAAGTGGATGCTCCTGTTCTATCATAAATTACTATTCAATGCTAACTTTTAATTATTACTTTTTGAGTGGTAAGTGTTTTAATGGTTGCAGCTCCTTAAAGAAAAGATAAGTAAAATAAAAAAAAATATAACTACAATCCGCGCAGTGGCACTGCGTCATCCGCGCAGTCAGCTTAAGTCTAATAAGTGGAAAAATATTGCTAGGATTCACAAAACTAAGGCCAACCAGTCAGTATAAGTTGCATTCATTCACGAGTAATAATAATAATAATGCCCTACAGACCGAATTTCGGGAGACTGGCAATCTGCGCAGGAGGTATTATAGTGCACAAGTGTGTGCGCAAACACAATTGCTCCCTCTGTTCCTTAACTCTCATGTTCCGATGGGACGGTATCCGACACGACCGGAGAGAGATCAGGCGCAGGACCAACGGCTTTATATGCTTTCCGAGGCACGGGGGTGTCTAACACCGCCAACTCCGGGCTACTATTGAGATTTCTTAACTGAAAAACCCGATACCACTTATTCTTGGCCCGACCCGGGATTCAAACCCGAGACCTCATGCACAGCAGTCGCATTCACTACCACTGCGCCACGAAGGCAATTCACGAATGGCTCCTCTTTAAGTTACTCATATTTAAGGTATGACTGAACTGAACTATATTGCACCGGTGTGAAGCGACAAGACGTGAGTTAAATAAGTTTCCTGAAAAGCCGCGCTGTTCCACAATTTCATTTAACAATATTTGTGTTGCTTTGTGCCGGACTGTTTCGTTATGCATTGCCGCCTACCGCGTTCGTACAGTCAACGACATTAATCGATACTTACTTACGAGATTTCAATAGCATCGATCTTTCTAAATTAAATAAATAGCCATTTCTTTTTGTTATGCTAGATATTTGTAGCCGTAATAATTAAAAGATAGTTGTTTTAATAATAGTTCAGGAATATAAAACTTTTAATTACTTACTTAGTGATATTTGATTGTTATTTACATGTAATAATAGCTAATCTGTTCCTTAAACATTTTTAAATATAATGATAATAAGTACCTACTTTATGTAATCAATGGTATACTTTTTAAGCTTGTTGAAAACGTAGCTCATTTTGAAACCTGCATTACAGCCCGCTAAATTCAAATTACATTATACAAACTTTACTCGTTTCAGAAAACAAAGTAAAAGAAGAAGTTTTTGTCTAAAACCACATTGAAAATGTCTGTAAATCAAATATAAAACGCACTATAAATAACAAATTCCCTAAAAACTTTAAGGGTCTCAAACCAGTCGATATAAATAACAATATTAAGTGATTAGTGAAATCAATTGAACTGTGTAAACGCAATACCGTCCCCTAAGCTAGGGTCTCTGCGGACGATTTAATCTGAACCCCAAAACGTTCGGACAAAGCAGGGATTTTATCCGACACGGACTTACAGGAATACCGAAGAACGAACTAAATTGCATATAAATGATATTTGATTATAGCGCCATCTTTTAGTTTTAATAAACTTAAATAGAATATTGGAAGTTTCTTTTGTTTACAAAATTTATAAGAGATGTCGCTACTACCGGTGTCAGAATACGAACTAGTGGACAAGTTAACAATGCTGTCGTGATTCCCGTAAATTCGCAATTTATGAATTTTTAGGTAAGAGCTGAGCAAGCAACAAAGTTACTTACTTATACTCTGAATTACACTGCCAATATTGAGCCTTCTTTCAAATTCTATTCGCGTCTAATAAGTTAGTATTTATTTCTGTTTTGATGCAGAATTCATAATATAAGAAAACTAGATACAATACAATAATGCAAGTTATCAACAAACGATCAAAGCTACAAACTGTTTGCTACAATCATCCATAAGAAGAATCAAGAAGTGACAAGTAGATTCTAGATGCAATGACAAGTTGACAAAGACGTGTAGCATAAAAAAACGATACCTCCTTTGGCAGTATCGAAAGACCCCTAATGTTGTTAATAAAAAAATATTTCTAGAATATTCTAAGAGGTACAAGAAAATAATAAAATTGACTCAACGCGTTCAAAACACTTACTCCATTAATATGTCTCGGAAGTAAAAAACGGCTTGGAGTATTATAAATAATTCAAAGAAAACATACCATGTGAAACAATCACTAGTATTAAAACGCAGGGTGAAACTATTCCTAATCCAATAGAAATATGTAATGCTTTTAATAGCTTTTATACTGATAAAATAGTACCCAAGACTGCTCCGAATAAGATTCAGTACTCATCATATTTATCTTATAGACAAAAATCAATGTTTATGAAGCCATGCACGCCATTTAATGTATTGCAGATTATCAAGAACCTTAAGAATACCAATAGCGTTGGGTATGACGGCATTTCTACAAAGGTTATAAAATTTGTAGCAAATGATATCTGTCAACACATTAGTTATATTGTAAATTTGTGTACTGAGACGGGCATCTTTCCTGATAGACTAAAAACAGTGATTGTAAAACCTCTGTATTAAAAAGAATGTAAAGAAAATATGTCAAACTATAGACCCATAGCTCTGGTACCTATTTTCTCCAAAAAATTCGAGAAATACATACACAAAGAAATAAACGCGTATGTTGAAAAATATGACATTCTAGCAAAAGAACAAAAGGGCTTTCGATGCAATAAAACTATAAATATGGCCATATATGATTTCCTAGATATTGTAGTGTCTAATGTTGATAATAGAATACCTGTTTGTTCTGTATATATGGATATGACGCAGGCATTTGATTACGTCGACCATGATGTACAAATTAAATGCATATGGTATACGTGGTAATGTTTTAGGATTTATTGAATCATACCTAAAAAACCGTATACATTACACTGAAGTTTATAGAATAAATATGAAAACTAAAAAAGAGGAAATATTTCATTCTGAGGCACGCAAAATACTATATGGAGTTCCCGAAGGTAATGTGCTGGGACCATTGTTATTCATATTGTACATAAATGATTTACCTAACGCTACTAAAAACCCTATAGCCTTATTTGCAGATGAAAAGTTTATGAAACTGATATAAACAATGCTTTAAATTCTGTAGTTAGTTAGCTAGATAGTAATAACTTAAAGGTAAACATTGGTAAAACATTGATCATGTATTTTAGTCAGCGTACACAACATTTGAACGATTTAACTGTAATGGTTAATGGTCAATCTATAAAAGAAACAGACTGTACAACATTTTTAGGATTGACCATCGACGACAAACTTAATTAGAAACCGCATATACAGCAATTATGCAAGAGGGTTAGTAAATCTGCTTATGCTCTGCATGAACTAGCAAAAACTCGCTTCTCAAGTATGGTATTATTTTTTGGGGCAACTCGACAATTAAAATGAGTATATTTAGAACACAGAAACGTTGCATAAGGTCAATGTTTGCCCTAAAATCGACAGTTAGCTGTATGCCCTATTTTAAGAAATATAATATTTTGTCATTGCCTAGTCTTTATATATACGAAGTAGCTGTTTATGTGAAAAATAATTTACACTTATTTGAGCTAGCTTCTAAAACTTTTAATCGTCAGCAAAGAGATAAAAGCAGACTATGTATGCGTCAGATAAAGACTATACTTTAATGCATAATAGTATCTTTGCAATGGGCCCAAAAATTTATAACAAAATAGCAAGAAACATTAGGGAAACAAATGTAGCCATATTTAAGCAAAAGTTAAATAAGTTATTAAATGAGAAATATTACTATAGTGTCACAGATTTCTTGTCAGGTAAATTTTAATTGTTCTATAAATATAATTCTGACATTTTAAATTAACTATTTTACTTTTTATAATTAATTTGATTATTCCAATTAGTAAATACTCGACTTTATGACATTACATTATTATTATTTCTATTATTTGACATTTCTTTATTTCACAATTTGACACTATGGTTAATTTTTTCGACATTAATACTAATTATTTAACCTTGTGACATTAATTTTAATTATTATTTTATATTGTATCAACCAATTTTATATGCACACTATGTTTGTTATTTATAAGTATACCTATTACAATGGTTATATTTATTATATGACACTTTTAATGCATTTATTGATGATTTTACACAATTATGATTTTGATGTTGCATGTATCTTAGTATATAATATTTGCACACTTGTTTTGAGGTTATAATTCAGCATGCTCTATATTATATACCTACCTACTATGTACCAACTTTAAGTACCTGAGTTATGCGAATAAATGTTTGATTTGATTTGAATTGATTTGACATTTCGTTTTACAATGACTTCCGCGTCATAGATAACCGGAAATGCACAAAAGGTTGCCAGTGGGAAAATTACGTTTTGGATGGAACAGTAACAGTACATACTTTTTGAAATATAAAATACTAAAATAAAGTCTAACCTATGTTACTCGTTGATAATATAGCTATCCAATGGTGAAAGAACTTTTTAAATTGTTTAAGTAGTTTTTGAATTTAAACCTTACAAACAAACAAACAAAACATCAAATCTTTCCTCTTTATAATTTTAGTATAGCAAACTACATTTTGACAAAATTGGGATTTCCTTTTACGTCCCCTTAACATAAGCTGTCCATTCTCCCCACGACCGTGTGTATCGCATAAGCGCATTGAGATAAGAGGACCCTTCGTACAACAGATCTTAGGGCTAAACAAAACACATTACTGTTCTTTCGGCTCACGTGTCGGGTAATGTATGTAGCTGTCGGAATCCGAGGCTTAAGATGTTCAGGTGTTTGTTTTGAGAGCGCGAATTGAGCGGGAACTGAATGCACGGATGGTGTAATGGTCGTCTCGCCTCTGACAAAGCACCGAGTGTTGTGGGTTGGATTCCCACCAGAGGCCAAAAGATGTATGGTCCACAAATGGATGTCCCGAGTCTGAGGGTTCTTTGACTCATTTGTTTGAATGTTTGTAAGTCCTCGCGACACCTGTGTCGCGAGGGTCTACAATCAAGGCAAATAATGACTTGACAAGCTAAGACAACTTCAGCATTAGGTATAAATCCTGATTTACACCTGGTCCTGAAGTTGTCTGAGCCTGTCCAGTCTTGGAATGTCATTACATAACAAAACCTTATTGTATATGGCTGCCGTAGTGCCATTGCAACTCAATAGTTTAAAAATGGATATTAAAAAGCATGATTTTATTGAGTTTTCGATAATTTTGCAACATAATGCATAGTGTAATTGCAGAACCACCAATTTGGTAGGGTGTTTCATAAAGATTGTATTTTCTTTTACACCGAAAGATTCTTATTTAAGGTGGTACTTACTGTCTAGAAATGGAATTTTCTCTGCAAGTCCGTCCCTTTTTCATAGTCCATTTATTTTCAATACCTGCAAAGAAATACCATGCCTAAGATCTGTTGATTGACAATTATCGCCTGCTCCGTGCCTCAGAGAGCACGTTAAGCCGTCGGTCCCGGCTGCCATGAACATCTATGGCAGTCGTTACTGGGAAGTCAGTGCCCTATAATTTCCTGACACTGGTTTAGCCTTAGGGTATCGTTAGCGGCTGCCATCTGACCTTTGCAACCCGAAGGGGTTGCAAAGGTCAGATGGCAGCCGCTCCGTGTAAAAACTGATATCCAGTCAAATCCGGTTAGACCAGAAAAGCCGACCTCAAGTGACTAGGGAATAATGAAGGCTAGGGAGAAGACCTGCAAAGAAATACCAGATATTGCTTAACTAGTTAATTAATATGAAAGTTAATTATACAGTATTATACTAGCAAAGTGGTAAATAGTATTTGAATTTGCTAACTCTGTGATATTGCTATTTGATTTTCGTAAGGGGCTAGTCTTCTGCATAATATTCCTTTGTGTTTTACCAAGCTAACTCATAGTACTATTCAATAAGTATATAACAGTTACATACCATAAAGATTATTAAATATATACATATATAGTCTCAAGTACATATACATATATATATACTTAATTTATCTGATATATAATAGCAATATGCGATTGGACGGAATGGACATGTTAACCGATATTTAAATACGTGAACTTAAGAATCGATTCCCAATCAGAGTAACTTTTTAATATACAAATGGCTGATGAATAATTAAGGGCCAACGATTGTCGGTCTCGCTGCGCTGGTTGTTTTGGGTTCGAATCCCATACAACACAATTATTTGTGTAAAAAAAATTGTTCGCTTCTTGGACGTACCTACTTTATATTCGTTAAAGATACGTTTGTACCGCGACACAAACGGAAAATCCTCATAGTGTTGTCTTTAAAACGAAAAAGAAATATTATATGTTTTATTCACTCTTACTTCACACAATTTAGTCATTCTACACTTTGCTTAATTGTAATTTGCAGTTCTAAGGATAATCCGTAAACAAGTTTAGGGTCTGAACTAACCTACTTCATAAAGTTTTAACCCTAATTGTATTGAACGTAGATTTTCAATTAGTGATGGAGCGTGGGCGGAGGGGTAACTTACACTAGCTCTGTAAAAACCACAATAGGGTTAATGTGTTTGTGTCATAAGAAGTGATTAAAATGGTGCCAAGGGTTACACACGAGTTATATTATCTTTTACCTAATTTATATTTTAATTATATAATGTCCTCCAGACCGACTATCAGTCACGGCGACCGATCTTAACGATGACTGGCCATCTGCCCAGCAGATATTATAGTGCATAAGTATGTGCGCAAACATAAGTGCACTCTCTACTTCCTAACTATCATGATCCAATGGGATGGCCAACCGACACGACTGGAGAGAAATCAGGCGCAAGACCAACGGCTTTACACGACACCACGGATAGCAATCCAAGGCACAGAGGAGTCTTACACCGCCAACTTCCTGATACCAGGCTGATATTGAGATTTCTTAACAGAAAATCCCATGAACGTTTCGTTGTCCTGGCGCGGGATTCGAACCGAGGACCTCATGCACAGCAGTCGCATTCACTACCGCTGCGCTACGCCTACAAAGTTGGAAAACTAGCATACGACCTGCCTATTGTAAGCGGTTACCCTAGCCTATAATCGCTTGTAAAGTCAGGAGTAGTAGCCGCGTGCTAGGGCGTCGACCCACCTACCATTAAAGGCATCGAATTGGCACACCGTGATGGTTTTAGTCGGTAGATCTTCGGGTTTCGGGCGAACCCGACATAGCCCTCTCGTCTCCCCTTGTGGCAAGAGGGTATGCATAAGGCGCATTTCCTCACGTAAAACGGGGGCAGTAGCCCTGCGTTGCTGACCCTATTTTATAGTAAAATGATCTCAGCCTTGTATATAACCTGTTACTGACAAGACGAAAGAAGACTAGCTACATCTTGAAGCAAGCTTCAAACAACACATATGTATGTACTTCAAGCCGCCAACGATCGAAACTAGTTATACGAGATGCAGGGATCTATAAAATAGATTGTGATTGTGTACTCTCACACATTGCTCAAACCAAGAGAAGCATAGGTACCCGCATAAAAGAATAGCTGATGTAAAACAACAACGCTCGATGAAGTCTGCTATGTGAACAGCGAGCAATATTCGCAAAAGAACACCGATTTCTACTAAGGATGCTTCGCGAAGCTGTTGAAATCAAAAAACATCCTAATTACAATAGAGAAGATGGTTGGAATGTATCACCAGCTTGAGATCAGATAGTCAAACCCAAGAAGAAGCAAAACACAGGTAGACTTCATAATACTTTGAGCTCATTATGATACTATTAATTATACTATTGATATCATTGAAGCAATATACCGAAATATCTAAAGTCAGTACAGAATGTAACATAGAATCAAAATACCAATCATCTTGTAGATTTATAGAATTTGGCAGTGTTCTCGGGCCGCTGCCATTTTTATTATATATAAATGATTTTCCACGTCAAACGCCACATTCGATAGTATTATTTGCACATTGTTAATAGAATGTCGTAACAGACAGATATATGAAAGTGAAATCAATAGTGCCCTAAACTTAGTTGTAAACTGGCTTACTAATAATAATCTAATTATAAATCTTCATAATACAAAAATTATGCACTTCTACCAACGCATTTATATGAATTTCCATAGATATGAATATAAATTATAATAACCAAATTATATATAGCGAAAAAGTTACTAAATCCCTTGGAATCTTAATGGATAGCCAACTAAATTGGAAAGCGCAAGCAGAAAATATATGTAAAAGAATGAGTACATCGGCCTACGTGTTTTTTTTTTTTTTTTTTTTTAATTGCACCCGCCATCGCAGGGTGTTGCGCAAATCTCCCCTAACATAGTCAGGGACCTTGTTTATTGGTTTCTAATTACATACAATGGTTTTATTTGATAAATTGTCTATCTGTGCTATTGAGCCATGTATATTTTATACAACAATATTTTTACCTATTTTATATACATTATTACTTACATAATAACTTATAGTTAATTTTTTAATACACAATTTTATATAACAATATTAATAACAATAAATATTTTAAATTTCATAATTAAATTTACAATTTTTGGTTCCCTGCATGGTGTCATAATTACACACACTATATGTGTGGTCATGGCACCACGCATGGCAGGCATAAAAATAAAATAGCTTATCAATATTGATAAAAAGGGACTCTAGTAAATAATTTAAGTTGAGATAAAATAATAATTTATATTTAAACGGGGGTTGTGTAAGTGCCGTCAATAGTATACACATCATTATTGTGTTCATCATAATATATTATCTGTGATTTGTTTTTTATTCACGGCTTTCAAATAAAACATTAATATTAAAGGAAGACTATTATTAACTAATTTAATCATTTCTAATAACAATTTTGGACATTTAATTTTCAGACACCCACCTCCATTATGAGACAGGGTCCATACGTATCTCTATATATACCAATATATACCGACGGTATCCCCCCGCCCCATAATGAACCACTTAGCCTAAATCTATATTTGGTTTTTAAAATTAAAAACTTTCGTATATTGTCAGGTGGGTTGAGGTCGTAGGTGTCTGATTTAGGGGTCCGAGTCTGAGGCAGTTTGTATATGTGTGTGCTATTGCATATATATGTAAACACAGTACTGTACATCGGACAGCACTGTCCTACACCCATACTATTAAACACGTACTTTGCATAATATAAACTAAATATACTACAAAAATACAATAAATTACTATATATAATACAATTTAGCTGAAACGAGTTTTTTAAACTAATATAATATATATATATTATTGTGTCCATGGCTTCATTCACTAGTGAGGCATCCTTAGCAGTATGCGACGGAAGAGCGTGCCAATGCGTCCCATTTCATCCTGATGGGGCATTCATTGCTGTAGACTGCGTGCATTGTGTTTGACAGTCCCGCCTTAGTGCAGTTCCTACAGGTGGGTTCACCTCCGGCCAAGGCCTGTGGACACTCTACCTTCAAGTGCTCGCCCCCGCAATGGTTGCAGAGGTCCGCACTCTCTTTGCAGAGCTTCCGCCCGTGGCCAAAAGCTAAGCACCTGGAGCACTGCACCAAGGGCGACTGGTCTTCCACTTTGATCCGCTGGAGGTCCAGGTACACCCTGCCGACGGACGTGAGCCTCAGCCACATCGCGGGCGAGACTCGGAGGACGACGTGGGACTCATGAGGGTTCCTCGCCCTCCTCCGGTATCTCACCTCGATGCCGGCCTCGTCCGCCGACAAGTCCTCCAGCAGGTTCTTATTTTGCATTTCGAGTGCCGTTTTGATGTCCTCATCGGTATTGTAATTTAATACATTTTTAAGGACAACCAGAGGCCTTTTGTTGGTGGCTGGTTCCACGTGGAGCGCTTTGTCCTGTTTCAGCAACTCCTCGGCTCGCTCAATTTCCCGTTTGGTGGCGCAGCTGAGGACGACTTTGCCGTCCTTCACTTTCCTCAGTCTCTCGACTTGGACTCTGCTCTTCCTCGCATCTATGCTACTTCTGATCTTTTCAACGACTTCGCCACTGGTGTCTGTTCCCGCGGTCGAGGAGACGATGACCGAGAACGTACGTGGGGGCAGTGCAGTGGATGACGGTGGTGGCGGTGCAGGTATCCGTGCAGGTGGCTGTGCAGGTAGTTGCGTGAGGACCTCGGCGTACGTCGGAATAATATCCTTCATCGCCGAGATCGTCTCGCCGACGTCCTTAGTATAGCTTCTCCACTCCTGCACGGTCCTTATCATCTCTCCGCTTGCGGCCCTAGCCTCCGCGGCTTGGTCCATGACGACGGTCGACCACTCCGTCATGGCCTCCTCCATGCGCTCCATCGTGCCTTCGTGAGCCTCTTCGATGCGTTTCTCTCCGTCTTCCTTAATTCTCATGACATTCATGATGCCTTTCAGGATGTCCAGCGTCGTCTGCTGGTTGCGATTGACGTTGCTAGACAGGTCAGAAACCGAACCCGCGAGGAGCTTTGACTCCTCACTACTTCGGTCCATGGCTCGCTTCACCTCATCAGCCTCAACCAGCCTTACTACTTGTTGCGATTGAGAAGACCCTTCTGTGTTCTTATGGACCTTCTCAATATGTTTAACTAGCCCGACGAGTCTGTCCAACATCGCGAAGGCTGCAGTTTTCAGCTCCGTCTTTAAGTTACGGGCTTCACTTAGCGTTTGTTTGGCCTTCGCGCTGTATGAACTAGCCTCGTCAAACCAGCTTTTAAACTCGCCTGACCCAGTGGCTGATGGCCTCTTGTTTACTTTTGTGCCTTGTGGGCTGACCATTGTGAGATTTGCGTTAAAAGAGGATGTATAGAGTCCTAAAAAGGCCGAAATACAATGTTGTAAAGACACTGATCGGCGACCTAATTTATCTATATATTAAAATTGAATTTTAAATGCAATAAAAAGACTAAGATTGATTGTTAAAACCGGTAAAATATATGGTACTTAGCTAACTAACAATAACAATACAAACATACCGGGTGTAGAGGGTCCGTGTATATATTCTATAACTAAAAGTAGATAGCAATAGCTATTCTACTTGAAACTAAAATAATACTATAACGGCAAAAGCCGGTCAATAATACCGTCAGTTCTGTGTAAAGCAGACGTCTTTAAAAACTAGACTAATTACAATACTATACTATATATATTTATATGTGTGTGTGTGTGTGTGTGTGTGTGTGTGTGTGTGTGTATGTGTACGTGTGTGTATGTGTGCGTGTGTGTGTGTATAGCAAATAACTCCTCGCTGGTTGGCATGCAAAATGTCAAGTTGTCAAAACAACAGTCAATTGCTATGCCAGATCAGCAGAAGAGGTTTGTCAATTATATATATATGAATTAGTGATGTATTGATATGTGTATCTGAATGCGATGTGTGAGTGTAGTGTTTGGATATAATAAATAGTTATTATGCTAGTCAGGCGGTCTAATTATAGTATTATTATATTATTACTAATAAGGTACAAATATACAAAGCGGTATAAAGAAGGCTTTGTTTGTCCGTTTTCCCACTTAAAGGTATCAATAGAATCCTGTTTGCCGTGTCTGTTCAGTGGAGTAATCACTGAAAAAGCGTCCGACTATACCTAATAATATTCAAAGGGTGGGTTGAGCGGGGTGTAAATTTCAAAAATTTATCACTTCCCACTATCGGAGAGGGTCCAAAGTGGTACCAATCGACGGGGGAAGACTCCGGGCGTTATATAACGATGGTTTAAACACAAAAAACTGAATAATTTAGAAAATATTTGAAAATTTAATGAAAATTTTGCCTATTTTGACGACTTTTTTGATGTTAAATAGCTAAAAAGGGGTCCAAAATGGTGGCAACACTGAAAATATCTGTAACGTTGGCCAAGACACAGTAAGACACAACGTTTTGCAAAAAACCCGATGTAAAAATATGAAATTTGACCGAAATCGGCCTACGTGTTATATAGCTTGTCAAAAAAGGTTAACTCAGAAACTCTTCTTGTTGCATACCATGGTCTTTTCGAATCAGTTTTAAGATTCGGGTTAATATTTTAGAGTAATTGTAGTTAAAAAGAAAGCATTTTTAAAGCTCAAAACCGATGCCGTCGAGCAATATTTGGATTAAAAGTAACTGACAGTTGCATCCCTGTATTCAAGTCACACAAATATTAACGCTTCCATGTTTATACACTTAAGAATTATCAGTATTATATTTTTTATTTTTTTTTCCTCTCTTAACAAAAACTAGAAAAGATCAGCAATTGTGAGATCTCAATATCGAAGCTTGCCAAGCACTGGTGATTATAAGACTACATTATTCAAAAATAGTGTTATTGGCCTGGCACCTGTATACAATAAAGTACCTTAGTTAGTTAGTTAGTTGGACGTGTGTTATCCGCACTTAGCCACGCAATTGGGCCATTGTGCGTAAGTGACCGACGCGAAAAGTTGTTCGGTTACTCATACCACCTCAGCTCCGTCCAGAAAGACAATAGGGGACCGGTGTTGCACAGTACTTCCTTCATCGTTTCTGGACTGTTTAGTAGTTTCGCCCGTTCTCACGCTTTTGCAATGCAGCAGCACGTGAGCCGGTGTCTCCTCGGTCTCCATGCAGCCTCTACATAAAGGGCTGTCAGTGATGCCGATGTTAAATAGGTGTTTGTTGAGTGAGCAGTGACCTGTTATTATACCCACTAGATGACGCAGGTTTTTCCTTGAAGAACGCAGCAGTTTGCGTGACAGATGTATGTCTAAGGATGGAAGGGCTTCCTTTGTCTGTCTACATTCCTTTGTTTCTGCCCATTGTTTTTTCATGTAGTTTCGTGGTTCTGTCACATAACCATGTTTTGAGTTGGCAGAAGGGTATCGGGACAATTGGTTCGGGTCCTACCATTTTAATGCTCGATCCTCTCTTTGCCAGTTGGTCTGCAGCGCCATTGCCAGAAGAGTTGCTGTGGCCGCGTATCCATTGCAACGTTACCCGATTTTTTATTGCAATTCTTTGCAGCTCACGGTGACACTCTAGGATGAGTCCACTGTTAAAGCAGTTGCTTTTCAGAGCTTGTAATACCGTGGCACTATCCGAGATAATGCGTATCGTCTTATCGCTTATACCCCTTGATGTAACCGCTGTTGCAGCCCGGGTGATTCCAACACATTCTGCCTGGAAGATAGTGTTGAGGTTTCCCAGGGTTGTTGAGTAATTGATGTTTAGGTCGTGGGAGAAGACTCCGACTCCTGTTCCTGATTTTGTTTTAGATCCATCCGTATCCAATAAAGTACCTAACAACATTAAAAATGAGCCAATGGCAATTTTCAAACAAAACTCACAAATTTTCTGCTAGATAAATGTTTTTACTCTATAAATGCGTTCCTAACAGATAAAATATAAATAATAAAATGTTTTACAGGTAAAATGGACATGGATCTGCTATAATTACTGTAACACTTTTTTGTAATACCTACCTACATTTCTAACAAATAAAGATTCTATTCTATTCTATTATATTCATTCTGCGCAAATAGAAACACCAGCAATTAAATTATGTTCAGGTACTTTGGAATAACTACACTTCAAGACATTGACAACCAACATCTTAGTCTCCCGTGAACGTGGCCTCCTAAAAAGCAACCGAAACGTGTCGTGGAAAAATTAAATCTAAAAAGATTTATATTTAAACCTTAAACGTAAGTAATTAGTAACTAGTAACAGTATTTAACAATAGTAGTTTAAAGTTTCCAAATTATGTAACAACAGAGATTTAAAAAAATAAATGCGATGGAATCCGTATACCGTATAGTAGATTAAATTCAAAACTATTCCTCAGCTAGGCACAGGCCTCTTCACCGCATGAGAAGGTTAGACCATAGTCCCAGTGCGGACTTCGCATAATATCTCCAAAAACGTTATGAAGAACTCTCAGACATGCAGGTTTCCTCACGATGTTTGGTTGCACTAGTATAATAAATGGCTGCGGGTAAATATGTATTTTCCGAAAACACAGAATCAATTATTGATCTAGTTTACAAAATTACATTTAAAAACTTCAGAGATTAATAATTAATTCATAAGTTTACTGAAGTTGCTAAAGTTTCATTTAGATTAGTTGCTAAATTTATAAATGGATCGAAAATTGTTCTGGGTTTTTGTAGAAATATAATTTTCTTTTTAAGATCTAGTCTATATAGCTTTGTGCTAAGATCAGCACAAAGGGGATCCCAGAAGGTGCCAAGCGACAACGTGGTAAGCCGATGAGACAAGCACAGGAAAGATTAGATGGCTATAGGAGATTAAATTATATATACACTAGTTTTTGCCTGCGGTTTCGCTCGCATAAAAGTATTGTTAAAGTATAGTTATGTTAGTAACAGAACATTTCTTTTTAATAAAATATCCTATGTTACTCGAGGGTATGTGATAACATAGCTTTCTAATGATGAAAGAATTTAAAAAATCGGAGACGGACAAACCACCAAAAACAAAATCTTTTCTCTTTATAATAGATATTAGTATAGAATATAGATAAATAGGTCTCAACGTCCTAGTTGTAACAAATGGTGAAAGAGGCTTTGCCCTACAACGATATAGACTGCAATTCTAAATTATTTAACAAAATGTTTAAACCTTGGTACCTAAAAGATAGGACCACG
Organism: Catocala nupta; assembly: GCA_963675205.1. Taxonomy (NCBI): domain Eukaryota; kingdom Metazoa; phylum Arthropoda; class Insecta; order Lepidoptera; family Erebidae; genus Catocala; species Catocala nupta. Next base: position 4,414,300 of record OY776097.1, read on the forward strand.
CGATAAAATTCATAAAAGTGGTTTAATTTCAAACATAAAGTTTAATTACCCAGTCTACTGATCTTGGTACCTGGTTTTAATTGACTTTACAAATAATAGCCTCGTAAAATTAATCAAACTATCCTTGTAATACTTCGATATCCTCGGAAATTAAAACATTACAAATAACGCGTTGACGCAAACATGTGACATCGTCATAAAAATATGATAAAACGTGTGCGGAATGTATCCGCCATTTGCAATATGCCGGCATTGTATCATATCGATATTAGAAGGATATCGATGACGATTGCTGATGAGCAAAGACGTAGAACTGACGTCATCGCTTAGCACAGGTACTATGGCGATAATATTCCTGTATTTTTTTCGTAGCATATATATATACTAGCTGTCCCGACAGACGTTGTCCGGTACAGGCAAAAAAAAAATCCATACCATCCTCGAATCCACTTAAACACACAAAAAAATTCATTCAAATCGGTCCAGCCGTTTAGGCGGAGTTCACTGTCAACACACGTACAGAAGAATTATATATATAAAGAAGATAAATCTGGGGGCACGGTAGTGACCTCACCAAGACGAGCCAAGCGAAGCTCAAGGGCACTACCTATCTTTTCTCCAAGCGCTTCGTTGGTTTTTTGAACCCCCATAACTTAGGTTTGGATTATACCGGTTAAACAAAATTTTCGGGATATGATGTCAATAGTGGATTTATTAAACATAGATAAAGTTTTAATTGCATTGCTCTTATACTTTACATTTTATTGATATCTAAAATCTCCGATTTCGTCACTGACTTACTCACTGGTGCACTTAATTTCAAGCCTTCAAGTGCGTCTGCCTACCCTTTACAGAATATCAGTAAACTTGGCATGCTGGCATGATTTTGATTAAGAGAGCTTACGCCATTCGGCATGTTCCGAGTGGCAACGTCGCAAAGAATTGCCATATTTAGAGGTTTTTAAATGTAATGATTTAATTAGCGTTAAATATAAAATTAATCCACTCCACTATAGATTAGGTACTAAGAGAGATAGATGGAATATAATTACATATATTTGTAGTCTTTTACTATTTAAATAAAATTGTACTAATAATAATGTCCTCCAGAAAGAAAAGAAATTTCAGTCACGGCGGTCAATCTTAACTGAGACTAGCCACCTGCGCAGGTGATATTATAGTGAACAAGTGTGTGCATGCTCACTGATCGGTAAACGATTAGCGAGGTTAAGCAACGTTGGGCGCGGTCAGTCTATAGATGGGTGACCGCTTAGCTTCATCTGAGCGTCTCCGTGCTTCGGAGGGATACTATACAGGGTGATTTTGAAATCGTGTAATTCCTTTTAACCACGCATTCTACTGGTGATATAGAATAACCCTGACCATATGTTTTCTTAATTAGAATAATGGTTTCGGCAAAATTAGAGTACAGATTTTTTTCATGAAATGATTTCAAATAGTCATATTTTAACCACCTGACACAATCTTAATATTTTGCTAATTTAAAAATAATAACATAACAATAACTGATGACGTAAATAATAGGGAGCAATAAAAAGGACCGCCCGTTATTATTTACGACATTAATTATTAATATGTTTTTTATTTTAATTAGTAAAAAATTAAAATTGCCTCGGTTGGTTAACATATGACTATCTGACATCATTTCACGAAAAAAACGGAACATACATTTTTCAAAAAAAATAATTCTAATTAAATAAAAATATGGTCAGGGTTATTCTATATCACCAGTAGAATGCGTGGTTAAAAGGAATTACACGATTTCAAAATCACCCTGTACAGTAATCTACTATGGAACCTTTAGCGTAAACTGCAAAAATTGCTCTGTTCAATGGTCAACATACACCTGGTTACATCCGCTCTTTGGAAAGATTGTCAACGCCGCGGCGTCTCAAAATTAAAGTCATTTCAAGCCATTTTTATGACTGTCGCCATTTCAGTCGGTCAATCATAGCAGTTGACACGCGTTGGGCCGTCTTTTAACTAGTTTTGTATTGATCTGCTTTACGTAGGTACAATTCTAACTAATATTGAAAATCGCATACACGTTGTCAGGGGTACAGAAAAGCACATAGAGATACCTTCCATCCAGAAAAAGTATTATTCCCGAGGAAAGTCGCGAGCGAAATCTAGTATTTCTATAATGCATCGAGTTAATACATTTTTTTTTTAGTTTCCTCTTCAAAATGACCACTCCACCTGATGGTAAGCAGTCGAATCGAGTCAGATTTTATAGATCTTTAAACTAAAAAGTCGGTCCCAGTTGTTGCCAAATTGACAGCAATCATTAAGCCATGTCAGAGGCCTACGGGCGGTTTGAACAACTCTTGGCAACAGGTTGGCCACTAACCACACGAAAAGTAGAAAAGACAAAGTGTGTGCACGAACACAAATGCACTCTCTTTGTCTCCCCCCTGTTCCCTCCTTCTGTTCCCTCAGTATTATAATCCGATGGGACGGTAATTCGACGCGACCGGAGAGAGATCAGGCGCAGGACTAATGGTTTTTCGTGCTTTCCAAGGCACGGGGGTATCTAACACCGTCAAGTTCCAAATGCCGGGTTGCTATAGAGCTTTATTACCAGAAAAATCCAATATTCAATATAACCTAAAATTCGAACCCGAGACAGCAGCACAGCAGTCGCATTTACTACCTCTGCGGCTCGGAGGCAGTTGGTGTTATACACCCCTCACTATATATGTAATGCAGCGATAGCTCAGTGGGGAAACCAACAGACTGCAACGCAGAGGGTCTTGAGTTCGAAGCCACATCGCGCACCTCTGACTTTCGGAAGTTATATAACTTTTCGAAATTATGTGCGTATTGATTGACAATTATGGCCTGCTCCATGCCTCGGCGAGCACGTTAAGTCGTCGATCCCGGCTGCCATGAACACCTATGGCAGTCGTTATTGGGAAGTCAGTGCCATATAATATCCTGACACTGGTCTAGCCTTCAGGCTGCGGAGGTCAGGCGGCAGCCGCTCCGTGTAAAAACTTATATCCACTCAAATCTGGTTAAACCAGAAAAGCCGACTCCAAGTGACTTGGGAATAATAAAGGCTAGGGAGAAGACTAGATGTGTAATGGTGTATTGTTCTTCTTAGCGTTTCGGTGACATTCATACCTCAATATTATATAGTTGCGGCTCAGAACGCAGCCACCTTGATTGCATCGTCTGAAGCAAACATCAAGCCCTCATACGTGCAGTTGTTGAGGCACTCAGGGCACAATATAAGGTGCGACATTGTTGGTTGCACCGCACAAACAGCTCATATTGGAATCACCTTCCAATCCCTACCTGAACATATTTTCTTTGCACCGGCCGACCTGAGTTCGAAGTCTGTTTAGTGACTTTCAGACCGGCCATGATAATTTGTGTCCAGGTGAAAGATGTAATGATGTATTACGCCAACACTTTAACAGTTAGTTTTAGGTCCCAAAATGGTAGTCTATTGCAATCTTCCGTGCATGTTGTGAAGCTATCATGCTACTGAGAAGGTCTTGACATAAGAAACCAATAACACTTATCAGATTCTTCTCATCATTAAAATAATACGTATGTTTGTATACAGGTTGTCCGGTAATTAATGGATAACCTTGAAGTGTCTTATAGTAGAACTGAAGGCCGTTCAGAAAAAAAGAAAAGTAATAATAAAAAAATAAAGAAAAAATATATATATTAAAAAGTGCAAGCTATATTAGCATAGCATACTTTTGACTGTCTATCTATTAGCATAATTAGTGTTTAATAATAAAACAACAAAAAACCGATGGACTTCATTCATTTATGGTCGTAGTGTACAAGAAAGTTATACATGGTAATAAAAAAAAACACATATCTCAGGTAGTAGTTAGGATAGATTTTTTTCATATTTTTTCCTGAACGGCCAACAGTTCCACTATAAGACATTTCCAGGTTATCCATTAATTACCGGACACCCTGTATATGTATGTATGCATGTATCTATAGATATCTATATGAATACATACCTATATATATATAAGTATATATTTTATTTAGTTTATATAATATGTTTATTGGTATGTATATATTATGTACAAGTATGTTCCATGCTACTGTATTCACATTTTATCTCTGCATCACCCTATGGTAACTAAAGTTAGTCAAACAGATCCGGGAATCAAACCCGAAACCTCACAAGTAATTCATCATTCATTCAAAATTCATTCATCATTCATTCATTCATTATTCATTCATTCATCATTCATTCATTCATCATTCATTCATTCATAATTCATTCGGAATCGCACGCAATCATAAGCCGCTCCGTGAGTCTCATAGTTTGCACTAATTATTATATTTCCGGACCAATACGACCTACAAACCTTGAAAAAGGAGCGTACTCCTTTTTAAAAGGCCGGCATCGCAGTTGTAACTCCTCTGGTATTGCGGGTGTCCATGGGCGGCGGTAGACGCCGTACCATCAGGCGATCAGTCTGCTCGTTTGTCTCCTATCACAGAAAAAAATAAAAAATGTTCGTTGCAATTGCCGCGAAGTCTCAGTTTCGATTCCTTGGCCTGCCAAAGTGTTATTGGATGTTTATAAGAAAATTTCAGTTAGAGTAATTTGTCGCTCCTTATTACTTAGGGCCTAAAAGAAATAAATGTAGCTGTACTATACTTCTGCCAATATTTATCTTGATATTAAACTAACATGCATCAGCTATTGCCCGCGGATTCGTTCGCGTGAAAGTCGGTAAAGTGAGGTTATGATTTTAAAAATAAAATATAGCTTATATACACGGCGATAGTAAAGCTTTCTTATGGTGAAAGAATTTTTAAAATCGGTTGGTTATTTTTCGATTCAAATCCTTACAAACAAATACAGAAACAGAAAATCTAATTTTTCTTTATAATATTATAGTATTATAGATAGTATATATTTATAGTTCGCTTACAAAATGTAACAATAATACAATCACATAATAAATAGGTATTGTAGAATAAGTCACATCCAATTATAAGCAAACACTGTATGCACTCAAAAATTATGAATACATATAATTATGGACAACTATTATTTAAAAAAGACAACTTCCGCACCAGATATTATTTCTGTATCGCGGGGACTTTACAAACATTCAAACAACGGACACAAATAACATCCACACTCGGAACAACCATTTGTGGATCACACAAAGTTTTGTCCCGCGTGGGGATCGAACCCACAACACTCGGCGCAGCGGCACTGGCGAGGTGACCACTAAACCACAATACCATTCGTCAGTCATTTAATTCATCAATCCTTTAATTATAGAAAACTTAATATGAATAATTTTGATTTACAAAGAAATGTGATTTGAGTGCTTCTGTATTTTATATTAAAAGAAAAGTAATAAAACTACCAACATTTATATTTTGACACACTTTTATTAGCTTGGTATGTATGTATCTATGTAACGGAACCTTTGAACGTGATTTTCACCCCTTTCAAACCGACGGATACAATAATTTTGAAAAGTAAAAAGAAATATTTTAAAGAAACTAAAAACCACGCTTTATTAAAAGAACTAGAAAATAATTTAATAATTTCAATGTAAAAAAGCGTGGGGTGCTTTCTAAGATATTTTGATAACCCCACGCTTTTCTACATTAAAATTATTAAATTATTTTCTGCTTTTTTTAATAAAGCGTGTTTTTAGTTTTTTTTTACTTATACTTAATCTTTTGTTCACGTAAAAGGCCAATTGAAGCACTTAATAAATGACGTATATTAAGTAGCAATGTCAATGCACTTCATACAGCCATCTGTACTCTCCATCAGCGTAAATAGCGTGAAGATGTAAGATAATACAGCATTACGAAGATAGATAGTACGTATTGTTGATTGTCAGATGATTTCATTATAAAGTAATACTTCAGTTGGCTTGATGGTGCCGTGGTATAAAACTGCCGACGGATATTTTCAAAAGTCTTAAATTCTCAGTAGCAATAAAGTCTATGCTCGTTCTTAATTACGCATGAAAAAGAAAGTATTTGTAGTATTTTTGTTATAGACAGTCACATTTAACGCTTGCCCCGTCCCATCCACTCTGCTCTAAGTCTCTCGATGTTTACAATTTATAGTTTATTTACAATATAATAGGTATATAAATAAAAATTTTTTTTACTACACTAGATAAGCTACACATCTATACTAATATTATAAAGCTGAAGAGTTTGTTTGTTTGGTTAAACACGCTAATCTCAGGAACTACTGATTCGAATTGAAAAATTCTTTTAGTGTTGGATAGCCTATTTTTTTGTGGAAGGCTCTAGCCTATATAACATTGCGCTACGACCCACGGGCGCGGCGCAGTAACGATAAACGCGAGTGAAACCGTGGGCACATATAGTGTTTTAATAAGGAAAAACAAATATTATGAAAATACTTATGATTACAATACGTAATAGGCGGGATATCAAATAGCGTATAAACTCTTTCAATAAGTAGGCAACAAAAAGAGAAATAATTTTAAATCTAGCTGGATGAATCAGAGATAGGCGCGATCAAATAAAAAAAATGTCTTCAGCTATATAATAATTATTTTTTATATACTACCATAGTAGCTACGACTACAATAAATGCGGTCTCTCTAGGGTCCGATGTTAGAGTCGACCAAAATCTTATGGTGTTTAACTTACTGTTTTTATTAAAATAATTCTCACTAACAGCACAGTGTTTAGGTGTGCTTGGTATACAAAATAGCTTACTATTATGTGACATATAATACAGCCGCTAAAATGTGGATGTTATACCTACACATCTACTTATCTCTTCAAAAATATGCATGTGAGAGCATATGTATGAAATCAACTTAATGACGATTAGCGATGACGCGAAAGTTCTGTTCGAATTCATGTTGGATGTATAAAAATAGTTTGATATGTGATTAGTATTATGCTTAGGTTATGATGGAACTATGTTAGCGTATGTCACGCTGTGTGTAAAAGTTCCAAGAAAAAAATAAAAAAAAACAAAAAAAAATCTTAATGACAGTCTAAAAGTGTGTCCGTGAACTTCTTATAGGCATCTATTCATAAACTTCTGCTTTGTTCTATAATTTTACAGATGTAAATGTAACTTACTAAATGGTAACCTTGACATTAATTATTTTGGATTTGGAAACGTTCTTTGGAACTATATGGAGACCTAAGTCATAGGCGTTAGATGTGCGTGCATATACATATCTGCCTACCCCTTCTTCGAGTAGGTGTGCGTGAGTCTATGTATTGATGTGTCCAGTAGTGATAGTCTCGTGATTCTATGGGATCTTACGTGACTACATGTTATGTTTTATTAAGAACACTCCTGCGCTAGAGTGACTTCTATAATGCCAAAGATAAAGTCCTTAGAATTACAGGGTTGGATTGAAACAGCGGGCACCAAGGACACTAAAGCCCTTTTCAGAATTTTAGTGTTTGTTCAATGATTTGTGAATCCCACAATGAAATCGCCACCGCCTCTGCGCCGAGTGTTTGATTCTCACACGGAGCAAAAAATTGTGTAATCCACGTAATAATATAGTTGTTGGGAGTCTGGGTGTTTTTTGGATGTTTGTAAAGAACTCCGCGACACATAAATTATTCCTAGTGCGGAAGAAGTCGTCTGTTTACGCGAATGATATTCATTGAAATTAAATCATTTATCGAGATTGGCGATAGAATTTTCGGTGTAACTTCTGGCAAATGGGGAGGCGACTATTTCAACTATTGCATTATCTAATCAAAGTGCAATCTGATATGGTTTTATTATATTTACTTAATAGACCAATAAGTAATTATTAATTTGAAAATGAAAATTTAATTGTCACATTTTTTGGTGACTGCCACCCAGGCCTTATCCGTATGTCCCTATGTTGCGGAGGACTTTGCAAACGATCAAACAACGGATACAAAAAATACCCAAATAAGAAATAACAAGAGCATATGCGCCGGCGCAGTGCGCACCCCGCCATTACATATAAGGTGTAACATATAGCGCCGCGTACGACGCTCTTACCTCAGTGTGAACGCGGATATTGAACGTGATGGAACCACAAGTGATAGTTAGTTTGTTCGTGATTGTGTGTGCGTGCACTGCGTATGGTATGTGTGACCATTTAATTCATGGTACTTTTATATAGACCATTTTTTGCTTGTCTTACTAAATTAATTCGGTGTACTGATAGTTAAAGACCAATAAAGACCCATATTTATGTATAATCTTTGATTTTGTAATCTCTGTTTGTTAGAGATTGAATATAGTTAAAGCAGTAATGAATTGTTTATTTGTCGGCCTCGGTGGCGTAGTGGTTAGTGTAACCGACTGCCACGCCTGAGGTCGCGGGTTCGATTCCCGCACAAGTCAAACATTTGTGTGCATGAACATGGATGTTTGTCTTGGTCTGGGTGTTTCTATGTATAATATGAACGTATTTACAAAAAAAAAGGATATATGTATGTTTATTCATTGTCTAGTACCTACCCATAGTACGAGCTCTGCTTAGTTTGGGCTAGATGGTGTTGTGTGTATGTGGTAGAATATTATTTACCAAATTAAACAACTGAGAAAATCTATGCAATACCGACGTGAACCCGCTCGTAGTAAGCATATTAGCTTAGTTTAGTTGGTTTTTAGTTTAGTTTAACAAATGTACTAATAAGATTTTACTAAACGATTAATTCAAAATTATTTATTTACCTTTTTACTATGTTTTTCTACGTTTATGTGCGTTTTAATTTATTTAAAATGTAAACGCCACTCCGTGTAAGTTACTTTATGATTTACTTATAAAATATTGTTTACTGTGATAACTATTAATATAAATAAAAGCAATTTTATTAAAATCCATATAAGTTTTATTCATGTTTCAATAGTAATAATTATAAATTATTTAAACTAAAATAATTTGGTGCATTTCATTATAATTCTTAAAAGATTCATGTTTCGTTAGTGACTTTACGGATTTGCTTCAAATTTTTTTGTTTCAGTTAATACGTTTTGTTTACGTATTAGATATCACGATGTTTGAAAAACATAACATGATACGCTGTATACAGTTTTCGTTTTCAATGTGTAACATCAATGTGTTCTTATAGTGTTTGAGTCTACTTGTTTAAACCAATTATGCAAAATATGTGATTCCATAATATTGTCTTACATGCGCTGTCGTATTACGCGAATGTTATACATTGAAATTAAACGACTTTATACGGATCTTGTCGCGTTGTTTATTTAAAAACACTTTTACGTTTCGGACTCACACAACTACGATCTCAGTCTCCTCGTGAACATGGCTGCTGTAAAGCAACCGAAAATATAATTAGATATAATTAATTAAAATTTTAAAATTGTGTAATAAAAGATTTTTAAATAAACAACGCGACAAATGCCGTATAAAGTAGTTTAATTTGAATATGTGATTCCGACAAGCATAATATTTTGGATCTCTTAATTAAACCTAATCTTAACTGCGTAGCTAGAATTTTAATAAAACTCTATAATTATTATAATACACGAAATCTTTATAATTATAATACGCGTATATATATTTACGCTTACATGTATACCTGTACATACACGTTTGTTTAAATTGAATCTAAGCGTAAACGTAGATTCAATTCAATTTATTTGCAACCATTCACATTGTTTTAAAATTATAGTAGCATAAGAGTAACAATATAGACTGCAATGCAGAGGGTCTCGGGTACGAACCCACGTCGCGCACCTCTGACTTTCGAAATTATGGGCGTATTGATTGACAATTATCGCCTGCTCCGTGCCTCGGAGAGCACGTTAAGCCGTCGGTCCCGGCTGCCATGAACATCTATAGCAGTCTTTATTGGGAAGTCAGTTCCCTATAATATCCTGACACTGGGCTAGCTTTAGGGTATCGTTAGCCTTCAGGTTGCGGAGGTCAGGTGGCAGCCGCTCCGTGTAAAAATTGATATCCAGTCAAATCCGGTTAGACTAGAAAAGCCGACCCCAAGTGACTTGGGAATAATAAAGACTAGGGAGAAGAAGAAGTATAATAGTAACAATAAAATCTTAATTTAAAAATTATAGTAGCATAAAAGATAGAACTCAAAAGACAGCGTATTACACCCGCATTTTGCTAGCTTGGTTTATAGGTCTCACGGCAAAGGGGGCGATCTTATTGTCACATACCGAACACTTTTCCAAAATAAGATCCCAATAATACTTCACCTGGCCTAAAAATCGAACACGAGACTACCATCATCTCATTATAGAGGAAGGCAGTATTTCCACATATCCCCATTGATGAGACAACTCAATGGGGTTTTGTTAACTTTATGTTGGATTATATCCATAAATCCTCATTGCTAAGTTGATGATTGGTCAATGGGAATTTGTGGACAAAAAGTTCACAGATTCCCATTGATGGGGATACTCAATGAGGATATGTGGAATAACCCGTCTTCAGCACCATAACTATATGGAATTCATTGCCATCACAAGTACCTATTCACAGAATTTTTCTTATCGAACGTAATATCGTTTCTCTCATACATATAAGTATGTAACTGTTGTCTACATTATAAACATTGAAAACCATAAGAATATTAACACATAACCGTTATTTACCTAAACAAATATATTTGACTAAAATCCCCCTCAGTGATGTTCTGAATACGTATTGAGTCGCAGCGGCACACCGGCGGCCAGACACAATAGGTTTTCATTTATGACTTGCATTTCAAGAATTGACAGCTTAATATTATAGACTATGCTTAAAAAAATATACAAAGATAAATTCTGTCAATAGGATTTTTGCGAACAAGTAGATAACAATATTGGGCTGTTTTAGATCGACAATACTATTTAAATATAATATATAATTATATGTGTTACTAATATTATAAAACTGTAGAACTTTTATATTATAAAATCCCCAAATTACACAGTTCAAAGTGCCTCTCAATTCAAGAAGTATCATCAAAAGATCTAAACAAAACGCAAAAACAAAAGAATCACAGATTTATTTTACGCAAACAGAAATACGATCTTATGTACACATCATAAAGGAGCTTTTCAAACAAATACACGCGACGCTAATTTTCTAAGGACGTTTCTGAATGGATGAATCTTGGGTTTTTGAATATCAATAGATATTTACATCCGCCTGTTCAGCTAACCATAACATTGCACATACATATATTACGAGAGCCTTACAAATATATACTAAGATAATAAGCTGGACAATTTGTTTGTTTGAACGCCCTAATCCCCGAAACCACTAACCGGATTTGAAAATTATTTTTCACTAGCTGACCTGCGCAATTTCGTCTGCTTTTCATAAGTGAATTTTCTCCGTTTTGCAACATTTTGTTATTTATACTCTGCTCATATTGGTCGAAACATGATCTTTTATAGCCTTCCTCGATAAATCGGCTATCCAGCATTGAAATTTTTTAAATTCAAACCAGTAGTTCCTGAGATTAGCGCGTTCAACCAAACAAACAAATAAACATACAAACTAACTCTTCAGCTTTATAATATTAGTATAGATTAGATAGGCCCAATACTTGGAGAGAGGAAGGTTATAGACTACTAGCTTTTGCCCGCGGCTTCGCTCGCGAAAAAATAAGGATAGGTTATGTTAGTAACCAATAGTAGTAGTAGTAATTAATAAAAATGTACTGTATTTTTATTAATTAAAATATAGAAAGCTGTATTATCACCGAATGGTGATAATACAGCTTTCTAATGGTGAAAGAATTTTTTAAATCGGTTGACTTGTTTTTGAGTTAAATCCTTAAAAAAAAACACAAACAAACAAAAAGTTAAATCTTTCCTCTTTATAATATTATAAATATATATATAACATAACGCTATGAACCACAGGAGGTCAGCAATAGTCTTAAACATGTAGAAAACCGCGAGAAACATCTAGTATCTACATAATTCTGTAACTATAAATCAGATATAGAATTACAATATGTAGATTAATCTATTGTTATAAATCGCTTGCCATGACGTAACATTGTGCGTCAGTGTTGCCAATAAAACGGATTTCCCCGGGATTTTACTAAAAACTTTCGATCTCTCGCATCTACATTGAACCTTCAACAAGGAGTTACTTAACAAAAGTATCAATAAAAAGTGACATTGGGAATTTTTTGTTACGAAATTCTCCGTTGCAGCACAGAGTCTGGTAATCCATCCGATAGACAACGATAGACACAGCTTTATTGTGGAATTAAAAAATTAGATGGCGAAATGCAAATTCTATTTTTTTAAAGGCATCTACGGCACTTGGTATAGTTCCTATGTCGCGCGGGACTTTACAAATATTCAAACAACGGACACAAAGAACATCCAGTCTTGGAACAACCATCACACAAAGTTTTGTCCCGTATGGGATTCGAACCCACAACACTCAGCGCAGTAGAAGTGTGCAAAGCTAACACTTAAATCGCTACGTCATTCCTGTAGTCTAATTATATGCTTCTGCTTAACCCTTCGGCAATATGCAGGCGTAAATGTACATATGTTTCTATATAATCGTCTGCAAATCAAATTTCGGTCACGGGCGGCGAGATTAGCCGTACGCGAACGATGGGCGTAAAGATATTATAGTGCACAAGTATGAGCGCAAAAACAAGTGCTCTCTATTTTCTATTTGATGCGCACACGCAGGACATTGGTCCTGCGTTTGATCACTTTTAGGCGTTGCATACGTTGCCTCTAAAGCTTACAAATCTGTAAAGCTTTACATTTTTTCCGAGACACAAGGATGAAATATCGATAACTTTGTAATTTCAGGTTGTTACTAAGAAACACTTTTAAAAACTTTAACTGAAGAAATGGCGCAGTGTTTTAAGTGTCTGTACCACCGCGCCAAGTGCTGTGATTTCGATCCCCACACAGGACAAAATTTATGTAATGCACAAATGGTTGTTCCAGATCCGGTTGTTTACTTTGTGTGTTTGAATGTTTGTAAAGTTCTCCACGACACAGGGATAATTATAACTAGCGTGAGAGATGTCTTAAAAAAATCGTAATTTATTTCTTGTTGATTCTTTCTGGGATTCGAACCCATAACCTTATAATTCGCAAACAAACTTACTAGCTACTGTCAAGACGATCATTGATAGTAGGTAACAATAAAAATAATGTAAAAAAATACTTAAAATAACTCAGATGGCGCTTCATTACCTGTATATCCAGTCATATCAAGGTTAACTTTACTTTTTTACTCGTTAGTCCAGCAGCAGCTGTATAATTGTGAGTGTGCATCTGCTGATCATGGTGTACTGGATTCAATTTCCGGGTCGTGTAAAATATGTGTTGAAGAGCGGTTGCTAATTATGTGGAGACAGTACCTACGAATGAGCAGGAACGCTCTTGCGCTTAAACGTGTCATTGCAGTAACCGTATAGCTCAGACTAAGTAAGTTAAAGTGCATGAACTCTAATGTGTACTACAAACAATCTAGTTAAATTTTCTAATACGTTGTACGTTTACTTCTTCCTTCAATCCTAGGTCCTTTAAGCGGGGCGTGAAAAATGGTGTATGTTGACCATTGAACAGAGCAATTTTTACAGTTTACGCTAAAGGTTCTATAGTAGATTACTATACAGTATACTATATAGGTACTATATAGTATACTATATAGGTACTATATAGTATACTATATAGGTACTATATAGTATAGTATATAATATATATAGTACTACCCGAATTATGATTGTTTCGACTCTGGGTATTCTTTGTGTCCGTTGTTTGAATGTTTGTGAAATCCCTCGCGACACAGGAATTATGCCCAGTGCGTTTGTCTTTTAATAAAATAAAATAAAAAAATAAAAAAAATATTACAGTCCACGTAATTAACATTACATGCCGATGAAATTGAGTATAAAATTAAGTTCTATAGTAAACCTTTTGTACCTTTTCTTGCGTCATAAACCGTTATAATTAAATCTTTATTGGTCATCAATGTCCAAAAATGTCGAAATTCCGACAAATGATCTTTGATCTCGGATTTTGACACACATATGGGATTTACATATGACTAACAAAGATGAGTAACATTGCATCATGTTAGTTAAAATATTTTTGACAATGTTGGCTGATTTCTATACAGTGCACACATAACGCAGTGGTTTAGCACTTATGAGAAGTGTCGTGCGTTCGATACCCATAAACAGTAAATTTTGTGAATTGCGAATTATGATTATTTTTGTCAATTGTTTTACTAGGTGGGGAGCTACCCATGATACAGGATTTGGGTAGATATTAAACACATAATACAATATAGATGTATCGAGATTCGTAAAATTTTTAGACAGGCCAAGTGTGTAACATTCCTTTACACTTATGTTTGCGGATGCGTGGTTCCGGGTTGGATACCAAGATTTGACAATCAAAGGAAATTCTGTTAAAATTCTTGATGTATGATTTAAACCCAAGGACAAAAAATATTGTCATCCACATTTTACGATTCGCGTAGAATTGTCATTCACCAAAGTCCTTGCTACTAGCAAGACCCTATAACATAAAAGCCAATAAACCATTTATTACATAAAATGTCCTAATAAAACTCAAAAACACCACCCAACGCAGTAACCGAACTCAGGACCTCAAGATCGACCGCAAACTAAACGCAAGCTTATACCACCATATCAAAAACTAATCATAACATTGCACTATATTTTTTAGCACTAGCAACCCTAAACAGCATACACATAGCAACCACGGTAGCAACGCACCTACTTAGTACAGGATATTTATATTTTAATGCAGAAACAATAAACCTCGTTTCCTTGAAAACCTGTTTGTATATGATTAACGCTTGCACATAAATGAGACAATCTAGCACTAAACAATATCCTTAACGTTTATTTATTAGTTTTAAACGTTTATGGTGATGCAATACGCATTTAATTGGAGGAGTAAGTATTTAATTCATTTATGTTTCTGCGTGCTTTTAATTGCCACCAAAAACCCCAAGATTGCAAATGCGGTTTTTCGATATATAGACCATTCGAAGGACAAATAAAATAGATAATAATAACAGCAACTTATATACTTAATAATATGATTAGATACAATACCGTAGCTAAAAAGCTAAGGATGCATTTTCAAAATATAGAAAATAATTTTAATCAAAATGGTGGACGTCAAGTTTGTAATCTTTGGCGCCATTTATCAGCTCACTCGAGGGCAACAAATTATGACAACGTAAAATTAATTTAATGAACGCAAATTAATCTCTGAAGTTCATTAAGTTCAGTTAAGGAAATTTGGGTATTAGCTTATATTATTATTAAGTACATTGAGGGCTTTCGTTACCCGTCATTGTGAAGAAATTACTTTTAATTTAATTATTTTAAATTCCTTGTATTTAATATTTTTAAATAATTGAGTTACACCATCGACACGTACAATTATAATTTAAAACAGATTGGGAATGGAACGAAGTTTACAAGTATATACCTACAATAATTTATGAACAACACTAGAAATAATCTTTTTGTTGGATATATAAGTAGGTAAGTAAAAACCATATAGTATGCACCTAAAACCACCACCAGTATATAAAATATTTTAAGAAGTACAGTAAATTATAAACTTATCAATATCTGAAAATTTGTATAATTACAATATACAAATTTAATTTTTGTCTCTTTTTTCTGTATGGTGTTTTTGTTGTACCGTCAGCCGAAAAATATTTTAAAGTACTTCGTTGATCTCTCAGTAAAACTTTGGGCTTATGGTTGCATGACATCACGAACCTGCCATCAAAAGATTTAAAATAATTGTAATCCATGTTTTATTTTGTTAACCATATGTACAAAAATGTAGGGTGAAAAAAGAATAATTTAAAAAAAGGGGCGACTGAGGAACACTTTTGCATGTGGAACGTACCTAATGTAGCTAATTTGTATAATTACAATATACAAATGTTCACAAGGCAGATATTGATTGAAGATACTATTAAATAACGGACATACAGAATACTTAGACTAAAAACAACTATTTGTGCACTTTAAGCCACTAATTACTATGTACTAGAAGAGACATCTCACTTAATTTTAACTGCCTAACACTTAATCTGAGTTAAAACGTTAAAGTAAAGCATTTAGAAGCAGTACCGAATATACATGATGGCATGTTACAAATATCTAAAATTTGCTCTCAAACATGCCGTTGGATTTAAAAAACCGACCAATAACTATAATTATTGTTCCGTTTGGAAATCCAACCCACAACACTCGTCGTAGTAGCAGTTGCAACTGTTTAAACTACTGGGTCATCTGTGCAATCGATATATTAAAACTACTAATTTAATAAATGTGAAAGTTTGTAAAAGCGTTTGAATGTTGTAACTCAATCACGCGTAAACCAATGAACGGATTTGGATGAAGATTGGTACACAGATCAACATATCCTGGATTAAATTGTATAAGAAACATTATTACAATTACATCTCTCATTTCCCTAAATCTCTCATCTCTCTCATTCACCTTACTAAAGTAAATTAAGCATTATTAAATATCGGCTAAACATAAACGACAAATACATAAGTTCCAAACAGCTGAAAATTGAAAATTAAACTTCTGTTTTCAAAATTGCTATATAACGTTCCAAATTTGAAATCAGACAAAAAGAAAAATAAACCTTTTTATATTGTAGCAATATTTATGTCCAGCTAGTTACTTTTAACTAGCTAAACTTTTAACCTACTTTTTTAATGGAATGTGCATTCAAAAAGGCATGTCAACGATATCTTAATTAAAAAGCTTGATATTAAGAGAAGCCGTCGGCACGAACTAGTGTATAAGTCAATCAATCCAAATTAATTGAGCCATGCTGTCAGCTGACTTTGCGACCCGATCTTCATTATGATAAGACAAATTTATCGATCGTATACCATTTACAGGCGAATTTCGTTGTAAATTATGACTTTATTATTGCATTATTCAATTTTATGAATTTAAAAATAGATTTGATGTTTTATTAATGTGCAGTTAAAGGGTTTTATTTTTGACCTTTGGGGTCCACCTTGAGCTTAATAAAATTTAAGTGTCTTAAAGTATAGGTTCCTACATAATAAAGTATAAAGCGCGAATAATTAAAGTATGAACGCTACGAGCCGTTTCGGCTTAGCAGTTATAATCATTGTTATCACTCTACTATTTGTAATAAAATAATAGCCACAAAAGGCATTTATTTGCAGTTTAGAGCGCATCAAAAACAATTGTAAGAGTCAAATGAACAGAAAAATAAGTACCAAAGTTTACCCCAGGTCTTACATATCTTAGGATATTTTAAGAATAGGTAGTTATTAAGGCGAATTCAGTGACTTCAGGTTATAAGAACTATAATACTCTATTATTAAAAGTATTAGTAAAAGTCAAATTAAAATAATGTTTATAATTACGGCTGTAATAGACTATAAAGATACGTCTACCAAGGAGGTCAGTTAGATTGTCTATGATCAATATGTAGAACTTTCACGATCAACAGACGAATAAATCATTGTCTATGATTGGACAGTAATATTAAAATGCCTCCGGTCTAAGTAAGCGTTGCAATCTTTTGATGATTAGATGATTAGCTATAGAAACAGACGAAACTGCAAACCACGGTATATAAGATACACATACAGTACAAAATAATTGCTAGTCCAAGAAAATTATGATATAATATTTTCAATGTTTCATTTTCTTACGATGATACATTAGTCAAGATACGGTTTACCATACTTGTAAAATATTATAATTAGTTAAGCCTAAATCTTTCCCTTCAACATTCCTGGACATATTCGGACATGCCATCAGCACCATTGAGTCATGGCCTACAGTTATTGTAAATCAAATATGTTTATCAAAGTGATGAGAAATTCATTGTCAAAGCATATTTCGGATACCAGATTCTCATTTTAAAAATAATGATTCTATTAAAATCTATAATGTTGCATAAAACTTGGTGAGTTTTATGTAAGCCAAAGGATGTACTATAAGACCTTAACATACTCAAATTTTACTGCATCTCATAAAAAGGTGCACTTTTAAATAAATTAGATCGCTATATCTATCGGGCACAGCACATGTCTACAGCCTTTCTTACAAGTTGTATACAGCGTGTCCGGTAATTAATGGATAACCTTGAAATGTCTTATAGTAGAACTGAAGGCCGTTCAGAAAAAAAGAAAAAAAAATATAAAAATATTAGAAAGTGCAAGCATAGCATCCTTAGCATCCTTTTGACTGTCTATCTATTAGCATAATTAGTGTTTAATAATAAAACAACAAAAAACCGATGGATTTCATTCATTTATGGTCGTAGTATACAAGAAAGGTATACATGGTAATTTAAAACAAAACACATATCTCAGGTAGTAGTTAGGATAGATGAACGGCCGTCAGTTCCACTATAAGACATTTCCAGATTATCCATTAATTACCGGACACCCTGTATATACAGGTCAACAAAATAAAAGCATGCTAATAAAACGTATGACATAGATATAACAGAACTGTAGCTCAAACATCATCAATCATCGGCGTCACAGTCGGACACGGCGCACAGTGCCACCGCACCGGTAGAACGAGTTTACCAAACATATTAAATGACAACACTGACAGTACTCATGACTTATGAACAATAAGCCGTTTGACGGTACTCAGAATGATACAGTGTATTAAGTCAAGGCCAGTTTCTGCAAATAAATGTTAACTTGAAAATTACGGGGCTTCTAAACGCACAATACTTTTATTGCAGTATGCCAATGACATATATTTGAGTAGCATCGATAGTCTAGCTGGTAGACCGATGTGCCACGCAGAGGTCTCAAGTACGACCCCACAAGTTACTCTGACATTTTAAACTTATGTGCGTATTCAATTATTAATAGCTGATCGCTTTATGAGTGAAAGAAAACATAGGCTATCCTGAGACATCCTATGATGTCTGAGAATTCTACATAATGTTCTCAAAGATATGTCTGGGCCAGCGTGCTAGCCCTTTTTAAACTTAGAAGAAACATGTCCCCAGCAGTGGGACGGTTTTTATACAGAGCTGATATTATTATTATATTCATGATATAGAAAAGAAACATATGTTGCTAGGGCACGCAAAGTGCAGAATTCCCAAGTGGGACGTTTTTAAATCTTCACATGAAAAGTAGGTTTGTTCCGCATTCGTCCCTAATAATTCGTCCCAAGCCTAGAAATACGAATTCGTCGCAAAAATGTTCCTTATATGCCCCTAAATTTAAATAAATATTAATTTCCGCTCAAACCCCGTTGACGCCTTAAGGCGTCATCACTTTTGTACCCGTCAAACCCCGTTGACGCCTTAAGGCGTCAAGCAACAAAAAAAAGAGGGTCGCGCGCTAGTTTTTGCCGTTTTTGTATTGAAAGGCCTGTATTTAAAGTCTTGTATTGTATATCATTGTACTCGGAATGAACTGAGCTTTTCGAACAAACCATTTACTAACTGAATAATAATTGTCTAATATTGTTATTGTTATGTCACGTGACTTCGCGCCGAGCGTTCGTTCGTCGATGTTATTTGTGCCGCTGTTTACTGTCGTTTTTTGTAGGGCAAGTATATAAGTGTAATACATTATTGAAAAGCTTATTCTTTCTATTTTTAGAGACAATAAAAACAATACTGACTTACGTTATTTTTGTATAACAAACTGAAGCCCAAAGTAACCTATTATCATTTATCAATTTTCCCGCGCTTTTTTATATTTGTTGTTTTTTAGTACAGTATTATATCGTATTTCAGGTTTCAATCACTATAATAGTGTTATTTATTAGTGTTTCTATAAAAATATCTGAAAACAACGCACAAGGTTACGACTAATATTCTGTAAAAAAAAAAACAAAATTTACTTTTGCCGCGCTCTAAATGTACTCGTCACGCATGTCAATGCTACTTTCAAATGTCAATATCTTAATTTTTTCTCACAGACATATATAAAAAAAAATGTTTAACTATAAAGAGCATATTTCTATTTTTAGACACAATAAAAACAATACTGACTAATGATAATTTTGTTTGTCAAACTGAAGCCCAAAGTAACCTATTATCATTTATCAGTTTTCCCGCGCTTTTTTATATTTGTTGTTTTTTAGTACAGTATTATATCGTATTTCAGGTTTCAATCACTATAATAGTGTTATTTATTAGTGTTTCTATAGAAATATCTGAATAAAACGCACAAAGTTACGACGAATATTTTTTAACAAAAATTTCAATATTTACTTTTGCCGCGCTCTAAATGTCCTTGACACGCACGGTAGTGCCACTTTCAAATGTCAATATCTTAATTTTTTCTCAAAGCCATATATAAATACTTCGTTTTACTATAAAGAGTATTTATCTAGAAAATAGAAAAAGTAAAAACTCTTCTTATTGCATTTATATTTCTTTAGAAACAATCATTTTCAATAACGAACAATTTGTACAGTTCTGCTTTGTTTATCCAGGCCTATAAACTAAACTATACACTTCAATGCGATGATTCATAATACTTGTCGTAGCTTACAATGTGTATTTCTAAGAAACACGAGCGATGTTATCATAACTCAGAGCTCAAAAACATAAACATCGATAGGGCGTGTCAAGTGGCGCTTTAAGTGCCGACCGCGCGACGGGTGTCCGATTACCGGGTTATCTGTTATTGTTTACATTAAGTGCGCGCGGGGCCGGAAAGGTTAATGTAATTCCTCTTTCGTCCCAGATTATGTCGCTCTTTTTTTCTGTATGGAGTTTTTGTTGTACCATCAGCCGAAAAATATTTTAAAATACCTCATTGATCTCTTAGTAAAACTTTGGGCTTATGATTGCATGACATCACGAACCTGACAACAAAAGATTTAAAATAATTTTAAACCATGTTTTATTTTGTTAACCATATGTACAAAAATGTAGGGCGAAAAGGGAATAATTTAAAAAGAGGTGCGAATGAGGAACATTTTGGCATGTGGGACGTTCCTAATGTGGAACAAACCGAAAAGTAATATTGTTCGAATGATAGCTACTTATCTCTTTCACGTAATATTTTCCATATACTAAATACGCTCCAGTAGTAATGAGTTCAATTTATTGTCGACATGTGTGGAGTTATTAAGAACCAAAATCTCTCAAAAGCAGTACACCAGATTTTCGACGTCCTATTTACTTACTATTACTCTGAATGTTATTTGGAGTATTACATATTACATTAGTGTTAAGTCAAGGCCAGTGTACTAAGAAATACAAGTTCGAGAGTTACTGACATATGTTGCGGCCATAAATTGAATTTTATGGTATTGTTATAGTTTGTTTATTATAGTTTATTAGCTAACAGTTGAGATGTAGATAAGCTAGTATGCCTAAAATAAGTTTATTACCCCCTAAATAGTATAATGTCTTCTCTAACCTTAGAATATTGTTTGGATTGCAGCAACCATGACATTATTTTATTAGAAACAAAACCGATTACTCAATTATCAGTAAATACATAAGTACATAGAAAACACCCAGACCAAGAAAAACATCCATGTCCATGCACACAAATGTTGACTTGTGCGGAAATCCAACCTGTAACCCAAGGCATGGTAGTCGGTTACACTAACCACTACGCTATCGAGGTTACTATATTTTCAACTAACTTATTCCTGCGGATTTGCTTTCGTTGTCCAGAATAAAGCACTCGCTTTTTCAAAAGCTGTAGCGATAGGTTTGACCTTTGCTACAAACCGACAAACACCCTTTCTCATGTACATATAGCATTACTGGGTTACATAAATATTGTATTGTCAGTCAACTTCATACAATCAAATTAATTAATTATATCAAATCCTAGAATCCTTAATAGATATATATATTGAAAGTTTTAAATAGCTCAAATATATATCAACCATTAGAGAATAACGGTCATAAGAACTTTCTGAATTGGCCTACTACTATTAGAAAAAAACAATGCCTACAATACTGGCTAAAATGAAGCATCCGTCAAGATTTTATTATACATCAAAGATCGTTACAAGCATACAGCCCGCCTGTGAATGAATTTAATAGCGTATGATGCATTATTCGAACTATCACTGACGTGATGTCAACTTAGGAACAAGGAATTAAGGATTGGATGAAAGGAAAGAAATGGTGCAGAGTCGGTGGTCTTACTAATCTGGCGAAACACCGTAACAGTTACATCGCTCTCATATCAGTTACCGGTAACTCCTGTAAAGCCGGTTTCCTTTATCAATAAACGAGTTGTTGTAGCTACTGACAATAATATTTTGTCCAATTTTTCATAGCATATGTATCAAAACATAAATATATATGTAGATACCTAGACAAGTCGGCTCATTCGTACCGTCACCTAATTCGCATCGACACGATGACATTTTGACCAGATCTTTGGCCTTCTTACAGCTCAAGTAGGCTCGCTATGTCGTCCAAACGAACGGCTGCTCTCCTGCGGCTGTCCGAAGACCTGCAACGATCCAGTACCTGACTGCAAGGGCGTCTGCCGCACCGGTTGCTACTGCGAGGAAGGGCAAGTCAGAAATGAAGAAGGGATCTGCGTCAAGTTAGCTGATTGTCCACCTATCAGTGAGTATCTCACCATCTCTCTCCCTGACTAATAATAATGTGTCCTCCAGACCGAATTTCGGTTACGGCGGCCAATCTTAACGGCCACCTGCGTAGGAGATATTATAATGCTCAAGTATGTGCGCAAACACAAGTGCACTCCCTGTTCCCTAACCCTCATGATCCGATGCAACGGATAATCCGACACGACCGGAGAGAGATCAGGCGCTGGACCAACGGCTTTACGTGATTTTTGAGGCACTATCTATTACCGCCAACTTACTAACTCCGGGCTCGTATTGAGATTTCTTAACGGAAAACCCAATAAGTTTTTGTTGGCCCGACCCGGGATTCGAACCCGAGACCTCATGCACAACAGTCGCATTCACTACCGCTGCGCCACGGATGCAGTCCACTAATAAGTTACAGAAATAACGCAAGCATCGCCTTAGATGCAAAACACAGACACAAATTTCAGGTCCTGACGCAGAACCACGAATAGCTAAGTTAGGAAAGCGACGACACTATTTGTCGAGGTCACAGGTTCAAATCCTGCTTTATGAATTATCTTTCTCCTTTGTTAGTAGCAGCAGAAGTCTGCGATTTCTAGGTGCCAGCTGTACCTAACCTGAACCGTGGCCTAAAATCTTAAATGTATGGATATCTCATCTGACACAGAGACGTGATACTATGTTACGTATGTACGTATGCTTGTACGTTTTGGCTAGATTTCAGTGCCCAAGGTTATAGGCAGACCAATTTATATCAATATCGCTGCCCGACCTGAGGACCAAACCAAAAACCGTACGATCGGAAGCAAATATTTGTGCAAACTTATGCCACGACCAGCATAAATATTTTATACATACATACATACATACATAAATTCACGCCTGTTTCCCAGAGGGGAAAAATATAAAAAGAAAAAGCACTATTTTATAAGCACTTATAAAATATTTTATAAGTGCTTATAAGAATGGTTGTCAAAAGTGAAGTGCGATGATCAATCCAAACTCACTTACAAGCACTTTTATAATAAATAAAAACCTTAAATAAGACAGAATGACTTTAAAAATGTAATTTAGTAAATGCTGAATCAATATTGGCAAAGGATAACTTTATACATTGTAACTTTTGAAGTATCATCATTATTTAAATACTTGGTTTGTTCAACTCAATATTAAGATCAAACATCATTACGAGAAGAAAGGGAATAATATTATTCCTTACGGTAAATCAGACAGCCTCCTTGGTCCCGTAGCAGAAGTTTGCGCTTAATTATTTCGGAGGATGATCGTTCGTTTCTTGAATCCGAAAGAAAATAAGTGGATATTATTATACTTTTCCGTGCGGCAATACTCAGTATTAGCAAGGAATCTGGAATTACGCCCAGGAGACGTTAATAGAGACGCTCACTATTACTTAAGAACTAAAAATCATCGATGACCTGTACTTAACCCTCTGGAAATAATATTTAACCACCTTTATAATATAAAAAGAAGAAACACAAGGAACATCGGACATCTTCTATTGATATGACAGTGCCTCATTAATAAATCTTGGACATCCTACAGTCTGTGTGTCTTGCAGACACTACAACACTAAGACATTTGACTAGAATCTTCTGCAGAATGGAGGCACTTCTCAAGCACTGCTCCAGATATCACTGATAACCCCTACCTCTATTATAGTTCTCCTTTTCATCTATTTACCATCCTCTTATCTTCCCTATAGCTATTAAAACAATAAGTTTACTTTGTACAGAGTCAGCACACTTACTAGAAACAACAGAACCGCGAGCCAACAATAGTGACTGTCCACCTAATGAAGAGTACCGCTTCTGCGAACCTTGCGCAAAGAGTTGTGAGAACCCAAACCCTATATGTCCAGCGCAGTGCATGAGAGGGTGCTTCTGTGTTGATGGACTTCTTAGGAACCAGAAAGGACAATGCGTAAAACCGGATGAATGTAAAAATTGTAAGTAGTCTTTCGCGAATTTTGTTTTTCCTAGTGTTGTTTTAAGCTAGATAAAACTAAGGTTTCGTAAACTTGAATTGTATTCATAGTTGGTCCAAATGCTTAGGTTGTGGGCTTAAAAACCTTTAGAACACACATTTCTGTATTCAGGCACTACTGCTATTACGTTAACCTTGAATGCAAACAAAAGCTTTTCAAAATGTAAAGAGAAATATTCTCAGAATCTATATAACAATTATGTATAATATCTTCTATGCTTAATACTTCTCGATAGCGTTTTAAAGGCTGAGTGACGTCTGGTACTCAACTTGTTGTCAAAGTTGTAAACAGTAGTCTATTATTATAATATCTCTTATTCTAAGAGAAGGACCATGCCTCGTAAAAAGATTTGCCTATCTGGGCAAGTCTTTAAAACAGGAAGAATTTGACAGCACTGTATTAACTTACTGTGTCTATCCATAAAATGCTATAGAATTTAGGTAACCCGATAAAAAAATAAAAGCAACATAATGACGTTACTTAGCTTTATATCCTTAATACAATGCGTTTCGACTTCCATAATTTGTTCCCACATAAGTATATTCGAAATAAGTAAGAAAAATAAATATAAAATCTTTTATAATCGTCCTTTTTGCACCAAACTGCACCATAACTAAATTTCCTAAAATATTAATATCATATAAAGAAATACTCACCAGATTAACACAGACCAAAAAATAAAATTGGGTCTAGATAAGGCATCTTACCAAAAACACAATACTTTCTGCGAGTAAATCCTAAATTAAAACATCAACAATGCATTCTTATCGTCGCGATCTTGACTCACTTCCGAGTGCAAACGCGACGAGGTCAAGGCCCGCAAATTAAGACGTACTTGTGTTTGACTAACCTAAAAGGAAGTCACAGAGAGAGTTACGGCCTAAACTAGAAATAAATAACTTAATAACATTGTTGTTCCGTCTTATAAAGATTTATTTTTACTTAATTGTCAATATTTAAGACAATAATTCTGTTTTGTAAAAAGATTTCCGTGTCGTAGATTTACGCTAATTAAAATTCCTTCCTCAACAAACTGACAATCTAATGTAAAATATATATGTTGAATCATATTGGTATAGATTCTTTAATGAGCTCGTACCTACTTTGTTTTAGCTTTACCATATGAATATAGTTAAAGATCGTTTTTCTTTTGCGGTGAATATGGTCACAAGCGTATTTAGAGTCTAAAGAGACTTAAGACGTACTTGTACCTTTAGTTACACAAAGATAGAGAGAGACATTGGTACGAAAATCCAAATTATAGTATAATCTGCAACTAGAATGCCTATTCTGATGTTTTACATCTCATGAATCACCTTAAAATGGTTGACATGTGTTACCACACATTTTGACTACCTCATCGATGTTTCAATTTGAACGTATTTTAGGTATGATCGATCACACACTTATTACATTTATTGAAAGATATGACTAAGAGCAATCATGACGAGATGCGTCTAGAGATATAAATACTCATGGACCTCATGCCATAGCTTTGAGTACTAATAGACCACCTGAATATAATCTAATTTATACTAATTAGATGGTTTTGTTGACAGACTCCAAATACTAAGTGACCTGTGCTCCCGGCGGGGCCAACTTCTGCTTCTTTCTACTTTTAAAGTTGTGCTGTGCTTCTTCTTCTTCGCTTTCTGCTCATCTTGCCAAGAAAACTACACTTCGATTTATTTCTTACTTCTTGCCAAGAAAACAATTATCTACCTTTATTATTGTTTACTTAATTTTATTTATTTATAAAGATAAGTTAATTATATTGTAAATATTATTCAATTGATTAAGTAGGTATATTATTTGTAATGAGCTGATATTTAATACCAGAGAAAGTATACCAATAAATAATTTGTAAAATAAAAAACCAAATCTGTAAGCTAATTTGTTGGTTTATTTAATTTAATTTTAATCCGAGTTATAAACACCATCCAGACTAGGACAGACTTGCTAATTACAATTGAGTTATTCCCGAATAGGGTCATTCGAAACAATAGATAGTAATTTAGTTGTCGGTCGATTTGATGTCATACATGTCACTATTATAATCCCACATCACATTTTAATGTGTAAAGTAAAGATATCTGGACGTTTGTTACCGTAGCACGGAATTGCTTACGAAACTTGGTACACAAATGGAATATAGTCTTAATGACTAAAAACGATATCGCCGATAGGTAAGTTATACGCTAATCCAGATATGTTATATAGTACTAAATACCATAAATACAAACTCAATTTATAATTGCATCGAATATTATGGTTGACTGTAGGTACTAAATGCTTGTGAAGATGCCAACAGAGCGATATGAAAATCGAATCTACCGTGCTATTCTGTTAAATAACTCATCTCGAACTCGATTTTCAATTAAGCTCTAGCCATATAACGAACTGTTCTACCATATGTATTGTAGACTCAAAAGTTTGGTTGGTAGTGTAGAGAATTTTTTGAATTGAATAGCAGATGGTTCTATTAGTTATACTAATAGAACTATCTGCTATTCAATTCAATACATTCTATTCGATAGGCCTTCTAAATAGCCTCAACTACAGCAATTTTATTTAACTTACATTAATTGCCTATAATCAGGCAGATCTTATAGTCCCTTACCAAGTCGTGAAAAACCAATGAAAATCACATCAGCATTGTACTAATAAACATTTTTTGTACCTAATACATAAACCCCTTCCAGCAACCACAAAACAGCCAATAGAATACCAGATGACCTGTAACTCACACCAGGTCTACAAGCAATGTGAGACGTGTGAAAGGACTTGTAGCAACCCGAAGCCTAGGTGCCCTACACCTTGTATGACTGGGTGCTTCTGTGAGCTGGACTATGTCATGGCTCCTAATGGACAATGTGTGAAGTTAGAAGACTGTCCTAAAGGTAATACTGATGAAGATTTCTATTACAATGTCATAACAGTCTAAGGCAGACAATAGTCGTCAAACAGCAGTGTCCGATTGTTATTCAAAGATGCGTGCGTGAGAACAAGATAGCGCGTTACAAAGTGTATAGCTTTATTTCGTTTCCGCACATGCAATAACAATGTTTAATCTCCTAACCAACGGACCCCGGGGTTCACATACAAAGCCTAATTGTATCTGGATTCCGGTAAATTGATTTATAATTACGTATCCCCAGTAGTCGCTTAATAAAAAAAACTATAACATGGCTGGTGTTAGTTATCACTACACTTCTTTCTCAATTGATATCATAAGAAATATTTCAATACCTTCATAATTTCAAACTTCTATGTTAAGATCAGTAAAGTTTTCAAAAATGTTATTCTTTAAAGAAGTTTTTTGTTATGAACCTAATTTAAAAATAGAAGGCACTAAGTTTATTAAGGTTTAATAATCAGACAAAAAAAAAGTGTATTTCTATGTTTGATACTTATATTTTAAATGGGAACGAATGAAACGACATTCGAATGCAGAATTGTACAACTATCACATAATTATTATTCGATTTTTAATGCTTAGGGTTATTACCCTAAGCATTAAAAATCGAATAATAATAGACAGTGGTTTACGTTAAAGTCAGCGATAGCCGATTTTCATGTACCTACTATAGCTGTGTTTCCTTGGCACTGCGATTACCGTCATAAAGGGATTTACTTAACATAAAGCTTGGAGAGGTATATCGTTTATTTTTTAATAACAATCGTGCATCACTTGTGTGTTATGGTCTTCTTTTTCTGTATGTATTATTATTATTAAACACCTTATTATTTCTTCTACGTGTAAACACAGCACATAATTTCAACTCAAACACATAGAGAATTAATTAAAAATAAGCCCGCAACTGGATTGTTTCATGTGTGTTTTGCAGCAGAAAATCATAGTACATTTAATGCCACGCGTGGTTTGTTATTCTGTGCTGTTAAAATACACGAGTTCTAATGTAAGCCCAGATACCTCTTGCTTCCTGAAAATATTTGTTTGACTATTAAATATAATTGTTGTTCTTGCCATTTATTTTGTACCTATATGTTACTACTGACTGTATTTAGATTTCAATATTAACATGTGTGTTGTATTATGGGGTTTGTAAACAATTCATGTTGCTAGTACGGGCTACATGCGCAAGCTAGTTGTACATGCTACCTGCACAAACCACTCTTGAGAACTACATGCGCAAGTCACTTGCGCGGGCTACATGCGCAAGCTACATGCGCAAACTACTCGCGAGAACTACATGCACAAGCCACTCATGCGGTCACAAACGCAAGCTAGTTGTTCAGGCTACATACGCAAGCCACTCGTGCGTTCATATGTGCAAGCTAGTTGCGCCAGCTACATGCGCAAGCTACTCGCGCGGACCACAGACGCAAGCTACTTGCGCGGACTACATGCGCAAGCTAGTTGCGCATGCAATTGTTGTTTATACGATGTATACAATTCGCTACTTAATGTATCCGAGCCATAGTAACATACACATAGTAACAATAATAATATTGTTGTAACATTTACTTACTATCTTGAATACACAATGTATAAGCTAATGCACATCTTTATGTAGATATTATTAAGTTTATAATTATTGTGACTAAAATTGTGTTCGGCTGTTTTTATTTAGTATTATTATTTAGATAAGAAAGTATTATTTATTGTCAGATTTAGACAAATTAAATATTGTTAAACATTTGTCTGTTTTGATTTCTTCTTCCTCTTCCTTATTTAATTACTTGGGCTATAGCACATATGCTACGTTTTGTTGTATTAAAGTAGCGTGTTATCGTGTGCAATGGCTTTAGGCCTTTTAAACTGTATCTTTTTAAAGAAATTGCAGTTAAATTAGTAACAAAGATTTTTTGCCGTCCTATTGAAACAGAGGTTCATTCTAAATATATTAATATACGTATTTGCTATTCGATAATTAATGAAATACGTTTACTGTTATGATAAAAATGTAAACAGTAAGATTTAATCAATCGGGCAAGTTTGGTATTTTTATAGTAGTAAACTTGAATTTTATGTAACAGAAAGTTATGGTCAAATTTGAAGGTCGTAATATACATAAATCCATGTCAACGTATAAATATACCCGAATCATAAACTGAATATTTTAATTTTACATCAATTTAAAACTGAAAGATGATATTATTTAAAATTGAAACAAACGTAGGTATTACATCACTAAGTATGAATGTTTTAATTTGTATCCTCTCAAGTAAAATGCTCTTGGTTTCTCTGTTTTCCTAGTAAAAAGAACACTGATATTACACGGTTAAAGTAAATTTCACTCACCTTCACGTAGTTTTCTTTACCTTGGTACCTTCTTGATTCTTAGTTTCAAATACTTAGGGCGCACACTCTCGACAATTCTTAGATGAGAATAATGGAATAAAGCAATTTTATCATAATCATTTACACTTGCATAAGATTTAAAATGTTAATAACTTACATTCAGATGGATTAATCTCAATTTTAGGCAAAAAGTTAATAAAATATGCACACGGAAGCATTATATTGTCTTTCATCTATGTCAATTTTGACAAAATGTAATTTCATCCGTATTTCTAATTTCAAACGTACACACAGCGACACATCAACCTAGACTGTTTGGACTTTGAACTATTAGAAGTTGAACGCTGCAAATCGTGCGAGAGAGTACGTTATATTTTTGTTATTTTGTCTCATTCACGCTGAACGAGCCGCGGGCGTCGCCGCACGCGCTAGTGCACCGTGATGGGTCTACACCACTATGCACTGTCCCTTTCCGACAATTCTCTATTTTGTATGTAGCGTAGTTATGCGTATATAGGGAGTCTAACTTGATGTGTAGATGTGTGTACATTAAATACTAAACAAAAACGACGACTGCACTGAAGTAACTTCTTAGATTTAACCTTTTTTAATAAGAAACTTTCTTGACAACAAATTACCATTCTTTTAAAAATCATACTTACCTAGTAAAAGATTTCGTAATACATATAAATTGCGTCCAGTATTTTGTTAGTATTGTCAAAAAATATTTTAAATAAGAGACGTTGACAACATCTTAATTAAAGACAATGTTATATACATATGTATTGGTTAGATAATTTAATTAATACATCTCCTACATTACTTGATGTCCTAGTAATTCGTACGTAGATATCGTATTGATCAAAACGAGCTACCTATTATTCGAGAAAGATGGCGTAGGTATAACTCTACCGACAAGAGCAAAGCTCTAAAGTATAAAGAAAAAGAAGAAAGAACTAAGTTGTTATTTTGTATTATTATGTTACCAGCTGTAAACATACTAGGGGTTATGTTTAATTCTAATAATTTCATGCATTATAAAAAGTACCTTTCAGGCATAAGAAGTAGGTACTTTTTATGGCAATGACGAATTAAAATTTAAAAACGAGTATTTGTAGAGGTAGTTTGTCTAGCTACATATTTTAATCTAGTTAGCATGATAACAACTTTTGATGACTCGACATGAGTATTGTGAAAGAAAGTGAATCGATATGATCTCTTGAACATCAAAAATTAAATGCTATATACAAATAATGTACATAGCCACATCTTGTCTTCTGCTTTCCTTTTATCCTTAATATGACTTGACACCCACTGTTTTCTTCACTTGTTGGATAAAAACACTCAGCCCCTTCCTCTCTTTCCTTAAATTTTTCTTTAGTCCACCAGCTCCAAGAAAATGTCGGTTCCTCCAATTTCAAACTGACGAGTACGCACGGATACCATGGTAATCAAAGCTTTGCTAAAATTAAATAAGTCTGGCTAGTTTGGGAGCTTACTCTATCAGCAACAATTACATTATTTTGAATACTTTAAAAATAATGATCATCTAATGCCATTTGTAAAACACAAGGCGTACATTATGAATTATTTTTCTCTTTTTTTTGTAGACCCGGGGGCCTAAACCTTCCAAAAATTAGGGTAAACGTCTATGACACCCAGATTTCGCTAAGAGCTACGACTTTAGGCTTTACACTCGCCGACTGCCGTTTACCAGGCACATTTCCAAACGCCGCGCTGATACTGACAATTCCCAATTTGAATCCCATTAACACTTTTCTCGATTCTCGAGCACGCTACCAATGAGACAGCGGAATATGCTGAAGTAGACTGTTACAATCGTTAATTAGATCAATTAGCAGCAAAATATTAATTGGATTCATAATGCCGTTCCGCGATACTGGTCCCACATAACTCGCTAAATAAGTCCATCATTACTCAATACGTGTTATATGTTATAATTGTAACACGCCTTAGTTTGATAACAGATATATTGCGTACCGCAATTGATTAAACAAGGATTTCCTAGTTCAAACCAACAGGGACAACCGGTTCCGAGTTCAAACTTGAAATGGAAATAGAAAAATGAAGTAGCTTGGTCGTGAATATACCTCCGACAGAAGATCGCATTCAAATGCTCGTTTTGTGCGTGTGCACTAGCACGAGCCTTCTTTTTAATGCGGAGTGCCATATACACATTCCTCTCCGCAGGAAAAGGGGATAAATAAAGGTATGGAGGGCTGACCCGGAGCAAGTACGAAGTTACGGATTGGACCCGATACATCCTATTTGCTCCGAATAAACCTCCAAATCCAATAAACTGAATAAACTAACCACGGTGTGTTGGCACACCTTTATCTACTCGCCATTAAAGGCAAGAAGCCAACTCACTGCCTTGAATGGCGAGTAGATAACTGGATCTGAAACTACTTCAGGGATCCACCCAACTCACTTGATTGAGAATAATATGATGTCAGCTGCTCATACTGATTTACAATAGTAATCTTGTGCCATTGCGCTGGCAGCACAGGTACTCCAATAGTCAGCTACAGATGAATGTCAAGTACTGATACCATCATATACCATCTTATCTTATCTTATTCGGGGGCCAGTCAGTGTAGACCGGTGACACTTCGATCCAGTGGGATCTTGTGTGTCGGCCCCGAGATCTATCCCTCAGCTATCTCCCTATGAATTTACTGCATCAGTCGCAGCGTACACTTCAGAGGGAGAAGCCTGAAGTTTTCAGGGTTTGGATATGCTAATCCCACCAGACCCATCCTTAGTCCAGCCAACGCGTCACATTCACACAGTAGGCGTGATATGGACACGACCTGTTCACCACAGGCTCTGCAGATCAATTGTTGACAATCTCAATCAGCACAGGAAGTCGTTGGTGCGAAAATGACCAGTGAACGCTCCTGTGAGCAGGCGTATTTGGTCCTTGTTGTACCTGCGGAACTTCTGAGTGAAGCCCGTGGCTCTGTTTGCAATGAATTTCTTGGAGTGTTCCAGACCCCTAAGGGCCATCCACTCTAGCCTGTGTTTATCATTGCCACCAAGCACCATAAGAGTGGTAAGAGTACTCCGCCCTAAGGGCAGCCTTTGGTGGTCATTGCAATTATTTCATCTCCTAACAACTCAGACCTAATAATTCTTCCTTTGAGCATACAATCGATCTACTTGCAAATGGTTGGTTCTATGCCGTGATTTGTCGATGCCATACTAATGGCATCAAAGGTGGTCCGATCGAAAGCTCCCTTAATATCCAGGAATGCAGCAATGCATACTTACCGGTTATCTAATGCATGTTCTGCCTTATTTACCACAAAATGTAATGTCGTCTCAGTGGATTTTCCCGACTAGTAGGCACATTGTAGCCCGTGGAGGGGGAATTTCCTTAATGCTCCCTTCCTGACATGTCTATCAACTTACTCTCCAGGGCTTTCAAGAAGAACGACTCAAGACTCTGCACAAATGCGGAACCAAGGGTGCAGCTCCCTGTTGTAGGATAATGGGATAAACCATGTCTGAACCAGGTGACTTGAACGGTAAACGGAAAACCATTTAAAGCCCAGCCAACCTTCCCTTCATCCACTACCTTCCATGCAGTATCCCAAACTGCTTTGTGTACGGTAGCTTAGTTCAACCAGGCTGATCGGGTCCTCCTGCTCTTTTTTTATTCAAATCAAATCAAATCAAATCAAATCAGTTTATTTGCAATTTCATCATCATCAATCATATTATCTTACAGTCCGGAAAGTGTGTGTTGTTTAGCATCATTGCTAGTGTCTCCTTGCCAGACCCTGTACGCTGCCCATTGTCATCTCTAATGTTTGTCAATGCGTGTGCTCTGACAGTCGAGATAACTTCGGAAAGTCTCATTCCTTCAGGAATAGTACTGATGTTTTCACAGTGGGCTCGCCAAGCCTTCCGTTTGCGTTTCCGCACAGCTTTGTTGTAGTTAGTCAAACAGCGAGCGTAACCGCTATAGTCCCCGCTGGTCCTAGCATTGTTGAACGCTCGCCTGACTTCTAGCCGCAGCTTGACCAACTCTGGCGTCCACCACGGTACCCTCTTGGGCCTAAGTTCCCTTTTAGGGCAGTTACTTGTCCAGGCCGTATTCACAGTCTGGACCAATTTGTCTGCTGTAAACTCTATGTCTAATATAGAATTAAGCTTACCCTTAGAGAATCTATTCTGAGGTCACTCCTAAAGGAGTTCCAGTCCGTATTTCTTGGATTTCTTCTACGTGCTGTAGGAGCTGGAACCAGCGTCCTGTACTTAAGGCATATCTAATTTTGATCTGACAAGGTAATCTCATCAAACACATGGCACTCGACAATGCTCGCCTACAGTTGGCGAACGTTGGCCTGTTTCCCTTATTTAGAATTTGTAAAGAGGTACTTACTACATAATCCAGTAGCTTCTAGTAGAAAACATCCATAAAAATACTAAAAAATCTTATTACCAAAAGGAGTATTATGTTTCATTCACACATCTGTTCTACAAAAAGTGCTGTGCAAATCAATCACCCAAAAGGTTATATCGATGATAGTTTCTGTAGGGTGGCATTTCCATCACCATCTTCAAATCTGACATTCTGTTATACCTAAATTACACTGTTAAGAAGATGTTTATCCAGCTCCTCTTTAGAGGTAGAGAGGACTTTAAAAACATCTCAGGCCTCGTCATCTGTTCCCTCTAGCCGAGATAACAATAGGCCACTCGGGGTCGCCTGCCGTCGAGGACTGCGTTGCGAACGAGGAATACTTCACGTGCGGCTGGTGCGAGCCGAGCTGTTCCCAGCCGGTGCCGGATTGCCCCAACAAGGTGTGCATCACGGGGTGTCTGTGCCGGCCGCCGCTACTGCGCCATCATAGTGGACACTGTGTGGACAAGAACGACTGCTTTCCTCGTACGTATTGTTTAGTTCGTGACTATGTACCTACTAAGGCACTAAGTTAGCCAGTAAGTATATATCCTAATATCTTAACTGCACGAATGGTACATTGGTTTAGGTGGTCACCTCGCCACAATGCCAGTCAGGTGGGCTATGCCAACCTCAGAAATGTCTGATGTCCAGCTCAGGATGCTAGGCTTGAACTCAAATTGGGTTTTATGTAGGCCATCACAGCTTATGGTCTAGTCGCCTTCTGGATAAAAACCTAGATACGCCAATACACCCCGATTGTAAAGATGTATTGGTTATGGCATGAGGTAAAAAAAGTGTAATCTACAAACTGTTATGCCAAAATATAATAACTAGAAATAAGTCAACGCCGAGCAACAAATTCTACTAATATTACAACTGTAAAAGTTTATGATGATGTTTGGATGTTTGTTACTCAGTCACAACAAAATAGTTAAACATATTTGGATGAAAACTGGATATACTATAAGCTGGATTAACGCATAGAATACTTTTTAACCCGGTATGCTTTCTATTGGAGATACTGTGTGCAGAAGTAAGTCACTAGATCTACCCAGAGTAACACGAGTCGTGCAAGTTTTGGTATACTTGACATACTTAAGCTCCTAATACTACCACAAACTAGTTCAGGCTTACATCGGATGCGCAATTCCGCTAATGTGAACCATACCCCTTATAGTTTAGAGGAAGTTGGAAACTATACAAGTTCCAACTCCATGAAATTAATAAGTATTTACTACTAAATACTTATTCATCAAATTCAAATCTAAAATGGAGTCGTTCTCGTCAATGTCAATGTCTAAACGGACTTCTAACTAGGCATTATTTTTATTGCAACGTATGGCTGCAAGTTGCACACCTATTGTGTCTTCTTCTCCGTTGCCTTTATTATTCCCAAGTCACTTGGGTCGGCTTGTCTGGTCTAACCGGATTTGACTGAATATCAGTTTTTACACGAAGCGGCTGCCACCTGACCTCCGCAACCCGATGGCTAACAATACCCTAAGGCTAGACCAGAGTCAGGATATTATAGGGCAGCGATTCCTAAAGTGGGTTCCGCAGAACCTAGGGGTTCCTTTGGAAAGTCACTAGGGTTCCACGAAATAATTTATTTTTGGCAGTTAAATAATACCAAATATACTCGTATAATATGTGAGGCGAAGTTAAGTTTTTGTTCTTATTTAAATTACAGTGTCTTTGATTTGTAATCATTTGATATGGAGTTCCATAAAATAAAAGATATTTGGTGCGGGTTCCGTTATCTTAAAAGTTTAGGAACCTCTGTTATAGGGCACTGACTTCCCAATAACGATTGCCATAGATGTTGATGGCAGCCGGGACCGACGGCTTAACGTGCTCTCCGAGGCACGGAGCAGGCGATAATTGTCAATCAACCACCAATCACCTATTATGTGTGTGCTGTCTAAAGTCATTCTTGGTCATGTTATAAGCGTCAAACTATGCATATGTCTATGTTGCCCACTCTATATATTATATGTGGGAAAAATGGCTAACGGTGGATAATCATAAAGGCAAAAACGGGTTCGCCGCTTAAATGTGGATAATATCTCTACTACTCTACTCATGAAAACTAGGCAAATTGCAGTAGGGTTCCCAGGCTACCTAAGGAGCCTCTATGCTGTCATGTGTGAGCTGGTAACCCAGCAATTTCTTATTTTAAGAGTCGTAAATTTGCAAGTGTTATGTTGACATTACAAGCATTCATTGTCTATGGGTAACTGCTTACCATCAGATTGGCAGTATAATCGTCAGCCACATTTATCTTAAAATACGTAAATGTAATAAGCTCATTACGAAACAGTAACAATCCCGACCGTAGTGACATCTAGATCAGCTTCTTCATTAAATGTAATAAACTCACTAACCCCTTTGACGTTCATAAGTGTTTGTGACCTAAATTATTACATGATTTTTGACTTTGGCTTTGTTTGTTCCCACACTTAAGACTACGCCGAGCGAAATGTGCCAAAACAGGCGGTCACAGTTAAGTTGATAAAATCAACACTTTTTGTTTAATACAAATATAAAATATATAGGTAAATTTACCATAACAATGAATGTGTTTACAATTACTCCGTGTAAAAAACTTAAAATAATTAATATTTTCGCGTAAATTTGCACGATAAATGCAAAAACATAATCTTGTATTAAGTGATTTTTAGATTATACCAATAGAAATCTATCCTATTTTACAGCTTAAACGAAACATAAATAATTATATTACAATTTGTCCTTCCCAAATATTTAAGTTATTGGTTGACAATAAAGATACATGTTTATCAAAAAAGCACTTCAAATCCTCCATACAATTTTACTATGGCGGCCGCGCGCCGATTTGGATATCGAGCTCTGTCATTCAGTCCAACCACGTCTTACGCTCGGCGCAGTCTTAATGAACATATGTGATACCCAGCAGTGCCTAGCACAAATACCTAAACATACTTTATTCCTATTATAAAGAAGACGTAAATAAAAAAAAGAACGTTACAAAGAAGGTTGGTATTTCTTTCAATGTTAACTGTCAAACATTTTAATGCGAGCGTTATACCATTTATCCAGTTCGCTCCTGCTGACATATTACATAAACAGTAGATACATGCATAAGTAATGTGTGACGCTTCTCAGTAGCGGCATGTGGGTGCCTTATTTATGTGACAGGCCGTAAACTTGACTCCATTGTGCATAGCTCCATCCATCACGCCTGCATACTCCTGTGGCCGCTCTTGAACTTGATGTATGGATATAAATAGTTCTAGAAACGTTTATTAACAGATACTCATTTGTTTGGGCTCTCGTGTTATAAATCTGTCAAGGCTGGAATACCAGACATAACTAAAATCTAATGTGACTGGCTGCCGGTGTGCCACTGTGACTCAATAGGTTAATAGGTTATTTTGTAACGAGGTTAATAAATGACACTTACAGGTTTTATTAAGCGCGAAATGTGGTAAAATGATTGCATTATTTTAATAGTAATGAAATAAAAATAATGTCCTCCAGACCGATTTCGTTCACGGCTGCCAATCTTAACGGAGACTGACCATCTGCGCAGGAGATATTATAGTGCCCAAGCGTGTGCGCAAACACAAGTGCACTCTCTGTTCCCTAATGATGGGACGGTAATCCGACACGACCGGAGAGAGATCAGGCGCAGGACCATCGGCTTTACGTGCTTTCCGAGGCACGGAGGTGTCCAACACTGCCAACTTCCTAACTCCGGACTGTTACTGAGATTTCTTAACAGAAAACCCAATAACTTTTTTCTGGCCCGATCCGGGATTCAAACCCGAGACCTCATGCACAGCAGTCGCATTCACTACCGCTGCGCCACGGAGGCATTTTAATAGTATATACCTACATACTACATGTACTACATGCCTAAAAGAGAGGTGTACCTCTACATACCCTTCTAGGCATGACAGTATGTATGATAGTGTAATACAATACTCTATCGTTTCGCCAGCTTCGTCTTAGGTCCCGCGTCATAGAGGGCGGCCCAATTGTCATCTATCGAACATAGTTCCAGATTACGTGCCGCTACTGAAAATGTCTTGTCAAAATATCTCAATAAAAGTTTGCCTGACCCGGCAATCGAGACCGCACAGCATTCACATTCACAACTGCTGCGCCACCGAGGCAGCGTAGCAAAGCTATCACAAAAATCTTCATTATGCACTGAGGTCTACATAAGCTCTTCGAATTCTCGTCTCTAACTAAGACTAAAACATTGGATGAGAGTGATTTAGTCTTATACTGTACTAGATGTGCCCGCGGTGTCACCCGCGTTTATGATTACTGCGCCGCCCCTGTGGTGCGTGATGTTATGTAGCCTATAACCTTCCTGGGTAAATAGGCTAACCAACACTAAAAGATTTTTCAAATCGAACCAGTAGTTCCTGAGATTAGCGCGTTCAACCAAACAAACAAACAAACTCTTCAGCTTTTTAATATTAGTATAGATTTTAAAGGTACCATATGTCATTAAATAGATTTGAATTTTATTACATACATAAGACATTTATTAACCATTTCACAAATATAAACAGATATTTTATGAGATAATCCTTGACCCTTAAATAATTGAGAACTCACACGAGAAAAATAAAGAACAGCGTTTTGTACTAAATTGATCCGATGATTCAATATATCCATACTTAGGTAGGTACCGTACTCCCACATTTTATATCGCAATTGTTTTAGGGATAAACGAGAAAGTTTCATGGCAGCTACCTCGTAAAATTGTTAATATGCGATTTAAGAGCCAAAGTGTGTTGTGTAGCCGTCGTAAATTTTTATCCGCTTATATTGTTCATTACCAAATCAGATGAACTCCTAAATTGGAGCTTTGTTTCCAACAATGAATTCCTTTAAGCTTTTATATTTTTATTTAAATGTTATAAGTCCACTGTAATTATTCTTCAATATCTTTTCTTGTAAAAAGTCAAAGGATTGATTCCAAAATTCAATTCCGAAGTCTAAATGAAAGCGATTATTAACTGAATCCGTTTTGAATGAACAATTTAGCAAAGTTGGCTGAACGCAGTTTCGCCTAAGCTTTTAAATATTGTCATTTCAAAAAGGATTGAAGTCAAAATGGCTGCCATATGCGACGGAATTATTAAAGTCAATTGTATTTTATTTTAAAAATGTTTACGTGCAAAATGTAAGTTTATATTCAATAGAATTTGTTTTTAAATGAATTCTTTTCCACCAAATATGGAACAAAATACAGAATATTTTTACACAACAATGGAGAAAAGTTTTATGTAGAAGATACAAAAAGACTTTTTAATATGATGAAAACAGGGCACGCGCATTACGGGACAAGATTGTGTATGAGAGTACTTCCCGTGAATGAGAAAAGTAGACCATCCCCTAACCTATTGTTAGCGTAACATGCCATGTTTCAAATTAAAAAACATTATTTCACTTGCAGTTTTCAGATTGGAGGTTAAACATTGAACTTTCTAGGTCACTGCGGTAGAAATAGGTAAACGCTGGCATCGCCGAACCTAATTTTGTTTAAACAAACATTTGCGGACGAGGCGAAGTATTAAGATGAATAAAATTATAGCCACATTATGGTCCGGGCTCCACAAGAAAATAACCCAGCCCAAATAATAAGCTACGCCAATGATCGGTACTAAAATCCATCAAATTAAAGAGGAAATTTAAAAAACGTTTATCATTTTGCAGAGAAATGCAAGCATCCTAACGAAGAGTATGTCTGTCGCTTTGGCTGTGAGCCTCGCTGCCAGACGCGCTTGTTCTGCACACTGAACGCCCGAAGATGTGTGCTCGGCTGCCACTGCAAGATGGGGCTGTTCCGCGATGGTGTCTCCGGCTCCTGCGTTACCAAAGACCAGTGCACTATATCTGATGTACCTAGCAATTCTGGTATTAGTGTGTTTAACATCACTAGTGTATAAGTATCAATCGTTTTAGTAAAGCCACAGATAATATACTATACTAGGTATAGCTAATATAACTTTCTGGGAAAGCCTACCTAGTTGGCCTAAAAATGGTTTATTTTATTATACGGCACTAGTAGGTGCGAAATTATGTAGTGAAGTTTGGGATACTTACATAATACCATTCATACCCATGATATTAATAAATAAGTATTAATTCAAGCAATGGCCGCAAAGCCCAGATTTTTTTTATTGACTATTGTTCCAAACTGCCGCCAAAATTTAAAGATGCGTATTTGCCTTTGTTTGCCTATATCTTGCCAATTATGTGCTTAAAGGTAATTTAAAGTTACATTGCAAAATGTTTCATAACAAAAAGTTACGTGTGTCAAAATGTTGCGTTTAGTGATTTTGGATGAAAATATGATACTACTTGTGGCAGTAATAATTGTTAGTTACCTTAGTGTAAAATGTATGTGATTCTAATGTTGTCAATGTTCCATTATTTATTAAATAATTATTACCAGTTATTTTGTTTGTAAGTACCTATTTATGTATAAACATAAGTTGTGTGAATTTACGAGTTCGTTTTATTTGACAATTTTAGTTTATTTCTCCGTTTGTTATTCTCAATAAAAGCCAATTAGTTATCGCTAAATAAAATATTATACATTTAAAAATATAATTTTTCATTTGTCCTTTGATAATATCCGGATTTTGGATCCGGTTGTACTCCAAATCTCAACGCGTCATCGTTACAGAAGTTCGGCACTGTCAATCTTTTTCTATTGTAATAGCTGGGGTGGGCAATACAAGGATGCGCGGTGGGTTCCTCTCTTTGCAATTATTTGAATTGTCCTTTTTTCAAGATTCGGATTCATATTATTATTCTTATTTTGTGAAATGTCGACAATGTCTGGTCGAACGCGTGACGTAGACTTGGTCTTTTTACCTACAGATTCAAACTTACATGCGTTACACCCACATTGCGTCAAATCTGTTTTTAGGACAGGTAGACTGTAATAGGCTTCCTTTCTATTACGTGTAATAATTTTCTAACAGATAAAACCAGTAGCATTTTCTCGATCCGTATATTGAACATATGTACATGCAAACGTACCTATGCCACTACTAGGAGAACGACGCAGTTAATTCACGATTCTTGATTGATAGGTCATGCAAAGTAAGACAAAATATTCTATCAGTCTTAGGTTAATATCTTAGAATAATAGGATTTTATTCACATAATAATGCATAATTTGATTCTTCCTTCCCCATTCTACCATCGGACAACCAGACAATCAGACCAGCGCCACAGGTACATGGTGGATATACCACATTTACGCACGAAGCGCTTTGCTTCCACTTTTATAATGCGTACCGTAAAGGGGTGGAACTCACTAGTCTATGTTTCCCGACGAGTACAATCTGGAGTTACGAGCCCGTTCGTCCCTTAAGGTCGCCCCCTAGTAGGTATTTGCTAGGTTTCTTCTTAAAATCCACCCAAAAATAGGAGCCCCGTGAAGCGGTGCTCCGTCTTTCTATGAAAAGGACGAAAGTCAAGGGGCATATCTGGGTGTCTTCAAGTCGCGAGTGAATAGGTATTTTTTAGGCAAGCGTGCTCCATCGTCTCATCATCATCATCATAGCTCAATTAAAAAAAAATGCATAAATAAAGTTAAAGCAAAATCAGCCAGTTGCGAATAAACTTTGGTGAGTTGCCGTGGGTGCGCCCACGAATGTCTCCGACAAAAATACGTTAATATGTTATAGCTACGTTTTATTACATATACTTAATAATAATAATAAATCATTTATTTCAGACCAAACAAAAATACAGTCCATACAGAAAGAGTTATTATCTTATTATATTTAGAATTAATTACATAATCACGCCACATGCGTCCAGGCCACGAAGAATGGAAAATCCGTTTCCATTCTTCCTGCAACATATAGCTGTATGTTTATCAAATATTATGATATATTCGCGTACCATATAAACGTTAGAGGTACTAGACGTGTGCAAGTTAACAGCATTATTATAATTGTTAACGAAGCTAATCAAAATAATTTACCTCAAACTCTGAGCAAGAACACTCTGTGCCCCTTTCAAGCTTCTGCTCTGTTCTTCAATCCTATATCCGGAGCTGCCTACAGTATGCGGATTCGATGGCGATTAATCCAATTTGATAAAGAGACTAAATAAATGTAAGTACAGTAAAAACCCTAAATAAGTGATAATTCACTAGAACGATGAAATGATACTGTATCTGAACTTGCTGGATTGCGACTGTTAATAAATGGATGAAATTCAAAAAGTTAGTTACTAGAGATTAAATGCCATTGGCACTGCAATTTCAAAAATTTCAAAAAGGCAATAACATTAAAGCTATGTAGGTATCTATTTAAAACTAAAACATACAAATAGTCTAAAAATACTTACATCCGTCATCTGTGTCCTTTCAATTTTCCTAGAATTAACTAATCATGTCAGATGGTCTAAAACTGCTAAGGTCATGTTGGTTAATTTTAATGTTTGTGTAAATATAACATGTATAAAAAACAAAAATGTACATGGCACTTTTGTATGCTATAAATTAATTTAAATAGAAAAATTACAAAAAGAGTCTCTCCGGCGGGGAATCGAACCCCGGTCTCCCGCGTGACAGGCGGGGATACTGACCACTATACTACCGAAGATATTGAAATAAGTGTTGAAATACATGATTATAATTGGTATTCACAATAATATCGTTCAGTAATTATAAAATTTATGAGCTTAAAAAATAATAAAACAAATTACAAATGTTAAATAGTATTTTATACTGTTTAAAGTACATTTTTATTCATAATTAATTGACTAATATTCGAAATATGGTGAATTGATAAAACAGAATAAAGCGTCTTTTTCGGTTTCTCAACGAACTTCAATTTGTCAATGCTGAGTTGTTTATAAATTACAAGCATATTCGGTTCTCGACTAAAATTAGATAAATAATGAGTGAAAAACTAAAAGAATTGAGAGAAAGATCTCAAAAAAGAAAGAAATTACTGGCACAAACCGTAAGTTTACATAAATCACTCAACATAACCTATAACATTGACGACAACTTTATGAAGTGTATGTGTGATAATTTTATGCTTTAGCTTGGCGTTTCGAGTGTAAGTGAGCTTAGACATGCCCTAGGCGCGACATTGGACGTGCCGCCAAAAAAGCAAGCGGTCCCTGGCGTTGGAACAGAAGGGAATGACAAACCGACAACGAAGGAACAACCTGATGGACTCGTTTACACAGATTCATCCACGTTCTTGAAGGTGAGTAGTGAATAAGAGTTTAATATAAATATAGAAAAGTTGTAAATTTTATTATTCGTAATGAAACATATCAATAAACTTTACAGAACGAATAGAATCAAATTCCGAATCCATTAAAAAGTTAACTTTCAGCTTTTCCAGTATTAGTGTTTGTAATTATTAATCTCACATCTATAAAATATGAAGTTACTTCATATTTTTATAGATGTGATTTTGATTGTGACAT
Source organism: Catocala nupta (assembly GCA_963675205.1). Taxonomy (NCBI): domain Eukaryota; kingdom Metazoa; phylum Arthropoda; class Insecta; order Lepidoptera; family Erebidae; genus Catocala; species Catocala nupta. The sequence continues at coordinate 4,458,055 of OY776097.1, forward strand.
GTTTTACAATGAGGAGAGCACAGTCCAACTATGACTTTGATCAAAGGCTTGAGTGAATGATGCTATCTTACAGAAGATTACAACCAATCACTATATTTACCTTTAATAAAGAAATGTGCCTTTTTTCAACCATTTGCATTGCAGTAAGCAATAGTTACCAAACATTTAGCATCAGGCATCCATTCAAGACAGAGTCAAAGTCAGAAATCATAATATATTCTTTTAGGTGACAAAGTAACACTTACAAACATCATCCCTATGCTTATTAGTTGTTTGTGACCTTAGTTACCATAGTTACAGTGGTGATATATATTTATTTACTTCATATAAATCCACTGGCATAGTGGTTAGTGTAAATGAACGCCATGCCTGAGGTCACGGGTTCGATTCCCACACAAGTCAAACATTTTTGTGCATGAACATGGATGTTTGTCTTGGTCTGGGTGTTTCTATGTATAATATGCATGTATTTACAAAAAAAAAGTATATATGTATGTTTATCCATTGTCTAGTACCCATAGTACAAGCTCTGCTTAGTTTGGGCTAGATGGAGTTGTGTGTATGTAGTAGAATATTATATTATTATTATTATATTACTTCTATAAGTTAAAGATTCCTTTTTTAACCTTTCCTTTGACAGTGGCTCTCATACAAACACCTACATTGTGTACCTCTATTTACCACCACTTTAAACCTTATTTTACTAACCTTAATGCTTAAAACTGATTATTTATCAGGCTGGATTTTTGGATAAAGGACATATCGTAAGATTTTACGAAAATTTAAACATACAATAGGCTAAGATCATAAAAACTACATTTCATTTATTTTCAATGGCATTATATTGCCACCTTTAATAATTCTGTTGATTAATAGCAATCAAGTGCCTGTTTTGTATGATCTTATTGTAATTTTGATAGTCTGTAATTTGTAAATTATATTTCAATGATGTTCTTAATTACCCATTATGTTTTCCTTCATTTAAAATGAAGAAAACAAATAAAATTGTTCAAAGTACATGGCTAACAAGAGGTTTAAAAAAGTGTTGTGTAAAATAAGAATACTCTATCTAAAAAGCAAACAAGTAGGTGCCGAAAAAAAGAAAAATATATGGGCATACAAAAAATACTCTAAAATACTTCACCGCTGTATACACAAGTCCAGACAGTTAGCAAACCTCAAATATATCAACAAAAAAATAAACAAATGTAAGGCCGTATGGGATGTTATAAATGAAAACATTGGAGAAATTAACACATGTACAGAAATTGATAAAATATTACATAATAATAAAGTATATACATCCGCAAATGACATAAGTAATTTATTTAATACGTTTTATATTAAATTGACGAATGAAAACAACTTTACATATAACATTGACGACATAAATGAAACTATAAATTGTGTATTTCATTTTAATTCATTTTTTTTAACTACCACAGATTCAATAGAGATATTTAGATTAATTATTAAACTTAAGAATACAAACTCTGTAGGTATTGACGGACTTAATACAAAAATTATAAAACTTTGTGCACCATATATATGCGAGCCATTGAGCTATATAATAAATATGTCTTTCCATGAAGGCATTTTTCCTACGAGCCTTAAAAAGTCAATAATTAAACCTTTATATAAAAAAGGAGATGCTTTAGATATGACAAACTATCGTCCGGTTACTCTTATAACAGTTGTTACAAAAATTTTTGAAAAAGCTATGTTAAGGAGATTATATGACTTTACAGTAAAACAAAAAATACTGAAAGAGGAACAATTTGGGTTTCGTAAAAACAGCAGCACATCATTAGCTTGTTTCAATTTGATTAGAATAATTACTGAGTCTATTAATGAGAGGACACCTGTAACGGCTTTATTTTTAGACATGAGTAAAGCTTTCGATTTTGTTGACCATAAATTGCTGCTTTATAAATTAGAAAATACGGATTTAGAAGTGTAGCTAATGACTGGATATCAGTGTGTAGAAATATCTAAAATAGAAAATAATGAAAAAGTTACATGTAGATCTAATTACAAATTTAATAGTGTCGGCGTTCCGCAGGGCAGCGTTTTGGGACCATTTTTATTCTTAATATATATTAATGATCTGCCATGGATGACACAACACTAATTATCAAGTGCGAAAATAAAAACTCATACGAGAATGATATAAATTTAACGCTTAATAAGACAATTAGATGGCTAAGTAATAACAATCTAAAAATCAATCTAAATAAGACGCAATTAATACAATTCCAAAATTATAGAATGCAACAAATTGATTTAAATATAAATTACAAAAACAATAGAATACAAGAGGTGGACACTGCGAAATTTTTAGGATTGATGCTTGATAAACACTGCAACTGGAAGGTACATGTAGAATCTGTTTGCAACAAACTGGAACGGTTCGTATTTGCCATCAAACGTTTACGTCAAACAGTGTCGACGGAAGCAGCTGTGACTGCATACCACGGATACGTCTCGTCGATACTCTCGTATAGCCTCTTACTATGGGGAAACTCAGTTGAGATAGAAAAAGCATTTCGAGTGCAGAAGAAATGCGTGAGAGCGATCTGTGGTGCCTGGTTTACAGACAGTTGCAAGCCACTATTCAAACAGTTCAATATTCTGCCACTGGTTTGCATGTACATTAGAGAATTGTGTATTTTTGTGAAACTGCATCCACAGTATTTCAATAGAAACACCTGGCAGAAATTGTAGGAACAATTTAAACTTCTTCGCCCTAGGTGTAGATTAGACATCTATGAAAAAAATGTATATGTTAAAGCTATAGAGGTTTATAATAAGTTACCAGACAAATTCAAAGAACTACCTATTACGATGTGTAAAAAAAGAATCACAACGTGGCTTGCAGAAAAATGTTTCTACAACTTAAAAGAATTTATGACATATAAAGAAAATAATGCAATTACATAATATTATTCAAATTATAATGTATATTAATTTAATTCAAACTACATTTTATTCCAATTTTTAGACATTCATATAGGACTTATATTTATTTGCTATCAATTATTACCATTCATGAATTATAGAACTGATATAGAATAATTAACTTATAATGATGTAATTAATTAACCATGTATTTATTAAGACTGACTTATTCACACACCATTGTTATGGTAGAATGTGAGGAGATTGTTATTACCCTTTCACACATTTCTTGTGAATAAATGAATTTGAATTTGAACCCATACTATTGATTTGCATCAACACAGGTGAACAAACACAATAGGTTTTCAATGATGTATAGCATTCCAATAATTGACCGGTTATTCTAGTGAGTTGCATTGGCACACAGATGACCAGATGCAATAGGTTATCAATTATGTCTGTCATTCCAACAATTTTATTGACTGATAAATACAATTAACCAGTATTATATATATGCAGACAGATGTCTATTACACCCACATTTCGCTAGCTATTAGATCTACATAATTGCTAGCGAGATGTTTGCCATTCCAGATGTCATGATATTACTGAAACTGTCAACACACATGACAACAGTTATTGTTGCTGTCACTAATACTGCACAACTAAGGCAGTCTATATTACAGTACTGCAAACTCTTAAACACGAGAACTACTTTCCAGGGCACACAATCATCAAACCCACACAATGACTACTGCCAGCACTTTGTGGACACCGGCCAGCGGCCACAGAACTTCATCCGTGATGTTGGCCTCGCAGACCGGTTTGAAGAGTACCCCAAACTACGAGAGCTGATCAAGCTGAAGGATGATTTGATCGCACAAACTGCAACACCTCCTATGTACTTGAAATGTGATTTAAAGGTAATTCAATATTTGGTTAAGTGGTAAATATTATGTATTAGTTTACTTCCAGTTGTGGAATTCTGGGCATGTTTCCCAGAGCGGACAAACTGCATTGTGTTTATCCTAAGAACTACCTAAATGATCACAGTAAAACCTATAAGTCATCCTTTGGGCATGTTGCACTAGTAAAGTCTAAATGATGCATGGTGCTACCTTACCATTTCACAGGTCTGGAAACATGCATTGATCATGATCATTCATGCATTTTAGCTTGTTGTCATATACACGGAACACCTGCAGTTTGATAAATTACAACTATATTATTATATGTATAATATATTGTAATTATCCTAATATACCAGCAGAATAAAAAAAGTATATGTTTGTTTTTCTGTTTAAAGTAAAAAAGATATTCATTTTATAATTCCATAGATGTTTTTGAGGCAGGTTACAAAAATAGTATCCCGCTACGAAACAAAGGCGCTGAACAGTAACTACAAACATTATTTAAAGCGGGTGACACCGCGGCGCACAGCTGGTTTGATATATTTTCAGACGTTTGACCTGAAGCAAATGGGGAACAAATTTGACGTGATGCTGGTGGAGCCGCCGCTGGGCGCAGGCTGGCGCTGGCAGGATGTGCTCGCACTTGACCTGCAGCAGATAGCCCAAGCACGCTCATTCATATTCCTGTGGTGCGGCTCATCCGAAGGTATCTTATGTGACCATATACAATTTGTCTCCTTTAGCTTCTGTCCTGCGCCAGTTCAAGAGATCGTTGTAGAGTTTCTCCTCGGAAGATATATCATAATTATATTTATTGTTTGCTTAACCTTGACTGGTAAAGGCCTGTACTGTCATGTTTTAGAATGCCAGATATAATTAAAAATTTATTGGGTCTACCCCAGTGGCGTAGCGTTGTGGGGGCGGCAGGGGCGGCTCGCCCCGGGCGGGACTTCCAGGTGGCGGCAAATTTCACAATTAATAACAATAATATCTTGATGACGAACGAGAAGAATGGGCAAGGTGTACAATAATGATAACTGTTCTTGCCGAAAAGTTATTTAGAATTACTTTATATTATAGTATTTTAAATTGAAATACCTAATAAGAGGGCGGCAGAATTTTATATCGCCCCGGGTGGCAAAATTTTCGCCAGCCCCAAGCGACTGACACTCACGCTAGGCCACTGGTCTGCCTGCTGGTGTGTTGCTGGGACTCAATAGGTTAAATGCTGACACAAAGGCTATGATCAATATTCGACTAAATTCAGTTGCCGAAAAAAGGGTTATTAACTAGAGATAATTATTTGACTAAATTTATAATATAACTTTTTTATATATTTTCTGCCTGTGCTGTAATCACGGTAAAATACGGGCAAACAAATAGCTGTCAAATGGCAGAGAAATTAACCTTAAAGGGTAAATAATTTATTTTACTTAGCTGTGTGCAATTAGAATTGAAATTAGTTTTTAAGTGATTCAAATGTATTTGAATAATATTGATTATACATGTCATTAGATTTATTATATATTACTTGCATTAGAGTCCCGTTAATGAATTTACATATAAGAAGATATTCGTCTAAATTGTGGTTACTAAAAAAGTTACATCATCTAGGTACAAAAGCGACTAAATAAGACTTTGTGAACATAAGGTACATTTTATCTTTTCAGGTTTAGACATGGGTAGAGAATGCCTCAAGAAATGGGGCTTCCGTCGCTGCGAAGACATCTGCTGGATAAAAACCAACATAAAAAATCCTGGACACTCCAAGAACCTCGAACACAATGCTGTGTTCCAAAGGACCAAGGAACACTGTCTCATGGGCATCAAGGGAACGGTGCGGCGGTCTGTGGACGGTGACTTCATTCATGCGAATGTTGATATAGACCTGATCATATCTGAAGATCCAGAGTTTGGAAGTACTGAGAAGCCGATTGAGATATTTCATATCATGGAGCATTTTTGTTTGGGTAGAAGAAGGTAAGATATTATAAATGAATAATTATCTACTTATAGTTATTTATTCAAAACTAAGAAAATCATAAGTATTTATTTTGTGACAAACCTAACTAATGTTAAGTATAAATGCGAATTTATTTGTTTATTATACTTTCACTAATCGTTTGCGTAAATGTAGGTTAGGTTAAATTAGTAAATGTACTTTTTCCTGGATGAAAGGTACCCCATGTCCTTTTCTGTACCCCTGATAACATGTATGCGAATTTTCATGATGATCAGTCAAATTGTTAAGGCCTGAAAGCGTAAGAAACAAACTCACAGTCCCATTTATAATATTAGTTAGGATTATAAAGGTCGGCAGTGACAAGATTTCTTGATTTAGATTAGATTTCTCTCATGCGATTGTATTTAATTTGCATTCTCCGTCACAGAAAGCAGCTTTCCATTTATATTAGTTAGGTTTCTTAAGTGAAGTGTCTTTATCATTGAAAATATTTAATTTATCTATATTTGTCATGATGATTTATGTATTATTTCAGAGTCCATCTGTTCGGGCGCGACTCGACGATACGGCCGGGCTGGGTAACCATAGGCCATGAGCTTACCAACTCTAACTTCAACGCGGAGCTGTACTCTTCGTACTTCAGTGAGGGGCGAGAGAGCACCGGCTGTACCGAGAGGATAGAGGCATTGCGGCCTAAGAGCCCTCCCAATACTAGCAAGGGGCAGAGGCCAAGAGGCCGAGGTGGTTTTAGAGGTAGGGGGAGAGGACGAGGGGCTATATAGGAGCGGATGATACACCTAGGGCCACGCACTGTTCGGCCCTGACCATAGCCAGAAGATCACGTTCTGCGGAATCACTGGCAAATGATAGCGAATACAGATAATTAAACAAACAGTGCCTGCGATCTGAATTTGTGTTGATAGATAATACACAAAGCTAGACATAGATGGCGCGTTTAGCGTAGACATTAAATAGACATTATTATCAGATTTATATGACGTAAGCTTGTTACGAACTACGATTGGTCAATTAATTTTTGCTTAAACGCGTGAGTGACATGACGGTACTATGTTACAATCAATCTTGCATACACTTAGATATAGATAACCGGTTCAGACAAACGCTCCTATATATAGATGCGTTCAAAAACCGGTTAACCGAAACCGTATATCAAAACTCTTTCGGTTCTCATTTAACCGGTTGGAGGCGGTTCAAAAAAACAACGACATTTCAAACTCTTCGTATGATATACCGACTTTTTATGGTTGCATTATAAAGTAACTAATTAAGATTTTATATAACGCTCACACTTCAAACGAAGTAATCTATTAAAGGACCTTACACTGGTAATCTTATTGCTAAAACCATTAGCTCCAGAACTTACAGAATATGGTTACTGCAGCTGTTACATCTACCTATATGAACTAGTGAGAAAACGAATAAACTTTTGGGATATATCAATTTGAATTACCAGTGTGAGGAACCAATCATAATAAGAAAGTTAGAAATAGCGTTCATTAAAATGTTTTGCATGACTATGCGTATGTCCACGTTGTTCCGTTTTCACGAATCGGTTTGCTGATACAATGGACAAGTCTTGACTGGCTTACGAATGGCGTATTGATTGAAATATTGTGGGTTCGATCCTCATAAGTGACAAACATTTGTGTGCTCTGCAACTGGTTGTCTTGACTATGGGTGTTTTTGCGTCCATTGTTTGAATGTTTGTAAATTTCCTCACTATACAGGAATTATTATTCCTCGCTATATAGTTAGATGTATGTGCGTAGACCACCGAAATCTATATCGAGTAAATCGATGCGTGAATTCGTAAGTGTGGACGTGCTATAAATGTTAAATATTCAATAAATTAGTGATTTAGACGAGTTGTTGTTACAATTACAGTTGATGATTTTATAAAGTACTAGCATTTGTATCAGGGTGTTTCAATAAAATGATAATGTACTAGTTATAAGGATTACAATGAGTATTTTGTGTATTGTAACATAATAAACATGTTTTGCGATATGTGTCGTTTGTTTATTTGAGGATTTAGTATATTATAGTCTGAGGGTTTTCCATTCACATTCACAGGACTTAGACATTTTTAGAATAAGGAAATCGTACACACAGTGACACATCAACCTAGACTGTTTGGACTTTGAACTATTAGAAGTTGAACGCTGCGAATCGTGCGAGAGAGTACGTTATATTTTTGTTACGCTCTATCCTTATCATTACATCGACACCACTATGCACTGTCCCTTTCCGACAATTCTCTATTTTATATGTAGCGTAGTTATACGTATATAGGGTGTCTAACTTGATGTGTACCGTGTGTACAATCACAATCAGGATTTTTAATGTGATGGGTATATAAAGCAAACAATATCTTCTTTTTTTTGTAAATTATTTGGAAGAAAGGAATCCTTCACGCACCTTCGAATTGTCCATCCCGACTACAGCAGCGGAAGCTTCTTAGAGGAGTTCGGCATGGTCAAACATTTTCTATTACAGTAGTTGGAGTGAGAAATCGTGGCGGGTTTCTCACTGCCCAATTATTTACGTCTAATTCGATTCTATAAATGAAATTTCATGCTAATTAACTTTTGAGAGCACACAGCATTTGCGCACAGTGCTGGTAACTATTTTATAGCAGTACGATATAGTCTGCTCGGCCGGGTAAGACTTACAGTAACCGGCGACAGTTTAGTAACAGTGCTGCTTTTCGACCGGTGAGTAGTCCTCACGTCTAAATTCTGTTCCTTTAGGGTGGCAGACGTGAGTATTGCCCTAAGTATTTTAGACAAGCATAGGTTACTCATTTACTCATTACGCGGGTTGTATGCTTGCAGGTTGGTGGTATAAAAATACTTAAAGCACAAATTACGACAGTTTATTCATCCTACGGGAACAGCTAAATAACCTGTTAATTAGTACAATAAGCAGTATAAATCCTTATCATTACCTAGTGCACTCTACTTGAGCATGATTATCAGAAGGCCCAAAAGCTTTTTTCGTTTTTGGCCATAGCAAAATAACCATACATATCGTACATAACAAGACCTAAAGCGGCCGTTACATTACATAACACAAGTTGAACAATGTGGTTCGCCGACTCGAGACTGGCTAGAATCTCGGATAGAGTCAACAAGAAAATTAGGTTTTTCGCCAAGGAATTCTCAATAGCAGTCTGCGAGTTAGGAAGTTGGGGGTGTTGCATATCCCCATGCCTTGGAAAGCACGCAAAGACGTTGGTCCTGGATCTGACCTCCCTGCGGTCGTGTCATCGTGTAACCAAAGGTCATTTAATGTCAAATAACATCCTTCAATACCAAAATATTAGTTGTTTCCTTACGCTACTTACTGCAGTTGTGTGTCATTTCTGGACAATAAGTTGCTTGTAACCTACAAAAATTTACCTAGGCTATATATCATAGTGGAGGCCACATTTAAACCGCTAAGCTAACGGAGTAAGTGCAACTCCATGCTAAGCATATTCCCTGTTTCACAAACACGGAAACAACGGTTACAAAGGCCATCTGCACAGGCCTGAAAACGATCTACGGACAAATTTATATTTGCTTCCTGAGAGTAGACAGTGAGGTTTTATAGCTCTCGACACAGCTCGACACTTATTAACATTACCATGATTAGTACAGTAACGTTTCTGACAGGGGCGCTTTTTTAAATTCATTGAGAAATATGCTGGCGGTTATACGTATGAAGTTGCGTCAAGAGTTTAGAAAGGTCATGGTGAACTGAGCACCTGCAATACATATAGTATCAGCAGTGGTGCTGTGACCAAAATTAAAAAAACAGTTTTTAATAAAACAAACAAAGTATATACATCCATAAGTTTTATTTTACATTGATTGTCTTTAAATCAACTAATCTGCTTCTTCAAAATAATTATAAAAAGACAAAACAAAAAAAATAAGGTGATGAGATCTTTTTACTAAGATAAGAAATAATTTACAGTGTATTACTTTACTGTGAAACTAAGAACTTCTTAAGATTTATAAAAAAATTATATTCCTTTTAGTTTCTTAGCGGAGAGGGCTTTACCAGTACCTACATATGTATGTGAAATAAGAATCGATCACTTAAAGCCCTCTATGCACGCTACGACAAATCGTACCAACAGTTGGTCTTAGTTCTCGAACATAGATTGATAAAACATTACATTAGAATACTAAACATTTATCCGTGACATTGTGTTCATATCATTCGTAGACCATTTCGCATGCCAACTAGCTTTCATACTACACGACATTCGCGTTGCGACGAACGCGCCCATAGACTACAATACAGGTAGGTACGGTATACATTGTTATTATGACAATTCTACAGTGGTAATAGACAATATAGAATATGATAGATTTTTGACAGCTTCCATAGATTTAAACGTCAGTCGCAACGAGAATGTTTTATTAATAAACTTTTTAACCAATAAAGCCCTTTTCGCCTCTGTTTCCAATTGACAGTCATCTTTACTGAGCCTATCGAACATTGTCAAAGTCTTACATTAGATAATTCATTATTTTTTTATATGTTACCATATTCATTATACAAACAAGGCATTATTCTTTCATACTTGTTGCGGGCGCAGGAGCGTTTGTATTTTTTATTAGGCATCATTTACACTAATCACATTTCTGTTCAAAATAAAACTGTCAAGGTACAGTGTGAATGGTGCCTAAGTATCGAATATGATATTAATTTTGAATTTTATTCTAGAGTATAAAAATCTGATCTCTCAATGAAAACTTGTAGTAGGCTTTTTAGTAAGAAGATGAGATTGTAAAAACGTGCCAAATGTTTGATCCAAACGCAACGCCTCCGCCCGCAACGTACAGCGACATCCTTTAAGTATAATCCTCATAAGATCACATTTTTTTATAAGGCAAACAACAATCTTTAAAGCTAAACCTTTGATGAAGGGAGTGGGGAGGTCGAGCGGTTAACCGATAACGAATTTTCGTGCGAATACAATAAAAAACAAAATTCGAACATCTACCACTTTCCTGGAATGGGGGTTATTTTAATACTAGAGGTGGCTGTTTATCAAATATTTCCATTAAAAAATATTTTTTGGAGAATAAGTTAATGACTTAGTCCACTCCGTCTGTCTAAGACGGCACAAACTAACGACTCCTAAATTTGTACTTGATGATATATACGCGTATATTAACCTCCGGACGCCAAATAGATTGTAATTCGCTGCTTATATCAAATTTAGCAAAAAAAAAATAAGTAAAAGAAACAGTAATTTAGAATTTCACCATCCTTATTTACAAATCGGAAGTTAAAATGACGCATAGAAATTTCAGAATAAAAATTACTGAGCCAAATACATATATACTTAACAGATAACTAGAAATCTGAAGCGATACAATTAAAAAATTACAAACTAATTAATGAAAAAAAAACAAATTGATGACACTTAATAAAAACTTTTAAACTGGAAGCTTCACGTGACTCCGTCTTAGCCGTATTAAGAAATTAAAATCGTAATGCCTAAAAGAATATTTTTTGTCATTTTCTCGAACTGTTCGCAGCTCTGTTCGTTTCTATGACGTTATATAAACCTATCTAGACACGATCTAACCTATCTACAGTAACCATTGCTTACTTGCTACATTAAACTTCAGCGAGTTTGTCCAAAATGCCATCCGTTCCACACATTCGTAATCTTTCGCCGTAAACCCTCATAGGCCGTGGATACACATAAGAGTACATGCAACACGTGGCCGTCATTCAGCACGCGACACTGCAACTGCCCATCATCTCAGCAACCGTACAACCACAACTCGGCCACATTCTCCTACGATTAATTCCAACTTCCACCGCGCACGTCGCTACCGTCCATAATACACCCTCATTCTGTACTGTAGTAGTACCGCAATAACCAACTCATCTGACATTCACGATAAACCCGTCGTAATAACAACTTCGGAATGGCTCAAATCTTTTGTGGCAACCTCTAAATATATTCTGAAAATAACAATACAATTACCATCGATTCCCATCCCGTACAATAGATTTGAGCCATCGTCCACCTACAAGCCCTATATCACAATAACGATGATCTCTCCTAAACGTCATAGAAACGAGAAATTGTGTTCTTGTCATTCTGTTACTAAGCTTCGAATATGTGCTTAGCATAGTTACTGTTTAAGCCCCTTCTTATTAATACTGCTGATATTGGAATAAGAAAACGGATTCTAAACATATAGAGTACACAACTACTACATTTAAGTAGGTTTAAGCAAAAAAGTTTAAATAAAGGTATGGAAATTCTTTCAAGGTTTGATTTAATTTGATAAAAATTAAAAAGCTTATAACTTCTCTATCAATATAATAACTCTGTTACTTATGCATATTATTTCATGTATATCTACATATATACGTATATTGACTACAATATTATTGATTTAACTGTTTTATTCTCAATACCAATAGTATGGGGTAGTATCACTGCATTATACAATTAGCATGACCGCCCAATTTGTTACTAAGATTGTTGGAAATGTTGCAGAATTACTTCAGTCACACAGACTTGCGTTATAATTTTACACGAAAGATAGAATACTGGAGGACTTGAAAGCATCTCGATAGAACAGCTCCCCTAAAGCTGAATCTATATTATGTGACTACTTGTTTTGTAATTAGAATATCCTTGAGTCTTTCTAATGGTTTGCATTTGAGAAACGCAAGAATATATTACATTAAGTCATAAATAATTTCTTAGATATTTGTATGTACATGCTGCAACCAGTACATAAATCAAATTATTTGTGTTACCAGCGTTTAAATGAAAACTACTATGTATCAAAGTAAATAACAGAATGACAGTAACACAAAATTAGACATTTTTAATTTCCCTCCATTGCAAATGGACCAGCCATAGACAATGCTCATGCTATTGTCAAATGATAAAACGTAAGGCTAGGTTGTGATACAACCTACTTATTTAAAAACAGATCTCGATTAACCACTAATGTATCGTAACAATAATATTTACAATTAATTAAAAAACGGCTTTGCATCGAACTTTTAGGTACAGTTAGTCATTCTGTAGCTTGAATCAAAGTTTAACTTTCTAGTAAATAATAAATATATCAAAAATATATATAACGTATTGTAGAACTCAAATATAGTATTGGAATGATTCGAAAAAATTATAATATTCGAATGCTTTACTTATTGATGTTGTTTGATTACATTATTAGTAATATGTTAACATGAATCTACTGGAACGTTGGTAATAAGTCCGTAAAGAAGCTAAGAATCTTTACTGTCATCGGCTTTTTTTTCATTAGCATTGTATTACGATTATTTTGTGAGTTTCCAATAATCGATTACAATTTGCATTCAAAAACAAGATCATACAACTATCCAATCATTCCTTGTTTTGTAGTTCACATAGCTGGATTAAATGTAAAAAAGACGATACTCATTGTAAGATCACACAACAGAGTTAATTCGATTGCTATTATTACTGATACCTAATTCAATAGTTAGGTATCAGTAATAACAAAGTATAAATAAGGTATGAGTAACAGCGATTTAACTTCTTAATAGCCATTTTGAAATTAAGGTGATGACGACACAATTAATCATAGACAACAAGCGCCGCTTTTGCGACTTAGTAACATTTGACACTATAGTTTTAAAACTCTGTGGTGTAACTAGATTTACTAAGAATATCATTCGAATGAAATTGTACGAATCGCTGAACTAAACAATAATTTGATGATATAATACTAGAAAGTTAAACTGTTCATTCAAGTCCTAACGTGTTTGTTATTAGTAAACACCTTTCAATTGCAAAACACAAGAACACATTGCATATCAACAACTCAGTTTCGATATTTCAATTGCCTTTCAATGTCTGAATACTTCCAAAGATTTTTAATCCCTAGTAGCGGACCGCGAGTCTAATTTTGATCCATGAATACACTATTAAATTCCTATCCCTTGTTGTGTATGAAAGAGATAATATTTCAGTACAATTTATTTTATTCAATTGTTGTACATAATCAGTAGGTACTTATTTTCTTTAAAGGTTGCAACGTTAAGCAATACTTTTGTCCAACACAAAATGCATAGTACATTACAATTGATAAAACTTGTTAATAGTATAGTTTAATGTTTTTGTACTTCAACCAAATGTTTTAACAACTTCGACAATAAATTGAAAATGAAAGTGAAATAAAGTTATGGTATTACTATCACAATATATCAGCCAAAATGTTTTCAAGCATTGAAAGACCACATCGAAATAAACGAACGCACGAAACTCGATTGTCTCCCTCGCACTCACATGGAGGACCATTCTCTTAGAAGACCTAGCACTCGCAGCCATTTTTGTACTAATTTGACAATCCCTAGCACTACACAACAAAACACTGCAATAATGAAAATTAAAACTTTATTCCTTCGTTCCATTGCGTTTTTTCAACGGTCAGTTTCGATAACATTCGATAATGGTGTTGTAGTAACGGTTAAATGTATTGTAAAATATGATTAAACAATGTATGTTCATTTGTAATGTTTATGATATAGGCAAAGGTCATAAATTTTAAGGTTACTAGGCCTTCAGTTCCTTTCATAAAATTGTATCAAGTATCAAACTTGTTTTTGGAAGTTTTTTTTCTACTAACGAAGTGGCTACTGTGGTATTTTATGTCAAAAGATTTGGTTTTAAGTATTTTAGATCGTTTAATGTAAATAAAAATAGTGCCTTTAACATTCCCGGGCAATTAGCCCTGGATATTAAATATTAATGGACAGTATTTCCTTAGCAGCGTTCTGTCAACATCCAGGCGTTGGCCAGGTTGTCACACTGCCAATCGTCCCTTGGCCAACGTTTAGACATTTATGTTTAGATAACTCTTGGAAAACTATCAGATCTCAATTGAAACAGAGCGCAAACGATTTCTACTCTCAATATTTTAAGTCTGCGTTGTGTCTGGGACTCAACCCCGAATCAACATTGCGTTCAAAATTATAAAGAAACGTACAACATTTTCCATTACGTTTTACTTTCATATTATTTTAAAGCCAATTTGTTTTAACAAAAATCCCACAGTAGACACGTGAGCCTAACAATTTTTTTACAATTATGACGGCAGTTAGTGAGATCTTTCGAAAGTATACAAAAACATTTAAAAAAACCTGTCCGTCAGTGGACTTAGTCGAAAATGGTGGGAAAATCTGCCTCGCATTCACGGCATGTAGTTAATTATCAATTAAAAATAACTATAAATAAGTGTAGCTGGTTTTCGATAAATTATGAAAAATAAAAACAGACAAGATATCCCTTAGCGATGGTCATCTAATGTTAAGCCGGTCAACCAAGATGATTTCTTTATCGAAATTAAAAGCACCTAGAAATTGGTTCCTTAATTTTTAACACGTTTTCAAGTCTTATTAAAGACATTGACTAGGTACGTCTAATACGATAAAATGGTGGCGATTATTTCGACAACAAGAAAACAAAAATACTATCATCAATCCAAAATCTACTGACACATTGTCCGCCATCTTGGAATAAAAACAAACGCCACCATTTTACGTTCACATTGACAATGAATTCTAAATACATAAATTCAATAGACGATACTTGTTTCAAACTATTCAAGCGAGTCACATTTCTATCCCATGACATAATAAATCCATTCTCAACTGATATTCGGCGTATTAACCATCTGATTCATCGGTAATAATTTTCAGTCTGTTTAAAAATTCGGTAGAATACAATATAAACCTCCTCGTCTAGTGTTCGACATTTAAAAAGTACAAAATGTCTATTCACTGAAACACATCTATTACAATGGCCAAAGCTTACGATTAAAAAAAATACCGAAAATGTACTTATCAGTCATAAGAGTTATAACGAGAAACATACCTTGTGACCATAGAATTTAATGTCGAATCTTCGACGGCTTGTAAACGGGTGAAAGTAAAGGAAATGTCCACGCGACGGCGACGCGACGACGACGCGACGGCGACGCGACGGCCACGCGACCGCGACGCGACCGGCGTCGCCGGCGACTGCACTCGGCACACTCTCATTATCACAAAAACTTGTTTATCTAAACCGTACGTATGTTCGTCGGTACGCGGCAATGGCACAACCCGCTCATTTTGTTAAACATCTACACATTTTAGACACACATAATAGCACTACTTTTTCAGTAAACATCACTATTTTCTGGGTTATAGTCTTTTCGGCACCGTGTTAGAGTCAAGCCTTGCCTGGGGATGGGGGTGAAAGCGGGGGTTTATTTATAGAAGTGTGGAGAGGTCACCGATCCCACGTGCCAACCTCACAAGTATGTGGATTCACCTGAAAATGTAAGAAACCCATATAAGCATTTGAACGATTACATTTGCCACCAACAGATTTTTACTTGTTTGAATATCTAGGCTTTGCGTTGTTGCGTCAATATTTAAGTATTACTAGATAAACTGCTTCAGCAATAATAAATTAAATTTTAAATTCATTATATTTGATAAGCATTAGTAAAATACATAAATAATTCGTAACATTGCCCAAGTGATAATTATTTACAAATATCAGCCCAAAATTTCAAACAAATGATAGATTATAATTTCTAAACGCCTTGTAATATAATTAGGAAAAAAGTAACAAAATAAATATAGGCGTTTAAAAAAATCCGTATGTGGCGTGTGTGATGCGTTCAAACTGTGCAAAGCGAGCAATGTACAGCGAATGAAATGTTAGATACGACAGTACAACTAAATACATAGTGCTACTCGGAAATATATTTATCTCACTCACTCTCACTGGCGATGCTATTCTTGCCATTCTCTATTGTTTAAAATACGAAAGAAAGCGAGTGGCAATATTTATGTAATTGTACTGTACATAAATGGTTTTGTATGAAAGAATATTTGTGAATTCGTTCGCGATATGTACACATAACACAATCCACACAGAGGGAGAAACGATTAGAATGACCACAGACAATAAAATAAACAAAAAATAGTAGTAGTAAAAAAGGTCAGTTTAATCGTAAAAAGTATATGATAATAATGCTGTATTTACGCATATTCTTAGTGGCAAGAAGAGCATTAAATTTATAGCATTATAGAATAGAAGGTTTAGAAGTATACAGCATTATCATACAAATTAAAAAGCATGCACATAAAATTAGGCAAAATTGAGAAACGCTTTGAGCACTGATAGTGTAAGAAATTCAAGTAATAGATCATCACATCACAAGATTATTTATAAAAAGGTAACAAATAATAAATCGGTGTTCAAAACGTCAATGAATGTAAAAGACAATCACAAAAAGAAATGTAGGTATTAAATATTAACAAAACAAGAAACGTATGCACAAATGAGAAAACACGAGCCTAAAAGAAACAAAAAATATGACGAGTTGCGGTGACGTTAAGAAACATAAAACTGTTATTGGACACGGCAGCGAAATCGAAACGGCAAGGACAAGCGAATGATATAAAAACATACAATTTTTTTTTAAATATTGTCTATTGCATAAAATGCAAGAAGCTCTGATTCGCTATCTGTTGCTATACTAATTTCGCTGCTAGTAATACAAGAGGTGTAAGCGATGAACGAAAACGAAAAAAAAATCGTGTTCAAGCGAATTTTTAGTTGTGGCAAGCCGAGCATTGTCAGTTACAGAACGTGCTATAGAGCAAAATAATAACGATGACGCAGTTTATGATACGTAGTGAGATAGATGTTTGAAATAAACGGAAAAAGATAGACGAAGGTTCGAAAAGAATATCAAATTATTTTCATTTAAACGTAAACACTACTAATTATACCGCCCGCAGAAACTTATTATAGTCATAGTTCGTCCTAAATATACGAAAACAAAAACACTACTCGAAATTATGAGCACAGTGTTTTAGCTGAATTTTCTACATAGAACTGCCAGTGCAGAATTCTAGCCGAACACTCAACAAAATACTGTGCACACTAGAAAACAAAATTGAACGGCTTACGTCTAATTTAGAGTCGGTCATCTGGCAATAAATATCTAAACATTGCACTTGTTTCGCGCTTACAAAGTCTAAGTTCGCGTCGCGTGTATCGTATTCCGGGCGAGAGGGAGGGCGGGGGAGGCGTCGGCGCGGTAGGCGGAGGGGGGTCGGGGGGGTCGGGGGTCAGGTCACAAGCTGCGTCACCGGTCACCGGTCAGCGCACAGTACCGTGTCGCGGGCGGGTGCGCGGGCGAGTGCGCGGGCGGGTGCGCGGGCGAGTGCGCGGGCGAGTACGCGGGCGAGTGCGCGGGCGCTAGGCGTGCGGCGCGTGGTCGGGCGACAGCGGGCGGTAGCGGCCGACGCGCTCGCACACGCCACCTGCGGCGCACACCACACACGTCACCCTCTCGTACACTAACGGCACGCGTACGTACACACGTACGTTGACACGTACACGTACACGTACACGTCACCCACTGCTCATCCTAAATGTAACCAGCCATGCAACTACCCACTGTTATACTTGATGCGTCTTACTACAATACTTTAAGGGTGCGATTGATTCAAATCGACATGCATAGATCCCCAGTATTAGTTTGCCCGTGGTGAACGAGTGTATTATAAACACTAGGTGTGACGTAATATTTTTACTGTGATTATTGGGTAGTGGTAAAGTTAGTTACATTTTAGGAAAGTGCACGGGTATTACATTTTCTATTATTTCATTAGTACTGAATTTTTCAGTAATTTTAATGAAATATAAAATTAGAATGAATCTCCCTTTGTTTTAAACGTAGTACCATCTTCAGTGAGACTTACACTCATATTGAGAATTATATAAACCCAATATCACATAAGAAAATTTATCGTGGTTGACTATTTAGACAATAACAACAAATCGTTGTAATTAATTGATCCTGTTATCGATAAAAAAGCAACAGGTACTCACATAACAGGACATGCTTCATCGATGTCGATAGATAACTCAATTTATCTACATCAATTTATCGAATCGATCGATGGTTTCATCAATTAATATAATTCAATTTCATTAAAAACTAATGATTACTCAACAATATGTTTACAAAGTAATTCACATTACATGTAATCACCAAGAGACTTCAGTTTGCACTCAAAAGTAGACTAGCAGTACATATTGTATTCGAAAAATATTCGAATACAAAGCGCTTTCTACTTTATATGATCAACGACGAAGCGCACGTATATAATAATATGTGTAGAGTACTCAACACATTCGAATAATGATATTCTTCGAATGTGTTCAGTACTCTACATGAGCGAATGTACGATGCATGTACGAATGCAATTGTGCCTATCGCTACTAACTAGTAACTGACATGAAGAATCTATCGACATCAATATTATTCCGTATGATAGCCATCACCGAACACAACACAACAAGTATGACTCTCCAATCCGACACTAACTAAAACCTTAGTGTGTTTAAGAACAGCCGACATCACCGGCTGCAGTCATCTATCATTTACTTAAGTGACTCGTTAGTAATCATTTTACATTGTACTCTTACTAACTAATCGATAGAATCACGAGACGTGGCTGGGCAGTATATTTTAATTTGTATAATTTACTAGAAGCACCAGCTTTTACGGAGAACATACGAACATATAACAAACCTCCGCAATACCTAAATATAACTAATAAGAAATTATTCATAATATATATATAAAATATATCGCAAGTGCTTATACAAGTACGAGTGAAAAACTTTATAGGCTAGTCTGATTGTAACATGCCATGATTTTAAAAGTATTGTTTATGTGGAACTGAGAATCTTTCTATCCTCGGTCATGATTATATAAACAACCGTGTTAATAAAATGCTATGCCAGTATTGGAGATAAAATCGCATTGTAATCGGGCTTTGTAGATGGCGCCACTTGCACAAAGGACATTTTTGTATCTTCTCATATAAATAAAGAAATGTAAACCGGTTATATATTGATCTATGGATTTAAACAGAGTAGTTACTCGTAGCTAGTCTCATAGAAAAGCACCCGATTTTCTAAAGAAAACTCATTTAACAAAAAGGTCATATTTAAAAAAAAAAACAACGTGAGATAAGGGTAGCGACACAAAGAAATTCGTTATCGGTAAAAGAGATCAACGCGTCGGTAGGACTAACTCGCCTCCCTAAACATATATTATATTTATTAAATAAACGTAACTGTTAATTATACAAACTATGAAACCTTTTATCACTAACAAAGATGGTCGAGCTATATTGATTGTACAGTAAAAACTGAATTTAACTATGCAACAATATATTTTACTTCACACTTTTTATATTTTAGCACAATTAACTTAACCTGTATTAAAAAGTTATTTACAAGTTAAATTTATCTATTCTTTCGTAAGTATCGTAAATATTTTCATAAAAGAGACTATAAGTATTTCTCCAGTCTATATGTATAAGTTAAAGAGTGATATAGAAAACCTATAATTGACTACTATCAATTCAGTTATTACCGAACACAACCCGATATCATGCTCGATCATATCTATATACCTCGCTGTGAACAGCAACTCAACATACCGCGTACTATTTATACACACAACTTTATTCACCACAAACTCTAATGTCTTATGAGCGGACCAACTAACGGTCGCTTTCGAGTCCATAAATTATTTTATATAGCACACATTTGCTATCAGATAATATACTATATGATCTGTTGTAACTACGGGAATAATATGGAGCGGGAAGGCGAACTACTTTCGATACCGATTCCAAATTTTGGCATACACCTTAGTTCGATATACTATCAGATATTTTATTTTCCACAAGCAATTGAATGTTCTAGATGTGGTGCAAAATTTGGAATCGTTATACAACAGTAGTCGAATCGAGATAGAATGCTGCCGCCGCGTTTCCTATGCTCCCTAGCGTGATTGAGACGGCGCGGGCGCACTGAACGTATTCGATGATAGAACAGGCGCGGCACTAGTGGTCCCTATCCTTCCTCCGCTCGAGGGCGAAGCGGGCGCTGAACTCGCGCCAGGAGGCGCGCGCGTGCGGCGGGGCGCGGGGCGCGCGGGGCGCGAGGGGCGCGCGGGGCGCGCGGGGCGAGCGGGGCGAGCGGGGCGCGCGGGTCTCACCGGAGTCCCAGTGGGCGTCGGGCTCGGTGTCGGGCTCGCTGCAGCACGACGACGACGACGAGGCGGGCGACGCCGCGCGGACCCCGGCGCCCGCGAACGTCGACGACGACGGCATCTTCTGTACTATGAGTTCCACCTGCAAGGTACCAAACGTGACGTCATTAGTGCTGCGTATGCCAGGGTATTTGACGACGAGTAAATCGGAACTAGAATATCTTGTTACGCGAGGGTTTACGAATCAAATCACACTGGTGCTTTCGATTTATAAACCTAAATTTGTAAATCTGACTAGGAATATTACTAAATCCACATTTTATATAATATAATGCCACTTTCGTACATTTTAAAGGCAATTTGGTTTTAGCCAGAACTCCGGCACAAACTACGACAACGCTTGTTATTTTACCACTGTGAAAAAATCTACTACCAAAATTTCTAAAGCCCGAAAACCTCATTCATACTCGCTTTGATATAATGTTGCTATGACCAGCTGCATGGATGTATTGATTCTTCGTAATTCTTGGTTAACGTTCAACCACAATGTGACCGGATGTCACGACTCTGCTAAACAGGGGAGCTCCTCCTACCGGACTTTACACTTGGCTCCCGACAAAAATTCCAACATCACTTTAACGCGCCTCGAGAATTGAGCTTACAGCCATTGAACAAAGGACGTCATGTTTTCACTGTTAGATGTCAAATCAGCTCGACTGAAAAATATAGGTCTTTTATACCATCATGCCAATTGGAGGCAGTACTTTCTTTAAGGAATTTATATACTGTAATACCTTAAAGTCTTGGCTGTAGTGTTTATGCTGCTTGTCCTTGTGTGCCTCGTCCAGTTGCCACTTGTTTAACGTCAGCTTAAACGCCTCCAGCGTCGGACCTGTACACGGACAAATATGTTAATTCATATTATTCAATAAAAAGAAAATACGACGGCTAGGCAGACTGGGTCGTTAAATATCGATATTTAGCTGCCAAGTAACAAATTTTGTGTTTTAATTAATGTTTTATGACATTTCATCCAATACATTTACTTGCTACTTATATTATACGTTAGTAAGATAGCCCAGAGCTTATAACTATACGATTCGCCAGATAGTCAAACGTTGCTAGTCTATGATAGAATTCCCCAGCACACAACTTCTCTAAACATCGTGGTGACCCAGCATAAAAAGAGTCACTGAGTTAACAGAGTGAGGTGCCAGGGCGCAGTACAGTGTGTCTAATGTGTGGAAAGAGTGTTTAATATGTAGCGCAATAGCGCAAGTGTGTAATGTATGGAGAGAGGTTGTAATTTGTGAAGAGGATCTGTAGTGTCTGTAGATTGTGTAGATTGTAGAGGTCGTGGCTACTGACTGTCGGCGAGCGGCTGCAGTCGCTGCGCGCCGAGCTCGGCGGCCACGAAGAAGGTGTTGAACCAGAAGTGAAAGAGCTTCTCCTTGCGCATCTTCATCTTGGGCTTGTTGAACACGTCCACGCGCACGTCGCCGTGCAGCGGCGTGCACTGCGTCAGGTACACGCGGATACACGACCCGTCCTTGTGCACCTCGTAGCCCGGCGGCGTCTGAAAACACACATACATGTTTACCTCACATATAACCATCAACATTAATTCAGATTTCATATGGATCTGTCGAAGGCCTTTGACTGTTTCAAGCATATTACAAATAAATTAGACTGATGCAATTCATGAACGATATAACTAATAGCATCAAAGCACCAGTAGCGATATCAAAGTGAATCAATATAAATTCTACAGATGACATAAGAGGCAAGTCTAGACATTGTTTGATTAAGTTTGGAGTACCTCAGGGTAATCTTTAAGGACCGTCACTACTTACTTCTAGTAATTACTCGCCCAGAAAATGTATAACCAGAAAATTTTATTCACCAAAACCCAGAAAATAGTTATTAAACAAGATGAAATTTGCCAATGCAATTTTTATAATGATTTAAAGCGTATAGTTCTTCTGCCTATAAGTTGTGGCAGTAAGTTATTCAGATGAATCAATCCCAAGTATAGACTAGAGATTGTGTCAGCAATTAAGGGGGCGTCCATAAATTACGTGAGGTGTTTTTTTTAATTTTCTGCCCCTCCCTCCCCCCCTTGTGAGATGTCGTGAGATTTTATTCAACCCCCTCCCCCATCTCCCGATCTCACGTGAGATTTTTCAAAATGTGAGTTTCTTACGTAAACGCGTTGGATTGTTATTGTAAAAAGAAAAAAACAAATTTGCTTTGTGCTTTTATTTACGACTAGTTATGACTAGTAATCAATGTTGCTGAGAGTTTAATTATAAGTGTAATAAAAATTTAACAATAGAATACTTAAATCGTAACTACTTAGATTAAAAAAGAGTATCTACTCTAATTCAGTCCATGGAGAATCATGCACGGTCTCAAGAGAGACTATTGGAACCAACATGTCCAAAGCTATTTGGTATAAAACAAATATGGTGGTTTGACAGTAAGTAAATGTATAACGTCGAAGTATGAATGAAATTATTTTCTTTTGAACGAATTCGTGAATGATCTTTATCGTATTACGATTACGCTTAAGATTAAATCTTATGCATGTACAATCTGGATTAAATGGACCAAAATAGTATAATTTTTGTTTTTGTTTCAATCAGAAAAAAAAATTGCGTGATATTTGCCGACACCCCCCCTCTCTCCAACGTAAGATTAGATGAGATTTGACTCGACCCCCTCCCCCCCTTAAACACCTCACGTAATTTATGGACGCCCCCTAAAGTGAATATAATGTCAAAGGTGGGCACCATATGAATTAAATAAAAAGAATTACTTTGAACGACGGTTGAGCCTGTGATACGGTGAGCTCCGGCGAACACTGTCCTCCGTTTAACATTGGCGGCGGTGACATCACCAGTTCTCGTATGTGAACCTTCGTCGCGGTGTACTGGAGCCCGGACCGTATTAACGACGCGTAGTACTCCACGTACCGGCGCTGTGAGGGTATCGTTACACCTGCAATTTAAAAGTGCATACATTAAAACATATATACTTGCCAGAATATTGTTCTGTTATTTAGCGATCTTCCCCGCATATGTCATCTCACGAAGGAACTTAAACTTTCGGACCTAACAACCTTAGTAACCACTAAAATAAAATACATATATATTAAGATATCGTGGCGCAGCGGCACACCGGCGGCCAGACACAAGAGGTTTTTAATTATGTCTAGTATTCTAAGAATTGACAAGTTAAATCTTAATTAAAACTGATTATCAGTTATGTTAGATGAGTGCTTCCCAATAAGCCCGCCAAATACATGACCTAATCAAATTGATATAAGCTGTTGGATGTAAACAGCCCAGCAGAAACCTGCTGTGCATCTGCACAGGTTGATTTTGCTATGATCTGTATACGTTTGGTGCCCACTACTAAACAAGGAACTCCTATCAGGAGTTCAGTAATGGACATCATACTACTGACATAATGAAGTTGAAGTGAAGTTTTGGTCCTTAGGCCGATGAATAGCAGTCAGTCCCTCGGTAATACTTAACTAATAAAAATGGATTTATTAAGTAAATAACTTAAAATATTCAAGCAAGCCAAATTAACTACCAACAAGGGTAATTGTACTTGTGGGTGCTTTCAAGCTTTTAGTTTCATGACAAGTACTGTACTCAAAAATCCATTATTCCAACTTAGTTTCACCTCCATTATTGTGGAACTTATCATTATAAAAATATCTATAGACAAAATGTTTCCTAGAGGGCATTCACCTCAGTTGACCATATGGCATATAAAATATTAATGTACACAATGACTAAAGTCCAATGCACCTGTCTATATCGCATCAAATAGTTAAGAGACAGCGACGCACCAGACGGCCAACAATCGATAACACGCGAATCAATAAAAAATACTTGACTACACTGGCACAGGTATGAAATATACAAAGTGGCTTTACGAGTATGTTGATATAATAATTTGTACCTGTAAGTCTTTGTGAGTCAGTCAATTATTTTGCGTCCTTTAATTACCTATAGTTATAATTCACAGTTTTCCGCGATAATAAGATAGTTGATTCATTTTTATTGTAAAAGATTTTAATTTCTTTTTAATCTATACTATGCAGCAGCGGTCGGGCAACCTTTTAGCAGGTACGGGCCACATAGTGACAAAATTAAATAGAGGCGCGCCGGACATGTTCATAACTTTGTATGCCTTTATCGATTATGTTAAAAATGCAAAAAAGCAACCAGAAATGTTGAGAAGTATTTTGTGGGCCAGTGCTGGCTTTCGCGGCTGGAGTTGTTTTCCGTTTTGGCGCGATATTAAAATAATTCCAAATGAGATAATAAGACCTTATTTACAAAACAGTTGCAGGCCGAAAGAGGAGACACGCGGGCCGCGGGTTGCCGACCGCTGCTCTAAAGCCATTTAGCTTCATAATTAATATGTTAGAATGGGGCCTTATATACCTGGAAATAGCGGTAATAATCAAATTATAGGAAAAGGATGCACAAGATTAATTGCAAGAATGCGAGGGAGAAACGTAGATATCCATATTAAAATTCCTCTTTGTTAGAACATAAAAAAAAAATGTTGCCACCGATATCTATTAATTATCTCCTATAAAAATAGGTTCCTTTATTGTGTGGAAGGTTACGGGGCAAGGCAGGCGAAGAAAGTAAAGAAACCAACCGGTTGATTAGCCTATACAAAGTTACTGTAGCAAAGAGAGAAAAAAAAAAACTCTCTTGTTAATGATGGGGATGTTCTCTTTTGCACTGTTTACACAGACCAAAGATTAAAGAGTATTTAATGCGTCCATATCCACAAAGAATATTGAATTAAGAGAGGGAACATTTTAATAATAGATTGTCAAGAGCGAGAAAAACTGTGGAGTGTGCATTTGGAATTTTATGCAATAAATGGCGAGTTTTGTTAAAACCTATTGAAACTGATGTTAAACATGCACGCCTGATCATAAAGCTTGCTTATTGCATAATATTGTAATTGATATAGATGGTTACAATTGCGATAATGAGTTAACAACTGAAACTAGGCATGAAAGGCGACAAACTGGAAGAAACAACAATGCATCAAATCGAGCTAAACAAATTCGGAGTTTATTCACGAAATATTTTAATGATGATGTGTCTTTTTTATCCTTTAATCTAAAAACTCAGTTTAAAATAAAATGCTGCTAAAGATCAATGTAAATACAACAATAACGATTGATAAATCAATTGAACCGTTAGTTTAAGCAGTAGTTTATATGTTTAATATGTGTTAGTGTAAAAATTCAAATGGAGTATAGCAATGAATTAAAAAGGTTCGTACGAGTTTTGTTGAAGTATCTTAATCCTCACTAATATCGCTGGTTTCAGCATGAATGGGCCGGATCGACCGGGGTAGTACTACCCTCTCACAGAATACCGGCGTGAAGTAACGGTACCCGTACTGTTGCGTTTCGTATTGGTGAGTGAGAGAGCCGGAGGCCCAGTTACCCCGATCCTTTTCCTATCCTTTCCTTTGTCCTTTCCCCCTTCATTCCTTTTTAAAGGGCTGGCAACGCACTTGTAACTCCTTTGGTGTTGCGGGTGTCCATGGGCGGCGGTAATCGCTTACCATCAGGCGATACGTCTGCTCGTTTGCAAGCGCATACAATAAAAAAAAATTAATCTAAGCTCATTTATACGGATTTTATCGCGTTGTTTATTTAACACTGTATTACATAATTTTGAAACTATTACACTACTACAACTATTGAATTTTACAAATTTTTAAGCTAATAAAATTATTAAAACTATCAAAGCTATTTATATTTATGTTTACACTTTCCCCGACGTTTCGGTTGCTTTTCAGCAGCCATGGTCACGGTGAGACTAAGGTGGTAGTTGTCTCAATGTTCCTGTGTAGTTATTTCAATGTACCCGAACATAATTTAGTCATTGGTGTTTCTATTTACGCAGAATGAGCTCAAAGTACCATGAAGTCTAGCTGTGGTTTGCTTCTTCTTTCAAATAGTCAAACCCAAGACCCTAAGGGTTGATCTTTTTTTTTTATTTTCTGATCTGTAGCTGACTAGCTGCCTCTGTAGGCGGGCATACTTTTGTTTTTTAGAAATGCTCTGGTCTCAGCTAGAGGTATTCCTCAAAATAATTTTTGTGGATCCCCACTTACGAATTTTTTTGTCACGCCAACTCACGCCAGCGTAGACCTCCGTCGAGTCTTGCGTGGAACCCTGGGGGTCTAACTGGACCACTTTGGGAACTTGATCTAAACTAACGCGAGCGCCGCGGACAAACTCTAGTAATATTATAAATGGAAAAATTATAAAGATATTTGGATATTTGTTAAAAATATTATTTATTTATTTATTAGCAGGTAAACTAACTCGCCTAAGAATTTCTTATCATTTTATTATTCATAATGCTTTACCCTTTAATAATTTAATAATTATAAGTTGTACATTAACTTTAAACAACTTTGTGATAAGGCTAGACATATACCAAAAGCATTTAAAAAAATTTGCTGCTTTAGCCCAACATACCTATACATACTCAATCACATACAAATAAGTCCTCAGAAGCTCATCGTTAACGTCGAGTGAAAATAGCTATTAAGTTATTGTGTTGTATATACTTTTATTTCTTTCACTATAGTATCACAGCAAGGTATTTTCGTCTAACGATTTTCAGTAGTTTGTTTTTACGATGCACTTAAAAAACGCATTCTGTGACCAGAACAAAATAAAAAGCGTGTCTTGTAAAAATACCTTTTTCGTCGTGGGTTCTCTTCGTCCCATAGAACTTGAGCGCCTCGTCGGCGGTCGCCTTCTGCCCGCTGTACAGTAGGTAGCAACACACCATTGTGCCTGCAATGAAACGACATAAAAACATTACATCCATAACAAAGCTTTATACACCTATTGATCACTACACAAAAAATCGGTTCTGCTGTAAAAAATCGGAAACTTTCTTTCCATTTGAAACGTCTCGGGGGCGAGGCCCTTTAGTTACGGCCACCGTTAACTGTTACATATATTGACTCAATCTCTTGTATCCCCCAAGGGGAGGACAGAGATGTAGTAGACCCACATTTCACCTGTGCGCTACGTCCTATTTACTAGACGATATGCCAACGTAGTAAGACTTCGTTCTATTATTGAAAAGTTGCTTACAGAAAACCCAACAATACTTTGCCTGACTAGCGAATTGAACCACAAGATCACACGCGAACATAAGAGCATTGATGTAACCTTATAAAAAAGAAATATATTTCATAACTTTTCCATAATGTGAAACTTAGACTCGAACATACTCTTTGGTAGAGAATTGCCATAATAAATAAAAAATATTGCCATGTTCATATGTTAATGTTATGCGTTGTGTCTGGGCTCGAGTTAGATAACATCGGAGCTCTCAAAAATCTCATAGATAGCATACACAATGTAGTTTGATTCGTCATTAAGTGTCATAAGCATAACTCATCATAAGTCAATGGAAAATCAAATCGTTCGGCACAAGTGGAGTTGGTGGTGCAAACACGGCTCGTTTAACGTCCACGCAGCAATCCTACACTTTTTATATCCCTTCGCGGCTGCTAACAAAAAAAAGGAGGCGGTTTGAAAAGGACCTTTTTTTAATTTACGACTTCGGCGTGAAAGCCGGTACGGTGGTAATACGACCAATTATGGCGTGTAAAGAAATTTCGCAATTACGCCTTTAAGGTTTCGTCTCATTTTTGTTCGCGCAACAATGGCGCGCCGGCCGTCCGTTTCTATAGGCAATAACGTCGTGGCACGTGTAATTTGTTGCTTTAACCTTTGTTACCAAAAACGTTCTGGGACCTATTATGCTAACTTTTATCTGTCTGGAATGATATTAGTACGTTATAATTTATTCTTTTGATATTTTAATACGCTATGGCAATACACATTAACAAATGAAGTGCACGTAAAAAGAGGTCGCGTCTGTCAAGGAGTTTTAATGTCGTTGTAATGCTAAAATTGTACATAGAGCCCTTTACAAGTTTTTGCTTTAAAGTTTACGAGCGGGACAGGAGAAAGTGTCAGGACGACGCGTTGGAATACACAGCAGGCATTCTTCGTTTGTCAATGTTTATAGCGGATGTTATTAAAGATAGTACAAAGAAGGGATTGAACAGTGTCAGTTTTACTGGGCCCACCTGGACCATGACGCTTTTCTTCGGCCTGTGTATAATTTTATTGCTCTGTATAAAGTTTGCCGATATGGGACCGATGAGGACAGTATTCTTTCAGTTTATGGCCGCACGTAGTTTAACTGTCGGGGCTGGTCACTTAAAGGAGCTTGTCGAGTTTGATCTTTGTAGGCACCAAAGATTGTGTGATACATAAATAGAATTGCGTTAGAATGTTCTTTATGTTGGTCGTTCAATGTTTGCATGGCTCCCAGCAAAGCAAAGTGCCTATATTGCAGTGGTTTTCTTCGTTGGATATAATAAGGAGCAGATACTTATGATTAACCTCTTAGGTCTCATGGAATAAAATTCCGATCTATCGTGAGTTGCTTAGTTTAATACTTTGGTTGGACAAAGAATTCATATTGAGTTTTTAACAATACTAGCGGTTGCCTAGTGGTCGAAATTCGACCATAATTGATTTAAATTTTAAGTTTGATAGTTATTAAGGTTTTATTGTCTAGAACTATAACATTTCATTTAGATTTCGATCTATAGAGGTTAATTTACCTACCTTTGCCAAAAAAATTATTACGTTGTATATGTTACGAAGAATAGTACCTACTACATCAGCCGAACAATGCCGAAATACTAAGAACGCGATTCGACAGCGTATATCAAATGCTTGGTTGTGTGCGTGTAGTGTTTTCAAGGTCTTTTAAGATATTTCTAATGCTTATTTTATATAAATATTAGGATATGTCCCTCCTTCTCCATATAAACTTTATTGTGCCAAATTTCATACCCCTCCGTCCGCGCCATTTTCGTAAAAAGGGGTACAAAGTTTTTGCTTCACATATTAATATATAAATTTTAGCATCGGCAGTGATTCAGAAAATGTCTTCCGACTACAATACTACGTAGCACCTACAATCACAAAATATAAATGTAATATATCCCTGTCACCCTTTGGCGATAAATTACTGTGAGTAAGCAATAATTTTAAATTCTCTTTTGGTAGTACCTAGTTCTACAAATTATAATAATTCACACTCATACTCAGTTTGATAAACAACAAAGCTGACACCCGAGTGACAAATCAAAAGCCAATGACAAGCAAAGCTTCAACTATTTATCACAATTGCGTAACAATATCAAATCGTGATAATATTCTACGCTAGTGCTGTTATTAACATATTGGTCGAAAATCGAGCAGATCTGAAACTGTAGTTTCTATCTTATAGATATAATTGAAATAAACATACAGAATTTTAATAAACAATATCTAGCTCGCGCGTTAAGTAGCCCTTGTGTATCACTTTTAACTGGTAAATAAATCATATAGAATCGTAGCCGTGATACAAAATCTACTAGTCAACAGGTACATCTGTAAAGCCGGTTAATCACTATCGAGCTGTACCCGTTGCGCGTTACTTTGCCTAAAATCGTACTGTGGTTTGCAAGCCTGCTGCAAAGGGAATGCGCAGGGTTCGCACTGCTCTCAGCGAGCCGACGAATATCTGTGTTTGCGGCCAATCAAAAGCCGCTCTGAATTTGCCCTTTGAACGATTGAGACTGCTGGTTGTAGCACGCTACAAAACTATAACTATTCTCGGGTATCTATTCTTTCTTTTTCCAACTCTCCTATAAACTTCTTATTAAATTCATTGCCGGTTTTAAGACAGTGAGAAGTTTACCCATCTCTGGGACTTGACGAGTATCAAATCTCAGTATTGTCACCACTGCAAAACCTGGTTACAATGGTAGAAGTGCGGATTACATTAGTTGAGTATCTATTTCATCGTCATATGTATTGCCATCTACCTACATCAGTTGGAGAGACCTTCGCGTAATTTACGAAAAGATCACTTTAATAATATGTATTAGGTATTTTTTTTAAATAAACTTATCTTGCATTATATAATTCTGGTATTACTGTTCCATCCTACAAGGGTTATTTGCTAATCCATTCTATCTGTAAAGGATATGAAACTTACCCGTCCGTCCCTTTCCCGCTTTACAATGTACAGCGGCGACGTTTCTGGCGTCCTCTGATAGCCAGTTGTGCACGTCTTCACAAAACGGCTGTATCAGCTCCATGTTCGGTGGCGTGTGGTCTTCTAACGCGTATCTCGCCACCTGGAAACGATAATGAGGATTTAAATATGTGTATAATTATAATCCAGATTATTAGTAGAATATATATTTACGATATGTCTGCACAATGCAAAGGCAGAATTAGACAGGCACCGGCATTTTACGTAAGACTTAAGCTCTATACGAATTATCTAGAATTCTTATCGCTTGTACGAAAAACTACAGTTGAAAGCATATTGCGAACCATCATTAGACAGACTGAGACGAAAGCCGAACTAGTAAAACGACGGGGACGTCGGCGACTACATAAAAGCAAACTCATATAATAAATAGGACAACGATAAAACGCTGATTTGTTTTTATTTCGCGTTGTCGCTGGACTAATGCTGCCGCAGCTTAAGCGCGATAGTTGGATGTTTTCTGTCTTCAAAATGTGCAGGAGACTCTTGCTAGTGCCACTATTTATGATGAATCTCTTCAAGCACAGAATGTGCTGTAAGTAATTAGTCTAGCCCACCATACTAGTCATGGAGGCTTGATAGAATTTAGACGCTTATGAGACTTTAATTGTACTATTTTATGCACGAAATATAATCGGCATCATATTAATGTCATTTTTAATAATAAATAAATATTCTACCACATACACACAACACCATCTAGCCCAAACTAAGCAGAGCTTATACTATGGGTACTAGACAATGGATAAACATACATATATACTTTTTTTTTTCTTTTTTTTGAAATACATACATATTATATATACAAACACCCAGACCAAGACAAACATCCATGTTCATGCACACAAATGTTTGACTTGTGCGGGAATCGAACCCGCGACCTCAGGCGTAGCAGTCGGTATTTGGTTCCATTCGGTGAAATTTTTATGTATACAAACGGCTAGTAAAATATTCTAAAATAAATCTTCCTAAAGTGTAGAAATCTGCCGATACCATTTATGTAGAGAAATGAGAATAATTCCCAAACTGTTCATGCGGCCAGTTAATGCAACGGCATTTTGATGGACTGGTGGTGCTGTCATGAAAATATGCTTGGAACAGCTCCAAACCTTGAAATAATATGTATGCAATGAGTGTGCGTATCTCACTGATGTATATGGACATTATTATCCAAAGCGGCATTAAAACGGTACAAATTCACGAGCGTACTGAATTCTGCAGTAAAGCTATCTACAGAAACTGCTCATATTCAATACTTTGTTCGATGTGCCTATTAGAAATATTGAATTGCGTAGTATGACTTTAAAGATTTCTAATAATTTGGCTTATAATTTACTACTAGTGTTTACCAGCTGAGCTAGTCTTCTAACACGTAAGCTTTTTAAGACTGACGATTCGTGATCCATTGTTACTGCCATTAAAATTCCTATTTTGCTATATTATTTATTTAACTCTCGATTTACGATTGTCAACATAAACTTATATCTAGGGGCAGTACTTTTATAGAATTATTTATTTATTATCACGGACGATAGAATGACACAGCGCGTTACGAAAGCATAGTGTTGTTTTATTCTCAAAGACATGGTGATTCAATCAACTTTCGTGGTGCTCAAAAAGCTTTCAAGTAGTGCTGAACAGTTTATGAAGACAATATTTAGACAATAGTGCGCTGCACCTAGACTTAAACCATCTCAACTCAGTCTAGGACTAAACAGTATAGGTCGAAACCAAAACTAAACGTAAAGATTTCGAAGCCCCATTGTCAAGGTTTTCGTGTTCTTTTTTTCTTCGTGTGGTTGGTGACCAACCTGTTGTCAAGAGTTGTTGCCTCTGACATGGCTTTAGGCTTGCTGTCAATTTGGCAACAAATGGGACCGACTTTTTACGTGCCCTCCGAAGCACGGAGACGATTAGATGAAATACCACTAAGCGGTCACCCATCTATAGACTGACCGAACCAAACGTTACTTAACCTCGCTAATCATTTACCGATCAGTGAGTGCAACTGGCTATGAATTTTCCGTATACGTACATTTTATTCGTAACTAGCACGAACTTCAATCAAGCACGTAAGGTATTACAAGTGATTTTATTCCAGGCCATTAGTAATAATGTTAAAAGCAATTATTTCCTCTGCGTACGGCTTCCCTGACGCAGGCGTACGCTCGTTTCTACGTGGTAACTACCAACTTACAGCCCGATAGGTTTATTATAAAGGTACGGTTTTCGGAGGCCAGGTTTTGGGTGCCTTTTCACCGTAGTTGTGTGCGACGGATGTAAATTTGTAGGTATAGCTTAGCTTTAGTAGAAAAGGTTTTAATATAGTGAAGATTTTTCGGTGTACTTTGTCTTCGTTGTTTGATCCTCACTTCTTTTATAAATGCGTATGTGAGTTTGATTGTTACGTTTTCACACCTTAATAACTTCATCTATGTGAAATACCTGAAAGTTAGTTAAATTTTAAAGAAAATTGTGGCGCTAGAAATTGAGCATGTTTGTAACATATCACTGTAAACTAAATGGAGTAGGTACTACTTGTGACGTCATCGATGACCTATTTTCCTCATCATATTTGTCATTTGACAGTATATATATAATAAAGTAAGTATAGCAAGCAAATGTTGATCAATGTATCATAAGGGTATGTGTATTTCCTTCTTGTAGAATCTGAGCAAACGTAGACAGTGCGAGTATTGTCGGGCAGCGAGTACGACCACGTGCTGCTACGATCAGTCGCGATGCACGAAAATCTACCTATTCAACTAGAAAAAAATAAACACTGCTCCCGAGGGATAGCGGAACCAGTACTCATTTTCCAGATCCTATGTCTTTTTCTGAACCCCTGACAACGTACATGCATGTATATGAGAAATTTCATCATGTTAGGTCAAGTAGTTAGTGTTATAGCGTAAAAAACAAACAACCTACATTCGCATTTATAGTATTAGTAAGAATATATGAATAAACGTATCACCGATAATCCAACCACACCCACACCCACTGCCACAAAGCGTGATGATAGAGACACTAAGACTCGAGTGATATAATTTTATCAAAATTAAGTCGCAGAATAGCTTTTATCAGGTTGTATTATCAGTGAAATTCATGTTATATAAGTCGTATTTAATGATGCAATTACTTAATTTTAATGGCTGTAATTGATGTATCTATGATAAATATACATACAAATGTTACTCATACATATGCATGAGGTTATGACATCATTAGTCGAGTTTTAATACTTTTTAAGTACCAGCTATAGCTTATTGAGAGACCGTTGGATTGGCACGCAGAGGTCTTAAGTTCGGTTCCAAGACCGACTCGTGACTTTTCGACGATATGAGCGTTTTAAATTGTTAATTCGATGAAGGAAAACATCGTGAGGAAATCTGCATGTCAGCAAGTAGGGCAGACCGGGGCTAGTTGCCTATAGGGGTAGGTAGACTAACGAATAATAATTCTAACTGTGTACCACTATTGCGTCATCCGATCGCATAAAAAGCACTCCTCCCGCGCGCACGTCAGTGTCCCGTGATGCGGCGTCGCAGCTGTTCATAGAGCGGGAGCTGTGCCGAATTTTTGAAAATCATACTACGTAAGTAAATATTCCATTTTACATATTTTTCCTTCCTACACCGTGTGTCGAGTTAATACAACATTTAATTCGAGTGTTACAGATTCTTTTATGCTTCTATTTGGTGTGTATGTGTATTTTTTCTCAAAATAACTTGTGCTTTTTTGTGGGTGTGAGTTTGAAAATCAAAATGGCGTCTGGGGTTGGTTGACTTCTCGGCTGTGGGGCTAGTTGACTAGTTGGTCAACCAACCCCGTTCATTTTGGTTGCAAGTACAAGCAAGTGTTTTGAATTCTTGCTATTGTTTTTTCATTACAGAGCCATGAGGACATACGTAAGGGAAACGGACCGTGCTAAAACACCGAAGGATATCATAGAAAGAGCCTGTCACGAAATAATTTTCGATGACAAAGTATGAATTCTGTGGCTCGACAATATGATATACCATATAAAACATTCCACCGCTATGTTACTAAAATGAAAGCCAGTTAACAAGGAACAACCTAACTTTAGATTATGTTGGGTACCAGAAAAATAGGCAAGTTTTAAGCGACGAAGAAGAACAGGTTCTGGTGGACTATTTAAAAGAAGCAGGAGATATTTATTATGGGCTAACACCAATTGAGAAGAAAGCTTGCATGCCAATTTGCTGTTAAAAATTACAAAATCTTCACTAAAACGCTATTGATGATGATTGATTAAGATGTTGATTTTGAAGACTGATCAAGATAATGATTTTGAAGACTTATTAATATGTTCTGAATTAAACCATAATATTTAAATGATAATATTCTAAAACTGATTGTTACTTTGATATTTTAATTATTTAAGTTGGACCAAAGAAGGTGTTTTTGTTAGATGTTTTGCTTCATTAACACAATAAATATTTTAAATAAACCGTCGAGTATTTATCTATCCACACTTTATTAACATAAAATAAATTATTAAGGCATTACCTTGTCAATCACTAGGTAGGTCAACCAGCCCCTAGGGAATAGTTAATTTACCCCGGATAAGGGGTAGGTTGACCAGAAGCAGGAGGTGTTGTAAAATGATTGATAAAATTATGTAGATTACAATATGCCCGATTTTGTTCACATACATACGTAGTTTAAAGTACTATTAATTAAATATTAAAAATCATAGAACTATATGTATTAAAACAAATTAACTGTATTACAAAAAGTCAAAAATTAGTTAACTAGCCCCGGTCTACCCTACTCGAAGATATGTGAAGTCTGTCAACCTGCACTGAGCCAGCGTGTAACCACGGTAATGTTATCTAACAGTATTCTATCTTCATACAAACTGTCGGAACGCGAATCGCTACTCGTCCTACGGTATGCGCTTGGTTCGCAACCAGTCGCGAATGCGCCGCATTGACGAACGGACGGTGTGATAGTTTTGTTAGCAGTAAGCTTGCGATTTGTAAATATTTGATTGAAATAAGTACAAGTACTTACATAATAATTACGGCAAAGTGCAATTGTAAACAAAAGTTATTAAAGTTTTTATTCAAATGCTGATTTTTTATACTATTAAATTTATCAATAAAGCTTTTCGTGCGTCTCAGTCGAGACGCAAATATTTTTCAGTCTCAAATATATAAGGTTGCTTTTGATTAAATCTATTAATAAAAAAACATACATTATTTTTATTGAACACTTCCTATTTCATTCACAACAAATTTCATTTTTTTATGTAAGAAATATAATATTTACAATCACTAAACTAGAAAGAAACTCAAGCAGGTAAATGAAATTAAAATACTGTAGGTGGGCAGCCCTTCTCGCATGTTTGCGGATAAAGCCGAGTTACAATACTGTTAGATAACATTACCGTGGTGTAACACTATTACTATTGACAAGGCTCGCAAGAATAAAATCTAAATAAGTTGTTCTGTTAAGAAATGTACAATGCTCCTAATGAATTGAAACTAAAATCATTGTTTGCGAAATATGGATGTAGTACCTACCAGGGATGTTGCGAATATTCGCATCCGCATCCGTAATTGCGGAGCTTCCGCATCGATTTGGACATCTGCATCGGCATCCGCAATAATCAACGCGGATTTTAATGCGGATCCAGATATAGCGCAGGTTGTGACAAGAAAGAAAAAGGGTGGGCTGGTGAATGGCGCGATGATTCTTTAAGTGAAGATGAGAATCAAGAAACACTAGAAAATGGTAAAGCTACATTTATGAACCTAACAAACCAAAACAGGCTTGAACCTGCAGAGGTGATATTAGATACTTTTTATTAAATAAGATGCACAATTTTCATCAACATTCGCATCCGCAATTACGGAGCATCCGCATCGATTTAGACATCCGGATCTGCATCCGCATTTGCGAATGTGGGCCTTTAAATATCCGTATCCGCATCCGCGGATGTCATAAAATCTGAACCCGCAACATCCCAGGTACACTGCAACCTGCATACCCGAAAGGATAGGCAGGGTTGTAATTACATCCACATCATCCAAACATAAACAATGCATAAATTAGATCACCGGCAATAACAGCAGGAGGTTATGTATGTACAATAGAAGTGAAATTATTCCACAAAGCGTCATTGCACGCATATGGTTGATCGCCAATTTGCTTCCCTCATTTTAATTACACACTCAAAGGAGCCATTATTTTAAAATGAAGGATAAAGAAAGTTGTGTAACATTGAATAATGATAGAATAATAACATTTACTAGTTTTCTATCTTTTACCTAGTTTCTCAACAAAAGTGTGTGCGTGATACACTCGTTCTGTTAGCGTGCTAGTAACACAACTTAAGAAAGGAAGTAATCATCACAATCGGCTTATAAATATGTATTTAATATAAATAATATTACCGTTATATGAGACATAGAAATAAATGGAAATATATTTAATAATTTTAACCAAAGAAATTGGGCGTCTAAATGAATTTTTGTATATAATAATCATTATATCATCGGTATTTAGCGTTATGTATAATACAAAGACGCAAAATTATGATGTCGTTATATACAAATTATGTTAATTTTATTATAAACACAGCAATAAACGGTTAGCCAATCCATTCTGCGCTATAGAAAAAAACGCAGAATATGAATATTGTTATTATATATTGCGTCACTTTAAGTTATATTATTATATATTCTATTGTCTGATTTTTGCTACAGATACATTTTATATTATAAAAAATGTATAAATTAGATCTTACTGAACTAAATTAAGATAAAAATGGGTGATAACATCAAAAGATTTTTTTTAAATATAATTCGCCTACACAGTTTAAATCCGGGGTCAATTTTGAACATGCTATGTTAGACATGAGATAAAACGGTCACTCGCCAATCGGAGCCTGAAAATCGATGCATTATACACCGCCTGAAATGAGGCTCGGGTACTTATATCACCACTGCAACTGTGCAATGAATGAATGGTCAAATATAAATAAATAAATATTCTACCACATACACACAACACCATCTAGCCCAAACTAAGCAGAGCTTGTACTATGGGTACTAGACAATGGATAAACATACATATATACATTTTTCTTTTTGTAAATACATACATAGAAACACCCAGACCAAGACAAACATCCATGTTCATGCACACAAATGTTTGACTTGTACGGGAATCAAACCCGCGACCTCAGGCGTGGCAGTCGGTTACACTAACCACTACGCCATCAAAGGTTTATATTTAGCTGAGGAAGTCAAAACAGCTGAGATGTATAAGCCGATAAACTATATTCTATATAAGAAAATATTCCATTCAAAAGTTCCGTTACGATCAAACTCTACAAACAAGAACAGAAACAATTTTCATAAAAAGACACAGGAAAATATTCGTAAATAAGTATTATTACACAAATTGCATCTATCTTGTCCAGACATCAACCATTTAGTAACAAAACGTCGTGTATTATACCATCTTGAAATAAAAAATACACCTCAATACTATATAAAATTGTACCATGTATCAATTATAAGGCGGATGGACAAAAAATCACAATGACATATTTTATCTAAAAGTCATTACATGACTGCAATACTTACGCGTATCTAGTAGGTATCGAGAAATAATTGTAGCAATTATACGTCTAGACGAGCTGCTGTGGCTACAGTGGCTTTGTGTGTTAGGAAATGAATTATAATATACTACAATGCCTACACTAAGAGCGCAATCAAAATTACTGCAACATGTCTATATCGAATTGGAAGCACGCCACTCTGGGTATTATGTCCAACGAACGCACGACAGGAATCGTGTATGGGAAGATAATTGTGATAAGTAGGTCCCTCCTAAATGTTGACTAGTTGGTACCTACTTCACTTGTCAACGATCGTTTACAGACCGTATTAGATTTTGCTAGATTGTAGTATAAGTTGATAGTAAAAATGTGATCATTCAAAACAATGTACTCGTGCGGGCCAAAATAGTCGAGATATGTACGTCCCGGCTAAATGTTGATTAGTCGGTACCTACGTCACGATCGTTAACTCACTGTATTATCTTTAGCTAGACTATGGTACCAGTGGATAGTAATGAGGTAATCATTTAAACCAATGTACTCATGCGTGCATTCAAAGATAAGGTACCCATTTATCCCTGCGACAGCTGTCCGAGATAAAAAGTAGCTTGTATCACTTGCCAAGCTTTCAGATATCTTCGCCAAAATGCAAAAGCGTGTTTGGTGACAAATTTGCATTTACAATTTAACTAACTCCCACCACGGCTTCACTCACGTAGTGAATAGAAAATATGTGGTTTATAAAATACCAATCGTACATACGTGAGGTCGAAAAAAGCAAGCTGGTGTACGTGATACATCTTTGCTTACCCCTTCAGGAAAATAGGCGTAAATCTATATATGTATTAATAAAACAACATAATGACGTACATATGTATTAACGAGATGGAAGTAAAAACCCAGGATTCAACCTCTTCGTCTTCATGTGACCTTTTTTTTCCCATCAACTTTTTGTAATGTCCCACTGCTGGGCAAAAGCCTCTCCCTTGGACTTCCAAATCACTCTGTTGGTGGATATCCAGAGGATACTTTAGACCTTATGACCTTGTGACCCCTATATCTCGGGGGTCTTTTGACCCACAGGGCCCATATTCAAACTCGACCGAGGGATGACCCCAAGGTGTCTGCACACCAAGTTACAAATCAATCGGTCCAGTGGTTCCGGAGCTATGCCTGTCACTAACAGACAAACACACAGACCCACATAGTGTTTTCATTAACCTCTTCGAAGAAGACTCAGAGGTTAATAATACGTCATAATTTTTGATGCTCATAATAATAATTATACTTTAATACACTAACCTTACGCTAAATAGAAGCAAAATCGACCCGTTGTTCTTTTTAGACGTGAACAAAAGCATACAAACAGACATATAATCATATATAATACGTAATCTTACGATATAATCGTTGTAGGTACAAACCGCTGTCAAGAAGCTGAAACATGTCAGATAGCATTAAGACAAATTAATAGCACACATGCTGTGCCCTCTCAAGCCTCATTAGTGATTCATAATATGTGCACTTAATTTTACTTCCATCGCCACTACAGATAACGATTGTATCGCTTACTTTTGTACCGATTGGCATATAATGTCAATCAGCTGTCAATTTATTTATTCATTTATCCCGCGTTACTCATCGAACAGACATTCGAGCGGCAACGACTTAGGAAAATGGAATTCGTGTTATATGGCCGCGAGAACTCATTAAAAATTAATATTAATGAATTAATATATAATTAGGTGCGTTGCTTTAGAAAATAATTGGACGGAACAAGGTTTGCTTTGAATAAAATTTAAACCTTGTTTTGTGGTTAGTTAATGAGTGAACTTAATAATCAATTAATTCAACGTTTACGACATTTAAACTATTATTAATTATCAGAAGTAATGTATGCGCCTGATGTACATGAAGTCACGAATTCGAATCTTGGGCCGGAGAACTGAAAAATTATTAATGACTAGCTGACCCGCGCAACTTCGTCTGCTTCACATAAGAGATTTTCCCCGTTTTTGCAACATTTTTCATTTATGCTCTGCTCCTATTGATCGTAGCGAGATGTTACATAGCCTATAGCCTTCCTCGATATATAGGCTATACAACACTGAAATAATTTTTCAATTCGAACCAGTAGTTAGTTCCTGAGATTAGCGCGTTTAACCAAACAAACAAACAAACTCTTCATCTTTATAATATTAGTAGGTATAGATATTATTTGAAAAGATAACTCCCGCGCTAGGACTAATTCCAGTATCACGGGGGACGCAAGGAACATCCAGAATGAGAAATCGAACCGAAAACTCTCGGCGCAGTGTCAGTGGCAAGGCGACCACTTAAAACACTACGCCATCAGAGCTGTCGATGACCTACACCCTATTATAGGGATCCTATCTATCCAAAAAGATGAATATTAGACAAGTGTAGATATCACATCCACATTCAGTTATATTTTTAAGTTTCTATATAAAAGCGAAATTGATCGAATACTAGTAACTACCTATTATTTGTAAGTTAGGCACAATTCTCTTTATGTTGCTACAGAGAATGTTCAGCATACCGAAAAACCAAATAAAACATATTTGCTCAATACAGGAAGACCACGATTGGCAGTAATTTGCGTTCGAATTCGCATAAATTATTTGGTTCAATTGCGGAGTATAATCCCGAATATTAATGCAATTTGCCATCATTGTGATTTCGTTTTTATAATACGCGCTGAATACTATTTACAAAGGCACTTAAAATGCAAATTCCGGTCTATTTTATAAACAAACATTTGTTACT
This sequence comes from Catocala nupta, assembly GCA_963675205.1. Taxonomy (NCBI): domain Eukaryota; kingdom Metazoa; phylum Arthropoda; class Insecta; order Lepidoptera; family Erebidae; genus Catocala; species Catocala nupta. The sequence goes on from OY776097.1 coordinate 4,499,541, forward strand.
GATGAGATTGAGTACCACAGAACAAGTAACAGCTAACTCGCAACAAATCTCATTATTTGGTACAAGTACAGACACTCAAATAATGATCGTAATCTGTTTTGTTTAGCGAAATACCATAACTAGCAGATTTAATTTAAATCAACAAAACGTACTTGTTACGATCAAAACAATCCAAAAGATTGCATACAAATTCAAGTCTAACTTCTGTCCATAAAATGACATAAAATATTTTTCGGACGCGTTAAAATTAAAGAGTAATTTAAATAGGCAGTCCGCTAATAGTACATTAAAAAAAAACATGCGAGGCAGTCTTTGGAGACTACCGATAGAAGTGAAAACTAAGTAACTAGCGTGCGGTGACGATGACGCGAGTTTTACTCTTTTTGTTCACCCAAAAATACACAGTATACATATAGCTCATGGAAGGCGTTCGGTGACGATGACCCGAGTTTCATGAATTTTGTTCACCCAAAAAGTTACTAAACGCGCCTAAAGAAGTTTTCACTTCAATAAACTAGTCAAACTTAAACGCGAACACTATTATAGCGTGCTGCGTCTATGATGTATTCAGGTAATCTGCCTCTACTAGAAAAACACAGTCCGCCAAACTCAGCACAGCTTCGCATAGCATGCGATCTGCATAAAAGGAAGCTTGCAACACGTGGCAGCCTTTTCCAAAAAGGAAAGAAATATAGAAAAGTGTTCAGCGAAGCTTTTCTTGGTAAGGAACCTAAAAATCCTACTAACTAGAGAAAACACAATACAATTTTATGACCGTCGTCGTATGTAGCGTAGAACTACTTCTTCAGCCGGTTTGCTTCAATATGACCACCAATATTCTATTCTCCGTGTGGTAACTCAAAAGTTGCATGTGGATATTGATATACGATCCATGAAATGCACTAATAATACTCTTTATTTAATCGCATTGACCAAAATGTCAATGATCTTATGCGATTTGTTATCATTCTCGATATTAGATAAACTTATAGGTGGTTTCGTACATTATTTGACCGACGCGAGTGAAAATTATATATACGTTTTAAAAATAGGTTTCGTACCTTAGTACAAGGTGCTCCTTTGATAACCATTGCTTGAATTTGAACCGGGTCGAGACTGGAACGGAGGCCTCACAAACGTTAAAATAACTGAGACTAAGAAAATCATAAACTTAAATTATTTTCGCATGAAGAAAATAATTGTCATGCGGTAACAGCCACCCACCCATACCCATGTATGGGTTATGTTTTCTGTGCAACACAGAAGTACTTGACTTCGAGACCTTATGATCGTGCGCAAATTGATGTAACGGTACTCCACAGTGCAATTTTACACTTCTGAATAACTTTAAATCACCATCATACCTACAGGTCTTAAACATTACAACCAGTAATAGGTATAGCTAACAATATTCTAATTCTAATATTCTATCACATACACGCAACACCATCTAGCCCAAACTAAGCAGAGCTTGTACTATGGGTACTAGACAATGGATAAACATACATATATACGTTTTGTAAATACCTCTAGGTATTTATATACTTTTTGTAAATACATACATATTATACATATAACCACCCAGACCAAGACAAACATCCATGTTCATGCACACAAATGTTTGACTTGTGCGGGAATCGAACCCGCGACCTCAGGCGTGGCAGTCTACACAGACACAGTTAATACAACTGCGTGTATTACCTGTGTTTGTATAGTCGTCTAACCGCAAAATGGAATAATTGAACTCACCCCGTATAGCAACAACACAGAACAACAATAAAAAAAAATCTATAATCATAACAAAATCTGATAAAAAAAGAACTGTACATATTTTATAAAACGATAAATAAACATTTCTATTACCTAGAAAACGAAACGGTTTTAGTGGAAAACTGTTTGGCCCATTCTACTTGATACGCGTTATCAGTGAACAGTTGATAGCGAGTGTAGGGAGGGCGTCACTGGCGACATCTAGTCTAGCACACACGAGACACACGGCACGCCGACAAAGACCAACCCGCAGATGGTGAGACACATTCTACCTACGCGATGTTTATCTAACACTGATTGACACAATCACACGCGCGATAATGATAGCGTCGTCCAAATATAGAATTATATATACTAATGGAATGTTCCATTTACAGCGATGCTAATATTTGTTTGAGTGTTTACAGGTGTCAAATTTGTCTTAAATAATGAGCGATTATTTATATTTGGTAGTTCGAGCTAACGGCCAAACTCTAAATAGTTTGCAGACGCTTATCGCTTGACGTATGACGCATTATTGTATCATTGGCGTCTTCTTTATAACAAACAGACACGACAAAACTTAGCTCCGAAAGCATGTCGAAGTATAATACAGCACTTTATTAGTGGACGGCAATAGTTAAGACACTTGAACAACAAGGGAAATGTCAGCCGCCATCGTTAGATGGTCCTAATTACGTACCATTAATCAAGATTATATACACTTGCTTCCCTTTCTGGCCTAAGCAGTTTGGCCATCGAAGCATACTAAGCTTGAACAAAATAGATTGATAGACGGAAAACAAATTAATATTGCACAAAACTTCTTTTGCTTTACGATGTTGAGCATAAGTTTGCACTTACTTTTAAATCTATGAGGTGTGTCAATCACTGATGGAGTAGTATTGTAAAAATTTTGTCAGACAATTCTCAGTAGCAATACGAAGTCGGGAACTGCGTATCCTTATTAAGGATATTATAAACCTAATTTAATATTGTGGAAGTCAAACGTAGTACACTAAACATAGGAATAAACACATTTGCTTAATCATATCAAAACACCCGTATCATAAGGCATAGTAACTCTCTCGTGAACGCGAAAATTACACATGAAAACGGCTTTTATCGTGTTTAAATCCTCAAATACCAAGTAGTAAAATTTTAATCCTAAGAAGTATTAGTAAATCCTCAAGCCAGTAAATGAGAATTACTCACTAAGTTAAGAGAAACCGCACATTCAGGGGGTACAGGTCGCGATAGCTCTTGATAGCAAAGTTCTTCGCGTAGCGCGCCGTCGCGATTCAAAACTTTTATAACAAAGAACCTTGCACTTTGCAGTGTCGACATTTCAGCTATAATCATTTTCTTTTTTTACTAGCTAACTATAAGGCAGAGTTTATCAAGCTGCAATGACTCACACTATATTTCGATCCAGTTGATTGGTTCAATACACATAATAATAATAATAAATAATAAATATTCTACCACATACACACAACACCATCTATCCCAAACTAAAGAGAGCTTGTACTATGGGTATTAGACAATGGATAAACATACATATATACATATTCTTTTTTGTAAATACATACATATTATACATAGAAACACCCAGACCAAGACAAACATCCATGTTCATGCACACAAAATGTTTGACTTGTGCCTCAGGCGTAGCAGTCGGTTACACTTACCACCTGCATAAAGCATTTTGGATCTTAACAGGGATTACTCTGATTCAAGCTTTGGGGTTACGGTAACCGCTATTGGTGTTAAGCGGTAAGTTATTTTTGATTACCACATAAGTAGTATAAAAAATACCAGAGTCGAGTCACAATATTTCTAAAAGATTAGGTACAGTATTCAGTATAAGAATTAGAAATAAGCGGATACCGTAATCAGATGGAGTAAGAGCACGGGGGTACAAAGTTATTCGTTATCTCACACCACCGTCGGGTCGTCGCCCCTCATTAGTGTTGTATTTCAGATTAATTACGGTCTCAATTAAAATAATGCTTTTAATCATTACGCGGAGAATTTCCTTATAAACTTTGCTGGTATTGCAGCGGAAATACAGAAGCTATTTTACGATAAGTATTTGTATAGCGAACTTGAAATAGCTGTGCCTTAGTTAGATATTTATTGAGTCTAATTGTACGTTTTGCGTCGTTGGAGCGTATTTTTAATGTACATATTTTTTAAGTATTCTAGAGGTTGTACGTGGATATAATATCAAACAGCATCAGTTAAAGGCGTAGGTAGAATACACCACCATAACAAATTCCGACAAAAAGGACTCATTTGGCGAATGTGAGTCATAAATAGAAATACATCTCCTTCGGGGTAAATATCGTACTTAACGAAATGAAAACGCTATTTTAAAACACCTACGTAAATTTTCCTTTTGATGTACAATCCAAATGTCAATCAAACATCTGCCAAAAATTCTTTACGCACTTTTTCAAGTCCATTACAATTGCCAGAAATGTATGCATAAAATATTACACAGGATAAATATAGGTGACCCATTTATCCTAGGCAATCGGTAACTGCTACATCATAATATGTAGTACATATGACGAATGACATAAACTTGACGTAACTGGCTTTAAAACGCAAGTGTGACGCATCTGGCGCTTTAACACGTCTATGTCGACACATAGTTCCACTCTACTCATATTATAAGCTAGTTTTGACCGTTGTACCGCGTGGACAACAAACTACAATGGCTTGCTATTGCATGTACCTACTTATTTAGTTTTCTAATTTATTTTAAGAGCGGTCTTAATATAAATTATATACGTGGATGCAGCATTTAACCTAATGCAATGGATGCAGAATTAAATTAATATGTACAATTATATTTACTTAATATATACACCCTAATACTATAATAGGTATATTCCTTGATACTAATTGTTTCCTATTATTATGAACACAAGAAAGAATAAGTATCCTATGTGAACTCACTCAGTAAGACGAAAATATGTCTACTCTTTTGGACACCGCACAGAGTACGCGCACGCGTCACCAGCGACTTAGATCACACCACCCAAACTAAAAAGGTATAAGAAGAAATGACGCTTAAATTTTATGCTGTACTCCAAATTACCAAAACGATATAAATTCTTAGATTTTTGCATGACCCCGCGCTGATATAGACTAAGACAGACAAAACTCTAACAAGCTGGCTGTAGATCACTATGAATAATAAGTACATTCTTATTATATAATCAAAAATATTTTTATGGCAGATCGTATAGCCTAATGGTGCTACGTATGTATTGCAGCAGCTAGTTCACGGCGCTGTTCCTCTATCAATATGAAGCATAAAAATTGTAACTTCTAAAACCCCTGCTTACCCAAATGTATACTGAAACTGACTAGATAAAGCATGTCCATGTTAATTCTTTTTAATGCAAAACGTAGAAATGATTATAGATTTCTGTAATAGATAAAGGGAATTAACGCGATCGTGTTAGAAATATAGGTTCCATTTTGAAACGTCCTACGTTCGGCCAGGTTTCCTATTAGGTGCATAAATTCATGCAACGCGAAATATAATAATATTGAAGTTGTTCTAGTATTATAACCGCACAAACGAACGAACTGACAGAAAGATTGTTTAATAATATGTAACGATACGTTTCTTTTTCATATCGATACCGCTTAACAGTTTTTATATTTTTATTTGATATACAAAGACAGAAAATATCGCGAGCGACGCCGCGAGTAACAACTAGTAACTAATAACGTATTGAACTTAGGAGCACGTTAACACCGTCTGTGACATTTTTAGACGTGTATACATAAAACGTGTGTGTATGACGTCATTTGACCCGTATAGCTGCCAAATCCCTCGTGCATAGCGACCCTAGAGTATTTACTACGCGCGCAAGACGGCTACAATAATAATATCGACGATAATCGAATAGCGTTGTAAATCAAAAAGCATCGTTTTTGTAGAATGCGAAAATATTCCCTACATTTAAAGAGATAATCTTTTTTTTTTAAGGCATATCCAGCAGCGTTAAGAATAATTCCAAATAATTCAAACAACGGACGTAAAGAACACCCAGAGTCCTAACAACCATTTGTATCCACAATTTAAAAAAATCACATAAATGTTTGTCGTGTGCGGGGATCGAACCCACAACATTCAGCACGACGGCAGTGGCAAGGCGGCTACTAAAACCACTACGCCATCCGTGCATTTCAAGTGTTAATTAGTATCAATGTACACGATTTATTGCATTCGAATAACTTTCGAATGTATTGACGACACTACAGACGCAAATGCGCGGTGTGTGTCCTTGACTATGCAAAGTACGTATCGCGTTGAGCACAGCTATGTTCAAATATCACTCGAATTGAATTATATGCATTGCTAGCTAGTAGGTGCTTTGTGTTAATAAAGGCTCAGTGGTAGCACGGGTCCGAAAGTGGCACCTAAGACATATTTAGGGCAAAGGTGGCAAACAACCGGCCCACCTGATGGTAAGTGGTCACCGTAGCCTATGGACGCCTTTACCACCAGAGGCCTCACTTGCGCGTTGCCGACCCTTTAGGAAAGGAATTTTACTTCTGCACCTGCCCTTTAGGAACAGTGTGAGACACACAATATATCCGACGTTGCATGTTCGTAGGTTGAAGTAACCACTTACCATTAATTGGGCCGTAGGCTCAAAAGCAGCTAACAATTTAAATATTTTAGAGATGCGATATTATTTGATTCCTTTGACGACAATACAATATTAACTTTACGATACTTTTATTACAGTTGTATCTTTTAACTTGCAGTAGGTACTCATGGGGAGAGAGTTCTGAACTAAAATAATAAAACAAAAATAAAATAAACTTAAATAATAAAAAAGAATAATAACTCTTGAAAGTTTTAAGCCGTAAATCGTGACCGTAATGTTGGCAAAATGTTACCACCCTATGAAGGAATTTACGAAGGAAACCATGTCATTGAAACAATAAGTTATTTTTAATAGACGCATTTTACTTTCAAAGTTACGATGTTCAAACCATTACGCTATTAACTATTCACACCCATAATGTTCGACTATTCTCGTAAGAGAGTATAATCAAGGCAGACATGACGTGTTACATAACATTTCACCGGTATTTAGTTCTTTGCGATAATGGTCGAAGCTATTGTTTACCGAGCAGATTTTAAGACGCCGTGCCGTGAACTGAAGAAAAAAAACGCCATTCTGCGCTACTGAACTCATACAAAAATCATCGAATAACATTTTGCTTTGTCTGGAAACTGAGACTCACAAAGCATATCGTATATTCCACAGGACCGACGACGCAGACACACCTATATAAACCGATAGTTCAATTTATCCTCAGTACATTCGTCATGAACAAGAAACCGGCTAGTAGTTATGCACAGGTGTTTCTGGAGGTCATTTGGTATCTAGAATCCTAACAGTCAGCTGTGACCAACCAAGTTTATAGTAATCGAATCATTCATATTGTTACGATTGAAATAAGCGAATCGACAATTTCAGAGACCAGATGAAATTGTATGGTTTTCTCAGTATCGATGTCGTCTTAATTCTTGGCCGGTAGATCGGATTAGACTCATACTTTTCTATGTGTCACCTAAACATAGCGAGGAGTGGGTGCACACTTCTATCAAATCCTTTAGGAAAAAGGAATATTAAGTTAAAAGCAGTCAGATCACTCGTTTATATTAGAGAAGTAACATTAATACTTCACTGTTGAATCTAAATTATGATTATCTTGTTCTATTTCAATTTTCTTTGTCGCAGATTTTAGTTTTGTAACCGAAAATCCGTAGTCTCTGCTTACCCTTTCGAAAAACAGGCGTGATTTTATATGTATGTCAAAGTGATAAGCAATTCTTATTGTTGTCTACCGGAAAAAAGTTGCGGTATTCTTAGCGCTACATCTTGACAGCAATCTAAGATTGTTCGAACCTAGGCAGCCACACACGCGTCATATACGTCACTAGAGCGAGTCAAGGTTTATAATATATCCATACTCATGCGAATGTCCGTCTGTTTAAGTATACACGACTATACCACTGAACCGATTAGAAGATAGATTTGCATGGAGATAAAAAAGGCAGGTGTTTAACTACGACTATATCCTAACTAGTATTATACCTAAATGCGAATGAGAGTTTGTTTGTTACGCTTACTCTCCTTAACAACTCGACCGATTATCATGAAATGTCGCATAGACGTTGTCAGAGGAACAGAAAAGGACATAGGGTACCTTTCATTCAGAGAAAGTAGTGTTACTAACCTAACCTAAGCTACATTTATACGAGCGGAGCCGCGAGCATAATCTAGTTGTGGATAAAAACGCAGACAACAGTAAATATAATATAAATAAAATAAATATAGGGAAAAGTAATTACTACGTTTATTTTGGTATACTCGTGTCACACCCACAACTAGAAATTGGCAGAGCGTATACTCAATGTCTAATCAGTCATTGCTAGCGTTGGCAAAAAAATATACCGAACATTATCTTTTTCTTTTCTTAGGTTCAAATACAACCACTAATCACATTAAAGGGCAAAATGAAAATCTTATTTGGCCTACCGTAGGAATATTTAATATATAACCTATCATTCGATTATTGGCTTTAAGTATGTATAGCTTGCCTTAACTCGAAAATTAGCTTGACTATTGATATAAAAAGAAAAGAGAATAACTAAGAATGTATTGTGCATAAATCTTAACTAATATACCACTTAGTCAGAGGTACAGAAAAAGACAAGTCTTTCAACCAGAAATAAATTACCGTTCCAAAGGGAATGAAAATTATTTTATAAGACTACATTAACGTTAGCGAAGCCGTGAGAAAAATCTAGTGAAACCTAGAAATTTTAAAATACGTCATAATAAATTCAGTCGTCTCGATAATTTCGTTGGCGACTTTCGTACGTGTCTTGCTTATTGCTATTGTGAACGCGTGTCTGCGCCCACGACAATTATAATGACTAATAGTAAATATATTTCACAATATTATAGCATATTATACTTACTTCCTTCCTTCCTATGGGTAATAAACGTTATTGTATATTGAATTAAATGTGTGTCAGATAGCCACATATTAGGTACCTTAGAAAATAGCCCCGAATCACGCTTTTTATTAGACTAATTTACGTTTTTTATAATACACATTCACAGTCATCAAGCGCTACAATCTTATTTAAAATATTATAGATTTTAAGCATGGACCAACATTAGTGACATATGTGTCAAAATCGTCGTTTTGTAGCTTCCAAAGGTAAAGAATTCGCATTTAGAAAATTAATAAGCTGGTGTTAATGTAAAATTATTAATTTAAACACTTAATATCATCGATCAAGATCTGTTTTAAAATCTATCGGCATATTTTAACTATTAATTCCCATGAAATATTAGCTAATGGTCAACATTCTTACAACTTCAACAGCCATCTTTTATTAGTCAGAATCTTTTGCGATTTATTGAATTCATTTAGATATATCGAGTTTGAGATACCGTCACGAGAAAAGTAAACAGTGGCATGCTACTAATCACCCCTACAGACTGTACGTAACCAGATATTTTGTAATATACAGGACACAAACGAACATACCATCTCATTTAAAATATTAATCAGGATAACATAATTATATTCTGATAACGAGACGCTCAAAGCACATTCAAAGTGCTTGTTCAACGTAGCTGTAATAGTGTGCGTGTACACACACATACACACGGTACACGTTAATGAATGTTGTATGCCAAAATTGATCAAACACAGGCACTTACAATAGCCCCTTTATAATTGCGCACCATTTACAATCCGCGGACTAATCTTCCGCGAATTGTTAGATATTAATTCTTCAACAAACCATCTGAATTATTTAAACCGCACCATATGTGTTAAAACAGCTGATACATACATGTGTTAAATAAATTATATTTTGTGACAAAAGTGTTATATAAAAATAACATTTGTTCGATGCCACTTTACTATAGTTCGGTTGGTACAGATGTCGGTGTGTATGATATATATTTTAAGGAATTGTCAACTTTATATGGCACACAGTTGTCTTTTATGTATATAGGGTGTTTCTGAATTAAATAAACGACGTGTAGTGAAAATACCAGATGTTTATACATGTGAGTTTGAAAGCTGTTCCAACACGTCAAAGAGATCTAGAATGTAGCATTTATGTTACTATGTACGTTTCTCTACTGAGGATAAGGTTGGGATCAATGACACCCCTATTTAGTCAGTTGTGTAAGCTCCACGTAGGTAAAATATATATTGCAGTCTACCCGGGTAAAACAGTAGAATAAATTTAAGAAGTATTTTTGTTGATACCGATGGTTTTATAGTATTTTTGTCGTATTAAATATTACGTATGGACGTCATAATTATTACAACAAACAAACATGACGTTGTTTAAACACAGGTCATAATAATTTTAACTATTTACCGTTTCGCTTATTTAGAAAAGAAACCAAGTAGTATTTTAAAATATTTTTAATCTTAACTTTATTACTAGATGTCCTTGAAACTTCATCCCTTGCGTGCGCGAATCAAGAACAACCTGTATATAATTTTGAAAGAATCCAGTGTGCGGCACATGTAACTTACACACACACGCACGTAAACACACACACACACATACACATACCCAAACGCAAGGTGTGAGTCACCCACTCATTATATTTGTGTTGTCACAGCTTGGTGCAGATAATGACACAATCAACAATTATGTAAGGCAAGTTAACCCCTCACTGTGACACTCGTGTCCTAAAACTTGAAATGTTTGCACACCACGATAGCCGAAAAACCGAAAGGCAAGACCACTGGACATTATCTTGACAGCTATGAGGAATGCATCAAATTCAATATGTTGTGGTATATGCTATCTAAATATTTGAGGATCACTTTCTTTATAGATTATATTTGTTGCATGTATGTATGGGTCGTTTTGACCCCTCCGGTGAGGGAAATACTCGCGGTAAAAGTACACGTGTATAAGTGTGTACGTGAGATCTGACACATTCTATCGTAATGACGATGACTTAAAGATTTGCGCGATGACTTGGACGCCTTTGAAAAGGACTGTCAGAGGAAAGCGGGGATATCTTAGAACATAGTGATTTGAAAACCTAGGAAGAAACTTTTGACTAGAAGTGGGACATAAAAAATATACAAAAAGAAAAAAGGTTTTGTTTATCGCCGCAAAAATATAACATTTTTAATGCCATATTTTAGCGGCGATGAACCAATTTTTTATTTGCTGATATACTCGTACGTCATTGGAACCTTATCTAGGATTAGTATTAACAACAAAATATCCACAATTTCAAACTATTTCGGCAAATGCCTCAGGCATTTATTCGCCCTTTGCAAACTGTTAGCAAAAAGTTCGTAAATAAATAAACATTATCTGAAATGTTTAATACTAACCAACAAGCCAAAAACCTTCGGACCAGGTTAACAACCTCGATGGTGTAGTGGTTAGTGTAACCGACTGCCACGCCTGAGGTCGCGGGTTCGGTTCCCACACAAGTGTTTGACTTGTGTGCATGAACATGAATGTTTGTCTTGGTCTGGTTGTTTCTATGTATAATATGTACGTATTTACAAAAAAAAAAGTATATACGTACCTATGTTTATCCATTGTCTAGTACCCATAGTACAAGCTCTGCTTAGTTTGGGCTAGATGGTGTTGTGTGTATGTGATGGAATATTATATTATGTTTCTCTTATCACAGGTACTTTGTAACATATTATATTAGAAAATACCTGGCCCTTTGGGAGGCTTACACGGAGACATGGGTCCAACGTGAAGTAATATGGTGACGTAAAATGATTAAACTTAACAGAGCGATTTACAAAAATTGTTAGTTATCACTACTTTCTGCCAGCGGCTTCGCTTGCATAAACCCTACAATAAAGCATGGATAAAAGGTATCGTATATATCCAGGATTATCTGTATACCAAGATTCAACCGGTTTACATCGTATTTAGAAACAAATAACCAAACATCTGTAAGTACTTTCACATTTATAATATTAGTAGTATCTTATTTGCAAAATATCAGGAATACCCCTCCATCTAAACGTTTGCGCTAATAGCATTTCATAACTTATTGATTCTAGTTGACCCTCCGATTCTCAATCTAACCAGCTCGTTTAAAAACGGTCAATAGTTCAACGAGTTCAGATACAAAACCGGTGCCCTTGGATAACGGTTAACACCCTTGCCGTTGGGCTCTTGTCCATTAAACTGTAAGGGTTGTACAATGGAGGGAGAGTAAGTATAGTTACTAGAGATGAGTAAAAGTGTTACTTCGTTATCACTGTTACTGACGGTACGCTATTTGCAAAATCATAGCTTTTGATGGACACTTAATTTAAATCGAAATGGTTACGCCGTTTTCGATGGCGGGGATTCGGCTGCATGGCTTAAGTATGTGCCTATATCAGCAAACAAAAGTGTAAAATACTTGTAGTTATATAATATATAATTGGCACTATCTCCGCACGCAATGTGATCGTTTAGACTTATGCTTCCCTTAAGTTGTTCGTCATTTCTGATCACGACTTATTGCCTAGTAAATAAGAAATTGAATGTAGAAGCGAGTCGTAAATTCTTTGTGCATGTTGTGATGTATCAAAATATCCTTTGCGAGTTTATGTAAATAATATAAATACTGTAGATATTAATAATATTCAAGTTAGTACATACTTAGCCAGTATGCTCATTATCAGTGAGTTTTGATACAAAAATCAATTATGTACTGCGAAGTAACTGTTATTTTTCACAGTGAAATTATTTATTACTTACCCCACCTCTAAAGAAACTATAGCTATTGCATGCGCTCCGAATTTATGCAACATTGCAACCCTAACCTTGTAACGCTCCCCGTGACCTCGAAAAGCCCCTTGCATAGCAGGGTAGCTCGCTTGTAATGAGTTTAGGGACTTATTAGCATGTAGATTGAGATTGGTTGCCGATCTAAGCCCGTTGCGTTTGATTGCTTTCACATGGAGCGACTGCCAATGTCCAGTTCACAAACGACCTAAAGTTGCAAAACTTCATAACTAAACTACTTTACTGACAAGGAATTAATAGGCACTTGATCGTACTAGAGATTGTGAATGGACTATCATATTAAACACGTAAGATTACACCTGCCTTCGCCTTTATCTAGTTACTAGTTTTTGCCTGTGGTTCCGCCCGTAAGAACTCTTCAGGGACCCCCACACAGGTATCTATACCTGTGTGGGTCCCTGAAGAGTTCTTATAATAATTAATAATTTAGTTTTAATATATGTACATTAGAACGTATCCTGAGTTTCACAACCTAAATTATTATTATTTACCAAAAAATTTCACAAACATTCATATCTTATATTATTAGTAGAAATAAACTTATTTTTAAACAGTGGTAAACAAAATAGCAGCGATCGTACTGGGACACCGTTGGACTGCCACGCAGAAGTCCGGGGTTCGATCCCAAGGCACGCAACATTGACTTTTCGAAGTTATGTGCATATGTTATATGCATATTAATAAGTTAATTATCGCTTGCTTTAACGGTGAAGGAAAATATCGTGAGGAAATCTGCACGTCTGAGAATTCTCCATCATGTTCTCGAAGATATGTAAAGTCTGCCAACCCGCACTAGGCCACTGTGGTAGACTATGGCCTAATCCTATAGACGTCACACTATCACCATAATGATTTTTCTACTGCTTTCAACATCTACATATACCCTCTAAAAGACCAGTTATTTTGAGAATACTACAAAAGCACATATTTAGAGTATTGAGGCGATAATAATAGTGCATAACAATGTAAACTCGCTTCCGTACATAAAGGATATTTAACAGAAATAACAGTTGTGCGCTATTATTGATAACCCAGATATAAAGACTGTGTACATTGCTCATTTGATATATATTTTTAATACGAGTCATTCGCGTAATAAGATACATAATAATGTTATCATTTTTTAGACATTACTGACCCTTGCTGTCATATCTTGAAGCATTGTTATTGTGTGCGAGAACGAGACAACACGTTATAGATTGTATAGCTTTGTATCGTTCCTGAAATGATGGTATGTCCCTATAACTGAACCGTCTGCCTCTGCCGACCTTTGGCATATGCTTGTATTTCTTGATTGCTTTGTTTTCGGTTCGACAGAAAAGTTATTGAATGATTTAAATATTTATTTCTGGGCATTCCAGGAATGGAATTTTTTACTAGTAGTCCATAGGCTCAACATAGCCGCGAAAAGTGGACGTAATAAACTATTACCTATAACTTCAGAGATACACAATCATGAATGCCAGGCTCTCATAACCACAAGCAAGCATAAATATAAGCTTACGACACGAAAACTAGCTATAGAACAGACTAAGAACTGCGAGCCACAGCTTGATACTTCGTGGTGCTATTCAGAATCCCTTGATCGAAAATCCTACAATCACTTAGTGCGAACCTAATATCAATATCCTGATTTTATTAAGGAGATCTTCGATGGCATAGTGGTTAGTGTAACCAACTGCCACGCCTGAGGTCGATTCCCGCACAAGTCAAATATTTGTGTGCATGAGCATGGATATTTGTCTTGGTCTGGGTGTTTCTATGTATAATATGTATGTATTTACAAAAAAAGTATATATGTATGTTTATCCATTGTCTAGTACCCATAGTACAAGATCTGCTTAGTTTGGGCTAGATGGTGTTGTGTGTATGTGATAGCATATTATTATTATTCCACCAACATTCCACATGCGTTTATTAGGTACGGGTCTGTACCAATAACAACAAAAGCATTTTGTATGTATATTTTTACCTTTACAAAATAATGCAATTACTAAAGATGACATTTAAAAGGAAAATCTTCAGGAACTCCGTCGAGAGAATAGGAAAAAGAAAAATTGTTGAGGAGAGAAACTTAATATAAATTATGGAGATTTTCATCGTTGCCTTGTACAAGGCAATTAAATAATTAAAAAGGGTTAATTTAAACATTTACCGGGATGATTGCATTGCTTAAAGGTGTTATCAAAAAAGTAAAATTCTTATATAATTTATAAGATAGAAAAAGTATAATATTCAATATAGTAAACTAACTAATCCTTACTAATATTATAAACGTGAAAGTTTGTATGGATGTATGGATGCTTGTTACTCTTTCACGCAAAAACTACTGGACCGATTGCGATGAAACTTGGTATGTAGATAGCTGGATTCACACATAGGCTACTTTTTATCCCGATAATCCCACGGAGACGGGACATACGCGGGGAACCGCGGGGAAAACTAGTCTGTATATTACATAATAAAACAATAAAATACATATTAAACAATAAAAGTGAAAAGTTTGTTTGCAATCGCTAATATCTGGCACTGATAGTCAGATTTGAAAATCGTCCTAACCTGCACTCAAACTCATTTATTGCGAAAATGGGTAATTCAAATAACATACAAATAAATTAGTCTCTCCATAATCCGCCTGAAGACATGCAATTTTATAGGTATTTTGTCTCTATGATTGTACATTACTAATAATCACATACAATTCATAAATTAAATACAATAATAACTCCATTAAAAATAATAAATGTCAGGCAATGTATGTACCTCAATAGGTACAAGTCAAATAAGAATATATTATATGTCAAACAATAATTAAAATTAAAATATGTCAGGTCAATAAATAAATAATATCATATGTTATTTCTCATTATTATTAGATTGCATGTCATTTATAAAGTCGTTTACACTATAATATATTGCATGCATTTGATGGCCCAATTTTTGACGAAGGAAGGCTATAATCACGCTAAGAGCCACATGAGCGGCGCAGTAATCATAAACGTGAGTGAAACCGTGGGGCAAGCTAATAATTATTAAACAGCATTTGGTTAGCTATCTATCTTTTGTTCTATGTGACAAGACTATTGATGTCTGGACACCGAGCCTCAAATACAGTCATCTATTCTAATACCATAAAGCTGAAGAGTTTGTTTGATTATAGTATCGCGCTAATCTCAGGAACTACTGGTTCGAATTGAAAAACTCTTTTAGTGTTGGATAGCCTATTTATCGAGGAAGGCTATAGGCTATATAACATCACGCTACGACTCACGGGGGCGGCGCAGTAACCATAAACGCGAGTGAAACCGCGAGGACATCTAGTAAGAAATATCCTGTCTATTAATCCAAGACATGGCCTATCTGAGTGCCAAGTTGCCGCACAACATTTTACGCGTTAATAAGTAACAAACATCCAAATCTCCAAACATCTTAAGAAACTTACACTTATTTATAATATTATTAGGATTTCCGTTACGTGTCGCGGATGAGCTCAACAAAGCAAATAAAAGGTATGTCAGTGCTATGTACAATTATTAACTAATTTTAATAAAGCATTGGCTTTTGGTCTAATATGAAGGTACTGCCACTGCTTACTGTTACAGAAAAACATCCTGACAATAAATAGCGCTTAAGCGGCAAACCTCAATAACACTAACTGATCCGGAAATCTCATCCGTCAGCCTACGACCAGTGGTTGCGCATGCGCACACCGCTTACGCGACTGTACGAACAAGGCAGTCGAGTCGATATAAATTAATTGCTGCAAGATAGCGACCACTGATTTGTACTCGCCACGTTAGTTAGGTGATAATTATTTATCTATGCTAATGAGAAGCGTTTAATTGCTCGCATGGCGTAATGATTCAAGTATTTATACGTTCACCTCGGATCTGACAGTATAGCCGCGTGTAGCCAGTTCGATGTCAACTTATTTGGTCATTTGTGCTAAGGCTGGGTATTGTGTGTTGTGTAATGGAGATTCATTTCAACAATATTATAATTTAAGCTAAGTTAGTACTAAATTTGTTGTATAAAACACTAAATATGATTGGTTAGTTTAAATGAGTATTTAACTCTGGTTTTTATATAACCAATGAAAGACAATAAACATATAGCCGGCCTGTTAAGCTGTTACAGTAGACTATGGACACTTGCAGTATCAGACTTGAAGAAAACAGAAAGTAAGAGCTGCGTCAAATTAGGTTCATGATTTTGGATGAAACTTGAGCAAACATACAAAAGCCCTTAATTAGAACCTGAGTTAAATTTGCATTGATTCTTTAGTAGTACATTATTAGCGGACCGTTCTGATTTTCCCATGTTGAACATAACGTATAGACTATGTCCATCTGGCATAATGTACTTCTTAAATGGATAATTTTTCCAAACAGGTGTAGTAATTCCGGAGATTATCTTCTACATACACACAAACTGCACTCTTTTTATAACATTTGAATACAGCTAGACATTATTTAGTACAGTTGCCAATACACTGTTTTAATCATGACTATATAAACCATTCATAAAACGGTAGAGACGCATTACCCATAGAGGACCGTCATCTGTTGCGTCAAACCATAGGGAAATGATTGTATAACAGCGTTTATGTTAAATACTAAAATTATATTGACATTTCATGCATCTATATTTATAAAATTACATGTGCCGACTGACTGATTCATCATCGCTGATACGAAACCATATTAAATCGAACCACGTATCTAGTTCATACAAAACTGAGTCCACTTGTTGTTACTGTATCAAGTAATGTCTTCTATTGGTTATTAGACGAAGAGAATTTCTCATCAAAAATTATCGAATGGTTAGATTTTTTTTATAGATGCTGACTTTTACGTTACGATTTATTATTCGTATAACGATAAAACATTCGAATCACTTCAATTAAATATTGATAACAAGGTCTTTTTGGTACGAGCTGGTAAGAGTAAGTAATAGAACGAACCTATTTTAGTTTTTTGCACCAGAAATCGCCTTCATGTTCGTCTGTGAATTGCTTTACGTACAATAACATAATCAAGCAATCGAATAAAAAATATTTGAATACATGCATTCAGTTTAGCATTTCAGAATATTGGACAAAATTCATGATCTATCTATCTTTCAAATTCTCATTAAAAATAATTTGTTAACTGATGAGAACTGAGCTTCCATTAATTACTAACGTGCCGTCTATAGCATTCAGAACTGTAATTATTTAGAACTTATAATCGAAGTTGCTGTCTTCGGCGTATTATCACATCCAGACTATGCAGTCTAGTAGGATGTATCCTGCTACACAGCAGATTTTCCGGCATCTCAGAGTTTAAGGGATCCTGACAAATCTCTATTGCGCAATCAATCTGATCACATTATTCATGCATGCCAGTTTAAAGCCTTTCGCCAGAAAGTATAACTGCGCATAAATCAAAATTTTCTATGTGGGCAGGTAAAACTCTCTTCCCTTCCACCTGCCCCTTAAACATTGTGTTGATCGTCACCTTGCAATTTATATTATTTAACTTTATAAAAGCAACTCACGATACGTTATTCTACAAACGAATTTTCCTTTAATTTTTTCCGTGGCTTCACTCGCGTACATGTAGGTTTGGTTAGTTTAGTAACAGTACTTTTTCTGGATAAAATGTAACCTATGTCCTTTTCTGCTCCCCTCACAACGTGTATGCGAAATTACATGATGATTGACCGAGACGTTAATGCGTGAAAGCGTAATAAACAAACTCACATTCGCATTTATAATACTACTAGTTAGAATATATAATCATTTATATCGCACAGTGACGTCAAACCTAATGAAGTATTACTGCCCGAAATAGTCGATGTAAAATGTCATTAAATTGTAACAATACAAATGACAAATTACATGGGCACGCCTCAAATCATTTAAACGGAGATTACTATAGGCACACAAAAGCAAAACATCCTTCAATTATATCTTATAAATAATTCTATTAAGTTGGAAGGAGTAGAGTTCGAATAACGAATGGTCGTTCCTTGAGTCATGACTGTCATGAGTTAAGCCATAGGTTATCAAGTCGTTTTGAATGACGTGTTTCTTGTTACAACCTGGGAGTTCCGGGTTACACAATTGTATTATGGACCGATTAAGCGGCAACTTTATTCAGTTATCATTGCGAATCAAATTTAATGGCATTCCTTAAACATAAATCCAAACTCTGAGCTGTGTAGTTTTAGAATAAGGAAAGCCAGATAAATTTAATAGTAAATAATGTGAACTCCATCCTGTTCCTTCTTTAACTAATTGATTATGTTAGAGTTAACTTGAAACGATCAGCGTTAAATGTATGTAAACTTTTTTGAACATAACGAAATAAGATAAATTCAAACGAATCAGAATAACTTTTTATGACTTTTTATCATCTCTGGGTTATTTAGATTTACGTTTTATCTCGGGCCTAGACTAAATTTAATAGCTCATGTTCAAGTATAATCGTAGTACTCAACGTAGAATTAGATGTCAAATTATGGTATGCCCAACGTTTGAGATTGAAGGTACGAAGTTCAGAAGGCCAAAATACTGCGTGTGAAACCTGAGGCATTCACCCATATGCTAAAACCGTTTTTGGCTTAAGTCGGACGACTGTCAATTATCGATAGCGGACTTGATTCGAGATCGCTCTACGCATGTGGTAGCATCAGAATATTTCTTTTGCCCCGTGGCAAGACCAGAACAATAATTGTTATTTATTATGTACAAGCCATCCTCCGCGGTATCGCTCACATTTCTGATTAGTGTGCCACTGCCGTGGCGTGATGTTATACAGCCTATGTTACTTCAGGGCAAGGTAGCTAACCAAAGCAATGGTAAAAATCTTCAAAATCGGTTTAATACTTTTCAAGTTTATATTTATTAGAAACAAAATCCTCCTTCTTATAATATTACAGTAGATAAGCGTGCTTTTGCGACAACTGTGTGTATAAACTGACACTTCAGCATCTACACTAACACGACGTAAGTCGAAGTGATATCTACAACGATCGATTTAATTAATGACACATCTGCCATATAATATGTACATACGTACATATATGTCTATAAATACCCGGCTTATTGTATACACGTTTGAATTATATTAAAATAAATTACATGTAGAAATTACGTTTCGAATTTGCCTCTAAGAGCAATTACACAAAGGTATTCATATGATATAATTGAATAGGATTATATATTTAATTGAATATCATTTTATTTGATACTAGCTGCGCCCCGCGGTTTCACCCGCGTAAGTCCCGTTGTCGTGGGAATATCGGGATAAAAAGTAGCCTATGTGTTAATCCAGGTCTCCAGCTGTCTACATACCAAGTTTTATCGAAATCGGTTCAGTAGTTTTTGCATGAAAGACTAACAAACATCCATACATCCATCCTCACAAACTTTCACATTTATAATATTATAGTAGGATAGTAGGATATCGACAGAATATTATTCGAAAAGAGATATAAAGGTTGATCTGCTTCATTACTGTAAACATAGAACAGTGGTTGAGAACCACTGACTTCGGCTGAGTACACCTTTTAAGGAAGTCTTTAAACTTGCCTACCCCTTATAGATGGTTATGTTAACGTAATTTGTTTTGCAAATTAATTTATCTTTGCCAAAATTGCTGTGCGTACGACACTTCCCCAGTGGTACGCCCCTAGGGCAGTGTCGGGATATTCGAAGCCCGAAAACCTAGCTTGTCTTACTAAAACCTTAGCTCCAATTCTTCCAATCTAGCACTAATACATGGTGAGCTTCAGTGAGCTCATTAAAGTATATAAAGACGTAACTAGGCTCTCATTTCATTTAGGTAGATTCTAGCAGACTAGGCTATGTTAAGCTTAGCCACGCTTTTGCCTGGGGGTACGCGTTCCACAGATTGAGAAACACTGACCCCAGTACATTTCGCTACGTGGCACGTAAACGGCACTACACATCATTAACTTCGAATTGTTTTGTAAGCAAGCCAAAATCTGGTCGTCATGGCATCTGTTTATATCCGTCAACCTTAACACATATTAGTATTACGTACACTCGGTTTCTGGAAGTCGACGACAAATGACGATAATCAACTACGTGTCAAAATCAATATCACGTCAAGTGATTTCATTGGCTGTTGCTATTTATGTCAGCCAATCACAGCAGTTGATTCGTTAGGCAGTCTTTTAACTAATTTCTGTGTTCAAGTCTAGTATTTTTTTTTCCTAAAGCTCTGATCCACTAATTCGACTCTTTAGTGATTTTAATATGTATTGTTAACCATTGAACAAATAAGATACATTTTTGGTAGGTGTTTAGGGGGTTAGTATAAAAAACAGCTCAAAATTATACTTCTCAATTTTACAATTTTAAGGTCGCAAAATTGAAATAAATACATATATTATAATAAGTTTGTGGATAGTAATTTGCAGGTTAAATTTGATAAGGGTATGTTCAATAAGTTACCCCCCATTGTTCTCTTATGGTTTTGGAATATTATATTATTCATTATTAACAATAAAATTAAGGTAAGAACCCTACATAAGACACAACCGAGTAGTTTATTTTCAAAATCCTCTAAAATACTTTTCACCATATAATGGTAAATCTAAAAAAACATTTAAAGACATAATATAAATGGACTCTTTTAGCGGTGTTTGCAACAAACTGCTACTTTTGTGAGCTGATTTAATTGAATTATAGTGGGTTTTGTTAAAAACTATCAGTGCAATGCGATAGAAGCAACGAAGGAGCTTCATAATCAATCGGAACATTATTTTTGTTCTGATATCGTTTTGGCGAGTTTTGAAACTATAGTCCTCAACTGCAGTTTTCATATGCTTAACCGGCTACATCCTTTTGTTCCTATTATTTGATCGTTTACCTTAATATTTGGCATTACACTACTATAACCGTATAAACGCCACGTCGGTCACCGGTGACCGCTAACAATACATTTTTTGCATTTTACTGCATGATAGTGAATTACAATAATATAAACCTATATAATAAATGCAGGACTGACTTCATACAAATGAATTAAAATTTCCTGGAAAGTGGCGTAATGTGTTATTCCTTATATTTGACAGAGAATGCACTATTAGGGATGCAATAGTGACGTAACCCAATAGGAGTACTATAATTTTATTATCGTTCACGTAGTCGGGATTACATACATATAAACAGTTTAATTCTTCATTCAGTAATTATAAATATACCGAACATAGGTTTTACACCAAAAAGTGTATTAAAATAAGGTATTTCTATCGCCATAATAGTAGATAAAACGTTGCAAAACTTGTGTACTACATTATTTCTTCAAGGTTTGTTCAAAGACAAAATATTATTAAAAGTAAGCCATTAAGTAAACTAACAATGCGCGTAATTGTATTCAAATCAAATTCGAATACAGAAGAAACAGGTGATCGAATGCAATTGTGCGCATCGCTAAAGTAAACCATAATACACATACATGTACATTCATAAAGTGATAAAAGATAAATTCTACTTACCCTTTCGTGAAATTTACTCGAGTCGTACGATCTCTCAGAGCATAAATTGTATATCTTGTAGTGGTCCTTGTGCATCTTCTCTAGAAACCTGTACACTTCGTCTATGTGATTCCTGTATACTCCTTCTAACTTCTCGGCGGGGAAGCCCATTGCTATCAGCCTGTCTGTGATATCTGTACCAATATTGTTAAGAAAATACCACAGGATAATACGAGAAAATAAAAAGTAGTAATCTTATATATAGCTTTGAACTTGCATAAACCTTATAAAACAGAGATCGATGTGTGCGGAATATCAATCGAGAAAACCTGATCGATTTAATACAAATAGCACAAAACACATTTGAACGTGTATTGTGTATGATAATATTGTCATCGTATGAAGAAAATGTCGTAGAATATACTAGATATAAAATGAAAACCTGATTGAAAATGTGTGTATTAGTTAATATTGCATGCTGACGTAGATGTTATTTGATACTCGTAAGCAATAATTTTAGCATATCAAGATCTAAATAGTAGACTTTCGCATGGATGACAGAGGTTTTAGACAAAACATCTTTGTTTTCAGCTTTCATTAACTTAACCTGTATATGATCGTATGTAAGTTACTATGTATGTAGGTATGTTATGAAATTTCTAAATGAAATTTAAGCTAAATGTTTTTTATTTTTTTATACAACTTGATGGTACCACCACCCCACCTGATGGTAAGTGGTCACCGTAGCCTATAGACGCCTGCATCACCAGAGGCATCACATGCGCCTTGCCAATCAACCGACTTTCAGACGACCAAATAATCTAGAATTTTGCAAACGCGTTTAGAACCGAAGACTACTCAACTAATAAAATAATTAAGTTAAAATAATATCGAGCATCTTAAAAACATCATATAGTCAAATATGAGTAATCTCGCGTTAATGAACTACAAAATTAAAAAGAATAGTGTGATTTTCTGCTGGCAAACAGGCTTATACCACAAATACCTCATGAGGTGTTTTCTATTCTTATTTTGTGTGATAGAATAATATTTACTTGTATATTAAACGTTTTTTTCTCATAGACGTTAAGCACTAGGAATAATTTCTTTTGCGAAGCACTTTACAAGCATTCAAACAACGGACGCAAATGATACATAATTTTTTCTATACATATTATTACTAATTATTATATGGAAATGCGAATTTATGTTCTCACAATGGTAGTCCGTTTTCCCGTTACGTCACAAGTTCATTATTCTTTCTCTATCCGCGTTTGTCAGGTGTAGGTACTCTAACAGTATGCAACAGTCATTGCACCCGGCTCAACAGACGTGAATAAAATATGTTATAGCCAGCCATTTATTTGCCTACTTATAAAACAATGTCAGAACAAGGTTACACTGTGCAATTTTGCATTTAATTGCTTGTCAAAGTACGTCAGGCAAATCAGATGTTATGTGTGGTCGGGATTATCGGCACGTACACCATTAGGTTAATTGAACTACGTCATACAGTAATAAGTATGTTCGTCCCTTAGGGTCAATACACAAAATTGAAAATTCTTGCGATGCTACGTCACATTGCAGAAACCTTCGATTCGAATTGATGTTTTATAGACAGCACCACACGAATTGAGCCCGTCCACCGTCTCTCGAAGCTGTCAATTCGCATTGCAAGAATTAGCAGTTTTGCGTTTAAATTCGTCAATCGGTGTATGGACGCCGGCGTCCAGACGCTATCCTTTTATCATTGTATCGATATATTTCCGGGCATAAGAAATTAAAATTTTGGTACAGTCATCTAGGGCTCCTATAGGTCAAATCGACGACAAGTAACACAACATAACTTTTTATTTGGTTGACATAATATTGCATTAACATAGTTTAATACATATAAATCTATTTATATATGATTTTAAGTGGTATGGGTACGATAAAATCGCTCTAAACGTAGCTCTCATGTATCGAATGAGTCTCGGTGTTGCTTGTATGCGTTGATGAATAGTTGAAAAGATTCCTGTGACACAGGAATTATTACAGGACCGGGAGATGTCTTTTTTAAAAAGATAAGACAGAAAAAGAGACCAATAGAGATGACAACAAAAAAGATCTTTCTATACAGGGTGTCCCAGAAGATGTGAATCAAATTGTAACGGGAGATTACTTAGGTTAGGACCTTTCAAATGTGCTAAATAAAAAAATAAAGTTATGACCTTTGGATAAAATAAAAAACCAAAGTTTTAAAAAAAGGACGTCGTTTTTCAGACTTTTAACTACAGGTGCTTTGTTTATGGCTAATTTTCTTCTTTTTACTATTATTATTTGTGAAGCATTGATTCGTTTTCAAACAGTTTTTTTTAAACTGGCTTAGTTTTGAAATCGCAGCATTATTCTGGTGTATTTTTTTTGCACCAAGTAAAATCTTGTACGTTTGATCAACAACACAACATATATTTATAATTTTTATTTAGTTAGCACATTTGAAAGGTCCTTACTTAAGGAATCTTCCGTTATAATTTAATTCACATCTTCTGGGACATTCTGCATATAGCTAGTACCTACACAAATTTTGTTTACTAGATAAGACAAATACCAAAGAAATACTCTCCGTACGAAAGAAGCATCGAGTAAAATAACTACAGTAGGCATATTATATTTACAGTGGTATACATAAGCATAGTATATAATATAAGCCTGTCAGGCAACGTTTAACGTATAACAAAGAGACATTAGCCTACATACTTCAAGTTAACTGCTACAGTAGCCGTCAAATGCGCCTAGCGCTTGCTTAAACCTATTTATTTACATGACTGCACGGCTGACATAGTGG
This sequence comes from Catocala nupta, assembly GCA_963675205.1. NCBI lineage: Eukaryota > Metazoa > Arthropoda > Insecta > Lepidoptera > Erebidae > Catocala > Catocala nupta. Next base: position 4,524,482 of record OY776097.1, read on the forward strand.
CTAAAGTGATCAATGCACCGAAGTTTCGGGTTCGATTAGGTTTTCATCCAGGACTAGACCCCTGATTGTAACCAGTCTTTACTCATGTTCTTTATTGGCAAAATGACCACATCCACAATAGAGAATAGGAATACGCCTGTATCAGTGGAGACATTATTAACACCCAGACCTGACTGGAACCACAACCATGAATTCATGGTGTTTTAGTTTAACCACTGCACCATCTGCGCAAGTAATGATTAGACTAAGTACCTACTTATCATAAGGTGTGCATGACCACGTGATATAGCTTCTAGGTCACTAAGTATTCATTTGATTAAAATCGCCTTAACAGCATTTAATATGATAAGAGGAAATCTGACACGTGACTGTAATTGCACTCGACGCATCTAAATTCTCCTAAATTGCATATTCATATATGCTGAGATTAAAGATATCTCTTGCCTCATTAATTCATTTTATTTACTTCTTCCTCACAGATTGCGGCTTTTATCGCGGTTTATTTAGCAACTAGAAACTAACTGAAACGTAAATTCAGTAACTTCACTATAATTTGACGTTCATAAGTGTTACGTTTTGATCTAATTATATTACTTTGACTAAAAACTTAAAAACCTACTTGGGACTGTATTTCTGCGGATAGCGTTGGTAAAGGAATCGAACTTACGATCGATAGAACGATCCTAACACAAGCACTTAGCTTAGTTGGAGATTATTATTCAAATATACATTTGTAAACAAACTGCACCGAGTCAAAATTATACCTGCCTACGAATGAGCCGGGTCGCGCACTGAGCTGTATGTAACATTCCTTTACCATTGCTTATTTACCGAAACAATTTTACGTAAAAAGTAAATATTTTGGTATGAGTGGTGCATGCACTTGCATTTCGTTACAAAATTAAATGTAAAGGCAACTAAATAGATGTGCATGACAATTAAAAATATTTTATCTACGGTGATGTCACAAAACACTATTCGCAATTCAAATCGTTTGCGTCTGACGTATTGTCGACATGGCAACACACAATAGCTGAGAGGTAGAGTACTATGCAGTGTGGTATTAAAAATACTTAAATAATAATTATTAATAAGCTACAAAATTCTCGTAAAGCGTTGTAATGTGTCTTTTTAATTATTTCTGAGAATCCTTCGCGCTCGGGTGTTGTACAACTCACCAAAGATCATCATCATCGCAATCGAATAAATAGTATGGTTGGGTGGAAACACAAAAAAATTCATTCAAATCAGTCCAGCCGTTTACGAGGAGTTTAATTACAACGAAAAGTGGCATTGATTTTTATATATATAGATAGATTTGATCCGAATGTGTCTCCTCTACACAAGCCAATTTTAAGTTTATAAACCTTCCCGGGCAACTAATTGTCGTGTGTAATAAAACAAAAGTATAATCAGTGATGACGTCACATAACATTATTCGAAATTCGAATCGCCGGCGGCTAACGGTATCGTCACCATGGCAACACAACAGCTGAGGGCCAACGTACTATGGTAATGCAATAATACACTATCATAGAGCGGCATCTGATGTAATGCGTTTTAAAAAGGTTGTTGCAGAACTGTTTCGAGGCTGGCTACACAGAACCGTGTATTTATATAATAACTAGTAGCCTAGCGCATTGTACGGATGTGAAAATCTGCATATTGATAGGAAATATCAATCACTATAAATTCCGAATTGCAAAATCGGAGAGCGCGAAAATTAAATTGCGGTGCATATTTGCATAAATGTTACCCTTGTTCTCTACGTCCATAACTTTGGTGTATCTGAAAATAGCTGGCGTTATATGGGTGCAACGCACCTGACCATACTCTTCGGGAGATATACAGGTAAGTATTTGTTACAGGTATAAATCTGTTTAATACTTAATACTCGCGATAAAGTATTTAAAGTTAATAAATACCTATTGATTGCCCGACGTTTCGAACGACTTGCATCGATCGTGGTCACGGGTTGACTGATGTGAGCCTCTTACGCCCGAAATTAATAATCGATCCTAATCCATTTTCTGCCATCTGAGATAGAAATTTTAATCCATTTTTGAACTTAGGCGTGTCAATAAAGTATCCTTGGATCGATGAAGCAATCTCTCCGAACGAGTAATCTTTGGGAGGGCGGATCGGAAAGAAGGATTCGACTCTGTTCGAAAATGACAAATCGTGCGTGCCAATAACCTATCCTATAATTCTGACATTAGGTTCGATTGACGTTTACGATCAATATTGCAATCCTAGAAATTAGGTGGATTTTACTATCTGTTTCAAAGGATTACAAAGGATACGTAATAATTACTATCATAATATGGCTTTGAATATACATTTGGATGACAGTGAAAGTGTTATCGAAGCTTTAAACCTGTTATCCGACTACAGTAGCGACGATGATATTGTGGAACGACGGCCTTCAAGGAGAATCAATAGGGTGAACTATATGCAGAGCCTAGAGGATGCTGAATTCACGTTCAGGTTTAGATTGTCCAAAACTGCAGTGAATTTGCTACTGACTGAAATAATGCCTTATATCCGTGTGACTTCCACAAGGTTAGTATTATGTACTTACATGCATCAAAAGTTTGTTAAAACTACCACTCAATGTATAAATTTCTTTGCAGAAATTATGGAGTCTCGCCACTGCATCAACTTTTATTGACACTGCGGTTTTATGCATTGGGAACGATGCTTATTTCAGTGGCAGACTTTGTTGGAGTGTCCAAGTCTACAGCAGGTAGAATTGTAAGAGATGTGTCATCAGCAATAAGCAATTTATATGAAACATACATTTACATTCACCAGGAAAGTGCTGAAACATTCTATAGAATCGCTGGCATGCCTCGTGTACTTGGAGCAATTGACTGTACACACATACGCATACAGTCTCCATGTAAGTACCACGAACATGTAATGTATCCCCTTACATTGTAATAAAATTTATTACATAAATTTTTATTGTATATTTTAAGGTAGTACAATAGGTGAGGAATTTAGGAATCGCAAGGGATACTTCTCCATGAACGTCCAAGCTGTATGTGACGCAGAACTAATGTTCATGAATGTGGTAGCACGCTGGCCGGGTTCCACCCATGATGCAACTATTTTTAATAATTCTACATTAAGAGGTAATCTATAGAAATTAAGAAACTAAGAGAAAGAAGAATAGTCTTCTATCAACCTATCTACCAATTTTTAAGTAAATGTTTCTTTTATTTACTTATTTATGTTCAATCAGCCAAACATCAACTTAAATTTGCATAAAAAAAATTAAAATGCTACGGAAAGCTGTCGAAATTACAAGGTGTATACATTGGCATGACGTAGACCCTACCTTTTTTGACCTTATGCAATGATTATTATGTTTTTTTAGCTCAATGTGATACAGGTCTGTTTGGTAATCGTTGGCTACTTGGAGACAGTGCCTATCCTAACAGACCATATTTATTGACTCCACTTTTAAATCCTGCCACAGAGGCTCAACAAAGGTATAATGAAGCACACATTAAAACTAGGAATACTATAGAACGGTAATTATTATGTTGAACAAAAAATTGCATTACAATTTATAGGTTTGGACATACTAACTTGTAAATGATAATAATTATATTTTGTTTCAGCACATTTGGAGTATGGAAGCGCCGTTTTCCTGTGATAGCACTCGTACTACGCCTCTCTATGCCAAATGTTCAGGCATTAATTATAGCCACTGCAGTATTACACAACATTTGTAGGAAGCTCAAGCTTGAGGAAATTAGTCCAGAAGTTGAGCTTCCCCCTGCAGATTTTGAAGATACCCCTCAAAGTCATATGGACACACAAAATATAAGAAACCGAGCAGATGTCATAAATAATTATTTTAATTAGCTACTTTTCAGCATTATGTCAGTCAGCATATTAATAAAACTTTAAATTGTTTACTGTCTATGTATTTAAGAAATCATAAGTAAAAAATATGTAGAATAAGAATAATAACATACATACTGAAATTCTTTGGGTATGTAAACCATTATTATTAGGGAATATATAATTGAATTTGCTAAATTAATGTGTAATAGGAAACTACACATAATTATGTATGTACATATAATAATATAACTATTTTAAATTAAATAATAAGACTTTCTTGCTAGTTATTCTTTTATTTATAAAAATAAAGCAGACAAAATTAATAAATGAAACCTGCAATGGATATCAGGAAATCATAATTAAATAGTTTATTAACATTTCCTTTTCTCATTTTCTATCTCCAAACGTAATTTTTCATTTTGTAATTGCAGATATGTATACTGCAAGTCCATGCATTTTTTTTTTGAGTTATAGTACTCTGCAATAGCTAGGTTTCTAGCATCGCGAGCTTTATCCCTGGTTATTTTTCTTTTATCTGGAAAAAATTATATAATGCTTAATTACTAGTTGGTAGAGCTTTTGTGAATGATTAGAGAGCTGCAAGACCAGTTTCTTTCCAGTTAGACCAGTTAGATGGTAAGGTAGTCTGAGAAATTATTGGCATTGGCATCTTAAAATCTTATACTCCGGGATAGCAACATATCTACAATAGTATTGAAAAAGGTTATCAATCTATTTAGAATTATCTGTAGATATCAATGGACCATAGCAGCCACCTATCAGCAGGCAGACTGCATATTCATTTGGTATCACTATTCCATAACAAAAGTCCACAAGGATTTTTATCATATTATTAGGTGTTTCTTTATCTTTTAGTTAATTTTTATATTTAGTTTTGAAACTCTGTAAAAGGCTTTAGAACCTCACGTTATATTGTTACCATATCATGTACTTTGTAAATAAGCTGTTGAGTTTCCTATCAATCAATAAATAAATAAACTCGACCTATACATTATTTATATGTTTAACCTATTGACACTGCTTACTGTAAATTGTGAAGCCATATCCATCTTAAACCCTGTGCATACTGTTCAATATAAACCAAGCATGTGAGCAAAAGCTAATGTGAGAGCTTACCATATTCCCAAAGAGACATAGTAATCCTAAAGAGATAGAAACAGAAAGTAAAAGACAATGAAGTGTTAAGTGATGTACTAACTATATACTACAATAACAAATGAGTAAGCATTACCAGCTGTCCTAGGTGTGTGTGTGAAAGAATTTAATGTGAATGGTTTTGGTGTTGCCATGGAGGTCACCGTGGCAACATCTACATCAGCCAACACTATATTCTTAGCTTCACACACAGGCTCATCATACAACTCTTCAATGTCAAGCACATTTTCCTTATCACCACTATTTACACTATCACCGCCACCAATAGCATCACCACCAACAAAAACAACTGCAGTTTCCCTATCTCCTCCAAATGGAACAGAGAATCCTATGCCAGTGCTCCCCAAAAGGCTTGCCACTCGGTCCAGTATTTCATCTGGGGGTATGTATTCTGATGCACCTCCTCCAGTCTGTGAAAACAAATTTGATGCTAAAGCTGTGCAACTAAGATAAAATATTTTCTTATGTATGGACACTATCATATGTAAAAGTGCTACATACCTGAATACTGTTCATCCTGATTTTGGTACTCCGTTTACGGGAATTCTTTTTTAAGTTCTCCCATTTTAGCCTTAATTGTTGTGGTGTGCGGGGACAAGTGGAGGCAGTGGCGTTAAATTGCGCGGTTATGCGCGCCCACTCTTCAACCTTTAATTTATTATTAGAGGCATTGGTAGCCTTACTAATTATTATTTGGCTGGTCTCAATTAACTCCAGCAATGCCTTAGTTTCATCCTTGGTGAGAGGCTTGCTTTTCACCTAAAATTATAATACCGAATTAGTCTAAAGAAAAGGCGCGAAACACCGCGTCATTAAATGGAAAACATTGAAATACACAAAATTTAATAAACACACACAGAATAATCATAAGTATGATTGTCTCTTACCATTTCTGAATCCATTATAGCTAATTAAATGTAATAAAAATGTCACGAATAGTTGTTTGATTAATTAAAGCTTCGAAGTTTTTTTTTATTTTCTTTGCCTTGGCATCCAGTCCTTGACAGATCAGTGCTGTCATATATTGATACGTTCCTTTACTAAAATAACAGTTTTTGGCAAATAAAGCTCTATATTAGTGCCTGTAATAATATCAGTAATACATCGACATGATGATTGTATATATACCTCTAATATGTGGTTTAATCACTAATGTTGTTAAAACTTTAATTTAACTCATTTTAAAAATATTTTATTTTGTATTGCGGCACTGCGTTCGGCATAAAACGGAACGCTTCAGAGGGAAACGATTGCAGCCCAATCTCCAGGCAAAAAATGGTTGGGACGGATATGCTTTGTTATTGGCACACTGGTAAAGATTAAGATATCGATAGAGCAAAACTCGAGATAGGGCCAACTGCCAGATGGCAGATACAATATTAATTTCGGGCGTTAGGCGCAACGGATATAAGGTTAAGATACACCGTTCGAGGAGAAGGGATAGCCAACCTGGGGTCAGCAGAGTGCCGGACATAGTTGGGACAGCACTGAAGAAATACTCCATAAAGACTGTATATAGTCCGATCTTCACAGTAATAAGCTATCTACCTAGACCCGTTGTCTAACATTATATATTAAGTATGTGTACAAATCGCGATAGTCTAAAAACTTTTACCTGTATAATATCAAAATTTTCAGTATAATAGTAAACTATCAATAAATTGGCGTCAAAAATCCAATACGCGTTAAGAAAATAATTTAAATCATACAGGAAACATGAAACCGTGACGTCATCGTACAGGCGTATTGTTTTTTGATACCGCGAGCAGGCAAACCGTTTGTTTATAGTAATACCTAAAATGATTAACGTAAAATGTGCGTAATTCCGTACAATTTCCTTGCTAAACATACATGTATCGGTGCCGTAAACATGTACGATTGCGCAGACAGCATGTCGCATATTTATAATTATACAGAATAATAATACTAATTGATACCAAGGTAGGTGTCAATTACGTTGCAAATGTCAGGTGACAAATTTTTGTGTCGTATTTAAAATTATTGTAATATAAGCCTTGCTAAATTACTGACACTGCTTTCTAAACGGCTAATAAACGCTATATTAAAATCAATCTGTTAAGTGAGTCTATTGGATATTTTTTATTTATTTAAAAACTTCATGCACAAAACAACACACTGGCGGACTTAATGCCAAGGGCATTCTCTACCAGTCAACCGTAGGGTGATGCAGAGATATTATTATTTAGACATATCTATATAATCCCAGGAGTTGACACGCGTTTCATTGTCTAAACATTTTTTCTTCTTGTTGATGCATTTTAGTAACCGCTTGAATGAGCGAAAAATGTATGTATTACTTACTGTCTTTAAAAATGTCAATTGGGAGAAACTTTATATTCATACAGAGGTAGGCAGCAATGTATTACACTCAAATTTCGCTAAGTTAGGATTTATATATACATATAATAATAATATCAGCCCTGTATTAAACTGTCCCACTGCTAGGCACGGGCCTCATCTCAGTGTGAGAAGGATTGGCGGACTTCACATATCTTCGAGAACATTATGGAGAACTCTCAGATATACATTCCACACAATGTTTCCCTACACCGTTAAAGCGAACGATAGTTAACTATTTAATAAGCACATAACTTCAAAAGTCAGAGATGCACGACTTGGGATCGAACTCGGGACCTCTGCGTGGCAGTCCGTTTTCCCACTAGGCTATCGCTGCTATATAGGATTTATAATAATATAGGATTTAGAGTGAGCATATTAATGTCTAGCGGGCACAATTCTTGCTCGCACGAAGTCGGAATTAAACTCGGTACTGAGACTTTTTAGACAGAAAAGCTCAAATTCACTTCACTCACAGGGTCAATCGTATTTACTTCTGAGCCACTGGGGCAGTCAATCTAAATCTATAAGTCTTGTTTAAAAGGACAATTGTACTGAAAATTAAAAGTTGTGGTTATTGAATACCCGAAACAGCCACTTATAAAGAACATTTTAGTAATTACATACTTGAATAAATGAGCTGCGTTTAATGTTTAGGTGACCCAAATTTCTAGCTGAACAATAACACTGTGGCAAATATAATAATAAACAGTTGGCATAACATTTATTGAAATCGAGTATAAGAGGAGACGAAAATATTTTACCCAATATGATGATTTGACTTATGTAAGATGGTTCTGATAAAATAAAATGCTGCGAGTAAATTGACTTTTATTTCGTAACGATTGTGTGTACCTACTAAAAAGGTATGGATACAAACTACCTACTGATATTCTCACTATGATCAATCAATCAGGCTATTTTAAAAACACTAATAGTATTAAGCTTATTTCCTTACCTACAAAAGTAGAAGACTAAGAATGTTATTGTTTTGTTTTTTAATTTTAGCCTCATCTGAGACAGGTTTTGGTGGATAAAAGTAATCCAATATAAATAACGTTTTTTCATTTACAGTTAACAAGTCAAAGAATAAAATTTTGGGGCAAACTCATACTAATATAATCCAGCAATTGCCTGTTGAAGAATTGCTGGACTTCAAGCCTCTCATATTTTGGATGGACGTGCAGTGTTGTTACTTAGAATTTTTTAATGGGAAAACAAAATAACACTGCCCGACAAGGCATCAAATCAGTACCCTCACATACCACGAGGACAGCGAAACGGAGAAAATAAAATATATGAGCGAAAAGTCAAACCAAGAGTACTATAAATTTGAGTGACATTTCGGAAATTAGCGCGATAAACCGAACGTAGTTGGCAACACCAGAATAAGCCCCGTTACTTTAATACCAGTATTTATTATTGTTCCTTTGACCTCACCATTTAACCAGTAACTTGTGGTCGAAAATTAAAATAAAATTTAAATAACGAACGAATGCAATCGATTTGGATAGTTTTATTCACACGAACATTATTGGTCTTAGTTATACGTAAAAGCGCCAAACTGCATTACATTGATTTAGTAAAGTAGAATATAGGAGACACAGCCAGCGGTCATTTTGTAATTTGGAATAAAAATAAGATTACTCCTGGGCTTTACAAACATTCAAATAACGGACAAAAAGAACTTGCAAACCTGGAACGTTTATTTGTGGATCACATACATTTTTGTGTCTTCTGGGAATGGAAACGCCAACTGTTACAGTTGGCGCACTGGCAGTGGTGATGCTACCACTTAAACCGCAACATTATTTCTTAGACCAATTAATGAAACAGATGTATATAAAACTATTATAGCAATAAAGAACACGAACTCAACGGTATACGATGGCGTAAATACAAAGTTACAGCATTGTGCGATTTAGTTAGTAAGTTAAAGCATTGTGCGATCCTCTTAGCAGTACCATTAACACATGTAATATTAAACCTATCACTATGGCAAGGTATGTTTTCGAATAGATTAAATAAATCCATCGTTAAACTGATTTACAAAATAGGTGATAAATCGCTAAAATGCAATTACGGGCCCGTCACCCTTATACCAGTAATAGCAAAATTATTATTTGAAATTTTTATATTAATATTTGAAAAGATTATTGTAATAAAAAAAGAACAGTATGGATTCCGTAAACAAAGCAGTACCTCCCTTGCAGGCTTTTCTTTAATTATATTACCATGAGTATTCCTAGATATGTCGAAAGCATTAATTTGTCTGTCATAAAACACTACTGTCGAAGTTATATAACTATGGTATACGTGCAACAACCAACAACCCGATAAAAAGCTACGTGAAAGACTACAATTTGTAGAAATTACAAAAACAGTTAATTTGCAGGAAAGTAAATACAGATCAACATACTGCCAAAACAACTACGGTGTTCTCCAAGGGGTTTACTATCACCCCTACTTTTTTTGCTATACATTAATGATCTGCCAGACGCTATTAACCATGATTAATAAACTAGATAACATTATTAATCTAGATGACATTACTAATATAATTATAAATACATTACTGTTATTAAAATATAGACAATTCAAGATTAAGATATGTATTTGTTAGAATGTTTTAATTGAATGTTTTAATGTGTTGTATATTCATTTTATTATCTTTTTGTCCTGGGTTATATACTACTAAATAATTCATATCGATATGTAATTAATATAATTACATACTTCAATTTTGCACGCCACATGTGGCAGAATAAGCAGTACAAAATTTAAAATGACCACCTGTATACCAGAACCATATTCTTGCAAATAAAGATTATTTTTATTCTCTTTATTGCCTTTTTTTTAATAATTTAGAAATATATAATTATAAAAACACATTTAAAAATATAGAAATATGATGAATACCCTCTGGCATCGGGAACTGGGTCCAAGCTATCGGTGGTTAAGGCTCCAGCGAGAGGAACCTCCTCAGGATGCGTGCCGTGTCAAGCAATACGGCCTTATTATTATTATTGTTTCTCTTATCACAGGTATTTGCTAACATTAGAAAATACCTGGCCCTTTGGGAGGCTTACACGGAGACATGGGTCCAACGTGAAAAGGCCCTTCGAGAGTTTTAATCAAATATGTGGGACTGAACACCGACAGCGGCACTAGCCGCAGCAGGCTTAAGACTATTGCTAAGTATGGATTCTTATATATGGGCTATGGGTATGGGTGTTTGGTGTACCGGTATATTGGTAACTATGGATGAAAAACGGCGTATGCCCTGAATACTCTAATAGCATCATCAATATTATTATTATTATAACGCCAGCCATGCAATCAATTATACTATTATTGGATAGTTCAGTAGTATAGTAGAGATTTTAAAAAATAACTAGTTTTAATGTTTGAGGTTAAGACCTCTAAGTAGTCCATTACCAATCAGTTTTATGAGAACATGTATATTGACAAAAATCATAGCTTCGTCACAATTCTAGGAAAGTAACAAAATGTGTGCTTCAATATGGGCTAATAACTAAAAAAAAATGAAAGACGCAACAAACGTCATACTTCTGTTGCATTCATTCGCTCTAGCGTCGCAATCACTCTATCTCGTCAGTTCGCCGCGAGATGCCGCTAGGATAAGACGTTGTCGCTTCGCCAATTAAATTTTATATAATTAATATAAGGGCTAAATAGTGTAACAATACATTTATTTGTAGGATATGAATTCAATTTTATGTTTTTGGGTTGATATTTTTTTTTGTGATGTATGTCTTTTAAAGTACAAGGTGAAGTTTATTTCAATCAAGAATTTCGAATATGGGCTATATCAATGATCCTAAATATGGACTAGCCCATATATATATAGCCCTATGAACTGATTGAAAAAATAAGAAGAAAAAGAAAAGAAAACTAAAAACAAGATAGGCAAAGAACAGAAAAGAAACGCTAAAAACAAGAAAAAGAAGAACTACACAACTAGTGACAATTAATTTATTGATAGTGAAGGGGAAGAGGATATCCCCTTAGATTCGGATACTAATAGGCAAAGAAGCCCCAAGCTTATGCAGATGCAGAATGTATGTTCTGCCAGCAACTTTTTTCAGAAAATACAAGGGGAGAATGATGTGTGGACTTTGGGCACATAATGCCTGTGCTGGGCCAGAATTTGACATTTGGATATGTGATTTTTGCAAGTGAAATAATTAATTTCTTGTAATTACCAAAGTTCTTTGATCTCTTTCTAGATAAATATTTGATGTTTGTTATGACAAACATCTTAAAAGATACTCATATCCATATTTACAGCCCATATTTGAGTATCTGGTCCATATTTAGCGCCTATTTTGCAATTTTATTTATTGCTCAATTTTTATAATATAGTTTATTAATAAAATATTAGACTGCTACTGTGTTATCTAAAATATGTGACTGATTAATATTACATTAATAATAATTTGATTTTTAAATAGGTTTTTATTTTTGATCCAAAAACAAAATGGTAGCCCATATTTATTTACTCTCCTCTAATATTGGTTAGCTAGTAATATATTATTATAATGGTTTGGCACATTTCAGCATAACTGTTACCAATTTACGTAAACATGCGTAGTACAAAAAGTATTTTTCCTTCATTTATCGGTCAATAAAATATTTTAAGGAGAAAATGTGAATATCGTGACTTAAGCCAAAGGTCAGATAAAGCAGGTGCACGCTAATTGCAAAGTATGGCAACATTAATGCAGGCCAGAGCAAAAGATGCAAGGGCAGAACATAATACGACCTGTGCTCAATGCCGATGTTAGAATGGACGAAGTCTGTGTCCAACTTCTAAGGTTTAATTATAAAACTTCTTGTTATTCATGTACGGTTTATCTACGTACGGGTTATATATACATAGGCGATGCCCGCGGCTTCGCTTGTCTTCATAAAGATATATAAGACCTTCTCCAATTATAATTTTCAACAACAAATTCGGTTAAGCGATTTGGTCGAAAAATCGTTACAAAAGGTATCAGTTCTTTCGCATATATGTTATCAGTATCGAATATTGAGAGCAAGCTGTTTCTCTCTCCATAGAAGAGAGTATACATATAGAAATAAAGAAGTAGGTACTCCTTATCAATTCGGCTCAAAAACTAAAACTAAATAATATACCGACTGGAAAATATTGGGAGGCGAGTGACCTTACATTCTGTTTGTGAGTGATTAAGTTTGCTCAGCCTTAGAGAAATGATGAAGAACCACTAAGACTTTTGCGCAATGTATTTAAGAATAAACATATTAAATAAGTTCTGTGTGTGGTATATTCAGGGTGTATAACGATCATCTGCCTCTGAGTATAAATTTAATTGATGTTGATCTGACATTCAAATTTGGAAACAGAATACATTCAAAATTTAAAAATATAAATCTCGCACCATAATCAAAATGTCGGACGGCATAATCAAATTAAATAATAATTTGGACGCACACAATATTAACTTTCATGAATATTATTCAAATTGAAATGGCCTGGCCGTGCGGTAAGTGGTTTCAACTTTCAACCTAGAGATCGTTTAAATGAGATATGAGCCTTTACTGGACGATGACCGAGAATCCCCTAAAATAAATCGAGAGTATTCCAGACAGATAAAAAATGTAATTTAGTTGCGAAATATTGTTTTTAATGCCTCGGCATAAGCATAACTGCTGATCGTGACACTAGTATAATTACTGGATCTAGTAATATGTTATGCGGTTACTTTCAGTATCAGAAGCGTGGCGCTGCGTGTCCAACGCAAAAGACTCGTACCCATGTTGACAGCCCAGTTCTTCTATAAGGAAAAACTCTGCTCATGACATTTACATGACTTGAAGCTATTTAAATGCGATCTCCTGTAGGTTGCAACATGTACGTCTAACCTACAGCAGAATGTACATTGGACTTGCGATCGAGGAGTCGTGGGTTTCAATCACAACCATAGCACTACCGACGTTAACAGAGTCCTATTACACAGGCATATTGCCTTAGCTGGGAGTAAACAAGAATACTGGTAATTGGTAACCCAAATTGTTAGCTATGGTTTACGTGAAAAAGAGGTTCTGTCCCAGGTACGCTCCAGATGAGGATACTACTGTGCCCTTTTTCTCATAAAATAATGCCAATTCTATAATATATAATAGTGATATTAAAAAAATATACGACGGTACGTGCGAGTACCAAACTGCAGCGTAGTAGCGAAGAGACCACCTAAACTATTACGTCAAGCTTGCAGTCAAATTATTCTCTCAAACCACCTCTCAATAAATTAACACCCTTAAGCACACCTCCTGTTTACACACCTAAAAGGTTCCTAATCCTCAAATCAACTTAGTAATAGTGAGGTTAGTTAAGTTATAAAAAACCAGTTATGATAATGAAAATCTAAACATAAAACCACACAATGGCTAACAGATACAAATAAGTAGCTTACAACACTTCGATGCCTTTTACGGCCGGTCCAAGCATCATAAAAATACCCTACAAACCGCAGAGTATCTCTACCTTTTTAATTTGACGTCACTTATGTCATAAGAACGGCATAGCAACAAGCTATAGCACAGAACCGTAAGTCCGTTGAGTGACTTCTAAACGACAAGACGCCTAAAAACCACGCAATATTGGATTACAACACTGATAACTCTAGGTGGTAATAGACAACTATTGTAACTTATAAACGCGCGAGCCGATTACTAAATGTTCTGTGCGTACGCGCCAAAAATATTAAATCGGGTTGCAATTTTTCACGGCTACCGTTTAGTGTGTGACTATGCAGCTATGTTTAAATCGACTGTTTTACTAAATAGAACCTTGTGAGCTATAATGGTGCCAATTCTGTTGTCACAAAATTCTCTTATCTTAGCTAAAAATCTCTAAAATTTAGTTTAGTCCTGTCAAACGACATTTCGTATTCTGAAATCGCTAAAAGTGACAAGACTAAAATAAATTTTAGAGATTTTTAGCTAAGATAAGAGAATTTTGTGACAACAGAATTGGCACCAATATCTATACAGGGTGATTTTGAAATCGTGTAATTCCTTTTAACCACGCATTCTACTGGTGATATAGAATAACCCTGACCATATTTTTATTTAATTAGATATATTTTTTTTGAAAAATTATTATTCCGTTTTTTTCGTGAAATGGTGTCAGATAGTCATATGTTAACCAACCGAGGCAATTTTAATTTTTTACTTATTAAAATAAAAAATCATATTAATAATTAATGTCGTAAATAATAACGGGCGGTCCTTTTTATTGCCCCTTATTATTTACGACATCAGTTATTGTTATGTTATTATTTTTAAATTAGTAAAATATTAAGATTGTGTCAGGTGGTTAAAATATGACTATTTGAAATCATTTCATGAAAAAAATCTGTACTCTAATTTTGCCGAAACCATTATTCTTATTAAGAAAAAATATGGTCAGGGTTATTCTATATCACCAGTAGAATGCGTGGTTAAAAGGAATTACACGATTTCAAAATCACCCTGTATATTAAGACGTGAAGGAAAAACTTTGTACCCCTTTTTACGAACATTGTGCGGACGGAGGAGTATGAAATTTGGCACAGTTAAAATTTATATGAAGACGGAGGAGCGAATCCTAATCTATACTTAATATTATAAAGCTGAAGAGTTTGTTTGTTTGTTTGCTTGAACGCGATAATCTCAGGAACTATTGGTTCTAATTGAAAAATTATTTTAATGTTGGACAGCTTATTTATCGAGGAAGGTTATAGGCTATATAACAATACGCTACGACCCACGGGAGCGGCGCAGTAAACATAATCGCGAGTGAAACCGCGGGCGTAGCTATTTATATAAAATATGCTTTAGAAATACATTAAATTAATGAAAAATTATGGTCGAATTTCGACCACTAGGCGACCGCTAGTAACAAATTTTATGTATGTATGGAATGGTATGTATATTGTAAAGGGATATGACTTCGCCACTTGTCACGCGTTGAGTATTATGGGTTCGATCCCCAGACGACAAAATTTTGTATGATCCACACATGCTTTTGCCGATTCTCGGTGTTCTTTGTGTTGTTAGCTTGAATGTTATGAAGTCATGGGATTTCACCTAGTACGAGAGTTTTATTAAAAATAATTATTTGCAAAGCAAGGTTTGTTCTACCAGTAGTATGCTTTTATTGTTGATACTGGGCTTAATTAAGTTGATTAATAGATGAAATAAAGTATGTTTGCCGAGGTGATCGCACACACCTCAGTCTAATAAAGAATAAATATGACGGGCTCGATTTTCACATAAAACAACACATTATGTGAAGGTAGGTCCAAGTTTACATGTTACAATCTCTATAAGGTCCTTTGGGACACAAGATGACTCCTACCGCGAGCATTGTGACAAGACGATGTCAACTGATTCTATCTCGTCATGCCTTTGTTCAGAGGCGGTAGCAAACATTGCTGCTAAAAAATTCAAAAGCTATGCAAAGAAAAAAAATACGGAATGTATCATCACGCTCTTACATCGCAAAAGAGCTAAACAGTGGTGAATGCAACAACCACATTTTGCCAGCTAAGTTTAGATGTGCCATGTAATAGACGGTATGACTATTGTACATTGCTGTGCAGACTAGCTGCAGACTCCATATACCAACAGAGAATTTACAGAACATACCATGAACTCATGTCAATACATTCCCGAAGGAAAAGAAAGAAGTATAAAACCAGATTTCACCGAGTATACTTTTCAAATTTTGCCAAATAAATTTACCAGCCTAATCCCTTCTACAGGGTATGTAGCCGGACTCCGTGTTGCTACTAAGAATTTCCTAAGTCCTGCTAATGTACTATCATAGCATATGCGAGAAAGACACAGCGCGTATTTTTTTTTTTTTTTTTTTTTTTTTTATAATAAATATTTGTCTCGTTCCTACGCAAGGAATGACAATGCTTTAAGAGATGATGGCAGAGTCCTAAGGACCGCAAGCGTCACGGACAGACGAGGCAGTTACAGAAAAATCTTTTTATTCTATCGAATAGTTTAATTTTTATTGATTCATTTAAATAGAAGTAAAGTCTAAATGCAGAGAAGTCCGAGCAATGTAAATATAAAGAACAAATATGGCACACATTGTAGTGTTACTTCACGTCATGCATTTGCTTGAGGAGTGTAGTTTTTGAAGGCGTGCCGTACTAACAATGCGCGTCATCGTTGAATCAAGGACGGACCTGCTGCGAGCGATGCTTCCGCGCTGACTTTTAACCTTTGATAACTTCAACTTGATTTAGTACACTAAATAATTATATTTGTATCTGCTATCGTAGTTTCGGAGATGTTTGTTTGGTTGACTTATATGTATTAATTGAATTAAAGTGTCTATATACTTATAATCTAGTTATAAACACGAATATGAGTTTGTTTGATGCGCTTTCACGCCTTAACTACTCGAGTGTTATAAAAATCTTGCATACCCTTGGTCAGGGGTACAGAAAAGGATATAGAGTAAGTTTGATCTAGTAAAAAGTCTAGACTCAAGGTATAGAAAATTATCAAAATGTCGCATAATCGCGAGCAAAATTTATTTTAAAGTAAACGGTTTTGTCTGAGTTAATTCTCCAGCCCTGCGTCATTCTAAAGTGTCCTATAAATATCTTATTCTATTGTTTGTCCTATCAGAGATTAGATTAAATTAGAACTTCTATAGAGATGTATTTTCGCTTTAGGACTACCTACTTTATTCTTGGAATCAAGCCCAGTATCACAGGGGACTTTAAAAACAGTCTTTGCACGGATACAAAGTATATCGATATATATAGTCCTCTTCACCGTTTCCGATGACAGTGACCCGGACTAATTATCGCGTCTTTTGTGGGCTCTATAATGACTAGCAAAACCAAATTTTGGTATTGAAAACTCAGTCACACTGTGTGCAGAAGAGCTGACCGACATCATTGTATGAGTAGTTATAAAAATGCTTGGGGCGGCTTTTGCGTAATTGGCGTTTCTTGTCTAGACAATGGTTTTGAAGATCTAGATCTTTAAGACGACTTGTTTCAAAGCGTTCGATTGCTTTGTAGATTGAAGTTCGCCAATTTCCTCGGACACAAAGTACACTAGGCTCAGATCAATGATTTGTGTATCTGACAAATGATCATCCTCTGTAACATTCAAGCCTCGCTTGACCGACACAGCATCCCTACAGTCATTTGCTACAGATAAAATACCGAGAATGAAGTCGCGGGTAGAAACTAGTCATACACAACGGATATTAATTAGGCCTAATTGTACAGTGCCAATACCTCGAATAATTTATTATAATAATAATATCCTCCAGACCAGTCTTAACGGAGACTGGCCAACTACGCAGGAGATATTATAGTGCACAAGTGTGTGCGCAATCACAAATGCACTCTCTGTTCCCTAACTCTCATGATCCGATGGGACGGTAATCCAACACGACCGGAAAGAGATCAAGAGTAGGACCAACGGCTTTATGTCCATTCCGAGCTGCTATTGAGATTTCTTAACTGAAAAACCCGATAGCTGTTTGTTGGCCCGACCCGGAATTCGAACCGGAGACCTCATGCACAGCAGTCGCATTCACTACCGCTGCG
Organism: Catocala nupta; assembly: GCA_963675205.1. Classification (NCBI taxonomy): domain Eukaryota; kingdom Metazoa; phylum Arthropoda; class Insecta; order Lepidoptera; family Erebidae; genus Catocala; species Catocala nupta. The sequence goes on from OY776097.1 coordinate 4,542,490, forward strand.
CCACGGAGGCAGTCAGTCAGTTAAACTTCGAACTTTTTATGTATCGCAACTAATAAGATCGACTTCAAAACGTGTCGAAGGAAAACAGGATGTGCAGTAGAGAATAAAAAAACATTTAATGGTATATCCGACATCGATATCTACGACACAAAGAAAATAAGTATGACATTTACAAAGGAAATAAGTATAAAACTACAATTATAAAAGAATACAATAAAAATAATACATGGCTATTCGCTAAAGAAGCTTTCCTAAATCTGAATTTGACTTCAAACCTGTCAAGAGTAGACTTTGTACTAATTATATAATTTTTAAGATATTAAAGTTTCATCATAACAAACTAAAGGCTCGAGTCCGATCGCAAGTCTGGGTCGACCCAAATCAGACTTTGGCAAAGCCACACCAAATATTTTAACAATTGGTTACCTACTCAGTTTGTAGAACTCAAACGATGTGACATCAATAAAAAAATATGTGTAAAATATTACGCTTTGAATATGAACGCGGTATACGACAGATGCATATGCATTTCGATGCGCGAATTATTTATTTAAAGAGGTAATTGCGCAGGTGCAAAGTACGAATGCTAAAAGGGACCAAGGATAAAATGTACTAATTGTTCCTTCATCAAAACTTGCATCACCTAAGTGAAATTACGGCAGAGAAAAAGAGAAGAAATATCTGAATAATTACCATAATAACATACGCTGATAGCAATAATTGCATACATTGTTACAGTCACTGAAGATGATGGTCATTACGAAAAAAAGAAGGAATATTCAAAATAAAACAAAAAGCAAACATAACGAGTGAAAACGAACGAAGCGATATGGTCGACGAATGAAATAAAAAAGCAAGAATCATTTACGTAATTGCTTGTTGCCATGGCAGTGTACAACAGCGCAATTGAGTTCAAACATTAGATCTAACGCACCGTATCATTTGTATAGAAAACGTGGTCCTAACATGTACATAGTTTCTTGTATAAATTCCCCTTTTCGAATAAGCTTCTACTATTGAACCGGCTTACGGAGCAATAACCTAAAGAAATCCAATTACACAAAGGAGTTCAACGCTGACACATGTGAAAAAAGATTATCAACCATTTGTGGAGTGCATTATGCATGCAAGTAGCCATAGCGTGCATATGAATCACTCCAGGTGACCTACATATAGACAGCTCAATAAGTGTTTAAATAATGCAATCGAAGACGGTCGTTTGTCGACAAATGCGGAAATTTCAATCGATCGTCTGGCCACAACACTTGTATTCCACGCCTTTGTCTTGCAAATTATTTCAACTATATTCAAAATAGACAACTGTTAATTCCCTTTAAAGATTCGTGTTATGAACGTATTGAATATAGAAATAAGCTTTATGTATTCGCCTATACAAAACCATTTTTGGAGCGCTAAAATATTTTTCGAGTTACAAAAACAACAAAGCACGGACAGGGTAGCAATAAGAGACGTGAAATGGTGTGCCATTTTCTCAAAGTGAATGCCTCAAACCGTCCTTTGCCAAGTCGGTATTTCAAATCGAAACGTTCAGCCATAATCAGTTTCATTTTGCGTCATTACTTGCTCGTAACACGAGTCGCATCCTTCGGGAGCAATGCGAGAATTCGTGCCATAACCCCGCCGTAAAATCATGCTTAAAATGCCATGGCCGCCGTTCTAACATGAAAATGTAGCGCCCAAAAGACAAGATTACATTTCAATTAAGCCATTATATTGTGCTACTGGATCCGCAGCCGGACTAGAATTATGATATTTATGATATAAGATAAATATTCTACCACATATTTATTGTTGTTTGTTAGTTAAAGAATAAATAAAAGTCATACGAGACTGGCGTTTCTGAAAGTGGACAAACATTTGAACAAATATGTTTGCTGGTCAATTCTGTTATTTGCAACATTGATGACTTAAGTTGGATCAAATATACTATTAGTAAGGAGGAGATCAAATTTCGTAATATAACTGTAATTAATGCTAATGACTAGTCATGAACCTGGATTTGTATATAATTAACTACGTTAATCCGATACCTCTACGATAGATACTTCTGGTGTCAAATAACTAACAGTAGTGAACTAGACAATGGCCCACGATTTCCTAAAATTAAGTGAATAATACGGATGAATGGTCAATGCTAGAATAAAGCGAGTTTGTTTTTAAAAATTATCATTAAAAGGAAAATAGGATACATACGGAATACTGAATCCACCAATCAAAGGGAATTATTGAGTTAAATATTCGAGTAACCTTCCGGTAGTTTTCATCTACAATGTAATTCATTACGGGCTCTCCCTCCCACTGTCCCAGCGCGTTTGGTCAATCTTTTCAACGGACAAACTAGATTGCCTATCCTGTACAACTTCTGTAATTTATTCTTTCTTTTTTGTTTGTTGCTAAGCAAGTTTTTTATGTAAGCATCGAGGAAGCTCTTCGATATAAGTGGGTGGGTAGTTATTTAATCACTTTGCCTTGTTGCTAAGGCGAATTTGCATTTTGAACATTGGATGTGCAGATACTTAACAGAGCTCGGAAATTTAGTTTTAGTTCTGTTTAAACTTTGACCTGCAATCACCTCGATGCTTGATTTCAATTACGTATAAACGATTCTGTCGAGCAGATAATCTCGTTAAAAGCAATTTATCGTCATTGCATGTAGCATGTAATAATACTATAAGTAACGGGGCAGTCGTGTTGATTCAGTGGTGTAGACGTGAACACATACATAGTTTATGCCGACGGGAGTCGATTTCCGGCTTAGTATTTTTAGGATTTGATTTTAAGTATTTTTTAGTAGCAGCACAGAGTTAAATGTGAATAGTTTGGCTTTTGATAAGCAAAATACGGTGTAATATTTGTTTTAGACATGTTTTCGTAATAAAATCAGATTAAAATGTTGATTGTTATGAGTGCGTGCCAATTATGATATTTTTTTCATAGCTCACGTATGTCGTTCTATAGTCAGTGGTAGGGATTCCCTTTACTTTTTAACGAAATAACGATGTCACGCATAGAGTTCCCATGACCTCTGAATAGTACTTCTACGATAAACATCTATAGGTAACTATGGTTACTCCAACCATAGTAACATCTTCCACTGTTAAGCTAATATACCTTTTTGTTTTAAGAAATGGCCGGACAGACCAGGCTGTATAGTTTCAAAACTTTCTTTTTAGTCAGTACGGGTACCTCGGTGTTCCTGAGACATAGCCTGTACATCCTACGATCGTGAGGTTTTCGGTCGTCAACTGCCAATTTCCTGCGACAAAAATCCAATAACACTACGCGACTCGGGCATCAAACACGTGACCTCACGATCCTCAATTGCGCAAACGATCACGCTCAGTGAACCAACAAGACAATACATTTTTAAATCACGTTTTGTAACAAAAAACGTTATGAAGCTAACGTCGAGCTGTCTACAGCCTAAAAGTTAATTAAAAAGAGGTTCAGAACGGAGTTATTATGTAAATGAACCATTGTTGCTATGCACGTTCAACTCGGTAATATAATTTCACTGCCACATCTCAGAGTGACGACCTTGAGATGAACAACTTAAATGTGATGCTTTGTATTGAAACGAACCGGAAGAATTGCATTAATTTTTTACAATAATTTGAATATGGGACAATGAGTTGGGTTCCTTGTAATTTTGGTGAATGTAATTGAAATTGCTTTTTCTAGTCGGGTAATATGACAAATGCTGGCCAGTAACTTTTCGTGGTGTATGTGAAAAAGAGCGAGGTCAGGCAACGTTTAAGCTTTAAAGTTCTTGGTTTTATTCTGGAGATGCCCATCTAGAGGGGGAAGAATGACGAGAACATAAATACGACAGTCCTTGAATAGGTGACGGCTAACAGACAACCACGGTTTATATTCTTACACGTGGAGTACACGTAAAACGGATCTTGACTCTCGTCACACAAGAGATTTTTTTATGGTATGTCGATTTGTACACGTTAATTATGCATGACTAATATTCCTAAATATCCTTAACATAGAAATATGGTGAGTTGGTGATTGAACGGCAAACAACAAACAAACTGATGTCCAGGTCAATCTACCTAAGATTGGACTTAAAGTCTGTCCCTATATATAGCTATGCTTGGAAATGAACACAATATATTTTTCGCTTTGTGAATCCGCTTTAATTAAAATATTAATAATTAATAAATATTGTGTATTTACAGTCATTGTTAGAAGCAATGCCATTTAAAAAAAATTAGAACATGTCTAACAACAATCTGCTAGATACGATAATAATAAGTCGTCAAAGTAAGCCATTTATGGCTAACTATATTTTCGCTAGTAAGAAGATACAAAGATGATACACACACAAGTATTATAAATGAGAAAAAAACTCTGTCTGTTAGAAGCTAAATCGCAAAACAAATTTTGATCCTTGTAAAGGAACTAAGTATATTTATTAATCATAAAGGGAAAAAATACGTTATACTAATTTATAATTCAAGACATACGTGGTTTGGAGTGTCTTAATGAAGTCGTGTAGTAGTATAAAACCTATTATATTTAAACCAAAAAGGTTTGTAGAGCAAGCTTACACGTGTCGGTTATAAAGAACAGTTATAATTAGTTATATGCGCCTATTCACAAACTGGACTCAATTGCTAGCGCCGTGATCACTAAACGAGAATTTTATTATATTTAAAAAGATAAAATTTGAATACGGAACATGAAGACGTTTATTTTCGGACACCATGTTTCTTTTGCGGTTTTATTCAAGTGTGCATCGCAGTACAATTCATACAATAGATTTTTGGAAATCTACTTCTATATTCTATGTGTTAATAATACAAAATTACGAGTTTCAGGCTGCACCTTTCCCCAGTCACAAAGGCGATCGTGAGTTCCCCGGTTGGATTTTCCAAATACAATAGACTAGAATTGCATACTTCTTACAAACGTAGCTAGCCGCGTACACAATACAATGCATTACTCCAATACAAACTACTTCACTGTTTTCACAAACTGTTTAATGTAAATAAAATAAAAATGTCAACTTATTTAAAAAGCAAACATCGAATTTAATGTACTATTAATAGAGTCGACATCATTACAATTTTATTACGTGCATGCATCTTGAGTGCGAAATGATCGCGAATGTATGTTTATATCCCAAACGCTCAGTGGATTAACTTCACACATTACTGCACGGTGGCACGAGCCAATTGTGCACGGATGACGCAGTAGTAGAAGAAGTCACCCCGCTATTGTTAATACATTGAGAGTTTTATCTGAGGGTAGAGATACAATTCACGCCTGCTCTCTAAAAGGATAGGCAGCTAATACAGCTTTCTATTTAACATAAGGGTATACGAGAGGTATACTCTCGTTTAATTAATGCTCAACATGATAATATATACGCCTATCAATTTAGGTTAGGCAAAAAGACACTTCTGTCGTCGGTTAAAGGCACCTTTTTCCCTTTTCGTCTCTGACTTTCTCGTAGTATGTGGTTCTTCCTCTTCTTATGGGAAGGAGAAAAGAAACCAGGGGTTAAGTCCTGCTTTTCAATGATGAATCATAAACAAACTTTTGGCAAGTGATTTGATTGGCTGTTACTAAATCACTCGGCCAATCACCGCTGCTGGCATGCGTTTGACTGTCTGTTAACTCTCTTTACTCTCTTTTTCGATATACATAGTTTGTATGAGACTCCTATATTATCCCTTCCTTCTTTACAGCAGCCGGATATTATATGGCGTAATCTGGAGATAGATTCTATTGTGACTAGATATAATTTGTATTCAGAAAGAATACTTATTCTTTCTGAAAGCCCAGCATCTCAGCACTCTACTTCAGCGGCTTTTATCTTTTTAAGTAATCTACAGATAGTGATTTCGAGGCTTGGTGTTTCACTGAGCATTAGTTGTTTTAATACCTGTAGTCCCTAGCGACAAATGAATTATATCTAGTAACGGTAATGTTATACTGTAATCTAGAGATAGTCGTTCTAGACTAGCTGCCGATATTAATTATTATCAATGTAAACTAATCTAAAAGACTTAGATTTAAAAATAAAAATTATTCTTTAGACTGATTTATGATTGACTAGCGGTCGCCTAGTGGTCAAAATTCGACCAAAATTCTTAAGCTTGCTACTTTGTTTTCTTTTTTTTTTTTATTACATCTAAATAGGTAACCATAGTTACAAAGAATTGTACGTCAGATGAACGATGCCGAAATATTACGATCGCGATTCGACTGCGTGTGTCAAATGCATGGATGTGTGCATGTAGTGATTTTTCATTAATTTAATGTATTTATAATGCATATTTTATAAAAATATTAAAATTCGCCCCTCCTTCTCCACAAAAACTTTATCTGTACCAAATTTCATACTCCTCCGACCGCGCAATTTTCGTAAAAAGGGGTACAAAGTTTTTGCTTCGCGTGTTAATATATAGATTATAACTAGCTGACCCGGCAAACGTCGTTTTGCCATAAAAAAAATGTTTTGACCAAAAGAATAAAAAATTGTTAGGGGTTGACAACCCTTATCACTAAGGGGTATGAAAAATAGATGTTGGTCGACTCTCAGACCTACTCAATATGCTCACAAAATTTCATGAGAATCGGTCAAGCCGTTTCGGAGGAGTACGGGAACGAGAAACACAAAAACACGAGAATTTTATATATAAGATTAGTTATTTCGAGCGGTAGTGTACTTTGGGTAGATCGTTTTAAAAGTGTTGTTGTGTGTTGGTAGCTAAATATATATGTCCTGGATTGGGTTTATTCTGTACACGTTTTTTTACTATATACTACGCCAAAGAGTTTGACTAGTCTCTGCCACTACGTCAAGTATTATGTGTTTGAATCACACACTGCACTAAAATTTACGTGTCCACAAATGGTTGGTCCAAGTCAGAGTGTTATTTGTTAAAATTTTTGCGACATAGGAAATATTCCTAGAGCGGTAGTCGTCTTTTAAAAAACAAACAATCAAAGTTAATGAAGCCGATAGCAATACAGCAATTATCCTTACAGCGGTAGTTATCTAAAAGACAAAAGACATTTTAGTGCATCCAATCACGTGCAATATTGTTTTTACGACGCAGCTATTACTTATAATGTCAAGTACGAACCGTTGAAACAATCGAGCGGTTAAAAACCTTTTTTTTTATTGTTAAAACCCATTGTTAATAATGCAGGGCCTTTGTTGTATGCTAACGCTGTGGATTAGGTAGTTACATTGATTTTTTACAATTGCACATTATAGGTCAACGACCCCGCAGACGCGAAGCGCACGCTTTTTTAATTTCAATATTTGTAACCATTAATGTCTTTGAATAATCAAGCTGAATATATTAAACAGCTCGTTGATCCAGTGGCATGTTTGCGGTTATCTTTATTGCGAATATTAAGGTTCGATGCATGGGTTGTGCTCTGTTACTATAATTAGTATTATTGCGATTTTGAGACAACAAGTTCAATGTTCAATTTGGGATATCTCTTTAAACGAAGTAGGTCAACTAGACTCGTCAAACAAACTTTTCCAAGCTCTTTTTACCTGGATGTTGTAAGCATCCATAGGTCATGATAATCGCAGACTACCAGGCGGATTGCAGGCTCACCAAGTATATGACGGTAGTAGTATTAAAATTTTGAGGTACATCCACCATCTCAGCCTAATAATCCTAATTAATATTATAAATGCGAATGTAATATTGTTTACAGAAAAGGTCTTACGGTACTTTTCATCTAGAAAAATACTGAGTCCGAAGGATAGAAAGGTGTAAAAGGGTGTCAGGGTGTATCTCGTGAACCGGGAAGATGACGAATTTAAAAGAACGGGTCACTTCATATGCAGGTTTAACTCACACTTAACCGATTTTTACTTTAATATAGGTTACTTGATACCAGGTAAGGTCAAAATTAAGACAACGAACGAACAGTTTACGAACCAGCCTCACATCTATGTCATTCAGCCAAATGAACAACAACACTATAGATAACATAATAAATAGACTTTTGTATCACAAACTATTTTTATACTTAAACAAATCAGATGATAATAAATTGCGTACCGATAGAAGATAGGTCGGATTGATAAAAAATATAGGACGTTTACTATAAGTTGTTATGACTATTTCCAATGTAGCGTGTCGCGAGTCTACTTAGTCACATGATGAACGCTGATAACTATGAATGTAATTGGTAATTAACGGAGACGGGGCGCCATATGCAAACCACAATAAATATATATAGTAAAAATAGTAAAGAAATGTGTGCAATAGACGGGAATATGGTCGGTCCTTTTGCATAGAGTTTAAAAGATGTCTGGCGATGTGTGGATGAAAATTAAATATGCTTCTACCTACTCCACATACAAAGAGGCATATAAGTCGATATGCAAATAATTATATATCAGAATACCGTCAATATCAGACACATTTTTAACGTAACCATACCTTTCCTAGTTTCCTCCACACCTACCAATATTTACCAAAATCTGTTTAGCGATAATAAGATGCTTGAGCTGATGATATTGTTCAAATCTGCAACAACCTGTCTGGGTACATACTCCACTTTTTATACAGCAGAACTGAGGAGGTTAACTAGCATACAGCCTGCCTGTTGGTAAGCAGTTACCATGTTATGTGAAAACTTTAGGTATTATCGATCCGGTAATATAAACAATGCGCTGGTAATGCAACGAGCGATGAGACAAAGCCCACTCGCCCTTTGCTCACACGCTTGACACCATAATGCTTTTTTATGAAACTGAGAACTTTAATCAGGAACACATCATAAGTTTATTTGACTACGATTAATTATATTGACATTCTATTCAATTATTATAAAAGCGTTGTTTAGTTCTCTAGTACATTGCTGAATATCCTAAGGTCTTATCTTACCAACCTCTTGCGAAAACCAGAAAAAGCTATACAAAATGTAACGCGCTGTCTCATTCACGCGCATGCAATAACAATTTTTTAAGAGAAGGTGGTTAGCCCTGCTTCTGGATTAAGCGAGAATCCGGCTGTGTAGTGGTAAGGTCTGTAATATTTATTATTACTGGAAAGCAAAGCCACGAGTTAAGCTATTTGATAAGCACGGAACGCGTCATCGCAATCTATAAGTAGACTTATCGCTAACATTACAAGAGCTTTCTATATAACACGGGGTTATTTATAGGGAAATTGTTGCAATTACTATGTATGCCAACAATATAAGTGTATTTGACCATTATAAATGCAGCGTATGATAGAATTTTTCTGCTAAGGAGTTTTCATAGCGGTAGGAAGTCTGTGATCGTGCCCGGTAGGTAGGTATATGGTGTGAGGCTAGCCTTCTTTACCGTGGAATCTAAAACTATAGTTAGCGAACTATTTCTGAGATTAACCTCTGCTTGCCCTTTCGAGGGTTTACAGGCGTGAGTTCACATGATGTGAATTTGTTTACAAATAGTCTAAAACTGGGAGTAAATCCCAGGTTTTATAATAAGACTATCAGTGCCTACGTGACTATGGTCAGGTAAATAACCTATATGATGTCGAATATCTTTTGCAGCTTACTATCGCCTCGATTCGCGCAGTTTACCGACAACATAAAAAAATCACAGCAGAAAGCGAAACCAAATGGGCATGAGCACGTGCTGGTTCTAAAAAGTTAGACATAAAATGAGGCACAATATCTGGACACAGATAATAAAGCAGTTGTTTCAGATAAGATATAACTAAATTAAGTAAGCGGTTAGTTACTGCTGTTTTGTTGTAATTTGTATTTAATTGCACGTAATTTGTAATTATGTGCATAGCCTTGGTTTCACTACTTCAGTTTTAGGATTCCCTGCCATTATACCCAGATATATTTTCTGCAGTTTTATAACCACTTATATTTACATTTCTGTAATTAATTCACTATTATCCAATCATATCTTAAATTTATGTTTCCATGCATATATTATAAAAACGATGTTAACAGCTAACTGCACTCATAGTGCAGTGCTGTTAGTGATCACCTCCCAATTGCCAATACGTCAAGTATTGTAGATTTATAGGCAATCTAATAAGTAATTAAAAACATAAAAGCAGTGAATATATTTACAGATAAAAAGCTGTATTTATAGACAAAAAGACATTATACAAAAGAAAGAATGTTAGAAATAAATACAACAACATACAGCAGTCACTTTCTAATCGTATTGTTGTATGAGCGGGGTTCGTAGCCCACGCAGGATAAAAAAATGTGTGATGTTTTATATTCCATATTAATTGTCCTCTAAGTCTTAGATACTAGGATTATTTCTACAGCAGGAATACTTTTAATAAAGAAAATAAATACTGTTGTCACTAATATACATGTTTGCACAAAATGTAGAAGAATTGAGAAGAACATTACTTGTTTAGGGACCAACAAGTTATCTACTTAGCTCTGTGAAATATGGGCGCAATAATATTGTCTTATGTTGCCGCGAATGTTAATAGGTAGGTACATTGGAATTAAACTACTTTATACGGATTTTATCACGTTGTTTACTTTAAAACACTTTTATTACATAATTTTGAAACTCTAACATTACTATTATTGAAGTTTCCTGAATTTAAGCTGAAATTAATTATGTAATGCAATGTTTAATATCATAACATAACGCGCGAAAAACGGCATTTTATGTCAGGTATTCTGTCTGAATAAATAATTATTCGTAAACAAACAGCTAGGAAGACGTGTGTCGCATGAACATTTCGATAGCTAAAAGTTCTACGTAATAGGGGGTAATCAATTGCCGTCTGATTCCGTGGTATTACGAAGAATTTACTGTCACGAAAATGCAATAAATTTGTCAAAAGGGAAGTACCGTGACAAGCAGTTAGCACTAAGCTAACGTTAAAATTATTCTACTAGACAAAAATAATAATAAAAATATTAATAAACAAAGATATTACGTTTACAAACGAAAAAAATAAACATTTCGCGCGTAAATTTCGGCGGCCATTTTTTATACGGAACCCACATGATTATGAGCATAGATGCTTGTCAAGTTTTTTTTAAGCTCAGAGCACAAGGTAACTTCTAAATTAAGAACGGTTTAATGATACCTTTTGGAATCAATTGAGTATTATGCTGTTGCCAACCGGAGTGGCGGCCGAAGGTCGTTTATGAAGTCGCTCTAACAACGCGCTATGCGAGAGTTTTTATTCAATATTATGGTTCTTTCTTTTTAAAATATTAGCATGCATATATTATTTGCGATTACTAAACATAATATATCATGTCAAGTCATCGGAGTGTTGGGTAAAAATACACCTATATTTTAACAGTAATGATTAGACCCGCGTTAAAATCCATAGTTTCTTTACTGAAGAACCTTAACACACATGGCGAGTATCGAACCTGTGACATTGGCGCCGCATTTTACACCACTACACGAATAAAACGGTTACATTTATACAGGGGATATGTTCTAAAAATTTGTAAGTAATTTAATTTTTTGTTTACTTCACAGTCTTTGAAGATTGAACGGAAATCTGTTACATCCAGGTATAATGTTCTCTCTGGATTTAGTTATTTATTTTAAAACGTGCCGGATTTCTGGCACTGTATTAACAACTACCGACATCGAATAATATATGATTTACAAACCTGGCGCCATCTAATACCATGTCATCGTTGTTTATTCTCGTTAATTTTTAATATTATTGCCAGAATTAAAAAAATGTCGATGTGAAATGAACGAATACTGCGTTCATTTAGTTATCTCCGTCCAAAATTCTCTCGTAACTCCTTCGAAACGTAACCATAAATCCCACAGAACAAACAATTTTGTATAATTATATTATTAGATAGGATGTTAGGATTTAGTGCTTTTAGTGCTTGATACCTTCGCGTGTATGTCCTATGACAGATATCGCACGAATGGTTTTTCTAAGACAACAAAGTACCTACTATTCAAGTATAAAATGTAGATCAACGAGGATCGGGTTTAAGGAATAAAATTAAACCGGTGGGTCTTTTATATACACGAATTCACGCCCGTATAAACCCGAAAGAGGGCAACTATGCTAATACAATTTCTTTATATAAAACCTTTAAAGCACTTTGCCAGTCGCAAATTAATGGCACAATACAAACAAATAACTCAGTTTAATATATAAGTAAGTTAAGATAACATCAATAAAAATACTGCAGCAATGTCAAACGCTTTTAAGAAATACAACTATAGTTTCATAGGGACAGAAGACAGGGACCCAGAAGCCAACAGTTTCACTCATGAATCGGAAATATAACACTTGTGCAAAAGAAAAAATTGGAGGTATCCATTACTATATAACACAAAGACTACTTGGACACTGTATATTGAACTGAACTTTTAGAATACACAAAATCCCACAAGATATTTAAGCACATGTTACAGAGTCAAGTAAACTAATATACAACAACATTGTACTAAATCAAAATTTGCTTAGGAATCTAACAAAATTATAGTGATTAAAAAATCATAAAGATATGGATAGCAAATGCTACTTGATTTTTTAATGATTCAATAGAAACCACAAGGACAACAATGAGGTTGCCTTTATAGTATGAAAATCTATATACATACATGATAACTCATATCTCTAGCATCATCTATAAACGCACATTCCATAATTTTTTTAATTATAAAAAAGTGGTTTATTCCACTTATCCTTAATGTTTCAACCTATTGTTCTCTTAAGTGGCAATAAAAAATATGCAAATCTTGTGGCATCATGAATCTTTAGAGTAAAATATATTATAACTTCATATATAAAAAGACATTTAATTCGATTTGTAGTGAAAATATTCAGTTAAATATGATGTTAAGTTGAAAATTAACATATTGTAATTTTAAATGTATGATTAAATTCATATTTTAGAGGTTTAATATAATATATGTTTAATTCATTAGCTTATAATTATAATTTTTTATCTATAGACAACTAAATCACAGCATTATTGATTGAGGACATTGGAAGACTTCATTTTAGTGCAATCATTTATGAATAACTTATAATATCTTTAGACATTTGTAAGTTTACCTAGGTGTATGTAAATTTATGATATATTTAGATGTGATGGTACCAAATATAATAAATACAGACAGTATTATAATATTACACCGTATAACAGAGTAGTTACTTAATTCATACTTTTTAAATAAAAAGTGTATGATAAGGCTGCTTGTAAATCTAAATGCAACATCTTCAAAATATGTTACACTAGAAACTGGCTGTTGCCATAATAAATATTATAACTACTATAAAATTATTTATTTTATTTATGAATCTTGTTGATTGCACTCTTTTTTAGTCAGTGTGAATTAAATACAGCTTATTTAAAGAGCCTGATGATTTTGATATAAAATTAAATTTACAAACTGCACTTGCACTAATGCAGCTAGAAGAAACCATAGCTAGATGTTTATCTGCTGAAAGGGCTGGTGATAGTATCAAAAGTAATTGAATGGTACAACAATTTGCTTACAACACAATTCATCACAATCAGATTAACAAGGTGGTAATTCTTGGGTATCTTTCTTTCATAATTTTTGGTAGATACTAAACTTGTAACTTTGTGATAGAGTATCATAATATTTAATAATTCCGAAATGTATATAATGCTATTAAGAAAGCTGCAGAAGGACATACAATACTTTTTGTTGCTACTCCAAATGATTATTTCAGATATTTAGTATAAAACAATAAAACTTATCATGTGGCTGACATAAAACTTTTTTTAGCTTTGCTAGCCTGTGAATGAGTTATACCTTAGGAGTATGAGCTATATCTAATATTGATATTTAATCAATATTAGATATAGCTCATACATATAATTATATCCAAATGAACATAGAACACAAGGAATGTATGTGACATTGTGGGTAATAATTGCACTATTCAATCTTTATTTGTACAGCTAGTCATTAATATCTAGCCAGCTAATGGACATGAAGTATAGGGCAGATAGAAGTCTTTCTCAATTTTAATTACTTACTGGTATATATAAAATATCTATAATAATATTATAGCCATTAAAGGAGGCTTGCAATTGCACTGGCACTACTGTCTCTATGTCAACCATATTAAGGGCTCCAGAAAGATACTAGTACTAAATAAGTACCTCAGAAACAGTCTCCGGACACAAATAAAACAAATTTTGATTGATGAAAACTCAAATTACAAAAGTAGAAGTGAGAAAATTAGAAGATGTTTTTATTAAAACAGACAAGACCATCACTTATTCTTAATATGGACACAAAAGTTTAGATCTACAACTAGTAAGTGCTGGATAAAAGATATTACTGTAATAGCATCTTTGTACAAGCAACTATAAAACAAAAATGTTTGTAATATATCCTCATACTATGAGTATTTCAAAGACAACATTGTATTGTTTAGTTTCTATTTAAGATAGGCTATGATTTGTATAGTAAAACAAGGTTAATATTGCTAATAAAGATGTGTCTGTGTATTAAATATTATGGTAAATATAAACCTACATTATTCTGTAAATCTTGGTACAAATTTATAAATAATTATTTGATATTGTTGATTTCGTTACTAACCATAGTAGATATCAGTGTTAATGATTGTTTTGCTACATAACTATATTAAAGAAAGGTAACAGCACATAAGGTTTCATGGTAAAGGTATAAATAAAAACTGGTCTACAAGACTGTTTGTTAAATGTTATACAGTTTAATTTTTTGCAAAGCATAAACTTAGGTATCCCCAACTTCTATAACCACTAAAATATGTAAAGGTATGTGCAGGCACAATTAATTATATTTTCACACATCAAAGTAATCAAGATTAAATCCTATAGATATTATAGTTTAAAACACACAACTCCACTTCACAGTGATTATCAGATAGTTTTTAAGTACATAGATATAATAGGCATGTACTATAAGCCTATATATACAAAGTTATAGGTTATATATCTTGTTGCCATGCGAGATTTTATTGCTCTTTTGCTAGATAAATGTGATGTTAGACGCAAAAATTATGTCGTGGCTGCATCAATAATCACGTATCCAATATTTTTTTGAGATTTTAGTGCAATATTATCACCAAATAAAGCGGAAAATGAGCGTTTTGTGCGTGCGTACTTGTACCAGACCTTGTAACCCTAATAAGACTTGTCAGATGACATTTTTTAGACATTTATGACTCTAAATTCTAATGTAAATTGTACAATTTTCATTCATATCAAGCCTATAAACCGAATAATTCGTAATTTTTAACCAGCAGAGTTATATGAACATAATTTATAGGTTATAAATTGAGTGCCCTTGACAAAACTAAAAGGATGGTCAAGCCAGGTTATCATGCTAATACCTATGTCATTTTATGAGAATAAACGATTTTGTAGGGATCATATTGGTGTAATGAAGGCTCGAGGCCCGAACCAAAGTTATAGACTCACCGACACTACATCGATCTCAGGCCGAAGCACAAGGTAACAACACTATCGCACATAAAAGGATACAGGCTAAGTCCAGGTTGAATCCGTCCTTGATGTAGCGCTTCCGGCGCTTGCTGACGATGCCCTTGATAGGGTTTGTCATCTTTATGTTGGACATAGAATTGGCCATGGCTGTCAGGTGGTTGACTGGCCGCGGCAGCAGCTCCGCTGCCGCAGTGCCCTTAGCGGGCCCGCCCGCTCCCGGCACCGACCGTTTCTCTGGTGCCTTCCGCTCGCGGCGCCGGCAGCTCACGCAAATACCCATAAAATAACCTCCGCCGCGCAGAACGTGCCCCGCTCATTGGGCCGGCGGCGGAGCTCGAGCGGTCAGACCGAGGCCGCCACCGGCGCTCAGCTCGCGCCCGCCATACCCAGCGCTGCACGCGCCTGCCTGACCTGCCTCGCTCCAGCCGAGCCTGAGCTCCGACCAGCACCGACCACTTCCACACCGCACCGCCAGACCGAAAGCACCTTACACTGAATACACTATAGCATAGCTCCACGCCCGGCACCGAACGCGTACAAATCTCGCTTCACGAGCGGTGAAAAATTATCTCGCGCGAATGGCGTCCATCCTGCGTTTGCACTAGTACACGGCCGAAGAGAAACAGTTGCACAAGAAAGAAAGATGGTTATGATGGCCGAAAGTGTATCGCATGTCTCTTTCAAACCATTGCACTTCGCGTTTGTTAGAAAAAGATAAAACACAACCTTATTTTCTAGTGGTGGCTAACTACTAGCTAGCTCTCTTTGTTCATTATAGTTACAGTGTAGACTCGCGAGGTGGCGCTTAACGTACATCAATTACCGCGAGTTTTCAAACGAAAACATCTTATTAAATTTTACGAACAATGACATGAACACTGATTTAAAAAAATAACATTATTGTATGTTGAACACTAAGTAATATATCAATTAAGTTTAATACGGTTTGTAAAATAACAGCATTTAGTTCCCTCGCTAGTTCAATAGTTACCGCTGTAGATGGCAGTAATATTGTGTGGAACCACAGACTATCATCTATATTCATTTACTGCGCGGCAATTTTAAAACGATAACTGGATACAACTTTGGATATAGCTCATAAAACCTTTATAATTAAAGAGAATATCTAAAAAAAACGTACCTATTAACATAACTGTGCTCTAAATAATCACTTAGATTGGGGATTTATTAAACAATTTAGCCGGTGATTTAAATATTTTTAATATAATTATCTTGCCGATATTATCAACCATTAAGATTGTTTAATACAACCAATACATAAAATAGGCATATTGATTCGTTGTTTTATTTCTCATTTAAAAGAAAACAGTTTTCAATAGAAAAATGTTACATTTCTGAGAATGTGATATTGACTGCAACACGAGGTATAATAAATTATTGTGACTAGTGTTACTAATTTACATAAGTATTTATTCATTGTGCAGCTATGCAAATAATATAAGACACTCCTCGCCTACTTAACTATGTACTTATTTTGTGATTTTATGTTCATTCGCAGTACTTTTGTAGATTATGATCATGGCGCGATCGCGCACTGATCATATTATGCAATTTTGGGGCAACTTTACTAATTGTTATATTTCTTACGACATATGCAATGAAGTTGCCCATAATGATAAAATTATTATACCATATAATATTTCACGTCCATTCTAATTACGTGCAACGCCATTAATTTGTAATCTTCAAACCGCATCACGGCTCAGTAGTTTTAAATATCTCATTTAGATGAACAGACGCATAGATAAAATACTTTGCTATATGGATGTCCAGCTTCCGTTAACACCGGACCGTTTATTTATAGAATTAATAATTTTTAACTTTGTTATTCTGACGGAAATTCCATAGCGCGGCTTCAAGCAGGTAAGTTCGTAACGCATGGTGTTGGTTTAGGATGTAATTCTAAGAAACTACACAAGTCGTATCGCAAGAGTAGTGCACTAGTTATTAGTATCATAATTATCTAGTAGATAAGTTTGAGAGCATTGACGTATTACAATTTTAAATATTTACCTATTGTTATATTACCCACATACACATAATAATTAAAATCAGTATAAATTTATTGTATCTATTATAGTGGTATAGATAAATAATTGGTGGCGAGTAGACAGCTTGTTGCCACCCGGCCTGCGCGCACGCACCGCACGATGTTTGACGATACTTATAGGGCTGGCACACGTTCGGGTACGCATTGTCATACAAATGAAAGACCCTGATAAGTTTTTTGACAGCTATAATGCAAAGCACGTACAGAATTATAATGATATCGGTATCTATTATGGATTTTGAATTATTGTAGTTTTAGACATTGACGTCGGTAATTTTAATGAGCGATTATAAAAGTAGGAACTATGGTACCTGATCGTACATCCATTGTTATAAAAGTAGGTTAGTGTTACTTCAAATGCTTAGGTTTTCCTTTTATAATAGGTTTATATTTACACCGTGTATAGATCATGCATATAGCATATGCTAACCGACACAAAGTACCTACTATACATGACTACACAGCAATCTCAGTATTCATCAGATTGTTAAATTTGCCGTTGGTAATTATGCTGTTGGAAGTAAATCTGAAGTGCAGATTTCGTACCGAATTAAATAATAATTCTATCCTTGGACAACAGCACGCACCTCTGACTTTTCGGAGTTACATAGGTGTATAGTTATACGTGTTAGTTAACCTGGCCATACTTCGCTTTGGCTCAATCTGATATTTTAAATTGCCCATTCTCGTGGCAACATCGGTATACAAATATTTATAAACATACTTATATAGAAATGTAATGTTGTGTAAAAATGTCAAACCAATCCAGCCATCGTCTACTTTTCGGGTTTAACAGATACATATATTGATATGGACGCCGGTTTTTTTTATATATAAAGAAGATCAAATTATTTTGAACGATTTAATGTTGAAGGTAAATATCAAAAGGTAAAGCATCCAAGCTTAGATGGAAAATGTACTAGTAATTTGTACCTAGTCGCGATGGCTATGTTTAACCTTGCAGATCGTTCTACCGGTTTAAAGCGAAAAGCAGCAAATAAATAGAATAATTACTATAATAATCCCTTTTTAAAAATACAGTCACAAGCTAACACACTAAAACGCTTTTTGCTATACGTTATGATGGCCGAATTATTTAAATGTTGTCTGGAGTGCAGGAACATATGACTTTTTTGTTACACCACATACCCATAGATTACATTTGATGAAGCCAATCCGGTGTTGCATAAGAATATTAAACACTAGCATTTGTTCGCGACTTTGTCCACAGACTATATGTCGCCGGCTACGTCATTAAGTGGATCACACTATGCATTATATCTCCAGTTCAACTCAAGGGATTAACTTGAAAAGCATTGCTTAATTTTTGCAACTGTCAAAGCCATCAAACTATTTTCAATACAAACAATAATTATTTTCTTTTCAGGAAAACAGACATAGAGAGGAAAATAAAAATTTGAAATATTTTTCCTCAGATCCTTTTCAAACAAACTACATTAATTTTAAATTTTGCAGAAATATCTTCAGGATGGTGATGCAGCGGCAGTGAATGTAACTGACGTGCATGAAATCTCCGCATCGATACTCGGGTCGACGTATGGCTATGGTAAATGCACATCCTAAAACTTATATGTATTATAGGGCACCCTGTAATGGGAGTCTGGTTGGACAGGCCAACCTGGCCAACACAATTTAAAACTTGATAATCCACAAAGGCTTTTCTTTATTTCTATTGATTACCACCTACGTAGTAAGTATATGCCATTTTCTTTTAGTTAGAGTATAATCAGTAACCCTTAAAAATAGAAACAATACAGATACTTGAGACAGATGCTGCTAATGCCTTACATGTATTTCTGAAAGGACTCCACAGTAAGAAGATACGAAGAATCTCCAGACAAATTACTCTAAGGAAAACCAAAATTAAATGTAACAATGACAAGTAATCCATCCAATCACGGATCTAATGCACACTAATGCCATTTTAATAGTTGTCAAAGTGTCAATGTATAATTTACAATAAGGTTGTGGCCAGGCTTGAGTACCACAAAAAGAACAATGCTACTAACTTTAAGAGTTCCTTATCTTTTCATCGTGACGTCATCAATCCTTATTTTCTCAAGTCAAACCGAATATCATTATGGCCAAAGATTAATTTCATAGATATGCCCTCATCGTTCTTAGATTGCACAAAAGGAAAAAGAGTGAGCCAACACATTTCATTTATATGATAGAAAACAATAGTGTATAGTTTTTAATATGAGTGAGCATGATAATACTAAGTAATACCGATGTCATGCTGGTATTGTGTGTCAGATGGCATCTTATCGTTCAGAAAGGTGACAATATTTAAACTTAGTACCCTTCTTTAATTGAAATATTTGATTGAGACATAACGTTTTTTTAAATCCAGATTATACGATAAGTATAATTTTTGGCAGCCCTAGGTCGCAGTTGGTCGCACCTTGTCGATATCGAAGTGTGTATAGTTACAGTCATACAGATAAAATATAGCCGGTGACAGATGATTCATATGCCTATTGCCTAAGCAATTAATGATGACCTTGTGAGTAACGGAGTGGAATAATTCATCATTCCCTGTAGGCATTACAGTTTACAGCGTAATGGATGTCTAAATTGCTTTAATTCTTTTGATAATTTCGGCCTAAGAGGTTTGTGCACTCATTTATTTATTTTTTTGGATAGAAACATATGTCTAAATTTCTTTACAATTTCCGTATCAGGCAGTCTTATATTTGTGTTATTTGATTTTTCTATTAGTAAACTCCCACTAGCAGCACGGAGTTGAATATGTGCC
Organism: Catocala nupta; assembly: GCA_963675205.1. Taxonomy (NCBI): domain Eukaryota; kingdom Metazoa; phylum Arthropoda; class Insecta; order Lepidoptera; family Erebidae; genus Catocala; species Catocala nupta. The sequence goes on from OY776097.1 coordinate 4,562,799, forward strand.
TGGGGGACAGCAATCAGTTCGTTCTTTATTATATGAAATCTAAAAACATAGTTAACGCAATTTGAGAAAAATGCATCTCTGCCTACTCTTTTGGGGCAATAAAGGCGTGATAACGTGTTAACAAAAACACGATCGCGACGATCATGTCGCGTCAAGTGTAAGTCGACCTTTTTGCCAGCGAACCACCTGATTGTAAAAAGTAACCGTCGCGGTCGCCCATGTACCTACACAAAGTATGTTTTGTTGGCTACCTACAAAACCAAGTCGCTGCTAACCATGAACCACTCGGCCGACTGCCTGATGGTAAGTAGTTAACATATTCTACGTAAAGGAAACAGAAGAAAAGAGTTAGGAGAAAGAGGAAAAGGAAGGGATCTATGGGTTATTGGGCTTTCAGTGCCACCATACACCGAAAGAAACACCGTCAAATGTAGTTACTTTATGTCGATATTCTGCGATAATATAGTACTTTCCTGGTCGAGCCGACCTGCATAAATCAGTAAGACTAGGTACATACTACTTATCAGTCGATCACAGAATCGCAGGAATCCGATACTCACTTAACTATTTGTTGTTATTTCTAAAGCTTAAATCACTACCACATTAAACTTCAAGTTTATACATATTTTACAATATTGACGATAGAGCAGTAAGAAAAAGCTTTATAAAATTATATGTTTCTTGTACTTACATGTATGTGGATAAATGCAGTAGCAATGAGAGAGTACCTACTGATTAAGTATATTATGTACAATAGTGTGATAACTGATAAGACAGCGCTGTGGTGTAAAGGAGGTAAAATGGCAAGGATTGGAAAAGTTCTACTAAGATGGTTATGACGTGTAGAAAGAAAGGGCAACTAAAATTTATTGGAAGAGGAAGACTTCGGTGAACTTTCTCCGATTACATCAAAGTCAGAAATTGAATGAAGCAAGAGAAGCATGGCGGATCGTAGCTAGTCGAAATCTGGGGTCCGGCCGTTAGGATCCCATTCCGGTACCGCCCCCGGCCGCGACGCACCCACAGTGAAAAATTGTTATTCCGCTACGCCCCCGGCCGAGACGCTCCCATTGTAAAAGAACCGGAGAAGACACTTGAACAAATACTATTGTAAACAAGTGTTTTTGGATTTGCAATCTACACAATGGGCGAGCAACCCTTTCACTGTTTCCGTGCGGACTGCGGAAACAGTGAGTGGGTTAGATTTTGAAAGGTTGCTAACTTGGAAACCAACATATTTAAATATAATTTAGTTTTCATTTTTAAAGAGTAACTATATTTAAAATTAGTAAGACTAATTTTAAAGCTAAAAGATAATAGTATACACACAGCACAGAATATTAAATTAAAAACACTTGTTTTCAACACTATTTGCTCAAGTGTCTTCGCCAGTTGTTTTACAATGGGAGCGTCTCGGCCGGGGGCGTAGCGGTATAACTAATTTTTCACTGTGGGTGCGTCCCGGCCGGGGGCGTACTGGAATGGGACCCTGACGCCCGGACCCGAAATCTGTAGTCTCTACCTGTAACTCTCGTAAATCTATTTATTTGTTTCGTTTTATTATATCGTCGTATATACCTCATATTTAGTGAATTTAAGGAGATTACTTCCTACAGTCTAAAATATAGAGTCCATTTAAACTGGTAAAGATATAGGCAGCAGGCGTAAACTTAATTATAAGTTCTCGTTAGACATCTTAGGACCCGACATCCTAATCAAAATACACCTCAATATATTAATAGAATAATATATCGTTATAGTCACAGAGTCGTTTATCAGGCAACGGAAAACTTTATCAATAGGTAATGCACGCGCAAGTTGCACTGTAATCAGTCACAATAAGCCGATTACTGTTATATACAAGCAGTTGGTTTGTATAGAACGTGGTCGTAGAAGAGATTGCCTGAGCACAGTGGTAGTGCGCGCGTAAATGCGACTACTAAGCTGTGTGTCTCGGGTTGGATTCCCGGGTCGGGTAATGTGTTATTGGGTTTTTGTGTCCTGTTGTTATCAATAGCAGCACAGAGTCTGAAACTGTGCTCACCAAACGGAAATAGACTCGGACATTGGCGAGATGACTTTTTTAAGTAGTAGAGCCTCCCTGATTTCAACATGAATGGGCCGGCTCGACCGGGGAAGGAACTACCCTCTCACAGAATATCGACATGAAATAGCAGTATTCATACTATTGTGTTTCGTTCGGTGAGTGAGAGTGCCGGAGGCCCAATCATCCTCTTTCCCCCTTTCCGCTCCTTCTCCTTCCCGCTTCTTTTCCTAAAGGGTCGGTAACGCGCAAGTGATGCCTCTGACTGGGCCGTATGATTGCTTGCCATCATAGTAATATAAAAAAAAACTCCTCGCCACCTTTTGGCTACACGTCAAAATTAAACTCTACGTAAAGCTATACGTTTCAGAGCATGGTTACATATTATGCTAACTGACATGACGGCTTGCAGTATTCCTTGCGAGATGCAACTACCGTGCGTCGAGAATGATAGAAATGGACACTGTTTGACAAGGTATTTAGATATCAATTATCCTAAAGATAACCCTAAGAAATTGTTAACCCTAATTAATGTTGCTTGTTTTTAGGGTTCCGTACCTCAAAAGGTAAAAACGGAACCCCTATAGGATCACTCTGTTGTCCGTCTGTCTGTCTGTCAAGACTCTTTATCTCGGGAACGCGTGGAGGTATCGAAAAATCTAAAATATATACATTTGTAATTAAATCATAAAAAAATAGGGTCTTTATGCAAGGATTTTTTTTTAATAATATGTACCTACAAATTTGTACGGAACCCTTGGTGGGCGAGTCCGACTCGCACTTGTCCGGTTTTTTATAACTAACGCCGGTTTCTAAAAAGCTTAACAACCACGTGTCAAAATCAATCTTATGTCTAACGATTTGATTGTCGGTTGCCATTTCAGACCCTTAGACTTTGGATGAAATAACGCAATTTTTAAAAACTGGTGTTAATTGAAATTCAGACTTTCCACTTTGTCTATATCCCTGATGGGATAAGCAGTGGTGTATTACATACAATTAACAACTACGTTTCGCTAGCCGTGGTTATAGGGCCCAATTATTAAGGTGCGTCTTTATATAATATAAGGCACATAAACATCGTACATCAAACCAACCGTTACCAAGCATCTCCTTAAGTTTTTATCAGTCACCAAATATTATGTAGGTATAGGTACCTAATCAAATGTTCATATCCCTAGGACGTCGAATGCTAAAGTTTCGGCGTTTATCAAAACATTTTATTTGATATGCATATCAAAGTGAATTTCTTCTTATCGAGTACGTGATATAACACGTACAGTACCTACTTTCTTTTAGTGTTAACAACAAAATAATCTTTTTATATAAGTGGGTATTGGCACTTAAAAAACATACTGTACACACAGCGACACATCAACCTAGACTGTTTGGACTTTGAACTATTAGAAGTTGAACGCTGCGAATCGTGCGAGACAGTCCGTTATATTTTTGTTACGCTCTATCCTTACCATTACATCGACACCACTATGCACTGTCCCTTTCCGACAATTCTCTATTTTGTATGTAGCGTAGTTATGCGTATATAGGGTGTCTAACTTGATGTGTAGCCGTGTGTACAAGATATATTCATAGGCAATAGATATATGAATGCTATTGCCTAATGTTCTCAAAGGTGTGTGAAGTCTGTCAAACCGTCAGACCGTTGGATGAAGTATCTCTAAATGTAGCCATGATTACCTACTGTGGCCAACGTGTAAGTGAGAAGGATATCGACCCCTCGATAGTGAAATGTTATAAAAATAATCTCGGCAAAAATTAGTTAATGATGTAACCTTCAGTTAGGAACTGTGTCTTTAATGATATTCGCAAAAAAATAAATGGTTTTTACTTTCCAAAACATACCGCAGCGTATACACTTTTATTTTAAAAATAATGTATCAAATAAAATTTCAAATCGCCACATATGCTGTAAAATATATCAGTTTAAAGAGTTTATTTCTCAAAAGAACATTACCTACATAGTTCACTTATAATATGAGAAAATTTGAACAATTATAACATTAAAAGTACATATTAACATTTTATATTCGATAAGTCGAGTTTAGGTTCAAGTTAAATTAGTTTAGTAGGTACATCTTTAATCTACTTTTGAAACTATTAATAGAAAAAAAATTACGTCTTTAGGTGACTTCTTAGCTTAGCTTCCTCATACTGTAATTCTTTTTTAACATACAATGTTCTTATGCGAGGTAGTTCTATATTATTTCTATTTCTTGTGTGATATCTGCGTGATTTGTATTTGAATGTAATATTAGTATGAGTTGATTTCGTTAATATTTTTCTAATTAATAAGCATGTATGGTACGTATACCTATTAGTTTTGATATAGAACATAAAGATCTAAAAACTATATTCACTTATTGTAGTTGTTTTATTATGCATTCAAAACAAAAAAGTTAAGAGAAAAGTGAATGAATTGAATCACTGAGATTTTTGCTTTTTGATTCTTCTGGAAAGTAGTATTTTGGCTTTTACTAACTAGATTTTATCTGCGACGGGTCGATATACCTATATCAACTTCTCCCTGTTTTTCTGTATCATATATGTAGAATGCCGATTATCTTGGCGTATTTTCAAAGATCGCCAAACACGCGTCGGTTCCTTTGTAATATTTAGCTTTATGGAACAAGTATGTTGATCGTTTTAGAGCATTTCTAAGATATAGACTTCATTACATAGTTATATGTTTAGTGTAGATCGATTGCTCTACGATAGTAGATGGCTAAATTATTTGTGTTTCACGCTCGCTTGCTATAGTAATTTCTATAGGTCAAACTGAAATTATGGACTTTCTTTAAAATACAGAACACGAATAAAATGGAATGATAAAAAGACAATAATACTCCAGACCAAATTTCAATCATAGCAGCCAATCTTACAGGAGTCTAGTTAACCCTCATAGTCCAAAGAGACGTTAATACGACACGACCGAAAAGATTCGACGCTGGGCTAACAGTATAAAGTATGTGCTTTCCGAGGCACGGGTATGAAACATACTCAACTACCTAACTTCGGGTAGTTCTAAGAAGTTCTTAAGAGTAAAATCTAATACTCAACTTATTTCTTGGCAGGATTCGAAGGTGGTCCGTTATAATCCGCAGCTGTAAGCACTATATATAATGAGAAAGTCAAAAATAATAAAAAGTTAGAACAGAAAATATAATTGTATTATAAGCGCCTTTTATGATGTGTTATATTACATAATAATGTAGATATTAAAACGTGAAGAAAATCTTAGTACCCCTAAGCACATTGTGCTTACAGAGAATTGTAATATTTGGCATACATAAAAGTACAAATGATGAATTTATAATAAAATCGACATCTGGGCGACCACAAAGGTGAACCGTGGTCCATTATTTTATATTTAGAAAAATGTATTTATGATAATAATCTCCGGATATTTCTGCTCCTTGCAAATTGCTATAATGACGGATGTACTGATATACATTCAACGCATCCTTATACAACGCAGACTCGAGGCAGTTCGGCTGAAGTCATCAGGTATCTCCATTCTACAGAAGATTGGCCACATAACTTTGTAATCTGTTTCTGTGGTGAGTGCTTTTTAGTCAGCCATTGTCTTGTCAATAGTTCTTAAAGCAACAGATTTAAAGATAGTATACACCAATGTCTAGCAGTGGACGTCTTTCGGCTGAGATAATGATGATAGGTACTTAGATATGTGTCGAGGCGTCGTTTGACATCAGTTACAGATTGCTATCGGGCAAGGAGTACCTATGGAAAACTGTTTTAGACTATTAGGTAAATAGATTTCCTTTTTTTATTTTGCTCCTCAAAATGACCACACTCCGCCTGATGGTAAGCAGTCGTGTAGTCTAACAGCAGTGGCCTCCATACCGTCTTCATAGCAGCCGAGGCGATGTTGAGGTCTTTACTTTGACGGCCCGAGGAGGTGATTTTTCACGCCCCGCTTAAAGGACCCAGGAATGAAGGAAGAAGGAAACGCGTTTCTTGGAAGAGAATTCCATGCCTTGATCGTTTAGCAGAGGTATGAGGACCTAAACTTGTTGGTCTCTCTAGTTGACTATACCATGTAAAAAATATTTTTCCTTATGACTGTAGATTCTGATTGGATGGCAAAAATGGTTTAAGTAGTCAACTACGAGGGTGCGTTTTTAAGTTCGCGGAATGGAGGGTATGGAAGGTGGTGGGGGTGCTTGTTTAGTCACTAACGTGTTTAGCAACTAATAATTAGTATATATACCGAGTATTATCATAATGAGGTCATTAGTCTTTGAACTATCGTCCCTCAAGCAACTCAATCTGGAAGAAATTGTGAAGTATGGAGAAAATCGAGTTCCGCGCCGTTATAAAGTTCCTTACCAAGCAAGGAAAAAATGTTCAAACCATTTTGGAAGAGATGTCATCTGTATACGAGGACTCTTGTCCAGGAAAAACCATGGTATACAAGTGGCACAACCTCTTTAAGCAAGGCAGGGAATCAATTGAAGACGATTCCCGGCCTGGGCGGTCTGTTGAGGTCACCACTCCAGATCTTATCGAAAAAATCGAAAAATTAATATTGGAGGATGCACGTTTGAAGAAAAAACAAATCGCAGAGATGGTTGGAGTATCTGAAACGACCATTTTCAAGGTTCTCCATGATCATCTCGGCATGACAAAAGTCAGTGCAAGATGGGTGCCTAGAATGCTCACACCGCCTCAAAAACAGAAGCGCGTCGAGTGTTCGCGTGCGTTTTTGAGCCAGTGTAATGAAGACAAGGATGGTTTTTTGGAGCGAATTGTTACTGGGGATGAAACTTGGGTTCATCACTATGAACCTGAGTCTATACAAGATTCCATGCAGTGGCATAAAAAGGGTACACCACCGCCTAAGAAATTCAAGGTGTCGCAATCGGCGGGAAAGCTCATGGCGACAGTTTTTTGGGACACAGAAGGAATTTTGTTGGTTGATTACAAAGAAAAAGGTGTTTCCATAACCGGAGAACACTACGCTTCAATTTTAGAGCAGTTAAAAGAGGCAATCAGAGAAAAAAGAAGAGGAAAATTGACCAAAGGTGTCCTGCTCTTGCACGACAATGCTCCTGTTCACAAGAGTCGAGTTGCGTTGGCTGCTTTGCACAAGGTGGGCTTCGATATCATTGATCACCCACCTTATAGCCCAGACTTGGCTCCCAGCGACTATTATCTCTTTCCAAATCTGAAAAAAGAGCTTCGAGGAAAGAAATTTTCAACCGATGAAGAAGTGAAGGATGCAGTTTCGGCGTATTTTTCAGAGAAAAACAAAACATTTTTTTATGAAGGTATTCATAAGTTAATTCATAGAACTGAGAAATGTATTAGGGTTTCAGGTGAATATATTGAAAAGGAAAAATAATTTTGTAATATTATTTCATCCCCTTCTATTCCATTCCGCGAACTTAAAAACGCACCCTCGTAGTTACCTACTATAACTGTAGCCCTGTAACAGCTTGTGCGTTCGGTAAATAGTTCTTCCGAGTGCGGGTGTTCCTTGTGTCCGATGTTCAAATGCTTGGTACAGTAACATCAAAATATAACCAAGTTATAAAGAGAGGTTTAATAAATGGAGGTGTCCTTCAAAAGTTCTAGACGCCTTTCACAGATCATTATAAAATGTAAGTAAACGTGACTGAAACTATGCTCCTGAAGATTTTAGCATTATTATATACCCAATTATCATATGCACCTTCTTGTATTTGCGTGTATCCGTAAATGAATAATATAACAAAAAAAATAACTAGTCTTACATGTTTTTGAACGTGTTTTTTGCGCATGGCAACAAACGTAGTGTCATTAGAATGAGTGTAATGACACTAATGACTAATGCGAGGATGTTTATTTAATATTTAAATTTGTTGCTAACGGCGCCGGAGCTGAAAACGGTTACTTAAATAAATCTATTTAAACACTAGTTATAACGAAAGATATTAACTTTGGTTTTATGGGGCATTGTTATAGGTTTTCCGCCTTTGATAGGGCCGCTTCGGGTGTCATTAATGGGTAATTGTTTTAACACGTTTTTATTACGTCGGCCTGTATCTATCTACCTAATTTGTGTCTGCTAATATGTCTAAGTATATATTTACGTGATGGCTTAATACAATTCAATTTTCCCAAGCTGAAATTATGACGATACTAACAGCAAATAAATAACATAATTAATAAATAAAACTATATAAATAAATAAAGAATCGAAAGAATCAGCTTGACAAAAAAGAAAAGAAACGTTTGCTTAGAAATATACCTTTTTAATTGTTTTTATATTTTGAAATGCTCCATTTTCGTACCCCGTCGCCACAAGGGGAGGCGGGAGGGTTGTCGAGCTCTCTCGAGCCTACCGACTAAAACCACCACGGTGTGCTAAGTCGCTGCTTTGTATGATGGGTGGGTGATGGGCACTGAAACTACATCAAGGATCCATCCAGCAGTGCCCAATAATAGTAATAATATTCTATTAATCCAAAAATAGGTACAGTTTGTCTATCTTATAGTAACATATAATGGACAAAGCTAGATTTTACATGAAACTGATAGAATAAAGCAATGGTGTCTGAGCTAGTGAGAACTGTGTGACAGACACCAACGCCATCCCCTGCAATATAAATTAATCCATAAAATAGTTGTGGTGTTTTACAATAGTAATTTAAGTGGGCCTAAGATTATTGTACTAGAGAATAATTAATAAGTGAAAAACAATATAAAATATAAGAAAAAGAAAACAAATTTAAGTAAATTAAGCCATGCAGCACAGTATATGTATGTGTGAATGAGCGCGCGAGCGCTCTTGTGTGTATGTATGTTTATGTCTGTGTATGTCTGTGTGTGTAATTAAACTCAAATATCACTCACAAGAGCTCTCTCTGTCTCTTCATATATGAATAGAAGGTCTTCTGTTAGAACTTTTTTACATTCGTGTTTCGGTAGCGAGAATATGTCAATTTTTTTATTTATTTTGTTGTACAGACGACAGCTTAGGTTTTGAAATGACGTTGATGACGATGTTCTGATTCTAGTCATGGTGCATATGTGATATTTGCGACGCTTGTCAGTATGTGGGCGACCAGACGAGAGTGAAGAGAAGGAATGTTGGCGTAGAACAATTTGGAGTATACAAAGCTGCCTGATGGTTAGGACTGCGATGTCTTCGTACAGTTGAGTTGCAGGGTAGCGAAAAGGTTTATTTAATAGGACCTTTAGGACAGCACGCTGAGCTCTCTCGAGTCGAAGCATAGAGGTTTTAAAAGTGCCTCCCCAAACTACTATGCAGTATGCAATGATAGACTGTACTAAAGCAAAGTATATATTTTTTATCAGTGGAGTGTCAACAACATTTCTCAGTTTTTTCATAGGAAACATTAATTTACGTACACGAGCAGTAGTGAGGTCTATGTGCTTGTCCCAACTAAGCATACAATCTATCTGCATTCCCAAATACTTAACGTCTGAGGCCTTTGTATTGATAGACATCGACAGATGATGTTATATAACTTAACTTGGTAGCTATGTGCTTTTAAATTAATTGTCCTTGGCTGTGTTGCAGTTTGCAGTAAAAGTGATGAATCGCGTTTTAGACACATTCAAGATGAGCAGATTTGTATTTAGCCAATCCATAACAGTTTTAAGCGCAAATTCAGCAGATTGTATTGCACTGTCCCATGACCCCCCACTTAATAAGGGAGTTGTATCGTCCGCCGTCCGCCGTCCGTCTAGCAGTTTGAAGTTTGGAATTGAGAGCATGCAGAGAGTATTGACATAAATGAGGAAAACCATGGGAGCTAGCACGCTGCCCTGTGGTAAGCCGAAAGTAAGGTACTCGTCATTACTAACATAATTATTTACCTTAACACGTTGACTACGGTTAGTAAGATAGTAACGGAATAAATTTAAAGCAACGTCTCTCACACCTAGAGTCTCCAATCTTTGCAAAAGAATGTGTGTAGAGACCGTATCGAAAGCCTTGGTCAACTAGAAAATGCATGCATAGATCCATAGATGTAGGTAGTGCAATTCTGGACGACCCCCTGGCAAAAAATACTGAACCTTATCTAAGAAGAACGCAACGTTTTGACGACAATTGAGAACAGAAGAGATGTTTGGCCACCGTATAGGTACCTAAGTTGAAATTGAGTTCAAGGAGTGAGACCTTCGCCTTTCTTAATGTCTTGGACGACATTCCATATATATGGCGTATTTAAATCCAACGACAAGCTCAAGTAAAGCTGTTAAGTTTATAGAAAAATAATAAATAAGAATATTTCAAAGCAAATCAAAACATTGAAAATAACAGTAAAACATGATTTTATAAATGAAAAACATAGCTAGCTAAACGTAGATGTGTTATATATCTCTGTCTACCCCTTTGAGCATATAAAAACGTAAGTCTATGTATGTATTAACGTGCAAAATTTGTTTCAAGATACATTTACACTTTTGATAAATAGGAAGAAGTACATAATGGAAATCACAGTTCACAGTACACTTTATGTCAATTCTAAATAAACTAAATTTAAATAAAAAAGAACCAAACTATAACATCTAAAAAAATATAGTACATAAAAGCTTATAACAAATATCTGTCAATGTTTCGTCGCAAGAAGCGTCGACACACGCTATTATAAGTTTTATTGCTATAACCAACAACTAACTGGCTAGAGTCCGGACCGAAGGCTAGTTAAAAACCAGATTATTATTCCGTAGGCGCGTGTAGTCAGCTAAATAAACGCACTATCAGCAGACATCTGTTGCATATCACGTGTTATCAGAAGGTGTCCACATTACCATCGGATGATAAGCGCCAGTCCTTAGGTAGACGGATGCTCAGATAAGATAAACTTACACTCGACAAAGGTGCAGTGGGAAAATGTTCCTACCTACCTGAAATATCCCAGTGGTATGATTCTAACTTCTAGGTTGAAATGTCAAATAGTAACGTCAATGCAGAAATAAAGGTTTTATTATATTTATGCACAATTATAGTAAAGCGTATGCTTCACCATAATTTAGGCCGTATGGTCTAATGATAAGCTAAAGCAATGGATGCTCGCGGCACAAAAGTTACCACTCACGCGTTTAAAGAGCACGTCAACGCAAAAGTTGAATATTACATTGATCGCCTGCCTTTGCCATAAATGAGGGCTAGGGGGGCCTTGCCCATCCCATGATAGACAGGTACGGTAGTTGGGTTGGAACTTAAAAATTCTAGGACCTCCCTAGAATTTTGTGAAATGTAAGCGATCGCTGTTTATGGGTCGAAGCTCACTCTGGAAATAACCCTAGGTATGCTAATGTCGCTTGCCAAAAACCTACCTTAAAATCATACATAACTCACTGCAGGAACAAAGCACAAGGTTACTTGTTTGCGATCTTTTGTACGATGAAGGTCCTTCACTAACTAGTTATTTTAGTATGAGCGAAATTGGAGGATAAATCTAAAAAAAAAATTTTGGGCCAAATAAACCTAACAGTATTTTACGAAAAATTTTTAATACAATTGTTAACAAGGAATTGGGGTAATTTTTAAATTATCAGTCGCTTTAACGGCGAAGAAAAACGTTGTGAGGAAATCTGCATGTCTGAAAGTTCTCCATAATGTTCTCAAAAATACATGTAGGTACTGTCTGCCAACCCGCACTGAGCTAGCATGGTGGACTACGGCCTAACCCTTTTTACACAGAGAAGAGGCCCGTGCCCAGCAGTAGAACAGTTTATATCCAGGGCTGTCAAGGTCTGCTAACTAAAATAATATAATAGATAATATTATTATTTTATAATTTACCTTGACTCAGTAATTAAAATTATTGACATCTTTTATAAAGAAAGTTTGTCAATTTCTTAAGTAAGATATCTTACGATTAAAAATAGGCCCATAGAGATATGACATTAGTGCTAAGATGAGTTTGTCGTCTTCGCATACTTATTTCGATTATTATTACACATTACCTTCCTACTGGTCAAACAACTAGAAATTTACATCACGTTTAGCTACAGTATTTCACAATAGCATGTAATAGTATGACAACAGATTTTCTTAATGCACAATTTTTTATGAGTAACCAAAAAGCAAAATGTTTATGACTATTGATAATATAGATTGACACAAAGATACGGATCTTATATAGCATTCTGATGCGAGAGACTTTATTGAGGAGAACCGCATGACTGCTAATTGAGTTTAAGGAGTGAGATAATTCTACAGTCATTAACAGCACAGTTGTCTGTTTAAGTGTTGGTAGAAAATTAGTGATTTTAGGCAGCGATAGTCTGATGGGAGACCATTGGACTGCCACGCGTAGGTCTGAACTTCGAACCCAAGGCACGCATCACTGACTTTTGGAAGTCATGTGCGTATTAAATAGTTAACAGTTAGAGCCTCGCTGATTTCAGCGTGAATGGCCGGCTCAACCGGGGAGGGACTACCCTCTCACAGAATATTGACGTGAAATAGCAGTAGTCCTACTGTTGTGTTTCGTTCGGTGAGTAAGAATGCCGGAGGCCCAATCACCCTCCTGCTCCTTCCCACTTCCTTTTCTGTTCTTCCTTTCCTAAAGGGTCAGCAACGCGCAAGTGATGCTTCTGGTGTTGCTGGCGTCCATAGGCTACGGTGACCACCTACCATCAGGTAGACCGTTTGCTTGTTTGCCACATTAGTTGTATAAAAATAACTTTCTTTAACAAGGTATGAAAACATCATGAGGTAACCTACACGTCTGAGAGTTCTCCATAATGCTCTGAAAGATATGTGAAGTCTGCCAACCCGCACTGAGCCAGCGTGGTAGACTATGGCCTTACTTTTCTCACACTGAGAATAGGCTCGTGCCCAGCAGTGGGACGGTTTAATACAGGGCTGATACTTTACTGATTTCAGCATGGATGAAATGGCTCGACTATTGGAGTATTCTGACAGAATATCGACGTAAAGTAGCCGTTGTGTTGAATACGGTAAAAAGAGCGCAGAAAACTTAATCAGTCCCTATATTCTTACCTTTCATTCCATCTCCTACTTTTTTTAGATAGTTTACGGTATCTTTACACCAGAGAGCAGACTGTGTGCTTGTTTGCACCCGTGTGGCTCATGGTAGGTAGTGGCTTGGTTATGTTGCCCTGGAGATTCTTCTGTGAAACTCAGAAAGCATAATCTCGTTCATGAGCATCTGTTACCGCTTACCATCAGGTTGGAAGCTCAGATGGCTGCTCTGCAACTAACAGCAATAAAAAACTAATTTATACCTCCTAGAGCCGAGAATGGTGTCTTGTTACTGGCATGGTCCTATACTTATTTTTTTATTTATTTATTAATGCGGCAAACAACCGATGGTAGCTGTTACCCCAAGTTCAATATGCTTGTATCACCAAGGAAATAACATGGGCAGGAACTTTTTCTTAAAAAAATAAGTTGCTATGCTGCCACTACAAGAAATAGATAGTTTCCTGTTAAGAGTACAGCACCTCCTTGAAGTTTGGTAGCTCTTGTAACCCGATAGTACAATACAAAGTGGTTTGGCTGCGATATTCTGTATGGAAATACTTACCGACCTGCTACACGTTGCACTGAGGTACACGTTGCCTGCCACGTCTGAGGCACAGATTAAAAATAAACTTCAAAAGTCGATCGCGCGTGACGTGCAATCTCCATGAAGGTATAGACCATAGATTATTAATATGTACTGGTGGCATATTTGAAACGTGGCATTTGTGGCGCAGGGCTGTCACTTGTATTAATTAATATTTATTAAATAAGTATACTCTTCTATGTATAATAACGAATGTGAAAGCTACCATGTTTTTTAGAAATAACACATGTTTTCATTCTTTCTTCAGTATGTGATATAGTCTATGAGTGCGTTTTTATGTTTTAAAACTTGATTTGCCTGTGGTTTCGCTCGCGTATATGTAGATTAGGTTAGGTTTAGTACTTTTTTGGATGGTACCCTATGTACTTTTCTGTACCCCTGGCAACCCGTATGCGAAATTTCGGTCGTAATGATGATCGGTCGAGTAGTTAGCGATAGGACGTGAAAGCGTAACAAACAAAGTAACATGCGTATTTATAATATTAGGTAGGTTGATATACTCCTCGACCGATTTCGGCCACGGCGACCACTTCAACTCCGTTCTAATTGTCTTTGGTGTGCTCGTGTATGGCTAACATCACCGATCTTATTGATAAATGTTCGCGCACAATGCGGGCAGGTGAGCACACCATTGCAGTAATTATAACTGATAGCACAAGGTGGGCGCACTTTCAGTTTATCGTGTCGAACATACAGTACAGAACAGCGATTCCCCTCAAAGTCTTTAACTCTGGTTTTCACCAAAGACCTCCGTTCCGGTCGTCGAGCGGCTGTTTGTTCCCACTCTGAAGGCTCAATGTAGCACTTCTTCATATGGCGCTTAAGCACATCTTTATACCTAAGGAGCTGTCCGCCAAGCTTACGCTTGCCCTTCTCAAGTTCTGAGAAAAAGATGCATATTATACCTATTATATTAGAGTAAGATTAACATGTTCCTAATAAGTTCCAGCTGTATACATAATAATATAATATGTTACGTTAATATTAGATCTAATATAGTTAATAAGTAAAATAGTTGGAGACCTCCAACTATGAAATTGCAGTTTATTCCCTTTCATCTAATTTCGTGGATGCTGTACAAAAAGAAAAGGTTATTTTAATAATTAATTTATATTTCGAGAGGCAGTTGCACTCAATGATCGGTAAACGATTAGTGAGGTTAAGCAACGTTGGGTGCGGTCAGTCTATAGATGGGTGACCGTTTAGTGGTATTTCATCTAAGCGTCTCCGTGTTTCGGAGGGCACGTAAAAAGTCGGTCCCGGTTGTTGCCAAATTGACAGCAGTCGTTAAGCCATGTCAGAGGCCTACGGGCGGCTTGAACAACTCTTGACAACAGGTTGGCGACTAAACATACGAAAAAAAAAAGAAGTTAAAATAAAATCGAGAATTGGCCTTATATATTATTAATAACATGTATTATTAATAATAAATATCAATAGGCTTTCATACAATTTGTATTTGAAGTTATATCGCTTGTCTGCCCGTATAAGTCGTTCAATTCACCATAATTAAAAGATGGTTGATGTTTTTGTTAATTGAAGACAAACCATACTCGCCTTAATACAAGCGACTATACCTACATAAAAAACACATAGATTCGAATTGGTGGCCATTAAAAAATATATTTTAAAACCACAATATTACCGATTTTCTTCATACAAAGCAACTTTATATTTAAACCCATATTATTCAAATAGTTCATATTGCCTACTAGAGGTTTTATAAAACCTTTCCATTCATCGCAGCGCAACACATCTGTAAAAAGACTTCATATAATTTATAACCGCTTTAGTTTGGAACTTTAGCTACGAGTTTATTATCCGGCTAGCATAAAAGATGGCTACCGGAAGTCATATGTAATATGCAGACTAAAAACTTGTAAAGAAGTCGATGTACCCCCACTGCGTTATTTTTCTCAGTCGGCGGGGGACAAATAACTGATGAGGCGATTATAAAGCGCAATGAATTTATGTTTCCTAATAAAGATCTAGTTAACTTGATAACGGTCGCTTATGTATGTTCATTATTTATTTATGGTGCAAGTTATAAGCTGGCCGATAAATTGTAAATTATATTTTTATAACGCTTGATTTGTGATTTCTTTTAATACTTTTAGCAGCTTTATTATAGATCTCACGTAAAAGGAGTTAGTTGATTGCCGTCTACTGAGAAAAATTAGTAGACCTCGTGCTACTATTGAAAATTTTAGAAGTGAAAATCGCAATAGTATTAGTACGCACAAAGCGATACAAGACCAACGAGTTAAAAAAAATAAGTAGCTATCCAAAGAAATCGATATGGAACAGTCGTATACCGATTGCTGATAATGTTGTATGTGTGTTGCCGCCCGTTATCATTTGATTGACTTTGCTATTAGCTTATAACTTACACCACACAATAAAAGCAGTCGCATTTCGTCTACCTACCGCGTCAAACCAGGAATTAATTAACAAAAAAGCTCTTTTAATCGTGACAAGTTTCATATTTCCTACAATGTCTGTTTTTAGATGCAATATTTATTGTATTTTATTTTTATAAATTGGTGTCATTAATCTGTCTTCACTTGTCTGCCGTTGCATTGTGTCAATGGCCTTAGATTTTGGAAAAAGCGCATGTGTATTATATAGTGGCCATTATATACTTGGCTAGAGAGGGGGTATCCGAAATGCAGAACCAAAATATTGATATATTTCTTTTCTTTTTTCCTTTTTTTTGGCATTGGTTGGCAAACGAGCAGACGGATCGCATGATGGTAAGCGATTACCGCCGCCCATGGACACCCGCATCCCCAAAGATGTCACAAGTGCGTTGCCAGCCCTTTAAAAAGGAATGAAGGAGGGATAGGACAAAAGGATCTCGAAGAAATGACAACAAACCCGCAATAGGCTAGCCTGTTGTCATTTCTGGTGGTGGTGGATTTTAGTCTAACCCTTCTCACACTGAAAAGAGACCTGTGCCCATCAGTGAGATAAGTAATATACATATAAAAATCGTTTAAAACAGTACAAAATATATGGCACATTATAATAATAATAATAATAATAATCTATCTCTGGAATCCTAACCACCGGCAGCTTGGACCCTGTTCCCGATGCCGGTGGGGTACCATATATTTTATATATTTAAATGTATTTTTATAGAGATATATGTATATTTAAAAATGAAAAGTATATTGAAAATATTTAAATAAAGAGAATAATAATAATAATATTCTACTACATACACACAACACCATCTAGCCCAAACTAAGCAGAGCTTGTACTATGGGTACTAGACAATGGATAAACATACATGTATACTTTTTTTTTTGTAAATACATACATATTATACATAGAAACATTAGTAGGTTAGTATCTTTTTTTACGTGGCGGTATGCTGTGACGCATATCCCTCCGCGAGGGTGGGCAGAGTGGTTATGTCGGGCTCACCCGGGGAAAGATAGAAAGTCCTGAGTCCTACCGACTAAACCTACCACGGTGTTCCTTCACACTGTCTATGGCCGGGGCGAAGGGATCGCTCGCGCATTCATCCTGCAGCCCCGGTAGATCTTGGCCGCCACTGAATCGTGGCGGCTTCGTCCAGTCAACTTTCTTTCCTCTGGAGAGGACCCAAATAGACCGGTAGATGTTGGAGAAGAAATACAAAAATTCGCTACAACTGCACACTGTTTATAAAGACAATTATTTATATAACACAGTCGCAACCAATACGGTCCACCGGATGGTAAGTTTACCTTTGATCGAACCACTCGCGAGTCGCTTACTTTAGAGAAAAGGACTTAAAGATAAAAGGAAAGGAATGGGCGAGGTAACTCCGGAACTCTTAGGCTGAGTCCTGAGTCATGGCGCATCGCGGACGCGGAATTCCCCGCGCACAAAACAAATGCTCGACATGTTTGAAGCTGTCCGAACTGCGAGCGGGCGCGCACACGATCCGGCGCATTATGCTGGCGGATCCGCTTGTCAATACGCGTCTTTTGATTTTAACTGGCGGATAGTGCATTCAATGACTTATAATGTCGATTGAAGAGTTTCCTGTGGAAGATTTTATAACGGCGGTGATGGAAAAGCCTTTCATTTGGATGTCCAGGCACCCTGAACATAAAAATAAAAGACTTATACGGATAGCGTGGCACGAAATTAAACAAAAGTTTGTTGGTTAGTTAACAGTGGTAAGTTTATATGCATTCATTTAGTATAGCATATTCACCGTCTCTTCTTGTCATAGATAGAATTTCGTGCTTTCTTTTTTTTACATTATACATTATGTCATCAGTAAAGAAACTACTTCTTTCTAGATACTGTAAACGTTTAATTTGTGAAAGTGACATTTTAATATATAAATATGATATGCACAGCACTATACGCGTGCGAACGCAGGTGCTCTCCAACGTGTACTAAGGACAGCCGTCCGCTTATTCATACGCTCCGCAATCCGCATGCGCGATGCGTCGTGACTCAGGACTCAGCCTTAGACCTTATCTTATATCTGCTTACGCTTAGCTTGTACGGCGTACCCCGTATAAACGGCACGGGCCTCATAGACCAATGTAGGCAACATTATATTTTGGTTAATCGTGCTTCGTCTCCAACGCTCAATCAGATAACCTTTACTAGTGATAAGATAACCGATATCTAGATTATTATATAATAAAACACGTCTATTCCAGTCAGCAACAAAATATGACGAACGGAGATAAAAATATAAACAATTAATCAATTTGTATCTACATGGTGCATTGTAATCGTTATCGCGCATCTCAATTGCTTTAGTAATATCATTCATTTGCGATTGTTATCATTAATTACATTACTAGCTAATGACTGAATGGACAACAATGCCTCTTTAATTTTTCGATATATAATAATATCAGCCCTGTATTAAACGGTCCCACTGCTGGACACGGGCCTCTTCTCAGTGTGAGAAGGAATAAGTCATAGTCCACCACGCTGGCCCAGTGCGGGTTGGCGGACTTCACATATCTTTGAGAACATTTTTAACAACTCTCAGACATGCAGGTTGCCTCACGATGTTTTCCTTCACCGTTCAAGCAAGCTATAATTAACTACTTGTCGGCCTCGATGGCGTAGTGGTTAGTGTAACCGACTGCCACGCCTGAGGTCGCGGGTTCAATTCCCGCACAAGACAAATATTTGTGTGCATGAACATGGATGTTTGTCTTGGTCTGGGTGTTTCTATGTATAATATGTATGTATTTACAAAAAAAAAAGTATATATGTATGTTTATCCATTGTCTAGTACCCATAGTACAAGCTCTGCTTAGTTTGGACTAGATAGTGTTGTGTGTATGTGGTAGAATATTATTATTATATTATATTATTTAATACGCACATAACTTCTAAAACTCAGAGATGCGCGCCTTGGGATCGCCTTTAGACTTCTGCTTGGCAGTCCAACGGTTTCTCACTAGGCTATCGCAACTTTTCACATATCAATATATGTACCTATGTATTTGACAGCTCATCAAAGTTTCAATATAATCGAATGAATAGTATAGTAACAAGTGATGATCATTCGAACGATATCCGCACAACGTGATACTTACTTTTCATGGTCAAGGACGCAACGTACACACGTATTTATGGATAGTTTCATCAAAACATTCGAATATAATTCGATTGCGATAGTAGGTAGGCTTTGCTAATAGGAATGCTATGCTTTTGGGGGGGGTTTGTATTTATGCTTTAATAGTTGCACTGCCTAGCTTGCTTTCTCTGCTTTCTAGCTTCACTGGATTGGCTGCTTGTTTAGTATAGATGCAAACCCACTTTGCTCGACTCTTCAAGACGAGTAAGGTGCCAATGGTCTTAGGGGAGAGCGCAACAGTCGTGTTGATCCCTAAGACAAGTCTGGTGGGGAATCCTTCACGTGGTTGCCCCCTGTTATTGGTCTAGTTCCCTATGAAATAGACGCAACTAAAACCACCAGTCGACCACTGCCTGGGATGGAGAGGTCATGTTCCGGCGGGTCCATCGTCGAACGACAGACGATGGATAGTAATGACCTCCCGCGTGTTTGTGCCGTGCGCGGGGACCCGTACGGAGGGATGAAGGAGTCCTGGGGGTTGAGTGGTGATGTGGCGATGGTAGTGCTGCTGATCTGCAACACACCCCTTTGGTCCGGATTTCCTCTCACACGGGAGGTCGTAGTCTAGCCAGCTGCGATCAATCGGCTGCGGCGTCCGCTCATGCGGCCGCCAGGCGAGTGCCCTTGGGTGAAGAGGTCTCCAGCCGGCAGTGCTCGTCTCCCACCTCAGTGGTTTGGGGTGGAGCGACTAGTGCTGTACGTCTCGGGGACAGCTCACTTAGGGGTGCTATACCTAGCTGGTAGCCCTGGTGCCTGAACAAGGCATCCCCAACGTTGAGGGCTCCATGGTGGGTGGGGAGCCAGCAGGTGAAAAGTAAGATAGACCAAATGGACTCTGTCACAAAAAAAACCAAGGGCTTGACCGATAAGGGCGAGCAACAAAGGACCTCTGGACCCTTAGGGGGAGAGGTCAGCAATAGTGTAGGAGCTGCACGTGGGAGCACCTACATACCCAAGCTGCAAGCTCGTGATGGCCCCAGTGGCCGTCCGAGCATGAGCCAGGGGAGTGGTGCTCACACGGGCAGCGTTAAGAAATGGAGAGGGGGTAACCCTGGAAAGGGCTACCAATTTAGAGGGCGTGGCAGCCACAGAGGGGGTCTGACGTGCAGGGAATACCCGAAGGGGGATCCCAGCGGGACACCCTCTGGGAGTGGGTGTCAGCCCTCCAGGTTCGGGGAGGCCAGGAAGGAGCAGACGGGCGAGGCACACCCTAAGGGGGAGCCAAACTTGGCTGCACACTCCACAGACCATACCCGGGGCAGGAAGAGGCGCAGTGGGTGTGCCAACCGCAAGCGGCGTGAGCTGCAGCGGCAGTTGGCGCTGGCACCCGATGCAGTCTCGTCAAAAAGGGTCAGGGAAGTGAGCGACGATGCTGTTGCTCAGGCAGATGGCAATAAACGTGCCAAGACCCAAGGTGACTCCTACAGGGAGGCGCTGACGGGGGTTAAAATGGCCGTTGTTGCCGACAACTTCCCTGACGCTCTGCTTAATGCAGAGCTGGTGGAACCCATAAGGGTTGCCATTTGGGACCAGCTGGAGGCCACACCGGATCCTCTGCCGGCCATTAGTGTCGGTGCACTGCTTGGTGGAGCTCTGCACGTGACGTGTGAGGGTGAGAGAGCCGCAGAGTGGCTTCGCGGCCTCAGCGGTAAAACCGTTGGGGACGTGAAGCTCAGAGTGGTCAGCGCCAAGGAGCTTCCAAGGCCAATAAAGATGGCCTGGAAGACCAGGAATACCTGGTGCCTAGATGCCTCCAGGGTGCTGACCATGCTGCAGCGCCTCAACCCCTCTCTGAGGACCTGCGAGTGGAAGGTGCTGAGCACGCAGGTCGAGGAGACGCACACCAGGCGCATTGTCCTGGTGGACAGCGTGTCGGCTGCGGCCATAAAAGCAGGCGGCTTCTGTCTCCATGCTGGCATGGACAAAAGCACGTTCAAGATCCTTGAGGATCTGAACGTGCAGAAGGTGACAGTGGGTGCCAGCGTGGAGGAGGAGGCCCATGCGGTGACGGCACCACAGGTGGGGGACGGGGAGGAGCCCGTGAACCCAGTGGTGATTGAACCAGGTACGGCTCTCTACACGTCGTCGCCATGCGTGTCTCCGAAGACCGACGACATAATCGGACATATAGATTGTCTAGATCTGTCGTCGCCGGAGGCTGCGGGGGCGCTGATGGAGGAAGGGAGTGAGGGGGGCGGCCAGCAGTGCCTGCCACCGTAGACGCCACCATAGGCAGACCGAATGGCGGGACTAAGGTGCGTACAAATAAACCTTCATCACTGCATCGGGGCGATGGCCGTTCTGGCCCGCCACCTGCGGATGAAGGAATATGATATTGCCCTGATCCAGGAACCTTATGTTAAAGAGGGAAAGATCAGAGGTTTGGGTGGGACAGGAGGTGTAATTTATCATTACTGTTCCACTAATGATATAAGGACATGTGTGTATGTCAGAAATGGCATAAATGCAATGCCCTTATACAATTTTTGTTCTAGGGATCTTACGACAGTTAAGATAGATGTGCGAGGGAGCGGAGGGCGGGATATTGTAATCCTGACCTCTGCATACTTCGACTATACGGACAAGGAAACTGTATCTGGACAGATAAAGGACCTTGTTGAATATGGCAGCCGGGAGAACCTGGACATGATCCTGGGGTGCGATGCCAACGCACACCACACAGTCTGGGGGAGCACGGATGTGAATGTAAGAGGGGAAAAGCTACTGGAGTATGTGGTAAGTACCTCTTTACAAATTCTAAACAAGGGGAACAGGCCAACGTTCGTCAACTGTAGGCGAGCAGAGGTAATTGACATCACGTTAGCCACCAACAGGGCTAGCACTAAGATTGTCGAGTGGCATGTGTCTGATGAGATTACCTTGTCAGATCATAATTACATATGCTTTAAGTATAGGACGCTGGTTCCAGCTCCTATAGCACGTAGAAGGAATCCCAGAAATACGGACTGGAACTCCTTCAGGAGTGACCTCAGTATAGATTTGGAGGATTCTAAGGGTAAGCTTAATTCTATATTAGACATAGAGTTTACAGCAGACAAATTGGTCCAGACTGTAAATACGGCCTGGACAAGTAACTGCCCTGAAAGGGAAGTTAGGCCCAAGAGGGTACCGTGGTGGACGCCAGAGTTGGTCAAGCTGAGGCTTGAAGCCAGAAGAGCGTTTAACAGTGCTAGGACCAGCAGGGACTAAAGCGGTTACGCTCGCTGTTTGACCAACTACAACAAAGCTGTGTGGAAAGCCAAACGGAAGGCTTGGAGAGCCCACTGTGAAAACATCAGTACTATTCCTGAAGGAATGAGACTCTCCAAAGCTATCTCGACTGTCAGAGCACACCCACTGACAACCATCAGAGATGGCAATGGGCAGCGAACAGGGTCCGGTAAGGAGACACTAGCAATGATGCTAAACACACACTTTCCGGACTGTAAGATAATAGAAAAGGAGCAGGAGGACCCGATTAGCCTGGTTGAACTAGGCTACCGTACAACCAAAGCAGATTGGGACACTGCAAGGAAGGTAGTGGATGAAGGGAAGGTCGGCTGGGCTCTAAATGGTTTTCAACCGTTCAAGTCACCTGGTCCAGACATGGTTTATCCCATTATCCTACAACAGGGAGCTGCACTCTTGGTTCCGCATTTGTGCAGACTATACAGAGCCTGCATAGCTTTTGGATACATTCCAAAGATATGGAGGCGAGTTAAAGTCATCTACATACCGAAGCCGGGCAAAGAAGACTACGAAGAAGCCAAGGCATACCGACCTATTAGCCTTGAGTCGTTCTTCTTGAAAGCCCTGGAGAAGTTAGTAGATAGACATATCAGGGAGGGAGCATTGAGAAAATTTCCCCTCCACGGGCTACAATGTGCCTACCAGTCGGGAAAATCCACTGAGACGGCACTGCATTTTGTGGTAAATAAGGCAGAACATGCATTAGATAACCGGGAAGTATGCATTGCTGCATTCCTGGATATTGAGGGAGCTTTCGATCGGACCACCTTTGATGCCATTAGTGTGGCATCAGCAAATCACGGCATAGAGCCAACCATTTGCAAGTGGATCGATTGTATGCTCAGAGGAAGAATTATTAGGTCTGAGTTGTTAGGGGATGAAATGACTGCAATGACCACCAAAGGCTGCCCTCAGGGTGGAGTACTCTCACCGCTCTTATGGTGCTTGGTGGTTAATTCACTCTTAGAACAACTCAACAAAGGTCCGTACTTAACGGTCGGATATGCGGATGACTTGGTGATACTTGTCAATGGAAAATTTCCGAGCACAGTATCCAGTCTCATGCAGAGGGCCCTGAGTATGGTAGAAAAATGGTGCAGTAGTAACCATTTATCGATCAACCCAGGGAAAACTACTGTCGTGCCGTTTACTAGGATGAGAGATCCGACTGGCTTGGGAACTCTATCCATGTATGGTACACAGCTACAATGGTCCACGGAGGTGAAGTATCTAGGCATGACCTTAGATAACAAGCTAACGTGGAAACCTCATGTAGACAAAGTCATAATGAAGGCCCAGCGGGTCTTCGGTATGATTCGTTCTACTTATGGGAAGACCTGGGGCCTGAAGCCCAAGGTCATCAAGTGGCTATACACGATGATGATAAGACCCATAATCACATATGGAAGCGTTGTCTGGTGGCCAAGAACCAAACTAGCAACATGCAGGAAAGCGCTGTCGAAGGTGCAGCGATTAGCCTGCATGGCTATAACAGGGGCGTTCCCTACTACGCCAACGGCTGCGTTAGAGATCCTGCTGGACCTAACGCCGCTACACATTGTTGTGGAGTTAGAGGCGATGAAGGCGCTACATAGACTATCTATACATGGGCTGTGGAGCGTCAACATGCCAGTAACTCGACACACAAAACTGGAGATCTCGAAGGATCTTAAAGAGATTATGAGCATGGGATGTGACAAAATGCAACCAATGCACATATTCAAAAAGAATTTTAAAATAAAGGTCCCCACAAGGGACGAATGAAGACGAGGTCTACGATCCCCTGACAAGGGTTGTCTCATCTGGTACACCGATGGTTCCAAAATGGAAACAGGATCAGGCGCTGGTATTTATGCCAACGACTGCAAGGTGAACCAAAGCATGGGCAAATATGCAACGGTCTTCCAGGCGGAAACCTATGCTATAATTGCCTGTGCGCAGGAGAATATTAACAACAATGTCACTGACAAGATTGTTTATATACTCAGTGACAGTCAAGCTGCTCTTAAGGCTCTGAACTCCTGTAGGGTGGACTCAGCACTAGTCCTGAACTGTGTTAAAGCCCTTAACAAACTTGGCAGGAAAAACACAGTCAGGCTGGTGTGGGTTCCGGGGCATGCAGGGGTGCAGGGTAATGAGGAGGCTGATATATTAGCCAAAAAGGGCTCGGAGCAACAATTTGTGGGCCCCGAGCCATTCGTAGGTCTCTCTGAGAGTACCGTCAAGGCAGCTTTCAATGCACATGGCAATGATAAACACAGGCTGGAGTGGATGGCCCTTAGGGGTCTGGAACACTCCAAGAAATTCATTGCAAACAGAGCCACGGGCTTTACCCGGAAGTTCTGCGGGTACAACAAGGGCCAAATACGCCTACTCACAGGAGCGTTTACTGGTCATTTTGGCACCAATGACTTCCTGTGCAGATTGAGATTGTCAAACAATTCGATCTGCAGAGCCTGTGGTGAACAGGACGAGTCCATATCACACCTACTGTGTGAATGTGACGCGTTGGCCGGACTAAGGATGGGTCTGATGGGATTGGCATATCCGAACCCTGAAGACTTCAGGCTTCTCCCTCTGAGGTGTACGCTGCTACTGATGCAGTACATTCATAGGGAGATAGCTCAAGGATAAACCTCGGGGCCGACACAAAAGATCCCACTGGGTCGAAGTGTCGCCGGTCTACAATGACTGGCCCCCGGATCAAGATAAGATAAGATAATAGGAATGCTAACTTTAAAAACCTGTCTATTTTGTTGGCTTAAGTTTGCGATATGCAGTCGGCAGTAAGGCTCTTGTACGATGCCCGCGCTGGATACAGTTATTTGGTTTCACTGTTAAAAAAGAAGCGCGGTTTCTGGAAATGTATATACCTAAAGTATACAGGTGAAGTTTGGACATATACCTGGTATAAGGTCTTGTCCACTATTACTTAGGACGCAAAATAGCTCGCGAACAACCATAGTCGTAGGAATAGCACGTCAGCTTATATATATCAGCCTTGTATTAAACTGTTCCACTGCTGGGCACGGGCCTCCTCTCAGTGTGAGAAGGGTTACGCCATAGTCCACCACGCTGGCCCAGTGCGGGTTGGCAGACTTCACATATATTCGAGAACATTATTGAGAACTCTTAGACATGCAGGTTTCCTCACGATGGTTTCCTTCACCGTTACCCTATGTAGGTACGTACCTAACTACAAACAAACAGACATTTACTCAAATACTATATAGACATAGCTAATTACTAATTTGAAGAAAACTAAGATAAGGAGAGAAGTATCCGTTTCTAGGTCGTTATCAGTACATATAGATCGGTGTACTGTAATACATGGTGTACTTTGCACGGCTAGCTTAATGATGGGTTATCGTTCCCGATGATAATCACGTTATCTGCTTTTCATTTTACGTTTGTGATGTTTGTCACCCACCTATTCCACCGTCCGCTAACTAAAAGGAAGATAAGTGCTATGGAACGCATAACATCTTTTAACTTGCTTAACATCTTTTAGTTAGCGCACGACAATATCCTTGCTTCCTTACTATCTGTATTAATATTATAAAGCTGAAGAGTTTGTTTGTTTGTTTGGTTGAACGCGCTAATCTCAGGAATTACTGGTTCGAATTGAAAAATTATTTTATTGTTGGATAGCCCATTTATCGAGGAAGCCTATAGGCCAGGGGTTCCTAAACTTTTGAGATAGCGGAAAACTCACCAAATGCCTTTTATTTTATGGAACCCCATATCAAATGATTACAAAACAAATACACTGTAATTTAATTAAGAACAAAAACTTTACTTTCCATCACATATATTGCGCTATTTCAGAATAATATTTGTATGTAACTATTATAGGTATTATTTAATAGCCAAAAATAAATATTTCCCGCAACCCTGGTGACTTTATCAAGGAACCCCTAGGTTCCGCGGAACCCACTTTAGGAATCGTTGCTATAGGCTATATAACATCACGCTATGACTAACAGGATCGGAGCAGCAATGACAAATGTTTTAAAAATGGGAAAATTTCTCTTATATGAAGAAGGCGAAGATGCGCGGGTCAACTAGTATAATATATAATCTTTACTAATATTACAAATTCGAAAGTAACTCTGTCTGACTGTGTCTTATTCACGGCTAAACCACTAAACCGATATAGATGAAATTATAAACAGAAGTAGTTTGACACCTGGGAAAGGATATAGGCTGCTTTTTTATTTATGTAGGTACCACGCAGGCGGAGCCGCACGCAATACAGAGTTATCTATATTTTCTGAAGAAAAGTAATGGAGAAGAAAACGGTACTATCATTTTTAGGTATTTATTTGTCGTTACAAAACATATGTTATTTGTTGTATCGTTATTTCTTTGACTGACTCAGAGCACTGATAATGAATACGATTACTGCGCAAAAAGTATCAAGTGCGAATTCCGGGACGGACAAAAGATTATTAAGTTTTCAGTGCAGCAAGGAGGCTGACACTGCGCGCGGTAGTCGGCGTCCTACGTGGGATCTGAAATCATAGGTGTGAAATGGGGATGACACACCTATGCTTAACGGCTTTGCTTTGCGATATAATGGTTGATCTATCATGTGCTCGTTACCTAAATCTTTAAAATATAAGACAATACATTTTTATTAAAAATGAACTGAAGCTGTTGTTCTTAAAATAATGCTATTACTACCAATGTCTTCTAAACACTTATAATTAATTTGTGATTGTGTCATGCACCTATAATTATGTATATAATTAACTAGATGTGCCCGCGGTTTCACCCGCGTTTATGATTACTGCGTGGGTCGTAGCGTGATGTAGCCTATAACCTTCCTCGATAAATAATCTATCCAACAATAAAATAATATTTCAATTCGAAGCAGTAGTTCCTGAGATTAGCGCATTCAACCAAACAAACAAACTCTTCAGCTTTATATAATATTGTCTTCTGTTTACGCGAATGTTGAAACATTGAAATTAAACTACTATATACGGATTTTATCGCGTTGTTCTTCAGCTTTATAATATTAGTATAAATTATTGGCTTCGACATTCCTTTACAGCGTTTTTTTGACGTGGTTACTTAATTTCGTTTTTATTTATTGATCAATTTATTATTTAAATCCTGATTCAATTTATCTGATTGGTAATGTTGTTCTATTTAATTTCTCTACTATTATTATTGTAAATTCACACACAATGTAAAAATTGTTCCTAAATAAATAGGTAAATTAAATTAAATTACCAGCCTGTAATACTCAACAAGATGGCGAAACCATAAACTTGTATAAACTCTTATTACCGTTCATAAAAGAGTACTTATTGTAATGATTTTCGTGCGACATCCACTCAACCGCTCACACGGTTGCATATTTATCTTCCCGACAACAAAAACCTTATCTTACACGTGGTGTAGTATTTACTATCAACGCAATATGATTTTTTTGCTGCATATTATTATTGTGTAGGATACCTACGTGTTTGGGCGATATCACGTCTTGTCAGTTGGGGTTACGTACTATCGTTTGTTTCTTCGCCAACTATTCGTCTTAGAGAGCATTAGCACAAACCTTAGGTTCAGTTAGAACTGTATTGTTTCCTTGGAATCGTTATGAAAAAATCTAACTTGCTATAACCCATGGTATGTATTCCTATAAGCTAATGCAGATCTGGGGTTTTACACTATCTGTTAAAGCTATTGATATAATTTATTGCATGTGCGACCAGTCAAACCTGAACACATTGTAACTTGTTGTCTCATTCTCGCGCTACCAAAGACAATGCTTTCAGAGATGGTGGTAAGCCTCTTGGTGTGAAGAGAGGTTCTTTCCAATGGTGTGTGTAGGATTTTGGACTGGTCATCATTCCTTGATAAGACCTTGTGTTAGCAATAGCCAGTTATTGCCTCTAAAGATGTTTAGCTCGCTTATTCATCAAATGTCTGTAATTTTGACGGATAATTTTATTCAAACTTTATTTGCGATTCTGGAAGAGCTTTGAGAATTTTTTGAAGGGCTAGCATCTAACAATTGCACACCGTGACGTTACAGGATCTCATAATTTATATCGCATACCTTTTCTTAGACTGACTTAGATTCTATTAGCCTATTAAGTGGCGGCGTAGACCGGTGGTCAGATATAACAGGTTTTCAATTAAGTGTGTTAATAATTTAACAGACAATCATACTTATCAATTAATTATTGCCAAGTTAATTGGGTAATGGAATCTAAATTAGCCCAAGAAACCCTGCAATCATTTTAATACATAGATTAAATGAATGCAAGCCTAGTTTCCCTTAGAATCTATGAAGGAAACAAAGAGATACCAAGTTAAAAAATAATTGAGTATAAAGATAATATGACAAGTCATATTATGATTTCCCTTACAAAGGCAATCGCTTGTTGTATTGTTGTGTTGGACATTACATTACCTATACATTTAATAACAACAAACTTGTATGTTTATATGTATCTACTTACCTATTTTAACACATTGCGTCGCGAGTACACTGGTGGCCCGATGAGACCTGACTTGACAGATTAAAGATGAAGGTCAAATATTATTACTAATTATGAACACCTGATTTAAAAATAATTCTGTGCTCAGATAAACTGCTTGCCTAGCAGAATGTGACGATTTTTTTACTTTCAAATGTGGTTACACTACGCAAATTCAGTTAGATGAATACCATGATAAGTTTGCAGGTACATGTACATATTTTATACATATTTGCTCAGTTGGTACACAGCAGTCTTTGTGATATTGGAGCGTCCATATCAATCAGATAACCGGTCTTCACGTAAACAAACAAAAACATAGGTACCTACTGACGCATTGGGTGCAAGAATATAATGTTTATCTTCCCGAGACAACAAAAAAACTTCTTACACGTGGTGTCTTTCTTATCAAACTGTTCATTTTTATATTATCAGTCATTGTTTATATTGTCAATTGTACGTTAGGTATTATACTGGACAATTGCCTACGCGCTGCATAATTTCCAATGAAAGTAATCGCCATTCTTCCTAATTTTTAACGCAGTGTCGCATTCACATTGTTTAACGACTAAGTATCAGATATTGTCCGCAGCATCGCTCGCGTTACTCTATATTTTCTCAATAAATTTCCATCTCTCGGGATAAGCGCTTTTTTTAAGTACCATATGTCTTTTTCTGTATCACTGGACATACGAAATTTCATGATGATCAGTCTAGTAGTTAAGGCTTGAAAGCGTAACAAACAAACCCACATTCGCATTTATAATAAGTATTAGTAAAGATTTTAAAAATACACTAACTATCGTGAATGTTATAGGTACATTCATTCTGTTCTTTAATCTAGGCGTCGTTAAAAGAAAGCGATAAGGTTACAAGATTTTTGGCACAGGTATGGTTAGGTATTAAGTTAATTAAAGAGTAAAAAATTAAGCCTCCGCAGAACAGAAGACTGATCTGATCTGTCGGCCTCGGTGGCGTAGTAGTTAGTGTAACCGACTGCCACGCCTAAGGTCGCGGGTTCGATTCCCGCACAAGTCAAACATTTGTGTGCATGAACATGGATGTTTGTCTTGGACTGGGTGTTTCTATGTATAATATGTATGTATTTACAAAAGAAAAAGGTATATATGTATGTTTATCCATTGTCTAGTACCCATAGTACAAGCTCTGCTTAGTTTGGGCTAGATGGTGTTGTGTGTATGCGGTAGAATATATTATTATTATTATTATTATTATCTGTAGATTGGCCTAATGCCTACATACCTATCTTTCTTTCCTGTTACGGCTTATGCGTGTTCTCTGGAGGTCTTAGTGAAGAGTGTGAAATTATTCTAATGATGTTTTTAATATAGTTTTGCACAAAGTAGTTACTTGCAATGGTCGAGGATGCACATTCGAATATAACACTACTCAACAAATTTCCAACTTTTTGTTTTATCTAAGGTCGCACTGCTTGATTATTATTCCTTGTCACTGATAAAGTAAAATAACACATATACCTAAACACTTTCGGTCACATCTCAATTTCCAGATAAACAGCCATGTCTTAAATCACGATCTTATCACAAATTAAAGTTTTAATTTGTATTTTTAATCTTGTTTAAAGAAAAACATGCCGTTCGGCATGCGGCATGGTTTTTTTGAGGGACTGGCTTTCCTATTGTACTGGGATTCAGGGGTTTCTTATTATCGTTATCTATGGTAACTTATTTCCATTATGCAATAAAACTGCTTTCAAGCTGCTTTTTGATGAGTCAATAAATAAACGCCATTCAGTAGCGACATGATTTTGTCCAAGCTGTGACATTAATCCATTCACATCATTGCAAAAAACCAAGCCATCTTCTTTAGAATAGTACGAAACCAGTGAACTATGTCTTTTCCGATAAAAAGTTACGTTCACATCCGATTCACATAGATTCCATTGCTGCAGTCTTGAAGTCAGTAATTCTGCTTTATCAATGGGTAAATTTAAATCTCTTATCAAGTCATTAAGCCTAGTTTGGTTCACTAAAAGTGGCTTCTATGCATCTTCCGGGACATAATTTGTATCCTCATAATTTTCACTATCTGTCGAACTTGAGTAATTCTTTGTTTCAATTAAATTTTTAACAGGTAACTTGTCAGAACGTAGCTGGGGTTTTATTACTGATAACACGTCGGCATACTTAATACATCGTTTCAATTTTTCAGAAAACCCCTTTAATTGGGTTAGACAAAAATAACAATTCACGGCATGATTCGTTGGCTCCATCCATACCATTGGTGTACCAAAAGGCATTTTTGTAGTTGTTCCCTTACCTATATCAACCATTCAGATTTGTATAACATCATAAGCCACACACTTTAGGAACCCACGACTTATCTTGATTTCTTACATCATGGGTAAAATAAGATAGATAACATTGTTTAATTAAGTTAAAAAGTGGCTTTTTTTGCGATTTTGGCGTAAACTCGCCACAAATGTAGCAAAATAAATCAGGACTGTTAACACACACCCGCGACATTTTAGAAGTTAGCTTTTAAATTAACGTATACACCATGTTCTATTTGTAATTACTCATAAATTGCCGGACTACCCGTATTTTACCCATTGAAGGTAGGTAAAGAAATAAAAAGTCATATATCTCCACTTCCAGATGTGATATCAAAATAAAATGCCTACAGTTATTTATTATAAGTTAACCTCATTATGAAATAATATGAACCGGGTCAGATATTTTAGTGTTGAGTAGTGTAATCAAATATCGCTGCGTATTATCACATTCGAATACAATTATTGTAGCACACAATGCGCGGTTGCACCGTATAAAAATACCTACGTTATACGGTGCAACCGCGCTAAGTGTTACGGTTTTGAATGCCATATTGGTAATGATTTGTGTAATCCACAAATCATTATTCTCAGTCTGGTTGTAGGTATTTTGTGTCCGTTATTTGTTTGTAAAATTCTCAACACACAGGGCTTAAACTTAATGCAGTCGTTGTCATATGTGAAAGAAAATATAATATAAAAGTAAAGAGATTGCCTGTTAGTTTCAACACGCTAATCTCTTGAACTAAGAGATGGATGCGATTTTTCCTGCATCCATTTTTTGAAGATGTTTCTAAGGTTTCACTCCTAATAGTTGTAGCTTGACGTTAGGATAAAAACGGGGCTGATACAATTGTGCAGCACATCAACTTCATAATAAACATGCTTTATGAATTAAAATTTACCTCTATATCCATTTAAGGTTACAAGGATCTCGTACTCGTAATGGGATTTCCCACGCGTGAGCGACACGTGTATTGTGTCTACACGAGGCGAATTACATAAATTAAATACTCGTACATGCCTCGGCTTGGCGCATGCCGTCGTTCATTATGTATAACTACCTACGTAAAATAGCATCAGCGTGCTACATTGCGTGGGATGTTGCCTCGATTTATTGTTGCTTATCTTAACTATCATAATCAGTTAGTCTTAGT
The DNA here is from genome assembly GCA_963675205.1 of Catocala nupta. Lineage (NCBI taxonomy): Eukaryota > Metazoa > Arthropoda > Insecta > Lepidoptera > Erebidae > Catocala > Catocala nupta. The sequence goes on from OY776097.1 coordinate 4,595,262, forward strand.
AATGTTATTGTTGATGTTTAAATAAATAAATATGGAACGGATTTTCCAATACTATGGCCAAATTTGAAACTTTGTGGAAAAGCCAAATATAGGTACTTACCTACTTAAACCAAACACAAATGTTACCTACCTACACAATAAAATTAAATTACATTTTACAAATTTTAGGTATGTATATCTATTTTATTATTTATTGATATAAATAAAGAAATTTTTTACATAAGTATGTACTGATCTAATATATTGACTGATAACGGGTTTCAATATTTACCTACACGTGTACGTAATAAAAATAAGATAAATAATTACAAAAAGGTAATATTTATCTGACAATTAGTAAAGCCCATGTATGCAATCCGTTACTTTTATGTGTATATCCTATCATTAAGAGGAAGACATTCCTCTTAAAGAAAGGATATACGGCTTTACACACGTATTGTGTTTTGTTAGTGTGGCTCCCCTACTCTATTATCGACTATAATATCAGCTTTCTAATTAAAATCAAATCAAAACTGTGGTTTGACTCTGGCCAATATACCTAATATTGTTCTGAGAAGTTGTTTGAGATGATGCTCTCAGCTACTTTTTATCATCGCACCGCTCGCCATGGGCAAGGATTTCATTCTTATACCTTACAACCTAATTGGTGCCGCACCAAGCTGTTCCAAAGGAATTTTCTTCCGCGGACGCTTAGGTCGTGGAATGAACTCCTTGCCGGCCTATAGGGTTATAGTGGCAATGCTGACGCATATTTCTTGTATAATTGCACGTCACTTTGGACAAGCCTTCTAGAACATATTCAGTCGTCGATTATATACCGCTACCGACACGTGTGTCACTCTGTAATTTCTCTGAAAGACGCTACGCTATAGACTTTCATAGCTGACCTTCGAATTATCATTTATCTCCTGCACACAGTATCCCGAACACATACCTTCACGTAGACCAGCTCATGACCCCAACACAACAGGGTTCTTCAAAAAGGGTGTTAAAAGGTTTTTCAGGATCGGCAATGCGCAAGTGAGTGCCTCTGGTGTTGCAGGCGTCCACGGGCTACGGTGACCACTTACCATCAGGTGGGACGTATGCTTGTTTGCCACTCTCGATGCATAAACAAAAAAAAATTAAATGTTTGTTTTGGTTTGGAAAACAACTGGTGAGTTTTCCATACAATGTGTGTATGCGCAATGGAAACAGCACAGAAAAAAATACTTGTAGCGCCATCTCTTGGTAGAAAAGAGAAAGAATATTTTTTTATACGAATTTATTATTATATAGGTACGTGTCTGTACATAAAAATCTGTATACTAATTTATTTATTTATTTATCTATTTACTACATTACACATTTTTATAATTGGCAGCGGCTGCCGCACTAAGCTCGAGGCTTATATCGCGGTAACCACACGTTATACATTAGCCGCTTAACATCTAGATTCTAGAGTATGCAGACATCGGTTTGAAAACAAATAAAATATCAAAATCTAACAAAAATTAAACTTCTAACAAAATAACGTTCGAACGAAGTGAAGATATTAACATAAAATAATGTACAATTGTATCTCTGTGCCTCCGGTGTCCGAAAGGTAATATTCTCTTACCTAGCTATCAAACCGGGCTCTGCTTAGCCTCACTAGACTGAATAAATTCATCGCCACGATAAGTATAACAGTGCAATTTAGTGGAGTATTCTATTGCAAAGCATTTCGACTAAATGAAATAAATTTTAATTGCGTATAACACGCAAATAAAATGTATTCCTCAAAATGTAAAATATAGTCAAAATAAGTTTACACTCATATGCTCTTGAAAACATACAAAGGGTCAAGTTCAGACCGATATCGCTCTTCAAACTGAAAAGTCTTGGTATTAACACTTCAACCAGTGCTCTTTAGTCCAAGCGGCAGTTGCCTAATCTTCCCCATTTTGAGGGCTCATTACAAATATTTTCATATTATATTATATTTCATATTATTATATTTTTATATTATCCCACGGTGCAGTCGAAGCTTGAATTTCGCTTTATTTTGTAATAAAGCTATAAATAATATTGTTAACGAGCGTATTCTCGCCAACAAGCCGTGTAGCTTGGCGAGGAAATTTGAATTTTGTAATTTATGCCAAACAAGTGAATAAATAAAATGAAAAAAAAAAATATATATATGACGTTTTTATCTTTATAGCAGAAAAATAAAACAACAAATTAAACAAAATCGTATATTAAAACTTTAACTTAGACTCATGCAGAGTCAATATCTTCTCAACTTCTAAGGACCTTTCTCTCAACGTAGTCATCTCTTCATCACTCAGTACATCACTCTTTTTCCCAGCGTTCTTTATCAAGAAGTGTTGTATGAACAGTCTGATGCTTTCCCTGAACATGTGCAGTTTAGGTGCGCGGGATATCCGGTGGAACACTTCAAGGGATGTTTGGAGGTTTTCGTTCATGATGATCGCGAGAAGAACTTGTCTCATGAAGCGTACTGTATGCTTGTTTAGTTCCGAGAATTGGATTACCTGGAAAAAAGACAAAATATTTCATACATCATAGAAATGATTTTAAGAAAATAGGTCACTAGGTCATTAGCCTAGGTTTTCGCATGGAACCAGGTTATACAGATACAGATGCAAACGCTACAAATACAAAAAGATAATCATTAGTAACAAGGTTTTTACCGATGGTAGCATCGGTAATCGAAATATTATGCTCATCGTTATAAACCATTGTCTTGCAAACTATATTATGAATTTCAGTTTTGAGAATTAACAATTTATTTATTACTAATAAATCTATACTAATATCATAAAGCAAGTTTGTTTGTTTGGGTGAACGCGCTAATCTCAGGAACTATTGGATCGAATTGAAAAAATTTAGTATTGGATAGCCCATTTATCGAGGAAGGCTTTAAGCTATATAACATCACGTTACGACCAATAGGAGTGGAGCAGTAATGAAAAATGTTGCCAAAACGGGAAAATTATCTTTTATGCAGCAGACGAAGTTGCGCGGATCAGCTAGTAAAGAATAAAATTACTGCAACATTATACCTTGCATCAAATGCACTAAACAATAATAGCCCGTTGTTATAATTACAGTAAGTTGTGTTACTGGTGTTTTGAATTTTTTACAGTAATGTGATCTTTAAATCAAGTAACATAAGAAACATGTTTCCTTGTTTTTTAACTATTTAAAAAAAAGGGAAAATGTTTCTTATAGGACTTGATTTGAGGATCACATTACTGTTAAAAATAAGTCTTTTATTATAACTCTATTCTTCGTTTTTTAGTAATGGAGATAGAGTTTAGGGTTAAGTGTTAGAAATTATTTCAATGTTTAGCTACTTTGTCGCTGACTGCACAATTTAGTGACAGTTCAAGTCATGAACCAACTTACCTTCAAAACGGAGAGTGGTAGTCCTTTATCCATGATGAGGTGTATAAGGAACTTCGCCAAGTTACTCGTAGACTGCTTAGACATGGTGTCTAGCTCTTTAATCTTGTCCCATATTGAGTACTGGATTGACAGCTGGAGAATACATCTTTATATTAATTTCAAGGTTTTCTGATGTGCAGGACTGGACGGATAGCGTAGAGGTTTACGTGATCGACGCGCTACTGCTGCCACACAGAGAGTTGTGGGTCTGATCCTCACTCGGGAGAAAATTTGTGTGTGCCAAAAAGTCGGTCCCGGTTGTTGCCAAATTGCCAGCAGTCGTTAAGCCATGTCAGAGGCCTACAGGCGACTTGAACAACTCTTGACAACAGGTTGGTCACCAACCACACGAAAAGAAAGAAGAAAGAATAGATGATAGGTGTAAGGTATAATTATAACAATAGGGTTGAAATTCCTTATATAAACGGCAAGTAAATAAACTGTAAAACAGATCAGATAAAAGCTATTGCCACATTAACAGTAACGTTCAATTTTAAGTAGTAGAGTTTAGTAAGTAGCTGTGAGGTCAATAATAAAGTGTGGTTAATATAAAAGTACTGCATTCATATTTTATTTACGTTCACTGTTTAAAAAGACATCTCCTGCACTATACTCGATTTGGTTAGGTACTTAACTAAAGGTAAACAATCTTGATGTGACTTTTTACACAAACACATTTAAACAAATAAAATACCGCTTATATTTTTTATTATTTTTTTTATAATATTCTATCACATACACACAACACCATCTAGCCCGAACTAAACAGAGCTTGTACTATGAGTACTAGAAAATGGATAAACATACATATATATTTTTTTTGTAAATTCGTACATATTATACATAGAAACATCCAGACCAAGACAAACATCCATGTTCATGCACACAAATGTTTGACTTGTGGGGGAATCGAACCCGCGACCTCAGACGTGGCAGTCGGTTACACTACGCCATCGAGGCCGACAAATTAAACTAACGGTTAAATTGATTTAGTAATCGTTATTGTTGAATTTACATTGATCATTCGCAGCATTTTATTTTTAAACTGATTTTTTAGATAAAAAGTCACATCAAGATACAACAACATCAAGATTGTGTGGTGACCTTTAGATAAGTACCTAACCAAATGGAGTACGTATAGGTATAATTCCTGTCTTGGCTGGGAGTTTACGGACATTCAAACAACAAGCACAAAGAACATCTAAACCCGGCACAACAATTTGTGGATCATACCTTATACCCCGTACGGGGCTCGAACCCACAACCCTCAGCGCTGTAGCAGTGGCGTGGCGATCACTCAAATAGCCACCATATCCTTGCAGATGTTAATCATCAAATATAAGCTGTATGTTTCCTACTTAATTATATAAAAGGAAAAACAATCTTTATTACCTGGTATTTACTATCAAAATCGCATAGCTTCTGTCCTAACACTGCATAGTAAGGATTGTAGGTCTTCTCTTGCAAACAGCAGGCTAACAACACATGAACTATCTCCCGCTCCTGTTGACCTTTAAGACCTAGATGCTGGAGTTTCTCAAAGGCGTCCATGTAGTCCTGGAAAAACACAAAAAAATCCAAGAAATTTAAAGCTGTCTTATACATTTATATCAGCCTTACTAATATTTTAAACGCGAAAGTTTGTATGGATGTTTGTTACTCTATCACGCAAAAACTACTGGACCGATTGTGATAAAACTTGGTATGTAGATAGCTGAAGACCTGGATTAACACATAGGCTACTGTTTATCCCGATATCCCTACGGCATCAAGATTTACGCGGGTGCAACCGTGGGTTGCAGCTAGTATTAAATATCCCTCAGGCACAGTACATCTTTTTGGATTGAGTGTACCTTATCTCCTTTTCTGTATCCGTGACAACGTGTGACATTACTTGACGGTTGGTCGAGCAGTTAAGGCGTGAACGCAACAAACAAACAAACTCACATTGTACATGACGTCTCGGGTTTGAATCCCGGATCGTGGCAGCAAAATGCTATTGGGTTTATCTGAAATTCTCAATAGTAGCCCAGAGTTAGGCGGTTGGCGGTGTTGAACACTCCGGTGCCTCGGCTAGGACGGAAACCCGTTGGTCCTGCGTTTGATCTCTCTCCGATCGAGTCGGATTGCCGTCCCATCGGATTAAGACTAGGAATAGAGAGTGCACTTGTGCTTGCGTACACACTTATGCACAACAATATCTCCTGTGCAACTGGTTAATTTCTGTTAATATTGGCCATCGTGATTGAAATTCGATTATGAAGTCAAGGTCCTTATAATCGAATTTCTTTTTAAGTAATACTTGACTAATAAAAAAAAATTATCCCAGTTAATATGCTTATAATATCTCCTGTGCAGATAGAGAGAGAGAGGGAGAGAGAAAGAGGGAGAGAGAAAGAGAGAGAGAGGGAGAGAGAAGAGAGAGAAAGAGAGAGAGAGGGAGAGAGAAAGAGAGAGAGAGGGAGAGAGAAAGAGAGAGAGAGGGAGAGAGAAAGAGAGAGAGAGGGAGAGAGAAAGAGAGAGAGGGAGAGAGAAAGAGAGAGAGGGAGAGAGAAAGAGAGAGAGAGGGAGAGAGAAAGAGAGAGGGAGAGAGAAAGAGAGAGAGAGGGAGAGAGAAAGAGAGAGAGGGAGAGAGAAAGAGAGAGAGCGTTGTGAGAACAACATTTTTCTATGGATGGATAAAACTAGCTAATTTAAAACATAATATTTCGTACCTCAGCAGACATAATGGTACAGAATATGCTCCTCCTAACATCGGTGTTCATCCTCTGTTTCCTGGCCAGCTCCAGTAGCTTCTGGTCTCCCGTCGGCACTATCTTGGCACTCGTCTTCTCTTGTGCCCGAGTGATATTGCCCTCCCACGCAGAACCTACCACCCACCACTTGCCACGTTCGTCGGCTACAAATATACATATATTATATTAATAACAGGATATAATATTAATAAGGAATACGAAGACACTTAAATTAGGGTATTACACCCATTTCTGAAAAGTGTCTCAATTAGATTCTATAGTGCAAATGAAGCACTAAAAATCACACAAAATTTTTATTCATTCGATAAGTGCCTTAAAATGCATTTAAATTTTGCATTTTCAAATTTCGCGCTTAATTTTTCGAAAACGCTGGACGCAGTGGACGCTTTATTACTCTGTGGTCATGACGTCAGTAGGCTGTGTAAAAAAATGCAGTGATATTTTGTATGTTATGTTAATTGTTTATATTTTAAAAATGAGTTATTATTCTACTTATCGTTGGTGTGCTGTTAATGAATGCAAAATAAAAATAATAAAAAGCCTATAGAGATTAAAACTACGCTGATCAGATGACACTGTTGACAGTTGACACTTCTTTGTTTACACAGCCGTATGACGTAATAACATGGCGACTATATTAAAATAAAATAGCAAAATAAATTTTATTTCAAAGTTTTAAGCTTTTTTAATCTGTTTCATAATAAAGCTAAAAAGCTTAAAACTTTAATTCAAAGTTTTAAGCTTTTTTAATGGTGTTATGAAACAGATTAAAAAAGCTTAAAACTTTGAATTAAATTTTAAAATTTATTTTGCTATTTTATGAACTGAATGAAACTAACGTATTCCGACTGCTTTTTGCCTAAGCTATCTCAATAATATATATATATATATATTATGTAGAGTAAAATACCTTGTTGTTTTATAATCCAGATTAAATAATGCTGTGTTAATAGTTATGCTGTGGCCGAACACTGTGGTTATGGAATCAACCTTCCATAGTGGTGATGCATGGTGATGAGTAATATTGAACCAAATGATCTTTTATACTCCATCTATGGCTTCTATTGAGTATTATTTAATTAGGTAAAACTTTTATTTGTCTCTTTGTTTACCTTTTAACAAGTCTTCCAACCGAATATTTAGCGGAGTGATATAGTTGCCTTTCCTAATGATGCCCCTGGTCATCTTCTTGAGATGTTCCGAGTATGACGGGTCGTAGTTGGGTATTTTTGTTAGATTGTTGTTTTTCACAGCCATTAGAACTTCTAACAGGAATTTTATTCGGGTTCTGTAAATAGTTTATTATAATTTAAATGCCATTAATACTATTTAAAAAAAAAAACAACCATAGATATCGTCAGTCAATTTGTCACGCGGAACGCTCGTGTCTCCGCGGCTGTGCTCGTGTGCTGCTATGTTATTTAAATGGTCTCTCTATGTGGTCAAATATCTTATTAAACTGGTAAATAATATAATTATGTCAAAATTTAGCAGCGTCGAGACAAATTTCTTATTTGAATCGCCAAGGTTTGTAATCCTAAAATAGTTGTATCTACCGCAAAAAAAGCTATTCGTCCAATTTGACAAATTTTATTGTCAGTTTGTATATTGAACTAACCAGAATATAATTATATTTTAAAGGTATGCGTCAAGACTTACCCATCAGCAGCTGTCTCGTTCATCTTAGCCACTCTATCTTGTGTGTCATGTATGAAGTTCTTCAACGCCAGCGGCTCTTCCTTACGAAGCACCCCGCCCACACCGCGCAGCGCTACCAACACACAATCTATGTTCTTCTCCGATAAATCTTCTAGCAGACGAGTTAGAATGTCGTATAGAAGAGCCGCGTGGTATATCTGAAATGTTACATACATATACTTATACATGTTTGGAAGTCCAAGGGAGAGGCTTTTGCCCAGCAGTGGGACATGCCAAAAAGCAAAGAAAAATACATGTATTTCAAGTCCCACGTTTCGTTCAGGTGCTCAGAGGGGTATCATTATATATTGTTACACTCAGTGCCATCTCTCAGCAATGTGGGGAAGACTCGGCAGTTCCGTCTAATAATTTATTACAGCGCCATCTATTGACATTTTACGGAACTACGTAGTTCGTCAGTACGAGGAGAGTAGAGACAGCGCTTGAACTTTCTTCGTACTGTTACATACTGGGTATGGCTTTTCTAGAAATCTCCAGAAACGCTTTACTCGCGTATAAAATGCCAGGCCAGGGCTCGCTGAGTCAGTTTACAATCGTAAGCGGTCAAGTTTACATCGGAGCGAACGGAAGCGAAAATACTACGGAGTTTAAAGCTAGTTATAGTGGAAAAGTGTAGTATAGTGTGTGTTGTGTTTTAAATTTAAATGTGTGTTAGAATAAAACTTGTTTTTGTCGGTAATATTGTTTAAATTCTTATCCCTCGAACCCAGCACGTAACAATATCAATTCGTACTTTTCTCTATTGTGATCTTTGACTTACATAAAAATTTCTTTGTAAAAGTTTGCACTTAATAACAATATTTACTACACATTGTATCTATACCCTGGTATATTAGTCTTTAAGCTTTCCAATAAACTAAACCTTAACTAATATTATAAATGCGAATGTAAGTTTATTTGTTTGTTACGCTTACACGCCTTAACTACTCGACCGATCATCATGAAATTTCGCATACACGTTGTCAGGGCAACAGAGAAGGAAATAGGGTACCTTTCATCCAGGAAAAGTACTGTTACTAACCTAACCTAATCTACATTTATGAAATATAATAAATAAAATTAACATTTCTGCCTAGTCTGCCTACCCATTCGGCGATACAGATGTGAATTATGTATATGTTTAATATTGAATGATAAAAATAATGTAGTATTAAACAAATTATCTGATACCTTAAAGCTATAGAGATATGCGAGACACGAGACCAGATTGTCGAGTCTCTTGTCCTCGACGGGCTGTGGAGTTTGCATCATCTCGTCGAAACGCTTCGTTAACTCCTGCAGGAAGTGAGCGCCTGTGAACAGACAGTATGGACTACATAAGTTGACGTAAAACAACAAACGAAATACGATAGTTAGTTAGTAATGCGCATAATTGTATTCGAATGATATTCGAATACAGTTGCGCACATGCCATACCTACTACTTTATATTCGAGGGTGGTCAGAAACGATTCCGACATCAACGTGTAGATAGCAGCACTCGTAAATAAAAGCTAGTGAATGTAATTGTGCATCTTTTGACAGTTAGGTACTCAGTTACTCACCAAAATTTCAACTATTTTGGACGCGTAGTTGTTATTTAACATTTGTTTGAGTGAGTAGATTTGAGTATTTGTTTAAAATTGAGTATGGAGTCATATAAATTTTGTTTTTAAAAGGTGATATGCGTAGGCGTATTACCTTTTAAAAACAAAATTTATATGACTCCATACTCAATTTTAAACAAATACTCAAATCTACTCACAGGTAATACGCCTACGCATATCAAAGATGAGTAGGACTCTGTGTATGGGGAACTCTGCATCATCATTTATTACAGTGAAATTTTTGGCAGCTGAATTTAAACGTGGCCATGACAGCTTGGGGACGATGAACGTTAGGGACGTCCAAAAACTGTAACTACTGACGATAACATCGCTAGAATTCAGCAAAAGGTGCTAGACGACCACCGAATTAAAGTGAAAGAGATAGTAGAGGCTATGAAAATGTCCAAAGAACGTGTTAGTCACATATTAAATCAAGATTTAGGCATGAGACAGCTGTCCGCGCGTTGGGTGCCGCGTTTGCTCACGTGAATGATCATTTCCAACGCTCTGTTGGCGCAGTTTAGGCGCAATAAATCGTGTTTTGGCGCCGAGTAATTACTGTAAGTAGATGAAACTTGGATACACCATTATACGTCCGAAACAAAAATACAGTTAAAACAGTGGACTGCAAAGGGGGAACCAGCTCCAAAAAAAGCAAAACCAGTTTTTGTTGTCTGACAAATTTCAATTACTTTATTATTAGTTCAAATTGTAATTTCTTTTTTATATTTTAGCCAATTCGATTAGTAATGTAATTAGTATTTATTATATAAAGTAATGTGGCTGTAAGACCAGAACCAAAATTTACTGAATTTTGACATAATTTAATTTGAAATTTAACTTTTCTATTGATATTTCTTTGCTTTTAATAACTATTTACCTTTGTTTCTTATATCATGTCATTTACGTAATATTTAAAATGTAATACATGCTAAATTCATCTGTAATTAGTTATACAATTGGTTAGACTCAAAATGTTTCTCTTATGCGTATGTGATATTGTAGTAACTGTTGGTGAATCTAAATAAATAAATAATTACACCTAATACTATTCTAAAAGCACCAGGCCTATCAACTAGGACTGAGCTTAAAATACATGAGAAGACAAAGTATATTTATAAATCTTATCATTCGCGCGTGAGAAGTAACACCTGTATGATGCCAGCGCTCCAGTACTGACAGTCGTAATCATAGATTTGAATATACTGTTATAGATAAGCAACTCGAGCTTCGCTAAAGGTATTTTAATGTACGTATATGTGCTGCCACCAAGTGGCTGTATCATGAACTAAACTGAAGTTGTCAAATTAATCGAAGCAACCTATACATACATACGTGTATATATACGTATTTTGACATCTGCATTATTCCTTTATAATTTTTAATTTAATTTAATACAAATATAGGCAGCATACTAATCAAGTTACAAAATACGATTATAAATATGGTATAATATGGTTAAGGAATATGAAAAAAGTAACAAAAAATAATATGTGTATATTTTTTATTTTCTTTTGTGAGTCATATAATAATTAAGCGCTACGACTTTTACAGCATCATCACAGTCTCCAAGCTTCACCAAATATATTTTCATCCACATTAGGTACTCTCTATGCCTGGCCGGCGGCGGAACTAAGTTCAACTTACGTACTTAGACATAGAAACCACAAAAAAGCATAGAAAACAATAAATTAACAAAATTTGCGCATACGCATTTTGTCAAAAACAGTATTGCTAGATGATCTGACTATTTCTACTAAATCTTATTCAGTTAAATGTATTAATCTGCATTTATATTACTTGTTTAGCTCTATTGTACTTTTATATGGCATTATTGCTGAGATTTTAGATATTATTTATAAAAATTATCATCTTCATTGATTTAAGTTGTAGTAGACTAAAACAAAATACCCTATTGAATTTTTACTTTGCAACACTAAAGTAGACGCTACTGCAGCAACATTTTGTAATATAACCTATTAAAAACTATATAGGTAGTTACACAATTCATTTATAAAACGGTCAATAGTGACGCTCTTGTCGAAAAACGTACCCGTATTATGGTCGTAATGCTACGTGAGGGACTATCACTTCTTTACGTAGTATTATTTATTATTATTAGTACTGTACTTAAAATGTCCCAAAGAATATGAGATCACCGAATTATAATTAGTATAATTTTATTGTACTGGACACAATAAGAATTTATGGTTCAACATTCACTGATAAACGATATTGTCTTACGTTTACGTGATTGTTATTTATTGAAATTAAACTCCTTTATACGGTTTTATCGTGTTGTCAAATAAACAACGCGATAAAATCCGTTTAAAGTAGTTTAATTTCACTATTTATTAGTGAAATTAAACAACTTTATAATTAGTACTTATTAATTAGTGCATTTACTACTAAATGAATCAAATAAAAATACTAACACCTGAAATGCTAATCAAGGCAGCGCGTGCAGCGTTAAAAACAAATTAGTGTCAAAAAATTAAAAATGTTTTATTACAATCGATACAAGAACTGTTAAGTAGTTTATTTATATCGTAATAGATGGCGGTGCACTATTATAAAATAAAAATAATTATATTTCTTAATAATTCAATTTTGATAAATTTACTTTAAATAATTTTTTATCTCTATTCACAGGTGATTATTTAAAAAAATAACACATTTCAGGGTAAAAGAAGAAGCAAAATTACAATATGAATTTATAAATTTATAGTGGGTAGTTTATTTTATATATACTTTCGATGACTCGCTATTCTGTTCCTTTTCAGTTGAGATTATAATTTCTTATAAATTTCACCTATTTGTTAAAATATTGTTACGGCTAGTGCCCTCTGTCGGCACTGTGGGGAAGAGTCGGTGGTTTCTAATAATAATTTATTACAGCACCATCTATTGACATCTTACGGAACTACGTATTTGTCAGTGCGAGCACAGTAGAGAGAGCGCTAGCACATTCTCGAATCATCGTGCGGTTGCGTGCCGGGTATGGCTTTTCTAGAAAATCCCAGAAACGCTTTACCCGCGTATAAATAGAGCGCACGCACACCGCCGAGTCAGTCCACCTTGTACGCCCACTACACCGATGACATCCCGGTAGTAGGCGACGTCAAACTGGCGCTTTTCGCCGACGATGCCGCCTACCTGTCCAGTTCCAGGAACGCCAGACATGCTGCACTGAAGATGAGCCGGGCACTTGAAGCGCTTCCGGGCTGGCTGAAGAAGTGGAGGCTCAAGTGCAACGTGTCGAAAACTCAGGCGATGGTGACTGGACGGGTAGTCCAACCACCGCCACTCCAGCTGATGGGGGAGGAAATCCCCTGGTCGCCAACGGTAAAGTACCTGGGCGTCACCATCGACAGAAATCTGACGATGGTGCAACACGTACGGTCGACCGCCGCGAAGGCCAAGGTAGCGCGGGCGAAGCTGCGTCCCCTGCTGTCCTCCAGATTGCCGTTGCGAGCAAAGCTCGCAATATATAAGACCTACGTCAGGTCGCGCCTCACATATGCGGGGCCGGCCTGGTACAGTCTGACAGCGGGGTCGACGCGAGAGCGTCTCCAGGCTGTGGAGAATATCTGCCTTCGCTGGGCGCTCGACGCGCCCAGGTACCTCCGGAACGCCACCATCTACAGGGACCTCAAGTGGCAGCCGATTGAGGGATTCGTGGGCGGGTTGGCCGGGCGGATGTTCGAGCGGGCGGACTGCTCGGCTCACACCCACCTGACCAACATCGCTCCCCTCCCCCATCCCGAAACAACAACGTGGATAAGGAGGAGACGGAAACGCCCCGCTCGGGAGCTGATTCCAGTTCCCTCGAGCGGGGCACCGCCGGCACCCCTTATCCACATAGAAGGCGAACCTCCGCCCTCTCGCAGGCGACTAGCTGGGCCTCTCCCAAAGGCTCCCCCCCCCCCCCCTCCCAACCCCAGGGAGGTGAGAAGACCACGCAGTGCCGAGTCAGTTTACTATCGTAAGCGATCAAGTGTTCATCGAAGCGAACGGAAGCGAAAATACTACGGAGTTTGAAGCAGTTACAGTGGAAAAGTGTAGTATAGTGTTTGTAGTGATTTAAATTTACTTGTGTGATAGAATAAAACGTTTTAGTCGGTAATATTGTTTTATATTCTTATCCGTCGAACCCAGCACGTAACAATATGTACGCGTTTCAATATTTATAAAACAACGCCATCTGGTTCATTCATATTCATTCTAATTCGAGTGTTCACAGGACTTTGGACCTTAAGGTATCCATGCATTATTACAGATGACTGTACATATTAAAAAGCTAATTGTCGTTCGCTTTAACTGTATCGGAAACATTGTAAGGAAATGCATGTGTGAGAGTTACTCATAATGTTCTTGGAGATGTGTAATGTATGCCAAGCCGCACTGGGCTATATGCTGGACTAACCCTTTACTAACTGAGAAAAGGCCCAGCTGTAGGAGGGAGTATCCTTAAAGGTGTTATACAGTAGCTTATTATGAGTACGTAAGTGACATGACATCCTTTTATAAAATCGATCAAAAAATTACTCCAGTAAATTAAATTTATTTAAAATGATATGTGAATAGATTACTCATGACAACACTGACAACTTATTAATCATAATACCTAAGTATCACTAAAGTTCATAAAGATTCACCGATGCCGCGCCGCGCTACGCCACGCCTACCTACGTACGCCTTAGAAAAATGCCGCCAAAAGTATGTCACGCTCCGCGTCCTTGTTAAGTTTAGTGGAGTGTTGCTAGACTGTGTGAAATTTCAGTAATTTAAGGGTAAAAATACTGATCAATACTCTACTTAAAAATATTATGAAGACGTTTTATTATGATATAGATTTTTTAATTTTCTTGGCTTTTTTTAAGTGAGAAACAAGGCTTAATGGTTCGGCCAGGGTTTATTATACACACTGTATACAGTTCTAATATAATATTATTATTACTTACCGATCTCAGAGCCAACATTAGCGTGCAGCACAGACACGACAGCAGCGTGCTCCGCTACAAGTCGCTCGGGCGCGGCGCCGGCGCCGACACACGCGCCGCGCCACTCCGCCAGCAGCGTGCTGTTCACCGCGTGCCGGCTGTTACTCGCGTACAAGTTCTCTATTGAAGTGCATGCCCAGTGCAGGTTCGTGCCGGCCAACTTGTTCAATACACCTGCAAGAAGTAACAGGTGGCTGTGAATAGCAAGTCTGTGGAGAAGTGGAAGTGGGAAAATATGAAATTTAAAATCTTATTTAAACATTTAAAGTTTTATTTATTCTACTGCATTTTTATAAATAAAAAAGATAAAACACATCTGTTTACCAAGAAGTATTAAGCGACCTACCTGTGTAATTGTATGGAGGGCGCTGACATCTGACACACAGTATGCATACTGTTCAGTGACTGTATTATCTTTGAAAATTAATTATTTGATAACAGGAAATAGTTGGGTGTCTGGAAGAAATGATAATTATATAACTACTTACTTTTAACTTGCCGTTTCAACTGTATCAACTGCTTGTCTGAACTAGAATCCTTGTTTCTGAGATGTGGAGGAACATACACACCTTTATCTTCCTGTAATAAAACATTGCACTTCTTCACATGAACGTTCACTCTTATTTCGCTCTGTTTAATTTAATTATTTGGACTCCGTAATGGATAAAACAGAACAAAAATACCTATGGAGTTCTGAGGGTCTCATAGCTTTGGACATCATAATATTATTGTTTTCCATGCATTGAAATTAAACTACAATATACTGATTTTATCGCGTTGTTTATTAATCACTGTATTACATAATTTTGAAACAATGTTCCAGTGTTTGAGACATCTACGATCTTAGTCTCCCCGTGACTATGGCCGCTGAAAAGCAACCGAAACGTCGGGGAAAGTGTAAACATAAATATAAATAGATTTAATAGTTTAAATAATTTTATTAGCTTACTAGCTGACCCGGCAAACGTTGTTTTGCCATAAAAAAATGTTATGACCAAAAGATAAAAAAAAAAAAAGATGTTGGCCGATTCTCAGACCTACTCAATATGCTCACAAAATTTCATGAGAATCGGTCAAGCCGTTTCGGAGGAGTACGGGAACGAACATTGTGACACGAGAATTTTATATATAAGATAAATTAGTAAAATTCAATAGTAGTAGTAGTGTAATAGTTTCAAAATTATATAATACAGTGATTAATAAACAACGCGATAAAATCCTTATATAGTAGTTTATCTTCAATGAATAACATTCGCGTAAACAGAAGACAATATTATTTTCCATGCATTTTATAATCGGTCCTCTATATGGATGTACAAAATATAAACATGGATGTACAAAATATCAAAATGGATGGCATATACATACCGAAAATAATACATAGAAAGAAACAAGTAATGAAGGCACATAAGCTTTTCTTCTAAAGAATATATTACAAAAATGTGGCGAGTCATTCAAGCTAGGTAAGATGACATCTTTCAACACACGTTGCATTTCTATACAAGGTGAGAGATGCTGCAGGTTGACAGGTAGCCATTTGGCGGGGACATGTGAAAATGATCCGCGCGGCTCCGCCGACTCTGTAACGTCAAGGAACGACGTGGTAGGTTTAGTCGGTATTACCGGGATATCTTTATACCGGTGAGTCATATATAACCCCTTCCCCGCAGAAGGGAATGAGTCAATGGATTCCCCCACATAAAAAAAAACAACGGAATAGGTGGCTGCTAGCCATACATAATAATGACATGCTGTACATACCTTAATAACATTCCCTTCTTTATCTCTCTTCCTTCCATAAATATCTTCCCACACATCAGTTTTCTCCTGTTTCTCTTCAACATCATTTTCTTCTCCATCTCCACTTAACATTTCATCATCATCATCATCTTCACCCGAGAGATGAGACACTTCATCATCACTGAATACTTTGCTCAGATCATCTTCTGATATAATTTTCTCTGGCTTCTTCGTACTTTTTATGTCCTTTGTGGTAGTTTTGACTATTTCTTGTATTGTTTTTTTATTGTTTGCTTTCAGTGATTTTGTAGGCTTTTCTGTAAAATAAATTGAATTCTGATGATTTAAATGTAAGTAATCTATACTAATATTATAAAGCCGAAGAGTTTGTTTGTTTGTTTGTTTGAACGCGCTTATCTCAGGAACTACTGGTTCGAATTGAAAATTATTTTAGTATTAGATAGCCCATTTATCGAGGAAGGCTATAGGCTATATAACATCACGCTACGACGAATAGGAGAAGAGCAGCAATGAAAAATGGTGCAGGATCGGAAAAAATTCTCTTATGTGAAGCAGACGAAGTTGCGTGAGTCAGCTAGTGCAATGATAAAATGGACAGTGAAACTATGATTTACAATATTTTACACAATGAAAACTCTATTATTATACAGTAATTATATAAGGTGTGGGTAGTTTAAAAACAATTTATTTATATTGTTCTGAGTGCCTAGTGCGAGTTTGTTTTAGGTTAATGCCATCGACACGTTTGTGACGTTCGGTGCTCCGATTGGCGCGCTCAATGCTCTTAACCAATCAGAGAACCAAAAGCGGTAAACGATTCGATCAGGATAAAAACAATTCGCACTAGGCACCCTGTTTCCATAGCAAGACTTCATAAAAGTAAATCAAAAATTATATGTAATTGCTTTTTATGCATAAAGCCATAAACCATCAGTGCTTTTTACTTTATTGCCACAATTATATTGCACTATATTCGTACGTGTTGTATTAGAACATCTACAAATAGCCTACCTTCAGGTGCGTCTTCAGAGGCATCAGTTTCTTCACTAAGACCATCTTCTCCGCCATCATCTGAATCTTCCTCACTCATTTCATCGCCGTCACTGAATTTGCCGTCTCCTTCACTCATGTTTTCATCTTCAGATCCACTCATATCTTCATCACCCATTTCATCTCCACTAAAGTCATCAATGTCGGAATTTCCATCACTGTTTTCTTTACTTTTAGTTCCTTTCTTTTTAATAGTTTTGGTTTTAATTTCTTTGCCAGTGACCGCAGCTAAATCTTCTTCAAAGTCAGATTCACCTTCAACTGCCGCTAAATGCTTCTCCGCGGCTACTATTTGCTCTGTGGTTGATTTATCGCAAATTTCTAAGAGATCTATTGATGTCAGTTTAGGAAATTAAGATTGCTCGAATACATAAAGTTTTAACAAATACTCTAAGATGTAAAATCATTTAAATAGCAGTCTCTAAATATTGAAAATATTTATCAAATAATTTTAGTCAATATTATCTTATAAATTTAATAAATTATCCAATTCAGACCACTGCTTGTAACATAATTTAATTATCAATGAATAATATGCACATACCTACCGATATTGGATAGGTGCATCCAAATCAAATCAAAATCCATTCAGCGAATTTTGCATTTTGCACATAGACAGAAAGACAAAAATCAAAAGAACCATTACTTTGGAATCCTATTCCTGTGAAGAATTAATAACAATGTATCATTGTTATTAATTCTTCAATAATCTCGTTTTTACACACTTGTAAATAAAAAGTGATATACCAGATGTCACTTTTTTGCATCAGTTCAGTTACATTACTTCATAAACACTTTTTAGTATAAAGTTAGTCAAGTGTAAGTCGGACTCTCACTCTGATGATTCTATGCTCGACACAATGGTATGGAGTCATCTCATCCTTGGCTAGGTTTATTTATTTCTTCAGATATAGAAACAGTTTACAGCATCAATTTGTGACAATACGTATAGAAAAAGGATACAATCAAGACCATCATTTGCAAAATTTTTATTCTTATTTTTAGTTTTGTTCAGTCCCAATTGTTTTTCTAACTTTTTTATAATTTTGTCTTCATCTTCATTTGCCTTGATTAACATCTGCTTTCTTTGTTCTTCCATTTGGTTTTTAAGCTTTGAAGCAGCTTTTGTCTCTTTCAGGCGTTCTTGACTTAAGATATCTAGTGGTGTTTCAATTTTAGGTTTCTTTTTCTGTAAATTATGAATATCAATTGTATAGGTACTATAAGTACACCTGTTTCTTAAACATTACATAGAAATAATACCTTTAGACATTACATACATAATGACTAAGTATGCATGTGTGAAACATTTAAATAACACTTATACTGATATACCCAAAGAGGTTGGCAGGAACACTCATTTCCTTAGAAATATGGTTTTATGTAACATTGTGACAAGGGTGAAAGTGTTTTACTGTGTACAGGGCACTTGTTTAAGTCTCCTTATTACTATTTATGGATTTCTTGACATAAAATCCAATATCACTTGAACCTATACCCAAACCCAAGACCTTGTGCACAGCAGTCACATTTATTATCTCTGCACCACTAAATTAAGTGAGTAGTTAATATTTTCAAAGTCCATTTCCAACACATCTATTCCTATAATTTATTTAGGCCACTGCAGGGAATGTCGGTGCGTTATTGTCCTTAATTTCTGAGTATCTACCAATTAACAAAGTATGTATTCTGAGTATCTACCAATTATAAGTATTATTGGCTATCTCCTTCTTCTATCTTTAAAAGTTAACAACATATTAAAGGGATTAATATCTGCCCTGTTCAAGTTTGTAAAGTTTAAGATTAATTATTAATATAGTAACGAATAAATTGATAGTAACCAGGTTTGCTTACCTTTATACTAACAATAGGTTCTGGGGATTCGACAGGCCGTTTAACAAAACGGCCTGGTGTATATTCTGGCTGAACAGATTGTTTTTGCACATTTTTTTTCAGGTAATGTTCTTGTCTGTGTATTTTCTTTTGTTGTCTCTTTTGTTTACGCAAGGTTTTCCGAGTATTTTCAAATTTAGGTCGTGCACCAGGTTTAGGCTTCTTCATTTTGATTTTTATCCGTTTACGAAATTTTTAGCTTATTTCTCTGTAACAAAATAAACTATGTTTTAGGTTATTTTGTGCAACTATTCCACGTTAGAATATTTATACATGCTTGTTTGACATATGACAGCTGATATGATTGATTTACAGCTTACAGACATTTGCTACTCGTGGAACTAGGGTTTAACATGTAATGATGTTCTTTTGATATAATTTATACTGTAAATATAATTGTTTTTCACGTTTAGGAATATATAATTATTATTAACAAAATATATATTAAAACATAGTTTTGTATTTATAAATTAATTTTAATTTATGTTATAAAGTTCCATAGAGTTATAACATTCTCAACGTTTAATTCTACACAAACATTCTACGACAGATTCCTTTTTGAACGAATTGATTTAAATATCTTATTAAAATTATATAAAATATGGATGAAACATATCAGATAAATAAGGTCACAAGTTGTACCATGAGTAGAACTGTTACAAAAGTTTGCATAAATCAGTTTGCAATAAGTAAAAACAGGTTGTAACTTTGTGTATAAATGGGACTCTGGACAATTTAGTATGGTTACGAAACAACAAGAGTCTACAAAATTGTCTATGATTGGAAATTCACAAAAGCATGACGGCAGTTAACTATTTGTGAAGAAATTCATAAATTGACAATAAGTTGAAGAGCACAAGCATAAAACCACCTGCTATATCATTTATTTGTGATAACGTTCTCATATACCTAACGGCATGATGGTGGAAGGGTCAGCGTTTACGCGGAACGATGTGTTCCAAATGGCTATACGCGTTGCTTTTGTGTCTGCTGTGACTTACTTCTCAATAAAATGGCTTGTGAACCAGATAGACCCCACTTCCAAGAGTCGGAAGAAAGCAGAAGAACGGGCGCGAGAACAGTTACGCAAGTAAGTATCGATCGTATATTTTACGTCATAACACCGAATTTTTTTATAAACATTTGCTTTTAGACTCCTTTAGGAACGCATTTTAGAACTGTTTTTGTAACCTTATTTACTTATGGTGAAAGCTGTCCATAATTCTGTATTTGTAATATCATTCACTAGTATTCACATGAAATCCATTACATTATTAATTAGGCTATAAATGGTCATACTACTTCTATAACATATCAACATTCTATACAATAGAACACCAGCATCAAAGACATTACTGAAAACTCATTGTAGAAACAAAGATTAGACATTCAAATACTGAATATCATCTATTATTGAGCCTTTAAACATTTTTTTGGCGAACAACTATAAAGTATGTATAGTTTGTCCATTCGATTATTGTCTTTTTGACAGTTCGTTAGGTAGTAAAAATAGTTACACCCTAACACATTACTAAATTGATTTAAAGCTATAATTGATTTTATGCTAGAATATCTTTTTATCAATTTAATGCATCAAAATAAGTTTATTTATAAAAAAAATACTACTTGTTAAATAATATTACTTATTATTTTTGGTTAAATATAGCATGTATACCCATGTAGACAGGGTTTATTATGAATAAATGATAATATATCTACCACTTTGTATAGAATTCACAATATTATGATTTATTCATTTTATTTTTATTTTGTCAGCCTCGATGGCATAGTGGTTAGGGTAACCGACTGCCATGCCTGAGATTGCGGGTTTGATACCCACACAAGGCAAACATTTGTGTGCATGAGCATGGATGTTTGTCGTGGTCTGGTTGTTTCTATGTATAATATGTAAGTATTTACATAAAAAAAAGTATATATGTATGTTTATCCATTATCTAGTACCCATAGTACACATGGCTACACATCAATTCAGATATCCTATATATGCATAACTACGCTACATACAAAATAGAGAATAAGGAAGTTTCCATTTTTCTAGACTGTCCGCGCACAAATCCACTCTCCATCGTTAATACTTCACGTCAATAGCTTATAATAACTTTTTTAAATACCAGAAAAATATAAAATATGATAAAAATCGCAATACTACATACACCCACCACATCCGAGACAATACTGCGAGCACGAAACGAGCATCTCTCTGCCGAGATAACCGGTTCTAGCACGTCCCGTCTAACCCACAACGCGGCCTCCGGGAGTTGTGACGTAATACCGCAAAAGCTTCGCGCGCCTTTTTATTCATGTGTGGGTGATATTAAAAAATTCATAGCTTCGTCATTTTTTAAGATATTCAAGTATTTTTTTTACTATGTTTAATATATTTTTATTATCTTTAAATGTATATAATTATTTTTGGATTTTATTTGAATGGAAACTTCCTTATTGTCAGAAAGGGACAGTGCTTAGTGGTGTTGATGTAATGGTAAGGATGGAGTGTAACAAAAATATATCACACTCTCTCGCACGATTCGCAGCATTCACCTTCCAATAGTTCAAAGTCCAAACAGTTTAGGTTGATGTGTCACTGTGTGTACAAGCTCTGCTTAGTTTGGGCTAGATGGTGTTGTGTGTATGTGATAGAATATTATTATTATTTTAATATGTTGACATAATACAGTATTTGAATCATAGATTGGATTGGATGGAGTTTGTTAATATGTAGGTCCAATCCATCAGGTCAGTATTGAAGTACTTGGAAATTAATGGCCACTTGGCCGTTATATCTGGTACATATACCTATTAAAAGCAGGCAGGTTTTTCATAGGATTCTTACACATATTATTGAGAAAATATTCAGGTAAAAGTTTCAGTGCTGTAAATAAACACTTGTGAGATTTTGAATTGCTTTATTGTAAACAGTAATTTCTAATCTTTTACTTCAATAACAGTAAGGAATAGTAATCTTAAACAGAATTAATTACTATAACGCAATAATATTTAAATTAATATTCATTCATAAAATACTGTAATAAGTTTGTTTGATGTTCAGCTACTTATGTTGCTGACTGTACCTGTTCTCATAAATTCCATGTCAACACTTATTATATGTTATATTTATACTTTTCTATGGACATTTACAAAAATGGGGTATATTATTCATGTGAGGTCACACAAGTAAAACTGAAATGGCTGCTGTCATTGGAATGGGCATGAAAGATATCTTATCATTTAACACAACTTTACATTTTAACTAACAATATTTTAATATAGATCATGAACATGATTTTTCTAATTTGTGTTTATTATGTCTTTACAACATGTTTTAAGAACTGAAAATTATTGTTACTACTAATAAATATCATTGTTCTTTAGCTCACACAATAGAAATTCTGATGTCACTATTACATATCCATGACTCATGTGAAGCGTAAAACTCGTCTCATCTTCTACTCTTCATCACATCTAAAGAAATGACATTTTTCATCATACATTTGTGTTCCTAAATTTTGTTATATTTGTTCTCTACATGTGGCTGTATTTTTACTAAAACTTTTACATTCAATTTACGGTTTAACTGCAGATATTGTGCATAGACATCTGATTATGGAGTATAAATGTTGCATACTATCCTAGCATATTCAGATAAACAGAATAAAAATATTTCCAGTGTAAAGAAGCTAGCATTCCTTAGCATAAAATATGACTTTGTTTTACTTTCCTTGCAATATATGAGCATTATAAGTTTAACCCGTCGAGCATCTGATTAAAAAAGTGAAAGGAAGGCCTTGGCGGTTATGTACACTTGGTGTTCACACGACACACGAGAGGTTAAGGTATTGAGCTTGGGCTGCTCTGAATGTAGTAGGTTTATTTCAGGTACAGAAAAAAAATTGGGGGGTCCACAAATTGAAGACCATTTTATAAAAACAAAATGGTATCATTTTTTGTATCATGAAATTCGTGATATTTCTGCATAAAATAATGCCTTGGGTTGTAAAAGAGAAGTAGCGATCTGTTTTAGCAGTTGCTTATTTAAAACTCTATACATTAATCTTGTTAAAGTTTTTATTTTTAGATGATGGATAAACAATTCAATATTGTAAAGTTAAATCTCTCATACCCATGTTATAAGGCTGCCATAATGCCAGCAATAAATGTCATTGTCATTAGAATTTATATTAAACTAATTATAGGTTTCGTGTCATAGAATATTGCTAACAGCCAACAGGCAGTCATTTTAAAAGATATTGCCTGTTTTAGGGCAATTCCTTATCCTTTACAAACCTTGTTGGATTAAACCTATCATTTTCAAAATGTTGCAGGATCAATAAATAGCTATTCATTCTGTTGGCTTATAAGTTTGAATTTTACTTATATACTGCAGTTAAACCGTAAACAAGCTTCCTAGTTGCATGTATGTGATGTGACATTTTCGTATAAAAGTGTAAACTACAGTCACTGTATGGAGCATGCATGTGTTAAGGATGTCTTGCAGAGCGGGGCTCGGCAACAAGCACTCCCTCGCGCTGGACAAGCTCACCGACCATGAGATGATCATCGCGTCACAGCTGGTCGTGCCTGATGAGATTAATGTAAGTATAACTTTTATATTTATATATAAATAGATTAAATCTTAAATAACAGTCTGTGTGTTCAATGTGTCTGTTGTTTGAATGTTTAAAAAGAGACCTGTGATGTAAGAATTATATAATTTGGGAAGATCTACAAAAAAAAAAATATGCTCTTTCTGTTACTAAATACTCAGTCAACCAGGTTAGGGGCTCATATGAAGATAGTCTATTAATTAGGGCTAGGGCGTAGTTCCATGCTGTAAATATCAAGACATTATTTAAATGGTTTTGTCTCTAAAGTTTCTTTATTGGTACTTGTAAGCATGTAACTTTTAGAATACCTTAGAAAACATTTAATATAGCCTAACCCAACCTAGTTTGTCGGATCTAATAAACACATGGATTATTTTTTGATTAGGCTGCTGAAAATGCGTTACGATTTACGCGTGATCAGGTAACAATATTTATATTAATTATATTTTTATTAGGATTAGCAGTCGCCCGCGATTATGTATGCATTGACATCAAAACATCGAGTAGATATGCTTTTTATGCATATCGTATAACGTAACCTTAGATCGCTTACATTACCAGAAATATAACTCGAGCATGGCCCACCCTAGGAAAAGAATTTAAAGATTGAATGAAAGGAAAATTAACTAGACATTATGTGAGCTAACGTCGCGAAACGTGGGTGGTACCTCTCAGAGTGAGTTGGCTCATTTGTACAGTCACCAGATAATTAGCAACGACTGGCTCTTTCGCTCATTGAAGTTACTCATGATTAGTGTATATTCAGATTTAGAACTGGTTGACTAATAACCAAAGATTATATAATAACTCCCGCTACTGGACACAGGCCTCTTCTCAGTGTGAAAAGCATTAGAACATAGTCCACCACGCTGGCCCAGTGCGGGTTGGCAGGCTTTACATATCTTTGGTAACAATATGGAGATCTCAGGCAGACATGTAGATTGCCTCGCGATGTTTTTCTTTACCGTCAAAGTGAGCGATAACTAACTGTTTCATACAGACATAAGTTCGAAAAGTCAGAGGTGCGTGCCTCGGGATCTAACTGGAGACTTCTGCGTGGCAGTCCAACGGTTTCCCATTAGACTGTCGGTACCCGAGATTTATAAACAAATGTAGGTAACATTTGTATATATTATATCTCTATTTTTTAATCAGCTATAATGTGGGAAAGCTGTGCATGAGTTATGTTTGACACGCAGATTAATAAATTATAATAATATGTAGCATTATATAATGGTTATTTTAATTATTTTATGGTACTTATTCATGTCACTTGAATATATATAAAAATGTACTACGAAAATAATAGAAGTTAAAGTATGAAGCTGCCGTTGTATAGTAATAGATACTTTGAATTGACATAAAACCTTCATGGTGTGAGATTTTTGAGTGTAAACTTTTTTCAGATAATACCTATAAGATTCTTCTTTTAAAAAATGTACAACATTCGATTTTCGTCTTCCAGTTGTTTTTTTATTCAGCTTAGACGGGAAAGATGCATACTTTGAAAATCCGAGTCATTTTTGAATACGAGTTCCGACGCCAAACTAACGCGGCAGAAACGGCTCGCAATATCAACACTGCGTTTGGAGAGGAGACTGCTAATGAACGCACCGCGCGTTTTTGGTTTAAACGCTTTCGTAATGGAAACTCCTACTAGAAGAACGAACCACGTGGAAGACTGCCCACACAAGTGAATAACGCTGAATTGAAAGATATAGTGGAAGCCGATCCGAGTCAAACTACCAAGGAATTAGCGGCATGGTTTAACATTACCATACCTACAATATTGGCTCATTTGCATCAAATCAATAAGTTAAAAATTATGAAAATAGGTGCCTCATGATTTGACTGATCTGCAGAAAGAAATGTGTGTTAAAACATGTGTTGCCTTGTTGAATCGGTACAGAAATGAATAAATTTTGGATCGAATTGTGACATGTGACGAAAAGTGGATTCTTTTCGATAACTGTAAGCGAAAAATGCAATGGCTGACCCCAGGTCAAACACCGCAGTGCCCTAAAGCAAAGCTTACTAATAAAAAGGTAATGGTAACTGTTTGGTGGTCTCTTCATGGTGTTATTCACTATATATATCTGCTGTTATTGCTTGACCAGACCTGAGAAAGCTCAGGTCTGGTCAAGCAATAACAGCAGATGTTTACTGTGCCTAATTTCGAACAATGATGGCGAAACTGGCAGTGAAACAGCCCCGACTCGTGAATCGATCTTCACCATTATTGCTCCATGGTAACGCAAGACCTCACACTGCACGAGAAATCGCTGTAACTCTACAGGAGTTGCAGTTAGAAACGTCGCCCTCCGTACTCACCAGACCTTGCTCCAACGGACTACCATTTTTTTCGTGATTTGGACAAGTTGCTAAGTAATAAAAAATATTCTTCCCATGAGGCAGTACAAAATGCTTTCACACAGTTTGTCGAATCTAGATCCCCGGAGTTCTATCGTAAAGGCATAAATGAACTTCCGTGTAGATAGCAGCAATTTATAGATAATGAGGGTTAATATTTCGATTAAATAAATATGGTGTCATCTTAGAAAGAAACGAGTTTCAATTTTTCAATACAAATCGGCAATTTCATACTTTAACCCCTAATATTTCTCTCGCGGCTCGCAGCTTCGCTCGCGTAAAATTAGGTTAGGTTAAGTTAGGTGTAACAGTCCTTTTTTGACGATATATAAGCCTATGTTACTGGATGATAAATATAGCTTTCAAAAGGTGAAAGAACTTTTAAAATCGGTTATATAATTTTTGAGTTAAACCCTTACAAACAAACAAATCAAATCTTTACTCATTACAATATTAGTATAGATATGCCCAGATCAAGATTCGCGTTGTATGTTAGTCGCTACGGTAGGTTGTTCTACATTCGTCACAAAGTAAATTCGTCACGAAAAAAATTATGTGTAAATTCGTAATAATTTCTAATTTATGCAATAAATTTCCAATATATTAATTTTGTTTATTGTAAATTCGTCTCCTGATTTTTATCCGTACCGATAGCAAAAAAATTAAACAACTAGTAGAATAAAAATGTTGTATATTTTTCACGGTTCTTAAGTGGACGATTTGCCCACAACATTACAATTATAAGATAAACAATAGAAAGAAAATTAAATCACAGTAATAATCACATTTTTTAATTTACCATAACACCTATAAAAATCCCAGATCTCGAGTTGCTGACTTGCCTACAACTATATAAATAAATATAATAACCTAACACCTAAGTAAAAATCATCGACTTCCGATTAGTGCGATGACGGAGCGCTAAAATCAATAACTTTGCTTGCTATCGCTACTTTAGGCAAAAATTATGTAAAATTAGGATTTGTGATAAATTTACAATAACCCTTATGTACACACGGCTACACATGAAGTTAGACACCCTATATACGCATAACTACGCTACATACAAAATAGAGAATTGTCGGCAAGGGATGACAGTGCATAGTGGTGTCGATTTAATGATGAGGATAGAGCGTGACAAAAATATAACGCACTCTGTCGCACGATTCGCAGCGTTCAACTTCTAATAGTTGTGTAGTGTGTACCTGTGACGAATTTCAATGTATGGAATTTACAAAATGTGACGTATTTACTTTGTGACGAATGTACAACAACCCGCTACGGTATAACTAAAGGTAATTATATTAATACAGCCTGCTAACGTTCGCATTAATACAACCGTGTGGAGGGCTGTGTGGTGAGACAGGAGTGGCCAGTACCGGTTAACCGTTAGATTAGCTGGTACTTTCCTTCACTACCTACCTATTATATTTGACAGTCGTAATCAGACTGTTTACTGTAGCGTTAGCTAGCTATGAAAATTGAATAATATGGTTTGAAATGACATGGTTTTCTCAGCTTCGCGATAAAACTGGTAAATTACCATTCGCCATTTCAGTTTTAGCGTTATGAAATCATAACCATCATAGACTGAATCTCCCGAAGGTGTTAAGAATATTTCACTCACATTTATTAATAGGGAGCGAGCCTGTTGTCGTTTGCTGGATACATTTTTAGTCCCGGGCTGTTAGAGAATGCTGATAGAGAATTCTCTATCAAACTGTATAGCACTTTGCCCGAACCGGGTATCGAAAATATGTTTGCTCATGTGTTTAACGAGGTACATCTCGATAGGGTTCTTTTTGATAAATGCTTATTGTTTTAACTGTTGTTTTAATGTTTAGATCTATATCTTATTGTTACTCTAAATATTGACTAAGGACAAAATCTCTAAGAGTTAAGAAGGAGGTCTTTAGGCGAAAACGAAAACTACTAATCACACTAAAAGTTTTAAAATACAATTCCCACATTATTTTAAATATATTGTAACATCCCCACGGTACAATATATGTATAATAGTTTTATGAATTTTCGAATAACGTACACAGATTATACCCAGACGTGACAAAAGGAGTTCCTATTGTCAAGCATTTTGTCGCGACGAATAATTAAATCCACACGAGAAATAGTAATTTCTTTCTTTTCAATTTGATTTAATTAATTCGAACGAATTAAAGTTAGTCTACAATGATATAAGTACTAAATGAAATTACCTTTACAATCGCTCCTTATATTATGATTGTCGTTTATGACGTCACAAATTATAATTGCAAATAATCATTTGTACAAAGGTCGTTGTTATCTCGTCACTAAGCGTTAGAAATTCTAAGTACTAGTGGTATATTATACGTTTAGTGATATACTAAAATGTTATAGCATTAGAAACTAAGGTTAATATTAATTAAACGATGTAGTTGGCATGGAAAATACGAGGGTATTGCCTTAAAAATTTGCATTTTATTATACTTTGCTTACGTTTGTAGCTGATTGTTGGGTCTTGGATTGGAATTCCTTATCGGGCAAAGTGTCTTTGGGTTCTTAATGAGAAAAGAGTTGTCTCGGCGAGTACCTATCTATGTAGCACCTATGTGTAATAAAACAACGTCTTCGCCATAAATTGTTTGACTTAAATGTATTTCGTACTACCTTCTGCCAGAGAATTAGTCAGTGTAATCCATCCGATAGGGATGCATACCAGAATAAAAAGTTAGTCTTACCTGTTAATTCATTATCCAAATCCGTTCAACAGTTTCCGCGTGCTTGAGTATCAAACATCTAAACACCTTCACGACATACATGCATAGTCACACGCCTTTATCCCTGGAGGAGAAGAGCAGCGGTGTACTAAATCAACATTTCAGCAGCTATGGTTTTTAGATCTCACGTGACAGAATGCGAACCTATAACGTCGGCGTACCTCAATGGCGTAGTGGTTAGTGTAACCGACTGCCACGCCTGAGGTCGCGGGTTCGATTCCCGCACAAGTCAAACATTTGTGTGCATTAACATGAATGTTTGTCTTGGTCTGGGCATTTTTATGTATAATATGTATGTATTTACAAAAAAAAAGTAAATATGTATGTTTATCCATTGTCTAGTACCCATAGTACAAGCTCTGTTTAGTTTGGGCTAGATGGTGTTGTGTGTATGTGGTAGAATATTATATTTTATTATTATATAACCGTCTTCCAGGCGCGATCCTGGGCTTAGTACTGCTTCTAAGAATTTCTTAGCAGAAAATCGCAATAATACTGTCCGATCCAGAAACACTTAGACATCAATTCAATTCATGCACTGCAAAACTTTTACATCTATAATAATACCGTCTGTTAACCTGTCGATTGTCGGAATGCCAGACACAGTTGAAATGCTTTTGTGTTCAGCAATTATTAAAATCTTATGTCATAATGTTCGCAGGTAAACTGGAAGGATATAGCTGGCCTGGACCACCTAATCCAGGAGCTACGAGAGACGGTGATCCTGCCAATCCAAAAGCGAGAGCTGTTCGCCGACAGCCGGCTAACGCAGCCGCCTAAGGGTGTGCTTCTGCATGGACCTCCAGGTACGAACAGGAATGGTAGAAGCCGCCATTGACTAACAATTTACCTGCGTTTAGCCTGGTGACCTGGTAACAATATTCAGAGGCAATAATTATAAAACTATTGGAGGGCTGAGGGCGACGAAAGAAAACTAAACAACTAAAGTTTTCAGTTTTCAAGTCGTCACTTATTCATACACTTAGAGTCCTGGTCCTTTTGACCAGGATAGAATATTTAGGATGCTCAGTGCCCCATGAAGTCGGCGGTAGTGTCAAAATTTCGCTCGCCCGAAGTTTCTTTTTTTTTTTGTAAAGTAACATCCGCGCCTGTATTTGTCGTATTCCTGTGTCGAAAGGGACTTTAACCTTTTGACCGCCACGTTCGGGTATAGCCGACAAACGAAAATTTGCCCATCATGCCACCGTCGGTATGAGCCGACAAATAATAACATGTTTTTAAGAACATAATTAAGTTTTTGTGTTTCCTTTGCTTATTATTTAAAACTACATTAATCATCACCTGGCATAGGGGGCACGGCGCTAATTTTATGCTGTGGCGGTCAAAAGATTAAAATCATTCAGATAACGGATACATAGAACACCTAGATTCGGAACAACAATTTGTGGATACACAATGTTTGTCCCGTGTGGGCATCGAACCCACAATCCTCGGCGAGGCGACCATTGAAATCACTACGTCATTCGTGCAGTTCTCTTAAGACTATTGGCATACATAGACTTACCTCTGTATATCCATAACAGTTTATCATACCGTCATTTTGTCAGCTATGATGTTGTCTGCCTCCGTGGCGCACCGGTATTTAATGTGATTGCTGTCTTTTGTGTGGTGTCTGGTGTATTCTGACTAAAAATAGAAGCTCTTTAAATGAACTGTCACACTGTTTGCGTAACCAGCAATGGGATAGTTTATATAGGTCACTTCTCAATGTGAGTAGGCGGCCAATGCGCATTAGCAGACTTCACATATCTTCGAAAACATTATATAAGCAAGGTCAAAGCATGTAACTCGGAAGAAACCTCTATGTCTTCTTAGACATAGAAAAAGTCAGAGTTGCATGCCTTGGCGTCGAACTCCAGACTTCTGCGTTGCTGTCTAACGGTCCCTCTCGGCTATCGCTGCAAGTCCAATGCGTTACCCATTTATTTACATCTCTATGATAATGTTTCAGGATGCGGCAAAACTCTGATAGCGAAGGCGACAGCTAAGGAGGCGAACATGAGCTTCATCAACCTGGACGTGTCGCTGCTCACCGACAAGTGGTACGGAGAGACGCAGAAACTGGCCGCCGCCGTGTTCAGCCTCGCCGTCAAGCTGCAGCCCTGCATTGTGTTCATAGGTACATTCATCATTTACAAGAGATAGGTTATTCCTGATTGGAGACTAAAAGAGATTAATGATAGGGATACTTTTATTAAGGAGATGCCTCATTAGTGCGTTGCGTTGCGTTGTTACAGCATCGACGTTGCGTCGTTTTCCATATATTTTTTGGTGACATGCCACATTAATGCGTAGCGTCTTCGCTCGCGACGTTTTCGCGGAGGGACGGGCGAGAGACGAAGCGGGGCGGGGTGCTGTGGGAGGTCCGGTGTGACGCCGGAGTGCTCCGATCCATTGTGGATGAAAAGGTGCGTGCCTCGCCCTGTTTGGTAGGTGTGGCATACAATGCGTTGATCCGTGGCGACGACACAACGCAACGCTCTAATGAGGCACCTCCCTTACCTATGCCTGACCCCGGAATCGAACCAGGTAAACTTTATGCCATGAGACCAACAAGGCCGCCTAGATATACACGTAAATATTTATGTTAAAGTCCCTTGCGACTCGTGCCAAAGACTTTGTTGTGTACCGTAGAATGGGGTTACTTTGAATCGCGGGGTGACTTTGATAAAAACTTCGCTTTAGTTTTAAACTTAAATTGTGCGAATTCTCAACGCATCCTTTCAGTTTTTACTTACGGCGGGCAGCATTGTATATCATTGTCATTGTGTGTTCAATCGTTGTGGATGGATCCATGCCAATTCGCGAAAAAATACATAAAACATGTAAGTACTAGTTTTGTGTAATTTTTGTTCCTGTTTGGGGATACTTTCGATCACCGTATAAAAAAGGGGGTATCAAAGTAACCCCCGACCATAGTTTAAAGTTGATCACTGACATTTTATTATTTTTCTCGAGAAATAATCAAAATATAAATATTTTTATTAAAAAAATCAACAGTACATACAAAACCTATATTTTTATATTTATATATATTTTTTCGCTCGCATATTTTAAGAAAAATGTAGTTTTAATCCCGATTCTACCTTTTGATTATCAAAGTCACCCCCTTCTACCGGTATCTATAATACCTAAACGCTCCCCACACTACAGCGGTCTTTGATATACACCGTGAAATTGTAGTCGTTTTGGAACCGAAATGTGGTAATTTAGGATAATTAGTACTAAGAGTAAAAAATTGTAAAATAATTGTACTGTGTATAGTAAAAAAAAGTTAGAATTTAAATAATATTTATAAACTCGAATAAGTGAACTTATTCGAGTTTGATCGTAGTAACGTACGGACATTTCATTCGTAAACGCATGCACACGTCACCATCGCCGCGTCGCGCATAGTCGAAGTTATGAACTACGCGTATCAGCTGAGTAGGTCCCAGAACCTCGTGAATCTCGACCGAGTACTATGCGTCATTTAAAAACTAGTGAAGCTATACAAATATTATAAAATGAGGTAAATGCAATAGCAACGAAATTGATAATAGGCATATCACAGTTCAATAGATACAGTCAGAATTAGCTGATACGAGGCAATACGTTTTCTCTTTTTACTATGAAAATCCTGCATTGTGTAACATTACAATTAATACGTAAATGGATACTCCAATTTCTGTGTTGTTATTGGCAAATTTTTTACCGCTTAGTTAGGTGAGTTGTAAATATGAATGATATCGATCGTAAGTGACACGTAGTAATCGTGCAATTGAGTGGCGTTACTACGAGTTCTAATTTTTTTTCCGTAAACGACATTTAATGTTTATAAATAATTATATTTTTATTTTATTAAAACAATTACTGTTATCGATTCTATTATTGATATAGAGTATAAGATTGTCGGTTCCAAAATGACTACAAATTCACGGTGTATGTATATGAAATATTATTTAACTGATTTACAGACGAGATCGAGTCATTCCTGCGCACGCGCACGCAGCACGACCACGAGGCGACCGCCATGATGAAGACACAGTTCATGTCGCTGTGGGACGGACTCATCACTGACCCTGGATGCACCGTCATTATTATGGGTATGTCCAACCAATCGCAATAAAGAACCGACAAATTAAGGTTTTCATGAAATAAAGCAGTAACCTGCTTCTGCAGTTGATTAATAATGACAGAAATGCTTGCGTGATATAAAAGAAGGAAAGAAATATCAAGCAGATATCACGAGATCAGGCATATGTGTATAATATCACACATCTAATGGATGGTTGTATAAGAAATTAAATTTACTTTTACAATAAAAACTATATTTCTGTTACGCGGTTTTTTGCTTATACAAATGTAGTCGTCAAATGTCTAATATAATATAAATAATATCAGCCCTGTATCAAACTGTTCCATTGCTGGGTACGGGTCGCTTCTGAGTGTAAGAAAATTTAGGCCATAGTCCACCAAACTGGCCCACTGCAGGTTGGCAGACTTCACATATCATCGATAACATTTTAACTATTTTAATACGAACATAACTTGCATTGGGATCGAACTCGAGACCTCTACGTGTCAGTCTTAACGGTTTTCCATTAGGTTATCGCTGCTATACTCCATGCAAACGTTTATGTAACATAATTAAATAAATTTGTATATTGTTCAATGTTTATTTATCAATTCCCAGGTGCCACGAACCGTCCCCAGGACTTA
Source organism: Catocala nupta (assembly GCA_963675205.1). Lineage (NCBI taxonomy): Eukaryota > Metazoa > Arthropoda > Insecta > Lepidoptera > Erebidae > Catocala > Catocala nupta. The sequence continues at coordinate 4,628,934 of OY776097.1, forward strand.
GACAAGGCGATCCAGCGCCGCATGCCGGCGACGTTCCACGTGCCCATGCCCAACGAGGTACAGCGCGAACGTATTCTGCAGCTCATACTCCAGTCGGAGCCCATCACTCCTGATGTAAGTCCGGCCCACAGCCTCATAATGAGAGATATCGCGCTTGCATTCTCCGCTAGAGGTGCTGGTGGATAGTAAGGTCTCACACGTCAAACTCTATAACCACTTCAACAGTAACCATAGCAACTGACAATAGGCATGTTGACAGGGTTAAAAATAAATGATTCGAATTAGTCCATCTTTTAGATTAGCAAAATATATTGGACACCTATTTTTTGTTTTAACAAAACAATAAATATTTACTAAGATGTAACGCATTAAAGTTCGGTAGTGGGGGCTTGTGACGTCACTGTCCTATAAACTTTGTGCCGACAAGTGACGTAACACGAAATTTAAACCCGTTGTATCTTCGTTATTATTAGTTTGTGTGACAAAAGAAAAACACTTGCCCATTATTTTTTGCTAGTCTTAAAGACGGACTAAAATCTTTTTGTAGTTAACATTCCTATTATTACAGCCAAATACTGCTTTTGATAGCAACTGTGACAGGATTGACAGGTGACAGGATCTTACTCGCTGGAGGGCGCTGTTGGTAAGCACACAAAGCATAGCCATGGAGGCTACATTTGGTAGCATCACTATATTAAGAATACTATTTTAATACAATAATGGTGGCAAACGAGTCTACGGTCTATTCGTAAGCAGTTACCGTAGCATTCGAGCGAAAATAAATTTAGATGGCATAGAAGGAAAAGATTTTAATAGTTATTATGTAAGCCACCCGGAACCGGAACTAAGAGCAGGCGAAACGCAATAACCGTGTTTGATACTACTGTTACGTCAGTTTCCTACAAGAAGGTAAGTACCTTCTTGTAGGAAAGAATTGAGAAGTCTCAATGGAAGTACCATCTTATAGGGCCCACTTAGCCTCTCCCTCGATATTATACGCCACTGTGGGAGAATTGGGGGAGAGATTAGGTGGGCCGTGTTATTAAAAATTAAAGAACGGTACGTAGGCCATTAGCTTATAAAGGTCGGGGACTCCCCTTACAAAAATAAACTTAGATACGCCAATGGGTACTTCCCCGGTCGTATCGTCATCTAATAGGTGACCTCTTCTATTCGTAAAACGTTTGGGTTAGATAATCATATATATTTTTATAATAATATTAAAGCTGTTAATAAGCTGTCCTACTGTAGGGCACTTTTAAGTGGTTGTTTAACCCCGCACAGGGCCGGCGTGGCGGACTATGGGTTTAGTCCAACACGGCTCAGTGCGGGTTGGCAGACAGACGCACGATGTTTTCCTTCACCGTTAAAGAGAGCGATAATTAACTATTTAATATGTATGTAACTTCGAAAAGTCAGGGGTGCGTGCCTTTCGCCCTCCTAAGGAGACCTCAGAGGGCGATGGCGATCAGGGTGTCGCGGGCGTACCGCACCGTCTCCTATGAGGCGGCGTGCGTTTTGGCGGCATCGCCGCCCTGGGATTTGGAGGCGGAGGTCCAAGCGTCAGTGTATTACTGGCGCGCTGACCTCCGCCTCCATGGCGAGGAGCCCACGCACAGGGCGGTGGAGACGCGAAGGTCCCAGGCTCGACTGGTCCTGGAGGCCAGGTGGAATGAGCGACTGGCCCAGCCCCGCTACGGGGTGAGGACAGTCGAGGCTGTCCGTCCAGTACTAAGAGAATGGGCGGACAGACGGCGCGGACCGCTCACCTACCGGCTTACTCAGGTGCTCTCCGGACACGGGTGTTTCGGTGAGTACCTCTGCAAGATAGCCGGTAGGGAGCCGACAACCAGATGTCACCATTGTGAGGTGTGTGACCGGGACACGGCGCAGCACACGCTGGAGGAGTGCCCGGCGTGGCCCGCGGAGCGCTGTGCCCTGGTCACCGTGATTGGCCCCGACCTTTCGTTGCCGACCGTCATATCCAAGATGGTCGGCGACGACAGGTGCTGGGGCGCAATGAGTTCCTTCTGCGAGACTGTCATCTCGCAGAAGGAGGCGGCGGAGCGGGGGCGTGAGGACGATCCTTACGCCCCGGACGTCCGCCGCCGGAGGAGAGGGCGCAGGAGACGCGCTTATGTCGCTCTCCTGCCCCCCACCTAGGGGCTCCGGGTGGCGGGGCCTCAGGGGACCCTGCCACCCGTAAACTAAAAGCCCCGAGAGGGCGCGCGCGGTGTTCCCGCGCGCCTTTCTGATGTCGAAAGGGGAGAGCAGTCAGGCTCTCCCCTGGGGACGAGAGGTGGTCGGGCACCCACACGGGGGGGGCCTGCTATGGTTGAATCTTTTAAGTTCCCAACTGGCCTCCCCCATTGGGTGAGAGAGGGAACACCCCAGGTTTTTTAGTGGGTAGACCAGCGCGTCTTCTTGCTGGGAGTCCCACACGCCCCGCCGGTGCCGTCCCCTAGCCGGCGGGTAGTGCATGAAGCATTTTTCCTGGGTATCAAAAAAAAAAAAAAATGGGTGCGTGCCTTGGAATCGAACTCGAAACCTCTGCGTGGCAGTTCAACAGTCTCTTACTAGGTGTATATGTATAGATATAAAATTTTTTTTTTTATAACTTGGTTGTCAAACAACTATACGGCCCACCTGATGGTAAGTGATCACCGTAGCCCGTGGACGCCTGCAAAACCAGAGGCATCACTTGCGCGTTACCTACCCTTTAGGAAAGGAAGTGGGGAGTAGAAGGAGCGGGAAGGAGGAAATAGGGTGATTGTTCCTCCGGCACTCTCTCTCACCGAACGAAATATAACAGTATGAATACTGGTATTTCACGACGGTATTCTGTGAGAGGGTAGTCCTTCCCCGGTCGAGCCGAGATATTCTCATACTTGTCGTGTTTATTAATACCTTTTTTTAACGCAATGTCAATTATTAAACTTAGTGATGTTTGTCAACAGATTGATTACAAGCGTCTAGCAGCGGCCACGGAAGGTTTCTCCGGGTCGGACCTGCACGAGCTGTGTCGCCAGGCGGCCGTGTACCGTGTGAGGGATCTCGCCAGAGAGGAGATCGCTAGAGAGATGAATGAGGTGCGTTATGAGATTATTTTGTTGGCATTATATCAGGGGCGTCTATAGAAGGTCTCTGATAATGAACGTCATTGAGGCAGACCTTAAAAGAGAGCTACTAATCTAGATGGCTTCAAAATAGACTAGTCAAATTGGTTCGCTGAAATAGAAATGTTGGTGACGATAGACATCGACCTTGTCTCTAATGGTTATGTAGTGACAACCTAAATACAGATTTTTAACAAAAGACTTTATTAAAAATCTTGTTAAGGACTTATTTATTATCGTATCGTTAAAAAGTTTTACTACTAGTACTAATAAATAAGGTATAAGGTAGACATATTGAAAATTCAAGGATTTAGTAACGCATCGAGAAAGATGGAAATTGCTACCCCACATCGACAAGCGCATAGCACTTACATTTAGGACTAGATGCACCCGCGGTTTCACCCGCGTTTATAGTTACTGCGCCGCACCCGTGGGTCGTAGCTTGATGTTATATAGTCTATAACCTTCCTCGATAAATAGGCTAACCAACACTAAAATAATTTTTCAATTCGAACCAGTAGTTCCTGAGATTAGCGCGTTCAACCAAACAAACAAACTCTTCAGCTTTATAATATTAGTATAGATAGATATTTAATTTTGAAGTGTCAGTAGCACAATGGATACGGCATAGGAATTTAGGCCGAAGGGTGTGGTGTTCCGTCGCTTCCGCGGACAAGTGGCATATGAACGCACAACAGAGTGCATGTGAAGCATTACTAATATAATTAATAAGTTATATAAATACTAACACTAATTGTATGTGTGTTAGTCTATAAGGTATTCTATAGGTATCTATGTATTTAGCCGTGCGGAATGCAATCGTTATTATTATTATTAGCGATTGAAAGGTCATGGCATGGGATTAGTGTTAAACACTACCGGTGTGAACACACTACTAAACCCTAGTTTTTAACTCCAATACTAACCATATTGTTAAAAAAAAGAAGACCATAATATTGTCATTTGTAGAGAACATCGTTCATCTACAAAATCTAATTTAAATTAAATAATTGTCCAAATTAATTAGACCATTTTCAAAGGCAGACTAGAAAATGATGTTTTCTTTGTGTCCTGTCATAATAATCACTAAACAATTCCCTAAATTTTACATTACAGAGCCAAATCTCCGAAAAACCAAATACAAACACATCTTCGGACTCTGACGACGAGTACGTAGATGCCGTGCGACCCATCACCATGGAGGACTTGCACCTCTCGCTGATTAAGCTCAAGGAGTCCAAGATACAGTGCGGGACCCTCGCGCCCACCATGAGAATAGAACTCGACTAGCTGTTACTGACTCACGGTCAACAAGATAATGGGTTCGAAACGGTTGGTCCTAACTACCGATACACTAATACTGATGAGGAATAGAATATCGTTTTAAACTGCGTATATATGAGATGTAAGCTTTGTAAGAAAGTTGCGAGCCTAAGTCAGGTAGAATATCTCGAACCCTAAAGTAATGAGAAAACTAAGTGGTCGATTCCACTCGATTCTCAGGTTCAACTTGTCTAAAGTTAGAGGAACTCGCACGCCCGACAAACCCCAGTGGGACCGGACCCTACAGCACAATACATGGCTGCTTCTCATGGTTACGTTGCTTTATGGCTCACTTACCCTAGGTCGACAAGACGACTTCGAAATCCGAAATCGTATACGCCTAGGCGTCTGACGACTTAGTTCGTCCGAAGTCGACTAAGTCCAAGGCAAGCTGAAGTGTAAGTAACGCTTCGACTGAAGCGTCTTTGGCAAGTAGTAGTCGACAGAAGACCATGTGTAAATGAGCCATTAGTAAGATTTAAAAATAATTCCTAATATCTACAAAATTCATAATTTCACAGGAGACGATCTCTCTTGTGACATTATGACGACACATTTTAGATGACGAGAACATTGAATATAGTAGCATTAAATGCTAAGATCCAAGATAAAATTACATCAGAAATACGTATGCTTTGATTAAAATATTCGCGGGAACATAAAGTACCTGATACAAAATATATCGCTATCAATATTAGATATTGAAATATATCGAGTGGTGGAGCCCATTGTCTCGAAGACCGCTTCGTCGTTCAGACATTGTGTTTAGATAAGATCTGCCTAAGTCTATGTCAGTGCTTAGGCCGATTCTAGTCTTTTTAAGTGGCGTTTTGGAGTATTGTGGACTGAACAGAGAACTATAGAAATATCAAATAAAAAATACTGATCACCATTCATTATTATAACATTTATAACGTATACGACCATCGTCATCTAAACTAATGTTAAAGTTTACTAATATATGGTGTCTTGTATGTGCGATGTATATAAGTACATTATGCTTATTGAATTGAGGTCAAGTGTCAGCAATAGAGGCCTTATTCGGTACCGTTAATATTTTTCTTGCTTGACACTAATCAAGATCTAAAGATTTATTTTTATCTTGTAGAAATCTGTTCGCTCCATAGATACTCTTACTATCGTATTTAATTCTGTTACCACTGATTATGTAAATTATTACGTTGTATATATTCGAGTGTCGCTAACAGTCGAAAATCAACCCTATTTGTTCGACATAACGTTGGTTTTAGACTAAAAACATATTTACATTTCTTTCTAAACATATTGTGAAGCTTTATGCAGTATAGAAGCTATGAGACAGTTGCTAGTTATATAAATTTGATATCGTTTGTGAGGCTAAACAATGTGTTTAAAAATAAATGGTTTATTGTAATATAGTGTAGTTTAATGAAACTGTGACGGTGTTTGGGTGCATATGAAATTGGGATACGATAAGGTATGGTAGGATACAATATGTGGGCTATGTGTGTTGTCCAATATGAACCTTATTTTCCAAGAATAAAGGTCATAATGTCTCGCCAAGCGGGTTGTTGACCGTCTTAATCGCAGACTCGACTTTACGTTTTAGTAAAAACTTTAATGAGAAGTCATTGATTATTCTTGAGAAATAAAGTTTGTAGGGGGAGTGTAATTCGAAATGTCTTTGAATTTGATCAGAGTGATGGTAACTATGTGATCGTTTCGATCCACGCACCACTTTTAACCAGGATTGTAAGAGTATGACGATGCATGATTGACTGAACGATTGTACTGTGTCTGTCATTTGGCTGTTGAAAGCCGTTGGAGCGAATGAAATGCAAGATTTTGAACTTAAACTTACCAAGGCTTAAGTAGATATTATAATAATATTAAAGGGCCAATATGAAACATGAGTTTTCTATAGATTCTTGTTAATAAATGCCCAACTTATCAATATGAAACTAAGAAGAGGCATGTTTCGTATTGAGAATATCCCCCTATTAGAGTTTCGTCCCAAATACATAATAATATATTTAATAAATAAAAATATTTATATGGAAGACCGAAAATTAATGTATTTGATAGATATCTTGATTGAGACAAAAGTGAATGTGTTCAAAAGATGCGAAGTTATTTCTAGATGAAAATGTATTAGCGCTGGGCTAGGACAGTTGAAATTAGCCGATCGGATAGCTGAGCCGACTGGCACTATCTCGTGTTTCTTTCAAATGCGTGAGTCGTGATCTCTGGTATGGTCCGGTCCATCTTGTGTATCATGTCTATAGGGTTGCCAGAAAGCATAATCGAATTACTACTAAATATTTTTTTACAACGTTGTACATTAATATTACAAGATTCTACAGCTTAGGTTTCTTCATTAATAAAAAAGTCTTATAAAAATATGAGATCATATTAGATTTTCTCAATAGTAACACTATAATGCCTACGGCTGCTAAATGCTATAATTCAAAGATATTATTCTATATTGTGATCACTTTCTAAAATTTCAATTTCTTACTATCTCTAATAAATCACTATTTAAAACATAATTTTAGCATGTATTTTATAATGAACTGTTGAAAAATTCAGCTTCTTTTTCTAGAAACTGACAACCCTAAGCATGTGAACAGACATAAATAAATACTTAGATATAAACAAATTTTAACTCGAATGTATGTACCTACTAATAGTCTGTCAAAACAGCCCATGTTGGCACCTACCATAGATTGCGAATTCCTAGATATTGAAATAAGATTATCAGTACTAGTGATGGAAATATGCGTTGAACTTTGAAATTATGTGGTTTAACCTGTCAATTGATGAATGCTATACATTATTAAAAACCTATTGTGTCTCGCTGTTGGGGTGCCGCTGTAGAGGCTTCTATACGGGCATTATTTTCTGCAATCCAGTGTCTGTCAATGTTGCCAGCAATAACTCTTATACAGTGAAACTAGAACGTTCCATTATGTTTAGCAAGGCTGAAGCATTGATATGTTGAATCGATCGGACTATATGAAAGTATTGCAACCAAATATGGCAATAAAATATTGCCCTTTTTAGAAGCTCCTATAATTATGGCAATGTTATGTTGTTTACGTGATTGCAAAGATGACCTAGGCCCTCGGCTACTAATTAAAGTTTTGGGATTTTATCATCCCTAAAAAGAGGGTTGATGACACATTTTTTTCTGGTTCAGGTTTTATGTTTGTTCTATGATGGTGGTTAAGTTGTGTATGCAGAAGTGTCCCTAGTACTGGCGTGTTCTATACAATTATTGCTCGCACTTAGGTGCTCAGCCAGGTTTCCACTGCAAAAGGATAATGAGCAAGAAAAAGGTAAGCAGAACACAGTCCATTTAGCTAAAATAGGTTATAACTTTTAATAAGCAGGAGTTATAACCTTTTTTATGCTTTGCTAAGTAAAAATTGTTAGAAACCGACTCGATATCGAAACGAGTTCGTTTCTATTAATAATTATTTTTACTTGTTCAGTCCTTTCGCTAGACTCTTTTTGTTGGAAGTACTTTTAATTAGTTTAACGTTGCGAGATAAACGTAGTTCGTACGAAAACCGTTCTCCTTGCTTTAGAAACCCGTCTTAAGTTTTAGAAGTTGTCTACACGGGACCGTTCTTAGAGCGCAGTAGTCTACACATGTATAGAAACGTCCCACTCATATTTCCATCAAATAGTACCTGATTTGATATATGTATATGTCTACTTTGCCGGCGAAGACAGACATGGCTCGATGTAAAATAAAATCCTTTATGATATTAAAATTTTAGATATATAATAGTTGGGTGAACACAAGTATATTTATTAAATGTTAAAATGTAGAGGGCTTGTCGATTTTATGTTAATGTCGGTACTTATAGTGAATCAAATGATTGCATACGATGCTATTAAACGAATAAATTTTAACAGTAATTAAATCTAGACTATTTCTTTTAAAGTTTTAAATATGTTAGGAGTTTTTAGGATGCCTTTTAGGAACCGGTTTTTTAATTTAACCTTTTGACAGACGCGTCAAAAAGCAAAAGCGAGCTCTCGGCACCATGCTACGATCTTATGCTAATATGGATAAAATATATAGTAAGAAGTTTACATAGTATAAATTCTGACGAGTTTAGCTACATAATTAACAACACAAATAAGAAAAACAATACGTTTTATATGATTTATTAGTCTTTAAAAGTGTCTCATGTATTCGTGACCGTGTCGTGCTGAACACAATTTGCTTTGTCATGTATACATGAGTGTGGCGGTCAAAAGGTTAACTAGTCTCAGTGTTTCCATGGAGCTACTGCCATAATATTGCCGCGACATAAAAGGATAATGATATTCTAAAGAGTTACATTACTGACTCACAGGCCTGCAAAATGAAGGTCATAACTCTGGAATTTGATAGCTGATTCTGCAGCATTTTGATGCGCTGATTACGAATATGTACTTAGTTTTCCTCCATCAACTTCAGATTTTTCAAAAAAGCTACATATAGAAAATTGAGAAAGAGACAAGGTTTCACATAAAAAATATGTATTTGAAAAAGTACATTATTTTAACTTGAAAATCTATTAAAATATAATTACAACTTATTACTAGGCTAAACTATCAGTTTTTTTTTTGTGGAACCTTTTCCTTTTTCCTAGACGCTTGGGTTGTGCGTTTTTCGCTTAAAGTTTCGGTTTGGATCATCGCGCTTCAATAACCAACAAGTCCAGTCCGCCAGCATGCTAGCATTCCATCTTCCTTGATACCGGACTTCAAACTCTTTCAAATCTTGGTGAAATCTTTCACCTTGTTCTTTGCTAACGGCTCCTAGATTTTCTGGGAAGTAATCAATATGCGAATTCAGAAAATGAAGTTTAATGCTCATATTATAACCCATTACACTAAAATTGACTGCCTACCCCTCTGGGAAACAGGCGTGAATCTATGTATACTAAAATTCGTAATCATTTTGGCCACTATTTCTTTATAGTCGGTGCTTTTATTGTTTACCATAAAGATTTTCATCACCATTAAATTATTTCCACGCTTGTAAATCGACATCATTAAGGTTTTCTTATTTATGTAATTTATTACTATAATGTAGAGGAAAATGACACAGCTGGTTCCCAAAAGATTAATCAACGACGTTTTAAGCTCAAGTGATTTCTTTGGTATAAATTTGAACGTCGGTTAAAGGTGAATCAACGACGTTTAAACTCATATCAAGTGTTTTCTTAGGTTGTTGTTTATCCATTCCGCCAATAACACCGGTTGATATAAGTTTGACAGTCTGTTAACATATATTTGCCTTCCAGAAATCGAGTATTAATAAACGATCGAAGAATATTGATGGGTCTATGCGATTGGTTGGTAGTGCTTCATGGATCACTTGCTATAGTTTTAACTATTTTTGTAGAACATCGATGCATTTATTAATAATAAATAACTGACGTGTTTTGAAAGTACATCAGCGTTATCCAATTAATTATATGATATAATCCCTCAATAAATATAGCCCAGTTATTACGCAAAGAAAGGATTACCAAACATAATATAAGTACTTTCGCATTTAATATGTAAGATATAGTAACAGTCGGAATTAATAACCAATCTTATTCAACGTAAGGGCGAAGATAGAATTTGATATCAGGCACACATTGAAATTAAACTAATTTATACAGATTTTATCGCGAAGTTTATGTTAAAACACTTTTATAACCTAGTTTTGAACTATAACACTTCTATTATTGAACTTTACTACAATTTAAATTATTTAAAACTATTTATAAAGCAAAAACGTATAATGTAGTATAATTTCAATGTATAACATTCGCGTAAACCAATATTGTCAGACACACATTTGTGATTGAAAGCATGTAACTATTTATTTACTTTGTTGAACAGCCCCTCGCGACACAGGATTTATTACTAGTGCGGGAGTTGTCTTTTAAAACAGAACAGAAACAGAATTTAAGACTGCGCCGAGCGAAATGTGCCAAAACAGGCGGTCACAGTTAAGTTGATAAAATCAACACTTTTTGTTTATTACAAATATAAAATATACATTTACCATAACAATGAATGTTATGTGAATGTTACAATTACTCCGTGTAAAAAACTTGAGATAATTAATATTTTCGCCTACAAAATTACGTAAATTTGTACGAAAAATGCAAAAACGTAAGCTCGTGTTGCGTGGTTTTTAGATTACCTATAACATTAGAAATCTATCTTATTTTACAGCTTAAACGAAACATATATAGTTATATTACAATTTTCCTTCCCAACTATTTAAGTTATTGGTTGACATTACATATTTATCAAAAAAGCACTTCAAATCCTCCATACAATGTGACTATGGCGGCCGCGCGCCGATTTGAGTATCGAGCTCTTTCATTCAGTCCAACTGCGTCTTACGCTCGGCGCAGTCTTAAGCGGTAGCACAAAACTTTCGCAAACAGCCTCTGATTGAACCAAGACATAACTTGTAAATATTGATTATTAATTTCTGCTGTTAGCAAAAGGGGATTACTTTTAAAATGAATTTGTATTTAACCTGTCAATTACTGAAATGCTAGACATTATTGAAAAGGTAATGTATTTGGCCACCGGTGTGCCGCGGTCACTTAATAGGTTAAAAATAAATAACATCGTATGTAATCAAATATAAACTAATTCATATCTTTCACCGTTTCGTTTGAAAGCGTGAATGTTATCAAATACTATGTAACTATGTGTAATTGTAACGTGTGCATTTTATCCGGCTTCTTATGTTAGTTTGTAGTTTTTGTATTGCATATTGCAGGGTTATACTCTCAGGCTGTGTCGATAAATTGTTGATTAGTTGTCGAAATGTTGTGGCGTTCCTTGCTTTATCGATGTCGATGAAGCGCTATATATTCAATTGTTGGGAAATCGTGATTTTACAATGCTAACTTAAGGATGTGTTAAAAATGATTTGTAGCACATAAAACTGTTAGTTGACAATAAAAAGGTTCGAAATTGTTAACGATTCCAATATATCGTAGACAATTCGAATTTGAGTGATGGTATCAATTTGTTTTTTTGTTAATCATTTTATGCAATAGGTTTCTGACATGAAAAATTATACAAATATTTTAATTATTAGATGCTGGTGTAAACCATGTCATCCATATTCTAGATAAAAATAATATCTCAGTCAATTGTTTTTATAGAGTAATTTGCCGTAAACATGTAAACATTTTGACCATAGCCGTAGAAGATGCATGTGCGTTGTTAAGAAACATCACTCGTATTACTTTATTCCATACCATGGTGTAGAATGGTTTGCGTAACACCCCACGATCATATTTAGATAGAATGTCACGAATATAATGTAAATTCAATATACCAAAGTTGGCATTGTAAAATTATGAAATTCATGTTTTTTTAAGATTTTGCACAAAAAGTATAAAAGCTGTAGCAATAAATGGTGATTTTAAATTGAATATTTATTATTAGTTCAACGTTACGTACACATGGCTACACATCAAGTTAGACACCCTATATACGCATAACTACGCTACATACAAAATAGAGAATTGTCGGAAAGGGACAGTGCATAGTGGTGTTGATGTAATGGTAAGGATAGAGCGTAACAATAATATAACGCACTCTCTCGCACGATTCGCATCGTTCAACTTCTAATAGTTCAAAGTCCAAACAGTCTAGGTTGGTGCGTCGCTGTGTGTACGATGTAAATATCGTACTCGTACTCTTAAATACTAATTACTAAACGTTGCTACTATTTTAGTTTCAGTTTATCAACCATTTTTACTTATTATTGTTATCTTTTGATGCGGTACAACTGCTTCGTTTTAAAAATACCTAATACAATTCCAAATTGTAGAAAAGCCACATAACGATAAGATAAATCATAATAATATGTCGGATAGTAAAATTGTCAATTATGTACTTTGACAAAATGTTGTTCTGTTTTGTTTGACGTACAAAACGTATGTGTAAAAAGCCGCCATTTTGTAAGTACTTGTTGTCACAAAATGGCCGGCGTATTGACAAATACGTTTGCATTTTACAGATTTCTTAAAATGTATCTATTGTAACGTTTTCTTTTTGATAATTTTACGCTAAACAGCTTGTTATTCTTGATTGCGAAAGAAGAATTAGTTATTAATTTTGAACCTATTTATTGTGTAAATAAAAGCAATAAATTAATTAGAAGGTATTTGTTTTATTTTTAATTTACATACTTATTCTAATCAGATCGTTTGTCATGAATATTCTTTAACTTAACATATTAACTGTCTTATTTCAAGATAACATTTGTAACAATTTGTTCTTTACAATGCGCAGACATGCATTTTGGGTATACCCGGCCATTATAAACCTATACGAAAAGTTTGGTATTGATTTACTAGTCATAAAGGCAAGCCGGGCTTAGAAGCGTACTCGGAGGTACTTATACGCTTGTTACCTATTATGTCGGCCATTGACGTTGCTATTTATGAGTAAGTGTTTATATTAATCACTCGAACACTGCGATTTTTATTTGGTATCATACACTGCTCCCTCCTACTCATCGCCAGTACAGTATCTGGAAATAAAGAAAATAAAATTATTACTCATTGTAATTGTAATATATTTTCTTGTAGAAGTATATTATTAGACATTTTTATTATGTGTCATAAACGGAATTAAAATAACATTAGTAATACGTAATCCGTAGTTTGTTCAGAATAAGTACTAGAACATTTTAGAAATATCATATTTATTGACATAAATATAAAGAAGAAAGAAGTTATTAAAGGACTACTGATGATTAAAATTTATATTTTTAGAAAGGAAGCTACTTAACTCCCTTATGATGGATGATGATAGGCTATGTTTCAATACGTGTAAACCAGTAGCTAATTATCATATTGGTGAACAAAGTCGCAGAAAAACCCTGATTATCCTAGAGAAACGAAACTAAATCATGAAAATATCTACCCGAAACTTCGGGCCGAACGAAAAAACTTACAAGCAAGTTTCATCGGATTTCTTTCTTAGAAAATGACATTACTTCGTTGTTCGGACTACTTCGTGAAACGGCTAAACCCTTTCAATCAAAAAGGCTATGTACCGAAATTCAATGCGAATATTTAAATAAATATTATGTTTCACGGTATGAACACTTGCACAATTAGGTACCTACGTTTCAGGGTAGGCCTACTGCTTTCTTGGCGGACTCGGACCGAATAATTTAACACTGTCCCAAAGAGATCTTGACAATAAATTTCTTTATTAACCCTTCATCATACCCAGTGCAAAATCACAATGTCTAATTATACTGAAGCGAAAATATTAATACTTGTGGTAACCTTTTTATGTCGCTTAGCTTTCCTCTTGTTATGTGTCTTTCGTTTGTGCTTATTGCTGAATCTCAACGGCATGACGTTGCTGGTGACGGGCGTGTTGCCGTAGAAGATGCGGTATTGTGATGGGTCGATGCCTCGTAGTAGTAGTTGAACTTCTAGGCAGAAACAGTCTTAGTTATTCTTACATGTGTTGGTTTGCGAGAGAATTTAAGTGGTGAGCTGTTGAAAATATTGCTGGCTCGCTCATTCTTGTTTTTAACCCCCGACGCAAAAACGACGGGGTGTTATAAGTTTGACGTGTCTGTGTGTGTGTGTGTGTGTGTGTGTGTGTGTGTGTGTGTGTGTGTGTGTGTGTGTGTGTGTGTGTGTGAGTGTGTCTGTCTGTGGCATCGTAGCTCCCGAACGGATGAACCGATTTTAATTTTGTTTTTTTTTTGATAAAAATCGTTCCAAGATGGCCGCCGCCACAAAATGGCGGATTACATATTTTTTCACAACTCCCTCAATATGGGTATCAAATGGAAGGGCTTGACTAGTAGAATACTATAGACTATGATAAATTTCAAATCCAAGATGGCCGGCGCCACAAAATTACATAATTTCACAAATTAAAATTTTTCAATATGGGTATCAAATGAATAGTGTGTTCTTTAAATTTTAAATTTAATTATTGTACTAGGTACTTTGACGTAGTTTGTATTTGAATGAAGTAAATTCATTCTGATTTTCATGTGTTATAAAAATGTTTCACCTTTTGAATTAGAGCCAGCAATATTTTTACAGCCTCATGCTGGTGGTTCTTATTGGCCAGCAGTTAAAATTTCTGTAAACTAATTTACAGAATTGAACAGTAAAATAAATTCCAATGCGTGTGATTAATTCTACACAACATGCATTGCTTACAGCTTAGCCTTAGATGCTTGCTTTATAGAATGATCGAACAAGATATAAGTTATTTTGTTACAAAGACATAAAAAGTATGAATGCAGAGCTATATCTCATTTCCCTTGATTTGTAAGGTAGTAAACGTTCACTTGTCTGGTGATACTGTTAAACTCGCATTAACTTAGTTGCGTGCGATGCCATGATCGTCAGACATTGAGTTAATATGTATGTACTTCGTATTTACTAACTATTAAATAGGTACAGTCAGCGACAGAAGTAGGTACAACACCATATTATGAATCAAAATAGTCTAATTATTATAGCGTAGGTATTAATAAATTGTCGATAATTAACCATCCTCTAGACTAACTACTACCGATTTGAAAAATGAGTAATAGTTATAACGACAAATGATAGAATCATTTAAAATCTTGCCACTGTGTATCGATTTATGTAGTTGACTGTACGTACTACTCAACTAGATTGCTTTGTAACACGTGTACGTGAGAATGCTCTTTAACTCCTTTAGTCTGAGCAACGATACGTTTGAAAAATTTACTAAATGTGTTACTACAGCATTATTTTTATGACAATGTGTGGGTAGAATATTCTGGACAGCAATAACATTTAACAGCCATATACATATAAATATTTTGCATACGGTTCTCCAAAGAGTTTTGTTTCGTATAGCTACTAGTATAGTATTATATTATCTGTGGTATAGCCAATGCGTTCAAATATTTCTGGCCTGGCCGGGATGTAGTTAAACAGCAGAATTTACAGTGAATACTTTTTAGAAGCCTCTTAAAAAGTACCGCAGTACACATACGAGACATGTTATGTGTATTCAAAATAAGAAAACTGACTAGAGAACATGCACATTTAACTCGTGAAATAAACATTCTTGTTGGGTTGTCTTCTTTAGTACTTACGTCGTAGTACATAATTATTGACTTAATATCTTCAGGTCGTAAGGAGTAGGTAGGTACTTTTTCTAGCCAGTAAGTTGCTAGTAAAGGTTAAGGAAGTTTTATAGCTTAGGTAAGTATACCTGAGGTATAAATCTTCCTTAACCTAGTAAGGCTTAGATATGGTAGATTTGTAACTTATACTAGCCTCTTGAAAGATGCAATGGAATTCTTATGAGGATTGTACTAGAAATGCAATTTATTTATTACGATTAGGTTTTGTGTAAAATCTTCCGTTATTTGTAACATTACCTACCTACTCATTGTAACCACAGATAGGACTACAGTAAATAGTTGTTGTTTTATAAAAGGTAATTTCCTCTAGTCGCGTGCTGCTTTATTTGTTATATTATATGCTCAAATATTAGATATATTATGTTTTGAAGACTGTTTACTAGCGCTCGACATGTTGATGTATACCTATACTAAACTCGTTATTATTATATTCTGTTATTCATTATCTTTTAACCGTAAAGCTATGACTGCACGGTTGGCCAAGTGTTGTGGGTTTGATACCCACACAAGAAAAATATTGTGTTATCCACAAATAGCTGTTCTGGGTCTGGGTGGCAGGAATTAATCCTTGTGCGGCAGTCGAGAAAAGAAGAAGCTTTTGCTTATATATTTATATTATTGCTATATATTTAGTAAGGTATTTTAAATGTAGACGGAGTCTTTTGTTTATTGACTATGTAGGTACTTACTGTAACTTTTCTCAGACTTTGATATTTCTGTAGGTATTACTTTGTCATGCGAATAAGTAACTTGGATATGAATAGTAGTAGTTATTGAATACAATTATATTAAGGAATATATGAAATATAGAATGTATAGTAAGTAGGTTATGTTGCATCCTATTTATACGAACCAATCTGACAAATAAGATTTGGTATAAACAATCTGGATAGAGAGGTAGAGCTTTTTATATCTGGGCAAGGGCTTTTATAACAAATCTTTCTAAGTACAAGAAGTAATAATACAATATAAAGACACTTTAAATACTACTTATACATTTTACAAACACACAGATAGGTACATCAGGTAGGTACACCTGCGCTATGAAAATAGCGCAAAAGTGGGTTTGTACCTGTATAAGTACTTACTTATACCTTTTTTATATATTATACCTTATCGTTGGGTACTTAACAAACATTTAAAAAGCGGATGTAAATGACACCTTGACTCAGAACAATTATATGTGGATTAAGGTCATACCACACATATCAACTCGGAAACGGATCGGCACCGTATCAACTCGAGCCGTGCAGTATTCTTTGTATAAAAATAAAAATCCCTACTGCAACGCAGACTAATCGGAATCGTAACGTAATCGCCTCGCCTCGGGACAAGCTTGCGGTCCTCGCGCTTACGGCTCGTTATCAACGCGCTTACGGTTCGTCGTTCCCGCGCTTACGTCTCTCCGTGCACTACTGTTGCCGAACGTGCTGTCATTCACAAGATAACTAACAGTCGTGTTGCGCGCGTATTTTATTGAATTTGTAGGTTAGATTTCAAACAAAAATAACGATGAAAAGGGATCATTGAAGAAGTGAGAAAATATTTATATTAATTTGATTAAGTTAGCACGGCGTAAACGTCGCCTAGCCGTAGCCGAGTCGACGTATCAGGGCTGTTTATCCGCTTTGGTTACGTTAGATTGACGTCTGTTTGACGGCGAGGCGAAAGGCGATACGGTGACCTTTATACTGATTTTAATAATATCTGGAGTACCTACAACCCTCGGCGCAGTGCCAGTGGCGACCACTTTATCCACCATGCCACGGTCAAGATACTGTTATGAAGGTAGGATAAGTAAGTAGGTAGTATATGAGGCAGAATAATGATTGGCAAAATGAATGGGTGTGTAGATAAGTGAACGCTGCTAACAAATCAATTGACACAATAAGCTGGACATTAAATATTTTTATTGGAAAATATATTAATTTATTAACTTATATCACATGTAATCACAACTTAACATTTTATTATTTTTGGTGTAATTTTTATTATTTACAAAAGTTATAAGTTATAAATATGACTAGTCGGTAGTTGGTCCAACTGAACTTACATTCAAACCAAATCATTTACTATTTTGTAGAGGGACTATCGCCATAAATGCTAGTTAAAAATACCATAAAGAAACAGGACTGCTATTTGTCTATGGTTAATCACTTAAAGTATGTGTTAACCTATGAATCAGTACTTTTTAATTTAGGCGCGAAAACTAGCATTTATTGTTAAGTTTATATGGCAAGTTCAGGTTAAAGGTTTTGAAGTTCCTCACCTATAGGGTTCAAAACGAGCAAGTCTTGGGTCAAGTTGTCTATCAGTGGTGTCGAAATAGCTGGTGGAGCATCAGTGACCACGGGTCTGTCCGTCTCCTCAACCAATTCGTTAGAATCCGGACTTCCTACAATCGCAATATCTGAACAGGAGTAGAACTGCTCTTGGTTTCCACAACCAAGACCTTCAGTGCCATTAGCGCAGACGCCCCAGTTATTACCAGCGGTGTACTGCCATTGCAGAACGCAATGTTCGCAGGTTAAGTCTGCAGGGAGACGGAAATTCATTTGATAGGTGCCATCTCCTCTCGTCGGGTAATACTTGGTTCCACCTTCTTCAAGTTCTAACAGGTAGCCGTTGTCAAAGCATTCCTGTTCTTGGTAATAAGGTTCAGGGCAGATGCGGAGCTCCCAAAAGCCAAGATGTGAGGCGCTGAGGTAAACTGTAATGGGGACGATTTGCCCCGGTTGGTAGGTAGCGATGATGTAGCCTAAACCATAGGTGCCTCCAAGCTCGTGTGCTCGTGGTTGTGGATGGTCGTACGCGTCGCCGCAGATGCCGCATCTAGGAATCATACATAACATGTAGACAAGAAAAACTTGTAGTAAAACGGGAGGCGTTTTGCTGTCAAATTCCCATAATCTTACTATTAAGACTAGTATGATTTTAATAAGAAAATATTATAAATGATTTGTGGATGTTAATAGAAGCATATTCCTGCGGCATACCTACCGTGGTTTGAAATAAACTATTTCGAATATTTTTTATGAGATGTTTAGTAAAATGGTACTTTCGGCAATCTATTTTTAAAAACACATTTACTCTATTCTAGTTTATCGGTTTTTCTGCAGAGAGAGTTTATAGATCAGAGATACCTTTCCAAGAAACATCCTTTCGTTTTGATCTTTAATATTACCGATTAGAAGTATCTTGATTCTTTATTATCAAAGACTAGCTGTGCCCGCGGTTTCACCCGCGTTTATAGTTATTGTGCGGTCGCAGTGGATCGTAGCGTGATGTTATATAGCCTATAGCCTTCCTCGATAAATAAGCTATCACTAAAATAATTGTTCAATACGAGCCAGTAGTTTCTGAGATTAGCGCGTCTAACCAAACAAACAAACTCTTCAGCTTTATAATATTAGTATAGATAATATAGGTTATTACTGCATCTATACTACAAGTTTAGAAATCCTTCTTCTTAATATACATCGTGTTTAGTGCTGAGGTTTCTCAAGACATCCTATAGCACTCTCCAATACAACATTTTGGTACTTACTTCCCACCGTTAACCGACCACTGCTTATAGAATCCTCCGCAGTTCAAGCCATCGTCGTCGTAGTTCGCTGGTGAGTTGTACCCGAAGCGCCACAGGGAGGCTCTGTTGACCGGCTCTATAAGACGTCCGTGAGCTTGCACGTACGCCACAACGCATGCGAGGATTATTAATGTGCTCCAAGCCATCTGAATAGAAAAATATCAATAAAACACCTATTTCAACCTATTGAGTCGCAGTGGCACACCGGCGGCCAGATATAAAAATGTTTTATTTATCTCTGGCATTCTAATGATTCAGAAGTAAAGCTAAACTGCTTAGTAAGTAAATAGGTACATAATAGGTTTTGTATCAAGAAGCTCAAAGAAGAATCAATTATCATTTTTAAAAGACAACTCTCCTCTCATGCGTCGCGGGGCACTTTACAAACATGCAAACAACGGACACAAACAACATCCAGACTCGGAACAACCATTTGTGGATCACACAAATTTCCCGTGTTGGAATCAAACCCACAATACCCGACGCAATGCCAGTTGCGAGGCGATCGCTTAAACCTCTACACCGTCTGTACAGGTCTGTCTATTACAAGTCTTCTTAAAATTTTATCGACGATTTTTTACTAAAGCACGCTGATTTAGATAATATGCTGAAGCTTTTAAATTTCCCTTGCTATTTAAATATAGGTTTACCTAAAAATAGTAGGGAGAATAATAATATTTCGCGCTCTTAATAAAACTGAGACCTATGTATTATGGATTAAGCACATTTAAAATCTGTTGCAATTACTTAACACAAATATAATATTAGAATTTATAGTCACACGATTAGAGTTCAAATTGCCTTACTTCAAAAATTCGAGTTAAGTCGCTGTTTATTAAGTGTGCGATATACACGAGTACCGATCAATAAATAAGTGGACTTACCGCTGCTTTCTAAGAATGAAATAGATAGCATTCACTTTTCTCCAATAATATTATAAAAGTTAATTGTTATTATCCGATGACAAGCTCTTGTGACAACTGCTATCAATCGAATCAAACGAGCAAATAAGTGCTTTGTATCAGTAATGAATGAATAAATACTCAACACAATACTTAACGAAGATACAGCACCGTGAAAATATCTTTTTCTCAATAAACAATAATACTTTAAGTAAAATTGAACATACTTTACGAATCAATTTGTTTTGGATGATACAATTTGCACAGTTTCGTTTAATGATAATATAACAATAAAGACAATAAGTATACCTACTGACTTTGATTTTGAGTGTGATTTATGAAGTTCACGTTTACTTAGTGGACACAAGTAAAGGCGCTGTGCTGTAAGGGGAAAAGATGCCTCCTGCTAATAGCGCATCGCTTGCTTATGGATCTTGAATACCCTACTCCCACAAGAATAAAAATAAAGTTATAATTTTTTGACAAGACTACGCCAGATTTCATTGTGGTGGATCTTCGGCTTCTAAATTGTCATCAACTGATCACTAAAGTACCGTTTCCCCAAAATGAAATTTAAGAAATCAAACCAGAATTTTTAAATGCATCTTTCCCACTAGTAATATTTCCTGTGTCGAGACTTTACTAATATTCAAACAGCGGATTCAATAGGCGTTCTTTGTGTCCGTTGTCCAATGTGGATTTTTCTTATATTCTGTGCAATTAATTAAATGAATACATAGGCCAGCAGTGTTCTCGAATCTAATATTAATCACGAAACACAAAATAAAAACAAAATATTACAAAATATAAGTTAATTACCTGAATGTGTTTTATCCGTACTTTAAAGAATAACGGCAATATTTTACCAACTGGCAGCATTACCAGATTTCAGCTATTATATACGTCGTGGAGAGTCATCATTGAAAAACCTTATCATTTACTGATACGAAGTTTCGAGTACGCATAGCAAAATAACTATTAATCATAAATAAAAACAATAAACGGCACTTTGATGTGTAATTACAGCTGTAAAGATTAGTATTCGGTCGTAGTTTGAATCTTTAATCCCATTCAAATCCGTATTATTAGGTATATTGTATATGCTTATGCTAGAATTAGGTGGTTTGATTTATATAAATAAATCAGTCTATGATAGAATATTAGTTTGCTATTTATTTTTCCAGTGTATAAATCTATATTTAATGTAAAAAAGAAATACAATTAATTAGCCTTTTTTTTTGCAACTTATGTGGTAAACAAGCATACGGCGTCCATAGGCTACGGTGACCACTTACCATCAGGTGGGCCTGATGGTAAGTGGTCACCGTAGCCTATGGACGCTTGCAACACCAGAGGCATCACTTGCGCGTTGCCGACCCTTTAGGAAAAAAGGAAGTGGGAAGGAGAAGGAGCGGGTGGAGGAAAGAGAGTGATTGGGCCCCCGGCACTCTCACTCACCGAACGAAACACAATAGTAAGAATACTGGTATTTCACGACGATATTCTTTGAGAGGGTAGTCCTTCGCCGGTCAAGCCATTCATGCTGAAATCAGCGAGGCTCTATGTACTACTACTAGCCTAATTTCAAGTTTAATTGTGTTATTATTCAGATTTAGAGCTAACTAGATTTTGGCCTCGGCTTCGCTCGCGTAATGTACATAGATTTATGTTAAGATTTTAGTAGCCTATAAATTATTCTGATGTATAAACAATAATACTGTAAAGTTTCATCAAAATCAGTTCAGTAGTTTTTGCGTGGAAACATAACAAATATCTATTCATCCATCCTCACAAACTTTCACATGTATATTATTAGTAGGATTATTAACGAGATGGCGTCCAAATCACTCTGTTGGTGGATATCCCCTGACTTTATGACCTTGTGACCCCTATATCTCGGGAAGCTTTTGACCCACAGGGCCCATATTCAAACTTAACCGAGGGGACCCCAAGGTGTCTGTACACTAAGTTACAAGTCAATCGGTTCAGTAGTTTCGGAGCTATGCCTGTCACTTACAAACTGTCACTAACAGACAGATACACAGATCCACATAGTGTTTTCATTAACCTCTTTGAATTAGTAGCTCTTTCACTCGTTAAGTACGAGTAGAGTTAGTACTCTACTCGTACTTAACGACCGAAAACAGCCGACAAGTGACCAGCTCTAATATAGTATTAGAGCTGGTCACTTGTCGGCTGTTTTCGGTCGTGTTGGAGTATTGTCCCATCGGATCATGAGAGGTAAAGAATAACGAGAAAATACTAATATCTATTTGGCTAGATTGAAAGTCCTAAATGAAATTGGGCCAGGGGATCCTTAATGCAAAATATAATTGGTAAAGTGTGGCTGTAATACACAAAACTATGATGACTATTACCCAGACCACATACACTTACATTTAAAGTCCTTTATGTAGTATGTAACAGCGATATTATCATAGGAGAACGTTGGACTCCCACGTCTTGACTTCGATCTCTAGCTTTTCGAAGTATTTGCGTATTAAATAGATAAAACCGCTCGCTTTAACGGTGAAGGAAAATATCATGACGAAACTTGTATGTCTGAGGTTCTCCATATTGTCCTCGACGGTATGTGAAGTCTACCAACACGCTTTCGACCAGCGTGGTTAACCTCACACTGAGAAGAGGCCCTTGCTTAGCAGTGCGACAGTTTAATACAGGGCGGATCTTTTATTATATTATATGTAGTAGGTATAAGGCTCTTTTACGATTAAATATATTTCTCTCTATTTAAGTAACTTCTCTTAGTAACGATATTTAAAATATATAGCCTCCCAAAATATTTAAAATTAAATCTTTGTACCTAACTGCCAGAAATACCTACAGCAACCGCGGTGAATTCACGATCTCAATCAGCTGTATAATTTTATAGTTGATTATATTGCATCCGTTATTGTATAATAAATAAATAAACTTTACAATTGCATTTGTAAAGTTTAACACTCTCTGTATAGTTTACTTATCGTCCATGTTGATTCTAGAAAATTTCAATGTTAAGGTAACTCATGAAAATGGTAATTATCAATTACTTGTTGTTGTTACTCAGCAGCGTTAGTGTCAATCAATCAATTTAAGAGCCTTGGTCAAATAGATAGATATGGAAGATTACCGATATGAATCGGTGAGCCTCTTTTTCCTGATGGTAAGCGATCATGTGGTCCAGTGCCCGCCACACCATCCTCATAGCAGCTGAGACGATGTTGAGGTCCCTACTTTGACGGCCTGGGAAGGAACTTTTTTACGCCCCGCTTAAAGAACCCAGGATTGAAGGAAAAAGGAAACACATTCATTGGCAGAGAATTCCATGCTTTGATGGGTCAACAGAGGTATGAACACCCAAACTTATTGGTGCGCGCCCTACTATTACTCTGACATCTTGCTACGACATGACTTTCGTTTCTCCTTCACCTGAGCTATGCAACTTCTCCTTGGTCTGCCTCGTTCTCTTCTTCTTTCTATTTTCCCAAGTGTTCCAACCGTAGTGTATTTGGGTTTAATTCCGGTTTGGGCAGATTTGAATAGCGTTTTTAATACTGCGACAGGAACTATGCTTGGTAAGAAGCTTTAGGCTTGCCCCCTATTATGTGGAATCTAAAAATCATTGCTGGCAAGATTTGGACTAAATACACCTCTGAATATTTCTTCGAGATGGATATAGCCTAGTGGAAAACCGTTGGACTGCCACGCAGAGGTCTCGAGTTCGAGAGTCTCGAACCACGCATCTCTGACTTTTCGAAGTTATATGCGTATTAAATAGTTAATTATCGCTTGCTTTAACGTTGAAGGAAAACATCGTGAGGAAACCTGCATGTCTGAGATTTCTCCATAATGTTCTCGAAGATATGTGAAGTCTGCCAACTCGCACTGGGCCAGCGTGGTGAACTATGGCCTGACCCTTCTCACAGTGAGAAGAGGCCCGTGCCCAGCAGTGGGACAGTTTAATACAGGGCTGATATTATTATTATAGGCGTAAGGCTCGTTATGTATTAAGTTAAACATAACGATTTCGATCCACACTTATAAAATATTGCAAAAATCCAACTGTATAAATTTACTGTGCTTTCATTTTAGGTTTATTTTAACATTTTGTTTAAGATTTAGTTTAGATTATTAAGTAAGTACCTACCTACATACAATTAGTTGTGTTCATTATTTGCATGTTGTGTTTGCCTTTAACTATTTGTTACACTTATAATATGTTACTTATATGTCTACAATATATGTAATGGTGTATACGAATGTTGGCATTCTCAAATAAATAAATAACATTTTTATTCCAACAATGTAGTTGTTTAATTCTGGTTTTCTATCTACATATATAGCAACAGCCTTTAGAATTATTGACAAAGGGCTATATAACAGATTATTTGCTTTATTTTACTACACTTAAATTTAGGGCAAGATTAGGAGACCTTGATTTTGACTTTGAATTTTGGTGTTCATATCTCGTGACAAAAGAATTAAAATTAAAAGCAATAATATTTGTTTTTATATTATGTCTATTAAGCTATTGTGTGTGGAGCACACCGGCGGCCGGCCAGATTCAATAGAATTTCAGTATTTTCAGTTATGTCTGGTATTCTAACAATTGTCAGGTTAAACTGTGACGTAGTGGCTTAAGTGATCACCTCACCACTGCCACAGCGCCGGGTGTTGTGGGTTCGAATCCCACACGGGACAAAAAATTGTGTGATTCACAAATTGTTGTTCCATGCCGAGTATAAGCGGCGGTAGCCCAATGGATAAGGCATTGAACTTGCGATCGAGAGATCGTGGGTTCAAATCCCACCCAATGCACTACTGACGTGAACCCATTTCAAACACAAGAATTCTAGCTTAGCTGGAGGGTTTAACAAGAATACTAATTAGGAACTCAAATTGCTAGTACCTAATCTTAAAAAAAAAGAATAAAAAAGATTAATTAATATGTATATTTTGGTTTAATATTACTAGTAGATATTATTGTTAGTATATTAAGCCATCCGCTGTATGTCTGTCAGAGGGCTAATTAACCATAATAGGTAGAGTTGAAATCCCACTTTAGGAGTATATGTATGTGCATGTGTAAAATTTTTATAAAAGTAATATTACAGTTGATGTATTTTCATATTCACATCACATTGTCATAATGAGTTTTGAAACTGTGTATAATACATACATAACTCAACCTATAAAGGAGGTAATTGAAGGTATATTGCACTCATATGTCACCAGCTATGATTTAGGGTCCCATATATATATAATAATAATATAATATTCTATCACATACACACAACACCATCTAGCCCAAACTAAGCAGAGCTTGTACTATGGGTACTAGACAATGGATAAACATACATATATACTTTTTTTTTTGTAAATACATATATATTATACATAGAAATATAGAGGGCAAGATTAGCATTTACCGGGCGCAGTTTCCAACTATTGTAACTTCGTCCCGCTACTAAGAATTTATTGATAGAAAAGCCTCATAATAGCTTACCCGTCCCGGGAATTGAGCTAGAACCTTTTGCACAGTCGTCGCATTCATTGCCAGTGCCCTCACCTCTGTGGACACTGGTAATGAATGCGACGAGCAGGAACGAAAGGACGAAAGACGTAGAGCACGCTATGTATTACAATTGTCTTAAATATTTTTCTTTCAATGAAAATCTGTATTATATACGATATGTAAATAATTATTTTTAATGCAACTAAATTATCTTTATGATACAAATAAAGGAGGTACTTAACTTGAATAGCGGTTAAGGTCACGAAGACAATGTCGACCTCCTGAATTCATAGGTACTATCTATATTTGTACCAGATTCAGTATAGATTTTTTTTGTAAACAAACACTCATATTAGGTCCTAGCTATGCAAATTGCCGTTTATGTCCTACGTCTAATGTCGTGGACGCTGTACAAAATGGAATGATTATTTTAAAAGTTGATATATATTTTGAGAATAGGCATATTATATGTAATAAATATCTATAACCTTTTATCTGGTTATATGTATATTCTATTCTATATTCTATATTCTTCCACATACACACAACACCATCTAGCCCAAACTAAGCAGAGCTTGTACTAGGGGTACTAGACAATGGATAAACATACATATATACTTTTATTTTTGTAAATACATACATATTCTACATAGAAACACCTTATTTTTATCTGGTTATATCCTTTATCTGGTTATATCTATATTTATTGGTCTAGGTGTTTCTATGTATAATATGTATGTATTTACAAAATATATATATATATATATGTATATTTATCCATTGTCTAGTACCCATAGTATAAGCTCTCTTTAGTTTGGTCTAGATGATGTTGTATGTTTGAGATAGAATATTATTATTATTATACAATTTGTATTTAAAATTATATCGCTAAGTGCGTGCTCATATTCGTTGTTTTAATTCGCCATAATTACATAATAGTTAATTTGAATAAATTTAAGATAAACCATAGTGGCCTCATTACAAGCACCTATACAGGAAAAACTTAGAATACAAATTGCCCATTAAAAAATATTTACGTACCTAATACTTAATATGAAAACTACAATAGCGATTTTCTTCATACAAAGGGCGAATAAACTTCTATTACTTAATGACAGCGATAGTCTAGGGGGAAACTGTTGGATTGCCTCGGAGAGGTCTCCAGCTAACCATTCACACGCTGAGATGAGGCCCGTGCCCAGCAGTGGGACAGTTTAATACAGGGCTGATATTATATATTTAATGTTATGACAGGAACCTAAGTAAAATTGTCTAATTAAGTGTTAGCGCACATTTTTCAAGATGAGCCACAGACTGAATTACTGTTTGTGGTGATGTTGGGATGTTTGTTATTCAATCATGCGTTAAGTATGGAACTAATTTGGATAAATTTAGCACATAAATAGCCTAGTACTAGATAAACTCATAGGGTAGCCTGCGCATTCATGGTACTCATGCCGACGAGGCCATGGGTACAATTTAGTATTAATCCTAATTTCTTAACTAATAGTATTGATGCGAATGTGAGTATGTTTATTTGTTGCGCTTTCACGCCTGAACTACTCAGCCGATCATCATGAAAATTTGCATACACGTTGTTATGAGAACAGAAAAGGACATATTCATTCAGAAGAACTTACTATTACTAAAACTTTCTTTTGGAAAAATTCAGGAAAAAAGCTTTATGCACTGTCCGCTGGCTAGGGGACGGCACCGGCGGGGTATGTGGGACTCCCAGCATAAAGTGCTGGTATACCCACTAAAAAACCTGGGGTAAATAATTTGTAAATAATATTTTGAAGATAATGTGCATTCAAACTATTATTGGTGAACAAATCTAGCGATTGAGCGTTAATTTCTCCTACGTGTTCTACCAATAATATGAATGAGAGAGTTGGTGAAAATGTTTGCTTATTCGTTTCTCAATCATGTGTAAATTATTAAACGGATTCATCCAAATCCGTCGATGTTGTGCCAAGGTACTCAGATAAATTATTTTCAGATTTAACACCTAAGTTTTTTATCCTGTGCGTCAAAGTATGTATATACCAAAATGAAAATGAATGTATTAAGCTGGATTACCAAGTTAATCCATCTATTTGCATCCCAGTACATTCTCTAATATTAGCAATATTTAATATAAAATACTTAAATCATTACCAGTGATCGGAGTAGGTAGATTGATTTTTGGTACTTGTATCATAAATGCACACAGAAAGAATAACATGGATAAGCCATTTTTCCGGAAAGTAATTCCGGTATTTCCGGATTCAATTAAATATTGTTAATGTTGGTAGTGATATTATTCCTACTCAATTCAAAATTTAAAGGAAGGTATCAAAACTAAATTAATTCATTATTTATCTGTTGAATAATAAAAACAATCGAATTCCGATCGAAGCTTTAATTTTTATTTTTAGCCTTTTATGGCTAGAACTTTTATAGATAGACATAAATTGTTGCACTTAAATTTAAATATTTTCATAGGGGTCATGGTAATTTGCATTAAGGGTAGAATAAATGACGGGGCCCCATAGAGGGCCAATGCCTGCTGGGGTCGTGAGACTGTTCTAAGGATGCACCACGACTCTGAAACGTAAAGGGCATACGAAGGAACAGGTTGATTTTAGTCAGATTTTAGGACCAAAAAAAAGGGGTAGAATAAAGAAAAAAGATAAAATCAAGATTGTTTATTGTTAAATATGTACATTTTACATTTATTCACATTTTTAATCTTCATCGATTACAATGTCAGCATCCTGGTAATCCTGATCTTTACAATTAAAATATATAACTATGAGTTTCTCTATATTTTCTATTTTCAACCTATTTCTTTTAACATCTAAAGTCCATTTATAAATGGAAAAAGACCGTTCTACATCTGACGATGTCAAAGGAGCAAATTTTAAAAAAGGTATTAAATTATGTGCTTCATTTTTTTCAATGGCCTCACTATATTCTCTAAGTGTGTCTAAATCTGGGTTTCGTTCCATAACACGTTCTATTTTATTTTTTATATTTTCTGAATTGCACTGATTTATAGCATCTCTGACGTTGTCAAATGCTAAAAGTGAATCTGTCAACGATAAATTATGCTTTTGCAATTCTTTTAAAGACAAATGAATTATAAAATAATTGTCTTTAATGTAATTTAAATCTTCTTTTAAATTTCCTTTTTCTATAATATTTTTTGCCTCTCGAATAGATACCGCATCAGAGCTGCTTAAACAAGATAATACTTCTTTTATTTTTTCAAAGTTTTGAGCGTAATAAAATGCTGCCTCTAACCAAGTGCCCCATCTTGTAACAACTGGTTGGGGAGGTAGCGGCAAATCTGGATATTTTTCTTTTAAAATTTTGACTCTACTTGGGGCTTTCAAAAATACCTTTTTAACATTTGCTATTAAAATGTTAACATCGTGATATTCTAACCTAATTTGCTCAGATACGCGATGAAGAGAGTGCGCCAAACATGTTACGTGCTTCATTTCAGGTAAGTATTGTTTTAAATTTCGTCCTGCAGACAGCATATATGCAACGCTATCAGTGCAGAGGACAAGAATGTTACCTACCTTCGATTCAAAAGAATCTTCCCAAAAGTTTTCCAAACATTCTAACACAAATTGCGTGATTGTTTGTCCATTAACTACAGTTAGCATTTTACATGCTACCAAATAAGGTCTAGTCAAATTGCTAGGATGTAATGGTTTTATTAAAAAATGGACTATATAGCGACCTAAAAAGTCTGTCGTTTCATCTAATGATATCC
Source organism: Catocala nupta (assembly GCA_963675205.1). Classification (NCBI taxonomy): domain Eukaryota; kingdom Metazoa; phylum Arthropoda; class Insecta; order Lepidoptera; family Erebidae; genus Catocala; species Catocala nupta. The sequence goes on from OY776097.1 coordinate 4,658,321, forward strand.
ATAGTTTCTCATTTTTATAATTTTGCCGAATCGAATTGATTTTATTCTTAAAAAACTTGTCCAAGTAAACTTTCCGTAACTGTGATTCATCTGGCAGAGTACGATTAGTACACGTACAACAACAGGTACCACACATATATCTTTTAAAGAAATCTTGAAAAGTAGTATTTTTCATCTGAGACCACGGAATATTGCACAAAATGAGAAATTTTATAAGATCGAAATAAAATTCCTCTTCGGGCCGCTTAAACTTTCCCTGGTGTACTGCTCCTTCGATATGTCTTTTAACGTTTCCTTTATTTATGGTTTTCAAAGGGCTTTCACATTTTGAACAGTATATTGTACCACTAGCGTGATCGTAAAGTAGTTCGGGATGACCGGATATCCATTTTTCTACAGTTTCAGCCTTGACGTTTGCCATATCTGAACTTTGTTTTAGAGATGGAACCTCGTATATATCACCTAAAACAAAGACATGAAAAAATTACATTTTATTTAGTTTATTTAGCTTACTCCGTTTGTTTTATTTTTCGTGGATCAAATTTAGTCATTGAAATTTCACCCTCTTCCTGTCAATCCAAAATGGCTGCCGCTACAAGATGGCGGACAATTTTTTTTTTTTACAATTCCATCAATATATATCAAATGAAAGGGCTTGTTACGTAGAATATTTTGTAGAGAAGTAGATAAGGCCTATAGTAATTTATTTTACCAATACATTGCAAGAGGACACAGGGCATTCAAATTATATACGGATTCCAGTAAAATGTCGGTTAATAGTGGAGTTAGCTGAATTGCGACTACATTACTAGAATATCATAATTTTGTTTCGCACTAAGCTCACTGGTTCATACTCTATTAAAGATTTAACAATATTAAGACTCATGGTATGTTCAGCAGGTTAAGCGAACAAACACAATACTAAAAATATTCTTATAGTACATCCAAACATGCTTTATACTCCTTGTAACTAGTAAAATATTACTTACCAAAGCTTGGTTTAAATATGTAGATCCAATTCAATAGTGAAAAATCTGAGTCCGTATATTCGAGCCAAATCGTGGTTTAGAGCAGATTCCAGAAGTCAGTATGTACACAAGCCAGGGTCAAGTAACGTTTTCACAACACAGTAACAAACAAAGATGCGCACTCTACGAACCGAAGTAAACGAGTGAGCTACCTGGCATGTCGTCGGCGGGCGTACGCATTGTTCTGATAACCGGTTATTGTACCACCCATGATCCTTTGTTCTGATTGGTCGTTGGGTTTTGTCAAATCGTGACTGTGTGCCGTTAAAAAAAATATGAAGAATAATAAAGAATAATATTGCTCATTTTATTACAACTCCTACCTTTTTTTGAGGATGGCAAATCATCAAATGACTCCTTCCACTCTGGCAGAATAAAATTCCTACATAAGTTCCGGTTTTTTTTTAATAATCCACCAATTCCGGAGGAATGTCCATATTAATATATACGTTTCGGATCAATGACCCCATTTCAATCTACCTACTCCGATCACTGATCATTACTAACACGTAGGATTTGTGTAAAAAATCATAGATAATCTTTTATGGCTTAGATTAAAGGAGGCTATAAACAGAACAATGAATCCGATATATGAATATAGGTACATTAATATATATGTAGGTATATCGATGTTATCGGCTATGGCACTTGATATCATGATATGACACGCTGTTATCATTTATGAATGGTTATAATACGTCATATATTGTTTATTGATCTTGGGTGGAGTCAATTCTAATTTTCTTTTTTATGAGTACTTGTATTTATACAAGTTGGCAAACAAACGTACAGCACACGTCTTCCCTGCATATAATTTGACTTCGTGGTGCTACTAAGAACTTCATAACAGGACAACCAAATAACAATTTATATGACCAGGGATCGAACCTGGAACCTCACAGTTAACTTATAACACGGAACAAATAGTAAAATAACGAGTATGATACGAGCAAGAATTACTACTTAAACTATGAAACGTCCATGACTCCTACGGCTAGGGTTACCATATCTCAGGATTTGTCCTGAGATTTCAGGATTTTTGGACTCTTCTCAGGATTGCGGCTGGATTTTGCAAATATCATGAAATATCAGGATTTTTAGAATATTCAATAAAATACAATTTACATTTTAAAGATATCTTCAATAAATTTATTTTATTTTAAGTGTGGTCTGTGATAATGGGTTGCGATGGAAACTAAATTAATATTGTATTGAGAGAAAATTCTCAAAGTAAAAAAATCTCAATGGAAATCAGGCCTTTTCTACGGACTTTTGATTTTTTAATCTGGTAACCCTACCTACGGAGTCATGGACGTTGACGTCGTTGCGCGTCTGTACGTCGTACGTACTGTCTCTACGGGGTAGTCAAGAAAATCTTTGGTAATTTTTTCGCGACCAATCAGAACGAGTTTTTCCCCTCCGTTAGAAACAACCGCACTCGGAAAAATTATTTGTGGTTCACACAAATGTTTGTCCCGTATGGGAATTGAACCCACAACACAGTGCAGCGGCAGTGGAAAGGCGACCACATAAACCATTACGTCATCCGTGCAGTAGTTTTCCATCATCATATTCGCCGTGGTCTAGGTTTTGCTGTGCTTTCTTTAAGCAATCTCAATTACCCTGTGCGGACGTGTACCCAGTACCTAATTCTAAGCATTATGCGCAGTAGACAGTTTAAAACAAAACATGTTGAGTAAAATAACAAGTGAAATTTTATATTGAAATTTATTGTAAAAAAAAAATGTTAATGATCAACCGGATAGTAAAATTTTTTTTTTATAAGCCCCTATTGTCTTTCTGTAGGACACAGGCCTCCCGAGTCAGCAGGCGTTAACTCCCGGCTCACACTCCAATTCCTTTTATTTTTTTTTCGCTATCTAGCTGCTAAGGATCAATCTTTTTTAAAGGAGTCTAAGTAACCTGGGCCTGTCGCGATGCAGCTTTAAAATGAACTACTTTTTACAGATTTTATTGCGTTGTTTATTGGAAAACACTACTTTTACATAATTGTGAAACTATTAAACTACTAGTACTGATAAACTTTAAACTATTTGAATTATTAAGCTATTTATTAACTATTATTTATACAGACTGCAATGCAGAGGGTCTCGGGTTCGAACCCACGTCGCGCATCTCTGACTTTCGGAATTTATATAACTTTTCGAAATTATGTGCGTATTGATTGACAATTATCGCCTGCTCCGTGCTTTGGAGAGCACGTTAAGCCGTCGGTCCTAGCTGCCATGAACATCTATGACAGTCATTATTGGGAAGTCAGTGCCCTCTAATATCCTGATACTGGTCTAGTCTTAGGGTATCGTAAGCCTTCGGGTTGCGGAGGTCAGATGTCAGTCGCTCCATGTAAAAACTGATATCCAGTCAAATCCGGTTAGACTAGAAAGCCGACCACAAGTGACTTAGGAATAATAAAAGCTAGGGAGAAGACTTTTCCTAACGTTTCACTTATTATTAAACGAACTAAAGTCTTTAAAGTCAGTTGAAGATCACAGAAGGTAGTATAGGTTGCTGACATAATTATAGGGAAAATTTATTCAATTCTAATTTTACGAGTGTGAATTAACTTTCATTTTTCATTTCAAATTCAAATCAATGATATACAGTTATGATAAACATAACATTACACATTTTATTTTCGGTAATTGCAGTTTGTGACTTCTTAAAGTAGGAAAACATTATAAAAACAAACTCATAAGTCTCGCCAACAATGCATCAGATAAGTCATACGATTCAACGATTTTTGTATTAGTCAAGAACTAAATTTCCAAATGACTACAAACAAAAAAGCAAACATGAGTTTTGTTGTTGTTTTGGCTATTATACATGTAGCAATTGAACTGGTTCACTTATAAATATTAAAAGTTATTCATTATGGAAAAAAAATTAAGATATCTACTTAACCGTAATTCGAATTAAACTGTGTCAACAAATGTATGCTGTAACTTGTTTTTAGATTGTAAGTTTTCTCTCTGTTCATACTGTTTGTAACATTTTTGAGGAATAAATTATTATTATTAAACTACTATAAACACGGATTTCATCGCGTAAACAGAAGACAATCTATCCGTAATGTTCTCGAAGGTAAATGCCGAGAATCAATCTGCAATTAACCAATGTGGCCAACATCTTCTGATGTCAGATATTATATCGTAACATTTCCGAAGGGTTAAATACAGTGAAAGTAAATAAAACTTGGAAGCATACTTTCATACTAACCACAATTTATTATTGACATCACAGTTACTTACTCAATTGTACTACTCAAAATTGACGTTACCTACTCTTAATGTTTTAAGATAGCTATTGGCTGTTCTGTTTTACTATATATTTACTAGCTGCTAATGTCACAAACGTAACGGCTTAGATCTCTAGCATAGATATTATTTTGGTGGAGACTAGAGATGTTACGGAGGTTCGATTCCGATTCCGAAAGTTCGGAACTTTCGATTGATTTTGCACCTTCGATTCCGCTAAATTTAAATGGGAATTTATATAGGAGGTCGATGCGTAGCAGCGCGGTGGCGGTGCCCAGCGATCTGCGCGTACAGACAGGTTTATACATGTCACGCAGGGAACCTCCCTCCGCTCGCGCCTATAATATAGTTTGTGTACAGAACGTCAAATAGCAATTAAAATTATAAATGTAAAAATCTGTCCAAGGTGCAACAGGTTCCCCTAATCATTTTTATTTTAATCTGTGCTAATAATTATTCGCACGGATTTTTCAGTTATTACTTAATTTCACTAGGCACTGGTAATGTTAAACATTTGAAATAATTCGATTGTTTTTGTTTTCAACCTACCTGTATTATTTTTTGAACTAATAATAATAGAACTGATGAATAATGTGTGTAATTTTATTTTCTTAGACCTACCCTTAATATATCTCTTTCTTGTCTCCGCCTCCGATTCCGATTCCGAGTTCGGTTCCGATTCCGACAAACCAAATAAAAAACTCCGCTTCCGAATTCGGTTCCGATATAACCACTTCCGTAACATCTCTAGTGGAGACTATGTGGTGCCATTTTTTTGCTGTGAGAATACGTCCATGTTTTATTTACGTTCCCTTGTGAAACGCGGGTGAGTCGCGGCTTAATCCGAAAGGAATCCTGCAGTTATGGCATATAAAGATAAATAGGAAAAGACGGGTGTTGTTTAGTCACTATAAGAGTGACATACTCACTCGCTATATAATGGTTTCCTACCCTATAAATAAAATAAATAAGGCTTAAACAGAGTATCCATATTCTTCTAGATGCAGGATCTACTATTTATAATGAATCTGTCAACTTAATACATTAATATTGACGAAACATCAAACTAAATACCGGCTAATGTACTCTTAGCCCGTTGACGCTTGTAACACACGAAGTTTAATTGAAGTTGCTGTACTGCTAGCATAAAAAATAGAGCCTGCTTGTTAACAGCACACACTTCAATTAAACTTCATGTGTTACAAGCGTCAACCGGCTACGAGTAAATTAGCCAGAAGTTAGTTTTTTAATAGCACTTTAGAAATGTTTCGTAACCCAAATATTTATCTGATTTGCCGCAAGAATATGTTATCCGGTCGACTGAAAGATGCGACATCTTCCTAATCCTTATTTGATTTAGAGAGAATATCACCATGTGCAAATTCTAGCCCAACGATAAAATATGTATATCAATGAATGCCTATTTTCCAGCATCTTATATTATCTTATCTTGTGTGGGGGCCAGTCAGTACAGACCGGCGACACTTCAATCCAGTGGAATCTTTTGTGTCGACTTCCCCAATAACGACTGCCATAGATGTTCATGGCAGCTGGGACCGACGGCTTAACGTGCTCTCCGAGGCACGGAGCAGACGAAAATTGTCAATCAATACGCACATAATTTCGAAAAGTCATATAACTTCCGAAAGTCAGAGGTGCGCGACTTGGATTCGAACCCGAGACCCTCTGCATTGCAGTCTATTGGTCTCCCCATTGAGCTATCGCTGCTATATTTTCCAGCATACAAGTGCTCTATTTTTATAGTAGGTATAACCAAATTTGACTAGAGACATGATCATGCATAATATGCGTGATCATGATTGTCTCTGTATGACTACTATTGCGATAGTAACTTTGTCTCTTAGCAACATCTTCACAACTAAACTACTAAACTGATTTCGATATAACCGGTATAGGGATAACATTAATCTCGACAAATATATAAATTACATTAAAAATTACGTGAAGCAAGTTACGAAACCGGTGTTACATAAATTACGCAATTTAAAAAAGTTTTTTTGTGATTACATTTTTGCAATTTATTGGCATCGGACTATAACAATTATTTATTGATTATTTAAGCTGCTTATGATGTTTATCTAAATTAAATTACCGTAAATAGAACGGTATTTTAATTAAACGCTATTGAAAGTAAAGAAAGTATTGCTATTGTTAAATATATTACAATCAAGATTATTATAACGGTGGTTTATAAGGTGTCAATGTATTAAGAAATACAGAAATAAAAAATAAAGAAATGTTAGTCGTGTCGAGACCGTCGATATTTATATATTTTTTATACACGTTTGCATTTTGTAAGCTGCCAGGCTGAATGAAAAAGCAATTAGTAGATAGGAGTTAAAATCTTTTTGCCGTTTTTAATTTGTCTATACGGAATTTTAGTATTTACATCACACTGAGTTAGATTTGCGCTTTGACTACTGACGTCCCAATCAGATTCAAATGTGAAAGATTTTCAAGTAATTCTTTAGTGACGTCAGCTTTTAACAGATATGTATATGTAATATTATATATTCTCTTATCATATACATATATATTATGTATATGTATATGATAAGAGAATTCGTTTCTTATCTTTTACTTATACCTTCTCAATACTTGCTTTTATGAGTGTTGAAGTGACATGTAGTAAGTACCTAATTGATAAACCCTTAATATGTTATTAATTGTGTTTTTGTTGTCCATATACATAAGTTTTGTGATTTTATTAAATAGTACCAGATATCTAATGAAGTATTTTTTTTAAAGACGACTCACGCATTGGCCTTATTTGTGGATCACACAAATTTTTGTCCCGTGTGGGGATCGAACCCACAACACTCGGCGCGGTGGCAGTGGCAAGGCAACCACTGAATCACTAACCCATCCGTAATAAGTAAATCTTTGTATATTCTACGAAATTGCTATAAAAATTACTAACTTACATAAATAAAATAAAAGTTTATATAAATAGTTATTTTAAATTAACGATTAATTTAAGTTTGTCGTTTAATCTTGATTTATATCTGTTTTATATTTGTATTAAATGATTAAATAAAGTCCAACTTATTGTTAAAATATTTGCCAAAACCAAAGAAAATATTTTGTATTTTTAAAGAAGTTATGCTTTTTCCTGTTGAGTATTGTTTTAGTTCATACATTCACAATTGAGTCATTGATAATCAACTAATTTTATTAATATATTAAGTACTTACATTTACGATAAATATCACATACTTGATTCCTAAAAACACTTCACAATATAACACAAGAATAACCCACGCAGCTAACACTTTTTATCTTTTTTTAAATAAACACTTTTCCACGCTCGGTTTTGAAAAGCAGTTCCATTTAAAAATATTATTACACCAGCTTATTTAAAAAAGAAATACGCAAATATATTTACGTTAAATTAAATTAATGTAACGTTCGGAGCCGACCGCGTTTAACTGGTGAAAAATACCAACAATTTTTAACGCTCTTTCGAATCAAACAGTTTTACTTTCTCCTAGAATGGCGTAGCCGTAGGACGAGTTGGCGCGAAATTGCTATAATCTGTGAATAATGGCGGAGCAACGCACAGGAATTGCATAATTATTCATATTATTTATTTAAAGTGGGACGCGATTGTTGTGGTTCTTTTGTGATAAAAGGTCTTTGTCCTGTCTACACTACTGACTCATATTTTTACGGCAACTAAAATGATTCATATGAACCATTATAGGTTTAAAATTAACTTATTGATATTGATACCTTTGACACAATAGTTGGCGGTAAACCACAACTTAATAATGTTTAACTAACGTATTTATTTTAATTGTTTGCTCGAAATTTTAATGAACTTAAAAACTACTGGAGCGACTTTAATATTTTTTTTCACCATTTGAAAGCTAGTTTATCCAGAAGTAATATAGGTATTTATTATATAATATAACATCAAGCTACGTGTCACGGGCGAGGGCTAAACTTAATAACTCAATCTGATATGCAATTTACGTTTACATTTGATTTAAATATATATATAGAATATCATTTGTAATATTTATGACACTGAGACCAGATCGAAACTCTATTTTGATCACTTTTTAATTTGTATTATGTCACTAACTGACCCGCGCAACTTCGTCTGCTTCACATAAGAGAATTTTCCCCGTCTTCGCAACATTTTTCATTGATGCTCTGCTCCTATTGGTCATAGCGTGATGTTATATAGCCTTCCTCGGTAAAAGGGCTATTCAACATTAAAATAATTTTTCAATTCGAACCAGTGGTTCCTGAGATTAGCGCGTTCAACCAAATAAACAAACAAACTCTTCAGCTTTATAACTTTAGTATAAACTAGATGTGCCCACGGTTTCACCCGCGTTTATAGTTACTGCGCCGCCCCCGTGGGTCGTAGCGTGATGTTATATAGCCTATAGCCTTCCTCGGTAAATGGGCTATCCAACACTAAAATATTTTTTCAATTCAAACCAGTAGTTCCTTAGATTAGCGCGTTCAACCAAACAAACAAACTCTTCAGCTTTATAATATTAGTATAGATAGATAATGAAATAGTAGAGCGAATTATTTACTTATTAAATTAATAGAGCCTCTCTTTATCAATAGATATTATGACCAGGATCTGTTTCACATATGAGAGTTAACAGTTAGATTTCTTACACATATATCCTCATAACGGCATGGTTACACGTAAGATTACAACGATCAATTATCAATAATACATGACGACCGCGAACAATCCGCCTTTACTTAATATTCCGCGGAGGCACGGCTAGAAAACAGTTACGATCTCCATGGCATCGTGGTCTCAAGACAAATGATAGGCCATAGCAATTTTATTTTTCGTATAAGTAAAACTATCAGTCCTGTGTTAAGTATGCGCCGTGCGATTTGGGTTCAACTCCTGGATTAGATAAAGGTTATTGAGTTTTAGTGATAATAACTTGTTTGTAGTGACATGGAGTTTAGAGAGAGTTAGTGTTTTCAAGACAGGTCTTACTAGAGATATCTCGTAAGACCTGTCTTGAAGACATTCATCACATGTCTATCGGTCTTTATAAAAACGCAGTCAACCTTTTCTTATGTTTTACGTCTAATATTGTTTTTACGAAGATTGTTCTACTGTCGTTTGTGCAGCAAATTTATTGCAAAAGTAGGTATACATGCTCTTTATCTTTTAAAGAATTCGTGGGGCAACCAAACTATGTAATAGTCCTGCTATTAAATCAACAGGGCATACTACGGACTGATGAAATTATATATAGTTTATTTAATTTAATAATAATTTAATTATATATAATTATAGTTCTCCTTAGGGATTATTATTACCATGCCCAATCATTATCACCGGTCACTACCAAATTCGAATTTCCATTTGCTTTTTTAAAAGATTCTACCAATTTGGATTAGAAATTAATAGTATTTTTGTTAAGCCCTCCAACTAAGCTAGAATGCTTGTTAGGAGTTGGACGCATTCATGACAATTCTTTAAGAGATAGTGCTCAAGACTGGATGAATAAGCTAGACTTTACTCATATGCTACACCACATGAATCCAAAAAAAGAAACGTGTTGCCGACGGAACTCTTAACAGTATAATTGGCGCGTAGTTCCAGTGATTGAAGCAGCTACCTCATTCACAACTATTTGAAATGATTGAAAGTGATCTGTTCACTGCCCGCAAAGACTTAATCATAATCATAATCATAATCATTTATTCAACTTAAATTGGTACAAAAAAGGATACAGAGCTTAGGTTACATCGTAAAGGTATAATATAAGGGGTGCCTGTACTAGGGTAAACCTGTGCCACAGGCATTAAGGGCACATACTGTATAATATAGATATAAATTCTAAAACAATACTTATGAAAACATTATTATTTGTATATAAAAACTTACGAATTACATTATAAACTAAGTGATTACTATGACTACTTAAAGAGTCATTTTATTGCGCAACACTTATTGAACAACAGTCATCAAATTTTCAGTTTGATCGTAGTTCAAGGTTTGTAAATATTGTTGAACTAATTGCTTAGTGTTAGCATAATTTTTGTCATAAATCGCAGTTATTTTGTTTATATTATTATAAAGAAATGGACCTAAAAATGCGAAAAACCTATTGGTAAAAATATACTTAGATTGAGGCTGAGTAGTACAAACGATATCTTTCCGTCGCTTAGTGTTAGTTAGTTCCGGGTTATATTCAAGAGTAGTATGTTGTTTTAATACGGTGTGCATAATAAAAAGCTGCCTGACTGTTAGTACTTTAGAATTTTGATACAAAAGGCATGTGGGATAGCGAAAAGGTCGATGTGTAGCTACTTTTAGGAGTGCTCTTTGTGCTCTTTCAATTGGAAGAATAACCGACTTGGCGATGCCTCCCCATGAGGTAACACAGTATTGAATAATGGATTGGCACAGTGTCTTGTAGATTTGTATAATAAGATTATTGTCTGCTATATAACGCAGTTTTTTAAAAACGAATATTAATTTACGTAGTCTGCTTGACAAAGTGGCTACATGTTGTTTAAATGAAAGAGTGTGATCTATTATAACCCCCAGATATTTAATGCTAGTTGTACTATGAATTGCAGAACATATGCAATCGTCATTCATGGTGTTGTTACAATGGTGTGCATATAGTCGAATCTTACTTAAATGATCTTGTTGATTGCGCATGTTAAACTTAATGAATTTAGTTTTATCAGTATTTAGTGTAAGCAAGTTATTTCTAAGCCATTTATTAACCACATCGAACCCACGCTGGGCATTTTTAAAGACTGCCTCATTTGTGTCAGCGGAGAAGAGAAGGGCGGTGTCATCTGCGTATGAAACGATTTTGCCGCTAGGAAAGCTTAAGTTACAAAGATCGTTAATGTACACCAAAAATAGAGTACTTCCAAGGACACTGCCTTGTGGAATACCGAATTGTGGCACTTGTAAGTCGGCACTGATGATATTATCTATTTTTACGCACTGATACCTATTTTGTAGATAGTCTGTTAGCAGCTTAAGCTGAGTGCCTCGTATTCCTAAAGCATCTAATTTTTTTAATAGGATAGGTACAGATACAGTGTCAAAAGCTTTTGCGAGGTCGAGGAAGATTCCAATTACTTGTTTTCTTTTTCCAAGTTCCTCTGAGATAAAAGCTGTCAAGTTGTGTACTGCATCTGCTGTTGACAACTTAGGTCTGAAGCCGAATTGCATTGGGGAAAATAGGGAATTTTGTTCAAGAAATGATACTAATTTATTATTAATTAATTTCTCTAGTACTTTTGAGAAAGTAGGTAATAGCGAGATTGGTCGATAATTTGTTACGAGGTCTTTCGTACCAGACTTATGAATGGGAATCACTATTGCTTTTTTAAGGCATAGAGGAAAGACTCCGATGGAGAGACAAATTCGGTAAATGTGGGTTAATGGAGGCACCAGGATATGCTTAAAGGTCTTTAATATTTTACAGCTTATATTGTCCCACCCAGGTGCACAATTATTTTTTAACGAGTGAATAACCCGCTCTATTTCTTGTTCATCCGGATCCAACATAACAAAAGATTTTCCGCTTTTAAGATATGTTGAAACCGGAGGAGAACTGTTATTTGTGCTGCACTGACTTTCTATTTTTTTTGCCAAAGTTGTGCCAATATTTACAAAAAACCTATTGACGTTGTTGACAGAGGAAAGCAGAGAGGAATGTGTTTGCAATAAACTTCTATCAGATTTATGTTGCTTTGAAGTAAACGTGACTTTCTTCACAATTTTCCAAAGTTGCTTTGTGTCTTTTTTAGCTCCTTGTAATTGTGACCTGTCGTACTCTATTTTTACATTCTTCAAAAGATTATTGCAAAAATTCCGATACCTTTTATATGATAAATTTAGAGTAGAATTTTCGGGGCATTGCTTAGCTTTCTTGTGTAGTTTATCGCGGTTTCTAATACATCGGACTAAGCCGGGAGTTATCCATGGCTTAATTTTACTATATTTTCTACTTAATTTTATTATTTTTGTATTGTGCATGATAGCCTCTTGTACTTTATTAATAACAAATGGCATAGAGATGTTAACGTCGGCAGTTTGATAAACTGGGGTAAAGTCAATATTGCACAAATCACGTTCTAGGTGAATCATATTTATAATTGACCTTTGTTGCGGGCGAATAATATTCTTAGTTTGCTTTAATTCAAGTATTAGTAAAACAGCAGAGTGGTCAGTTATTGACGAGTTAGTAACAAGTGTTAAACACGGAAGCCTAGTTTTGAGCATGACGTGGTCTAAGCATGACCCACTTTGATGTGTGGGAAAAGTGTGGCTAGGCAAAATACCATGGTACGCACAGAGATTTAGGTAATCTTGGGTAGATGCGTCATGATTCCTACAATTTATATTTATGTTTATATCTCCTGTTATAATAATATTTTTAAAAGTTGATAAGCTTTGTAAAATTTGGTTTAAATTGTTTGTAAACGTCTCTAAGTTTCTGAAAGAAGGAGGTCTATATACAGCAATGATCGCGGTATCAGTGCCTATTTTTATAACAAGACAGTTGCAGTCTTGGACCGTTAGCTCTTCGACGGAGACGAGTAAAGAACTTTTCACATATATTACTAAGCCATCATTTTGGTTGAGAGATGTTGTACTATTGTAATTATTGTATCCCTGCAAAGTTGGTATATTGTTCCGTCTGTTTGAGAGCCAACATTCTGTTAGAATAATCACGTCACACTCAAAATTAAGCCTGTGTAAAAAGACATTCAAACTATCTACGTTCTTACATATGCTACGAATGTTTTGGGTTAATATTGTTAGCGGCTTTCTATATTGAGAAAGATAAAGTTTGCAGCTCTCAGTATCACACATTTCCGAAAGATATATATAATTATTATCTAAGTCATTAATTACTTGATCAGCCATAAATACTTTTAAAATTAAGGTAAATTCAAACAAAAATATAAATAAAAAAAGGGTCTTAAAGAAACTGAGTAAGGTAGCGCTCTTAGGCGCCTTCATGATAATCTATAGAATTAATGTACCTTGTTTCAGCCATTTTCTTCGCTGGACATTCGAGATCACCTGTCTTATGGTTGCATGGTTTCTTAAAACGGAAGCATGTTGCACATTTTGGTGTTTCGGCTTTCTTTGTACATTCATTGGTCTGGTGACCTAATGCACCGCAATGTCCGCAGGTGGAGATGGTTTCGCGGCAAGTCTTAGCGGCATGTCCATATTGTTGGCATCTGAAACACCTGGTCACGAGTGTAAAGTCACGTACGGGGCAGGATGTCCAGTTGATGAAGACTCGATCCTGGTTGATAAGGGCCTTTCTGATGCTGGCAGGCACTTCAATAATGAAGTTGCAAGTTTGTGCGTCTTTCTTACCCGACTTATGGCTCAGTTTTAGCGAGGTCAGGAATTGATCACGGGTTACGTTGGGTAGTTTTTCGGCAACATTCTGCTCGTATATGCAATCATATACTTCTTGGTCACTAAGGGCTGCTGGTACTCCGATTACTACAATTCTTGGTCTTCTTTTATGTGGATCCTCAACCTTTAAGCCAGAGCTAGTTAACTGGGTTGACTGCCTTAGCTTCTCAATGTCGTCCTTGCTGTCAGTGCTAATGTTTACTCCTCCGTTTTTGGTCTTCCTTAATCCTCTAACGTGCAACTTCAATTGTTCAGGGCAAATTATTTTCTGAACCAGCGACTTTGTCTCGTCACTAGTTTTCAATTTATCGTTTGGATAAATTGCAATGGCGCTCACAGTTTTAGGTCGTAGCATGACATTTTTTGTGGTCTTGACCATGTCCGCAAAAGACACTTTTTCAATGGCTGAATTTTGTGCGACGCATTTTTCTTCAATGGTCATTTTAATGGACTTTTCGAAGGCATTCAGACACTTAGCAAGATCCTGCTTTTCCGTCATGGCTTCAAGAGAGCTATTTATCAGTAAGGCCTTTTGCTTCAAGGATTGGTAAAAAACCGCCATTTGAGAGACACCATTTCCAACTTTACGGGCTAAAGAATTTATTTTCAACTTCTGTTCAGAGTTGAGTTTTCCTTCTGATGCAATGTTACACACCTCACTTAGCGATCGCTCAATGGAGGTAATCCAGTATTTGATGTCATTGGTGCTTAAGGTTTCCAAGGCCGCTTCGGGTTCATGCTGAGGTGGTTGTGGCGTGCTGGGTGGGCTGCGAGTTGTCATGGTACTCCGATTGAAAGGACTACTTTCAAAATTAGCCATAGTAACACTTAGTTATTATCTTGCATATTACTTAAGTTTCACCGTTTTACTTAGAAATTGCATGAGTTGACTAAACGTGTTAACTAGGTCAATGAATTAAATAAAAATATTTGAACATTTGTAAGTATTGCTAGGTAGGCACGTCTGCTCAATTCGAACACTTTATATGCTGTCACTTAATGCCTGTAGAGTTCGCAATAATCGACTGATTTGTGAACAAATTGAATACGAAGTGATTGATTTACGAGTGGTTCTCGATACCTGTATTGTTCTACAAACGATTGATTAGATGCAAACTGTTAAATGCTTATGCTATACTTCTTGAGCCTGCGGCTTTGCTCGAGCTATACAATAATTTAATTTTGGACATAGTTTATCTGTATGCTAAATTTCATCAAAATCCATTCAATGGTTTACGCGTGATTGAGTAAGAAATACAAACATCGCACAAACTTTCACATTTATTATATTTGTTGGATATGCTTTTTAAAGCAGTTTAATCATAATATTGACCTGTGTGTACGCCTTTCATACATATTGGTTTTGACTAGACAAATAGCGTAGTTGTTTAAGTGATCACCTTGACACTGCCCCGGTGCACTGAGTGGCATGGCTTCAATCACTACCAGAGACAAATAAATATGATATCCACAAATAATCTGTGAAACGTCATGCCTCCTTCTTTTAATGTGCAACACGATTCTAAAAATTCTTCCTAGTGCGAGATGTGTTATAAAAAAGATAATAAACTCGAGTCTTTTCTTTTTTGTTTGTAATTAACCTGTTAAATGTTGAAATGCCATACATAATTGAAAACCTATTGTATTTGGCCGTCGGTGTATCGCTGCGACTTAATAGGCTAAAACTAAAAGTTTTATACTCAATTGAACCGGCTCGCCTGAAATATAGTGGTTAGTTGATATCATAATTACGTAATTAATGCACTTACTTACCTTAATGGTATCTTGTTTTTAGATTTTAAACTTTAATCTGAGGAAATCTAGTTTATTTAAATTATGCGTGCAACACTTGTCGTTGCGTATTTTTCCTGTAACAACTATTTTGATTCAATATTTTTTTCTGTTTTGATCTTTATTTATTATAGAATTAATATAGCCATTGCACTTTTTTACAGCTTTACCAACACACTCAGTTACACTAACTGTCTAAATGTCTACACATTGAGTATTATATACTTAGTGTATGTGACCAAAAGGACTTTGAAATCATTTTTAAAGTGAAATTATGACGCATCCACATATTCGACCACAAATGTAGTGGTGTGTGTTGCAACTCACTGTATCCCAAGAATGTTTTAGCGTATGAATGTCAATTGATTATTTAGATTAACAAAATGTAGAGTAATTTTTTTTCTGTTGGTCTTGTGGTCAGAACAACAGTGCTACGTATGATATGGCGATGTCAAGTTAAAAAGCTAGAAAGGTTTTCAACTAAATATCTGACAGACTTAAAAATGTGATCGATTTTCTTGCAGGTATCTTTTCATAGGCTTAGCCTTTTGCCTGAATTTAGCAACTAACCCAAATAAAAATTCTTCAAATTTAGTAACCGATAACCTTTGACGTTCATAAGTTACATTGTGGCCTACATGATTTTAACCTTTTCCATCTTTATGAAAAGCTATGTAGATCATGCCAAGTGAAAGATTAGAGAAGTACATATGTTCGCCTTCCTTGAAGAACAGCGACTACGCCACAGAATAAATATATTACTAACGTAACTACGCTTTGATCTTAGAAGAGCCGCGTTTTACGGCGCACTGTGGACTGAAAATCGAGTTTCATAGGCAATACGACCAATGCGTTTATAAACTTGAAATTTTGCAGAGATGTTTCTGTATTTTAGAAAAACACTACTACATTAGCAAAATTAAGAAATATATACTTTTTCTTGATGTCATTTAGACATCAAAAATATATGATATTTAATTATGCATTCTAATAACCCATTTTAAACACCATTGTATGATCGTTAACCTATTAGGAATTATCTAATTACCCTAATTATAAAATTACCTTAATTTTGATGACAGAAGTTACTAAGTAATTAGTACCTAATTATTATTAGATAGTATTACGAATTATGACATTAGGGTAAGCTAAATCTTATAACATTAATGAGGGTAGTTAAGCACAATATTGCATATAAATAAAACTGCAGTATATTCTATTACTTAGTTCATTTTGAGCATTTCAATCATTAACGTTGACATTTTTTTTGTCATATTAAAAAAATCTAATAAAAGAATGATAGTTAGAAATTATTTGTTGCTGTGCCAGGTGTAGGCTCTGTTGGGTGGATCGCTAATCCAGCGATCCATCCACTAGCATAGCAGCTTGTAGGCTGGGTCTGGATATCAACCACCAAGTTGGGATAATGGTATAGTCGGTAGGCTCGACGCTAGCGAGAGCCTCACATAATTTCGTCGTCTCCCTGTGGCGAGAGAGAAAACATACGGTGTATTTCACCAAGCAAAAGAAAGTCGTTGCGGGATAAGATAATTGAGATTGGCCGTTTTAATTTTGCCGTATTGATAGTATGAAATGGCCTACCTTTTCACCTAGATATAAGTTGAACATATTATTTAATTACTATTTAAATAAACTGAACCTCTAGTAGCAATCAGTATTCTTAGTTAAAATTTAAATATTTGGATAAAGGCCAACAAAATCGAATTTGACAAGTAAACTAAGTAATAAGTATAGCATTGGTGTTAATGTTTGTGAAAAATGTTAGTTTACTTTCTTATACGAATTATTAAGCTTCCAAATTAATATGGGTAATATCAGTTTCCAAAACTGTATTAAACGTTAGTCGATAACAAACAGCTGCAAAATTAATTTTGTTTGTAAGTATAGGCCCAAACCCGGCACAATTCGCTGTAGTTCAGTGTGATATTAATAATTAAGGAAGTAAATCCAATACCAATTTTCCCTACGGGATAAACTATATATAAATCACTCTTATATCCAAATATTGCATTATATAAAGTGTTTTCATATATTTTTTATCTGAGTAATTTAAAGTCAATCCATTGACTGTTTTTCGAGGTTGTAGGATACAAACATTGGGTTTCATATGATAGAATTATTTATAGTTTTAGCGTAGGTTAAGTTGAATGTTTTGGACAACATTTTAAGTATGATTGACTTTATGCGCGCTAGTATCGCAAATAGTAATCATGTGTAGAAAAGAAAGAAAGAAAGAAAATATTTTTTTTGTATCTCATTTACACAATACAATAAAATATAAATATATACAGAGCAGTATATAGTATGGAGAGCAAATTAGGTACCTGCGTCAGCTATTGTTGCAGTTGAAACTGCAACGCTGGTATTCTCGCAGGACCTATACAGTAGCGGATGTCTTCATGTTTAGTGTTTGTCGTTCCAGGAAAATAGGATCTGATATTATTTGGATTTGAACAATGTTGTTATTAGTTCAAAAATACGCGGCAGGCGTTGTGGTTTAAGTGTTCGCCTCGCCACTGGCACTGCGCCAACTTTTCTGGGTTCGATTCCAGCACGGGCAAGAATTCTGGTGATCCTCAAGTAGTTGTTAGAAAGTTAGTAAAGTCGCCCGCGACACAGGCACTGTTGCAATTCCTTTTTTAATATTGTCTTATGTTTACGCGAATGTTATACATTGAAATTAAAAACTTTATACGGATTTTATCGCGTTGTTTATTTTACTTTAAACACTGTTATTACATAATTTTGAAAACTCTAACACTACTATTATTGAATTTTACTACTATTTAAGCTATATATTTTCTAATTAAAACTATTTATATTTAAGTTTACACTTTGCCCCGACGTTTCGGTTGCTTTACAGCAGCCATGTTCACGGGAGACTAAGATGGTAGTTGTCCCAACGTTCTGAAGTGTAGCTAGTTATTTATTTTTTATTTTTTTTACTTTAAAATAACTAGCTACACTTCAGAACGTTGGGACAACTACCATCTTAGTCTCCCCGTGAACATGGCTGCTGTAAAGCAACCGAAACGTCGGGGCAAAGTGTAAACTTAAATATAAATAGTTTTAATTAGAAAATATATAGCTTAAATAGTAGTAAAATTCAATAATAGTAGTGTTAGAGTTTTCAAAATTATGTAATAACAGTGTTTAAAGTAAAATAAACAACGCGATAAAATCCGTATAAAGTTTTTAATTTCAATTCCTTTTTTATTAAGAAAAGAGTCGTCTCTGGCGTCCTCTAAAATGTTACAATAAAAAGAAATACTTAGGTAATACTTTCTATATGATTCACTTGAATGAAGTTTGTATTTTGTCAATTTCTACTTACATGATTCAAGGGAATCGTCAGGGGGTATACCAAGTTCATGACTAATAAATAAATCATTAAAATGCATAGCAAGACTCCGTTCTCGTAAACATGAATACCTTTTCAATACAGTTGAACTACAGATTGCGCCTGAAGCCAAATGTTTCTGATGACTGATAATATTAAAGTACAGTGAGCTCCAAAAATGCATACCCATGTCAAAATTAAAATGATGATGATGAGTCGGTCATTGACGCTATCTAAAGATAATCGATACAAGAACTGTTAAGTAGTTTATTTATAGAAGTAGATTTCTTAAGAACTGCATTTTGATAAAATTACTTTAAAATTTTTTTAAATCTCTGTTTATAATAGTTTATTTAAAAAATAACACATTTCAGGGTAAAATAAGAAGCAAAGAATTACAAATGAATTCATATGTTTATAATGGGTACTTTATTTTAGAGATACTTTCTATGACTCGCTATTCTGTTCGTACGCAAATATTATTTTGTCCCTGTGTTTGAGTCTCTTTTCGGTTAAGATTATAATTTCTTATAAATTTTACTTATTTGCTAAAATGAGTACTCGTTGCAATACTTATAAAACAACGCCATCTAGTTAATTCATATTCATTCTAATTCGAGTGTTCACGGGATTTTGGACCTTAAGGTATCCATGCAATATTACAGCTATATACACCGTGGTAAGTTTAGTCGGTAGTACCTGGGGCTTTTCTCGGGTGACCATGACATAACCTCTCCGCTCCTCTTTTATCATGGATATGCTTAAAGGCATTTGCCCACATAAAAAGGTCTCATTGAAGAAATCGTGTGCTATTTGTACTGGTTTGACAAGGTTTGGTTTGCAAGGACTCCTTTTTGTGTCCGTTGCTTGAATACCCAGCGACACAAAAATTATTAATTATTTAAATGGACCGATACATGATGATAGGTCTTATTTTGAAAATGCCGTATTCGGGTAATACCATATTCTATTAAGGAGTTACTCGTGTAAGTGGTCGCTCTTGCCATTACGCCAGGTGCAGTGGGATTGATCTCTACACTGATCAATAATTTATGATACTCACAAAAATCGCTCTGGGTGTCTGGGTGTTCTTTGTGTCGTTTAATCGTATGTTTGTAAAGTAACCCGCGACACAGGTCTTGATCCCTAGCAGAAGTCTTAAAAATCATAAGTATTATTAATGCCAATGTATCACGCTTGAATTATTCGACCAATCATCATGAAAATCCGCTTAGTCGTTGTCAGCGGAACAGAAGAGGACATAAGATATTTTTCATCTAGGAAAAAGTACTGTTATTAATTTAACCTAACATAATCGACATTTACTCGAGCGAAGCCATGAGCAATAACTAGTCTAAAATAAAAGACTTATTCTTAAAAATCCTAACTAATATTAGAAATACCAATTTGAGTTTGTTTGTTACGCGTTTACGATTTAGCTTCTCGACCGATCATCATTAAATTTTGCATACACGTTGTCAGGGGTACAGAAAAGGACATAGTTTTAACCTTTCACCTGGAAACAAGAAGAAGTCACAGAACCTAGTACTAGAAAAATAAATATGGCAATTTTGGACACATAAGGCTCTTGCCTTACGTGGACGTAAAACCTCGTGCGTAAGTTAGCTTAATGATGTCATATTAGGTACCAATTAGTGCAACAGAATATAAGCAACATTTCGATTCGCTGCTAAAATGAATGCGGGTTTGCCTATATACATTTTCTTTTAAAATTGCATTATTATGAATAAGCGTCTACAAATTAAAAAATAATGGTAGGTATTTGACGTCGAGGTCTCAGATTCAAATCCCTGATCGGCCCATCACAAAGTTGTTAGGTTTTTCTGACGAGTGACTCTTGGCGGTTGGCACACCCCCGTGCCTCGGCAAGCCGGTAAAGCCGTTGGTACTGTGCATGATCTCTCATGGGTTGTGTTGGATTGTCGATTGATCGGATCAAGCAACTCCCAGAGTTGCGAGTGGAGAGCGGTTTTATTGCGCCGGTACCTATCTGGAGAATAAATAGTGTCACTTGGGCCCGAGGAAGCTCGCTTATGAGAACCGGATCTCTGAGGTTAGGTTGGAGAAATCGAGATTTGGGGACAAGAACTGTCTATATCTGGTCCCGGAAGCTGCTCTTGGGCACTGGAAGGTACAGCGGCTTCCACTATTATAACCTTACGGTTGGTGTAGGGGAACGCTATATCATAAACTGGACTAGTCGTAGAGAGAGGGATGATCGGATACCTATCTCCAGGACCCAAGTAGATAGGGATTCGGAGGGAGAACTACGGGTCTCCCCCTTAGGATCAGGGTACTGCGGGGTCAGGCTAGCCCACTGCGTCCCGAAAGGCCGCTGATTGAGAGCGCGGTGCCTGACATTGAGGTTTGGACTCGCAGTGGTCAGGTTAGCCGCAGAGGCAATGTTCGTTGCTCGGCAAGCACGTGGCGTTTGAGTGTCTGCCTCATGCGCGACTCGTGCGTACCAGTCGGTATGCGCGAGGTACGGAGTTGTCTTTAGCGAAGTGGCGGTGTTAAACCTGCGACAACGCATCTCGGGCGCTTGCCTGCTCAACAAGTAACAGTCATAGCTGGAGTGACTCGAGCGGTACCCGGCTTGTAGGGCTATTTGAGTAGATGTACGTCGTGAAGTGAGCGTGCCTTATACAGCTCCGGCACCCTACCGGAGATATGGAAGGAGGCTTCGCCGTTGGCTTCAGCGAGGTTATCGTTAGTAACTCTCAGAGTTGGTGAGCGGCTTTATTGCTCCGGCACCTATCTGGACAATAGGTAGTGCCACTTGGGCATGAGATAGCTCGTTATAACAAGAACCGGATCTCTAGTTTGGGGACAAGACCTGTCTATAGGTTCCTGAAGGTGCTTACGGGCACTGAATGGTACAGCGGCTTTCACTACCGAAAGGTGGGTTAGTGGGAACGCTATATCATAAACTTGAGTAGTCGTAAAGGAGTGGGTCTGTTCGGATTATAAGAGTAAGGGAGTAGAGAGTGCACTTGTTTGCGCACACATTTGTGCACTGTGCAGATGGCAAGTCGCCTACGCATGGGCGTGGTGAATTATCTCTTTCAAATATAAATGTTAAGTGTATGTAACCTAAGTATTTTTGCTTGAGTTAAACTGAACATTTATGTGCAAAAATTAAATAATTTATTAAAATTTTTACAATTGACTGTCGTTTTTTATGCTGGTAGGTATCATAAAAATACGCAAACCGTAGACTAGCAGGGTCCTATGCACTAGAATAACATATATAGTTGATCTAATAGACATTTGACCTTGGCTAATCGTAGGAAAACGTTTCCAGTAACTCTAATAAAAGGTGTTTCAAGATTATCATTTCTCTTCGGGATAATGTCCTGTTAAAAGCTCGTACCTCCATTTACATTATTTTTATTTTATATGACGCATATAAAATAAATAGCGTGAGAGACAAATGACATTACGTAATTATGATTTATGATTCAGCCAGGGTAATTGGAAGTGTTTGATAAAATAATTTTAGCATGTGGTCCATTCTACTATGGATTTTCAAACATGTTAGTTCTAAAAAATCCACTTTGCAAAAAAGCCTGGATCAGGGTTTAAAGTGGACATGAGAGTGCAAAAAGATCCATCAATGGATCTTTATAATGGATTTTTGTGAATAGAGTGGCAAATATATTGTAAATATTTATTAAAAATATAATGGAATAACGAGTTTATTTTAAAAGTCACAATTCAGAAAAGCACTCTTACAATTCATAATTTATGCGCCTATTTCCAGGAGTCCTACCGGATAACCTTACCAGTTGTACTACGGATTTTTCATCCCATTATGAAATTATGGACTACTGAGAATTTTGGCCCCAATAGATTTACCAGTAACACGCGACTGTAGACCTTATAATATTCTAGACCAACCTTCTTATTGAACTTGAATCTATGACCTAAGATAAAAAAAACATTGGCATGATTGACAGTTCAGAACAGAGTTTATTTGTCATTGCATTGAAATACTATTTTATAAAATTATAACCCTAACGATGTGTGATATTATAAATGCAATAAAAATACGAAGAAATGAAATACAACTACTAAATGATTACCAGTATTAACTAAAAAATTATAATGATGGGGTAGTAATTTGGCGATGTGCTCTGTACCGTAAGATTAGATGTGTTGGATTGGTAACCATTGAACATAATAGCGTGATAAAGTCGAGACCACATTTACTTACATGCGCTCCAGATCATGGCAAAAACGAAATAGATCTGAAGAGATTTGAGTGTAAAAAGAAAGTGAGTGAATCAGACATTGTGTCAGTGCCCAGAGTCTACAAGAAAACAGTGACTTCATTAGAAAATACGGATATTGACCTTATTAACAAGTTGCCCAAATTTTCGTCTATGAAGTCAACATATACCGGCATCGCAATAAAACCCTAGAAGTCGAAAAATGATACTACAAAAAATTTTCGGTTATTAAGATTCCATCAAAATTTGATACTTTTATTCCTCCCAAAGACTACTCAAACATATATTCCATTATTGCAATTAATAAAAAGTCAAATACCGCATTAGAATTCTACGCAATTTAAGACAGACTATGAAGGCGCCATGATGATGGCTATAAAGACAATTTTCCCGGTAATAGTACCAAGCGGGTGTTATTATCATTATTATGAGAGTTTGAAGAGAAAATCTAAAAGTTTAAAATTAAAGGAATACAGAATAGTATCCCTTTGCAAAATGTTGCAACTTTTGCCCAAGGAAATTATTTTGAACGGTTGAGGTTATATAAGCGATGAAATGGCTAGCACCGTTATGGAAGAAAATATGAACACATTTAAGAATTACATGATCAGAAATTGGTTAAAAAGCAATAGCATTGAGAGGATGTGCGTATTTTGGCCAACGACATCGCACTACTAATTATTTGGAATCGTGGCATTTTACATTGAATGGTGAAGTTGGTAAGAAAAAAGTAACTTACATCAACTGTTGAATATTTTACAAAAAGATGCATCAAATCAAAAAGTGCAATTTCATTCAAGTAAAAAATAATGTGAAGTTTAAAAGATATAAAGCTGAAATTAAACGAGATCGCCTTATTCAGGATGCTCAAATGCAATTAATTAATGGCACAATAAGTGTTGGTCATTTTCTAAAAAAGATACGTAGGTGAAGCAACTTTGTAGGTTTGCTAAAAATAACTAAGACTTATTGTGGTTAAACAATGTAAAAAATACATATCAGAATTAAATATTACATTGAAATTTCTTTTGATTTGTCTGCGGTACTACGAGGTATATGTTTTATAACGGTGAGACTAGTGGGAAAAAGTAATACCAGCCAAGTCTTACTATCCATCCGTAAGTCTAATGGGATGAAAATTCACAGTAGTACAACTGGTAAGACTATCCGGTAGGACTACTGGGAATAGGCGAATTTATGCAGTAATAGATAGGAAGTTAGTACTCTGAACTGACAATATCAATAGGACAATGACAATATCAACTGACAATATTAATCCTTTAGGTTTATTAAGTGTGGAAGTGGCGAGTTTCAGGGTTATTAATGATTTCAATATACAATATGTCTGGGTTCGGATTGTACAAACTTTAGGGCGTGATAGTTTGCTCTATTTTATCACTAAAATCATTCTACAGGTGGGGTCTAAACCCAACGGCCTCGGAATGGCAGCCATTTTTGTATTTTGGTTGACTTTTTCGCAGCGTCCATACTAAAAGTTATGCAACTTTGGAATTTAATGTCCGATTATCGTAAAACAAAAACTTCCCATAACGGAAAAGTATTAGCAATGAGATAGATAACTCAAATAATTTTAATAATTGTATCATATTAAAATAAATGCTAAAAGATCAACTTTAGGTCAAAATTAACATTGTTTTTTTAGTTTTTCAAGGTTATTACAAAAAACACCCCTAAGAACTACCTCTTTTCATGCACGTGTCTCATAGATGGTAAGCTTACCTAAATAATGATACCAAAAACTCTATTCTATGACAATTGGTTTAAGATATATTGTTACTTGAACGCAGCCCTTCCGTGCCTAAGATATGAATGAGCACCGCATTTCATGGGGAAGCAGGTAGAAACATGGTTTATTGCGTATTATTGAAGTGAGAAAAGAACAAAATACGATGTGAATACATACAAAAGAAGTATTCGTCAGATAAAACTCGACTAGTTTAATTTTTACCAGTCCGTTTCTTCTGGTTATTGTGACTACACATAATTTGCTCCTGTGCGTATTATTCTTCACTTACAAGTGTCGTGACGTTCTAATTATTCGTTATGGGAACTCGTGCTCGTGAACACTCTAGTAGACACATTGCTGATATGCATTTTGTTTACGGATTTCGCAATGGAACTGGAAGAGCTGTTGTGCGGGAGTATCAAAGACGATATCCGAATCGACCAATACCGAATCATCAGACATTCAGTGCAATTCACGCTAGATTAGCTGAATATGGAATAAGGAGGCCTCAAAATGAACGTAACCCATCTGTACCTGTGCATAGTGAAGAAGCGGTGTTGAATTTAATCTTCAGTGATCCAAGACTCAGTATCCGTCGTATTTCATCGCGTTCAGGCATATCACGAAGAACAGTCTGGAAGATTTTGAAGAAAGAAGGACTACATCCATATCATTTAAGACGTGTGCAAGATATAAGAGAGCCAGACAATGCTGCACGATCAGTATTCTGCTTGTGGGTAACTCAGAATATTCGACGTACACCAGCATTTTTAAAACGCATAATGTGGTCAGATGAGGCGTCATTCACAAGAAGAGGAATTACAAATTTTAGAAATCTACACTTGTGGATGGCTGAAAATCCACATGCTGTTAGACCATCAACATTTCAGCATGAATTTTCTGTAAATGTGTGGGCAGCTATGATCGATGATCAATTGATTGGCCCTATCGAACTCCCAAGAAATTTAAATGGCCCAAGATTTTTAGAGTTTCTGGCCAATGAATTTTTTGAAGCGTTATTAGAATTACCATTGTCATATCGGCGACGCATGTGGCTTCAGTTAGATGGAACTCCACACTTTACCCGAGCGGTAAGGGCAAACCTAGACCAATATCATCACAGTGGATTGGCCGCGGCAGTCCTGTAGCCTGGCCACCGCGTTCACCAGACTTAACAACACTAGACTTTTATCTCTGGGGTTGGATGAAACAGTTTTTTTTTTGAGCCAGTCAACACCATAGAAGCTTTGCTGGAGCGTATTCGCGTTGCTGCTGCCAAAATTAAGGCTGATCCGAGCCAGTTGAGATGGTCAACACAGCAGGTAGCGATCCGGGCTACTGCGTGCCTTCAAAGTGGTGGGGGACATTTTGAACAATTATTGTAAATCTACTTTTCTTATTAAATAATTAATACTTGTTATTTTGTTTATCTTTGCTAATCACTGTAAATATCTAAAGAAAAACCAAATCGTTATGAATTCACTACCTGCACAAGCCTATGTTCCAACAACAATATCTCTTAAACCAATCGTCATAGAATCGAGTTTCTGGTATCATTATTTAGGTAAACTTACCATCTGTGAGACACGTGCATAAAAAGAGGTAGTTCTCGGGGGTGTTTTTTGTGATAACCTTGAAAAACTTAAAAAACAATGTTAATTTTGACCTAAAGTTGATCTTTTAGCATTTATTTTAATATGATACAGCAATTATTAAAATTATTTGAGTTATTTATCTCATTGCTAATACTTTTCCGTTATGGGAAGTTTTTGTTTTACGATAATCGGACATTAAATTCCAAAGTTACATAACTTTTAGTATGGACGCTACGAAAAAGTCAACCAAAATACAAAAATGGCTGCCATTCCGAGGCCGTTGGGTTTAGACCCCACCTGTAGAATGATTTTAGTGATAAAATAGAGCAAACTATCACGCCCTAAAGTTTGTACAGTCCGAACCCAGACATATTGTATAGGAACCAAAACAGTGTACCTCGTCGTTACACTGGCGTAACATCTTGTGTAACCATGAGGAACGCGTGTTAATTTTTTCAATGTGGATTTAGGTACTAACTTTATATTCTTCTAATGCTTCTAGTACATAGGCATGTGTATTACGATTGGAAAGATCCACTTGCCCGGTCAATTAGCCTTTGAACCGAACTACTGTTACTAGGTTAAAATACTCATGGATGTGAATTTGCCTCAAAAAGTTGTGATGTTTAATGGTACGGGTTGTAAGGAGGAGAAATACTAAACGACTAGATACAAAACAACTCTTTTATTATCATAGGAGTTCCTTGCCATAATTTTAGATAAATAAGTTAAATAATAAAATCACAACTTAATGAATACTTAAAATTAACTCGAACGTCATCAAATTTGAAATTTTGAATTTTATCAATATACCATTAGAGTCTAGTTTTGCCGAAACTCTATCTAACGTTGACGTCGTAAGGAATTCACTTATTTCTATGGCAGATAAAATGGGCTCAAAAATTATTAAAAAAATATTTAAATACCAATGTGGAACACCAAACGAACAAATTAGATAAAAAATAATGTTGCACGTACATACATATATAAAGAATGTGTTCTGACCACCGTCCGAGTCGTCAGAAGCGCGAGACCAATACCACTAATGTTATCAGCTAAATATTGATTGGGCTCCACGCTTCTCACGGCTCGGATTCACTTCTTAAACAATTTTATGGCTATTTATGTAAAGATTAATGTACAATTATTAAGTTATGACATGGCGCAGGGTTTCCAAGGTAACTTAAAACTTTTAAGTTAATTTTTTTACACATATACTCCTTTATATTTACATGTTTCAAAGAATCGTACAACTAGTAATTAAGCGTGAAAAACGATTCAAATTATCAACTTTTACCTAAACATACATCACAGATAGAGATATAAAAAAGAACTAATATCTATTCGAAGTGTGGGCTGCTAAGGATATCTTGCATAATGAGGGTTAGCATGATGGTGTAAACAAACTAAATTATACCTGACGTCGCATCAAAACATAAATTTGTTTTTCTGCACATAAAATCAATACGGATTATTATTATATAATGAACAATCGCAACAAATAACAAAGTATACAAGACAAAATTACAAACTAATCGTGCAAGGAAAAGACGAGAGAGAAACCATAAAGAACGAAACAAGTTTGCTTCGTCGTTCGGAAGCTAATAAAGTCCATTCGAAAAACTGGCAAGCACTTACACATTAATTGATAATCTTATTTATTATAAGTTCTGATAACGTCACTGACATTTGTTTAAAAAATAATTTTCTATTTGACTAGAGGTTGCTTATTTTAAACCTATTTATAGAATCGACCAGTTCCAGAATTGCTCTAGACAGTTGATCGCAGATTTTACGCGAGTACCCCATCTTTGGACGACGCGACGGTGTTGTTGAAACAAAAAATATATAAATAAAAAATGTTTAAACAAAAAATAATACTAGAAAAATTTTAATGGCGAAATGTGTCTTCTCAACAAGAAGATTTTCATCAGAGCCTCAACGAAAGATATATTTACCAATGTGTAGTTTCACTTTTTATCATCTCCATTAGTTTTGGATTCATTTTTTTTATTATCCTCGTGTTTGATTTCGGATTTGGTCATTTCAGCATCCTTTTCGTCTTTCTTATTGGAGTTGTCTTGACAGTCGTCAATATCTTGTGTTTTTGCTTTAGTTTCCCATTTGTTTTGAAACTCCTCGTTCAACATCTTCTCGAATTCATTTGAGATTTTATTCACATTTTTTTTCATAGTGGAATCTGGATAGCTCTGAAAGTTATAAATACTATTTATAGTTTGATTGCAATATTTTGTATTACAACGTATCAATTGTAGTATTCGTTATCATTTGTTACCTTAAGATAAAGTCGAACATTATTGAAAATACGTCTAAAATCTTGGACTACTTGATCATATTCAGTATACGAAGAATTCTTCAGCTTTGTAGATATATCATGAAGACACATTGGATATTTCACTACCTCGTAAAATCTAGGAGCCTGCAAATATTTAAAAATGATTGACGTTAAGACATAATTTAATATATCAAGTGTAAGTATATATAGACATAGAAATATAATTACCACTTTTATATCCATATCGTGTTGAATAAAAGTAGCTTCATTGATTTGGCAGAGATTTGAAATTATTATTTCAAATTTCTTAACGGTGTTAGTCGGTAAAGGTTTCTTCTTTTTTGGATGATACCACATACCCGAAACAGCAACTTTAGCTTTACCACTCGACTTTTTCTGATTACTGTCGCGCACGTAATTGCCAGATTGATCAAAATTGGGACAGCGCGTATTCTCCTTCTTATCTTCATCATTTCTGTTTTCGGGAATTTCTAGGGGATCATCTGGCTCAAGTGATTTATTTTCAGAATCAAGCAATTTTGCAGTGTCTTCAATGTACATATTTTGGTCGGTACTCTTATTTAGTAAATAATCATTTTTGACCGCAGCTTGTTGATTCCATACACTAGTAAGATCCTTCGAAATGTAATGATTGGGCAATCCGGTAGACCAGGCATCATTCTGATCCATACATAGCTTGACTTGCTTTAAATCTTCTGGAAATTCGTCGGTTACGCTCAAACCCAATGCGTCATACAAACGCGCCGTATCAGACTTTGATCCTTCATGGATAAAATCCATTAATTTAGGCGCAGATTGCTTGGCGGCCTCCCAGGCACGGTCTGATGTCATTGAACTGAGAAGATCCAAAGATTCTGCCGCTCTTATGTCCAAACAAGGCATACCATGTCTTGAAATTATTTTCTGATCTTCACTAAAGATGTCGTCTGTGCGTCTGGACATCAAGCAAGGCCATGATTCGAGATTGTATTTAGGCTGCGGTGCTAATGTGACTGGTTGGAATGGAACTTTCATTTTCAGAGCTATGTCATCGCCTACAGCGCTATCAAATACTACATCTTGGGAAGTACTTTGAATAAATGGAGATATGGGATCGGCAGGCTTTATGGGCACTTTGTAACTGCCAGGCTTCATATAAACTTTAGACATTTCATGAAACTCATCATTTTCGGGATCAATGAATTGTACGGGGCCAGAAATATTGTTAGAAATCGTCACAACATTTGATGGAATTTGAATGTTGTGAGTGTGATGAGTTATAAAATCGCTAGGTTCTTTTTGGACCATCTGACCCCACGCCGCAAAAAAATCGGTCTCTTCCTTAGTATCGCCACAGCTATTATTTTTCTGAACGTAACATCCTCGCATCTCGTTTGCCGTTGCCATGCTCGGTATCAAAGTCTTCTCAACGTGGCTCAAAGGTATCATTTTAGCTTTGAGCTCCATGTCACGTCGCTGCAGTAAATCACATGGCATATTGCCTAAGAGTGGTTGTCCAGGGGCTTTGCCAAGTTCTGCATCCATTTTGTGTTTTAGTTGAGTGTACAATTCCCGTTGGTCCGCGTGACACATGCCTTCCAAGGCTCGAAAATCAGGAACGTTTGTAATGGTCCAAGATTGTCTTGGCTTTGCTTCGCGAATACTACAGGGGTCACATTTGTACGGTGTCTTTTGGTAGCTATCTATATCACTTTGATCATTCAGTGGATAGAAATTATGCGAGTTTGGAGGTGGCATGACAGGATATTTTTTGTAGGCAACTCCAGATCGAGCAGGCCATGGACCTTCGTTAAAGCTTTGTGAAGCCGCTTGGGATTGGTTCTGCACCCATGGAGGTTGGACTGCGTTGAACGGCTGCGGAGAAGCATTGACAGGACGCGGAGTACTAGCGTGTGGTTTTGCTGGTTGGAATTTATTTTGATTCTGATTTCGTGACGCTGCTGAGTTTGTAGTGTAATAGTTATGTGTGAAGCTTTTCTGTTCCATTGTAAATCCATGATCAAGGCACTTAAATGTTTTGTAAATATGTGTTAACATCTCTTTTGTAACAGCCTGCCATTGCACAAAACATTCTCGTATATTAGGGCTGTAGTATTTATTTTCAATCCTAGAAAAAGTATCATGTTTTTCACTGAGCAATTCCTTCACGCCTTTCCAGCCATCTAAAATTCTTACAAAAGAGAAAATGAAGTTTTTGATTACCCAAGGAATACCTTGAGAATGTAAGTTAGCAACCGCGCTGTCCGGTTTTTGAACATTGGATCTAGTTTTAGCGCAGATGGAGTGTATATTCTTAAAGCAAGGTCTGTTGTGGTGAGCAATTGCTATGTTTTCGGCATCGGTGCAAGCTTCCACGGCCAATTGGACGATTTGATTGGGTATTTGATCATGTATGACAATCTTATCCAGTACGGTGAGTAATATTTCTGATGACACCGAAGGTTTATTTTTATCTTCTTCTTGGTTGTTTAGTTTCTGATTTTGATTCTGTTTTTGGTTATTAGAATCAGTTCGTGAATCGGGTATGTTGCAAAGTTCTGATACCATTCTTTCCCCCTCCACGAAGAAATCAAGACTGGATGTAGACTCGGAAGTCAAATTTCTTTCCTTTCTCGTGTGTCGATCAGATTCAACGTTATCCTTGTATCTTTCGTGATATCGAGGATCAGCACTGTAGGCGTTACGTTTATCTTGACTTTTGACTATTTTCTTCTTCGCACCAGTGCCGATCGGTTCTTGGTTGGAGATTGACCAGGAGCTTTGTGATCGTCTATCCGCGTTTGCTTTCCGGTCTCCTATCATCCCAGGACCACTGTAGTTGGGTGAAGATGGATCAAAAACTAGGCCAACGAGAGGTGAATTAGGCGGTGAACTAAAGGTTGGGGCCGATGGATTGTTATATCTGTAAATGACAGCGATACTCAATATTTATTTAAAATGAATGAGACGATTTGTACTGGACATTAATACCTTGGGTTTTGATACTGCTGGTTGGACGCAGTAGCTTCGTAAATGCCTGTTGCGACACGACAATATGTCGCCATGTTTTGATCTGACAAGTCTTTGCTGGAGCAACCTAAACATAATTATGGCAATATTTATCACCTCGCCTCAGGAATTTCAACGTAATACGTCAACTATTAATGGAGGTATTATTGATAAATTAAAACTGAACAGCAACAGACTGAACATAAATATTGAGTAATAAAAGAAAACGGACAGTTACAAGAAAGAATGACTAAAAAAGAAGTCAAACGTGAGTTCACCATAATTCTTCTGCGGCATCACAGCATATTGATGCTGTGGCTGATAGCCATCGCTTTGGTGTGGCATGCCCCTCTCACGCACTCCTTCTGGACCTCCGTCGCGGTACTCCCCCGACTTGCTCGATACACCACCATATTCTTGCATTGGGCTCGTAAATATCTACAAATATTTTTATAATATATTTCTAGCTTGTGTAACATAATATGTGGTAGAAGCATAGATGTTAGTAATATTTCCAAAGAAATTGTTTTTGATCGTTGCCTCTCGATGGTCATGGAAGGAAGAAAAACTTAAAGAAGACTTATATTATGAATTGAACAAAAGATTTCAAGGGTCAAATATTATGCCATTGTAGTAGTAATAGTACAAAAAGTAATGCAGCATCGATAAAATCGGCAGATAGTTACTCAACTAAATTAATGTCTATCGGTCAAGATCATTGAAATCGTCGATCCAAAAATGGCGTATATTGATTTCCGTTTTATTGGCGTTATTTGCTAAAATTCTTATTTTCTTTTAAGAAAACTTATAACCAAATATGCAAAATCTTCGTAATGCCTTATGGGCGTTAGACGTAAAAATTCTGAATGAAATATGACGTAATAATCATAATTTTGGCTGGATCTAGTTGGTGTGCCCGGTCGGCAACATCTTCAAATTAGATATTTGACAACATTTTCATAAATTTACCCTTTATTAGCTCTATTACAGAGTATTCTCCATAAATACTGTACTACTTTGCACCGATAATGGATCTAATAACTTTTTTATGATTTACGTATATAAACTTAGAAGATAGGAATATCAAAAAAATGCTGTCCACTTACCGATTTGTTAGCACCCGAGTCCTTCCCCAGGATGTTTTCAATACACTCAATACATAATATAATAAATAGTACCTATATATGATTGTCAAATTATTCGTGTCTATGTTTTTAAAAACGAATTATTTTTTCATTCTTACGTATTAGCAATATGATTTAACACGATTTGGATGATTCCAAGGTTTACAACTGTTGCTTATTGTCTAGATTTCATATAGATAGTTTAAAATCATGATATTTTATTCACTACCTTCGATGTGAGTTGGATAATGTATGACTTGCCAAATATTTGAAACCAACCATATGATTTTGTTCATTTGTTTCTTGACGTTTTCCATTTTTGCTTTTCAGAATTATGGCCATATTCTTGTAGTACAAACTCTGTGAAATTTGGATTACTCCATAACCTAACGGAAGAAGTTGGTATACCAGATGCCTTATGTGATTCGTAATTAAAGTTATGTTATTGTTGAGTAACAATTACGTAGATGTACAGTCGACACAGAAAATGAAAAAATCCTAGTGATATGTTCAATATTTTTTATTTTTTTTTATTTTGTTCCTCATAATGAACACACTACGCCTGATGGTAAGCAGTCGTGTGGTCTAAGAGCAATGGCCTCCACACCGTCTTCATAGCAGCCGAGGCGATGTTGAGGTCTCTACTTTTACGGCCTGAGAAGGTGCTTTTTCACGCTCCGCGTAAAGGACCCAGGATTGAAGGAAGAAGGAAACACGTGCCTAGGCAGAGAATTCCATGCCTTGATCGTTCGGCAGAGGTATGAGGAGCCAAACTTGTAGGTACGCACTCTAGTCGACTCCACCGTATAAGGATGGCATCTGAGTCCAGCACGCGTAGTTCTGGATAGGAAAGGGGAGGGCGGGATAAGGTGGAATAACTCTTCAGACCACTCCCCATGGTATATTCTGTAGAAACATGCCAATGAGGCCATTGCCTCATTGGCATGTTTCTAAGTGAATTCTTAGTGAATCCTCTGCAACCCCGTAGGGACATTTCTCTGCGGAGTTGCAGAGGTTCCAGTGAACTCGTGACCTCTGGATCTCCGATGATACGGACAGCCCGCCTCTGTAACCTGTCGAGAGCGTCTAGCAAGTACTGCGCGGAGCCATCCCAAAGATGAGAACATTTCGCGAAGCTTGCTTAATGACGCTCTCAATGTAGGTTTAGGAGCAGCAAAGATCTATGTCTAAGATTGAGAGGCTGTCACGTATTACCAGTGTAGTGTTCTTCAGAGAAGGGAGGGGAAGGAACGGAGACTTTTTTGTTGAGAACGCGCATGCCTGGGCCTTCTTGGCGTTGAACTGGACCAAGTTTTTGGCACCCTATTCAGAGATGCAGTCCAAGGTCTGATCAAGTTCAACGACAAGATTCTGCCTCTTCCCCTCAACCTCAGCCTGTTTGGCCCCAGGATGTCCGAGATATCGCCCATGCACGGTACTGTCGTCTGCATAACAATGTATGTTGCCGAGATTCTAAAATATCATTGATATGCAGAAGAAAGAGCGTAGGGGATAAGACGGACCCCTGAGGCACTCCTGCATTGACCTGCATAAATATAGAAGCGTGACCGTCGCAAAAGACCCGAATACGACGCTTCTGCAAGAAACTTGCAATCGAGGTGCACAGTTGAGGGGGTAAGCCATAAGCCGGAAGCTTGGAAAGAAGAGACCGGTGCCAGATTCTATCGAAAGCTTTGGCTATGTCTAGGCTGATAGCCAAAGACTCGCCGTGCTTGTCCATAGCCTCACCCCAAAGGTGCGTTGATCGTTTAGCCCAAAAGCCGTATTGGCGATCATTGATCAACGAGTGATCCTCCAGTGTAGCGGACAATTTGGGTGTTTATAATCCACTCGAACACCTTGGCGAGCACCGAGGTGATAGCTATGGGTCGATAGTTGCCTGGCTCGGAACGGTCACCCTTTTTGGGAAACGGTTGAACGTTCGCCTGCTTCCAGGCCTCAGGCACAGTATTTGCGGCGTAAGACGTACGGTATAGGCGCGTAAGTGTGGGAGATAACTCCGCTGCACATTTTTTGAGGACCACAGCTGGTGTGCCGTCAGGTCCACTGACTTTCCGAACATCGAGAGACTGCAGTATCGCACAAACGTCACGTTGCTTGATACGTATAGGAAAGCATGGTGTAGCCGCAGTTGACAATGTTAGGCGGCTGCGAACCGCAGTCATCGATTCGGGAGTTGGCCGCAAAGAGATTTGCAAGCAGATCTGCTTTCTCCTGCGGTCTATGATCCAGTGATCCAATCGGATATCTCAGAAAGGGCAGCGAGGTCTGGCAGAAGTTGGACTGCACACTTTGGCCAGGCGACAGTAGTTACGACTGCCCTGAGTTCCTGGCCGAATCGTGCGACGTGCTGGGCATCCACTCTTAAGTATGCCTTCTTGCAGACCTTTGTGGCTTGGTTGAACGCTGCCTTCAGGTGATCCCCGTTAGAGCCGTGGAGAGCGCGAGCCCTGATCCAAGCGCGGTACGCTGTCTGTTTGCGTTCAACAGCATCAGCGCATTCACGACCGAATATCTATTAGGAAGACGATATTGATCAGTGTTTTCTGTTTGTCAATATTATAAAAAGCTTGTATCTTCGGCTAGCAGTAATTATATTTTAGACAGGTATTACTATTCCTAAATTCTACTATTAATACAGATGCTTTATCAGTAGTGGCAGAATTTTCGGTATTTAGTATATTATATTAAGACGTACGTTCGTTCTGGTATATTTGTAGATTTGCAACCATTTTGATTACCACGCAGGCCCAGTACGGATTGGCAAACTTCACATGTCTTTGAGAACATTATGTGGAACTCTTAGAAATGCAGATTGCCTCACGATGTTTTCCTTCCCAGTTAAAGCAAGCGATAATGAATTATTGATACGCACAATGCACACAGTTTCGAAAGGTTAGAGTTGGGTACCTCAGGATCAAATTAAAGATCTTAGACTGCTCATCATGAGAAGTGTATTAATCTAAATAGATTAATTATAACTTACAATGCTGGAAAAACTGACCTAACAGTTGATATAGGTCATAGAGGTGGTATATGATTTACATCCAATAGCATATAGAAACAGGCTAATTACAAAATTGTTCTTAAATGGTGTATCTATATAAATAATTACAAGTGTTGAACCAATATTATTTATTGTGCGATTCGTGCTTTTTGCGGAAGTTTCGCTTTCAGTGCCCACATAACTGTCATAGAACGCTATTAAGTTATTATATACACATGCTATTATGTACAATGTGTATTTTTCTTTGAATGTAACAGTTTGTTGCGCCTGCGCTACGTAATCGTCAAGAGTAAAATTAAAATTATTACTTTATTGCGTTTTTATTAGGCAAGTATTTAGGGCGTTTTATACATCCGTATAGTGAGTGGATGCTATATCCTTATAGGCGGTTACGTGGGATCGATATCCTCACCCGACAGAAATTTGTGTTATCCACACATATTTGTACCGAGCTTAGGTGTTCTCATAGTCCGATATTTTAAATTATATAAAGTATACCGAGTTATAGAAGCTTTTTCTAGTGCGGGAGAAGTCATATATGATTTTCATAGACAATTATTTCGGGTCGTGGAGAATTTTGTGACAGCAATTTCTATTTTGTCATACATTTTATGACTAATAGATCAGATAACTGGTTTTTAGTAGCGTGAGTTATTGATTTTAAAGATTAATGATTTATTTATGTTTCACACGTCTCGTATTGATCTGGTGTATTGAACCGGAATAACTCGCTACAGGGAAAGGGGATATTCAAATGAGTTTGGTGTTGCTTGACTATTACATAAGAAAAAGAAAACTATAAATATATTCACATGTATAATTACATAACGTCCATCATCTACTTTACAAACAGGTTTCATTTTATAATTGAGATAACCACATACCTACATATATTTTATTATGTTCAATCCTATTATTTTTGACAATATGTTAATAGACTGTGATTTAAGTTTTTACATATTTATGGTAAGTCTATAATTTGGCAAGTTGTCGTTCGGTATTGTCATCATTCGGTATTCATAACTATAAATAAGAAACTATGTATGTATATAACTGAGAAATTCGTTCATAACCACGTAAATGATTTTATTTTATTATATTGTATATATTTATATGATATAATAACATTATAAAGTACTTATAGCGTACTGTCGGGTTATACAAATTTTATTTATGCAGTATAGACAATATATAATTATAGGATTCAATAATATATTAGGTACATTATATTTTAAATTGATTATAATACCAGTGTGCAGGTACGTCTTTGAAGAAAGCGTAATTATAAAGGTATCTAAAGGACATTTAATCAATTCTGCTCTTTGTGCAAAACGGGCTTTCAAATAATTTTTCTAATAACGAAATGTGTGCAATATACTTCATGCCACGTTCACAGTAACGAATACCGAATGCAGAAAAGTTGTTAAACTCTGGTTGGTGGTAACGATTGCGGAAAACAGAAATGTAATTAATCTCTGCGAATCCAAACACAATCTTGTTTATTCTTATTTTATTACCGGACTATATTTTTTTAGAAGAATTTTATCAATTTATATTTCGGTGACGGACTTTCCTACGACGATGATGGCAGCGGCTGTGAGAATGGCAGTGGTTGCTGTGGTTGTCACCGCGCTGTTGCACAGGTCTGTGAGACAGGAGCACACTTCTTGTCTGCCTCCATAGCCGGCGCGGTGGTAGCATTGACCCTGAAGACGAGGCACGATACATCATTACACCGACTTTTGTTCGAAGCAAAATCACGTCAAATGGAATATTAAATGCTCTTTAAATTACAATAGCAGAATTGATACTAATTAAATGCTTGTAAGGGCAGAATACATTATTGTACGTAGATACATATATGTATGTTCGATTCCCGCACAAGTCAAACATTTGTGTGCATGAACATAGACGTTTATCTTGATCTGGGTGTTTCTATGTATAATATGTATGTATGTATTTACAAAAATAAAGTATATATGTATGTTTATCCATTGTCTAGTACCCATAGTACAAGCTCTGCTTAGTTTGGGCTAATTGGTGTTGTGTGTATGTGGTAGAATATTATTATTATTATTTATCAATGAGATATCTTAAAACACTTAGATAAACCCACTATGTCATAAACTTTGGGTCACTTAAATCAAAAAATTTAGATTTCTGATTATAGACTCATAACGTCTTCTTAATTAAACATTTCTAAATATTTTGTAGTAGGTATATTTAAAGGCTTTTCTAGTTAATATATCTGGTCGATAATAGTATAATTGTGTGTGTTCATTTTTAAAAAACTGAGGTGCTCTGCTGATCTTGAGACTATTAAAACTGTTTATTTTGCATTGTGTCAATCCATCATCAGTTACTACATTGTCGTATGGGGTGGTGCACCTAAAACCTCCCTTCTCTCTTTGGAGCGAGCACAAAGAGCGGTCCTCAAAGTCATGACCTCAAAGCCTTTCCGATACCCTACCTCGGCCCTCTACAGTGAGTGTCAAGTTCTGACGGTGAGACAGCTCTTTGTTCTCAGTACCATCCTCCGTAAGCATCCGACTGCATTACCGCATGACTCATAAACAAACAACAAACGCAGATACTTTAATGTATGTCCAGCGCAACAAAAATGCAGAACTAATCTTGCACAGCGTAATTATACTTACTTATCTAATAATCTGTACAATAAGATTAATAAGGTCTGTGCCATTGCGCCTATGTGTCGCAATAATTGTAAAGCCACTGTGTTTAAATGGTTGTTGGCACTGGATTATAGAAAGACAGAGGATTTATTACGATGTGGATCATAAGAATGGACTTATAAATTACGCACGCTCGCACACGCACACGCACATGCACGCATGCACGCACGCACTCACACACACACACACACACACACACACACACACACGCACGCACGCACACACACGCACGCACGCCCGCACGTACACACACGCGCGCGCACGCACACACACACACATACACACACACACACACACGCACACACACACACACACACACACACACACACACACGCATACGCGCAAGAGGTTACAGTAGTAAAATAAAATGTTAGCAACTAAGTAGTAGCTTTAAATTTTATATTTTTATTATTGTTTGTCTATTCTTTTTTAGTATTTTTCTTAATTAACACTATTCGTCTTACGAGTACTACTCACCCAATGTGTTTAAAGTGTGCGCGAGAACGCCGGTACCCTAAACACAAGTTGAATCTTATTCTGGGTACCAGAGTTTATCGTAAATACTAAATATCGTGTTTGTGACGCTGTTATTGTATTTCTGTGCCAAGTTAAGAAAATAAATCTTATTATTATTATTATTATTAATTTCGTAGTACTCCTTAGTGTAGAACTCCGATACAGTTAATTACTATTTTTAAATTCCATTCAAATAGAATAATATTGCTTTGTTTTGCAACAAGA
This sequence comes from Catocala nupta, assembly GCA_963675205.1. NCBI lineage: Eukaryota > Metazoa > Arthropoda > Insecta > Lepidoptera > Erebidae > Catocala > Catocala nupta. The sequence goes on from OY776097.1 coordinate 4,697,689, forward strand.
ACTATTTAAAACTATTTCCTGCAACAAGCATTTACAAGCCACGACAATCACTTCTCATCAGACACGTATTATTCTTATTGAACATTACTAAAACTAAAAGATACCTTAAACTTGGTCTCGTCCCAGCCACAGCTCCTGATGACTCTGCTATCTGGCAGCTTGCCATTCACCCCGTAGTCCACATGCTGGATTATCTTCCTACAGAGTGTGTGCGTCACTCCTCGGTCATGGTCCGAGCAGTTCCTCTTTAGATTGTCTGGCAGATTCGTTTGGAGACACAGGCTGTTCGTGGCGCTGTTACATTCGTAACACATTATCGTTGACCCTGGAAAGTTGGTTACAAGCTCCGTTGATTAAATGTGTATTAGATAATTCGCCCTATGGTCCAATGATTGCTGATCATAAAGCCTTGGCATTGGCGCTATTGCCTTGGTGTTGACTTCTTGATTGCAATATGCAGATGAGGTCAAGTCAGCTTTTAAAATCTAGGCGCGTTAGCGAAGCTGTACACAACTTCGTTATAAAGGCTGCTTCTTTATAAATGGCAACATCGGCTCCATATCTAGTTTATGCTGAATTCCACCATCACCTAAATTAGTGTCGGGCGCCGGGCGCGCCTACCAAAACAGGCTTGCCTGGAATTTTTACTTTCAACACATAGATGAGCTATCAAAATTGTCAAAGATTGCAGACTGACAAGAATTATTTAACTTTTACATTTCAGAAACAATTTTGCTTCTTTATGCGTGTTCTATGACCACATTGCGAATAAAAATGTTTATGATTATACCCATAGATGCCTTGCAATATCGCAACCCTTACGATCAATTCGATTATACCCATGGCGGTGTAAAAACAAACAGTCAGACTCTAGCAGATCTTTTTCTTAGCCGGATCCATCTTAGACTGGACTTACGCATAAAACCATGAGCGATATTACACGTGACTCATTCTCATTTGAATCCGCTAACGGCCTGGAGGATATTGCTAATACTAACGTGGATATTATTCAATAGGCTAAGTACCACTTGGAATACTAATCGAGCGGTGCGGGTGCATCCTTCCTTAGTCATCTTTACTTGAAATCTTAAGCGACACTAATCTATAATGGTAAAGTTTTGTATGAAAAGGTTTAGTGTTCTGCTAATATAATAAGTTTCTAAAGTTGTTGGGATGATTGTTACTCAATACATCATTAAACAAACTTGGATGAAACTACGCACACAGATTGACCATATTGACAGAAGTATTTTTTTTTAACTTAGGCTAATTCTAACTAACTACATTAGGCTTTAATCTCTGTATCGCGGGCAATACGCTAATTTAAAGTACAGTAGACATAACTCTGAACGTTATTTGTGAGCGTTAATTTTCTCTTACAATGTTTAACACTAATTTTCTCGTGCGTGGATTCGTACCTACAAAACTGAGCGTGGTGGTAACAGTGAGTCAATCGCTTGCCGTAACATCCGTGCAGTTTAAAGTGACGGACAATCAATCAATAAATCACTGATAATTAATTCAATACTTAACTACCGACTGCCATTGTGATTGAAATTACATAGAGCATAACAAGTAGGTTGGACATGTGCCCAGTGGACGACAATAGGCTCGCCTTGTATTATAAGAGACCACGAGACAACTACCGATATAACTCATGATACCGCTAGCTCACATTTCAATAATATAAAAAATGACGGTGCTCGCACTACGAATATTTCCTGTGTTGCAGTGAACTTTACAAATATTCGCACAACGGAGACAAATAATTCTCGAACTAGCAACAACTATTTGTGAATTACACAAAGTTTTGTCCCGTGCGCTGATCGACTCCACAATACTTTAATTATCGAGCTTACCTGTGCACATTGTATTGGATTGACAGTATATGTCTATTAAGCAAAAATGTATTGGACTTATATTGATGTAGAGTTTTATTTAAGTTTAAGTTAAAATTATGCATGAACATGGATGTTTGTCTTGGTCTGGAGTTTCTATGTATAATATGTATGTATTTACAAAAAAAGCTTTATATGTATGTTTATCCATTGTCTAGTAACCATAGTACAAGTTCTGCTTAATTTGGGCTAGATGGTGTTGTGTGTATATAAATAATAAAAATAAATAAAGAATAAATAATTAATAATTAATTTAGGTCACAAAGTAACATATATGCACGTTAAAGCATTGTGATTAGCAAGTTTACTAAAGTTACGTGTAGGGTTCAAGTAAAAAGTTGACAGCCTGTGAGAAGATACAACGTAAGAAAGTCACGGTATTTGTAATCGCCAATTAATTTCGGCATTTCTAATATCTGATAGAAATTTAAACGCCGATACCATAAAACTGTCAGTGACGACACATTTACACACATTTTGACACGAATAATAAAATTAATCGCACTTGAACAACTGCAGTAAAGTGCTATCATCACCATTATTGTTATCGTGAATAGCAAGAGCTGAAAGCCTTTCAACGGCATATGTGTCGAAATGTGAAATTCTATAAACAATTGGCCAACTAAGATTTTAGGTCCTATTGAATAAGAAGGGCAAGCGCATTGCCGTCTACCGGATCAATTTTCAGACTCGGTGCTACAACTAAGATCTTCTTGACAAAAACCCAGGGAATCTGACCTAGCGGCGTACAATTATATCTATAAAAACTATTATGCGCTAACTTTTACCATAGAGCCAACGACAAAGTCCAAAACATCCGTAAATCAAATAGATTCTCTAAAATACAATTAAATTATATTAAAAGAGACAAGAATCCTGATCCCACGGCTAGTAAATAGCTGTTCTATACAAACAGGATGTATTTTATTTTCAACTAGGTGCCCTAAATAATACAGGACGCTTGCCTAACGTACAAGCAATTTAAAAATAAAACATATCCGATTGAGAACGATACTAGCACGTAATAAAAATATTACTACAACGCACTGTAACAGAGCTCAAGTAATTTGTAATTACAATGTTACCAAATCATAAAAAAGAAGGCACTTTGTAACGTACGTTAGATACTTTCTGTAAAAAGCAAATAAAAGAATATTTAAAAATCCAATTACTAGAACAGCTATGGAATACTTTGCCACAATGTGGAGCGTTTTGTTAAAGAAGTAAAAAAACGGTGAGGCATATTGTTCTTTACGACGGCAAAAAACCCGTTTTTATAACAACAGAAAGCCTTAAGTACAAATGACATGCAAACAAAAAAATTGCTCGATGGACACGTCCTATTTGCACTTGACTCTTTTTCGTAACCTTACTGAGTTCAAGGTAAAATGGCCGATAATCTTAAATACAATAGTATATGTCCCATACCGTTACCTCAATTGAGATCCTGTGGACTTCGTGGAATACAGCAATAATAAAAAAAAACTTCCTTTGAACTCAGATTACATAATAACTAATTAACTTAGAATTTGAATGCATGTGATGGATGTTGATCACTCCCAAATTTGTTAATAAATTGTCGCTCACAGAGTGACATCGGAAACAGGATATATAAATGAAATGTAGGATATAATAAATCAACATGAACTAACCGTATTGAAAGAGTCCACAGAGAATTATAAAACCGAAATATAAACACGCCATGACACCGTCTGGTTGGCAACCACAGCTTCCTACAAAGTACCCACCACTTCTGAGTTTGGTTATGAACAGCAACAATGCAAGGTTGTATCCAGTGCAACCCGCTTCAGATTTGTATCAGGATGTCCCTCATTGAAGCCGCCAGCGGAACTCGACAATTGAAACTGTTAGGTGATTTTATTAGGTCATGCTAGACACGAAAAACAGATTCATGAATTCAATAGTCATTGTGAATGTCAGCTTGACTATTGTAGATATTTAAATTGTGTAATGGATACTGATATCCAGATAGATTACGAAGGAATGTATGTGAGGAATGTAAACATGTAAATAAAAATCAAGATCATGAAAAACTTTTAATAAATACATTCGCAAATTACAAACACAACAATGAGGTGTCGCTAAACAAAATGTACAATGATCGCGGCTTTGGTAACTTCATCAATGCTATCTACATTACTCATATTGCTTGCTGTATTTCTTTACACGTAAGGTTTAAATTTGCACATTAGCTTCAAAGTGCGAATCGTGTCATTATCGTCTATTTACATGGATTTGCTAATTCATTAACACGTGTTAACTCAACACATTCATCTATATCAACACGTATACTTACAAATAAATTACAAACATCTATACATGTACCTGCTATATCTATTTTAACATCTAACTCTATCAGCTCATCGATTTCGCCAACTTTATTGGCGCTCCCAAAATAGAAAGCCTCAATAGAAACGTTTTCTTTGGTATATTTGAGTATAACAATAATAATTTCAGATATGTTTATCGAAGTCACGTCTGTGATTTTTATAATGATATTGTTTATAGTTTCTAATATGGCAGTGGGTCGTTCAAGCTTTGCTGAAAATGCTAGATGTGCCTGCTCTGTAATTTATTAACTTCTCGCCTTTCCTTCTGAGTGGACCATCTACGTCTAATGTTGGTGAGCGACTGGAAGACCTAGAACCTCAACAGTGCGAAGGTGAGAAGCATGAGAGCAGTGGCTCCGATGGGTATTGAGGCGGAGTTGCAGCCATCCTCCACGCAGGAACATACTTCTTGTCTGCCTCCGAAACCAGAGCGTTGGTAACAACGGTTCTGAGGAAAGAAAATCTGGGCTATAGGTATGTCGACAAGTTTCTATAATACCTTTTAAATATTTATTGCTAACTGTGAAGTGAGCACGGTGTCAGCCAATCGGTATTCAGCGTTGAGGATAGCGTGGGAGACACTTATCAACAAGATATCATCAATCCTAGTGCGCTTAACATGTTATTAGTTGTAATAGCTATGCCGGTCCTGAATTGGCGGAAGTATGCTGTTATATGTCTCGTGTCAATCAAACACAGACTCGTCTGTCTGTGAGAGACGTATCTGTTTGTAAATTGGAGATACGTTTGAAATATTAAATGGAATCTAAAACATTGAGACCTCTGCATTCAAAACAGTGGTTCTTAAATTTTGTTTCGGTCTTATGCAAAATCTGCTGAACGGTTTTTTGATGTCCATGGCAACATCTACGTGGATATGTTTATTTACCATATATTCGGTTCTTCTAAATTGATTTATTTGCTGAATATATAGCAGTGATAGCCTAGTGGGCAACCGTTGGATTGTCACGAGAGGTCTCAAGTTCGAACCCAAGACGCGCATCTCTGACTTTGACTTTGCGAAGTTATATGGGTATTAAATAGTTCATTATCAGTTGCTTTTACGGTGAAGGAAAATATCATAGGGAAACCTGCATGTCTGAGAGTTCTCTATAATGTTCTCGAACATATGTGAAGTCACCCAACCCGCACTGGGCCAGCGTGGTGAACTATGGCCTAACCCTTCTCACAGTGAGAAGAGACCCGTGCCCAGCAGTGGGATTAATACAGGGCTGATTATTATAAACGGATTTAGATAACATGTGGCATAGATTTTACTTTGAACGTCAAGCATTATTATAACTACATCAGAATCCGTTCATTAGTTTTGCTTGATGTCGGCATTAATAGACTGACAAAAATGAGAAAATACCATTGTTAAAACCCTTAACAATGGTACATAGTTTTCAAAAATGTATGTCTTACGCACAGATATTGTCTCCATACAGGTTTATAAAAGTAAAGATAAATAACTAAACGTGTAGGTTGTTGTTTTACAATTGAGTCATAACCCTAATATCTTGGAAGTTAACCTACCAAGTAACTGCTCTCGTCCCACCCGCATCCTCGGATGACCCGGCTGTCTGGTGGCATGCCATTCATCTCGAACTCCACTACTTGGGAGATCTTCCTGCACATGGTGTCCTTGGGCCCGCAGGGTAGACGCAGGGAGTCAGGTAGCTTGGTCATCAAGCAGCGCGAGTCGTTATGGCTGTTACATTGGTAGCATGTGATTGCCATACCTGCAAAAATAAAAAAAGTTGCAAGTCATTACCTCAGATCTTCGTTACAGAAACATACTATGACTTAAGTATATCCTGGAGGGATAGGCAGAGACTACAGATTTTTACCTGCTACTATTCTGGCATATCTTTCTCTCGTCATATATTATTACATTCTTCAAACACACTCGTTGGTTTTGTTAAACTGGCCTTTCTCCAGAATGTCACCGATGTGAACGTTCACCTCCAATTTTCTAATCATATTTATTATATAGGGTGTCCGGTAATTAACGGATAACCTGGAAATGTCTTATAGTGGAACTGATGGCCGTTCAGAGTAAAATATGAAAAAAAATCTATCCTAACTACTACCTGAGATATATGTTTTTTTTTTTAATTACCATGTATAACTTTCTTGTATACTACGACCATAAATGAATGAAATCCATCGGCTTTTTGTTGTTTTATTATTAAACACTAATTATGCTAATAGATAGACAGTCAAAAGTATGCTATGCTAATATAGCTTGCACTTTTTAATATATTTTATTTTTTTATTTTTTATTATTTCTTTTATTATTTTTTTCTAAACGGCCTTCAGTTCTCCTATAAGACATTTCAAGGTTATCCATTAATTACCGGATACCTTGTATACTAACTTTTGCCCACGGCTTTGCTTTAGATGAATACTTATTTGCTGGATGAAAGCTACCCTATATCCTTTTCTGTACCCCTGACAACGTGTATGCAAAATTTTAGGATGATCGGTCACGTAGTTAAGGCGTGAAAGCGTTACAAACAAACTCACATTAGCATTCATAATATTATAAGGGCTTGTACTACCACCTCCAAATAGCATTTATCTACAAGATAAAAGTCTCGCCATCTCTCTTCTTTAACCTAACATGAGTGAGACAGCATGCGATTTATCTTTCGGGTAACTTTTACTTATAAGTTGTGGGACTGGCCGTAAGTGGGTATCTCTTCTTGTAAATTTTTTTGTCCGTATTTTTCTACATGATCAATTTATCTCACTAACAATAATAATGAAACTAAAGGTAAATTTAGGAATATTGGGTGCCACTAGAAGGCGAAGCCTGTGGATTTTTCTGATGCAATAATATCAATCGATGCATATGTTAGTATCGGTGCAATTGGTTAATGAGCTTATGGCATTTACGATTGACCTTATAACAGATTTCAGATAAGGTTAGTTTTTAGAATACATTTCTTGAACACACTGCGCATATTGGATGAATTCTATGTTTGTCTGGACTACAACAGATATGGTCTATGATTAGATACGAATGACAAGTATTCCATTGTGTGACAAATAGCTTATCTAATGCAAATGTTTACAAATCCTCTGCGGCTTGGCACCGTCACCAAATAATAGTCAACTGCTGGCTTTTTCGTTAAAGTACGTTCTTATATGATGGAAAGCGAGAAACGATATTCTAAGCAAGTTCTTCGTTTAATGACTCAATGTTTAACACAGAGATGTGTTAGCCAATATACATCTATATGCCACATGGCAATGGTACTGGCCAATATGGCCAACATCTACATTGGGGGTTCATGGTGACCTTGAGAATTGGCCAATACTCGGCGAATAAGTTGGCATGAGATCCGTGTGGCGCCAGTTTTTCAACGACAGATCAAAGGAAGTTGGCAGGAATTATGGCTATCGCGCCGACACGTTCACCGTACCTATTGTTTTATTTTATATCCATTTTTATGCGTGTTTTGATGTCCGCTAGTTTCTAAATATCGCTGGCACTTTGGTCTGAACCTACACAAACTGAAAGACGTTCCTACGTGTGGATCCTTGCAAGGTATTAAATATCAGAAATTAATGATCGATTCACAAATCGATCATAAATTCCTGATACTTAATACCTTGCAACAGCCAAGTAGAACACCGTTGAACTGCCTTGACACACTCTCCTGCGACGATCCCAAGGCACGCACTTTTCTTTCTTAACTTTTCGAAGTTATGTGCGTTTTAAATATTTAATGATCGCTCGCTTTAATGGTGAAGGAAAGCTTAGTGAGGAATCCTGCATGTCTGAGAGTTCTACATAATGTTCTCAAAGATATGTGAAGTCTGCCAACTCGCACTGGACCAGCGTGGTGGACTAACGCCTAACCCTTGTTACATTGAGAAGAGGCCCGTGCCCAACAATGGACAGTTCATATACAGTGCTCATATTACATGGCACTTATATTGGCAATGTAAAGAGTTAGCTTTAGATGTGAGAATAAACATGTAGAAGATTGATACGTGATCTATTTCGAGGCGACCACACGCTCCTTATGATACTTGACAGTAATTCAATAAAATTTAAAGATGTAACAAGGTGCGCGGTTGCGAATTGATGTCACTTGTATTGGTAACAATGAGGTACTTCCTCCGGGGACACGGACTACTTATGAGCACCTCATACAGTTGAAGATACTGTGTATCTTATTGAGTTCAGTGGGTAATCGTTCTCTACTTGATTTGATTGCACAGATTGTGTAATGGTTTGTTTGGTCGATTTGCCACCGGCACCGAGCCGCGTGTTATGGGTTCGAGCCCCACGCGAGACTAAAAATTGTGTGACACATAAGAAAATTTTATCCGTTTTTGCTTCCGCTCCTATTGGTCGTAGCGGGATGTTATGTAACCCATTTTTAGTGTTGGATAGCCCATATTTCGAGGAAGGCTATACCTTCCTCGAAATAATGGGCTATCCAACACTAAAATAACTTTTCAATTCGAACCAGCAGTTCCTGAGATTAGCGCGTTCAACCAAACTCTTCAGTTTTATAATATTAGTATAGATTAGATCTCTGCACATCCCTACATATGTATAAAGCCGTAAATCTATCCATTTATAGGTAACCCGGTAAATTTAGGTAATATAATAATATTCTATCACATACACACATCATCTAGCCCAAACTAAGCAGAGCTTGTACTATGGGTACTAGACAATGGATAAACATACATAAATACTTTATTTTTGTAAATACTTACATATTATACATAGCAACACCCAGACCAAGACAAACATCTATGTTCATGCACACAAATGTTTGACTTGTGCGGAAATCGAAGCCGCGACCTCAGGCGTGGCAGTCGGTTACACTGACCACTACGCCATCGAGGCCGACAAAGGTTTACAGTTAGTATGTAGTTCGGTTATCCTAATTTACGTGTTCGAGAATTCAGTATATTTTTGCATATAGGTATATTTATAGCGCGTAGCAACAGTGTGTTCGCATGACAACGAAGGCCGCAGCTTATGGCTCTCTACATCAGGGTCGAATAACCAGAGTTTATAAATGTTGGGTTATAGCGTTGATAGATCGATAGTGGAATCTATATTGCTGTCCTTTTGTAGAAGCAAAACTATACAAATATCTCATAGACTGAATGAATGGCGGAATGGTTTAAGAAATAACCTTATTATGTGATTGAATTGACTTATTAGTTCGATACTCCCGCGGGATAAAATGTGTGGTACGCAAAGATAATCTTTCTGCATCTTCTTCAAATGTTTGTACAGCTCTAACACAACATGCTATTCAAAAAAAAATTGTCCATAATTCGAGTTAAACAAATCTACATTCTTTTCGACACATATTTTTATACAATTATTATAAAGGTGAAAATTCCAGTGAAAATGTGCATAATAGGTGAAAAATATTATTAATTTGATAAGATATTTGTTATTCAATCGCGCCTAAACAGTTGAACAGATTTAGATAAAACCAGGCACATAGATAGATCTTGTGCTAGATTAACACATACAACACTTTTTATCTCGGTATGACATACAGAGGGTATGTCTCTGACATACTCTGGTATGTCAGAATAGTAGACACTACTCTGATTGTCGCGACCGAAGACACTTGCGAAAACTTATCTTATGTTGTGTGGGGGCCAGTCAGTACAGACCGGCGACACTTTGACCCAGTGGGATCTTTTGTGTCGACTACCCCAATAAGGACTGCCATAGTTCACGGCAGCCGGGACCGACAGCTTAACGTGCTTGCCGAGGCACGGAGCAGACGATAATTGTCAATCAATACGCACACAATTTCGAAAAATCATATAACTTCCGAAAGTCAGATTTCGAACCCGAGACCCTCTGCATTGCAGTCTGTTGGTCTCCCCACTGAGCTATCACTGCTCTAGGTTCTTGCGAAAAATAGTAACTAATAAAAATAGAAACAGTAAAAAAAGTACTCTACCAAATAAATTGCCTGTGTCTTCTCCACTCATAAAAGAAGCCCTACAAATATAACTAAGTAGCTATAGCTACTACAACTAGTTAGGCAATATACAAAGCTATCTATGTATACGAAACGAGTCAATTAGCCAATTTGTCGCCTGCTGAGTAACTGGCTATACGAAGTTATGTTTCATCGTCCCACTTCTTCTATCGATCAAATAACTTCGTTTCATTCTCGACTAGCTTTAAGCTACAACTTGATATACCTATTTGTAATTGAGGCTGAGCATATTTTAATTCATTCATCGGCTTTTTGGCACCGGCTTTCAGATACAATGCTTTAATCATTAGGTCAGGTTTAACCGATTGGTTTGGTTATTTTATTTTACCTCAGAAGTGGGTTAAGTAGCTGTAGTAGCTTGGTTAGCCCTGGCAAAATTGTAAGTAAAATAACTATTAAGTATTTTATAATGATAATATCAGACCCTGTTATAAACTGCCCACTGCTGGGCCTCTTCCCAGTATGAGAAGGACATAGTCCACTCCAATTCGGGTTGGTAGACTTTAACATACAGAACTTATCCTTTGGGCATTAAGGAGTCACAATCTACACCGTCTTATACCATGACCGTGCTAGGAACGCATCAGGCACGAAGAGCAACACGATACGCCCTGCTATAGGAACTGCTGGTCGGTGACGGAAAGGTCTAGTGGGCATAGTCTTATACGTTTCCTTACAAAGAATATTTTTTTGCTTGACACGTTCCTAGCACGGTCATGGTATGAGACGGGGTAGTGGGCAGACTGCTTTATGGAAACCTATTTGATATACAGGTTGCCTTACGATGTTTTCCTTCCTTAAGGGTGGTCGAGCAATATATTTTATTTACTTATATATATTTTTTTTCATCTAATTAACTATCTAATACACACATAACTAAAAAGTCAGCAAAGCGTGCCATGGTATAAAACTAGAGACGTCTGCTTGGAGGGTCTGCCATTAGACTTATAAAAATATCAAGCTTTCTAACGGTCGAATCAGAACAAAAATTTTATCTTAAGTTTAAATATTTTGGAAGACATTGATTATTAATTTTGACGATTCGTAAGTAGTACATCGGTATATACGCCGCTACATAATTTGTGGTCGTATGATGGCCAATATAGCAAATGAATCGAATAAAATGTAATCTGTCTATTACACAAATTAATCTGAGTTTGGTGGCTCATTTTATTATATGTATAAATCATCTAGATTCTTAAAATTAATCTCGGAAATATCGTTCTAATAGTTTGGATATGTATGAGTAGGTAAATTGCCCGCAAAAGTTATATTGAAGAATCTGAGTCCAAAATAAAAATCCTACTAAATAAAAATTGTATAATGTTGCATTTGCAGTGCCAAAAACGATTCCTATCTCAGCATTATGCCGCAATACTCCACTGCTGCATTGCTGCAATTCTGACAATAGCAATACAATTCATGGACAACCTACCTACTTATTATTCTACATATATACATAAACGGCGACACTTTAATGACAATTAAATTTTACCAGCATTTTAGATCCCATTAGATAGTGGTTCAGTCTACTTTCATACATACATTGGGTACATAACCTGACTCCGAACTGTTATTAAGGATCTCTTAACAGAAAAACTAATAACACTATTTCGATTCTGATATCGAACTTCACGAGTAGCACCTTACTTTTTTTTATACATCGAAGATGGCAAATAAGCATTCGGCCCACCTGATGGTAAGTGGTCACCGTAGCCTATGGACGCCTACAACACCAGAGGCATCACTTCCGCGTTGCCGACCCATTAGGAAAGGAAGTAGGACGGAGAAGGAGGGGGAACGGGGAAAGAGGGTGATTGGGCCGCCGGCACTCTCACTCACCGTACGAAACACAACAGTAGGAATACTGCTATTTCACGTCAATATTCTGTGAGAGGGTAGTCCTTCCCCGGTCGAGCCGGCCCATTCATGCTAATCAGCAAGGCTCAACTACCTATTATACTAATGTAACGGGACTAATAAATAAATAAACATACTATCTAATACGTTATTCTACCATCAAGTCCATTGCTTTAAGTTACAGAATACTTTTATATACACAACGACCCATAAATATGAATATAACGTTTTGACTATATTTTATACATAACATTGTCTTTAACTTCGCGTGACTGTCGAGCTAGGAGAATATAAATTGAGTTTATCGTAGAACCTTTTTTACATAGCAAGTACATATATATCCAAGCATAAGATTAGTAAAAGTAATAGGTACATTATGGGTATTGTTTTTGAGATGGGTTTAATAACTTTTGTTATACAGGCTGAAGTTTTAAAACGAAATAGATGTCTGTAGTTAAGTTCTAAGTGGAAATCTGCGTCGGTCTTATAGTACCAATGTATAAAAAAATACATATGTATATAATTATATAGACTCATGCTTATTTTAATTACTAATATCGTAAACCATAACGTATGTTTGTTAGTATGTCATTTTTGTAACGCAGCCACGAGTCGACGCGATTTATTGCATTTAAACGGGTTATTAAAATAAATAGCAAGAACTGAACAGTTTTTAACTCGGCAAAATGGTCATTTTTACGAATAGATCTTATATAATGAAAATTCTAACTATTATTATAAATACGATTGTGAGTTTGTTTATTTACTTGTTAACGCTTTCATGCCTTTACTCGACAGATGATCATGAAACTTATACACGTTGTCAATGATTAAGATACCTTTAATCCAGAAAAAAGTCTTCTTCTTCTCCCTAGCCTTTATTATTCCCAAGTCACTTGGGATCGGCTTTTCTAGTCTAACCGGATTTGACTGGATATCAATTTTTACACGGAGCGGCTGCCACCTGACCTCCGCAACCCGAAGGCTAGCGATACCCTTAGGCTAGACTAGTGTCAGGATATTATAGGGTACTTACCTACTTCCCAATAACGACAGCCATAGATGTTTATGGCAGCCGGGACCGACGGCTTAACGTGCTCTCCGAGGCACCGAGCAGGCGATAATTGTCAATCAATACGCACATAATTTCTAAAAGACATATAACTTCCGAAATTCGGGGGTGCGCGACGTAGGTTCGAACCTGAGACCCTCTGCATTGCAGTCTGTTTGTCTCCCCACTGAGCTATCACTACTATCATCTAGAAAAAAGTACTGTTACTAATCTAACCTAACCTATATTTACGCGAGCGACGCCGCGGGCAAAAGCTAGTACCTTATAAAGAATCTTCAAGATGCAGTAAATACTGAAATGTTTTTATTGTCTGTAGTGGCAGACGAGGAAACCGCCCACCTATGGTAAGTGGTGGTATCCGTTTATGGACTTGATCAAAGTCATGGGTACTCAGCCAAGTCTACCGAGATAGTAATACTCCTTACAACACCCTTTAGTGTAGGACAACCTTAAATATTATATTCATATATCTATACTAATATTATAAAGCTAAAGAGTTTGTTTATTTGGTTGAACGCACCAATCCCAGGAACTACTGGTTCGAATTAAAAAAGCTTTTAGTGTTAGATAGCCCATTTATCAAGGAAGGCTATAGGCTATATAAAATTACGCTACGACCAATAGGAGCGGAGCATCAATGAAAAATGTTGCAAAACAGGGCAAATTCTCTTATGTGAAGCAGACGAAGGTGCGCGGGTCAGCTAGTCTCGTCATAAAATTTGACCAGATATGGTATTTGGTCTCACACAATAAGCGCCGTGATGCTTTGAGAGAAAAACTTAATAACAATTTGCACGACCCAGGATATAACACGAGACTTCATGACGCTGTACCACCTAGGAACTTAAGGACCTCTACCGCTACTCTCTAAGGTTATCATCTGACACACAAAGTCAGCAAGACATCTGAATTATAAATATCAATAAATGCAGTATTATCACGCTCACTCTTACTGAAAATTGTAAGCTTTCGGCTTCTATCTAATATGTGTAAACACTTTCGTGAAATCTAAGTACATTGAAATTAAACTGCTTGATACAGATTTTATCGCGATGCTTATTAACACTTTTAATAGATAATTTAAAAAATATTACGCTCCTACTGAATCTATAATTAGTTATTATTAAAAATTATTATAACTATTTAGATTTAAATTTACACTTTCCCCGACGTTTCGGTTGCTTTTCAGCAGCCATGTTTACGGGGATAGTGTTAATAAACAACGCGATAAAATTCGTATAAAGCAGTTTAATTTCAATGTATAGCATTTGCGTAAACGTAAGACACATGAATTGAATCTTTAAAACTTAGCGAATATTCCCTGAAAGTTTAAGTCTGTCACCTGTGAGTATAATGTGTTAACTCAGCCTAGAAGTCACCTATAACGTGTTAACAAATCATTATCAAGACTATAATATAGGTAATACCTATAGCATAGGTATGATAATGAATCTGAAGGTTAGTTCGAAGCTTGACAGGTTAAATATGCCTATCCATAGGGTTGGTTACAAGTCACTCGTTAAAATAGATTGGAATTGACATTACGCTTAGTGGAAATACCGCTGGATTAATTACCTAGACTAAAAAGTAGGGTTTAAGTTCACAGCACGTACTTTTACCTGTTTAAAGTTATGTGTCTATGAAAAAATATCTATTTGTGACACCTATATCCCCGCGGTGGTAGGCAGAAGTGTTACACACCCATATTTTGTCAGATATGGTTTTAACACCTGACGTAATAAGGGGCAAGCCGTTTACCGGGCAGTTCCAAACGCCGTGTTGATATCTGTATCAGCACCGTGTAAACCCAACAAAACTCTGTCCCGACCCGGGAATCGAATCTGAGACCTCTATACACAGCAATCGCATTCACTACAAATATTTGTGTGCATGAACATGGATGTTTGTCTTGGTCTGGGTGTTTCTATGTATAATATGTATGTATTTAGAAAAAAAAGTATATATTATGTATGTTTATCCATTGTCTAATACTCATAGTACAAGTTCTGCTTAGTTTGGGCTAGATAGTGTTGTGTGTATGTGGTAGAATATTATTATTATGTTTCTCTTATCACAAGTACTTTCTAAGATATTATATTAGAAAATACCTGGCCCTTTGGGAGGCTTACACGGAGACATGGGTCCAACGTGAAGAGGCCCTTCGAGAGTTTTAATCAAAGGTGTGATGGAACACCTACAGCGACACTAGCCGCAGCAGGCGTAGGACTATTGCTACGTATGGAATCTAATATATGGGCTATAGGTATGGATGTTTGGTGGACCGGTATATTGGTAACTATGGATGAAAAACGGCGTCATTATTATTATTATTACTACTTCTGCGCCGCCGAGGAAACGGGTAGAAATACTTGCTTGAAACTTCTTCATAACATTTTGAAGTAAAGAGTAATAATTAGCAGAACTTCCTTTTTTCAGAGCATACACGTATTCTATTATGGGTGTAATAAATCAGCCTAAGTATACCAATAACAACCATTACGAACCAACCATTACACAACCCAAACAGTGCGGGAAATCGTAAGTACTAGTTAAATCTATAAGCATTATTTTAGTATGTAGGCGGAGTTAGGTTAGAATTCCACTGACCCATTTACGTACGAAATATATCTAGTGTAGCACACATCAAATATGTTCTAAAGCTGTTTCTTTAAACACACGTTTCTCATATTTTATAAATAATTTCTATATTGTAAACATTAACTGTGAACGTGTGAATATTTTGCGATAGCGCAGACTGAATCACCAAAGCTTTTAAGACACTATCTTGCACATTCAGTGCCGGGGACTCAGGTTATGGATTCACACTAACACATTTATAATATTGAGAACCCTGTGTGCAGGTTCACTAGTATGGCATGGCTTATAAGCTATATGAAAAGTGTATTAAACCATAGGTACAATGCAAGGTCTTGGGTTCTTATTTGAGGTCTAATCAAGGTGTTATTACTAAAGATCTAATAAAACTTGAACGAAATCTCGACTAATGTTATAAACATTTGATATTTGTTTGATTGTAAGGATTTATCTCAAAAACTACACAACCGATTTTAACTCACTTTTACACGAGCGAAGCCACGAGCAAAAGTATTATTACAAAGCGACTCTAAATATTGTCAAGTATAACTATTGAAATGGAAAGATCAAAAAAGCATCGTGAATACGTGTTAATGACAGGACGCGCGTTTGACATTCAATGTTCTACATTGAATGTCAAACGCGCGTCCTGTCATTCCAATCAGCTGTTCTTCCCACACACCCGTTTAAGTGGATGTCGTCATAATCAAGAGAAGGAAATGGACCATTGCCGCATTCATCCCAAGACTAACACTCAACGCGGTTAAGGAGAAATAATAAATTTACTAGCCAGCCTAAAAGTATTACGGGGAATAAATAGCCGGTATTTTCACGGTTTTCAGAATATTTGATTTAGTTTGTTTTATACATATCCTAGAAAAACGCCATTTAAAAATTTCACCATACGTAAGATTATTAACACAAATGAATAAGTTAAACGGCTCTGGTGATTGAAAGTTACACAGAAAAGCTTCGAAAGTCAGTTGAGAAAAGTTTACATGCGTTATCAGAGCCGACGGATAAGCAGATAAAGAGTATAACATCCGCTATTAAAGTAACTGGTATAAATTCCGCGTAACTTAATAAAGCACAAACCTTGTTGTAGCAAACTGCATATTACCGCCAAAAAGCAAATTAAAACGACCGCCATTTTGTCAAGTTGAACAGGTGCGCTCCAGTTCACGTCGCACCACACCGCTCTCGTTTGCGACCGACAACCCACTGGCTATTCACACTACGTTAGAACCTATATCTACTTCTAAATGTACACCGCTTATTCAATTGCTCTAATACCTTTATAAATTGACCGCTATATATCGTAGTGTATTATCAATTCCACGTTTACGACAGATTATTATATTATAGAATGAAAATTCTTTTTCTAACACCTATTTTTGGTACATTTTTCGCTAGTTGAAAGTTTGGTGTATAGTGGTAAAATTGATAGCATGAGAGAATCGCATGTTTGTTGGTAGTTTTTGCTTTACAACCGAAAACTTGTACGATTATTATATAAGAAATTGATCGCTTCTGTCTCCAGTTCGCAACGATATGTTGGAAAATATTTCAGCCGAACTTTTTATGTAAAGAATGAAAATTGGTCACATTCCGCGCAAATTATGTTTGAAATGGCTTTTATGAAATGCTTTGTTGAAAATGGTTATTAGATTGCCTTTTTTAACGAAATTATAATTTAAGGTTTTTTGATACTATGAGAATAAATTAATGGTAATAACCAGAATAATTAACTGTGTGTGTGATACCTACTACGTTGACATATTATTAGGAGTTAATTTGAAATATTACAAGATAGTAGATATCATCTGCTTTTCTTCTCTGTTTTTATAATTGCCTCTTAAATATACTTAATTAATTTACGCCTGATGACAAAGTGTCGTGTAGTCCCCGAGCAGAGCTCTCTACTGTCCACACCACGACTTCAGGTGAAGTGCCGCCGAAGTTGCTTTGACTTACACATTAATAAACATGGCCATTGTTTTTTTGAAAACATCGAATCCTGCTTATTTTATAAATGTGAAAATTAGCAAAGATATGTAGGTTTCGATTATTTGTCAGTACTCAGTCAGGACTGTTGAAAGGATTTGGAACAAAGTTGGCGACCAGTTACACCATGTCCTAGATTAATCCCAAAGTTACTTTAAATCCCGAGATGCATTCCTGAAGGATTGACGCACGTTAAATCTCAAGCAGAAATAAATAATGAAAGACATTAAAAAATATTTCTTTTAAAGCAAATGTAGCAAATCGTAATATACATACATATACAATATGTGAAAAACGATCGAACTAAAATTATTGTTTAGGTTAAATATTTATGTTAGCTTTGACACATTTATGCCATGTGTCAACAACGTTGACAGTCGTCAGACCGAATAGTGAAGCGGTTAGTCGGTACATTTATTCCCGTGTTACTTGCAACATTTTTTCGAGTAAGGTTAATTG
The DNA here is from genome assembly GCA_963675205.1 of Catocala nupta. Lineage (NCBI taxonomy): Eukaryota > Metazoa > Arthropoda > Insecta > Lepidoptera > Erebidae > Catocala > Catocala nupta. The sequence goes on from OY776097.1 coordinate 4,715,933, forward strand.
CGAACTTTAAGAATTAGGTTTAGCTAGACTGCTAGACTTTACTAGCACTATAACGGCACTAGTTCGTTGCGTCACAAGACCTAATTAATGGCTTGTGACGTAAGCTAGCATCTTTGCCTAAGTGTCAATGTTACAACGTTAATGACTAGGGAAAGATTCCACAAACTTGAATTTTGTTTTAGTGTTTGGCATACTGTTTTCTTAAATGGGCAATGTCATAAAAAGTTAGTAGGATCTTTAAAATATATATAAATAAATATCATAGTGAATGCAACTGCTGCACATGGGGTTTTGGATTTACTCTTTCTTAAATACCTACCATATATCCCACATATTATTTTTCTTAAATACCTTTTATCTACAGACATCGACATGTTACAATTTTATTATTTGTATGAATAAATATAAACAAAGTGCCACAGAGATACAATTATCTTTGTTATTGTTAGCAGGATAGTCGTTTAATCCTTGAAAACATTTTGTCCACTAAATAGTTAATGTACATAACAACACTGTAAATAACATAGTGCATGATGCTATCGTTTTGATAGTGCAAAGGCCAACGTGAGTAGATTTTCTTTCAGTGAATTCTTATTTATTGATGACGAGGAATGCTATTAAATCAAGCTAGGAACGTTTCAAAAATCATTAATTAAATAACTGACAAGGTACGCTCACAATCATGTAAAAAGATACCAAAAGGTCAAGTAACCCTTGTTTCTATTGATTCTGATTGCTTCCGGTACTTATCTTGGCTGTTTTAATTGGTGACGTGGCAGGGCTTACCTATTAGCAAAAATCATATATCAATAGTTAAATGGAATTCCCGTGGCCATGTGTGAAACTTAGAATTGTTTGCTGAGTTAGGATTTAGCTGTTGGCCGGGAACTGAATTATTAACTTACTTTATTTGAGTCTTTGATGTTAATATGTAGCTGGTCTTTGTAAACTTTACAGATACTAAGTCCTTATAGGAAACATTTAGAAGATTAGCTAAATATTTACTGTTTATAAACAACATTTAAAAAAAGAATCTGGTTTAAAACACGCTCGGTCGTGTGCATTTCAGGATAGCCATAACGAATCGGTTATTAGTATTGAATTGAAAGTACGCCATCTGGTGAGATTTTTACAAAAGAGTAGTTCGGCGCAATTTTGTTTTCTGGACATTCAGTCTTGGGTCGCCGCGGAGTCAAGACGTCACAAACGTGTACTCGATCCGTAATAAGTTGCTAACTTCTTAGTGATTTACTTTGATATAATATACTTCTGAAGATTTTAATGTATGTAGAATCAGTATAAAAAACGCATCTCGTCGTAGTGCATCTTTTTTTCTTATGACGGAAGACTCAGTGTTCGAGCCGACAGTGTTACTATACATATACTCAATAACCCGCTCATGATGGTCAGAGTTCTAAGGGAATTGATCCTAACGATGCCGATATAATATAAGTCATATTATAACTGATAATAGTCTCGTGTAGGTACGTTACTTTTTTCATAACAATAGTTACCTACGGTATGTTGTAGTGACGTAGTTCCTTAAATCTTCTACGTGCGGACATCAAAAAAGCTTTTATTCAATAACTCTAAATATAATTAAAAAAATTGAAAATTAATTTGGCAATCTAGCACTCTTTATCTTTACCTGAAAACAGTATCAATACCTTAACCATTACCGGCATCGATATTCTTTTATACTATTGTATTGCCAGGAAGCATGGAGCCAGCCTATAAACGCTTGCTACCCCGGTGACATCAAGCCATCAATTGCGCACTGCTGACCTCAAAATAAGAGTCACTGTGCTACGAGCGCAGGAAACAAAAGGATACTGGACCAGCAACGTGCATAATTACATTCGAATCTGTTGACAAGAGTATAAGTAGGTATGTACGCATTCTTGGCTATGTAGGTAGTGAGAAGGTATCGCGTTGTGCACAACTGTATATAAATACTTGGTATTCGAATGCAATTGTCCGCATCAGTATACTGGTCCTTTAGCTGACAGTAGAACGCGTCGTCAGTCTTCTTGAAAATAGATACCTTAAATCATTAATAGCTTGTAAAGATCTTTTTATACGCTTAACCATCTTCTTAAGAATCTCGTTTTATTGGTAGACGATAAGGCATGAAATGGTCGCGCTCCAATAGGCATGATAAATGTTGCAAAAATCATCTACATCCTATTCTATCCTACGCCAGTTACTATATAGAAAAATTGCACGCATAAAGAAAATTGCATGCGTGGGAGCGAGACAAAGCAGAGAGCTTTCTTTTGCTCTCACGCATGCAACGCTCATGTAACGCGCTGTCTAGTTCTTGCAACATTGCTTTAGCATATGGTGGATGGTGATACGACTCCATTCTATTGGCATCTTAGCAAGTGGATCCGCGTCAAACCGTCAGTATGTAGTCAAATGATTACAAACACATATACAGGTCACGCAATACACCTCGACGGCATTCAGCATTGTGTTACTTCACCGCCTGATTGAGCCGGTCACAATGTAACGGAAATCATAGGGCTCAGAATAGGACCGGACACTGGCGGACAGTTGCCGGTAACTCGTACTTGAGTAAGCGTAAATAGCTCTGGCAAGGATTCAGCGTTTGTGTTGTGTAAGGTTATGAAATATCCTTACATACATGCGTTAACAAGCCTATTTATCCTTCAAGAGGTAGGCTATACCACAGTTCACGTCCAATGTCTTACGTTTCACGTCACATGTAAGGAGCATTTTAAGAATCCTTGAGAAATTTCTGGCAGAAAACTCAGCAGAAAAACCTTGGCAATTAAACTCCGTCTAGGTCAGTAAATGAGGCAGAAATGCCCCTAGGCTGGAGATTAGCGTATATACAATATATATTATTATAAAATTGACTGCTTCCGTGGTGCAGCGGTAGTAAATGCGACTGCTGTGCATGTCATGGGGTCTCGAGTTCGAAAGTTAATGAGATTTTCTGTTTAGAAATGTCAGTAGCAGCCCGGAATTAAGAAGTTGGCGGTTTAAGACACCGCCATGCCTCGGAAAGCACGTAAAGACGTTGGACCTGCGTCTGATCTCTTTGCGATCGTGTCGGATTACTGTCCCATCGGATAACGAGAGTTAGGGAATAGAGTCTCCTGCGCAGATGGCCAGTGTCCATTAAGGCTGTAGGGACCGAGATTCGGTCTAAGGACATTATTAACACTTAATTTTGGAACATCACAAGCGTTGCGGTAACATATATGTATATATCAATCAAAAGAGATCTTCTTAAGCAACTGCTGCCATGAAAACTATGGCATAGTATTTAAAAAAACAATTTTACTAGTAGTTATATCCAGTAATACAAATTTATTTATTCATATGAATAACAGATATATGTATTGTAGTCATGGTTTACGGTTTAAGGCCTTTCCAACGTAGAAAAACTATCCTGATGGTCCAACGACTAAAATAAAAGCCTGGATTTGGCAAAACGGCCATTATTCAGTTATTCTTAAAAAGACAACTCCCGTACTAGGAATAAGTCCTGTGTCGCGGGGAACTTTACAAACATTCAAACAACCGACACAATGAACACACATATTCGGAACAACCATTTGCAGATCACACAAAATTTTGTCCCGTTTGGGATTCGAACCCACAACACTCGACGCAGTGGCAGTGATGAGGCGACCACTTAAACAACTACCCCCTCCGTGCATAAAAAGTGTTTAAATGAGAAAATAAGGGGATTTCTGATAACACATTGAAATATGAAATAGGCATAATAACTAGATAATAGGTATACAATAGTAGGCAGAGCGACGTCGCGGCGCGTTATTAGTGCACGCCTCCGCGCCTGCGCGGATGATCGCCGCCCGCGCCGCACTTATCATTAATCGTATCCTGCGCACACGCACATGCGACATTTGCTTTTCTCTGCCTTATTTTATATTTTTTTCACCGTTTTTATATCATGTCTTATTACCATTACAGCCCGTGAATGTTAACTCTCTAGAAAGAAACATTTATTTGCACAGAATATAGGTGGTACCAGATTTAACAATGGTGTATAGTTCAGGCTATATACTGCCTGTATTAGGCATGCAAATATTAATAGTCAAATCCAAGAAGAAACAAACCACAGCTAGACTTCATGATACTTTGAGCTCATTGTGCGTAAATAGAAACACCAATAATTAAATTATGTTCGGGTACTTTGAAATAACTACACTGGAACATTGAGACAACTACCATCTTAGTCTCCCCGTGACCATGGCTGCTGGAAAGCAACCGAAACGTCGGGGAAAGTGTAAACCAAAAATAAATAGATTTAATAGTTTAAATAATTTTATTAGCTCATAAATTAGTAAAATAAAATCAATAGTAGTAGTAGTGTAATATTTTCAAAATGTTGTAATACAGTGCTAAATAAACAACGCGATAAAATCCGTATATAGTAGTTTAATTTCAAAGAAGCTTTAAGACTGGATTTTATTTTCGTTTCGGTATTTTGTGTTTTTTAATTTAGATTAGTATTAATTTAAAGTTATTTAATCTTCAAATTCAAACATGGGTAGGCATTAGTCGAAGTGATAAAACTTCTTGCTACCCAAGTAGCGAAAAAACACACTAATTAATTCACGCGGGGCGATGGCTTTTAGTGTATTACTCGGCCTAGCTGTTGTTACTTAAGTTAATTTCAGTCCACTCCAATTAACTAAAAATATACGCCACATGTAGATAAGAACCTGTACCTACGGAAAAGCTTTAGTTCGATGTTGCCATGTATTAATTATTTCTCTTTCAGCGTGCTTTAACTGACGAACTATGCAAGAAAATCTTAAAAGTCGTCCTGGTAGTAAAATACAAACCTCATATGAATTCCTCAAGACTGGAAGCATTGCCGCGTTGCAAGACATTGCTTATATTTGTCCCACGGAATAAAGGCAGCTTTTGCATGTGAATGTTAACTGGGTGACAACATAATATTACGGTACCATCTAACTGATAAAATTATTGAAACAGGAGGTGCATAGTGGAACTCTCCAACGGTTACTAATAAGAATTACTTTTAAACTTTCGCGTTGCATGATATATATATATATATAATATGTAACGGGTATTAACGCGATCATGCATAATGTTTACCTTTTATATGCTTGACGTTTCGACCAGGTTACACCGGCCGTGGTCACAAGCTGACTGGTGCTGCGATGTCATGTCTCCGTTTGTGAGGCAGAAGAATTGGGTCGCCTTGGTTTGCTTTAAGCAGTCATATACATTTCACTTGCTGATGGGAATCTGATAATGAAACCGCTAGGTAGATTTTGGAACCCTCCAATGGCAACAAGTAAATCCTTCAAGTTGCCGACACTTTGGTTTGTTTTAAAGAGTCCTGTAGTTTGCACTTTGTGACAAGGTCAGATGACGGCGCCAGAAGAAAGATAGTTGCACTCTTTAATTGGTACCTATCAGAAAACCTTTCCAGGTTGAGCTCATTAAATCGTTTTAACAAGTCCTATACTTTACAATTGGTGACAAGGATCTGACCTTGAAATCAGGACGTAGAAATTAGGAACATTCGAAGGCTACTAGTAAATGAGCTCATTTAATTGGTTTGAACGTATCCCGTACTAGTGTATGGTAGGAAGATAGTGGCACTTCCTACTAGCTGCTAGTACTACTCATACCATACCATAAGTTCTTAGTCAAGACGTAAGAATAAAAAAAACACGTATTTTAGTTTTTAAGCCGTGTAGACATACTAGATAGTGCCCGCGCCTTGCTCACGTTGATGTAGGCTTTGTCAATAAATTTCCATCCCTCGGAAACAGTCCTTTTTTCTGGATGAAGGTTATCTTCTTTTCTGTACCCTCGACACCGTGTAAGTGAAATTTCATGATGTTTGGTTGAGTAGTTAAGGCGTAAAAGTAACACAATCAAACAAGGACACTTTTGCACTTAGATACATATATGATTCAGTTAGAATCTGTTAAATTAGTTTTTAGGAAACTGGAGTTCACGATTGGATACGCGATCATAAATTTGGATGAGCAATTAGCAAATGAAAGGACGATTAGTAAATCATTAACAAAACCATTATAAGTCACGTAATGTACTACACGTATGTCAAGGTGGCGAGAGACATTCGACAGTGAAACACGGCGTCGTGTCAACAACCCCTATTAACCTACAAACACACCCCCTCGTTATGTCATACTCGACTTATGACTAGACAGGGTGATATCTTCTCGCGGCTAATGAGAGGAAAAATTCCTACTTGCCTTGGAGAAAGTCAAAATAAGCATCTAAGACTACAGATCAATTCGAACACTTTTTCTAGCGATTAGGTTTGAACTTTTTCAAACAATGAATGTGTGAATAAAAAAAGAAAAAGTGATGATTTTTTCATCCATCCATCCATCCATCCATCCATCCATCCAGCTCTACCAATGATCACATTTATAATATTAGTAGGAGTAGGATATTATAAAAATATAATTATATTCATCTATCTACCTGGACTATTATAAAACTGTAACGAGACTATGTCTGTACAATGTAGATATGTATTTATGAAAAACTAATGGACATTTTTAGATGGATTTCGACTCAAAACACAGCTTTTTGTAATTTTCGCATGTCTGTTTATTTCACATTTAATGTTAGAACAGGAAATATAATGCATAGTATGTTCTACGTAATTGTCGACACGGGGTCACGGGGTCACGCGGACGACGTCGCGTGTATAACCTAGGGTACAATGAATCAAACGTAAAACAGCCTAATAAAAATATTTTTCCTGACAACATCAGCTCCAATATTCAAATAAAGGCCCATTCTGAGTCTAAATGGTCCTCAACGTAGGGCCAACATTTTATTTGGAGGCTTCTACCTAACCTTCCAACGAGGGTCGTAAACGTTCGCATGGCAACACCAGGTACGGGCGGTTTATGTAACCTCACCACAGCGGTACCGCATTCGAGCAAAAGTTACCTAATCGTAGAAAAATCAATCTCGGACAACTTCAGCTGCGGCTGCATTGCTGATTCTAGAACTTTTCAATAAAAACTTAAAATAAAACTGGCAACTATTCATCTAGTTGCATCCTTGTGTTTCAAGAATAACGTTTGTGTATCTCGCAAGGGTAAAAATAAGTGTAATGGGACACATTTGACCATTGATTTGGTTCCATATTTTGGCACCTACATATATTTGAAGTTCTTCGGGCATATTTCAAGAAATTGTCGTTGTTACTGGAAACTTCATTAACACCTTGATCAATCACAGTGTCATGGACCACATGACTGAGCCTAAATATAAGCAGTCTTAAAACACGGTCTCGTATAGCGAATTTCTTTGATTTGCCAAAGTATTTCCGTAATACAAAAGTTAACATTTTATATTCCTGCGAGGCCTTGTCGGGCTCTTTATGAAGGCGCTGTGCTGTCAGCTCAAAGAACGAACACAAAGAACACCGAGACTCGGAATAACTTTATTTTTATTTAGATAGTTTATTTAAAAAAAACACCGAACAAATGCGAGTCGGACTCGCCCACCGTGGGTTCCATATAAATTAGTAGGTACATATAATAAAAAATGTTTGCCCTTGCATAAAGACCCTGTTTTTTATGATTTAATTAAAAATGTATGATTTTCAGATTTTTCTCTATACTTGTAGTATATAGACGGTATTATTTGCCAAATTTCATAGATCTTGGTCAACGGAGAATACCCTATAAATTTTGATTGCCTTGAGAGTGTCGAAATATACGTTTTTTGCGGCATAAACGGCCGTGTCTTCTTTTAGGTTAACTTAGAAGTTTGATTTTTCACAGCTTCAAGAGACTGTAGACTTGAGTATATCGTTTAATTTCAACTCGATACCTCCTCCACGCGTTCCGGAGATAAAGGGTCTTGACAGACAGACAGACGGACGGACGGACCGACAGACGGACAATAAATGATCCTATAAGGGTTCAGTTTTTTTCCTTTTGAGGTACGGAACCCTAAAAAGACATATCCCGCACTAGGAATAACTCCTATATCGCGGGCGACATTACAAACATTCGAACAACAGACAAAATAAACACTCCAACTCGGCATAACTATTTGTCGATAGCATAAATTCTTATTCTGTCTGGGGATCGAACCCACAACACTCGGCGCAGTGTATGCGGCGATGCGACCACTTTAAACCACTACGTCAATCGTGCAGTAAAAAATATATAGAGGAAATGTCCTATATACTAGTTGTTAGAATCCTGAACCTCACGTAGGTGTACTCACAAGAATGGTTAGTTACCTCACCGGGAACGTAGAGGCCCAATTGCGCGGCGCGACGCATCCGCTCAATCTGCCCCTGAGAGCGACGCGCGCGCACCGATCCGCCACAGACACCTTCCTATCTTACACAACATGATCACGCTATTTTTAGCAGGAGCCAGTTACAAAGGAATTGTCAATTTCAATAAGGACACCGAGCAATCCGCTATGGTGCTAGCTACACAAATAACGTAAAGAGTGTAGGAAAGAAATGAAATTTCAGTATTAATAAGATTAACAAGTCTGGTGATGACAACATCGCAGAATATTTTATGTACGAGGTGAAGCAATGTTGCTGCAGTCTAGAGGACCTTATCACCTTTTAAAACGATGTCGTTGCATATGCGGGAATGAGATAGCGCATTACAGAGTATTAAATTCAAAGTCAAATCGAAGACACAAATCTTTCTTAAACGTGTGTAAACACTTGACACTTTAATCAACTTTTATACTAATAGTACATTATTACATAAATAAGAAGTAATAAATTTTAGCGTTGTAAAAAGCCTGTTCGAGGAATAGAGCTCTTATGGAAAGAAAGCAGGCAAGAAACTTAAAAGAAGTGTATAGCATTGTCCTCCTTTCGCTCATGCAATGACAATGAGGTGGTGCTGAGGTAAAGGTTTTAAGATAGAAGACCCTATACAAAAGCTAAGCCTTTATCCAAGAAGCGTAAGTTTTAGTCCAAGTGACGGGCTAGCGATGAAAAACATGAATATCTGATTTATTGTCTACGTAGTTTTAAATGAAAATTAGGGTATAGGTAAAATTGAAAACTGTTGAAAATAGTATATTTTTGTATATATCTAATCGTTTATTTTATCGTCTGGTAAAAGTTGCACAGCTTATTATGTGAATTCTAAAATATCAAGATATATTTTTTTATGGAAAACCGAAAGTCGAATCAAAAAACCTGTCAACTGTTTAGAAATAAATCTTCCAACTTAATCTTCAGAACGTACAACATCGTAACGAAATATCCCAATACTATAGGTAGAACGATAATTTAAGTAGATTTATTAAAACTGTTACCCACCAACGTCCTTCTTTTAAATAACTTGTCCTTACTCAAATTCAAAATATGCGAAACATTACAATCGATTAAAGTGTAAAGTGCTAAATTAAACGGACGCAAGATAGAGCTACTTTAGAGTTTGAATATGGGCCCTGTGGATCAAAACACCCCCGAGATACAAGGTCATAAGATCAGGGGATATCCACCAACAGAGTGATTTGGATGTCCAAGGGAGAGGCTTTTGCCCAGCAATGGGACATTACAAAAAGGGATGTTGTATGCTAGGTTAGATTAGAAACAGTAATTTTTTTTGGATGAAAAGCACCCTATGTCCTATTCTTTTCTTAACAACGTGAATGCAAAATTTAATAATAATAGGTCGAGTAGTTTAAGCGTGAAAGTTTAACAAACAAACTCACATTCCCATTTATAATATTCGTTAGGACTAGTTACGATAATGTTAATCCAGATTTAGCTATAAATTAGTAAGTACTTAGTTGTTCGTTTGCTCGTACGCAGTGAGTACTAGTTTAAAACAGATTTTATCGCCTAAACCGGGAAGCGATGCAAGATAAGAAGTAGAGAGAAATGTCTTATTAACTTATTACGACCAGTTATTTACTACTTGAATAAGGAGAAGGAATCTACACTACGAGGATAATGATACTACTTCCTCACGCGAACTATAATTTCTTACATTTCCAGATATGACGGTGATTTACCAATAATGTTTCACGCTTATTAGGAAGGAGAAATATGGGATAGAAATAGAAGAGTAGATATTGTGTATTATATTATATTATACGTAGTGACTGCCTCAATGGCCCTATGGCATAAGGTTGCGCTTATATGAGCCTTATCGAGAAAATGTATCTGAAAGCAAGTGGACTAAATCTAAATAATTAATTCATATAAAATTTTATTATATGTATATATGTCTGCGTCCATATTTTGATAGGCAACTTGATGGAATGGATGACACAGCAAAACCGCTGCCTACCGTGAAAGTGAACTCTCTTTAAACCTTGTTTGAAGAAGGACATATAGCACTCGGGAATCACCGAAGCAGGCAGTTCATTCCAGAGCTTGCTCGTACGTGGGAGAAATGATCGCTGAAAGCCTTAGATTTGAATGCTTCCAGGTGATATGTATGAACCCTGCTTCGTTGTCGAGTGGTACGGTGATAGAAAGGGGCCGCTGGTACCAAATCAAACAGTTCTTCAGAGCTCTCCCCGTGAAAGAGTCGGTAGAACACGTAGAGACCCAAAGTCTCTCCGTTGCTGTTATAGTTGTTTGTTTGTTTGTTACGCTTTCACGCCTTAACTGCAAGACCGATCATCATGTAATTTCGTATTCACGATGTCAGGGGTACAGAAAACGATATAGGGAAATGTTTTTAAACATCGAATCCGTTTTAAAATTTAATCTATCATGCTTCATATTTTAGCATTTTGCGACAACGTTATGAACCTTACTGTCGTTTAAATACATAGGTGTTAATAAAATACATTTAGTACGGGCCTCGTCTCAGCATGAGAAGGGTTGGATAAGTCAACCACGCAGCACCTATGCGGCTGGGTATACTTTACAAATATCCGAGAAACATTAGAGAGAACTCTTAAACAATCTACTTTTCTGCCAAGGTGAGCTGAGCATTGATTAACAATTTAATATGCACATAACCTCGATAAGTCTGAGTACAATCGATGACATGAGGTGAGATTGAACTCGATACTTCTGCGCAGCAGCTGACCAACGGTCTTCCACCAGGCCATGTGTATATAAAAAAGCGCTATAGGTATTTTAGGGGGTAATACCTAATTAGACAACTTACCAAACAGCAAGAAGATATACATAATAATATTAGGTAGTTACTGATTCTTAGAATCCACACAAACGAAACGTACAAATATGCGGTTTGTGAATTAAATTGTAAACCAAGCATCGTTTCGACGTCATGACGTCATGAACTCGCCAATATTTTTAGCTTTTATGATTTATGCCGTTCACCAATAACCGCGAAATGTTTACACGCGCCAATATACTAGCCGCCATTATTGGTTTTTGGTTAGGCTTTTCATTCATCTGATATATGTAGTACGAAGAGATACTCATAGATACAGAACTGTTCCGATGATTCAAGTTTTGGTTATGCGCGCTTTTATATTGACAAAAAAGCAAATTGTTACAGTAAGTTATTTATCGCCATTTTTGTTACCACGTCTTATTTAGTAAACAAATACATATGTCCTACAAGTAGCTATAGACAATACATAGGGTACCTTTTATATTCCCTCTCTACTTTTTATTATTTTTATTGGTTTCTTCCGCATTCATCTCTGATGTTTAGTCCCAAGTGTAGAAATTCGTCCCCAACGATGTTCCTAAATTTAAATAAATATTAATTTCTTAATGTAATTCCTCTTTCGTCTCAGATTATGTTTCTTTTTGTCCCTCTTTTTTTTTGTTTGGTATTTATGTTGTACCGTCAGCCGAAAAATTTTTAAAATACCTCGTTGATCTCTCAGTAAGACTTTGGGCTTATGATTGCATGACATCACGAACCTGACAACAAAAGATTTAAAATAATTTTAAACCATGTTTTGTTTTGTTAACCATATGTACAAAAGTGTAGGGCGAAAAAGGAATAATTTAAAAAGAGGGTCGATTGAGGAACATTTTGGAATGTGGGACGTTAATCTAGGGGGCGGCACAAACCTTTTTATTAGAGAACCAATATACTAAATCTTAAAGATGTGTCGTTTATTTTTCTTGGCAGCCTCTCAGGCCTCGTGGCATAAGATTACGGTTATGTGTGCGATTTTAAAAATATCTAATAGCGAGCTAAATTTTAATTAACAATATTTAAGGTGATATTTTGGTACTATACACAATACATAGACTTAGTATTGTCTCTGTTATTTGTTAACTAAATAAGAAACGTAAGGAAACTAATGAAAATAAGATACTGTGCCTGGCAGACGACATGATCTCACCAACAGTTAAATGAGACCTATAACCATAGTTGGCAAAATGTGGGCGCAAAACACCAACTTTGCGGGGATATGTGTAGGTGCCTCCATGGCGCAGCGGTAGTAAATGCGACAGCTGTGCATGAGGTTGAGGGTTCAAATCCCGGGTCGAGCCAACAAAAAAATATTGGATTTTTCTGTTTAGAAATCTCAATAGCAGCGGAGTTAGAAGTTGGCGGTGTTAGACACCCCCGTGCCTCGGAAAGCACGTAAAGCCGTTGGTCCTGCGCCTGATCTCTCTCCGGTCGTGTCGGATTACCGTCCCATCGAATCATGAGAGTTAGGAAACAGAGAGTGCACTTGTGTTTGCGCACATACTTGTGCACTATAATATCTCCTGCGCAGATGGCCAGTCTCCGTTAAGATTGGCCGCCGTGGCCGAAATTCGTTCTGGAGGACATTATTAAGTGCGAGACTATGTATGTGTTTTCTAAAATCTCGATAAATAAAAGTGAATCTCCAACAATAACCTTTTTATTCGTGAAGCTATGAGTTTGGAACTCTGCTCAGTAGACGCCAATAGACTCCTGCTCAGTTTAGTTGGGCCTTAGGATTGTTGGCGAAGTGTGGGTATAATACATGTGCCTACCCCTGTGGGGTATAGGCGTGAAAATATTATAAACTTTAATCTGTCATACAGGTCCTCCTAGTGCTGATACCAGTCTCTCACACAGACTCACCTACTCGATCATGTAAAACCTAATTAAGGACTTAATTTTTGTAACCATTCTATGTCAGAGAGAAATAAATAAATTATGATAAAAATTAAAAATTGTCTTGAGGAAAAAAGTAAATCTTTAACAGTAACGTTTTCATTCACGAAGCTACCATCCTTCACACTTAAGCAGGGCGCGAGTAACACGCTATTCATTAGAGCTCGACCTATAGAGGTTTCATTTAATTATCACTGTACCATCACACAATGACGTCACACACATATACATATATAGCCTTTACATCAATTATACGCGATTCATGACGATCTATTTATATAAATTCACGCTCGTAGGTAAGGGATCACAGCTATGATTTTAAATAATTTTAATAGTCTGCATCATGACCAATGTAAAATATTGAGGCGCTCATAGCCAGTTGCACTCACTGATCGGTAAACGATTAGCGAGGTTAAGCAACGTTGGGTGCGGTCAGTCTATAGATGGGTGACCGCTTAGGGGTATTTCATCTAAGCGTCTCCGTGCATCGGAGGGCACGTAAAAAGTCGGTCCCGGTTATTGCCAAATTGACAGCATTCGTTACGCCATGTCAGAGGCCTACGGGCGCCTTGAACAACTCTTGACAACAGGTTGGACACTAACCACGCGAAAAAAAGAAGAATATTTCAGACCTTCCATTTGGCTGCACTTTTTGGATTGAAATTAGAAAGGGATAAGTTGGCGAAAGCAAGAAGTAATTTATTTAAATCTTAATCCGCGTAAAAATCTTTAGGTTGCTGAATAAATATTTAACAAACTGCACCTATGCTGGTTAATTTCTACTGGTCGCGATCGTGACCAATCATTTTAACTCCATACTTTGTAATACATAAGTGGTGAGTCTATCGCCATCTATCGGGCATATTGCCATATTCCGTGTTGCTACTAAGAACGCCTATTACGTCCAATATTGTTACGTATTTCCTATTAAAAGTTTACGTAATTATCAGATGCACGTCTCCGTAAGAGAGAAGAGTTTTTAATTGCCAATAGCAATGAGCGATTATAAATTACTACAGCTAAGCTTATATGCTTGTTATGAGTGGGTTTACGTCGGTAGTGGGTCAGATACGAATCGTATTGAAATGTTACTTAGAGATATACGAACGACATATGAAATTGCATCAAAATCCTTATAGCCATTTTTTCAAATGCTAACACGGTCAAAAATATTAAAATACCATTTTAGGCATCAGTAGCGATTCACATAGGTTATTAATAGGGTATAGTTGCTTCGACAAATTATTTTACACACAAGAGCAAATAACAATCAAAAGAAATCTATTTTAAGACAATATCAAAATTGGTTGCTAAAGTAGTTCATATTTGAAATTTGGATATAAGGAAATGGACGTATTGGAGATGGTTCGCTATCGCCTTCCCACAGGTGCTGTTAAATAACGGCTACGTCATAATGTGTGTTGTGCATTCTTTTTCTGTTATTTGACAATTACGCCTACTACCAGATTTGAAACGCTTGTATCTTATTCAATATTGAGAGAATTACAAAAATAAAATTTTTGTTTAGAGTTTGCGTATACTAACATAAATATTAAAAATCAAATATCCAACTATTCCACGCTATGATCAAACTCGCAACCAAATCTAAAAATTGTTAATACCGAATGCGGTCACGATACTCCATTCATCCAACAGATCATTCCACCTACAGGATCCATCAGTATAACAGTGCATATAAGACGTGGAGTGGTGCACTACAATTCAGCCTATTCACCTCGGCTCACTGAAGGAAACGTGCGATTTAGATCCTCAATAACCTACTTCGTTTAACTGGTCTATTACTGACACGGGATGACAGACATATCGCGAATGGTACGTATTTGATTTTGCAAACTAGTTGTTATAATATCAGTCCTGGTTTTAAACAGGTTACGGTAATAAGGACAGGTTGTCAGTTAAGAATTTTCAGTATTGCCAGACTTAACAGATGTTTGAAAATATTATAGAGAGGTCTTATAAATGCAAGATTTTAACATCGTGTTGCGTGACATTTAGTCGATCTCGAGAACTAACTATGCGTACATCGGAAAGTAACGTCGCTCGCGAATAAATAACGTTTAAAAATAAACTATTTGTTACATGTGTAATTCATGTTAATCGTGTAATGAATCTATTTTATTTAAAGCTATCTTCATATCAAATTATATCGAAATCGTTACTGCAGTTTAGCCACGGTAACGAACGGATGGACATATTTTCGCATATATGTTTATAATATATTAGTGTGGATATTGCAGAAAATCATATTTCTGTACTTACCTACACAAAACATGTCATAAAAACATTATAAGTTTTTTATACTCGTCGGATGATAAACAGACATATGACCCGTCTGATAAAGTAAGCATTGTTACATATATATACTAGTATTGCAATACCAGGGCTACCACTTGAGCATTGCATGAAAAATTAAATTGTAGCGCTTCTATTGCAGAGAATAATGGCCAATGATCTGCGATTATAATCCTTCTTAATGCAGTCTAGCTTAACTTACCGCAGGACAACTAAATAAAACGATCATCCAAAATAGCCAAAACGAGAATTGTCGATTAAAATATTGAAATGAATCATCATCATCATCTTAGGCAAAAGACGTCCACTGCTGATATAAGCCAGCCCGAATTTCCACACAGACCGGTCTTAGGCCGCATCCAACAGCTTCCCGCGACTATTACCAGATCGCCGGTCCACCTTATCTCTGCTGCGTATTCCAGTGTATGGCCGCCAATCCAGAACTTTTTGTCCGAATGACCATCGGTTCTGCGACCTATGTATCTTGACCACTGCCACTTCAGCATGGCTATCCAGAGAGCTATGGTGACAGAGCAAACAAAACATTGACAATTATTTAAATGCACGATTTAGTTACGTTAGATTATTTGGTTACGTTATTTAGCCACACGCATATACGGTCGGTAGATTCTGTCAGGTGGCTTACGCGGTATCAAGGTGTAGGAGCTTGGAAATATGCCGGGGAATACCTAACAAAATAAGATCATCGCAGTAGTTTGCATGATCGTGTAGAAGAGACATCCATAAAAAAGGCGATTGCTGTCTAAGGCCATTGTCCACCTTCTAAGCGTATAAGAGTATCATCAACACGATTAAACGATCAAATACGATTTATCAATCAATCGTGTCATCATCAAAACAAGTTCAGAATTTTACAACCACTAGTTCCTGAGATACCTTGATTGATTTCCTTCATAATATTAGAATAGATTAGTGCATGTAGTGTTTCCTTCTAATTGGGTGTAACTTTTTGTCTAAAACCTCATGTGCTTGCTATAATTTTATTGTGCATTTGTATTATTGTTACATTTGTTAGCAAACATAAATAAATTATCAGCGACAATGATTTAAATAAATGCCTGATCATAGAAGTTTTGAATATTCGATATAAATTTTTCGTAACAATTAAAATCGCTAGCAAACAGCTCCTATTTGCTCGAAATACCAATTCTTGGTCCAGGCGAGGATCGCTCTGTGCCTTCTTGGGAAACAGATTATTTGATTTAGAATATTTTTCTACAGTTATTTCAAGTTGTACATTTCAAAGTTATATATTTGTCACTATCTAATAAGAAGTGCTTACATTATACTGGCACAGACTAATTTAATATTGTTGTTTCGATTATACACCTACGATTATGGCTGATAAATTAACAATTTACTATCAAAATTGTAGAGGGCTTCGCACTAAATTGCATGTTCTATTTATGAATATATTATCCAACTGCTACGATATCATAATACTCACTGAAACTTGGTTAACCCCTGAAATACTCGACTCTGAGTTTATTGATCAAAGGTATTCCGTATATAGATGTGATCGGGATCGCAAGGCTACTCAAAAGAAGGATGGTGGTGGCACCCTTATAGCTGTGCTGAAGGGATTGGGATCCGCCATGGTTGAGTCCACTGTCTTACTAAACCAATACATTGAGCATGTCATTCTGCGTATTCCGAGCGCGACGAGAGGAAAGTATGATATCATCTGTTCAGCATATATTCCACCAAAAACACCCGAAAGTGTTTACGTTGCATATTTGGAGCTTTTGCAATCGGTTGCTGAGAGTGGAAGTGTTCGGAATGTCTATTTGCTGGGTGATTACAATCTCCCCGACATTGACTGGTTAGATACTGTGGGTTCGTGTTCTACCATACAAGATTTAAATAGTAGCTCTTCAATTTGTAGACACTTGAGAATCTTTATGTCCATTCTTAATGCCTTCCAGTATAATCGCATAAAAAATTCGACTGGTAAGATTTTGGACTTGGTAATCGGCAGCAATGAGTGTTCTGTTATAACGCCCACTGACACACTATTAACCCCAGACCCCTATCACCCACCCTTATGTATATTGGCTTCTTTCAATTTGGGTAACCGAGGCATGACACGTAAATCTACACAGAGGTACAATTACTATAAGGCTAATTACAAAGAAATTAATAGCGATTTGAACAAGATTGACTGGGTCGATTTATTGCATGGGCTGTCTGCAGAAGATGCAGTAAATATATTTTATGAAGTTGTTTTCAAAGTTATTAGAGATCATGTCCCTTTAACATCCGTAAAGTCTTCTAAATATCCGGTTTGGTTTTCACCTTCATTGATACACATGTTTAAAAATAAAACTAAGGCGTGGTGTAAATGGAAGATGTATCATAATATATCAGATTATGAACAATTTTCATTATACAGATCGAGATTTCATTCTGAATCTGCAACTTGTTATCGCCAATACATAGAGTCAGTCGAAGATAGCATTAAAGTTAATACCAAATATTTTTGGACTTTTGTATCTAACCGTAAATCGACAGCTTCCATTCCTTCAACATTGCATTACCAGGGACAGTCGTCAAATAGTCCAGAGGAAATCTGCGATCTCTTTTTAAACTTTTTCCATTCTGTTTATGAGCCTTCCACTCTCAACAATATGCAGCAGCAGACCTTGAACGAAGCTGAGAATAGTCGTCTTGTTAGCAATGTTGTGATTAATATTAAGGATGTGCATAGTGCTTTGGTATCCGTGGATTGTTCTAAGGGTCCAGGGCCTGATGGTATCCCGCCATTCTTCTTTAAAAATACCGCTGACATTCTAAGTCTCCCACTATGTATTATTTATAATGATTGTTTGAACCAAGGAACTTTCCCAGAAGTGTGGAAACGAGCAAACATTACCCCTGTACATAAATCTGGTCCAAAACAGGATATTGAGAACTACCACCCTATTTCCATTCTATCGATCTTGTCAAAGCTTTTCGAGAGACTGGTCCATGATCAGCTTTATCCCATTATTCATGATCAGATTATTAAGCAACAGCATGGGTTCGTCAAGAAAAGATCCACAACTACTAATTTGATTGAATATGCTGATTACTTATTCAATAATTTAGACACACGTATACAGGTAGACTCTATTTATACTGATTTCCGTAAAGCCTTTGACAAGGTCGATCATGAATTACTTCTAGGCAAAATAGCTTTTAATGGTATTCGTGGGGATCTGTTCCGTTGGTTCTCTTCCTATATTACAAATAGAACGCAAAAAGTCGTATTAAATGGCTTCCATTCCAAATCCATCACTGTTTCATCAGGGGTACCTCATGGTTCGATATTAGGCCCTTTGCTGTTTATAATGTTTATCAATGATATTGACATGTGCTTTCATAATTCTAAATTCTTACTTTACGCAGATGATCTGAAAGTCTTTAGACCCATCAAAACTATTCTTGACTGTCAGCTGCTTCAACAAGACCTCAATCGCCTGGCAGACTATTGCACTAGGAACAAACTCCAACTGAGTATTTCCAAGTGTTATTGTATTAGCTTCACTAAAAATAAAAATATATTCAAATATTCCTATACAATACACAGTCAAACTCTGACAAGAGAGAGTATGATCCGCGACCTAGGAATATTACTAGATGATAAACTGCACTTAGAAGCACATGTTAATAAAATTGTAAATAATGCTTATCGCATGTACGGCTTTGTGATGAGATCATCCACGGAGTTTAAACACCCTAGTACATATTTATATCTCTATCGATCACTAGTTAGGTCTCAATTAGAATATGCAGTTCCTGTGTGGAACCCCTTCTACAATAAATATATTGAGTGTATAGAAAGCATACAACGTAAATTTCTGAAGTCTGTGCATTATCGTTGTTTAAAAAGTTGTTATCTCTCTTATAGTGAATTACTAAAAAAATACAACCTGCTTTCCTTGAGTTCAAGGCGTACTTTTCTTGAAGCTACATTTTTGTATGACTTATGTAATAACTCGTATGATTGTTTGACTATTTGTAACAAGTTGTGTTATATAGTTCCCAGAACATGCCAGGGACGCGAGGTGCGCACGCGACCTGTATTTGCCACTACTTCCAGTCGTACAAATGCCGGCTTGCGTGCGCCTCTTCGTCGCATTACTAGCAATTTTAATAAGAATTTCTGTAGTTTGGATCTGTTTGCTTTACCACATAGAAAGCTTAGACAAAGTTTACTTAACATTTTGAAAAATTAATGTAACACAGTATTTACACTTATTATGTGGCGCTGTGGCAGTTTGATGCTTTGTTTATATGAGTATGTGGTTTATTTTTATGTTGTGTTCCTCTTTCTTTTTTATTAGTGTTTATATCGCTAGTGTTAAAATCTACCAAATTGTCTCATTGAGTATCTGTGGAAAACGTGGTTGATTTCACATTTGTATTATATCTGTATCTTTTTTTTTTCTATGTAATTCTTAATGTGTAATTGTTTGTTTTCCCAAATAAATAAAATAAAAATAAAAAGAAAACTTACATACAGAGCCTCCATAAGTACTTATTTAAACCCTATTTAGATTGACAAGACACAGGTTATTTGCCTGCGATTTTCTGGAAGGTAAAGTTGAAAAAGAGCACTTTATCAGTTTACGTACTTATTTATTGAAAATTAAACAAATTTTTCTAACAATATTGTACGTAATAATAGTTTAACAGCGATAACCTTGTGGCCGATCGATCTTAAGGCGCGCGTCTCTGACTTTTCGACGTTATGTGCATATTAAATATTTAATTATCATCGCTCGCTTTAACGGTGAAGGATAACATCGTGAGCATGTCCTTAATGTTCTCGAATATGTAATATCTATCAATCCACACTAGACCAACGTGGTGGACTATGGCTTAACCCTCCCACACAGAGAAGAGGCCTGGTATAATTATATTTTCCTACTTTTGGTATAATCATAATGATGTTCAGTCTTCGAGTGATTTCACTCTTTAAGAGCCAATTCTAGTAATAAAAACTGACAGTTCACACCTAATCTTAACTTCAAATGTGAGCTAAAATGTTGACATTTGACGTTTTCTCTTAATTGAGTGCAAAGAAATTTTATATAAACAATATCTTTGATTCAATGCAAATCACATTTGTGATTGTCACAGACTAGATCGGCACTTTATTTTAAACAGATTTTTATTAGAATTGGCCCTCAGACTTCCTTCAAACTCTAGCTTATTCTTTATGGTTGATTATGTGAATTTAAAACTTTTGCTCTATACTACATTTAGGAAAGTAATACTCATATAGTATAGGTCGTGGTACTATTAAACGTCTGATCATTTTCAGAGTTGAATTAGATTTTTTTCTTGTTTAAATTGTGCATCTCCGGGACGAGCTGATGCTAATCTTGCTAAAGTTCAACTTTCTACCATTTCGTCACCTAAGATTACCGTCATTATACAAACTGTCCCGAATAAGACATAACTTTTATTTTTAAGAAAGCTGTTTTACAGCTCTTCGTGCTGTTTAAGTGGAATAAACAGCAATTTCGGCACAATCCTAATATAGTCATAAAGAATTACTCATAATTATGTTCGCAGACGCTCAATTGTGGTGACGCTGACGGTTCACAGACGCTCATTAACCAAGTCTGCGGAAAGCTAAGAAGTTACTTCCTCTTACACAGCGGTTATACAGAAAATGTGAATCATTTCTACATGGAAACGTAAAGCTGATTAACACTGGTGTTGATCCAAAAGCACCGAAATATAAAAGATAGATTTTCATTGGCTGTTAGATTTCTTAACACGCGTCCATTCACCGTACATATGCATTATATCATCATCGTTAGGACATAGGTATCTCTTAAACTAAATTTACCGTATATTTTTAAAGAGATTGGTGCGATTTCTAATTTCCATAACAATCCCTTACCAAAAATTACGTTCTCGTGGACGCAGTCGATATTCCTCACGACCTTCGTAGTTCACACTATGCGTTATAACTCTGGTTCTACTGAACACAATTTCATGAAACGTGGCATAGATACTGTGAACCCATTTCAGCAATATTTATGTACGTGATGCTTAGAAAATATGCAGACAGACAACTATTCGAAAATCTTTGTCTTGGCTATAGACTCCTCGAAATAATTGATACCAAATAATTAGTTCTTCAAAAATATCTCCAATGTTTGACTTAAATATTAATATACGATCTTATAGCACGCTCTACGTTTACACCATAAACATTCTAATTCTCATCATCTCACCATAAAGTTCTTTAACTTGATACAATATTAAAGAACGATGGTAATTTTTTACTAATAATAATAATAATGTTCTCCAGATCGAATTTTGGTCACGGCGACCTGCGCTATCTCCTGCGCACATTATAGTGCACAAGCGTGTGCGCAAACTCAATTGCACTCTGTGTTCCTTAACTCTCATGATCTGATGGGACGGTAATCCGACACGACCGGAGAGAGATCAGGCGCAGGACCAACGGCTTTACGTGCTTTCCGACACACGAGGGTGTCTAACACCGCCAACTTCTAACTCTGGGCTG
Organism: Catocala nupta; assembly: GCA_963675205.1. Lineage (NCBI taxonomy): Eukaryota > Metazoa > Arthropoda > Insecta > Lepidoptera > Erebidae > Catocala > Catocala nupta. Next base: position 4,737,854 of record OY776097.1, read on the forward strand.
CTATTGAGATTTCTTAACAGAAAACCCAATAACTTTTTATTGGCCCGACCCGGGATTCGAACCCGAGACCTCATGCACAGCAGTCGCATTCACTACCGCTGCGCCACGGAGCACTATAGAGGCATATTTATACCATAAGACGGAAAACATAAATGACAACAAGATACATTCTAAACAATTGTAGGAGCGAGCCAAACTAGGATAAACTCGTGCATAAAATCGGTTAGTTCAACTCGTCACTGCACCATTTTGTCGTCATCTTTATTGAAGCTTCCTTCCAACCCTGAGCACCTTTCTACCGCGAGGATTAGATCCGAACTTATCCAGTTGTACCCTTTGTGTGTCATATGAGATACACAATCGCTGACCGACTTATAAACTCAAGTTAAACGAATGAATAAACAGTTTGTAAGAGATCCCAGTAGAAGCACAACGAATTTACACAAAGAAAATATTTCTTTTTATTTTATTTATAAGCAAAGTGAATGTATTCAAAATATTAAAGTCAATTAAAATTAAGCGCCGTAAAATAAATCAGCAAATAGCATTGTGACGATAAAAAAATATTGCTATATAGATTTTGGTAGGCGTTTTAATTTCTTTGATAATGGCGCTCGGTAGTATGAATAATATAGTTTTAAGTGTTGTGTTACCAATAATGTTATCAAACACATGTGAGTACATTATCAACAGTTACTGTCCCAGTTCATTGACCTTAATCGGAAGTGAACGTCTTGCATAATTTGATTCAATGACGCGCCGCGGCGTCTCGCAATTCTTGAATCATTTATTTGAAATATAACAACGTTTGATTTAGATACACACATAGTTTTAAAATATTAAATGGGTATTCCGTTGCTTCTCCTAAATTTATTTGTCCGAAAATCATTATCCATAACACATATGCTATAAATTTCATTAACCATAATGTTCAAAATTTCGTAATTTCATTTTACATAATTATCTTTACTTCTATTACTATTCTGTCATAATATCAAGAGGGGTGAGCGAAAGCCGTCTGCGACGATTAGCACGCGTGGGACCGCCGGAGGCCCGCAGCGACGAAGCCGTGACAAAAGCCAAGCTTTGTAATACAAATTAGTTTAAAAACATTATTACGATACATAAACATTAAATAATTTGAATTTAGGACTTATAACTTTTATTGAAAACGGTTTAAGTCTTTTGAATATTAATGATTAGAATATTAATGATAAATAAATTTAGAGCATATTGTATTTAGGGATTTCAATTTTATGGCATGTGATATTATGTGACATAAAGTTCGGGCAAGTTATCATTCGGACAAATGATGATTAGCACAAAATAAATTATGGCACTTTAGATTATGGATAAAAAAGTTAGATAACACAATAGAGAACCTTTTAAATGGTATTTATATTAAATAGTTTTTTTTTGTTTTATATCATAACTAAGCGATCTGCATAGCATTCCATTTTTATATTGCAAATAAAATGGTAATATTTTATTACTCATATTAAAGCTACTTTATATCAATATTAATTACTTAACCACAAAAGTTTTTAAAGAAATAAATAATAAGTGTAAAATTAACTTTTGTGCTTACTCAAATAAAAGCAGGTCATTCTTTCTCAGGCGTGAATTTTTACAAAATATAATTCCGCGGAACTATTATTTGATATTGTATTAATTTGTAATTGCCTTTAACTACTTACAATAATTTTATCTTGACTTCGTCTTTCTACCTATACTATTTTATTACTCTATGAAAAATTATAACAGTACAGAATCCAAACCACAAAAGGTCACAGGGGTCAAAACAATTTGTATCACATGATATCTAAGAATTGTCTCAATTCCTTTAGCCTCCTCCATTCTTACAAATTAATCTACTCATTAAGACTTATGTCACGCAACCATAATCGTTAGATCGCAAATGACTGTTCTAATTGTTAGACTTTAAATTAAACAGACAAGAATGTACTTTTATGTGTACAACAGCGCAGTTTAAACTTTTTTAAATAGCAAGCTCTTTGTTTAAATGGCACTCTATCTAAATTCACTGGCTAACATGCTCACATAACCGAGTGAGCCGCATATGGCTTATCTGGATAGTGGCGTTGCTTTATAAATGGGCGTTGCTTTCGAAATGTTTATATGCAAATATGTTACTTGGTAATATCAATTTAGTTTATGTATAACTAGTATTCTTGTTAACCCTTATATCTAAAGTAAAATGCCTGTGTTAGGAGTGTGTTAGGAGTAAGTTCACATCTATTGTGCAATGGATGCAATTCGAACTGTGGTGCAATTTAAAAGATGATATATCTGTTATACATTTTGAATAGGAGATATGCCTTTTCGATAATGACATTTACTATTTAATTACACTTATCATAAAACATTGGTTTTATTTCGTTCTTAAATCACTTGTGTCTTCGCCGCATTGAAGGTAAAACAAATTGTCTTTAACCGTTTTTATTGGTATTTTCATCCAAAATGAAACATCCAAATGATTTCCAAAACTTACTTTCTACATGGGGTACTCTAAATTGGACCATGCCATTTCACTAACATGTCATTCCGAAACAACATAACAAAGCGGTTATAGACCCTTCAAAATCAGTTCTGTACCTTATTTACTTGTTTCAGGTGAAGCGATCAAATGTTTTCAATGCAGCAGCGCGAATAATTCAGCTTGCTTATACATGCACATGGCCAAAATGAACGCGATCATCCCCGTCGTGGACTGTGCGCAGACAGGAACAGTTCCTCAGGATAAGAACGAACACGCTTTCTGCAGAAAGATTACGCAGACTAGTAAGTAAATTTAACTCTTTAAACGCAACCTACTTGTGCTTTATTCTGTTTTATGTACCTTCTTCTTTCTTCTTTTCGTGTGGTTAGTGGCCAACCTGTTGTCAAGTGTTGTTCAAGCCGCCCGTAGAGCTCTGACATGGCTTAACGACTGCTGTCAATTTGACAACAATCGGGACCGAATTTTTACGTGCCCTCCGAAGCACGAAGACGCTCAGATGAAATACCACTAAGACTGATCCATCTATAGACTGACCGCACCGAACGTTGCTTAACCTCGGTAATCATTTACCGATCAGTGAGTGCAACTGGCTATGAGCTAAAATAAATAAATCTTCTGTGCGTGTGTTTGTAACTAAACGCCTCCTAAACGGCTGGACCGATTTTAATGAAATTGTTTGTGTGTGTTCAAGTGGTTTCGAGAATGGTTAAGATATGGTTTTACTTTTATTTATTTTTTCGTGTGTAGGTACAGGACATTGTCTGTCGGGACAGTTAGTAATATATAATAAGCTTTTGCTAGCGACTTCGTATTCGTCGAATTTCAAACTTCTAGGTGGTGTATGAATATAAATCATACACCAGATTTTAAGTTAGACCTCCAGCAATACAACGGTGCAATCCGCATTCGATTTTGTTCAGTTGTGTTTTTGTGACGCGCGATTGAACATAAAGATAGATAAAGATTCTAAAAATAAATGTTTTGACATCTATAGCTCTTATTAAGACATCTCACATAAATATTCTTTAATATCTTCTATGTTGAGACCGATCGACCATTCACAATTTTATTATACTTATGTGTAGATTTCCATACCGCAGCGGTAGCAAACGATTATTGTACACGACCTCGGCTTGGATACCTAGGTCGGACAAAGTGTTATTAGATATTTCTGGCAAGGAAATCTCAGCAGTAGAGCTAATTCTGGAATTGTGTCTTGTAGACGACCATTTACAGACTTGCCTTCTATTCCGTTGAACCTATAACGTAGCTGTGAAATTGAAAACAATACATATCCCATATCTACCAACCTATCATCAGATATTAGCATGCGACAGTTACAATACACCGTAATTCAATTAAAGAATCCTGCTTTTCATATACCTAGGTATAATTTTAAAGCTGTTGTTCTATTTATGATTGTTTTAATATACAAATACACACATACATATTGTAAAGGTACACCTGCATAATGAACTAATTTAGAGCGCACAATGCGGCTCCTATTGTATGATTAAATAATACAGACGTGTTTATTAGTGCGTATAGACGGACTTATTCTGGTGATACCTAACTACAATAACGTATTTCGATTTTCACGTTATAGAGTGTAGGGTAAAGCACCTCGTGGGTAACGGTAGGTATCCCTCTATTTAGAAGTACCCAGCAATTTCACAGGAATTTTCGGGTTTTAATCCTTATTAACCTCTGATTCTTTTTCGAAGAGGTTAATGAAAACACTATGTGGGTCTGTGTGTCTGTCTGTTAGTGACAGACTAAGCACTGGACCGATTACTTGTAACTTGGTGTACAGAGACCTTGGGGTCACCCTAGGTCGAGTTTGAAAAAATTTACTGTTTCCGAACAAATCCGCGAGCATATGCTAGTATTATTTTGTTCGGTCCTGTTCATAGCGTTATTGTCAATTAACCTGGGGCACAAGATAAATGTTGGAGGTGACTCAGTCCCACTTATAATTGACTCGGACTAACCTAGATTTTATGGAGTCAGCGCCAGTGGAAGTACCATACTCTAACAGTAAGCTGGAGAAGAGAGAGTGGTAAAATAGATAGATTTATGACTGATTCACTTTCATAAAAGTAGTTTAAATTCGGCTGATACTGCAGTGGTTCTGATATTTCAATTCGCCAAATGCTATGGGTTAGGTGGTAGGTATTCACTTTTCTTCTGTTTGTATTTGTCCTAATTATTTCATCTTGTTCCAGTCTTACACGCCGATAGAAGTCCAGAAGTTCGTATCACGCGCGCCTGTGGCTGGGTCAAGCACTCCTCCCGGGAATGCTACAAGAATGACAACATGGACCACTTGGAAACCGCCTGCCAGTGCTTCACTGATATGTGCAATGCGGCAACGTCACTCGAACACGTCAAAGCGACAGCTCTTGCCACTGTTGCCGTTCTTCTTGCCGCGGTAAAAACATGGCGGGGTAACGTTTAAAAATGGAATTTAAAATGACTGATTTTTGTTAGGTGTGTATATGTGTGTTTATCGAACATATTTATGTTTAAATCATGATAATGTTAGACGATTATGTTGTTATCGTTCTATTTATCGAGTTGTAAAAAGTTTCTAGTTGAATTCAAGTGTTATTAACAGTTTTACGTCAGATACTTACGACTGGAAATGTTAATCCTATTATACTGAATAAATGTATACAAATGAGTATCTTTCTGTTTTATTGTATTTTAAGATAGGTGACTTTGATTTATTAAGAATATCGGTGACAGTCCAGCAATCTTAAAATAGCCTTAGGGCTAGTCATACCAAAGCTAGAACAATCGCCGACAAAATTAATCGCCTAGAAACAGACTGATGTCAAAATGACATCTCTAGCCACTGTTGCCACTTTTTCGATGCGTTAAACTTTCTGGTTAAGTCTAACCAAAATTATAAACAGTCCTCAACAGTTCAGACAACTACTTGATACTGCAGTAGTCCACGAGTGTTACCACAACGGGTTAAGGGTCAACAAGCTGAGAACCTCCAAGAAACTTCATAAAAGCAAGTTACGTATGTAATATCTTAGCATATATGTCTGTAGGACTATACGCTTTGACTACATCAGCATGGATTAATTAGGAATTACTGCATAAAGCACATTGGTTTAAGTTGTTACTGCCAATGCTTTAAGTTCGATAAAAACACAAAACAAAGTCCATAAATACAGTGTGACTGGTTAAACATTGTACATACTTAGGGACATGACAATTTATGGTCGGATGTAACGTATGAATAAAAAAATATTAAAATCTGTGTAACCTGCAAAGAAAACCTTTATGAAAATTTGTATGAAATATTCATAAAATGTGGACACTGCGCGCGTCGCACATAGCTGTTATCCAGGATAATGACCTTTGATAAGAAAAAGACGGGCGGGGGTGCAAATTCGGGAGAGTGCGGGATGCAGTAGTGGGGGACTGGGGCGGAGGTTTTGTCTAGCTATGGTATATGCGCAAAAGTGTCTGCACATTATTTTTGGATAACGAGGTCAAATTTTAAGTACCTATCATTTTTAGATATTCGAGTCCAGAATCGAGTACTGAATACCATCCTTCAATATGTCCAATCATTTACCAATCAGCTTGTATATGATGAGCGGGTGGGTAGATGCAACGTACAAAAGTTCAGCATAGAATTTAATTGAAACATTTTTAACTAAGAAGCAACAATGAAATATAAATTATAACAGAGATACAAAACAATCTATGAAACAGGACTTGAAATTGCAACCTTGACGAAGCGTGTCGACCTGCCAACTGAGCTATTCAGCTATTGATGATGATTGTTGAGTCGGTGCAAGTGTCACCTTTGGTAATGTGAACTTAAGCTACAGAAGAAACATGTAGGAAAATAAAGAAGTCAGGCTTAATTCAATATGCGAAGATGGATTCAAATAAGACAACTCATATACACTATTATTTACCTTATATTTATTTTTAATAAAATACACTAGTATTAAAAGGGATTAAATGTAATGACCATCAAGAATACTAATTACACAGCAAAATATGCTCACTAAAATATATCATAATACATCTATACGCCTCAAAACACTGCATTGCGTCTCGGAAGGGTTAGGTTATGTTAGGTTCCTTCTTAAACCCAACCAAACATAGGAGCCCTGCGAAGCGGGGTTCCGTCGACTTAGTTTGATCTCTTTGAATATATTTTGCTGTGCAATTAGTATTTTTGGTGGAACAAAGGCAAAACACTGAGGAACAGTTAGAGAGCAGCGATAGCTCAGTGGGGAGACCAACAGACTGCAATGCAGAGGGTCTCGGGTTCGAACCCACTTCGCGCACCTCTGACTTTCGGAAGTTATATGACTTTTCGAAATTATGTGCGTATTGATTGACAATTATCGCCTGCTCCGTGCCTCGGAGAGCACGTTAAGCCGTCGGTCCCGGCTGCCATGAACATCTCTGGCAGTCGTTATTGGGGAAGTCGACACAAAAGATCCCACTGGGTCGAAGTGTCGCCAGTCTGTACTGACTGGCCCCCACACAAGATAAGATAAGATAAGAGGAACAGTTAAATACTACCCGTATTAAAATAGTGTAGCAGAGTACTTAAGAAAGATTTAAACAACTGACTCAAAGAATACGCAAATTCGGAACAACTATTTGTGTATCACACATAATTTTTGTCCCGTGTGGTGATCGAATTCACAACATTCGGCCCAGTAGCAGTTACGAGGTGTCGTAGCAAACGTAGTTGCCCTGAAAGTAAGGATGCCGAATGTATACTTACATAATTTGGCAAACTAGCATGCTTAAAAATAAGCTATCTTTAAGCATGCTAGTTTGCGAACTTTGTAGTATGAATTGCAAAGTTGGCAAACTAGCCTGCCTACGTGGTACAGCGTTAGTGAATACGACTGCTGTGCATGAGGCCTTAGACTCGAATCCCGGGTTAGTTATTGCGTTTTTTTGCTAAGAAATCTCAATACCAGCCCGGAGTTAGAAATTTGGCAGTATTAGACTATTCCGTGCCTCGGAAAGCATGTAAAGCCGTTGATCCTGCGCCTGATCTCTCTCCGATCGTGTCGGATTGCCATCACATCAGATTATATGAGAGTTAGGGAACAGAGAGTGCTCTTGTGTTTTCGCAATACTTACTTGTTCACTATAATAGCTCCTGCCCAGGTGGCCAGTTCCGTTAAGATTGGCCGCCGTGACCGAAATTCAGTCTGGAGAACATTATTATTTTTTATAGTACGTAGTAATTGAACGTACACGAAGTTGCATTAATTTCATTATGCCGAATTCATAGGCAAGCGCTATATTTTCAAGAAGAATAGTATTGTGTTTTGTGGCTATAGCAATCGCTTACCATGCAGAGGGCCTTCACTCAATCGTCACTTTAGCAATGATTCACCAATAGACTAATTGACTATGTTTAATCAATCAGCGATCATTCGCCGATCAATTGAATGAACGTAAAGTAATTAAAGCGATCTCTAGTTATTAATCAGTTGACCTTTGGATGAACGTTCTGTGGTCGATCGCGTAAAACGATAGATAGAATAAGTCTCCGCGTTACAACTTAATGTCAAAAGTTTATTGTAAACAGTTCGACAGCGACCGCCACAGATTAAGCTCCTATCTAACCATAAATATTGTTGTTTTATTTATTTAATTTTTTATCATGTCGAAGGAGTATTTAAAAGTGTTGTTTGTGTTCGTATTCTGTTTTAAATATGGTATGTTTTTGTATTTTCATTTATTTTTCTTATTAGGTATCTTCGGAAAAGTTGTGCAGAGGAGCAATTATAGGATGGTGGGGTCTTTGCCCAATTGTGGTTTATTTTAAAAACATTTTTTTTATAACAGCATTGCCATGATTATTATATAGATATGGCTACTAATAAGCCAAAGCAAAAATAAAAAAAATGCTTTATAATAAATCACGATAAAATCTATTTCAATTTTCAAGTAGATTAATTTCAGTAGGTATGGTAATTTATATTTACCTTAGATAATACTTAAATCAATTTATGGGTAGTTTGGTACTGTTTTTGTCAGATGTATTACTTATGGGTTTGATTTCTCAATCGAAGTCTGTTAGGTTTCTGTTTGGGTATTGTCGGTGGCGGTCGGAATCAACAATTTTGCCCGGTAGACAACAATTAGCGTACCCCTATAGCGTGGAATTTATACTTAGTTGATGAATTGTGGATATAATTCACAAATATTAAATAGTTTTAATAGTTAAAGACGAAGTTCTGTTCTATAATTATTTCAAATTTTAACGTGACATAAAGAAATCTCCTTTAAAATTAGCTGTTCTATTTGTCCTACATAGTCTTGTGCTTGTTTTAATGGAATATTCTTAACCGTACCTTCAGCCTTCTTACTAAAAATATGCCTGGAACCCCTATCCAAAATAGGAAGTTGTTCACTGTGATTTTTAGAATGATAGTTCTTGCCCAGTCAGATCTTTAGTGAGTAGATATCTGTACAAACTCGACGGTATCTTAGTAAAAGTTACAGTTAAGAGGCGCATGTACTATTAAGTGGCTGAAATACAGCTTTAAACTCTTACTATGTCTATAGCTTTGATTATATGGCATACGAAACAAATATCATCAGGTAAAGCCGTTATAGCGTCAGCCATCATAGATAGTAATAATGTGAAAATTTATTTAAGATTGCCTACACATTTCGCGCTTACGTCTTCCGTTAAAAATTCTCAGTAAAATCGATATGAAAGTACCTAATAGGCTTTCATCCCGTCACTCGATACCTAAAGATAATATACCCACAAATTTCAAAGATACACCCTTGAAAGAACAGCGAGACCGAAGACCAGGCATCCGTGACGCTTTCGCCGTCCGGCCAGCGCTACCTAACCTATTCTAGCTCGCTCACTCTTTTTCTCTCTGTTGGGTCAACCCTCTTTCTTTTTTATCGACATTTCACCCTATCCTTGACGCCCAGCTAACCTATTCTAACTTGTCTCATAACCAGGTTCATCGATCCGGTGCTACGAGTGCACGAGCCAGAACAACTCCATGTGCATAGACCCGACAATATACGACGCGGAGACGCTTTACAACTTCCTGCCACTCGCCACCTGCGGCCAGGGCGTCTACTCCAACAACAACCACGAGTTCTTCTGCAGGAAGATTGTACAGACCAGTTAGTTCTTTACACTCTATTCTTGATTTTATCGTGCAGGCCAGCCATACTGGTTGGCCATAAGCCTTTTATTAAAATGTTCAATTCAAAACATGTGCGTATTAAATAGTTAATTATTGCTTGCTTTAACGGTGAAGGAAAACATCGTGAGGAAACCTGCATGTCTGAGAGTTCTCCACAATGTTCTCGAAGATATGTGAAGTCTGCCAATCCGCACTCGGCTAGCGTGGTGGACTATGGCTTAACCCTGCTTACAATGAGAAGAGGCCCGTGCCCAGCAGTGGGACAGTTTAATACAGGGCTGATATTATTAATTCGAAACATTTATTTTAAACTTTTCGGTCCATAGAGTTTAGTCATCATCGAGATAACTTAAATCTATGTTAGTAATACACATTACACACACATACAACAGAAGAACAAGTGTCAGCCTACAATATATGTATCCAACGCCTCCAAATAGGATTATGGATGTATTCTGCAATTATTCTCAGATATTAGGACTTTACCTATTCCTTTATGGTAGCCGGTTTGGCTGTATTTCCTTGGTACTGCTTTTGTAATGCTAAGGATATGGATAAAATATAAGAAATTGAAGAAGTAAATATGTGGAGCTCCAGCTTTCTTTTTCCTTTATTACTTTTATTTCATTTTAACTTACCACAGCTAATTTCTTTTTTTAATGCGATAATCGTGATTTCTACTTTAGTTATTAAGTATATTCAATTTAATTAACTATGAAGGAAACCATTGTGAGGAAACAACCTTGTCTTAATCGATTTACTATATGTACACATGATAAGGCAAACTAAATCCCTTAGTTCTGACTTGTTCTGAATGTTCTGAGAGTAAGCCCATACCATTTATAGGGCCAATAAATAATTGTGGGAGCTTAAACAACTAAAATTTTATTAAAATACCCAGCCCTTTGGAAGGCTTAGGGACATGGGTCCAACGTGAAGAGGCCCTTCGAGAGTTTACTTCATCCTAAGTAGTATGGGAGACCTAGGCACAGGTTTTGACAGATGCGGAACTATTGCTATGGGATAGGTTGATAAATCGGTATAATACTATGGTTTATAATATATAATTATAGATGTGCCCGCAGATTTACTGGCTTTTATGGTTACTGCGCCTCTCCCGTGGACCGTAGCGTGATGTTATATAGCCTATAGCCTTCCTCGATAAATAGGGTATCCAACACTAAAATATTTTTTAATTCGAACCTGACCTTTAGTTCCTAAGATTAGCGTGTTTAACCAAACAAACAAACAAACTCTTTAGCTTTATAATATTAGTATAGATAATTCAAATAAGCGGCTATAGCTGAGCGACTGACTGACCGGATTGCCACGTAGAATGCTCAAGTTCGGTCCCAATCGACAGTTTAATAGAGGGCTGATTATATTATACTAGCGGTCGCCAAGTGGTCAAATTCGACCATAACTGATTAAAATTTTTATTTGATTGTTATTATATATACCGCGAAATTGCAATAGGTACTTACCTAAGATATGTAACCATAGTTACGAAAAATTGTACGACATCAACCGAACCATGCCGAAATACTACGAACGCGATTCGACTGCGTGTATCAAATGCATGGTTGTGTGCGTGTAGTGTCTTTTCATTAATTTAATGTATTTATAATGCATATTTTATAAAAATATTAGGATTCACTTCTTCATATAAACTACAACTGTGTCAAATTTCATACTACTCCGTCCGCGCAATTTTCGTAAAAAGGGGTACAAAGTTTTTGCTTCACGTATTAACATATAGATACAATACAAATGAATCGATGTTGAAATATACGTTTCTAGGTATCTAAGTCGATATTAAAATCCTAACTAATATTATAAACGCGCCTGTGAGTTTGTTTGTGTATTTGTTACGCTTTCACACCTTAACTACTCAACCGAACATTATGAAATTTCTAATTCTAAATTGAAAATTTATAATTCATAAATAAACTGTGATGCTACAAGTGAAATCGCGTTAGTTGTTTATAAGTAATATTTACAATTGAGTGCGCTCGAGAGATAACGAATGGTTATCTCGCCCTTAACCTAGTACCCTCTACGATATTACTGTTTAAAATAGCGTAAACCAATATACATATGTATAAACAAATCACATAATTATTATCATCATTTTATTCGGTCTTATGTTTACACAAGAAAGATTACAATGACCGAATAAAGCAATTTTGGATAGATTTGTCCTTTATTTTATAAAGAGGATTATAGAATCATTACATTATAGTGACGAGAATAGAAAAGGGTATGTTAAGTTGGTTTGGGCATGTAGAAAGAATGGACGAAAACAGACTGACTAAGAAAGTTTATAAGGCTAGTGTGAATGGAACAGTTGCAAGGGGAAGACCTAGGCGAACGTTTCCTGATCAGATCGGAGACGTTCTGGATAAAGGCCAGGTTAAGAGCACCTTAAACCGGCGCCAGCCGGAAGCCAGAGAAGTGTGTCAGGATCGTAGCAAATGGAAATCCGTAGTCTCTGCCTACCCCTCTGGGAAACAGGTGTGAATTTATGTATGTATGTACATTAACTAGTCGCTCGCGAAAATGTAGGCTAGGTTATTAGCAGTACTTTTTCTTGATGAAAGGTACCTAATTTCATGATGATCGGTCGACCAGTTAAGGCATGAAAGCGTAACAAACAAACTCATATGTGGAATATGAGTTTATAATATTAGTAAGGAAATATGGATTGCGAGCTAGGAACCATAAAAATGTTTACAATATAACTAGTTTTTACGCGCGGCTCCGCCCGCGTTGTACGTATACATCAATAAAAAGTATGCCTATGTCCATCCCTAGGTTTTAAACTACCTCTGTATCACATTTTATTAAAATCAGTTGAGTGGTTTAGCCTTTAATAGGTAACAGGCAGACAGACAGACTGACAGACAAACAGAGTTACTTTCGAATTTATAATATTGGTAAGGATGAGGAAGTAAGGATTTAATATCAGCCCTGTATATAAACCGTGGGATACCACGACTTGACACGTGGTGTCTCACGGTTCCACGGGCTCCTCTCTTTATGAGAAGGACGGCCTTCAGTTCTACTATAAGACATTTCAAGGTTATCCATTAATTACCGGACATCCTGTATACTCCACACTAGGCCTGTGTCACGCTTGTGTGGTTGAAGCACTAAGTTAAAAATTTATGGATTACTAGTGACCCGCCCCGGCTTCGCACGTGTAGTACAAAATCTAAACAAATTACACCTAAAACCTTCCTCATGAATCACTCTGTCTACTGATGAAAACCGCAAGAAAATCCGTTCAGTAGTTTTTGAGTTTATCGCGAACAGACAGACAGACGCGGCGGTGGAGTTTGGTTTATAATATACAGGTTGTCTTGTAATTAATGAATAACCTGAAATGTCGTATAGTAGAACCGATGACCGTTCAGAAAAATAAGAAAAAAATCTATCCTAACTACTACTATAAATTAATGAATTCAATCGGCTTTTTATGCTAATAGATAGACAGTCAAGAGTATTTTGCACTATTGCACTTTTTCAATACTTTTTCTCTTTTTTTATGTTTTTCTGAACGACCATCCGTTCTACTATAAGACATTTCAAGGTTATCCATTAATTAGGAGACACCCTGTTTAGTGTTATTATGTCTTTCTTGTTCCAGTTTTACACAAGCATTATGAGCCGGAGCTCCGTGTGACTCGCACGTGTGGTTGGGTGCGCCATCACCGTGACTGCTACAAGGCTGACAATGAGGACCACTTGGAGACCGTCTGCCAGTGCTTCACTGACGAGTGTAATGGCACCATCACCTTGAAGAGTTCCATCGTGCTGTGGCTAGCGGGGCTTATAGGTCTTAAGGCCTGCTTCTGATTAAATACAGTATTATTTTGTGTATCTGAGTTTCTTTTACCTGGTGATGCTATTTCGTATTTTATCGTCTTGATATTGTCTTGTTGGTTATGTGGGATAATGTTTGCGTCTATGTTTAAATGGAATCATAAGGTCCCTAGTTTGATGAAAAAGTGATATTGTTTGTTTTATATTTGGAAATTCTTAGCAAGGAGTTTAGTCAATAACGCCAAGTATGTACACCTTTTTGGAGACGCACTGTTATAAAAGACTGATAATAATATACATATATTGGCATATCAATAGATTGACCGTAATTTTAGGCTTTGACTCGCAACCGCCTACGAGTTGAATATAAAAGTAGACACCCATCTATACCTTGATTTCTTTGTATGTAACAAGAAGCTGATCTACACTTATATTAATTGACTTCTAGACGATGCATCAAGATTATTCAAGATGAAGCGTGCACCAGATTTTAAGATCCACCGCCAGCTCTAAAACTGTGAAAACCGCATTTAATTCCGTGCTGTAGTTTTTGTATGATGGCAGTACAAACATACAGCCAGACAAAAGATTTGAAAATAATTGTTTAGGCTCCTATAGCTTTTATAAAGATCCCTCACATAATTTTGCTTAAATATCTCCTGTGAACATAATCGAACCGATTGATCGACCAATTTTAATTGTATTATATTACCTTATATAATTACGATATGCATCTGGTTAATTTGTTGTTAAAAGGACTTACTTGTAATGTGAAAGTAGAATAACAAGTTGCATAATTAAGCTTGTAATAGTGATACGTTAATTAGGTTATTTTATTAATCTAAATATGTAGCACTACATTACTATAAAACGGGGCATCGAGAATATTTTAATTAAGTACCTATTTACTACTACTTTACTACTTACCACATACCCGAGAGTATGTGATCGGTATCGCATAGTATTTTTGCTTAGACTGACCAACATAGTTCAATTGGGTAATGGCCAATTAACCTACAATAGATTTTTAATTATGTCTATTATTCTACGAGTTGACAGATTATTGGCCATGGTATATTGAATCGAAAAAGGAGTTACTTGGCGGAAGTATTTTGTAATAAAATTATTGGGAAGAGAGGAACCCACCATGCACCCTCGGATTGTCCACCCCAACTATTGGAATAGAAAGCATATTCAGAACCGTTTCATTCCTTGCCAAACGGTCCTGCAGATGCCTCGCGCTGAGGCGAAACACGTGTCTACGCATATTTTGTGCTCGAAGCGGAATACTGCAAGTTGAAGTACGCCCGGATCCCACGTCGTGGCTGTCCCCATCAAGAGGAGTTCGGTATTGTCAACCTTTTCTATTGCAATAGTTGTGGTGGACAATCCGAGGGTGCGTGGCGGGTTCCTCTCTTCCCAATAATTTTATTAATGGCCATGGATTGTGATACGCATCGACCATTTGTAATTATGGATACTGAGGGCAACTGACAACCGAAATCAATGTTATGTATATTCAAAGTTCAGAATAGAAAGCTATTCTTAAGGGAAACTAAAGCTAATGCTTGACCGTTTAAAATGTTTAAATAAAGACATCAGACGAGTCGGAGGTTAGCAAGTAGGGATGGTTTTGAGGTATCATCTCTATACAATCTATAAAATACACCATTGGCTTATACCCCATCGTCACTAGCGTTATTTCGGGCTCCCTCGGGCACGGTTCTAAAAACCACCTAGGTGTATCTACTTCCTGCAAATACTAGTGGTTGGATCGCTGGAACAGCAACGACATCAGACTCAAAAGTGCCCGATGCAGAATTGATATTTGTTGGCGACAGCTCCGAGACGACACGCCTCGGCACATCTTAGAGCGTCGCCACACAACGCTAGCCTAACTACGAATGGGAAATCCACTTTTTCCATCCGCGGCTTACCTATGGCGGCAATTGGCGTGCTTATGCCGCTCGGTAGGCTAGCTACGGATTTAAGCCGCATGGTTGCTCTCCTCATGGGTCCCTTCCGCCGTCTTCTTCTGCGAGATGACTTCCTCGCAGTTTAAGAGTCTTAATACAACGATAGCCGCTTATTACAAATAATCAGTCACGTATTCGGCGTCTACGAGCATACAGCTGGGTTTAGCTTACAATTTATAAAGCTATGTAACCGTCTTATTACAGCTATAATTGTAAGACCTGTTGCAATTTCATTTTCTGACTCGTAATTATACAAAAGACATTTTAAATACCCAACCACCCAACTGCAAGACTGCAAGGTTCTTACCGTGCGGCAGTTATTTCTTTTATCAACATTTCTGATGATGCACAAAGTAGTAACTAACTCAGCAGAACTTCAGAACATTTTAAGACGAAGGGTGTACCGATTTAACGTACCCAAAGTAAATACATCCTTTGCAAGACATTTCAGTCCAGTTGTAATTTCGCTATACATCCGATTCGATTTCATATTGTGTACTATCACGTCTATATTTATAAGGACACATTTATTGTAAATAAGTTGTAAATAAATTCCTACAATCATATTACTAGTTGTTTTTTTTTATTTTCAATGTAAGGTAAAACCTACACGCATTAAATAAGACATTATGGATTCTATATTTTCCGAATTCATACAGGGTGTCCGGTAATTAATGGATAACCTTGAAATGTCTTATAGTAGAACTGAAGGCCGTTCAGAAAAAAAAAATATATATATAGATATATATTAAAAAGTGCAAGCTATATTAGCATAGCATACTTTTGACTGTCTATCTATTAGCATAATTGGTGTTTAATAATAAAACAACAAAAACCGATGGATTTCATTAATTTATGGTCGTAGTATACAATACATGGTAATTAAAAAAAAAACACATATCTCAGGTAGTAGTTAGGATAGATATTTTTCATATTGTTTTCTGAACGGCCATCAGTTCCACTGTAAGACATTTCCAGGTTATCCATTAATTACCGGACACCCTGTATATGAATAATATATAGTTAGTTAGGTCTGTAATCATATTTTACATCAACTCAATAAATAATGACATGGACGGACGGATGGATTTAAGTGGTCGCCTCATCACGGGACAAAAATTTTAGTGATACACAAATGGTTGTTCCGAGATTAGATTTTCTTTGTGTCCGTTGTTTGAATGTTTGTAAAGTCCTCGACGACATAGGAATTATACCTAATGGGAGAGATTTCTTTGAAAAAGAGTAACCTACATACATACTTACATAAATTCACGCCTGTTTCCCAGAGGGGTAGGCAAAGGCTACGGATTTCCATTCGCTACGATCCTGACACGGGTAAGTAATAGATGATATAACAACAAAATGTCTAATATTAACAACATATAACAACGGAACCTATAATTTTATTTAATATAGCGATTAGTTAATATAATAAACGATTGATATAATTTTAAAATAACTAATTTTTATAAGCATAACGTACATTAAATATAACATCGTTTAACATAACATACATTAAATATAAAATCGTTTGACATACCACTCAAAAGATATAAAACTTATATGATGAAAACGTCTACTTAACAACACAAAGCATTTATTATTTTTATGTTGTAGCCTGTGGGTAGCTCCACAAAAGTTATTGTTAGTTGTCACTTTGTGTGCGTAATCTTGCTCAGTTAAATAATAATCATTAAAGTATTCTTTTAAAAATGAATTCTTACAAGTGTGAGACATACAAAAAGGGTGCAATAAAATTGTCTGTAAATAGATATCGCTATACCAAAAATAGACAAATTAATAATAAGTTCTACTAGATTTGTGAATTGAACAAACGAGGAATGTAATTCTCGTGCCATCACAACACTTAGTGAGTAAAATATTCATTCTGTTTTAAAATTAGGCAATTTGTTTTAAAGATAGGTCGACGGAGGCCCGCTTCGCAGGGCTCCTATTACTGGGTGATTTAAAAAAAATAACCACGAAGGCTAAGGCGGGAGCTCCGCTCCGCTTCGCTGTCGCCTTAGCCTTCTAACCTAACCTATCCGAGTCGGGGTACTCTGAGTCGGGGTGTTAACCATAATGACGGTTTTTATATATATTAAACGTTAGACCTAATGATTTTCGATTACATAAACGTTATATCAAACAACGTTATACTAATTAAGTTTTAGAATAAATAAATGTTATATGTAAAGAAATTAAATCAACAGTTGGTATATCTCACGTTGATTATATCTTATGAACGATAATAAAATGAGATTAGACCAAATGAGTTTACACGATATGAGACGCACCCTCCTGACACACTTCCCTGGCTTCATTCACTTTCATCTCATTTTTCACACACTCTCGCCGGTTTAAGGCGCTCTTAACCTAGCCTTTGTCAAAAACGTCTCCGATCTGGTCAAGAAACGTTCGTCTAGGTCTAACTCTTACGATTGTTTCATTCATACTAGAATTATAAACTTTCTTAGTCAATCTTTTCTCGACCATTCTTTCTACATGCCCAAACCAGCTTAACATACCCTTTTCTATTCTTTTCACTATATCCACTTTCATGCCGCATCTCTCTCTAATCACACTATTCCTTATTCTATCTTTCAGAGTCACACCTACATACGTTTCTACTATAACACTTCTACCGGTTTGGTATGATAACATTTATATAGGTGACAAATGCATTGTAAAGTAATTAATTATATCTACCATAGTGACCAAGGTAACAATGGATGTATAACAAAAAAAAGGAAGCATTTCCGTTGCCGCCTTTATGGCTATAAAATATACCGTAATAGTACCATGTTCACAAGTAGCCGAGATGGTCTAGTTACCATCGTAATTGTATTAGGAACCTCAAATGACATTGGTCTGCCGATGCCAGTCCTACTGTTTGAACCAACAAACAGCAGTATTTTCCAGTTAATTCTTATTGTACTCTGTCATTTACGTAAAGACCAATGTTAAACTGGTCGTGTATTTCTTTTACAGACATTTTTTCTATAGTCAGCTTTTATCTGAGGTATAAAACTAAATATGGCGGTTTGACATATTTTCTATAAAAACCGTAAAAAAGTCATGAATATAAAAGTTATCTGACGATTAAGATAAGAGAAAAATCGGCCCTTAATAAACTAAAATGACATGCAACTAAATATTTCTAATGTTATTGTATTTTATATTATTTATTAAGACTTCCTGTTACTTACAATTTTTCTTGCAATGCAATTTACCTATTTATTTTATATATTATTTATTAGTTTGCTGTAAATTATTTTCACACGTTTGATTTATTGGAATGCATGATATATGCAACAAAATGTTAAAAGAAAATATTTTTAAATTATAAAATGTATGGTATAAAAGCGCCATCTATGTTTGGCTAGTTGTACTAAACAGGTATAATGTTTGCGCCTCAGGAAAATGTTGAGCGATGACTTAGCGTCACAATGGTTCATATTATTTTGCATAGATGGCGCAACTATTGTTATTAATAAAGAAAATAACTAAAAACTGTTATTTATCATTTATTTACGATAAAATAATTAAATAAATTGTGACACAAAGTATATTTTAGTAATTGTACCTGTTACACTAATTACAATTTCATTATTGCCGGTTTTAGATAACAGCGAAATGATTTGCATTTTATGCCGTATTCATTTATTGTTTAAAGTTTAAATGCACTTGAAATGAGCTGGCATGTAATATTTTATTGTAGTAATAGTTTAGTACTGACTCTTAATATTATAATGTAAGCATCGTGCCAAATTTGTTAGATACCAAACCATAATTTGAACACGTTTGTCAAGTCAGGTTGGCCGAGTGGTCTAAGGCGCCAGATTTAAGCTCTGGTTCCCGAGAGGGAGCGTGGGTTCGAACCCCACACCTGACAAATTCGGTAAGGTCCTCTGGATCTTTCCTTTTGTTGTGTATATTTTTATTTCTTTGGAAATTTTATGTAATATTTATACCATATTTTAGAACTTTAGGTCAATATTTCGATATTTATTTATTTACTCGGCCTTATTGTAACAATCAATCGCTCCACGCTACTGATGTGTAGTGGTCCGACTGATCAGCCACAAAGCACTTAAATCAGAAACAGCCTTAGGGTTGATGACGTGTATTGGCATGTGCATAATACTAGATTTTGCTCGCGGCTCCGCTCGCGTTAATATAGATTAATGTTAAGATATATTTTTTGTAGCCCATATGTTATTCTGATGTAAAAAAAATTATACTGTAAAATTTCATCAAAATCTGTTCAGTAGTTTTTGCATGAAAGAGTTACAAACATCCATCCATCCTCGCAAACATTCACATTTATTATATTAGTAAGTTAGGATTACTAGGATAACAGGGAAGACCAGGTAGGCCATGCTCATTCCATAACTGGTGCTCATCCCGAGATGTTAAGTATTAACTCAAAATTCTAGACTTGTAAGTAAGACGAGCGCTGTTTAACTTTTCGAAGTTACCTGCGAATTAAATAGATAATTATCGTTAGCTTTAACAATGCAGGAAATCAAACAACGTGAGGAAACCTGCATGTCTGTGGGTTCATAATGTTCTCGAAGATATATGAAATCTGCTAGCCCGCGCTGGGCCTGCTTACCACAAGGTGAGACCATAGTCTACACTGTGGTCTAACCCTTGTCACACTGAGAAGAGGCCCGTGCCCATAACTGTGAAAGTTTATAATACAGGAATTTAATATAATAATAGTCACTCCCGATTCAGATAATCTACTCATCTGTGGTTTTCCTAACTAGCGATAGGATTTGATATTATTCGTATGTAGCTTACCTATTGCAGGGATAACACTAAAACCAGATGAGAACAACCGTAACAAGACGAGCAAGCGATTAGTTAGTCCTTTGCTCGTCTTGTCTCGAAATCACCGTTACATTTAGTGCAAACTGTATGAATTAAGTTTAGAATTAGAATAACTAAAAGTAGATCTAAAGTTTGCTTTATTGTGCTGCTGAATAACTAAGAGTACAAATATCCATATCTGCTAAAGACACTGTTTTAATTGCAATAAAACGAATGTATTGCGTCATTTAAGTTCACATACAACAAGAAAGCCAGTCTACACAATGACATGTCATAAGTATTCACATAAACGGTGTTTTTTTTTAATTCAGATGTCCTGGTATGTACACAGAGTCATTCAGCCAAGTGCAGAACAAGACCATACACTGACTAACAGACAGAAGTGTATTTTTTTTAAAAACGACTTCTTCCCTAGTTATGATTCCTGTGTCACTGACTGACTTTACAAACATTGAAACAAGAGACACAAAGAAGACGCAGATTCGGAACAACTGGTCCCTGGTCCCGTGTAGGGATCGAAAATAAGTATGAAAGTGAAATTCACTATTACTCCTATAATAATATTTTATTTATATTGTATTATCTATTTTGAGTTAATTATGTTTTTTAAATTATTTGAATAGGTATTTTTTCCCGCGGTTTCACCCGCGTAAGTCCCGTTCCCGTGGGAATATCGGGATATAAAGCTAGCCTATGTGTGAATCCAGGTCTCCAGCTATCTACACAACGAGTTTCATCGCAATCGGTCCAGAAGTTTTAGCGTAAAAGAGTAACAAACATCCATACATCCATACATCCTCACAAACATTCCCATTTGTATGTTTTTAAAATTATTTGTTTACTTATTGTATATTAAGTATATGTGTATATTTAGTATATAAGCTTAACATTCTACACAAACTTTTTTGTATTGAATAAATGACTAATGAACTTACAACCCTCGACGCGATGGCAGTTTCGAGACGACCACATAAACCATTACGCCATACACAGCTCATACTACAAGGCTTTAGAATGTTAAAACTTCAAATGTTGCAGACATGTGGTCATAAAACTGAGAACTCTGTTCTCTCTTTGATCTCTGTTCCGGGAACTGAATCGAAGACCTCATACACAAGCATAAACTACCGCTGTGCCTTCGAGGCAGTAAATAAAAGTTAGTTGATTACTTTCTTTAATATAAGCTTTCGTTAGATTATGATAAACATATGTAGTTGCTTAGGGCAAAAATTGCCCATGACACGCAATACAGAAAAGCTTCGCGTGATGTTATAACGACTGACATTCTAGGTCCCGAAGGAAATCAACTTTATACTAATATTATAAAGCTGAAGAGTTTGTTTGTTTGGTTGAACGTGGTAATCTCAGGAACTACTGGTTCGAATTGAAATATTCTTTTACTGTTGGATAGCTTATTTATCGAGGAAAGTTATAGGCTATATATAGGCGTGATGTTCACGCTACGGCCCACAGGGGCGGCGTAGTAATCATAAACGCGGGTGAAACCGCGAGCACATCTAGTTGTCAATATATTTATTACGTATACCTAGAAAAAATATTATATTTAATCATCATATTATTGTTTATTGGTTATTGGTCAAAGTTATATTATTTTGTGTTGGTGAGGCGTTTGGCTTGCTTGTAGTCAGTCGCTCATTTGGCCTTACTCTCACGGTATATCGTGACGTCTTGGGTTTAATTCTTTGAGTCGGGCAAACCGTTATTACGTTTTACTGTAAGACAATAGACTACTTGAAATGTTTCTGAAAACCTTATCACATTATTAAGTGTTGTCTATGGACCCTACAAAACAGAATGTTTATTTTTAACTACTTTAACTATAAAATAAATTAATTACAAAATACACTAATTATTTAAACTGTCAAAATGCTTGCTCTGACATTAAGGCATCAAGTGACAGAAGACGTGTGACGTCAAATAATGTTGCCAATCAAAACCATTCATGTTAAAATAAATTACTTATGTTTATTTTGGGTTTAATATTTTTTGTATATATTATTTCAGATTGCTTTTAAATTCCATGATCTACGCGAATAGCAATAAATAAGTCATTATTTTACATACTGTCAATAGATAATTAATCTGCAGAAAACATAGTTTATAAAATAAAGCCTTTTCAAGTATTGCTAAGATGCAAAGACATTTAAAGTATTGCTATGATGCAAAGACATTAAAAGTATTGCTATGATGCAGACATTAAAAGTCCTGCTATGATGCAAAGACATTTAAAGTATTGCTTGATGCAAAGACATTAAAAGTATTGCTTGATGCAAAGACATTAAAAGTCCTGCTATGATGCAAAGACATTAAAAGTATTGCTTGATGCAAAGACATTAAAAGTCCTGCTATGATGCAAAGACATCAAAAGTCCTGCTATGATGCAAATACATTAAAAGTATTGCTTGATGCAAAGACATTAAAAGTATTGCTTGATGCAAAGACATTAAAAGTATTGCTTGATGCAAAGACATTAAAAGTATTGCTTGATGCAAAGACATTAAAAGTATTGCTTGATGCAAAGACATTAAAAGTCCTGCTATGATGCAAAGACATTAAAAGTATTGCTTGATGCAAAGACATTAAAAGTCCTGCTATGATGCAAAGACATCAAAAGTATTGCTTGATGCAAAGACATTAAAAGTCCTGCTATGATGCAAAGACATTAAAAGTATTGCTTGATGCAAAGACATTAAAAGTCCTGCTATAATGCAAAGACATTAAAATTCCTGCTATGATGCAAATACATTAAAAGTATTGCTTGATGCAAAGACATTAAAAGTATTGCTTGATGCAAAGACATTAAAAGTATTGCTTGATGCAAAAACATTAAAAGTATTGCTTGATGCAAAGACATTAAAAGTATTGCTTGATGCAAAGACATTAAAAGTTCTGCTATGATGCAAAGACATTAAAAGTATTGCTTGATGCAAAGACATTAAAAGTATTGCTTGATGCAAAGACATTAAAAGTATTGCTTGATGCAAAGACATTAAAAGTATTGCTTGATGCAAAGACATTAAAAGTCCTGCTATGATGCAAAGACATCAAAAGTCCTGCTATGATGCAAAGACATTAAAAGTATTGCTTGATGCAAAGACATTAAAAGTCCTGCTATGATGCAAAGACATCAAAAGTATTGCTTGATGCAAAGACATTAAAAGTCCTGCTATGATGCAAAGACATTAAAAGTATTGCTTGATGCAAAGACATTAAAAGTCCTGCTATGATGCAAAGACATTCAAATTCCTGCTATGATGCAAATACATTAAAAGTATTGCTTGATGCAAAGACATTAAAAGTCCTGCTATGATGCAAAGACATCAAAAGTCCTGCTATGATGCAAAGACATTAAAAGTATTGCTTGATGCAAAGACATTAAAAGTCCTGCTATGATGCAAAGACATCAAAAGTATTGCTTGATGCAAAGACATTAAAAGTCCTGCTATGATGCAAAGACATTAAAAGTATTGCTTGATGCAAAGACATTAAAAGTCCTGCTATGATGCAAAGACATTCAAATTCCTGCTATGATGCAAATACATTAAAAGTATTGCTTGATGCAAAGACATTAAAAGTATTGCTTGATGCAAAGACATTAAAAGTATTGCTTGATGCAAAGACATTAAAAGTATTGCTTGATGCAAAGACATTAAAAGTATTGCTTGATGCAAAGACATTAAAAGTCCTGCTATGATGCAAAGACATTAAAAGTATTGCTTGATGCAAAGACATTAAAAGTCCTGCTATGATGCAAAGACATCAAAAGTATTGCTTGATGCAAAGACATTAAAAGTCCTGCTATGATGCAAAGACATTAAAAGTATTGCTTGATGCAAAGAGATTAAAAGTCCTGCTATGATGCAAAGACATTAAAAGTATTGCTAGGGTGTAATTATCCTCTGCCTACCCTTCTATGGATAGACAGGCATTATATATGGATGACAGTACAGACGATATTCTAAACAAAATAGCTGCTTACTAAATATTTACTACAAGATTTACTATTTACAAAGTGAGTTTATATTAAGCGTCTGACCTTTATCACGGCCAGGCCCTGATTTCCTAAACCCTTGACCTACGACAGTTCCGCAATACGGCGCGGCTGGTAATCTAATAAAAGCATTGCAAACTGCGCAGTTCGCCGCAGTTACTAGTCTAATCTAGTACTTATTGATATGTAAACAATCTCTCTGGAAAATTACTCGAACGGCCTGGAACGCGCCTTATCTTGGAATCAGGCTATCAAAACAACCTTATTCCAATCCAATAAAGCTCATTTTAGTCCGAAC
Organism: Catocala nupta; assembly: GCA_963675205.1. Taxonomy (NCBI): domain Eukaryota; kingdom Metazoa; phylum Arthropoda; class Insecta; order Lepidoptera; family Erebidae; genus Catocala; species Catocala nupta. Next base: position 4,762,509 of record OY776097.1, read on the forward strand.
AAGTTTCGATGATTCCAAATCGCGCACATTTCAGAACTACGATTCAATTTTATATAACTTATTCGAAAACCAACCTTAACACAAACACATAAAGTTCATATTAGTATACAGAATATGTTTCCATATCGTGTACACTCACACACACATTGATGTTCTGATTCATAATTACTCACTCATGTAAGTGTACGTGTGTGAGTTGACTTCATTGAGTCCCTTTTGTTGATGTGTGTTTTATTAATGTGAATGTGTGCGTCGAACGTCATTGACGGGTAAAAGTGGTCACCTTTAAAATAATAATTATTGCGTTTTTGTTATAATTTGAATCGAATTACGTTTATCTTACTCATTATATCAATATGAATAGATGGGCCAGTTATGAAATATTAATATAATTAGGACTATTTATATTTATAACTAGCAGTCGCCAAGTGGTCGAAATTCGCCCATAATAGAAGTAAATTTTAAGTTTGATCGTTATTAAGGTTTTATTGTCTATAACTATACCGTTATATTCACATATCATTTAGTCACCTACTCAACATACATATGTAACCATAGTTACGAAGAATTTGCCGACCCATGCCGGAATACTACGAACGCGATTCGACTGCGTGTGTCAAATGCATGGCTGTGTGCGTGTAGTGTTTTTTAATTAATTAAACGTAGTTCTAATGCATATTTTATAAAAATATTAGGATTCGCCACTCCTTCTCCATATAAACTTTAACTGTGCCAAATTTCATACTCCGTCCGCGCAATTTTCGTAAAAAAGGGTACAAAGTTTTTGCTTCACGTATTATTATTATTAATATATAGATTTTACCTACCCGATCTAAGGTAATTAAATAAATTATTTAAAAACGTGGACTTAAAATATGTACCTAGGTACGTAATAGATTCCTGCCTGTTTCAGCAGCGTCTTAGGCAAATATTTCATTTACTTAGCTCGTATCTTTGAAATAGAGCAATTCTCGAATACAGTATCAATTTTCGAGAACATACATAAATCGAAATGGCAACATTTCATTACGTTTCATTCGAGACTATGCCAAAGTTTATTTGATTAGTGCTGAGAATACAAGATTTGAGTATGTACTTAAATGAATTCAGCTATTGAAATTCTCTAGTAGACAATAGTAGGCTCTATTCCGAGTTTTTGTCACTAGATACTGAAATTGCGTGACAATAGGGCACGTTTAGCGTCTTCTATGGCACCCTTAGAAGGTCAATCGATCGCGTCCTACCCTAATGTCTGTATTATTATCGACTGTATTAAGGTCGGCTGGGGCCCTGACACCTGACATATAAAAAACAAATTTAAAATAATATTTTTACATTGAATCTATTGCAAGCTTATTATTTATACAATATATTCATTAATTTGACTATACCATACAAATTTTATTTTCATAAGATATCACCATATCACTTGACAACTTTATTAACTGGATGCTTGACAACCATTCATATCAATTGATAAAACAAAGCAATGCATTGAAACGTTTAATAAAAATGGTTTTCTTCATATCATTCCTTTGTTATTTAAGGTTTTTATTACAAAGTTTTTACACAAAGTATTTCGAGTGGTAGGTAATGAAAATTTGAGGTGGGCAGCCAAGCCAAGCCAACAAAATGCACGAGCTAAGTAATTAATTGTTATTAGTTAGTCAATAGTTGTTTTTCATAAACACAAACATAACATAATGTCTCTCACTTTACATGTATGAACACGACTGGTAATCCATCGATTTACGTTGAAATGACAGATACAAATTGAACACATACAACGTGGGATTTGCCTGGATTATCCCAAGGGAACGCACACCGTGATAAAAAGTCCTATGCGTTCATCTAGAACATGATCTATCTTTGTGCCAAGTTTCATTCAAATCCTTTCAGCAGTTTAGGCGTAACTGATTAGCATACATTCAACATCTTTACAACTTTCATATAGGTACGATTTGGTTAACTGTAAAGCTTTGGTAAGCTTATTAGCGTAAATATTAAGACCCCGAAAAAAACAATACATCAAGAATCTCCTGAAGTAAAAATCTAAACTAATTAATAATATCATATTCGCTTACTCCAATATGCCGCATTCTTGCGTGCTTTGGAGTAAATCTATATCTGACTTATGAGCGCCAACGCACGTGGAGTACTCGTGTTATAAACAGCAGTACGAAATTGGATAAAAAATAATAATATGAGTTGGCAAGCCACCGCTTGCGATTCCGACTGGATACCATAAAAGTATTTCTGGCAGACGCCGTTTTACATCAACAGTTTTCATCATTATGCCCTTTAGACAACCATCCTAGCCATCCTAGCCTAACCATCCAGCCTAGGTTAATTAGGTTACATATGTAGCAATAGTTTTCTAAACTTGCCGTGGTTAGTGCCTTGGTTGTTATCTCATCCCGCTTCAGGTTGAAACTCTCGAATTGAAGGGCCCCTTTGTAAGCCAATATCCTAAAGGGCCGGGATTTTCAAACGTGAAATACTCATGAAAGAGAAGCATATAGCTACTTAATTACGAATTCAAAATTCAATGTTAATATGAGCTGCTTTATTTTATTCTAAAATTATTCAATATATAGACAAATTTGATCCCTTAACTAATTAATCTGTCAGCGATGCTGAGGAATTTTACGACACATATATCATAGTTTTTTAGTTAAGTTGTATGTTCCTAGTGATTGTTGCCTTTGTACAGTCAGCGACATAAGTAGCTGAGTAACTAAATAATTACCAACACCATTTTACGAATTAAAATATTCTTGCCTATTATTGCGCATTGATAAATTGTCATTAAATTAACCATCCTCTAAATATAATAATATTAAACTTTATTTTATTTACTTCTTCCATAGTAATAATTTTATACATACACTAAGTCACGTTTATTTTGTGCCCAATAGACGATTGTAAATTATAATGAACACAAACATTTTGAGTTTGAATAAGGCACGAAATGGACGAGCGCCGTTGAAACGTGTTTCCACCGACCCCTGCGGTCACGTGACATGCACCGTTCACATTCTACCCGCACAGCGTGTCACGTGGCACAGTAGGCACGTCACGCTCGCGAGATGCGTCTATTTATAAGTTACAGTTTTTGAAAATTGATTACGTCACTCAAATGTAATAAATGAATACAGTTTGCGAGTTTGGTGTTCGGTCACGTGACCGAGAGTATGACGTAGGTACGAGCTACCCCTGACTGGCGTGCGTGCTGTATCGCCGAAAATAACCAGTGGTCTAATGGTAGGTAATGTACACCAACATAACCGACTTGCGACTTGCATGTATATACATATATATATCATCATATATCCGTTTAGATATGACAAAATAATTATAATGGTTTTAGGCTAAACAACAAAGACCCCTAATTACTACAACTAAAACCTGTTAATCCTAAAAGAAATAGGTATTGTATACATACAGATTTTGCCAGCTCAAAGACAAAAAAAAATATTTGTCTCCGCCAAAACATATAAACACTTCTTGGTCACATAAATTAACTCATACAAATTAAATTTCAAATAGAAAAACATAAAATTCCTTTTTGTATTTTGATGGATGTTTGTTTATGGGTACGTATAAATTTAGCATTAGCTCAGTAGAAGATGAGTTTATATTACAGTCTACCGTTTATGTATTTAGCCTTGCTACTGCTTCCCAGAATTTTCTAACAAAAAAAATGGCTTATCTGACCCCAGGCACCACGATTGGCGGTAAACAACTACAAAATAATGCCACGAGACAAATCTAATAATAATACCTCAATATTTTAATAAGCATCATTATGTATTTAAACTAAGTCTACTTAATAATTAAAGATGACTGTTGTAAATAAAATATAATGGATGATAGCGTTTATGGCTGATAAAGAAACACATGTTGTTTATCGAGAGCACGTGCCGAATCATGCTTTTTCAACAGTCACATAATTTGCACGCGGACGAAATGCTTTTATGTGACGTAGGTACATTTAGGGATGTCACAATATTTTCAAAATAATAACAAACTAATCGTTTTTAGACTTTGGCGATTTGTACACATACTTAATTTATATTAAGTATGTGTACACATCGCGAAAGTCTAAAAACGTTTAGCATTATTGCTAGGTATCGTTTCGAACGACTTGGATCGATCGTGGTCACGGGTTGACACGATCGGTGCCAGTCGTTCGAAACGTCGGGCAATCAATAGGTATTTAAAATTTATTACCTTTTAAATACTGTATCGTGAGTAAGACCCGTTAGCTAGCATTACATTAAGTATTAACATACTAGGTTAGGTTAGATTAGTTACAGTGGTTTTTTCTGGATGGGAGACCTATTTCCTTTTCTGTTTCCCTGACAACGTGTATGCGAAATTTCATGATGATCGGTTTAGTAGTTAAGGCGTGAAAGCTTAACAAACAACAAAGAAAACTCACTTTCGCATTTATAATATTAGTTAAGACCATCTGGGGTGATATATTAGAAGCCAATAAATGAAATATAAGATATTTTCTTACGCCAAGATTTGCAAATATGCGAAGCGAATAAAATACAGATATATTTTTTGATTCGCTTTGCATATTTTAAGAGTGTGCTGACCTGTTTGTTAGTGAAATATGTTTACTATAAACTTTAATGATGCTGTATGCCTCTCCTCTCACTACTTAACATTTATTACAAAGAAGAATATTTCTGTATGGGAGAGGGCAACCCTACATACACACATTTTATCTGCCTCGTCGGTCGCGTGGCATACGTTTGTGATTATGTTTATGAGATCCGAGGCACCCATCTTTCTTTTCGACAGTCCACCTGTCCACAGGAACATATCGTCCTCACATCCTAGCCACTGCACGCTGCCTAAATATGAAAGAAGCTCAAATAAACGGCTGCTTTATTTTGAACTTAAATTGAGCAACCTGCTTCGCGGTTGGAATAGACAAACTGGTATAATAATAGATCTATAGGTCAAAGCGCTTGGGGATAGCATTGAATTAGCTGTGACCCACGGTTTCAGTCATTCCGCTTCTAATAATAAAGTTAGTAGCGTGATGTAAGATAGCCTACGACCTGTCTCAATAAATAGGCAACATATTGCAAAAATACGTTTAAATAAACTAACAACAATCATTTCTATATATATGTATTTACAAAAAAATAAGTGTATATGTATGTTTATCCATTGTCTAGTACCCATTGTACAAGCTATGCTTAGTTTGGGCTAGATGGTGTTGTGTGTACGTGATAGAATATTATATTATTATATTATATGTATTTCAGCTTTCCACTATTCAGTAAGGATACCTAGATAAAATAATTGCCCCACTAGGAATAATTCTTGTATTCGAAGACTTTACAAACATTGAAACAATGGGCACAAATTACATTTAAACTCGGCACAATATTACACAATATTTGTGACCACATCAATCCTGGCGACGCGATCATTTAAGCCACTGCGGCATACGTGCCGTCGATTAAGTGGCAAGTCCCATTTAAACCTTTCAATATACCGTGACACAAAAAATTGTTTAGAGACCGCATACCAAAGTCAAATGTTAATATTGTCTTCTGTTTATGCGAATGTTATTCATTGAAATTAAACTACTAAGTATATACGGATTTTATCGCGTTGTTTATTTAACACTTTATTACATAATTTAGAAACTGTTACACTACTATACTACTATTAAACTTTACTAATTTTAAGCTAATTAAATTATTAAAACTATTAAAACTATTTGTATTAATAGTAGTATAGTAGTGTAGTACTGTAGTGTAGTTACACTTACTCGCGGCGCGGCGGGCGGTCGCCAAGTGCTCGAAATTCGGCCATAATTGTTTTAAATTTTAAGTTTGATTGTTATTATATAAACCACAGAATTGCAATAGGTACATAAGATATGTAACCATACTTACGAAGAATTGTACGACATCAACCGAACCATGCCGAAATAGGTACTACGAATGCGATTCGACTGCATGTGTCAAATGCATGGTTGTGTGCGTATAGTGTTTTTTCATTAATTTAATGTATTTCTATTTTATAAAAATAATAGAATTTGCCACTCCTTCTCCATATAAACTTTCATTGTGCCAAATTTCATACTCCTCCGTCCGCGCAATTTTCGTAGAAAGGGGTACAACGTTTTTGCTTCACGTATATATATATAGATATCCAAAGTGTTATACAAACAATAAACCAACATTTCACCAAGTATGCCTACGTATCGAAGAGGTCTGCCTGTGTTATCAATTATCATCAATCAAATACTAAGCATGCGGCCGACCAATGTTTTTATTTGACGTTGTTATAGATAGGTTTTTTTGTTTAGATTTACCTTGTCTGTACTTCACACATCGTAGGTATTTCAAATGGTTTTTAAGATCAACTATTTCGCAGGTTCGATGCCCGCACAAGACAAATATTTGTGTGCATGAACATGGATGTTTATCTTGGTCTGGGTGTTTCTATGTATAATATGTATTTACAAGAAAAAGTATATATGTATGTTTATCCATTGTCTAGTACCCATTGTACAAGCTCTGCTTAGTTTGGGCTAGATGGTGTTGTGTGTATGTGGTAGAATATTATTATTATTATTATATTGCGATAAGAGGTGAGTGGCACGTGGCTTTCATCATGAAGTGTCATGATTCGCAATGCGTTATCTCGAGTGTACCAAGTAATACGCTATGTGTGTGACCGTGTCAATGTACACATATAATCTCTAGTCTATTTAACTTCCAATATCACAGTCCCGGATCCTACTGACTAAACCTACCACGATGTGCCAACTCGCCACTGTGAGATGTGGATGGTTCGTAGAAATTGAAACAACATCAGCGACCCACCCAGCAGTGTCGGCAAGAAATGGTCTGCGGGCAACAACTCCTGGGCGACGCGACGCATCGGCACGACAGAGGACGTCGCTTCGACTATTGAGTCGCCTTTGAGATATTGAGATTTGAGATTGATTAGAGAGATTGGCCTGCGAACGGGAGACTTCTATTCCCCTGTCCGCGGCTAATATCACATGCTCAAACCATATTAGTATGCCCTAACTCTCTAGGTTCCGCCATAACGTTTCACAGCTTTCAAGTTTCAACACAACTTACAACAAGTGACAATATATAAGGCATTAAACTTGCGTTTAAGAGGTTGCTGGTTCGGCATTTGGAAATCAGTTTGGTAGCAATCTTTAAAAAAATTACTCTATACTGTCATTTAACTTATTAAGTCGCAGCAGCACACCGATGGCCAGGCACAATAGGTTTTTCAATTATGTCTGGTATTCCAACTATAGACACGGTAATAATTAAAGAATTGCGCCATAAGTGGAGTCATATACACGTTAGAAACAGATTTAACACGTTCATGTCTTTCTGTTTAGTTTTTGTCATCAGTTTTATCAGTAAGCATAGTACAACGGCCAAAACTGTACTTAAAACATGACAATAGAGTTTTATGTTGTCGTTTTGGCTTTGTTTCTATTTCCGCTTTTACGATATGGCAACGATTAATATATCAATTGTTAGAATGCCAGTCAGCAATTGAAAACCTATTGTCTGACCGCTGGCGTGCCCGTGTGCCGGTGTATCACTGCTATGGTTAATGCGGGGGGTCGTGTGGTACTGACATGTAAGCATTCCCAGATAAGCAAAAAAAAAATCTACACATAGTTGTTTCTAGTTTGGTTGTTCTCTATGTCAGCTGTATGACGTTTGTAAATTAAGTCCTATGCGATACAAATGTATCCATAATGAAAAATATCATGTAAGAAGTTTTCAACCGGTTTATTCACACAAAATTGTAGCATTAAAAATGTATTAAACGTTAGACTCACGTATTGTCAACATTTCGTGATAGTTGGCTACTGAGCAGGGATTACAGCTGGAGGCTGATTGCAACCTGAGGGGTTTCCATCATTTGTTAATGCCTTTGTATGTAATTGCACGCAAGGGATCGAGATAATGTATACTCGTAGCCTTGTCCCGTACTCGTAAAATAAAAAGATACTTAAAAAGATGATGGCGGAGACCGTATCTCTGCTCTATATCTTACTTGTTTCAGTCATCAGTTCGTCTTACTTACCTTTCGATTGACAGACCCAACAAAATTATCTTCTTCCTCTTGAATCATGTACATAATAATCTGCTATATACATAGGTCGTATATTGGTAGGGCCTTTACAAATTGTTTTATAATGCTTAATTAGATAACCTATTATCAAAAGCAATTAGAAAGAATTGTCTGTATTATCTAACAAAAATTGCAGTAACCAATTAGCAATATCGACTCATTCACCTGTTATCATTATAAACAAGAACTAATTAGGGTGGACAAATATGTTGCTTTTTAATAGGTCGCCATTGCCAGTGCATAAAATAATTGTGAGTGTTGTATGTCTCCGTTGTTTCACAATTTGTAAAGGCCTCCATGGCACAGGATTTGTTCCTAGTACGGCAGTTGACATAGGTATTTAGAAACAGAAAGAAGACAAGTACCTGTTCCTTCAGACGAAACAGGAGCTCCTTATATTAAGCTGTAGCTGTCTCTCATGAGCATGTCTTAGTTTCAGTGTTATTTATCGAAATTCCATCATTTTTAGGGCAAACCATCATTGGCCCATGGACACACGGCTACACATCAAGTTAGACACCCTATATACGCATAACTACGCTACATACAGAATAGAGAATTGTCGGAAAGAGACAATGCATAGTGGTGTCGATGTAATGGTAAGGATAGAGCGTTACAAAAATATAACGCACTCTCTCGCACGATTCGCAGCGTTCAACTTCTAATAGTTCAAAGTCCAAACAGTCTAGGTTGATGTGTCGCTGTGTGTACATATTCACTGCAAATTTTTCTAGCAGACTATATTTCATGATTCTACCGACCCTATGAATCATCTAAGTAGCGTTTGAATGACGTAGGTACACGATGGTAAGCATTCACCTTGATTAAAATATTGATTCCAGTGTGGAACTATGTACTGTGTAGGTGCAATGTGAAACACCGTTCGGTGTAGCCATGTTCGCGGGCGGTATATAACAAATGTATTAGGTAAACACATCAATATAAGTATTAAACTAATACATAATAGGTATAAGTTAAATACGTAATATTTGACTGCGGGAATGTTGTGGTTTAGATTTAGTACCCACGTTAATTGTTGCGGTTGGAAACCTTAAATTTGAGTGATCTACAGATACTTATGCCGAATCTGGATGTTTCTTGTGTTCCTTGTTTCAATTTCTGTTAAAGTACGTCTATAACACAGAAATTAGTCCCAGTGCAGCAAGTGCTGTTTTTTTTTTCATAAATGAAACTAAACCTTAAATACCAAAACAAAACAGACGCGTCGAATATAGAAACTCTTTTGTAGAACACAATTAAAACTTACGTGCGTATTTCTATTTTAAATGATTGATTTTGTTTTGATTTTGCATAGGTCAACGATTACATCATGTATTTGTTGAATGTACTTGACAAGTTGCATTTATCGTCATCATGAGAAACTGTACTTATTTATACATTTTCTTTCTTATTTTAGAAAAAGAAAGAAATTTCGCATCCACTTATCTAGGTCGTACCTCGATATATTATGGTAACTGGTATCAGTAAATATATATCCATATCTACCAAGAAGGATTTTATTTGACCAACCACAGCAACACCATTTTTTTAAACAACTAAGATGACAAAAATCCATACGTCCCACGTGATGGTAAGTGGTCACCGTTGCCTATGGACGTCTACAACACCAGAGATATCACTTGCGCGTTGCCGAACCTCAACCATTGAAGTATCGCTACAAAAATAAATTAAAATGAGACTAGTTTATACTTACGTATGTTGACTTATTTCATTTGTTACTGTAGTATTTATTTCTCAACGTTAGTCACCCCCTGACTAAGGCTGGTAAAAGGTAATAGTAACAGCATCAACCCCTTAAATTCACAAACGGTTAGTCACAGATGTATTACACCCACACTTCGCTAGTGACATGTTTAAAACCCACATCATATATGTATGACGTATTTGATAAATACATTGACACGAATAAAGTTAGATTTACCTACTGTTTGGTAATTTACATGTTATGTGTTATTACTCTATTTTTCGTTTACCTTACTTGTATAAAGTTCTGTCTAATTTCTGTCTCGTGAGAATAGTGCACATATTCTAGCCAAGGAGGATATTTAGAATTTTTCAACAAGACCCTCTTCTTTGGTTTCTTCTCGGCACTGAATACCCAGACGCTGTAGGCTTTTACAACAACATCATGTGCAGTTAAGTATGTAAAACAAGCTAGGTTAATAATAATGCTCTAGTATCTGTCAATTCTGCTAGACCGCCGACTTTTCGAAGTTATGTGCGTATTAATTAGTTAATTATCGCATGCTGTAACGGTGAAGGAAAACATCGTGAGGAAATCTGCATATCTGAGAGTAATCTTCTCTAAGATATATGAAGTCTGCCAACCGGCACAAGGCCAGCGTGGTGGACTATAGCCTAACCCTTCTCACACTGAGACATACAGGGCATATAGGACTGATATTATTATTTTTATTATTAGTAAGTATCTGATAACAACTGTTAAAGAACGTACCCGCTTAGCAAGTGGTAAGCCCGTATGTTCCTCACCCGTCCTGCTCCGCAAACCCCCATAATTGTTTAAGTGCATAATCGTTAGCGGAATGTAATATTTTTTTTGCATTTTGCAGTTAATTGATAAACACAATAGAAAATCCGACGCTATGCGTCATATGTCATCGGACAGGCGATCTGTTCAGCTGTAACTAAACGATGCCTACAATTACCTAACACTATACTATATAGTAGTACACTGCTCACCTGCGAAGGTCACACACCATGCCATAGACTGAACGCCTACGATATATTTATGTATAATTATCGACCGCACTATATTTAGACGTGACGAATATTTCACACAACGTGCTTCTGGAAAACGTGTTGTCAACGATAAAATATAAGTATTTATATTTTCAGCCTATTTATTTCAGCAATCGCAATGTCAAACCAGCATACGCCTTGACGACGCTGAATGCTACACCATGGTTACTACACGTCCGTTGTCAAGCCGTCAAGAACAGCGCAATTGATCAATATTATTGGGTATATTAAGTTATGGAGCCTGTACTCTTATATAATCGGGCTGCTCCAGATTAAATCCCAGGTATTTTCTCTTGGTTTTACTGATTGTTGTGTATAGTCATGTATGCGGCCTGCCTGACGTTAAGCAGTTTCCGTAACCTTAATGCATTTGGAACACCAGCGGCAACACTCTCGCTTTGCTAGATAAATTAAGAGTTTAATTGGTAAGGGTGAACAGAAGAAAAGGGTCCGAGAGAGTGATTGGACATCTGAATGAAACGCAACAGGATGGATAATGCTACTTCACGTCACTGTACTTTAAGAAGATAGTACTGCCTCGCACTGAAACCAGCTATGTATACCACTAAGTTACCAAACAACCATACGGCTGCCCATGACCGTAATCTATAGGTACTTGTTCCACCAAGAGCATCACTCGAACATTACCGATACTGTGTAAATCTTAAAACCTATTTCTAGGAGAACATTCTGTAGTCTCCTAGAACCGTTAAGAGCGCGAGTGAATCTTGTCCATCAGGGAAAGACCCTCTGATCGGTTTCTACTACCAAGAAATTTCACTACCAACTCTGATAGTACCTACTACAATCGATACTGGACCTTACAATCATATAAATTAGGTTCAGAACTTGTACTTTCTACGATAAACTTATGTAACCGGCACAAGAGTGGTTCAGTCATATAATCGCAAACACTTATTGTCAAGGGCTTTTCACATAAACACGTAATTTACAAACAAGTTGACGTGTTCAACGTGACCACTAGATAAAATTTAATATATTATTCATTTCGATAAGTAAAGCCCTTATCAAAAGTGGTTTAAGTGGTCGCGTACTGCCACTGCGCCGAGTGTTGTAGGTTCGAATCCCAAACGGGACAAAACTTTGTGTGATCCACAAATGGTCTGATGAGTCTGGCTTTCCTTTGTGTCCGTTGTTTAAATGTTTGTAAAGTCGCCCGGGACACACGACAGCAATATATCTTATATTCCTAGTGAGTCTCCTATAAAGTTTTCTATTTTAAAGTAGATAAACATAAATCTTCGTGTCTTCTGCCTAATTGATCTCGTTAATAAGTTTTTACGCTTGCGTGTTATCGTAAGTTCTTGGATTCCAGGGATGGACAGTGTTATATGAGGTAATTCTCAGTAGAAGCACGGAGCAGCATGCATTTACCCAGTAGATGACAAAAGCACAACTTCTATTACACACATTTTACTAATTGTCTTGGGCACAAGCGAAATGTTATGTATGTATGTTGGCTTGAGCTGAGCTATAGGCTCTTCTGAACTACTGAAATTCCTTAATTAATCTAAAGCAAAGGGGCTCGTCCTCTATTACATGAGATTTACGAATATATACAAAACTTAGGTACATACAATACTTATTCTGTCTTGGCGGCGGCCGCTTCAAGCTTCTTCGCCTTGAATGGCCTCTGTGAGCGATGGATGGCAGAGGCGCGACGATGGGTAGCCTTAGACAGGTCAGTGCGGTAGTGGTTGGCTTTCAACAACCTCATTATCATGTACAATGATCTCCTACCCATCCTATCCAAAAGATATACATTACTTAACACATTGCGAAACTCTAATCTTGTCAGTATGATGTATTAATACTTTTTATCAGATTAAAGAGTACTTAATCGTATTGATTTTTTTGATAGCCGCTTTTTATATTGCGTCGTTCAGTTGTTATCAGTATTCTTTAGTTCATAATAATGATTGATATTATTTTCTTATCATTTTGTGGTTAAGAAATTGACATCTGTGCATCCAATGGCATATACGTATCTTATTGTTATTTCTCTCACGCGGGTTTGTTATGCGACCAGCAACCTTAACTATAACATCACAAAGAGTGGATATAGCATGCACTCTCCAGCAACAAAATTTAAGGGTCCATTGCCTAGTGCCCAAAAGCACCTTGATGAACCAGTTGCAGGCAGGTCTTATGCTCAAATCCACAAACCAGGCTTTTGTTATCGCGAGCTAGGTATTGGTATACCCACATAGATATTGGAGCAATAAAGGCGCTCCCCGCAGCTACTCTAGTTATCTAACTACAACTTCGCTGAGTCTGACGATTAAGCCTTTGAGCAATAGGAATGTAGAACCTCTATTCAAACCTTGATCAAGTCGCTTAGGAACGTATGATTGCCCAGATACGGAATTAATCGAGGTTGTAAGATCATCAAGAGCACCAGACATGATGCAGAATTATTTTTGCCGGCCGCAGCCATGCCACTGTAGCTTTGTCTTCTAGAACTGCCGCTATTGTTAAAGACGGCTAAGTGTACTGAAACCTGCCCTATGGACACTTGCAATATTTGGAGGTTCCTCACAGTCATCGTCGACATTTAAAAAATAAAGTTGAGATAGAGCAAGGAAATAGTCATTAAAATTTACATTATACGAATAAAAGGCACACACAACCTACCATTTTCTTCCCATGCCAGTTTGATCTTCAAAAATGTTACACAAATCCTAATAAAACAGCTTTAAACAACAAATAGAAATGTTATCAATTTGTATTTAAACTCGCATTTTTTTACGTGGACGTTTACATTGACGCGTACCTCTCTGCGGGAGCAGGCGGAGGAGTTATATCGGACTAACCGGGGTAAAAGAGAAAGATGATAATTATGATAATAAAGGACCTCCCGGAATACCGACTAAATCTAACACGGTGTTCCTCGACAGAACCGCAACCAGCGGGATCGCCTGAATCACTTTCACATGCGGTCGCGATCCCGCCGAGGTTTTGGCCCGCCGTATGAAACGGCTGGCCACTACACAACAAGATCCACCCTTTGGTCACCACTCACTTTTAAAATCCCAACTGTCCTCCTCCCTTGAGGAGAGACGGGTACGACACAGAGGCGCGTGTGGGAACACGCATGCCGCCTCTTGGACCTGATGCTGATCGGATGGCGAGCAGGCTCACAAAGCCCACCACCCCCAGGTTTATTTTGGCATTTAAGTAATCTACACTCAACTCATTAATCAAAATTAATTATAAGTAATTACATTTACAATTAATTTACTGCACTATTTTCATTTTTAAGAAGGGATTGTAAGCAGTTTGGGTTACAACTATTAATGCCTCCCCTTCAGCTAAGCTATTCGATGGAGCTTGAGTTAGGAATGGGTCTACGTCTGAGATTTAAGTTTCTGGTTTAGATTGCGTACCTTAGTCTGTAGCAGAGTAAAATCGAATAGGCTACTATAGCGATCGAATAGTTGGTGTACTTATTACACTGCTGAACATGCTGCCTATCTTTTTAACCCTTTGACCGCCACGTCAAAAAAGTAAAAGCGTGCTCTCGGCGCCAAGCTACGATTTCATCCTTTAATTTGTCATGTAGTCGTGACCGTGGCGTGCTGGACACATTTTGCTTTGTCGTGTATACATGACTGTGGCGGTCAAAAGGTTAAGGATATACAGACATGAGTCCACGTGATTGTATGAATTATGTATGCAACGACCCAAACACTTCATTTGATTGAAGTATGTAATGGCAACTTGGCAAGTAGGTATGAAAAAGGAAAAAATCTAGTAAATTCTATTGTCTCTTTTGAAATTTCCTTTAAAAGAGACAGAGAGAAAAGTATTCGACGGTGTAAAGGTCATTTTTTGCTTCACACAGTCGAAGAGTTATTCGCTCCATCCTATTGTATTCCGTCCGTAGCACCTTATAGAATCTAATTGATTTACTGCAATTTTACAATTACTCTGAGCTGGGGAGATCCTTTCCTGTCCTCCTTAAAACTGTCGTTCCTAGCTATCCGTAACAGTTTATGTTAAATATAGGGAACCGATATTCTACAATATATTTATTCAGTTAAGAACAAGACCTATTTGTTATTTGTATTGAAAAATTTCCAAATAGCTATCATTTATCTTCTATCCTGTACAGAATTATACTCGTTAACTTTTACCAACAAATAAATAATTATAAACAGTATCAAACATGTTTTAAATTCAGATGTGAATTATAATTTTTGTGATATACTTTTTTTGTGCATATATCATAATATTAGTAGATTGTACTATAGGTATTGAATAAAAGAAATGAAAGAATATGCTAAGTACATTCTACGTCCATATAACAAGACATTGGCCACGAATTGTTTTCTGAAATTCTGACTACATATCGTGCATATTGAAATATCAACGTAATTATATCAGACTAGCCTATCATAATATTATTCAAACAGATTTATGCCAATTATTCTACTGCTACTGAGAATGTCTTTAAAAAACCCCGATCACGTTGTTTCCGACCCAGAAATTGAGCGCTTACGTCATCGGTATACCAACGAGGCACTTACACGTGACTGTCGGTTATAGAACCAAGTAACCCGTAGGTATTTCACGTTTATAAAGCCTCGCAGTTTACATTATTACAGTTAGAACTACAAAACAATATAAATCATAATATATCTCATAATTAAGTACTGCGTACATATATACAACTGGATCAAAACTAAACGCATTGTTTACACAAAATAATGTCTGCTTGGGAATCGCACACATATACACCTATCACAAACACGCCACGCTTGTATGTGTGCCTTCTGTTTTGACGCGAACACATGCAAACATAACGCACACATCGACACAAATCCCCGAATAAATACACTATAAACAGAATGTTTTCTGATGACGCACGTGGCGTGGTGCGGGCGGGTGGCGCGGGGCAGGGGAAAATGGAATGAACGGTTTATATAGGACGCGCGCACGCAGCATAAACCAGTTTAGTTTGAGACATAAACAAACAAACACCTCCCAAGAGCAATACTATCTTCTTTGGCCGGCTTCACGCCAACAATGGGTACGTTCACCTTATTTCTTTATCATCGTAGTATCGACCTTCATTATTTCTTCGTCAATCCATCATTACAATTGTTAGAATAATCCAAATATTTCGCATTTCCCCGCTACTTTTGCCATTTTTATCGCGTGACCTATAAATTCTCATAATGACTCTTTGATCGAAAGGGCGTCCTACATTATGTACTGTTATTTGTTCTAATAATCAGCTGTAGTGTAAAATCTCACATGTTTTTGTACAAGCCTACATTTTTAGTTTGTCCAATAAATTAGGTACTACGGCTAAGAATATCATTCTTTTATTATCTTAGTAATATATTGAATGCCTACCTATAATATCACTATAAGAATTTTCTACCATTTATCGCTCTCTTTTTTATTATTTATATTTTAATCTAACATTTTGACTGACTAGAATCTAAAGTTAGCAATTATATTAATACATCAAACACTACATTTATTATTTATTCCGATTTTGTCTTTGGTATATTTTGCAAATTCATGTCATTATAATATTATTGAATTGTGTTACATAACTATTTATATTTTTATTTATCTATAAAGTTATTATCTCTTGTTTTCATTCAATTACGAATTCGGTCGATGTCTACTACTATCTACTACTACTGGACTGATTAGGTTATTATTATATTAAGTTGTGAGTGGTTGTTTCTAAGCAATAGGTAGGTACATGGCTATTATTTAAATGGAGACATAGTTCGTCTGATCGTTGGTCGTGCGTCATCGCTCCCCGGCTAATAGTGCTCGCGTGCCACGTGCCGCAATTCCCCGTAATCTAATTTGTTTCCATTTTCTAACCTTGGAACACACCTATAAGATAAAGATGTTTCATACCTTGTACATGTTGTATACCGGTCTTATGTTTCCAGTAATAGAAATACGATTTATCGCATAGCAACTGTATATAATATCTCTTTATCTCATTTCGAGTAGTTAACGAGTCAATATAATCATATTAAGACACAATTAAAAAGCATTGTGTATGAGCCCGAAGTCCGAAAGTGATATAGCCGTTAACTGTTACATATATTTACTTAAAGCATCCAATAAACCTAAATAACCTATGTACTAATAAAGCTGCCAGTAAATACGGGTAATTCTGAATGCTCTAGAATCGCTAGATAATATTGTCTTAATATAATTTAAAATTTCGTATATATTTGATAGTAAAATAGTCAAACACTATAAAAGAGAAAAACAGATCGGTTTATTGACTTTTATTAAATGTTCGCTATATAAACACATATCTACTTAACTAAATATTCTCTCAGAATTAATTAGACAAAAAGAGAAATCCGTTTGCAGAAAATAAAGACAGTTTATTTGTGGATAAATTTGAGTATTTTCATCGAAATAATTTTCAAGCAGCTTTGCCATCTGCTTTCCATTTTGCGAACAAAAATATCCTTATATCGTTTGATCTCACTTTTAAAAGTTAAGAAGGTCAAACACTGTCTGATAGGAACGGACGTTAATGGTCGGGCTGTCCGCCATATAACGACATACATATAAACTTGTAAGGATGTCGGTATAGTGACATTATTTCAACTGTACATGACGACGCGTGAGTCAGCTACATTTCCTTATTCGTCATTGGTCGCGAGCAGTTACCTCACATTAATACTGGTTCTTATAACTCTACGTCACAAGGTTCGCCAAATTTAAATTACGTAACAGTGATGCTTGTTTTAGTAGCTATTTGTTTACTAGGCGTGTGTTGTTTTAAAGAGTCAATTGAGTACCGAATGAATAATAACAGCAAGCAGCCGGCATGACCTAACTCAATACGTAAATAATTGTTTTTTTGGAAATCATAAACTCAAAGCAAAGGTGTGTAGTTGATAATATTAGTAAAATTTTGTTTTAAATAAATACTAAGCATTAGAAGCGGATGACTATTTTAAATCGAGTTATTGGGAAATGTAATAGTGCGATGTCTGAAATATTATAGATCGTCAACTCTTTACGGTCGTCGACTTATCTGTAAGTACCTTGTCCTGCCCTGTTGATGTATATTAAGAACAATTTTCTCCTGTTGCAGATACGTTAAATATAAAACCGTTAAGTAAGGATTTAGAGTGGTCTCTGGGTGCGCCCGCGGGCGTGGAGGCCACTGAAGGCGCAGCAGGGGGATCTGCCGCGCCTCTCGTATGCACATCCAACGAGGAGCGCGCTCTACGCCGCGTTGTGGGTCGCTGGGGCGCCGAGTGGTTGAGCTGACTCGGCTCCGATGTTAAGGCTCCCGGCTTCTGGCCGGCAAACCACCCCCTGCCGCCGCCGCGGTGGGGGGCTCCCCGCCCCGCTCTGCACCTCACCCTCCGACAATACGAGGATTTGGTCGCTAAGGCGGAGGCGTTGTTGAGCCGTCTCGTCGTCTCAGAAAACTACGATTCCATCAACAACTTCCTATCACTTTACGATGGGTATATGGCGGCCCCAGACCAGACTCTCGAAGAGTACTTCCCGAAGTACAATCCTCCCATCCGTGCTCATAAGCACACCTGCGTCGGTCTGGGCATGGAAGTCATCAAGCGTCTGAAAACGTTAGAAAAAGATTTCCCAGGAATCAGCAAATCGATGATGTTAGTATCTTGCGATGAGAACATTGAAGATCTGCAGGACTATACCACCTCGTTCCCTGGCCCCCAGGGCTTTCTGATCGAGACAGAGAAGGATCACGTGATGGTGGCAATTCCCGTGAAGATTGATGGCAGGCCCGGCATGTTTTTATCAGATTTGGGTTACCATATATCCCGTGTTGCCACAGTGATGGTTGACCGCTTATACCCACATACTGGTAAGTTATTTATAGCTACCCAAGGTCAAATATTTTTAGTCATTATTTGAGAATGTTATTTAACATAGTTTTTTGTTATTCATAGGTTGGTTCACCCAGTCGGACGAACCTCATTGCCGCAAGGATTACAATTACCAGTTCAACGTGCACAACACAAACTACATCGAGTGGCACGAGCGCGAGACCAGAGGTGACAAAGTGAAGGATCGTCTGTCGCTTATATACGTCGCGAGAGCTTACCTCAGTGCTGTCGAAGTCACTGAAAAAAGGAACATTGTCTGGGACTTAAGGTTGGTATTGAAGAAACTATATACTTTTACAATGCATATGAGACCGCCGCAATTAAAGTCAAATTATGATGATGATGCTTATCATCATAATTTGACTTTAATTGCGATCTTGCTTACAATGTAAACGAGTTACTATTTATATGATAACCTCTGAGGAGAAACTAATTATGACTACTTAACATCAAACAAAACAATTATCACGTACCCTCGGGATATAGTGTTAAGTCGCAATGGCTGCTCACAAATTCTAAGTTCTCCGCCTTTTAATTTACAGAACACGATTGCTAAAATTATATTTGTATCTATGAGAAAAAGTTGGATCTACATGTAGTCCAAATTAGCGGCAGAAATGTTTTAACAACTTAAACATCAATCTCTAAAACTTATGTATTTTGTTTTCCAGGAGTCTTCTCGCGAGGGATCCTAAGGGTCGTCTAACCGCCGGTGTCTACTTCCCCGTAAAGGCTAAGGACCAGCTGTTTACTATGTTCCTTGACTCGCACAGCGGCAAGATTAGGAAGAAGTACAAGTTCGAAACCTTCCTGGAGTTGCAAAAGGTAATTACAATTTAACTCTAAACAAGAGAACATAAAGAGATATCTCCTTGTCTTTCTCGGTGAAAAAAACAAAGAGGTTTGAGACTTGGTCATGCTAAGGGCTTATAATATTTCCGAAAACGTATATGCTTCTCTATCGTGAGCATTACTCAATTTTTGCAATTTACTTATATAAATAAGCCTACTTCAAAATTAAATACTTAATAAAAGTACAAGCTGCGGCTTAGACATGCTTCAGTTATGTGACCTAAGTATTAACGACAAATAATACTTATTAAAATATGTAATGAGGAGGAAATACATACTGTAGACGAAGGAAACCCTAATAATCTCTATGTGGTAAAATATTATGTTCTTTTCTCACATTAGTTTTGGTTCTGATATAAAATTTTTGCCATGGAAAAAATGGCCATAATATAAGTATAAATTATATTAGTTACCAATAGTAAAGACGTCATCAGTCTGGCAAAATGCCAATAAAATATGATGCTGATATTTCATATTTTTGCTTGTCACCACAATCTAGTGAGAATATAATTATAAGGCTGGTCTGGCTTGGCTTGCCAGATTGTTTTAGTTCATTAAATAACATAAAAGTACTAATTTAATTAGATCAAACTAGTATCTATCAATCATTTGAGATCTGCAGTGGTAATTAATACAAATTGTTTTCTTTCCAGATCCCTGACGAGGTAGTCGATGAGGTTGAACAGTGTAATGATCAGCTCCGTCTGCGCGACGGTGAGCTGCTGTCCATCCTGAACAAATTAGCCACCATCATGGCCGACGAAGAGTACATGAACGAGATTCTGGAGATCAACAAGCAAATCGTTCAACTCTCTGCTGGAAATTAAACAGCTTTTTAATATTGGAAATCTTAAAAGGACGCCATATTGGTCTTGGTTCTTAATTTCAAATATTATATCAAAAGATTTGATCTTTTTTATTAATATCGGAGTTCCATAGGGTTAATATATGCGTAGTAAGGAACTCTCTTAAAATTATTAGAATTTGACATTGATGTTTGGGTGTACGTAAAATCACTATTAGTAATGTGTAATATTATCATTATATGTCTATAATCACAAAATTGTAATGCAATCATGCTATGTATTATTTCATCATTAGTTTTCATGCATGCTTTTCTGTTCATTTAGTATACACATCTTGGTGTTAGATACACTTCTAGGTAGTTGTGAAGTAGATAAATAAAACTGAGACTATGACGAGACATGGTTCAACATTGGTGAATAAAAACCATTTAGAAAATATATTCGTTTCATTTTGACCCTTATTATTATTGTCGATTTCAATGATCACTTGTTTAAGTGTGAAGTCTTCCATTGGCATGAAAGGCAGATTCTGAGCATGTCTGCTCTAAAAAGCCATCGACAAATATTATATCTAGTAAATAATCGATAAATTTCAACAATTCCCTCAAAAATATTCTAGTAATTTAGCCCAAAATAACGCTGATGCAGTTAATATATTATTTAGAAATACAAGCTTGGGGTTAAAACTTTAAATGAATTGAATGTCCAGCTTCGGCACAATGTCCACACGTAGCGGCAACCTCTCTGCAAGATTTCGCTGCGTGACCATACTGATGGCATTTGTAACATCTTGTAACTAGTGTAAAATCTCTCACGGGGCAGGACGTCCAATGTATAAAAAGTCTAGCCTGTGTGACTAAGGCTTTTCTTATGTTAGCCGGTACCTCAATAATGTAGTTGCAGGTTGGAGCATCTTTCTTGCCTGATTTGTGGCTTAATTTAATTGAAGACAAAAATAATTTCAAATCCATCGATGGAAACTTATCGGCTATATTTTGCTCGAAGAGACAGCTGAATACTTCATTTTCGGACAGAGAAGTAGGTACACCAACTACCACAATCCGTGGTTTACGCTTGGCGGGTTCGTCAACTGTAAGACCAGACAAAGACAGATAGACTACCTGCTTCACTTTTTCTGCGTCTTGTTTAGTTTCTGTGCAGATAATAACTCCTCCATTTCTAGTTCTGCGAACCCCACAAACTTGCAACTTCATTTCCTCCGGACTAATAATTTTCTGTACAAGAGTTTTTGTTTCATCACTGGTCTTTAATACGTCACGGGTATATATTGCCACACAGCTGAGATTATTTGGCCGGACGAAACTATTTGATCCCTTCTTAATCATTTCCGCATAAGAGTCTTTTTCAGTAGTACGGGTATTCTGGATGGTCTGCTTGAGCTCCGAAAGATGTTCTGTTAGATCGCACTTTTCTCGTAGGGTATCTACTGTGCTAGAAACTTGAAGCGCTTTCTGTTTTAGCGATTGGTACAGGACTGCCATTTGTGAGGTGCTATGGCCAATTTTTCGACACAGGTTTGAAATTCTCATCTTCTGATCCGAATTGAGTTTACTATCCACGGTAATGGAATAAACATCATTTAATTGCTGCTCGACAGATGACATCCATTTTTGGATCTCAGATGTAGACGCGATATCTGATATGATGTCAGAGTTAGAGGGAGGCGAAGCCGCGGGGCGCACTAGTCCGCTCTTATTACACGGACTACTTTCCATAGTATAATATTATATCACTTCACATATAAGTGTTCATTGTTAACGAAAATATGCACTAAGTAGGTAACAAAAATGTAAGTAAGTAACAAAAATGCATCACTCAGGAATGTAACAACTAAAGGAGGTCACGATTTATTAATCGTAATTATTAAATATTGTTTACGAGCACGTCTATCTTTGCCAGCGCTACGAACGACGATGTGTTTGTGATTTGTGATTTGTTTGTGACAGACGAAGTACAGTCATCTGTAATAGTGCATGGATACCTTAAAGTTCAAAACCCTGTAAACACTCGAATTAGAATAAATATGAATGAACTAGATGGCATTGTTTTATAAATATTGCAACGCGTACTCATTTTAGCAAATAGGTGCCGAAAATACACTCGAACACAGGGACAGAATAATGTTTGCGTACGAACAGAAAGTCGACAAGTAGGTCTTAAAATGAACATGGACAAGACGAAAATCATGTCCAACGTCCATGTCACACCTGCTCCTATTAAGGTTGGGCACTCTACTCTCGAAGTTGTCGACAAATACGTATACCTGGGATAAACGATCCAGTTAGGTAGGTCCAACTTCAAGAAAGAGGTCATTCGCCTAATCCAACTCGGCTGGGCAGCTTTCGGGAAGCTACGACATATCTTCTCGTCCAATATACCGCAGTATCTCAAGACGAAAGTCTTTGACCAGTGTGTGTTGCCAGTGATGACTTACGGCTCAGACGTGGTCGCCTACTATGGGCCTTATCAGAAGGCTCAAGGTCACGCAAAGGGTGATGGAGAGAGCTATGCTCGGGGTTTCCCTGTGGGATCGAATCAGAAGTGAGGAGATGCGCAGGAAAACTAAAGTTGCCGACATAGCTCTCCGGATAGCCAAGATGAAGTGGCAGTGGACAGGGCACATAACACGCAGAACCGATGGCCGTTGGGGCGGAAATATTCTAGAGTGGCGGCCACGAACCGAAATGAATTAGTCGATAATTAGTCTAATTTGGTCGCGAAGTAGCAGGATTGGTCAGTCCGCCGTTTAAAAGACACAAGAAATTTAGAAATACAAGGTGTCCGTGCCAAGATGAGCGCTCACTTTGGCACAGCCACCAATACCCACTTGTATCTTTTAAACGGCGGACCGACCAATACTGCTATTTTACGACCAAATTCGACTAATTATCAACTAATTTACTACGTAAATATTTTTCCAATTTTCGATGGTGGCTGTGCTAATATGAGCCATACGAGTGTTGTGGTTCGATTTTGTGTGATTCACAAATAGTTGTTGCGAATCTGGATGTTCTTTGTGTCCATTGTTTAAATGTCTGTAAAGTCCCCCGCGATACAAGTAATATTCGTAGTGCGGGAGTTGCCTATAAAAAATAGGTTAGGAAGAAGCTAGGACCACGTATACTTCCTTGGGGGACTCCAAAACACTTTTGTTCATCGTTTATCTATTTGTAAGAAAGATTAAGCAAATGTGGTATACACATGAACATACAAATTCTGTATATATTTGTAATAGGAGTGGGAGAGATAGAATTGAATGCTTTTGCCGGATATAATATCCTAAGGCATTCTTCCTTCAAGTTGAGTTGAGTTTGGGAGTGTGCAGTCACCTCGCAAGACGAACACAACACAGTAGCTTTTGAGAAGCCCGATAAAGTCTAAAAGCATACTGTTAGTATAAGCGATGTATCAGTATATAGCGAGTAATATTTGTTTAAGTTTTAATCCAAGTATTAAACAATCTACACCCTGTGGTCGTTTTCCTTCTTTTTTCTAAGATGTAACGAGTAAAACGTAGTACTAACGTCAAACAACGAACAACCATACTCATAGTCACAGAGATTGTTTAAGCGCGGGAGTAGTCTTTAAGGAGAAGTGCTGTATTCGGTCAAGTTAAACTAGCTAAGTTTCAAATCGAAATGGATGCAATTATACTTCTTAGCTCCGATCTGTTAAATTCGAACTAATGAAAGTCCTAAGATCATCAAATCCGCTGGACAGAACATTGTCTAGTATTATGGACGATTTAAACGCAAACTGTTATGTAACCTAACAGCCAGCTTGCCCACTGACATAAGTACGTGGGCTATCTCTAAAGAGTCTATAAAAAAATTATTAGCCTCGTTGGCTCAGCTGCAGTGAATGCGACTAGAAGTCTCCGATTCGATTTGAAAGCCGAGCAAAGATTTTTGGGTTTTACTGTCCAGAAATTCTTATTGGCAGGTTTTCAGGATCAGATCTAGTCCTGGGCCCAGTAGGCGCCTTCTATATTATAGGGGACTTCAGACGGGTGTACTATTGTCGGCCTCGATGGCGTAATGGTTAGTGTAACCGACTGCCACTCCTGAGGTCGCGGGTTCGATTCCCGCACAAGTCAAACATTTTTGGGCATGAACATGGATGTTTGTCTTGGTCTCGGTGTTTCTATGTATAATATATATGTATTTACAAAAAAAAGTATATAAGTATGTTTATCCATTGTCTAGTACCGATAGTACAAGCTCTGCTTAGTTTGGACTAGATGGTGTTGTGTGTATGTGAAAATAATATTATATTAATAAAATTATATTAAATATTATATTATATTATGCCTACTCCTTCGGCATATATAGGTATGTACATATGTATGAATTATCATTGGCATGACTGGGTCTGTATATTTGTCTCTTTTGATTTTAAAGGCTCGGATACTAGTAGAGGAACATCTGATTGCTGCCAAAATCAGGTGTTGTTCACCTGTACCCAACCTTTTAGAAGGTAACACGTTCATTATCAGATTGTTCATTATCGAATAAGCGATTAATTTTTTGACTGTTATCAAGTAAATCAATTGTACCTACCTCCTTTTTGCGCCTTTATGTTTAAATCTGTTGTGACAGCAATCTATTTCTTTTATTATAATCTAGAGATTCAATACTATATATAATAATAGTTTATAGATTATTTTAATTAATTATTTTTTTCATTAACAATAAATTTATTAAGAACACAAGCCATACATTCTTAAAAGGATGTTATTAACTAATAACAATACAAATTATTAATTATATACATAATATAAACAATTCTTTAAAACTAAATTATACCTAAAATATTATGAAACAGAGAAATAAAAAAAAAAACTAAAACCCTCTAATAGGCGTCATAGAATTCCTCCGCATCACAGTCGACTGGTAGTGTGCCCAGAAGACTGGCAGCATTGCCACGTTGAATGGCAATACTTATCCTTTCCGCGAAACAAAGGCCAGCCCTCTGGTCACGGGAAGCGTCGATTAACCTTTTCGCTATGTCTCTATAAAGAGCACGAGCACTGGGACCCCATGACCCTAGCGTTTCGACCCCAAACGGCTCAAAAACATAATCCCCTGCCAGGTTTTTATTGATTATTATCTTATCATATTTTTGCACATTGATATTTTAGAGATCAGTCATAAATAATTACAAAAAATATTTATTTATTTTAAAACCAATGGTCGGTAATTTGACAGGCTTATTATTACCAATACGAGAACTACATTCGCTAGGCACTGCGGGAGATGTTTTATGCGCTGAAACTATCTCCTGCGCTTGACAAAGAACCTTGTAATACCTAGATTCGAATTCATCTCTTTCTGCCATTTCCTTCGCGAGGCTATCCGAAATGCACTCTTATCTCGTTTGAGTCTCGTCGTTTTGAGTATACAATGATTCAAGCTTACTTATACGCATCTCAAGTTCGCTAATATCATTAGATGTTATAATAGATGTATTTAGTGACTTCAAAAATCCAGAAAATACAGTGATACGACCTTTATAACTGCTACGTTTTCTAGAAAGGTCTGCTACTTCCTTGGCCAACACCATATCGGATTTATCACCTTTCGTAGACATCATGGGAAGCGTTTGTTTAATCCTGGAATTATACAATACAAAAATGACTACCTGTTTACTTTATATAGAAACTTAGCCAAGGGTAACTATAATGATAAGTTGAGCATATATTTGGAAAATACTTGTTATATACTTATTACAATACTCGGAATTAAACACAATTAAAATACTTATTAAGAAATAAGAAAAGGTTAATTGACTTTACACAAACGAAAATATAATTATTATCTTTTATAGCTTGCTTGTCGACACATAAAATGAACTACGACGGAATAAATACAATAAATTGGTTAATTAAATGATTAAACACAAAACTTATTACAAAACATTCAACATTAACTAAAATAAAACGAGTAAAATTCAAATTAGTTAACCATCAGTTGCTCAATGGCACAGCAAATTTAAAACACTAAAATACTTTAATAAGATTAAATTTGCATATATATGCAATACTAACCTTTTCTGTATATTTTAACTATTTTAAGTACTACCTTTATCGAGTGATGGGTTATTTATAAAATAATACGTGTTGAGTTTAAAGTCTAAGGCACTTTCTTCAAGTCGAACTCGCTACGTTAACCTGATGATCCTCGCTACAAATTGATATTTATTTCTTCAAATATAATATATCGCCATAGGTTTTGACTCTAATAAGTATCCGGCTCGTGTAGGACTATGCTTTGGGCCATTCCAGGTGTATAAATTAAAATTCGTTTAATCTCCAAAAATACGTGTACCTAATCCGAGTAGGTACATAAGACTACAAGAACGACAATTACAATTTTTAAAAGTCTAACGGAAGCACGCAATGTGTTGACGAATAGGTCGTTGCTATATAATTATCGTAGGCGCGCGAACAGCTTATTATTATGATGATTTTATAGTGCATGGTAGTGTCATCGGCGTACATTATACATTTATTAGTAGTCGCATTGGGTAAGTCGTTGATGTACAGCAAAAACAATAAAGGACCGAGTATACTCCCTTGGGGAACTCCAGAATTATTAAGTTTGTATTCTGACATATATGATGAATTATGACTTCCAGATGTGTCCAGTATTTCAACACATGGATAACGATTCGTAAGATAGCTGTCAACCCAATCTCTAATAAGATGATTATAACAATTTGGTTTACAAATTACTAGTATTCTTATTAACCCTTCAGCCACAGTTATAGCTAAGCTAGAATGCTTGTGATATGAGTGAGTTCGTTTCGGTAATGCAATGTTTGGTATTCGAATCCTCAATCTTACGTCGCAAGCCCAATACTTTATCCATTAGAAAACCGCCAATTTTTAATTGGGTTTTTTTATACGTATAGAGTAAAGAGTCAACACATTTATAAAGCAGCTGTATTTTGTTTATGCTCTATAAATACCTTAACACCTCAACATGCAAAGGTATACATAAAAATATTCAAAGACGGTTACTAATTTTATATGGACAATTATATACTGAAAGCAACTATTAAATAATTCAAAAGAGCAATTAAAATAAATTACGTAACAAAAAGATTTTGTTATGTACCATTGGTCTCTCAGTTATATATTAAAAACAGATCGAAAAACACGTTAAGACGATAATATACGCTTATATAAATCTATTTTAGGAACACAGATTATGATACAAAATCTAGATTGAAAGGCGATGTTAGATTAGATTTTAGGCAAAACAGATAATATGACAGTTATGGATGAATCTATATTGCTACGTGCTGGGTTCGAGGGATAAGAATCAATCAATATTACTAACTAAAAACGTTTTATTCTAACTAAATTTAAAACACAACACACTACTTAAATACTTTTCTACTCTAACTGCTTCAAACTCTGTAGTATTTTCGCTTCCGTTCGCTCTGATGAATACTTGACCGCTTACGATTGTAAACTGACTTTGCCGATGCGGTAGCTCCAAATTTATATGTGATTCAAGCGTTTCTGGGATTTTCTAGAAGCGCCATACCTGGTATAAATAGCACGAGATAGTTCTAGCGCTCTTTCTACTCTTCGCGTACTAAAAAGCCACGTAGTTCAGTAAGAAGTCAATAGATGGAGCTGTAATAAATTATTAGAAGGCCGCGCGCTTCCCCACAGTGCAGAGAGATGGCACTGGCTGTAACAATATTATCTATTTTCCACTCATAATACGGATAAGTAAGTTTTGATGATAACGTTGTCCTGCCCGAACGTTGGCTTGCAATCCGATTGTAAGGCCACCTAACGCGTTCAACTGTGAATCTAAACGGTCTAGGGATCCACACACAGAAAAGTCACGAAAATTGATTCAGCCATTTAGGAGAAGCACGCATAGCACGGAGTGGTTTAAGTAAACGGTTTGCCACTGCCACCGCGCCGAGTGTTGTGGGTCTGAATGTCATACGGAACAAAAATTTGTGTAATCTATAAATAATTATTATCCTGAGTCTGCATGTTCTTTGTGTCCGTTGTTTGAATGTTCGTAAAGCCCCCCGCGGTACAGGCATTACTCCTAGTGCGGGAGATGTCTTAACACATAAAAAATTATATATAAAGATTATGTAACGCGTACAAAAATACACCATTTATGTATAGTTGTACTTAGATGTACGTAAATGCATTTTAATTCCATGCTTTACTTCATATATTATTAATATAACAACATAGCATAACTTATTTTGGAGATACCCAATATGAGTGCCTGTTTTTTTTTTTTTTTTATTGTTTCACAGTTTGCCTTGTTTAGCTTGTGATCTACAATGTATTGCATTTTTATAGGACCAACTTTTAAATGGTTAATTCTCTGTTATATGTATGTGTAAAGAGGGTTAGGTTGTGTTAGGTTCTCTTTTAATAAATAGGAAATAGGAGCCCCGCTTAGCGGGGCTCCGTCCAAAACCATCCATTAGTTCTCCCATAGAACTGAGGAATAGAACAAGTGGAAGTGGTGAACGTAGGTTATTTCACGTTAGTTCTTTTAATTTGACCTTTAAACGATTTGGTCAATAGTGTAATAAATAATATAAACATTGATATTCCAGACTTTGGTCAGCTAAACTTTTGATCAAATGACCATTGTTATTTTAAACTTTGTTGATTTGTACGTTGTTCTTTTGAAATTTGCTCAGAAAAGTTTTGATTTTCTAATATGCAACCGTATAGAGCAAGGGCCCATGACGAACAGACGTTCATTCTTTTATAAAATCTGAAAATTTCTCTTTGTCCCTAATACAGGTGAAAACGGTTCCCGACTATGAATTTTGTATCACGGTTGCTTTGAAAGGTAACTGGCAGGAAAGGTGTATAAAATTGCACCTCAAATTCGTTGAAGTTCAGTTTTTATATACCCATATTTTGTTTAGAATAATATTAGAAATCACGTCGTCCAATGTCATACACTAATTACAGTTGCAACCCCCGTCAGACACCCTTAAATTATACTTAATGAATTATACTTACATATGTACGTCATAGTATAAAAGATGTTTTATTTACATTATGATACTCGAGGAACTATTAAAAGATGTTTTCTTAGTAATCAGACATTGGTGCCAATTCTGTTGTCACAAAATTCTCTTATCTTAGCTAAAAATCTCTAAAATTTAGATTAGTCCTGTCAAACGACATTTTGTATTCTGAATTCGCAAAAAGTGACAGGACTAAAATAAATTTTAAAGATTTTTAGCTAAGATAAGAGAATTTTGTGACAACAGAATTGGCACCAGTTTCGATAGTTCATACAGCTTGCTAAACACATTAAAAGACTGGCGTGGGTGTGAGCAAATACTTAGAAGCGGGTGCGAGTGAAATAGTGCGTGAGGTCAATTGCGATCGTTCACTTAACTATTAAGAGGAAACACAAGGGCCGTTTTTCCATACAAAAGTAGTCCCCTTTTTCCTCCCTGGATAATGCCAGTAGAGCAATAATATTTTTTCAAAAAATGTTTACCCTCTATTGGCATATTCTGCTGTGTTCAAACATCCAGAAAACAAATTTGAGTAGATTATATAAAAAAAGAAAAACATAGAAACACGGCCAAAGCCTTTCTTCAATTTTTAATGAAATAAATAGTTAAATCAGTCAAGTGTTGGAGAAGGAATCAGGGGACTACGAAACGTTGATTTTGTGTACTTTTATAGGTATTTTCGGTCCAAGCTTCAGTTGTCTCTATAACGCTCTGCGGGCACTGCGCGACAGCAATAGAATTTACAAATACCTATTTTTCAATTCTCTCGCCCGTGGTGTTTCCTCTTAAGTGTTTTTTGAATTTATTGAAAAACTTCATTATATAGGATTTTTTGTAAATTAGGACATAATTATGACTAAAATATTTTTCCTAAGGTAAACCAATACAATTTTCATGTCATTAATAAAATAAAACAAAAATCTAATCCTTAATCAATAATATTTTGGAAGTTAACGAACTTATTTTTAAATTTACTTTTCAAAATGTATCTTCATGATGCAATCATGCGATCATTGCCGTGGCATAGTAGAAAGGGTGACAAAAGGAAACAAATATTGTTTTTAATGCAGTTTATTTATCGATGATCGAACCACCGGTACTCAAAATCCAACGAAACCAATATTACGTCTGTTTTAGATTTCTGAATTTACATTTCCAAATTTATTAAGTTGTTTATTGCCCAGCAGAGAGTTGATCGATCAAATTGTTGATCTCTAGAATCTCGTTCATGTACTCTTCGTCGGCCATGATGGTGGCTAACTTGTTCAGGATGGACAGAAGCTCACCGTCGCGCAGACGGAGCTGGTCATTACACTGTTCAACCTCATTGACTACCTTGTCAGGGATCTGGAAATGAAGAAAACTTGTGTTAAATTAGATATATGAGATTCCTATATCTAAGTACATAATCACACAAATAAGTATTTTAATATAGTTGTTAGAAGCATTCCAGTAGAAATGTGAAAATGTAGAATGAAAATTATATTTGTATTATATAACGATCGTTATATAAAAACAGAGAGAGCATGTAAATTTCCCTAAATCCAGGAGTATTTAGATACTCTCTCTGTGTTCCTTACTGGCCAAGGAAAAGTAAAGGTTTATTTGGGTTGATTGGATAAATTTCAATTACGTTTTGCAACTCCAAGAAGGTTTCGAACTTGAGCTTTCTTCTAATGCTGCCACTGTGAGAGTCGAAGAACATGGTGAATACCTGGTCCTTAGCTTTCACGGGGAAGTAGACACCAGCGGTTAGAAGACCTTTGGGATCCCTTGCGAGGAGACTCCTGGGAACGAAAAGATATATTTAAAATATATATATTTAAAATAATATATTTGTATCATTAATATGTGCAGGAGGAACATCTAAATAGGCTTCTGTTTGTTCAATACCAACCTTAAGTCCCAGACAATGTTCCTCTTCTCACTAACTTCGACAGCACTGAGGTAAGCCTTTGCGACGTATATGAGTGACAGACGATCCTTCACTTTGTCACCTCTGGTCTCGCGCTCGTGCCATTCCACGTAGTTGCTGTTATGCACATTGAATTGGTAGCTGTACTCCCTGCGGCAATGAGGCTCGTCCGATTGTGTGAACCAACCTACAAAAAACAAAGTTTAATACAACAACAACCCTGACAAGATTGAGAAAATATGTTCAATTTTGCATGGCTTCAAATGACTTACCAGTATGTGGGTATAAGCGGTCTGCCATCGCCGTAGAAACACGGGATATATGATAACCCAAATCTGATAAGAACACGCCAGGTCTGCCATCAATCTTCACGGGGATTGCAACTAAAACGTGATCCTTCTCTGTCTCGATCAGAAAGTCCTGAGGACCCGGGAACGAGGTGGTATAGTCCTTTAGGTCCTCAATATTCTCATCGCATGACACCAACATCATCGACTTACTGATTCCAGGAAATTCCTTTTCTAATGTTTTCAGACGCTTGATGACTTCCATGCCCAGACCGACGCAGGTGTGCTTATGAGCACGGATGGGAGGGATGTATTTCTGGTAGTACTCTTGAAGAGTCTGGTCTGGGGACGCCATATACCCATCGTAGAGGGATAGAAAATTGTTAATGGAATCGTAGTTTTCCGAGACGACGAGACGGCTCAACAACGCCTCCGCTTTAGCTACCAAGTCCTCGTATTGTCGGAGGGTAAGGTGCAGGGCGGGGCGGGCAGCCCCCCACCGTGGCGGCGGCAGAGGGTGGTTTGCCGGCCAGGAGCCGGGTGATTTAGTATCGGCCTCGAGTCAGCTCAACCACTCAGCGCCCCAGCGACCCATAACACGACGTATGGCATGCTCCTCGTTGGAAGTGGATTCGAGAGGCTCCACGCTTGCAGGCGTGTTCAGAGACCACTCTAAGCCCTTACTTAACGGTTTTATACTTAACATATCTGAAATACAAAAAGAAACGTTATGCTCAGTATAATAGGTATATGACTTATAGATCAAGGCAAGATTTTTTTAGAAAACTCAATTCTTATGGAAATTTCTCTCTTTATTTCGTCAAATGTTAAAATTACAATATTTTGTAGGTACATATTATTTGGGCTTCAAAATGTTAACATAGTTACTTTTAATAAATTTATTTCTAAGATAATGTAATAAGATATGACACACGTGAGTATTGAGATTATATTATGTATCCGCAAAAGAAAATAAAATTATGTTTTTGTCAATTACATATTATGAAACGTCTTGAAGCAGTTCTGACGTAGAACCAGTATAATGTAATTAAGTACTATTGTAACAATCGATGGCACATAATGCTATATAATAATATGAGAAATATAGATGACTTATGCCTGCATATCGTCTTCTACTGTAGGATATTATATTGTAAAAGTGAAGTTAAACGATGTAGAGTTATTAAAATGGGTTTGTTAAACATATTTTGAACCTGTATAGGGTTACAATGCATTATTGGAGATGAGTACTGCAAGTAATAGTGTTTTTCGATTGAAAATCATGATAAGGTTTTCTAAATCGAAATGTTTTATAAATTATAAGATCTTCTATATATTATTGGACTTAATAAAAATGTTTGTTCCCAATTGTTCTACTAAACAGTTCTATGGTAGAACTAATGAGAATTTATTTCTCAATTAATAAATTCTATGATATTATGTGTTACAAAATAGTAGAACTAATGGGAGTCTTTATTCTCACTTGTTTTACTTGTTCTATTTCTCAGTTCTATGGTAGAACTAATGGGAGTTTTGGTTCTCACTAGTATAACGTCAGTGCAGAGCATTCCGACTCGAAAGCGGTAGGTTGCGTTAGGTTCTCTTTTGTAAACCAACCCAGAAATAGGAGCCCCGCGAAGCGGGGTTCCTTCTAAAACTCCCATTAGTTCTACCACAGAACTGAGGAATAGAACAAATAGAACAAGTGGGAACAAACCAATAAAATAGAAATTGAAACTGTAATTGACATTATCACCGCAATAATACAATATAAAACAAAGGCAAACTAAGATTTTTTGATAAATTAGAGCATACATACATACATATATGAGTCGATCTCTAATATATAATATATTTAATAGGTTGACATACCCATTGTTGGCTTTCCGTTTGAAGCCGTTCGAAGAAGAAAGGAAGCCTCTAAAGAGGTCTTTACTACTTCTCGAAGCACACTAGTTGAATCTGCGCCAGCGCCCCTTATATAAAGCATTCAAAACGTGCCTACTTATCAGGATATCAGAAATCAAGAAACGTAATCGGCGTTATCAGAAAATGAAAGATTCACATGTTTATGTTTGGAATATAAATTAGAAACACATGCGTAGTGTGTTGATGCGAGTAATAACCACACAAGTCGTCACAAATCATTATAAAATTTAAGTATATTTTACTGCTTGAAGATAACAAATCTATTTGGAACTAGGATACCTACGCATTCAACTCGTTGTTGATATGAATTGTAAAATACTGAAATCATATTTAATTGGCGATTTAAAAGTGCGAGTGGCCGTGAGATTCTTGTAGGTTTTTCTCATCTCCCTTTGCCTGAACCTAGCAACTAACCTAAATGTAGCTTCAGTAACTTAGTAAACTCATTAACCTATATATTTTGACGTTCATAAGTGTTACTTTGTGACCGAAATGAATAAATGATTTTAGACTTTGACTTTGACTACGTTTGAGAAACCAATATTTGTCATCTCGGTACACTATCAACAGAGACTTGAGCCGGGTTTCCTCGCAGTAACGCTCTTGAAATAATACTTACAACTCGATCCTTCTTTCTTTGGATTTGAAGCCCTGATTACAGTATAAATTGTGAGGGTTGTTCTTGTTGCTAAATATTAAGAATGTGATTTCTTTGCTATTAGTATTTTTTTTTTTATAATATATTAATAATGTCAGTCCTTGTTATAATTTGTCTCACTGTTGGGCATAACACATGAGAAAGCTTAGACCATAGTCCACTACACGTTCTGCCTACTGCCCCATACGGGTTTGGAAGACTTCACATAGCTTCGAAAACATTTTGAGAACTCTCAGAATTGTGCAGGTTTTATTTCAATATTTTCCTTGACCGGTGACACTTCGACCCAGTGGGATCTTTTGTGTCGACTTCCCCAATAACTTCCCCATGAACATCTATGGCAGTCGGGACCGACGGCTTAACGTGCTCTCCGAGGCACGTAGCAGGCGATAATTGTCAATCAATACGCACATAATTTCGAAAAGTCATATATATAACTTCCGGAAGTCAGTGGTGCGCGACGTGGGTTCGAGAACCCGAGACCCTCTGCATTGCAGTCCGTTGGTCTCCCCACTGAGCTATCGCTGCTCCAGTCTAGTAGTATCCAACTAGGCTATGGTTTGTCTTTAAGAAGAACTTAGAACTTCCTAAGAATAAAGCACTCTTAACACGTTTTGGATTTAAGTATACTTACTTGAATCTTGAATTTATTTTGTGACTTATACACACGGCTACATATCAAGTTAGACACCCTATATACGCATAACTACGCTACATACAAAATAGGGAATTGTCGGAAAGGGACAATGCATAGTGGTGTCGATGGAATGGATAGAGCGTAACAAAAATATAACGCATTCTCTCGCACGATTTGCAGTGTTCAACTTCTAATAGTTCAAAGTCCAAACAGTCTCGGTTGATGTGTCGCTGTGTGTACATAGAGGGCTTCTAAGTTTAATAACCACGAGATACTCGTACCTAGGTGGATACATATTCTTCGGATAGTGAATGAAGTTGAAGTCATCTATACTATATATATTACAAAGAGAAAAGATTTGATTTTTGTTTGTTTGTTTGTAAAGGTTTAACTCAAAAACTACTCAACCGATTTAAAATTCTTTCACAATTAGAAAGCTATATTACCAGCGAGTAATTATAAAACACTTTTTTACGCAAGCGAAGCCATGAGCAAACGATAGTCGATATTTATACTAATATTATAAACCTGAAGAGTTTGTTTGTTTGGTTGAACGCGCTAATCTCAAGAACTACTGGTTCGAATTGAAAAATATTTTATTATTGGATAGCGTTTTTATCGAGGCAGGTTAGGCTATATAACATTACACTATGACCTACGGGGGCGGTGCAGTAATCATAAACGCAGGTGAAACCGCGGGCACATCTAGTATATTATAATAACAAATACCACATGCAATTGTCACTCATATACGTCGCTAGGGCTTACTTCAGCAATTTTGAAGTCTATAAGAAGCGGAATATTTTGTGAAACTTGAAGTAAGTATCGACTGTTAAAATAAAAGAAAATGCTCCATTAATGATGGCAGTTCTTTTGTTTCGCCAAGCATAGAATTTCATACCATTATAATTAATGATTTTTATAAACATTTTGAAATCTATTGGATGACTTTTCGCAAATATATTCAAAGCACATGCGTCGTGTCTTTCATAATTGGTGCTATGCCATCTGTTGATAGCATGACAAACATATCTAGACTAGAAACATAACAAGTATTTACAGTAAATGCTAATATATTCCTATGTCTGCCATAATGAATCCACGCCCACACCGTGGCATATTATTACTGAGCTAAACTAATTAGCTTTAGTAAAATGTAGCTATGATGTGCTGTGATGTTGACTAATGTACATACTTATATATGACTAGATGTGCCTGCGGTTACTCTCGCGTTTATGGTTACTGAGCCGGCCCCGTGGGTCGTAGCGTGATGTTATATAGCCTATAGTCTTCCTCGATAAATAGGCTATCAAACACTAAAATATTTTTTCTATTCGAACCAGTAGTTTCTGCGATTAGCACGTTCAACCAAACAAACAAACTCGTCAGCTTTATAATATTAGTATAGATATCTAAAATATCCGTAGATATCTACAGATGTCTAAAGATTAATTTTATTCACTAGCTGAACTGTGTAACTTTTTCTGTGTCACATAAAAGAAATTGCCTCCTTTTTTAAATATTTTCATTGATGCTTCGCTGCTATTAGTCGTAGCGTGATATTATATAGCTTATAGCCTTCCTCAATCAATGGAATATCCAAAACTAAAAGAATTTTTCAATTCGAACTTGTAGTTCCTGAGATTAGCGCGTTCAGCCAAACAATCAAACTCTTCAGCTTTATAATATAATACACATTTTACCGAGCTATGTGAAGTAAAAAAACTGTCTCGAGTTCTTATGCAGCCCATAGTTCTGGTTTTCGTAAATAAAAAAAGGAATTTGTTGTTGCTATTTGCATTGAGTGACAGACAAAGGTAAGTAGAAAAAATGTACAAGGGCAATAATTATGACATACAACGAAAGTATATAATATTACTGATACTAATAATAATATATGTAAGTAATACCATTATACCAGTCCATCAAACACTTATCCCCATAACCCAGATATATTAGAGTCCATACTAAGCAATAGTCCTACGCCTGCTGTGGCTAGTGCTGCCGTAGGTGTACTACCCTACTTTAGATTAAAATTCTCGAAGGGTCTCGTCACGTTAGACCCAAGTCTCCGTGTAAGCCTATTGTCTTATATTTACGCTAATGTTATACATTGAAATTAAACTACTTTATACGTATTTTATCACGTTGTTTACTTTAAAACACTTTTATTACATAATTTTAAAACTCTAACACTACTATTATTGAACTTTACTACAATTTAAGCTACTTAAATGAATACTAATTCTAATAAACGAAGTATCGAATTTGGAAAAACATTATATTAACTATGATATTTATCTAATAATACTATATGACCCTATAATATTATCAGGCCTTACTGTATAATATGATGACATATCTTTTCATTTATTGCTATATCTTATGTACTCCGGTGGTGTAGTGATCTCGACTGCTGTGCCTGACATCTTGGGTTTGGTATCCTATTTGGATCAACAAAAATTTATTGGGTTTCACTCTCAAGAATTAATTATCAAAAGCAACCGGACTTCTCCGTGCCTCAAGCAGCATGTAAAGCCTTTGGTACTGCCCCTGATCTCTAAAGTCGTGTCGGATTTTCGTTCCAGCGTACTACTAGAGCGATAAAGAGTGCACCTGTGTTTGTGCATATTCCTGTTCACTATAATATCTTCCCGCAGAGCGCTATTAATATATTCTATCACATACACACAACACTATCGAGCCCAAACTTTAAAATTAAAATTAATAAAATTCTCCTTTAATATTGGCTGTTGTGACCGCAATTCAGTTTGCAGGAGATTATATTTCACGAGAGTTGTTTACTAATTGAGCTCGTTGCTCTGATAGTAAGCTGGAATATGAACACTTAATAAGTCACGTATTCGACGTACTTAGTATTTGCTATGCGAATTTGTACTCATTCGATTTTTCTTCTTTTGGGTTTGCGTTGTCACGCCGCTCCCTCGCAGCCGTCGCGCGCCACCCCGCAACTTAGGCTAGTATGTAAGCTATGGATAACTTTTTCTATAGCCTCCTATAACTGGGATCGTATTCTCATGAGTTGCTGCAAGATATCGCAAAATTGCTCTTAGGTTTCCATGCAACAATAAAAGCTTATAAATATATAAACTCTACTTTAATATTGTTTCGTGCTGGATTCGAGGGAAAAGAATGTAAAACAATATTACTGACTAAAACGTTTTATTCTAGCACACAATTAAATTTAAAATACAACAAACACTTACACTTTTTCACTGTAACTGCTTCAAACTCCGTAGTATTGTTGCTTCCTTTCGCATCGATAATACTTAACCGCTTACGAATGTAAACTGACTCGGCGAGTGCTGGCCTTCCCCTTTTATACGCAGTTAAAACGTATCCGGAGTTTTCTAGAAACGTCATACACGGTACGTAACAGTACAAGGATTCGAGAATGTGCCAGCGTTCTCTGTACTCTTCTCGTATCGACGAAGTAGTTCCGTAAGACGTAAATAGATGGCGCTGCAATAAATTGGTGCGACGGAACTGCCGAGTCTTCCCTATCATGCCGAGAGATGGCACTGGGCGTAACAATATTAAAAATTAAACAAGAGACAAGAGGAAGAAGAATCCCTTCTAAAGACTATTAGATATAATTTACGTTACAAATATTGAAGTGAATTATATTTATTGTTAACCAAAGTACCTAACACAAGTATTTTAGCTAAACTGAAAGAGTTTAGCTAAAATACTTGTATTAGTTACTAGTAACACAAGAATTTGGTTTACGTCGGTACTGCAATGGGTGGCGTACAAGTCCTTATGAATTGGACTACCTTAATTTGCAGCATACCTAATTAAAAAATCCTCATATATTCAAATAACTTTATTTTCTTGAGTCATTTTACTATACCACATTACGATAACTTTGTTAGGTTCCCTAACAATCGTAAAGTCCTGATATTAAGGATTTGATTCTCCTAATAATCAAAATGATATGGGGAATGCATAAGAATCCAGCTATCCCTCGGGACTAAATTTTTCGGGCTTTCGTCGATTAGTTAAGTTTGTCGTCGATTAGTTAAGACATAAAAGCGTAACAAACAAATAAACATACAAACTCACATTCGCATTTATAAGTTAGGATTATATTATCAGTAGCAATGCGGATTTTGGTAAAGTACGTATACATAGTAGTAGGTAATAGAGTCACGGCACCCCTTAATTGGCTAAATGTGCTATGATGGTATGATGTACCGGTGCTTAACTCCTCGGAGATATCAACTCCGAAAGAGTATAGATACATATTGTACAGTCGTCACCTTAGTAGTAACGGACTGTATGCGCACAATTATATGAAAAGAACCTACAGAACCCTAAAGTACCTTCAGCCATATCAGCCCTAATACACTAAAGCCCTAGCCTACCATATACTATGTGATGAATAAATAAATAGATAGCTAAATTCGGGATGCCTGCACCATGCGTTTTAGGTTACAGGTGGAGTATAGACGGGATGTCCAGGATGGGGATAGATAACTCACTGTCAGTCGAGCAGACTGACACGCCTGATCAAAGATGGCTAATGATGTCTTGGCCACAGTGAGGGGTTGATAAGGTAGTGAGTCGCATATAATCAGCACAAAAGACATATACAAACAAAAGCTGATAAAAGAAAGGTCCTTAATGTTTTAAGTTGCAGCAGTGACGCGACGCGCTTGTGGCCAGACATAATGCCTTTCAATTAAGTCTGGCATTCCACCAATTGACAGATGAATATTGATTATTTGATATATTGATTATTGCTATGATGTATTTGCGTCGTATAATTGTTTGTTGTGTCAATGATGCTTTATATCTGAGTATTATCATATCCTGCAATTCATGCAATAGCATCTGTTGTTTATGAATATGATTGATAATATAATCTTATCATATGTTGGTAGATGGATGTTAAAATCCTGCATGAGCAATAAGATGCATGAGTTAAAAATCTATCACCTTAGAATGGTTTGTTCTTAAAATTTAAATCTAATAATTAATGTGCTTATCTGAAAACTTATTAATTCTATAAAGTTGTTTTCGTCAATGAGTTTGGTATAGAGATTTTATGTACAGAGTATCCGGTAATTAATGGATAACCTGGAAATGTCTTATAGTGGAAATGATGGCCGTTCAGAATAAAATATGAAAAAAAAACTATCCTAACTACTACCTGAGATATGTGTTTTTTTTAATTACCATTTATAACTTTCTTGTATACTACGACCATAAATGAATGAAATCCATCGGTTTTTTGTTGTTTTATTATTAAACACTAATTATGCTAATAGATAGACAGACAAAGTATGCTATGCTTATATAGCTTGCACTTTTTAATATATATATATTTTATTATTGCTTTTTCATTTTTTCTGAGCGGCCTTCAGTTCTACTATAAGACATTTCAAGGTTATCCATTAATTACCGGACACCCTGTATATGTATATAGGTTAATATTTACCATACATTTTTCAATTTTCATTCTAGCTTCATACCAATCAATAGTTGACCTAATAGATTAATTGCTGTTCCTCAGTTTTGTTAACGTTAAGTAATAAATTATTTACAGTAAATATTGGATCAATTTTAAATAATGCAGATATAACTCAAGCATTGAACCCTGTGGTACGACCATTGTTACTGCACTCTTCAGAGATCTTCACAAGTTACTTCAAGTTTAGAAATCTATTTTTGAGCAGGAAATAAGGTACTCCGACGAATTGTTCTTTATTCTATAGTGGAGGATTTGTATTCCATACAAAAGTATCACGGTATACACAATCAAAAGCCTAAGAAAAGTCACCTAAAAAATACCTAACTTATCCTGTGAAAGTTCTCATGAATAACATAATTTTATTAGTACCTTTTTTATTTTTAGTACCAACATAAAATACATAATGGTGTATGGAAAGATGTAGTGCAAAAAGATATGAGTGAGTGCCAAGTGACTAAAGACGAGGTCGAAGATAGAAGAAAGTGGAGGCAGAAAATCAGGAAAGCTGATCCCACCACCACTGTAGGACTTAAGCTAGAAGAGAGAGATGTAGGTACTTTGGCATGAACATTTTATATTTTATGCCAAAGTACCTACCGTACTTTGGCATAAAATATAAAATGTTCATGCCAAAGTACCTACATTTTGTACCATTTTGTATGCCTATTGCAACTAAATTTTTACAAGTGTAGGGATCAGAGAATTCTAAATAATTGTAGCTTAATTTGTATAAATAAAGACCTATTATTATTAAAATATTATAATTAATTGCATTTCAGTTTACATTCGGTATTATTTGGCACAGTTTTTATAACGAGAATTGGACCTCTGAAGTTTGTTACCGGACGTTACGTAATTTTTTTTGAGTACAAAATTATAGACAAACTTGAATTAAAAAGATATTCAGTCGTGCTATTTTGCGTTGTCTTTAATTTATATTATTATGACGAAATTATGTATAGAAATTGTACGGTTTCGAACACTTGATAGTTGTTGTGGTTTGGTGAGTGCGGAGAGAAGAGAAAAGACACAAGTTGCAATAAATAATCACGTATCATCACGTAGGAATAGGTTACGGTAACACTAGTTAAATTTTAGCAAGTCATCTCTCTAATGTCTGTACATCGCGACAGTAAAGTTAGCACTGAGTTTCTTTTATAATAATTTACATAATTTCTGATCATTAAGTACCTAAATGACGCGCGACCGACAGGTCACATTGTCAGCAAAATGCAATGTACAGTTTAATGAGACTGTACAGAAATTAATAATACAGCAAGTTACTAGTTAGCAATGAACTTATGGTGACCCTTTTATATCAGCAAGCGGATAGTGAATACAGATTAAATTTAGAGATTTTAATAGATTTATTTTAACATCATCTAGCGAGAGAATTAAAATCGACATAACAAAATATCGCGCACACGATTCAGTAGTTAATATTTTAACAGGCGCTTCTTAACAATGTCAATTTATCAATGAGCATTTTACAGTATGTATGGCCTCTCTATTATTATAGGATAAGTTTTATAACTGACTCCGTTGCGCAGTGGTAGTGAATACGACTGCTGAGCATGAGGTCTTGGGTTCTAATCCCAGGTCGAGCTAACAAAAAGTTATTAGATTTTTCTGTTAAGAATCATCTCAATAGCAGGTCGGAGTTAGGAAGTTGGCGGTGTTAAACATCCCTGTGCCTCGGAAAGCACGTAAAGCCGTTGGTCCTGCGCCTGATCTCTCT
Source organism: Catocala nupta (assembly GCA_963675205.1). Classification (NCBI taxonomy): domain Eukaryota; kingdom Metazoa; phylum Arthropoda; class Insecta; order Lepidoptera; family Erebidae; genus Catocala; species Catocala nupta. The sequence continues at coordinate 4,804,706 of OY776097.1, forward strand.
CCGGTCGTGTTGGATTACAGTCCCATCTGATCATGAGAGTTAGGGAACAGAGAGTGCACTTGTGTTTGCGCACACACTTGTGCACTATAATATCTCCTGCGCCATGTTCAGTTTCAGTTAACTGACCGACTGGCCGCCGTGACCGAAATTCGGTCTGGAGGACATTATTGTTTTTATAGACAATGATAATATTTAAACTTGTTACTATACTTGTGTGAACTCTGAATCGCCGAAATAAGCTAGAAACTTTAACAATATGGCAAATTATGGAATGGCATATTCCAAATATACATATATCTACATACGGATCGTTTGAGTACCAATGACCTACGCACTCGTCATGTAGAGAACTATTTGGACTGAAATAACGGTCGGGTATGTCTTGTGGAGGAACTCAGATTATATGCAATAAGCATTTCAAACTTGACGAAACCACCGCTTTGTACCCAATACCGCATAGTTCTCTCTCTTACGCTCCAAACCAATTCCACCGAAATCATTATTCATAGTTATGCCCGTATTTACACATCTGGTTTGAGGTACAATATTGTACCAGTCTGGCGGTTCTCTTAGAATATATGGTATCAAATGTCCACAATGATCATTATTGTCGTTCGGCAAACATCTATTCATGCCCATGGCATGCAATTAGTTCGAGCTGTATAAGAAATAGCACGACTAGTACGAGTGTTCGGGCCTTGATAATGGTGAGGAAGTATTCTAGCTCGTATTCTAAGTGGTAGCCTGCGGCCATTTCTGGTGTTACGGTGTAATCTAGGACCGGGTTATCGTAGTCATTATTATAATAGTGCTAAGTGTTATCGTGAACAAAGTTGGGTCATTGTCAATGTTTCGGTTATATTTAGCGACTGTTCTTCTGGGCGCAGACCGTTCAGAGCGACGGCTTTGTTGTTAGACTCTCGTTACGCACTGCAGATGGTGCACAAGTCCGCTTCTTTTCGGTTTCATCATAGCACCAGTAATACGGCTTACTATGAATCAAACGTTCTCCGTAACACTTTTTGCCGTATATTGTTTGCGATTCATCCTGATAGTAGAGATTTTAATCGCAATAATCTCAACTATTATACCATACATATTCTGTGCAATCACGTTTTTTGCATCGTCACATCTGCCATTGTTTAAAGTTAACTAGTACTATTTGGCGATGCCTTTTGTATAAGCGCTGCAATAGTCCCAATTGTAATTGTGGTCGACGTAACACCACGAGTATTTAAAACCAGCAAACACACAATTACTGAGTATATATGTTGACGGGTTAAAAATCTGTCGAATTGGAAATGAGGCTTGAAATTGAAGGGAATGTAACGAGCTATATTATTATACTCGGGACTTATTAGTCGCGACTTTCCTCCATTCAGTGGTTGAATGTTCTTGGTGCCTGAATGTCTAACATAGTCCATCATCATCGCAATCAGTCATGCATAGCACAATCTCTTCACTTATTGCGGATGTTTCTATGGTGTATGCACGGTTTGCTGAATCGACTTGACTTATCACAGAAAAATATTGAACACAAGCGCGATTCCCGAAATCATTATTTTAGACTGACTAAATCTATATTTGAGTTTGTTTCATCATGTCGGGTCATGTGGCCAGGTTTAGGACATTGATGTATTATTTACAAGATAAGCAAAGGTCGGGCAGAGATGCTATATCTTTGTTTTCAGTCCTCAGACTGATAACCATCCAAAATATTCAGTACATATAAGTATTTAGCAAACTGAATACTGACTTATCTTATCACACAGTGTATTATAGAGGTTAGTGCTCAGCAAACATCAAAGCGTTTACAGAGTAAAGTATAAAATAGAAAAGAGGTAAACGTGCAGAGCAGCAAAACATATTGCTATTTCCAGACGAAAATAATATAAAGCTCCTACAAAGCATTTGGAATAACTTTTCAATTATACACGTGTACCTATATATAGTAGTTTATTAGAAACACAAAGACTAATAATAAGGTAAAATGTTAAAATATTTGGCAGGTTGCTTCTTAATTACAATTAGGTACTTGAGATAAAATTAGCAAATTTTGATCGTGATAAATATAACAATAAACAGATTAGTCTAATGTTTAAGGAACTATCTCGATGTCTATAGAATGAATTCGTTGTGTTGGTAGGAGATCCTTGTGTGAACCCTCTTCTTAAGGGCAAGCCAGTTGCTTTTACAGAAGAGCATAGGAATTCAAGAAGTCCCTTGTTGAAATTCGATAAAAACGATCTGCTAAAAGCGGGCATTGACTGGTTTTGTAAATTCAGTCGAAAAAATTACATAACCGGGCAGTACCGAATTTCAAGGATAAAGATTTAAGTAAATAAGTGTCTACAAATTCACAAAATAAACTTGATCCACGAATCAAATGTAAGAAAAACGGCGTCTGTCATATGTTAAGTCTTAGTGCACAGTAGGAATGGCAGACGGTGACTCGACTCGAATTTCGAGCCATTTGAGAGGCGTACACGGAGACATGGGTGCAACACGAAGAGGCCCTTCGAGAGTTTTAATCTAAAGTGGGATAGAACACCTACGGTGGCACTAGCCGCAGCAGGCGTAGGACTATTGCTACATATGTACTCTAATACGTCTGGGCTGTGGGGATAGGTGTTCCGTGTTTGATTGACCGGTATATTGGTAACTATGGATGAAAACCGTCATTAATAATAATAATAGTTTATTATTAATGGCTTAGCTACGGTATTGTACTATGGGACAATAGCACAGATTCACCGACCATATTTACTTTACAAAAGAAACTAATTCGTATAATAGCTAATATTGAACCGACGAACAGCTGTAAACCACATTTTCAGGAATACAAAATACTTACATTTACTAGCCTATATATTTTAGAAATATGTAAAATTGTCTGGAAACACCCAGAATTTTATAGTACACGCGCAGAAAAACAAACAACTTATACTTTACGACCAAACATTGATTAAATTTACCAACATCCCGACTTAACATACACTCGTCTAGCACTCAGGTTATGTCTATAAAACTACATCATAAATTACCGAAAAAAATTATACAGAAAAATAAAACAAATAAATTTATTAATAAATTAAAACGTTTTCTGTTAACTAAAAGCTGCTACACGATAAAATAATTTATCGACGATAAAAATTAACTTCAAAATAAAACTAAACTTAATAAATTTTAGTGCTATTTATTTCTTTAACGTTCTAAACACAAATTGTATTTAAAGATAACACTAGCAATAAATATGTTATTAACAAATTATAATTAACGATAATATTAATTGCATAATATTAACAAAAGTACACTTATATATATATTATATTAGATAGATATATTATATTTTATATGCTTAAAACAAATTATTATTGCTATGTAGCCCTCTTCTTCTCTCCTAATTTGCTGTGCCCGACAGGGTCCATAATCACCTAATTTGTTTTATAAGTCCATATTTATAACATTGTGGATGCAATAAAATATTGAGTATTGAATATGTATAGAATGTGATATTATTGTATCTGAATAGTTTGTGTTTCCTCTCTCCTATGTTGCTGTGCCTGAGAGGGTCCATAATGAACTGTCATATTATTTAAGTTACCACCTAAGCCTACATTGTGAAACGCAATAACGTTTATTATTGTAGAAATCATTAGTGATGTTTATGCCACTAAGGCTGTTCCGCCATCTCCAAATTGCATTTATCTAAAAGATAAAAGCCTCGCCATTAAAGACGTGAGTCTTTAACCTAACAAGTGTGACATGCTATTTATCTTTCGGATTAATTTTACTTGTTATTGGTGAAACTGGCCGTAAGGAACAGAACAGAACTACATTTTGAACCGTTTTTATTACGAAAACCGGTACTCTGATTGTTCATGCGGAAAATGTCCATTGTTGTTACATTTACAATATTTTAATTATAAATAGTTTAAATACAGGTAAGCGTGCAGTACATATGTAGCTTTGATAAGGCGGTAGGTGACCGTTCCACGTGTGTGATGCGTCACACTTGTTATCGATAGTTACACAACATTTACACACATGTACGACAAAAGGTTGACGTAATCACTATACTGAATAGAATGATACCTATATACAAGGAAAGGATGCATTTGCGTGGGGATAGCCCGTTCATGTTACGCTGCGAGTTATTTCGAAACGATGATGTCAAAACCAGATTCTGCGAATTCTGTTTATTGGTAACAACATATAGTTTCACGGTTATATTCACGAATGGATTGGCAGTGGTGTACACACATATTTTGCGAGCCTCATGCCGTCTTCTGTGTACTGCCTACGACACATCACTTTTGAAATAATATTGCCAATAAACGGACCTTGTTTATGGATCGATAGCGTTTCGTTTCAATACTCATTAGCCTTATATAGATTGCTAGACTTACATACACTCATAAGCACAGACTGCGTGCTGCTTGTGCTACGTGTCTTGACATAGAGAGCACTGCTCGATCCGTTATATAAACCCTCATGCTGAGCAGTCGCAATACTTCTACCGCTGTCTCCGAGGCAGACATCATATTAGCAATTAAATTCCGTCATCTACTCTGAGTACCTTTTACCAGAACTTTAGCATTATATTATTTTAATCGTTACCAGGAGCAGCGATAGCTCAGTGGGGGAACCAACAGACTGCAATGCAGAGGGTCTCGGGTTCGAACCCACGTCACGCACCTCTGACATTCGGAAGTTATATGACTTTTCGAAATTAAGTGCGTATTGATTGACAATTATCGCCTGCTCCGTGCCTCGGACATCTATGGCAGTCGTTATTGGGGAAGTCGACACAAAAGATCCCACTGGGTCGATGTGTCGCCGGTCTGTACTGACTGGCCCCCACACAAGATAAGATAAGATCGTTACCAGAAAACAAGGTCTGCACGGATGCTGTGGTTAAAGTGGTTGCCTCACCACTACCATTGCGCCGAGTGTTTTGGGTTCGAATCCCACACGAGACTAAACTTTGTGTGATCCACAAATGGTTGTACCGAGTCTGAATGTTATTTGTATCCGTTGTTTAAATGTTTGTAAAGTCCTCCGCGACACAGGAATTATACCTGGTGCGGGAGTTGTATTTTATTAAATACAAAAATACAATTGCAAAACTGTGCTAAAACATTGTATCTAAATCTGTCGCCAAAATTTGATTAAACTCAAACTTGCAAGCGTAAAAGCAAAGGTTAATACACTTTTAATGTCTTTGCGGAAATAAAACGTGTAGGTATCTATGTAAATAATTAACAATGCAGATCCCTGTAGAAAACAAATTAGTGAATACTAATTTTAAATTTTAGCTGTAATGTTATGCCGCAGACTACAAATAGAACTTAACATTTAGGTAACGAATTAATTAAATAAAATAGATCAACATTAAAAGCTGCAATAGTCTAATGGGAGGCCGTTAGACTGCCACGTGTTCGCTCTCAAGGACCTCATCTCTGACTTTTCAAAGTTATATGCATATTAAATAATTAATTATTACTACAAGATTTTAGTGATAAGAAGAGTGAAAACTTCAATAAAATGTACCAAAAAATGTCCAGCGTTAAAAATTATTTGGAGAGCCTAAAAAGTGCAACAGATATTTTGGTTTTGGATCAAAGCAAAATTAAAACTGAACTAGACAATCTGAAAAGTCAAAACTCCATATTTCAGGAAAAGATTACGGTTCTTGAAAATGAAATGTGTACAATAAAACAACAACGCACTATTACAGATCATAAACCGCTACATCTAAATTATGAGATCATGGCCTTAGAGTTCCAAGAGCGAATGGATCGGCAACATAACGTCATAATTGTCGGTATACCCGATCTAAATAATAAAAACTCGGTAATGAGACGTGAATATGACATTGGGCAAGTTTTAAGCACAATTAAAATGTTTTATAAGGATTGTCTTATTCCAATAAGATGTAGGTATGCGGCTGGGTAAGTATTGTGCAGATAAGATTAGACAGCTTAAAGTTTGTTTTGAACATAAAGACACCGTTATGCACATCCTTCGGAACAAATCGAACTATACTAATGAAAGTGTACGCATATTTGCTGATCAAACACCCATGCAAATAAAATATATGAAGGAACTACGGGCAGAGAGCTATTGCTTCGTAAGGACCAAGGTGAGTCTGATTTAATAATTAAGTACGTAAAGGGTACACCTTTTATTCTTTTTGATTTCGCAGGGGCATGCATTTACTCACACCCACTCCTGTCGATGCGGTCGGAAAACCGCACCGGCAACAGAGGGTAGTGTCGGACTCGCCGGATGCCACGGAATACCGACTAAACCTAACTGCGGCGCTCTTCCCGTCTATCATGGAGCGCCGGAGGATCTCCGTTCCGAACTCTCTCCGGCGCTCAGACGTTAGCCTGGCAGGGCTACGACCCAAGACACAACTATCTAAGGCGGGAGGAGGAGGCGAGCCTAGCGCAGTCACCTCCTCCCTGGCCTTGCTCGGTGGAGCGGGTCCGCGCTGACGTCGGCCTCCCGTTCCCGCTCCGCAGCCTCCTTCAGGAGCAATACTGCCTCGCTGAATTCGGCAACAGCTTGCCAGCACCTGTCGCTGGCCAGCATGGTGAACACTGTTCGTCCCAGCGACAGGTCCCCGCCAATGACGGCGGTCAGCTCGCTCCGTTGTGTCTGCCAGGCAGCGCAACTCTCTATTGTATGGCGCCGTATCAATGGGCGCGCCGCACGATTTACAGGAGGACTCACACGAACCATAAAACTTGCCTTCAAGTATATGCATCACTACTGGAGAAAACAAAACAAATTAATTACCTATATTTGGAGACTTTAACATGGATTTACTGAAAAATGAGCGCACATCAACAGAATATATGAATATGATACATGAGTCGGGCTATTACATAATAAATAATAGGGCTGAACAGTATGCCACGCGTCAGACTGAACGCTCAAAAAGTATTATCGATCACGTATGCACAAATATCTAGGATACAAACATACATATATCTATAATTGACTCAACATTATCAGATCACAAACAAATATATGTAGAACTAAAAAGTATAAGCAGCCATTAAAACAAAAAGTCCTATATCAAGCCATAGACTATGGAAAACTGACTGAAAATATAAATAACATAAACTTTATAAATAATGAGGACGACTATAGTATTATTGAAAAATGTCTACAGCAAAAAATTATGGCAGTTAAAACACAAAAATATAAAATTCTGAATGCACCCCAAAAAGACTGGATTAATAAAAAGATAATTAGCCATATAAACGTAAGGAACCACCTCTGGCACAGTTACTTGCTTGACCCTGCAAACAAACAGCTCAAACTAGAACTTGAAACAGCGAAACAAAATGTTAAAAGAGCCATCAGAAGAGACAAAAGGATATATTATTATGATGCGTTTAATAAGTGTCATAAAAACCCAAAGAAGATGTGAAAGTTAATTAACACACTCGCTAAAAATAAACACACTACTAACTGCGTTACCTCAAAACTTATTATTGATGGTAAAATAATAACAGACGGTACAGACATTTGTAAAATATTTAACAACTACTTTGCAACTATTGGTTCTATATTAGCTCAAAAAATACAGTCAACAAATACACCCACCCCACTTACACAGCCAACCACACCAAATAATTTTATTATTTCCACACTCTATCTGAACTGCAACCATGTACCGAAAACAAAATTTTGAAGATCATTGATAACTTAGACAACAATACTGGTTCTGGCATAGATGGCATAACTACAAAAGCCATAAAATGTTTAAAATATTACCTGGCGAGCCACCTCACAAAATGCATTAATAAATGTTTTAATTATGGTTTATTCCCTGACAGCCACAGAGTACTTTTGTATTACTATAATAGAGACCTATCTTAAATGTCAAACCGAGGAATAGGTAATAAGCGCCATCTATACGTTGAAGTCATGGAGTTTAAAACGATATGCTATAGATACTTATGTAGTTATTAGGGGGGTTTATAAATACTTATTTAGGGGGGGGGGGGTTTGTATTTATGCTTTAATAGTTGCACTGCCTAGCTTGCTTTTTCTGCTTTCTAGCTTCACTGGATTGGCTGCTTGTTTAGTATAGATGCAAACCTACTTTACTCGACTCTTCAAGACGAGTAAGGTGCTAATGGTCTTAGGGGAAAGCGCAACAGTCGTGTAGATCCCTAAGACAAGTCTGGTGGGGAATCCTTCACGTGGTTGCCCCCTGTTATTGGTCTAGTTCCCTCTGAATTAGACGTAACTAAAATCACCAGACGACCACTGCCTGGGATGGAGAGGTCATGTTCCGGCGGGTCCATCGTCGAACGACAGACGATGGATAGTAATGACCTCCCGCGTGTTTGTGCCGTGCGCGGGGACCCGTACGGAGGGATGAAGGAGTCCTGGGGGTTGAGTGGTGATGTGGCGATGGTGGTGCTGCTGATCTGCAACACGCCCCTTTGGTCTGGATTTCCTCTCACACGAGAGGTTGCAGTCTAGCCAGCTGCAATCAATCGGCTGCGATGTCCGCTCATGCGGCCGCCAGGCGAGTGTCCTTGGGTGAAGAGGTCTCCAGCCGGCAGTGCTCGTTTCCCACCTCAGTGGTTTGGGGTGGAGCGACTTGTGCTGTACGTCTCGGGGACAGCTCACTCGGGGGCGCTATACCTTGCTGGTAGCCCTGGTGCCTGAACAAGGCATCCCCAACGTTGTGGACTCCGTGGCGGGTGGGGAGCCAGCAGGTGAACTCAATGATAGACCAGATGGACTCTGTCACAACCAAAATCAAAGGCTTGACCGATAAGGGCGAGCAATTAAGGACCTCTGGACCTTTAGGAGGAGAGGGTAAGGCGGGTGTAGGAGCTGCACGTGGGAGCGCCTACACACCAAAGCGACAAGGTCGTGATGGCCCTAGTGGCCGTCCGAACCTGAGCCGAGGGAGTGGTGCTCACCCGAGCAGTTCAAAGGCGTGGGGTAACCCTGGAAAGGGTACCCAAAGCAGAGGGCGTGGCAGCACCGGAGGGGGTCAGTTGCATAAAGAATACCCGAAGGGGGATCTTAGCGCAGCACCCTCTGGGAGTGGCTGTCAGCCATCAAGTCTCGGGGAGGCTAGCAAGGAGCAGTCGGGCAAGGCACACCCTACGGGGGAGCCGAACTTGGCTGCACACTCCGCAAGCCATACCCAGAGTAGGAAGAGGCGTAGTGGGTGTGCCAACCGTAAGCGGCGTGAGTTGCAGCGGCAGATGGCACTGGCACCCAGTGCAGCCCCTTCAAAAAGGGTAAGTGAGCGACGAAACCGTTACTCAGGTCGGTGACAACAAGCGGGCCAAAACCCAAGGTGACTCCTATAGGGAGGCGCTGACGGGAGTCAAAATGGCCGTTGTTGCTGACAATTTCCCTGACGCTCTATTAGCTGCAGAGCAGGTGGAGCCTATACGGGTGGCCATTTGGGACCTGTTAGAGGCCACGCCGGATCCTCTGCCGGCTATCAGTGTCGGTGCATTGCTCGGAGGAGCTCTGCACATTACATGTGAGGGAGAGAGAGCTGCAGAGTGGCTTCGCGGTCTCGATGGGAAAACCGTTGGGCACGAAGCTCAAAGTGGTCAGCGCCAAGGAGCTTCCAAGGCCAATCAAAATTGCCTGGAAGACCAGGAATACCTGGTGCCTAGATGCCTCCAGGGTGCTGACCATGCTGCAGCGCCTCAATCCCTCCTTAAGGACCTGCGAGTGGAAGGTGCTGGGCACGCAGGTCGAAGAGACGCACACCAGGCTTATCATCCTGGTGGACAGCGTCTCAGCCGCAGTCATCAAGGCGGGCGGCTTCTGTCTCCATGCTGGTATGGACAAGAGCACATTCAAGATCCTCGAGGATCTGAATGTGCAGAAGGGGCTTGTTGGTGCAGGCGTGGGGAGGGAGGCCCCTGCTTTGACAGAATCACGGGCAAAGGACGGGGAAGAGCCCGTAATTCCGGTAGAGTCGGGTACGGCTCTCTTCACCTCTTCGCCTTGCGTGTCACCGAAGACCGACGACATAATCGGACATATTGATGGTCTGGTTTTGTCTTCGTCGCCGGATACTGCGGAGGTGATGTTGGAAGAGGAGAGCGGGGAGGGTGGCCAGTAATGGCTACCACCGAAGGCGCTACCATATAGGCAGACCGTATGGCGGGACTAAGGTGCGTACAAATAAATCTTCATCACTGCATCGGGGCGATGGCCGTTTTGGCCCGCCACCTGCGGATGAATGAATATGATATTGCCCTGATTCAGGAACCTTATGTTAAAGAGGGAAAGATCAGAGGCTTGGGTGGGACGGGAGGTGTAATTTTTCATAATTGTTCCACTAATGATATGAGGACATGTGTATATGTCAGAAATGGCATAAACGCAATGCCCTTATACAATTTCTGTTCTAGGGATCTTACGACAGTTAAGATCGATATGCGAGGGAGCGGAGGGCGGGATACTGTAATCCTGACCTCTGCATACTTCGACTACATGGACAAGGAAATAGTATCTGGACAGATAAAGGACCTTGTTGAATGTCAACTTGTGGATGCCAACGCACACCACACAGTCTGAGGGAGCACGGATGTGAATGTAAGAGGGGAAAAAAGTAAGTACCTCTTTACAAATTCTAAATAAGGGTAACAGGCCAACGTTCGCTGACTGTAGGCGAGCAGAGGTAATTGACATCACGTTAGCCTCCAACAGGGCTAGCACTAAGATTGTCGAATGGCATGTGTCTGATGAGATTACCTTGTCAGATCATAATTACATATGCTTCAAGTACAGGACGCTGGTTCCAGCTCCTACAGCACGTAGAAGGAATCCCAGAAATACGGACTGGAACTCCTTTAGGAGTGACCTCAGAATAGAATAGATTTGGAGGATTCTAAGGGTAAGCTCAATTCTATATTAGACATCGAGTTTACAGCAAACAAATTGGTCCAGACTGTGAATACGCCCTGGACAAACAACTGCCCTGAGAGGGAACTTAGACCCAAAAGGGTACCGCGGTGGACGCCAGAGTTGGTCAAACTGCGGCTAGAAGCCAGACGAGCGTTTAACAATGCTAGGACCAGCAGGGACTACAGCGGTTACGCTCGCTGTTTGACCAACTATAACAAAGCTGTGCGGAAAGCCAAACGGAAGGCTTGGAGAGCACACTGTGAAAACATCAGTACAATTCCTGAGGGAATGAGGCTCTCCAAGGCTATCTCGACTGTCAGAGCACACCCATTGACATCCATTAAGGATGGCAATGGGCAGCGAACAGGGTCTGGTAAGGAGACACCAGCAATGATGCTAAACACACACTTTCCAGACTGTAAGATAATAGAAAAAGAGCAGGAGGACCCGATCAGCCTGGTTGAACTAGGCTACCGCATAACCAAAGCAGATTGGGACACTGCTAGGAAGGTGGTGGATGAAGGGAAGGTCGGCTGGGCTCTAAATGGTTTTCAACCATTCAAGTCACCTGGTCCAGACATGGTTTATCCCATCATCCTGCAACAGGGAGCTGCACTCTTGGTTCCACATTTGTGCAGATTATACAGAGCCTGCATAGCTTTTGGATACATTCCAAAGATATGGAGGCGTGTTAAAGTCATCTACATACCGAAACAGGGCAAAGCGGACTACGAAGAAGTCAAGGCATACAGACCTATCAGTCTTGAGTCGTTCTTCTTGAAAGCCCTGGAGAAGTTAGTAGATAGACATGTCAGGGAGGGAGCATTATGGAAATTCCCCCTCCACAGGCTACAGTGTGCCTACCAGTCGGGCAAATCCACTGAGACGGCACTACATTTTGTGGTAAATAAGGCAGAACATGCATTAGAGAACCGGGAAGTTTGCATTGCTGCATTCCTGGATATTGAGGGAGCTTTCGATCGGACCATCTTTGATGCCATCAGTGTGGCATCGGCAAATCACGGCATAGAGCCAACCATTTGCAAGTGGATCAATTGTATGCTCAGGGGTAGAATTATTAGGTCTGAGTTGTTAGGAGATGAAATGTATGCAACGACAACCAAGGGCTGCCCTCAGGGTGGAGTACTCTCACCACTCTTATGGTGCTTGGTAGTCAATTCACTCCTAGAACAACTCAACAAAGGTCCGTACTTAACGGTCGGATATGCGGATGACTTGGTGATACTCGTCAATGGAAAGTTCCCGAGTACGGTATCTAGTCTCATGCAGAAGGCCCTGATTACGGTGGAAAAATGGTGCAGTAGCAATCATTTATCGATCAACCCAGGGAAAACGACTGTCGTGCCGTTTACTAGGATGAGGGATCTGACAGGGTTGGGAACTCTCTTCATGTATGGTACGCAGTTACAATGGTCCATGGAGGTGAAGTATCTAGGCATGACCTTAGATAGCAAACTAACGTGGAAACCTCATGTAGACAAAGTCATAGAGAAGGCCCAGCGGGTCTTCGGCATGATTCGTTCTACTTATGGGAAGACCTGGGGGCTAAAGCCCAAGGTCATCAAGTGGCTATACACGATGATGATAAGACCTATACTCACGTATGGAAGCATTGTCTGGTGGCCAAGAACTAAACTAGCTACATGCAGGATCGCGCTGTCAAAGGTGCAGCGATTGGCCTGCATGGCTATAACAGGGGCGTTCCCGTCTACGCCAACGGCAGCGTTAGAGGTCCTGCTGGATCTAACGCCGCTACACATTGTTGTGGAGTCAGAGGCGATAAAGGCGCTACACAGACTATCTGTGCATGGGCTGTGGAGCGTCAACATGCCGGTAACACGACACACAAAATTGGAGATTTCAAAGGATCTCAAAAGGATTATGAGCATGGGATGCGACAAAATGCAACCATTGCACATATTCAAAAAGAATTTTAAAATAAAGGTCCCCACGAGGGACGAATGGAGACAAGGTCCACAATCCCCTGACAAGGGTTGTCTCATCTGGTACACTGATGGTTCCAAAATGGAAACAGGATCGGGCGCTGGTATCTATACCAATGACTGCAAGGTGAGCCAAAGCATGGGCAAAAATGCAACGGTCTTCCAAGCGAAAACCGACGCTATAATTGCCTGTGCTCAGGAGAATATCAACAGTAATGTCACTGACAGGACTGTGTATATTCTCAGTGACAGTCAAGCTGCTCTCAAGGCTCTGGACTCGTGTAGGGTAGACTCCAGACTGGTCCTGAACTGTGTTAAGGCCTTAAACAAACTTGGCAGGAAGAACACAGTCAGACTGGTGTGGGTTCCGGGGCATGCAGAGGTGCAGGGCAATGAGCAGGCTGATGAATTAGCCAGAAAGGGCTCGGAGCAACTGTTTGTGGGCCCCGAGCCATTCGTGGGACTCTCTGAGAGCACCGTCAAAGCAGCTTTGAATGCACATGGCAATGACAAACACAGGCTAGAGTGGAAGGCCCTGAGGGGTCTGGAACACTCCAAGAAATTAATTGCAAACAGAGCCACAGGCTTCACCCGGAAGTTCTGCAGGTATAACAAGAGCCAAATACGCCTGCTCACAGGAGCGTTCACTGGCCATTTTGGCACCAACGACTTCCTGTGCAGATTGAGATTGGCTCACAATTCGATTTGCAGAGCCTGTGGTGAACAGGACGAGTCCATATCGCACCTACTATGTGAATGCGACGCGTTGGCTGGATTGAGGATGGGTCTGATGGGATTGGCATATCCAAGCCCTGAGGACTTCAGGCTTCTCCCTCTGAAGTGTACGCTACGACTGATGCAGTACATTCATAGGGAGATAGCTAAGGGATAAATCTTGGGGCTGACACAAAAGATCCCAATGGGTCGAAGTGTCGCCGGTCTGTGCTGACTGGCTCCCATACATAAGATAAGACGATAAGATATGTAGTTATTGATGTTGTGTGTATATACAGGGTGTGGCGTAAATAGTGGTCCAATGTAAAGGAGTCGATACACCGTGTTCCTAGCTAACATATACCGGGATATTAATCATTTTAAATAAAAGGTCTAAAAAAAAAAACATTTTTTTTATTTTTTTAGAAAATCGTTACCTTGCATTACAAATTTGGCTGTATTTTCGACAAATATTATTATTTTTTCATTCTGTTTTTTTATTATTACTGCTAATTACATAAACCAACTTATCCAAATGTTTTTTTTATTATCAAGTTCACAAGTAATAAAAAAAATGAGTTTATTTCCAATTTTCATTACTCACTCTAGCAAATCATGTGACTTTAGGTGCGTGTGGTGTAAAAAAATTGTACTACACCGTCAGTGCCCATTATTTAAAAAAATAGATCACTAAATGCAGATTCTAAAATAGTACAATACTAAGTGGTGGAAGTAAAAACAAGAAAGTTATTGGCATTTAAAACAAAAAGGAGCTGAATTAGTTTAAGTGTCTTCCTAAAGAGACAACCAAAATAGCAACTCAAACAGGAAACAAACATAGCCCAGCTAGCCAGTGCAATACCGTACGTCGCATGCGCTCCTCGTTTTTATCTGTGTTATCTCTGCCGTCGATTTGTTTTTTCTTTCTGGACTCTGTTTTGCTTGTGATATGGACTCGTTGTTTTGGTGATCCCTGCGACTTTGCTTACGTTATTTGGACTTTGAAATTCTTGACGATTTGGACACACGTGCAGTGTAGTGGAGAATTAGCAATGTCTGAATACACACCGCGAGAGTATGCCGACATGCATCTTATTTACGGCGAATGTGGATGCGTCGGAAGAGAAGCAGCCCGAGTGTATCGGGAGAGATATCCTAATCGTCGACATCCGGATCATCGTGTGTTTGCGAGAGTGCATAACGCCTATACCGAGGGGAGGATACCCGGCACGGGCGTAGGCGGCGCTAGTGAGGGACGACCAAGGGTGTACAATGATGAAGAAATATTGGAATTAGTCGAGGAAGACCCAACAACGTCGGTTCGTACCATAGCACGGAGGACAGGTATATCAACGAGGATGGTACATCGAGTTCTACTACGACATGAACTCTACCCTTATCATTTTCAAAGGGTACAAAGTTTGTTGCCACGAGATAGGCCATTAAGAGTTCAATTTTGCCGAGAAATGCTTCGTAGAATGAGGGAAGACCCACAATTTTACGATAAAATACTGTGGAGTGACGAATCGTCATGTAAAAAAGATGGTTATTTTAACATGCATAACCTTCATAGCTGGCAGCTAGAAAATCCTAATTTAATACGGACAGCCAGATCCCAATATCAATTTAAGATAAATTTGTGGACGGCGATCATTGGTGGGCAAATAATTGGGCCTTTCGAGTTACCTGAAACTCTTAATGGTGAGAGGTATTTGAATTTCTTAGTAAATGACCTCCCTGAATTAATGAGAGACGTTGACCCACAACTGCGAGAAACAATGTGGCTGCAGAATGATGGCTGTCCAGCTCACTATGCTGTTATTGTACGGGATCATTTGCATGCGACATACCCAGAAAGATGGATTGGGCGGCTAGGTCCAATGTCGTGGCCACCTCGTTCACCGGATCTCAACCCCCTGGACTTCTTTTACTGGGGGTGTTTGAAAGAAAAAGTCTACAAAACTGAGATAACTTCTATCGATGACTTACGCCAAAAAATTCAGTATGCAGCTGAGGAAATAAATGCCAGCGGATTTGCACGCAGGCTGAAGCGATCTTTTATTCGGCGGTGCAGAGCATGCATCGCCGCTAATGGTGGCCACTTCGAACATTTAGTTAAAAAAATCAATGGTTTTATTAATAAATGCTTATTTGTTGATTTTAAATTGCAGTTTTTATTTTTAAAATCCATTAAAACAACTAAAAAGTTAAAATAAAACTTACTGCTAAATCTAAAACATTTCACAATACTTGTAACTTACCTTACTAATAAAAAAAATCTTACCTTAATTCAGCTCCTTTTTGTTTAAATACCAATAACTTTCTTGTTTTTACTTCCACCACTTAGTATTGTACTATTTTAGAATCTGCATTTAGTGATCTATTTTTTTAAATAATGGGCACTGACGGTGTAGTACAATTTTTTTACACCACACGCACCTAAAGTCACATGATTTGCTAGAGTGAGTAATGAAAATTGGAAATAAACTCATTTTTTTATTACTTGTGAACTTGATAATAAAAAAAACATCTGGATAAGTTGGTTTATGTAATTAGCAGTAATAATAAAAAAACAGAATGAAAAAATAATAATATTTGTCGAAAATACAGCCAAATTTGTAATGCAAGGTAACGATTTTCTAAAAAAATAAAAAAAATGTTTTTTTTGAGACCTTTTATTTAAAATGATTAATATCCCGGTATATGTTAGCTAGGAACACGTTGTATCGACTCCTTTACGTTGGACCACTATTTATGCCACACCCTGTATATATATATCTATAGGTATTGTGTAAGTACTGATAGCCATTTATAAAGGTAGTTATTTTAGTATTACAAATTCGATAAAAGATGGTTGTCTTTATTGTATACTACAAGAGTAGATTAAATGAAATGCTAAAACTAGACAACCCTCAAATGTAAAAATGTACTTCGAATTTGTAATATTGCATATATATTTTCAGAAAAACGAGTAAAGAAAACTACAATCATGTTATTTTTCACTCCTTTTATTAAATTTTGTAAATTGCTGTTTCGCCTATAATTAGAATATGTCCTCATCATCTTAACAATATTTTCTATCGTTTAATATTCGATATAAATTCTTGCAGTGGTTGTGAATAAAAAAACGGCAAGATAAATTAATCAAAAAAATTAATTAAATCTTCTTTACGTTCTTCACAATTAATAAAATTAAAATCAAGCATCATTAATATTATCGTGAAGTATTTAATATGATTTAAACATAATTTACACCCAGGAACACAACACTTTTTATCAGACATCATAATAAGTACACAAACAAAATAGTCAAAATTAAACAATGTTCTTTTTGCATGAAATTCACAATCACTTAAACGAGTAAACCGGAGGAACCGTAGCTCAACTCAACGGATTAGATTCGAAAACACTTGATACAGAAAACAGCTGATTAGAACAAAATAATGCCCACACGCATCAAAGATACGGCCATTATATTTTCAAAACACGCCGTCCACAGATAACAAAAATAATCTCTGATATATGCAAATTTTTATTAAAACGCCATCTATGAATTGAAGTAGAATAGTTTCTACACGTTATAATACTACTAAGTTCAGAAGTCTTAGAAGTTAATAGGTTTGTATGACTTATTTTACTCTATTCTAATTGGCCTCTTTATATCTAATGTTCTTCCATCGTTAATGTACTAAGATTGTAGACCCTGCTGACAGCCTTAAAGTTGCCAAGGTGACTCCAATATATAAACCAGGAGCCAAAAGTGATCCTGGCAATTACCGGCCCATATCAGTGCTGCCAGTAAAATCAAATTTTTTGAAATATTTTTATATTCGCCTATTTCAATATTTAACTAAAATTTATTTTCTTTACAAATATTATTACGGATTTCGTCCGCATTCAAATACACTATCAGCCACAATAGATTTAGTCACTAAAATTAAAAATAGTATCGATAATAAACAACTAGCTTTAGGAGTTTTTATAGACATGCAGAAAGCTTTCGACAGTATCAGTCATTCGATCTTATTACAAAAGCTAAAAGACATCGGTGTAACTTCTAAGGCTTACAAAGTATTGGAATCATTTCTTACTAATAGATATCAAGTGGTAAAATTAGATAATTATGAAAGTACACCAGCCAGAGTAGTTTATGGCATTCCTCAGGGTTCTGTGCTCGGGCCATTATTTTCTTAATATACATTAATAATATAGATTCTATAAATTTAACAGGTAACATCTCACTATTCGCGGATGATACATGTCTTTTTTACTACGGTCATTCAATACACAGCGTAATCGATGAAGCCCAACATGATTTGCCTAAATTAGATAAGTGGTTAAAGCAACATTTATTAACTATTAATATTAAAAAAACTTCACATGTTATATTTTCAGCGAAAAACAAAAAGATACCTTCTTTTCCACCACTAACTATAGACAACCAACAGCTACTACGCTCAAACCAAGAAAAATATCTAGGTCTGATTTTAGACAACAGACTTACATTCAAAACGCACATTGATTGCATAAGATCTAAGCGAATACCATTAACTGGAGCTTTGCGCAATATGGCTGAATGTATACCATCTCGAATAAAGCACACGATTTATAATAGCGTAGTTAAGCCACATCTTGAATACCTTATACAAGCTTGGGGCCAAGGCGCTAAAACAAACTTACGTGATTTGCAAATAACACAAAATAAATTAATTAAAGTCCTTTTCAATTACGACTACTTAATGCCTACTAATCATATTTACAAAAAAACTAAACTACTAAACTTACAAAACTTATATAAGTATATACCACACATGCTTATTAATTAGAAAAATATTAACGAAATCAACTCATACTAATATTATATTTAAACACAAATCACACAGATATCACACAAGAAATATAAATAATATAGAACTACCTCGCATAAGAACATTGTATGGTAAAAAAAATTACAGTATGAGAGAGCTCAGTTATATAATACTAGTTTTTCCCCGCGGTTTCACCTGCGTAAGTCCCGTTCCCGTGGGAATATCGGGATAAAAAGTAGCCTATGTCTGAATCCAGGTCTCCAGCTATCTACATACCAAGCTTCATCGCGATCGGTCTAGTAGTTTTTGCGTGAAAGAGTAACAAACATACATACATACATTCATCCTCAAAAACTTTCGCATTTATAATATTAGTAGGAAGTTACTTAAAGACGTAAAAAATTCTCTGTCTATTAATAGTTTTAAAAGTAGATTAAAGATGTACTTATTTAACTAACTTAACTCGAACAAAACTCGACTAATCGAATATAAAATGTACTTGTAATGTTATAATTGTTTAAATTTTCTCATATTTTAAGTGAACTATGTAATGTTCTTATGAGAAATAAACTCTTTAAACCGAATTATAGCTCGCTTTAACGGTAAAGGAAAACATCGTGAGGAAAACTGCATCTCAGAGAGATCTCCATAATGTTTTCAAAGATATGTGAAGTCTGACAACCCGCTGTGAGTCAGCGTGGTGGATTATGGCACAACCGTCCTACCACTGAGATGAGGCCCGTGCCCAGCAGTGGGATATTTTAATACAGGGCTTAAACTATTATGTAATTAATAGCTATGTTGTCATAGATAAAGTGATATATCTATATAGCCATAATGTCATTATTTTCGGAGGGGAATGTAGAGACTACAAATTTCGACTTGCTACGAGCCTGATATACCATTCTTGTTTTATTCACGTGCTTTATATTTTCATGCACGCTCGTCAGCTTAGGTTATCTACTTATGGGCTTAGGCGCTAGTATGGCTAAACCACTGTGGTTTTTAACCATGTGATTTTGTGAATCAAGGAAACTAATACAAGCGGCCGCATTTGTGGTTTTCCCGCAACAGATTTTATATTTTAAATTAGATTAAAACCGTGTATTATGCGCATTACGCGTTCCAGATAGCTAGTATTAGGTTTACCACCAGATTGAAAGTAAAGAAAAGACGAGCTTCTTAAGAAGTGTCTTAAGAAGCTCGTCTTTTCTTTACTTTTTAAACCGCGAACCTGATGTAAAGAAGTGTCTTTACATCAGGTTCGCGGTTTTTAATCGTAGCGTGTGCATCTCAAGTTGTTTCGCTGTATCAGAGCTAGGGCTAAACACTCGTTTAAAACAAATTTTAATGAGGCCTAAACCTTAGCCTGGCCATTCTCCAGAATGCTTTCGATGTTATCAGAGAGTCTTAGCCGAGGGCAATTTTTACTATACGATTACAGTATAGTAAAAATTGCTCTATCTTTTTTTGTCCATTCTTTTTACGTGCCCAAACTTTCTCATTTATTGTCACAATAATTATATACAGAAAAGAAACAGATATGTGACTAACAAACACACAAATTAAGGACTCAAAAGCATTCCAATTGGGACGTTCTTCTTTTGGACTCAAAACGCACGATTTCAAAGCTTGGAGCAACGTCGTAGGGTTGCCAGTCTCTCGGTTTTCTATCGGATACATTTCGGAGAGTGTGCAGAGGAACTACATAACTTGATTCCTCCTTCTCCATTCTAGTCGTCATAAGACGACCAGACAATCAGACCAGCGCCACAGATACATGGTGGATACACCACATTTACGCACGAAGCGCTTTGCTTCCACTTTTATAATGCGTACGGCAAAGGAGTGGAACTCGCTACCTAATGTCTATGTTTCCCGGTAAGTACAATCTAGATGTCTTCAAATCGCTAGTGAATAGGTACCTATCTTCTAGACAAGCGTGCTCCACCGTCAACTGCATCGTCACTTTACAACAGGTGAGATCGCGACCCTATTAAGAAATAAAATAAATAAAAATACAAACGATTCAACAAAATCGTTTGCAAATTTAAAACGCAATTGTTTCACTGATAGCTATCTCTTTCACGTGGGCTAACTGATACTAGCCCAATAGATATGGAAGATATCTATCGGGCTAGTTATCAATTCAAATCATCGGCACCAAACTAATGACGTTCGTTATTATAAAAGTTACATATCATTATACATCCTAACTTAATACCTATTATACATGCGAATGTAATTTTATTTGTTATGCATCTACGCCTTAACTACCTACACGACGAATCACTAGAAATTAATCGAATCGCATACACGTTGTCAGGGCTACAGAAAAGGACATAGGGCATCTTTCATGCAGATATAGTACTGTTTCCGAGTGATTGAAAATTTACATAGCCGCAGACGTAGTTTAGTTAAAATAAATTTGGTAGTCACTACATCTTAGACGCTGTGGCGAATAAGTAAGTAAAGTATGGCGAGTAGGCGAGTAAGGTGATCCATTACAACGCAGCATAGGACATATGGCGTGATGTAACTTGGAAAGGATTAGCAAGCTAAGCCACACCCACAGCTAATGGCTGTTGTTCAAGCGGCGCCGGCGCAACATGGCCGCTGCGCATCTATTGTTGTAAGGTCCAGCCCACAATTAAAAATGGTCAAGACCGAACCTTTAATTAATTGTATAAAGTGCCAGGCGTGATCGTTTATTATTATTAATTGTTTTTGTGTATAAATACCTGTGTTGTTTCTATGTTAATTCATTACGCTTTCTGCTTTTTGTCTGCGCTATTTTAATTACATTAAAATATATTTATTATTAACTCGCAAATCGCTGCTTTGCTCGCTTTCTAACATCTTGCACTACACGCAAATTGTAAGTGTCACATAAACACATCACTGGTGATCCCGACGTTTGAAAATGGAAAATCAAGCAAAAGATATTCTGCTCGGCGAAACCTGCCGCATTGGAGTGAGAACACCTCCCTTCAACCCAACGACCCGGAGCTATGGTTCGCTCAACTAGAAGGACAGTTCGCACTATTTAACATCAGTGCGGACGCTACAAAGTTCTACTACGTGCCGGCGCAGCTAGAACCACAACATGCAGCAGAGGTTCGCGACCTGGTAGTATCTCCACCAACTTCTGCCAAGTACGACACCTTGAAGGCAGAGCTGATACGGCGTCTTTCAGCGTCAAAAGAGCGAAAAATTACACAACTACTGATGCATGAAGAGATGGGAGACAGGAAGCCGACGCAGTTTCTTCGGCAACTGCAACACCTGGCTGGAGCAAAGAGATTCCTACAGATTTTATTAGGACCATCTGGGCTAGCCGCTCACCCACTCATCTGCAGACCTGCATTGCAGCGCAACAGGCAAAGATGGCGCTGAAAGATCTAGCAGAGTTGGCAAAGAGCGTTAACGATATCGTCCTAATGACCACGCCAGTGACTAGTCAAGTCGCTGGTACATCGGAAACTGTTGCATATCATGGAAACACGGACAACACGATCGAGACATTGACTCGGATAGTAGCTGAACTCAGTCGAAAAATGGAAGCCATGAACATGAACTTCCAGAGACGTGCTCGCTCCAGCACCAAAGGAAGAGGTCCCAGATATTGTTCCCATTCACATTCCCGTCCAAGCAAACACCATGTTAACATTAACATATTGGTATGACTACCGGTTTGGCGAACGAGCGCACAGGTGTACGCAGCCTTGTACCTATAAGAACGCGGAAAACTTCCCAGGCAGCCATTAGTGGCGGTAAACGACTGCTTTAAAGTAACGAGCCGCCTGTTCATAACGGACCTCAAAACCAAGATACAATATCTCGTAGATACGGGTTCAGACCTGTGTGTCTTTCCGCGATCCGCTGTTCGGTTTCAGTTGTGTGTTTTGTTTGTGTGTTTCGAGCCACGTATCAAAACAAAATATGAACTTTTCACAGCAAATGGAACAGTCATAGCCATATATGGTAAGTGAGCTTTCACATGGCGCTTCATCGTAGCTGATGTATCGATCATAAGCGTCGACTTCTTAGGCTACTACAAACTATTAGTCGATTGCCGAAGCCAGCGATTGATGTGCTTCATGAAGGATGGCGTCACATCGCTAGCAGTTGCCTCACCAAACCAAACTTCAACGGAATCCATTTCGTCAGTCCGCACTACCACCCAAGACTCCATTTACCATAGTCTGCCAAGTGAGTATCCTGATTTTACGCATCCAGCTGGTAATTGGATCTGTTAAAAATTCAACGGTACATTATATATATATACGTACTACACCGTGCCCACTTGTATCCAATCGTCTACGTCGCTTAGATCCTGAGCGCCTGAAGATCGCAAAACAGGAGTTCTAAGACATGCTGCTAAAAGGAACAGTCCGTAGATCTGACAACCCATGGTCCTCGCCGCTTCATATAGCCGTCAAGAAAAACGACGGATGGCGTCCGTGTGGAGATTACCGATCATTGAACGCACGTACGATTCTCAACCGGTATCCAGTCAAGCACTTGCAGGGCTTTACCGATCAGCTGGCAGGCAGCACAGTTTTCTCCACTATCGATCTGATAAAGGCTTACAATCAAATACCAGTTTTCGAAGCAGACATATCCAACACAGCAATCACCACACCTTTCGGTCTTTACGAATTCCCGTTCATGACGTTCGGACTCATATGACGTAATGCAGCTCAAACCTTTCAACGCTTCATGGACGAAATTCTGCAAGGATTGGACTTTTGTTTTGGATATATGGACGACATATTGATTCATAGTTCGGACAGCAGCCTTCATCAGCAACTCCTGAAAGCGCTGTTCCAAAGGCTGGCAGAATATGGCGTTTTGATAAACACAAACTGGTGTGTATTTCGGCAGTCTGAGGTGAATTTCCTTGGGTTCAAAGTATCCGCGGCTGGTATCTAACCTTTGAAAACCCAAGAAACCCAAGAGTTACCGCCGCCGAAGACCGTCATGGAGCTCAAACGTTTTCTTGGCATGCTCAATTGTTATCGTTGATTTTTGCCATATAAAGCTGCCATTCAAGCCCCTCTTAATGAGTTACTCGCCGGTCCCAAAAAGAGAGGCTCACAAGCGATAGAAATGACATCCGCTCTGAGACAGTCTTTCTGGAGCAACACTTTTAGTCCATCCTAATCCTCGGGCCTAATTAGCTATCCATACAGACGCTTCAGACTCAGCAAGAGGAACAGTCTTGCAACAACACCAAGATGGCGAGTGGAAACATTGGCTTTCTTGTCCAAGCCAGAATAAGTACAGTCCATACGACCGCGAACTACTAACCATCTATGAAGCCATAAGATACTTCCGTTTTATGGTTGAAGCATGGACATTCACAGTTATGACAGATCACAAGCCTAACAGTTCTTATGATTGCTTTTGCCGGCAATCGTGAGAACTGTTCGCCACGTCAGTGCCGGTATCTTAACTTCATCAGCCTATTACGACAGACATCAGATACGTAGCTGGATCAGAAAACGACGTCGCTGATACCCTTTCACGAGATAGTGAAATATGGATGCCACTGAATTATCAGTCCTTGGCAAATGAATAACGTGCTAACCTTGAACTACAGGAACTGCTAACTAATGGTTCCACTTGGAAATTAAAGAAAATGAGAACTTCAGAGTCAGATCTCGAGGTTTACTGTGACGTCTCCACTTCAAGCCCGCGTCCATACGTCACCCCATCTTTCAGCAAACAAATGTTCGATACCCTGCACAACCTGAGTTATCGAGAATTCAGTCCTCGATGACTCAGGCTACTGTCAAGCTAGTAACTCAAAAGTTCGTTTGGACAGGTATAAGATGGGACTGCAGACAATGGGCTAAAGAGCGTCAACAGTACCAACGCTCTAAAATAACAAGGCACACTACAGCGCCGTTAGCCACATTCCAGCCACCATCAGCACGTTTTTGGCACATCCACTCAGACTTGATTGGTCTGTTATCCTTATGTTCTGGCAATAGATACTGCCTCACGATAATCGACCGCTTCACTCGTTGGGCTGAGGCGTATTCTCTTCAGGACATGACAGCTGAGACTTGCGTTACAGTTCTCGTTTATGGGTGCATATCACGATTTGGCTGTCCAAAACACATCACCACCGACCGCGGCAGCCAGTTCCTATCACATAAAATTCTCTTATGTGACGCAAACGAAGTAGCGCGGGTCAGCTAGTATATAATAAACGACCTTTACAGTAACCTATATTAAATATAATGTGTGTACGCAAAGTAATTAATAGTATGAATTAATGGTATTAATTAGTATGTATGAATGATGTGAATGTGTGTTACTATACAATTCTACGTATGAAGGCTTTCGCAAAAGCACGTGAGTACTGCTTAGTTGAATCCAAGGTTAGGAGACTTGTGTGTTCACTATTACATACACACATTACATATTTCAATGACGTCTAGACCTAATAATTAGACATACGTTTGATACGTTATTGAAGGATTAAGCAAAATATATTACAATTTTTATTTTAATAACTCACAAAGCTCTGAATATATTTTCTATAAAATAGGCCTTTACAACTTTTGTCTTTTCTGTCTAGAAACTAGGAATAAATGCTGTGTCGCTGGGGACTTTACAAACATTTAAACAACGGACACAAAGAACACCCAGACTCGAAACAACTATATGTGGATTACACAAATGTTTGTCCACTGTGCTGTGGAGATCGAACTCTCAATACTCGGCATTATGACAATATTAAGACACCACATAAACCATTATTCTATCCCAGCAGCACAGCCACAGCAGACCCTGACTCAAACTCATATCTACACTAATTATACAGAGAAAATATTAGTATTTTTGTTTGTAAGGAATAAACTCAAAAACTGCTTGACCGCTTTCAATAATTATTTCACAATCAGAAAGCTACTTTATTCAAAAATAATATACGCTATATATGTATAATACGAGTCACAGGAGCGGAGCAGTCATCACAAACGTGAGTAAAACAGCGGCGCACAGCTTGTTATTTATATAGTGCCGGTTGAGAACGAATTCCCAGCACTCGGTGCAATGTCAATGATGAGTAGGTCACTTAACTTAATGTGCTATCAGTGACGCGTCTACAGATTTTATAGATATTCACCACGAACCAAAAATTTAATAACTTAGAAGCCATACTACGTAACGGCTACTGGCCACTTCAATCCTTTACAAACCTTTCTGTAACATTGATTTCATGACGTCATAATCAATAAAAAACAACGACAATTTTAATTAGATCTAACAGGTAAACACACTACAAGCTCTTTTATTAGTTTGGTTTCCCTATAACATTTATATAATGTTGTTTAGTTGACAATAACAATCAACATTGAATGCTTGTTGCCAAACATATTTATATTTGTAGATCTGTTTAATTAGTTTGTATTTTTATGAGACGACATTTTTTATCACACGTTGACATGTAAACAAAGTCGTGTATAGGATTGTTCTATATTGTTTATGTCCACAGTATTTCTTAAAAAAGATACGTGTTGATAACGTAATTGCGCATGTCGTCAGAAAGATGACGTTAATAAATGATTGCTAATTATTCAAGTACAGTTGTTATTATTGCAGAATGATTGTAAAGTTATCACCTACATTCTTTGCGAATACTTACACACTAGCGACCCGCCCCAGCTACGCACGAATAGTACAAAATCTTGACAAATTATACATCGAAACCTTCATCATCTATCACTCTGTCTATTGGTGAAAACCGCATGAAAATCCGTTGAATAGTTTTTGAGTTTATCGCGAATAAACACACAGCGGGGGATTTTGTTGTATAATATGTATAGTGAACTTTTGCATTATTTTATGCAGTGTACAAGTACAGATAATTTACTTTGTTTTGTGTCACATCGCCCACGGGCCTGACATTTAATTACGTTGCGTAGGTGTTCTGAGTGTGACAACCTTTCAATAAGGGCAAATTCAATCCTTTGGTAGGTCATCAATTTGGAGCAAGTTGACGGTAAAGCAAACGACTTGCAAAATCTCTAAGTATATTAGATACAATACAGTTAGACAACAACTAAAACGTAACATAGGAGTCTTCTGCGCAGATAGAACGCGACAGACACTATTATTGGCGTATATAAGGGGGTGTCGGTTGGCCCTTGCCCACTCCATATCGTCTGGGATCCACCCCAGGACCAGACAAAAAGGTTTTAAATAAAAATTCTAGGTTTGTATGTCATTGCTATTTAGGGATCGGACTCCCCCTTAAAAGTAACCGCTAAATACGCCATCATAATCAATTGATCACTGTGCGAAAACTGACAATAGATTCAATCTACGGAAGATCAGTCAGTCAGATATCAGTGCAGATTATATTTAGTTGTTATTCTTGGTCAATAGTACTATGTGATTATTTGAATATAGAATACAAATAAAATATGAAGCAAAAAGTACAATGCTTCAACTACATAACTAAGCTCTTTGCTAAACCTAAAGCAGGTTACAAAATCAGACGTAGGTAAATAAATATCAAAAATATTGATATCGATCATCGAATAGTTCATTAAAAGCAATATTTAATCTATTAGCCGTTATGAAACATTAATTGTATATATTAAAGCCATTAAAATACTAGGTACGCATTGCCTAAACAATAAAATACGTCACGTTGTTAGCAAAAGTGATAACAAAGCAGGCACGAGGCGGTTCAAAGTTTTCAAATCTGCTAAACAAACCACAAACATGGTTGTCTTATTAGAACGATTGTGTCGCGTGATACATTGACTGTGTGGTACTATCGTGCATTTTGTTAATGAGTTGTAAATGCGGCGGGGCATATAGACGACGCGTGGTCAGCTGTCACGCAAGATGGTGGCGGGGGCGCGCCGAGCATGCGCACTCGTCATGACGCCACGATTTGCACTGCTATATAAAATAACAGTGGAAACTGCTATTATTGACGAGCGTTATTTGTAGAGTGATGCAAGTAGCGAAAAACAAGAGCTGAATGCGGTTTGCAAAAATATAAAATAAATTGAGTTTGCTATAGGGACGATTTTTTTGCTAACATAGCTTAACAACTACAGCTAAAACCGATAGCTGTTTGGCCGGCTACCGGATATTCCGCCAACCTTGTAGCCGGATACCCGATTATCCGGAACAAACTAACTAACAGTTTACCAATGTCTTTCAACATCCTGCAGCGGCGTGTATAGTGAAAGACTTTAAAACGAAACCTACGAACATACATAACCTAACGAAATCTTAATACAGAGAAATTAGTATTCATTCACCATAATTTGCCCTTAGTACAGTACGAGCAGTCATTAATTTTCTAGATTGTAGCATCGATCAAATATGGTATATTTGATCGATGGATTGTAGAATTAAAATTTTGTGATGACTGATATTTGTTAAATTATTAAGTAAAGTGCCTACCTAAATATAATATTTCGTACATTTATACATACTGGATGGCTGGAGAAGCGGTGGTTATCCGGTACCTGGCTGAATATAAATTTGGGCAGGATACCAGATAGTCACCGGATATCCGTTTCATGTGTAATAATAACAAGTCTGTTTTATTTCAACGGCCGGCCTATAACATTGAATAGATAATAGCCACAGTACGGGATCTACATGCCAATCCAGATAGCAATTCCACTTATCACCACATGTATGAGGTGGAATCGGCTAGTCTTTTAGAAACCAATAGTTACTTACTACTTGTGACAACTAGCCTACATTAATTGCCGGCCATGCATATTGCTAAAAAAGAAATTAAAAACCTGGCACTCTACATTCAAATTAACGCAAGAACCTTTTTATAGCGTTAATTACGTGTAATTACTTTATTAATGGTTTGAAATCTGTCTAATTAGTATCTTACAAAAGACGATAGTTAAATTATATCAATCAAATAGACGATCAGACGTTAGTTAAATTATGGAAGATTGTAGAGTGAAGTTTTGTGTTAATAATAATACAATTAAAATAATATCTACCATAATAAAATAACGAGTATCGAAATAACGTTAGCTGCGAAGTAGCTGCTAAATGACAACACTAGCGTGGTTAACGCAAATATAATAACGAGGGCACGGACTTACTCAACGATCAGTTTGTCTGTTGTGGTTGCAGTGGATAAACGTTGAATAGAAGCGCGCCTGTAGGCAGCGATCTATTTTTCTTTTTTTATTTGGCTTCTAGCCGTTGTATGGGTGAGTCTTTATTACAAATACTTCTCCTTATTCATATGTTAAGCTCTTGGTGTTAACTGTTTTGCACATAACGCAGTATTTTAGACAAAGAGGGTGTACATGTATGATGAAGTATTCTGTGTGAAATGTCATAGGCGCTGTGTACAAACGTAAACAAAGCCGCGTATGGTGATTTTTATTGAATCGTAAAATATGATGCGCAAAGGAAACAAATGTATGAGTTTCTAGTGACGTGACAAGAACTTTTTATCGCTTTTTTATATACACAACGTAACAGGTAGTACCAACATCTGTTACAGGGTGTTTTAAAAGAATTTTGCTGTTGCCATTTGTGCTCAGAATTTTCAATTGTGATTTCAGGCAGTCAATTCGTTTTTGCTTATTTATAAGGGCTGTGATGGCGTTGGCATACATAATGTACTTTCACTGCATGGCTTACACGTGACTATTGTGAAAATGAATTGTCCCACGTTTCATTATTTGACTTTCCCTTTGTGATACGATCGGGGATGTTGGTACTTTATAGTTTTTATGCTAAACATATAAAAAATACACAGGACATTTGATCGAATGAAATGGCTGGTAGTTAATTTCTAAAAATGAAGTTAGGCAACTGTAGATATTTCTAGCCACCAAAAATTTATATATTTATTGTAAACGTTTCTTACTGGTGTTATTTAATAAATAAATGTGGATTACTGGTAGTTAGAGACAATACATAGATACCCATCTCTATGTATGCTTTTTTCTTTATTTCGTCTTTATTAGAGATCAAATATAGTGGAAGTAATAACTAAATGAATTTATAGCGAGTTCTTAAGTTCTCAAAAAATATTTGCTTTATGCAATACTAGCAGTCCCCTGCAGTTTTACCCACGCTTATAATTATTTCTCTGCTTACATCGCAAGTACCGTGATGTTATACAGTATATGTTACTTGTAGATAAAGAAGCTATACAAAGAATTTTAAAAACGGTCGAAGCCATTTCAGTTTTATTTATTACAAACTAGAATACAGACATTATAATACATTTCTTTTTTTTTATAATAATGGTATGTACAGATGCCAATGATACATGTTTAACCACAGTAATGATATAAGAAGAGCTAAGCTTGTTTCAGCAGTCTCTCACACGGTTGTAAAATAGGTGTGTTTTGATGTGATAGAGTATTTCTAATTCAATATATATCTAGTTTAAATAAACAGACATGACATCTGTTTATACCATTATTCAAACTATGCGAAATAATAAATACTGGACTTCACATGGAAACAAAAAGGTATTGTTACATAAAATGGCTGCTAAAAACTAAAATCGTTCCAAAACAATTTAAGATTAGATAATTATGTTTAATAATCCGATTAATCGTTTGATTTTTTATCGTTTAACATATTATCTTCCTACGTAGTTTTCTCGTTCTAACGATAAAACGCCTACATATCTATGAATGGCGTAGTATTCCCCAGTAGGCGATAGACTGAAAGGTCACAAACCACCCCCTTGTACTACGTATTGCCAGTATAACCCTGATAGCTTCAAAGTATTAGAAATTAATTTCCTCCCACACACATTTTAACAATGCTACAGCTTAATTATTGGAGATTAAAAATAATTACTTTTAAATAGCAGTTTCTCAATAACGATAAATTACGTTCACAACTTTAACATCATAGCATAAAAATAATAACATCACTAAAAAAATTAATATACTTATATTATTTTAATAAAATTTTTTTATAGGGTATGCTCAGTTCTTTGCTTTGTTTTAAAAAGTTGATTCATCCCGTTCAAAGTGTATTTTGTATGAGTAATGGATATTGTATGAAAACACATTGACGCATGATGGATGTAAATAGTTTACGATCTATCGAATCAATATATCAGACAATATCTGGCCTGCTATAAATGTCAGCGCTATTTGTAACTGCAATACGTACAAATTCATGTAATCTTCTAGTATTTGTTGATCAAAGCAGTAGGACAAATATACATATACATCAATATAAAGGCATTCAGTTTCGTATACTTGTTCGAAGATAGAAAAGAAATAAATATTAATCATTTCTTAACCATAACTATGGATGTGTTTTGTAATCATAACACGCACAAAAGCAAAACAAAGAAATCTTTCCCGCTTTCATTTTCGAGTTTCAGTGCGCGGGAAATCGGAACTGTCATGGTCGTAAAGTATCGTTATATCATGTTTAACAAATATGGTTTTAGCATATTTTTATTTTATATATTTTGAGCCCATGTCATGGAACGTTCGCAATTAATTACAGTACGATATAAAGACAAAAACAAACTCAATTAGTCAGTTTAATTAATTCATATAGAAACTAGTTCTAAGCCTCAAAACGAAAGAACCTTGAAAACAAATTATCTAGTTTAACAACAGCCTTGAAAAGTCATTTCAATGCAATAAATAATACAATCCATTACCAAAACACCACTGTCACTGTGTTTTGGTCTGATTGAACGTACAATTACACGAGTGAAGTGTACAGTCGTCGTCACGTGACTCACGTGAAACGTAAGGTCGATAGACGGATCACGTGCAGCCGAATGTAGAACAAACACAGCTGGCCTTCGAACTATGTAACTCGAACAACTTCCTTTAATTGCATAGCTAGAGTATTTTATATGATACAAAATTATATGTTGTTGTTTGTATTAAATTAGAGATACAGGCACTTAACTGTTATAAATACTACTGTAATGTATTTAGCAATGGTAGAGTTGTTGTCGTTTTAAAGAACAATGACAAGAAAAATGTTATTGTTGACAAACAAAGAAAGCATGCCACAACTGGCCGCAAGATGTAAATTTGTGATCATTACGTTATTAACAGTTAATAAAACGTTGCAAAAACAAAACAAACTGCTAAAAAAGAACAAGTCCTCATTTAGCGATTGTAACGTTATATATTGCATCTCAATGTTAAAAGAACCTTTATAAACATGGTAACAATAGACACAAAGAAAGAGACTCTGATTATATCAGATCTATATGTGAATCATACAAATATACAGGGTGTCCACTGTCCGGTAATTAATGGATAACCTGGAAATGTCTTATAGTGGAACTAATGGCCGTTTAGAAAAAAATAGGAAAAAAATCTATCCTAAACACATATCTCAGGTAGTAACCTGAGAAATGTGTTTTTTATTAAATTACCTTGTATAACTTTCTTGTATACTACGACCATAAATGAATGAAATCCATCGGTGTTTTGTTGTTTTATTATTAAACACTAATTATGCTAATAGATAGACAGTCAAAAGTATACTATGCTAATATAGCTTGTACTTTTAAATAAAAAAAAATTATATTGTTTCTTTTTAATTATTTTCTTTCATTTTTCTGAACGGCTTTTAGTTCTACTATAAGATATTTCAAGGTTATCCATTAATTACCGGACACCCTGTATATATCGAAACCTTTGAACAATTGCAACAACAAAGGCTTCTATCACTTGTGCGTTGGCAACCCTGCAAAAAGGAAATGCTGCGCTGGCAACACAACAATTAAAGATCACTGACCCCGCAGCTAACAACACAACGTCTTCTTATTGACTGCAGATGCCCTTAAATTAAGACTTATTAGTTATTAAACAAACACAACACAGGGTTATTTTTCTACCATCATCTGTACTTTCCCAATCAAGCTGCCCAATGTTTGAAAGGAAGAACCGCGTCAGCGACGCGGTTTTTATTACAGATAATATAACCACAATTTGCAACAATGACGTGACGAAAACTTAAGTTAAGTCATAAGAAATAATACACATTGACATAATAAATACATTAAATTATACCAACATAGTAACGCCTGACTATTATTCAATACTCATTTAAATTGTAATACCTAAATAAGAGAGCGGCAAAATTTTCTTCCGCCCCGGTCGGCTGACACTGACGCTACGCCATTGTAAACGAAGTATCATAGCTAATGAGTAATGTCACATGAACGGCTATTTTGGTTTCCAGTATAATTATTGTTCGTAAATATTTCAATTATGGAATAATTATAACATAATATAACAAAAACCTGGTTTACTAAAGACAAATATGTATAATGAATTCTCAACACATCGAGATATATGCGTAGAAACCAATTTAGGTATCATTTGATATTTTCAACTTGTAATTTTGTTGATATTATAAATAAAGAAGAAAAATCTAGCAATTAATCGTAATAATTAAGTGCCGTAAAAATACTTCAAGTTTGGCAAGTCTTGCCAACCACAGACTAAATATTCCAAGAACTGCTAGTAGAAAGACAATCGAATCAAATCAGTTCGGTATCTCAATAGTTAACGTTTTGATTGAATCTAACAAGAAATTAGCTACCATCTGGTGTGAACCAGTCAATAATGCAATGGTACACAAAGTCCAGCTCGGGTCGTCGACCACAGAATTATGTCTGTTAACCATTCAGATCTGAATTATTGTTAACAGATCATTGTCAGAAAGGTTAACAGACAAGAACTTTTGTCAAGATTCGAAGTTAGGAACCTTACCAAGTACACCTATTACTATAATTTATTCTAAATTATGGTTTACTAGTCATCGGCAGTAACGCTCAGCTTTGCGACTTAAATAGGAGACATAAATGTGTATGATTCATAGGTAGTTATAACAAATATAGTTGTTATTTGTATCCGTTGTTTCAATATTTATAAAGCCAAGCCGTACCAGATCGGAATTGGCGCGCATAAAAATGACATTACAATAATTCTAATTATGCAGTGTTGCCTACTCAAAAATAGAGCGGATGTAAGATTACATAGAAATAATACATTCATGCAATAACCATTAATTTATTTGTTATAATAATGGCTATAACACATAAAATAACACTTATCGAATGGTTGTTATGATAGATACCGTTTGTGAATAAATTCTTGACGTCAACATTTAATGTTATGATGAGCAACAGATGGCAGATGGGCTAAAACCAGATGTCTATGAAATAGAATTTATTTAGTATCTTTTTTTAGCGATTACTTAGTATAATGGCGTTTTAAGATAAAATAT
Organism: Catocala nupta; assembly: GCA_963675205.1. NCBI lineage: Eukaryota > Metazoa > Arthropoda > Insecta > Lepidoptera > Erebidae > Catocala > Catocala nupta. Next base: position 4,838,376 of record OY776097.1, read on the forward strand.
AGCATGCCATTATGATATTTAAATACTATAATAATAGTTGCAAAGCTGATGGCTTACCAAAATTTCATTGATTTTAAATTAAAATTAGTGGCTTGGCTCATGGCTGTGTACATTGGCGAAGTCCATGAGCTCCACTTAAGCAACGATGTGGCCCCGAGCTGTATACCACTAGGAACAATACAAAACAGCTTGCAATTATAGGCAAGCTTTCGTCGCTTTCGTTTAAGTCGCAACAAATTACAGGAAGCTATAGATTCTTTGTACGAAAATAACAAAACTGACATTATAACTAATTCTTACATTGTACATTATAAGTTATAACAGAGGAAGAATACTATCCATGTTATTACATTAATCGCGACCCTGCATGTTAGTAATCGTTCTCATCATAATGCAAAAAAAATAATTTTAAAAATGAAACTTAGTCTATACTAATATTACAAAGCTAAAAAGTTTGCTTGTTTGTTTTTTTATTTGTTTGTTTGATTGAACGCGCTAATCTCAGGAACTACTGTTTCGAATTGAAAAATTATTTTAGTGTTGGGTAGCCCATTTATCGAGGAAAGCTATAGGCTATATAACATCACGCTACGACTAATAGAAACAGAGCAGCAATTAAAAATGTTGCAAGAACGAGGTAAAATCTCTTATATGAAGCTGACGAAGCTGCGCGGGTCACCTAGTTCTTAATTAAAACTTAAATCTAAATAATTTTAATAATTGAAATTATTTAAAAGTTTAACAGGAGAAGTGTAATAGTTCCAAAAAGTCTTATATAAAATTCGTATAAAGTAGTTTAATTTCAATAGTTTTTCTTTTGTTGCCACACTGATATTAAAAACATACACACAAGTACGCTCGGCGCAGGCTAGAGAATTGCAAGAAGTTCTTACGATATCATTAAAACGCGTAACAGATTTTCTTATGAATTTAGATTAAAGATGTTTACTAAGAGGTTCGCAATGTTTTGTAACAACTGGCTCAACAATTATGTCTCACACTCACAGTAGAATAAAACTATAAAAATTATGTTACAATGACTTACGCAAAACAGTAACGTATACAATCAACTATTGTAACTCAAACACGTGAGTGCCAGTATGATAATCTACCTATATACAAATACATATTTATACAATATACAATTAAAAAACAGAATTGTCTCTGCTGCAGGAAATCTGTGATTAAGTAATTACTTAATCACAGATTTCCTGCAGCAGAGACAATTCTGTTTTTTTAGTTAGTTACCATTCTTGATACGTCACGGTCACGTTTTACCTAAACAAGCATATTTAAGTACTATTAATCGGTCCATTTTTCATAGCTTCTATTATGTATTTCGAGTAATATTTTTACCAAAAATAGACATTGAAATCAAACTACTTCAAACGAATCGCCCAGTGACCATAGCTGCTGAAAGGCAAAATTTCGTAAAAATTTAAAGAGATTTAATATTTGTAAAACATTTACAAAAGAAGTGCGATACAATTCATATAAGTAGTTTTATTTCAACATCTAACCTTCACATAAACGTAAAACAATGTTACGAAAATAGAAGCTTACTATACTTAAAACAAATAATCAGCTTAATTGTTAATTTTTAAAGCTTGCTATTAATTAAAATGAACCGTTCTTTCTAATCTAGAACAATTTCTGAAGCCTTTCTTATAGCCCTGACCTAAGACAGAAGGTTGCGGCGAGCCTCTAACGTATTCTCAATGCCACTAAATTGCAATTAACTTTGCCCATGACTAGCGATGCAACGATATATCGAATATTCGATAATATCGACCCTAATATATTGATATTTTTATCTATATCTAACCATCATCGATACGATATTATCATATCGACAAGAAATTAAATATCGATCGAATATTCGATAATGTCGATAATATTGACCCTAAAATATCGATATTTTTATGGATTTCTAACCATATATTATTTACCTACTTCTACTATTAACTTGAACGTTCTGAATTATCGATAATATCACATTGATACTCAATATTATCGATCGGCGATATTTTCAGGCCTTCGATATAAATATCGATATGTATATTGATATTTAAATTAAATATCGATCGAATATTCGATAATGTCGATAATATTGACCCTAAAATATCGATATTTTTATGGATTTCTAACCATATATTATTTACCTACTTCTACTATTAACTTGAACGTTCTGAATTATCGATAATATCACATTGATACTCAATATTATCGATCGGCGATATTTTCAGGCCTTCGATATAAATATCGATATGTATATCGATATTTTCGTCTCCTTGCAACCCTACCCCTGACCCATTATAATAAACTAGATGTGCCCGCGGTTTATCGTTACTGCGCCGCCCCGTGGGTCGTAGCTTGATGTTATATAGCTTATAGCCTTTCTCGATAAATAGGCTATCCAACACTAAAATAATTTTTCAATTCGAACCAGTAGTGCCTGAGATTAGCGCGTTCAACCAAACAAACAAACTCTTCAGCTTTATAATATTAGTATAGATTACAGTAAGGACAGACAACAACGCATAACAGTGACGGCATTACTTCTTGGTTCCTCATTACCTGTTCCGCTTGTCAAAGAAACAAATTTAGGATATTTTTTTTACGATGAGTAATTTTGTTTGCTTTCGATTTTCCCTAAGGCAATGTTGTACTGTTTTTCTTATCCTATTACAACTTTAGGTTGCTGACACGCCCTACAAATATAAAGTATAATATAGAGTAGTAAGTATACCTATCTTATGTTTTCTTATGTTCGATTTAAATTCACCAAAACAGGAAAATACACAAGACACTGCGTGTTAACCACAGTATAATGAATTATATATAGACGCTTGAGTGAGTTGGCATTTACAACCATGAAATTATTGATATCTTAAGGCCATTGTACAGCAAAGAAAGTAGGGCTCTCTAGAAAATCAAGACATCTAATTCCGGCCGGCACTGAGCCAGAAAGAGAAGGCAATTGCTATGAAGTAAACTGAGAGCTATCGCACGATGTTTGGAGTACGATCGAGAGCCGCCACAATAAGCAATTTCATGCAGGCGCTACAATTGATGGAATTATGAACCCTTATAGGGTGGTTATATCGGGAACAATACGTCTGCCAATGTGTTTTATGAACGTAAGAGATGATTAACCTGAATGAAACACAGTACTGTGTTGATATAATCCACTGGCGGGCTTTTGCGAGATGTTGTCAAGGGATATTTTGATTATTTTCCGAATATTTGATTTTCATTCGATCTATTTCAACTATTTTCGATTGTATTGGCAACACTACACATGTGTGCAGGCGCTGATAGTTTGACTATGCATGACTAAGTTTACATGACGGGAATTTTCATTGTGTAGGTACAGTTGTATTCGAATGCATGGAAGCGCATCACTAGTTTTATTCAGACACAAAACCGAAGAGAAATTTTAATCACGAAGTAGCACTTAAAGTACTACACGCCGCAAAAAATATTTTGGGTCTTAAAGACGATAGGCATATGTAAAGACACAAAATACAAAAATAAGAATACTGTCCACCGAACACACGCATTCATTGTTTGAGCACCTAAAGGTTATTTCAAAGGTTTTCCTTCTTTGTTGTGAATGTGAGTCAAACGTTAACCTCTGAGGCGTTAACCTTTTTGAAGCCTTACATATACGAACATTTATTAAAGTGACGTAAACGAAAATTCTTTAACAGAAACATGTTTGATTTGTCTTCTCTTTTTATACAGACCATGTAAATACAAACAAGTAGGTATCTCATACCTGCTAAGGAAACTGCTCTGGTTCAGCATTACAAGAATACCTAGTCGTCTTTGACCAAATTCGAAAATTTCTTCTTGTTTAATTATAATGCAAAAGGCTAGAAAGAGTTAAGAACTAATTGCTTCTAAGCTGACTTATGGCCAGTTTCACAACTACCAAGAAAAATTATCTGAAAGATAAATCGCATGCTGTCTTACTCTTGTTAGGTTAAAGAAGAGAGATGGCGAGACTTTTATCTTATAGATAAATGCTGTTTGTAAATGGTGGAACAGACCCTTAACAATCTAACAATCTAATTAATCAGCGGGTTATTATCTCTATCACAGCCAGCTCTACTTTCCCGTCTTAACAAAGTTAAGCGTAACCTTTCTGCCAAACATTGTTCTGATATTGGCAATTTCCTGGATAAACCCAGTAACATTTCTGCGAATTCGAAAGTTGAAGAAATACTTAATAAAATATTAGACAACGGATTTTAATCGCGTACCAATAAAATACCAATTTATTTCCCGACGTTTTGACCAAATTCACACAGATCGCGAAAGCCTAAAAACGTTTGAGTCGTAAAAAGCTTTGCGGTGAACACTTCACGCTCGTCACAACAGTAGTTTCTGCCTCGTTGGCAAAACGGTGAACCAACGAAACAATTGATTGAAAACGTATTAGAACAGAGAGACGAGGACTGCTACGCCCTTTCTATATAGTTGTATAGGTCGTCTAAATAAATCGACATGCCTCTCCATTTAGTTTACACACATGTTACACAAACCTAGTTATATGCGCGTTCAGCTAACAAGGGCATCGTGGCTAAATATGCTCTTTGTATGCATTCAGCATATTGCCGCTACCTTTGTTTCCAATTAACAATTAGGTACAACTCCATTTAACATTGATAATGAACAAGGATCTGCATTTACTAGGTTTATTTAGTAGGTAATTATTATAAATGTGAAAGATTGCGTGTTTGTGCAAAATGTCTTGAACGAATCCTAATTGTATACTAATATTATATAACTGAAGAGTTTGTTTGTTTGTTTGGTAGAACGCACTAATCTCAGGAACTACTGTTTCGAATTGAAAAATCTTTTAGTGTTGGATAGCCCATTTATCGAGGAAGGCTATATAGGCTATATAACATCACGCCACGACCAATAGAAGCGGAGCAGCAATTTAAAATGTTGCAAGAACGGGGCAAAAACTCTTATATGAAGCTGACGAAGCTGCGCGGGTCAGCTAGTTCTTAATTAAAACTTAAATCTAAATAATTTTAATAATTTAAATTATTTAAAAGTTTAACAGGAGAAGTGTAATAGTTCCAAAAAGTCTTAAATAAAATTTGTATAAAGTAGTTTAATTTCACTTAATTATAGGATAATAATTTTTCCTTTGTTGCCACACTGATGTTAAAAACATACACACAAGTACGCTCGGCGCAGGCTAGAGAATTGCAAGAAGTTCTTACGATATCACGCTACGACCCACGGGGGCGGCGCAGTAACGATAAACGCATGTGAAACCGCGGGAACAGCCAGTACTTACTATAATAGCGAAACTGAGTTTGTTTATTTGTTTGTTACGCTTTCACGCCTTAACTTCTCGACCGATCATCAAGAAATTTAACATATACCTTGTTAGGAGTACAGAAAAGGATAAAGGGTACCTTTCATACAGAAATACGTACTGTTCCGGGTGGATAGATTCTTAGATATTTATTGACAAAATCTACATAAACGCGAGCAAAGCCGCGAGTAAAATCATTGATACACAATCAAGCAAAGTCTCTTAAACATATTTGGATAAGACCTGGCAGACAGGTAAACCACGTCCTGGAATAACATATAGTATGGTATTTGTATGCGACTATACGTTCTCGGGGGATATACGAAGGAAAGGAAGCAGGGAATGGCTAGTTGACAGTGTCTACTAGACACTTATAATATCGAAAACTAATCTACAAAGAGATACAAAGCTTCACTGCGTAGCAACAATTATACAATATTACGTAGGTAGAGTACGGCTACCGCCAGTGTCACCAATACGGTTTTCCAACTAATGACTAATTTAATAGTATAAATGACTCACACCTAAAACAATGGTGAAGTTAAAACGAGGACAATGTCTGCCGAATGCCGGGAATATATTCGAAGCTTCCGAGAAAATGACACGATCAGTTCACGACCGGTATGTCGGTAATTCGCACTTTGTTCTTGTAGCGAACGACTCATACGCACGGCCAACAGTGAACTCACACGTATATATACTTACACATATGTATTTGTTTATTTACTTTGTGTTTGTATGCTGCTAACGAGTGGCAAGTTCAATGTGATTGCACTGGTGAACAATGGTTATAGCGGGTATTTTGGCACTGATAATATGTCTGCCCCATAGAGGACAAAACACAAATATATTAATGCCATAAGTAATTATTCCAAATATGCACTTTGGATTCTTTAAGAAAGTCACTGAATACACATGGATAATACCTCGTAACAGTAATGAATTCTATAAATAGCAATCGGATAAAAGTAGTCTAATTAAGGTAACATAAAAAATGTAAGTGAAAATAAACTTTCAGTTTTATACGTACTAGTTAAAAGATAGTTTAGAAAACAGCACTATCATTAGAGGACGTGACAAATAACCAAGATTTAATAACATTGATCAGCTAGCCGAGCCATTCATCAAGTTAATGCTGACAAATGGTTTATTATCCTACTAGAAAATGGGGTAATTCACATCGAAGCGCTGTCTAGAGCATGAGTTATGACCACGTACAGTAAAGTTATCTACTTTTATGTTGATTGCCAATTTTACACAGATCAGCCAAGAGCGTTGCCAATGCCGTCTATCGTACGACAACATCGCATTACTAAGATTGATGACACAATTTATATCTTAATAAATTACTGATATCTAGATAAGACAATTTTGCACTAGCAATTCCCGTAATTCGTCAAGTATATAATTAAAAGGCCTTCTGTTTGACTGTACACATGAAAATCGAGTAAAAATACCGCATTATTGATGAGTGAGGTTAGTCATAAAACTGTCTGGTAGCACTTCAATTGTGCTCGATGAGAAATGATCGCGAGGCTATATACACTGTACAGTTTTAAGAAATTACTTTGAATCAAATATCAGTCGGAAATACCAAGCTGTTTCGTGAAACGCGTTTCTGCCAGTTTTAAACAAGGTCGCTAAACATTGATACATGTACACTCATTTTGTAAACAGAGTCAGAGTGATCATGTGTTTTTAGAGAAACGTTGCTAATGTCTCTTTTTTGTCATTCCAGAGCGTGAAAAACCATCATCATTGTTGTTAGAGAAGCAGCGTGAGGCGCTCGTCAAGGGCGTCGCGGTTGCTACGGAGCGGAGCCGCGATGACGGCGTGCACGAGCGCGCGGGCGCGGGGGCCGAGGCCGAGCCGTCCGCGCCCGGCGTGGGCCGATGGGGCGCCGAATGGCCGAGTTGACTCGCTTCGGTGGCGGAGCACCAGGCGGCCGCGCCGGCGGCCGGCCGGCGCCGCGACGTGACCGCACCGCTGCCGCGCGCGCGCTGGGGCGCGCCGCGCCGCGCGCTCGCCGTGTCGCTGCCGCGGCACGAGGACCTGGCCACGCGCGCCGAGGCCATCCTGCGCCGGTTGCTCGTCACCGACAACTACGACTCTGTCAGCAACTTCATCTCGCTGTACGACACGTTCGAGCGCGGCGACGAGCCGCTGTACGACGTGTACGAGCGATACGCGCCGCCCATCCGCGCGAGGAAGCACACGTGCGTAGGGCTCGGGCTCGAGTTGATGCGGCGCTGGCGCTGCCTGGAGGGGGCGTTCAGCGGCGTGACGGCGGCCACCACGCTGCTGTCGTGTGAGGAGGCCGTGGTGGACGTGCGCGAGTACGTCACCTGCGGCGAGGGGCCGGAGGCGGTGCTCGTCGCTGAAAAGGAGCACGTGATGGTCGGCATTCAGATCTGCGTCGACGGCCGGCCCGGCATCATGCTCGCTGACCCAGGGTACCACGTGCCCAGGATCGTCACGGTCATGGCAGACCGCGCATATCCTCATACAGGTCAGATAATTTGCTGAGAAAACCAACTAATTGATCATTACCTACGTACAAAATCTATCCTATAGGTACCTACAGCCAAAACGGTAGGCAAAGACCCTTATTTTGAAAACTTAGTTAAATCCCGCGTAATACGTTGCCAGCCTGTAGCTGTATATCCGTCATAGTTCCATCTCCGTGCTGCTACTGAAAATTTCTTGACGTGCCCATCACTGAAGAAGAAAAATCTGTCTATAATAATTTCACCAGGGTGCCTAGTGCAAGATGTTTTTACGTAAACGCAATCAAAACGTTTACCACGTTTGCCTCTTTGATTGATTAAGAGCTTGGTCAATGGCCAATCGCAGCGCCGAACGTCATAGACGTGTCGATCACATTAACGTAAAACAAACTCGCACTAGGCACACAGAACACACCTACCAGATTTCTTACACTTCTTTTCAAACAAAGAATTTCCAAAATCTAGCAAATCCAATATACTCCATGACTCAAACTGACTTCTTCCCCTGCAGGCTGGTTCACTCAGTCGGACGAGGCGAACTGCCGCAAGGAGTACAACTACACGTTCAACGTGCACAACGGCGGCTACGTGGAGTGGCACGAGCGCGAGACCCGCGGCACCGCGCTCAAGAACCAGACCTCCCTCGTGTACGTCGCACGCCCGTACCTCGATGGCGTCAACGTCACCGAGAGGAGGAACCTCGTCTACAATTTTAGGTGAGACTTATATACTGAGATGGCAAACAAACTACTGATGCCCATCATTTCTATAATATAAATGCTTCTGCCAACAATCAGATAAAACACTGATATTTACCGTGGCTACAGTCTAGTTGCATTAGAAGGCTATGTAAACATATAATATATTTTTACCATTTTGGTCAACAAGCTTATCTTTCTTTTAGTTTTAATCGATATCAAAACGCATTTAATGTTTATCACTAATATTAGTTCCAAGTACACTCACCACCTTCTCGCGCCAAAATGGCGAATATCGAATGGAGTCATCTTTTCAGTAGAGATAGCCAATCCAGCGTACTAAGTACTATACAAGCAATTGGCATATATTGGAATTATATTCGAATACAATTATGCAAAACGCAATACCTACTTGGAATATAAAAATACACAGCATGCATGCTTTTGTATAAGTAATAATAACATATACAAGAATTTGATAGGTAGATTTCACTCTAATTCCATATTATTCCATAAATGTTTTATGGACCAAAGTACTGATCTTAATATTTTTGTGTCCTGATAAAAATGCCTTTATTTGATTATGTTGCCATAATGAATTACATGTACCAACTTTAGTCAATGTTCACTTCAGGTGTTTAGAGATATTGAACATAATAAGTTTGTTTTAGGTTATAGTAAACTTACAGTACATAATATGGACTCTAAACAGGTGTATTTAAGATATGCATTTGTTTTTTTGGATGTACCTAATTGACATATTGCAGTTCTACCAACTCATATTTATTACAAAATAATTATGAGCTGGTGCCACAAAAACAAAATGGGGTGTGAAGATACAAGTACTTAATTGTTATTACAAAACAAATAAAATACATCATGTTACGTGTATTAATTTATTCATTAAATATATTATCGAAACCTGGAGCTGGTGCCCTTACATTATTATATCGGGCCCAGCTCAAATACCACAATATACCTACACATTACGTGTGCACAACAACCAACTGTTCGTTTTCCTACAAGACAAGAGCAGTAGTAACCAGATATGGCGTCTAATGTATCTCTTACATTTTATTTTTATTTATTAACACTTTACTAGATAGGTACATGTCTAGATTTAATTCTTCCACAAACTAAATAATTGGTAACTTCTAATATCAAAGACAAATCTTCTTCAATTTCTTTTCACACTTCTGCCTACCTAACCGTAACATAAATGGCGGAATATGTTTTAGTGGTAAAACGTAAGTTAAGTTACTCATTAATTCAATATCATATATATATAATGAATCCCGAAAGGAATCTTTTAAAGATGAAGCTAAAATACGTGAAATATTTTTGTTTTATTTATTGTCCGAAAATCATTGTGATATAATATTGTAATATTTTATTTGAAAGTACTGGCCATTGGCATTCTCCTTTATTGATCGCAGGACCTGTAAGTAGGTCAGCTAGATAAAATAATAAATTAATACAAATTAAAATGAAAGGTATTAGTCGAATGACAGAAGCGTTAACTAATTAACTAGGTACATAATACGTTATCATAATTAATAACGTAACGTTAGTTTTGAAACCAGGCATATTTGTTGTTCTAATTAGTCGTAATTTAGTAACTTATTTAGGTGTGTTTACTGTAATAGATTGAGGTCGTGACGCGATGATTAATGAGAAAAGTTAAACAACTTTACAGCTGTTCACCTGTTAGATTGACTGATGCTGTTTATTTTATACTTATATCGCTTATGTGATTGCCTCGGTAGTAAAGACGACTGCTGAGCATGAGGTATTATGTATGAACATGCAGCAGAATTTTCTTTAAAAGAAAATCTCAGTAATTGTATGGAATTTGAAACTATTTATACTGTATTCATTTTATTTATTAAAAAACAAGATTCCTTACAATTTGGTTTAATTTCAATGAATAACATTCACGTAAACAGAAGACAATCTTTCAATTTGGGTTTCAAATGACTAATATTCTTATTAACCCCTCCAGCTAAGCTAGAATGCTTGTGTTAGGAGGAGGTTCACGTCAGTGGTGCAATGGGTGGGATTCGAACCCGCAACCTCTCTATCGCAAGGCCAATGCCTTACTCGTTGGGCTACCGCCGGCCGCTACGGCAATAAGCTAGCCGTCTATTACATACGTAGTACCTATCTAAATCCATAGTAGTCGAAATGTGATAATAACACTAAAAAACATTTTAAATTATTTATTTAATATGATACTTTAGGCCATATACCGCATAAACTGAATTGAAGGTGGATGCCATACACACTCACCATTGAAGCCACTAGGTTTAAGTGCTTGCCTCGCTATTGCCACTGCGCCGAGTGTAGTGGGCTCGATCCCCACACCAATGGCATAGCGTAATGTGGGCGGCAGATGCGGCCCGCTCCATGCGGCACTTTTAGGGGGCGGCAAATTTTCAAATAAATAATAATAATATCTTATAAATATTAGAACTGTACAATACACAATATTGATGACTGTTCTTGCCGAAAAGTTGTTTAGAATTACTGAAAATTATAGTCTTTTAAATTGAAATTTCTAAATAAGAGGGCGTCATAAAATATGACCTACACAAGTTAAATATTAGTGTGATCCACAAACTATTGTTGTTGCTTAAATGTTTGTAAAGTAACCCATGACTTAACCCTAAATAAAAAGACAAAATAAATATATGATTTTGTGTGCGTACTAGATACATACAAACGCCGTGGCTTATACATTTATTTTTGTTCTACGGATGTAGGTACAGATTTAGTCGCCAAGTTTATCGATTATCAGTAAAAAGCCGAATCTGGATAGAAACCGATAACAACGCGTAATAATTAAGTTAAGAGGATTAAAGTATTACTTACATTACCTAAATTGATATTATCTTTCTATAATGATATAATTAATGCTGATAGCCACATCTCTCGGAAATAACGTAATTATTGTGATACGAACAATTATTATAGATATGATTTCATGGCAGATTAATACTGCGAAGACACCAACGACATCTATCGCACCATAGCGGAACTACGACACAAATTACGCCATGTTTTTTCTAACGGTCTTTTATTGTTTACAGAAGTCTTCTGTCTCGCGACCAGAAGGGGCACCTGATCGCCGGCCTGTATTTCCCTGTCGGGTCTAGAGGCAAAGACGCTCAATTCACTCTGTTCCACGACAACGGGACAGAGAAGATCAAAACTAAATACAAGTTCAGCACTTTTGCTGAGCCTGACAACGTGAGTATCGATATCGAGTTATGCCTACTTATAGTCATCCAATTATTCTTCTTTTCGTGTGGTTAGTGGTCAACCTGTTATCAAGAGTTGTTCAAGCCGCCCATAAGCCTCTGACATGGCTTAACGACTGCTGTCAATTTAGCAACAACCGGGACCGACTTTTTACGTGCCCTCCGAAGCACGGAGACGCTCAGATGAAATACCACTAAGCGGTCACCCATCTAGACTGATCGCACCTCGCTAATCGTTTAACGACCAGTGAGGGCAAAAAAAGAAGGTAGGTTACCTACATAGTTTTCTCTTCACGTATTAAAATACAGATTTAGACAAGTAGGTATATATCATTGGGACTTTGCTCTCAGGAAATTTTCAGTAAGAGTCAAACAAACTCTTAGTCTACTGTCGGTAGGTATTCACAGCTTTTGACGCATCTCATCATTTTTAGTAATCTGCACGTATTGTCATACATTTTCTAAAAAATATATAAACATTTTTCCAAATAGTAGACTATTCAAACTTATTGTATCTAATTCAGAAAACAGGCAGCCTAAAAGGAGCTGTCTGTCTAAAAGAAACGAGGAGACCCAAAACTTCTTTGTCTATGTCTTACTTCCAGTTACTTTAGAAGTATTAATATATAAATACCCACTATTGCAAAAGCTTACATATTGATTTTCGCTCATGTACGATCGTTTTCGTGCAGAAATAGCACATTAAACATAAATATTCATGTTGCCCGTGCGCATTGGGTAAATTGTACACGCGCATTCTCGTCCATTCGTTAAATAAACATAAGGTACATTGTAGAAAGCAATTAGGCTGACTTTGTTGAACAAACATTGCCACTTACAGTATTTAGGCGCCGAACACATTGCCTCGGCGGTCTGCGTTCTGCGGTCGAGTTCCTCTTCAGTTTCTCTTTGACCGCCGCGGTCTGACTGCTTTTATGTGTGTACGATTCAAAGACACTGCATACATCACAGTGAACGCGGAACGCAGAACTCGGCACTCTGACCGCTGACCGCCCGCAGAATAGCCGGCGGCGCCTTAATATTTATTTTAAGTGCCTAAACATATACAAATAATTATAGGTAAATTTCTATGTATTGGTACCTACCTAGATATAAGCATAGATAGATAGACCAGTCTTTTACAGAACATGACATTAGCCAGAGAATTGGCACCATTAACTTTATTGAATAAACCGATTAAGTTACCGAATGCTTTACTGGAGACGCACGTTCGAGTCCTGCTACGTGATTGTAAATTTGATAGATTTAAGAACTTAGGTATAAATGAATAAATCACATCTAGCAATCTAATATTCTTGTAAATCGGTCAACGGAAGATTTATTTTTGCCATGAATGACCTTAAAATTTGTGCCTGAAAAAGTTTTCCAACTTTCAATAGAATATAATATCATTCATGAGAACTATGCCATATGGCGTCAGGGGGTTTAATTTAATATAACTCTAATTCTAACAGTCGCTTAACATTATTTTCACTACAGTCCTCTATAATCAAACTAAGCAACACAAGTACTTACTGCTATGAAGGCCTATAATTTTATTCGTTTACGTTTAGTACCTATGGTATTACTTTCGAAGCTATTAGCATATTTAAACACATGATGTGAGGTTGTCCCTATTTAATGATAGGATAGAATTTAACCAAACAATATTTGTCTATTCAATAATAACAAAGGTATGAATAAATAAGTCGCTTAGTTATGAGATATGTATGTCGATTGCTGATGAGTAAGGAATAAACGGCAGGTAGAAGCGATTGTGCTGCTTTAGAAATAAGTTCCATAGCACCATGACCGTATGTCCATTCGGAGATAGGCAGGTTTGGTAGTCTTGTCAACGATTTACCAGCTGTCCCATCCCATTTAACAATTGGCCAGCCTTTGGATATTTCGTAGGTTCTTTATTCCCGAGCAGTATCTTGGTGCTACTGGAAAAGTCCATAAACACCTGAATTACATTGTCTGACCAACCAACAATCCAACATAACATTTTAATACTTATATTTTTAATAGAGAAGTAATATAGCCAATCTCCACAGAACCTAAACAAGGCATTCTATTCTTCTCTTCGGAGTTTTCATAAGGCAACTCAATTTCTGCAAGCCAAGATTTCTTACAAACTCCTATTTCTTCTTTCTCGTAACTAAACTTGTGCATCTTTGTCCACAGATTCCAAAATCAATAATCGAAGAAATTCAACTTTGCAACGCCCAAATGAACTACAAAAGCGGGGAACTTTTTTCAATCATCTGCAAACTTGCCAAGCTAATGAACAACCAACCCTTCATCGATCAGATGCTTGAGATCAACGAGGACATCTGCCGCATGTGCCTCTGACAAAACGAAAATGGCGGCCAGAACAACATGGCAGACGCCACAGAAAAAAGCAACGGCAACAAAGCTGAATGCTTAAAATCTTAAATTTAGTTTTCTCCATTTAATTTGTAATTACATTATGTATGTTGTTATGCATTTTATCGGATTATTCACTATTTTTTGGGTAAAGGTATTTTTTTTATTTTGTCGTAGTTGCTAATATTACGTTCACAATAATATTTAATTTGAAATTGGGTTATTGGATAGAATTATTTTAATCACTTAATCTTTGGAATAAACTATTATTTGGCAATATGTCTTATATTTATTATTTTCATATATGTTTGAAAATGTATCCTGTAATCTAATAAATATATACACTACACAAGTGAATTAATGGATTATTTACCTCGCCTCACAATATCAAACAACTCAACTTCGACAAAACACTAAATTTTTGGAACAATACACACAATTGTTCAGGATTTAAATAATTAAAATGCTATATGATTAAAGACAACTATATCATCAGCAATATCTCTAAAAGATGATCACAATAAAATATACCACGTGGAAGCTATGGCAAAAATAAAATCTCTCAAACATAATTTTCTGATTTATTATATCACACAAAAAATAAGTTGGTTCTTTACATCTAACACCAAACTTATTTCTAAAATACACTCTAATATCGGCCGCAATCCGAAAAGGAATAGAAATAAAAATAAAACAAATTAAATAAATAAAATAATAACTTTATTTGAAGGAATGAGCGGTTTTAGCGTCCAGCACCTTCGCAATTTTGTGCAGAACAGTCAAATAAAAATGGGAGAGAAAAACGGAGGTAAATATTTTACAACCATTGTTCACTAAGATGTGTCATGTACTTTTGACACATAGGTTTTGTTATCGAACAGTGTCCGTTTGAACATTATCATAAGTCGCCCACAAAGATAATTTCGCACACGTCTTAATGACCAATGGAACTTAATACTACTCTTATCTTATTAATATTTTGTGAACCTGCCTAAACACAAATCAAAAACTGCGGAGATACAATCGTTTGATCTGTTTCTAAACGAGCGTCTAGAACCTAGCTGAGATTAAATTTCGAATCGATATTCGATGTCAACAACTAAATCGATTTATTTATTTGTTGATTTTGAAATCGATTCATCGATACTTTAGAAATTTCGATACTTACATTCTAGTGAGTTATAATTAATAATTAACCTATTTACGAATATCAGTTTAAATTATAATTTCAATGCGTTATTCCAATTAAAGTGCGCTACTCATTTGTAAAGAGAACTGGTTTATTGACTACAAGTTTACAGTATGTTGCTATCATATAATTTGTGTGTACATTTCTGTTACATATATAATTGTTAAGTTAAACATTTATCTTTACACTAGAGAAGGCTCCGAATATCGGTTATATTGAATACCAATCACAATTACTAAATCTGACATTCTGTTTCTTTCTTAGAGACACACGTCCTGAAAGTCTTGTGAAAGTGCGGTCAGTTAGGGATCTTTTCATGTGAATTCAAGGTTATCAGGTACTGAAGAAGGCACAGCCCTAACATTTACCGTACTTATCGAGTCCAAACGCCACATTTAGGTCAACAATAGTTAAAAAAGAGTCATGATGACGTGTCATTCAAAGTTAGATCTATATACGACAAAACGAGATCAACAGGTTTTAGGCATCTGCACAGAAATACAACATTCGGTAATAGAACCGAATATTCGGTCCATCTCTAATTTACATTATTTTGGGACGTTATGCGTATTCCAAATTATTCTAATTTATACTATAGATTATGCAGCAGTGACGTTAACTACGTCCAAATGATATTACATTTAAACACGCTCTATATAACACATTTAAACAGCTATGATAATTTACTGATAGATATTACTCCGTTGGTCAACTACATTGCGCCCACTAAGATCACTGTTATAAACGTTATATTATTTACGATACTATTTCTAATACACAGTAGATATATTTGACAGGTGGGCGGGAAAGGCTACAGAATATTAGACATAACACACATCGCTATAGCAAAAAAGACTAAGGTTGTTTCTATAAACGAAGCGTTTTAGCTACGGACAATTGAAATTTCGGCACATTTTTATAGAATATTTGTCAAAAATTAACTGTATGTAGGTAAAACGACGCGTTTCTTGATATAAGAACCAAGTCTTAGTCACAGGTCAATGGCAAAATAAACTAAGCAACATTTGTATCCGATTCAAATCGTTGTATAAAATTGATATCGCATTAAAATGGCTGCCTAGTCTCCCAGCCACCGTCATTATAGATTCAAGGGCTATTTTACCCGCGAAAGGACAGTAATAAATTACATAAAATTTGAACCGTTTTAGGATTGAAATATTTACTTGAATTTTGATCTTAAACGTAATTTTCCACTTAGTAGGTCTTCATGGAAAATTAACTGTGACAACATGATGTCAACATGAATAGATTATAATATATCAGTCTTAAAATAAAAACAATGGGTATAGACGACCAAACATATATTTGCTAAAAATAGAGCTCAACTGGTTCCTGTTTATTACCATGACTACTGCATTTTGTCATAGTTAATGTATGCTATGCCCAACGGAAATACGTTTTACATAAATTGGCGAATATATCGACAACAGACATTATTTTAATTCCTATTTTACATTTAACTCTACCAAGCTCATTTGAATTTAGTGACATATAAAATAAATGCGTTCTATAATTTCAAATACAGAACAAAAGTGATTTTAAAATAGTTCTATAGAGTATTTATGACCAGTACTTTTTGTAGTAGCCGCACAGAATAAATTAAATTGTTAGTGTGTGCAAGTGGCTACTTTAGCCCAAATTAAAAACCGCTGTTATTTACTACGTCACCATGTTATACAATTCAAATGAGCCATGTTCCAAGACAACAGTTATCATAATACAAGGCGTTTGTGTGACGAAGCGATAGCGACTGGCGATCAAATAAAACAAAACTAACACAAAGAGATCATGAATAAATACTTAAGTTAAGTGAACCGTAAGAACCAGCCCCGTATAGATCACTACTACAAATATTATAATCTACGTATGCTCAACATCGGCAGAAATGGCACTGCTGAGGCTCAACTAGGATGCTCAACAGATTAATCTCCGAGATTATCATTTATCACTTCAGCCTCAATTGTTTGAAGCTCACTCATGTACTTGAGTCTAGGATAATCTTTAGTTGAACCTAAGGATATTAAATAATAATCCTGGAGGATCAATCAGCTTAGCATTTTAAAATGATCACCTAAATATTGCAATTTCTGCCGACCCGAGTCAGCACGAAAAATTGCGATGCGGGTCCGCTGGTCAGCAACACAGGCAAACTCGCGTCGAAGCTCTCGCGATAGTTAGGCAGATAAGAGACTAAAGAGACATTGTAGCAATTTTTCATATATGTATTTATTGTTAGCATCATATATAGAGATTAAGCACAAAACGCTTAAGATGTGTTCAGGGGGAAGACGTTTAGATATCATTAGCTTGAGGAATTATTCAGAACTACGAAATCTTTTTTATAGGCATAGTTGCCATTCTAGGAAGCCTTTCCAACGTAGGAAGACAGTAATTACAGTGAGGTATGTATATGTAAAGATATACATATTTCAGACGAATATTCACAATAAAACCTACATAATCGGGTCAATAAGTCTACTGTAGTCTTCGGGAAGACATGTTTTACGATCTCTTTTTTACATTTGGCAATAAACGGCAGTTATAACTCGCTCCATTTTATTTTTCCGCCAGTTAGATTCAGGTTACACAGTTATATCAATTGATTTTACTACATATATTACTTATACACAAATGTTACCAATTTATTTCTAAATCAGAATAGAAATACATATATCTTGAGAAAAAGACTGTATAGATAAGTACTATATTACTATTACATATCAAAGTACTCGCTAAGAAGATAGGATTGAAAGAAACCATAAACGAAATTTTATGAAAGAGCAATGTTTATAATTTTACTCAGAGCTGCAATGTCCGCTAGTACATTCGTAAAATAAAACCGAACACGAAGGATAGGTTTATATCTAACATATAAGTTAAAATTAATCACTAAAAATACTCCACAAAACATTCTAAACTTAAAAGAGCATGTTTCTGAATATTCTCATTCACACTATTTAGGTTGCAAAATACTTACTGCAATACAGTTTTGAGGATACAACGCTTTTTTATATCCATTGCGAAGCACGGTTAAAATGCTTGATCTAATAATTTTACCGAGCGCGCAGTGAAAATCAAATTGAAGATATTCTCACATGCAGATATTCTGTCTGTTGGGGCTTTGCTTTGAACGAAGTCAGGCATGTAATCATTTGAGTGAATGCAGTTTTATTTCGTATTAATTCTATGGGCGAAAACGTTCGCCAATGCAAGTGTATTTAAACCTTGGCAAGCACGTAAAACCGTTGGTCCTACGCTTCACCTGTTTCCCTCCTATCGTGACGGATTGCCTTTCCATCGGACCATGAGAGTTAGGCAACAAAGAATGCTCTTTTGTTTGCATACACACTTGTGCACTTATAATATTTCCTGCGCAGATGGCGAGTCCCCGTTTATATAGCCCGCCGTGTCCGAAAT
The DNA here is from genome assembly GCA_963675205.1 of Catocala nupta. Taxonomy (NCBI): domain Eukaryota; kingdom Metazoa; phylum Arthropoda; class Insecta; order Lepidoptera; family Erebidae; genus Catocala; species Catocala nupta. The sequence continues at coordinate 4,857,179 of OY776097.1, forward strand.
TCCTTCTAGGGAACTTCTACATCCTTTTACTTACACATTCAGAAACATGCCCTCGATTGAGCTGTAACTATCGTAATAAAAGAAAATAATATAGTGTAACCGTTATGTCAGCTCAGTGCTACCGCTATGTCGGGCCCGGCGTCGCGTCGGACGCGTGGGGCGCGTCGGTCGCGTGTGTCTAGTTCGCGTCGGGCGCGGGCGCGGGCGCGTGCCGATGCTTGTGTTGGCGGTGGCGGTGGCGTTGTGGGTGAGAGCTACCGTACACCTCGCGCACGCTCGGACTGGAATATAAAACTGATTTTTATAATACTGCATGGTGTATATGCTTGGTTGTTTATTTACAATATGACGTATGCAAAAAGGATCCAACCCACAAAACACTGTCTTTTTGAGTTATTGTAATAAATGGTTTTAAAATATATACATCATATTTATCAAAACTATACAGGATACTATACATATAATAGAGTACAATGTCTATTTATTTAAAGATATTTGGAATCAAATCACAGTCTTATTATTTTTATATGTATGTATATAAAATTTACTGAAACTCCAATTGTCTCAAAAGTAAGTTTAAGTTGGTGGATCCATATTGTATAACTATGTCTAATTAGAGTTGAACAAGATTAGTCAGAGTAGGGGTTGCTAAACCGTTGGCAAGACGCAAGCAGTATCACGGTTCTAACAGTACATAAGCAAATGTAAATGTAACAACTGCTTATCATCACCACTGCCGGCGATGGTAAACAGTTACTTTATGCAATTTAACGTTGAAGTGGTAAATATCCACCAATTTAGTGAAGAGTGAACGTTTTTATACTTGATAGGGAAATTTTATGCGTAGAACACATGAAATCAACCAGTTGCTTATTTTTTGTATGTCATATGTTCATACTTATTGTAGAGGTATATACCCTTTCCGACTAGCCTTGCAAATTCATAAGCATTTTTACACAATATTGTTTAACACTTTAATTCGAAATATTGCGTGCAAGCAATATTTACAAGGAGCTCGATATTTTTATCCATACCAAAATCCATCGTTTACTATTTACATTTATAGTAACATTTAAAATAAATTTCAATCCAAAATCTTAAAATACAAGAAAATATACAGCATACATGCAATAATATCGTAACTAAAAAATAGTCACCATGCTAAAATAGCAACATAAAAAAATATATAAAAAGAAAATCATAATAACCATAGCAAACGTATTTATATAGCGATATATAATAATAAAACTATAATATTGTTACGAGTTTAATAGTAGTAACGCCTTCTCCACAATCTGGAAGTGATTGGAAAATTTGGAATAAGATTTTGTAAATTTTATTCTATTATTTTATTAATTTCAATAAGAACCCATTGATATATCTACACCCATACTACCCACTAGACCCGATCTAACATCAATTCCTAAGTAATTCATTACCACTTTTGGTGAGCAGTAAGTCCCATATTGCAAAGAATGAAACTTTAGGTCAGTAGTTAGCCTTAGATTTGAGGACTGGAAATAAAATATTCCCAGTATTTCTAGACAAAACAATTACTTACATTTCCATCGAATTCTAAATAAAGCAACATCGCTTTTAAACTGATATTAAAATGAATAATACGACGATTAAGAATTCAAATCAACATTAACTCTGTGACAAATCTACCTCAAATACAATTAATAAAAAATATTCTGTAATAGTAAAAGTTGTTAATCATAAAGACTTTGCCTGTAATGTTTGTCTGTGAATGCCAAACGGATGTTTTACCTTGATGACGTAGTGAGTGGGCTGGCGGATGTTCGTAAGGGTCTGCGCGCGGCCGGTCGCAGGGAGCTATGAGCTTGGCCGCCCTGTGACGAGTGTCGCCTGCCCGACGTCTCACTACTGATACTGCAACGTATATACCATGCGAGCTAACTACTGAGAAGGGTAGATTGATGCTTCAACATATATAACACGCCTGCCAGCTTAAACTTAGCCAGACATGTATTATAATATCAGCTCTATATATAAATTATCCCACTGCCGGCCACGAACCTTGTAGCGACACTGCTGACGCTTTAGTTTTATATAGTCATGCGCATAACGCCGCGCGGCATTCGTCTCCCTGCAACCACTCAGTTAGGTCGTGGCTGTATTTATTATATTTCTGGTAACAGAGAATATATATCCATATATACTACCAAGTTATTGCATTTGGACACCCACAAAAATAATACACAAGAAAACCCCTATAGCCTCTTCTCACTGTGAGAACCGTTAGGTCATAGTCCACAACCCACTGCAGGTTGACAGACTTCACATATCTTCCAGAACGTTATGGAGAACTCTCAGACATGCCAGTTTCCTCACGACGTCTTCTGTCACCGCTGAAAGGAGCGATAACTAAATACTGAATACGCACATAACTTCGAAAAGCCAGAGGTGCGTGCCTTGGGATCGAACGAGATCTTTGCGTTGCAGTGCCATACATGTATCAAGGCAGGTGACATCTATCGCTTGCAGTGACGAATAAGATTCTTATTAATTTAGTATAGGGTATGTCAGCTTGCTTGCTGAATGAGGTGGGTACTACTGGTTACAATATACAGGAGATATACTGATGTGATCGATTGATTTGTGCCAGCTAAAACATTGAAAGCCGTGCAGAAGACAATAGAAATTATTGTTTTCGGTCACCATTGACCAATATATTACATTAAACAAATTTTGTTAAAGCATTTATTACTTTTTACAAAGGCATTGTTGTTATATGAAAGTTAATAACAATCTGATATAAGGAGTAATTGTACAAGTTTTGTTCCGGGATTTTTGTGAGCAGAATCAAAATTTTTGTATTTATCAATCTACCCTCTCAACAAATAAAAATATAATGGAAAATAAATATGAATATAGAAAAAAGCCAAAATAAACCATAGAGTAGGCACACATACATGCTGGTGACTACGACCACTACATCTACTTAGAATTATAATAGCTAGATACATATTTATAACTTTAATTCTAATAAATACATACGAAAATGTTATCACTGGTGGAAGTTGTTATGTTTGTTTATTAATAAAATAAGCATCCTAAACCGCCTAACTGGTATATCCAAATATTTTTATTATAATTATATTTATATTGCTTTTATATTTGTATTGTTCAAGTGCAACCATCACCATTTTGTGCAATAAAATTGTCTGTAAATTAACTTAGGTACCGACCATAGATTGTCTTAGAGATAATCAATCTGCTCTAATTATCAGAAAAAGCATACTGGTATTAAAGAATTCGAAGTGTCATCGTTTTGCTTATTATAATTTATCGAATTTATATAAAATACTCTAGTAGTACCTAGTAATAAAGTTCAGAGTATTTTATGCTCGCTACTTGAGCTAAATAAAATGTAGGTAACCATAATATTGTCTTCTGTTTACGTGAATGTTATTCATTGAAATTAAACTACTATATACGGATTTTATCGCGTTGTTTATTTAGCACTGTGTTACAAAATTTTCAAAATATTACACTACTACTACTATTGATTTTATTTTACTAATTTATAAGCTAATGAAATTATTTAAACTATTAAATCTATTTATTTTTGGTTTACACTTTCCCCGACGTTTCGGTTGCTTTTCAGCAGCCATGGTCACGAGGAGACTCCCCGTGACCATGGCTGCTGAATAATTTAAATTAATTAATTTAATGCTTAATAGTTTAAATAATTTTATTAGCTTATAAATTAGTAAAATAAAATCAATAGTAGTAGTAGTGTAATATTTTCAAAATGTTGTATTACAGTGCTAAATAAACAACGCGATGAAATCCGTATATAGTAGTTTAATTTCAATGTAGGTAACCAGGCATACTTGGCACAAACTGACAGTACCAATGTAAACATTTATTATTCTGTAATTATTCTGTACCCTTGTAGAGTTACAGTCAAGAATATATTATTATTAAACTGTTTAATGATGTACTACAAAAATTACTTTTTGATGAAATCTACAGGACATTCTAGTAACAGATCAAGCGGGATACATGTAATGCGATTGAACCATGGCTAAATTCGACTATTGATACGTTTACAACTAGGTAGAGCAAGTACAAACGGAATACAGTGCGTTAGGTATATGTGAGTACTCACTTAGGCACGTTGAGCGTGGCGGCGGTGGCGGCGGTGGCGGCGGTGGCGGCGGTGGCGGCGGTGGCGGCGGTGGGAGGCGCGGGCAGTGCGAGGCGCGGAGGCTCGGCGTCTCGCGGCGCCGCTTGGATAGCAGCGCGCGCGCGCCCGCGGGACGAGCCCGCCTTGTACTGGAACTCCCTGCAAAACATTCTCACTGATTATTCAAACAGAACAAGATCCTTTTGGAACTTAAAGCGACTTGAATAAAGAAGTCAATCTTACTGAGTATTTAAAAGAACAGGTCCATTTTTGGTACCTAGAGCAACCTATAACAAAGTACAGCCCTACATACAACAGATGAATTAATGAAGAAAGATGGAGATAGATAAATACATGGTAGATGAAGTGATAATATTATCTTACCATAAAATTTGTTACGAATTTTTTTTTTCTCTATTGCATAAAACATTTATTACTGTAATGTGTTTTAGTTTATACATTAGTATAATGAGATGGGTGTAAAAACCCAGGATTCAACCTCTAAGTCTTAAATGTAAAAGTTATGAAAAGAAATGACCTCTATATCTCGGGCGTCTTTTGACTCACAGGGCCCATATTCTAACTCGACCGAGGTATGACCCCAAGGTATCTGCACACCAAGTTACAAGTCAATATTTTGCCATCTAAAATACATGTGACCTTGTAACCCCTATATCTCGGAGGTCTTATGAACCACAGGCCCCATAATCAAACTCGACCGAGTTATGACCCCAAGGTGTCTGCACACCAAGTTACAAGATCTTAAATGTAAAAGCATTTTTTATATTATTTTGCTCGTCTAAATGACCACACTCCGCCTGACGGTAAGCAGTCGTGTGGTCTAAGAGCAGTGGCCTCCACATCGTCCTCATAGCAGCCGAAGCGATGTTGAGGTCTCTACTTTGACGGCCTGAGAAGGTGCTTTTTCACGCCCCGCTTAAAGGACCCACGATTGAAAGAAGAAGGAAATACGTGCCTTGGCAGAGAATTCCATGTCTTGATCGTTCGGCAGAGGTATTAGGACCCAAACTTGTTGGTACGCACTCTAGTCGACTCCACCGTGTAAGGATGGCATCTGAGCACAGCGCGCGTTGTTCTGGATAGGAAAGGGGAGGGCGGGATAAGGTGGAATAACTCTTCAGAGCACTCCCCGTGGTATATTCTGTAGAAACATAACAATGAGGTAATGTCCCTACGGAGTTGCAAAGGTTCCAGTGAACTCGTGACCTCTGGATATCCGATGATACGGACAGCCCGCCGCTGTAACCTGTCAAGAGCGTCTAGCAAGTACTGCGCGGAGCCATCCCAAAAATGAGAACAGTACTCCCGCACCTCCACGCAAGGGCGCACTTGTGCCTTATACAATAGGCACAGCTGCCCAGGCGCGAAGAACCGCCTCACCCAGTTCAGAACTCCGAGTTTTCGCAAAGCTTGCTTAATGACGCTCTCGATGTTGGTTTTGGGATTAAGGGAGCGGCAAAGATCCATACCTAAGATGGAGAGGCTGTCACGTATCACCAGTGGAGTGTTCTTCAGAGAAGGGAGGGCAAGGAACGGAGACTTTTTTGTTGAGAACGCGCCTGGGTCTTTTTGGCGTTGAACTGGATCAAGTTCTTGGCACCCCATTCAGAGATGCGGTCCAGGGTCTGGTCAAGTTCAACGACAAGATCCTGCCTTTTTCCCTCAACCTCAGCCTGTTTGGTCCCAGGACGTCCGAGATATCGCCCATGCACGGTACTGTCATCCGCATAACAATGTATGTTGCCGAGATTCAACATATCATTGATACGCAGAAGAAAGAGTGTAGGGGATCCCTGAGGCACTCCTGCATTGACCTGCAGACATTTGGAAGCGCAACCATCGCAAAGGACCCGAATACGACGCTTCTGCAGGAAACTTGCAATCCAGGTGCACAGTTGAGGGGGCAAGGCATAGACCGGAAGCTTGGAAAGAAGAGACCGGTGCCAGACTCTATCGAAAGCTTTAGCTATGCTAGGCTGACAGCCAAAGACTCGCCGTGCTTGTCCATAGCCTCACCCCAGAGGTGCGTGACGAACGCTAGAAGAACACCCGTTGATCGTTTAGCCCGAAAGCCGTATTGGCGATCATTGATCAACGAGCGAACCTCCAGGTAGCGGACAATTAGGGTGCTTATAATCCGCTCGAACACCTTGGAGAGCACCGAGGTGATAGCTATGGGTCGATAGTTGCCTGGTTCGGAACGGTCCCCCTTTTTGGGAATCGGTTGAACGTTCGCCTCCTTCCAAGCCTCAGGCACAGTGCCGGCGTAAGACGTACGGTATAGGCGCGTAAGTGTGGGAGACAACTCCGCTGCACATTTTTTGAGGACCACAGCTGGGCACCGTCAGGTCCACTGGCTTTCGGAACATCGAGAGAATGCAGTATCGCACGAACGTCACGTTGTCTGATATGTATATTAGGCATGGTGTAGCCGCAGTTGGCAATATTAGACGGCTGCGAACTGCAGTCATCGATTCGGGTGTAGGCCGCAAAGAGATTTGCAAGCAGATCTGCTTTCTCCTGCGGCCGATGAGCCAGTGATCCATTCGGATATCTCAAAGGGGGCATCCCCTTCCTCTACGACTATCCCAGTTTATGATATAGCGTTCCCCTACACCAACCGTTAGGTTATATTAGAGGAGCCGCTGTACCTTCCAGTGCCCGAGAGCACCTTCCGGGACCAGTTATAGACAGGTCTTGTCCCCAAATCCCGACTCTCCATCCTAACCTCAGAGATCCGGTTCTCGTAAGCGACCTACCTCGTGCCCAAGTGACACTACCTATTCACCAGATAGGTACCGGAGCAATAAAGCCGCTCACTACTCGCAACTCAAAGGAGTTGCTAACGATAACCTCGCTGAAGCCGACGGAGAAGCCGCCTCCCATATCTCCAGTATGGTACCGGAGCTGTGTAAGGCACGCTCACTTCCCGACATACATCCGTATGCCTACTCAAATAGGCCTACAAGCCGGGTGTGGCCCGAGTCACTCCAGCTATAACTCTTACTTGCTGAGCAGGCAAGCTCCCGAGATGCGTTGCGGCAGTGAAACCACACTGCCACTTCGCTAAAGGCAACTCCGTGCCTCATGCGACCGACTGGTTCGCACTGGCCGCGTCTGAGTCCAACGCTCGAACGCAACGTGCTTGCCGAGCAAACGAACATGTCGTCCTCAGCGGCCAACCACATACCCCTGCGAGTCCAACTCCAATGTCAGGCACCGCGCACTCTAGTCAGCGGTCGATAGAACACGCCTTTCGAGGCGCAGTGGGCTTCCTGACCCCGCAGTACCCTGGTCCAAAGGGGGAGACCCGTAGTTCTCCCCCCGAAACCCTATCTACTCGGGTCCTGAAGATAGGTGCCAGTGAGGTCTGGCAGAAGTTGGACTGCACGGCTTTGGCCAGGCGCCAATAGCTACGACTGCTCGTAGGATGCGCCATGAGTTCCTGGCCGAACCGTGCGACACGCTGGGCATCCGCTCTTAAGTATGCCCTCTTGCCGACCTTTGTGGCTTGGTAGAACGCTGCCTTCACGTGATCCATGTTAGAGTCGTGGAGAGCGCGAGCCCTGGTCCAAGCGCGGTACGCTGTCTTTTTGCGTTCAACATCATCAGCGCATACACGACCGAACCAGGGCATTTTCCTGCCGCTGCTCGTGACATCACTGTATGGAATATAATATTCTATACTCAGGATGATTTCACCACTAGCACTCTCTGATGGATCCCTGTTCTCAAAGCAGCGTCTAGCCTAAGGGATGGATGCGAAATACTCCCGCATTCCATCCCAGTCTGCTGACGAGTAGTGCCACAGTCATCGTCTTGCCTCCTCGGGTCGTGGGGGCGTAACAACAGCTATGGCACAAACCAGACAGTGGTCTGAGGTGCCCAGAGAAGCACTAATCGACACACTGTACCAGTTCGGGTTACTCGTCAGCAGCAGATCGAGCAGAGAGCGCGCCTGACCTGCAATGTCCAGTATCCGGGTGGGCTGGAGCACCAGTTGAGACAGGTCATGCGTGAGAGCGAACGCATGGGCAATTCGTCCCGCGTAGTCTGTTTTGGGAGAACCCAACCAGGTCTTATGGTGGGCATTGAAATCTCCCAAGAACACCAACTCAGCGTTCGGAAACTGCTCCTGCGCGTCGTCTGCCGCCTGACTCAGGTAATCAAAGAGTCGAGTTGTCTCAGCATCTTCTGAATGGGATCGGTAGAGGCACATGTATGTAAATTTGACTGAAAGAGCCATGATCTACGTGTACCCAAAGGACAGAGAAGGAAGGGTCCTCTAGGCAGTGTAGACGGCGACAGCAAATATCCGCCCTAACAAACAAGCACACCCCGGCTTTCGCGAGGAAACACTCCTCAGGTTGGTCGTGTCTGCAGGACGGCGTATTTGTGTCTCCGTTAGAAAAAGCATTGCCAGCCGAGCCGTCTCCAGGTGGTGATGGACGGTTAGCGTGGAGTCCTCTGATGTTAATAAACTCCACGACACAGGAAGAGGAAGCAGCGGTGGGGTTACGGCGATTGGCTGCTGTTGAACGATAATGCTTTGTTCGTACTGCCATCGAGTGAAAAGAAGAGGAAGCGTGAAAAAAAAGAGGCGGCTATTCTTGCAGCAAAATGGGGCAAGGGGCAAGTTTCGTCATATTACTGTGTGGTATGGCGATAGCCGATCCAACGGACGGAAAGACCCCCGTACCCTACCGAAAGTGGTCGCCGGGACCCACCCAACCACACCATCCGGCACGACGAGCCACATCAAGATTATGCGCGGCATAATGAGCAGCCAACCAAGTTGGCTAGACTCGGTTGGGCCTCTGGACTATACCGCGGGCGGCCAGCAGAGCACCGTTTCTACGGCTCTCCCTGGCCGCCGGGTCGACTCGCGCCACCCACACAATGACTCTACGGATACTCGGCAGGTCCTTCGTAAGCTGCAAGAATCGTCACCTCATGATTAGGCCTCCGGCACTCTCATTCACCGAACGAAACACAGCAGTGAAACACTGCTGTTTCACGTCGATTTTCTGTGAGAGGGTAGTACTTCCCCGGTCGAGCCGGCCCATTCTCGCTGTAATCAGCTTGGCTCTACTACTAAAAAAGACATGTGACTTTGTGACTCCTATATCTCGGGAGTCTTTTGACCCACAGGGCCCATATATTAAACTCGACCGAGGTATGACCCAAAGGCACCTACCCACCAAGTAACAAGTCAATCGGTCCAGTGGTTCCGGAGTTATGCTTGTCACTAACAGACAAACACATAGACCCACATAGAGTTTTCATTAACCTCCTCGAAGAAGACTCAGAGGTTAATAACATTAAAATATATGAAGCTCATTCAAAATTATCTCCGTTAGCTTTTATAAAGTCTTTTAAACGTTGAGGCCAGTTATCAATCACGCACTCGCTCCATGGAAAAATTCTTCACTGCCAATCTTACGGATTGTTTTAGGGACTCCAAATCATGGCGTTTAGAGAAAGCCATACTCTCTAAAACTGACCATAAATCATAATCCAGTGGATTAAGGTCGGAACTAGATGATGGCCAGTTTTTAGCTCTGATGAAGCCCGAAACGTTCGTTTCCAAACATGCTTGGGTGGATCGAGCTTTATGACCCGGTGCTAAGACTTGCTGAAAGGACCATTCTTGGGCCGGGACTTGAGGAGGCCAGACATCCCCGCCCCAAAATTGTGTAGTGTCCACTCCAGAACGTAAGGTTTCAACATAAAATTCTAAAGCGGCATGTTTTTTTGAAGTCATCGCTGTTTAGGGACAGATTCTCTTGATACGGCCAATGCTCTATAATACATCTTAAACAACGTTTACGACATTATAGTGGTCAATACTATACTCTAAAACTTATCGGTTATACAACGGTCATGATAAATGCGTCTACAGTATGGAAGTTTACCTGTCGAAATCCTCGGCCTCCTCTTCATCCAAGTTGATGTATTCCTGGCGTTCCTCTGCGTCACCGGTGTAATAGTTCTGTTCACGTTCGATCAAGTGTGCACGCTCGCCAATGTGGTGGCCTAGAACAAACAGAAAAGAACATAAATACATAGAATAGAAAATCAACAGGTATACTGAAAATGTTATATTACAAAACAATTTGCAGAGAATTCATTGATTTGTTAGACCTGTTTGAAGTGTTCTTGTCAATGTAATTCGTAAAATTAATCACATATTGTCTTTCTCTTGTTAGGTTATATAAAAGTGATGGCATGACATTTATCTTATAGACAATTCTACCTTGAGATTGTAGAAATCGCTATTACATTAAATAAAATCATCATTTAGTAAAAGATATAGGCAGCAACAAAATCAGAATTTTGGCATTGCATTCTAAATTAGAAACGTATTTATTTTGTTCCTCTTTTCATTCAGTCTGTGTTTATAAGCGCGTTATTTATAAGCTAAATGACAGACAGACGGATTGCAGAAATATTTGTATGAAACTGCACACAGCACACTGAAATAAACTCTATTTGTCTGAACTAAAATTTTGTTGAAATAATTAGACTTTCAAAGGCGTATTTATTTGAATTGACGTCACACAAATATTTTATTTTGCCAAAGAGGCGACAAGAAAATAACAAAATTTAAATTACAGCCTAATTATTTAAATATCTGAAGGTCACTGTAACCTGTCCGAACCGTCAAGCAATCATATTTAAACAAATAGCTAAAATATTACGAGAAAACCATCTTGTTTCTATGTATGTACATAATCATGCTGCTATATGACGTCACTGCTGGACATAGGCCTTCTTCAATGTTTGCATAACTAGATAATTATATTGACATAGACGTGTTTTTATAAATTAAAGCATGATGCATCATCCATATTGCCTATTATTAGAAAGTTATTCTATTAAATGCTATTAACTACACAACATTGAAATTAAACTACTATATACGGATTTTACCGCGTTGTTTATTTAGCACTGTATTATGCGGTGCCTATGCTTCTCTTAAAAGAATTTGAATTCCCGCATAAAAGAACACATAGCTGACGTTAAACCCAAACGCTCGTTGAAGTCTGCTGTGTGTGAACATATACAACAGAGGACCAACCACTACCAAACACACACACAATGACAAACCACAGATTCTCGCTAAAGAACATCGATTCCTACCAAGGATGCTTCGCGAGGCTATTGAAATCAAAAAACATCCCAATTTCAATAGAGAAGATGGTTGGAATGTACCACCAGCTTGGGATCCAGTACTTCAAATAGTCAAACCCAAGAAGAAACGAACCACAGCTAGACTTCATGATATTTTGAGCTCATTCTGCGTAAATAGAAACACCAATAATTAAATTATGTTCGGGTACTTTGAAATAACTACACTGGAACATTGAGACAACTACCATCTTAGTCTCCCCGTGACCATGGCTGCTGAAAAGCAACCGAAACGTCGGGGAAAGTATAAACCAAAAATAAATAGATTTAATAGTTTAAATAATTTTATTAGCTTATAAATTAGTAAAATAAAATCAATAGTAGTAGTAGTGTAATATTTTCAAAATTTTGTAATACAGTGCTAAATAAACAACGCGATAAAATCCGTATATAGTAGTTTAATTTCAATGAATAACATTCGCGTAAATAGAAGACAATATTATGTAAAACTACACAACAGTTAAAATAAAATATTTCGTTTCGTAAACGACGTCATGGTATCCTAGGTAGATAGATAGGCAAAGGAGTAAGGACTAACCTCAGAAAACAAAAGAAAAATTATGTAAAGGAGAATCAAAAACGCTCTCTATATAAAGTTTATAAAAAAGTATGAATGGAAACGTTGGAAAATATCTTGGCAATGATAGTCTAGAAACGAGAGTAACTTAAAGACGAGCGTGCATACGATAGTGAATAAAACATATAAGATTTTTCAGGCTCACAGCCAGCTGGTGGCTATTCGGAGTCCACCCCGCTAGCAATCAGACGTGTATCCATATACTTATGTTAATAACAGTCAAATAATTCTTATTACACATTTTTACGTATAGAAAGGTCAAATACTGTCGAATAAACAAACATGAAATTATTTAAAAGAAGTTAATATTGTCAATATATTTACTATGTACCTACGTAATGTAAAACTCTTAAACGTAACAACACAAATTGAGCTGCATACTAGGGAATAACGATAAAAAGTAATCGGAAATAGAAAATCTCACCACACACCCTCGGTTTCCCCACCCAAACTATTGCAATAGAAAATCTGAAGAAAAAGGTTAGCTTTTTAATCAGCGCTGGACTAAAGATGAACAACAACTAAATCTGATCTGGGCATACTCTACTTGTAATACTTTGCTTCTAAAACAAAATATGCTTCGACACATATTTCGCCGCAACGCGAAGCGATCAATAAATTAATGAACAAATTGAGAAGTACGAAGGCAATGAACCTCGCTTACGTAATGTTAGTAATGGACCTGTCATGGCCATACATGATAGATGTTCGAATTACGTTTACCTATAGCTGCACGTTGCTTCCCGTGTGATCGCGGACATATTGCCGTGAATATGAAGTATGCGCCCGGTATAATGGGATTTTCCGATAACTCTTTTATATGAATACATGAAACTATTTTTTTGGTGATAAAGGAAGATATCTATCTGTCAGTGTAGCAAATGGTAAGTGGTAACCGAAGCACTCGATGGTTGCAATACCAAAAGTAACGCGCATTTTAGACTGCAATCTGTGCGTTGTCAGCAAATGGATAAAAATCAGTTTTGACAACATAGCACTTTTAGGACAACTTCACAAAACACAATTACATACTATAACCTAGCTATAGTGTATACTTTAAACGGCAATTCGTCTGTGGCTCATTTCTAATAAGAAATTATTTATTTAAGAGAATGGAAATTCGCATCTAGGCTATATACAAATACATTTACAGGCGCCAGAAACGAGTTTAACCGTAGCATTGCGTAAACGTCTTTCCTGCTAACCAGCAGGGTACCGTTCCTAACAACTTGAGCCCACAAAAGAGACGCCATTTTTATTCAAAGAAAGAATCCACAAAAGTGGAAACTGAATGACCAACTCTGAATAACAACCGAATTACGTTGACAACAACGTGTCTCTAAAGTTATTATAATGTTATGAAATATGAATACATTTTCCAATATGGATTCAGTGTAAAAAATGCTACTATATTTGGAGTGGTGCAAATAAAAACAAATGGTTGCTTCTAAATCAGAAGCTATTTGGTAAATGGAACGATGTTTATATCGATTTTGTATCCACATTCTGCAGAAAAGTAGTTCAATCGAGAATGGAGATAACATTATCTTTATTTTACTCTCCTCTACGGTCGTGCGTTCCTAGGCTGTACTGTGTGAGACAACTTTTTCTGTAACCATATGAGAATGAGTATTGAAACGTCTACCTACAGCTTATGTCTACGGTAAGGTCAAGGGCTTTACGACCATCTTTTAAAGCATTGTCAATACACGCGCGAGAAAAGACAGCGTGTTGCAGAATAGCTTTGTCACGTTTCCGCGCAAGCAATGACAATGATTTAAGAGATGGTGCTATGGCCTCGGCTGTCAGGATATATGAGTGAATTATGTAACGTATCAATTCTCATAATTCATGACAGCTTCGGCTGACAGCTTTACGTACCCGCCTACGCGACAATATTGCCTGGACATTTGGCAAATACTACGAATATCCAACTGGTTTGAATCAGATATACCTACTTTGCTACATATGTTATTAATTATTATCACACAAGGCGCCATTCGACGGAGGTAGCTAAGCGTAGAGTGATGGCAAGGCTAAGATATAAAGTATGTGTCTATTTCCACTAAAGCTAATTGGAGTAGTTTCGCTAGGTTCCTGTGGGTGCGATAGAGCCACCTCTATCGCACCCACAGGAACCACAGGAACAGAACCGAGGCGAGGGTCCTTCGCAATCCTCGCTTTAGCAAGTGTATATAAAACGGCGCATTGAACCCACAGAGCACGGAATTAATTACGCTAGCTTCCTATTAGAAACGCCGCGCTCGCCATATTCTACACACATCGTGTAATATAACATACATCGTCGAACTGACATGGTGCCTGCGCTCGGCGCGAACGATCACTCGGCTATAAGTGTTAATAAATTTAGCTTCAGAAATTAAACAATCCCATTATGGTAATGTATATCACAAACATCCCTCGTTGTACATTAACCATTATACCGAAGTATATACGCAGGATGCGTGCGCAAAGATAAGTGAAATGCCGCAATGAATATAATAGAAGGTTACTTTTAATTTGACCTTTCTCTAGAACATCTCTAATTTAAAAAATAATGTTCACCGAGATAAAAATAATACAAATATTCACACAACAAATTCCCTCGTTGATAAATAACTTCCTGTGCATATTCACCCATCAAAAGACAGCTTCGGATACCAACAAAAACTGAAATACGTCACAATGTTTTCATAAAGCTGGATAATTCCAATCAAGACTAGACTTCGCATTCCACAGACAAACAACGCCTACAGATTTACGCAAGATCAAAGTATACAATAAACAAAAAAATATAAGCGGTTACATCACCGGCTGAGTCTATAAATAAAGGGAGATGAATGACTTCAGAGCTGCACGATATACACAGGTAAATATTGGCGAACGTAAGATATTCCGCGTGCCAGAACAAATGACTAGAGCGCTAATTTTATTACCATATCCATACGATACACCTCGCCTAATTCGGTAGGCACAGGCGTTTGAACGCCAAGTACCTAGTGTCAATTTCTTTTTGAATCTGCGCTGGAATCCCTTACCTTATTGAAAACAAGAATTCTTAATAAAGGGGGCCTATAGACGACAGTGTGAACAAATACGCAAAATGTACAGATAGGATTCTTAATCGGTGGGTAGAAATAGCCAAATATAAACTCAGATGCGACTTTTGAAGATGCAGGATGTGTATTAAATCCCCGACTTTAGTGTATAAAATGAAAAGCAATGAAATATCCACGAGACCGGTACACAATTCGTAATCTCTCGTGTCTCTTCTTTTGACTGATCAGTTACAAAAGATAATCAAGGGTATTATTAGCAGTAACGATTTTAATGCATCATGTCATTCTTGTCAGTAGAAAAAGCGCGGCTAGGACTAGTTACGTCCATAAGAACGTAGTTAACGCATGCGCAGCCGCGGGCGCTACTAGCTATAGAATAAAATAAAATATGAACCTGTCTGCTTTTTCTTCAGTAGAACATGACATTGCAATCCTATTGTAATAAAAATCACTACTTTAATGATTTACAGTTTATTGTTTCACATTATTGACGCTCAACGTTGTATTCGAATGATATATGATAATAACGCGGTACCCGCTTTGCATGGTCAAGGACGCGCATGTACTAATGTTGTCATGCATGCATTCGAATGCGATTCAAATAAACACATATTTTACGTGATGCTACCATTCTTAGCCTTCGTAAAAAATGTACAGACTGTTTTGAAAAGAATATACCTGATACGCGAATATTAGATAAATTATTTTTGTCAAACGAACATAAACACGTGGGAGTATCTATTTCTAGTATAACTGGATTAGAAACTAAATACTTATGAGTGTTTTTAAACCGACGTGAAAACGCGTAGGCGACGACGTGTACAAAATTAGCTTCTTACGACAAATGGACGAATATTAACGAGACAAGAGAATGAATGTTCCTCGTTTAGTTTTGTATGCTAGACGATAATAAACTAGGTTAGGCTACAGATGGGCTGCAGTGGCATTTACACCACATTATCATGCTAGTTCTGCTACACGGCATTAGTGATTAAAGTTTTAACTTGAACCCCAAGCTACCAAACTAGGCGACCCACTCTCTCTATCCGGATTTACCAAGGAAATATTGTTCTAATATACAGGGTGTCCGGTAATTAATGGATAACCTTGAAATGTCTTACAGTAGAACTGAAGGCCTTAAAAATATGTGCGTTTTATATAACAAAGCGTTAGTTAACGGTGAAGGAAATCATCGTGAGGAAACCTGCCTGCAGGCGATTTCTAACTTTTTTATTTTATTTTTGGTTCCCAAGGAAAATGCTTTATGCACTGTCCGCCGGCTAGGAGACGGCACTGGCGGGGTGTGTGGGACTCCCAGCGAAGTACTGGTATACCCACTAAAAAACCTGGGGTGTTCCCTCTCTCACCTAATAGGGAGGGGACCAGTTGGGAGCTCTTAAAAGATTCATCCATAGCAGGCCGGGTCAAACGGACCCGACCACCTCTCGTCCCCAGGGCCAGGTGGTCAACTGTTGCCTAACTCTTCTCACACTGCCCAGAAGTGGGATAGTTAAGATACAGGGCTGATTATATTTTTGGTTTTATAACCATACTTTGTAGTGTTTTCGATTCATTCGAATATTTATCCCCCATTTTTCTATATCTTTGGGCCTTCTTGTTACAGTCATAAAATTGGTGGCATTTGTTAGAGAAATACACTAATTATAATTCTGCTTTATTTCATTAAAATTGGCAATTGCAATGAGATTTTTTTATGCGAATGTGTAACTAGGTTAGTTTAGGAAATGGATAAGGTTACAAGACGCAGTATATTAAAAATAAAAATAATTATTATTTGAGCTGATTTGTACTGAGAAATTAAACAGGAACCAAATAGCACCGATACCTATCTCATATTTTGTTGGATTTATATACCTGTCTTCGTGATCTTGGTGTGCATCTTGACGCTAAACTTAATCTAGATGTTCACGTGGAAAATGTAATTAGCAAGGCATACCAAATGTTTGGCTTTGTAATGAGAGCATCCCGAGACTTTCGACGTCCATCTACTTTTCTGCATCTATATAATTCCATTGAAATAGTGCAACGTAAGTTTCTTCGCGCAATGCAGTATAGATGCTTTGGTAAAAAAATATCATACCAACAACGTCTTAAGAAATATGACGTATTGACCTTAGAATCAAGAAGAACTCTTCTTGGTATCATGACCTTATTCAGTGTATGCCGCAACAAGTTTGACTGCCCTGACTTGGTAAATAGATTGTGCTACCTTGTTCCTCGTACAGTGCACGGACGTGAGGTGCGCACCAGACGCCTATTTGCTACTGGTCTGTGCAGGACGAATTGTGGCATGCGCTCCCCACTACACTGTTTGGTAGACACTTATAACAGGAACTTTACTGACATTGATATATTACATCTTAATAAGCCTAGATTTAAAAGTAGCATCATTAAAATGTTAAAGGAACGGCAGTAGTGCCAAGAGGCATATCGTCGTTGTCAAACCAAAATCTGCTATGTGCAATTTTCTGAGATTTCTACTTTTTGACCTATGCCTATAGTTCACTGCCTTATCTACCGTATAAAAAAACTGCTAAGTGCCTATGAGCACTGTACGACAATCTACGACCTCTTTATAAAATATGCTATGTGCTGCAGCTAGATTTTTGTCAAATAAAAGCTGCTATGTGGCATACTGCTACATAGCATATTTTATTTGACCGCAATCAATTACAAAGTATTGAAATAATCTGCTATGTGCTTAGTCCAAATAAACAGCTACATTATTAAAGCTTGTTGATACTTAATATAACGATAACAATGCCTTGATAAGTTGATATGAATAACTCTTTGATTTTTGACACTTACGTTGCAAGAATATTAGAGCGATAATAATTTATTGTTTATTTACATTTACCCTCAAATTTCATTACACCTAAAAATCCTGCCTTTATAGTTAAAATATACTTCTAAGCAGTCAGTTGACGTGTTAGCTTATTAAGTACACTCGTATTGTGAAGTTAAAAGTGCATGAATACAGTACAATGAGTAGGGGAAAGAAAATTGTCGATTTAGTTTTGACTACCAATGAAAAATATTTACAAGATAAAGCAATGGTACATGACAATGAATCCCCTTTCATAACGGTGCATTGTCACAGTGTTAATATGTCCACTAAGAATAGACGAGGTACGGTATCTGAATGGTTGGATTTACTACCGAAAGTGCCAGTTGCTGGTGCACTTGTAGTTTTTGTTTATAATAAACAAAAACTACAGTGTCATAATTTTACGATTTACAGTTCTCGTACTGGAGACGTCACTATTTATTTTTGGCATGAAGCTGATGGAGGAGTTACATCCAACGAATTCACAAGCTGTTTAATTGATTACCTTAAAACCTGCAGAACTTATAAACACATCACGATAGGTAATTAGTGATGGATGTAACTACCAAAATAGAAATAAGGTTCTAGCAAGTGCATTATGTAACTATGCTTATTTTTTTAACGTAGAAGTAGAACAAATAATTTTAGAGAAGGGCCATACTATGGTGGAAGTTGACAGTGTCCACTCCACTATCGAACATTATATAAAGCCCCCTATTTATGCACCTCAGGATTACGTTACAAGAATGTGTCAAGCGCGGCCTAAACAACCCTATGACATTAAAGTTGTCCATTATGGTTTCTTCAAGGATTATGAAAAATTAGCAACCAATTATCAGTCTATCAGGCCAGGTAAAAGGAAGGGTGATCCTACGGTCAATGATGTCAGAGCATTTTTATATAGTTCTAGTGGTGAAGTATACTTCAAACTTCGTCATCCACAGGATTATACAATTCTTCCGCAACGAAAGCGTATTCCCCAAGAGTATCCTGAACCTGCGACATTATATGACGGGCCATTGGCAATAACTCAATCCACGTTCAATCAATTACAAGAACTAAAACCATTTATAGACCGTGATTACCATCCATTTTACGATTGTCTTAAATTTAAGTCCGATTAAAACTTATTTTTTCAGTTATTACTCAATAAATACCAATTTAAATCAAATATATTTTTATTCAATACCTGCTATGTGCCTAACAATTGACCATTTAAAATCTGTTATGTGCACAATTTACGCTATTATCAAAATAGTAAATAAATAATTAATTCGCCATGGTTAAAAAATAATTAAGTGTATGTATAATATCTATGGCTTTCATTTAATATAGTTCTTAAAATACACCTTCATATAAAATTTTACAGGAGAATGTCTTTTCTCAATATTTCAAAAGTATAGTTTCTGCACATAGCAGATTTTGGTTTGACAACGACGATATATTGGATAAGATTTTTATTAACTTTTATATATGTATATTTTTTTATTTTGTACTTTATTCCGAACAGGCATAGTTACTATTTTATACTGTTAGTAAAGCAAACACTTAATTAATGCTAGTTAACTTGCTTATGTACCATAGCCCGTTATTATAATTACTTACTTAATTAAATTAACCTTTGCTACTCTCAGTTAATACGAATGACAGCGATTGCCTACTTACAGATTTAATGTTCAGTTTTACAAGTAATCTGTGGAAAATGTAGTGGGTAGTATATTTGCTAAGTTTAATGTTAAGTACTCAATGTATCCTCCTAATATACTACTGTTTGTTTTCCCATGTTCAATAAATAAATAAATAAATATATACTTATCAGTTGGCAGAGCAGGGACCGTCAAAACTTGGTCCTGGCACCCCTACTATTATTTACGCATTTGCTTTAGTCGTATTCATTCGGTAAGTAAAACATTGGTCAGACAGGCTTTTAGAGAACTTTTATTACAATATTTGGATACAACAGGGATGGGTCAGTTCAGTCCGTAGTCCCGTCAATATCATTAGCATTTTGTTTCGATAATATTACGATTCTTGAACGCGGTTCAATCGAATGCTTGTGAAACAGAGGGCTGTTTATTTCTGCGCCCGGTGCCAGGAGAACCACCCTAGTTACAACACTGATTATGTGCAGGTAATAGGTCATCTAATACGAAAAACACATTATTTAATTGATTTATTAAATGTTTTATTTAGATTGTTGAAATGTTAACCAGGGGTACAAATATTTTCAAACTTATTAATCACAGAAAATGCGAATAACATAACAGAACACATCACCGGCGCAAGCACAACCAAAAGAATGTACTTTTATTTTTTTTATGTTAAACATAATTGTCAAACTTGAAGTTTGAAGTTTAAAAATCATATATGAATATAAGTGTTTACAGGTTTTCAATAGTTTGCACCTGAAATTGCTAGGAATCTTTCAAAATATAAGAAAATATCAAAATCTGAAAATATATCCACCATACAGCTACTAAGTATTTCCTAACAGAAAAACCTAATAATAAATCGCTCGATCATCGAACCCGGAACCTCGTGATCAGCCGCAAACAACATGGGAATGACAAGTTAAAAAAAACCTTAGCGAATCGCTAAAAACAGCGTTAAGCAATTGTATCGCAAAACATTGTTTCATAAAATACTAGCTTTTCCTCACGGCTTCACTCGCATAAGTAGGTTATGTCAGCAACAGTACTTTTTTAAATGAAATATAGCCTATGTTACTCTGTGATACAACAGCTTTCTAATGATGGAAGAACTTTTAAAATTGGTTGTGTAGTTTTTGGGTTAAAACCTTACAAACAAACAAACAAAAAATCTAATCTTTCCCCTTTATAATATAAGTATAGATAGTATAGAAAAGCTATGTTCTTCTTAACTGTGACTCCAGGTATGGTACAACGGTTTAAAAAGTCACATCGCCACTATGCCGCTCGTGCTCGTAATGATGTGAGTCAATCCCACAGGGATAAAAGACTGTGGTATCCACAAATAGCTGTTCCGAGTCTGCATCCTCTTTCCGTCTTTAGATTTCAATGTTTATAAGGTCCTTGTGTATAGATATAATTAAAAAGTTATTGTGTCTGGTCGCTGCGACCTATTGAGGTTGAAAACAAATACAATTATTATGTAAATCGAATTACTCACCAATGGACATCTTCTTGGTGCCAGACCGCGAGTCTTGCATTGTCTTGCATGTTTCTTTTATGCCGTGGGGTCCAATCTTTGTGCTGCTTGTAGAACTGTATACCTGTAAAAATATAATTAATTTATTTTAAAACCAGCTAAGGTTATGAACAATTTAAACTAGTTGTGTATTCTAACCAATATTAAACTAGCTGTGCCCGCGGTTTCACACGCTTTTATGGTTACTGCGCCGCCCCCGTGAGTCGTAGCATGATGTTATATAGCTTATAGCCTTCCTCGATGGGCTATCACACAAAAATAATTATTCAATTCGAACCTGTAGTTCCTGAGATTAGTGCGTTCAACCAACAAATTCTTCAGCTTTATAATATTATATATCACTAGCGGACCCGAAAAAAAAAACCAAAAACCAAATCTAAACTATTCTCGAATCCACCTGAACACACACAAAAAATTTCATCAAAGTCGGTCCAGCCGTTTAGGAGGAGTTTAATTACAAACACACGCACAGAAGATTTATATATATATATATATATAAAGATAATACAGATGCCAATTTGAGTTTGTTTGTTTGTTAAGCTTTCACGCCTTAACTACTCGACCGATCATCATAAAATTTCGCATACATATTGTCAGAGGTACAGAAAAAGATATAGTATACCTATCATCCAGAAAAAGTATGGTTACTTACTTAACCTATCCTAAACTATGTTTAGGCGAGTGAAGCCGCGGGCAAAATCTAGTACCTTGTAACATAAATACTGAGCCTCATGGATATAGTTTCACGCCTAATACCTTTCTTTTTATTTTATATATATTTTTCTCGTCAAAATGACCACACTCCGCCTGATGGTAAGCACTCGTGTGGTCTAAGAGCAGTGGCCTCCACACCGTCCTCATAGCAGCCGAGGCGATGTTGAGGTCTCTACTTTGACGACCTGAGAAGATGCTTTTTCACGCCCCGTTTAAAGGACCCAGGATTGAAGCACGAAAAAAACACGTGCCTTGGCAAAGAATTTCATGCCTTGATCGTTCGGCAGAGGTATGAGGACCCAAACATGTTGGTACGCGCTCTAGTCGACTCTACCGTGTAAGGATTGCATCTGAGCCCAGCACGCGTTGTTCTGGATAGTCTGACAATATCCCTACGGAGTTGCAGAGGTTCCAGTGAACTCGTGACCTCTGGATCTCCGATGATACGGACAGCCCGCCGCTGTAACCTGTCGAGAGCATTCAGCAAGTACTGCGCGGAACCATCCCAAAGATAAGAGCAGTACTCCACGCAAGGACGCACTTTTGCCTTATACAATAGGCACAGCCGCCCAGGCGTGAAGAGCCGCCTCACCCTGTTCAGAACTCCGAGTTTTAGCGAAGCTTGCTTAATAACGCTCTCGATGTAGGTTTTGGGATTAAGGGAGGGGCAAAGATCCATGCCTAAAATAGAGAGGTTTTCATGTATCACCAGTGGAGTTTTTTTCAGAGAAGGGAGGGGAAGGAACGGAGACTTTTTTGTTCTTGGCGTTAAACTGGACCAAGTTCTTGGCACCCCATTCAGAGATGCGATCTAAGGTCTGGTCAAGTTCAACGACAAGAGCCTGCCTGTTCCTTTCAACCTAAGCCTGTTTGGCCCCAGGATGTCCGAAATATCGCCCATGCACGGTACTGTCGTCCGCATAACAAAGTATGTTGCCGAGATTCAACATATCATTGATATGCAGAAGAAAGAGCATAGGGGATAAGACGGACCCCTGAGACACTCCTGCATTGACCTGCATAAATTTGGAAGCGCGACCATCGCAAAGGACTCGATTACGACGCTTCTGCATGAAACTTGCAATCCAGGTGCACAGTTGAGGGGGTAAGCTATGGCTTGAGGAAGCTTTGAAAGAAGAGACCGGTGCCAGACTATAAAAAGCATTGGCTATGTCAAGGCTGATAACCAGAGACTCGCTGGGCTTGTCCACAGCCTCACCCCAGAAGTGTGTGACGAACGCTAGAAGATCACCTGTTGATCGTTTAGCCCGAAAGCCGTATTGGCGATCATTAATCAACGAGTGATCCTCCACGTAGCGGACAATTAGGGTGCTTATAATCCGCTCGAACACCTTGGAGAGCACCGAGGTGATAGCTATGGATCGATAGATGCCTGGCTCGGCACGGTCCCCCTTTTTGGGAATCGGTTGACGTTCGCGTCTTTCCATGCAGATCTGCTTTCTTCTGCGGCCGATGACCCAGTGATCCATTCGGATATCTCAGAGGGGACAGCGAGGTCTGACAGAAGTTAGACTGCACGGCTTCGGTCAGGCGCCAATAGCTACGACTGCCCGTAGGATGCGCCATGAGTTGCTAGCCGAACCTTGCGACGCACTGGGCATCTATCCGCTCTTAAGTGTACCCTCTTGCCGACCTTTGTGGCTTGGTTGAACGCTGGCTTCAGGTGATCCACGTTAGGGTCGTAGAGAGTGCAAGCCCTAGTCCAAGCGCGGTACGCTGTCTGTTCAACAGCAACAGCGCATTCACGACCGACCCAAGGCCTTTTCCTGTCGCCGCTCGACATCACTGTATGGAATATAATATTCCATACCCAGGATGATTACACCAGCGACAGCAGTAGCGCTCACCGATGGATCCCTGTTCTCAAAACAGCGTTGAGCCCAAGGGATGGATGCGAAGCACGCCCGCATTCCACTGTCTGCTGACGAGTAGTGCCACAGTCGTCGTCCCCCGTCTTCTCCTTCCTCGGGTCGTGAGGGAGTAACAACAACAGCTGTGGCACAAACCAGACACCACTGTCTGGTTTGTGCCACAACTCTGAGGTGCCCAGAGGAGCACGAATCGACACACTGTACCGGTTCGGGTTACTCGTCAGCAGCAGATCGAGCAGAGAGGGCGCCTGACCTGAAATGTCCAGTATCCGGGTGAGCTGGAGTACCAGTTGAGACAGGTCATGCGTAAGAGCGAACGCATGAGCAGTTCGTCCCGCGTGGTCTGTTTTGAGAGAACCCAACCAGGTCTCATGGTGGGCATTGAAATCGCCCAAAAGCACCGCTCCTGCGCGTCTCTGCAGGACGATTTTCTGTGAAAGGGTAGTACTTCCCCAGTCGAGCTGGACCATTCTTGCTGTAACCAGCTTGGCTCTACTACTCTTACTATGAAGAAGGAAGGAAAGAAATATATCTTTATTGCTATATAGTTGGGCACAATGTGTATAAAGATTGATTGAAGTGGTAGGTAGATTTATATTACACGCACATTTCGCCAGCATATGGTCACAAGTCACAACCTTGCTCAAAAACGGGCTATATAATGCACTAATAATGTTTCAAATAGGACTAGTAGTTGCCGAGGTTAGCATGTTCAAACAACAATAATATAGAAAAAATATATCATTAACAAAGCTTTTATATTGGCACGTAAAAAGCATTGAGCAGCCATGAGTGGTGGACCTATTGCTAATGTGCCTTCACTGTATGTTGAATATGCATCCTAACTATTATTATAAATGAGAATATGAGTTTATTTATTTGTTTGTTACGTATTCACGCCTTACTACTCGACCGATCATCATGAAATTTCGCAAACAGGTTGTAGGGGTACAGAAAAGGACACAGGATACCTTTCTCCAGAAAAAAATTACTGTGCCTAAGGGATATGAATTTATTGACGATATCTATATTCACGTGAGTCATTTGTAAAGATTCAAGAGTCAAACATATCTCTTGAAGGACATCCATTAATTACGTGAGCTGTTTTCCTTTTAATTTGGACTTCTCTCTCCCCCTTGGTGAGATTTAGTGAGATTTGGTGCGACCCCCGTCCTCCTTACGTGAGATTTACGCTAGCTATTGTTAAAAGACTAAATAGAGTATAGAAAATAATCGATATTGCCTATGCCATCTTTTCTTTCTTTTAAAAATTCTGATCATTATTTTTACTTCTTTTTCTTATTGTCGATGTAAATGTTTTTAACAGCCATGAGATTCTTTTAACGTACTATCGACTTGAGCGACGCTTGATCATTGCAGAAAAATTTTCGCTTACACATGTTGACTTTAAGTAATAATAATAATATTCTACCACATACACACAACACCATCTAGCCCAAACTAAGCAGAGCTTGTACTATGGGTACTAGACAATGGATAAACATACATATACACTTTTTTTTTGTAAATACATACATATGACAAGTGACTCCGCCCTTAATTTTGTTAACCAATCAAAAAGGAATCTTTGAACAAAAAGTGTACTAACCGTTTGTTTTTATAACTTTTCTTACTTTTGCCAGATGGTATCATATTTAGACAGCTGTTGCATTGACACAAACTTTTTTACCGAACTCAAAAACAAAAAGGTCGTATTTGACCAGTTGAGTTTGTATCGCCTTAGAATCAGTAAACAAATGTAAAGTGTAAAAAAACTCAAACAAAAAAAGGGGCGTGTGTCACGGGTGGCCTACCAAGTGTTGGCCTGCCATCTAATGTTTTCAAAATTTTAAATTAGATTTTCAATTATGCCACCCCAGTTTAAATGCGATTTGATGAGATTTTACTGGACCCCTCACTCACCCTCTATTTTGAGCTCACGTAATTAATGGATGTCCCCTTGTAAAGAGAAGCACATCATAATCACTTTTAACATTGACCTTCATCTTTGTAGAGCAATAAAATTGAACTGAAAACAGCTGTCAAAATACAAAATGTTTATACAATATATTACCATAATGTATGTTATTTTCGAATGTCATAATACATTTTCCCTATAAACAACAATAACAATTGATTATAATGATAAGCCATCACAATCAACTTCTTGCGTTTAAACCACAATTTATTGGGTTTTATACTAAATATTTAGTTATAATTCCATTCATGGGGCATTTCCAACCACATAGCAGTGTATTTTGTATACTTAAAAATAAACTAATGAATAAATAATAGGTGGCCTTTCTTAGGAACATTAATTTTCATAATCATGTGTTTTGTTTTTTGTTTAATTATAGCATACAATGGACTTAATATCATAGGTATTGTCTGCTTGTGACGATAAACAGCATAATTGAATAATTTTATTTAATTAGTATTATTCTACATCTAACCTGTGGTTTGCCTCCAGGGCCGCTTGACATAACAACTGTGCTGCTGCTGAAAGAACTGCCAGCAGACATGTTGCCACCTTCCATATCTAAAAGAGAATATGTTGTATTAGCTGCCTTAACATCAATACATCGCTACAAACCAGAAAACAACCCAGGTCTGGAAAATCTAAACTAATCAATAGATAAAGTAACTAAAGTGAATGCAACTAGATTGAAATTTCAGAATTATGAGGCAAAATAAGTGGTCAGTCTATCACTTGACACAAGGAAAAGCTATTTAATTAAATTCACAAGTTAATTAAATAGACATTAATTATATGAACAGAATATAGAATATAGCACCAATATTTGTGTAATGAATAACTATTAAACATATTTTGTTTACAACTTTATAATTATAATTATTATTTTTTCTTCATTACTAATATTTTAAAGGCAAATCTAAACAAAAATGCAGTATAGTTGCCATAGAGAAAATATTAAAATAAAATATTAATTTTATTTCCAATGCTTAACCACATCATATGAATGTAAATAGGATGTTGTGTTGTGATAATAATGATATTAAAAATAGAAACATTAAATTATGACCATTGTAATAAACTGCCAAAAATGGAAGTTTTATGATTGTTATTGAAATATCCATGCTTATGCACAACAGTGACTTTAACTGCTGCTATACCATTGAAAATGTATCACATGTCTAGAATTCCCTCATTTGTGTACTCAAGAGTTAAACCCAAGATACATGCAAAACACAGCAACACCACAATGTGCTTTGATTCCATTCCATATTAATATTTTACAATGAAAATGTAACTGTTTGTTTTCACTCCTAAAATGCTAAACCCATTTGATTGAATTTGGTATGGCGATAGCTTCTAATCATTGACTTATATATTCTTTTGCAATCATTGCTTCTAATATATTATATAGGTTTCTATGTGGAATTGGTAAACTGGTTACAAAAACAAAAAAGCATATAAACAAATTGCAAGAATGTCTAAAAATATATTTTCAGATATTTTTGTAATATTTATTTGATCATTTTTATAACATATTAAGACTATACTATAATTTATATTATTTAGTACCAATTCCATCAAGTTACTCTCATTGCTTTATGTATGAAAATCCTTATGAAAATGTTTACCTAATTACTTTTTTTAATATTTAGATCAACAAAATCTTAATCTTTTTAAAGCATTAACTGTAAGTAAAGTAGAAGGCTATGATAAACTGCACGGGTTATACTTACTACCAGCGAAGAGTCTGTTCAACGAAGGCATCTGGGGCATAAAGGGCATCATTGCATTTCCTCGTCTCGGGCCCATGATAGCCAGCGGACCGTCGCCGCCAAGCATGCCGAAGGGATCCGAGAACAACGAGTTCATCATGTTGTTCATCTGACGCATATGCCTCATGTGAGACCTAAAATGTATTCAACAATTAAAAAACACCATAGTAATGGCCTAAAATTTTGCGCCGTTTTGCCACCTTGAAACCTCGTGTGGCATTTTTACTAGTATCATTTTCAGAGAGATAATATATATTCTTAAAAAAATAGATCGTACTCATAAAATTTCTCTAGAAAATAGCAAAACTTACCCGAAAAACGGATCATCCTCCACGTCGGCCATCAAGGATCCGAACAGAGACATATTTTAGCGCACAAAATTAACGATCAGCAAGCAGAATAAATCCAAGATCACAAGAAATAGAACGCTATTGCAGTAAAATCTATAAAGTCACAGATATGAACACTCGCTATTCACAAAATTGCATCGAAATCTCTAGCAAATTGCGAACTCTCGACAAATTTTCCAAAAACAACATTTTTTTATTGGGTAAGGCATAGAGCATGGTCAAGCTAGTGATGTGCGCTTAGTAAATAAATCCAAAATATTTAGACGATTAAGAAATATAAGTGAAAGTTGATAACTTTGACCCAAATATATTTTTATTTTATGTTTCACTGATATTTAAGTTTTTGTAATTTGCATTCTTTTCTGTTTCTCTCATTTCGCCCAACAAAAAACCTTGTTTTTTTTGTTTGTTGCGTAAGAATTATCATTTGATTCTAAATTAAATGCCCGATTATATGAAAGAAAATATTTCGTTTTAAAATAGAAAATGTAGAGCTGTTTAAATTGATTAAAATAATTATATACTTACCACCAACTAACGTGTTTAAAAGAAACATTAATAATTAAATTATTGCTGGATTTTACTTTTAATTTTATTTACCAGCATTTTACTTTTATGTTTGTTACATAATGTATAATGGCTAAGCAAATATTTCAAGAAAAACTGAATGAAAGAAGTCGATGCACATTAACCGACAAATCAATTTATATAATAACAGTTAGGCTCGGCCATCGGGCCAGCTGTACCGTAGGGCGAACTGAGCCGTTGCTGCAGGCGCCAGAGAGTGCCAGTGATGATAAGGAAAATAAATACCTAAAACGTGCCTTTGGCCGGCACTGGCTACAATTTAAAAAACATTATGGTTCTGGATAGATAGGTACTGCTAGGGCTGTACGATGAATGCGCGAGTGATCCCTGCGCCCCGGCCATAGATTGTAAGAAGGAACACCGTGGTAGGTTTAGTCGGTATTACTGGGATATCTCCATCTATTCCCGGGTGAGTCCGACAAAACCCCTCCGCCTGGCCCCGCGGACGGGTATGCGCCAATGCATTCCCACACGTAATAAAATAAATAAAATATACTCAATTGCCAAAATATCCAACAATTTCAAAATGGCCCGTTATTAAAACGTCCGCTTCCTAAAATATCTAATACCGCAACTACACTGACGGACTTATAAACTGCATCAAAGCTCTGGATTACTTTCGAATTCATATTTTTGATAAGTATGCAAACGTTGATGGTTACACCATTGTTCCATGATCCTGAGGGCTGATTGCATGCGATTACAGATTATGTTTTCTGAGTCGCCTTTGATCAGGATGGTTATGTCGTCCGCATAGCCAACCGTGTAGTAGCATCTGCTATTAAGGCGTTCTAACAGGTCATCTACCACGATATTCCATAGCAGCGGCGAGAGTACTCCTCCCTGGGGACAGCCCTTCGCTACTATGCCTCTCGTGGTAGAGTTCACCGTGAATTGTATGGCCCGCATCTTTAGAAGTTGATCGATCCAGCCACTAGTGGTTCTATCAACTCCAAATGTGATGAGTGACTGGTTAATGCTGTTGAATTTTGTTTTATCAAAAGCTCCTTCTATATCGATGAAAGCCCCTAGTGTCATTAATTTGTCAGATAATGCTGTTTCTATTGTTCCTACAACAGAGTGCAGCGCTGATTCCGTTGATCTGCCTTTTCTGTAGGCGTGTTGTTGGCGGTGTAGTGGCTTGAGTCTTAGAGCACCTTCCCTTAGATACCGATCAGCTAGCCTCTCAAGAGTCTTCAGCAGGAAAGAGGTTAGGCTGATCGGTCTGTATGATTTCGCCTGTGTGTAATCTGACTTACCCGGCTTAGGTAGGAAGATTACTTTGACTTCTCTCCACTGGCGTGGTATGTAGTTATGCGCTATCGATGCTCTGTATATGTTGAGCAGGTGTGGCACAACTGTTGTTTGTCCCCATTTCAAGAGAGCTGGGAATATTTCGTCCAGGCCCGCAGATTTAAAGGGTTGGAAGCTATCTATCGCCCATGATATTCGGTCAGCAGTGACCATAGATTTGGCTACTGTCCAGTCAATCTGGGTTGGTTGATTGTAAGGTGTGTCTTCCCAGTTTGGGTTTACCGTTACTTCGCACCCAGGGAAGTGTGTTTCGAGTAGTACCTGACTTATTTCATTGTCTGAAATCGCATAGGTACCATCTTGTTTTCTAATGGCGCCTAGGGTTCTGTTGTTTTCTTGCGATAGGACCTTTTTCACCCTGGCTGCTTCATTAGTGGTGTTAATGTTGCTGCAGAAACGCCGCCAAGATTCTCCTCTGCGGTATCTTATGCGTTTCTTGTAGTGGTATTGAGCTTGTTTGTATCGCTCCCAGTCTTCATCAGTCCTGGTGTTTTTAGCTCGGTTAAACAGTTTCCTCAGATTGAGTCTAAGTTTCTCCAGCTCTGGTCCCCACCATTGGGACTTACCTGTTACTGGTGGTTGTGTGGAGGGACAGGCTTGTTGGTAGTTTTGTTGGATGCATTTGGTAAGTATGTAAGTGTTATGGTCTATGTTGTCAGTGCTGGTAGACATGTCTTTAAAACAGATTTTATCTACCTCATGTTGGAGAAGGCTCCTGTACCTTGCTACGTCCGTCTTGCGGGGGTTGCGTTTAGGCAGTTGGTCCGTCTCTGGCACTTGTATAGTGTAGCAGATGCGCCTGTGATCTGCAAAGGAAGGTTCGGCTGAAACGTGCCAGTTTGACACTAGTTCTGCCGCACCCTCCGATGCAAGTGTGATGTCTACTATAGTTTGATATCTAGAACTAACAAAGGTGGGCTCGCAACCATTGTTCATTATAGACAGGTTAGTCGAGAAAATATATTCAGTTAAGGACTCACCTCTTTTGTTTGGTGTGAGGCTTCCCCACAGTGGATGGTGAGCGTTTGCGTCGGCTGAGATGATGATGTGCCAGCCGTGGTCTTCACAGTGTTGTACCAGTTCAACCAGCTCCTTCGATGGGATTTCCTCATCGCCGGGCATGTAGACTGAAGCTAGTACTAACGTTTGGTTGTTGGGCTCTGTTTGGAGTCCTACCGCGGTAAGGTCTCTAGAACAGAAGTTTGTTAACAGCAGAGCTGATATTGATCTAGGGATATAGATGCAAGTTCTTGGCTTATGAACCGAAGTATTGTGCATCAACTTACCCCCGATGCTTTTCAGACCGCATATGCTGTCGCCTCTGATCCACGGCTCCTGGATCAGGGCTATGGTCCTTTGGTTAACCTCCAGCAGTGTGCGTAGGGTAGCCGTCGCAATTTGTTTGTGCTGGAGGTTGGTTTGTACCACACTAATCTGACGAGGATCCGAGAACATCGCTGTCCACGGACTCCCCGTCTGAAGACGTGTGGTGGTCGCTGGTTTCCATGGTAGGTATGGGAGTAGCGTCATCTACCATGGATACCTGTTTGCAGCAGGCTGTGCCTGACGTACTTGGGCCAGTAGGTGGCAGTGCCCGTTTTGGTAACTCCTCATTGCCGGTGTTGGGCTCCTCCCGGGGCCCCGTAGTCACCGAGTCGTCTCCGTCCCCGGCAGTGTGAAACTTAACGTAGACACTACCGGAGACGAAGGAGACTCGGCGATCTCTCTCCAAAATCTTGGCCACTTCAGATTTTGGAATGCCCAGGGTCAGGAAGATGCCCTTCTCCTGCATAGCCGCACCGTACAGCTGCCAGGTTTTGACGCTGTACCATGGGTTCTGCGCAATTAGGAGACGATGAGTCCTCGTCAGGTCCAACCCGATTGACTTCGGCAGCCATAGCGAAGCGCGAACTCGCTTCACTATGTCTGACTGTCGAATGACGGTCAGCTTGGTCCCTGGAATCGGTGATTGCAGCGTGACTACTGTGTTCTTGAGCCAGGTTAAAGTGCTGTCGTTCTCGCACCACATCTTCAGTACTCCCTCTGTGGACAGAGGTTTCCCTCGGAATGCTGGTGCGGGTGCTGGCTCGTTGTCTGGCGGTGGAGCAAGTGCTGCTTCAATAATCTTCTCCTCTAAGGAGAGTTCGAGCTGCTGTGCCTGTTCCACCGTTAGGTCTGTAGGAGGCGTGGCAGCGACAGCTATTAGCAGGTGCGATTTAGTCGCGTCTGCATAGCTTGTCGTTGCTCTCCTTGGCGTCTGGTCCAGCTTCGCGCGCTTCGGCCCGTCTCTCGGAGACGACGTATCGTTTGGGCGCTCTCTCTTTGCCTTTGCAGGCAGAGTGGGCGCACCCGCTGTGTCCGGACGTGACGGGCGATGCGCATCGGTGCGTGGTCCGCGTTTCCGAGGCCCGCGTTTGCGACGCGAGCCTGTTTTTGTATCGGCTGAGTGAGTCGGCTCTACTTCGGCATCAGCCGTGACCGGATCTGCACGTTGGGCTGCCTCCGATGTTGTTCCAACGTTCGCGTCGCGTTGTTCTGTCAGGGGTGCGGTATCCGTCATCATAGGGTCGCTGCTCCCTGACTGAATGGTTCCCGCGTGCCTGTTTTGGCATCCGCGTTCCCCTTGCGTGTCGCGTTTGGTTGGAAGTTCCATCCGAGTCAAACCGTCAGTGTTACCGGTCCTGGTCGGGTCGACTGGCTGAGCGTCCTCCTCAACCGTGTTTTTTCTGTTCGTTAACTGCGCTTTCAGCGGTGCGGGCGCCGACGTAGTCGGTTCGCTTCCTACTGGTTGCGCAGCAGTGGATTTGGCACGCCGATTGCGTCGGTTGCGCCGGTTACCACTTTGTTTATTTACTCCTGTGCTTGCGTGCTTCGCGGAGGCGGCGTTCACATTAGTGCGTACGTCGCCTCGACGCGGTGCAATGCTCCAGGAGGTGTTTGATATGATTTCTGCGCTGGGCATGGCGTTGGCCAGCTCGCGCAGATGAATCGGCTTCGGTGATCCATTGCTCCCCCCAGAATACGTGGAGCAGCCTGACCCCGAAGGGTCAGGGAGGGATTCTCCAGCGTCGCGGACGCTGGTACCCTCCTGGGGTAGTTTAATTGTGTGGGTCACTTTGTCCATTTTGTTTAAATTTAGTTAAAAAAAAAAATTTGTGCTGTGTGGTATGTATGTGTATGTGTGTGTGTGTGTGCATGTGGCGCGCGCGCGCGTGTGTGTGTGTGTGTGTGTGTGTGTGTGTCTGTGTGTATGTGGTGTGTTTGTGTGTATGTGTGTGAGTGTGCGCGTGTGTGTGTGTATGTACGTGTGTGTATGTGTGTGTGTGTAACGGCTGGAGGTTTTGGTTACGTCTGTTTCTTAAGGAACCAGACCAATAACAGGCGGCAACCTCGGGAAGGATAGTCCACCAGCCTTGCCTTAGGGATCTACACGACTTGCGCTCTCCCCTAAGGCCATTTGCCAGACCCTGCTCCCGACTTAGGTGCAGGGAATGGAAGTATGCCTAAGTCACTTAATTAATTAATACAAAATAAGTTGGTGAGTTGGACCTACTTCCGCCTTACGGTGAATCCGACGAAGACAGAACTGGTCCTTTTCACACATAAAAGGAAAACTCAGTTAACTAACATGCCAAAATTATTTGGAACGGACCTTACCCTATCGCAAGAAGTCAAGTATCTGGGCGTAGTACTCGACCATAAGCTCAACTGGAGTAAGCACCTTAACACAAAAATAACCAAAGCATGCACAATATTCTGGCAATGCAGAAGACTAATAGGCAGAAAATGGGGCCTCAAACCATCTATAACCTTGTGGCTCTACACGGCCATAATACGCCCAATGATAACATATGGTGCCATAGTTTGGTGGCCTCGCACTCTTCTAAGCACAGCTATACAAAAACTACAAAGCCTACAACGACTCGCCTGCCTGGCGACGACAGGCTGTATGAGAACAACCCCCACGGCAGCGCTGGAGGCCATACTAAACCTCAGACCCCTACACCTAATCATACAGCAGGAAGCAGTCACAGCTGCCATACGGCTTGAAAAGGTAGGGCTCTGGAAACGGGACAGTAGGATAACTCATGCACGCCTAAAGGAGTTAGTATACAACGAAATTCCAATGATAGCGGCGACATGTGATATCATCCCAAAAACTTTTGTTTTCGACAAAAAATACCACATCCAACTTCATGAAGAATTCAAAGATAGCTCTGGTATATACGAAGTGAGAATATACACGGATGGATCCAAACCAAAATCAGGAACAGGAGTCGGAGTCTTCTCCCACGACCTAAACATCAATTACTCAACAACCCTGGGAAACCTCAACACTATCTTCCAGGCAGAATGTGTTGGAATCACCCGGGCTGCAACAGCGGTTACATCAAGGGGTATAAGCGATAAGACGATACGCATTATCTCGGATAGTGCCGCGGTATTACAAGCTCTGAAAAGCAACTGCTTTAACAGTGGACTCATCCTGGAGTGTCACCGTGAGCTGCAAAGAATTGCAACGAAAAATCGGGTAACGTTGCAATGGATACGCGGCCACAGCAACTCTACTGGCAATGACGCTGCAGACCAACTGGCAAAGAGAGGATCGAGCATTAAAATGGTAGGACCCGAACCAATTGCCCCGATACCCTTCTGCCAACTCAAAACATGGTTATGTGACAGAACCACGAAACTACATGAAAAACAATGGGCAGAAACAAAGGAATGTAGACAGACAAAGGAAGCCCTTCCCTCCTTAGACATACATCTGTCACGCAAACTGCTACGTTCTTCAAGGAAAAACCTGCGTCATCTAGGGGGTATAATAACAGGTCACTGCTCACTCAACAAACACCTATTTAACATCGGCATCACTGACAGCCCTTTATGTAGAGGCTGCATGGAGACCGAGGAAACACCGGCTCACGTGCTGCTGCATTGCAAAAGCGTGAGCAACCAACGGGCGAAACTACTAAACAGTCCAGAAACGATGAAGGAAGTACTGTGCAACACCGGTCCCCTATTGTCTTTCTGGACTGAGCTGGGGTGGTATGAGTGACCGAACAACTTTTCGCGTCGATCACTTACGCACAATGGCCCAATTGTGTGGCTAAGTGCGGATAACACACGTCCAACTAACTAACTAACTAAGTATGCAAACGTTTTAGATTAAACTAAATGAAAATGTCGATACTATTCATTAAACATAAAAAAACAAAATTTTAATATAAAACTGTAGATAAAATTATAGCCGGGAAAATATATGCATAGTCTCAAATTCGTGTGTTATTATGGTAAAGTTTGAAATTAATTATTTTTGTTTTATTTTGTCATTTGCGATTTAAATTATTATTACTAATAGTATTGATTATTAGTCTTTTAAACTCAACAAAAGTTTCGTAACCATAAATATGGATACTTCGTCCGAACAAGTCGCTCAAATTGTGGCATTGGTGCGGGAAAACTTGGATCAACGAACGATTGCTAGAAATTTAAATTTAAACCAGTCTACGGTTTCTAGAATATACTGAAGGTTTGTAGGGACAGGTTATTAAAAAAGGAGACCCGGTAGCGTATTTTCTTTCCTGTGTACTATAGGAGGCAATACTGCCATGAGACGCGCACGGGTTTGTTACGCTAATTCCTTTTACGAACTCGTGCTCAATTCAAGGCACGTGTCCTCCTATCGCGCACGGGTTTGAGAACGAGTTTTCTTACTCATTCATCACAAAAGTCCCCAAAATAAACACGGATTTGTGGCATTCAATCGCGCGTATGCTTTTACAAACCCAGTCATACGTACAGTAGTCTCTTGTAATGTGTCGACGGAGCCCCGCGTAGTGGGACTCTTATATCTGGATGGTCACAAAAACAAATAACCACGAAGGCTACGGCGGGAGAACAGTTCCCGCCTCCGCCTTCTAACCTAACCTATCCAAGTCGGAGTTATAAGAGCCGACACTTGGGGCGTTATCAATATATCTTCTAGTTCTATAATTTAGTATGTATTTAATTATTTGAAAGCACGCTCTCAGACTCTGCACAGTGAAAACATAAACGAATGCCATAACTCACAGTCAACTTACAGTGCCAACTAGCGAAGCGGCGAGACGCGAGCGGTGCAGTCTGTTACGCGTGAACTTCATGGCTAAGTTCCATGCATCGCCTTGAACTCGTGTTAAGAAGAACAGTTTGCTTTACAAAACCGTGCACGATTAATGGACACG
Source organism: Catocala nupta (assembly GCA_963675205.1). Taxonomy (NCBI): domain Eukaryota; kingdom Metazoa; phylum Arthropoda; class Insecta; order Lepidoptera; family Erebidae; genus Catocala; species Catocala nupta. Next base: position 4,893,055 of record OY776097.1, read on the forward strand.
TAATACGAAACGGACACGTAATAAGTACGAAATTGTTTCCTCACGTTAGTAAACATCAAAACAGAACTAAATGCGTGGAGTAAACGTGAGTGCTCAAACAATAAAAAGGAGGATTAAAGAAGTGGTAATCACCCCTTTTAGACCAGCAAATCGTCCAAAGCTGCCTGCAGCACACAGACAAGCTCGTTTAAGATTGGCGCGTGAACATCTTAATTGGACTGAAGAGCAATGGGCCTTCATATTGTTCACCGATGAGTGTAGGAAATGTTTAAATAGTGCAGACGGTCGCAGAAGACTCTATCGTCGACGTGGGGAGAGATATGCTCAAAGTTGCATTGAGGAGCGTGTTCCTTTTGGAGTCGGTTCGTGTATGGTGTGGGGTGGTATTTCAATGATCTGGCGAACGGAACTTATGTTCATCGACATGTTTCGTCGAAACGGTAGAAGAAGTGGTTTGACGGCACAACGCTATATAAGAGAGGTTTTAGAAGCTCATGTGGTACCTTACATGGGATTAATAGGCGAAAATTGTACTCTAATGCAAGATAATGCCCGACCCTACGCTGCTGCACAAGTTTGACAATATAACGAAGAGGTTGGGATACGTACCATGAATTGGACAGCACGCATCCCGGATCTTAATCCGATTAAGTGTGTTGGGGACAGTTTAAAAAAGCTGTATATGCGAGAAATCCTGTGCCCACAACAATGGCAACACTAAGAGCAGTATACCCCTAATCAGATCTATGCGGAACCGATCTGACAGAATCTGTAATAAGAGCACGTGGAGGCAATACACCTTATTAAAAGAAAAAAAACCTGTGCTAAAAAACTGTGAAAAAAAACTATTTTTTATTGTAAAACCAATTTTTCAATAAACCAACCAAACCCAATTATTGACAATTATTGTTTAAAAAAATTGAATATTCCTTTCCAGTATACAAACTGACTTATGGATATGATACTACGCTGTTATGAACAATAGTGTCTTATCTATGGTTATGAAGTTAACGAACCAAACTAAGTTTCAATTTAAAATGTTTATTTTAAAGGTGTCTTGAACATTGATGCAGTTTATGAGTCCGTCAGTGTACCTACTTAGGTTGTATCCCACTATTTCCATGGAAATACAACATAGAAAAAGTGGGACCAGCGTTTTTTACAAATTATATCCCATTATTTTTATTGCGACAAAAAAACGCAGTTATGTTATTTGAAAAGTTTACCACTTTTAATTAATAGATTAAAATTAAAACACGACATCTCGGTATTAAAAAAAAATAAATGGAGTACAAATTAATAATCTGCCATTTTTTTGAATAATTCTCCACCTCATACTCTACAGTACAAATCACACAAAACCACCCCGTCACTACGCAGATTTATGGATGATTATTTGTGACTGTACTCCTCACATGTTTCCATTGGCATCATTCCTTCATCGCTTAACGATATTATTCCGTCTGGTATTACTTTAAAAAACAAATCAACCCTTATCGTTGTCGGTAGTTTAAGATTATAAAACAATAATTGAATATTATGAAGCTGTAAACAAGACAGTATAATTATTAGAAATATAGAATAATTTCAACATACCACAAAAACACTGGGTCGTATGACTTGTTACATTTTCCAGCACCGAGTTTTCATAACTTTGTAGGTGTTCATCTATTTGTGAATGTAAAATGTTTAACATATTCGATAAAGCTATATCATAGTCTTTGGACAGCTTGAAATTTTTTTTGCTGAATTTCATCCATTTTATAATATTTTAAAACGAAGAACTAGAAGCGTTCTTTTTTTTTGTTTTCCACCAAGCAGTAACAAAATTTCAGCAAGAAGATTTTATTTAAAAGTAGATGACACGGTGAACTTCGAAATTCGAACGCTTAGCTTAAATATAAGGGCCCATCTTTAATAAGAATTGTCCAGGTGCTTCATCGCCTTGGAGTAATTTCATTTGTTCATCTAAGATCATCTCATCTTTTTGCAATTGGGCTATTACTCGTTTTCGGGAGTTATTTGTTATTGACTATTCGTTTAATTTATCACCGTCTTTTATTATGTGCAAAAATTTAACAACGTTTACATTTTGACACCAGTCTACTTAATTTTCTATTCCAAGATTCCACCGCATTATTAGTGCGGTGACGTTCTCCAAACACACACCACACCCTTGAAAAATTATTTTTCATCCAGTAGTTCTCTATGTAGTTCTTAAATTTATTTTCGGCTTCACTGTCACCCGTCTCTGCTAAAATGTAATTCCAACCATCTTGTATTTTATTTTTGGGCAAAAGCAGCAGTCTGCAGGTAAGTTGTATTATCAATGTCATGCGGATGGATTTATTCATGCCAATAGATTTAGCTTTCTTAGTCAATGAATTCACAAAATGAAAATAGCAGCCGTTTATTTTAGCTGCAGGAAAACTTGCTGTTAATGCAGAAATCAAAGCCCTTTCAAAATCAACTGTCAATTTAGTAGGGCTCCATTCAGGTAACCTTTTTTTAATAAGATCAAATAAAATGCAATACGCTTTATGTGATTTACTCTATAAAATCGAATAAATCACTGTAACCACTTTGCTTTGATTCCAGTCACTTCCAAAATCAGCGTGGATTGACAATAATTGTGCAAATGGCGCTGGACACGCAAAGAATGTCCCGTCAATCAAATAATTGCCGCTTTTTAATTCGCCTCTAGTTTCTTCACGACAAAATATTATTATTCTTAAATCGGAGTCAATATAATCAGCAAGCACAAAGTCTTCAAATGTAACTGGAATTTGTACTTCTTGAACGGTCTTGTAACACCTTTTTAACATTTAGAGCTTTGTTACGACGAAGTTTGTATATGGAACACTTTTTAGAGGTGTATTGTGGCAATGGTTTACCAAGTAATGGAATTCCTTGGTATATTTTGCCCATTGCAGCTTGATCAAAACTACAACTCATTGCAACTTCAATCGCGGATTGGTTACTGTCGGAAATACAGTGAGAAGAGTGTTCAATTGTTCTTGCTATAGTGTTATCCTAAGAAGAAATTTCAAATAAGTATCAAAAATACAGTAGACAAAATAAATGTACTTACGCCAACTACCGACCTACAGCCTCTGGTAAAGTGATGAAAACTTACCGGGGATACTGTTATCGACTCTTGCATTTTGTTTTATGGCGCTTGTTGCATTTCCACAACGTATTATTATTCTTGTAAACTATCTGCCTAGTGTATTCATAACCCTCGTACAACAGTATAACACCCTTCCCCCTTTTTATAAACTCCATTATTAACAATATTTATTTAATTCAGAACCAACACCTATCTCGTAAAGCAATAATAGCAATTATAATGGCAGCTGTCTATCAATAACAGTCAATTACAACTATGATCAAGAGGTTTTATTTAAAGAGAAAATAAATAGTTTCTATGTGCACGCCGTCATAAGCGGTGATGCGTTTTTTTTGACGCAGCCGACGTTTTTTTGGTCGTTAGAAATAGTGGGACAATCAGTCTGAATCAGGCCCAGTATTTCTATCAATAGAAATACCTAATAGACAGTGGGATGTGTGGAGTATGGAGTGGCACGCCCTACTTATACATCCATAGAATGACCAAGTTCAAAGGCCATTTCAATAATTGACTATATTCGGGTAATTCACATTTCACAGAGTAATTAGACATAGCGAATTGGAATTTAGACATTTTGGGAATCGAAGATTCTGAACATAAAACATAAAAAATATAGATACTACAAAAAAACGACACTTTCAAACTTGCAAGTATATTGTAGTCTTCATTATTTCGTTATTAACATTGCATTAACACTTTTCAATTAAACATACGATTCGACATTCGCCAACAATCACATTTTATAGTAAACATTTAAATATTTTATAAAAAAATGTATATTTATGGAATTCTTGCTAATACTCGCTGAATTCAATTTATCACTTATTTTTAATACGATATCCAAGGGAGAATGGTGCAGGCGTTGAACCATGAAAACTCCACTTTGCTGATGTAGGATAAGCTGTGTAAACTTGATCCTGTAATCCGTTCCGTAATCTAGCATTTCTTGCAGGAGCCTATTAACAAAAAAATTCATTTTAGATTTGGTACTTAAAGTTCCGTCATGAAAGAATACCGACAATGTAAAAGGGAAAGCTCATCTATTAGATACAACAACATTATTGAGTAAGATGTCTCTCTAATCCTTCCAATAAAATATGCAAGTGGATTCTATATCGAGGGCTTCATAACAAATAGGCGTACACGCAAAAGTTTTTCGTTTTTAAGTGCAATAGATAGTACAAGACACGCTGTTGAACGTAGTTAAAGACATGTTTTTTGATATTTTTTAGTTTATCTATAGGCCATGTAAATAATAGGCGTACTGTTAAGACATGGTCAAACGGTTATAACAAAGGCGTAAGCTATGTATACACCATCTAAAATTGTGAAATTTTAAATAACTTGCATAATAAACGGGCGTAAGCTATACGCCAAATCGACTACTATTCATGGAAACAAAACATACGTAAGAAGTTAAGACACCGTGGTAAGGAATACTATAGGTACCTGTAAGAAGGGACTAAAGTAGCGAGAAAAGCAGTCTTTAATAATTGCAAATGCAAAGGGCACTGCAATACAGCATTAAGCGATGAAGCAAAATTATATGCTTTTAACGCATTTTGGAACTTGGGAGATATCGATCGTCAGCGAGGCTTTAATTAAAAATATAGGGAGCTCCGATGTGAAGTGCTTTCGAAATGTCAATTCAAGATGAAAATATACGTTGAAATGTACACTTTCCCATAATAGCAACAAATACTCAGTATGTAATTTTTTTTTCCTAGGAGTCTGAAATATTACAGACAAAATGGTTCGTACAGCATTATACAAATAATCTGTTGCTGAAATAGCTTCACCAGATAAAAGGGGCAAACATTCCCCTGGGATAAAACTTCCAAATGTTATGGTTGCACATGCTAACTCTCATATTGAATCTTATCCTACGATGCCTTCTCATTGGTGTCGAAAGGACATTAAAAAGGTTTACTTAGAGCCTATTTTAAATCAAGAAATAATTTATAATCTTTATTTGGACAGATGTCAACAAGATAATATTGTAAAACCGATATCGAAACCTTACAGGGAAATGTAAAAGAAAATATTACCTTTCACAAACCGCGAAAAGATCAGCGTTGGTGTCATCTATGAAATGTTACCCGAGGATCATCAAAAGTAAAAGAAAGAAGAGTACACGGCACATGTAAAAAGGAAACTAATGCAGACACTAATGCAGAGAAGGCAGCCGATAAGAAAAAAGCCGAGTAAGATCGTTCATACATGAGCGTAAATTTTGATATGGAGGCGGTTCTCTACAGTCCACTATTGCTAGGAAAACCTGTATTTTACAAAACAAATATAGCTTGCTTTAATTTCAGTGTTTGATATAGCGACTAAACAAGGTTATTGCTATAAGTGGCCAGAATACGAAGGGAATAGAGGCGCTAATGAGGTATCCACGTGCCTAAATCTATTTTTAAAACAAGTACCAGCTGATGTTTCTCACGTAGTTCTCCATTCAGATTGTTGCCCAGGACAGAACCGTAATTCGATTCTCCTTTACATGCTGATGACTTTTCAATCTTCAAATGACTGAGAAAAGAGCTTCTGAGTCTGCAAGAATCTACATTCCAGATGATTGGAATAATGTGATAAATTTAGCTATGAAAACCAAAGTGACGAAAATGATGATACAAATTTGATGGCATCCAGGTCTGCATATCGTAGACGAAACAGGCAAAACTAAATCATATTTTTTTATTAAAATGTCTTCTGATAAATAAAACTAATAAAATTTGTGTTGCTTGTTATTCAAATATTTACCCATCCACCCTATTTACGTTTTTTATTATCTTATGAGATTGTATATTGTAATTAAAAAATGATCTGGAAAAGATAGGATGAATGTCGTGGCGAAAAATGGGGGACAGCAGTGGACTGCGATAGGCTGATTCATTGATTGATTGATATTGGAATAAATGAAAGTTATGCTGTAAATTTTTACCATGCCTAAATGATGTAGACAGACTTTACTTAAACTAACTGAAACTTGTAACTTAAAGCAAATAAAAAAGATATCTGATGGGATATTATAAATTATAGGGATTGTGTTTCACGATATACTTGCTATTAATTTAGAAATTAAGTGGCTGCAATAAAGCTATAACCTAGGGGTATAAGAATTTAATAAAATATTGAAGTTAAATAAGTAAGTAAAGCTGTCTTGTTGATGCGCCTGTCATTTTAAAATTATTTAGCATAATTTTAGGGGTAACAAAATCTATAATATTGTCTTCTGTTTACGCGAATGTTATTCATTGAAATTAAACTACTATATACGGATTTTATCGCGTTGTTTATTTAACACTATTACATAATTTTGAAACTGTTACACTACTATACTATACTATTAAACTTTACTAATTTTAAGCTAATTAAATTATTAAAACTATCAAATCTATTTGTTTTTAAGTTTACACTTTCCCCGACGTTTCGGTTGCTTTTCAGCAGCCATGGTCACGGGGAGACTAAGATGGTAGTAGTCACTACCTGAGATTTGACAAACCACAGATTCTCGCTAAAGAACACCGATTCCTACCAAGGATGCTTCGCGAGGCTATTGAGATCAAAAAACATCCAAATTTCAATAGAGAAGATGGTTGGAATGTACTACCAGCTTGGGATCCAGTACTTCAAATAGTCAAACTCAAGAAGAAACAAACCACAGCTAGACTTCATGATACTTTGAGCTCATTCTGCGTAAATAGAAACACCAATAACTAAATTATGTTCGGGTACTTTGAAATAACTACACTGGAACATTGAGACAACTACCATCTTAGTCTCCCCGTGACCATGGCTGCTGAAAAGCAACCGAAACGTCGGGGAAAGTGTAAACTTAAAAACAAATAGATTTGATAGTTTTAATAATTTAATAAGCTTAAAATTAGTAAAGTTTCATAGTATAGTATAGTAGTGTAACAGTTTCAAAATTATGTAATAGAGTGTTAAATAAACAACGCGATAAAATCCGTATATAGTAGTTTAATTTCAATGTAACAAAATCTATTCAATTTTTTATTAAAGAAATTAAAGATCATGTGCAAATTACTTTATGTTTGTTACAATAGTACGTAATTAATAAAGCAATTTAATAATAAATTGTCGGTGCAATCTAATACACAAAGATTTGCTTTTATACGCCTCAAATTAGTACTAAAATATTGCCCTATTTTGCAGATATTTTTCTAAATTATGATTCAAACAAAGAGGCGTACTTACCATTTAATAAAAACTACCTTTGTTACAAGTAGGTAAGTCTTACCAGTGCTTAAGTTATGCCTGGAATGAGGAGTGTTCCAAATTTCAGCCTTGTACAATCAACCAATTTTGTATTATTCACATTTTTGTCCCTACTGTAAAACTGAACTTTTGTCTATACGCATATTCGTTATGAAGCCCTACTTATCTACTAAACTATAAAATAGTGACTAGATACGTCGGTTCTTTTTTGCGTCTGACTTAAGTTGTGAACTAAATATAGTTGTAATAATTACCATTGCGTATTCGTCAGGGGCTTTTTTACCCGCCGGAACGTCTCCAACTTGTTCCATTTGTCTCATTTGATTATTAGCAGCAGTATCCCCGCCTTGCCTCTCGATGTTTTCTAAAGGTGTTTGATGCACATTGCCTTGAGGAACATTAATGTGTCCCTCAGAAAATGAACCATTTCGAGCAGATTGTCTGATATTCTGTTGCGTGTAAGATTGAGAGCCTTTATATTGGTTGTAAACTTGTTGCAGCTGGCTCCTGCTAGGCGTTTTACCAACAGTTCTGTTGCCCATTAACGCAGTTTTACTAACAGTGCTTTTCACGTTGCTGTATCTCGTTGGAGGTGGTTGTGGAGACAAAGTCTGAGGCAGATTAGGTATCTCTGTCGGATGTCTTACAGGTGTCATCTCTATAGGTTGCCCTAATGTATTGAATTCGAAAAATCGTTGCGGTCTTAGAAAATGATGAGAATGTAATAAGTTCCTTGAAGTATCTGCTGGCAATATCGGCTCTCTATACATACGCTCCGGGGTAGGTTGTTGCTGCTGCCTCACATTAGGGTAGCCAGATCCTTCATATACAGTTGGAAGTGCGCCTGGTGGAACTGTTTCTATACGTTGAGTTTGATCCGGTGGTTGTTGTTGCTGTTCCTGTGTGTTAATTTGTTGCTGAGGGATTTGCTTTTGGTCCATAGTAGGTGCCTCAGTAAGAGTCGTATATACTTGTTGGGGTATTTGATTATTTTGCATCGGAACAGTTCCGGGCATCTGTTGTTGAGGTATATTTTGTTGGGCAGGAACCTGGTTAGGTTGAGCTATACTAGCAGCTGCCGCATTGGTAGCGCTTATAACAGGCTGCATCATTGATGATGGTTTGCCTGCTGTGTCCATTATCCTACTAATTCCTGCAGAATTATCGTTGTTCATTAACATTTTCTGCATTGCATCCATAGCACTTTTTTGTTGGTTGGCAGGATTCATTTGAATTGCTATGGCCATTGGGTCGAACCCCAAGTCTCCTTTCATTACGCCGGGGAACATCTGGTTGAATTTAGCCATACCAGCATTATGTTGACCGTAAGGATTAGGATTTAGTTGTTGAGGACTAGCATTCATGTTCCCCATTTGTTGAGATGGAAGATTCATTCTATTCATATTGCCAGGCATTAGATTGGTTTGTGCATTTTCAGCCGCTCCAGGAAACGCGTTAGGCTGTCTCGATTGCCGATTAGCTTGCATTCTAGGGTCCCCGTGCGCCATGTTATTCATTTCCACATAACCAGCGTTATTTTGCATGTGACCAGTATGATAATGTCCTTGATTAACATCACCTTGCATGTTCGGTGGCATCTGCCCCATATCAGGTGATGGTGGCATATCGCCAGTCGCGTTAGGTGGTGGTCCACCTCGACTAGGCATATTATTATTTATTGCTTTACCCATCATATTCACTATTTGAGGACCCATACCTGCTATCATTCCCCCTGGATGTGCCATTCCTTGGCGCATATTTCCCATTTCTTGTCCCATATGACCCGTCTCTTGTCCCATATTGCCCATTCCATGACCCGGTTGGCCCATGTGACCCATTCCTTGTCCCGGTTGACCCATACCTTGATCCATATTATGTTCCATTTGACCCATTCCTTGTCGCGGTTGACCCATACCATGACCCATGTGACCCATTCCGTGTCCCGGATGACCCATTCCTTGTCCCGGTTGACCCATACCTGGGCCCATGTGGCCCATTTCTTGTCCCATATGTCCCATATGACCTGTATAAGCAATTTCTTTACCCGGTTGTCCCATTCCTTGGCCCATTCCAGGGTCCATATGACCCATATCATATTCCATTTGACCCATTCCTTGTTGATGGTGCGGCTGATTCATTTGTGCCAAATTAGGATTATTCATTCCTGCATTAGTAAAGCGTGTATGGGGCATTGGGGCATGTCCCATACCTGGCAACATAGCGTTTTGATTTCCTGGCATTCCTCCGGGCATCGCATTTGGCACTGGCATATTACACTGATTTGGATTTGCCGCTGCCAGCCCCATTTTAGCTCCCATAGGATTGTTCATTATGGTGTTACCAGGAGTGATCGATTTTAAATCATCGTAAACTTCTCGTACTACCGGTTGCATCAAATTGTTATTCAAATAGTTGTAGGTATCGGCATATAGTTTTGGTGGATTACAAAAGCCCATACAACGTCGGACGCCAGTACATGGTTCGCCTGCGCAAGGCGAATTGTAAATAGAATGACCACATGCGGAGTTGTTGCGGCAATCGCAACAACTTCGCATGTGCCGACAACCACAACCACAACAACAAGGAGGTGGTGTTGGGTCAGAATTAGAAAAAAGTTTTCCCATACAGCCGCTGAAATAAAAACACACATTTAAGTATTTAGTAATAATCAGCTAATAAATAATTAGCGTAATTGCATTCAAATCAAATTAAGAATACATATTTTATGCACAATGTTTAAAGCACAATTTACAAAAAATATAAGGTCGCAGACGACAACAGTTTAGTGTTGTCAACACTATCGAATTTTATTCGAATGCAAATATACACTTGTACTATTATTATTTACTACTCTACTGGTACAATAGATGGATGAAATTCACGTAAAATGCAAATGCTGACGCCAAAGTAACCTTGTGTTGTTTGCTAAGAGCCAGTGCAAACTTTGAAGTGTGTAGCCATAGAGGCGGGGTCTAGAAAATATGATTTAGGCGAGGTTAGGTTAGTGACTATTACTACAACGACGTATACTCTATAGGCACAACTCTGGAAACTCTACGTAGGAAGGATCTGGAACTTCCACTATGTAACTTCTTAGGCGCACTGTGCTGTCAAGCACTGATTATAGCGCTGAAATAGCAACGATTCATTTTGCAAGGTTGGCTTTACAAGCGCTCCTAGGCTATTTTTCCGCTAGTCAATAAGCTAGCGATGTGCTTGTTTGCTACCTTACTAATATAATAAGCCATTAAGAGAACTTCTTGAACTATAACAGGCCAGAATCAGGCGAACGCTATCGAAATTGTAGTTTTGTAATGGAAGGCAGTATGCTACTTCGGTAAAATCTGAATGATTCATGAGAATAAAATTATATTACCTATACAGTATAGAAAGCTGCACACACTACATAGGTACGAACGAAGATCTTACCAATCTGCGCTCTGTAGTTGGTTTACAACACTTCCTAATTCGTTCAATATTTTTTGTTTATCCAAAGCCATTGTTAATAAAATCAAATTTAGTATAAACTTTAAATTTTACAATATTAGAAAATTAGATGACTTAAATTTTGGACATAACGATTACTTTCAAAATTAGAAATGACTTAAGTGTTTTGTTTCCCTAAATTACTTTTCAGGAATATTTCAAATTATAATTATTGTCTATTCGAATATAAGACCGTTAAAAAAGTTTATATATAAATAATATTAGTAGTACTAATATTATACATATTATATGAAAGTACGTATTACGAACATAAATCAGAGAATTTATCGTGGTTCTAATTTGTCTGGTTGATGGGTGACTCATGTGTACAAACCCGGCTTCTGACATCTTCGGTACAGCATACATTACCTCTTCCTTGATATTGGTCTACTCTCGCGAGAAAGAGGATTAAATGATACGGACTCCTCTCCTGCACCGGTGACAATGTCTACTATTAATTATTATTGTGGTTTTTCACTTGATGCTAGATTATGCTCCCGATCGGGAGAAGTTTTCATCAGCCTGCCTTATCTGCGTATATGCATTGTCAAGAGTAACTGAGCAGAGATTACTGTCAAAAAGGTCCCGACCCCGATCTCGCTCCTATCGAGTGTAAATCAAGCGTAAGGCTGCTACGCGACACCTTGTCGTGTCCACCCTCAAGATCTAGTCCTTGTTTTAGCTTGCTCTCGCATATGGTTATATAGCCAGAGATCACATCGAAACTTGACTTGTCTTGACGAACTTTCAAGGATCCAAATAATATATGTAAACTTCAGTCTTAGAATTATGACGTAAGCTGAGTACCTACTTTAAGTACAAAGACTAAACTTTTCTTATTGTATAACTTAGCCCAGGTATGTTTGTATCTTTGCTTAAATTTAGTAGACAAGGCGGTCGTTCTAGGATCCTCTCCACTCTCGATGCCCTCTCCACGCTTAACGTTCGGCGACGACAAGTTGCTCGATACATATTATTTTATGTAGATTGTATCGAGCGAGGTTAGGTTGTGTGGTTGTTTATGTACCTGTAACATAGTGGTCGCTAGGCCACGGCTGAATTAGTTTATAAATTAAAACTTTTATAATTATAACTTATCTTTAAAACGAATGACAGTTCCTAGCGAGGAGGTCCGCACTCGACGACGATAGAAAGATCCCGTCGAATATAAGGCGCGCCTCCATTTAAGTAGGCTCTGTCGTAACACGAAGTGAGCTGCATGTTGACGTCATCGCAACAGTGCTGCCATATCTTGACTTTCGTGTTGCGTCTCGTACTAATGAGCGTCTCCGACACGGGCTGTCATTATTAACTATCCTTTAACTTTTACTGTCGTATACTTAAACATGAGAACGATGGTTACTTTGAATGGTAGAAGGATTCAAAGTTTTACAAATGTTCAGTGGCTTATGTCGTTGACTAAACTAAACTTTACTTAAAACACCTAGAACAAACTATTTATCAGCAGCATACAAATCTGATACATACTACCAATGATGTTATAATAGCAATCATTTAGTATTCTTGAATGCTACAATCATCGACCGCTTTATTTTATTTTCTGATGCGCAAAGATTACATGTATTCGTTATTAAAATTACTATTTTTATTAATTAATATATATCTATAACTTTCAGTGGGTTTCTGATTAATAATCACAGTTCAAATTCCACTGTTTAATTACTAGGTTTAGTTCACAATAGATATACGTAGGTACCTAATCTAGTACTTTATCGATTAATTACCAGATAAGTTGGACCTCATTATACATGATTATGTGATGTCCACCAAAATATTAAGGTTCGTATACCTACTATTAATTCTCAACGAGTTATGCCAAGGACGGGACAACATACTTTCGCAAAAACCACTTTCTGAATAAAAAGCTAAATTTGAAATGTAAGAAGTCGACATCCCATCAAAAATAGATCTTGAAGTAGAAGTAGAAGTAATTTAATTTTGTATACTATAGTGTATACAAAAATATAATATATAGCAGACAAAATATTTTTAAATAATTACGTAAAATAATGCTAAATCACTTTTCGTGTGTTAAATTACTGATATGTGTCGGTTAAATGTACACTAAGCTTTACTGTCAGTGTCAGTTGTGATCGTCATCGGTCATGTGATCACATATAAGCCAATCAGAAAATCAGTGTGGTCATACACAGTCACACTTTATCATCTCTACCGTTTTTAAAGCTTCATTATGATGTTTTGTTCTATCATAGATTTTTTAGTTATTAACAGAGTTATCTATATGGGAATTTCATTAAAACTGTGAAATATCACAACATTATATTATTTTGTTGCTGAGGACTTAACATAATTATATACATTTAACGGACACAATATACACTACATTATAGACTGTGGCAGTGATGTGTTACATTTAACTATATACAATGTATATAGTTTAATGGTCATGGACTAGCGATATTCTAAATACTTATATAACAACTATTTTTATACACAAATACACTTAACACTTGGGCCCAATCCATTTGCCCGCTAAGTGGTAGCCATTTTGTTTATTCATCAACACAAGTGGTACAGAGAGCTGTAGCGTGTCTACAAGCTGAAGGTGACCACTTTGAGTAACTGCTGTAGCTATTGTAATTTAATATTGTAAAACCATTAAATAAAATCTAATATGAATGTTTGTTTTTAATTTTTCCTGTTTAGGGTTTCGACAAAGACCTTTTGTGCTTGCGCATAGGCTATGTTCAAACAACAATAACTTTTAAAGTAATAGACACACAGTTGTAAATTAAATTTTGTATTGTAGCTTAGCTCAACATCTGTCAATCTAGTACAAAAATTATGGGGGTGCCCCATAACCCTTTTAATTTGAAGTAATTTACAATAATTTGTTGATTTGCATAATTTTCTGATCTTTTTTATTGAAATTCATATTGTTTTCAAAAATTATGGACATTTGAACACATTGTTTTGTAATGTACGTGATAGACAGTATTGTTGTCTTTCGAATAAGCCTATTTTTATCTATATAAGACCAAAACTTTGGGAGATATAAGTTTTTTGTACCCACATAGGGAATATTTCAACGAAAAATCAAAATGGCTGCCACTTAGCGGGCAAGTGGATTGGGTCCAAGTGTTAAGTGTATTTGTGTATAAAAATAATTGTTATATAAATATTTAGAATATCGCTAGTCCATAACCGGACACACTGTATAGCTCTATTTTTTTGGTTCCACATAATAGGAGGCATAGCTATACAGCCATGCCCAATGATAGACGCATACACGTCTACTGGGTACATTTTTAGAGTCCGTGCTGCTATTGGGAATTTTATTATCTAACAAAACACTCAATAATAGCCCAACCGGAAATCAAACCAGGAACCTCACGATAGTACACAAATATCGTACAGGATCAAGAACGTAGAGAAGCTAATAAATTGGTAAATATAAAAATGTAATTGTGAATTGTACTATTTTACAGACTTCAATTGAATATACAATGATAGAATATCACTTTTTACTTTATATTGACCTCTGGCGCTAAAGTACTATCAAACCTTGAAAACTAACATTTTAAGTTTGAAATACAAAATAGTACCGATTTCATTACAATTTTGCAATTTCTACCAATTTTACGTTTTATTAATTGAGAACACCAAGCGATTAGAGTATTGGACTTTGTCATTTTATCGTTGTCCGTTCACCTCCCTCGGGTCCGTGTTGTTTGATACTTCTATAAGTTGTTTTATCCTTAGATACTATTATCAACACCTACTCGTTGTTTACCACTGACATCATCGCCTGCGAATTACATTGCTCACTCCACTGCGAACGCAACAGTTCGAGTCAGCTGTCGTCAGTGTCAAGAGGTAATTATTAACTTTCCAAAATGCCTAGAAAAGTGTTCGTTGTTGGCGTCGGTATGACGAAATTCATCAAGCCGTCTACTGGTGGCGACTATACCGATCTAGGCAAGGAGGCGGTCGAGGCCGCTCTAACAGACGCCCGTATTAAATACGATGATATTCAGCAAGCGGTATGTGGCTACGTGTTCGGTGATTCGACTTGCGGCCAGCGAGTGTTATACCAGGTCGGTATGACCGGTATCCCTATCTACAACGTCAACAACAATTGTTCTACTGGCTCCAACGCTCTATTTCTGGGCAAACAACTAATTGAAGGCGGTGTCTCAGATATAATCCTAGCTGTAGGCTTCGAGAAAATGCAGCCGGGCGCGCTCGGCGGTGGTAACTTCAATGACAGAACAAACCCCCTCGACAAACACACGCTAAAGATGGCTGATATGGCTGAACTTACTGGCGCCCCAATGACTGCTCAATACTTTGGTAATGCTGCCATGGAACACATGAAGAAATATGGCACAACAGAAACTCACCTTGCTAAGATTGCGGCAAAGAACCATCGTCATGGTTGCAAAAACCCAAGAGCACAAGGCAAAAGAGAATACACAGTAGAGGAGGTATTAAAATCTAGAAAGATCTATGGACCTCTTACTAAGCTGGAGTGTTGCCCTACTAGTGATGGTGCTGGTGCGGCAGTACTAATGTCAGAGGAGGCTGTTATCAAATACGGTTTACAGGCAAAGGCAGTTGAAATTATTGGTATGGAGATGGCTACAGACACACCTGCTGTCTTTACTGAGAACAGTTTGATGAAAGTAGCTGGCTATGATATGACTGCTTTGGCTGCCCAGCGTCTTTACCAAAAGACGGGTGTGTCACCAAAGCAAGTAGACGTTGTTGAACTGCATGACTGCTTTGCAGCCAATGAAATGATAACATATGAAGGTTTGCAGTTATGTGGGGAAGGTGAAGCGGGCAAATTCATTGATTCCGGTGACAACACATATGGTGGCCGAGTAGTTGTGAACCCGAGTGGAGGTTTAATAGCAAAGGGTCATCCTTTGGGAGCTACTGGACTTGCCCAGTGTGCTGAATTAGTCTGGCAACTTCGTGGTGAAGCTGGAGAAAGACAGGTTGGTTAAAATATAGGTTGTCTTTGCTTGGGGTGTGACAGGTAACAGTGGTCAAACATTACATACATTTTACAATTATTACATATGCCATTCGGCTTGTACAGGTACATCTAAATTGGTATGTATTATACTTAATACAAAAGAATATGAAACTTTTTAATTAAAATTTATGTTCAAAGCAAAATTGTTAATTGGTAAAATCATTAGCAATAGAATATATTTTTTGTTATTTTTGTTAGCTGTGGTCACTTTCTACAGATTATGCAACAAGCATAGACATCAAATTATAAATATTAAGACATTTTAATACACTATACTTTCACTTTTCCTCACATCTTTGTTTGTTTGGGAATTTGTATGACTCAATATGCTTTATGTACTTATGTGTCTTATCATTTATGTATTGTTTTCCTGACTGCTTTGTGTCAGGGAAATCTAGGATATTATTTGTCCTTTTGTCCTTGTTATTTATGTTACAAAAGAGCAACTTGTCATGGCTAGGTGCAAATAATACTTAACCTTCCAAAGATTCAAGCCTGCAATATAATTATGCATTAAAAAGTCAATGCTAATTTATGCCACATCTAATATTAAAGATGTTTAGCAATTCCAAACCTTACTTGATAGAAAATAGGGTTCATTTTCTTTTAGACACATCATTGAATACCAACACTGAGTCTTTGGATAAATATTTGCTTTATTCTCTTTGTGTTAATGTTTTATTTTTAAATAAGATTTGTGCCAGTACTCTCGGTTTTCGTCCACGTAAGTAAATTATTGTGAATTCTGTTTTAATTAGCTAATGGTGATCTAATTACTGGGTCTATCAGTGGTTTTCTTATAAATTAGTCAAATAACGATAATTATTTTTAATTGCTATGTAAGATAAACATTTTTTTAATCTCTTATGGCTGTTCTTTATGTCTGCCTTGCTTCAATGAGATTATAGCACAGAGAAAGATTACAATTTCAAACTTACAAACAAAGTTAGAATTCCTTTTTTATTTTGTTATCTTTGTGTACAAGTTGTTGTAGTGTGTGGGTAATATTTAGTTTGATAGCAATATAAGAGTTGTTTACCCTATAAAGTCAGACACTTATCTGTTTAGGTGCATTGCTCCATTAATAATAACTTATGAATCTCAAATATAGTTGCTTCACAGTAATAATTGCCTACTGCCAGGGTAATAAAATTGTTTATCAGAAACTGTTTAATCTATATTCTGTGCTGGCTATTAAAGTGGCCGAATTTATTAAAATCAAAATATGGTTTCAATCATTTTAGGCATGACACATTTTTAAAAACTTTCAGTTTAGCCACTGTGTGTTACAAAGTTTATTTTGAAATCATTAAATTTTATGCAGAAATTCGCCCATCATAATTGTAATCAATAGATGTCACCAACGCCAGAAACATATGCAAAATCTATTCCAAAACTTATGCATAATTATGCATTTGAGATGGACCTATGTTTGCATATCTCTTTAGCAAAGTATAGGTGAATTTATTTATTTTACTTTACTTCAGGCAGGTACATAAAGTATTTGAGCATTTTAAAAATCTACAAAAGCCGCAGCCTATTCCATTTTTATATCTACTCTGTATAGTATAAAGTAGGTAGTTTGTGTAGTCGAATTCGTTAATATGTTGATGTGTGTAGCTACAAAAATATTTAAGTATATAGGTATTTCTTTTAATTTATCTAAATAAAAGCCTGATTAATTCAACATACTATAGATTTCAACTGTACCCTGATAAGGAAGGTAGGCAACATTTTAAACTCATGATTTTAAAGTACAAATGCTACACAATCGAAGTGGCAAGATGTTGGTTTCGAAAATATGTATTAGAATTCGGCTTAAAATAGAGATTTAAGTTTATTAACGACGATTTATCATTTAATTAGTTGTTTATCTAATGATAATTAATATCTATTATATTTATCGCCATAATACTTAGCGAGATTACGTCAGATTAATAAATTATTCTCAGTTTAGTGACTGTTGCTTCAGGAATTCAGTGGTTAGTTTTTTTTGTTTTCACGTACGTTAGAATATTAATTATATGTAATATTTAGCACTCTTACATTAATTATTTAATATAAAATGACTGAGCTTTGACCGGTTTTATTGACGTCATAACGTTGTTTTATGAAATAATATACCTAGGTACTATTAATATATCTATCTCGCTCTTGATGTTTTTATTGTGCATAGTGGCCATGATAATTGAAGATTGGAAAACTGCATGAAAATAGTAGAGTGTAACTTCAGTCTTCTAAAATGTAGTATAAAAGTAGGTCTTTCTTTATCTATTGGATCAAGTAGTTCTTTTAACACGTGTTTTTTGGTAATGCCATCTATATAATATTATGTTGCTAAAATAGGTTAGCGCACGTTCTTAAGAATGTAATGATAAATTGATCAAAATATTTTGGTACAAAAGTAAAACTAGTAATGGCACGCAAGACAATAATAGAATAAGAACTGTGTCAGTCTACTCTACAGACAATAATAAGGTTTTGTAGTATGTAAATATTTTACTTTCACAAGATAAATGTTGGCTCAGAATACAGTCTGTATTCTGAGTATGTAGATAAGAAAAACAAGTAAAACTACAAGAACAACTTGTAGGTTCTTAGTGTAATTTGTTAAATTTTTGTGATGTAAGCCAACATAAGTGACGTCACGAGATATTCGTACGTAACTTACATTGGGTACTTAGGAGATAATTGCCGATGTAATTACGTACAACGCGCTTCTGTTTTATTATCCAGATTTTTTAAGTAACTACTGTCTAGGTAATGCTCTTGCATACAATATGTTAATGACGGTCAACGACTGTGTCAGGTGACAGAATGTACCGACTAATTTAATGTCTAGTCGGTACTTATCTCGCTAGTCCTATGCCCCATACAATTTTATCAGTGCAATTATTAGCAAACTATGTATTGATATTTGCTACTGTTTATTTGGTAGGCTTCGAAGCTAGCTAGTCGTTAAGCAAAAAGGCCTACCTACAATAATTTAAGGAAATACTTCCTAATTAAAATAATACTGTACTAAAATTGAGAATTTACCTTGTAAAACATAGTAACAATTTACCAAAGGAAAATTGCAGTAGGAAAATAATTCTAAGTTATTTTAAACTAATTGAACGTGATTTTACCCTCTATTAATTAGTGACGCCATCTTGTTTGTCCTCTACTTATCAATGGCTACCTATTAAACTATTCAACGTTGTAATTTCTAACTGTTTATAGTACCTACACCTAAATTATTGTTTCTTTGTCTTCTCTCTGCGAGGTAATGTCTAGCTTGGTCAAAGTTTATTACAATAATTACAAATGCTTCATTTTAAATAAGCGTCAATAATTTATTTTCTTTATTAAAACGATAATACAAATGACATTGGGTGGTACTTGATAATGTTCTGATATTGCTACACGATTAACTTAAGCGTTATGCGTATTAAATGTACTTAAAATATTATAACAATCTAAATAATAAAGATACTATACTGCTCCCGCGGCATGACTGCGTCGAACGTTGTTAGCAATATTAAGACTGCGCCGAGCGTAAGACGCGGACTGAATGACAGCTCGATATCCAAATCGGCGCGTGGCCGCCATAGTAAAATTGTATGGATGATTTGAAATGTATCTTTATTGTCAACCAATAACTTAAATATTTGGGGCGGACAAATTGTAATATAACTATTAATGTTTCGATTAAGCTGTAAAATAGGATATATTTCTACTGTAATAAATCTAAAAATCACGTAACACGAGTTTACGTTTTTGCATTTATCGTGCAAATTTACTTAATTTTGTATGCGAAAATATTAATTATTTTAAGTTTTTTACACGGAGTAATTGTAAACACATTCGCTGTTATGGTAAATGTTTATTTTATATATATATTAAACAAAAAGTATTGATTTTATCAACTTAACTGTGACCGTCTGTTTTGGCACATTTCACTCGGCGCAGTCTTAAGAATCGGCACTATCAAATGTTAAAGGCAAAAATCAGTAATTTTGTTTTATGTACTAATCTTTGACCAAGTAAAAGCCCTTAGAGAGTGCAAACATTGATATGTTTCAACCTATTTTGACTATATTATCATCTATAGTTTACTAGATGTGATATTAAAAAATCGATATGCAACAAGAACTATAAAATCGGATGTTTACTCACCTGCTCGACCGTTGATTACTACTTAGATAATACAGTACAGTCTAAAATGAACTGAGGTTTAATTAATGTTGGCCATTATAACTTACCATAGACAACAGTAACTTCTGGCATACCTACTTACAAAACCTTTGCCTTGAATTCGATTTCATAACAAATATTATGACTTTTAAGGTGTCTTAACAGCGTTTTGAGGTGTTTATCAAGATAATACTATCTTGAGTATTATATATGATAACACATATTTATATAATATGCCTGAGTAATCATGTACCTACATCTTAAACACAGAGCTAGGGCAAAGTCCGAGTGTAATAAAATAATTTGCAGTCATTATTGCACGACCTTATTGCTTTAAACCGGGGTTACGACGATTTAGCAATCACTTGCGAATGGTGGCACACAAGTTATTTTTAAATATTTTAATGTGCTTTAATATGTATCTTTGAAAACACGTTAAGCCTACAATCTGTGGTCAAGTACAAGATTTTTGTTTTTAATATTGAAAGAACAATTAGGTTTTTTTTTTGCGCTTATGAATTGTAGCACGCGACAAAGATAAGAATTGAATATAAACAGAAGTAATCCCTCTGTGGCCCATAAAACTTAACTACGTGGCACTATCTCAAATCAGCAAAATGGAAATATGTTAAGAACTTCAAATATAAAAATGCAAATTCTTACCCCGTGAAAACAAATAGATATAGGTAGGGTTAAACATATTAAATATAGAATAAAATTTAATTCGCAGTCAAAATATTTACAATAATATTTAACAAAGTTAGTCAAAACTATTGCAAAAATAAGGCGGACTACACAGTTCTGTTTAATTCCACATAATACTATAAACGGTAATCAACAGATATACAGCTTCCGCGTCGTGGCATAGGTACAAAGGTCTAATATTATCTCGTCCAAAATATTTTAAATACGTCAGAACATAATAAGTATGTTACCCATATATTATGTATTTATTGACGCTTTCGAGATAATACTGATACCAAAGTAATTAGGACTTTGCGGAGTAGAAAATATTTATTTTTACTATGACATATTTATATTTTATTTTTATTACTTTGTATTATATTTTTAAAGGAAATTTTCTGTAAATGTACGGTGTTTACATCTGTGCTCGGTAGACGGCAATTAATTGCTCGCAACTTCACCGTTTAATCTATAGTTGGCAAAATTCGGACATGAAAATATTCCTCTTGCCGTTATAACACAATGGCATATAATTTCTACCAAATTATAACAATTGTGAAGCAAGTGAATTAATACGACACTTAAAGCTATAGGTAGTTATGACCTTTTTTAGTAATAAGATAGGGGTTTTAATGAGGTTATAATGATAACCTTCGTTTACATGTAACAATAGAGATTCGCGCCATTGTTTTTCTGCTAAATCATTTTTATACCTGAAATATGAATTTAACCTTTATATATGAATTTAATCTTTCTTGGTAGAATAATATACATTTAAATAGTTGCTCATAAAAATGTTCTATATTTGCTAAATAAATATATTACCTACAAGAAACGGTAAAGAGTATGTTGCGGGGTTAATAATCGTGTTAAGAGCCATGTGGATACGAATAAAGGAATATAAATTCAAGTGTCCGACCCTAACAGTGACCCGCGTATAAATGGAATGTATATTAATGATTATGACCCATACTACTGTTTACGTTGTTGCCATGCTAAATATGTATTGTCTATGCGCAGAATATAGTAAATCATTGACGGCTTAGGGCGGCAAATTTTGACACGTCATTTCTAAATTTGAATAGCTAGAAAACTCTTTACACTACTGACCGACCTTTCAAGTACATGGAATAGTAAGTGTTGCACTTGACTCCATCCAAGTAGCAGAGATTTTATTTCATACATAATTCATGAATTAACACGTTATGAACGTTAAAAATAACCTTTAGTTGATTATAAACATCTTATTTAAGGTTACGCAATCACGTATTCACAATAATTGTTATTCGTTATTTCCCAACTTTAACATTGAAATGTATTAACGAAGCGAATAGCTCCATTTTTCAATGAATTAGGAATATTTAATGTCTAAATGACTCAGTATTTATTTCTCCGGCATTGTGACCATTGGTGTGTTGGTGTGAAATTTATTTTTTTATGTAATTGTGCAGGTGCCGCGCGCCAAGATCGCTCTTCAACACAACTTAGGACTCGGAGGAGCAGTCGTCGTAACCATGTACCGTAAAGGATTCGCCAACATCACCCCCAATGCAGTTGCCGCCGGCAACCCCGACGACTTCAAGGTCTCCAAATACATGAAGATCCTTGAAGAAGCGATGGAAACCGACACAGACAACCTTATCGAAAAAGTCAGAGGAATCTATGGATTCAAAGTAAAGAATGGTCCAAGCGGCGCTGAGGGTTACTGGGTGATCAACGCCAAGGAAGGAAAAGGCAAAGTGACATACAACGGTTCAGAGAAACCCGACGTCACGTTCACCATCAGCGACGATGACGTAGTTGACCTAATCTCTGGCAAACTGAATCCTCAAAAGGCGTTCTTCCAAGGCAAGATCAAAATCCAAGGCAACATGGGCCTGGCTATGAAATTAACTGACTTGCAGAGACAAGCGGCCGGCAGAATCGACTCAATTCGCTCCAAATTGTAAAAGAACCGGTTGTAAACTGGTATTAGTTTGTATTACTGTGGTTACGGACTTTGAGGTAGGGGGTATTTTTTATACTTACGAACACAAATCATCTAAGCAAGATGGAGGGAAACGTAATATGACCGCCGCATGTGCAATGCAATAAATGATAAGAGTTACGTTTGAATGTTAAGGTTATTTAATCATTCCAAATGATATTTATAAATAATGATGTGGCACTATTATTGTTAATAAATCAGATTTTTGTATAATATTGTTAATTTTATTTTACCTGGTATTTATTTTTTATAAAATAAAGAAATATGAACATTCGAAAAGAGGATATCCTCCGTGAGGCCTTAGCAGACTTCGCACATATACGAGATTATAAAGATCTCAGATTGGTACATGCAAATATCCTTGCAATATATTCCTTCACCTTTAACCTGTAATGACAATTTAAAAGTTATGTGCGTAACGTATAAAACTTAATTTGTTGTGCTATATTATATATATATATATATATATATATATATATTTTAATTATGCTTTGAGATAATTCTCAAAGCATAATGAAAATATATCTAGATCCAAAAAATATAGATATTCTATTTGCTATAGGTTTGATATCGTGTTAAAACAATAATATGTACTAAAGATCGTAACGCCATCTATGAATCGCATACAGACACCGGGAAAACCACCTACGTAAAGGCAGCTATAGTGCCATTACAGCGGGAACTGTTAGATTTCTAATTGAAAGATAAAAAGTGGTGCAGTCATTGTAATGACATGTCTAGTAAAAGAACACCATAAGAGAAATAGATCAGCTAATTAGTTAACGACGATGTAGCAGCTCACTTTAATCTGCAAATTGTTGGAATGCCAGACATAGTTGAAAACCTATTGTGCGTAGTCGCCGGTGTTCCGCTGCGACTCTATAGGTCTGGAGGAATTAATTTGACTTTACCTTGTTGCTTGCTTGATATACATAGATATACCTATTGTAAATGTTATATCTACAGTATACACAATTTATGCAACTAAGCCGATATCTGCCAATATTGAGCGAAGCAAATAATTACTAATACCACATTTTTATCTTTATGATAATAATTATTATACTATGATAAGTACCTACATGACGTAAAATGTAGATATAATCGAACAAACTTATTTTTAAAATCAAGGTGCTAAATGATTTAGATTTCTAATCATGCTATATGAATATATTATGCATCCATTGGCGTATTTAAAGCGGGGCTAATTTATCCCATTACGAGATATTAGGATTATCAAAAATCTAGGATGAATGGTGTCTGTAGGTTCAACATCGCTAGAATCACTGCCATTAATTTATTTCTATGAACAATTATTGAGGAAACTTTTAGTAGGTAATCATATACACTAGCGCCCCGTAGAATAATCATATTATTAGTGCTACTATTCATCGATAGAGGGCGCGTTGCTAAATAACATTATCTGTATTATTTAAAGAATTAATCATGAAGCACACACTAGATGGCGTTAGTCGTATTTGTTATGAATTTTAAAACTGCATTTCAGGGTCAAGTTCAAATGTGTAGGTATGTGAATTATACACAATATTTGATTATGACTGTCGGCAGTGCCATCTGAGCATTAACGATAATTCACTAGCGTTCGTATGTCTAATTTTATTTTATTTTATATTATAAATATGTATGTTTATCCATTGTCTAGTACCAATAGTACAAGTTCTGCTTAGTTTGGGCTAGATGGTGTTGTGTGTATGTGGTAGAATATTATTATTATATTAAAGAACTCGGAGGTCAATGGTGATTGTGAGTTCTCGGATTCGATTGTCAGGTCGAGTGGCAAATTGTGGTAATCTTGCTATTGCTAAGTATAGAGCAACGATGGGATTACTGATCGCAGAGAAAACATTTTCTGTCTAGATTAGTGATGCGCATAATTGCATATTATTACAGTTGTGCAGAACGCGATACCTACTTTGTATGGTAGTCACAGCGCACGCATTTATGTGCATGTATTTATGTAATGTTGTCAAAACATTCGCATAACTTTCAAATGCAATTGTTTTTCACAATATTAATATTTGAGGCACGGATAGCGTAGTAGTAAGTGGCCTCGCCACTGGGCCAAGTAGAAACTGTGGGTTCGATACCCACATGGGACAAAACATTGTACGATCCGCAATCAGTTATTTCACCAACATTATTCTGACTCTGGATGTTCTTACATCCAGACTCAGAATAATGTTGGTGAAATAAGCTAATTATCATAGACCATCTGACATTGTTATAATAGAAATGTATCAAAAATGGAAATCCATCTGTGATGTTTTCTATAATATCAGTATCAAAACCGAAATAAAACACTTCTGTTGGAAATCATTTCATTTTATTGCTCCACAAGGTAGGTACTTATAAGCTTTTTTATTTTCAAGTAAAAACACACTTACGAAACCACATGTTACGAACATGTGTGTGCATAACAGAACATTACTTTTATTTATTTATAATCTTATATCTCTAATCTATCAGGTACTTTACAATATACAATGATCTTTCACTGTTCAGAATTGAGAAAATGTTTTTGCATAATCCAATATACATAATAAGGAATATTTCGTTGGATCAGGGGTTTCCAAGCCGCAAACACAAGATTCTGATATAAACACACACAATTCATAATCAGGCCGTTTCTCTAAGACATGTTGCCTTAAATAATACAGTCGCAAATAATCATATATAGTTGTTACAAACAATATATCTACTACGTTTCCCTGTAAATTATAATGTTTACGATATACGACCTACAAGTCTACATTTCTCATTTAATTTTGTAGAACACTGGAGCTGACTATGAAATTAAAAAGTAAACACAGGCAAGATTACAGGAGCTATATCGTTTGTAACTTCTTATTGACAAACATGAGACTAGTAATCTCATACATAAAACTGATTCTTAGCTTTGAACAGTTATTTCGTTACGGGAATCTTATTTTATGATGTAATGTCTAAAACATCATGGCGCCAATATTATTTTTAAATTTCGAATGGTTCTAGGAAATAAATTATCAAAGACAATTATTGTGAGGTTTTGTGTAATTTAATCATAGCCACATTTAGAACTGAAATTATTGGTAAGAGAGATATAACATATCGGCTTTTAATCAGCTGTTTATAATTACAGATTCAATTTACTGCCATTTCTACTGGTATACGGTCGTGCTCTTATAACAATTATTGGCACAAAACAAAACATCATTCATATGTTTAAAAATATAGGTAATTATTATAAATGTTAACTCTCAAGTTCCATTTTATTTCATTCATCTGTACAACAGTACTACTATTCCCATAGAAATGGCAGTAAACACATATAAAATAATTACATTTCTTAGTGTGTGCAAGGGAATCAAAGTTCAGCGCCACCTGGTGCAAAAATGATTGTAAAGACAGCAACGTAATGTTATATTTTGAGTTAGATTTTGCGACTTTCACAATAACGTATTAATAAACTGATGTATAACAATCATACATGAGATCACAGAGTACGTTAATACCCTGGCAAATCACCAATTACGCGAAAAACTTTGTCTCATTCCTCTGTCGATAAGCCAAAGCTGCCAAAGTAAGAGACATAGTTCGCTGCGTCAACTTCAAGTATATTATAGTTTACAACAGCCTGGCATCCATACATAGCTTCGTACCGTACAATAAAACAATTATTTACATTTTCTTCTCCCTCACTGCCTTCAAACGTGAGAGGTATTAAAAAAATAACAACTCTCTTCAGAAATCAAAAAGGATACAACCTACTGAGTGTGTCTTTAGATAATACAATAATATAGCCACGTTTAGTTCTTTAGCACCATCCATAATATATAATAATTTTGCAGTAAACAAGACAGTGAGAGATCACATTGAAACTTTTCTATCGATACAATAGAATACCTACGCTACTATAATTAAAGCGTTGTTTAAGGTTAAAATGGCTTAGCCACATTTTAATTTTATCAACTTTTAATATCGCGAAACCGAAATTACATCTTCAAATAAACAATTTAAAAAAGTAATTTAGAAAATCAATTATATTAGTAGAACCAAAATATTTGCCAATAAATACTAAAATATATACAATTAATCACTAAGTTAGCCAAGCCAAAACATTGTAGCACCAAAATTATCCAACAACAACAAGTACTGACAGAAAAGTTTCACAAATATATAATTATATATTATATATATGAGGTACCTTATTATACAATATAATGACATGCAGTCCATTTCTAATGTACACTATTTAATGTTTAAAACAATAAGTTATTCTTATTACACTCGCTTATGGTACCTATATTGAATAATATATATTAATAAGTAAATGGTAATTTATTTTTCAAAGTGTCTCTGACTAGAGATATAACCTATTCTAAAACTGAAATCTTACCCTACAACAACTAACTACGTAACATAGCACTCTTTGAAGGGAAAAATATCATCAAAAGGAAAATCGTTTCGATTTCTTTTCTACAATTTGAGCTTTGCCAAAGTCACTTAGTGAAATTATATTTCACAATAATTCACATCATGTTGTTTCTTTACAGTTTCGACCCCGGCAATGTTTAGCTAGCACACTGGGAATCTTGTTTAAGGAAATTTTATAAACCGATGGATGCTGACTTACTTTTGAGGGCTGGCAGAATTAAGAAAACATAATACTTTTGTAATTTTATAAATAAATAAGATGCCTACAAACTATTTGACATTTCCCCGTGCGCTAACTAACATTCAAAACAAATGTAATTGGGTTTCATTAAAATATAGTTGCCTCAAATCTGGTACGAATATTACGATTAAACTTTTAATTTATCACAAAGTACACAAATATCAAATTATACAGAAATAGGCGTAAAACCGAATCAAATACTTTCACGTTTGCGATAAAGTTATAAATGACCTACTTTACATATATAATATACTTTTAATATATACTCTATTTTAGCAATCCAGCCTAGAATAATATTGGACAATACAGTTTATTCTTCCATTTCGATATATTCGTAGGCGATATCAGTAATTAATACAAAACTGGTGTTTTTTAAAGAAGTTATTAAAATTTTAATGTTCGCACCAAATAAAAAAAGAAATAACTCGAGGCGCCCATGAGCTCATAGCTTAAAATCACACAAGATCGAATATAAATCATTCGCTTGTATGTAAACACGTTTATTACACAATAATAATTGCTCAGTCACAAAAAATATGCACTAAATCAAAATGCACTGTTACTGGCAAAGGCTAAAACGCGTGGCTCAAATTCATAACAAAACATTATTTATTAAATTATATTAAACTTTAAAGTCCGTCAGCCGCTTCTCGGTCATAGACGATACTAAAGGTTCACGTTTTAAAAAACATTTAGAAAACGTCACAGTTTAACGCGGTTAAACATATCGTCGACGTAAAAAATCACAAGTTTCAAATAAGTTAAAATGCTACCAAAAGACGTAAGTCTTAAAAGAATATTGAAATATATAAAACTATATTGTGATGACATATGATAATAAGATTAAATTTATTTGTAGTATCGATCGAATAAATATAAATTTCTCAAACGTTGTGTTTGCCTCCACAAGTGAGCCACAGCAATACGTGTGTGACTGGATATTGCTTGCGACGCGACGGGAGTCCTAGTCGGTACCTACGATTATTCTCCGAAGAGTAAAGACAACGTTTCAACAACCAATCGTTAATATTCTTTTTCCAAAGTTTTGAAAATTACAAAAACTAGTAAATTGATAAAGATCAGGCAGTGATTATTCACCATTTTAAAAATTATTGCTCGATAAAAAACAATTTGTAGAATCTAAATGAAAATCAGTGTCTTACATAGTTTTCCTTAATTTAGCCCAATACATTTTTATTTACAATGAGGTAGACTGCGGGATACACCCTTATATAAAGATAATTTTGTTGGCCTGGACTACTATATGTTATGTATATCGTAGCAACATGCATCTGTCCTACTGGCCGCGGGTCAAACAGATAAATCCAGTTCCAATTAATTCGTATGTAAGCTAAACATCTGTAACATAGGAATATACTTTAAGTGCTAAGTATAAATTGATCCTTTAGATATGATGATTTACGACATTTTCCCATTTAAATATAAAATATTTATATCAACATGGAAAATCAAATCTTACAGATATTATAACTTTAAAATAGGCTACAGATTAAAAGTAGCCTATCAGTAGTAATAGTAGGACAGATGAACATAGATTAAGTATTCTCGTAGACCTGACTCAACAAAAATGATTTTATGAGTAATGTTAATATTACAAATGTGCCTCTTTCTTCCACAACAGTTGGCTTGTGTCTGTATACGAATAAAAACTTATTTCCACATGTTTCTCATACAACCTTTAACATATAAGAGGTATGATGCATGTATGAGTTCGAAATATTATTACTATTTGGTATGGCTGAGGTTTTATACAGAGTTATTTATTCAAACAAAATTCATTAAATAAACTACATGTAAAGCAAACTGTTTTATCAGCCAGGTCGATATTACACTATTAATATAAAACCTTAATAATTTACGTAATGGTTCTATCATATCGCGTGTAGAACGGGCTTTATAAGTAATAACATGATTAAGAAATGATTTATAGTGTAACACCGCCCTTAGATAGTATCTACGTGCATTTAACTGTACCGGAATATGTATCTTCTATTTATGCTTAGTACGAAAAATTAACTTAAAACGTCATATTGCTTATTGTATGTACACAGATATTGCAAAAAAATCTTAAAAATAACCCTGTATAAATTATGCTTATGGTTGTAGTTTTAAAACTATTTCACTATATTATATTATATGTGAGTATTTTGTTAATAAGGTATTGAAAAGCACAGAGTTGAGGTTATATGAAAAGGTAACAGACGTACCCTCAGAATGGCACACGTTGAAGAGACTACAAGAAAAACTGTATATTGTACAAAAAACTAATTTCATAAACCTGTACTTGATATGATTATGTACAACTATTTTTTATCTGCATCATGCTACTGTATAATCTGTGGTAAAAATCGATACTCCCATCGAATTAGCACGCCCGTAGCAACACCGAAACCGGTGTCGCCACATAAAATTATTCAAAACAGTATAAATAGAAAGAAGTCTCAACAGACTCTGTTTCAAAGATCAACAATATCCAAGTAGAGAAAAAAATATTTACACGGTGCTGCGTAGCCGAAAGGTTACATCATTCATTCAGCACCTCATCGTTTTGTACTGTGTAGACGCAATATCACTGAGCGTTCATCGCGAGTCACTGTCAGCGCAACCTGGTGATGACGCGCGTAGGTCAACATGGCGGCGGCTCGGCTTCCTCCAGTTTGGGCGGCGAGGGCTGGGGCTCGGGCGCGTCGTCGGCGCCGAGAGCCTGCTCGCGCCGCGCGAGTTCGGCCTCCCGCAGGTCCAGCCGCGCCTCGCGCCGAGCCAGCTCGGCCTCGCGCTCGTCCAGCAGGCGCGCGCGCTCGGCCAGCCGCGCCTCGGCGTCCAGCAGCCGCGCTGCCAGCTCCGAGTCGTTGTGCGGCGGCGGCGACGTGGATGACGTCACGTCGTCCACGGGCGGCGTGAGCGGTTTCAGCGCCACGTTGGGCTGGTAGTCGCGCTCGAAGCTCGTGCAGTCCGCCACCCGCACCACCCGCTCGGGGTGCTGCAGCACCGGCTCCCGCTTGTCCCATGGCCTGAACGCGGACAGCGCCCGGTAGTGTATGGCGGCGTACGGGTCCAGGAGTAACGCGTACGTCGCCGTCGCGTAGTCTTCGTTGCGCACTTTCTTTGGAGGTGATTCTGGAGGCTCTGGCTTGCACATCACCGGTTCAATCACCTGGAAAGAAAAGAAATATAACATTTTAATATTTATTTTTATTCATAGTTTTTATTTTTATTATTTCTTGTATGGGATTGATAATTGAATAATGATTTCTTAATTGGAAGGTTCTACAGTTGAGCAATGAGATTTTCTTTTAGGAAATTCTCGGAAGTGCCTTGGGGACATTTGATGAATAGCGGCAGCGTTTATATTTGAGCGGGAAAAGCCTTGAACACCTCAGCGTAAACCTTGGAATAGACACATTCGTTATACTAAGTTTATGTTAAGTAAGAACGTAAAATTAGATCACGACGAGAGGCTGACTTTCCACATCTCGTTTTATTAGGCCCTACTTTACATTTATTAAGTCTTGTACAAGTCTTAACAAGATTCCCTACTTTCCTCGTACCCTATAGTCGGGATCAACCGTCTTAGGCAGGATTTTTAGTTGGCAGAAATAAATATATGTAGGCGGCACAAAGGAGGTTAATTAATCAAGGCAAAATCCCAGCTTCGTTACGAGTTGCTTTCGTGCTCTTGTAACAGCAGAAATCAGCGTGGCTGCAATTATAAAACAAATGAAAGAGCTTATACAAGCTCTTTATGAAACTTACTGTAGTTATAATATTCTTTTAGTAACTACAATAAAGGCATGACAGGTTTTTAAATAAAGTGAACAAGTTGTTTCTCTCGTTTTTGCCAAAACGTACCTATACTCGTATTAGTACATAGTACATATTATAGAGATGAAGACTTAAATCCATTTGAATTGTTGAAACTCTTATATACATACAGATAACAAGTTGTCTTCTTTTAGTCAAAAGCTGACTAGGTACGGATTTATAAAGTTGAACGCTTAAACCCATGTGAAATTGTTGGAACGGTTACCTCTAGAAAATAGGGGCGAATCGTCGCAAAAGACCATAATTTCAACGGAAATAAGGCTCGAAACAAAATGTTTGTATAATAACAGGTCGTCACTTTGCCCTTTCACCAATCAAATGTATACCAACTGTACACCAGACACCTACATTATAATTGACGTTACGATAACGGAACGTGTGTGCAACAAAGAAATCTACAATTTCCTTTGTTAAAGAAAATCTATAGTTTGCTACGATTGAAGCGTACAACGATTTTCCTCGCTTTTGTTCCCTTGCGTGATGTTTCAAAAGTAATTGCGTATGAAGACTACGCCTCGTCAAGTCGTTACTAAAATAAGCAGAAAGATAAAAATAAGATACTTGTTTATTTCGGATTATATCGAACAAGCCATAGGTAAACTTTTTTTGAACAGATCTTATTTCTGGAGAATGTTAGAATATCCTAAAACGATAAGTGTGTCTAGATGTCCAAAGCAGTAGACCTTGTCCACCTTTCCAAGACACAGGCGTGAATGTATGTGTACATGTATGTTACAATACTATAAAATATATAAAAATCTATGAAGAGTAGTGGAACCGAATACGATTGTTATATTTTTGGGAAATCTCTAATATGAAAAGCGTCATTACAAATAAAGAGTAATATTAACATGTTCAGTAAATCCAATGTACTATTAGGGCAATATTCGTGTCCCCGAGATGAAAATACATTTAATGTCAAAGGGTCAGCAATGTGACGTCAATACTTATCTGAATAAACGCGAACAAGGAATTGTATCGCTGTTTTGAATCTGCTTAACATTTTTTACGATTCAGCTCCGTTTGTTTACAAGTAATACGATAGTGTTAATATTTTATCGGATAAATTCTAGGATTTGATGTCAAAACCCGACGTTTGGTATTGAATGGACGGACAAAGGATCTGCCTGTTTCGATATAACAACAATGAATTTTCTTCCATTCTCACAAATTCTTGTTAGGTAACATGTAATCGTCTAGGCCCAGGATTTCATAGCCGCCAAAGTACGTTGCTAACCACAGCGCTATCAGCAAAACACATTCGTCTTACATAATGCAGGTACGAGGGGTGCGGGTGGCGGGGGCTGGGGGCAGACGGTGCGCGTCATCGGCGGGTGCGCCACCCTCTCGCGGGTGTGAGGCGCGGATGTAGGTCGTGGCCAGGCCGCAGACGACCCCCAGACGCCAACCTCGCCCTGCCTTGACGCACCACTCACACCCGACCAACAAATGCGTAATTGTTGACTTATCACGTTTGGCACAGATAAAAAAAGGTGAACGCACAATTTCGCGCCTTTTTGACCATGATTCATTTCCTATTCTTTTTTATCAAGTATGCTAAAAAAATTTTTTAAAGATAAGCAGTTCATTATAAAGTTCCCTGTAAGAATAACAACACGATAAATGTGAATAAAATAATAAGCCGATATGTTATCAACTTACTCATCATTCAATCTACAAGTCTGTATTGTTTATGTGTCAACACGTTTTATTTTAGACCTTATTGCTACGAGATAGACCATAAATTACTAGTTAACGATCGCGTCAAAATGGCGTCGGGCGCGTTCAAAACACTGGCTCCAAAACAATGTACGTAATGAGAGAACGGCGGGGTTTCCGTCGAGACTCATCTGCGGAACGTGTGCTAAGATAACCAGCAGAAGTAGGTCTCCCTCGCCGCTTCTTCCCTCACGCATCACTTAGTTGTAAGGGCCTGATGTTGGCAGGTCAATGGGCTTTCTAGGATCAGCGTATGTTGGGCGTGTGGGCGCGGCCCAACTAACATATTTCGGCCTACTTGCAATTTACCAACTGTTTTTCTACCTAGCAGCGTGTGCTTACATCTATCTATCCTATGTTGCGTGTCATTAATACATTTTTGCCTCAACTACCTCAATGGCGTACGTTATAGTTCACTATCAAAATAAATGTGGCAATTAGACCTAGAAAAGCTGCGGATTTATTAAAGGTAGTTGCGACTTTGACTTTTAGTATCAAATTTAATGTGGTATTAGAAAGTACCTAAGGCAAAAATCGCTATAAAGCATAACCTTGAATATATTCCATATTTATTTTTATTTATTATTATATTTTCGACGACACTTATTTGCTTTAACAATGCTCTAATAACTCAGCATGGTGTTGTGGTGTTTAATGGATCAGTTGATTCTCAATCTTATTGACCACAAAACGTAACTAAGGTAATTATAGATGTCAATTTCATAATGTTGACGGTCTCGTTACATTTCGTCTGGTGATTGCATTAAGAATGAATAGTACGAACCATCACTAAAATGATAAAATACTGTTTGAAGCCTTCTTAATTGATTCTGCAGAAATATATCCTCTGGAGAAAACGGTTTTAAGAAACACATTACGTGGAATTCAGATTCAATGAAACTCATCATTATCGTTTTGAGGTCGCCGTAAGATGGTGAAATACGCTAATAATTACATACGTGTATTTTTTGTTTAAATACAGACTTTTGTCTGGTAACACTTTTAAATTGATAATGTTACAGCGTGTAAGGGTGGCCAATTTTAAAGCAATCTTATGAGCTTGACAATTAGGTGAGTTTGGCCCTGACTTTATATTGTTTTTACTTACTCGCTATTTATTGTGTTTAAGTTACGTAGATAAGATTATATTAATAATAATAATAATAATAACTGATTGCTTTAGTAAATCTATCAACATGGAGTTTGGTGTGGATAAATGTGCAGTCATGCATGTAAAGGAAGGAAGGATGGTGGAATCTGAGAGCATTGAACTTTCAGATTCCATTAACCTAAGATCGCTTCTCATTACTGATACCTACAAATACTTGGGTATGTCACAAGCCTTAGGTATAAATGAAGCGGACATGAAACAATCGTTGAAGGAGCGCTTTTTTGGTCGCCTGAGAAAAATACTTAACAGTCTTTTATCAGGCGGCAACAAGGTGCGCGCTTTTAACGGTTGGGTCATGCCGCTTCTTTTATACTCCTTTGGCATACTTAAGTGGACTCAGACTGAGTTAGATGCCCTGGACAGGAAGGTCCGTACACTGTTGACGGCATACCGAATGCATCATCCTCGTTCGTCTGTGATGAGGTTGTACATCCCGCGGAAATGTGGGGGTCGAGGTTTTCTAAATGCCAAAACCCTCCATAATCGTGAGGTGTGCAACCTTAGAGAATATTTCCTTCAAGCGAACGTGGGTATGCATCGTGATGTTATCGCAGTGGATAACGGACTCACCCCGCTTAACCTGGCTAAAGAGAACTGGCGCATCCCTATAGTACTAAGCATTGACGACCGCAAGAGTGTATGGCAGAGCAAGGAGCTTCACGGTAGGTTCTACAAGGCCCTATATGGACCTGATGTAGACGTTCTCGCCTCCGTGAACTGGCTACGCTTCGGTGACCTCTTTGGGGAAACCGAAGGGTTTGTCTGTGCAATTATGGACGAAGTTATCAAGACGAATAACTACCGGAAATATATCCTGAGGGATGGTACGATTGACATATGTCGGGCGTGCCACCAACCCGGTGAATCCCTCAGGCATATAGTTTCCGGTTGTTCTCGTCTTGCTAACGGCGAGTACTTGCACAGACATAACCAAGTAGCCAGAATTATCCATCAGCAACTTGCTCTGAAGTACAAACTTGTAGAGGTCGAGGTGCCTTACTACAGGTATGTAGCGGAACCAGTTCTCGAAAAGGACCATATCACACTGTATTGGGATCGATCTATTATCACAGACAGGACTGTTGTTGCCAACAAGCCTGATATTGTGGTAATAGATCGATCAGAGCGCCGTGCAATGATTGTCGATATTACCATCCCTCATGATGGCAACCTCGTGAAAGCTGAGAAGGAAAAAGAACTAAAATACCTGGACTTAGCACACGAGGTTGTCGATATGTGGGATGTGGACTCGGCAATCATTGTACCGATAGTCGTTACGGTAAACGGTCTAATAGCCAAGAGCCTCGACCAACATCTTAAGAGGCTCGCGTTAGGTGCTTGGGTCAAGGGTCAGATGCAGAAGGCGGTTCTCCTCGATACGGCACGCATAGTGAGGAGATTCCTCTCTCTGGACCCCTAACCACCGACAGCTTGGACCTTGTCTCGATGTCGGTGGGCATCCATAATTTTTATATTTTTAAATGTGTTTTTTTTATAATTATATATTTAAAAATGTAATTTTTATTGATAATTAATGAATAAATGTGAATAATAATAATAAATCTTTATTTTCTAAAATGTGTTACAGCTATTCTATCTTAATGTAGCAAGACCTTTCATAATATTAGATTAAGATACTTATAAAGATAGAGTTAAACGATGGTGTCTGAGCTAGTGAGAACTGTGTTACAGACACCAGCGCCCTCTCCTACTACACTCATCAGTTCAAAATTTTATATTGTTGTACAAATGATTACATAACTATTTTGTGATGTACTTACATAAAAGATTGTTAAATTTAAATTGAATTAATAAGAAAAGAAAAATAAACTTAAATTTAATTAGACAAATTAAAACATGCAATAGTTCTAGTGTGTGTGTGTGTGTGTGTGTGTGTGTGTGTGTGTGTGTGTGTGTGTGTGTGTGTGTGTGTGTGTGTGCGTGTGTGTGTGTGGGCGTGTGTGTATGTGGGTGGGTGTGTGTGTCTGTGTGTGGTGCGCTCATGTGTGGGTGGAAATATGACATATGTATGCTATGTGTACATGCGGGAACGAGCCTATAGTTCACTGACTAGAAGTTTTTCTGTTTCATCATAAGATAGTGCTTGAAGCCGTTCTGTGAGCACTTTTTTACATTCATGCATTGTCAAGGTCATATTCATTCCAACGTCAAGCATTTACTGGTGAATTAAAAAGTCTTGCCTTCTGGATCAATGAAACCCACGTCCATAGATAGTAGAACGAATAAAGATTTCGCCGCAACGTAGAAATGTTCGTTATCTATTCTCGCTATGACGCTATTGTTTTCAACTTATTTTATCTTTTAATGATGTTTTATATAACTGGGATATCTATCTGAGATAGTATACTACATTTTAATATATTACACATAATATTATGCTTATTAATAATAATTAAATATCAGTAAGTCAGACATTGAACTTATTGAACTTTGCATAAAGGCTATATGGATAAGTAGGTAAGGTATATTATTTTATCATCCAAGTAAGACTGTATAATTATATGCTATAATAATCTTCACTCCAACTGATTTACGACAGATTGCAATAATATTATTGTAAGTAAAAATTATTTAAATTAAATTTAACGTAATTAGCTAAATTAATGGGAAACCAATATAATTATGCTCTAGCTAATTCAGCGTCTTTAAACGATTGTTAACGAAGTTGATATTTAATAAAAATGTTCTGGATAATCATGCGGTTAGCTGGTATGGCTCGCAACAGTCTGTCGCAAAAGTCGCGTGTCTACAGCCACATGACTAAGCTATTGCTAATACACCCCGTATATTAAGTACAGTAAGGAATAAGTTCTATGGTAATAGAAGAATCAAGGCCCTGAATATTGCTGGGCCGTCAGCGACATAAAGCCAGCTTAGTGATCTTGTCACGTTACACCCGAGATGGACGCTACGTGAAGACGTTTGTAAACGTGTAACTCTAGTTCTCCTATAACAAGCCTTCAACTAAGATATTTTAAAGAAAGAGTAATCTCCATTTAAACCCGGGAAGCGCGCCGACTCGTCTTTATACTTTACAGCGTAATCTCAATGGGGTTGAAAGCGTGCAAGCTACGGTAATACGGTAACTACTACACCACGTGGATTTGTTGTCCAGCGAACAACCATTTTCGATATTTTTATCTTCTTATCGAAGAAATAAGTTCAACTTAAATTCTCACCTCGTCAATTCAGTTAAGAATTTTCTAGTGATAAAAATTTTGATTTATTTTCTATTACCAGATAAACTTACATATAGCATTCTCTATCAAAACAGTAAAATTAACCCTTACAATTACACCAGGTGTTTAAGAGGGAGACCAAATCAAAAGATTGTCAGCAGACGATCAAACGCAAGTCAACTAAATAATTAGCATTGCCGAAACCAGGTGTATGTTGATAATAACGTTTCAATGCCTTTAATCCGTCAAACTCATACAAAAACAGCTGATAAACTGGCTGAGCTGAAATAAAACCCAGATTTACATCGAATTACATCTATGTTTAGATGGTAGTGAAATTGGGCAATGAACTAATGAAAGCATACGACTTTCAGGGTTGTCTCAGATCATTCCAGTACTATTTATATGGCAAAACAAATAACAAATATATTACGCTCATATATAGATAAGTTGTTATTACCAGACCATGTTTTTGTTCGAACGTCGTCTGATAAATATTTTAAATAATGTCACAGACTGTTATGTTGATTATTAAACGCTTCTACAATCAGCAATCGACTTGTTTACCGAGATATTTTTGTATGATATATCCTTTAGATAGGCTCTAGTACTTTATTTATTAGGTATACTTAAGAGTATATCGACTGGTAAAATACTACCTAAGAGCCGTTATAGAATATCACAATGGCGTGTTTAATAATGATCTGAAGATAGGTATACCAATTGTGACGTTATCGTAATATTTTGAATGCGAAAAGCGAGAGTATGACCAGCTTTTAAGCACAGTTTGAGCTGCTAAGTGTGGCATTTCGGTCATATTTTGATTTCATTTAATACAGGTCAAGTCTACGACCGGTTTTTGAACACAGTTCTAGACTGCTAATAAAAAAATTTAAGACGTTTTGCCCGGCTCAGTCAGTTGATCGCGGGATCTTATAAGAAGTGCAAATGGCTATTATCATATTTTAGAACTAGAATTAATGATGTAGACAATAGCCTTGCTAGCTTAACATAAGCTAGGTTAGGTGAGACAGAACATTTTTTAAAATAGAATACAGCTTATGTTACTCGGTGATAATATAGCTTTCTAATGGTGGAAGAATTTTGAAAATCGGTTGTGTAGTTTTTTAATGAAACCCTTAAAAACAAACAAAAAGTCAAATCTTCCCACTTTAGAACATAATTAGACGTGGCCGCGGTTTCACCCGCATTTATGATTACTGCGCCGCCCCCGTGGGTCGTAGCGTGATGTTATATAGCCTATAGCCTGCCTCGATAAATGAGCTATCCAACACTAAAATAATTTTTCAATTCGGATCAGTAGTTCATTAGCGCGATCAAGCAAACAAACAAACAAACTCTTCAGCTTTATTATATTAGTATAGATAGTATATATTAAAGTTCTAAAATAGTGTGCGTGAGCGACATTCAGTTTCATCGTTCACGCACACATACACACGCCAATATGAGCTGTTTATGGCGTAGTTTATATCCTTACGTTGTGTGTGAGTACTATAGTTACGAGTTCTAGGAATTCGTTGATAAAAATAAAAAGTGACACCGTACGTATCATAACTTTTAATATATCATAAAACTGAATATAGTTTCTTCAGAATGATTTGAAGGAAAAATAAAACAAAAGAGTTTTAATACATATTGTAATCTTTATCAACAAGTTCAATTAAAACTAAACTTTATCAGCTTGCTACTTTCAAGCCCGGTTCCTAAAGGCTAATCAACGACGTGTCAAAATCAACATCATGTCAAGTGATTGATTGGCTGTTGATATATCAATCCGCCAATCCCAGCAATTGACATGCGTTTGTACATCTCTTAATACATGTTTGTGTTGATCTGCCGTTTGATATCGGGTATGAGTTTCATATGTAATAATATCATACCAAATATTGATCTCAGCACGCAATGGGTTTGCAGATAAAAAATTATACGCTTATGAACGCGCACGAATTTACAATTTCTTACAAGTTAATTGTATTTTACAAACTAGCAACCCTCCCCGGCTTCGCACGAGTAGTACAAAATCTTAACAAATTATACACCTTAACCTTCCTCATAAATGACTCTGTCTATTGGTGAAAACCGCATGAAAATCCAGTCATTCAGTAGTTTTTGAGTTTATCGCGAACAGACAGATAGACGCAGCGAGGATTTTTGGCTTATAATATGGAGTGATAACATTAGTATTTATTTTGCCCATCCTAAAACGCGCTTACGTTTATATAACAAAAAAAAAAACAATGTTGTAAAAAGAGGTTACGTAAAAAAGGACAATTAAGGTGACATGCGCACAAATATTATCACATGTTGTATGTATCGCGTGTTTCTGTTTAGTCTCTCTTTCAAATACGTAAACACCGACTATATAAGAATACAACTATCATATTAACACTGAAACAACATGTCACGGAGGATATAATCTTCACACGTGACATGTTATCGGTAAACGTGACTGCTGTTTAGTCTGCGAAGTCCAGCTTAGGTTTCAAGGGAACATTTTGCGTAGGTAGTAAACGAGTGACAGCCGTCCTTTGTAAAAATAAGATCGTGTGAGAATACAAGGTGTACTGATGACATATCTTTTTGGTGCCGTGACATAGTTTGCACACAGTTCGCATGACATCGTACATATGTCGGAGTAGACTCCTACGTAGGACAGTTTTATTGTGTTTGTTTGTTAAATTGTTAGCTCAGAGTCTGAAAAGGTCAGTCTAGATGCCTAGATCCAGTAGACTGCAATTGCAATACTCGACATCTATTAAGAAGAACCCAGAAAGGAAAAAGAAGAGGAAATGCAGACGTTATACTGGTTATGCACCTCTGCTTCCTCTTTCGGGAATATTCAGACGTGTACGTGTGACGTGTATTAGTATAGTCTGTGACGTAATGACGGTTTTTCATTACGTCATTGTCCTCTATTTACTGGAACGGCTAAGGTTATAATATGTCGTGCATCAAAATATTCCGTTTAAAATGATATGACAGAACTCAAGTCTCGGAGATTATGTACATGCATTCAAATAAATATATTCTAGCATCTGGTATCTTCTTTATTTCTAAGTTGCGGAAGCAAGATGGTAGTTCATCCGTTGAAAGGTAAGACTGTTACAGTAAAAGCTTACCTCTATTAACCAGGAAATAATTACTTAGATGCATTAATGTAAATAGTAAACTACTAGGAATAAACATCGGACTGGTTTTAGGTTAAGTAGTTGTAGCTCTACCACTCTTGCCCAGGATATACGTATAAATGTAAGTGTTTCGCCTATACATCGGGTTTATGTTAAATCCATGATTAAAGACATAGTTAAAGAGCTTTCCAAAGTTCAAGGCGACATAAATAGGACGAAGAAAAACTCAATTCAAAATGTCACTGTTACTGTCACCAGGAATTTGAAAAAAGAACATGCGATTTATTCATTACTTATTAAAATAATAAAAATCTGCTGGTGTTGCAATACTTTTTATTGTAAAAAGGTTGAGTAAAATAAGGGTTCAATTTTTTTTGCATGTTGCCAACCCTAATCGTATTGTGCCGTCAATGAACACGATTGTTTAGACAAGCCGCGCAAGACGCTCGCCACACGCAGACGCCTCCACACCAATCGACTTCCTACTGATTCTTTTTAAATGTTGCACGGTATTACGTCAATAGGTATTAAAGTTACATTTAAAAGCATCTCTGCATTTGGTGCTTATACAATTTTGTAGGATTCCCCTGCATTTAGTAAATACATACATTTCGGCTTTCGGCAAAAAATAGTAGCGGCTACTATTTTACTCGATCGCAAATCCAATGCCTTGGATTTGCGATCGAGTAATTTGTAATTAAAATTACCGGTACTTTTAAAAAATAAGTAAGAAATCTCGCCTCTTAGTAAGTGGTTACCGTGACTTTTGGATAATCTCGACCTTCCAAAGGAGACTTTGCGATCCTGCCGCAAACGACAAAAGCACTGATCCAATGTCTACATTATTACTAGAATAACGCCCCCTGTAGGACTTTTGGATACCAGCTTTGCCGCCAAGAACACAAAGTAAAATGCGATTTTCCATTAGTCCGGATGCTCCAGTTTTTGTTTGATAATTACTTAACATGATCATATTATATAATTTTCAATTGCGTTGATTTGTAGAATTGAATTTTGACATGTTTGGAATATACAAAGATCTACGATATCATTGATATTTTTCGTAATAGTTGCTCTCTGTTGCGAATACATTATTTTATCTTGTAATGTAATGTTGCCTAAAATTCAATAATATAAATGATTAATTTTATAAGTAGGTATATTCGGTCGATTTCATTCAATAGTACCTAAACACAGGCATTAGTCGTTAAATATCAGTTACGATATACAGTAATATTTTACTTATATAAATCATCTACTTATTTAAATCGCCAATTTAGCAAAAACGTGGCATGACAAAGTGATTTCTTTTGCCAAAAGTCAAAGTTGCCTCGAATTGTTAATAAATCATAATGGAATTGAATTAAAAAGTTGTGTCGTCCGGCCGGCATCCAATAAATAGAGATTTTGTGACAATATCATAAAAAAATATTATTCATTCGCATAAGACGATGATTTTAGGGCTGTTACGACACCATAAATTATAATTCACATAATAATAAAATTATATTACGTGATTTATACTTGTCTTTTACCTAAAGGATATCTAATTATAATAGATTTAGTTGTTACCTTATTTTTATTATGACTTTGTTCAGAATATGAAAGCTATTTTATGTGTGACTCCTTTGACACCAATCAATGGCATAGCAATACATATTAAAATCAAACACTGACACCCAGTTTCAGAAAGGCAGATCAGTACAAAAATTGTTAACAGACGAACAAACTCATGTCAATTGCTGTGATTGACTTAGCGACAGCCAATCAATCCATTTGACATGAGTTTAATTTTGACACGTCGTTGATTAGATTTTCTGAAACCAGGTGTTGATCTCTAAGATCATGACATTAATAGGTACTTAGGGAGAATTACCTAATTGTAATAAGGGACAATAACCTGAGTACCTACTCAGGTTTAGGATTCATAGACGTAAATTGAGTGTAGCAAATATATTCAAACTCTACGCGAGGATTAATATACCTATTTGTCTAATGACAGCACATCATCAAACCATAGACTAACAAAAACATTTGTTTTAAAAGAATGTTAGCCCTAGGCAAAGGAAAATAGCTCCACACATGTTTTATGCTAATGACGCATGATTTATCATATCAGACGTTTATCTAAACAATTTATCTCTTTTTTATAATATCATTGGACTATCAGTGACCTTTGTCGTTGCTTTGCCCGCAAAATTCCGTTTGGCGAGAGTTATGTCGTGTTTTCTTTGATTCTATTGCTATACACAAATCGAATAACATCGGAACTAACAAGGAAGACTTAACAAAAAGTGCGAATATAGAACATTTTCTTTCTTCAAGGTTTCTTGTCCGTAAAAATAGGCAAAACACAATACACGATGACAACAATATTAATTCCTACGCACTTTTCTAAGCCAGGATTGTTGAATTGCGATGGGTAAGTAAGTAATCGATTGGTATATCAATTTAGTAAAAGTTATTACACGATACTGCTTTGTTGGGGGACAAAACGTGAATACCCTTTTAGTAATTTTTCACGCTAACTTCCCAGGATTGTGCCTGGAATTGTGCTATGTACTGTGTAAATACTAGGCACCCCTCTAATACGTGGAGCTTAAAATATAGCTGGCATATTGTTTTGAAAAATCAATTTCAAAAATAGAATGTCATGGTTAATGACCCTGGGACGGTAATTTTTTGCTTTTCAATATAAAGTAGGCAGTCAAGGATTCTGAATGCGTGGGGATAACAGTATTTTTATTCTGATAGCTAGCTAGTTCATTCATGACAGTGTGTAGTATGATTTATTCATCACAAGCTGTGAAGGTTAGGCTCCTAGAATACGATTGAACGATTTTGCAATAGAATGTTTGGTATACAAATCTAGCAATCAACTTATCATATAAATCTGGCAATCAACTTATCATATTTAAGTCGTCTGTGCGTAATATCATAAAAGTTAATAATGAAAAGGTAAAGGATCGTAATAAATAGGAATGCTTAATCTTGCCAGTCTTCTGAAGGATATGATGTGCTGTCCAGGGGACCAGCAAGCATTGTTCCTTATGCTGGTTTCCGAAATGTTTAAAGAGTTGTTACTATGCAAATTTTTCATTTCCAGATAGAGGCTAAGTGTTTAAGTAATCGCGTCGCCACTGCGACTGCGCCGAGTATTGTGGGTTCGAATCCCACACGGGACAAAAATTTGTGTGATCCACAAATGGTTGTTCCGAGTCTGGATGTTCTTTGTGTCCATTGTTTGAATGTTTGTAAAGTCCCCCGCAATACAGGAATTATTCCTAGTGCGAGACACGTCACATTCACGACATTCATACATTTATTCCCGAAAGTGTAGACAGATGAGTACTACACCCACACGCCAACTATGGTATCAGATCCCACGCAATAAGGAGCAAGACTATCTATCTATCGCCAACTACATAGCACACATTCATAAAATGAAGGTTAGAAATCATATCTCGTCGTCTCTAAGGCTTAAGTTTCCTATTAGATCAATAAACCAATTGATTATAATTAATTACTATCTATTATTAGCTACAAAAATATTTATGTATCCACTTAGTAGCCGAGATGGACAACCAAAGACTAAAGCATAACATTTTTTGTGATGTTGCTACACGAGTATTAAGTTCGCAAATATCATAGATAATAAAAAATACTTTATCAAACGGATTCGTGGAATAGGTGCTTTGTTTCATAAAAAGAACGTGCTGTTGTGATAACAAATGTTTTGATAATATTTCGTATATACGTCTAGCTTGTATCTGATTGATAAGGTTATCTTTATACCGAAAGTCTGTCGCTAACCGATAGTTTAGGTGCTATTTGACCTTGCGAATCTTATGACTAGACAGAAAAAGAGTGACTTCGTTTTTAATACATCTGTTTATAGTGACACACGTACACATACAAACAGACGCGACAAATCCAGTGCTGCGTATTGGGTTACATTTCAAAATGCCTGTCTAGAATGACGAAGGTGGTTTTTTAGGTTTTGTCTCAAACGAAATTGATTATTTTTTGATGATCAATGCCTTATTTTATTACAGCTGTCAATAATGACACATACATGACGACAATTTCAGTATCACGGGTAGAGTTACCATCTCAAAATTGCTTGATAATTGTCTGGGTACCTAGTGTTTATTTTTTTTAAATCTTCGATCACAAGTAATGATTTGAAGTT
Source organism: Catocala nupta (assembly GCA_963675205.1). Classification (NCBI taxonomy): domain Eukaryota; kingdom Metazoa; phylum Arthropoda; class Insecta; order Lepidoptera; family Erebidae; genus Catocala; species Catocala nupta. The sequence continues at coordinate 4,937,735 of OY776097.1, forward strand.
GTCTTTAATCTCCAACTAATGCCGAGGTCTTAAAATGCTTTGGTCAACCGTAGACTCGGCAACCTTTATCTACAAACTTTAAAAGAACGGACACGAGTAACTAACCTTTTTAGCTGGAATATACGCAGTTGTGATTCGCCTTTCTCTAGACCTCTTTCGAACTAAAGCCATACCGAACGACGTTATTAAAAAAACATCTTTGTTATTTATGGCTCGCGGTGACTGGCTAGCTAATGACCCATTTGAAGATACTTGATAACATAATTATAAAATCTTTGGCACAGGCAAATCTCTGCCTATATTCTAAACCTTGTTTAAAGTAACTGAAATTCTCGAATTTACGTATACTTCCTACGTAAACGTCGAACCAAAGATAAGTATAAAGTATTCTTGTAAATTCCCGCGCAATATTTATGTATGATACAACATGAGTATTTCGAAGCTAATATCACGTCGGCATCTTAAAATTTGTCGCATGATTTATTAGCAGGGTGTACGTATATGTTGCTATGGCAACTAAGCGAAATTTCTGCCTGAACACAGCATGTAAAAATATCTATTACGCAAGCCGCCGACGCATCGCACCCTCGGGGTTGGGGGCCAGACACCACCTCAGAACACCCCTCGACCGACCAAGGTCAACCAGCAGTCTACGAGACACATGCCAAAGAAAACTGAGCAATATCTCCCCTAATGTAAGACTCAATTTTCTATGCCACCTAACTTTCATTCAATTTTATGTTCTAGCTTTGGTATATAAGGTTGATTTTCGCTCGTATTACATCAGGGTGTGAATGTAGTGGTCGTAGTACTAGTGTCGTGTAGTCCAGCGGCAATCAATGAGTTTCAGCCTTGTTGTATGAATTATGTATAGGAACGAGCTCGCTTACGTGACATTTTAGTTGAAAACAAGCCCAGCGGTGTTGACGGAAACCGGGACACTGCGTTCTCTATGTCGGACTTGGTTTTAAATGCATTATATTAGACTTGAAGGTCTTGCGTAAGCATTTTTGGAAAAGTACGCCTGGTACTATATATCTTCATAAACAATCTGGCTCATTTTTCGCCGCGATTGATGGCTGGGATCCATTTGCGTTGAATCTGACTTCTTTTGTAAGTAGACCGAGGGTCATACGCTAAACTAACTAACTACATAAGTACGTATATTTATATGTGAAGAGAAAACTTAGTACAACCTATTTAGGCATATTGCAGAAGCGTGGTTTAGCATAGTTAAAGTTTATATGGAGAAGGAGTGCAGAAAGCTAGAATTCATTGTATAAATTTTTAATATAGATAATTTCGGTATAATCTCGACCACTGGGCAGGAGTTTTCAAATATGTACAATTCGCGTAAATACAAAACAGTAATATTTATACGAGTTTCGCTTCGTTCATTCTTAAGTATTTTAAAGCAGATCTTTTCCCAGAATGATTTGATCAGATGTTCAGCAATTTGCTAAGGCATTCCTTATATACCAAACTTACTCTATGCCTTCTCTTTCTCCATATTTTTCTCTAATATTCTTACATACCCAATAAATGGCGGTATACTGGCCCAATTACATCGACGTTTCAAAAATCATGGTTGAAATAATCACATCTTTGTAAAGAGCAAGGTTTGTATAAGCAACGATCATTTTCGTTATTAGAAGCACATAATATGCAGAATATCAAAAGCAACATATTTATTAATAACAAATATTCAATACAGTACATTTCCATTAGCAAAATGGCCTGTCAGTTATTCTAATCGCGTTCTATTTCGCCACACGCGTTGTAATATAATTAGCAGATATTAATAACAGCATAGGTGATATATACCTATCTACGTTATTTACATAACTTTATAACGTATGGCTTTAAAAGTTATTTTACACTGGATTTTGACTGCGGTATCGCTCGCGTTAATGTAGATAAACTACTATCCCTCTGGGACGGTAATTTTTCTGGATGAAGGTACCCTATGACCGTTTCGTGACCGTGATGGTCGGTCCAGTAGTTAAAACGTGAAAACGTAACAAACAAACTCACATTCGCAATTATAATTATTATAGTTAGGATTAGGTTTAAACGGAATATTAATAGATTTATCCAAGGTTACTAACAAGTGAAAAATGGTATTCTAATTTTAAATAATGCTTGCACTGGTCGTCACAATTGAACGAGCAAAAAGTAAACATAGACAATAATATTACTGTAATCTTATTCAGTGCTTCTCACGTATTTTATTTACAAAAATTAAATCTGCTATCACTATGCTATGGTTATCTGTCGCGGTGAGCTAATGACCAAGGTTACCAATATAAAAAAGACGGAACTTGACAACGTAGTCATACCTATTCCAAATTTAAATAATGCTTGCAATGTTATACACACAGGAAAAGTAGGTATTCATATTTTTTTCCTATTCAGCCAGACACAAACAGAAGCATCGTTGGTTAGACCCAATTGAGAAAAGTTAAAGCACAGATAATCATAAGTAATCACTGTTATTCTAGTGAATTAAATTTGTGTGAAACAACGTTGCGCGCGTTACGGCTGTCGCCCTGCTTTGGTTATCTGCATCAGTGAACTAAAGACGATTTGGCAACCGTGGTGAATCGCCGTGAGAGAATGCTCTCTGATGTAAAGACATTCGATTTAGAAATAGGCAATTAATTTTAAATTAACATACATAATCTTACCGTCTCTATCCACGAAGGTTTAGGTCGTTGATCTACATTTAGTCAGCTAAGGTTTTTAGAGCCAAGCGGTTCGCAGGAGATGTATGGACACAAGGAACGCCCAGAGACGGCACAACAATTTGTGGATCATAATTTTTTATTCCGTGTCGGTTTGAACCTACATACATTACTAGCATAGTGTCAGTGCCGAGGCGATCACTTAAATCATTACGCAATCAATTATTTATAATTAATAAATATTATGTAGGCACTGTTTCAGACGGCATCTACATTACATGGATAGCACATAAAACCTATGGCATTATGTGCTATGCGGGTTGACAAACGATGTTTTCCATTACACCTATGGCGAGAGATAGTTAACTTTCATAAGCACTTCTAAAAGTCAGAGGTCACGGCCCCGCCTATGAGCTTTGAACGCGAGACCACAACTAACAGGATAGCAGTCTATGTATTGCTTATCCTTTTATATTCGAACTGTCCTACTGGTTTGCCCTGGCCTAATCTACCATGTCTGCCCAGTGCGGGTTAGCAGACTTCACACATCGTTGAAAACTCTTTGGAAAACCTACTGACATGCAGGTATTCTCATGATGTTTTCCTTCGTCTTTAAAGCGGGCGATAATTAACTATTTTATAGGCACATAACTCCGAAAAGTCAGGAGCGCAGTCTTATACTTACTAGACCACTTTTAATAAAATATTTTTTATTAATATAAACATATTTTCTGCACATTTTACTAAGATATCCTAAAAATCTTTTAGTATTAGATTGTTCTTGGAGAATAAAAAGCGTCGTCTTAGAAGTTATTAGTTTCAAAGGAACAAGTAGGTACTCTTTTCGTTTCGTACCTATTTAACAAGATTATTTCATATCTCATTTTATAATAAACATTTCTGAGAATTCGCACTAATTTATTAAATTTATAACTACGTTTTAAACGTAAGATATTAATATACTTATGACAAAAAGTAATAATATGTACTAAAAAGAAGAGATTATGTTAAATGTCAAGTGTCATCGACAAAAAGAACGACGTCCATTATTTTATTTTATTACATACTTCCACAGTATGAAAATCAAACTGACTCACCGCAGAAATTAAGAAATGTGTCAGAAAAGTGTGAGACCTGGTGACCTGAAACCTGTGGTGGCTTCAGCCTAGCTTATGCATCAGTCTTCTACAATATTGAGAAATATTTACTGTTATTGTTGCTGTTTCAGTGCTTAAAATATATTGTAGTGAGATATAAATAAATAAATAATTATAAATTTAAAAAAATAGTTTCATTTGCATAAACATCTAACATCTACGAACGTCTACGAGCCTCTACGAATGATTAGATTGTAAATTGTAGCCTACAGCTTTAATTGAAGTAACCAAAAATGTTTAGGTCTTACGAAATAAAAAATCTATTAAAATGAACCAGAGATTGACTAAGTGGCAATCTCTGGTTCATTTTAATAGATTTTTTGTCGAAAGTTTCAACGACATACCTAACCATAGATGAAACATGACTCAAAATTATATGGTCTGTGGTACTTTTTTAATATTCTGTGCCTATGACCATAATTTAAAATCAAACGGATAACGATACCTAAAATTACAATATCAATGAACGTGCAAATACCGCACGATTAATAACTAATCCTCAGACGGAAATGTCAAGACTTTCACATCGCCGTAATGCACATTTTTTTAAATGCCACGTTTTAATGTCGATATCGATCAATCTAATGGATCCGAGGTTATAAATGATCGCTACCGGAGTGATAACCTCTGAGGACAGACGAAAGTAGTTCCATTATAAATTGTCTGTGATATATTAATGACAAGGACTTGAGACTTGAAGAATGTATTCATCGTTGTAAAAGAAGTATAGATTAGATTAGAGATTATAAAATAATGTTTGTATGTTTATTTTTATACCTATACTTATTTACCTAAACGGTAACTATAATAATACTATAACGAGCTTAATATTTTTATATGTTTTCATGTATGTTTTTATCTCCGGAACTACTGAACCGACTTTAAAATTCCTTCTGAGTAATGAAGGCTTAGTTTTAATACACACACACACATACCACGCAATCGAAGTCACGGGCGGAAGTTAATCGATAATAAGTCGTTACAACTTACACCACATGGATTAAAGGGGTAACAAGGTCTATGAGGTAATATTACTTCTCATTGCTTTATATAAATTATTTTACAATTATTTATTTATTTTAGAATATACAGAAAAGATTAAACGGCCATGAAGGCTATGACAAAACAGAATCGCTATGACGACAACATACGCTAGGACTTCCCAATATACTTTAAATGAATATTAATATACGCATTTAACGAACGCAGTTCGAAGAACCTACACACATAATTTAACACCTATATGGATATAGGTGTATTATTTTAGGTATATGTGCGTAAAAGGGATTTTGTGGACGAAAACCGTTTTGCGCACATGTAAATTATCCAACCCTCCCCTTTCCTATCCAGAACAACGCGTGCCGGGCTCAGATGCCATCCTTACACTGTGAAGTCGATTAAAGCGCGCACCAACAAGTTTGACCTCATACCTCTGCCGAACGATCAAGGCATGGAATTCTCTGGAACAGCACGTGTTTCCTTCTTTTTTCCATCCTGGGTCCTTTAAGCGGGGCGTGAAAAAGCACCTTTTCAGGCCGTCCAAGTAGGCATCCCAACACCGCCTCAGCTGCTATGAGGATAGCGTGGAGGCCCCTGCTCTTGGACCACATGATCGCTTACCATCAGGCGGAGTGTGGTCATTTTGACGAGCAAAATACTGTTGGCTACCCAGGCCGCGGTATATTACGTTCACAATTTTCAAACGATGATTTTAGGTCCCGTACTAGAGGACGAGCCTAAATACCGTGCATTTTCCGTCATGCAACTATACAAAAAATCACGTTGATCTATTATTCCGCTATGTGATAAAAGGACGAACAAACAAACTTTCACATTTATAATATCACCTATACATTATCGATAAACTGGTAAGCCTGCAAGCAAACACTCATAAATTATTCAATATGTTTTGCACACTGCGATTGAACAATAAGATTAAAATTAATAATACTTTATATACATGTCGTCTCATTTGTTACTATTGTTTCTTCCTAGAAAATATTGCGCATAATACATACATATATTAGTTTATTGACCTATTCGTGTTCGCACGTTTTGCGGCCATTTATATAGAATAGCCGGCCTCTATGACATATTGTACAGGCATTCGCACATGTTTGAAATGCTGCCAATCATTGGAATGAGGGTATTTCACAAATTTTCTTTTAAACTTATAATAATAAACATATCTACAATACATTAGGATGGAATTCAGGGTCGTAGATTCACGAAATATAAAATAAATGAACGGATAGCACAGGCGTGATAAAACATTGTATGATTCTCAGTGTCGTTAATAATTATGTCTAACTATTCTTAATGACCATTGGTATAATATTTATAAGCTGCTTAAAAGATACAGTGATGAACAACTTCCATACAAACACATCAGGACATAATAAGAATTGAAGAAAACATCCGTGCAGTTCTGCGTTTTCTCCTATTGAACTGAACAGGGCGTGATTAATCCTATTCCTTCTATTGACAAGATCTGCTGTAACTTTGAAATATAAATATATTGATAAGTATATCTATATCTGTACTTCCTATCGCACGTAGTTCACAACAATAGAATAACTTGATTATAAACAGCTGTTATTAAATTCATATAATTGTCAAGTAATTTAATGTTTTGAAACTAGTGGTATTGTATATTAGCCGTTGGCAACCCTACGTGTCATTTAATGGATTACTAGAAGTAAATTAACCTATGTTTTGAGTTAGTAATATCAATTGGCAAAACTTATGCATACAAAGTTGCCATATACAGCAGTGCCAAGTGACTGTATGTACTGGCAACGTTGTGAGAGGGCCGAGGGCCAGATTGTTCCCAGAAAGCGATTACCCACTCTCGCCACAGCGGCACCGGGGGCATCATCACGACACTTCTCGGAACGACCGCCTTCGCAAATCATTGAGGAAATATTCACTATTAAAGTTTCGCTTACCCGTAATTGAACTTTTTAGATAAGTGTTTTAGTTGCCTTACGCTTCGCACCGATGCTTCATATGGAGTCCTTAAACATGTCCCTTCTCATTTTATTTCTTTTTGAAATTTTAACCCAATAAGTCTGATCATGACTCCCTAATTTGGAAAAGAAAATAATTGGAGATAGAAATACTGTGTGTCACATAAATTGTTGAACGAAATCAGACCACTCATAAGGATGGCGGTGACAAGGTATAACCAAGGTATAACTTTAAAAACCAAGGCTACCAACATTTTTTTAATATCCTCTATAAATTATTTATCATGTAAAGACAGTAGCCTGAATGCGATAATTTTTATGACGCGGCGCTAAAGTCAATGAGTCAACCAATCATAAATTAGCATAATAATAACTGACTGTACTCTGATTGGTAGGATTATGAAAACAAACATGGCCATTGAACCAAGTCTCCACGTGTCAGTAATTAAGCCGTAAACAGAGACGGTCGCGTACAATTTTTATAGCGTTATACTTTGCATATATGACACTACTGAATGGTAATCGTCTTGTTTTGTTCGTCAGGCTGTATCACAGAATACCTTTGCCTCACGGTAAACAAACGAAACAACAACTGTCAACGTCCACAACTTATGACAGTTAACTTGATTTTTATTATAAAACCAGGCATAGGCAACATGTTTCGTATGCTTTACTATGATTATTTGAAGAGATGAGAGAATAGTACCAAAATTCTGTCGATCCAAAAGCTCAATATTAAAAGTTTATGTCTCGACGTTGATAAGATAATTATGAATAATATAATGATGAATAATAAACTGAGATGACAAAGTAACTTAAAAAAAAATTACAGCTTTTTTTTTTTTTTTTTAATCTTTATTAAAGGACTTGGTTCACAAATAGAGAGCGACCATGTCGTCCTCGTAAGACTTCTTAAACTAACTTAAACTACGGTACAATATTGTTCCTTCGATCTAAGCCAATTTTAACTAAAGTATATAACATTTTGGCATCGCTAGAGGTAGGATTCGACAGCGCTATATTACACCCTCCCACATCCTTAAATATAGATTTCATACCTATATGCTCTCTAAATGGGTTGTTCCGGACACATTCCACCAAAATGTGATAAACATCCTCAATGACGCCACATTCCGAACAGTTTGGAGAAGACACTTTTTTCATTAAAAATGCAAACCTATTTAATGGAATGTGTCCGGATCGTATTCTAAAAGCTGTTACTAAAATGTTCCTATTTAAACCACATGAATCAAACCAGGGGTAACGAAAAGGTTCGGATTGAAATGTCCTGTACCAAATTCCCTTATTTGCAGATACATTTTCAAAATATGCAGACCAAAGATTAAAAACCTGTTCTTTTAAAAACGGTAATACGTCAGTGTAAAACGGTATAATGTTGTACGGCACACCATCTGTAATGGCTTCATTGGCTAGACGATCCGCCTCTTCATTACCACCCAGCCCCACGTGAGAAGGTATCCATTGGAGATGAACTGTTTGACCTGACTTTTCTAACTTTCGTAAAGTATCTAGGATTACATAAGCAATCGGGACTCCTCGACAACTCGAGGTGCACCGAGCTAAATGTTGCAGGGCACTCCTGGAATCCGTTAGAATAACAAACTTGTCGAAATTCACGCTATTTATATACGCAAGTGCCTCAGATAATGCTACCAGTTCTATATACATTATGGATACCTTACTCTCTATATTAAATTTGATTTTAATGTTTGCCTGAGGATCGTATACTGCAGCCCCAGAGCCATGTTTTCCTTTAGCGCCATCTGTATAAATTTTATAACTGTTGCTGTATTTATTGTTAAACATGTCAAAACATTGATTCTGTAAATACAAGTTGTCCATGGAACGCTTCGGCCCGATAACTCCATCTATAAAGACATTTATCCTACTATCTAAGTTTATATTCTGTACCCAGGTGTCAAGTCTAAACATTTCTAATTTTGGTGTGGCATAAACGGAAAACGAGTATAAATAATTTTGAAGTTCAGTCAGCAAAGGCTTCTTTTTACGACTCCAATAGCCTTGTCTATTGCAATGGTCTGAAAGTTGGTTAAGTATTTTAACATTGTCATTATCCTGAAAACTACGGCTACGTAACCAGAACTTACCACCAAGATAAAATCGACGGAAATGCAATGGCTGTATACAGAGTTCACTTTGCATTACATGTATCGGGGTACTCTTTATGAATCCCCCGATAATGCGCATACACTGGTTTTGCACTTTTTCAATCTTATACAAATGACGGTCAGCGCTCGTGTCGTATAGAAAACTGCCGTAATCCAGGCGACTGCGTACTAAACAAATGTACAATTTTCTCAAATGTTTAGGGTGCATACCCCAACCAGATCCCGCGAGCACTTTGAGGACATTGATGTATCGTAAAGTTTTTTGACTAATTTCACTTAAATGTTTGCCCCATTTAAGAGACCTGTCGACCCACATCCCTAAATACTTAATATGATCTACTAGCTGCAGTCGTACGCCCCCAAGACAAACATTAACATCACTCCTATTAAACCCTTTTGAAAATAAACAAAGCTTAGTTTTTCGTTCAGATAACTCTAAACCAATATCCCCAATTAGTTTACAAACGATGCTCAATGCCGCCTTGATATTTTGACAAGCTTCTCCGATCCGTTTATAAGTACCATACAAAACAAAATCGTCGGCATATTGACAAACAAAAACATTAGTGACACTTTTACAAATATGCGTGGTGGCTACATTGAACAAAATGGGAGACAATGGGTCGCCCTGAGCTAGGCCCCGCCCTGTCCATCTAGATAAGGTGTACGTATCTGAATATTTTAAACTTAATTGTCTTTCACTCAAAAAGCCCCATAAATAATTACAAAATTTTTGTCCCACCCCAATAATGTCTAAAGTATTTAATAGAATAGAAATATCAATATTATTATATGCATTCTTAATATCTATAAAACATCCTAAACTTATTAAATTCTCACTAAAACCGAGTTGAATTTGTGAAACCAGTTGAACCAGACAGTCTAAGCAAGAACGCGATTTTCTAAATCCAATGGTGTTTTTCGAAAAGATATTGTTTGATTCTAAAAACCATTCTAGTCTATGTTTTAAGATGGAATGAAAGATTTTACACGGACAGGACATAAGGGCAATTGGGCGAACGTCATTGCCTTGTAAATTACTATCACTAGTAGGCTTAGGTATAGGGACTATTTTTATATTCCTCCACTGGGCAGGAACAAACCCTGTTTCAAGAAAGGAATTATATAAATTAACTAATATTTGTTTGCCAATCAGTGGAAGGTGTAGAATCATGGAGAATGAAATATTATCATCCCCTGGTGCTGTGTCTTTAAATTTTATAGCACGATTTAGTTCATGAAGGGAGATTTTCTCCTCAAAAGTAGCATTAACAGAACAGAAACTAGGCTTCTCGGGAGAGACGAAATCTGGTGATAAACTTTGTAAAAGATCACTTGCGGTGTCCTTGCGCATGCTAGGTGTTCTTGAAATTCTATGCCCTTTCAACCATTTCATCCGGCGCCACATTTCACTCGAAGAAGTTGTATGATCAATGTTATTGCAAAAAGTTTGCCACGAAGCACGTTTAGCCTTACGAATCAACTTTCGTGCGGTTGCAACTTTCATTTGAAGGACGCCTAGGTTTTGAGGCGTAGGATTGCCTCTAAAAGTCGCCAGCGCTAGTCTTCGCTCTGCCACTGCCCGAGAGATGTCAACATTCCAATACGGCTTAGGAGTGAATCTTTGAAGGCGAAGGGGATCTTGGCAAGTTTTGATAACTGGTATGTACTTGTCAGCTGCTGTGCTTATTGCATTAACGAGTTGGTTGTATGCCTCCTGAAGATCATTTGCAAACACAGAACTAGTAAAATAATCATTAAGTAGACTAGTGTAACCGTGCCAGTTAGCTTTCTTGTAGTTTCGCTTTTTGTCGCCTGTTGAAACCGATATGTTGCATATAGCAAGCTTAATTATAAGATGGTCGCTTCCTAGGCACTCATTGGTAACTCTCCAATTAAATTGCAAAGCAATGTCTACCGAGGCAAAACTCACATCAGGCGATGACTTCTGTAGTATGCCGTTGACTAGTTTCACTCGAGTTGGCGATCCGTCATTCAAATACGCGAAGTTCTTATCTAACATGGTATCAAAAAGCTGAACTCCTCGAGATTCCGTTCTGTATGACCAACAAGAATGGTGGCCATTGAAGTCACCAGCAATTATAGTTTTGTACTGACACAGATCGAAGACAGCATCCCAATCTCCAGCCGATGTGCGAATATTCGAAGGACAGTATACAGAGATAATATTTTCTATATAGGAACTGTTCAGAATTTTGATATAAAGAATTTGGATGCCGGGATTGACATTATGTACTTGGCAAAGTTGATATTTGATAGAAGAATGAACAACTATAGCCACGCCCCCATATCCGTCATCCCTGTCTTGACGTAAAACATTGTATCCAGATAGTCTCAATATGCAGTTTGGTTCTAGCCAAGTTTCGCTCAAGATGGCGATATGCACTTTTTCTTGGGAAAGCAGTTGTTCAAATTCTACCAGTTTTGGCCGTATACTCTGACAGTTCCATTGAAGGATATTAAGAGTTTGTTGAGCTGAACAATCCATTTTGAATAAATGATTTAAGGGCCGGCCACTCTGAGAAATAATCTGCAACGGAATAGACAACCCAATCGTATATCAACCAACCACACGACTTTAGCTTCTCCTCAAAACTGATTCTTTTCATAAAAATTATATCCTTGATCTTTTGTATCAAATGTTTGAGATCCATATTTCTATGAGAATTACTTCTATCTTCATCTAACCCCTCTGCAATATTATTTTCCTCAATCAAACACTCCTCTGAAAACTGTATCCTATCTTCGCTATTGTTTCGCCTTTTTGTTTTATTCTTAACCGGCTTCTTTTGTACATGCACTGAACTAGAAGACTGTGTATTTGATGGTGATTTAAGTACATCTGCATAGGAAGCGTTATTCCCTGTTCGCAAGGTGGTCTCTTGGATGTGATTTGAGGTATAGCTAGGTTCATTTAGCGGTGTGTTTTTTGCCTGAGGAGAGGGCGGCACATATAATGTAAGTGCCCGTTTAAATGAACAATTAAATTCGGCCATTAGTTCTCGAATTTTTCTCTCCTTAGTGTATACTGGACATGCCTTAGACAACGCCATGTGAGATCCCGAACAGTTCACGCATCGGAAAGTTGTAATTTCACAATTTGGGTGGGCTTTTCCACATTTTGGACAAGTCATATGAGATTGTGAACATGCTTTATGAGAATGCCCGTATCTCCAACATTTGGAGCATTGTGTAACAGGAAATATGTAAGGCTCCACCTTGATCTTAATGCCATATGTGGAAACATATGGGGGCAGAGAAGATCCCTTAAAACATAGTCTAAGACATTCACTATCTTCATATATGCCAGTTTGTAGATTACGTCTTTGTAGTCGTTTTACCCCAATAATAGGGATGGAACTTTCTAATTCTTGTAGAATTTCCGCCTCGGTTAATTCCTTCTCAATGTCCCTTATAACCCCGTAAGATGAACCTACTTCAAAAGTTTTTTGGCATTTGTAGTCCTTATTCGTAAAATACTGACAATTTAAAAGCTTCTCTGCACTTTCCTCCTTACTAAATCTAAGCAATACTCTATAAGCACTTACATATTTAATCTTCACAATATCGGGAATATTTTCGTTTTTAAGTATGCGTGCCAACCCTATCTGTTTAGGTAATGGCTCCTTTTTAGAAGTGATACTGATTTCAATTTGTTCTTCAGCAACCCTATTAGTACTATCATCCTCTGACAAACTGCGTGCCAAAATTTTTCCTCTCCTTCCCACCTCGTTCCATAGCTCCTCCGTATCTACATCCCGACTCCTCTTTTCCCTCCTCTTATTGACCGTATCTTCATTCGTAATGTCTACACTCCCTTCACATAATATTACATTATTCATATTTGTCCCCATTATTTCTTCTAACACGTTGTTTACATCACAATGCCGCTCGTCGTCGGACAGCTCGTGTACATAGCTACAACTATCCATAGCCGGCGCGAGCGCACCGCATCACAGTTCCGAGAAAAGATAAGTAGCCGCGCGATAACAACTCGTAAATGATCCGAACACTTGAAGCGTGCTGCCACGACAAGCGCGCGTTAGCCACTGAATTACAGCTTTTAAAACTATTTTATGCTTTCATATGAATAACATGGTTTGACAGCAGAAAAGTAAGCGACAAATATATGTAGGTATAACCTACATATATTTGTTGCTTATTTTAACATTTAATTGACATGTTTCCATGGATTGTATTTCCAAGGTTTTTACCTCGTTATACCTACATGATTAAATAATTGTAATAAGAACTGTTATGGCGTTTACAATGTTACTGATAGCGGTTACACCCAATGTTTTCAAGTTATTTAATATTATTTCAAGCGAATATATTAGAGTGATTAAAGCTATAATTAACATTACAAGGTCATATGAATGCCTACTATAACTGTAACGATTGCCGCATAAATCGATATAAATATAAAAATGGATTTCTATATAATGATTGAGAAGAGTACTTCCCTTTCTCTTTTGGATTGCCATTGAATCAAAATCATTGAAATCGTTTCAATAGCAAAAGGTTGTCATTGTGGAATTAAACTTAAGTACCGAGTGTTGCTAAATACGCAGTATTCAGTTTCTAAAACAAGAAAATGTTTAGATGCGTGTGACACATCTATCCAAGGGATCTTTAGGACTATTTAGGAGGTATGCCACTACTGACTGTATAGATAGTCTTGCAGTTTAGTTTAATACTAGAAAATTAAGTGTCAAAATAACATTATAGTTAATATTGCTACACGTCAAGATTTAAAACATAAAACTACTTGAGTTTTAGTTTTTACTTTCTAGATATATGTATTATATTCATAAAATCTAATAACTTTACTTCTCTACTATGTGTTGTCGATGGTTTAAATATAGAATGCGGCCAGTTTGAATCACGTTGTTTTTAAGCAAAACCGAAAAATACCTCAAATATTTTCGAAATGGGTTTGTCATCATGGGTTAGTATATTCAAATTTCCTGTTACCTTCGATGATCTCAGATCCCATGAATATACTTTGAAGAATTCCGTTTACTAATTAGTAAATATTTAATTTACCGACTTCCGCTGGGATGTTTTGATAAATAATCTTATTTTGGTGAGTGGCCAACACATCAAAAGTGACAGCCACAAGTGATGATAATAGAATGACATTTTAGCGTCTAAAATATCATGAGTGGACCAAACAGGAATAACAAAAAACTATGGACATCAGCCGGTTGATCGAGCAGAATGCTACATTAACATACATCGTCCCGCCTATATAAGCTTAGCTTGTTGCTGAGTAAATTGGAACACTATGGTGTTAGAGGCAATTCCATGCAACTGTTTAGCTCATACTTAAATAACAGAAATATGTACGTAGAAGTGAAAGCATTAGAGAATAATGTTTCTGCTGGTAACGATTGTGACAGAGTTACGCAAACGGCTAAAAAACCTTATAAAACTTACAGGCAGGCATTTCGATCCAAGATGGTGTATATTAACACGGGGGTTCGTTCCCCAGGGCTCTATATTGGGTCCATTGTTCTTTGTCATCTTCGTAAATGATTTTATAAAGCATATTGAAAACAAGTTATCAGAGCATGCACAACAAGTATTATTTGCTGATGACACGAATGCTATAGTTTCTGCTCTCTACGCTCTCTCAATATGCGAGTAAATGAAATTTTAGATATGTGTCACAACTGGTTTACAGTCAATAGGTTACAGATAAATGCATCAAAAACTAATCTCATGCTGTTTAGATCCAGAGCCAAAAATACTGACCGTCTCACCTGTGTTCTTAATGACGTTACAATTGACTTAGTAGAAGTAGTTAAATTTCTCGGAGTATATGTAGATAATAATATAAACTGGAAAATTAACTCGCCAATATAGAAAACAGCATAAGTTCAGCGTGTTACGTTCTTAGGAGTCTAAGAAACGATGTTAGTTCTAAACAATTAACAACAGTTTTTTATGCATTTGTAGAATCCAAGCTAAGATATAGCATTTTGTTCTGGGGAGGCAGTTATGAGTAGAACATACAAAACACCTTCATTTTTCAAAAAAGGGCAATTCGCACGATTCTTCTTATTAAACAACAAGAGTCATGTAGGCAATATTTTAAAGATCTCCGTATTCTAACAGTCCCAAGTCCTTACGTGCTTGTTTTATTGATTAACTTTAAGAGATATGTACTTGACTACGAAACAGAGTAGGAGCGACTAGCTAGGGAGAGTACGAGAAGAAAAGACTTCCACACAAATACTATTCCCCATCTAAATATCACTAAAAATGGAACCTCCCACATGTAGGTTAAACTTTTTAATAAATTGCCAGACGAGCTTAAACTTTTTAATAAATTGCCAGACGAGCTTAAACTTTTTAATAAATTGCCAGACGAGCTTAAACTTTTTAATAAATTGCCAGACGAGCTTAAACTTCTTCTATATAAAAATGAATTCCAAACAAAATTAAAGCATATTCTGATAGAGAGGTGTTTTTATTCTGTGATTGACTTTTTATTGAATTGATTTGTAGTTGGTAATTTTATTCAAATTCATGATTCAATTTTTGTGTTTAAGTTTAATTTTATTTGATATATTTTTATTTGAATTGACATGTAGTTAATAATTATGGTGTAATTTATTAATTTTGTATTTAATCTTAAATGACATATTGAATTTATTTTATTTACATGATTAAAATGGATAGTAATTATTGTACATATTGCAATTTGTGTGTATTAATTTATTTGTTTTGCTTTGTTTTAATTTAATTATTTTATTCTATCAGCCATATAATGCCAATGTACAAAATCAAACTTAATGTAAAAATTGTTGGTGACCAAATAAATTAAAAAAATATAGTTATATTGGTAGCACTAGAAAGACGATCGTGTCAATATGGCGACCGGATGTTTTTGTCACTTTAGTTCAAATGACAGATTTTGAACAACTGTTGCTTAAAATATTATCTTTGATGTCGTATTGTGTCAACTTATTATTCGCAACATTAATTTATATCGGATAATTAACAGTACTTAAAATGCATTACGTGTGTATGACTAACAGAATTTATCTTCATTAACAGAATACACGTGACACTGATAGGTTTCAATATCCTTTGATTATCCTTACATATCGTTATTGGGTATCTTTCTATTGTTAGCAGCAAGCGATTAATAATATGCCTTTTACTTTTTACTGAAACTTTCTTTTTTTACTGAACATAGATACCTAGCTACAACTATTAATTGTTTTGAAATATTTAAGATGCAATTTTCGTAATAAAACTGTTCAAAATAGAGTACCGATCTAGTCTTAGTGCCATAAGCATCACATGGTATTCTGTTAATTTAAAATAAGTATCACATAATAATGTAAATTGCAACTGACTTTGAACTTCATTTTGAATAGCTTTTATTACGAGAATTGGACCTCAGTTACAATCTCAGTACAAGTATTCGAAAAATTAATTGTTTGTTTCCGAACTTTAGTATGTGTAGGCCTGTTTGTGATAATAATTTACGTAGGTACAATATTTCACTCAACCATTTTGTCGTTACTCATAAGATTCGCGCCCAAGAGAAAATATTTATTAAATCTTATATAAAATTGTAAGTCAGCATATCGAAAATTTACAAGCGTGTTAACAATATTTATTTCAATGTGACACCAGAATGTAATAAAGAATTCATGAATTGAAAGTGTGTGTGATATGCGAGAAAGTCAGCCAAGAATTTATAAAAAAAAAAGTATTTATATTTACGAGTGACAAAGAAAACTTCGAACAGCCTTGAAAAGAGAGCCGTATCAATTGAAGCTTAGGAATCTGTATAATAGAAAATATCCCGGTTTCCCTATGGAAGCGATTATTATAGATGAAGGTCACTTTGAATCGCTGATACACGTATTATGTTACGACTATCTATAGTAATACATTATGTTACTTTTAGCTGAGGAATACTAAAATAATAAAGTGTACTTAAATAAACAAAGACATCACAGAGCCATATTCAGAGTCATATCTAAAGGAATGACGAATATAATATAATTTAAGTATTTAATTTTTATTTGTAATTATTATTCTAGTAACACGTATAAAAATTAAGTTTTAGTATAAAGACGACTCTTTTATATAACAGACTTGACTTTCAACGCTTTTTTGTTTTCAAAGTGTTCAAACAATTCACCAGCTTTTTGTTGTATAATAATTATATGCGATGCCGCTACTGACTATTAATCCTTAATAACAACAAAAACTGATAACAATTATTAATAAAGGCCAAAGACACGAAATTTTCGGTGCAAACCACTAACATATTGTATGACAGACTTACCGGAAGCCACAATTGACCAACGGCTCTAAGGTATTTTAACCACGAGCTTAATATCTAATATTAAAAGCGCAGAATTCGATACAACGTTTAATCTAGCTGAAATGAACAGCCAGTTTTGCGGGCCAATGTTACCAGTACTATGAACTGGTACTACATAGTTTAACTTTAAAGCGCTTGCAAAATGTTCCTATGGAATTTAATTATGAAATTCTTTAGATTTAAGCCCTCAAGTTTAATTTTAAGTACCAATAAACTGTTACTTAAATGTTCGTATAACAGTTTCAACACTACTTATTCAATTTCAAATTGATTGAGTAGGTATTTCTTGTTTAATTATCGGCGATCTTGTTTCGGCCAATTAAATATCTGTGGCTTGTAATAGCGTTGTTGTATTATCTACACATCTACACAGATAAACTACTGCCGGGCATCGTCACATTGCAATCATAATTAAAAATTTACTTATTACTAGATTGGAAGAGATAAATATATATAATATGTTGGTTAGTTTTAGCTTTTTTTATTATTATGATATCGTCTAAGAGGTGCCATGCTATACAGTCTTAATGAAAAACTGGCTACGTTTTTCTATATACGAAGAAGGAGTCTAATCGTTACGCATCCAATGTTTTCCGAAATCAAAATGGTGAAGGATTTATTCGATTATTTATTCAACGTGTAACGTATTTATGTGTGGCCATCTTTACTGGTTGTAACCTTAGACTGATAAATGTTCTGGTCCCAATAAAAAGAAATATGATATTGTTTTTTTGACTATTGTGTTCCTTTCCATGCAGGGATTCAAATCAAAGTTGTATAATATCTTATGTTGTAATTTTACTTCCGTATATTTTCTTCACGGATAATAATTGGACGACTTTTCAAATTCTCCAGAGTTTATGTACAATTAATGTCAGTTGTTCTTTCTGAAAAGTCTTAGGCAAGGTAACAATATGTTTTTACATTCCCAACTTCCTTTCTCCAGTTATCAAGGGATTTTCTTTTTATAAAGATGCTATAGTCCTTGTATCTGTGTCACGGAGGATTTTACAAACATATACGTCCAGTCCAAGCCTAGAAAAAAGGTCAGACAGACTAATAGCCCAGACTAGGACCAATTGATTGTATTGTACTAAAAAAGACAACTTTCGCACTAGGAATCGTTTCCCGTGTCGTTCGAATGTTTATAGAGACCTCCCTCCCTCTTTACAATGATTATACTAATAATAACCAGGCTCAAAACAACTATCTGTGCCTACAACACTCAGCGAAATAGCAGTGGCGACGCGACCGCTTATGCATCTGTACAAATTTGTAAATCACACAAATTTTCGACACGTCTGGCGGTTAAGATTGATGACCAATTAAACCACATCTATGCAAATCACAATTTTAAGATCATAAATATTGTATTCTTATTATTGCGAATGTCACGAGCAGACCGACCGACTGTCACAGCAGCTTATTTCAAACGTATTAAATATTAACTATGCGACTACAAAGCATGGCCGACCCGTGTTTATTATGAGGTGTGTAATAACAGCGTGACGTCATCTCGTCACTCAACCCGACGCAGCTCAGCGAGTGACATAATTGTTTCACGTCAACATGCATCAGCCGTTTCCTGTTCAAATCTTGAATTGAATTCCGCTTTAAACTCGAAGTGCATGCTCTAGAGACTGCATGACGTCCATTAATAATTGGCAACAGCAGGTGGTTGCTCATCTCAGTTTTCGGTTTAGACTGCATGTGTGTATTTGGTCTAATGGCCAGTTATAATATTCAAAAAGAGAATCGATTTACCTATGGTCGGGTAATTTTTTACACATATTCTAAGAGAATATGTCAAAAATTAACTGTCAGTAGCTAAAACAACTCGTTTTCATATATTGCAATCCATTAATTTCTAAAAATAAACAACAAATAGACACCGGGTCTAGTAGGTACAAAATTTTCAAGAGTGTCCTCAGTTGGCACATACCTTCGATGATATTACTAACCGACGACTTACATACTGTAATTTAAGCCCTACATCCTAAAACATAATGCTTAATATCGCTTGTACTATTGTAAAATCTCACTGGTTGATAGTTTCTATTCTCTAGGTTCAAATTATAAGCAGAAGCATTCAGAGCCAAATAGATTTCCCTATTGTGATGACGTTTGATCTTATGACGACGACAAATCACCAGTTTTATTAGATTTATATTTCTTGACTTTCCAGCTTTTATTACTTACACTACAAATGACGAAGAAATACCTGCATACAAATTTTTGTTTGTTATGAAATATGTTTTGGCAGGTCGTGCAAAGAGTTATTCTGTTTTTTATCATTCAATTATGAGAGCCTGGAACTGTGCTTGCTAAAGAACAATAGTCTCGCCCTGTATAACGTGGGGCATAAAACCATTGTTTATAACATGTTCTATACATCTGCCTACCCTTTCGCGGTCATAGCCATGAAGGCTATGGTATAACAGTGTCGACAGGACATTCACGACGTACGTCAAATTCACAAAACCGTTGGCAACACCGAGTTCACTCTTTCTAGGTGCCTAGTGTGAGTTGTTTTATATTAACCGGATCGAAACGTTTACTGCGTTTGGCTTTCTGATTGGCTAAGAGCTTGAAGCGGGCCAATCGGAGCGCCGAACGTCATAAAAATATTATTCGCGTTAACTTAAAACTAATTTGCACTACGTACTCGGAACGCTTCAGTACATAGTCGAACAAAGGCCAAAACGTGTACTATATACTTAGGTAGTCCAGTACATATATGTATTATGTAAGTAAGCATTAAATCGCATGTTAACGAGCAGCACAACCTTGTGCGTCTAGCCTGCAGCCTAGACTATCGTGCGGTTTGTTTATTATCGTAATTGCTGCATTGTTTACTTGTCGAGGTGTTTACACAGCGTACCTTAGCTCCGTAGTATAATGTCGATTCTAATCGTACCGTTTAATGCTAAGTTTTATGTGGGTAAACGGAAAAACAAAGAATATGTCTAGCTAAAATAATATCTGCGCAATACGTTAGAATTATTATTCGATACAATAATAAGCTTCGAATTTTAAATTCTGAACATTAACAAAGAATTATATTTTCTATTTAGAAATAAAATATCAGTATTTGCTTACACACCTATAAACGAACTATTATTTTATTTCTTTGATTTAAAAATTACTTTAGGAGACAGAGTTGTAAATAACGTTGACATTGGATACTACTATGTCAACGTTATTAATAACTGTGTATGTATTGTACCATTGGTACTATTAAGTGAACATAATAGTTTCGCCTAATAATTCAGGCTGCACATCGATAATATATTATAAATACTAGTCCAGAATTATTATTATTGGCCGGATATTTCCTGCATTCCTAGGCCTGCCAATTGATAGACCTCCTGCTTACCCCCTTACATTATTTGACTTATTCGAAAACAAAGTTAATTGCTTGAACTGTTAAAGAAATCAAGTCCGATTTTACTCGAATTAACGCCTGACATTAATTAGAATTTTTTTACATTACTAACCGAATCGACACGATCTAACGATTTAGAACGGTCAAGTATATAACCCACGTCAAAGAATGCAACAAACATTAATTGGAACTTATTTGCATTCTACAAAACCGATATAAACATCAAATTCAAGTTAATTAACTGTAAGAGATTTTCGTATTTTTTATAAACAGAAATTATCTAATTAAAACAGATTTCATCGATAACGATATTAATTGATCTATTGTAAGGTTATAAATGAAACTGAATTTTAAACGTGCTCTAAAGCGAAATTAGCTAAATTTTGCAACGTAGCTATTGACGGTTATCAACGAGATAGTGTTGTGACTCATTAAGTATGTTGTGACAACATGACATTTGCCGTGACAAGTTGCGCAACACTATTGTAGGGCCGTGCGGCACGTGTAACTCGGTGACATACTGTCTAGACGAACAATAACTATTAGGTAATATGTTTTATTATTGACATTCATGTTTTATTTTTACTCGCCAGTCCGCCATTATGGAGTTGTAAAACAATTCTATTTATACGTGTGTAGGTATCTCTTCGTTTGTAAATCGTGATCGTGAATAGTTCACTGTACATAAACCCTTTCTTGGAAAAGAGCTAGTATGCGATGTTTTCAACGTGCCTTTATTGCAATCGTTTGAGAAGATCACGAAGTACCAAATGCAGAAAGATCAATTCTGCAAATAGAAAAAGTGATGCAATTTAAAAAAATATATTCGTAATGTGTTGAAAATTTCGCCTCTGGATGCTTTACTACAAGGGCCTCACATGATGTCGACCTATTAAAAATTAACTCGCTGTGCTGACAGCATCTATAAAATGTTACTTCCACTTAGAGCACAGCGCCTCCTAAAAAGAGTCTGGAAACGCTACTTTCAGCAGAAACACAATCAACTTTTGACTTTTACAGTTGTCAATTTATCTTCAGTGTTCGCAAAGAGATGTAAATGCTTTAAAACCCAAGTTGCATTGTCTGATTTCCTTGCAATCTCTGGAATATATCAGTGACATGGCTACCACTGTGATTATACTTCATGCATATTTATAAGTTTACTCCTATTGTTATTTCAAAATAAAATGAATGTTTTAAATACTGGGGTCGGCAACACCTACACGCGGATGACGTGTACAGAGTGAGGCGATTACGCTAATTACCTCAATTTCATGGCCTGCCAAAAAACTACACATTAATAGACATTATTCGCGTAAACGATTCACGCGAATCCCGAACGGCCTTTGTCACTGACATCCTTCAACAATGTCATAATGACAGCTCGCCACCACAAAAAGCGCGCCATTTTTTAGTCGATTGTGGGAATAGCAATCTTTTTCGCGTGGTATTCGTAAATAAATTAGCCGTGCTCTATAACTGCGGCCGTTAAAACAGGTATCATATACTATACTATCGTATACTCTATAAACGTCGTTAATTGAATTTGTTACTGTATGTGTAATTTAAAGTGTATTTTCTGTGTAATAGTAAAAGTAGCGGATGGCTAACATACGAGCACTTCCGCAATACGCCATTAAACAATAAGGAAAAACTGAATCAAATATTTTAAAAGACATGCTGTTAGATGAAAATTGGCCGCTGCTCCGAATCGCGCGAATTCCTTTGCACAAACTCATAGTAATGGAGTTGTGCGATGAGATCAAGTGTAAGTTAAGTGTACATTTTGTTTACTACAAATATTTTGGCAAGCGGCAACTGTAGCACTATCATTTCACTAATGAATCAGAGTTTGTCGCGTGCGCGGCACGCGGGGAATCTCGCTCCTCTCACCGGAATGTTGGCAGCGCTGCCAACGTGACAATAAAAGCTGTTGAGCGCGGAACTCCAGATCCAGAATATCCGAAGCCTGAAATACTTTTTCCGCTTTGGGAACATACATGTAACCTGTAGCCGCTATAAAACGAATTGCATTGCGCTGTATTTGGTACTTCAAATCAATTTCAGTTCTATATACAAACATATATTCCAGGAATAGAAATATCATCTTATAATGTACCTATCTATTGAACCCAGAAAAGCCTACGCTGTAAGTGGAGCCTTGATATCGCCGTAACATTTTTATAAAAATATATTTATCCTCCTTCTCGTACACATTAATAATAATAATATAGTAGGAGAGACATTTCTAACATTTGATTTTTCATATGTAATATTTTAATTAATTTGTTACCTACTGACATAATAAATTTCAATCTGTCTACTATTATATTATTATTTATGTTATATTATTTATTGTATTTATAATAGAATTAACATACTACAAGAATTATTATAGAAAATTCTGTGCAAATGTCCGCATTAATAAAATACATAAAACACGAACCTAATTTTTTTTTAAATTTAATGTTTGAATCGAGCCCGCTCTATTATAGAATATTTTAATGGAAATCAGAAATGGCTTTCATGGTTTTCAAAAACATGTACCAGTGAATACTGTGATAATTTTTATCAACTGTTATTACCATAGAGCTACAGCCGCCTGACCTTTGTTAATACATCGGTGGATGCCTCGGCATTACCATTGCTAAACATTGGTAGGAAAAAAACAGTTTGAATTAGGAACTCAATGGTTCCCGGAACTAGTGATGTGGTGGCAGTGCGTGCTCAGTCGCGTGCCGGCCGGTGAAGGCGGGTCGCCGGTATTGGAGGGGACAGTTCTGCGCACATCGTTCTCGCGCCAAATTTTCCCCGCCATTCCTCATTGATGACATATTTTTATACGTTTTATTTTTGTGTTGGAATTTACGCGACACGTTGGATTACATTTTAGATTATGTTGATGATGATATGTTCTCTTATCGTAATAAAATTGAAAGCAATTTATCAGAGCTCAAGCCTATCCGGTTGAACTTCGTTCTCCTGGTTCTGACATAAAGTAGGCTATATATTTTTTATCGTTTAGTATGTGATCAAAAATTACTGTCAATCTAACCTTGACTACACATATCGTATCAGATAAATGCTCCATTTTATCATCATTTTACATATGAAGGACGAAAGGTTAAAAAACTGTGCACGTGTAATAACCATAGATAGTCGGTTAAACAAGTTTAACTTTACTTGATAAGTTAGATATGCATTTAGGTTGAATTCATAAATTCATAATAAAGTATTTTCTTTTATAGAACTAAAACGTTAAAATTCATAATTACATTAGAAACTGACTTTAACTTGTCGAATTGAAGAAACTGATTTTTTATATTACAATTTTATTTTTATTATCTACATATTTCTTAATCCAATATTATAAACGCGAAAGTGTATTGTTTGTTTCTCGAATTTTCACATCAAAGATGAGAGACGAAACGACGTGAATTTAATTACGAAGATGGGTAAAGGTATGGCTGGCGGCACGATACAGGGTGAATTTTTCCAAGAAAATGTCTTTATTACAATTTAATAGTTTTTTGTATCTTCCTCAACGGATAGGTGGTGTATTATTATACCTTTTCGCCATTTATGTCTTTTGACTCACGTAAATACAGGTATTGCTACTAAGAATATTCTAACAGAAATCCATAAAAACATAGTGCAACTCCGGCATCCTTCCTGGGGCCCTTGTGATTTGCTATCGTACAAAATAAGAGCAAATTAACACAGAATTAACGGAGCAGTCGAAAACAACAATTATGATAATCTATATAATAATAATATTATAAAAAGAGTGCGAATTTTGTCAGTTCGTGTGTATGCGGATGGTAATCTCCGGAACCATTGAACACATTTTAAAGAATGTTTCACCATTCGAAATGTACAGTGAGCTGCATAAATGCATACCTATGTCAAAACTAAAATGATATAAGCCAGTAATTGACGCCGTCACACGGAAATCGATACAAGAACTGTTAAGTTGTTTATTTATTTCGTAATACATGGCGGTGCAATACTATAAAATAAAAAGAAGTAGATTTCTTAATGACTGAATTTTGATAAATTTACTTTAAACAATTTCTTTATTTCTATTTACAATAGTTTATTTAAAAAAGAACACATTTCAGGGTAAAAAAAGAAACAAAGCATTACAAATGAAATTTTAAATTATAGTGGGTAGTTTATTTTATAGATACTTTCGATGACTCGCTATTCTGTACGCAAACATTATTTTGTCCCTGTATCCGAGTGTCTTTTCGGTTGAGATTATAATTTGTTATAAATTACACCTATTTGCTAAAATGGGTACGCGTTGCAATATTTATAAAACAATACCATCTAGTTTATTCATATTCATTCTAATTCAAGTATTCACAAGATTTTGGACCTTAAGGTATCCATGCAATATTACAGGTACAGCAGTCTATACCATGATTCCAGAAGGACATAGGTCATTAACATAAGTACTAGAAGAAGGCGTGAGGGCGTGTACACGCTAGTATAAACATGAGACTGCGCTGAACTGTTGGTTATTCTCCTGACGAAATATTCAAAAGCAAACCACGTGAACATTTTTGTACGAAAATTGATTTCATCAAAATCTCATTTAGGTGCAACTGAATTGTTTCTTTGTACGTCGTGGAATCATTATCATTACTCGGCTCAAAGAATAACATCATTCATCGGATCCCAGCGATAAAACTCGCTTGTCGAAACATTCATCACTATATAATTAGTCATGGGCCATCAACGTAAATCGTAAAATAGGAACGTTCCCATTAAAACTGAAGATAATTCAGGTGGCACAATGACTCACACTACATTGACTGCGTGTGCCAAGCCAACACTAACGTTGAGAAAAAAAAACAAACAATCGATTTGATACTATTTATTTAGTGTTTCTTAAATTACTTATTATGGCTTTTATTTGATGTGTACTTATTTAATCATTAATATTTAATTCAAATTTCGAAAGAAAAAATGGAACTTTTTTATTCTTGATTTATTTGGTCGATTATCGATACATGAAGAGATTTATGCGTCTTTTTTGGATGAAACACTGTATTTGGCAACATTTTATAAACAATATTAAAGATTCGTTAAGTATAAATAATTTAGGCAATGGCAATACTGACTAGAGTCGCTATTACCTTAACGCAAACAAGAATAAAAAAAAAATACCATTACATATTGTTAAAGGACAACACGACTGTTAGTTAATAATTATAAAATAATATTTCAGTAGTATTGTGTATAAATTCAAACTCAAAGCGGTTGCATTATCATATGAGCCCATAAGTCCGACTTGAAAATGCTCGATACAGTATATATATTATATAATAGTTTATAATATCGCAATGTTCACGTGTGCCTTAGTATGGTCATTCGTGCATTTCACTTCGTTTAATGTTGATCTAGGGCTTGCCTAGATCCAACATTAGTGCTCAAAAGATTGACTAGGCTCCCTCTTAAGCTTTGGTGTCATATTTTGGAGGAATTCTACCAATAAAGACATTGTTTTTAAATCACAGAAGAGATGCATTAGGGCCATGTTCGGCATGAAAACAATTGATAACTGTAAACCCTACTTCATTATCATTAAGCATAAAATATTAAGTTTGCCTTCTCTGTTAATATACGAAGTAGCTTGTTTCGTGCACAGTAACCGTAAACTATTCAACAAACTGTCTGACGTTACAATACGCAGTCCTCGAGACAATGATAGATTATGCGTGATACGATCTGATACGGCTCTGATTGATGCATATGAGCATATTTTGTTTAGCGCCCATAATATATAATAAAATTACTAAAACAATTAAACAATACCCTACCTCACAATTTCAGCTGCATCTCAAAAAAATCTTCAGCCAATTACAGCTTATCAGAATTTTTGAACGATTGTAAATAAATACTTTTTTTATATTTGTGTGAATGTTTGTTTATCTGTTGTTTTGACTCTGATATTGAAAATGTTGTTAGTAGTGTAATTTCAGCCTTTATCTTGTGCACTAAAATATATGCAATTAATTACATTTAACTTTCTTGGCTCGTGTATAAAAGCAATTCCTTGTGCACTAAAATATAAATTCTAATGTAATAAGGTCACTAAATATTTTTAAATATAATTTTTGTACGCTACAAGTGGCAAAACATGCAGATCCTATTTTAACTCACCACCATATACAGGTTGTCCGGTAATTAATGGATAACCTTGAAATGTCTTATAGTAGAACTGAAGGCCGTTCAGAAAAAAAGGAAAAAAAATATATATGTTAAAAAGTGCAAGCTGTATTAGCATAGCATACTTTTGACTGTCTATCTATTAGCATAATTAGCGTTTAATAATAAAACAACAAAAAACCGATGGATTTCATTCATTTATAGTCGTAGTATACAAGAGAATTACACATGGTAATTAAAAAAAAACATATCTCAGGTAGTAGTTAGGATAGATTTATTTTCATATTTTTTTCTGAACGGCCATCAGTTCCACTATAAGACATTTCCAGGTTATCCATTAATTACCGGACACCCTGTATACCTACTTATTTGTTACTCATGTTTTACTAAATAAATATCTTTATCTTATCTATCTTGTCCCTTGCCATAGCAACGACAGGTTTTCTTTAATAAATTTGTAACAATATTTTCCGCAAAGCGACAACGTTTTTTTTATGTTCCTGTTCCTATAAATAGTCACGGCCGTTAACCGAATGCTAGACGTGGTACGATCACAATCGCTCGCATCTTTAACTCTTTAACCGTCGCCTCTTCTACTACAGACTAACATATCCACATTTCACGTTATTGCATTCGCTTCGCGACTGTAATTTTTTAAACTAGATATGTTACTTTTATAGCTCATAGTAATTTGTTATTAGTAACGTCACTTTTGGTTATAATATGTCCTAATAAGTAGCACAATTAATATGAAAAGAGCTTATGTAAAAAAGATAACAATCCTTCTAATTTTTTTCAGAATAGAATGATTATTATTATTATTATCTAACAATTTCGTTTTGTTTTGCAAGGGTGTAGTGTGTGGTGTGCATTCCCTACTATATAACATAAGAATAGTTTGTAAGTGGATTCATTATACAATAGTTTACTGTCAAAGCAACATATTTTATTTGGTCACCTAAAACCCAACATTGCAAGGGATTTTGTTGAACCGATTTTGTTTTGAGACCAATAGAAAATAGTGACAATTAAGGCATGTTTGAGGCTTGACATTGCATGTGCTAACAACATATCTGCTTCTTTTCTGTATGTAATATCATTGTTTCAAGACAATTTCGTACATGTCTCTGTCTTGCCCAATGGCAGGCGCCTGACATTTCATATTTCACCATAATCGTCTTCCAACAGAACCGCACTTTGATCTAAAACCGTATACTTGCGAAACAAAACGAAATAATCGCCATCGCGAATATAACAAATGGTTTTATTTCAAATCACCTGCCGTTCATCCATTACCTTTGGCGTGGCCATTTTGATTTTGCAGTTCTATGTTGAATATGTTAGTCCTTATGTGGTTGTGTTAAGGGTTATATTGGGTGCATAGATAATGTTGTGTATGTGTGCATTTGTAATAATAGTCCGTTGAGCAGCTGGACCGGAGCCAACGCAGCGGGTACCGACCCCTGTGTGGACCGCACACTCTAACGCGTTATGTCACACAATTAAACATGTTCGTATTCAAACTAGTGGACACGCGCCTTTAATTAAACTGTTGCGTTTAAAAAATAACTGACGATGTGGGATTTCTGTTCGCAGTATGTAGCGTAAATCTGAATGGAGGAAATATTCGATAATTAGGCATATTCGATAGTCATTTATTTGTTTGGTGATATTATAGTTATTAGTCAAATTAATAAATAAGCTAAATAGGTATGAACAGTTAAAATAGTACCTATATTAATTAGTAGTCTCAGTGAAGAAGTGATATAAGGCTGTGACCATATACTTCGTCAGAAAAGAAAAATAGCATGTGTCCAAAGCTTCGCCTGTGTATATAATAATATAATATAATATATATAATAATATTCTACCACATACACACAACACTATCTAGGTCAAACTAAGCAGAGCTTGTACTATGTTCATGCACACAAATATATGTCTTTTGCGGGAATCGAACCCGCGACCTCAGGCGTCGCAGTCGGCGTAGCAGGATAAAATTTAAATACTATGTGAACAGGATAATATGATCTATACATGGTCTGCTTGTGTGCCAAGCTTTACCCGTTTCAAACATTTACATTTTATTAATTAATAAAATATAATAAATAAATATTAGGATTAAGATTATAAGTATTCACAGAATCGTAGAGTTCAAAACTACTTTTACGATCGCCCTCGTATAAAAGAAGCAAAGTATTAAGTAAACAATCGCATTCCGTTGTACACTACAGTTAATATTTTTCTTTAAACGGACTAATCTGACGAATACACGCGACTAAGTTAAATAAATAAACAAGTACATTCGCGGTGACACAGAATGAACTCTTGAACTTCGGTTCAAAGGCATTATCACTAATTCGTGTTTTTGTATAATTAAAACATTCTTAGTAGGTAATGAGTTCTTCTGTTGTCTCTAAGTCAGGTACAAACAATGGACACAAAGAACATCCAGACTTGGAACAACCATTTATGAGTCATACAAATTTTTGTCTCGTGTGGGATTCGAACCCACAACACTCAGTGGCAGTGGTGAGGTGACCAGTTACACCAGTATGGTAATCGTGCAGTCAATTCATAGTAAATAAATAATTTGTCTATTGTCTCTGTGTCAGGAACTAACGACAGATCGTTTAATTCTGAGGCATTAGTTCGCGTTTTAAACGAGATGTAAAAACCCAGGATTCAACCTCTTCGTCTTCATGTGATCTATTTTTTTTTTAAGTGAAAACTTCTTTATGCGTTTTGAGCACTTCTTGGGTGAACAAAAATCATGGAACTCGCGTCATCGTCACCGAACGCTTTCCATGAGCTATATGTATACTGTGTATATATGTATGTGTACTTTTTGGGTCCTCTCCCTTGGACTTCCAAATCACTCTGTTGGTGGATATCTTCTAACCTTATGACCTTGTTACCCCTATATCTCGGAAGTCTTTTGACCCACAGGGCTCATATTCAAGCTCGACCTAGGGATTACTCCAAGGTGTTCGCATACAAAGTTACAGTCCAGTGGTTCCGGAGCTATACTTATCAGTAACAAACTGTCACTAACAGACAGACACATAGACCCACATAGTGTTTTCATTAATCTCTTCGAAGAAGGCTCAGAGGTTAATAAAACGGCTATTGATTTAGCCAAAGAGGCCGTTCTATCGTCTCTTAAAGCAGTGTCAAATATAAGTACAATTAATAGATGATCGAACATGGTACGGCCGACCCAACGCGTGATACGGTGCAAACGTTGTTTGTAAGCGTTGGGACTGGCCATTAAGTTATCCAATAAGGTTAGTGTTCGACAAATTAATAAAAAAGGTTATTAATATCTACATAGATGAAACCAGATTTGTATATTTGTAAACGTTTTTAGAATCAACAAACAAAACAAATATAATATCACCTTTAATCCGAATCGCGAGTAAGATCCGTTGTCTTATATTATATTAAGTGTTTGTATCCGCAATACTATCGTCTTGTAATTTTTTTACATACAATAGTGTTTTTATATACTTTTTATCCCAAGGTTGCCACGGGAATGAACAATTAAAAATATCAGACTGCAAAGCGTGGCCACCTATAACTTTTGATAAGCAGTTAATCAAATATCGTAAACAATGACTGACTTACATAACAACACTCGGCGTTATCAATAAGTATGTACTTGTATTATCGGCTACAGCTATTAGTCGTATTGTGTCTAGACGACAGAAAAACTTGTCACTTACAACTTATTAATCATCGTAGCGAAGTAACTAGACAGTATCTTGTTTTCTTCTTTCGTATTGATCATTACCTGTAACAGATAGAGATAACATTCTATATAACTATTCTACTTATTTACAATTAAAATATGTATAAAATAGAATTATAAGAGATTATACCATCTACATTCTTCAAGAACGTAGACACAGACAGATCTGTCTATGTGTGCGTATTTGTACGACTACGCACACATAGATACTAAATATTTTTTTGTTAATACACACACATGAAAAAGTGAGCCGACAAACTGAGCCATAATCTTATTTCAAGTTGCTTCACTATTGGTTTTAAAACTTTTGACAGCACGGACGCTGTCGGCGTTTAAGTGGTCGTCTCGTCAGTGGTTCGCACTCGAATCATCATCACACATCAATTTGTGTGATCCACAAATTGTTGTTCTTTGTGTCTGTTGTTTGAATATTTGTTAAGTCTTCCGCGACATAGAATTATTCCTAGAGCGGGAGTTGTTTCTTTTAAATGAAAAGAAATTTAAAGTTGTTTCGCGAGTTTTCTGGTTTATATGTTATAGTTAACATTAATATTCCTAGCAATTCTTCTAAGACAAATAATTTTATTAAAATGTAGCCTGTAATTAGGTAGGTATAAACAAATTAGAACATCGGTGACAAATGATTGTCGTGGTATTTGTGGTCAACGGTGACCGTATCTCAAAGGAACTGGCTTGAACGGAAATATTTGCGGTTTTGCTAAGATATTCGTATGAAAATAAATTGTTAAGCATTATGCCCTTTTGTGAGTATAAATGTTTTTATACTTAGATCAGACTTTAAGGTATTGAGTAGGACAGTTATGTTCATAACACGCGATACTAGATTAGTATTAGTAGTATGCATAATTGTATTCGAATACCTATAATGGAACGCATACATAAGCACGTACGTTGTATCGTTGAACGTAAAATGCATGCAATGCAAAATTTCGAATACATTTTGAGCACAACGGTAACTACTGTTGTGCACAAACTATATTCGAATATTATACAAATGCAATCATGCCCATCGATAAGTCGTATACATAAAATGAAATATTCTCCTCCTATTAACATCCAACTCCAAATTGATTTATGTGTATAGTTTAGAATAAATAAAAAAGAATGCTTTGTCAATCACAAATGTAATCTCAATAACTATTTAATTTCAATTTCTTAATTACTAATTGAAAAGTTTTGTTTACAGACAACTTAGAGATACTATGTACGTAGCTTTTGAAAATTCGTTTAATATGAATGACATTTTGACTGTCATTACTGTCAAAAATAAAATGGCGCCAAAAACGTTCTGAAATGCAGAGATAGTGTTGCTGCACAAAAAGCAAAACAACTGTGTCTTCCAACAATAATACACTGATAATTCAACGGCGTCTTAATGTCCACGACATATGTAAACGATCGTGCTGCAATACAAAAGGGTTAAGTGCAAATTCTAAAATAAGCGCCGACCGGCGGCAACCGTAGGAGAAATGTCAAGTGGAATTAAAGGCAGCTCGGTTAGAATAGATCGCAATAAGAGCAAAAGTGCTGTTACGGCTGGGACTGCAGTACACTGACGCGGGAACCGATTCAGAGTACGCAATTTAGCTTTATACGATGCAATTTACTTATGCTTTGATATTTACTTCAATATATACAATTATCACTTGGCACTGTTTGACATTGCTACGCTTAAAGTATAGGCTTGTAATAGCTCTAAAGTTAATTCGATTTACAGTACATAATATGCAACGAATATACAACGATCATCCTCTATAAGCCTTGTTAATATAAAGACGTATCAGACCTGCCATTACTGATTAATTTCTTTTGTCCCTCTGTTTTATCAAATAATAATAGGTACAAATGATAAACGATAAGTTGAAAAATTTTTGATACCATTCAAAGTAAAACTGTTAGGTATATCCACCAGTTTAACAGCACTATTTAGTTCTGTCATTAGTGTCAAAATTAATTATTACTTCGCTCGCTGTGTCGCTAGTTTATTTACCACATGTGAACAATAAAATAATAATCATAATAATGCAAGTTAAACATGCATGTTTTAATAACTTCAACTACCAGTTACTGAGGTCAAAACAACAAACAGAAATTATAAATAAACGAGTCGTAAATTAGATATCCATACATATAATATAGTAGTTCGTATTTACATAGAGCACGTTAGATACGTGTATCGGGGTGTTTTATTGGGGCACGATAGATGGGTCGGAGGTCGGCGCGCACGCCGGCTGTTGACCCCACCACACCTAGCACGGGGAATACGAGACAAGAAATATTTATGCCGCATTTACAATCGTTATTTATTAATTCTAGTATTTTTCATTTAGTCAGGATTCACATAGAAAGCTGTTTTTAAATCGCCTAGAAATTTTACAATTTCCTATTTAATCTGTCAATTGTTGGAATGTCTGACATAATTGAAAACCTAATGTGTGTGGCCTCCAGTGTGCCGGTGCGTCTTAATAATAGTTTGTATAAAATAAAATAAATCAATAACGTTCTCATTTAATGTTTTGGTTTTGTCTTATGTTAAAATAGGCGCATACATGTATACTAATATGGTACTGTAGAACTCCAACTATCCGAATCGCTTTTGGGGAGACATTATTGGAAGATGAGTAGCCGTCCCATAAAGCAGTTCTAGAATATTATGCGTGTAACACACTATTACTATTTCAACTTCAAAATGCATACAGTGTCATGAATCTTTGATTATCTGAATGGGGTCTGGTCCCAATTTATACGGATATTTGAAGTTCTACTATAAATACAAAAGTAATTGTGTCCATATCTTAATGTTGCTTTTTCAAAGCTGCACTAATCAATAAACCCCTGGGAAAGACATATCGTACTTTGAAGATGTGACGTATGAAGAGTCACAGCTATTTTAAATAAACTATCATTTACACATGACAATAATAAAGAGGGTAATTTATTTAAAATCTTTACTCAACACAGAGACTTTAACACTTCATTCACATCACGAATTTGCGACTGAAAAATATCCTAAACGTCACAAGTGTAAACAAAACATGCGAAAATAACGATGATGATGATACCCACGAGAATGCTATTGTCTCTAAACCAAAATACCAAACATTTTAAGACACATATTGACAGACTAGCGATGTGATCAAAGCATTCGAAATATATTCGAATGTATTAATAACACTTTGTAAGACGTCGTGTCCTTGACTATGCGAAATAGGTAAAGGCCGATTTACACGTATTAAGTTGTTAAGTAGTAACTAAATTTTAACTTAATTTTAAGTCACTTAATTTTTAGTAAGTGTCCACACGTACTTAATACTTAAGCTCTTTAGTTCTGTCAAGATGCACGATCAACAATGTTCGGATATTATTCGTTTTGTACTCAGTGAGATTCTAGATGAAGTTAAAGACGAAATAATGAGGTAAATGTCGATACCTAAAAGACCGTGGGTGAGAAATTGGTTAAGATAAAGACAAATAAACACTAAATAAACAAACTGAACTCGATCGCTCTACCAAATTATTTGTTTAACAAAATTTTAACGCCTACCAACTTAATCGAAAATTTAGAAACATTTCTAATCTGCTTGTTTAGTAGCACGCTAGTTTTTAACTTGCTACTTATTACTAAATTCATTGTTTACATGCATTAAGTAACTTAAAATTATGTAAAAATTTAGTTAACAACTTAATACATGTAAATCGGGCTTAAGGGTACTGTGAAATAACTCTACTTTAAGTCATCGAGACGACCATCATCTTAAATCGTATCGAGTATATCGTCAACATGGCTACTGAAAACCAACCCAAACAGAAATTGTAAATTTAAATAGTGTAAATAGAGTAAAAAAATACTGAGGTTAAGTCTGTATAACTATAATAGTTAGATTTCAATGTATAACATTCGCGTAAAATAGAACAATACTAGCTGTCCCGACAGACGTTGTCTTGTAAAGGCGAAAATAATAAAAATAAAAAATCTAAATCTGAACACACACAAAAAAAAACATTCAAATCGGTCCAGCCGTTTAGGAGGAGTTCACTGTCAACACACGTACAGAAGAATTATATATATAAAGGTTAGGTACGCTGTGCACAAATTATACTTGAATATCATTCAAACGAAATTATGCGCACACCTATACTATAGAGTATTATCCAGTTTCCGAAACGCTAATTAACGACATATCAAAATCAAATTCATGTCAAGTGATTTGATTGACTGTTAATAATTCAGTCAGGCAATCGAACAGTTGAGATGCATTTGAACGTCTGATAACCACTTTTTGTGTTAAACTGTCTTTCACAATCCAGGTATAACTATACTATAATCCCGATATGACTGTTCTTATTAACTCATAATAAATCAACGAATCACACTTCAAATCTTATAGAAAGAAATGTATAGATAAGGCAGATTTTGAAACTACGATTATGTTATTGAAATTATAGTCATATTTATTAGCTTTTATCTTTATTATCATTGATATACATATTACTATTTAATTGAATATGACATCGATAAATTAAATTCGAATAAGTTGTTAAGTCTGTGTAGACTTGCGTGACTTCTATTACATGTTACGCAATATATTATTAATTAGTACTTTATTTAATACGGTATTTTTTATCGACTATAATTATAATATAACTATTTGAAGTTATTTCTACAGATGATCTCAGCTACGAAATTATAGTCACAGAAATAATAATGAGCCCATATAATTAATTTGGTGGTTTTAGTCCTGCGATGAGTTTCTAGGCTTTTTCTAAATAATGTGCTATGATAACAGGGGACCAATGTGATTATTCGCCTTGTGGTAGAATCGTGATCGTTTTTGGTCTGAGTTTTATAGTACGTAGAGGTTACATAACCGCTAACAATCAGACCCGAAGCCACTCACACAATCCTGGTGTCTTCAAGTCGCGAGTAAGGTATCATTTAGGCAAGCGTGCTCCATCGTCGACTGCATTGTCACTTTACAACAGGTGAGACCGCGGTCAAACGCAAGCCAATTAAGAACGGAAAAACATTTTTAAAAAATCTCCTGTTTATAAGTGGTTGCCATCTTAATACTATATTGTTTCCGAGATTCTGCATTTAATTATCGATTTATAAAATCGGCTTGGAACGCGTGGTGGCACGTGATATTATAATTATCGAAGAACGTCGATTGTTATTGAAACAATAGGGTGAATACAACAATCGAATAGCTCGATTATTTTGAGTAAAAACCGCGATCTAGTAACGCGTTTATTGGTTCATTTTATACAGTAAATGTTAAATGTAATAATTAAAGTACCCTAGTGTTTATAGTTGACTTTCTAGAAAAGTGAATAAGCGTGTAGTCCCTAGCTGAGGATCAATTAATCAAATAACTCAACAAGTCTTGACAGTATTTCACGCCGAGCCACCGCCTACTACTTTAGAAGGTGCAGGTTCGGCCTCACATGGAATACTGTTCTCATCTTTGGGCACGGGCACCCCAGTAACAGCTTCTCCCTCTGAACCGCATTCAACTGAGAGCGACTCGAATCATCGACTGCCGGGTTGTTTCAAATCGGCTAGACCCCTTGGCGCTGCGTAGCGATATGGCCTCGCTATGCATCTTCTATCGCTTTTATTATGGGGAGTGCTCCGAGGAATTGTTCGGACTGATCCCTGCTGCCTCTTTTCGCCATCATCCTACGCGTCAAAATTTCCATACCCATCATTTATATGGTTGGCAGTCCACAACTGTGCGTTTTTCAGAGATTTTCTGCCTCGCGCAACTAAACTGTGGAATGAACTGTCGCCTGCGGTATTTCCGGACCAATACGACCTGCAAATCTTCAAGAAAAGAGCGTACCTACTCCTTCTTATAAGGCGAGCAACGCATTTGTATCTCCTCTGGTGTTGCGGGTGTCCGTGGGCGGCGGTAATCGCTTACCATCAGGCGATCCGAATGCTCGTTTGCCACACATCTCTTAAAAAAAGAAGTAAATAGTTCTTATTGAACGTGTTATTTTTATTAGTATCTACTATATAAAAATCCTAGAACTACTAACAACTAAGAAATGACTTCTATAAATTGGCGTGACACCTACTACTAGTCCCAGCTATTATTTTTTTTTAAATATATGAACGCATACATACTGTGATCGCAGTAAATTGAAATCTTTAGTCTGAACGTTATTTCTCTGGACAACAGGCATGTCATGTACATATGTATAAACGATCATATATTATGTAATTTCTGTTGTCTATATTAATTCTACTTGATAGAAATGCTGCTTAGGCGTTGAATATGAGCCAAATTTAAAGGTGGAAGGACAAGGGTGCTCTCCGGAGCATGGAATAAGACATCTTTAAAATCTCGCTGCTGTCAGAAACGTAATTATAAAGTTGCTCACGTTGAAAACGGGCGCAAAGTACACTTGGGATATTCTGTGGATCAACCATATATTGAACTTCACCAACTGCTTTCCGAAGAAGTTGTTATCGATTCGATTCGAGTCGAATTTCAATTCGAACGAATTGAATACCAAACCTAAAATCCTATAACCGCCAGTCATTTTAACATTCACTTTATTGTTCTACTAGCTTTAAAATG
This sequence comes from Catocala nupta, assembly GCA_963675205.1. Lineage (NCBI taxonomy): Eukaryota > Metazoa > Arthropoda > Insecta > Lepidoptera > Erebidae > Catocala > Catocala nupta. The sequence continues at coordinate 4,974,990 of OY776097.1, forward strand.
CTTTGAGGACATTCATTGCAAAAAAGGTACATACCCGTTTGCCTAAAATATTAATTCTAAGCAAACATATTTGTATTATTAGTAATGTATTTTATGTGTGTATTCAAATATTTCCGCACAAATGGTTATTTTTTATGAAATAAAAATAACTAACTAACTAGAAGTAACATCACGCTACGATCCATAGGAGCGGAGCAGTAATCATAAATGTATGTAAACCTGGAATAGCTAGTCTGTGTAAAACTAACAACGTTAGTAAGCAAATGATTACGAAGAACAGCCTCCATATTATTGACTTCCTTCTAGAAAACATCAAACAAACATTGTGCAATAAATCTTCACATAAACAATTAATTAAACTAATAAATAATATAAATTGTTGTAAACAAGGTACATTGCAGCGAACACAACATGGCTGATAACATAACACGAGTAGATGAAGTAAATAGGTCGCCATTATCGAAAACATACACGATAAAATTGATTTATTAAACATGCGAGTTGTTCTCGTCTTTACGTTAATAGATGTCACGTTTAGATGCAAGAAGCGAACGAAAAAACCAGCCACCAATACGCTTGTTGGTAAGCGGTTGCTCTAGCTTATAAGCGCTTGCAATATTAATTATCGTGTCACCAGAACTAAACCTAGTTACCGCTGAAAATACTAGATTGTTCGTTTTCTGTTGGGTAAAGAACGAAGGTTTCTGCTTGTTTTAGTTTAAGCAGATTTCTAGGTTCGAATGAAAGAAACTGGTGCACATATACTTTACGCTTGTTGGTAAGCGGTTGCCGTAGCTTGCAAAACCAGGTATCACTCGTCTCACCAGGGCTAAGCCAAGCCACGGCTGAAAAACCGAGATTGTTTGGGTGCGATCTTCTGTAGAGAGTAGGTACTTCCAGCCAAGCTATATCAATATGATCGATATCCTAGCTTTAAGAAACAATTATAATATGCACTATTCCTATAATGGCCACTCCTACAACTAACAAGTAAAAGTTATCCGAAAGATAAATCGCATGCTGTCTCACTCATGTTAGGTTAAAGAAGAGAGATGGCGAGACTTTTATCTTATAGATAAATGCTATCTGGAGGTGGTAGGTCAAGGCCTTAATATTCTAAAAGTCATCCTAGCACCACATTGCGTTGTCTTTTAAAGGCTTGACGTTTCGGCCAGGTTGCACTGGCAGTAGTCATAAACATGTTTTGTAACTATGATTATTTTCAATTATATAAATATCCTAAAAGGTTAGACGTCATCATGTTCAAATAAGTGATAGCGGGCTTTTTTATCACTCAGCCATCCTACACTTACTTGTTAAGAAATGTTCCTATTACGTAGTACTTTAAGCGCAGGTGGCGGAATAGGGATGTAATGCATTTATGGCTGTAAGAGGGTGTAGCGTAGTCTTATGTATGAAGAAAGGTGTAACTCTGGGGTTACGTTCGCTAAATCTTCTCCCTAGCCTTTATTATTTGTCACTTGGTGTCGGCTTTTCTGGTCTAACCGGATTTGACTGGATATCAGTTTTTATACGGAGCGGCTGCCACCTGACCTCCGCAACCCGAAAGCTAACGATACCCTAATGCTAGACCTGTGTCAGAATATTATAGGGCACTGACTTCTCAATAATGACTGCTATAGATGTTCATGACAGCCGGGACCGACGCGCGACGGCTTAACGTGCTCTCCGAGGCACGGAGCAGGCGATAATTGTCAATCAATACGCACATAATTTCGGAAAGTCGTATAAGTTCCGAAAGTCAAAGGTGCGCGATGTTTGCCAAATATGGGTGTAGGACCTAAGCCCAGAGCTGGCGAAATTTGGGTCTGCATACTTCTTCGAGGCTATATATATACTTTATGAGTAATAGAGCCTCGCTGATTTCAGCATGAATGAGCCAGCTCAACTGGGGAAGGACTACCCTCTCACATAATATCGACGTGAAATAGCAGTATTCTTACTGTTTTGTTTCGTTCAGTAAGTGAGAGTACCAGAAGCCCAATCACCCTCTTTCCCCCTTCCCACTTCCTTTCCTAAGGGGTCGGCAACGCGTAAGTGATGCCTCTGGTGTTGCAGGCGTCCATAGGCTACGGTGACCACTTACCGTCAGGTGGGCCATATGCTTGTTTACCACATAGACAAAAAATATATAGACGTAAACACTAAAGATTAATTACTGGTCTGACCGTAAAATCGATTATTTACACATTATTATTATTGAATCTTCTGTGTATACCATATACAAAAGATTCAATTATAATAACACCAATCAAACTCAGTAAATCAAGATAGTATTTTTACTTACTAAACTTCGTTTTAATAAATTAAATTTTCTAGATTTGTTCATCGAAATAACAATAGCAATTCCCTCTATTTGGGACTGAGTTATCTAATTAATATAATCCATTATACCGAAGCTCGGAGTACCAATTCGTTGAGTAAAAGACATTGCCTAAAGTCATTGCAGGCTTTTACGGAACGACGATGTGAATTAATTTCTTTTGTGAGAGAGAATGTAAGCTCGACTAAAAGAGGATAATGGAAAAAAATTATGAAGGTAGTTGACAGTATAACGTGGAACGTTGTGTAGGTAAGAGATTTGCTACAAGACTTGATAATTTTGTCACCTGCAATTTTGTTTGTGTGGTGTAAGTGCTAGGCCTAAATACTTTCCAAGGGGTAGGCAGAGATGTATAATATCTTAGTAGGAGTAAATTTATAGACTCCACGTTGCTACTGAGAACATCTTGCCGGGAAACATTGCTTGAACTGGCTAATACATCCAGAAGATCACGATCGGCTTCCACCATAAGCAATCATATAATAAATCTAATAATCAGACAAGATATCGCCATTTCTACCATAGCAACACTTGATACTGTTGTAGAGAATCGCTCTATTTCAAAACGTCTAGCACCTGTGTTGCGGGGAGTCCCACTTCTCACAATCTCTTGATAAGTGAATGCTTGCCATCATCGACAGTAAAAAATATTAAAATAGTAATATAAATAAGTTAACAATAAAGAACAAGGGACGTGGCCAAAACAAAATTTGATAATAATTGCACACATCTTATCAGTCACTTATATCAGTCATCTGGCCTTGCAGAGGTGACGCTTATCGCAATATAAGGTGCATCCATGCTTTAACACGGTAGCTTTTAAGACCGCCGCGCCGGGTGGCAACATCGGACACACTACAGCGACGCTGCTGACAAAAAGCGCGAAAATATAGCTATGAATGACGTTAATGACAGGTGTCTAGTTGTCTTTAATTTAGGCACAGACCAGATGGATACAGCCAATGTCCAGCTTAACTTTGAGCGAAAACAAACAAGAGCTAACATGCGTGCAGAAACCGATTTCGGATCAAGTCAAGCTAAAACAGTAATTGGATTTGACTTGTACACGTATCTGTATGAGTACGTAATCCAAAGTAAAATAATATCGGAATCCGATTGGGAATTAAAGTTTTCAGTAAAGGATCATTTGGATTGTCTTTTCGAAGTAAATTTTACTTATAAAAGTATCTCGTGAGAATTATAGAATAATCATTTTTATTTGTACCTTAACTTGATAGACGATTAAATTTAATAAATATTATAATTTGTTGTATACAAATAAGTCACGTGAATCTTTTCGCACTGATACTAATATTTGTTTATGTCAAAAGCCATTCCTTTATTCTGTAGCGTGCAATCAGAATAAAGCTTATGCGGCAAATAAACATTTCGACCGTCTAAATATTCAGAACGTTGAGCGCACTATTGATATTCAAAAGTATCTCTCACGTCTGTTTATTTTCAAACATTGTCTTCACACGTATGCACATTGTTTGAAAATAAACAAAGTCAATCAGCGATGCATGTATGCAGTAGCAAGCGTGCAAACGCATCCTGCCGACGATCGGGCCAATCAATATTCCAGCCGAGCACCCGGACACGGTGCGATCGCGTCTACACTTCAATAGAAACGCTATCTAGCAGCCGCCGGCGTATCGAATATAAATTACACAAAATTATAGTAGACGCATAAAATCCGCGGTACGTGCCGGCGTCGCACCATAGCGCGCCATTTTAAAATTCCAAATTCAAACGCTGATCGGCGCGGCGTGCGTCCTGAAACCCGGTGCGGCGACCCCGTGACCGCGCGCACATATTAATGCGTTGACCGCCCACGGTCACACCTTGCCGCCACCCGCCAGCACCACCCGACCGACATGACACCCGAGTTTATTGTGGCGCGCGCGACCTCCGCGCTCCGCCGCGGCCGCGTCTAGCACCGCCGCCGCCGCGCGCGCCTATCTCATACACAACACTCAACGCGGACGCCGCAGACGCGTTTATTGTCTTCGATTTGTACTTTTTTTGGTGTTTACGAGTCGATGCGAGGTCGCTCCGTGTCCGTTTTGGATTTCATTTCTTTTATTACTCCAAGCGTGTACAGACGGAGGTATCCGTCCGCTCTTAATGGTCATTTCAAAATGTTAATGCCCTTAGTTTAATGCAAATACTTGCTAAACACGTTTGGTTTCTTTTGAATAAACAGAAATTCGATCTTGTTATCGTAAACACCTACTGGGCTATCAATAAACGTGTGATCGTGACCCAAATATTATAGCGAAAAGGTACGATACACGGTTTCATGCCTAAAAAGTAGAAGGTTAGAGATAAGATACAAGTAAGTAGTAAATGCTTTCTAGGTTGACTATTTGTAAATGCGTATATACGACATCAAGCAAAATACATTTTATATGTCATTGAACCTATGAAGATACTAAAATCCTAGAACGTATAGTCAAACTACCGGCAATTCAAATAATGACAGCTATAACACGAAATACGCGCGAGCAACATGAAACTAATATCACTATGTTAAATCGCGTTTCGCAAAATAGAGCTCCGCAGGCATTATCGATCGTGCTCACAGAAACGTGAATGTCACACGATCTACCTTCCCTTCTGACCCCTACCTTCACAATTAATTTAACTACATAAAGCAGTCTATTTATATTTACACATTTGTGGAGCGAATCGATAATTAATATATTTGTGGACATGTTAGACTGTATTAGAAGTTAAACAATCATAGATAAAAGCATTGCGTACGACAGACGGTTTAACACTAATGTGATACAGCATTCAAAATTCAAAAATGGAATGCTATCCGATTCATCAGTAGTAGACCTTCATGGTGGCACTGGCAAGGCAGTGCGCGGTCGGCAGTCGGCAAGAGCGGACCAAGGTCAACTTTACAACTGGGTCTGCGCCCATCATTGATTTCACTACGTGACGCAAGTGGCGACGCGCCGCCGCCGACGTTGTCCGACACGGAACATGCATTATACAATTTTTTGCTTCCCCATACACCGTAGGCGTTAGTTAGACAAGATTAGATGTATTATGTGCCCATACTTGATTTGATGTTGGATAATGATACGTTTCGACATAAAAACAATACAATATTATGTGTATTAGACATGATTTGTATGTAGAGTAGTAATCTACTAAATGATGGAACAGAGTTTGATGTTAAAATCAATATGAGAATTTAAAGATAAAAATCTATTTTGCGAGCGGACTAGATACATGGATCTATGCAGGTTTTAGTATATATCTGATAAAAAGTATCGACATTTCATCGCGAACTTGCCATTGAAACTACTTAACTATGTTCCTAACCTTTGATCGACATTTGAAACAAAATGTCCTGACATCCTTATTAAGTTTATTTATTTAGATGTTATAATTGTTTCATTAACTGACGATGAAGTTCTCAAATTATAGACTTTGCAAATAAATGCAAACAAAATATCGCAAAAGTTTTAGAAACTTCCTATGGGTTTTATTGCAATAACCATTACAATTTGCTGAAATCTGCTTCATTCTCAATGATGCTTTAGTAGTGTTTCTAAGTGGAAAAAATATAATTACAGATACCATTCAGACGAGCTAAACCAACCTAAGAGTACACCATATTATCGTAGCAACACAGTCTAACAACCTCATTTATTGCGATTGTTTTTTATCTAGTCTATAAAAATATTACTGATGCCCGATATAAGTATCTCATTTATTGATATTACTTTTTCTAGATCGTAAAAACCGCTGATGTAAACTGAGCAAGTTAAAAGTACTTCCTTTGGTAGAATTGCGACCGACACAAGCATGAATACCAAACCAATATTCGTTAACTTTATTTCGTCAACACAAGGTTCAAAACCGCATAGCAATAAATACTAAGCAAATTAAACTACGTTTTGTAATGGATCCCTAAAGGGAGTCCTAATATCCGAACATTTATACGCTGAGAGTTCGCTTCTAATTTAGTCACCCGAACCAATCACGACGCTGGAATCACGCTGTATTAACTAACATCTGGAACGGTACGGATAAAAGCGAGTATTACGTAAACCTTTGATTTATTGCAGCCAATGCCATTTTCTTTGCCACCCACCTCTTTCGATGAATTCTTACTGCCAATAATATGTTATTTACCTGAAAAGAAACAAAAATAAGATTAGTTATTGAGAAAATTTACATAAGTATAACTATCATTCTAAATAATACAATTGGACAGAATTATGTGAAAGCTATTTTGTTTTCCACACCAGCACAAACCATCATAGATAATCACACTTTTGTTTTCTTGGAGAGTGTGGCAACAATAGTACAACAAATTAATTTGTCGCACACTAAATAACATCACGATTTAAAAATGAACAAAAGGAACAATTAGTGACACGGAAAACGATTTATGGTCGGATCTTATATTTGTATTTAATTTGTAAGTATGTAAATTTAAATTTAAGAAAAAATGGGACGAATGCTTTCGGCTCGCTGCACCGATGCCAAAAACAAAACTCTCTCGGTCCAGTTCTGTCAAACGTGTCTCTAAAATAATGACCGCTTATTTTTGGCGGGAATACACAAATATCATTGGGTTCGTTATTGAAAAATTATAGCTGAGGTTAACCTCTCGGACTAAATTTTTATATTAATATGATGAACTAAAATACATCTAAGAATTCAAATCATAATTATATACGATGGCGGTTAGTGTAAATCAAAAGGTAAGGTACCGCCTAATTCTTATCAGAAATACATTAATAATATCTACCATTTAATGTAAGCAGTGGGTGAGAACTAAGGAAGTATGTCGAATGACCGAATTTGTTAAGAATCTGACAAGATCCGCTATAAAATTGTGAAATACATATTTGCAGAATATAAATGTCTCGCTTGCACCATTAAAGCCGGTGAATGAGGAAATAAAATTCTTTGAAAATATAACTTCAAACGCGGCAAGGTATGTAAAGTAACTAGGGGAGATGAACAAAAGATGAGTAACTTAAAACTTTCATGCAAGCGCTGTGGAGATTGAATGCTCTAGACTTGGGAAATAGCGTAGAGAAGAATTCGTATATTTTAACACTTTTATTTAACCGTTGACTGTACCCTTGATTTATTAATATGTTAAAAGTTAGTAATCTTTACAAAATTACAAATACTAAATAATTGACTGAATATAACATAAATAAAATATTTATATAAAACATTTACTTTTCATTATATGAACAAAAATAAAATGCGAATACAAATGTATTTTCAAAATTATTTAAAATTAACTATTTATGAACAGTTCTGAACGAAGCTCTTATTTTAATACATATTCATCAATATTTAGAATTCTATTGAATAATTCACGCGCCAAATATATGTCTTGTTCCAAATTTGTAAGTTAAAAATGTGCAAGGTAAAATTCCTTTTTTATTTACACAATAGGCAATTTGTTCTCCTAACGTAATAATAATAAAGAGTATGAAAACATTAAATAATATATGTATAAATACTGATGTAATAAAAATACTTCACAAATGACTCTTTCTAAATAATAAAAATGAAAAAAGGGATATTGCATAAGTATAACCGTCATCTACGTTGTTAATATTAAATTTAAAAACGACAACGCCATTTTGGATTTGCTAGTAGTTAGTTATTGGCTCACCGCCTACGACCGTCACATTAACCCATATTTTAGTTGACTCTTACGATTATGAGCACCTGACATGTTAATATCTCATTTCCTTTACTTGCAAAACCCAGAGTCGTTCTATGGAACGAATGTTACGGTGAGGTTTTTAGTTCAGAATAGCATTGCCTCATCTTTACGACAACTGTGCCATTATTCAATAAATTGAGCATTAATATCCACTTTTTATTTACTGCGAACACAAATTTGTCTGCTAAGTTATGTCTTAAGAAATTATAGCCGAGATTATTTAAAAAATATGGCGGCTGAAACATGACGTAATGCTCTACGAAGGTCTGTTTTGTTAAACATAGGTACGGAAGGGTGGCAGGACTGCTTAGCAACTAGCAGGGGAGCTCCAGGGGATACATAAGAGTTGCTCACCCCAGCACATAGGGGTGCGTTCAGTATAGATGCAGCAATTAACGCAACGCACTTGAATGTTAGAAATTTAGAGCCGCCTCGCTCAAAGTACTTCAAAATAATGAGCATCGGGAAGGCACGGGGTAATCACTGCATGATGTATATGGTGGAGACTTTACCCCAAGTGTTGCCATGTGCGCATATTAAATAAGTTAAATATTTAATTTCATACTTTGTTAATTTCCGTAACTATGTTTTACAAAATATTTACATAATATGGTAATTTCGTTTTATAAATAACATTGTATGCAAATAAATGAAAAATACTTTTATTTTTCTAATCTGAAATACGTAAAATATGCGACCGTTAACTGGCGAAATAGTATAATAGAGTCAGCAACATAAGTAGCTGTACATTTAACAAAGAAAAGTATGTTTTGAATTAAGAATCCTAATATTATTCTGTATTTTTCTACTGTGACTATAATATCTACGATCCTTAAACTATGATTGCTATAAACATCTAACATTTATTCTAATTTTGAAAGATAGAGGCAGTCGAAATCTCAGAAGTGCGTATCAACCTATGTTGCTATACATAATTTATAGCCAAGAGACTGATGCGAGCGAATGTATGTAAACAGTTATTTAATTATATCAGGATTATAACAAATGACAATTCGAAATCTCTGTTTATCCTCGACAATAAACTCGAGTCCAAATATATACAAGCGGGGATATAGAATACCCAGCAACTTGAGAATCGTCTTTAATCGATTTTCTTGAGTTTAATTTATTTCAATCGAGTGCTCAATTTAATTGAATATTGTTTACTTCCAAATCTCACGTTTCGCTTAATTCACATATAAAATTCTATTTAAATTGGATTAGGTAGATAACTATTTTAGAAACGTGACCTTTCCAATACTATTTAGAGTAATTAAATATTAGTTAAATGAATAATACCTAATATTTAATTCTCGCTAAGTACTTAAGAAATACTATTAATTATACCTACAATGCATCATTTGCAAGTTAGTTAATGACTTGCAGATAATGCTTTGCATGCATATTTATATTGATTGCTATCAGAATCTAGCTATAAATTTATTCATACAGTTTGGTAACGATAGCATTATAGCAGTTTTGCCGTCAGCCGCTTTTAAAACCGGTACTCCTTGGCGTTGCTCTATGCTATCTGTCAGCTGTCAACGATAATTCGACCAGATTGTATGGAACAGCTTTGGCTGGACTCTGCTACTGTGGAGAATTTACTGACAGAAAACAGAACCGACCGATCCGGGCTTAAAGCCCGTCACTAGCTCTTGTTCTCACACTTTCCTCACTGACACTCCATCACAGGTAACATTTCTACTGTTAATTATTTACGATTGACCGCATTTTACCAAAAAGATTAGTAATCCGGTTGAAAACTCATTTGCCCCATGCACTATCATCACATTCTCCATCGACTTTTATATTCAGAACATTATTATGCTCTATGATTTTAAAACCAAAGATATTATGCAAGCACTTTCAAATAAAAATTAATGCCATAATAAATATAACATTTATTCTATCCATCAATTTTATGTGATGATTTATTGTAATACTTTCACGGCTAATAAAAATGGCGACACCTTTTATGATTGCGATTGCAAAAGAAATATTATTTGATTTCTCTTCATGTGTTCAAAATCTCTGAGTAATTATAGACAGGTGAAGGCATAGTGTGCATAACTTTCATGACTAGCCCGCCATTATAAATGAATCCCGTACAAGAAATATTCAGAAGACGCAATGGTTCAGTGTATTTCTGGAGTAAGCTGGAGCACAGCTGTATTTCCACATAAACTTAAGATTTCGCTCGAGTTGGGACATACTGACTGAAGAAGTACTACCTCCATCCTAAGAAAAATGGCAGCTGCGGCAGACAGTTTTGTGTTGTGTTCCTACGATGAGTAGGGTTGCCAGGCTACTTCGGCACACAGTGTGATCTTTTCACCTTGCTCTGACAGGACAATGAATCCTTTTTCGACGAGTTTCACAACACGGCGAGTGAATAGATACCCTTTATTGATGCAAACGCATAGGGGCTACGCTACCCGCTTATCCTCAGACTGTTTGCCATATTGACAGTATAAATATAAAAGATAAGCTTCACAAATTTAAGGCACAACCCACAATTATTTGTTTAGTACCAAATTCTGGACGTACCATGGTAGGGGCTACACTATGCAAACCAGCTCATACGAAATCGTTGGTAGACTAAATATACATTCAACGATATTAACTCATACGTTAAACAATAACATATTGACTGTTTAAGTAAACAAATTTATTCACAGTCTAAACAAATGCCAAAATGTAAACAAACCATAAACAATACTAGAGTACTACACCTACTACATTATGGTTTATACTCTGTTTAGTACGGTTGGTTAGAAGGCGTTGGTTCAATCCCTAGCCGTTACACAATCGACTTAACTCACAACCCTAACATACGCGTTTAACTTAGCTGGAGATGTTAAATTACTAGTCCAAAGTAATATTATAAACGCGAATGTAAGTTTGTTTGTTTGTACGCTTTCACGCCTGACCGATCATCATGAAATTTTACCTACACGTTGGCAGGGGTGTTGGCAGGACAGAAAAGTATATAGGGTACCTGTACCCCAGAAAAAGTACTGTTCCCTAGGCATAGAAATTTATTGACCAAATTCAGATTAACGCGAGAAGGGAAACCTAGTAATTTTTAAACTAAGCGACTGCAGTGGTCAGGTGGCAGCCGCTCCGTGTAAAAACTGATAAACTAGAATGGTCTACTGTCAAATCCGGTTAGACTAGAAAAGCCGATCCAAAGTGACTTGGGAATAATAAAGGCTAGGGAGAAGAAGAGATAAAATTAAAAATATATAAATCTACCCGTAACAGGAAAACGGGTACCCATTTTCCTGTAAGTATATACATATAATACAAAAATCCTGCAAGCAGTAAAAAATATTGTGTTATAATTTAGACACGGCAATACAGCGAGGGGTCTACTATCCGTTACCAATTCGATTGCTATCACTTTAAACGATATACATCGCTCGATTAGTTTATAACAGTTTCGTAAACACATGTATTAAGCGAGCAGTGTATAGTAAATAGTTTCTCGAAATCGCCATTTTGAGAGTACAATTGGTTTCGGTATTTATTTGCCGGACACTACAATTTACGCTAAACGAAGACTGACAAAGTAAGTAAACAGACCAAAATGGAAGGTATGATTTCGTTATATTTTCTCATTGTTCAAGTTACGTGCTTGCGTAAGTGCTGATCGTGTGATCCTGTTTCGATTTTCGGGTCAAATATACTGTGTGTCGGAGATATCAGTCTGGCATCTCTTAGTACTAAAATAACAATATACGTGTAAGTATGGCCCGGCGAATCCCCGCAGAAACACATGACTACAATGTTTGATGCTGATTTTAAAGCGTTGGTTTAATGGTCTATGGATGCCGATCTTCTAAAGGATGGATTTACTTCAGTAATCGGGTTGACCCAGTTGGAGCAAAACTCTGCATACAGAATATTTTACCTAGTTTTATAAAACATTTCCTACTTCCAATTCCTGACTTTTTCATACGGCATTTATTTTTAAACTGTGCTTTTACGTACCTCGATATTCCGTACAGAGCACATAAAAGGCAAAAGTACAAACCACAGAGTCAAAATGTTTTGGTATACAATTTGCATGTTAGAAGCGACTCTATGGCCTTATGAGGATCGTTCCTGCCATTCGAGACATTACTTACCAAGTATGGGTAAAATTATTTGGTTACTTGTTTGCATTTAAATGTCTTAAGGCATAAGTGGGTAGGTAAATATTCTAGAAAGTATTCGTGATTTTAGTTATTCAGTCGCTTGAGTTTAGAATTGCCAACGGTAATATACATATGTGTATAGTATAAAATGCATACTAATATCCCAGACTAGCTTATGCTCACATGCAGTCAGTTAGCATTCGCAATAAAAATTGGTGTTGGGTAAGAGGGGCTAGGCAAATGCCGACTTGATTAGCTGGTACTTTCTATCATTTGTCACCTTATTCTACAATCGGTATAATAGGAAATACTCTTGGTGTTGCGATGTCTTGAACTGTGATAAAGAACATTTGCTACTTAAAAATAAGCAACAACTACACATAATTAACTTAATAATTGTTTATTTATTGTTTTTGAAAGCAGATGGACCAGCATTCAACTTGATAGTAAGTGGAAACCAACCTACTGCCTATGGTTGGCAGGCAAGAAACTGGTAGCAATAAAGGGTGGATAGTCTGTCTTTCTATTGGGGCGCGAATCTGTCTGACGATTGATATAAATAGGCAATCAAGAATACACGGTGACTTAAAGAAAAAATATAACTTATATTTTCGTTACGCACACAACACGTGAATACATAAAGCTATGTTCGTGATTTCTCATAATTGTAATTGGCAACATTGGCAACCCTAGTTTGGGGTTTCGATTTTGTATTTATTTTTCTTTTTTGGAGGGTGGTTGGCACGTGCAGGTGTATTATAGTGCCTAATACTCGGTCCAATTTAGTTCGACCAATCTTAATTAAGTACTAGATAGCTGCGAATACCTACTTGCACAATACTACTAATTGGTACTGAATAAAAGTATCCTGTATGTAATACGTTTCCCCAGTTATGTTTAGGTCATTTGTAATACGGAGCAACGTACTACTCCTGTAAAATAGAAAATACCGATAATATTTTGCTCGAGTCTTACTTTGAGCATGAAGGGCAACAAAGTTATACCATAGTAACAGAGTTAACACACCACACAGAAGCACCGGCTCAATATAAAACGCGCGAAAGCAGATGCACTTATACAAAGACACGTGCAGCGAGCGAGCAAGAATCAAGCAAGTCCTTATAGTATAGTTTGTTATATGTATACTTTAAGAGCAGGCTGAATGCAGTAAAATTCTATAACTGTGATTTGTGCAACGACGCAGTGTTAATTTAAAAAAGTATATTTCAAAATGGCGCCCTAGGTGGTTCCATTTTCAAAATTAGCGGGATACCGGTGAGTATTAGGCGCTAGTCGTTGTTTTTATGGGTTGCTTGTATGCGAACTATTTCGGGGTAACTCGCGCGAGGTCAGCTTGTGCAAATTCTACTCATCCGAGACACGCTTCGCATTTTAACTATCTGAAAAGCAGATACTGATAGCCTATAACCTACAGTGTTATAATGTTTCGTGGTTAGACTTGAAAGAATAGGCAAGCGAGTTTAAACAGAAGGGATGTGCGGTATTTCTATTTGTTCCAACTTGCATACTTTTCATAGACAATAATCAGCGAACGATATTTATGCTTGTAATTGTATCGATTTGTACGCTCATAGTCGATTGTAATAAGATACAAAAAAATCAAATATAAATATCGTACATTCTTACTACATAGTAGTCAGTTGCATAAAGTGGACTAATTATTATTTCTCTTACGTGTACCAAACAGAATATAAAAATTGTTTAATGTTTTCAAGATAATGCCCGCTCTAGAAATAATCCCTGTGTAACAGAGGAAAGTACAAAATAGTCCGTCACTTCACAGGGATTACCGCTTGAGCAGGAGATAATCTTTGAAAAGCGTTCACAAAGGATACCATATTGGTACTACTAGATACTTATCTATGTAAAAATTCTATGCTTCACCGCACCGCATTAAAAAAACTTCACAAATAATTATATGAACATTTATTTAACGGATATTTTGTTGAAAAATCTTATTTAATTTCTAAAATAATTTATATCAATTAATTTACCCTTTCATATATTAAAATGATTTAATTTCTATTAAATACGTGTGTTGCTAATTGGGACAGCCGATAATTCATTTTAATTTGACGCCATCGGTCAATAATTAATAGCATTAAAATGATACTGTTAACTATGATTATTTTCGTCGGTATATGCAAATCTTTATAGATAAAATACCTACACTTGGAATTAAAATCATTTTATTTTATTAACTAATACAACGTTCTATTTCTACATTTTACAAACTAGTTTCTATATTATTCTGGTTTTTATAAACAGAACGTTTACAGTGAAACAGTTTCATATTATTTTTAAATTAGGTCTAAACGTTTTACGCTTAGTTATATTTTGACAGACACATAAATCTTTGCACTCAAGTGAATGTCTAGAAAAAACAACAAGCAATATCTATTTGGTCTAGATTTCTAAACGAAAGTCTATTTCATTTTTAGAATAAGTACAAATTTTTTGTATTAGACATGTCGGTATTCGATATTAGAACACTTGTTTGAAACTATTAAAAAACACACAGGCCTGACCGTCTCGTTAATACACTAATATAAAAATAATTTAAACTACTAATTGTATGTTAATTGGCAGAACGAGGAATGCGTTTTTATTATAATTGTAAATATAATGTTAGTACCTACGACCTTATGAAGCCAGAAAATGTACCCAATAGATGAAAATAGGGTTACCTAATTACAGGAGTTCTTTGTCATTTATATAATCGTTACTGGTGAAATGGGGTGCTACACAAACATACACAAATATACAAACGTGGCACAAAAATAAAATACCTCGAATCTTAAAATATGTATGTATTGGTTTGTTTAACAAGGCAAAAATATAAATAACATTTAAAACAATACCACAACGGTTCGTTGCACCGAAGTCGGTGACCACCAAACTACGTGACAAATCGAGGATGATGTATAAATACATACCTATCAACTATTTATGTTATATATATATTTATTTATACATCACTATATCCTTTTTTAACTATAGATTTTTTAAGCGATTGCTATATCGATAAAATCGCGCTCAATCAAAACAAAAAAAAACACGAGAATCTTATGATCTGGTTATCCAAACCTAATTGTGAATAAGAAAACATTTTAGTCATTAATTTAAATATGGAAGCATTAGTGATGAACTCCTGGAGTTTATGCCTGGGATCAAGTAGTATTATTTGTTTTTATGAATAAATAATCGATCACAACATATAATCTTTCATTGCACATGTACTTTGGGACACGCTACACGTAAATATATTTTGTCCTAAGCATAGCAGAACTAAACATGAGTGATAGAGTTTGAGTATCATACAACCTTGCTCAGTGGTATTCTAGCTATGTTTACCAAGAAAAGGCACCTGTATACGTCCTTCTGCCTGTGTCGTCGTATCACGAAGTAGAGGGAACAAATACTCATCCCACGTACACGGTGCTGACAACCTGCGTATTTGTATTGTTGAGGTGATATTTGCACCGAGACTGGTTAAACATTCTACTTATTCCTATTTATTGACGTAAATTTTAAGTTATTTTATTAACATAGACTGTATTTTATTCCTGCTTATTGCTGGATACGGATATTGTCTAACTATGATCAGATATTATTATTAAACGAACAGTCTCTCTATGGCATGATTTACTTTTTTAAATGCATGTTATTTCGTAAATAATATATTTTATGTGGATTTAAATCACATACGTATTTTTATAATGTATAGGATAATTACGTAAAAATGTAATATTATCTAAATAAAAAATGCATTAATATTATATATAATTCTATTTCAATTCATACATAACCTAAATACTCAAGTTCAATTATTCAAGTTCGTGATTCTTTTTTTAAACAAACCTTTTTTGAGTTTGAAATTTAAAAACGTCAATCAACCTCACTTATTCCTTTATCCTTCAGCTGTTATAAAAAGCACAAAATTTCAAAATGGTCGGTCGTAAAAAATTAAGTTTGTTTCAATTAATGTTATTTTGGTTGTGCACACGAAACTCAGTCGCAGTGAAGTGGTGTGCATCCATACGTGTTCCACGGTGCACTGAACCTGCTATTGTCGTTTTATTGGACAATATAACTCCACTAATTAGTCAGAACGATGAATTTTTATTCACAAATTATACTAAATACTGACTATTTTTAAGTTTACGATTGTCTGTATTATGGGATGATTTGTTTCTCCCTTAATGTCCGTCGATTGACAATTAATTAAAAGTCTCTCCACGTAATTTCCACTTTGGTTAAGGTATTATTAGAGAAATTCGTTTTTAAACATCGCGCGTAGCTTTTTAATAAGTAACGATTAAATAAATGGCTTGTTAATATGTGTATATAGAGATAATTCTCGATGGTCTAATGTCATAAACGTTAGTGGTTGTGCAACTGTAAATTATATGAAGAGTCTTATTGACAGCAAATAGTCTGCAATCGAGTTGGGTTGACGGTAAGTTCGCTCTCTTATGTAGGACTTATTTAAGCACAACTAGTTCCATGACGCAGCGGCAGTATATGCAACTGCTATTTATTTATTTACTCAATACAACTATCATCACAGGACTAGCCTACTACAATAGTGTAGCAATCTTATATTATATACATTACTAAATAAATAACATTATATAATTACTTATAGGATTTTTTTAGGAACTGTGTCCTTAAAGTCATACTATACGCGACCTAAGATTATAGTTGGCGATATAGTTATGTAGGTGTATCCGTGTTATAATCCGCTGCCTACCTCAGCCGGGAAATTGGCGTGAATCTATATTTGTATGTATGAATTTAAACATAAGCTGGTAGAATGTGGGTGTAACAGTTTTGTTTACCCCTTCGGCAATATACAGACGTGAGTCGACTTTATTGAATAACTAGACTTTTCCCCGCAGCATCGCTCGCGTTAACCAATCATGTTAAACTAGATTTTCAATAAATTTCTATCTCTCTCTTTTTCTCTATGTCAACGTGTATGAAAAATTTCATAAAGATCGGTCGCACAGTCAAGGCGTTAAAGGGTAACAAACTCACATTCGCTTAAATAATATTAGTAAGGATTCATTTCTAATAGAAATAGACCGGGCTTTATAAAAACACTGAAATAGCATACCCTATTATAATGTTGATAACAACAAAACAGGTTTCGTCTAGAAATAAACAAATTCAAATGGCGGCATAAAAATACATACAAACAACGTTTTTCATACAAATCCATCACAATTTACGTAAAATTTTAATAGGTGGGAGTGTAAAAGGTATCGCCTTCTCCCTCCGGGAGGTCGATGGCCGGATCCCAGCTGACGGGAAGAGGTTCGCCCTCCGGACGATGAACCTATACCCGTATTATCTACAATTTATATAACGATACTTGAGCTCCCTCGGATATATACAGCCTTTTAGCAACAAGGTTAACGAGGATCGACGAAACTGATATTATTGACGTTGGTAATACTACTTGTGAGTTTATAATAGTATAATAAGCTCTTTGGTACCGAACATTTTAGTAAAAATTTAAATTAAGAATGTGTCACTATTTTTGTCAGCATAGATTCACGACGCCGGTTTGCCGAAGAGGTAGACTGAAACTACTGATTTATAAACGTTTTTGTATCTGTCAAAAGTCATTGATTAATATAGGTCCCAAAACATCACTTAGCACGTCAAAATAAACCGGTTAGTGAGTTTATTATTATAAAATTTACTGAATTTATATTTATGTTAGTTGCAAGGTTTAGGCAAAGAGGTTGAGCCTATGAGAAGATATCTGCAAGAAACTTACAGACACGCTGTTAAGTCGGCAATTATTAATTAATAAATAATACAGAATCTAAGTAAAAAGAAAAGGAATTATCACAGCGTCAAAGTACAGATTTTAGAATTTACGATGAATGACTCACTTTTCCGAACCTGATACCAATGACTACTACTCCGAGACAGGAGTATCGCTGCTTGAGACGACTCGCCAGAAAATACCCTATTTTTTATCCCAGACCTCACAAGTTGCATAATCGCTCAATTAATCGTGTCACTGATACTGACGGGAAACTGATATAAGTTACAGAACACTCGCTAGTCATGCCCCGATATACGTACTACTACTAACACATTATGAATCAGGAACATCGAACTAATGTGTATTGATATTTTATTCAACAACGATAATACATAGACACGTCTAATTCCGTCTTCCATTGGACACAACATTTCTGCTACACAAAAGTGGAATTATTTTTCTAACTCTTTCTATATAATAATAATATCAGCCCTGTTTATCAACTGTCCTGAAATCAAAAAATCAAAATCAAAAGAAATTTATTCAAGTTAGGTTACCAGGTAACATTTATGAATGTCAAATATCAATATCAGTGCTCTGCAGTACCTACTGAATCAAGCAGTTGATGTATGGGTATATACAAGAGCTAGCTTCACACAATAGCTTGTGTACAGCCAGGACACCGAAAACGTTATTTGTACTAAATAGTTGACTGCCATTCCAAAAATTGTGTACCAAATCACCTTAACCATTAGCTGTCTGTATATTATGTAGATGATAGAACGTTGTACGAACGTCCGTATGTGCGTGTTTAACGACCTACATTCTGTGTATTGCTAAAAGAACTACAATTCAAGGTCATTACCCCTGCCACAACAACAAACGTCTCAACCACATTATTACATTACAAAGCGAATTTGAAAACATTTAAATAAATAAGAGAAGAAACCTTTCTTGCACAAACAACTTGTTCCAATACCGGTTCGTGTGTTCACATCTCGCTCGCGCCGCCGATGACTAATGCGTGCGAGTGAGACAGAGCGACAAGGTCACTGGTCAGCCGTTCTCCGTCAGACAGCGGGGCGCGCGGGGCGGGGGCGTGCGCGGGCGCAGACGGCGCAACGACATGGCGGCGGCGACGGCGTGACGTCACTCGCACCAGGTCACGAACCAAGTTGCACGGAGCCCCTCATGCGTAGGAAAACTGGATGCATTCACGGGACGAAAAAAAGTGTAATATGTAACTATCAAGCGTAAACGTCGCGGAACACCGTCGGCGTCGGTCGCTGTCGGGAAGTTACGAATTAGCATGCCTCCAGTCGGCAGGCGCGGGCGCAGGCGGCCCGGCGCTCGCCGCGCGCGCTTCTCCGACGCCTGTGTGCCTTCGATCGCGCTACAGATAATTATAATCTACATTTAATTACCTCAGCTTACCAAAGAAATCTGTTGCTATTTTCTTACTTGTATGAGGTAATTCGTAATCCATTTACATCGCGATTGTACCGATATTTCGTACATATAAAGAATATTGCTCTGAATTTGTATATAAATTCATTAAAGGCCGATTCAATCCCTTATTAGGCAGCATGATAAAAATATACCAATTTTGTATATTTTTGGAACAATCTTGACTAATGTGGTATGAATTTCCTTTTAAGAATGTGCTGGTATTGAGAATTTTGATATCGTGAATATAGAATCGGTATATAGCTATATCTTTGGCATTAGCCATTACATTATCATATACATATATCATTACATTAGTAATGATAAAAACTGAAAAAGGGATGAATATGGTGTGGTGTAAATGGTCGACACAAAACTTTGTATGATTCACAAATAGTCTCTCCTTATTGAGTGTTCTTTATGTCCGTTGTTTTAATATTTGCAAAGTACTCCGTGGCACAGAGAATAAGACTGACGCAGTAGTTACTTTTTAAAAATAATTTTAGGAGCATTTCAGAAAGAGGCCATATATTTTCAACTGAAGAGAGTAAATAAAAGAAGAAGCAAAGAGCCATATTGGATTTATATGAAGCGACAATACGTAGTCTGCTAGGAATTCCCCCAGGAATTAGACGTGAGATTAAGCACGTAGAATGCACAAACATAATAATAATATACATTTCCACCGAGTGGACACGGATAAGCTTGCCATCCTATTTCTGATGAGTACAACAGTCACCAGTTTGGACGTCGTGGGATTGTCCAGTTCACAGGAGCACCCACCATTGGTCATTTAACACTGCCCACTTGTTTTCTGCTAGTTGGTATACGTATGCAAGTGGCTAGATATTTGTCACCGAGCCAAATTTTATAATTAGGCAGTTGTCAAACTCCACTGACTTCAACACGTTCGTATTGTGTAACTATAGTTTTTGGACAACGATATATTCGTATGTTTTTCTTTTAGAGTGATCTTTTGTGTATTTGTATTCTATTTGACAAACATCGTGTTGTGATTTGGCAGAGATGTATTAAGTTTACATTTCAGAAGTTACCCAACTTCTGAAATGTAACGCTAATTGCAGATGTTGCGTATTGGAGAACACGAGGTATTTGCTGTTTGCGTTGCAGTTTTGCTACTGATAATAATTTTAGAGTTCATTTGGCTACTAGTAGGAAATCCTTATTGCTTGATCAGGAATTAGACTTTGGTGCCTCATGGTCTAATGACACTAAGCTCAATATTAACATATGTCAACGTGAGACCAAGCTCCTCAAAATTTACCAGTTAAAATACGCGTTAATGATAAGCAAACAGACTCATGCGCCAGTTCTAAAACTTTAATCGGTTTCCTATGAAATTAAGATTAATATATTGTAGCTCAAGAGAATAGACAAGATTGTAAACATGTTTATGTATTCCAAGAAGATACTGAGAGCTCGGATGTACGGTATACACATGTCTAATCTTCTAACCATTAAACTTCAAGCGTTAAAACACAATTACATTTAAATGAAGCGATTTGGAACATGGCGCCGAAATGTGGCACAAGTGCTCATCATATACCTATATATAGTTCACTAGTAAAACACTGTTAACTGCAAACCACCTCGTTGTTCAATCACATTACGTTTTGACTAACTTTGCTGGCTATATACCTCTGAAGAGTTTACCTACGTTTTCATCTTCCACATTTCGCCTTAATTGAAAGCAAACGTTATAAATGAAGAGCTTATTTCCATCTACATATCTGGAATTGCCAGACTTCTGAGAACATACTACCAGAAAAATTACATTTCTTTAGAATTTCTCTGATTTGGTCAAAGAATATTCACTGAAGACATCCTAGTCATGCTTTCCCTTTTTATGTCTTAAAAAGACAGCACCCGCACTAAGGATAAAATATACAGTGTGATGGCTTTACAAACATTAAAATAACCGACACAAAGAACACCCAAACTCAGAACATCTTTGGGTCACACAGGTTTTTTATCCTTGGTTTATTCAAACAAAACTGTATAGATTGGACAAGAACACTACTCAAAAAGAAATCAATCTAGTAACTTATCGTAAAAGAGTACTAGAATCAGCTTTCTATTTAAGTAAGAAAAGTAGTTGCTAAATACAATAAAAGGCTTTCTCCTCAGTCCAGACGACTAGCTGTAGGGTCTGGCTTGGGCAAATCTTAAAAAAGTTTCACTAGCAGCAAATACTACGAAGAAATGGCAACCATCTTGACACCTAGTACGTAGGAAACCATTGATAGGGGACTAAGCCACAGCTGGCGAAATGTGGCTGCATAAACCTCTGCCCTACTCCTTTGAGAATATAAGCATCTGACCAAAAAGGTACCAGTTAAAAATTTCGTTATAACGTTACATATAATAGCTTCGCTCGTGGTTAGGTTAAAAAACAACCATAATTAGCAAGTTTTTTTTTTTACATCTTTTAACAGAATCTCGTAGGCAACGGTGTGAGTGAGACATGTGAAAAAAAACGGCGTTGCCCTAGTCTAGTTGACCCAAATAGAACGTTTCATCTCGTAGGCTCTGATGTGAGAGTCATTTTCCGTGTTTACAAGTGATGAGAGATCATCGTACCTTAACTATTATGACTAACTAGAAGCTACCCCGTAGGTTTGTCTGCGTAAGTCCCATGAGAACACATGCCGGGGTAAAAAAGTATCCTTTCCGTTTATCCAGTTTATGGTCTATGTGCCGAATTTCATCCTAATCCGTTCATTGGTTATCCAAACCTCCAAACATTCAAGAATCTCTAGAAGCTTTCATATTTGTAAAATTGGAACCGATTTATTTAGATTGCATTTTTAAAAATATCAGTCATGTTATTTACGGTTTGAAGTGTCTTTGTTACAAAATCGTGAATAACAGCTAGTTGAACAAAATAACATTGTGCTTGTATATAGCTGGAGAGGTAGGTAGATTGTCAAAATTTCACCAAATACGTTTTAGTTCCCTGTAAGAGATGAGTCTGTCGTCTACTGAAGACAAGAGCAATTCCTGGCAGAAAACCAACTTAGTTTTTTTTCCACCAGAATCGATTCTGAGACGATCGGCAGTTGCGTAAGTTGACGTTTATGCTATTGGGCCAATTAGGTAAGATCAACACAAACCAGTAAAAATAATGTTCATTATTTTAGCAATAATATTATTAGCTATTATATTTAAGCTATTTGTGTGTCCAATGACACACACGTCTAAATAGTTCGAAATGTTACGTTTCTGCATAAATCAAATTCATTTTCGTCTTTTATTCCAATTCTAAAAGATATGATAAAAAAATGGCGGCTACTTTTTCGCCTTTTGTGTTTCTATTCAATTCCTCACTAGTTCGTCATCTAATGTCATTCACCTAGCGTCTGGGGCGACAATATTATGTTTTTGTGAAGCCGCAATGACTGTATTACGTTTTTATATTCGCTCGTTGCCACGTACTAACTCAGTTGCCAGTTAATAAATTACCGAACTACTGCACAAAATTCTAAATTTGAATGTGATAAAAATAACGCCCATTAATCTTTGTACAATAGAACCTTTTTATGTTGTCTATGAACAGCGATTCCAATCAAAACTTCATTATCCGTCACAGCTTATTAAGTTTAGTGGTGATCAGCAGTAAATATGAGCGTGAAACAGGGTATCCTCCAGTCGCTCGTCACTCGCATCCTGTTCCCTCCCACCTCACTCCCGTTTAGAGAAACCGGGCCAGTGGGGGGTAGGCGGGGGCGACCCGGGAATAATAATTTTAGCTCGGCGCGGTGGCATGGAAATGAAAAATGTCATACTGCTCCCGACACACATCGTGTATAAATGCCTTCACCTGCGATGGGATGGCTCGATACGCTTGTGTGAAACTACCATAAAATAGCCCTCGTGATATATTAGCACAATATGTTTTTAGATGAATTACGTTATATCACCGGTATGCTTTCTTTGAATTATTGCTCTTTATATTTGTTTTATACTGCCACATAGTTTTGTTCGTACCAATTGTTTGGGCGATTTCGTTCAAGATTAGCTATCTATAGTAGAACAGCGTCTGAGTATTATTTTAATGAACTCTCTAACTCTTGTTTGTAGTCAAACTTTTTAATATAGGTATATGCTAATGTATGCGTCAATGAATTCGAGCATAGTTTTCAAATATCAAATACCATAGTCTTTTTTTGTAACGTGGTTGTTTATAACACTGACTAAACAAAGCTCATCAAAGTGATCTCATCGATTACAAGAAATATTGGTAATATATAATAATTCAATGTTACAAACACTTTGTAAACATTGACATTACGAATACACCCAAACAAAACTATAGTAAACAACAGAACCGCGGTAGTCCATAGATTAATTTAAATGACTAGACTTTTTCTCATAAAAAGTGAACACAATCTAGAAGACATTGTCTCAGTTCTTCTATGTCCAGAACAATAGTGTTCCATTACTATTGCAAAGCCTTTTCAGTATTTTCCATTTGTTCCAACGTTCTATCTGTAGGAGTACCTAAAATAGGTACTATGAAATGTTCTTTAGCGACTCATTAGGCCAAAGTAAGCTGCCTTCGCAATAGTATTGTGGGACTTATAAGGAATAGCGTCACGTTAACTTTGGACCATGATTTCACGATTAGTGTATTATGCAATCGTGTTTTAAGATCGGTTCTCGAACATAACATACTTCGTATGATCCAGACTTTCTAGGTTTGTATGTTTATGTGTTATTCTGTAGTGCAGCCATTGGCAAAAAAAATTTATATCACAAATATCATATAACTAATATTTATTTTTAATTTACTGGGGTCTATTGTTATGCCAAACAAACCTAAACCTGAAAACTTATGACCAACACTAGATTTCAATTGTTTAATCTCTGTAAATTAACAAATAAACTATGAAGAAAAAGTCATGCTCCAATCTAAAAACAGCGTTCACGACAAATTCAAGAGTTCTAGCATAATTTGGCCAGAAATAAGCTCACCAAACGAGTCTACTTATCGTCGCTAAAAGTACTTCACGGGAGTTTTCCTTTGAAATTTTGTGCAAATGATAGACATTTTCATAAAATATCGCCCGTTCGGATCCAGATATTGATGTCAGCAAATTGAAACATAACTATAGACGTGGCAATAATCAACCAATTTGTATTCTAAGTACTGTTGTTATAAAAGGGAGGATACTTTCATACCGGATATTCGCCGAAAAAGTATATGTTTTCAAGAAGTACTTTACAAATTAATGTACCTTCACTGTTCGACGAAACATGACGGGATTGGAAAAAGGGTTTGTGACGAGAATAATGCGAAATACCTATACAATACTGTATTTCTCTTTAACATCAACTATCGTTTTCACAAAAACGCGCAATGAAGTGTAAAACAAATAAAACGTGCTACCCTTTGTTTCGCAATTTCAAAGCGAAGCCTTAACTGGCAACAGTACGAACTCTGAAAAGGTTATTTTTAACTTTGATTTACTGAATGAACACGATTTTCCCATTAAAATTGTTACTTTTCACGTGTGCGCCCGCCATTAGCAACGTTTCCTATGTCGGGCCAAAGTAACAATACTTTTAGCTGGAAAAATGTGATATTGTTCTAATTTACAAAGAAAGTTAAGGCTGCGCCGAACGAAATGTGCCAAAACAGGCGGTCACAGTTAAGTTGATAAAATCAACACTTTTTGTTTAATTCAAATATAAAATATACATTTACCATAGCAGTGAATGTGTTTACAATTGCTTCGTGTAAAAAACTTAAAATAATTAATATTTTCGCCTATAAAATTACGTAAATTTGCACGAAAACTGCAAAAACGTATGCTCGAGTTAAGTGATTTTTAAATCATAACAGTAGAAATCTATTTTATCTATTTTACAGCTTAAACAAAACATAAATAGTTATATTACAATTTGTCCGTCCCAAATATTTAAGTTATTGGTTGACAATAAATATACATATTTATCAAAAAAGCACTTCAAATCCTCCATACAATTTTACTATGGCAGCCGCGCGTCAATTTAATTATCGAGCTCTGTCATTCAGTTCAACCGCGTCTTATGTTCGGCGCAGTCAAAATATGGACTCGGGAAATGCATCACATAATTTTTCACACTGATTGATAAACGGATTGTATAAAGTAGTTGAATAAACTTGCGATTTATTTATTCCTTCGTCAATTTTTCTGTTCAACTTTAACGGCATTTCAATTTCGAAAATTATATAGGATTGATAACATTATTTAAAGCTGTCCTGTTAAAGCTAGCTCAACTAACGATTGCACTAAAGATCTAGGTGTTAAATAAAACACTTACGTAGTTAGCATTTATTGTTTTAGCTGTAACGATTCGTCTTTGAAACACTGGTCATTAATCAAATATGATTTTAGAAGTAATAGCGTTCTTACTACCTCGTAAATTATAAGCATGTTATGCTTAATCGCTGCCAACTCGTCCTGAGGACACTTCGTGAGACGCGACATATGGTCGAGGAGTGTTCGTTTTTTGAAAAGTAATATTGCAAATCGCATAAGGACCGTTGCTCTATGGTCACGAGGAGGTTAAGGTGGTGCTCATCTATCAAATAACACTTTAGTCTGCCATTGACCATGCTTGCCAAAAACATGGAAAAAAGAAAACAACAATAATTAAGAAAATTATAGCGATATACTTAATCTAAACAGAGTAGTTAATTTAAATGTTGTATGTACTAAATGTTACTGCGGCAATATGATACAAAAAGAATATAACGACTGCATTTAAAGATGTCAATTGCTGCATCGATGTGCATATTATGATAGAACGACTCCTGTCGAAGTACGTCTTAAATTTCAATATTATTTTTTCTAGATATTTATTGCATTTAGGTAAATGCAATACATATATTATTATTATTTCTATATGCCAGCTCTAATTATTTTCTGTAAAAGCGTATAAAATATGACTTTATTTCGCAATATTATAGTCGTAGTTTCGACGAAACGTTTGAAAAGTCGGCTAAGTATTATAATTACCAACATATTTTGATATAGATAACATTCTGAATATACGGATAATAAACTTAGGTGCGTACAAACAGTCGTAATAAGCGTCTGTGTGTCCAATTACTAAGGTTTTCATAAGTATTACGTTAATTCATCATTCTCTTAAATATATAACAGGCAAGAATATACCGAACATAAATTACAGTAGAACTATAAAAGCGAAACGTGAACAAATAATACTTCGCACAATACAACTAGACGGTGTAAGATTTACGATGTCTGAACTTCATTATAATGTGCTCTAGAATACGTACTAACTGGAATTATTATTATAAACAATGCTGTTTGTTTCAAAATAACCAGAAATACAATATTCTAGTTAATTACCCACTCAAATGTATGGACTAGTTGGCTTTATGCTGCGTGTCGCGACGGCGCCAATGTTAATATTCCCGTGAATTAAATATCTCGTTTATCCGAAGACTCTCGAAAAATCTATATGTATAAACATTACAAATCCATAATCAGGTTACCGCAATATTCAAGCATTAAATTCTGAAAATAAATGCCATGGTTACTTATCATAACTATAATATTTAGTTTTAGGTAATACAACCGTCGTTTTATTATAATACCCGCATGCTATCAAACAATCCGCCATTTGCAATCTTAGTAACATAAAAACTAACTATCAAATTGACGCGAAATTAAAACTACACGCATATAAAAAAGCCTTAATTGAATATGTAACTGAATTCAGCATTCAGTTTGATATTTAGCCGACACGTGTACACTCGAAATATAAATTGAACATACAAAATATATGTACATAAAATTATTATGTCAATTCATTCCCGCCATTTTTAGGCCGGCTATTTTGTTCGGTGTCAGTGTGCCCGCGATTATTTTGAATAAGCCATTATAAAAACGACCACAGTGCTATGAAAAATTAGCCAATGTAACTTGCGTGTCGAGAATCGTTGTCAGATTCCATTAGTCATTACAAATGTAAAACCTAATTAGATTTTTTTAAGGAAATAATTTTGGCGTTTTGTTGTTTCTTCACGATTAATGTCGATTCTGAGTTTAGTGTATTGAATCTCGCGTTGGATTTAACTCTACATCACTAAGATGGAGAAACGACGTTTATGGTAGACGATTACAATTATGAACGAATAATTGTAATCTTATTAATAAATAATTGTAATCGTCTACCATAAACGCCGTTTTACCGATATAAAAACTCTTTTACAAAGCCAATGGGCTATATAAAAGAGTTTTTGTATTGGCAACGCATTAGTTAGCGTAATAACACAGAGGCCAGCTCTATAGTCGATAGGCAGTATATGCACAAGGGCAAAAAGGCTTGCCTTTATTGCATAGGACTAGTAATAGTATATTGTAGTATTACTCAAAGTGATATGCGTGGCCATCTCTTGGCAATAGGATTGTGGAATAACTAAAAAACCTCATCAAAATGATTGCGGAACAAGTTTAGGGTTTCGCAAGTACCTACAAACTTCTCCTCACGAAATATTGATTGGATTTCACAAACAATTCCGAATTACTGCACGGTGTCCGGTGCCCGGTAGATGAAACTTATTACATATATATACTTAATTTAAACAAAGCGAGCAAACGTGGAGGTGGTACAACTCTGCTAATCCTCTAATAGTTATACAAGCGTGACACTTCATAAACTGAATTATGTCATGAAAATTGCGTGTCGAATAACATTATTGTATTTTATATCTGTTAACAACTAAACAGTTAATTTTTTTATGAAATAATTTCGTCTAAAACATTTCTTAATCGTGTAATTTATTCCGTTATTTTTTGAAGAATTTCGGATGTGAGGACTTCTGTTTAGGGAACTCATAATGAAGTTGAATACTTGAAAGTTTCGTCAGCCATTACCGTACAGGTGTGAGGGGAACTTTCATTTTGCCCAATTTTCTGAAAATGAGCACCTGCATCGGTAATAAACGGGCTTAGCTAGAAAATTTGAAGTCAACTTATTCAATTATGCGATTATTAAAATTTTAATGAGATATTATCACAACATGACGGCATGAGCAACTACATCATGTATAGGACTGAAGGATCATTAGGACTTGCATTGCACTGACTTTTTTATGTATTATTAGGATCCGCATAATAATGGGCAGAATTATCAATAGATAAAAGAGGTACGGGTTGCCAAGCCAGAAAATCTTAATAACTGTTGCGAATATTGACAGATAACCCAATAAGGACTGGTCTGGATACGCAATCACAATACTGCGAATGCAATTAGAAGTTCAAGCTCCACAATTATACGCTCATACAAAAAACTTCCATTTATAATGAGCCAATATAAAATACACTTTAAATGAAAACATCGCTGTTAAGCTTAATGCCTCATTATTTCAAAGTTTGTAAAGTAAAAAGACTTTGCCGGTGGACATTAACATATATAAGTAGTTTATGTTTATATTAGTATACGTTATACAGTGATAATTACTATTCTAATTAGTTATTATAAACAGCTGGTTGGTAATTTTCATATCGCTGACAAAACTTTAACAAAGGAGGATGTTTTGTAAAGGCAGCGGCCCGTGGCGAGTTGTTTTAATTTATATAGTATTTTTACTATTATTTTTTTATTATCATTTATTTATTTTATGAAAAATCACTACGTGTAACTAATTGTATACGTTTATTATCGACGTGGCTATGTTAATGAATTGGCTACTGTTGAAATATGAAAAGAAGATTATATTGCGTTGCCGCGTTCAATTTAGCTGAGAAAGTAGCAAGCTATTCTGTGCTAATACGAGAAATGAAAAACATATGACGATGGCGCCTTTTTTGTTATTCTTTTTACTAATATTTAAAAACGGTAGAAGATAGAAGAACATCTCGAAGATAGGCCGGTAACAAATACTTTCCTGATGATTTTTCAGTCTAAACTAAAAATGTCTTCTCTTGTGTCAGGGCAGCATTGTCGTCTACCAAACACTATTCACGGCGTTTCTAAGGCATTTCTATTAGTAAAACGTACGTAGACTGATCGATTTGCGATCATATGTTCGGAAGTTTCCCTCGCACTTAGGCCAATCGCTACTGGATATTGGACTATCTCTTTTGTTTTGTTCCTTATTATCAGATGGTTTATGCACGCTCGTTGGTTAAGAAAACTCTGAACATAGACTTTATCTAGAATTATCCTTCAATCACTGATATGATTGAAGAACATTCGCCTAGAGCTTCTCCTAACGATCGGCCCTTCACATTTGTCGTATATAATTTCTTTATAATGTTTTGATATTAATTCTCTTAACAAACCGTCCAACTTAGCACAACTTCCTAAATAAAACTAATATATCACACCATGCCGCGACATAAACAATTCATGTTTTATTTTTTGCACCAATTGTTCCGAACTTTTTTGACGTGTTTATTTTAATAATGTGATTGACACTTTTTTCTAATTTATTAAAGTAAAGGTTGTCAAACGAGTCGTGTTGAGTTCGTAAATAATTCTCACAATGGCGCGAATTGTGCTTTATTACCTTAACAAATATAAAGTTTGTAGCTTGTACATAACGCTTGTGATCGCCGATAGGGTAAGCAGAGATGGATCTAATTTTTACTAGTTAACCATATTTTTGTACCACGTACCTAAAATAGAATGAGATACAGAGTACGGAATACTCCACCACGCTTCTAGCGTGTGTCATATTCTATAGCGTGAACTTATTATTGTCTACTTACTACTTATAGTAAAGCACCATTGGGTGTTCCTATCAAAAAGATTTTAAATAAAGTCTTAACAACCGCGCTGTGAGCCTTTCAGAGTATATGATGCTGTCAGTACAACTGATCATAACCTATAGCAAACTATATGATGAGAAAAAAATCTCAAAATAGCCTCATAAAGCAAGACCTTAGCTTGCGGCTTCAAAATAAACCTGAAAAAAATATTTACCCGTTTCATAATAATTATAAGTGTTTGTTTGTAAAAATAACAGAGGCTCAGGTGACTTGTGCCGAAAATCAGGTCCATGTTTATTATGCTAAACAATTGGCAACATCGAATTGATGGTGCAATGAACTGTACAGTTACAAGCATCGCGCCTTTTACGAAAAAAGGATGTGTTTATGTAGTAGTGTCCATTTCACAATAGATTTTAAATGGCTAGACGGATGGCATCATGTTTTATTCTTTATGTACTTTATTATTGGCCAAATCATTAAGTTTATTTGTTTTCTGGCACAAGACAAATAGCTGGAATGTATGTACCTATATGTAATTAATAAACAATATTTTATGGTCTAATTATACCAAATACACATGAATTAAGACATACAGTTGGCTTTTACTTATTTAATGTATTCAGAAAATCTGACAAACTGACGTCATAAGAAACTACTTTTACAACTGAAAAAAAATTACTTTTCAATGAAATCAGTGATGTTCATTATTCGTAGTAAAATATCGGATACTGTAACTATAGTTACTCCTGAAGTTTTTCTTTTTATTATTTTTTTTACGAACACCTCTGTTAAGTAGGAATTGTGTCTAGTATCAATATATGTATTTTCTTTCGATAAGAATACCGGGAGTATTGAATATCTTAGCGAAAGAAAATATATTTATAAATATAATAATCATAATATATTTTAGCGTCTTTTATTGTATTATCTCACTGTCGCGAACGTGGACGACATGTTTGATATCTATGAAATTATTAAGCTCCATATGCCTAAACACTTTCATCAATTGCAGTTAACTGACTGGCCATCTTAGATACATAAAAAAATATTAAATACATAAAAATGACGTCCGCCCGTTGAGTTATTACAAGTATTTACGACAATAAATACGTAGTTATGTATGTTTCATTGGTCAATTTGGCAGCTCGTTGAGCGACGCCATAAACGAAGTATACGTTTCTAAAAATCGCACTCTGTTGTCACTCGAAACAGATAAAATATGGACGACTTCGTGCCTCGTTTCTAAACGGAAATAATAGAATGACATCCTACTCTATGCTACATATAGAGCAATCGATTGATTAAAATACCGTGTTACTGGAAGGTGTTGTCATAAAGTCACGATTTCTTATGCGTAAACATGTAGATATCATCTAAGACTTAAGTATCCCAACATGATTATACGAAAATTATGTCAGTTTTATTCGCAGTTATTAGCTTGTTCAATTTCATATTAAGAACTTTTTTTAGTAACAACTATAGACTAATATTACCATAGACATCCTGTTCCATTTTTAAAAGTATTAAACTTCTTAGCACGAAAATGTTAGTCCACGTTTTAGCAGTTATAACGGCTCTTGCTAATGCAGGATCTAATCAAAGCAAGTCCTTAATACAGTTAATTAGAAGACAAGAGAAAGCTCAAGTACTTCGACGCTTGCTAACGGGAACTTGGGTCATTATTTTAAAAGACACCTCTCGCGCGAAGAACAATCTCTGAACTTCGAAGACTTTTAGACATTGACAGATGTCTATAAAAAAGCACCTGTACTTTGAATAATTGTCTACGGATCACATAATATAAATATGTCCTATGAATCAAATAATCAGCCGAATGGTAAGCTTTTACCGCAGCCCTTTGGCATTTATAGTACTGTCTACTATTACTGCATGAGAGGGGTTTAGGACAATTCAGGATGAATTTAAAATTAAAAATATGAGTAGGCTTAGAGTGAATACTACGATAGTATTAGAATTGCTGTATTTATGAAAGCAATATGGCGGTCTTCACTTAGACGGTTCTAAATACAGTTTTTATAAAACAATAGAATGTGTACGTTAGGCCTACGATCGCGGTAATAAAGCCAACTTGCGGAAATGATAGATTCCAAAGTGCCAGTAATTACCAACAGCGAATAGTGTCAGAAATATTTTTCCATTGCACACTTTAGCTGCGATGAATAAAAAAAAACTGTAGCCACTCCGGTCTGCTTGTCGCCCTCGCACGTCTATAAACAACCATATCTACAAATCCACACGGCCGCTGTTACTAGGCGTGCAACCCGGTCAAATCACGGAGCCTACTGTTTAAAGCGGCAGCCATTATAACTTCAACCTCTTCAATTCACCCTCGTTATGTACAGTTCGTGCAACCCGACCGAATAGTATAAGTTAAAACGCAAGTAAAATAGTGCACGATAAGCTAGCAATTTAAAACGGTCGTGTTATGCAAAGTAAATGTACTGCGTTCATATGTTTCGCATACAATTTGCATGCTTTGAAGCGTAGGGTTGGCATACTAAATAGTGACTATTTTTAATTTTAGATATATTTGCGCTTTTGACCTCGGCCGTGTGGGAAACCACTTGGTACCATTACGTTGAGTAAAATAGTATTATGTTGTTAAGATAAGAGGGTTTTAAGCATACGTGATATGGTTTTATACAATAGGATGTTACCTTAAATGTTTTTATTGTACATACACTCAAGCTATATGCTAAAGAAGTAGTTAGAGGCTGCAGATTTCTACAAAATATTGACCATAGATACCCGCTCCCTTTAAGACGAAATATTAATACTAAATAAATATATGAAATAATATTAGCCCAATGTATATATTAGATCTATTGGTAGACACGGACTTCCTCTTAGATCGAGCCAGGTGCGATCGTTCCGCGTGGGTAGATTCTACACATATATCTTCAAGAACATTATAGAGAACTCTCAAGCATGAATTAACTCTTTAAACAGGCAACTTTGAAAATTAGAAGCATATATATAACATTATTTTAGAGGATACTTGCCGATCCTGTACTGTTGGCGGTTGAACGTTAAGTTCATCCTTGATTCCTAGTGAAGGCATTGTTTCTTCTGACTGACTTCTGACTTCGTTTTTAGAGTCTTCTGTTAGAAAAGTTACAATATGGCGTTTGTCAATATGGTCGAGAGACGGCAATATATTGCCTTTTTTAGAACATACCCATGTCTTTACGTAAGAGTTTAAAAACAAATTGATGAAATATAGATAATACAGCTCTGCCTACCCCTGGTGGGATAGGTAAACAGGGTTATACTTATGTACTTTTTACAGTATAAGAGGTATTCGAATAGCAACTGATACACGTGTAAAGTTATTTTAAAAACATAAAATGAAAATAATTACAATTCCATTAGCAATGCGAATGTAAAAAGATTTTAATGCAAATTTTACTGCCGTTTGTGTACACATTGATAAATTAAAATAAGTACAGGTAGCAAAACAGTTGTTAAATAGTTGCCGTTTAACATTCACACCAGTGTGTGCGTGTCCGTGACTAATAAATACACATGTTGAATTGTTTATTCTGCTGGCTGTACATGGGTCCCTCAGGCCTCAGGCTTGATATTGTGAGTCCTGTGGACTTGCACATATTCATACTGCACTCTTTCTGAGATCGAACGGTGTATCGTTAGGTTTGAGGTTGGCTTTGTTACATATCTCCGGATCTGTCTATTTATAATGATACGCTTTAGGTCGAGT
Organism: Catocala nupta; assembly: GCA_963675205.1. Lineage (NCBI taxonomy): Eukaryota > Metazoa > Arthropoda > Insecta > Lepidoptera > Erebidae > Catocala > Catocala nupta. Next base: position 5,008,937 of record OY776097.1, read on the forward strand.
GCTCAATCAATCTAAACTATCCTATATATTTCCTTTATATACTGCTCATGCATAGATAGGAAACTGCTTCTTAGTTCAGATTGTGTAGTTTTAGTTAGTAAATAAGAGACAGAAAGGCATAGAGTTGATTCGAGTCTCGTGTGTCCGTTCTTTTGATGTAAGTCCAAATGTAAATGTATTATTCATCTATGTAATAGGAAACGAGAATTAACGCGGACATGCGAGCGTAAATCATGCAACGTTAATGTATGAAAGTGATTATAGAGATTATCCATATTATGGTATTTTATTATGATAATGTTTGAAGAGCGTGTCATCTATCATATTGGTTTAAAGTCTCCAGCTAACCAAAATTATGGTCTTAAGGGTTCACAGTGGGTTGGTAGTGTAATGAGCGGAGTTTAAACCCACGACCATTCGAACGCAAGTTCATTGCCATAACGATTGCGCTATTAAAGATACTAAAAAAATACTTTTTCGTAAATTTTAATAACAATGCATATGCATACCAACTACGTAAATAAGCAAAGATATAATAATATCTTTGCTTATTTACGTAGTTGGTGTTGTTGGTCAGAGATCTAAAAGCCAATATTTATGACACTAAAACTAAATCGAATCCCTATTTTAAATAGTTTTTATTACGAGAGAGACAGATTGGCCCTGATACGAACTTAGGTCATGTAAATGACTCCTCGTTTCGCCGGATGTGTCAGTTGCAATACTTGGCAGCCCTGCCTGTACATAAGGGTCTATCAGACCCTCTGTCAGGCCTTACATTGTAATATGCACGAAGCGGTGTATTCATTACGCTTGATGATAATAATTATAGACTTGTACTGTTTACGTAATTGTTAGTTTAAAGCTTGTAATTCATTGTAGTGAGTTTAATAAATAAGGGGTTCGAATAATACGGGATAATTATGCATAAAAATATAAGACATTAAGTGTAATCCGCATCAGCATATGTAAATTTTTCTCCACTTCTCAAGCCATACCAATACCGAGCCTCGTCACAATAGATGCAGAGTTTTAGCCATAAAAATATACAAATATACAGAATTACTTTTGCATTTATAGCAGAGACATTAGTATTGTTCTTTATAAACTGACGGGCACGGCCTTTTCACAGAACTGGTCGGGTAGGGCCACAGTGCTCTACAATTTATTTAAAAAGATAACTACTGTAATTGGAATAATCCCTATTTAGAGAATTACTGTTTTAAATAGACTAAAAGCAGTGCTCCGTGATTCGAAATACAAAACATACCAATTTGTCTCAAACAGGATTCGTAAACGCAACATTTAGGACAGATTTTTTTAAATTTTTATGTAATTTTGTTTTCATATCCTATCACGTAAGCAGATCAAAATATAGCCTACATTTATATAAATGTTACCATAAAAAGCTTTTATTCTGACAAATCAAATTCTAAATGAGTAAAACTACTGCAATTTAATAGTATCACACATGAACGTATATCCCAAAGATATAGGCAGTTATCACGTAGCTATATTTAGTAGACACAGAATAGAACCCACGCCTATCACCATCCATAATATGGACAAGTTTACTCAACTGGAAGAGCAGCGATAGCCTAGTGGGAAACCTAGTTGGACTGCCACACAGAGGTCTAGAGTTCGATCCCAAGGGAAATCTCTGAATTTTCGAGAAGTTATGTGCGTATTAAATAGTTAATTATCGCTTGCTTTAACGGTGAAGGAAAATATCGTGAGGTAACCTGCATGTCTAAGAGTTCTCAATAATGTTCTCAAAGATATGTGAAGTCTGCCAACCCGCACTGGGCCGTGGTGGACTATGACCTAACCCTTCTCACACTGAGAAGAGGCCCGTGCCTAGCAGTGGGACAGTTTAATACAGGGCTGATATTATTATGCTCAACTAGTCTAACGAATGAAATCGGAAATACGGCTCGGGCTCAAGCTAAACGCCTTTGGGAATAAAATGCTTCGTACGCCGAAGGTTTCAGAGCCCTGAAACTTAATAAGGATCAATTTACAATTTATACGTAAGAAGTTTAGATGTTGAAGACTTGGAATTGAGTTCAAGACAGTTTACTACCCTTCCCAGGGTCCAAAGCTCGTCAATTTCTGGGCGGCAGTGGGCGGGACCCGTCGATAACTTACACGCGCGCTTTACTTCAAAATACGTCAAGTGTGGGCGCTAAGCCTACGGATACGGATCCACGAACAAATGAGTCAGGGTATTTTGAGATTAAGTGACAATGTTTTATTCTTTGGTGTGTTTTCCTCAGACGCATGTCACGAGTATTTTGAGCCAATGACACCATTATGTATGGAATAAGAAACAACGATTATCAGGGTTACTTTAACCCAACATAAATCTATTTTCAATAAAACTAACGAAAAATTAGTGTATTAAAAACTTTTTGTTTACTACGTACACATAGCGACACATCAACCTAGACTATTTGGACTTTGAACTATTAGAAGTTGAACGCTGCTTAGTATTTTTGTTACGCTCGATCCTTACCATTACATTGACACCACTATGCACTGTCCCTTACCGACAATTCTTTATTTTGTATGTAGCGTAGTTATGCGTATAATAGGGTGTCTAACTTTATGTGTAGCCGTGTGTACGTAATACTTATTCTGTGAAAATCTAGAGAATGTTTAATTTATTGCAAAGGTAAGACACTATATCATGAACTGCGCATATAAACCCTCCCTGCCCGAGAAAATTCAATCTGGTTATCGTACTTTCTTTTCCGTGTTTCCTTGCCATACCGTAACTAGAATATCCCGGAACAAATCTATTTCATTTGAAGTTGCGTAATATTAGTCTAGCTAATGTGAATCTATTTAGTCTGTTAAAAACTGTCGAGGACAGTTGACAGGTGACAATAGTAATCAACCGGTTAGGCGAGACTTTCCTAGCTCGCCTAGCACGATTAGCAAAAGCCAGACTGTACTAATATGCAGCAATGTAGAACGCCTATACAATAGAATACTAATACCATCATAATATTCTTAAATATAGTTAAATTCACTACACTGTCTATCCTTGAACGTAAAGACGCCTCTAATTGCAGAATGCAGATCTCGAAACGCTACGAAATAAACATGGCAGGCGAGAACTCAGCGAGGTTAGTCGAACACGATTGGCGGAGGCGGCAGGCGCGGCTTTAGGCCTCTCACTTCGCTAGCGTGATAATCAGATATAACAAGCGATCTAAACACGATACACAGACAATGTACGATAGAATACAGCTATCCTTGTTTATAGTGACGGCCATTATCTTCTCTATGATATTAAAAATTAAACCTCTTTTTTTCAACCTGTTATACTTATGCTGACGCAATGTGTAGTTATTTTAGAGGTAGGTATTAAAATTGATATTTATTTACGCTTTCGCAATTAAATTGCATAAGATAATCTAATTCAGTTTAAAAATATATAATTAATACAGATTATCATGATGATGAATTACTAAAACTACGCCCAGACTCAGTGTCTATGGATTGCGTAAAAATTTGTACCGCGTGGAGATGTAACTTGTAAAACATCGCGTATAGACTTTAACCACTACACAAAAGTAAATAACATTCAGAACTGTGTTTCACATGGATGAAATTGCTGGCAAACATTAGCACAATAAAATCTCATTAGCAAAAAAGACAGCCCGATGCATAAGGCATTGGGCTACGATCGAAAGGTTGTAGTCGAATCTCATCTAATGCACTACCGATGGTACCCACTCTAAACACAAGCATTTTAGCTTAGCTGAAGGAGTTAACAAGAATACTAGCAATATGTATCCCATACATAGACGTATAAGGGGAAGCGAGGTGGGCCGCGCCCACTCTAGGGTGTTAGGTTTAAAGTCAACATTGTCGTTTAAATCAAGGCCTGCCTTGAAAATAATTTCAAATACCTACGTCAATGATCCGAAATTGGTAGTAACCCGAGATAATATTATAAATGCAAACGTGAGTTATTTGTTTAATTGTTACGCTTGCACGCCTTAACTACCCGGCTGATCATCATGAAATTTCGCATACACGTTGCCCGGGTTACAAAGAAGGATATAGGAATAGGATAAAGGACATACCGTTCATCCAAGAAACAAGTACAGTTTCGATCGAATCGTAGGCAAAACCTAGAGATATATAAACTTGAAAAATAAGATAGTTACGATACAGGGCATGACCGTTAGGGTTCGAGTGTGGAAGGTTAGCACACAAAATAAGTGTCCCAGCGCACTATTGTGGACTCCTCATTGTTAACGCACACGTATCTTTTCTCTTTCACTCGGAGACAATAACTTTCACCCGCTCTTTTATCGATTAGCGGAATTTTGTTCGAGATTTGCTTGTTTCAAATGCTCACGTAAGACTTTAACTAGAATATGTCTATTAGTTAAAAATGCTTGAGCACCTGTTATGTTACACTGTTATATTTTGTTCTAGATATCCGCACTAAAAATGATCATTGTTGAAATTAAACACATTTATACGGATTTTATCGCGTTGTTTATTTAACACTGTATTACATAATTTTGAAACTGTTACACTACTACTACTATTGAATTTTACTCATTTATAAGCTAATAAAATTATTAAAACTATTTATATTTAGGTTTACACTTTCCCCGACGTTTCGGTTTCTTTTCAGCAGCCATGTACCCCGTGACCATGGCTGCCGTTTAATTTCAATGAATTACATTCGCGTAAACTGAAGACAATATTAAAGATCATTGTGTCGTGTGAAGTTCATAAGTGTAAATTTATGGCAAAAATATATAAAATATTGTGTAATATTGATTTAATTTGTTAACCAGACGCAAAGAAAACATGGGACCACAATTTTACTATATTTTAAATTTGTGTCATATAGTCGCCATCTTTATCATGGCGCCAAAAATACAGCCGGCAAAATGTAAGGAGAATTTCTTTCTTCCTAACTTGTGTGCACCTTAAAGGGAACGCAGATGGTTACCCCTAATTTTCGACAGCTATTAAAGGTCCGACGTAACAGAAGGCAAACATATTAGAGTTTAATATTTGATTGATTGCATTGCATAATACATGCTCCTTTTAAACATATTAACACAAGACATAAACATACACAGAACACTAACATATCGATACTAGACTAAAACATAACCATGGCAATACTTTGAAATTAAACTAAGTTATACGGATAAAGGATCTTAATCCGTATAGTTTAATTTCAATGTATAATACTCGCCTAAACGTCTGACAATACCATGGCAATACTACAAAATAATTTTTCATAAGTGCGCATGTCATTTTCTCCCCATACGAACAGGCTACAATCATCCTGCTTCTTAGAAGCATGAGCGGCAATTACACGAAGCGTAGCTGCGAACACGCTGCTATTCTGCAATGGTTGTTAATAACCATGCACTGTCGGTGTTCAATGAATAAATAACCGGGCCTGTAGTTAGGGGCGCAACCACAATTTGACTAAATTATTACAAATAGGTGAAACGGTTGTAACTATTGGACCACACCCATCCGAGAACAATGGGAGGTATGTTGGAAACTGAGCAATAATAGATGGGCTTGAGGCAGAAAATGTTCGTGTATAGAAATTGCTGACTGCATGGTGTAGTGGTTTAAGTGTTCGCCCAGCCATTGCCAGGGACCCGTGGATTGTTGGTTCGATCACTGCTCGAGAAAAAATTGTGCAGGAAAAAATATTTGAAACTGTGATCTTTACATCCATTGTTTGAATTTTAGTACAGTTCCCGCAATACAAAAAATATTTCAAGAGCGGCAGTTGCTATTTAAAAAGAAAAGTGCTATGATAATGTTTATCTGAAGAACACAATTTAATTAGTAAATATCCATTGGTAAACATGCATTCGAAAAACGCCTCAGGTCATTGCTGTCAATGGGAAATATATAAATTCTTAAAATCTGTTAAAATGCACAATTTTACATCATTATAATTAATAAGTTACACCTTGCAAAATATTACGAGCATTCAACGTTAATAAAAATGTCTCACGACTGTAAATGTAAGTATATTATCGTAGCTAAACCTACAAAGTAAAGATCACGGGTATTCGTAACATCATGAATAACTCTAATAAAATGTAAACAAGTAATGCAGTTGTTATTTCAGATTTTATCAGAGTCTTCAAGCTTACACGATAATGAATTATTTGTCTATGCCTCTATGAACTTCAACCACAAACCATACCAACAATCAATTGAAATTATCCCTACGTTTATTATCTGTTCTCGCATCCCCTCTGTAATACGATACCCTTTTCTACTACTTTCAATTGAACGAATACTTACATAATACTACATAATTAAATTCAAAACTTATTCATGCTGACAATAGACATCTCTGGACATAACAATACGAGAGATTCAAACAATAGCGTTTCGTTTTACGCACCAGTCTGGACTCAAGTCATGCGCATGCAGTAATTACTCTGGCATGGTATGCAACGGTCGTAAAAATGCATGAGCGAGTTATCTCTCGTGTGTTTCTGTACGATGTTTTTTAGACATTTACAGTCTATGTTTTGGACATTTTGAGGGGATTAGTCGCAAAAATAGTTGTACAGCGAATTTTTAATGCGTGGTGTATGTGTTGGATAAAAAGCACCTTCTCTTCCTTCATCTTAACATCGCCTCAGCTGCTATGAGGATGGTGTGGAGGCCACTGCTCTTAGACCACATGCATCGCTTACCATCAGGCGCAGAGTGGTCATTTTGAGGAACAAAATTTAAAAAAAGGATATCGCGCGTAAGTCTGGGTACAAGATTGATTTATTTTTTTACGCTGGCGCTGTCTTAATCTTTATTACTCAGTATAGAAACAAAATTACATTGCACTTATAATGTAGGCTTATGGTAGACGAATGGAGTTAAAAACCCTGAATTCTAAACTACGTAGGTGCATCTTTATCTTAGAAGTCGTAATTAAATGTTCATTTAGCAGTATGCAAAGTCAGAACTATAAAATCTCTAAAAATGTTTGCAGCGTAATATAAATATTTACATCTTGTATTAAAACATTGCACATAAGGATATCCTTATGTCCTCTGTTTTATCAAGATAACAAATTCAAGGTGACGTATAAATAGCAGTAAAATTTAATTAATCTTTGCTTATGAGAGTGTGTCAATGAGTGAAAGAGATGTGCCTATATATTCGTCACTTAGTGATCATTGATAGTTTCCGTCGTGACTCGCACTCGCGGACTATTTGAGTACACTTAACTGACATGTATAAAAGAAAATAATAGGAATTATTATTGTCTTTGGTAAAAATTGCGCGCGACAATTTCAACGATAAATATAGCGCGAAATAAGCAGATAGTTTATGACAGCTTTTCTGTAAAATTTGTTAAATTAATAAATTCATCTATATTTCTTGTAACGTCTGCTTTCTTGTAATATGTTAATACATACTAGTGCAGTACTATCTTTCCTATCTCGAATGCTCGAGTAACTTAAATTTGTAGACAACTGATTTAACCAAGCAATATCGTAATATACGTAGCTATTAAACCGAATAATCGATACTCGCCAGCGGCAGATAGCGATAAAAGTTAGCAATTTACTCGATACAAAACTTAGATGCACTGCCAATGATATGAGGAGGGCAAATTACGACTGAATCGCTTCCATCAACGCTCCAGAAACGAGTTAACTGTTACTTAAGTGTCCGTTAGAGCACCCGGACGCACTAACTTGGAATTACCATATCGCTAGATACCTATAGAGGTGGGACACAGCTGTATGACTCGAAGCTAAAGTAACTCGACTAGGAAAGAGAGTGCGTTATTTGATTTTTCTGTTAGGAACTTCTCAATAGCAGTCCGGGGTCTAGAAAAGAACCCAGTAGGCAGCAATATTGCTGTCTAAAAAGGAAGGTACATTTATCATGTAGAACCCATATCAGGTACAAATATAAATATAGGAAGAGCATTTGCTCTTCCTATATGTATATGTATACCTTCCTGTATAGCTGGCAAAATCTGGGTGTAGGATAAAGATATCAATCATAGATGTACCATCATCGGACCTAGATCACATGAGAAAGTATCCAAACTAAGAAGACTCACAAATCATATAGAGAACAATAATATAGTTACAATTTTCAATACGATTCAATTCAATTCAATATGATGAGATTGTTGATGTTGGTATGGTGTCTTAAAACAACGTCCAGAAAGTTGTCCATATTTAAACATAGTTGGACGCATCTATGCTTTAAATCTTTGAAGAAGAAAATATAAAGTAATAATATTTATTTGATCTTTCACAGCTCTGCCAATATCCTTATACGAAAAGTATTTAGTCTGTGGATTCTTAATAAAGTTATTTATGACTTCGCACTTTATTTTTAGAACTATTTAACAAGTGTGAACAACAGACAGAGTTTATTTAAGTTAGCGAATGTGTGCAAATTGTATATCTGTTTGTGTGTTTACTGCCTTTTTATGTACCAAATAAGCAGTATAGTTATTTTGTACTGCAGATTATGCTATACCCGTGATTTCTGTGTCTTGATGTCTTAGAATACCAGGCATGATCAAAAATCTATGGTATCTAACTACCGGTGTGCCGCTGTTAGTCGATAGGTTAAAAATCTAAAAGCTATACCAATATTATGAAGCTGAAGAGTTTCTTTGTTAGTTTGGTTGAACGCGCTAATCTCAGGAACTTTCGAATTGAAAAATTCTTTTAATGTTGAATAGTCTATTCATCGAGGAAGGCTGTAGGCTATATAACATCACGCTACGACCCATGGGGCCGGCGCCGTAACGATAAACGCGAGTACAACCGCGGGCACATCTAGTTCTACAATGAGACTAACTTTTAAATATTACGTACTTATTATTTGAGTGTTTCATAAGTTGTAAACGTGTTTTAAAGATTGCAGATCCTTACAGAAAAGATTAGTAAATAAACAATATTGTAAACTTGGGAAACAGGCGTGAATCTATGTATGTATGTATGTAAACGTGGCGATTAAAATGTGTGGCCGGTAGTTTCTTGCCAGTTCTTCTCATTAGTTCTACGTCCTTGCTTTGCTGAACATAACAATAGATAAACGTATAAATTCATATTCATAAGTGTAACTTTGACGTTCATATGTGTTATTTTGTGATTTATATGAATAAACATATTTTAGATTTTGTTTTTTTTTATATCGAATCTAATGAAGTCTTCATTATTTCATCGATGAAATAAAATCCACATTTATTTGAACCAACAGGAGCTACTAGAGTGTTCAGTCGCGATGCAGTACCGACTCGCTAAACGTTAACGTTTGCACATACGTGGGACTTTCAGCAGCTACACAACAGCATGTTTTTATTTATTCATAAGAGCGATGTTATCGATACAATTGCTCGGTTAAATCGATAAAAATAGCTTATTAATATCTTCTGCGTTTGAAAAACTCGTGTACCTATAAACCTCTATCGCTGCAAAAAACGTGTGTGTGTCTTTATAGGTCAGTTTATATCGGATAAATGCAGTGGGATATTGTCAAATGCTAAGTTTTAGGTCTATGCAAACGAATGCCTCTGTCTCCTATCATAACATACTTAGTAAGTTAGTATCTTAGAACAAGCCACGACGCACGACGGCGACGGGGCTAACATATTACTTTGTAATAAAAGACTCTAAATACCTAAATAAAAATAATTAATTCATCTACGTTACAAAATAGTCGTGATAATAATCGAATAAAGTATGTAGTGCTAATCGATTTTTAAATACTGCGTGCTAGCCAGAATAAGTGCACTTGCACTGGTATTGCGATTATAAAAATAGAACAGCATTGTTCGAATTTCAAATTATATGATTACACACATCCGTATACTACTTATGTATATGTGTGTAATGTTATTAATAAAATAGTAAATGTATAATGAACTAGTGTTCGCCCAGTGGTTGAAATTACACTACAATTCATATAACTTTTAGCAATCCAGTAATGCCAAATCCCACTCCTCCGTGCACGGAGTACCTATGCATAAAGGGTTACAATATTTTTCCTTAACGTAACAATTTAACATAGATGGAACTAAATAAAACATTATATTCTTACTAATATTATAAATTCGAAAGTAACTCTGTCTGTCTGTCGGTTACTTTTTCACGGCTAAACCACTCAACCGATTTATATGAATATTTGGTAGAGACTACTACTTTTATTGATGTAGGTACAACGTGGGCGTAGCCGCACGCTAAAGCTAGTCTATAATATATGATTGCAGTATCCGGCTCGAAGTTGCGTAAGTAAGTTGGGAACACCCAACAGTTAACAAATTAGGTAATTAAACCGAACAATGCGAATTTTATCTGTTCCGACGTGATGTCGTTAACTTTAGTATTATGATAAGCTGGTTCATTTATGTATATATATATTATTATGTTGAATTACATATCATCACGTGTGTCCGCGTAGGGATAGGCAGGGATGTATCACTGCTACAATTATTATTAATCCGCTATAATTAGGTCTTGCGTAATGGAACGCGGGAGTGATAACGTAGATTGTCCTGCAAAACTCTCTAAGAACCAAGTTATCTGGCGGGAAATTCTTAATGCGAATTAAAAATTGATAATCTTAATCTATTATTCGTTAATAGATTATTAATTTTTATTTTGATTATTAATTTATTCAAATGATAATATTATACAAGTGATTTGTAGGTATTTGTATAATATTAAACGGTATTCCATTATTTGATGTACCTATATATTTTTTGCCATACCTGCATGAATAACACATTGTACAAAAATGAGTTGCATACCTAATACTGAATTATGATTTCATGGCGATTTAAAACCACCCACCCGGCTGCAAGTTACTTGCAGATATCTTTTCATAGCCCCAACCTTTTGCCTGATCCCAGCAAGTGACATTTAGTTAATTCACTAACTCCTTCAACGTTCATAAGTGTTACTTTGTGACCTCAATGAATAAATTATTTTTGACTTTAATATTGAACAGTTGAGAATCGACTAAAATTTTTCAGTGGCATGCTAAAATTGACAGTCAACACACCAAAAAGCGAGCATCGCTACGGTCAATCTACTTGATTAAAAGGCGATAAATAGGCAGACATTCGAATGATGGATGACACAATATCAGCTAATTTCACAATAGTTGCAATTATCATACAACTTTTTTAATATACACCATTAAAAATATCATCGCATTCCTTTTTCAAACGTCACCCATCCATCATTGTCAAAGAAAAATGTATGCAATCAATAATAAAGAATTAAATGCATCTTTTTTTGCACAGATAATAAAAACTACGAATAAGAAACAAGTCAATGTTAATTAAACTTACTATCTAATGCCACAGATAATAATTGACATAAATTATATTTATCTGACAACGTTGATAAAGTTGTTTTTGTGGTAGTCGTTGATAATATATAAATAAATTAATTATGTCTATAGTTTTAAGATTGTGCAATGGCGAGAATAACTATGATGTGATTCGAATCCCACACGGGACAATAAAAATATCCATGCATTATTCTTATGAGTTTGAGTGATTTTTGTGTCTGTTTTTTTAATGTTTGTAAAGTCACCCGCGGTACAGCATAATAACTAGAGCGGAATTTTCTTAAAAAGCAAAACGTCAGTCGTGTAGAATAATTTAATTTCCTGCTCACTAGATTCGGTTTTTCTTTGGATATATGGCAGAAGACTCACATATTAAATGGGACTTAAAAGCGATCGTAATATGAGGACCATCCTACTACCTCTGCCTAACTCTCCAAAATATACAGAATTGTGTCTGCGTATAGGATTGCATATAAAGCAGAATAATATTAAAGAGGACAGTTAACACAGAACTGCAGTCAGCGTATGTATGCATCTAAAAAGTTTCGTAGTGAGGTCGGGTACTGTCTAGGATAAACGTGACGTCACATCTCGCTCCAGATCGAAACTGGGTCACGCCAGTGCATCAGGAAGGAAAATGCTACTCATAGCTAATAATAGCAAGGTCTTTTGTTAAGTCTAGTCTCAATAGGCAGTAATCGATCGACTAAATGCTTAGGTTAATTACCTACTTTGAAATTAAACTACTCTTACGGATTATTTCAAACTACAATTTTAACTATGCCAGTACAGTTCCGGCTATGGAAATAAACAGATTTTCGACTAAAAGGATTGCAACTGCATTTCATAACTTATAGGCTGAAACTCACATATTATTAGACAATACTTACTGTTTATGTATGTATTAATAACAAATATAACTAATAAATGTATATGAAATTTTTAGTAACCTAAGTAATAATAAAATAAAAATTACAAAGCGAATAATAATAAAATAAAAATTGGGCCGTTCTCAATTATTCAAGACAGCCTATTTTTTTTTCAATGGGATTTTATTTGGACTATTATTACAAGATTATCATTTTTAAGGACTTAAGGATCCACTAGGCCAATCGTGCAATTAATCAGTTAGATTACAAAACTTAGTCATCAAAAGTCATCAACTCAATCAAATCCTGCATCATGAGATCATCACTTAGCATGCATTACCATCAAAGGTTTGATGCCCGGACGAAGCTCCTTTTACGTAGGGGTCACCACACTTCATTCATATTGAATACAATTCATGAATCGACAAGGACATCGTTTAAATATAACACAATTCAATGAACTCCATGTAAATTAGGTGATACGGACCTTGTGATTATTCGAATGAATCAATACATATATTGCGAATGTTAAACCTATCGTTTTGGATAAATACATATTACGATTGTATAGTGGAAGGGGTAAGCAGAGACATGTAACACATAGGTTTGTGGAATGAACTCCCTGCCGAGGTATTTTCACAAGACTATACAGTATAGAGTTTTTTAAAAAGAGTGTTAAAAGGTTTTTACAGGGTCGGCAACGCAAGTGATGCCTCTGGTGTTGCAGGCGTCCATAGGCTACGGTGACCACTTACCATCAGGTGGGCCGTATGTTTGTTTGTCACTTTAGTAGTATAAAAAAAAAACTCACATTAGGCTATCTATAGTTTGTAGATTTCCCGTAAGATTAACCTATCGTCTTCTACGGAGCACAGTTTAAGCGTCTGTGTTATTACAGAGATTATATTAACAGAGAGTCCGAAAAACATATTGCCCGATCCGAGAATCGAACCAGTTCCCTAATATTCTAATTAATGTAAATGCGAATGTGAGTTTGTTTGTTACGCTTTCACGCCTTAACTACTCGACCGATCATCGTGAAATTTCGCATATATGTATGTTGTCAAGAGTACAGAAAAGAATATAGGATGGTTTCGTCTACAAAAGTATTGTCACTAAACTTGTTTAACCTACGTACACGCGAGCTTAACAGCAGGCAAAATATAGTAGAAAATGTTGACGACTACCAGTTCTAAGTTCTGTGTTGTTACAGAGAATATATTATCCGAAAATCTAATAACATATTGTTTAATCCGAGAATGGAACCAGAGACGGCAGTCATGTACAGCAATCGTATTTAGTACCGCTGTCGCTGAGGCAACAATTCTAGATAACATCCATCTAATATTAAAAATGTTTTGACAGCTAAATAGAACCAATTTTAATATTTATATTCTAGAGGACCTATTCGATAAAACAGCATGGTTCATGCTTTCCACCTGGACAAGTTCCCGTCTCTCGTATAAAGCTTTTAGTCGTCATTTCTTTGCTAAAGAAAACACTAGGTATTTGCTATGGAGTTTTTTTTTTTATTTTACTCGTCAAAATGACCGCACTCCGCCTGATGGTAAGCAGTCGTGTGGTCTAAGAGCAGTGGCCTCCACATCGTCCTCATAGCAGCCGAGGCGATGTTGATCTCTCTACTTTGACGGCTTGAGAAGGTGCTATTTCACGCCCCTCTTAAAGGACCCAGGATTGAAGGAAGAAGGAAAGACGTGTCTTGGCAGAGAATTCCATGCCTTGATCGTTCGGCAGAGGTATGAGGACCCAAACTTGTTGGTACGCACTCTAGTCGACTCCACCGTGTAAGGATGGCATCTGAGCCCAGCACGCGTTATTCTGGATAGGAAAGGGGAGGGCGGGATAAGGTGGAATAACTCTTCAGAGCACTCCCCGTGGTATATTCTGTAGAAACATGCCAAAGAGGCAATATCCCTACGGAGTTGCAAAGGTTCCAGTGAACTCGTGAGACGCATGATTCAAGGATGCGTTATTATGAGGAGACACGGCCAGTAGTTGATAGGTTGGCTAATGATAATAATTTGATATTTTTACTGAACGATTATATTTATCTCATTCTCACTTAGATATTATATTACAAAATTGTGCATGCTGCATTTGATTTTGCAAATGTTGTGCGCATCTATTATTTATGTAAACAATCCGAATTTACTGATATTTATTTATGTTTATGTTTATGTTGTTGGTGTGCCGTACAATTAATATATGAAGTAAGTAAACAAGATACCTTTTATAAAGTATCAATTGAATTCGCAATTATTCAATGAAAATCGGTGAATAAATACTTTTACCAGACGTAAATACTGTATGCGTACGTCAATCATTGCTAATTACTGCAAAAGGAAGTTTCTTATAGAGACCAAACACATGTCGAAGCATGTCATTTGTTTCCGAGCTCAGAATAATGCAAATTGGATAAAATTTCACGACGCTTCTCGCCAATAACCTACAAATATTATTACCACTGTTTTATTGCTATCTATAAGGATTACAACTACGACGAATTTATTGATATACCTTTATTATTATACCTACTTTGGATGTTTACGTGACAGTAGCATCGCACAACACGCCATAGTTATATATGTAGACCGGTATTGAGTGCGATAATTATCAGCAGGTTTTTGTGTAGCGGAAATACAACGTCATCTAACAGCCAGTGCAATAAATAAACGGGCAGCGCTTCCGATAGCCTTTATGCTGTTATGCCTTTGTCACGTTCGAGACTAAATGAAAGGGAATGCTACATTGAAGGCCTCTGTTATTGATTATAGATAATTGCGAATACACTTTATGATAGTAGGCGTATCGTGAAAACATTCAACCTATAATATAACCTACAATATCTTTCGGATGTAACGCCAATAATAAATGGATATATACGGCCTATAAGATTCTTATGAGAATATTGTAGATGAAGCACGCTATTGACGAGACGCTGTCGTATTCTAGCCCCGTCATTAGCGCGTTCTTCCGATAACAATAGACGCCTTAACAATTACTTTTTATACAGGAACCGGCAACAAGCCCCTGTTGTAATGAATATAGAGAGCGAAGCGCGGTTAGCCTTGCTTTTAGCGGATGGTATGAAGCTGATGTAGCAGTAATACGTACCTGTTTCCTTTTGAGAGGTAGGCTGTGCTGCTTGACGGCGACGGGCGGCAGCGGCGCGGCCAGGTCGTCGAGCAGCGCCGCGCACTTGTCCTTGTCCTGCTCCTCGTCAGCCACGAGCAGGAAGCGGCGCCACCGCGCCGAGTCGAAGCCCCAGTGGCACGTGCGGTGCTCCGCGCCGTGCGAGTGGCACACGAACCGGCGCGGCGTGTACAACATGCGACACTCCAAGCACTGCACTAGGTTCTGGTCGGGCGCGCACACGCCGCGCGCGCCACCAAAGCACTCGTGGTAGACGCGGAAGCCCGCCAGCTTGTGCGGGCGCAGCGCCGTGGGCCCGTGCAGCAGCGCGGCGCACAGGCGCTCCGCGTCCGTCTGCGTGATAAGCCCGCACGACGGCGCCGACTTGGGCAGCACGCCCGTGGACTTGAGCTCGTGCAGCTGCTCCGGCGTGCAGCGCGAGCAGTAGATCTGCAGGTCGTCGCACACGCGGTTGATCTGCTCCAGCGTGAAGTCCGTCAGCACCGAGGTGAGGATCTGCGGCAGGCACAGCCGCCGCTCGCCGCCCACGCTGAAGCACGAAATGGGCTCGCCCTCGAGCAGAGTCTCGCCGCGCTCGCCGAGCACCGTGTCGGCGGCGAGCAGGATCGGCGGCGCGGCGGGCGGCGGCGGCGGCGGCGGCGCATCGCCGCACGGCTCGGCGCGCCCGCACCCCGGGCCCTGGAGGCTGCGCGGCGCGCTCGCCTGGTATGTCTTCAGCACGGAGGTGATGTGCGGCGTCACTACATCCATGTTCGATCACCCCCACTGTCGTTGCGGCTCGGCAGGCGCATGTCACGAGCGAGCCTACGCGCCGGCACGCACGACGCGCTCCGGCCGCGACCGAAACATGTCTGCCGAGCCGAGTGTGCCGTCGCGACGGCCCGGCCGAGCGCGCACCGCTCGCCGCCGGCGTCTCCGCCCCGTCGCCGCACGCACACCCGTGCAAAAAATACGCAAATAACCTCAGTTTGACACTAAACTGACGCACTTTTTCGCTAAAAATTGCTTCTACACACACTGTATACACGTAATCCGAAGAGTGTCGACAGATTTCAGTCGCAGGAATCGAGTAACATCGGAACAAAATGGTACGTAATAGATGCGGACGCGTGAGACTGGGGCGTGGATTCCGGCGACCGGCCGCAGTCAAAGCAGCAGACGGATGGCTCGGCTACTGGAGAGTCTAGCCGGCGCCCCGCTACCCGCGCCCGCGCGCGCGCCCGCCGCCGAGTCACGTGACCGACCTTCCCGTCAAAATATCCAGAATGGCGGCGCGAGCTGCGGACCGCCCGCCGCATAGAACAACTATCACAGACGCGGAACTATGCACCATTCGTCTAGGAGCGAAAATCAAAGCATAACAGAGTTGTTTTTTGTACAAAGATGAAATTGTTATTACTACTAGGTATTATTGTTATTACTAGGTAATAAATTGTGAGAAGGTACTTATCCTAAAAACATCAAGTTAGTAAAAGATCTGCTTATTTTTAATAATTATTTTGAATGAAGACGCATTTTTTTACTTTTCTTTCACTAGGTTTTGTATCGATTCTAATTTTATAAAGAGAAAAGACTTGTATTTTTGTATGTTTGTACTTTTGTTCATCACGCTACGAGCCACAAGAGCGCAGCAGTTATCATAAACGTGGGCGGTGGGTGAAACCACGGGAGGCAGCTAGTATAATACAAAATAATATGCAAACCAAAAATTATTTTATCAATAGCTCATTTATTTCCTGATAAAGTACTGTTACTAACCTATAAGTGAGTAAATTACTTAAAAATTATGAAATCAGCGTTAGATATATCATTTAATCACAGACGTTATAATGCAAGCTAAACAAGAGGTAAACCAAAATGCTTGTTAACCTAGTAACATACAAAAATATACGTCTAGATTATTTTGTCTACCTTACCTTGCAAATAGGTAAAGATTAGAAAGTCGTACTTCAAGGTTTATCTTAATTAACTATTTATTTTATTGTGTCCTGATTTTATTTTATTTTCGCTTACTAAAATTATTGGGAAGAGAGGAACCCGCCACGCACCCTCCGATTGACCACTCCAACTATTGCAATAGAAAAAGGTTATATTACTATGAAATATGTTATTTGAGAACTTATATAGTTATTTCAATGGTTTGTAGTAACTGTTCAGTCTCTTTATATCTAATCATTGCGAGCGCGACACGCGCGGAGCAAACAAGGGGCGAGGAGGGCGCCGCCGCGGGACGCAGGGAGGGGGGGGGGGCAGCTGCTGCGTCTACTCAGCTCGCTCACAGAGCTCCGTGAAAACTGCTTTTATCGCTACAAATATCACCCAATCTAAAACCAATCTTATTACTGACCAATTAAGTCCATTTTCGTAAAAAGGTACGTCAACTTTTGCTGTAAATCATTCAGACGGCGTTCCAAATTAAACTTTAATATACTGGTATAAAGACTAATTTGGTAATAAAACTATTTTTAAATGTGTATCTCACAAAAGAAAATAAATAATATACGCTCATTGCTTATTTTGAGATTTTGTATAAATATGATACCTATCTGATGATTTACATAATATTTTGTCGTTTTCATAGATACGGAAGAGTTTTTGGATTTCCTACTGCATTGATCTACATTTACGTACCTATTTCCAACTCGCCAATTAAATAGGAGCGTAAATAATAAAAAGAGAATTTGTGTTGCCGGACATTGGAATAAGTTCCGGGTAGGATTGGATCGTAACGGAAAAGCCATCATTTAAATGGAGGCTTATCAAAAAGACTGAAACTGCGGAGGTAAACATCCACAGGACTTATGTGTGGAATCAAATTGTGCTGTAAAACTAATAAAAAAAGGATTGTACCTTTCCAATCATGCTTACAAACAAAGCACTTCGCTTCTATTGATTACTAACCTTATTTTAAATTCTTTAATGCTTTAAATCACGAATGTAAATTTATTAAGTTTTGTAATACCTACGCACAGGAGTGAAACTTATTACCCGTTGCCTGATAAGTACAATGTAGGCGTCTTTAAATCGCGAACTGTACTGCCTTCTGCAAGCGTGTTCCATCGTCAAACTTTTTAAAGCAAAATGAAAGTGAGCTATGCGTCTTCCAGTAATGTTGGTCCGTTTCAGAGAACGAACCCATAACATGACGAAAAGTGGCGGTAACGCATTGGATTAGGCGATGGACTTACGAACAAGAACTCATGGGTTCAAATACCATATTTTGCACTATCATTGTGAACACTACTGCTTACAAAAATGTCTAAGCTTTGCTGTAGGGATTATTAAGGTTAATATATTTTTTTTAAAACCAGAAAATTAAAAAAAATTCAGCGCCTTAGTTAGTGATCGTTGAATAATTGCATAATCCGTGTGTTTAGGTTTTTGGAATTAATTATTTATGCTAGAAAACTCTTTTAGCAGGATTGGCTTGATTCGTACTTGCTATTTCATGATTATTAAGCCGATACTTCATTCGCTGAACTAGCGCCGTCAGTTTCCTTCGAAACTGCGAGTTTTAATTTAAAACTCGCAGTTTCGAAGGAAACTGACGTCGCTTTAAATTAATTTTAATTGTTAGACGAGTTTGTACACACGACATATACCTACTTATAAGAATTAATAGGTTTCATTTACAACATTTTATAATTTCATATGTACATTATTTTTGCATTGAGATCTGTTATGACTATGAGATTTATTTTTAAAACTTGCGTGTTCTTTTGAAATAATTATTCATTAATTAAAAGTTGTTTGTAAGTAAGTAGGCATTCTCTAGCAGCCGTCCTTTTGGTGGAGAAGAAATACGCAGATTCACCGTTTTTATAATCACTCAACGTCATGTCTTTGCATATATATCAAAGAGATAGCAACATTAGTATTATATTGTCTTAAGCAAATCTTGTAATGTTATGAACATAGAAATTAAACTACGGATTCTATCACTTCTTTTATTTTAAATACATTTATTACATAAATTTGAAAATATTACACTACCATTCTTAAAATTTATTACAATATAAGCTATTTAAATTAATAATGATATTTATATTTAAGTTTACACTTTCGCCGACGTTTCGGTTACTCTTCAGCAACCACGTTCACGGGTAGACATAATGTGCCTTTGACAAAATTGGACTTTGACCTCGAAAAAATATATGGAACAGCAGATTTTTCTTGCGCGATTTCGGCAATGTCCCAGAACAAAAGTTGTTCATAATAACAAGTATAAATCATCCCCTGAGAGGTTTTCACTATACTAGGAAACACCCAGTATATCATTGACTTAGATTCAGTTACAGTGTAAATTATATTAATGCCCTTTGCGGCAAGGTTGGGAACTAATCAAAGTGTAGTAAATTATTGTTTACTCAAATGCAATGTATATGTTTTATTATAATAATACTCATTATACAAACAATAATTATATTTATAATAAAATAAATATAATGATTTGTCTATATAATAATAATATGTAAGTATGTACGTAAATTGATATATATTTTAGAAATTTGAATACCGCCCTCTGTTGTGTACTGGAAACAACTACAATGTTATAATTTAATATATTAATGGCTAGTGTTGCACATTGCTCCATAGATTATACATTATTATTTATAGTATATGTGTATATTTATATATTATATTGTATAAGAATTGTGATGTGAATATTATTTACTAAAAATATTTAACTTAATCGATGCCAGCGCCATCTATCTTTATTAAAATAAAACAAATACTCTTACACCAGCGATTGACTGATGTATTTTGTCGATTTCTATAACTTTACATTTATTCTAATATATTCACTTAGGTTACCTATTTACACAGTTTCAAACGTACAGTAACTGAACAATCTATTGATGCATTTTGTCGTCCTTGAGTTATTAGATCGTTGGCATGTCTGTCTTGTACATTTTTTATAAGCGCCCCTAGCGGCAACATATAGGGCCATATCGACTCATGTGTCAAGGTGCTTCCCAAGCCACCAAAACCTGCAGCAACGACCCAGTCCGACTTCATACAGGTCGACATATTATATAGCAATCCATTCGAAATAATAATATCAGCCGTGTATATAAACTGTCCCACTGCTGGACACGGACCTGTCCGCAGTTTGAGAAGGGTTAGGCCATAACCACTGAATCAGTGCGGGTTGACAGACCTCACATATCCTCGAGAACTCTGAGACATATAAATTTCGCATTTATAATAATATTTAGGATTATTTAAAATATAGGCATTTGAGACGTACTTTAAGTTACTTTAAAACTAACACATATATCCTCAATAGCAAAAGAGGCGTATTTCACCAATGTATATTTTTATTTTCTAGATTTAATTTTATATCTCGTAATTATTTAGGGCGTATAGCCTTGTCAACAGTCTAATTTGAGTCCTGCCAGTCCTGCTAAGTGTTGACGATTAAGCGTTACCGTAACGGGAAACATAAGTACTAATAGTACATAGTAAGACGAGAGATTAGTAATGTGGATAAAAATATAGTAAACTAAGCATAAATTACTATAATTATTTACTACTTAACTGTAAGTAGCATATCTAGCATATCTGAGATACGTTCTCGTACATATGTTCTATAACTTGTCTATGGTTTCACGGCTTTAGTCACGTTCCAGTTTTGAGAGAGCTCTGAGATTAAGCACAAAAATATTGTACGCTAACCAGTTGATATTTTCACAGAATATGAATATTTGCTATCAGCAAATATCCTGTAAGAGTTCCAAACTTTAAGTGCTTAGACAAGCCACGCTCATTACCAAAGCTTTTTATGTGTACAGTGATTAAGCAAAGTGTGATAGACTTGGGTGACAGTAGCAGTAATCCTAATAACTTTTACACGCTTCATACCGCCTTACATTTTACACAGATGCGCTAGGATGGGCCCACGACGTGGGTCTGTGGTATACAGCAATTACTCAAAAAAAACTACTCTTACAAAACACTCTTGTTATAAGGAATATGGTCATAGTTCTTCTAGATATAAGATTCCTGGAAGTTTTCTAGTGTCGTGTTCTAGTTAGAATGTACTTACATACACTAAGATATGGGCAAGAAAACAATTTTTTTTATATTCGCTGCATTCATGAGACATAAATCATCAACCTTTTTAGCAAAATTATATATAATTGTTTATTTTCAATGTATTTCTGAACCTACATTTTTCCAACCTTTCATTTACTAATTATCTTTATACCTATTCTTTTTTCAGATCAGCACAAGATTACCAAACGTGGTAGTAACTTAATTAGCGAAACGCAAAATGTTAATTCCGGATTTCAGAATATGCGTACAGAATATGAAACTTTGCCAAAGAAAACCAGGGTGTCAACAGACAGCCAGGAAACCTGTGTCTCGCAAGATGAATTACATGATTCTCAACCTTTTGATGATTTATCTTATTCTAGAGAAATTGATCAATATATCCACAAAAATACAAGAGAAATTGGTACTATAACGGAATACGAAGGTTGCAACATGAGTGCAGAAAAGCAAGTTCAATGTAACGAATATTTTGAAAGAATGGTAGCATTAGAGATGTCAAACTTTCAAGGCTATACACGTTTTAATAAGATGAAGGAAATATTGGATATTTTGAAGAATAGTACCACCGAAAAAAATTTCTGCAAACAATTATATTTAGTCAGTTCACTATAGCAACTTATGAAATCATTGACAAGGAATTCAGGGTAACAAGTAATTATAACTGATTAATACAACGTCATTATTTTGCAAGTTCAGGTTAATTAGGTATCTACTTAATAAAGGGGTAGTATTAGGCCCAGAGGTGCACAAGAAATTGGCTATACTAAAAAAAATATTAATATTTATCCTATATCTTCCTTGTATTTATTATTATGTAAGTCGGTAATATTTTATTTTTTTGTATTTTCTAACAAGAAAACGACTAAACTATATAATGGAACTTGCAAGCAAGTACGTTAACGTAAAAATGTTGCCTTTACACAAAATATGTTGACAGGTAATTAATCGAAATAGTAATTTACCATTGCTATATTATATAATTATTATTTTATTCGTTCATTTCATTTTTTATACATTAGTAATACAAAAAGTAATAATAATAATTATTTTTATCTTTGCAAGATTCCATTGATTAACATAAAGTAATGTTTATTATCGATGTATCGAGTTTTTGTGCTTTTTATGGCAGCACCATCCATTGTCAGACCATAGATAAGACACTGTAATTATTTTAATGTATAAAAGCGTGGAGTAGGTTTATCAAAATATCTTAGAAAGCACCCCACGCTTTTTTACATTAAAATTATTAAATTATTTTCTACTTTTTTTAATAAAGAGTGTTTTTAATTTTTTTGAACTATTATTTAAAAGTGTGTCAGACGCCGGATAACGTCAATGTCAATATCATTGCTTGTTTTTCAACTCCATACGGTTAGTGTTTATTTATTGCGGTTAATATTGACGACTTTTACCTATAAGCTATAAAACTGCAATGTATTCTATTTTATTTTATTCCTTATTGATTGTACTCATAAATAAATTATAATAATGTATAAAATGATACATATAGCACATATTTAATATAAATTGTATTGATGAGATTTAAGAAGATTTGATAACTTTAAAATGCCAATCTTTTTGTAAATTACTTCTTTTACTAATTAATTATTGGCATTGCTTACTATTATTATCATTAACTCTAACTTTCCTAGTACTGTTACCTACGGTAACTTGGTGGCCGCTGTAGGTGAGGATATTTGCAATCTTTTTTCAGATTACGTTTACTCGTCTTTTATACATTCTTCACAGACGTCATCTGTCGCTGATTTACTCAATTGTTCCGAGTCCCTTTCAGAAATTTCTAACGTAGTAGTAGGACGCAGTGAAGTGAATAAATTAATAAAATTGTTAGACCTCAATACGTCGGCGGGACCGGATCAAGTGCCTCCTTTGCTACTAGTTAATTTCGCCGACACAATTTCGTTTTCTATATCTTCAAAGGCATTATGCCTTCAATATGGAAGTCTGCTTTTATAACCCCAGTACATAAAAGGGCTCAAAAATGATGTAACAAATTATCGACCTGTCTCTAAATTGTGTATCATTGCTAAATTATTTGAAAAATTATACATAATCAGGTATATGCTGCGTTGAAGACTTCGTTTAATGATTTCCAGCATGGGTTCGTTAAGGGGGGATCTACTGTATCAAACCTAGTAATTTTTGATGATTTTGTCACTGAAAATATGAGCCAGGGGAAACAGGTCGATGTTGTTTACACTGACTACAGCAAATGTTTTGACAGAATTGATCATAACATACTAATTCATAAAGTTTCCGCAATAGGTATAAGGGGCGATCTTTTAAGATGGCTTTCATCATACATTGCAAATAGATCTCGAGCAGTTACAAGAAATAATTACATATCTAGCTGGGTAACTGTGCCTAGTGGTGTTCCTCAAGGCTCCCATTTAGGCCCACTGCTATTAGTAGTCTTGCCTGTCCGTCATATAAAACTATTTACTGATAGTTTGTTGATGCATTAGGTAAATGAAATGGTGTATATTGACGTAAAGCTTTTGCTTTATTGAAGCCGATTTTGTGGAGAAGTTCGGGGCAATCAATAGTATTTGATATAATTTTGAAGTGAAAACTTCTTTATGTGTGTTGAGCACTTTTAGGGTGAACAAAAATCACTCGCGTCATCGTCACCGAATGCTATCCATGAGCTATATGTATACTGTGTATATATGTGTACTTTTTGGATGAACAAAAACCGTCAAACTCGCGTCATCGTCACCGCACACTAGTTCCCTTAATGTAATGTATAAAGCGCATGACATTGATATTTTCAACGCAAAACAGGCGACAGTGAGGCGGTTGCTAAGCCAAGATGTTTCCAAAATTAGTATAAAATTAATTTTAAGCTATTTCAAATATTGTGTTCCACATTTTTTATATGTGCTTTATAGCTTATAAGAGTAATAAGTGAGGACCTATTAATGGCTGTATGCTACATAATATTGTCGTATAAAAATAGTGATAACGCAGTTGGTCTTCTATGAAAAATAAATAAATTAGCCTTTATAGGTGTGCACTGTGGGCCCGAATTACTATAGAGTCTCGCCATGCCCCTTTGGTGCGCAATCGATAAATTTGGAAACCTTGATTTAATGACTATAATGACTTTCTTAGATCTGCCGACAGTTTATAATGCATTAGGCATTATAATAATTATATATCATAGAATGTAACGATGCTACTTAATTGCCGTTGCACTTGTATAGAACTCTATAATGACTTTCTTAGATCTGCCAACAGTTTATAATGCATTAAACATTATAATAATTATATATCATAGAATGTAACGATGCTACTTAATTGCCGTTGCACTTGTATAGAACTCTGTTACATACATACATAGATTCACGCCTGTTTCCTAGAGGGGTAGGCAGAGACTACGGATTTCCATTTGCTACGATCCTGACAAAGTTCCCTGGCTCCAATCACTTTCATCACATTCCTCGTACACGCTCACCGGTTTAAGGTGTTCTTAACCTGGCCTTTGTCCGAAACGTCTCCGATCTGGTCATGAAATGTTCGCCTAGGTCTGCCTCTTACGACTGTCCCATTCATACTAGCCTTATAAACCTTATTAGTCAATCTTTTTCGTCCGTTCTTTCTACGTGCCCGAACCAGCTTAACATATTCTCGTCACTATATCCACTTTCATGCCGCATCATTTTCTAATCACATTATTCCTTATTCTATCTTTCAGAGCCGCACCACATATGTCTCTCAGCGCTCTCATTTCTACAGCATTTATTCTGCTCTAATGCTTCTATTGCCATACCCAACTTTCACTTCCATGCATAAGTGTAGGCACTAATTGTCCTCTATGAACAGCCAAACTTGCCTTTTCGGATGCATTTCGAAAAAAGCGCGTAGAGCGCCATTCGCTTTATTTCCAGCAATCTTTCTTCTTTCAATATCTCCCTCATGTTTACCATCCCTTGTAAACAAAGTACCCAAATATAAAAACTCTTTCACTTGCTCCACTTGTTCTCTATCGATCATGATATTATACATCTTCGTACATTCCTCCTTTTCAAATACCTACCATTACTTTCGTCTTGCTTACATTTATTTTCATTCCTTTACTCTTAAAAGCACCATGCATTATAGTTACCATCGGCTGCAACTCTTCCGCCGATGACGCAAGTATTACTTGGTCGTCGGTATAAATAAGACATTTGACAAGTAACTCAGTCATTATTAATCCCCATTCACAATCTTTTAAATCTTTCAAACAATTCTCCATGTATAAGTTAAACAGCCAGGGTGACGCTACACATCCTTGTCTAACACCTTTTTCGATACTAAACCTATCTGTGTAGGTCCCATTTATCTTAACACAAGCTCTGGAATCGTCATAAAGAGACTCCAGAGCTCGCGTGAGGTTGCTATTCACTCCATACATGGACGATACCGACCCAAGTTCATTCCTCAGCATTTTATCAATAAGCCTTTTCTAGATCCACGAATGCGCAATATACCTTTTGACCTTGGCCAAAACTTTTTCGGCTATGCTCCGTAAGGAAAAGACCTGATCCGTATATCCCATACACTTTCGAAAACTTACTTTCACAATCCTTTCAATTAACACCGCATACTTCTGACGCTACAACAATCACTTCATACTTAAACAACTGCCATAATTCTTCTATTTCATCAATGTCACAAAATCTTTCAAATCTTTTCCTCAATTTACTTTTATACTCGTCTTTCAGTACTTCATCTTGCAAATTTTCTACTTTTATTCGTTCTTGGGCACTTGTTCGGGTTGGTATACGGTGTCGCCATTCTTTGAAGAGGCTACGTATACGGCTCATAACAAAAAATGGTCGGTATGGACACTAATACTTTTATATACCCGAGTGTCTAGAACATTCTTTCTCAATCTTTCATCCACTACAACAAAGTCATTCATACTATTTCTTGCATTCTTTGCTTCTCTTGTATATTGGTGGATTTTTTTGTAGTCACACATAGTGTTTGTTATACAAAGATTCACTCCAAACATAGCTCAAGTACCCTTTTTCCATTCGCATTCACAATTTCTTATAGTATAGGGTACTTGCCTAAGACCCTTTCGTATTCTTCACGCTTTACTCCCCCCAACCATTAAAATCCCCTAACATTATCAACCTCTCGTGTTCCTTGCATTTCCTCAATGCATCTCTTAAACACTCCCTAAAATCTTTTCTTTCTTCCCGTGCGCTTTGAGACATACCCGTTGCCATGTTTACGGGTGCATGCACACGCGAGTAATCCCCACTTTCATTCTCATCCATGGTAACCTAGCATTCACATATTTAAATTCTTTAACACACTCATTAATTCTAGCGGACAAAATAATACCAATTCCCTGACAGGCTGTGGTATTGCTAGGCACGCTGGACCAATACGCCGTGTAGGGTCCATGCCTAGTGGTGTTACAGCCTCTCCTTTTCATCTTATTCACGCACAGAACATCAATATTTCTGTCATCAATCATCTGACATACTTCATTCAATTTTCCATTCATCCCTCCTCCAACACAATGTAGCAAAACGGCTTTCCGCAAGCCCCTTTTCGCCCTCGCGAGAAACGAGACGTGACGAGAGGCGGACCGCGTCGCCGCTATGCGGATTATTAATATAACTAAAGTCCATATGCGTTCCCACGAATGTTAGGGAAAATACTGTCCACCTTCGCAGAGCCCTTTACGGAGGTAAGGTGGATCCATCCTGTGCCCTGTGACCACCAACACTAGCACCCTCCTTTCACGACTAGCTTTTCCCTCTGGCTACGAATCCATCAGCACGGGTCGGTTAACACCTTGGATAAGGGTTTATTCTCGGGTCTGCTCTCTGAAATTTGGTTTGACTTCGGAGTTCTCCTAGACAGGGTGCAAACCAATGCTAACAAGGTTCCACCTCGCCGGGTGTGATTTCGGAGTTTTCCTTGTCTTAGACGGGTTGCAAATCAATGCTAACGAGGCCCATCTCCCCGGATACTCTGTTAATGATAAGCCATTAAAGAGTATGTTAATAAAAAAATAACTACTTTACATGGTTATATGACTGCTTTAGGATTACTACTATTTTAGCAATAATGGAACGCAATTGTATTCTCGAGGCGATTTACATTGTCTTTGGATTTATGTCCTCGACTGTCATTGATTTGGTTAGATTTTCAGTCAGAACACCCACTTTAGTGTAATTATCTATAATTTTTTTATATAGATGCTTTTCCATCATAATTAAGTGATCTATTAGGCGTTCAGCCTATGTTTATGTAAGTCAAATTGGTGAATGTTAGATCTTTTGTATCGTTTGCTGCAGTGTAACTATACGACGTAGATAAGTTTTTGTTCTAAGTAATGTACTTGCTGTTTCGTTCTTTCCAGTCTTTGATGGATCCTTGGGGCAGTGAAGTCGAGAATTCTGTGGCTGTCCCAGAATTTGAAGATAATTTTGAGCCATCGTACGAGTTCGAGAAGTTATCGGATTCTGAACAATATCTCGCTATTTTAGGTAATTGATACTTACGATATTACATTTTAATGGAATGATAAACAGTTGTAGTTTGTTGTATCTGTGCGATTGTTTCACAACATGACAGAATGTGGAGCAATTACGACATATATATCCATTCGTTTCTTGTTTTTAGACATTCACTGTTCGCCGCGTGGTTAGTTAACATCGTTATGGATTGTAGCTGAGTGACAAATCGATAAGACTTAATAAGACAATAATAATAATAAGATAAAATATTTTTTTTTATAATATCGTTAATAATTTATCTCATCGTAGTTAAAATTAATTACTAAGCTCTCAATTCTTATCCATTATAGGTACTTATTATTTTAAGGTTTTAGTGAAATTATTTTGCTCCTTTAAGCAAATGCTTAAACTTTTATCCTTAAATTTACAGAACGCAAACTTAAGGCCCTCAGATCCAAGAGCAAGGTTGTAGAAGACTTAGCAGCGTACCGGGCAGACTGTATTGATCGGTTGATGCGAGAGGGCTGTGACTTAGACCCTGTGGTTGGAGATACTGAAGACGAGAAACTGTTGCAAGACTAACTTCCCTTGAATTTAAGATCATTGTAAGTAATCATGGCATCGTCTTCATCCTCTAACATAGATCTCTCAGGATCTACCTTTGTTGTACTTACGGGCGCCTCTCAGGGCATAGGGAGAGCTATTGCCGTTGAGTTATCAAAGCTCCTTGGTCCAAAGTCCATAATGTTACTACTGGCACGTAATAAAGATGAACTGGCAAAGACATCTAGTCTCTGTAAACAGGACAATGTGAAAATTGTGTATGAGTCTATGGACTTGTCTAAAGCATCTGCAAATGAAATGTTTGATGTCATAAAACATGCTTTAGAGGGACGGGATGTCAAAGATTTTACAACTGCAGTTATTTTCCACAATGTTGGGTCTCTTGGTAATCTTGCTGTCCCAACAGAACGTATGGAAGATGTGGATGAAATGAGATTATACTATGATTTAAATGTATTCAATGTGATTAAACTGAATACTCAATTTCTGAAGGTTTTTGAAGAGGTTGAAGATAGACTAGTAATTGTTAACATTACATCTTTGTGCGCTATTAAAGCTATGAGTGGTATGGCCAGCTATTGCAGTGGTAAAGCTGCACGGGAAATGTATTTCAAGGTATTGGCTGAAGAAAAAAAGCAGATTAAAGTGTTGAATTATTCACCAGGACCTGTAGAAACATCTATAATTGACTTTGTTTTGGCAGAAACAGTAAATGCCAATTTAAGGGATGTATTTCTGTCATTCAAGGTGCAAGGGACTTTACTTAAGCCCGAAATGACTGCAAAGAAATGTTTGACAGTACTGCAACAGGGGCAATTTGGTCCTGGTGACCATGTTGACTATTTCGAATAAATAACTCAGAATATATAGGTGTAGCTTTCTTACTTGACAATCGCCAAACTATATGTGATTATTAGCTTTTAAAATCTGAATATATCAAACATATTATTACTCTATAAACTATGTTACTAACTAATGACTGTTTCAGTATATAATCTCTATAGAATCTCATAAATTCTTAAACTCTAATTGGGTAGAATATAATGTTGGAGTAAACTATATACTATAAACCCCTTAGTCATAAAGAAATGAGACTTCTGCAATATTTTCTACTGTGGTTGGTTGCCTGAACTTAGTATTTTACTTGGTCTGTGTGTGTGATAATTGCATCTTGTAGCTAACCAGGATTATTCCAGAAGGTTCAAAATAGCCACGCTTGTTTCTGGTCCTAATGGACTAAAAGAGCTCAGTGAATTGTGTTTAATGAACGCTATATTTTTTATGTAAAAAGGGGTGACTCATTTTCTATGACACATTTTTCTGAACATATTATAATATAATGAATGTACTAAATTAAGTTTGCATCTGCAAGGCCTATACTGACCTATATTTACATACTGTTTACATGTATAATGTTGTATTACTAGTATTTGATGTACAAGCATTTGTCTTAACTAATGTTTTTGCTGGTCATATAGAAAATGTGGTGTATGGAAATAGTTTATGGTAAAATAAAATCTTTAATTGTGATTAATAATTATTGTAATTAAAATATAATTTGTCATTTAAGATAAGATTTGGTTGTTATTGTCTCAAAGAGATGAAGATTAACTTATTTTTTGACACAACATTGATGTAAATGTGTTATTTTTTATTTAAATTAAGTACTTATCATAGTTATTATTTGTTATATGTTTCTATATTGTCTATGACTGTAACATTTATGAAATTTAGTCTATGCAGTTGCATTTTTGTATGACCAGCAACAAATCCTGACTAGAGTAGAGACATGTAGCTGACATTCCATAAACTAACATGTATAAGTAGTCTATGAATGCAATTCATATTAACAATAAATGCTTAAAAATATACTTGTTTTTGTTACCCTCACCTTATCTTTATATTTCATGATAATATGAGTTACATTCATGATTTATTTCTACAATACTTGACCTTTCACACTTGACCACATTACACTATCATTGTGTTGTTTGTTTCTGTGCTTGATATCCGGACACAAGATATTTAATGTTACAAGTTATATTAACAACCAAATCAATATTCTAACTGTTATTAATATTTTGATTATGGCTGCCTCGCAAGTACAGTGACGTAGGCAAGCGTTGTATAGTGTGCCCTCGGGTTCGATTCCCGAGTTCAAATTATTGCGCTATTCAGTAAAGTAAAAGCTGAATAGCTAGCTACTGAATGGTCGCTATTAGAATGTAAACTTTCGCGCCGAAGTCTAGAAATCTATCCCAAAGATGGCGTTAAGCTTGTCTTCTTCAATGTTAGACCTAAACACACATGCCAAAATGCGACAATGCTATACTCCTGTTTGACCTTTCGGGGAAGTGAAGTGCTTTGAAACCAAAAATAACGGGAATCTCCATTTTTCAATAATTCCGAAAACCTCTGAATTAATTTATTAAACAGACGAGTAGGTAATTCTTATGACTTATCTATCTCTTAATTGGGTAAAATATAACATATTGGTTAAAAAGTAATAATCATTTTAATATTGCTAGTTGTTTTGATCTCCGCCCTATACCTACTGATAGGAATCGGCACGGACATAGAAACAAATAAAAAAGTGTAATAGATAAATTCGTTATCTATTATAATTTTAGTTACGTAATACATAGGGTGCGAATAGGTTCAATGGTCGGTTCACATAAAAGGAGCATTCTAGAATACTGGGACGGAATGAACTTCACGTAGAAAACTATGATTGAAACTCCACCCTACTAGAGAGATCACAACCAAATCACCTGGTGTTGTGTTCCTACTGTAAATAGGGTTCTAGAGCTGTTAAACCTGGACCTGTGCTTACAGGGTAGGTCAAGTAACTCTGTCTCTAAAACAGCAGCCATCACTTTGAAACCCAGTAGGTAATGCAATGGGCCATCAGGCAAAAGTTATAATTATTGTTTGCTAGCTGTGGTTTAGAAGATTCTTGAACGCGATTAGACCGGACAATAAAATTTTCGAAAATTGGACTTTCAAAATAATAAATCAAGTTTAATTTGAGAGCATTAACGGTTTGTGGCCTAATACTAATCTTGAGGTTTTTAAATGTAATCAGTTTATTTGAGTTTTACTTACAAAATGTTTTTAATACACTATAGAATAAGATAATAGTGTAACATAGATGACATATAAATATATTTGTAGTCATTTTACTATGTAATAATTGGGTCGACAGTTTTTGATGCGTAGGTTTATGATAGTAGACAAATATACAATTATAATTATATTACATCTAAGATACAATTTTACGATTAGATTTTAATAGTAAAATGAAAATTAGAGTTTTGAAGTCGGTAAACCAGCAGTTACATTAAGTTTAGTTTGAATTTATCGCGAGTAGTATCAACGGTGAAATCGGGACAAAATGACAAATAAATACACTACAGGTTGCACTTGGGCTTTGAGGCTATAAAAACGCATCCTATGCTCCGCCGTAACAAGTACCTATAAAGAATCCTGGTCTCTGCTAAGTACTAAACCCTTGTTAACCTAGGACCTATAGACAGTAGGCAAAATGACGTAGGGTTGATATTTTTAAAGGGTATTTACACAACCGGGCTGCTCTCCTTTAAATGTAGTTTCATGTCCAAGTATTTTCAACCAAATAATCATTTTAAGACAGGTAAGGCACAGCGCTTACCTGTCTTAACACGTTAACTGTCCAGTGTACCGAAAACGGTATTAGCCGCGTAGTTCTGCCACGTCTGTGTATCGTTAACAGTACACGGCTCCTTTTCATTTCAATGTGTTCTAACTTCGTGGACTTATGAGTTCGGTTGCTCAACTAGACAGGACTTATGGATAGGACATTAGACAATTGAAAAACAAAAAACATGACGAATACTTTAAATTTTTTCGAAATTATAAGAAATTAAAATTAATGAACTTAAATGGTAAAAAGTAAGAAAAACCGGGCGATCTGATAATTTTTTTATTTAATAATACAATATATGATATTTTGTGTCAATTTGAGATAAAATATTACAAAAGCGTTGGACATATGAGGTCGTCAAATATTTTTGTAATGGGACAGGCAACGTGTTAAAATAATATTGTGTTATGTTTACGCGAATGTTATACATTGAAATTAAACACTATACGGATTTTGTCGCGTTGTTTATTTTAATTTAAACATGTTATTACATAATTTTGAAAACTCTAACACTACTATTATTGAAATTTACTACTATTTAAGCTATAGGTATATTTTCTAACTAAAACTATTTATATTTAAGTTTACACTTTGCCCCGACGTTTCGGTTGCTTTACAGCAGCCATGTTCACGGGGAGAAATATATAGCTTAAATAAAGTAAAGTAAAGTTCAATAATAGTAGTGTTAGAGTTTTCAAAATTATGTAATAACAGTGTTTAAATTAAAATAAACAACGCGACAACAGCCGTATAAAGTGTTTAATTTCAACGTGTTAAAATGATTATTTGGTTGTAATTTTCTGCAGGATTTAGGTACATTCCTAGCCTAGCTGTTCCAAATTTGACCGCACGGATTTGCCATCCGTGGCAGTTGTTTAAGTAGTCGCCGTGTTGTTAGTGCGATCCCCATACGGGATAAACATTAGTGTAATCCAAAATAGTTGTTCTGCGTCTGGGTGTTCTTTGTGTGGCTACGAGCCCGTACGCCCCATGACTTGCCCCTTTCATAGAAAGACGGACTATTTTTGGGTGGATTTAAGAAGAAACCTAACAAATACTTCAGTGGCGAACGGGCTCGTAACTCTTTGTGCCCGTTGTTTGAAAGTTGAAAGGAATTAAGAAAGGCATTATTCGAAGTGCAAGAAAAGTTGTCTTTTGTAGTCAAAAATAAGAATTGGAATGAGGTAGTTAGTCAGCTGTAGGCATCATAACTCTGGAAATTAGAACATAAGGCAATGATTAAGGCATTCCTAGTGTAGTGTTAGGACTGGTAATACTGAGTGTAAGTAGGTACACACTGACTATTTTCTGTGCGATATTACTATCAATAGCAAAGTGAAAGGTAGCGATGCCATGGCCTCTATGTCGGTTTACGTTTGTAGGTCAGACTGTTGCATTAATTTTAGCGCTAGTACAATCAGAACATACCTACACTCACACTTCATTATACAAATCGGATTGTTCCAGCGTCATCCGATGACGTGTCATCCTACACTGTTTTTTCCCTTTCTTTTTTACGGGGGGCAATCCTCATGGACTACCTCCGCCTGGGGAAAGGTGGACGGGTGTGCCGGACTCTTACTGGCTAAAACCACCCCGGTATCTCCTCGCACGTACGCGCGGGGCCGCGGGAATCCAGATTCTTCCGCAGCACTGTTCTTTTCTCTAACTTAACCTATTTACGTTCCTTACTCAGTCGACAGAAATTATTTTATTTTCAATTCTTTATTAATCCTATAAGTATTCCTAGCTCAATCGATGACGAAATTACCCAAAAACCCTAAGGTTTAGCTTAACGATCTGAACAATAAAATACTGTTTTAGTAATCTATATCTATACAAATATTATAAAGAGGAAAAATCTGATTTATAGATTTTACAAAATTTTTCACCATTAGAAAACTTTACTATAACATAGGCTATATGGACTGATGGTGTTTGCCATCGTGGTGAAAGGATTAGCCAATCAGCGTGGGGAACTCGCTGATTGTTACTAGGGTGCACCGGTCGTATGGGAATTCTGGAAGTACGTCGCTCGCGAAGGCTCCTATTTCATCAATTAATTAATCAATTGAATTTTTACTAGTGTACGATTTTCGACACTCAATATGAACATTCACAGAAGACAACGAATTTCAGTAGTTTATGTGCTCATCATTCCTAATACTTGCTTCTTTTAAAATCTTTATACCGCGCACAACTGTCACAGAATCACCTTCAGAAAGTAACTTATTGCAAATAAAACACAAATCAGCCATGATAGCCTTTAAAATTTGACGCCCATCTTTGCTAAGATACACATTAAAACTGAAAAATGAACTTGTTCAGTAGGTAGTTCCTTGAAAAAGAAACAGGACTCCTTTATATAATAGAACATCTGTCCGAACTTGCTATAAATAGAAAGGTCGGGTAGTGGAGTTAGTATTTCCAGGTCTGTAATTTTAAAAGCAATATCCATGAGATGATGACATTTTTAAGAGAAATTCATATAATGTCTTTTTCACTTAAAATACAATTATCCTTAATTAAAATAACATTAAAATATATTTAGAACGATACACTTTATTATTTAATTATTTGTATGTCAAAGGTAAGTGAAATTTGATGACTATTTGATTTAAAAGAAATGTAAATATCAGTATAAGGTATTAAATTGTTATTGAATAAATAATTAAGTTAAAAACGGTATAAAGGTATAATTATATAATAAAAATTTGGGATTCATGATTTACCTTGCGTTAAGGTATGTATGGCTCGGGCACGCCACGATCGTGGCGGTAAGTCCCGTGTTTGAGGAGTGGCTGGAGAGGCGGCATGGCGCCCTCACCTTCCGGCTGACACAGGTAATGACTGGCCACGGTTCTTTTGGCCAGTTCCTGTGTCGTATACGCCGGCAAGAGACGCCCGGTTGTCACCACTGCGGCGACTACCGCGACATTGTTGAGGACACGGCGCTGCACACTTTGGCGGTTTGCCACGCCTGGGCATCGCAGCGCCGTTGATCGCAGTTGATCGCGGCAGTCGGATCGGTTGCCCTCTCGCTCCCGGCTGTAGTTCAGTCTATGGTCCGGAGTGAGAGGTCGTGGAACGCCGTCGCCCCCGTCTGCGAGGAAGTGATTTCCCTCAAGGAGGCGGCGGAGCGGGAGAGGGATCGCTTAAACCCTCTCCCCAACCGCAGAGCCGGACGCCGGAGGGCGCGAGACGACCTCAGCCACCCTGAGGTTTGACCTGGGGGTGGCGGGCTTTGTGGGCCTGCCCGCCATCCGTTCAGCTCCAGGTTCGAGAGGCGGCGTGCGTGTTCCCACGCGCGCCTCTGTTTCGAGTCCGTCTCTCCTCTAGGGCGGAGACAGTAGGGTTTTATTAGAAGTGAGTGCCTTTGGGTAGGTCTCTTTGCGTAGTGGCCTGCCGTTTCATACGGCGGGCCGTAACCTCGGCGGGGTCGCGACCGCATGCGAAAGCGATTCGCGCGGCCCCGCCGATAGTGGTTTTGTCGAGGAACACCGTGGTAGGTTTAGTCGGTGTTCCGGGAGGTACATTATTCTTATTCCATCTTTTCTTTTACCCCGGCGAGTCCGACATAATCCCTCCGCCCGTCCCCGCGGAGGGACATGCGTCATTGCATTACCCCACGTAAAAAAAGAAAAAAAACTGTATGGCTGAGCGCTCTACACTGCGCCCTCTATCTCAAAAACGCTATGACGTATAAAAAAGATCCAAAATGAAATTTGTAAAGAATTTTATTCTCTACAACCTCCATAATAAATGTTAACACTAAAGGGGACTAGAAAAGGAGATATTCTCAAAAAACTGATTATGGCGATCTTTGACCTTGAATATCTAAGGACGCTCACACGTTGGCATATGACATTTGAGACAACATTTTTAATGCTAAAATAAAGGTCTATACAAAAATGCAGCTTATTTCGTTAGATTCCGAGGTTGACACCTCTTTTGGTCTAAGATGACTATACTATTGTGTGTTTTAATCACTGCGGATAGAGGAATATAGTAAAATAGCAAGCAAATAAAACAGTCAGATGGACGTCGAAATTCAACCGTGGCGTCGGATCTTAGACTAATAGTTATACATTGTACGAAATTCGGGACGAATTTCGGAATAAATCTGTTTCACGTTTACGTTTCTGTTTACGTTGCATGGCAGGCCTCTGCAGTTCATAACAATATTACATACTTACATACATAGATTCACGCCTGTTTCCCAGAAGGGGAAGCAGAGACTACGGATTTCCATTTGCTACGATCCTGACACATTTCTCTGGCTTCATTCACTTTCATCACATTCCTCATACACGCTCGCCGGTTTAAGGTGCTCTTAACCTGACTTACATCCAAAACCTCTCCGATCTGGTCAAGAAACGTTCGCCTAGGTCTGCCTCTTGCGACTATTCCATTTACACTAGCCTTATAAACTTTCTTAGTCAGTCTTTTCTCGTCCGTTCCTTCTACATGCCCAAACTAGCTTAACATACACTTTTCTATTCTTGTCACTATATCCACTTTTATGCCGCATCTCACTCTAATCACACTCTTCCTTATTCTATCTTTCAAAGTCGCACCACATATGTCTCTCAGCGCTCTCATTTATAACAATAACAATCAACAATATTAATCAACGACAATAGTATAATCCTCTATAACGTGGAACCTAAAATCATAATTAGCAAGTTGTAGGTAGGTACACACTTCTATATATTGTCTTGGGATATAGGTAAAGCTCTTTCATATTCCTTTCCTTTATATTTTGAACGTACTTAGTTTAATTATTTTTGTAACTGTTAATTTCCAGGTTAGAATGCAAGAATGACCGGTCGCAAGAGTCTGTTCATATTCCTGATGGGGCTGGCGTGGAAGTACCGGTTCAGCATGCCGCTGCTGCTGAGCGGAACAGTCGCGGCTCTCGGCAGAGCCTGGATGTTCCAGATCAGAGTACACACAGTACACAGGCTTCATGAAAACGAGGTAATGCACAAGATTCTTCAAGATTCTTTGCACTTAGTACGCGGAGTGAGGTTTGTTTTTTTGGTTTAAATTATAAAAGCCAACTCGGATGTGAGTTCTGTTCAGGTTCAGGTTAGAAATGTGTAATTCGCTTTATAATTACACTGCGTGACACAGTTTTAGTACCCGCTTAACTTATAGCTAATGGGTCATAGAAAAAATCCCAAACATTTTGTGGTATTCATCACGTCAAGTTTTGGAGGTACAAACCGATCCATTTCTTAATATTATCATTCTATGCACATGAGAAATAGTTAACATATTCAAAGTTACTAGTATATAATGATGTTTTCTATGTATGAGGGAGGATGGCAAATTCATCGATCACTACTATCCACTAAAATTTGGCCTGAAAGAACAGAGTTTGTTTGCGGAAAATCGAATGTTATATATATTTAACGCTAATAAACCCTTCAAAT
Source organism: Catocala nupta (assembly GCA_963675205.1). NCBI lineage: Eukaryota > Metazoa > Arthropoda > Insecta > Lepidoptera > Erebidae > Catocala > Catocala nupta. Next base: position 5,046,564 of record OY776097.1, read on the forward strand.
ATCACTTTTCACCACTTCCTATTAAACTGTACCTCATCAGACATTTTTGAAGGCATATATTATAAATATAATACTTGAGTAACAAGCTTTTTATATTTGAAGTCAGTATTTAAAAAATTACTATAATTAATTGTTTAAAATTTTTGTTTTGGTACTGGGAATTAAAAAAAAAGAGCTGTGATAGAAAGAAAAGAAGTATGCATTATTGCAGTATGTCAGCAATTAATAAGAAAAATAAACATTTCAAAGGGGGTACTTAATTTTTATCTTATTTTGTCACGCAGTGTTATTTACAACTAGTTGTGAGTGACGAGTGTCTGAGTTAGTTTTTTACATTCTTTATCATAGCCCAGGGCTTAAACAAACTGCTGTTCAGCAGTTCACGCGTGAAAACAGAACAAACAGACAGATTTATAATATTAGTTTTGATATTTCCAGCTGACATATTACGAGGAGGATGAAGAACCAGATGATGACGAAGGGTCCTGGGAGACCCAGTCTACAGACTCGTGGGAGACCATCGTCGAAGAGGTGGCATACGGCTGATCACCACTGGCAAATATTAATTTTCGACTTTAATATATTATCTATTGCTCACCCGTACCGTTACGTTAAGATATATGTAAATCGTGAGGGTAGTCAATAAAACGTAACATTTGTATGCATCTAATGTTATTTTTTCATAAGTACTTATAATTTTCTTTTTCGTTGGCGAGAGATGCTCTGAATTTTATTGAGACAAACATGGCTGGCATGGCACGAAATTTGGGTATGCACCTTTATATTATCCTTTAGAGGTATGGGGTTTAAATTATGGGTTATAAAAATTGTATTATGAAAATAGTCGAGGTGACGGGATAATTATAAATATTGTGATGTTTAATATATTGTGTTATCCATATTAAGGTAGTTGATCCACTATTTCTATTACTTTAGTCAAATAGTAGCGGTACCCAAAAAAAAATTACAAATGTATATGTAATACATGAAATACATAAATTTAAAAAACTGGTAGTAGGGGTGACTGTCAAACTACATAATAAGGATGCCCGATAAACGTAACGCCCCTAATTTTTCATACCTAAATTTTAAGTATGAATAACTCCCGTTTTCGCAAGCTATTTTGATATCGTTTCACGCAACGGTAGCTTGTGTATAAAATATCGTAGAAAATCAAACAAAGCATACCCTATTATTGATAATGTATAAGTACCTAAAATACAAATTATGGAAATAACTATTCTTTTAATTTTCTTATAATATACTTGTTTGAGATGGAATTTAAAAGTTAAAGTTTCATTTGAAACCCCTGCAGAAGGACGTAGCAGATCCGCTATATTTAAATAGAAAATTATTTTGATGCCAGTTTTCTAATACGCATTTATTTTAGAATTGAAATTAGCCTATTTATTTGCCTATTTTAATGATGTATGATGAAAATCTCAGAATTTACTAAACCGGTTTTGAAGTCTTGGCTTATATTTTATTAAAAAGGCCGCTGTTTCAGAAATAATGCTTTTAGTACAACCAAGATCGCCTTTTTATAAGTTATGCGGTAGAACAGGGCAATCAATTAACTTTGATAAGCTTGTATTTAGTTTTGTTTGATTAGTCGGTACTTTGTCCCGTGCAAACGATCATTGGCAGTTGTTTAGTCTGTATGAATTAGCAATGGCTAGACTGTGCGTCTAGTATTGGAATAATCAGTTTGTTTGCAATAAACAGGTTATATTATATATGTTTTTTCTTTATTCAATAATAGGTACTAACTACTAAATAAAACATTGGTTAATAACTCGTGTATAATTTGACAAGTAAAATACGTTATAAAAAAAGTGAGTACTTTTATTTGTACCATATTTAACAATAAAGTGAAAAGCGCTGACATTTTGTATAACAACGGCTTACAAGCGAACATTTGTTATTTTAACGTTTTTAGCAATACCTACCTACTTGTGGGATTTTATATAATTTTAGACAATACAATTGTTAAGTCTTTTATAATCGCAATATTAGGCACGAGTCTACCTTACGAATAGATGCCAGTAGCTTAATTTATATAGTCTGTAAACGACCGTTAACAATTGTTGACAGGTGACACAAAATACCGATTAAACAGGAGTTTAGCCGGTATTTTCCTTGTCCGTCTTGTGCCACAAGCCCTCGCACGATTGTTAGAGACGGTTGTTAACAGACATGGATTAGAAATAAAGATAAAGAAGAATCTCTATTCTTTTGGTCTTGATATAGAGCCACATATGATCACAGAGTAAGTCACATTATCACTGGTAAGAAAGTTAGTATTTTTGGTGCTTCACGATCTTAACCATATCTAATAAAACATGGCTTTTTTATTTAGTTTCCGATTGAATAACCGATTTCAAAATTGGTTTGTCCACAAAACATGAAGGCACTCGCCGTTTACGCAATAATTATCCTAACGATAATTTTAATTTAATTTTAATAATATAAAAGCGACAATGACAAAATTTATTTTGGACTAGCGAAAATAAATTCTAAATATCGCGCGGGACAATTACCGATTATTTGACAAATTATGTTAAATGCATAGTTTTCCAGAAGGAAGTTGATATTGCCGTGTATAGTAAGTGTTACGTTTTAATTAATCAACTACTATATCGTTTACAGCTTGAACCGTTTAAACAAACTTTTGAGAAAATTTAAGTAATTTAGACGATTCAAACGTTTATTGAACGACAAAGTTGACGTAATAAAATTTAACCTACACTAAGTTTAACCGGGACAACTGCGCTTTTAAGAGCATTAGCGTCTACAGATTGTTAGTAGGTAACTAAAAGTTCCACAACAAGTTCTGCCTTTTAATGGAATTGTTATTTTTAGATTTAGTTTTTATTTTACTAAATGGCAGAACTGTTTGTTTTAAAATACTAATAGGCACAGAAGCCTCTTAAGCCTACTATTAACTTTGGTGATTCTATTACCACTTTAGGTATACGAGCAACGAATGCTTATACTAGAAGTACGAGTTTTGAGAGCTCTCGACTATGTTGAACGGTGGAGTATTTTATTAACACATGAAGTATGGTCCGAAAATATATGGAGTGACGTTCTTTGTGATGACAGCGTTCAATCCAATCGAGAATGCTAAGTATCACACACTTTCCTCGTACAATAAAATTTATTGGTAATTCAGCTATAGATCTTAATACTGCGAGTGCAATATCAACCGGTGTAATTGCGTTGAGGGCTTGAGTCTATTGATACTTTATTCAAAAGATTTACTACAAGTGCTGTTTTATAGTGGAAAGGATAACAACATTTTGGAATATTGGGTTCCACTGGAGAGCAAACCTTTCTATAAAACTGTTGTTCATGAAAATATCAATAGATGCAAATGCCTCCATTAACGCAACCACGGTTGGATATGAAAACTGGCATGGGCATCTATTACAAAGCGCTCGTTATATCGACTTATACTCCATTTGGTTAGGTACTTAACTAAAGGTAAACAATCTTGATGCGACTTTTTACACTAACACATATTAAACAAATAAACTACTGCTTAAATTAAACTAACGTTTCAATTGATTTAGTGATCATTATTTTTGTATTTACATTGATCTTTAGCAGCATTTTATTTCTAAACCGAGTTTTTAGATAAAAAGACACATCAACAATGTTTACCTTTAGTTAGGTACCTAACCAAATGGATTATAGGCTAAACTTATTTGGATAATTGGAAATACATGGCATTGAGTTGTTCCATTAATACGAAGACTAGGATGCTGTTTGGTCCGGCCTTGCAGTACGTGGGCAGTAGACCGCTCCACAGCGCAAGGACGCCTTCATTCTTGATGATGGCCATCAGCACTTTGAACTGACTTGTACCACCCGTGAGTGCATACTGGACTCTAAATATTTAACATAGAACATCTTTCATATTTGACTTGTATTGACAATATTAAAGACATATTAGGACAGCAACAATCACTCAAATTGGCAATCACACGAAGAATAAATGCAGAGAGCCTGGAGAAGTATGTACCTATATACATACGTCTCCAAAGGATAACATGAGGAATATTATTGTGATAGAGAAGAAAAGAGGAGTCAGTAGCATTTTATGATAAGTTCAGAGACGTTTTAAAGCATTGCCAAGTTAAGAAATGTCGTATAAACTGTCTGGCATGCATATGCATGTGATAAGAATAAATAAAGCCAAAAGATATGTGACAGGATCGTCGCAAGTGGAAATTCGTAGTAACTGCCGAAGAAAAGAGACGCCTTTATTTCGGACAAAAATCGTCGTTCTCTATATTTGTATATTTATTGTTCTAACTGCTTCCTTTTATTGGGTTTTTCTGTTAAGTAAACTCAATTTGGTTAGTAGCCCTGAGTTAGAAAGTTGGCGGTGTAAGAAACCCCCGTGCCTCGGAAAGCACGTCAAGCCGTTGGTCCTTCGCTTGATCTCTTTCTGGTCGTGTGGGATTGCCGTACCATCGATTCATGAAAGTTAGGGAACAGAGAGTGCACTTTTGTTTGCGCACATAGTTGTGCACTATAATATCTCCTGCGCAGAGGGCCAGTTTCCGTTAAAATTGGCCGCCGTGATCGAAAATCGGTCTGGAGGACATAATATTGTTATTATGTTTTTCGTTGCATTACCTTGTTTTGACAATATCTACGGGCAGCGCGGCGACAGTTGCGGCAAAACCGGCGATCAGGGACGCAGCAAAGTACAACTTGACACCATCGGACAAATGCGGCATTAACGTCTGACGAGCCTGGTGTTAATAACTAACTGTTTAAAATCACTCTACGCAATACCTACACTTGACCATAGAGTACCGTACCCCTTAGTAGTAAGTCAACATATAAAAATATATAGTCCAATTAATGGTATAAAAACATACGGTCCACTTGTGCAAACATACAATGGTATATTATTTTAGCTATTTTAAAAAAAAATGTGTCTTTATTATTGACTTTGAACTACCTACGTATTAGTCAGTGTATAATTTTGTACCTACATAGTCGAAAACAACAGTAATACCCTAAGAATATGCATTAATTTAACCGAAATTAAAAAGAAACCGCCAAAATACATAAAAGTATTAAAACAGAAGAAGAAGTTCTTAAATACCGAGTATTTGCAGAAATACTGTTTAAATTGGATCTAGTTAGTAGCTTTCATGTTGTTATACTTGCATTAAAATATTTGTAATAGTTTCGTATCACATCGATTTTGGAATACACAGCATACACAGCACACACGGCACACTAGCACGGCAACATATTTTCCAAAAACTAATGAATTTGGCCAAAATTGGCCAGAAATAATTTCCAGCAACTAGCGACATAATATAGACACCAATTTAAAAAAATACGCCTGTTCAGATTTTTAGTGAAACCGAGACCTTTTAATACATACGTTTGGCGACAGACCAAATTCAATTGCCTTTTTTGTAAAGCGGTGTAATGAAGTCATTGATATTGTCACGTGAACTTACAAAGCATCGCTGTGTAGTTGAAACATCCAATGAATACCAATAATAATAACCTGTGCATAGGCGCTGAGCTGAACTCCATTGATGATCACAGCCCTGGTGACAGTGGCAGTCGCGCCGCGCCACAACGTGGTGATACCTTCCTCGCGCGTTATCCTGACGACATAAACGACGACATTACCTAACAGAAAAACACAAATACACTTTGACACGAACATGAGTCCTGATCGCAATATTATGCTACTAGACTCACGAGGCTATCAATTTATTTATTTCACATCAAATAGAACGACTTGCGCCAATTACACTATTTAATCAAAATAAGCATAATAATTTTGCATTTACGCATTCTGCTCACTACTCTGAGCGGAATGCGTGAATGCTAAATTATAAATTTTTGCGTATGATTGGAATTATTGAGGTACTCCTCATACTTTCAAATAATTCCGTTCATCCGCAAAAATATCAAGTTTAGGTTAAAGTTCAAGAGAGTATTAGGCTGCTTTAGTGACCAATGTATAGGTAAGTTAAAGCGTGCGGTACGGCACGCAAAATAAGTTATTGAATGAGGATAAAAAAACTGACCTCGCAAAGGCATTGAACACGTTTCTGTAGTTTCTTTTCTGTGATATGGGCAGACGGCCGTCGGCTGTCGTTCGTATCAGGGCCACCTCAGCAGGAGTGGTGATGAAGGCTCCAATAGCGCCCGCCGCCATCCCAAGCCCCACCTTTTCCGGGTATATCGGCTCGCCATATTTACTGGTGAAATATTAATTATAAAATCGAATAACAAAAGTAGACTATAATTGTTACTAAAATATTGGTCTATATGGTGATATGGTCAATTAAAGAACTGAGTTGTACCTACTCAGTTCTTTAATTGACCATATCACCGTGAACGCAAAAAACATGAAAGTATTCTCACCGTAAAATATGGCATCAGAGAATTTACACAAAGTAAGCGCTGCTTAAAAATTAAGCCGTATCGCTATAGGAGCGTATAATTATATTAATGGGATTTAATAATTATAAAAATAGATGGAGGCTGTTTTAAATATCTTTCTAGTCATATTTCGCGTCCCCCCGATGTATATAGTAGTTTGCATTCTACTTAGGTTTTATCTATAGATTCGTGAGCACAACTATTTTGGATTAATCCAGATATATTATATTCGGCCAAATGTCTGACTTGAACGATTCGCATTGGTGTGTGAATGCACCAATTTAAATGCTTTGTGGTAACCTGACTATCTGTTTCTACCTAATTAATCTAAATATTGGATTTTGGACGATTATGGACGTTAGGTTAGTTAAGTAATAATACTATATCTGGATGAAAGGTGCTATGTCATTTTTCCCTCCCTGACAACGTGTATGCGAAATTTTATGATGATCGGTCGGTAGTTAAAGTGTGAAAGCGTATTAAACAAACAAACTCGCATTCACATTTATAACATTAGTCAGGATATCAAATAACAGTATACGTACTTTCTGTACAGGTCAAAGAAGTTGTTATAACATTGCATTCTGGCGGCAGTGTAGGTGGCTTGTTTCAGCAACGCTGCGGTCAAGCCTCTGTAGAAACCCGTGATACCTTCGTATTTTAGGATGTTGAAGGTGGTCTTCACCAAACCCGTACTTTTTGCATCCATACCCATAAGCTGCATTCGGGTTTTCAACAGGTCCAAAGGTTGGAGAATGCCTGTTACTATCAGCCTGTTGAAAATCAAACAGTTATTGCTCGTCACTCGTAAATATTCATAAATACATATATGTATGTCCATCACTAATGTTCTTGGAAAGGTAAGCTAAAAAGCTCTTAAGGGATCATTTCTTTTCAGTGATTAATCTTTTCATGGCTCTATGCAAAATGTTGACGACCTTAGCTACATATTTTTGAGGTGTAGGGACAAGGGGAAGAGAGTAACGGCTAGCCGTAGAGTCAGTTCACATGAGACATGTCACGAAACTTTGTTTTGTAAACGTGGCCAAATATTGACCAATATTATCTATCGTTTTAACTATCTTTATGGATTATTTAACGCTCTCAGAGCAATTTCGTGAAGAAACATAAAAAAACAACACAACACAAACAAACAACTTTTGGCGTAAAATGTCTTGTTTATTGCTAAGGTCAGTTCCGTATCCTTCAAGTAACTCAAAAAACAAATATATATATTTGCCGTGCATCGTGCAACTTGCGTTATCCATCTTCTACAGTATAATTTAGTTTATTCAAAAGTAAACAATTGTTAGACAGCTATCTAGCCAGAAGCAAGTTTTATTCTTATTATTTATTATTATTATTATATTCTATTCTATCTATGTAATAAACTTACCCGCTAGTGCTTGCTATTGCAAAATTAAGCCATGTTGGGATCGGTTTTGGTTTTTTAAATCTCCGATATCTTATTAACATTCTTTAACCCAAGTTGCTTGATATTTTGATTAAATTGAAGCCATACACTCTAATTAGGCAGCCTAAACATTATTATCAATTAGTTTGATCATTTTAAAGATGTTTGCTTGAAGATTTCGTATTTAATCTCTCATCATTTTATACACGACTCTTCTAAATTGTAAATTATTTTTACTCTGTGAATATTTCTGACAATTTTGGCATTTGAAATTATTTTGATAAAAGAAAAGGTTTTATGACGGTGTTCCTACAACTTATCTATCTATTTTCTGCTTTCCTTGAGTGTTCAAATCTCAGGTTATAATAGTAAACTGCATAAGCATTCTACACAGTATATGTAATGACTGTTTGATTAACTAAAATAATAGTAGCAGCGATAAACTATTGGGAAACCGTTGGACTGCCACGCAGAGGTCTCGAGTTTGATCCCAAGGCATCTCTGACTTTTCGAAGTTATGTGCGTATTAAATAGTTAATTTATCGCTCGCTTTAACGGTGAAGGAAAACATCGTGAGGATGCCTGCATGACTCAGAGTTCTCCATAATGTTCTCGAAGATATGTGAAGTCTAGAACAAGCTAGCTGGACAAAAACGACCCTTAAATTCCTTGTAGCTAATTTCTAATACGAATTCATTAGCCCTATACATTAAGGAATATACAAATTAATTTTCTTTACTACCCTAAAATGTTGATAATTAAAAGTGAATTCATTTGCATGGGTTGGGTTTAGAAACGGGCCTATTCGTTGGGCAGAATCTAAGAGTAGTACGTGATAATAGAGAGTTTTCTGAGCCACAATCAGTATTTTTTTCTTGTCGGAGATCACTCCTTTCTACTTAGGGAAGTAGGGAGGAATGCAATTCAGTGTCAAAATATTTATAAATTAAAGTTATTATTATAGATATTTATTTCAAAGTCTATAAAAATGAGCCTCTACTTTTTTATGGTAAACGAAACGCATTTCCCCATTTTGTTAAGTTGTTTTGTTGACATTCATTCCGTTCCGCAATAGGAAAACAAAATACTTCAGGCAGGCAAGATAGGAGGTCCTGGCAAAGTAGTACAGATCAACGAATCGAAATTCGGAAAAAAGGAAATAAAATAAAGGTAAATATTAAAATCTGCGACAGACCCGAATAAGTTTACCCCGACTTCACGTAGTACTTTTTGCCATACCCCTAGAGTGTTTTTTAGAGCCCGGAGGCACGGAAGGGGTGCAGACTCCGGCCGCAGTAACAAAGCATAGGCACAAGCGAGCCTAAGCGGCCGAGGCTGCTTAGGTGAGCGCATGGGCCAGTGCTTTGTTACGCTAGGGCGAAGAGGCTGCACATCCTGCAGTGCCGGAGAAGATGCATTCTCAAGATATTGTATAATATAGACTTAATGTAGTAAATTATATTTTCTGTAAACTGTTAGATAAGGACAGTGATTTGCCCTCTTATTCTTTGAGTTATTTATTAATATATGACCTAATAAAATTTTAAAAATAAAAGTTAATTTTTCTCGGAAATTATAGGGCTCCGGCGGGATGGGAGAGCGCGGATTATTCGTGGTGGTCATTATTGTAATATTTTTTATAATATTAAATAGATCGATTTGGTGTTTTACATTATAATACACACTGAAATTTGGTACGGCTGTACCTTAAATGCTAGAGACTAATATAACATTGAGTCGCAGCTTCATACCGTGGTCGGACTATATGACTGGCGTTCAAAGACTTGATTTAAACGGGTAGTATTTAACTGTTTCTCAATTTTTGCCCTTGTTCCACCAAAAATACTAATTGCACAACGAAATATGCTTACCAAAAATACTAAGTCAACAGCAAAATATATTCAAAGAGATCAAACAAAATCGACGGAGCCCTTCGGACGGAGTTTCGCAAGGCTCCTATTTTTGGGTGGGTTTAAGAAGGAACCTAACATAACCTAACCCTTCCGAGACGCAATGCAGTGATTTGAGGCGTATAGATGTTCTTTATGATATATTTGAGTGAGCATATTTTGCTGTGCAATTAGTATTTTTGGTGGTTATTACATTTAATCCCGATTTAAAATCGTTATTTTGGCCGTACCTATTATTATTATTAGTACCGAGGGTGCCAGCTAGTTACATAATTGCACAAATCGGATATCGCAGCTTCTAATGCCTCGCATTTGCTAGATAATCTTGTACGTAACTAATAAGATTATGTGTTCAATGTAAAGAGTAACCCTATTAAGTGTACCTATCAATCCTTTTTTAATGCGTTTGTGTGTACTATGCAAATGCAATTATACGTGTATAATGTGTACCTATGTAAATAGGGTAGTAGTATTGCAGTGATAGTCTAATGGAAAACCATTGGACTGCCACGCAGAGGTCTCGAGTTCGATTCCAAGGCGCGCATCTCTAACTTTTCGAAGTTATGTGCGTATTCAATAGTTAATTATCGCTCGCTCTAACGGCGAAGGAAAACATCGTGCGGAAACCTATGTCTGAGAGTTCTTCGTAATGGTCTTGAAGATATCGATGGTCCCTATTAACAATGTCGGTTCTCCAAAAAGACAACTATTCAGTACAGCAGTTTAAAGTTTGTTTTGACGATAAAAATACATTAGAAGGCCGGCCGTGGATGCTTAAATTAGACTGGCGGGTTTCTTAAGAGCGTTCGGCCTGGTCACCTACACGGATAATTTTAATGTTTCTTGATAGCATTAATAATTAGAAAACCATGTATGGTTGTCACTTTTTTCAAAAACTTGTCTGAAAATAGATATAAGACATTAACTTATGACAGATTCAACATGGTTCAGGAAACCACTGTGCTTGTAACCTATGTTTATAGTTAAGGAACGCCGCCGGCGCGGGATCGCAGTGACAACGTCATATAATGACCTAAAGAGTATGCTAACTTGTAATCTACGCTTGTAATGACCTATAACAGGTGACAAGTAACAGTATGATGCCAACATAAAAAAAATATTTACTGTTTTTTTTAGTATGGCAACAAACATGAATAATCGATTACAGATATTTAGTGAATAATCGATTTCAAAAACCTGTGAATTGAAATAAAAATGTTATTAAATAATAAAATATTTAATTCGTCAATACTTACCTCTACTTTGAGATATAAGTGATAGAGGAACCAATCTTATAAATGTACAAAGTTTTATCACATTGTAGCCGCTAACTTGGGAATTAATTTCCTCCATTTAGGGCCAGTTTTCCAATCGTCAGATAACTTTTATCTGAAGAATAAATATGGCGGGTATGACATATTTTCTATACAAAAGCTGTCAAAACGTCAAACATATTCTCCAGATAAAAGTTATCTGACGATTGAAAAATCGGCTCTAAGACAAGTGTTCTGAAAATAGTACTAAAGAAAATAGTTAAGAGTAAATATCAACTTTTTTTCGTAAAAGTTTCATTTCTGTATGTGTTCAGGCCGAAAACCGTCAGTCTCCTTTACACTGATTGTTTTATGTAATGTTCACTACGTATTGACAGACGTCAGACAGACAAATTATTTGATAGTTTAAGAAATAATGTACTACCAACATTTTTTAAAGGTAAAATGTCGGTTGTGACACAAAGATAATTTTGTTCGAATATTTAACAGCAATTTAAGTAGGTAGTGGCATATTCAACATTTTCAAATGGAGATTCGAAAATAACTTTGTATGTGTTTAGTTTAATAATAATAAAAATATGCTTTATTTATTCAACTTCTTTATGCATCAAAGCAAATAAAAAATAAATTTACACCCTTTGAAATCACCAGGCACTTAGTAATTCAATAATGATAATTTATCTTCCTTTTTCTTTCTGCTTTAAAAATAGGTATTTAAGGATAAAGTAAAAACGTAAAATAAGACAAAAGCGAGCACAATTTGCATAATACTCTGCATATAATTATAGCATAGCAGTCAAAATACCTTTAGGATGACAGGTACAAAATATCACAAAGTTATATAAAATGTTCTTAAACTTAGAAATGTGATAATAATCATTATCTAAGCAGTTATAGGAACTAATTTGTGGCTATAATTTTTTTCATATATTTTTTTGTTGTTCACAAACTAAAAGCATACTTAAAAAAAATTTAATCTTTAAAATTATCACAACCTATAATAATAATAATAATAAATATTCTACCACATACACACAACACCATCTAGCCCAAACTAAGCAGAGCTTGTACTATGGGTACTAGACAATGGATAAACATACATATATACATTTTCTTTTTGTAAATACCACCCGCGACCTCAGGCGTAATATATAATAATATATAGTCTTAGTTTGTACTTTAGCAGTAAACCTACAAATCATGTCTCCAGTTAAGCTTAAAGTTAGCGACTTATCATCTAAATAAAAAATAAAAATATAATAGTAATTGTATTTATACAATTACTACTTTTCCAACTTTTTAAATCGTTATATCTCAGAAACGGTGGCTCTTAAAAAAGTATTTTATTTATAGATAATTACATGATCTACAATTTTGTTTGCATTAATTTTATGGGAAAACTTACCGTTTTGCTGAAAATCGCGAAAAACACATTTTTACCTTCGACCTCGAGTAAATTTTTCCAGGTACCAGATCGAAGAGGACTTTTTAAATTTTATTTATAATAATGTTTTGAAAATTTTTACCGACTCAGGTTTTTGTGAATTTATGTATCTTCACTCCTATTTTAGGTGCTAAATTGACCGTACTATAGTATCAAACTTAAACTTTCTAAAAAATAAATAACATCGAATCAGCCGTTTCTCCAGAGCCACTTTCTTGTTCTACTGTATTACTGGGATAATAATAGATATTTTACATGGATAGCACCAGATCTGCACATATCGTTGAGGTCTTTATTATTTCCATATGGAATAAGAATTGGCTTCGTCAAATCGGGGTATTTTAAAATAATTGTGGCGGTGGGCGTTTCTTTTGGTGGACCTGAGAACCACTAAAGTTTTTAGTTCATCATAAAAATTGTATTTAATCGTATCCGATGAAAAACGTTGCCCTTAACCTTAAATCTCTAATTTGTGTCGATGCGATCTTTTACACTCTGTACCACTACTTCATCAATTACTCTAAGTTTATGGTCATACTTTTCTCTCTTGTCCTCTTCTAAATTCAAGTCAACGTGTATCAAAAATATCTACTAACAGTCTCTTTTTGTTCCATTTTCTGCAGTTAGGAGATAGTAAACATAAATAAACCACTGAATATCTTAACAAAGACGAATAGTCTTTGTTTAGTTATATCAGTGGTTTTACGCTCTTTGTTCATCTTGTTTGTGTACTTTGTAACAAATTCCCAATGCTTATTACGATCGCCCAGTTTCCAAAACTTTGAAAATAGCTTTTCTTTCCTCTAAATCGTAGTTTTCAGTACACTTGTAGCGACATTTGTTTCCACACGGCTGCCTTAAGACTGCGCCGAGTGTAATACGCGGTTGGACTGAATGACAGAGCTCGATATTCAAATCGGCGCGCGGCCGCCATAGTAAAATTGTATGGAGGATTTGAAGTGCTTTTTAGATAAATATGTATATATATATAACTGTATGTATGTATATATAACTTAAATATTTGGGACGGACAAATTGTAATATAACTATTTATGTTTCGTTTAAGCTGTAAAATAGGATAGATTTCTACTGTTATAATCTAAAATCACGTAACACGAGCTTACGTTTTTGCATTTTTCGTGCAAATTTACGTAATTTTGTTGACGAAAATATTAATTATTTTAAGTATTTTACACGGAGTAATTGTAAACACATTCATTGTTATGGTGAATGTATTATATTTTATATTTGTATTACACAAAAAGTGTTGATTTTATCAACTTAACTGTGACCGCCTGTTTTGGCACATTTCGCTTGGCGCAGTCTTAATACTTTTCTGCAATTTGTTTCCCGTTTCTATTTGTGCGGACAAGTAAACAGACAGTGAATCATAGGGTATATACAGTGATTAATCGTGAACTAAGTGAATAGTGAACTGATAGGACAGTACATAGTATTTTTTACGTGTTAGTATAGTGTTTACATGTTAGTATATAAGGTTTATACTTTATACTCTCATATTCTTATTAGATTTATCTCTTTATAGTTTTATGTTTGTTTTTATAAGATTCATGTTTGTTTTAATCTTTAGGCTAATTCACATAATTTCGTGACGCGCCGATCAAGTAGCGGTGCAGTTGCAATGAAGTTGACGTCTTAATGCAAAATGGTATTCTTGTAATTGTTTAGCTGCGCGTGAGCTGCACGTAATCTGCGCGTGTGCTGCGCGTCAACTGTACGTCAGTCATATGTAATACTTTTGACATGGCTTTCAGGCTTTTGCTCCATTACATCAGTTAAATTTACCCACGGTGTGGCTACATGAAGGAAATTAATTTACTCACTAAGTAATCGCATGGAATCGCACGTTTAACGTTTCACGTTGATCGGACTAAACTGTAATTTGAGACGTCAAATGAATAGGTGAATACCGATCAAGTTGCGATCTGAATCACGCACATAAAACGCGCAGCAGTAGAATACTCTAAAGCGCTCGCGTGACGCGAACTTGACGCGAGCGTATCTGACAGCGGTTGTCAAAATTACGAGAATACGAATAGTAGGCTATTTTGATCGAAACTTAACTGCAACTGCACTGCAACTGAACTTATTTAATTACGTGAATTAGCCTACTTATCTGATTTATTCGTTTGTTTGTATAGAATTCCTAGTAAAAAGTACTTAGGGGTAAGCAGTACGACTTATGTTTTGATGTTACATTTTATGTGTTTTTTTGTATGTTTTATATTTTTCATGTATAGTTTATGATGCGTAGAAACTAAGAACATATAATTTATAGTATGTTGTCTTTGAAATTTGTGATGAAAAACGCAGAAATTGTCACGCGGTTCTCGTTACGGTAAACTTTCGTTGTACTTAAGCTCACTGTACCGATGCCGACTTTGCTCTTATTGGTTGAAAAGTCCTGCGCTCTGATTGGCTGACCAATCACAGGGCCTACATTTTTTTGTATAAATATCACGGTATCGGTACAGTCAGCGGGCAGCAGTAATAGGAAGAACACTCCTAATAAAGAAGATCTACAAGGAAGAATCCCTCCTGGCTTTTATTCTCCACCAACCCAGCACACAAATGTAGGGCACACTATTTGTATAGGAGTATCTTTTGTTCTTCAATTTCATTCTTTGAGCTACACACCAATGCTTTTTGTATACAGCTCTCTTCTTTCCTATAACTGTTTTGTAAGTTTTCTTCCTGGAACCCTTTTGTGTAGTCTGTGTTACGTTAGTGAAGTGCTTATTATTGTTGAATGTGTTGGAAGATTTAGATCGACTTCCTCGGGCATAATAGTATATACTTCCAAGCATATGGCACAGGATTTATTTCCATATGGATCGTCGTGAATAGGAACTGGTGACGGTGTTGGCGTTGATTTATTGATGGACGCTGATGTGCTTTTAGAGTTTGCCTGCGTTTCTTCTGTTACAGAAACCCCAATATCTTCGGGATTTCATCTCCCGGCAATTGTCTCTTTAGGAGTTATCTCTCCAGGTATAGAAGTATTTACAGGCTCATCCTTATCACAATTTTCCTTATCCAAATCATCTAAACGTATCTATTTCTTGTCGGAATGCGCACGTATTGGTGAAAACTCTCGATCTGCAAAGGTAGATCATTCCTAGCATGAAAGTGTTAGGTGATAAATTAGATAAGTAGGTATCGAACTATTTAAAGAGGATAGGTGAGATTATTTCCAATTTAATCTACCTACCAAAGATCCCAGACCATTATGGTAGTCGATTTTAAGTTAGCTTAGCTAAGCTAAAAAATAAGGGCTTGATTAGCATTCAGCCGACCCACTAACTTTAGGTTACGTGTAATAATGTCAATAGTGACATATCTGACATAACGTCTGCTTTTAGGTTACATGTAACAACGTCGGAAGCGACACATCGAACAAAATGATCTACTAGACGGACATATAATAATGTCATAAGCGGTATACCCGACAAAATTGTCTACTTAAAGTACTTGAAAATAGATGTATCTACCGGAACCTATTTTGTTAATGGGAATATATTTACATCAAGTGAAATATGAATGGTTTCATAAAAAGTAGTAATATAATATAATAATAATATAATATAATAATGTAATAATATTCTGCGCACAACATTATCTAGCCCAAACTAAGCAGAGCTTGTACTATGGGTACTAGACAATGGATAAACATACAAATATACTTTTTTTTTTGTAAATACATACATATTATACATAGAAATACCCAGACCAAGACAAACATCCATGTTCATGCACACAAATATTTGTCTTGTGCGGGAATCGAACCCGCGACCTCAGGCGTGGCAGTCGGTTACACTAACCACTACGCCATCGAGGATTGCTCTATAATATTATACAAACTCAATTTATCGACTTAGTAACATAAAGGATATTTACCAGGTTCTGTAGGTATGAGATAATCATGCCAGTCACACCTTTTGCTGACAAATAGGATTTTGTTTAATAGAACTTACTAGATCTAAAATCCGTTTACTTTTCGATATGACGGGATTTTCACTTGCTCACAGGCATTAATATTAATCATATTATTATAAAACAAATCAATCTTTGAAATGTAGGTTCGCGAGCGCGTCTCCCGATGACTAAGTGTGTAGTGGCAGACCCGCGCGGGCGCGCTCCCTGTGCCCCGCGAACTAAACCGGTTGTGGCACTATCAGCACTGTTGTACGGACATAATATGTAGTTATACAACAATACAACCGACAATATTAACCTAGAATCAGACTAAATACCATGTTTTCCAAAAAAAGTATAGTATTTATGTAAAAAAATGAATATTGATATGCGACATTGTTAATAGGGACCATCGATAGGTATATGAAGTCTGACAACCTGCACGGGGCCTGAGCACACAGAGAAGAGGCCCGTGCCCAGCAGTGGGACAGTTTAATACAGGGCTGATATTATATAACGCATACTTATTATGAATAATAGGGTATTTTCTCATGTTTACCTTTGTACATTACACAAACAGCAATAGCACTCAAATCTTTTTGTGCAAACGGTATCAAAATTGGTCGCAAAATAACGGAAGAGATGTAGTTTGCAAGCCATAATTGGTATCTTCAAATAAATATCATTGTCATCAAAATGTATCATTGCCCACAACAACGGTTTTAAAAAAAGTCTCGAGCCTTCGCGTATAAATAATATTTTGAAGCACATCGCAGTACGGTGGCCGCTTACCGAAAAATAATTCGGTCATAAAGGTAAACGATATGACGGCATGCATTTTTATTTTAATATCTCAAAGTTACGAAACATACATTTTTTGCTACCGTAAAATGACCATAGCGTTATTTTTTACGTTACCTAAACTACTAACAATAAGTTCCCTATGTACATTTTTCGACGTCCGACTACGACAATCGCAATGCCCTTGTCGCGGAGAGCTGACAACGTCGCGTAGGTCGTATCGTAGGTACTCATCGGAGCCGGAATTATTTTGGGTGAGTAAAGGTATAGCGATACATAAAAAAAAGCTCTATTAATATTTTATACCGGTAGCGTAACCGCAAATCTTAACCGCTTTCGGTGAATCTTTAAAATAAAGCGCTACAGTTATATTATACCGGTAGCGTAACCGCTAACCATAATCGTTAACGGTTCCTGTTAAGGAGATTTACGAGCGGTCCGACCGATATGATTTCTAGTGTGGGAGGTGCCGTCTGAATTTCTCCATCTATGGCGTTTAATAAATAAAACGTGGTATATATTTCCATGTATAATTTGATACACAACAGCTTACAAGCGAATACGCAGTGTAAGTTATGTTATAAAAACAACTTTGACATTACTAAACGGACTTGACATTTTAAACTTATAAATTTCGACATTGCATTATTATAAACTAAACGGCGCACGCGTGTTGTCCCATCTGTCGCCACCATTTTAGTCATTTAACTGTCAATAATGTAAATATCTATAAAAGCGTTTATATTTACTCTTTTTCTTTTAAGCATTTACTCGAACGACAGAGACATATTTAAGGGCGTGGCCGTTATTAATTATTTATAATGCAATGTACTGATTTTCTTAATTTTAAAAGCTAGACTGTCGGTAGAGGGCGTTAAGTTGCTCCATGAAAATAAAGCAGAGGACTGTGTGGGGTCCAATCTTGCAATATGTTGGAAGTAGACCACTCCACAACGCTAGTATGCCTTCGTTCTTGATGACGCCCATCAGCACTCCAAATTGACTAGCACCTTTAGCTGCGTTTTGGACTCTGAAAGTGTTATTATTATTTTTATTATAAGCAAAACTAGTTTTATTGGTGAGGTAAAAATCGGACTCGCGAGGTTTCCTAAATCTATTTTTTTTAAATTAATGTAGTCTTTTGACAGTTAATTTCCAAAAGAAAAGTGTGTTACAGCCACATTTCACCAGCTACATATATGAAATGAAATAAATTGTAATTCTATATTTCTAGGGCTCACGTATTGGCATCCCGTACTCTGCGCTACTGTAAATATCGTAAGGAAAAAACGCAATAACACAATCGAAACTGAGAGCTTGCCATCGGCCACAATGAAACACGTAAAACTATCCCATGGAGCTACCACGAACAGTAAATTTAATGATAATGATTAAATTGATTTTATTTAGTGATAATATCTATGTGGCACCCGAAATATAAGATATTCAAGAACGGACATCAATAAAAAAAAATATTTGTAGATCACACACTTTGTTGTCCCGTTTAGAGATGGAACCTGCAACATTCGATCACTTTTCTTATTGCCTCAGTTTCGCAGTCACAAATTGCACGTTACATATCCAAAAATGTATAGTTTCTCTCTTGTGATCTGAAGAGGTATGTGAGAATGCATTACACGCACATAATATGGTTCGCTAGCTATTGTTTTGGTCCACGTGATACCAGTGTTTTTGAAGTTCTTAGTAGCCCACTAAGAACTTGAAAACACTACCTGACCTTGGACGCCTAACCTGCTGCCTCATGCACAGCAACACATACTACCTGACCTGATACAACGTTTCTTAAAGTTATTTACAATTAGAAGTATGTATACTATAAGTATATAGATTTGTATATACCTTGTTTTGACGATATCTACAGGCAGGGAAGCGACAGATGTAATGAAGCCTGCGATCATGGACGCTGCAAAGTGTAACGGAAGGCCGTCGTACATCTTCGGCAACAACATTTGTCGAGCCTGCGGTGAAAAGATGGTTTTTTGGTAAAAACTGATATGCAAGTCTCGAGTGTATTTGCCTGGCATGTGGGTGTTACGGTAGTTACCGTAGCTTATATGTATGGCACAGGTCTATCATCAAGTAGAGAGCGTGCTTGTGAACCACTTATGTGGTTTATAGTAGGTAGCCGTTCGATTGTTTTGTTGTAATTCCTTCTATTATATAAGAAAGCATATCTACGGCTTAAGGCGGCTCGTCTATCACTGACAACAATAAAATTATCACAAATATGCATTTAATTTGGTTACCTGAGTGTAGGACCCGAGCTGGGCACCATTGACCACAATAGCTCTGCTGACTGTGGCACCCGCGCCTCGCCACAACGTGGTGATGCCTTCTTCACGCGTTATCCTGACCAATTTAACTTGTCAGCATAATTATTTTATTTATTTATTTATTTTTACTCAATACAACTATCATTACAGGACTAGCCTAATACAATAGTGTAGCTATCTTATATATAAGTAAGTACGATTATATTTGTGAATATCATTATACCTATACCTACTAATTACTTATTATAACAAATTACGAACAATGCTATCTTTGTGAATTCACTCAGAGCACAACAGAATATGTCTGTTTCCTTAGCTATAAGGTTTAGAGTGTGAACGGCGCGCGTCAGTGGTGCCTCTCCCAACAGATTGATAGGCCCTCGCGGTTCGACCAGTAGGGTCGGTTTTCGGCGTCGCCACACATACCTATCTGGTACACATAAACCCAGCAATCTTAATATATCTGCGTTATATACTTTCCCTCTAAACACTTCAAATAAGTATTTAGTCAATGCTAAACTTCTCCTAACCTGAAGTTCAGTATATCCTACCATTCCTAAAATAAATAAGGTTGGGTACCTTAGCGGATAAAATGGGTACACCCCATACTGACGGAAATACAGATACCTTATAAATTTGTTCTGTACTCTCTCCAACATGAGCCTATATTTAGTTTCATGTGGAGACCAGATGACTACGTTACACTCAAGTTGGCTCCTAACTAAAGCATTATACAAGGTGGCTATGACCGATAGGCATTAAAATGGACAAAGTATTCCATATGGGCTCAGTGTTCATTCAAAACGGTTAAAAACTCGATAAACATAAAAATAGAAAATCACTTTTTTCAAACAAATTAAAACAATTTAATACGCAAACACCATTTATAAACATTTATACTACCCTGCGGTCACTTGCATAACAAAACGGCAACATCGCATTCTGTTGTCTTTCATTTTGCCGATGGCGGGCGGCGGAGCCAGAGATGTTTCAAGTGTGTACGTAGCTAATACAGAGAACACAATATTTAGTACCTACATAATTATTACTAACTACACAAATCACCTCAAATCTTAAAATTTTCAATATGTCCACCATTCTCATTTACACACAACTGATATCGACGTAAGATATTATTTTGTAGTCTTACAATGAAGTTATTGTCCGCTACCAAGCTTTTTAATTTATTGAATGCTACAATTATTCTATTTCCAAGTTCGTCTATTGTATTTACATCCGTGGCGTACACTTCACCTTTCACGTACCCCCACAAAAAGAAGTCCATAGGCGTTAGGTCCGGAAATCGGGGGGCCATCGTACGGGGCCGAATCTGCCCAAACATTTCTGTGAGTCGCGCCCTGGAAGACACCACTGAATGTGGAGGCGCGCCGCCTAGCTGGTACCATAACCTCCGATATTCGGCTACGGACAGTTCATCTACGTACTCACTAACGGGATCATTTAATATGTCCAAAAACTTTGTCGCGTTAAGGGTGCCGTCAATAAAAATAGGGTCGATGACATGATTTTTATGCATGCCCGCCCACACGTTCAGTGAAAAGCGGTATTGATGTTCGGACTCCCGAAACATGTGTGGGTTTTCTTCACTCCAATATCTACGATTCTGTCTGTTCTAAATGCCATTGCGCGTAAATGTACACAATATTGGATAAGAAGTTATCGTCGATACTAACGTAATTTAACAGCCACTGACAATAACTATTCCTAACCGGCAAATCTCGGCTCAATAAGGCTTGGACTTTTCTAAATTTGTAAGGTTTGCGCCTATTACGTTTTAAAACCGTATGCACGGTGCCACGACTTACTCTGAATTGTTGCGCGGCTCTATGAAGGTTTGTAGAGTTACGGGCGAAATGCTCCAAGATTTGTTCTTGCAACTCGTACAGCGGGTATCCGCTGTGCAGCTACTCCCTCTTGATGCGGCACTATGGGTTTATTTTCCCGTGTCCTTTGTACTGCCTTTACTATAGTGCGGGCATTGCTGGGACATGTACGGCTGTCTCCATACCTTTCTCTGTATGTTCGCAGCGCTAGGGCGGCATTTCCGTGACATTCACCGTATATCAATATCATGTCAGTGTATTCGGACGACGTGTACGTGACGGGAGGCATTTTATTGCAATAAGCGTGTCTAATCAAGTAATCACAATAAAAACAAAAAACAAACAGTGTATCACAAAGTTAAAAAAGCCAAACACAAACACTATTTAATCCAAAGATCCGAGCGGCTCGGGCGCTGCGCTGTCGCAAGTCGCAAACTAAAAAAGTTCTTTTTATTTTTGGAGATTTTAACTCGTTAGGATCCGGTAATTCCCGGGCCCAAACAATAGGTACGACGGTCTTTCCAAATGTGGACGCCAGCCGTCGGGCTAATGACCGAGGCCCAATCGCTTTCAAGTGTGCATAGTAATCTATTTTCTTTTCTTTTACTCTTATTGAATAAGAGCGGGACGTTTATTATGATTTGTTCACTCTCTTCATAAAAGTGCAAGAGCGGCAACATTTTACGTATACGTATGCTTAGACTCTCGGTCAGCTGTTAGGGCAGATACAACCCGTTGCCATTTAGCAAAAACTAAAAGTCTATCCTGTGGCTAAACTACTGCTACTATTGAACTGAAATTTGGTGTAGAGATTGTATGTGGTACATACTATATGTAGTTAGAAATAAAGCCTCACTGTTTAATCCACCCTGTATAATGCTATAATTGCCTTAAGCCCACGAGCCATACGAAGAATAAAGCCTAAGTTCTTATAGGCTTTTCTACATATTTTAACTATGTAGTCCTGAAATGTTAATCTTGTGTTAAGAGTCACTCTTAAATCCTTAATTTCTGTGACACGGGCTAGTAGTAGACTGTCAATATTATAATTGTGCAGTATAGGAGAGTGCGCCCTAGAGAAAGACATAATCGCGCACTTTGAGGTGTTGAACTGCAACCGATTTAATGTGCTCCAGGCCACGACTCTTGTTTATATCCCTCTGTAGCTTCATACAGTCCTCCACGCTTTTTATAGCAAAACACAGTTTAAGATCATCAGCGAACAGTAAACATTGGGCGGCTTTTACTACTTTTGGTAGGTCATTTATCATTATTAAGAACTGCAGAGGCCCAAGATTACTGCCTGACTCACGCCAGATCTTGTAAAATACGGTTCTGACCTATGTCCCTCATATTCTACGTACTGTTGTCTATCACACATGTAACTTGCAAAAAAATTGAGTAGCTGTGGGGTGAAACCAACTGCAGCTCACTTTATAAGCAAGGCATCATTATCGACCACGTCGAATGCTTTTTTATAGTCGAAGTAAGCCGCGTCAGTCTGTCCCCCACTGTCTACTATCGGCATTACCTGAGTCATGTAGCATAGAAGGTTACTTGCGGTGCTTCTAGCTGGTCGGAACCCGTGCTGGGCGTCTGAAAGTTGTGTGCTTACCTGCTGATATATTTTCTTATGGATAGCAGCTTCAAACACTTTAGTAGGAGTCGAGAGTACTGCCACCGGTCTGTACTCATTTACCTGCTCTCCTGAGCGTCCTTTAGGTACTGGTACAACCCTGGTTAATTTCCATTCCTTTGGAAATACACCTTCTTTCAGGCATTTATTATATATATCTAAAAGCGGCATAGCTAATACTGTCCTTAGTAATATTGTCCGTAGTCCTTAAAAATATACGGTGGAATGCCATCCGGCCCTGTCGA
Organism: Catocala nupta; assembly: GCA_963675205.1. Classification (NCBI taxonomy): domain Eukaryota; kingdom Metazoa; phylum Arthropoda; class Insecta; order Lepidoptera; family Erebidae; genus Catocala; species Catocala nupta. Next base: position 5,069,794 of record OY776097.1, read on the forward strand.
TCTCTTCGGCTTCAATTGCTGAAGAGCGTAGCGTACATCGGACAACTCTAGTTGATCAACACTAATTCGCGCTGCGCTGTTATCGTCGCCTGCTTCTGTTATCGCCATGTCCACATTTAATTCAGCTCGCTCTGTGCTATAAACTGAATAAAAATATTCCGCAAACTCTCTCGCACATTGCTCGTTGGTTAACCACTTCCCCATTTTTTAAGACACATTTTGGACTTCTACTACCCCTTTTAAATTTGGCATAATTCCAAAAGGACTTAGGGTTATTTTTTAATTCACTCTGAACCCGGCGTTGGTACTGTTCATGAGCGTTTACGATACTACGCTTGACTTTCGCCCTACACTGAGCAAACGCTTCATAATCAATTATCGAGCCACTCGTTTTAATACGTTTTTTTACGGCTTTCAATCTTATGTCGCGAATTAATTTAACAGTGTACCACTCAGGGTAAATGTACCTAGAGTTTACCCGACTTCGCTTTTGCTTTGAAACGCAATCATCTATTTTCGAATTAATCGTATTATAAAAAAAGTTAAACTATTTTCCATATTTAAGTCATACATCGGTAACCAGTCTACAGATGCTAATAAATAATATAAGAACGACAAATCAGCTTTCCTAAAATTCCACCCTGTAGGAGTATGTGTAGGTATTAGTGTTTGATAACTCACGTTTAGCTGAGCCCGCGCTTTGGCGCCGGCGCACACACCACACCGACACGTCGAGCGGCGGGTGATGCGCATCCACCGACACGAGCGGCTCCTTCGCCGCGCGCTCATTCACACTCACATCTTCCGCGGACGTACTCAGTATCAAGTTTAACTGCCGATTATTACAATTATTCACATTGTTGCTCTGAGTGAATCCAAAATATGTTTTAAAATATTCAAAATAATTATTAATATACACTGAACTGGAATACAAGTTAAAATCCCCTACTACGACTACCTGATTATATTTATCACAATATTGTTCAATGATTTTAAATAGTAGCATTTATTCACTCTCATCACTGCTTGGTAAAAACAGGCAAAAACAGTAACTTATTTCGTTTGTAAACACTAGCACAAACCAGTTCAAATGTATGCTTATTAATGTTTATGTCGCTCGGGACCGCTACCTGCCGCAGCTCGTAACCCGGTGTGGCCACTAAACACGCGCCGCCTTGCTATCGTCCGTCCGCTCGATCACATGTAATAATAGTATATCCTGGTGGAATAATCTCAGCATCGTGAATAGATTCATTGCAACCAGTTTCTGTAATAGCGAATAGGTCTGCATTTGAAACTGCAACACCGTTATAAAACTGCTCTAATTTTGTTCTGAGTCCTCTAACAGTTTGATATAGTATATTACTTGATTTATTCAAGGTGCTTTGATTGTTTGCTATATCTACTAAACCACACCCATTCTGCGAATTCAATGTTCATTCCCCAGTTTTCTGTTTGGCATAACTGATTGCATTTGCTCTCAGGAACGCCTATGATGAAGGATGCATAATCCCTTTCGGTCTTATGGTTTACTTTTTCTGCTTTGACTGATATATTTTCTTCTTTGTATATTACATTCCTAAAGTACTTTTCTAGATTTTCTTTCCTCCGTTGTTTCCCTCTCAAGCCGCCATACATGTAAATATATCTTTTTTTCCGTACCCTGAATATGCATTGTACTCGTGCTACCACTGTTTATTACGATATTAGGTGACTGGCACAAAAACACCGTATAAACTGAAAGTCCTTTAATGACTGTATTCAATGTACAAAATTAATTTTTATCAATAACGTGCGTCCTGTACAGACTAGAATCCGCCATCTTCTTATTATCCTAGTCGTGGCGTCACCCGCGATCGCCGGCGCATAACGGCCCCCGCGCGTCTTGCTGCCCCGCTGTGGTCCTACGCGTCATTAACATCCTCCCCCTCCCTTGGAAGCTGAGTTTCCAAGGAGCTCATGGGAATCTCCTGTGGGCAGAACGCAGACCTTTGTCAACGCTCTTTTGATGATGCCCTTGGACATAGCAATGTCCACAACTCTGCAAACTCCATCAGGTCCATGGTAGAATTTGTTGATGCGTCCCAGGATCCATTTCATCGACGGTAGTTGATCATCCTTGATGACGACCATGTCTCCAACTTTTATATTTCTCCCACTAGATTGGTGCCATTTTACCCTCTGTTGAAGTTCGGACAAAAACTGACTTGACCAGCGTGTCCAGAAATGTTGTCTCATACGCTCCAGCTGCTGGTATCGATTGATGGAGATCTTGGTTGTTGTTGGAGATGGTAGGGATGACAAAGGACGCCCGATGAGGAAGTGCCCGGGTGTTAAAGGAGTCAAATCGGAAGGATCCGCTGACAAAGGTGTCAACGGCCGCGAATTCAATATTGCCTCAATTTGCGTAAAAAGAATAGTTAGCTCTTCAAATGTTAGGCTTGTATTTCCTGCTATACGTTTCAAATGAAATTCTGCCGCCTTTACTCCAGCCTCCCAGATGCCACCAAAATTAGGTGCATAAGCGGGACTAAATTTAAAATCTATGCCCTCACAGACACCGAAATCAGTGACAGACCCGTTCATGGCTTTAAGCATTCTGCCTAACTCGTTATTCACCCCTACAAAATTCTTACCATTGTCACAATGTATTGTACGTGGTTTACCGCGTCTAGATATAAATCGGCGTAAACATAGAATGAATGCGTTAGTACTCAATTCACTCACAACCTCTAAGTGCAGTGCTTTAGTGGCAAAACACACGAAAATACACAAGTAGCATTTACTTGTTTTTGTCCCACGACCCTTGCGACTAGAAATTAGAAAGGGACCAGCGAAATCAGTACCACAAGTTTCAAACGGAGGAGCTGGATTGACTCGAGAGATAGGTAAGATACCCATTATTGGTTGTACATTTTTACCTTTTAATTTAGTACACTGTACACAATTTACACACAACAAATTAAGAGAAGTAATTATCAAATAGTAGGTTACAGTATGAAGCACATACAGCTGAATTAAATAATCAAATAATTAGTTTGGAAAATCGTTTAACCAGGATCAGCCTGGAACATCAAAAAGAAACTTCTGAATACATTCAGAAATATGATGAAATTGCCAGTGTTGGTAGGGAGAACATGGAACGTGTTCTCTCGCTAACTAACGATACTATATGCGGTAAGTGCTTACAGGCTGAACCTAATAACAACCTGTCAGCTGTTTGTGATTTGAAGTCAGTTAACAGTTGTCCCACCTCCTCTTCCTATCATGAAGATATGTCTGTGTCTTATTTGGTTAAGAATAACAATAATAAAAATTTAATCATGTTTTCTGACCAAATCGGTGTAGGTTTTAGTAGACTCATAAATTCTTATACAGAGTCTCCCTGTGTAAATATTTGTTCCCCTGGGGCTAGGTTAAGTACTTTAACTGATAAGTTAAAAATGACAACTTTGAATTCTGAATCGACCATAGTAATTCTATATGGTGACAGCTTATCTGTCACAAAAAATGAGGCTTTACATTTAACTGAGGTAATTGAATCATTACATAGTAAAGTAGGGTGTAACTTTATTCTTTGCGCTTTACCTTATTCCTATTCATTAACACAGGAACAGAATAGATATATTCAAAATCTGAATTTATTATACAAATTATACAAAATTCTTTGACACTAATAAGTTTATTAGTAGATTTTTATTGACTAAAGATACAATGTATCTTTCATATTTTTATAAAAAACAACTTGCTAAGTTATTAGCATTTAATATATTATTATTTAGAGACACAGGTACCAGGTAGTGAAGATTTTAGATCATAGTAGTAATATTACTACTAATTCCTATATTGATTCTTCTAATAGTTTAAACTATTAGATGAGACAAAGGATAGGCAGTCACATAGTATTAGACTTATTCACCAGAATATTCAGGGTCTACCCGGCAAGGAGTTAGAATTAGATTTATTTTTTAAAGAACATGACATCCAAATATATTGCTTAACAGAACATTGGTTAAGAAGTAGTCAACTAATATTTAATAATGAACATTATACCGTTGTAAGTGCGTTTGTAAGAAGGAATTCTATACATGGTGGCTCTCTAATATATGTATGTAATAACTAATTATCTTAAATTTAAGGAAAGAAATGATATAGTAAATCTTTCTATCGAGCGCACTGTTGAATTATCTTGTGTGGAGCTGGAGCAACATGTCATACTTTGCGTGTACCGACCACCGCAGAGTGACTTTAGTGTATTCGAAACAGTAATGGAGGATATTTTAAAACGCTTAAGTTATAGTAATAGGCATATAGTAATATGTGGTGATTTTAATATTAATTTACTTCAGCGATCAGTTCTTTCTGTAAGACTTATTAGTTTATTTAGATCATTTAATTTAAATAATTTATTTTTCGAACCAACCAGAATTACATCACACTCTGCTACGTGCTTAGACAATATATTTTGCGAATGCCAATTTCTAAATAGGGCCATATTGAGTGATTTGACATCCGACCACTGTGGGCAAAAGGTTGTATTTCCTATAAATACAATTAAAAAAGAAACTATCATCACATGAAGACCAATGACATCTAATCGCATAAAGGAATTTAATAATAACATTAATGCCAAGGTTGTCAATATGGACCTAGATTGCAATAGTCCAGACGAACTATACGAGTCTTTGCTTAACGTCATTACACTGGAATATAACAAAATTTTTAAAATGAAGACATTTTACAAAAAATTAAAAGTTAAGTTTTGTGATTGGGCAACACCTGGGATATATACAAGTAGAGCTAAGTTATATGAATTATATGGAATAAAAAAATATAATTTTGATCCAAATTTTATTAAATATGTTAGAAATTATTCAAAATTATTTAAAAAGGCTTGTGCTACAGCCGACGATAAAATTAAAGCTACTTGGAATATTATTAATAATGAAACTGGACGCACCAAGCAGCGTGATAATACTATTAAACTTAATGTAAATAATAAGATAATTTCAAATAACTTGCAAAGAGCTGAAACATTTAATAACTACTTTGCAAAGATACCTGTTAATACAACTAGTTCCTTAAGGTCTTGCCCAGTAAAAGCAGAATCCTTGGTTAGGGATAGCGTGGTGGAGTGTAAAGTCCTGTTTAGTTTTAAATATGTACATCCGCATGACATAATAAAAGTATTTAAGTCACTTAATTCAAAAAAATCAGCTGACTTGTGGGGTATTTCTATGAAATTAATTACAAGTATTATTGATAACGTAGCGCCACACCTAGCTGCAATATTCAACGGATGCATTGATGTGGGCATTTTTCCAAATTTAATGAAATGTAGCAAAATAATACCATTATTTAAAAATGGATGTAAAAGTGATCCATGTAATTTCAGACCGATTTCTATATTACCTGCTATAAGTAAAATATTTGAGAAAATTATATTACAGCAATTAGAGAGCCACTTTAACGTAAACAACTTATTTCATACTCAACAATATGGTTTTAGAAAGGGTCGATCTACAATAGATGCGGGTGTTACACTTTTAAAACATATTTTTGCTGCTTGGGAAAATTCGCAAGATGCCATTGGCGTATTCTGTGATCTCTCAAAAGCCTTTGACTGCGTTGAACATCAAACGTTATTGCGAAAGCTCAGGCATTATGGAATTCGAAATGCTGCACTCGACCTCGTTGGTTCTTACCTAAGCGATAGATTACAACACGTTGAAATCAACGGAAGTAGATCTTCTGGATTACCAGTCGCAATGGGCGTGCCACAGGGCTCAATTTTAGGACCCTTTCTGTTTCTAGCGTACGTGAATGATTTGCCGTTCTTCGTACAGAATTTGTGCGACATTGTATTATTTGCTGATGACACATCACTTATTTTTAAAGTAGACCGTAAGACACCAAATTTACAGGGTGTTAATTCTTCACTCGCGCAAGTCCTGGACTGGTTCACGGCGAATAATTTACTACTCAATTCAAAAAAAACAAAATGTATTAAGTTTACATTGCCTAATATAAAGAGTCCTAGCATAAACGTTAATTTAAATAATGAAACAGTAACATTTGTACAATCCACAGTTTTCTTAGGCACACTTTAGATGATAAAGTTCAGTGGGGCGCTCAAATATCGTGTCTTGCAGGGAGACTTAGTTCAGCAGCATTCGCGGTTAGGAAAGTAAGACAGCTTACTGATATAGATACTGCGAGACTAGTATATTTTAGTTATTTTCACAGCGTTATGTCCTATGGCATACTATTGTGGGGTAAGGCAGCTGATATTGAAACAATTTTCATTCTTCAAAAGCGTGCAGTACGTGGCATTTATAATTTAGGCCCACGAGTTTCCCTGAAAGAGCGTGTTAAAGAAATTGGTATACTTACTGTTGCGTCGCAATATATATTTACGAATATTATGTTTATAAAACATAATATTCACTTATATAATAAGAATAGTGATATTCACAACTTAAACACTAGAAATAAGCATAAGTTGGTAGGTCCGTATCATCGTTTACATAAAGTTCACAATTCATTTGCGGGACTCAGTATACATTTTTTTAATAAACTCCCGATTGATATTATAAATTTACCTTTACTAAAATTTAAAAGTGCTGTTAAAAGTCAGCTTATCGGGAAGGGCTATTATTCAATCAATGATTACTTAAATGATAAAAACTCATGGAACTAGTTGTTTGTTTCATACAGGATTCAAACAATGTATGTATTATATAAGTCAATTTAGTTATGTGAAGGTACTTCGTGTTTATTTGGTGGTGTTAAAGTATCTTTCTTTTCTTTTAAACAAACTTTATAAGTATTAACGTAAATTTTGTTTTAACTACATTTAGTCACGAACTACCTTTTCATGTCACAAAGTGTAAGTGTATGCGTCCTCATGCCATACTACTGTCTATTACAAATGGCTACGTACTGATAAATATGATTTCAAATCTCAAATGCTTTTTACATAATATTACCAACTTTTCTTTATTTTAGAATTTAGTTTTATATGGACAGTGACATATGGCATAATGACTGCAACACCTGGTACATAAATGAGTTGTAAAATACTGAAATTATAAGTTGATGGCGATTTAAAAGAGTGGCCTTGAGTTTCTTGCAGGTATCTTCTCATAGGCTCAACCTTTTGCCTGAACCTTGCAACTAACATAAATGTAAATTCAGTAAATATAATAAACTCACTAACCCATTTGACGTTCATAAGTGTTACTTTGTGACCTAAGTGAATAAATTATTTTTGACTTTGACTTTGACTTTGACAATTATGTATAGTTTGTGTAGCTAAAACTCTACTACCGATGGGCCAAAAGTCTTCACGAATTAAATATAATAATTGTGATGGTCCACAGTGTGAACGACGTATGTGTTCTTGTTTAAATAAAAGTTTCGTAAACGGATGTTTGGAATCGATAATAATCGGATGTTTTTTATTATAGGGAACAAGTGCCTTTTGAAGCCGATCTCCGACACGTAAGACCATATTGTCATCTAGAAAAGGATTCAAAGATAAAATTCTCGACTTACGATTCAGATATCCCCTTTTGTGTAGAGAATGAATTTCTTGTTTAAAAGATTCTCTTTGTGCAATTTTAGCTAAAGTAGAAAACGACTTCATTAATTCCTTAATTGTCAGATTGCCCTTTATCTTATTTGTTTTAGACTTCGAATTTTCTATAAACCGCAGTACGTACGCAAAAATTCTTTGCATTCTATAAAAGCTTGAACAAGTAAGGAACAGCTTGAAATTAGGATTCTCTTCGCTCTGTACATTCAAACTAACCTTTATTTCAGGTAGTGTCGTATGAACTAGATTGTACACTGGCCATTCTTCCTCTGGCCGTGTTAGAAAAGGAGCACCGTGCCACCACAATTTATTTTCTTTAAGGTGTTGCGGCTTTACTCCTCGAGATGCGAGGTCAGCTGGATTGTCTTCGGTAGGTACATGCCGCCGAACGTATTTTGAGGTAAGTTCGCGAATCTCCTCTATTCGGTTACACACGAAAATTTTTAAAATTTTTGGTTCACAATTAATCCAGCCTAAGACTATCGTCGAATCAGTCCACAAAACGCAACGAGAAATATCGAAGCTTTTAAGACGTAATGACTTCACAACTTTAGTAAGCAGTCGAGCACCCAATAAAGCACCTAATAACTCCAGCCAGGGTATCGTCAGTTCTGGTTTCAATGGGGCCACCTTTGTCTTGGCACAAAAAAGATGAACTGTAACCTTTCCTACCATATCAGTAGACTTAAGATACAAACACGCACCGTAAGCTATTTGCGAAGCATCCGTGAAGCAATGTAATTTAACGTTCCTCGGAGCCTCACAAACGACGTGCCTAGGGACCTCAAAAGTGGATAAAGAGTGCAAATTAGTTGAAAATTCCTGCCATTTAGTTGTGATTATATTTGGTATAGGATCGTCCCAGCCATTCTTTAGCAACCATAATCTCTGAAGTAATATTTTAGGAATTATAGTAGTGGCTGACAACAAACCAAGAGGATCAAATAACTTTGACGATGTCGAAAGAATATTCCTTTTGGTAACTTTTGGATCAGCCTCGAGTGTAATAGAAAAACGTGGAGTATCAGTTTGAGGAGATCATTTTAGTCCTAGAACCATAGATTCCTTACAGAAGTCCTGACTTTGATTAGTTATAGGAATATTATCAAAGATATCAGGCACATTCGTACGTAACTTTCGCAACGGCATGCAAGCTTCTGATAATTTACAAATAACTTGTGCTAAGTTATTCTGTAACTCTTTCTTAGAATTAGAGCCCGTATTTAGGTCATCAATATAAAAATCGTGTTTAATAATTTTCGCGACATCTGGTTTATCTTTGCATTCTTCTGACAACTGTAATAAACACCGCGTACTTAAAAAGGGAGCCCAAGCTGTTCCATAAGTTACCGTGTTCAGCTGCATAACTTTGAGTGGCTGAGCCTCATTATCCCTCCAAACTATTAACTGCAGATGGCGCTGTGATTCATGTACTTCGATTTGTCGGTACATTTTTCTATGTCACCGGTCATAACAAACGCATTTTGACGGAAGCGCAGCAGGATTGAAAACAAATCATCTTGCACCACCGGCCCTATGAGCTGAATATCGTTAAAGGAATTACCACTTGTAGTTTTACACGACGCATCGAAAACTACGCGCAATTTTGTTGTCTCACTCTGATTACGTATAACTGCATGATGCGGCAGATAATATCCAAAGAGAGGACGGTTGATGGAAGATAAATGGCCCATACATCCATATTCATCAATAAATTTTTTATAATCTTCTTTCAGATGTGGAGATTTATTAAGTTTTCTCTCCAATCTTAAAAATCGATACTTAGCTATATTATAAGAGTCACCTAAAACTTTCTCAGGTGACTCACTCAAAGGAATTTTGACTGAGAAACGGCCTTCATTAGTACGTTGCATATTTTCTATAAAATGACCTTCGCAGAACTCTTCGACTTTGGTGAAATATTTTTTATCGAGGGAAGGAAGTTCTTCAATGTCCCAAAATTTAGAAAGCGAAGCCTCAATATGGTTTGAAAAGTGACAAGCTTTATTATGGGATCCAGAACTTATACCAGTTGGACCAGATATCAACCACCCCAACTCAGATTCTTGAAGAGTAGGCTTATTTCGCCCGAGTCTTATCTGATGACCATGCACAATCTCCCAGAACACGTCAGCTCCTAGTAGCACCTGGATATCGGAGGGACTAAAGAAACTTGGGTCAGCCAGCTCAATATTGGCAGGTAAGTTTAGCATTGATGTATTTATTTCAATACTTGGCAACTTAGTAGTCATTTGTGGTATAATAAGACAAGATACTGTCATGTGAAAAGAATTAACTCGAGATTTTGTAACCTACACCGTTGTGTAGTAGTACTTATATTATTATTAATGCCCAATATGTTAATTGGAACATTTTCAGACACAGTTAAGCTGATCTTCCTTTGCAGTGTTTCTGATACAAAAGATGACTGGCTGCCACTATCTAGAAGTACCTTTACAGGATAACTTTTATTTGACATTGAGTCTAATACATCCACTTGGGCAGTACACAATAACACCTGGCCAGGTATCACAGCGGACAGCGAAAATTTGTTAACATCACCAACGCCTTGAGATTTACCGGGTGAGTTAGATGATTCATTATTTTTTATTATCATATTATTATCTACTGATTGTGTATGCAATAATGTATTATGTTTTGTATTACAGAGCTGACAGCCCTTCCTAAAACAACGAGAGGGACGATGGCCTGGCCGGAGACATTTAGAGCATAATTTCAATCTGGCGACTTCACTCGACCTTGTTTCCACACTCATATTTTTAAACTTGTCACATTCATGTAAAAAATGATCTTGTGTACAAATTACGCAACATTTTCTGTTCGTCTTTTCACTTGACACAACAAAAGATTTAGTTATTTTAGAATCCTTTCCGTGAAAGGATTTTTCAGATTTAGAATTATCAAATTTATTAAATTGTACTGATTCCAAAACATCAGCGCGATTACGCAGAAATGCATAAAAATCATCAAGACTAGGGGAATCCGACAAAGAATTCCTATGCTCCTCCCATTTGCGACATGTGGTACCATCTAGTTTGCTTGTCATCATAAAAATAATCAATGTATCCCACGAGCAAGTGGGTTCTTTTAATGTATTAAGGGCTCGTAAATTCTTAGTAAAATAGTCTATTGTATAACGAAGGGATTGATGGGATTCCCTGGCAAGAGGTTGAAACGAAAACAATGATTTTAAATGATTATTTACTAGTAGTCTAGTGTTATTGTATCTGTTGCAAAGGAGGTCCCAAGCTACTTTATAATTTTCAGCTGAAAAAGCAATTGATTTAATAACAACAATGGCGCCCCCTTCTAATGAAGAACGAAGATAATGAAACTTATTTATTTCGGAAATACTGTCATTTTCATTTACTAATGAATTAAATGTATCACGATATTCAAGCCACTTTAATGAATTTCTATCAAAATGAGGCAAATCTATAGTTGGCAACTTTATATTAAAAGATTTAGAGGTTCTGGATGAATTGGTAGAATTATTTTCCAAATTATTTTCATCATTTTTGTGCGCATTCAGATAACATTCAATATAATTTTGAGCTTGCGAAATTAATGAACAAAAGTTATCTTCAATGACTTCTCTCTCACCTACTTGTTCTTCAGAATCAGAAAATAATATTTCTATTTTTTCCTGAATTTCATCAAAATGCGACATTAAAGACTGAAGTCTAGTTAACTTTAACTGAAGCTCTTCAACTTGAATTTTCGTAATAACTTTATGATCAATAGCCTTAACAATATTGAAATATTTAGTGAAAGTAGTAATTCTCGATTTAATCGTACCTCGAATATGAATCAAACCTTTAAATCGTCGGCCATGGTTATAAGATAAAATATGTACGGTTGAATAACGTGTTATGCAAATTAAACAATATAGGTAATTAGAAGCCAAACCGTGCAGACCGCTGTAGCTATGTACAACAGTCAACTCAGCAAACCGGTCCGTCAGCTGATCCAGGCGCCGCGGTGACACGTAGCGAGGCTCGATGCACTCAGATTATCAGGCAGGTAATCGCACGTCGACACGTAAAACTAGCGGCTGGCGTAACAACGGCAGCTGAAATCATCGGCATGTACTATTACACTAATTGCTATTTAAGTACGTCAAATCTTCTGTACCTAATTGAAAACAAAACTGCGATAGTTTGAAGGTGATGAAATGTTAATTTCAAAGAAAAGCAACCCTTCTAGGTAAATTTGTAGGAAATAAGCGCACTTATGCGTATATATATATGTTTATAATTTGTAGTTCGAATGTTTACGCTGTACCTAGCTATATTTATATGCAACATTCAGAAAACACTAGTTATTAGCAATCTCTAGTACCAATTCCTTAGAATTATTGCAAAGTAGATACATAGCTATAACAATTAGTATGTGAAAATGAAAAGAAAATGGCAGGCAGAAACTTAATGCGTATAGGCTTAATAGCTGTATGCAGATGCAGTTATATTATTATTTCGATTCGCTGGCAAACAAGGCAAACTGAATTCGTAAAATTTAAATATATAAAATTTTATCTTTTAAATAAGTATATAATAAGAAATGGCTACTTCCATGATCGAACTCCAACGCAGCAATCGTATGTATCGTAATAGCTGTCCGTCGGTAATCGTAATCCAATCCAATAAGTACTATGTTTGTATAATTTTATCGTGGCGTCGCCCGCGATCGCCGGCGCATTACGGCCCCCGCGCGACTTGCTTCCCCGCTGTGGTCCTACGCGTCATTAACAACCACCTTTCTTCACTTCTCTGTTTGGGTACCGAGTGTTTTTTCTAACGACTGTCCATTTATTTTCACTTTCCGCTTCTTGATTTTCTTTTTCAATATTTATAGTTGACTGTACTAAACTATTTTCAATATTTCCTTTTTGTACTTTACTCTCTTTGTTAATAAGTGCGTCCGTCGCTTTTGTGGCTCCAATTTCCTTCCGTGATACATTTGTATGGTTTACCTGTTTTTGATTTTGTTTAATCACTGTTGCAAATGACAACAACGGCTCTTTAATTCCTTCTTCTTTCTGGTTCATGTTCTTTTTAGTACTGCTGATACTTAGACTAGCTTCCAAATATTCATTTCTCTCTGTTAAAACTTTTAATTTTACTTTCTAATAAATCGACTTTACTTGCTTTTTGTAGGACTACCTCCATAATTGTTTTCAATTCCCGTAACTCTTTTTCCGTATTTATAAATTCGTTTTTTATTATTGCATACTCTTTAATTTGTTCTTCCATCCTTGAGTTCATTTCTAGGCGAAATTCTCGCAGTTCTTCCATCAGATGGTTCTCACTGTCATTCAGAGCTGCTTCTTTCGTATTGCGACGGCTGCCGCGTTCCATGTTAACGTAACATAACTGTTTTATTCTTTATTGTATTTCCTCGAACTGGTGTTTCAGAATTATCACTTCTCGGAATATTGCACGCACATTCTAGACACTTCCAATTTCTTTTATATTCTTGTGTGAAAGCTTCAAACTTCTCCTTAGTTAATGCAAGATACTTGAGATGGTATTTTTCTTGCATTCTTCTAGTGAACACTTCATATGCCCAGTGCCACTTATCACGGCATTACAGCCGTTACATTTCACACTCATTTAGATTTATAACTTTAAATGTGTAAGTATAATGATTAGTGACACAGACAACCGATAACACGTCCGCTTCCTCGCGTGTTCGAAACATAACGATAAAACTATTCTAGCGAGACGCCGGCGTCTGTACACCGATAGGCGAATTAATATAACTTTTACTTATTCCTTTTGTTACATTAGTATTCACATCCGATTTATTAAGGTGTCCATAGCGGTTTGGTCCTTTAAATTTATCTTTTATCTATCCATGCATTATATTAAAACAATGAGCACAATGATAACCCAGACCCAAAATCATTTTTGTTGATCCTCGCGTAAAGACCAAATTCACAACACTCACACGCACTTATAGAGTTATTGATTACGCCATCTGTGTAGTTTTCAATATGTTTTACTATCTGAAACTATTGAAAATTAAACTACTATATACGGATTTTTCAAAATTTTGTAATACAGTGATAAATAAACAACGCGATAAAATCCGTATATAGTAGTTTAATTTTCAATGAATAACATTCGCGTAAACAGAAGACAATATTATATCTGAAACTATCTAGCTAAATAAAAGACGAAGGGCTTGTACTACCACTTCCAGATAGAATTTATCTATAAGATAAAAGTCTCGCCATCTCTCTTCTTTGACCTAACATGAGTGAGACAGCATGCAACTTATCTTTCGGATAACTTTTACTTGTTAGTGGTAGGAGTGGACGTAAGTTGTTGCCAAATAGAGCCTAAGAAATTAACAGGTTGAATTAAGGCATACAGGGATGGCCATGTAGATCTCAGAACTGCATATTTAAAAACTCTATTTTCTCCTGACTTGGAGCTCGAGAGAGTTGTCGGTTTTAGCCGTTTTGGACAGAATATACCTTGCAAGAGCGTTGAAGACATGTGTGTAGTTCCTCCTTTTCTGTGGCGGCAAGCGGCCGTCAGCCGTCATTCGGATGAGGGACACCTCAGCAGGAGTGCCGATGAACGCTCCGATACCTCCCGCCAACATACCCATTGCAACTTTCGCCGGAAACGTCGGCACACCGTAAGAGCTGGAAACATACTTATTATGAAATTGGAAGGACGAGCTTTAAAGGTAAAGGAAAACATCTTGAAATGCATGTCTGAGTGTGCTTCATAATGTTTTCGAAGATATGTGAAGAACCCACCCTGTGCTAGCGTGGTGGACGAAATGAATGACTGTGAATCCTTTCATACTGAGAAGAGGCTCTTGTTCAGCAGCGGGACAGTTTATATACAGAGGTAATATTATTATTATTATTATTGATTGGTAGAACGGGGATAACCACCATCTCTTATAGAGATTTTATGTGAGATCAAGACAGACGTATATTTAATATATAGGTATTGTGGGTGGGTTGTAATTGTGTATTGGGTTGTAAACACTAATTTATTATGCTACTAATCACATTACGTATTGCATTTATATCTTCTAAGGTCAAACCATCATCACCGATTCTATGATAAGGTAATGTAAAAATTGAGCTGCTCACTACCTCTCATATTTACAATTATTCGAAAAATTGCTCTCGTTATGAGACGAGATTAACAAAGTCAAGTAAAAATAGAACCTACCTTTTGTACATATCAAAGAGACCATTGAAACACCCCAATCGCCCCGTGGTATAGGTAGCTTGCCTGAATAGCGCCGCAGTCAAACCTTTGTAGAAACCTCTGATACCTTCGTACTTCATGATCTTGGAGGCCGTTTCACCCAATCCTGCTTTTTTGCCATCAGCACCAGCAAGCTGCATTCGAGTTTTAAGCAGATCCATGGGTTGTACTATGGCTATAGCCATCATGCTGGAACAATCACAAAATTGAAATAGTTAGGTTACAGGCTATGATGAAGTAGACCTGGCTAATAGATTGTTCTTTTATAGAGTTGAGTGCGTGAACAAGAGTTTACAACGTGCAATATATGGTTAACCAGTACCTCAAAATTGTGTAAGCAATCGAGGGGAGAGGCTCCTGAATAATCCAGAAACGATAAATGAGGCTCTTAGTAACATCAGCATTTGGGACAGTGCTAAGGCTGTATAAAAAACGACTCTATAAATATGCTGCAATATACACGTCGAATTTATTATGTTGGGTTTTGGTTAATCATAAATGGTAAATTCACAATACTGTTTCATTAAAATGAAATTTGAAAACTTACAAGAGGCTTATAACGCAGTTTCAAGAAGATTTCTAAATAGTATTATATTCATAAACGCAGTAATAAAACGTTCATTAAACCGTTTTTATGAATAAGGTCTGGTCTGTTAACAATATTTAGCATGCGATTTCATGGGCTTGCATATTTTAAGTACCTATCTAAATTGTCTTTCTTAAGACTTCTAGGCGTATCAAGTTGAAACATGCATTTACTGCCTAAGTGCTTATTATTGCCATGTTAATCTTACCCGCTGGCGCCTCCTATAACGAAGTTGAGCCATGTTGGAATCGGTTTTGGGCCAAAAGGCTTAATTGGTTTTGACATACCTAATCACAAAAAACTATTGCACTGGAAATTTTGTTTTGGTGTAAAAAATATGTATCAAAACACTTAAGTTACATAGCTTTACTGTCTAAGACATGAGTTCAATCATTTTATAAACAATTATTTGTGTTGTGTGAGTTTTGTGCCGTGATCACTGGTAAACTACTTGACAGCTGATGTCACATCGTCTAAGATTTTTTATTGTCAGTGATGTTTTCAAATATAATACAAATAGGTTTTATTTTATTGTAAGTAAGTTCTTAAAGTGTTGTCTTTGCTTTGTTGTTGTTTTTCGATGTGTGGCATCAAAAACTTCTATGGTAAGCATTCTTTGTGCTGGCAGTGCAGTTTTTAAATGACCATGCATCCGTTGTGCTAGGGTACATTTTCTCGGGGCGTGTGGCCAGTGAACCTCCTAGTGTGCCTGACGGCTGCTGGTCCCTTCTACACTTCTCGTGGGATAGAATAGCAGACGTTGGGCCGGTACACTCCGGGTAACTCGGGTAATAATGTCCTTTCGGGTGCATTATTACTCGTGGCTAATACTCTGGCACGTATAGGGAACCCGAGGCATTGGGGCGATCCCCACGAGGGCCGCGTTTGGGGTTTCTTGGGTTGATTTGAGACGGGGGGATAGAGGAAGAAAACCTTTTTAAAATCACCAGTGGGGGCCGTTAGGCCGGGCCGGGTTGCGTAGGCATCCTGCCCAGTCGGGCGGTTTTGGGGCGGGTGGATCGGTCCAGCATGGACCCCCAACCGGCCCAACACAGAGGGAAAAGAGGAAGAAAACCTCTTAAAAATCACCAGTGTAGGCCAGGGTAGAAGCTCAGATTCCTGCCCAGTTGGGCGGTCTTGAGGCGGTTGGATCGGTCCAGTATGGACTCCCTTCCGGCACTACCCGTAACCCTGAAGTAACAGGACCGGGAGCCCTCGGGCTGTGAGGAAGAAAACCTCTACAAAAATTACCCAAAGCCCAAGTTTTTGGTGGCTCGGCGAGGGGCTGTATGGCTGGGAGGAACCCAGCCATTAGGGCCACAACAAAACTTAATGTTGTCGGCTAAAGGTTTTAAACTACCCCAGGAGGGTACCAGGTGCACCGCGCCTGGAGAATCCCTCACGGAGCCTGCTGGCTCCGTCTGCCCCTCGTATTCTGGGGAGGACAACCCACATCTCAGCGCCGTGCTGCGCGAAATCTCAGGCACCGAAACACCCGCGGTGTCGCCTTGGGGCTAGTCCCGGACAAGGCGACTCTAGCGTGGAAGCGCAAGCGCCGATCCCGTCTGACCCACTTAGGTTCTGACGTAGAGTCGAGCGCAGCACCGATCCCAAAGGTCGGGACTGCCCGAAGAAGCAGGGACCGGCCCAACACACCGGAGCCTTACGGCCCGGCAAAGGCGGCCGGTGGCAAAGCGCGCGGTGGCAAAGCTGTGCGTGGAGGAGGAGGTGGCGCTGCTCGCGCAAAATATCTGTCCACCGAGGAGCAGTCCCACCCCGAAGTCGGTGGCAGAGGCGGTGCAAAGGGCCCTTGACGGTTGCGAGATTGTGACGAAAGTGGCGTCCAAGTCTCGGAACCTCAAATGGACCTTTCAAAAGCACCTCAAGGAGGCGGCGGCCGCAACGAAGGCGTCGGTCGATTACCTCCAGGCGAAGCTCAACCACTCCGCCCGAGCGCAGGACCTTTTCCTGCAGTCTATGGCGGAGTAGTCTATTGGTGTAGCCGTAGCCGTGGAGCCATATTACTTTCCTCCTTGCCCCAATTGGGCAGGTGACCGGGACAGCTCCGCGGCAATCGTTGACTCCACTCCCTCACAGTTAAGGAGAGGGGACCGAGATACATTGCGGCCGCGTGGGGAGAGGTCACAGTCGTTGGCGTGTACTTCTACCCCAACAGGAGTCTGGCAGATTTCGAGGCCTTTCTCAACAACTTGGAGACCTCGATACGGCGGATATCATCTAGCCGCATCGTTATAATGGGGGACTTTAACGCAAAGTCTACTACGTGGGGGTCCACACGGATGTCCGAGGAAGGATGGTCGAGAATGGGCCGATGGTGGCGATCGTCCGGCATCTGAGCACGATCGGTCCCGACCTGTCGGACGCTTAGTTCGGATTCCGAGAAGGACGTTCGATCGTCATTATACGCCTGAAGGCCGCAGCCAAGGAGACGGTCACCGACGACTGTGTTCTGTTGGTGATGTCTTTAGACATCGCCAACGCGTTTAACAGTCTACTATACAGCTGTGTCCAGCGGGCGCTCCGATATTACGGAGTACCTTTTTACCTGGAGCGGCTGGTGGCAGACTATCTGAGAGGCAGGAGTGTTCTCCTTGAGGTCCGAGGCGAGGTTTGGTGGCGGCCCATGTCGTGTCGTCTGTCGTGTCCCGCAGGGATCGGTTCTTGGTCCGCTCCTGTGGGACATGGGGTACGACTGAGCTCTACGTGTTGTCCTACCCTCCGGGTTGAGTGTCAGTTACGCTGACTGTCGTCAGGAAAGTATCCTTGCGGATTTTCATTTGTTTATGTATGTATCTTAGATGTGTATGTCCTGAGACTGCGATGAGTTGTTAATAAAGTACTGTTTCCGAGGGATAGAAATTTATTGACATAACCTATAAGCCGTGGGTAAAATCTAGTAATGTAAGTTTATTTGTTTGTTACTCTTTCACGCTTTAACTACTCGACTGATCCTGATGAATGATGAAATTTCGCATTTTCTTGGTCAGGGGCACAGAACTTTTTAACGACACCCTTATATGTCTTATTTTTCTTTTTGATTTGTTTTATTGTGTATCTGCATGAGTTTGTCGTTAAATAAACTTATTTCTTTCTTTCTTTAAAAAAAAGTACATATCTTTCATCTAGAAAACAATTGAGAAACGGCAGTGAATTACCGTAAAACAAAAAGTTCTAAAAATTGTATCACGTGACCAGGTCAGAGGCCAAATACTCATTTCGGGGTATATGGACTATGCTGAGTCGAATGGCGTTGACAGCGAATCTCTAACTCTTACGCTTCTTGAGTTGAAAGTTGTATAACAGACAGACGGACAAAGCTGTTGTAAGAGCTTTTTCGAACTCTAAAAACTACTGTTCTTGAGCGAAGCTGCAGGCAAATGATAGTAAGATATAAAACGATTCTATGCTTATAAAGCCACCAATTTTAATTATTTAGTGATAGATATGTCTTATAATAATAATATCAGCCCTGTATTAAACTGTCCTACTGCTGGGCACGGACCTCTTTTGAAAGCTACGAGACCGTACGCCCCTTGACTTTCGCCCCTTTCATAGAAAGACGAAAGCCAAGGTATTCCTATTTTTGGGTCGATTTAAGAAGAAACCTAATAAATACCTACTAGGGGGCGAAACTTGAGGGGCGAACTAGCTCGTAACTTTTTGAGTGTAAGAAGGGTTAGCCCTAGCCACGCCTAACACGCTGGCCCAGAACGGGTTGGCAGACTACACATATCTTTGGAAACATTGTGGAGAACTCTCAGACATGCAGAATTCCTTACACTGTTTTCCTTCGCCATTCAAGTGAGCGATAATTAGCTATTTAATACGCACATAACTTCGAGAAGTCGGAGATGCCTTGGGATTGAATTCGAGATCTCTGAGTGGCAGTCAAAATGTCTCCCACTAGGTTATTGCTGCTTTATGATATGTATACTGTGGGTTAATTGTGCTCGAGCATAAGGCAGTTTAACAACGATATTCTTACTTATTTTCTTTATTTGGAACAACAAACAATTACACAGTAGGTAATAATAATAATGACTTCCAGACCGAATTTCGGTCACGGTGGCCAATCTTAAACGGACACTGGCCATCTGCGCAGAAGATATTATAGTGCACAAGTGTGTGCGCAAAAACAAGTGTAATCTCTGTTCCTTAATTCTCTTGATCCGATGGGACGGTATTCCGACACGATCGGAGAGAGTTTAGGCGCAGGACCAACAGCTTTACGTGCTTTCCGAGGCACGGAGGTGTGTCTCACACCGCCAACTTCCTAACTCCGGGTTGCTATTGAGATTTCTTAACAGAAAAACCCAATAACTTTTTGTTGGCCCGACCCGGGATTCGAACCCGAGACCTCATGCACAGTAGTCGCATTCACTACCGCTGCGCCACTGCGGCAATACATAGTGTATCTTAAACTAACAACTGCGTAATCGACTACGTTATTCACAAAATATGTAAGTAGCCGTACAAACTTACTTAGATTAAACACATAAATAAAATAAAATTATAAAACGAATAGAAAAAAACAATGAAAAACAAAAGAAGAAAACAAAATCTGATACTTTACAAAGCAAACAAAAGAAAATAAAATTCGGTACTGTATACTACATACACTATTTATTATTTATATTATATTATTTATTTATCTATTCTTGACAAGTTACAATAATAATCCCAAAAGGGTAGGCAGCGCTGCAGCACATTTCATCGGCTAAAATTTAGGTTCCGAATAATAGAAGCCTATTACAAACTTTTATTAAACCTGTCAAGTTCCAGGCAGTTCAAATAACTGCTAGGTTTTGTTTCGTATTATGACATGTGAATAGTTGATCGACTTCATGCTGGCTAGTTTGTCGCTGACCGATTTGTGACTTGACAGTGCATCGTTCAAAAATATTACATACATGTTTGTCGGTAAATAACGGTTTTAATTTTATCGTATTTTCTATGATAATATAATTAAACATATTATATTTAGGCAAAATTAAAACAAATATATCTTTATGCTATCATATCATGAATTTTATCATTATATTTGCAGCATAAAACAAAATATTATAAGTAACTAATATTCGGTTTCAGAACGTCGCGCGTTGCCGATTGAAATGTCATTACCAGATACACATTAAAAGTTGCTCTACATACATTGACATATACAGGGTGATTTTGAAATCGTGTAATTCCTTTTAACCACGCATTCTACTGGTGATATAGAATAACCCTGACCATATTTTTATTTAATTAGATTTATTTTTTTGAAAAATTATTGTTCCGTTTTTTTTCGTGATATGGTATCAGATAGTCATATGTTAACCAACCGAGGCAATTTTAATTTTTTACTAATTAAAATAAAAAAACATATTAATAATTAATGTCGTAAATAATAACGGGTGGTCCTTTTTATTGCCCCTTATTATTTACGACATCAGTTATTGTTATGTTATTATTTTTAAATTAGTAAAATATTAAAATTGTGTCAGGTGGTTAAAATATGACTATTTGAAATCATTTCATAAAAAAATCTGTACTCTAATTGTGCCGAAACCATTATTCTAATTAAGAAAAAATATGGTCAGGGTTATTCTATATCACCAGTAGAATGCGTGGTTAAAAGGAATTACACGTTTTCAAAATCACCCTGTATATTACTCTACATAATTATTATCTAGTTTTGATATCAATATTATGTACCTAACATGTATAAATAAATTGTTATGTTTTATAAATAATCTTCAATAATTACCCCTTTTTTTAATTGGACGTGTCTACAATACACAGAAATGTCTACAAAACAGACGATTATCAGAAAGTGATCAGCCATCAATAGTGCTTACAAAAAACAGGTGCATGCGATTTTCGACCTTATTGACATTACTCAGAATAAAAAGAGAGAAAATAAGAAAGCAAGAAAATATAAAACAAAAAGTCTGTCATGACTTGTCTATAAGGTCCAAAATCGCATGCACCTGTTTTTTGTAAGCACTATCGCTGGCTGATAACTTTCTGATAGTCATTTGTTTTGTAGACGTTCATTTGTTTTGTAGACGTTCATTTGTTTTGTAGACACGTTCATTAGATTTACACAAAAAAAATCTAACTTATTTTAGGTACCTATCCCCGTGGTACAACTAGTTGGACATAATTCCACCGTTGTACTGACCTCTTCATACTTTGACTATACGCACAAGGAAATAAGATCTAGGCAGATAAAGGACCTTGTTGAATAATGCAGTCGGGCGAATCTGGACTTGATCGTGGGGTGCGATGCCAACGCACACCACACAGTCTGGGGGAGCACAGATGTGAATGTAACAGGGGAAAGCTAGTGGAGTATGTGGTAAGTAAGTACCTCTTTACAAATTCTAAATAAGGGAAACAGTCCAACGTTCGCTGACTGTAGGCGAGCAGGGGTAACTGACATTACGTTAGCCATCAACAGCGCTAGCACTAAGATTGTCGAATGGCATGTGTCTGATGAGATTACCTTGTCAGATCATAATTACATTTGCTTTAAGTACAGGACGCTGGTTCCAGCTCCTACAGCACGATGTCATAATCATAAATTGACTGAATTTTATTGACTTACCATAGGAAAACATTATTTATACATAAATAAAGCAATACAAGATGTACATAACACATGTAAGTACATATAAGATTTTTGTATTTTATTTTATAATAATATTGTCTTATGTTTACGCGAATGTTATACATTGAAATTAAACACTTTATACGGATTTTATCGCGTTGTTTATTTTACTTTAAACACTGTTATTACATAATTTTGAAAACTCTAACACTACTATTATTGAATTTTGCTACTATTTAAGCTATATATTTTTTCTAATTAAAACTATTTGTATTTAAGTTTACACTTTGCCCCGACGTTTCGGTTGCTTTACAGCAGCCATGTTCACGGGGAGACTAAGATGGTAGTTGTCCCAACGTTCTGAAGTGTAGCTAGTTATTTTAAAGTACCCGAACATAATTTAATCTTTGGTGTTCCTATTTACGCAGAATGAGCTCAAAGTATCATGAAGTCTAGCTGTGTTTTGCTTCTTCTTGGGTTTGACTATTTGAATGACTGGATCCCAAGCTGGTGGTACATTCCAACCATCCTCTCTATTGAAATTAGGATGTTTTTTAATTTCAATAGCCTCGCGAAGCATCCTTGGTAGGAATCGGTGTTCTTTTGCGAGTATATGTGGTTTGTCAAATCGTAGGTAGTGGTTGGTCCCCTGTTGCACATGTTCACACACAGCAGACTTCAACGAGCGTTGGTGTTTAACATCAGCTATATGTTCTTTTAAGCGGGTGCCTATGCTTCTCTTGGTTTGCCCAATATATGAGAGTCCGCAGTCACAATCTATTTTATAGACCCCTGCATCTTGTAAAGGTAATTGGCACTTGACGGATGGTAAAAATTTTTTAATTTATTAAGTAATGTAAGTAGAGCATATACCATGGCGTCACATTAAAATTTCAATCTGTGGGACGAAGAGGAAATGGAATTCCCTCTCGTACCTAATGTGCCTATCATGCCAAATTTACTGAAAAACCTGAAAAGCATAGTTAACTCAAATAATAATAGTTCATCGTCACAAATTTCATAAATTATCTAAAAACTAGGTATACTACATAAAAATAAAAGCAATAATTAATGTAGCTATTCAAAAAAGCTACTCCAGCATAGCGTAAACTGAATGGTTTGTTATGTTTACAATATGGCGACTTTAATATGAAACGAAATGTCAAATGAAAGCTCGTAATACGGTATTTGCCAGGCAATACTCGATCACCTGTTACGTGACCACTGACTGGCTGGAGTTAGCACGTTTATAATACGAAATTGCAAGGCAGTTTACTTTACGCCGTATACTGGCTGGAAAAAAGAGTTTGTAATAAGGTCCCTGTTGTCGTCTGTCAGACATATTTTCAAACACAGTACGAGTTTATGACTATGACTTTCCTAAAGTCATTGAGCCAACCACTATCTTAGTCTCTTCGTGAACTTGACTGAAAGTGTAAACTTAAATATACAAAGTTTTAATAATTTTAATAGCTAACATTGTTGTAAAGTTCAATATAACATTTGTATCATAGTTTTCAAAATTATGTAACAACAGTATTTTAAAATAAACAACACGACAAAATCCGTATAAAGTAATTTAATTTCAATGCACATATGTATAACATTCGCGTAAACGTAAAACAATATTATGTGACTTTAGTTCACTGAGTAGATTACTTTCAATCAGTTCCTGTCCGTGTCCCATAAAATATAGAAATCTCATTCGTGAGAACGAGATAGCACGTTACCGTGTAAATAGCTTTGTCTACTTTTCGCGCTTATCAAAGTCAAAGTTAATGTCAAAATCATTTATTAATATAAGTCACAAAGTAACACTTATGAACGTCAAAATATATAGTTTAGTGAGTTTACTAAGTTACTGAAGCTACATTTAGGTTAGTTGCTAGGTTCAGGCAAAGGATTGAGCCTATGAGAAGAAACCTGTAAGAATGTCACGGCCACTCTTTTAAACCGCCAATTAAATATAATTTCAGTATTTTACACCTCATATCAAGAAGTATATAAATATAAATCTAATGCTTATAACAATAATTTTAAATAAATAATTACTGAATAATGTAAAGGAGATGAAATAATAAGGATTTAGTAGAATTATTAAATATTAATCTGTAATAGACAGTAGGATGTATGTACTAATGTCCTTACCATACGTGACGCAGCGGTAATGAATGCGACTGCTGTGCATGAGGTCTCGAGTTCAAATCCCGGGTCGGGCTAACAAAAAAGTTAAGTATTGGAATTTTCTGTTAAGAAATCTCAATAGCAATCCGGTATCAGGAAGTGGGCGGTGTAAGACATGTCCGTGCTTCGGAAAGCACGTAGAGCCGTTGGTCCTGCGCCTTAACTCTCTCCGATCGTGTCGGATTGCCGTCCCATCAGAGGTGTTAGGGAACAGATAGTGCACTTGTGTATGCGAACTCTCTTGCACTACTATATCGGCTGCGCAGATGGCCAGTCTACGTTAATATTGGCCGCCGTGACCGAAATTCGGTCTGGAGGAAATTATTATATGCAGTAGGTATAATAATGTTACGCGCTGCTGGGTTCGACAGATAAGAATACAAAACAATATTATCGACTAAAACACGTTTTATTCTAGCACACAATTAACTTAAAACACTACAAACACTACACACATTTCCACTGTAACGGCTTCAAACTCCGTAGTATATTCGCTTCCGTTCGCTTCGATGAACACTTGATCGCTTACGATAGTAAACTGACTCGGCGGTGCGCGTGCGCTCTATTTATACGCGGGTAAAGCGCTTCTGGAGTTTTCCAGAAAACGTCACACACGGCACGCAACAGCGCGATGGTTCGAGAATGTGCACGCGCTTTGTCCACTGAACTCGTACCGACAAATACGTAGTTCCGTAAGATGTCAATAGATGGTGCTGTAATAAATTATTATTAGAAACCGCCGACTCTTCCCCACAGTGCCGACAGAGGGCATTAGCCGTAACAATAATTTCCTCCAGATCGAATTTCGGTCGGAGCTTGAAGAGGAGACAAAACTATATATTCAGATGACACTGCTGAAGCTTTAGGTATATATATAGGTACAGCCCAAGTAAGCGATAGCGCCGTAAGGCAGTCGTCTCCCTGCAACCACCGAGTTAGATCGTAGCTCGATATGTACCTATATATAATATTTATAAGTAGTTCTTTTTTTATAAGATAGGAGGCAAACGAGCAGACGTATCGCCTGATGGGTAAGCGATTACCGCCGCCCATTGACACCCGCAGCACCAGAGGAGTTACAAATGCGTTGCCGGCCTTTTAAAAAGGAGTACGCTCTTTTCTTGTACCACTAAATATATGGCACGTCCAGTGCAATAAAGGCATCAGAAGAATATGTTAACTTTAGAGGAGAGCAAGAAATTTGATTTGATATATTTATTATAGGAAGTACTTTAATAAACTTTTGATTTATTTAGTGAAACAAAGACATAATTAAGATTAAGTGGATTTTATCAAATTTGAGGTATTTAAGTAAGTTTATAGATTTCATGATTGAAAAATAACTACCTATACCTAAAAACGCTTTAAAACCTGATCGTACAAATCTCGAAAAAAAATCTGATTCATAAGAAAGTCGAAAACTCGACTGCTACATAGTGAAATAAATAGCGCCCGCTAGAAAGTATACTTCCTAGCGGCGACAGTTTGACCATTAATTTCTCCTAAGCTCTCTTAATTCCTTTTTTGATGTGAGTCTGAATTCCGTACAATGTCGTGTCACCGCTAGAAAGAATGACACAAATTATCTCTACACGTTTTTACGTAATTGACTGCACGGATGACGTATTGGTTTAAGTGGTCGCTTCACCACTGCCGCCGCACCGAGTGTTGTGGGTCCGATTCCCACACGAGACAAAAATGTGTGTGATCCACAAAGAGTTGTTCTGAGTATGGGTGTTCTCTGTGTCTGTTATTTTAATGTTTGTAAAGTTCCCCCGCGATACAGGAAAAATACATAGAGAGGAAGATGCCTTAAAAAAATATACAAATTCTAAAGAGAGTTTTATTGAATAAAATACACATTTATGGCGTAAGCTTATTTATTGCGAAATCAGTTCTTACAAACAAATTATTTTATTACCACTGCCATTCTTCAGTGAAGTCCTGCTCCATAGGGAAGTGTCTCCTGGAACACCAGACGATTATTAAAACAACCTTACTACTTACAAATAAAATGAAACCGCAAAATGTTAAAGAGTTGCCAAATAATAGTTTAAAATAAAAATAATGTGTGGTCATTACAAATCAGGAGTCCCTAGTGCGATTTTGTTTTACGTTAACGATTGGCCCGCTTAAAGCTCTTAACCAATCAGAGAGCCGAACGCGATAAACGCTTCGTTTACGTTACCCAGACCATATAATAAAATACATTGCATATCGTGTAAATCCGCGTTCCGACAAATGGTAGATAAATGGTAGAGGAATCTTTAGAAACGATATATGTTGTAATACTTCTAGAACTGTAGTTGTAGTAGAAGACGTGGTATTATATGGTGAGGGTACCTCACACAGCCTGTAAGGGCTCGTACCTTCGATGCGGCGGCGTAGCAGGCGAGCCGGGCGAGGCGGGCCCAGAGCGGCGCGGCGGAGTACGCGTGCGCGGCGAGCCCGGTGAACGGCGCGCTACCTCGCCCAGCAGTGACAGGCACGAGCGGGACAGACGCTGGCTGAAGTTCTGACAACCAAAACCACTTTATCATTATATCATCAGTATATAAAATGTAGCAAATGCCACAGGTTTCTGCTTACAAGACGCTCCACGCTCGAGCAAAATTTTAATCTAGACTTGCTACCACTTGATAATAAATCCTCATTTTGAGAAAAGTTTGATTCTTGTACTGGCATTTTACTGTAGATACAAAAAGGGTCTTTGGATATGATTTGCCATACGCTCCACTATTTCAATCTCGTGCTGGTCACTACTGAAGGGAAAGTTACAACTACTAGAGAAATAGAACTAGAAAAAACACACATTTTCTCCTGCGCAGGAGAAAATGTGTGACAGATCCTACAGCTGGGCACACTAGCAATAACGAGACGTCTGCTGAAACAATTGTGTTTTCCATGCAGTCATAATAAAGCGCATGAGTGCTTGCATAATAAAGCGGGAAACTATAATCGTAACGCACAATAATTTGCTGTTTAAGGAGCTAATATTATTGTCTTCAAAGCAACAAATATTTTCATCTGTAATTCGGAAAAAGCTTTATGACAATAAATAAAACGTTATAGTTACAGGTAGACAAGAACCCTTCATCTCGCGGAGGTCGATCTTTCTGAAGAGTTCGCACAGAAGCAGCTCGTGTAGACTCGGAGTGCGCGGACCGAAGATCTGTTCTATTATCTCCACAACCTGAACATTTGTTAAATAAATGTATAACACATTGCTTCATTGAAGAGTTATTATAGTATGATTAATTATACGGCCGAAACTCTGTTGTCCGTATAATTATAAAAAGACTTCAAAGAACACTGTTTATTTTGTAGCCTAAATTGTGCAATATTCAGTAAAATATATCAAAAGTTATATCAATGCGAAAGTGGCTTTTCAATCTAAACGTCTGAATTGATCCATCTGAAACACGAAATGTAGGTAGTTGATGAATATCTTTGAAAATGTTGTATAATATAGTAGACTCTGTCCCTCTAGTCAGATAAATAAAAGAGAAAGTGACGAAAATAAAGCAGCCCCAGGCAGAAAATAAAATTGGTTATGTTGCATTAATATTGTCTTCTGTTTACGCAAATGTTATTCATTGAAATTAAACTACTATATACAGATTTTATCGCTTTGTTTATTTATCACTGTTTTTTTTTATTACATAATTTAGAATCAAAGGGACCATGGCTGCTGAAAAGCAACCGAAACGTCGGGGAAGTGTAAACCTAAATATAAATAGTTTTAATAGTTTAAATAATTTTATTAGCTTATAAATTAGTAAAATTCAATAGTAGTAGTAGTGTAATAGTTTCAAATTATATAAAAAAACAGTGATAAATAAACAACGCGATAAAATCCGTATATAGTAGTTTAATTTCATTGGTTATGTTGCTATATTCATGCGTAAAAAGGTAATAAAAAGCTAGGTGCCCAATCAAACTTTACATGTTCTCTATTCTCTCAGTTTCATAGTCTGATGGGCCGAAGGTATGCAACGTACTTCCAGGTTACTACTGAGAATATCTTGAAAGTTAACCTTTTAAACTTTTGTATCCACTATTATTAGACCAATGCTACAATGAAATGCGGAATTA
Source organism: Catocala nupta (assembly GCA_963675205.1). NCBI lineage: Eukaryota > Metazoa > Arthropoda > Insecta > Lepidoptera > Erebidae > Catocala > Catocala nupta. Next base: position 5,098,131 of record OY776097.1, read on the forward strand.
TAATACTATTATCTAATATCTGCGGCATTCAGTTTTTTTTTGCCAAGTCAGCACAAGTGATAAACTACTTACATTTGGATAGTTGGACATGAGATCAGGTAAGAGCGAGAGTTCGATCTCGACGCCAGCGCACATCTCGAACAGCACGTTCCCAAGAGACAACGCCTCCACGTTGTCTAATTGCGCCGCCAGAGCTATCGGACACCGCGGGAGAGCGCCGATCAGAGTGTTCTCCAAGCCACATATCCTGTGCAATAGTTGAATGAAATTGTAAAGAGAAATGTGTCTCCTAATTGCAGGACTTAATTAATAATCTGATTTAATTTATATATGTATGTTTTGTTTACGAGTAATGATAAATCAGGATCCTTCTGATAGGTCCAAAGCTCAATAGTCTAGTTATTATATAAAATTAATAAAGCTAAGAATGTCTTGTGTAAAGGTTCTTCCTTTTCATTTTATATTTGACTCTGCTCTATTTATTCCTTGTTAGGTGAGGACTTTAGAAATAGACACAAAGAACAACAACCAGATTCAGAACATCTATGTGTGTGATCCACTCAATTGTTTTTTTATATGTTAGCAAACCCACTGTAATAGCCGGGCCTTAGCAGTGGCATCTAATCTACTGCGCTTTCATTGTAGTTAAATTATTTCAAGTGTAGGCGCTCAGGGTGAGGCTGTGAACTTACCGCGCCACGCCGTTTTGCACGACGACATTGCCGGAGTGCAAATGTCGGAAAGGAGGAAATCCTTTCTCCTTGAGGAAGAGCAGTCCTTCCAGCATCTGTCTGCCGAACCTCGCCACCTGCCATGCTGGTAAACCGGTGCCTGTCGACCCGTATTTTCGGGAGTATTCTTCGTTCCAGGTACTCTAAAGATTTATGGTAAAATTTGTTAAATAATTAGTACAACATTACTTTTCTCTCATCTATTTTACTTAGACTATAGGCAGGTAATCTTTTATCTCACCACTACAATCATACTAAGATTGCAATTAGGTATGTCGGGAGCACATACATAGTCTCTCGCCTACAAAGGCAACCACCTCGCTACCCCTTAGACAAGGTAGGTGGACGTGTATTATATTCAAATTTCTTCATTGTTTTTATACCACAAAATAGAGCCTATAGTACTTTCCTTATTGGATTTTCCTGTCAAGAAATTCTCAGTCGCGGTAGTAGTAGACTACCGCGACTGAGAATTTCTGAGAACTTCTTGACAGGAACACCAGGAAAACCAACAATACTTTGCTTGTCCGCATAGTTCTAGCACTATCGCAACCACGTCGGTCACGTCACATCTAGAATAGCCTTCACCTTAATAATAATCCTTACTAATATTATACATTCGAATGTGAGCTTGTTTGTTAAGCTTTTACGCATTAACTACTCGACTCGCTGATTATCATGAAATGAACATGCCCATTTCTGGGCCCACGGCTACAGCAGCAGTCACTAAACATAATTAAAAAAACAAATTGAATCTACAATGGTTAATAGGAAAATACATATTTTATGTTTATTAATTACGACTTTATTTGTAGTTAAATTCATGTGTTACAATCAATATTTTTACTGTAAACTATTTTTTATTTTATCAATACACAAAATCACAAAGAACAATATTCAATTTACGATGGTAAAATAATATTGTATGTTAATAAATTACACTGCATTGATTATATTCAGCTAAAAGTGTCAGATTTCTTCAAATTTCAAGTTTAACAATGACATTTAACGTCAAAAATAAAATGTACATTCTTTCGCTTGTGCACAAGGAGCAGGTGATGTGTTCTGTTAAGTTATTCGCATTTTCGTATTAAGAGGAAACACAAGGGCCGTTTTTCTATACAAATGTAGTCCCCTGTTTCCTCCCTGGATAATGCCAGTAGAACAATAATATTTTAAAATAACATGTATAGCCTCTATTGGCATGTCCCTATGTTTTCCTTTTTTTCATTAATTAATTATTAAAAGAGTTATAAGCCTTCAAAAACCTCAAAAATTGGTCAGATTTTCCGCTGTGTTCAAACATCCAGAAAACAAATTTGAGTAAATTATATAAAAAAAGAAAAACATAGAAACACGGCCAAAGCCTTTCTTAAATTTTTAATGAAATAAGTAGTTAAATCAGTCAAGTGTTGGAGAAGGAATCAGGGGACTACAAAACGTTGATTTTGTGTACTTTTATAGGTATTTTCGGTCCAAGGTGCAGTTGTCTCTATCACGCTCTGCGGGCACTGCGCGACAGCAATAGATTTTACAAATACCTATTTTTCAATTCTCTCGCCCGTGGTGTTTCCTCTTAAGTATCGGTGCTGTTTGGTTCCTGTTTAATTTCTCATTACAAATCAGCTGAAAGAATAATTATTTTGTTTTTAATGTACCGCGACTTGTAAACTTAACCATTAACTAACCTAGTTACACATTCGAATAAAAAAATCTCATTATTGCAATTGCCAATTTTAATGAAATAAAGCAGAAGTATAATTATTATTAGTATATTTCTCTAACAAATGCCACCAATTTTACGAGTATGATTGTAACAAGTAGGCCCAAAGATGTAGGAAAAATGGGAATCTCCTTTTGCATATATACGGGGTACATAAAAGGGGTTCCCTATCCATTAGCATGAAATTTTAAGACCTAATATAACTTAGCATAATGTTGTTTGGCATAATTATATTTTCGCATAATATAATTACGCATAACAGCTTACGCATAATTTTTTAAGCATAATTTCTCTAACCATAATAATGATTAAGCATAATATTGTAAAGCATAAATTTATTAAGCATAAAGTTCTAAACCATAACTTTTTTAAGCATAATATCCTAAAGCATAAATTGATGATGTGTTGAATGAGTTTCTGTCACGGCTCCGGCGCTGCGGGCCTCCGGCGGCCCCACGCGTGCTAATCGTCGCAGACGGCTTTCGCTCACCACCGCAGCTTCGGCTTGTTGGCCGGCTTCGCCGGCCAGCCTCAGCCGCGGCGGCTCGCTCGCAGCCGCCTGCTCCTCAGCCCGCGGGCCGCCTCGCCCCTACACGCCTACGCGATTTTAAATAACACTCTAGGGGTAGGACAAACAAGACTACGTGAAGTCGGTTTTGCAGCAATTCGGTTCTGTGACTAACTTTTGTTGCACAGCATATTACAAGCAATTGCTAAAAATATACACCTAAAATAAATAATTAAGGACTACTATTTCAATCAGTTAACTTCTATCTGAGTTAACTTCTATTATGCTAAAAGTCTTTAGGCCTACTAACGTTATGCTAATAGTCATTAGGCCTACTAACGTTATGGGAATCAAATTTATGCCAAAACAAATTAGTCTTTAACATGATTATGCCAACATAAAATGTATGCCTAAAAAAAGTATGCCAAAGTATTATTATGCCAAAACAAATTGTGCCAAAATCGTTATGCCGAAGTATATTAGGACAAAAAACATTATGCGAAAAGGAGGGATCCCCATAAAAGGACATACTACCTTTCAATTAGGAAAAAAGTTCTGTTCTCGAGGAATAAAATTTTTGTAATAAAATCTAAATTAAGACGCAGGTAAAATCTAGTAACCTTATAAATAAGATCCTTCAAAGTCCCTCTGGAGTTGAAAGGCAGTACAGCCAGGGCGTGTCCATTGCACAGTTCGAGGTCCAACACGGGGTAAATGTACGGATGGTGCAGGGCTCGGAACAGCTCCATTATCAGGGTCTTGGAGCGATCGCCCTGTTCTATAGGGCACTTGTTTGTTAGCGGCATCTGGAGAACAAGGGTTCAAGATGATATAATTGTTGGTGGGCTGTCAAATTATGAATGCATGTACGACAAATTAATACGGTCTCAGAACTGAACTCAATTTTACAGTTTACTTGTAGGTGAAAACTTTATTAAAATAAATATTACATATGATATCTTTTAGCTCACAGCTTATTTATATTTTATTGCTGATATTATAAAAGTGAATGTCAGTGAAGATGTTTGTATTTTTAATTACGATTAATATAATATCGTCTTCTGTTTACGCGAATGTTATTCATTGAAATTAAACTACTATGTACGGATTTTATCGCGTTGTTTATAATTTAGAAACTGTTATACTACTATACTACTATTAAACTTTACAAATTGTAATCTAATTAAATTATTGAAACTATTAAAATATTAACTCTGGCAGAAGCAAATCTATACACAAATATCCCCATAACCCCATAACTTAAAACATGTCCACATGTCCGGTTCTTATAGCTGTTAATTGAAGTAGCCACCGTGTTTTAAAATATGGATAACTATAAATTAAATTTATAAAAGCAGCGTGATTTTTCTTCTTTGAGAGTATACTAACCAGTGTTAAAAGTCTGTCCGTTTTGATCGAGTTGTCGTGTATGGCAAACCAGTGCTTGTTCGGACGAGATCCAATCGCGCACAGAGGCGACAGTAGATCGTACCTGAAAATTAAAATATATTAAAGTTTCTATAAAACCTTCAGGACATCAAATGCTGCTGATCCATGAAATTAGTAACATAGGAAATGCATAGGTTTATTGGTTGTGTCTATGAGTTATATGCTAATTGCATAACTTCGAAGAATCGCAGATTTGTTTGACACTAAAAAGAATTTTATAAAAATGTGGACCAACAAACTGCCTGATTAGTGCTGTCGTACAAGATCCCTCTTCGATTTAAAATAACCCTTCTATTCTACATATATGGACGAGAATATATTATATAACTTTTACATAAGACGCTATTATATAATAGCGGTAATCTAAGTAGGATGTAAAGACATGGGTGATAAAACAGACATGGGCGAAACTTATAGAGAATGCTATTGCACCTTTGATTAGAATACTTTTGATTCCCAATGTCCCATTTGTTAAAATTATACCACAAAACTAATATCAATTTAAAGATAAATAGTGGCCACATTTCATCGACAGGTATTTAGGTAATACCTATTACAATATAATTTTATTGTCAAGTCAAGAATTATTGAGAAATATCATCATGGCAACATATCTCAGTTTGACGGTTCTAGTTTACCAAAGCACAGTAAGTAAGCTGTTTTCTGTAACAATCACACACGTACCTGGACGATTGAGCCAAATATTCTGTGCAAATGGCTAATGCGGCTGAACTCTCCATCGATCTCTCGTATCTAACAGAAACACATCAAAACATACAACATAATAAAGTAATAATCGCTTTACTAAGTAAGTGCATTCATCAATCAGTTATATTCTTTTATGTAACAAGCACATTCAAAATAAATATGGGTACACACAACGGTTGTTAAGTTGCTTAAGCAATTGCAATGCATTCTATTTCTGATTCGACACTTGCATTTATATATCAAGCACATACCTTCTAGCGAAAGGCACCCTTATTTTTTAATTATCCTCGTTTGTATTGTAATACATAGATGCTATAACTAAGTTAAAACCTAAAAGCAACATTTTAGTCCAAGGTAAAGTTAAGTTGGTCATGTCATAGTCAAAGTATAAAAATATTTTTCCTTATGAAAGGATTTCTGTTGATAATAAGATGATTTTGTAAACATTCCAGTAATAACTTTGTAGGGTAATGTACCTGGGAGAGGCAGGCGGCTCCAGGGGCGAGGACTTGCCGGAACCCGTGCCCATCAGCGACTTGTTGAATAGCAGCTTCGCCAGCGAGTCGATCTTCTGCGCCACCAGAGGCGCGCGCTCCGAGCTCTCCTCTACAAGTTTAATACACTATCAGATTGGAAACGTAAGGCTGGTACTTTAGGGAGAGGTGGGACTTGGACTCATTTCAACCAGGAGTAGTCCCCTGGGAAAATCTTTACTCCAAAGGAGATCGGAGCCATATAGCTTAGTACGGTATCCACGAAAGGATTAATATTACCAGCACACTGTAATCTTTAAGCACAGTGCTGTTAGATCAACAACGGGAGAGTGATACCCTTGTCTTGAAAGCGTATATGCGTTACATTATTAAGTCCCTTTTTAGTACAAAATATGTATGTAAGTCAATTATACCAGATAATCTTTAACTGACGAATAAATGCGCACATTCAACAATTATTGTATGGGCCAGTGATCAAAATTATTTCTTAGGTAAGCTACCGGATATATAAGGCCATCTAGTAAATTTTCAATCGCCAGATACATAAACCCTGAGGATCTGACAGTTTCAGTTAAGGCAACCTGTCAAATCCCGCAAAAAATCTACTTGACCACTGTAAAATTGTACTTTGGTGAGTAATAAACACGATTACAAAGTATAAACAATAGAAGAAGAAGATAAAAGCAGATACTTGAACTACACGCGCACGATGATCCTTCGCCATCGTCCAGCCTCCCAGCGTCTTGCGTTTGCGAACAGAAACAAACGAGATTTATAAACTAATTGCACCAAAAGAGACCATCGTACGCCGAAGAAGAAAGACAAAGAACTAGCAACAGTATAGACCACAGAGCACGGAGCACTAGCGTCCTACTACATCCTATTTAATATTATAAATGCGAATGTTGAATTTGAATGTCAAGCCTGTTTTAATCAAGAAATAGATTGCTTTGACGCAATAAAAAATTTCCAAAATATTTTTTTTTATTTATTCTACAGTTTCTTAATATTGTCTTCTGTTTACGCGAATGTTATTCATTGAAATTAAACTACTATATACGGATTTTATCGCGTTGTTTATTTATCACTGTATTACAAAATTTTGAAAATATTACACTACTACTACTATTGATTTTATAAGCTAATAAAATTATTTAAACTATTAAATCTATTTATTTTTGGTAGCTTATAAATTAGTAAAATAAAATCAATAGTAGTAGTAGTGTATTATTTTCAAAATTTTGTAATACAGTGATAAATAAACAACGCGATAAAATCCGTATATAGTAGTTTAATTTCAATCTACAGTTTCTTCTACAGATTTATTAAATAAAATTTACTGTTTGTCTGAAACTCGTAAAAATAACTTATATAAATAAATTATGAATTCATTTCAACATAATTTGTAATTAAATGACCACTAAGAAAATGTGCTGATTTTAAAGACTCGAGTGTGTGTGACTTCAGAGATGATTGAATTATTTGTAAATCTGTTTTTTATTAATAGTTTGAGGGTACTTATAATTGAATAGTGGTATCTATTACATATTTAACATGTTAAACTAGCTGTTTTATTTATATGTCTAAATCATAATCATTTTAACATAAGGCCAGGTTAAGAGCACCTTCAACCGACAAGCGTGTATGAGGAATGTTGTGAAAGTGAATGAAGCCAGAGAAGTGTGTCAGGATCGTAGCAAATGGAAATCCATAATCTCTGCCCCCCTCTAGGAAACAGGCGTGAATCTATGTAAATCATTATAAAGTAAGAATAAGTTGCATGTTTATATCAATAGAAGAAACTAGTGTCTAAGATTCAGGCTCGGCCTAGTCTAGGATCTAGGTGTTCAAGTCTGTTTATACGTAGGTAACTGATAATGAAGATTCATATGTATAGTTTTTAAAAAGTGCTTGTGTTTGCTGCCTACGATGTAACCATACAATGGTAATTAAGGTCAGTTAATATAGTATTATTACTCCTTTTTATTTGTATATTTCAATAGATCTTACATTTTTAAATGTATATATGAACCCACCGGCATCAGAAACAGGGTCAAAAGTGTCGGTGGTTAGGACTTCAAAAATAGTAACCTCCTTAATGCGTGTCGTGTCTTAAAGAACTGTCTTCTGCATCAAACCCTTGATCCGCGCATTTAACTCTAGCCTCGTTAGATAGTGATCCAGGTTCTTGGCTATTAAACCATTGACAGTAATGACTATAGATATGATTACTGTCGAATCCACATCCCACATGTCGATAATCTCGTGAGCTGAATCTAGATATATTTTTTATTATTATTATTACTAAGATATTAATATTGCTTATGTTGTCGACCTAATGATGATCCTGCGCTCAGCGCCGACGGTTACTCGAATAACCTAACTATCCTAACTACTTAATGTGAGTGTGAGTTTGTTTGTTTATGCCTTTGCGACTTAACTACTCGATGAAACATCATAACATTGTGCATACAGGTTATCAGGAGTACAGAAAAATACATAGGATAATATTTATCCAGAAAAAAACTATATTAATACGAGCGATGTTGCGGGCAAAATATAGTTATCATTATTTTCGTGTCTTGTAGGCACAGTACTCCGTGCTCTGAAGGAGGTTCAGATAGTCACGTCCACCTTAGAATTAAGTGTTACACGTTTTATTTAATTTGATGTCGCCTTGTCAGATGGTCTTACTTTCTGGGCATATTCAAATGTAAAATAGCTTTTCTCTATTTTTGGCTCTCACGTATCTGCCACGTATTCCTTGTATGCTCCCAATTGCAGCGGCACACCGGTGGCCAGAAGCAATGTATTTTTAATTATGTCTGGTATTCTAAGACTAAGCATATACCTAGTTACTCTCACTGAGAACTAAGATATTCTCAAAATATTCTTGTTAGCCCTACTAAAATCTCTTACTTTAGTATATTGTACTCATTATAACAAAAGCCTGATGATATTTATTGGTGATGCCATCCCCCACATGAAAGTGAGATTGAAGAAAAAACGAATAAGATGTAGGAAATTCAGAATCGAAAATAAATGTCTTTATTGATTTAGGTTACAAAGTAACATTTATGAACTTCATGATTATACTTACTAATCTATACCTTACATTTGCTTTTATCTGTTGCCACGTATAGCAAAGCAATACCAATGTGAAGAACAGCCATAAAACTCACGGCCACTTTTGTTAATCGTCAATTTTACAATGCTGCTTATTTCATAAATTATATTTGTAATGAGCTGTAATGAACCAAGCTGTCGACTATAATAATAAGGTGATCTTAAAACTACGGTATGCCACTGCCAGTCAAAAGGGCATTGGGTATTTCTGTGAAATCCAAGCAGGCAACATAAAAACTACGCACAGTATTTGACGTCGCTATTGCGAGTGATCTAAAAACATTGCAGGCCACACATATGCATACCCTTTCTGTATCTAATAAAAATAAATTTGTGAGAACTGATGCACAAAAGTTTTACCGAAAAATGTTTAAGTTGGTGACGATAGTTTAGAGCGCCTACGACGCATGCGGTTGGGAAACTGAGAAACTTACTACTGAGTTTCCGACTGCTAAAATAACTAAATATACATATATGATGCCCTACGCGTGTTTCATAAAGGCGAAAGCAGACTACGAAATTCATTTACAACCAACCTGGCATATCTTTAACCTATCAATTGCTGGAATGCTAGACATTATTGTAAACATACTGTGTTTGGCCGTTGGTGTGCCGCTGTGTTTCAATAGGTTAATAACCAATACTATTACTATTCATTGGTAATCAAAAATCTTCTGCCTGTCTAATCTAACTAATTAGTTATCAGTAGCCGGCTTCTGGTCGTTAACAGCAGTTAGTAACTCACCTGATAACAAGTGATGACCGCCACTAATAAATATCGACAAGCATATTTAAGCTGCCTATCGCAAAAGTATTGCTATCGTGATAAAATAAGTAAATGTAAAATCGTACTAGCAACACTGCGTGGCAGGTAGCCTAAGTGTCTACATGTTGATAAGTATTAAAAAAAATAACAACTGCCTCATTATTATTACAGGCGTTAATTGTTATTAGTTCTTAAGAATCAACACGTTAAAAACATATTATGTATCAAAAATATATAGAAATTGTGGTTAATCAAAATGAATAAAAACATTACTTGTGTAATAAACTTGCCTCGGTGTCAGTCTATCATTTAAAATAGAGATTATTTCAATTAGAATACTTAAGTAGTTTGAATTTGTTCACATAGACGGCGTGTTTAAAAGTCGAGTCTTTGACTGAATTAGTTGTGGAGAAACACTGATTAGCAAAAGAAATTAAAAGGTAAATAAAATGAATTGCTTTTTTTTGATTTTGTTGGCCGTTTTGCTATTGCGATACGTTTCTATTCTTTTCAAAACCAAGTTAATTTGACCTTTGCCAACAAGATTATTATCGAATGCAAGGTGTTCTCTTTCAACAAGAGTCTGCCAGGAAAACAAGACAATTTAACAGGAAAATTGAACCGACATAAAAAAATACAAATCGTGTAACACCTAATAGAATAATTAGAAACACACGTGATTAGACAGACGTCTAAACGAATTAAATCTCACTCACCTTCGCTCTCCTCTCTATCAGTGGAAACAGAACGTATTCTGAAAGCATTTCGCCTGTTCGCAGCAGCGATAGACTCCGGGTTCAGTTCAGCAGCCGACTGAGCTCGCCTACAAGCTCCACGGCGCTTCTTCTTCCTATAGCTGGTCCTCGGACGCTCCTGGTAGAACCGATCATGGCCAGTCGTCTCCGGCTCTTTCTGCTCTTTCCCTTCATTATTAGCCTTCATATGTTGGTACAAGTTAAACATTTTCGCTGATTTCCTTAGTACGCACAACTTAAGCCTTTCCAATTTACTTCTCATTTAATTTTCAAGTCATAACGTCACTCGGAACTTACAAATTAAAGTTTAAAATCACTGTTGTGTAAGTTTCAAAACGGTTATGCAATGTTTGAATGGTATTACAGTGACAAAATTACTACGTTGTGAAAGTAAATGTGTTGGATATGCGGCAGAACCGGTGCGACTCACTGAACTATGTCAATAGTGACTAATTGAAGTCCCGCAAGTGCCGTATTAACCGAGAACTGGGCCCACGTCGATATTACCCGATGCCACTCTTTTACGTACTCGTTTCATGTATTTAATCCAATACGTATTGAAACTATCACGAGATATATAGTTGGTTATTATGCTGGTATAATGTGTAGAATATTTTCTTTCCAAGCCATGATTGTATCGCTAAAAACTTTGATACCCACACTAATATATACATCCTTGGGTAGATAAAGGTAATCCAACATAATACCAGGCAAACTTAACAAGAAATTTGGTACATTTTAAACTCTATTATGCTACTAAGATTTTCTCTAGACCTTGGGAGGGGAGCTGATTCTTGGGACAGCTTCGGCAAGGATTGCTGACATTGGACAACTCATGCGTGAATAAGACAGGTATTTCCTCCAAAATCATTTGATAATAATTAGGTGCGAATAACTGCAGATGGCAAAACTATGGTATAAAGTTATCGTAAGAATATCACACATAGGCGATATTTTAAAAAATGAGTCTTAAATATAACCGTTTGGGTAAGAATCAAGACCGTCTATTTATTTAGTATTTGTGCCAACAGCACAAAGTGGTGCGCAGCACAGAAAGCTACATAGACAAGATGCTGCATACCGAATTTCGCTCACTGGAATTGGCCATCTAGTGCACTAGTGAATTCGCAAAATCCTAAGTGCACTATCTGTTCCGTAACTCTCAAAATCCGAGTGGATAGCAATCTGACAAGATCGGAGAGACATCAGGCGCAGGACCAACGGCTTTACGTGCTGTTCGAAGCACGGGGGTATTTAACCTTTTGACCGCCACCGTCATGTATACACGACAAAGCAAAATGTGTCCAGCACGCCACGGTCACGACTACATGACAAATTAAAGGATGAAATCGTAGCTTGGCGCCGAGAGCACGCTTTTACTTTTTTGACGTGGCGGTCAAAGGGTTAACACCACCAACTTCCTATTTTATCAGGACAATACAATAAGTATTGTTGACCCGACCTGGAATACGTACCCGAGACCTCAGGCACAATATTTGCATACATTTCTAGTGCACTACCGAGGCAGACATTTGGATAACATGATGTCGTATATTTTAAATATCACCTAGTATACTCGGTTCAAGTACGTATAATTATTAATTTAAAGTTACACCAGCGACACGTTACTATATAAGTATAATTTAAAACAGGGAATGGCACGAAATGAAATGCCTTTTTAAGGCTCTGTTTAAAAGCAGCGCCTAGCCCTGGTGGCCTAGAAAAACCTGAAAGGTGTACCTTCATATTACTGTGGCATTTTTATACTCACACCGTCACACGTCTTCGTCATCTTTTTTTATATTATTTTGATATTTAGCTCTTTTGTACTTTTGTTAGGCTGCTTGTTCATTGAAGCGGAGCGAAAATACAGAGAAATATTAACCAATAGGATTGCATAAAATCTGCGCTCCGCTCTGCAATCTATGCAATCCTATTGGTTAATATTTCTCCATTTCTTCGCTCCGCAGCCTCGCTCCGCTTCAACAGGCAGCCTAATTGTGGCATTACATTTTATTAACATAACTCCTGCAGCAGTCGCGAGGGTCTTTACAAACATAATAAAATTAACACTAAGATCGTCCAGATTTGGACCATCTATTTGTGGATCAAAAAAATTCTGGTCCCACGTGGGAATCAAATCCACAACACTCGGCGCAGGAGCATTGGCGAGGCGACCACTTTACCACTAAGTGAATGACTTATAATCGATTTTTTTCCATTCAGAGGCAAAGATGCCCGAAGATATTATGATAAGATAGTTGGTTTACAAAATACCTTTTTTATTAGCAAGTCACGAAGATAAAATCAATAAAAAGTCGTTAGGTATCTCTATAACTAATTTAGCTAGGTACTTGAACTTATTGACACATGTACAAGATAAGATAAAGATATGCCAACGAGAATTATCGAAAATGATGAAATCACATGAAATAAAAGGAAGTGGCATCTTAACATAATGATGAATGATTGATATTGAATATACGAACGTCATCATCATGAATTTATTTCAAATTGACCATTGGTTTGGCTACCGATGCTGCCTAATGAGGTGACTTACTTTTCTTTTAAAAAAAAGACATCCCCGTTCTAGGAATAAGTCCTGCGGTGTAAGGGACTTTACAGACATTCAAACAATGGACACAAAGAACATTCAGACCCGAGTGTGAATGTTTATGGATGGACAACCATTTATGGATCACCCAAATTTGTGTTCCGTGTGGGATTCGAACGCACAACACTCGGCACGCTGGCAATGGCGAGACGACCATTAAATCACTACACCACGTATTTATATATTGTTACACCCAGTGCCATCCCTCGGCACTGTGGGGAAACGCCCGGCCTTCCTGACAATTTAATACAGCTCCATCTATTAACGTCTTACTGAACTACGTAGCTTGTAAGTACGCGAAGAGTTGAGAGAGCGCTAGAACTTTCTCGAATCTTCGTACTATTATATACCGGGTACGGCACTTCCAGAAAAGATCAGAAACGCTTCAATCGCGTATATAAGACGGAGCACGGGCACTGCCAAATTAGCTTACAATCTTAAGCGGTGTTCGGTTTATTAACCTCACAAGTTACCGCGTCAGCAACATACCGCGCACGTTACCGCGTCAGCGCATTACAATACTTATACTTTTTTGTTAGAATTATTCACTTTACAATAAGTCAATTAGCAAGTTAAACTCGTGTATCAAGAAAATAAATATATTCCAAATCATCAAGGATTTTTCATTTAGCAAGATATATCAAGTGTGTCGTTCGGCAGCATCAAGGCAACCGCACGACATTGTGGTCCTTCGAGCAAAGGTTTGTTGATCTTTTGCGATTTCGTGTGGTAGCGAATCGGTTTAATCGGCCTCCCACAAGCGGGTCCCACCGGTTGAATTGAGAAGGCGCACATATCACGCGAGAACACATCAGATCACCAAGCTATCAAGAACCAGCAAGTTTCAAGTTATCAAGAACTATCAAGAGCAAGTTTTATATTGTGGAAAATTTGTTGTGAAATACAAGTCCGCATTAACTACAAGATTGTGCACACCAAAAATATACAAACAGCAAGTAAGGTATCTTAACTATCAAGTATATATTTCGCGAGTTTATTAATAACTTTATTTCTAGTTTATATCAAGTTACATTAAGATGGATATGGGTGATATACTCTATCAGCAATCTCTGTTATCAGAGGAGATCAAGAAAATTTTAATTAACTTTAGAAAGGATGGTCCATCCCGTAGGACAGCAGAACAAGTTAAGAGGCGTCTCGAAGCTCTGGAAAGATGTTGGAATGAGTACAAAACGAACCATGTGAAGGTTTCGGAGTGTTTACCAGTTGATCATGAATACTTACTCGGTGATTATTACCAGCAGGCAAGGCAGGGTTACTTAGAGGCCAAACTCTACATTGAGAAAATGAGTATTAGTACCATTCCCAAATCGCCGTCAGGACAACCTACTACGTCATATGAAACGCAGTACTCTAATGAAAAACCAATCAAGACAGGTCTGAGTGACACAGCATCCACATCTCAAGACGTTAAACAAGATGAAAATATACCTTTCGAAGACGCTGATCCTCAAGAAAAGAACGTTCAACCAAGGAAACAGGACTGGAATACCATGGCCAATGCCTCAAACACAGGCAATCTTAGCAAGCTTGACGAGATGTACAGAAAACAGTTGAGCAATTTCAAGGCGTTTGCGAGAACAGTCTCTAACATCAACGTAGACGTCATACAAGAACGATGGGAGTTCGAAGATACACTTAAGACTCTTCAGGTGCGCTGGAAGGCAATTGATTTACTCCATTGGGAGATAGACAGCGAAACAAACGGGTCTAACCTACAGTACGAAGCAAGGTTCACGGAGCACGAACAAAAATATCATGACATCAAGAAGGCCATAAATAGCAAGCTATGGTCCGTGTCACACCGTGAAAAATCAACACCTAAACTCGACATTCCTATCTTCAATGGCAATTACCAGCAGTGGGTGTCTTTTAAAGACCTTTTTAGTGAAGCTATACACAACAACCCAAGCTTGTCAAACGCGCAACGAATGCAATTCCTTAAAAGCAAGCTTAAGGGCGAAGCTGAGCGCTTAGTACAACACCTACAAATCAGCTCTGAAAATTATTTGACATGTTGGGAAATATTAAACCACAGGTATAATAACAAGAAGTTAATTTTTACAACTCACATAAACACTATGATGAACTTACCCGTGACGCAACAAGCGAATGTGAATCACATAAAACGCCTTCATGACGTCGCCACAGAATGCTTAAACGCGATCAAAAACTTGGGCGTTAACATAGATACATGGGATCCAATTTTGGTATACCTTTTAGTGCAAAAATTAGATGCTGAAACTCATAGTGACTATCTGGAATCAATAAAGGAGCCACGAGAATTACCAAATTTGGACGAATTTCTCAATTTCTTAGAAAACAAGTTCACTACAATGGAATCAGCCAGACGAAAACAAGAAAATTATCAACATAGGTCTATCTCATTGGTATCGGATAGACAAAATAAATCGTACCATTTCAAGAATTTCTCGAGTAACCAGGCTACGTCGCAATCAAATACAAGATATAAGTTATTATGCCCAATTTGTAGCAGCGCTGAACATGGGATCTATTTCTGTAAGCAATTCCTAGATATGTCGGCATCACAGAAAAGACAAGCAATTGCGAGACTAAATCTTTGTTATAATTGTCTTTACAATCATAATGGAAAAACATGTACTTCAAATAAGCGATGCCGTGAGTGCAACGGATATCATAATACTTTGCTGCACTCAGCATTTGCGAAATGCAATGTGACATCGGCCGATGCGTCATCAAGGCCTACGGCAAACAATATGTCAATGAACCGACGAGTTGAGCAAGTAAATAATAACTCGCACGTGACGCAGCAATGTGACTTGCCAGAAATTCTATTAGCTACAGCCTTGATAAAAGTGCAGAGAGCAGATGGAGAGTACCTAACTATGCGGGCCCTCATAGATCAAGGCTCACAAGTATCTCTCATCACGGCAAAAGCAGCTCAGCTTCTGTGCTCAGCTTCTGTGCTCAAAAATATAGAGGCGTCATAACCGGTGTTGGTAGCAAGGATAACATCTGCAATGGAATGACACAAATACACTGCAATTCGATGACCGAAGATTACGCCTTTTCTACGAATGTTTACATTATGAAAGGTTTAACAAGAAACTTACCTAATGTTTCATTCACACGTCCAACATGGGAGTTATTACAAGAAATAAAATTGGCAGATTACGATTTCAATATTAGCAAGCCCATCGACATCTTATTCGGAGCCGATATCTATTCCAATATTATTATGGGCGGAATATACAGAATTGGTAACATGTCACCAATCGCCCAAGAAACTCGTCTCGGATGGATTTTGTGCGGCAAGGTACAATCTCTTCAGTGCAACGTAGTTCTTAACAATCTTCAAGACATACAAAAGTTCTGGGAAATAGAAGATATATCGGCAAATGAGTCATATTCAACAGAAGAGACTCGATGTATTGATTTCTACAAATCTACGACAACAAGGTCAAACGATGGCAAATATATAGTTAGACTGCCCCTTAAGTCTAACATTGATGAATTGGGCCAATCTAAGCACCAGGCTATCGCCCAATTTTATCAGATAGAGAAAAAACTGAATAAAAATAGTGAGCTAAAAATAGCCTACAAGTTGTTTATACACGAATATCAAGAATTACGACATATGAAACGTATCAACTACAACAATAGCATGCCCGGACTCGATTGCTATTTACCTCACCATTGCGTACTACGGGACGAATCTAGTACTACAAAACTACGAGTAGTCTTCAATGCATCGCAAAAAACATCCAGTGGTAACCCACTGGATGTTTTCTCAACGACTGCATGTATACGGGTCCGAACTTACAAAAAGATATTTTCACATTAATTTTAGGGTGGAGGCAATATAAAGTGGCTTTTACCGCTGACTGTGAAAAGATGTTTCGCGCTATTTGGTTACACGAAGATGACCAGCCTCTTCAAAGAATAATATGGCGAGATAGCCCTCAGAATCCGCTGCAGCACTTCCAGTTAACTACAGTTACTTACGGCACCAAGGCCGCGCCTTATCTCGCAATGATGACTCTACGTCAATTAGCAAGTGACGAAAAAGGAAAATACCCCGAGGCCGCTCAAATAGTCGAAAACAATTTTTACATGGACGATTTGATTCTAGCAATGCCTTCATTAGAATCTGCTCTGAAAATAAAAGAAGATCTTATAAATATTATGAAAGCGGGGGGCTTTAATTTGAGAAAATGGAAGTCTAATTATCAAGAATTGTCAGACAATACACGTCAACAAGGGCAGTGCAACTTTAATTTCAAGCAAACCGAATCTACCAAGACACTCGGTTTACTCTGGAATCCTGAAAAAGATGTTTTCGTTTTTCAATGCAAAGTCGACAAGGACATTCAAGACACGAAAAGATCGCTGCTATCTGCTATTTCTCAACTATTTGACCCGCTCGGATGGTTAACTCCGCTATCTACGAAAATGAAACTGCTATTTCAACAAGTTTGGAAAACAAGCATGTCCTGGGATGACAAGCTCCCTAAGGATATATATCAAGAATGGCAAACAATAAAAAGTGATATTATTGATATAAATAATATCGAAATACCACGATGGTTAGGCTGCGAAGTCACGTGTAAGCTCGAATTACACGGTTTCTGCGACGCGTCGCAAAAGGCATTCGCTTGCGTTGTTTATAGCCCAATTTAAAAATTGGGTCAACCATATATAAATTAATTGCTGGAAAATCTAGACTCGTTCCCTGCAATAAAGAAAGAACAATGGCGAACTCCCGAACAAAATTTTGTTGACATATTTTTTTAGCGTCTAGGGATGAAAAAAATACTTAAGTATATAGTTTAAATTCCTGAACAACTTTGTCTTAGACATTACTATTAATAGAAGTCTAGAATTAAAGATATTCCAGTTTAAAGTTGGAGAGGTTATGTAGGTATATGTCAATATATACCTATGAATTTTAAAAATGAATAAACCCATTCTTGTAGCAAAATAAAGTGCCAGCTAAGTAGCTCTAATAGTTATAAGAAGCTGATTAGTTATTATTTTTCACAAATTAATAGTTCTGTTCTACACAATTGAACGGTAACACTATTAGGAGCTAAAGGAATTATAGTCAGAGGTTCTATTATTTTCAAAGGTTTATTATGCATATTTAATGGTTTCTTTTTTATATAAGCTGTAGATTTTATTTGAAAACATAACAACACATTTTTTTAAATTATTTATTCCTCATCAAATCCTGCCGGTGCTGTAATATTTTGCTGATGTCTGGCCCATCCAAGGTACCACACTAAAGTCATGGTATGTGCGCAACAACCGACAGTTCGTCTTCCAACTAAGCAACTACAGCAGTACTCTACAATGCCAGCTCGACCAGGCACATTATTTTCTATTAAAACATACATATAATACTGTCTTCTAGAGACATGACGTGATTTTATTTTACCTCTAAGGTTGTATCAGAACTGCCTCTAAGATTGAATTGATAGGAATTATATTGCTCATTGCAACTTAAATTCTGTATCCACCATGAAAACGTACAAGCTCGCCATAATATGAACGAGCTTGTTGTATTTGGTACGTTCCCAAGGCGAATAATATTAAGTCTCTATATTCTAATCAGGAAAGTATATGTTAGAATATATTAAAGTTTAAGTATATATTCGAAATTGGATGTTCTTAATATTAGGTAATCAGAATCCGTAGGCAAGCACAAGTCACGTGGAGAAATCTAAGAGTAGTCACAGTCCATAAGCAGTCCAGGTCAAGTAAAAATCATCGAAATCATAAGAAAGCACAAAGACGTAACGTAGGTTCAAACAGCGAACGAACAACAATTAACAAGATGTTGTCTTTGTGAATTGTCAACAGACAGACGATTTCCATTGTCATTATTGCCAGACTTGATTTAAGTTTAAAGAATTCTTGTGATTTTATTTTATTATTTAATTATTACCACTCGTGTAATGTTTGGAAAAATATAAACGTTTCTTTTTTAAGTGTCGTAGACGTAAATATAATTACAAAATATGTAAATACAAAAAAGTCTGACGTTAAGTCTTTTCAGTTTCAAAATACGTGGCAACACCATTTGTATTGAAAGTAGTGACAGTACAATATTAATTAATCAAATACACTTTTATTATAATGCATTTTGTTTTCAGACTTACTCAGATCTTGAACATAATTGGAAAAAACTTACGAAATTATTTAATTTTCATTCATAAGGAAGACTTTTCTAGACGCTTAATAATTCCATCAACTATTATTTCGCCATTGTTCTTTCCTTGCCACGATTGGAGTTGAGTGGAGCCTTACTGCTTTCCAAGGTTATGATGAAAATCAAGCAAGCCCTATCACCAGACGTAGAAGTGAAGATTTGTGGTTGGATTCATTCCATGGCGGTGCTGGGGTGGCTGCAAGGGAATCCTGACCGCTGGAAGCCCTTTGTTTCAAACAGAGTACGCCAAATTGTTGAAATCATGCCGCCTGACTGCTGGCATTATGTTAAATCCACAGAAAACCCTGCAGATTGCGCCAGCCGCGGACTCACAGCAAGTCAATTGAGGCAACATCCGTTATGGTGGCAGGGCCCGGCATGGCTATCCACTACGAAACATGTAACTCAAGAGAAACGCATTTATACTACCAAAGAAGAAGCGAAAAAGTCGAAGCAAGTTAATGTCATCACGCAGTGCACTCACAATAGTATTATCAAGGACATGATAGAAAGATATAGCTCATTTACAAAACTTACAAAAGTGCTTGCATGGATGTACCGATTCGTGACGAAAAAACAAGATAGAAGAACTGTATCATGGCTTACTATATCGGAATTACGAGAGGCAAGAAAAAGGATAATAAAACAAGTTCAAGGTGAAATATTTGAAGATGAAATATGCAAACTGCAACAAAAGAAACCTATATCAAAGAAAAGCAATATTATCAACTTAAATCCGTATTTAGACGATGATGAGATTCTCCGTGTGGGAGGGAGGCTGCGTAACGCCTATATTAGTCCCGACATGAAAAACCCAATTATTTTACCGCAAAATCATCGCCTAACAGAATTGATAATAAATAATGCACACGAGCGCACATTACACGGCGGAGCTCGAATAACATTGGCATTCACGAGACAGAAATATTGGATACTAAGGGGAACCAGCACAATTAAGAAATATATACGTCATTGTGTAACATGTAAAAAACAAAGGCCAAGCATGCAAGAGCAAATAATGGGGGACTTACCTGAAGCAAGAGTCTGTCCTTCTCGTCCTTTCAAGCACACGGGCGTAGATTTCACTGGGCATGTCCTTTTGAAAGCCAACAAGGGTCGTGGTATAAAAACTACAAAGGGATATGTAGCCGTATTTGTGTGTATGGTGACCAAGGCCGTACACCTAGAGTTGGTCTCCGATCTGACCACATCCGCATTTATTGCGGCTCTACGCAGGATGGCCGCACGAAGGGGTACGCCAAGCGATATTTATTGCGACAATGGGCGCAATTTTGCCGGTCAACTTTTGATGGCGAGCTAAAGCAAGAGTTAGCTGATATGGAAATTACCTTTCACTTCAACGCACCCGCATGGCCATCAGCAGGAGGTCTATGGGAGGCGGCCGTGAAAAGCTTTAAGTTTCACCTCAAGAGAGTGATAGGAGAACAAAAACTTACCTACGAGGAGTTCTCCACGGTGCTGATGCAGATCGAGGCGTGTTTAAATTCAAGGCCCTTGTGCGCTTTAACTGAAGATCCGGAGGATTTAGAGTACCTAACTCCATCCCACTTCCTGTCAAGTGGCCCATTATTGACGCTTATACCTAGTGAAAGAGATCTCAGAACACGCTGGTGTCTAACTCAAAAAATTATGCAAGACATTTGGAAAAGATGGCACACGGAATATCTGTCCCAGCTGACATCAAGGTCAAAATGGAAATACCCAAAGGAAAATATCAAAGTGAATGATGTAGTTCTTGTTCATGAGGAAAATCTACCGCCTGGCAAGTGGATCATGGGCCGAGTGATGGAACTTCATCCTGGGAAAGACGGGTTTGTCCGCGTTGTCACACTGAAGACCAAGAGTGCCTATATGAAAAGACCGATTATCAAGTTGTCAAGACTGGTCAGTCACGAACATAATACCGAAGCGACTTGCAATGTTAGCAATATGAATAAGCAAGCGCAATCACCCAGAGCGAAGTCTATAAAAAGTCCCAAGAAAAGCCTTTTTACTTCGTTGCTCATAACATTTATGTTATGTTTAACAAGCTCCTCTGCACATGTCAATATTACTCAATTTAGAGAAAATCAAGGCCTATACCTTGATAAATTATCAAACATGCTATTTATCAAGGATGAGTGGAAACTCGTTATTTATTATGACATGAACCCTTTTCTTCAAGGCAATAAGGCACTCGAATCGTATATACAAACGCTCGATACGTCATGCAAAACAATGCATGGGCAAGGTCAATGTAACACAATAATATTCCAGTTACGTCATGGATACGAAGAACTCGAACACTACAATCAACTTTTAGCAAGTCAGCAATTCGATTCGACTCAGACATCGGCCAGACAACAACGTAACAAGAGAGGTCTTATAAATGGAGTCGGATATCTTGCTAACACTTTGTTCGGAGTATTAGACAACCGATTTGCCGAACAGTATAAAAAGGACATTGAGTTACTCCAACAAAATCAAAATCACATGATAAATCTCTGGAAAAATCAAACGACTATCATAGAAGCCGAAAACAATCTATTAAAACGTACTGAGAGTGCAATGAATCAACAACACAAAATTATAAATCACCATATGATAGCGTTAGACAGAGCTATATACGAGTTGAAGAACACCGCTAAAACAAGTAGCATCCTAAATGATTTTACAATTGGGACTTTAATAGCGACAAATGTGCTGAACACTTTGAAAGATTTACAAAATACAATCATGGATACAATCATGGATGTTTATCAAGGCCGCATCAACTTACACCTAGTAATGCCAGAACAATTAATTAGAGAGTTGAATACAATCTCAAGCAAGCTTCCCAAGGATGTTTCGTTGCCTGTCGACAACACTCACACAGACATACGCAAGTTGTACAATCTCTTCAAGGTCAAAGCAAGGATGCTGGAAGAGTATTTATTGTTCGAAATAAGAATACCTCTTACTAGTAGAGAGACGTTCGAGATCTTCAAATTGATACCCGTTCCTAAACATCATGAAAACAAAACCTACCTGATATCGCCGGTGTCAGATTACGTGGCTCTGAATATAAGAAAGGGCACTTTTATACCCATGAATGAAGCAGATATCAAAGACTGTTTCGTACAAGAAGCATACTTTTGTCATAGTCAGAAGCCTGAATACCACATGAAGAATGACAAAAATCTGTGTGAAGAACAAAATCAAGAATGCATATTGAAGGAAATATTATGTAAGAATGTATGGCAAGACAGTTACATAATCAACACATACATATATACGTGTTGCGAACGGTGCAATGTACGAACAATGTGCGACGATCAGATTACCGCGCACCAGCTGACGGGTACCGGACTACTTAGTGTAGGTCACGGTTGTTTAATAAAGACGGAAGAATTTACGATATATCCTCACAAACCTCATACAAGCGAGCTACAAATTTCACCCAACTTATACACACCTACTATTGCGCCCATTAATCACATAATCAACATTAGCATTCCTACATATAAATCTAACAAGTCGCACTTGATGTTTAAAGAAACAGCCGAAGAAATTCGAAGCAAGATAGAGGCCATGGAAAATAGTGAAAGTTTTCAGCCAGAGACTGTAACGTTTCACGATATACACCATTACACGATGATTTATATCATATTTGGTATGTTACTGGTTATCGGTACAGTCATATTATTACGGCGCATCCCACATGATTGGTGCAAACAGAGACGACAAAATCGTAATACAGAAGCAAGTCCAACGATGTCAGGACAGGCGGCAGTAGTCATGGCAGAGGCGATGGCAGCAGCTGCGGTGGCAGAAGGAGCGCATCACGAGCGGCAAACAAGCGACAACGCCTCACCGGCTCCGGCACCCTGCGCGCGCAATTCAAGATTCCGGAATAGATCAACAAGTCCCGTTTTACGAAAATATAATGAAATGTTTGACAATCCTGTTTAAAAATTAATTATTTTCAAATACATATGTTTGTTATATTTTGCTTAGCATCTCATCTTGTCTGGCCCGGGAATATGTTCGGTTTATTAACCTCACAAGTTACCGCGTCAGCAACATACCGCGCACGTTACCGCGTCAGCGCATTACAATACTTATACTTTTTTGTTAGAATTATTCACTTTACAATAAGTCATTAGCAAGTTAAACTCGTGTATCAAGAAAATAAATATATTCCAAATCATCAAGGATTTTTCATTTAGCAAGATATATCAAGTGTGTCGTTCGGCAGCATCAAGGCAACCGCACGACAAGCGGTGAAGTATTCATCGAAGCGAACGGAAGCGAAAATACCACAGAGTTTGAAGCAATTACAGTGGAAAAGTGTAGTATAGTGTGTGTTGTTTTAAATTTAATTGTGTGCTAATATAAAACGTGTTTTAGTCGGTAATACTGTTTATTCTTATCCCTCGAACCCAGCACGTAACAATATCTTTTGACGTGTCATACACGTACATAATTTATTTAACCCTCTTCCCTACTAATATCCTAATCCTAGCCTAACTATCCTATCCTATCCTAATCCTAATCTTAACTTCTCAACTAATATTATAAAAGCGAAAGTGAGTTTGTTTGTTTGTTTGTTACGCTTTCACGCCTTAACTACTCGACCGATAATCATCAAATTTCGCACACACGTCAGGGGTACAGAAATGGACATAGGGTACCTTTATCCAGGAAATAAGTGCTGTTCTCGAGGGATACAAAAATTACTTTTAGACGGTCGTCCGCTATACCAACTTGGCACTATGCCAACAGTCGGTATGCGAACTTTGAGCCTATGCCTTCGATGTTTGAATTTGTATGGTATGCGAACTTTGCGCCTAAGCCAACAGTAGTAACTGTGAGGTACACGAAGTTTGAGCCTATGCCTACAATGATTGAATTTGTGTGATATCTATATTTGTAATATAGAGGGCGTAACGAGATTGATGACTTGGAATACATTACATATAGACGATGTTTATCAAAATGTAAATCACTTGATAAAGTGGACAAGAGTATATCCTTAAACTCAACTATCAACTTCCTTTCTAAAAGACAATATGGGTTTAGACCAAAAAATTATATTGACAAAAAATTATATTGAAACAATATTGACAGAAAAATATAGTAGGTACTTGGCATTTTTATTGATTTAAAAAAAGCTTTTGATACAGTTAGTCATCATTTGCTCCTAAAAAAGCTAGAAGCGGTAGATGTCACCGGTAATGCATTAAAAATGTTCGAATCGTATTTGACAAGCAGATCGCAAGTTGTGAAAATTGATAATAATTATCAAAGCGAAATTTTACAAATAAATTGCGGAATTCCTCAGGGATCTATTCTAGGTCCCCTGCTCTTTCTAACCTATATAAATAATATTGGTGAAATTGGCCTCCATGGCCATCTTACCCTCTACGCAGACGAAACTTGCCTTTTCTATTCTTTTTTTTTTTTTTTACTTGGGGTTATGCAATGACGCATATCCCTCCGCGAGGGCGGGCGGAGGGATTATGTCGGACTCACCGAGGTAAAAGAAAGATGGGAAAAGAAATAATGTACCTCCCGGAATACCGACTAAACCTACCACGGTGTTCCTCGACAAAACCACTATCGACGGGGCCGCGCGAATCACTTTCGCATACGGTGGCGACCCCGCTGAGGTTTCGGCCCGCCGTATGAAACGGCAGGCCACTACACGAAAGACCTACCCAAAATAGGCACTACTTCACACTATAAAAAACCCTACTGTCTGTGACGGACTCGACATAGAGGCACGCGTGGGAACACGCACGCCGCCTCTCGGACCTGGTGCTGAATGGATGGTGGGCAGGCCCACAAAGCCCGCCACCCCCAGGTCAAACCTCAGGGTGGCTGGAGGTCATCTCGCGCCCTCCGGCGTCCGGCTCTGCGGTTGGGGAGAGGGTTTAAACGCTCCCTCTCCCGCTCCGCCGCCTCCTTAATGGCAATCACTTCCTCACAGAAGGAGGCGACAGCGCTCCACGACCTCTCACTCCGGACCATAGACTGAACTACGGCCGGGAGCGAGAGGGTAACCGATCCGACTGCCGCGATCAACTCACGGCGCTGCGATGCCCAGGCGGGGCAAACCGCCAAAGTGTGCAGCGCCGTGTCCTCGACAACGTCGCGGCAGTCGCCGCAGTGATGACAACCGGGCGTCTCTTGCCGACGTATACGACACAGGAACTGGCCAAAACAACCGTGGCCAGTCAGAACCTGTGTCAGCCGGAAGATGAGGGCGCCATGCCACCTCTCCAGCCACTCCTCAAACACGGGACTTACCGCCAAGATCATGGCGTGCCCGGCCTTTTCTATTCTGGTCCATCTATACACAACATAATTAACCAAGCTCAAAATGACATAAACAAATTAAATGAATGGTTCCAGTACAATCTCCTAACAATAAATATCAATAAAACTTGTAACATATTATTTAAACCCAAAAATAAAGAATACCAGAACATGAACCTATAATAATTAATAAAGAACCACTGCAGCAAAAAACGTGTGAGAAATATCTAGGGTTTGATTGGATCTTTCATTATCATGGAAAGCCCACTTAAGAACAAAACTTGTATCTCTATTTGGATCTCTTCGACATATAGTTAGATGTATACCGCACAAACCTTGATACACTATTTATAATACCTTGGTTAAACCGCACTTAACATATACGAGGGTGCGTTTTTAAGTTCGCGGAATGGAGGGTATGGAAGGTGGTGGGGGTGCTTGTTTAGTCACTAACGTGTTTAGCAACTAATAATTAGTATATATACCGAGTATTATCATAATGAGGTCATTAGTCTTTGAACTATCGTCCCTCAAGCAACTCAATCTGGAAGAAATTGTGAAGTATGGAGAAAATCGAGTTCCGCGCCGTTATAAAGTTCCTTACCAAGCAAGGAAAAAATGTTCAAACCATTTTGGAAGACATGTCATCTGTATACGGGGACTCTTGTCCAGGAAAAACCATGGTATACAAGTGGCACAACCTCTTTAAGCAAGGCAGGGAATCAATTGAAGACGATTCCCGGCCTGGGCGGTCTGTTGAGGTCACCACTCCAGATCTTATCGAAAAAATCGAAAAATTAATATTGGAGGATGCACGTTTGAAGAAAAAACAAATCGCAGAGATGGTTGGAGTATCTGAAACGACCATTTTCAACGTTCTCCATGATCATCTCGGCATGACAAAAGTCAGTGCAAGATGGGTGCCTAGAATGCTCACACCGCCTCAAAAACAGAAGCGCGTCGAGTGTTCGCGTGCGTTTTTGAGCCAGTGTAATGAAGACAAGGATGGTTTTTTGGAGCGAATTGTTACTGGGGATGAAACTTGGGTTCATCACTATGAACCTGAGTCTAAACAAGATTCCATGCAGTGGCATAAAAAGGGTACACCACCGCCTAAGAAATTCAAGCTGTCGCAATCGGCGGGAAAGCTCATGGTGACAGTTTTTTGGGACACAGAAGGAATTTTGTTGGTTGATTACAAAGAAAAAGGTGTTTCCATAACCGGAGAACACTACGCTTCAATTTTAGAGCAGTTAAAAGAGGCAATCAGAGAAAAAAGAAGAGGAAAATTGACCAAAGGTGTCCTGCTCTTGCACGACAATGCTCCTGTTCACAAGAGTCGAGTTGCGTTGGCTGCTTTGCACAAGGTGGGCTTCGATATCATTGATCACCCACCTTATAGCCCAGACTTGGCTCCCAGCGACTATTATCTCTTTCCAAATCTGAAAAAAGAGCTTCGAGGAAAGAAATTTTCAACCGATGAAGAAGTGAAGGATGCAGTTTCGGCGTATTTTTCAGAGAAAGACAAAACATTTTTTTATGAAGGTATTCATAAGTTAATTCATAGATCTGAGAAATGTATTAGGGTTTCAGGTGAATATATTGAAAAGGAAAAATAATTTTGTAATATTATTTCATCCCCTTCTATTCCATTCCGCGAACTTAAAAACGCACCCTCGTATTTTTGAAGTTTGGGGAACTGCCCCTAAAACACGAATAGCAGATCTACAAGTGGTACAGAATAAATTGATAAAAACGACTTTCAACTATCCATTCCTAGCACCGACAAATAAAGTATATGAAGAAATAAAACTAATGAATATCAGTCAATTATATATCTATAATACATGTATATTTATCTATAAAGTTCTGCACAATAATATCCATAGTAGCATAATGTTTACCAAATTTAAACAAATTTCAAATCGCAGCAGTCATCTAGCAAGTTTTATAGTTTTACCAAAGACCCGAACTCATAACTATGGCGTCAAAACAATGATTTATGAAGGAGCAAAAATTTATAACAAAATACCTTTAAATATAAGAAATGTAAACTCGCTTAATGCTTTTAAGAAGGTATTAAGTAAATAATTGCTACAAAATCCTTGAAGGCATTAGACGAGTAAAGGTGACAAACTTGTAATCGTTATATCTTATGTTTAAAATTGTTCTCAAGTAAGTGACATGTAAATGTTTTTATTGAGAATAAATATCTTTAAACCTAATGTTTAAGTAGAAGACTAGACACATCTACACATATTAAAGCATTATGTAGAGATGAAATAAATACAGAAATAAGTAACTTGAAAGCTGACTTACAATCTACATAATCGGAACTGGTAAATTAGATTATTTATTTATTATTAATTTAATTCTAGAAAATGTAGATTTAAAGAAACAAGTTAGTCAGTTATCTCAAGAAATATAAATTTTAAAGCAGATTTGCAGAAGTCCCGTATCAACTTTACGTCAATCTTCCACGAAAACACTTAATGCGTCGACTCACAGATTCATTCAGACATTCTCCAGTTATAATAAATGACTCGCTATATGCTCAAGTTCCTGATACCTATTTAATAAATAAACGTAGAGCTGTGATACAAGAGTCAACCTTACAAAGTAATTTAGATAACTCGTGTATACACTCACCTGAGAAGAGTATTCCTAGGAGTCTACAGGACGAACATAGTAAGCAATGCGAAAGCATCTTAGAGATTCCATGCACTCAAACATCCTATACATTAACACACAGCAACAATGGGTGCCAACAGCCAACACATACAAAATACTGGCGTTCACGAGGCCACCTATGCTTCAAAGATTACAATTTTAGGTGAAGAACAAGTACGCGGTTTTGCAAAGGAAATTACAGCACAAGGAACTAAAAATAAATGGAATAACGTCTACTCCACGCCTGGAATATCAAAACCATATGCAACTGCTAAACAAATATTATGTAGCCTAAATGATTGTATAAAAACCTTACACAATGATGGCATAGTTATAATAGGCATAGGAAGTAACGACAAAAGCTCATATATGTTTTTATCAGAGCTACGTTGTGCGCTCCACAAATTATTTGTATTGAATGTGATAAATAACCCTTACTTAATAAACGTTTATTTATTGAATAGTTATATAAAGCTATTTGTGAAAAATTATTCCAATTGTAACTTCATTGACACAACTGAGAATATTTATTCTTACATGTATCAATTATAACTTTATATCTAAGAAATTAATATCTTTTAAATTGAATATAGAAATCGATAAAATATTAATTATAGGAAAATTATGAACACAGCGCTTAACACGTTCGCGGACAGTCTCAGTTAAAATTCTGTTCTAGAATGACACAATAATTTTCCATACAAATAGATTTGGCGTTTAGAAACGTTGTGTTGCATGATATTATATGTTTTAAGACAACATGACAGAAACGTTTTATCACGTCATCGTTTGCATACGTTGTGTCACTTGTGTCACTAATAATACAACTGATATGACGTATGATTGACACAACGTATAATGACGTTCAACGTGTCCATACGTTCTGTCATATCATAAATGCTAAAGTAGAGTGGCTGAATCACAACGTGCGTCCAACGTGTCTACTCGTTTTGTCACATTGCATGGTATAATTACATATATATGGGCTGTGAAAACGGTGTTCTAATTTTATAAAGCTTTGTCTACTATGATATTAGTTGATATAATATATATATATATATATATATATATATATAGTTTGAGGTAAATTTGTATAGGGATTTATAAAAAAACATTAGTTATACGTTAATCAGCAAAAATTAAAGTCTGGTATGAGTGCTTTTGTTCGTACCCAATTCGACAGACAATTCTCTAGGTCTGTTTTTCTAATGCGTTGGGTGAAGATAGTAGCCCGCCTGAACAACTACGATCTTCTTGGACTACCTCATGGTGGTAGATTTTAATCACACCAGGACAAATCGGTTTTTAATTCAAATCCAATGTCCCATTTTGACACGCGTCTAATAAAGGTGGTCCATAGACCGGAATTCCCTCTCATCATTGTAATTTAGCACGGACATTGAAAATTAGTGAGATGGTTGACATACCCAATGTCCCATTTTGAGAGGAGGCAGGTGAAACAGGTAGGAGGTTTTCTTGATTCCTCTTCTCATCAGGAGTCATTTGTAACAGATTTGACGGATTTAATAGCATATTTTAGCGCAAGTTTGGTAAAGATGTTAGTGCATTTATATCAGGTACAAGTATAGCAGAGCATCCAGGTCTTTCTTGAATGACCTCATTACAGATTTCAGTTGTAATAGATGGAGTCATAGTAGGGGGTTTTGATGGTTTTAATCATTTGACTAGGGGAAAAATTTCTTCTGTAGAACTCGTATCATAATCTGTACGTGACGGTGATTGCGTGTTCACAGAACTTTTTGTACAGTCACTTTTAGTTGATTGTTTATCGCTTTCATCATCGCTAGAGTCAGAACTACAATCGGTGTTAGGTTTCTGGGTCGACTAGCCAACAAATTTTAAAAATAATTTAGCAGCGGTTTTTGACGATATCTGGCGATAACTAATATGCGAATTTTCACTACCTGACGTATCTTCTTGTGGGTCGAAATCATTATCAGATCCAAAGTTACCATCACGATCCTGGAATGGGACCGCCACGGTTGAGTCATCGGAGTCCTCAAAAAATCGCATTAGATTTCTCTTATGCTTACCTATCCATCGAAACAAACAAAATAACTTATGAGAAACAATTTTCACAGAATTAGTATACAACCAAGTAATTATAAAATAATAGCACAATATAAACACTTACGATGTTTCTTTGTCTGTAAATATTACGATTCGCCACAACTGCGCCGATGGAACGTGCGCACCCCGGTACTGTGACACAGTCGAACTGAATGAAGGGACACGACCGAAGCGGGTAACGTATATACACGTTGTGCAAGTGTGTTGTGTTGCCGCACATTATCAAGAGCACTTTTTTGAAATGGTAAAAAGCTAAGTTTAGAGTTTTCGATATATTGTGTACATTGAAACGAATATTTGCTTTTAAGTTCGTCGGATATCAACGTCCTGCTGCAAATAATATTCTGTTTATAAACGT
Organism: Catocala nupta; assembly: GCA_963675205.1. Lineage (NCBI taxonomy): Eukaryota > Metazoa > Arthropoda > Insecta > Lepidoptera > Erebidae > Catocala > Catocala nupta. Next base: position 5,128,638 of record OY776097.1, read on the forward strand.
TATCTTACGTTGTGCCGTATTAAAATCTTAAACTATTATGTACAACGACGTACGACGTACTACGACACGTTCTGTCCGCGAAAGTGTTAAGCTAAGATATACTCGCGACACAGTAAAGATGACAAATAAAAATATAAGTTTTATCAAAAAGGGAACGAATAATAATAAGATACATCTACCACTAGATATAGCTGCAACTACTATTAAGTCCACGTTTTTTGGAAACGAAACGTAAATGTACTATCGACTTGAGCGACGGTTGACCACTCCTAAGGTTAAAATCGCGTAGCAAGCCAACACTTGGTAGACACGTGACACGCCCCTTTTTTTGTATGAGTTTTTTTACACTTTATATTTGTTTACTGATTCTAAGGCGATACAAACTCAACTGGTCAACTACGACCTTTTTGTTTGAGTTTTTTTACACTTTACATTTGTTTACTGATTCTAGGGCGATACGAAGTCAACTGGTCAACTACGACGATTGGTTAACAAAATTAAGGGCGGAGTCACTTAAAGTCAACATGTGTATGCGAAATTTCTTCTGAAATGGTAAACCGTCGCTCAAGTCGATAGTACACTGTTCCACCAAAATATTGCCGGTATTTCAAATAAAATAGACATTTAGAAATAACTCTACAAGTACTTGACACGAAAGGGACAAAATATATTGACATTCTATGTTTTTGCGAAACTTTTATATGGAGGGGTTCAGAAAGTAATTTATTATCAAAAAACTATAAACTAGTCTCATCTTTCTCAAGACCTACTATGAACGTCGAGGAGGAACGTTCATAATGGTAAAAAAGATCTTGAATGCAATATAATTATTAAACTTTTATTGTATCATTTTGAGTACTGTACTATAGAGACTTATAAAATCTTGGTCATTTGCAGAGGCGTCTCTAGCCCATGTAGCGCCCGTGTGCAATCATTACCCTAAAGCCCTCTAGTAAGCGCGCGGTCAAAATGGAATAGGTATAAACGTTAACATTTATATAGTAGATATGTTAACATGGGAACGTTTCGGCTTGTTAGGGTGTTTACCAAACACCTTATATTTACAACAGTGATCTTGGGGCCGACACAAAAGATCCTGATCACTGACTGGCCCCCACACATAAGATAAGATAAGATACAACAGTGATCGGATATCCAGGTGCAAATGGCGCAATTTTAAATGATGTCGGGAAACAATAGGTACATAGGGCCTCGTATCAAGCTGCCCACATCTGACAAATTGCTTCATTCTAATTTCGACCTCATGTCAAACATACAGAGTTCAATGTCAATTGGGATACATTTAACAGATTCGGGAAGCTTGATGCCAGGTCAATGTACACGGGTAAAAAGTATTTTTGGGAAGGAAGGGATGACAAAAATAATAAAACACAACTTAGTGGTTATTTCAAAAATGTTTAATTTAAAAACTAATTATTACAGGACGTAATCAACATTAATATAATTACAAAATAGTTACCTTTCGTGCTTTTGCATTAGCAAAATCCTTAATTATATCACTCACTTCAATTTGATTTCATGTTTAATACTTAATAACGATAAATTTGTCAATCGACTTTCCGACAATGTTGATCTAAGATAGTTCCTAATTATTTTTTGTTTAGAATATGATCTTTCGCTGTACGCTACTGTGACTGGCAATGTGAGGTAAATCCTAAGTGCTGTGGATAGATTTGGGAACACTGAAATTAATTTATTAGCGAACAAATAATTTAAAATATCCAACGGCGTAGTGGAGTCATCAATGAACATCGGTAATAATTAGATTTCATTGAAGGGCTCTATCTTCTCCACATCTGAAGAGCCAGCATGGCACAGTTTATTTTCTAAATTAGAAAAATGTGCTTTTTTTGTATCTAAGTCCAAAAACTTACACTGTTTTAATACTTGAAGAAATAAAAAAAAAATACATTTATTTTTATTCAAAAGTTCGAACCGGTCGTCGATCTTAGTAATTACGGTATCTAATAGGTAGTAGTAAAAATTTACTTTAAAATATATTTCCATGTCTGTTATCGGTTCATCCTCCGCCTTATAATTATAAAACCTCTTACGAACGCGACGGGTGGGCAGGTGCGGAAAATTCTGCTGTTGCCTCGACTTATTCCACTACTGTTTTTGCGCTATTAAGGAACTCTCCAAAAGTCGACTCATTACGGAATTCAGACAGACTTATTTTTGCATGATCAATCATATTCACCGCTTCTGACGATACGACGTCTGACTTTTGAAGAGCCTTGCTAACTATACTTATCTTACTTAAAATTTCAAACCAAATAAGCAGAGAGCAGATAAATTTACACGATTTAATTTTTGCCAGTAATGAATTTGCCATATTTCTTGATTCCGCTTCTTTGCTCTTATCGAAATATATATTAAATAAGGCATCATACTCTTTCTCGAGATTAAACTGTAGAGCTTTTACCGCTTCAACTCTGCTCTCCCATCGAGTATTTAAGTGGTTTTAGACTTAAAGTTACACTTTTTTGGCAATTACTTGCCAACGTGCAGTTGACGAAGAAAAAAATACATAAATTTCTTGCACAATTGAAAAGAAATTTACAATTTCTAATCAACTTTTGGCAGCGTCATTCACTACCAAATTTAGGCTGTGTGCCGCACAAGGTACATAAAATGCGCGTGGGTAAGTCTAAAATGCGTTTTTGTAGACTTATATTTTTCCCTTTCATGTTTGCACCATTATCGTAACCTTGACTGCGCATATCTTGTACATCAATTTCGTTTGAGATTAAAAATCAAACAAAAATTTTGTTAAGCCCTGACCATAAGTAGTATAATAATAAGGGAAAACCCCAGAAAGATTTCTTTTATTTCAGCCTTATTTACATGTAAAAGAACGTACCGTACGACAACCGGTATTTGTTCTTCGTGTGCAATATCTGGAGTGCAATCTAAAATAATTAAATAATATTTGGATTATTTCAATTCCAAAACAATAGCTTTTTTAGTCTTTCTCGTAATAATTGTATTATTTCATTCTGAATATTGTGGCCAAGATAATGAGTTAGGCGTGTCTCAGATTTTTGAATAAGGGCAATGTGCTCCTCAAGTAAATTGTCGAAATTAGAGGTATATTCAACCAGCTTTAAAAAATTACCAATATATAATTATTATTATAACTATTATTTACATTATAATTAGAATTGTATATTTTGTCAGACTTTTCGCGTAAAGCCAGACATTGTCTAGCTAAAAAATGAATTATGTTGATATTCGTTCTAGTACTGCCCTGCCACCCAACGTTTTATTCCCCGTTCAATTATAGCGTGCTTCAAGAAATCTAACGAAGTTTCTTTTAAAATAACAGGTTTAAATGTAATTTGTTGCTTAACTCATGATAGGTGACCAACGCTCTTTTCATGGCGTTCTAAAGCTATAGGCAAATGCTGCCAATCTTTATAACCTATGTTACCATTAAAAGGAGTGCTATCAGCATGGAAAAGTTTACAATAAAAACAATAAACTGAATCAGACGATTTAGAGTAAACTAGCCAACGGTATGTTTCTTAAAACGGTTATATTATTTAACATCTTTTTAGTATAATAACTATTTGAAAAAGATCTCTTCGAACTATTCAAAGGATAGGAACTCTGTTTTACTTGTACTGGCAACAATCAATCAAAAATATCCTCTGTTTGTCGGATAACACCTGTGGCCATAACGTGAGATCATTGATAACATCTTCTCGAAGTATATTCTCTGGAGACGCTTCGGCACAAGGAGGTACTTCGTCGGCGGCAGCGGCGTTGAAAAGACGACTTCTGTCGTAGAATTAGATTTCAGATGTCTTCAGATGTTCGTTTGAGAATGGACCTAGTTCATCGGGTCTACGAATAAATGTTTTGATAGAACTTGTATTCTTTTTAAGAGATTCTTTATTCTCCAATTACAATAATTGCGCGCCCTTTAACTACTCGTACGAAAAATAATGTCGTGGGAATGTAATAAGGTTCAATTACTGCACGGATGGCGTAGTGGTTTAATATGTCACTTTACGCCACTGTCACTGTGCCAAGTGGTGTGGATTCGATCTCCACACTGGACAACAAATTGTGTGATCTACAAATAGTTGTCTTGAGTCGAGGTACAATGGCTTACCTTTTCACGACCCTAACCTTGCCTTATGGCAAACCATGCCATGAACATAACCTTGCAATGACCACAACCTTGCCATGACCACAACCTTGCCATGACCATAAACTTGCCATAACCACACACTGTTACCATGACCACAAATTTTTTTTTTTGTTTTTTTTTTTATACTCAGGATAAATGCTTCATGCGCTACCCGCCGGTTAGGGGATGGCACCTGCGGGGCGTGTGGGACTCCCAGCAAGACGCACTGGTATACCCACTAAAAAACTTGGGGTGTTCCCTCTCTCACCCAATGGGGCGGAGCCAGTTGGGAACTAAAAATATTCAACCATAGCAGGCCCCCCCGTGTGGGTGTCGGCCGGGTAATTTTTTTTTTTTTCGTACCCGATCTTCTCTCGTCCCCAGGGGAGAGCCTGACCGCTCTCCCCTTTCGTCATTGGAAGGCGCGCGGGAACACCGCGCGCGCCCTCTCGGGGCATTTAATTTACGGGTGGCGGGGTCCCCTGAGGCCGCGCCACTCGGAGCCCCTAGGTGGGGGGCAGGAGAGTGACATAAGCGCGTCTCCTGCGCCCCCTCCTCTGGCGGCGGACGTCCAGGGCGTAAGGATCGTCCTCACGCCCCCGCTCCGCCGCCTCGCATGACAGCCTCGCAGAAGGACCTCATTGCGCCCCAGCACCTGTCGTCGCTGACCATCTTGGATATGTCGGTCGGCAACGAGAGGTCGGGGCCAATCACGGTGACCAGGCCACAGCGCTCCGCGGCCCACGCCGGGCACTCCTCCAGCGTGTGCTGCGCCGTGTCCTGGTCACACACCTCACAATGGTGACATCTGGTTGTCGGCTCCCTACCGGCTATCTTGCAGAGGTACTCTCCGAAACACCCGTGTCCGGAGAGCACCTGAGTAAGCCGGTAGGTGAGCGGTCCGCGCCATCTGTCCGTCCACTCCCTTAACACTGGACGGACAGCCTCGACTGTCCTCACCCCATAGCGGGGCTGGGCCAGCCTCTCCTGCCATTTGGCCTCCAGGACCAGCCGAGCCTGGGACCTTCGCGTCTCTTGCCGTATCTTCCCTTGTATCTATCCCGTAACTTGCCATAACCCCGAACTTGCCATAACCTCAACCTTGCCATAACCACAGCATTGCCATAACCCCGAACTTGCCATAACCTCAACCTTGCCATAACACCAATCTTACCATAACTCCAAGTTCGGGGTCATGCCAAACCCCGAACTTGCCATTACCCCAACCTTGCCATAACTACAGTCTTGCCGTTACCGCAGCATTGCCATAATCCCGTAACTTGCCATAACCCCGAACTTGCTATAACCACAATCTTGCCATAACCGCAGCATTGCCATAACCACAACCTTGCCATAACACGACCCTTGCCATTACCCCAACCTTGCCATAACTACAGTCTTGCCGTTACCGCAGCATTGCCATAATCCCGTAACTTGCCATAACCCCGAACTTGCTATAACCCCAACCTTGCCATAACCACAGCATTGCCATAACCCAGAACTTGCCATAACCTCAACCTTGCCATAACACCACCTTGCCATAACTCCAAGTTCGGGGTCATGGCAAACTCCGAACTTGCCATAACTACAGTCTTGCCGTTACCGCAGCATTGCCATAACCCCTTAACTTGCCATAACCTCGAACTTGCTATAACCACAATCTTGCCATAACCGCAGCATTGCCATAACCACAACCTTGCCATAACACCACCCTTGCCATAACCACAAATTTGCCATAACCCCAACCTTGCCATAACCCCAAACTTGCCATAACCACAAACTTGCCATAACCCCAATCATGCCATAACCCCAACCTTGCTATAACCTCAACCTTGCCATAACCCAAACCTTGCCATAACCCCAACCTCGCCATACCCACAACCTTGCCATAACCCCAACCTTGCCATAACCCTAACCTTGCCATAACCCCAACCTTGCTATAACCACAACCTTGCCATAACCCCAAACTTGCCATAACCACAAACTTGCCATAACCACAGCATTGCCATAACCCCAACCTTGCCATAACCCTAACCTTGCCATAACCCCAACCTTTCCATAACCCTAACCTTGCCATAACCCCAACCTTGCCATAACCACAGCATTGCCATAACCCCGAACTTGCCATAACCTTAACCATGCCATAAACCACCACCTTGCAATAACCACAACCTTGCCATAACCACAACCTTGCCATAACCACAACCTTGCCATAACCACAACCTTGCCATAACCTCGAACTTGCTATAACCACAATCTTGCCATAACCGCAGCATTGCCATAACCACAACCTTGCCATAACACCACCCTTGCCATAACTCCAAGTTCGGGGTCATGGCAAACCCCGAACTTGCCATAACCCAGACCTTGCCATAACTACAGTCTTGCCGTAACCGCAGCATTGCCATAATCCCTTAACTTGCCATAACCCCGAACTTGCTATAACCACAATCTTGCCATAACCGCAGCATTGCCATAACCACAACCTTGCCATAACACCACCCTTGCCATAACCGCAACCTTGCCATAATCCCGTAACTTGCCATAACCCCGAACTTGCCATAACCCCAACCTTGCCATAACCACAGCATTGCCATAACCCCGAACTTGCCATAACCTCAACCTTGCTATAACACCAACCTTACCATAACTCCAAGTTCGGGGTCATGCCAAACCCCGAACTTGCCATTAGCCCAACCTTGCCATAACTACAGTCTTGCCGTTACCGCAGCATTGCCATAATCCCGTAACTTGCCATAACCCCGAACTTGCTATAACCACAATCTTGCCATAACCGCAGCATTGCCATAACAACAACCTTGCCATAACACGACCCTTGCCATTACCCCAACCTTGCCATAACTACAGTCTTGCCGTTACCGCAGCATTGCCATAATCCCGTAACTTGCCATAACCCCGAACTTGCTATAACCCCAACCTTGCCATAACCACAGCATTGCCATAACCCAGAACTTGCCATAACCTCAACCTTGCCATAACACCAACCTTGCCATAACTCCAAGTTCGAGGTCATGGCAAACTCCGAACTTGCCATAACTACAGTCTTGCCGTTACCGCAGCATTGCCCATAACCCCTTAACTTGCCATAACCTCGAACTTGCTATAACCACAATCTTGCCATAACCGCAGCATTGCCATAACCACAACCTTGCCATAACACCACCCTTGCCATAACCCCAACCTTGCCATAACCCCAACTTTGCCATAACCCCAACCTTGCCATAACCACAGCATTACCATAACCCCAGCATTACCATAACCCCAACCTTGCCATAACCCTAACCTTGCCATAACCCCAACCTTGCCATAACCCTAACCTTGCCATAACCCCAACCTTGCCATAACCACAGCATTGCTATAACCCCGAACTTGCCATAACCTTAACCATGCCATAAACCACCACCTTGCAATAACCACAACCTTGCCATAACTACAACCTTGCCATTACCACAACCCTGACATAACCACAACCTTGCCATAACAACAACCTTGCCATAACCAAAACCTTGCCATAACCACAACCTTGCCATAACCGCAGCATTGGCATAATCCATTACCTTGCCATTACCCCGAACTTGCTATAACCCCAACCTTGCCATAACCCCAACCTTGCCATAACCGTAACCTTGCCATAACCCCAACCTTGCCATAACCACAACCTTGCCATAACCACAACCTTGCCATAACCCCAACCTTGCCATAACCACAATCTTGCCATAACCACAATCTTGCCATAACCACAACATTGCCATAACCACAACATTGCCATAACCGCAGCATTACCAAAACATTGCCATAACCCTGAACTTGCTATAACCTCAGCCTTGCCATAACCCCAACCCTGCCATAACCCTAACTTGCCATAACCCTAACCTTGCCATAACCCCAATCTTGCCATAACTACAGTCTTGCCGTTACCTCAACCTTGCCATAACACCAACCTTGCCATAACCCCACCTTGCCATAACCACAACCTTGCAATAACCACAACCTTGCCATAACCACAACCTTCCCATAACCACAACCTTGCCATAACCACAACCTTGCCATTACCACAACCTTGCCATAACCACAACCTTGCCATAACACCAACCTTGCCATAACTCCAAGTTCGGGGTCATGGCAAACACCGAACTTGCCATAACTACAGTCTTGCCGTTACCGCAGCATTGCCATAACCCCTTAACTTGCCATAACCCCGAACTTGCTATTACCACAATCTTGCCATAACCACAACCTTGCCATAACACCAGCATTGCCATAACCCCAACCTTTCCATAACCACAGCATTGCCATAACCCCGAACTTGCCATAACCTCAACCTTGCCATAACACCAACCTTGCCATAACTCCAAGTTCGGGGTCATGGCAAACCCCGAACTTGTTATTACCCCAAACATGCTGTAACTTGCTATAACCACTACCTTGCGATAACCACAACCTTGCCATAACCACAACCTTGCCATAACCACAACCTTGCCATAACCACAACCATGCCATAACCACAACCTTGCCATAACCAAAACCTTGCCATAACCCCAACCTTGCCATAACCCCAACCTTGCTATACCACAACCTTGCCATTACCCCGAACTTGCTATAACCCCAACCTTGCCATAACCCCAACCTTGCCATAACCCCGAACTTGCCATAACCCCAACCTTGCCATAACCCCAACCTTGCCATAACTACAGTCTTGCCGTAACCTCCACCTTGCCATAACACCAACCTTGCCATAGCCACCACCTTGCAATTTCTACAACCTTGCCATAACCACAATCTTGCCATAACCACAATCTTGCCATAACCACAACATTGCCATAACCACAACATTGCCATAACCGCAGCATTGCCATAACCAAAACATTGCCATAACCCTGAACTTGCTATAACCTCAGCCTTGCCATAACCCCAACCTTGCCATAACCCTAACTTGCCATAACCCTAACCTTGCCATAACCCCAACCTTGCCATAACATTTTTTTTTTTTTTGATACCCAGGAAAAATGCTTCATGCACTACCCGCCGGCTAGGGGACGGCACCGGCGGGGCGTGTGTGACTCCCAGCAAGAAGACGCGCTGGTATACCCACTAAAAAACCTGGGGTGTTCCCTCTCTCACCCAATGGGGGGGGCCAGTTGGGAACTTAAAAGATTCAACCATAGCAGGCCCCCCCGTGTGGGTGCCGGCTGGGTCATTTTTTTCGGATCCGACCACCTCTCGTCCCCAGGGGAGAGCCTGACTGCTCTCCCCTTTTGACATCAGAAAGGCGCGCGGGAACACCGCGTGCGCCCTCTCGGGGCTTTTAGTTTACGAGTGGCAGGGTCCCCTGAGGCCCCGCCACCCGGAGCCCCTAGGTGGGGGGCAGGTGAGCGACATAAGCGCGTCTCCTGCGCCCCCTCCTCCGGCGGCGGACGTCCGGGGCGTAAGGATCGTCCTCACGCCCCCGCTCCGCCGCCTCCTTCTGCGAGATGACAGTCTCGCAGAAGGAACTCATTGCGCCCCAGCACCAGTCGTCGCCGACCATCTTGGATATGACGGTCGGCAACTAGAGGTCGGGGCCAATCACGGTGACCAGGGCACAGCGCTCCGTGGCCAACGCCGGGCACTCCTCCAGCGTGTGCTGCGCCGTGTCCCGGTCACACACCTCACAATGGTGACATCTGGTTGTCGGCTCCCTACCGGCTATCTTGCAGAGGTACTCTCCGAAACACCCGTGTCCGGAGAGCACCTGAGTAAGCCGGTAGGTGAGCGGTCCGCGCCGTCTGGTCCGCCCATTCTCTTAGTACTGGACGGACAGCCTCGACTGTCCTCACCCCGTAGCGGGGCTGGGCCAGTCGCTCATTCCACCTGGCCTCCAGGATCAGTCGAGCCTGGGACCTTCGCGTCTCCACCGCCCTGTGCGTGGGCTCCTCGCCATGGAGGCGGAGGTCAGCGCGCCAGTAATACACTGACGCTTGGACCTCCGCCTCCAAATCCCAGGGCGGCGATGCCGCCAAAACGCACGCCGCCTCATAGGAGACGGTGCGGTACGCCCGCGACACCCTGATCGCCATCGCCCTCTGAGGTCTCCTTAGGAGAGCGACGTTAAGGCGATTCAGGGCGCCAGCCCAAATGGGCGACCCATAAAGGGCCATCGACCGCACCACCCCCAAATAGAGGCGGCGGCAGATGACACTCGGCCCCCCGATATTCGGCAGCAGAGAGCTAAGCGCTCCCGCCGCCGACATCAGCCGGGGGGCCAGGCGGCTATGAACGCGAAAGTAACCTAGCCATAACTACAGTCTTGCCGTAACCACAACCTTGCCATAACACCAACCTTGCCGTAACCCCAACCTTGCCATAACCCCAACTTGCCATAACCCTAACCTTGCCATAACCACAGCATTGCCATAACCCCGAACTTGCCATAACCCCAACCTTGCCATAATTACAGTCTTGCCGTAACCACAACCTTGCCATTACACCAACCATGCCGTAACCCCAACCTTGCCATAACCCCAACCTTGCCATAACCCCAACCTTGCCATAACTCTAACCTTGCAATAACCACAGCATTGCCATAACCCCGAACTTGCCATAACCACAACCTTGCCATAACCGCAGCATTGGCATAATCCATTACCTTGCCATTACCCCGAACTTGCTATAACCACAGCATTGCCATAACCCCGAACTTGCCATAACCTCAACCTTGCCATAACCCCAACCTTGCCATAACTACAGTCGTGCCGTAACCAAAACCTTGCCATAACACCAACCTTGCCGTAACCCCAACCTTGCCATAACCCCAACCTTGCCATAACTCTAACCTTGCCATAACCACAGCATTGCCATAACCCCGAACTTGCCATAACCACAACCTTGCCATAACCGCAGCATTGGCATAATCCATTACCTTGCCATTACCCCGAACTTGCTATAACTACAGTCTTGCCGTAGCCCCAACCTTGCCATAACACCAACCTTGCCATAACCCCAACGTTACCATAACCACCACCTTGCAATAACCACAACCTTGCCATAACCACAACCTTGCCATAACCACAACCTTGCCATAACCCCAACCTTGCCATAACCACCACCTTGCAATAACCACAACCTTACCATAACCACTACCTTGCCATAACCACAACCTTGCCATAACCACAACCTTGCCATAACCAAAACCTTGCCATAACCACAACCTTGCCATAACCGCAGCATTGGCATAATCCATTACCTTGCCATTACCCCGAACTTGCTATAACCCCAACCTTGCCATAACCCCAACCTTGCCATAACCCCAACCTTGCCATAACCCCGAACTTGCCATAACCCCAACCTTTTTTTTTTTTGTTTTCCAGGAAAAATGTTTCATATACTACCCGCCGGCTTGGGGACGGCACCGGCGGGGCGTGTGGGACTCCCAGCACGAAGTACGCGCTGGTATACCCACTAAACCAGCACGAAGTACGCGCTGGTATACCCACTAAACCAGCACGAATTACGCGCTGGTATACCCACTAAAAATCCTGGGGTGTTCCCTCTCTCACCCAATGGGGGGGGCCAGTTGGGAACTTACAAGATTCAACCATAGCAGGCCCCCCCGTGTGGGTGCCGGCCGGGTCATTTTTTTTTTCGGACCCGATCACCTCTCGTCCCCAGGGGAGAGCCTGAACGCTCTCCCCTTTCGTCGTTGGAAGGCGCGCGGAAACACCGCGCGCGCCCTCTCGGGGCTTTTAATTTACGGGTGGCGGGTTCCCCTGAGGCCCCGCCACCCGGAGCCCCTAGGTGGGGGGCAGGTGAGCGACATAAGCGCGTCTCCTGCGCCCTCTCCTCCGGCGGCGGACGTCCAGGGCGTAAGAATCGTCCTCACGCCCCCGCTCCGCCGCCTCCTTCTGCGAGATGACAGCCTCGCAGAAGGACCTCATTGCGCCCCAGCACCTGTCGTCGCCGACCATCTTGGATATGACGGTCGGCAACGAGAGGTCGGGGCCAATCACGGTGACCAGGGCACAGCGCTCCTTGGCCCATGCCGGGCACTCCTCAAGCATGTGCTGCGCCGTGTCCCGGTCACACACCTCACAATGGTGACATCTGGTTGTCGGCTCCCTACCGGCTATCTTGCAGAGGTACTCTCCGAAACACCCGTGTCCGGAGAGCACCTGAGTAAGCCGGTAGGTGAGTGGTCCGCGCCGTCTGTCCGTCCACTCCCTTAACACTGGACGGACAGCCTCGACTGTCCTCACCCCATAGTGGGGCTGGGCCAGCCTCTCCCGCCATTTGGCCTCCAGGACCAGTCGAGCCTGGGACCTTCGCGTCTCCACCGCCCTGTGCGTGGGCTCCTCGCCCTGGAGCCGGAGGTCAGCGCGCCAATAATACACTGACGCTTGGACCTCCGCCTCCAAATCCCAGGGCGGCGATGCCGCCAAAACGCACGCCGCCTCGTAGAAGACGGTGCGGTACGCCCGCGACACCCTGATCGCCATCGCCCTCTGAGGTCTCCTTAGGAGGGCGACGTTTCGGCGATCCAGGGCGCCAGCCCAAATGGGCGACCCATAAAGGGCCATCGACCGCACCACCCCCAAATAGAGGCGGCGGCAGATGACACTCGGTCCCCCGATATTCGGCAGCAGAGAACTAAGCGCTCCCGCCGCCGACATCAGCCGGGGGGCCAGGCGGCTAAAATGGACGCGAAAGTTCCAGCGGCCGTCGAGGTGGAGCCCCAAGTATTTCATACTCGGCTCCACCCCGATGCGGACCCCTCCAAGCCATAACCCCAACCTTGCCATAACCCCAACCTTGCCATAACCCCAACCTTGCCATAACTACAGTCTTGCAGTAACCTCTACCTTGCCATAACACCAACTATGCCATAGCCACCACCTTGCAATTTCCACAACCTTGCCATAACCCCAACCTTGCCATAACCACAACCTTGCCATAACCCCAACCTTGCCATAACCACCACCTTGCAATAACCACAACCTTGCCATAACCACAACCTTGCCATAACCACAACCTTGCCATAACCAAAACCTTGCCATAACCAAAACCTTGCCATAACCACAACCTTGCCATAACCGCAGCATTGGCATAATCCATTACCTTGCCATTACCCCGAACTTGCTATAACCCCAACTTTGCCATAACCTCATCCTTGCCATAACCCCAACCATGCCATAACCCCGAACTTGCCATAACCCCAACCTTGCCATAACTACAGTCTTGCCGTTACCTCAACCTTGCCATAACACAAACCTTGCCATAACCCCACCTTGCCATAACCACAACCTTGCCATAACCACAACCTTGCCATAACCACAACCTTGCCATAACCACAACCTTGCCATAACCAAAACCTTGCCATAACCACAACCTTGCCATAACCACAACCTTGCCATAACCACAACCTTGCCATAACACCAACCTTGCCATAACTCCAAGTTCGGGGTCATGGCAAACTCCGAACTTGCCATAACTACAGTCTTGCCGTTACCGCAGCATTGCCATAACCCCTTAACTTGCCATAACCACAATCTTGCCATAACCGCAGCATTGCCATAACCACAACCTTGCCATAACACCAGCATTGCCATAACCCCAACCTTTCCATAACCACAGCATTGCCATAACCCCGAACTTGCCATAACCTCAACCTTGCCATAACACCAACCTTGCCATAACTCCAAGTTCGGGGTCATGGCAAACCCCGAACTTGCTATTACCCCAAACATGCTGTAACTTGCTATAACCACTACCTTGCGATAACCACAACCTTGCCATAACCACAACCTTGCCATAACCACAACCTTGCCATAACCACAACCATGCCATAACCACAACCTTGCCAAAACCAAAACCTTGCCATAACCCCAACCTTGCCATACCACAACCTTGCCATTACCCCGAACATGCTATAACCCCAACCTTGCCATAACCCCAACCTTGACATAACCCCAACCTTGCCATAACCCCAACCTTGTCATAACCACAGCATTGCCATAACCCCAACCTTGCCATAACCCCAACCTTGCCATAACTACAGTCTTGCCGTAACCTCTACCTTGCCATAACACCAACCTTGCCATAGCCACCACCTTGCAATTTCCACAACCTTGCCATAACCCCAACCTTGCCATAACCACAACCTTGCTATACCACAACCTTGCCATTACCCCGAACTTGCTATAACCCCAACCTTGCCATAACCCCAACCTTGCCATAACCCCGAACTTGCCATAACCCCAACCTTGCCATAACCCCAACCTTGCCATAACTACAGTCTTGCCGTAACCTCCACCTTGCCATAACACCAACCTTGCCATAGCCACCACCTTGCAATTTCTACAACCTTGCCATAACCACAATCTTGCCATAACCACAATCTTGCCATAACCACAACATTGCCATAACCACAACATTGCCATAACCGCAGCATTGCCATAACCAAAACATTGCCATAACCCTGAACTTGCTATAACCTCAGCCTTGCCATAACCCCAACCTTGCCATAACCCTAACTTGCCATAACCCTAACCTTGCCATAACCCCAACCTTGCCATAACATTTTTTTTTTTTTTGATACCCAGGAAAAATGCTTCATGCACTACCCGCCGGCTAGGGGACGGCACCGGCGGGGCGTGTGTGACTCCCAGCAAGAAGACGCGCTGGTATACCCACTAAAAAACCTGGGGTGTTCCCTCTCTCACCCAATGGGGGGGGCCAGTTGGGAACTTAAAAGATTCAACCATAGCAGGCCCCCCCGTGTGGGTGCCGGCTGGGTCATTTTTTTCGGATCCGACCACCTCTCGTCCCCAGGGGAGAGCCTGACTGCTCTCCCCTTTTGACATCAGAAAGGCGCGCGGGAACACCGCGTGCGCCCTCTCGGGGCTTTTAGTTTACGAGTGGCAGGGTCCCCTGAGGCCCCGCCACCCGGAGCCCCTAGGTGGGGGGCAGGTGAGCGACATAAGCGCGTCTCCTGCGCCCCCTCCTCCGGCGGCGGACGTCCGGGGCGTAAGGATCGTCCTCACGCCCCCGCTCCGCCGCCTCCTTCTGCGAGATGACAGTCTCGCAGAAGGAACTCATTGCGCCCCAGCACCAGTCGTCGCCGACCATCTTGGATATGACGGTCGGCAACTAGAGGTCGGGGCCAATCACGGTGACCAGGGCACAGCGCTCCGTGGCCAACGCCGGGCACTCCTCCAGCGTGTGCTGCGCCGTGTCCCGGTCACACACCTCACAATGGTGACATCTGGTTGTCGGCTCCCTACCGGCTATCTTGCAGAGGTACTCTCCGAAACACCCGTGTCCGGAGAGCACCTGAGTAAGCCGGTAGGTGAGCGGTCCGCGCCGTCTGGTCCGCCCATTCTCTTAGTACTGGACGGACAGCCTCGACTGTCCTCACCCCGTAGCGGGGCTGGGCCAGTCGCTCATTCCACCTGGCCTCCAGGATCAGTCGAGCCTGGGACCTTCGCGTCTCCACCGCCCTGTGCGTGGGCTCCTCGCCATGGAGGCGGAGGTCAGCGCGCCAGTAATACACTGACGCTTGGACCTCCGCCTCCAAATCCCAGGGCGGCGATGCCGCCAAAACGCACGCCGCCTCATAGGAGACGGTGCGGTACGCCCGCGACACCCTGATCGCCATCGCCCTCTGAGGTCTCCTTAGGAGAGCGACGTTAAGGCGATTCAGGGCGCCAGCCCAAATGGGCGACCCATAAAGGGCCATCGACCGCACCACCCCCAAATAGAGGCGGCGGCAGATGACACTCGGCCCCCCGATATTCGGCAGCAGAGAGCTAAGCGCTCCCGCCGCCGACATCAGCCGGGGGGCCAGGCGGCTATGAACGCGAAAGTAACCTAGCCATAACTACAGTCTTGCCGTAACCACAACCTTGCCATAACACCAACCTTGCCGTAACCCCAACCTTGCCATAACCCCAACTTGCCATAACCCTAACCTTGCCATAACCACAGCATTGCCATAACCCCGAACTTGCCATAACCCCAACCTTGCCATAATTACAGTCTTGCCGTAACCACAACCTTGCCATTACACCAACCATGCCGTAACCCCAACCTTGCCATAACCCCAACCTTGCCATAACCCCAACCTTGCCATAACTCTAACCTTGCAATAACCACAGCATTGCCATAACCCCGAACTTGCCATAACCACAACCTTGCCATAACCGCAGCATTGGCATAATCCATTACCTTGCCATTACCCCGAACTTGCTATAACCACAGCATTGCCATAACCCCGAACTTGCCATAACCTCAACCTTGCCATAACCCCAACCTTGCCATAACTACAGTCGTGCCGTAACCAAAACCTTGCCATAACACCAACCTTGCCGTAACCCCAACCTTGCCATAACCCCAACCTTGCCATAACTCTAACCTTGCCATAACCACAGCATTGCCATAACCCCGAACTTGCCATAACCACAACCTTGCCATAACCGCAGCATTGGCATAATCCATTACCTTGCCATTACCCCGAACTTGCTATAACTACAGTCTTGCCGTAGCCCCAACCTTGCCATAACACCAACCTTGCCATAACCCCAACGTTACCATAACCACCACCTTGCAATAACCACAACCTTGCCATAACCACAACCTTGCCATAACCACAACCTTGCCATAACCCCAACCTTGCCATAACCACCACCTTGCAATAACCACAACCTTACCATAACCACTACCTTGCCATAACCACAACCTTGCCATAACCACAACCTTGCCATAACCAAAACCTTGCCATAACCACAACCTTGCCATAACCGCAGCATTGGCATAATCCATTACCTTGCCATTACCCCGAACTTGCTATAACCCCAACCTTGCCATAACCCCAACCTTGCCATAACCCCAACCTTGCCATAACCCCGAACTTGCCATAACCCCAACCTTTTTTTTTTTTGTTTTCCAGGAAAAATGTTTCATATACTACCCGCCGGCTTGGGGACGGCACCGGCGGGGCGTGTGGGACTCCCAGCACGAAGTACGCGCTGGTATACCCACTAAACCAGCACGAAGTACGCGCTGGTATACCCACTAAACCAGCACGAATTACGCGCTGGTATACCCACTAAAAATCCTGGGGTGTTCCCTCTCTCACCCAATGGGGGGGGCCAGTTGGGAACTTACAAGATTCAACCATAGCAGGCCCCCCCGTGTGGGTGCCGGCCGGGTCATTTTTTTTTTCGGACCCGATCACCTCTCGTCCCCAGGGGAGAGCCTGAACGCTCTCCCCTTTCGTCGTTGGAAGGCGCGCGGAAACACCGCGCGCGCCCTCTCGGGGCTTTTAATTTACGGGTGGCGGGTTCCCCTGAGGCCCCGCCACCCGGAGCCCCTAGGTGGGGGGCAGGTGAGCGACATAAGCGCGTCTCCTGCGCCCTCTCCTCCGGCGGCGGACGTCCAGGGCGTAAGAATCGTCCTCACGCCCCCGCTCCGCCGCCTCCTTCTGCGAGATGACAGCCTCGCAGAAGGACCTCATTGCGCCCCAGCACCTGTCGTCGCCGACCATCTTGGATATGACGGTCGGCAACGAGAGGTCGGGGCCAATCACGGTGACCAGGGCACAGCGCTCCTTGGCCCATGCCGGGCACTCCTCAAGCATGTGCTGCGCCGTGTCCCGGTCACACACCTCACAATGGTGACATCTGGTTGTCGGCTCCCTACCGGCTATCTTGCAGAGGTACTCTCCGAAACACCCGTGTCCGGAGAGCACCTGAGTAAGCCGGTAGGTGAGTGGTCCGCGCCGTCTGTCCGTCCACTCCCTTAACACTGGACGGACAGCCTCGACTGTCCTCACCCCATAGTGGGGCTGGGCCAGCCTCTCCCGCCATTTGGCCTCCAGGACCAGTCGAGCCTGGGACCTTCGCGTCTCCACCGCCCTGTGCGTGGGCTCCTCGCCCTGGAGCCGGAGGTCAGCGCGCCAATAATACACTGACGCTTGGACCTCCGCCTCCAAATCCCAGGGCGGCGATGCCGCCAAAACGCACGCCGCCTCGTAGAAGACGGTGCGGTACGCCCGCGACACCCTGATCGCCATCGCCCTCTGAGGTCTCCTTAGGAGGGCGACGTTTCGGCGATCCAGGGCGCCAGCCCAAATGGGCGACCCATAAAGGGCCATCGACCGCACCACCCCCAAATAGAGGCGGCGGCAGATGACACTCGGTCCCCCGATATTCGGCAGCAGAGAACTAAGCGCTCCCGCCGCCGACATCAGCCGGGGGGCCAGGCGGCTAAAATGGACGCGAAAGTTCCAGCGGCCGTCGAGGTGGAGCCCCAAGTATTTCATACTCGGCTCCACCCCGATGCGGACCCCTCCAAGCCATAACCCCAACCTTGCCATAACCCCAACCTTGCCATAACCCCAACCTTGCCATAACTACAGTCTTGCAGTAACCTCTACCTTGCCATAACACCAACTATGCCATAGCCACCACCTTGCAATTTCCACAACCTTGCCATAACCCCAACCTTGCCATAACCACAACCTTGCCATAACCCCAACCTTGCCATAACCACCACCTTGCAATAACCACAACCTTGCCATAACCACAACCTTGCCATAACCACAACCTTGCCATAACCAAAACCTTGCCATAACCAAAACCTTGCCATAACCACAACCTTGCCATAACCGCAGCATTGGCATAATCCATTACCTTGCCATTACCCCGAACTTGCTATAACCCCAACTTTGCCATAACCTCATCCTTGCCATAACCCCAACCATGCCATAACCCCGAACTTGCCATAACCCCAACCTTGCCATAACTACAGTCTTGCCGTTACCTCAACCTTGCCATAACACAAACCTTGCCATAACCCCACCTTGCCATAACCACAACCTTGCCATAACCACAACCTTGCCATAACCACAACCTTGCCATAACCACAACCTTGCCATAACCAAAACCTTGCCATAACCACAACCTTGCCATAACCACAACCTTGCCATAACCACAACCTTGCCATAACACCAACCTTGCCATAACTCCAAGTTCGGGGTCATGGCAAACTCCGAACTTGCCATAACTACAGTCTTGCCGTTACCGCAGCATTGCCATAACCCCTTAACTTGCCATAACCACAATCTTGCCATAACCGCAGCATTGCCATAACCACAACCTTGCCATAACACCAGCATTGCCATAACCCCAACCTTTCCATAACCACAGCATTGCCATAACCCCGAACTTGCCATAACCTCAACCTTGCCATAACACCAACCTTGCCATAACTCCAAGTTCGGGGTCATGGCAAACCCCGAACTTGCTATTACCCCAAACATGCTGTAACTTGCTATAACCACTACCTTGCGATAACCACAACCTTGCCATAACCACAACCTTGCCATAACCACAACCTTGCCATAACCACAACCATGCCATAACCACAACCTTGCCAAAACCAAAACCTTGCCATAACCCCAACCTTGCCATACCACAACCTTGCCATTACCCCGAACATGCTATAACCCCAACCTTGCCATAACCCCAACCTTGACATAACCCCAACCTTGCCATAACCCCAACCTTGTCATAACCACAGCATTGCCATAACCCCAACCTTGCCATAACCCCAACCTTGCCATAACTACAGTCTTGCCGTAACCTCTACCTTGCCATAACACCAACCTTGCCATAGCCACCACCTTGCAATTTCCACAACCTTGCCATAACCCCAACCTTGCCATAACCACAACCTTGCCATAACCCCAACCTTGCCGTAACCCCAACCTTGCCATAACCACAACCTTGCCATAACCCCAACCTTGCCATAACCACCACCTTGCAATAACCACAACCTTGCCATAACCACAACCTTGCCATAACCACAACCTTGCCATAACCAAAACCTTGCCATAACCAAAACCTTGCCATAACCACAACCTTGCCATAACCGCAGCATTGGCATAATCCATTACCTTGCCATTACCCCGAACTTGCTATAACCCCAACTTTGCCATAACCTCATCCTTGCCATAACCCCAACCATGCCATAACCCCGAACTTGCCATAACCCCAACCTTGCCATAACTACAGTCTTGCCGTTACCTCAACCTTGCCATAACACCAACCTTGCCATAACCCCACCTTGCCATAACCACAACCTTGCAATAACCACAACCTTGCCATAACCACAACCTTGCCATAACCACAACCTTGCCATAACCACAAACTTGCCATAACCACAACCTTGCCATAACCACAACCTTGCCATAACACCAACCTTGCCATAACTCCAAGTTCGGGGTCATGGCAAACTCCGAACTTGCCATAACTACAGTCTTGCCGTTACCGCAGAATTGCCATAACTCCTTAACTTGCCATAACCACAATCTTGCCATAACCGCAGCATTGCCATAACCACAACCTTGCCATAACACCAGCATTGCCATAACCCCAACCTTTCCATAACCACAGCATTGCCATAACCCCGAACTTGCCATAACCTCAACCTTGCCATAACACCAACCTTGCCATAACTCCAAGTTCGGGGTCATGGCAAACCCCGAACTTGCTATTACCCCAAACATGCTGTAACTTGCTATAACCACTACCTTGCGATAACCACAACCTTGCCATAACCACAACCTTGCCATAACCACAACCTTGCCATAACCACAACCATGCCATAACCACAACCTTGCCATTACCCCGAACATGCTATAACCCCAACCTTGCCATAACCCCAACCTTGCCATAACCTTAACCTTGCCATAACCCCAACCTTGTCATAACCACAGCATTGCCATAACCCCGAACTTGCCATAACCCCAACCTTGCCATGACTACAGTCTTGCCGTAACCTCCACCTTGCCATAACACCAACCTTGCCATAGCCACCACCTTGCAATTTCCACAACCTAGCCATAACCCCAACCTTGCCATAACCACAACCTTGCCATAACCACAACCTTGCCATAACCCCAACCTTGCCATAACCACAACCATGCCATAACCACAACCTTGCCATAACCAAAACCTTGCCATAACCCCAACCTTGCCATACCACAACCTTGCCATTACCCCGAACTTGCTATAACCCCAACCTTGCCATAACCCCAACCTTGCCATAACCCCAACCTTGCCATAACCCCAGCCTTGTCATAACCACAGCATTGCCATAACCCCGAACTTGCCATAACCCCAACCTTGCCATAACCCCAGCCTTGCCATAACTACAGTCTTGCCGTAACCTCCACCTTGCCATAACACCAACCTTGCCATAACCACAACCTTGCCATAACCACAACCTTGCCATAACCCCAACCTTGCCATAACCACAATCTTGTCATAACCACAATCTTGCCATAACCACAACATTGCCATAACCACAACATTGCCATAACCGCAGCATTGCCATAACCAAAACATTGCCATAACCCTGAACTTGCTATAACCTCAGCCTTGCCATAACCCCAACCTTGCCATAACCCTAACTTGCCATAACCCTAACCTAGCCATAACCCCAACCTTGCCATAACTTTTTTTTGTTTTTTTTTTTTGATACCCAGGAAAAATGCTTCATGCACTACCCGCCGGCTAGGGGTCGGCACCGGCGGGGCGTGTGTGACTCCCAACAAAAAGACGCGCTGGTATACCCACTAAAAAACCTGGAGTGTTCCCTCTCTCACCCAATCGGGGGAGCCAGTTGGGAACTTAAAAGATTCAACCATAGCAGGCCCCCCCGTGTGGGTGCCGGCCGGGTCATTTTTTTCGGACCCGACCACCTCTCGTCCCCAGGGGAGAGCCTGACTGCTCTCCCCTTTTGACATCAGAAAGGCGCGCGGGAACACCGCGTGCGCCCTCTCGGGGCTTTTAGTTTACGGGTGGCAGGGTCCCCTGAGGCCCCGCCACCCGGAGCCCCTAGGTGGGGGGCAGGAGAGCGACATAAGCGCGTCTCCTGCGCCCCCTCCTCCAGCGGCGGACGTCCGGGGCGTAAGGATCGTCCTCACGACCCCGCTCCGCCGCCTCCTTCTGCGAGATGATAGTCTCGCAGAAGGAACTCATTGCGCCCCAGCACCTGTCGTCGCCGACCATCTTGGATATGACGGTCGGCAACGAGAGGTCGGGGCCAATCACGGTGACCAGGGCACAGCGCTCCGTGGCCCACGCCGGGCACTCCTCCAGCGTGTGCTGCGCCGTGTCCCGGTCACATACCTCACAATGGTGACATCTGGTTGTCGGCTCCCTACCGGCTATCTTGCAGAGGTACTCTCCGAAACACCCGTGTCCGGAGAGCACCTGAGTAAGCCGGTAGGTGAGCGGTCCGCGCCGTCTGTCCGCCCATTCTCTTAGTACCGGACGGACAGCCTCGACTGTCCTCACCCCGTAGCGGGGCTGGGCCAGTCGCTCATTCCACCTGGCCTCCAGGACCAGTCGAGCCTGGGACCTTCGCGTCTCCACCGCCCTGTGCGTGGGCTCCTCGCCATGGAGGCGGAGGTCAGCGCGCCAGTAATACACTGACGCTTGGACCTCCGCCTCCAAATCCCAGGGCGGCGATGCCGCCAAAACGCACGCCGCCTCATAGGAGACGGTGCGGTACGCCCGCGACACCCTGATCGCCATCGCCCTCTGAGGTCTCCTTAGGAGGGCGACGTTTCGGCGATTCAGGGCGCCAGCCCAAATGGGCGACCCATAAAGGGCCATCGACCGCACCACCCCCAAATAGAGGCGGCGGCAGATGACACTCGGCCCCCCGATATTCGGCAGCAGAGAGCTAAGCGCTCCCGCCGCCGACATCAGCCGGGGGGCCAGGCGGCTATGAACGCGAAAGTAACCTTGCCATAACTACAGTCTTGCCGTAACCACAACCTTGCCATAACACCAACCTTGCCGTAACCCCAACCTTGCCATAACCCCAACTTGCCATAACCCTAACCTTGCCATAACCACAGCATTGCCATAACCCCGAACTTGCCATAACCCCAACCTTGCCATAATTACAGTCTTGCCGTAACCACAACCTTGCCATAACACCAACCATGCCGTAACCCCAACCTTGCCATAACCCCAACCTTGCCATAACCCCAACCTTGCCATAACTCTAACCTTGCCATAACCACAGCATTGCCATAACCCCGAACTTGCCATAACCACAACCTTGCCATAACCGCAGCATTGGCATAATCCATTACCTTGCCATTACCCCGAACTTGCTATAACCACAGCATTGCCATAACCCCGAACTTGCCATAACCTCAACCTTGCCATAACCCCAACCTTGCCATAACTACAGTCTTGCCGTAACCACAACCTTGCCATAACACCAACCTTGCCGTAACCCCAACCTTGCCATAACCCCAACCTTGCCATAACTCTAACCTTGCCATAACCACAGCATTGCCATAACCCCGAACTTGCCATAACCACAACCTTGCCATAACCGCAGCATTGGCATAATCCATTACCTTGCCATTACCCCGAACTTGCTATAACTACAGTCTTGCCGTAGCCCCAACCTTGCCATAACACCAACCTTGCCATAACCCCAACGTTACCATAACCACCACCTTGCAATAACCACAACCTTGCCATAACCACAACCTTGCCATAACCACAACCTTGCCATAACCCCAACCTTGCCATAACCACCACCTTGCAATAACCACAACCTTACCATAACCACTACCTTGCCATAACCACAACCTTGTCATAACCACAACCTTGCCATAACCAAAACCTTGCCATAACCACAACCTTGCCATAACCGCAGCATTGGCATAATCCATTACCTTGCCATTACCCCGAACTTGCTATAACCCCAACCTTGCCATAACCCCAACCTTGCCATAACCCCAACCTTGCCATAACCCCGAACTTGCCATAACCCCAACCTTTTTTTTTTTTGTTTTCCAGGAAAAATGTTTCATATACTACCCGCCGGCTTGGGGACGGCACCGGCGGGGCGTGTGGGACTCCCAGCACGAAGTACGCGCTGGTATACCCACTAAACCAGCACGAAGTACGCGCTGGTATACCCACTAAACCAGCACGAAGTACGCGCTGGTATACCCACTAAAAAACCTGGGGTGTTCCCTCTCTCACCCAATGGGGGGGGCCAGTTGGGAACTTACAAGATTCAACCATAGCAGGCCCCCCCGTGTGGGTGCCGGCCGGGTCATTTTTTTTTTCGGACCCGATCACCTCTCGTCCCCAGGGGAGAGCCTGAACGCTCTCCCCTTTCGTCGTTGGAAGGCGCGCGGGAACACCGCGCGCGCCCTCTCGGGGCTTTTAATTTACGGGTGGCGGGTTCCCCTGAGGCCCCGCCACCCGGAGCCCCAAGGTGGGGGGCAGGTGAGCGACATAAGCGCGTCTCCTGCGCCCTCTCCTCCGGCGGCGGACGTCCAGGGCGTAAGAATCGTCCTCACGCCCCCGCTCCGCCGCCTCCTTCTGCGAGATGACAGCCTCGCAGAAGGACCTCATTGCGCCCCAGCACCTGTCGTCGCCGACCATCTTGAATATGACGGTCGGCAACGAGAGGTCGGGG
Organism: Catocala nupta; assembly: GCA_963675205.1. NCBI lineage: Eukaryota > Metazoa > Arthropoda > Insecta > Lepidoptera > Erebidae > Catocala > Catocala nupta. The sequence continues at coordinate 5,153,314 of OY776097.1, forward strand.
CCAATCGCGGTGACCAGGGCACAGCGCTCCTCGGCCCATGCCGGGCACTCCTCAAGCATGTGCTGCGCCGTGTCCCGGTCACACACCTCACAATGGTGACATCTGGTTGTCGGCTCCCTACCGGCTATCTTGCAGAGGTACTCTCCGAAACACCCGTGTCCGGAGAGCACCTGAGTAAGCCGGTAGGTGAGTGGTCCGCGCCGTCTGTCCGTCCACTCCCTTAACACTGGACGGACAGCCTCGACTGTCCTCACCCCATAGTGGGGCTGGGCCAGCCTCTCCCGCCATTTGGCCTCCAGGACCAGTCGAGCCTGGGACCTTCGCGTCTCCACCGCCCTGTGCGTGGGCTCCTCGCCCTGGAGCCGGAGGTCAGCGCGCCAATAATACACTGACGCTTGGACCTCCGCCTCCAAATCCCGGGGCGGCGATGCCGCCAAAACGCACGCCGCCTCGTAGAAGACGGTGCGGTACGCCCGCGACACCCTGATCGCCATCGCCCTCTGAGGTCTCCTTAGGAGGGCGACGTTTCGGCGATCCAGGGCGCCAGCCCAAATGGGCGACCCATAAAGGGCCATCGACCGCACCACCCCCAAATAGAGGCGGCGGCAGATGACACTCGGCCCCCCGATATTCGGCAGCAGAGAGCTAAGCGCTCCCGCCGCCGACATCAGCCGGGGGGCCAGGCGGCTATGAACGCGAAAGTAACCTTGCCATAACTACAGTCTTGCCGTAATCACAACCTTGCCATAACACCAACCTTTTTTTTTTTTTTTTTTTTTTTACGTGGGGGAATGCAGTGACGCATATCCCTCCGCGGGGGCGGGCGGAGGGATTATGTCGGACTCGCCGGGGTAAAAGAAAGATGTTGAAAAGATAATGTACCTCCCGGAATACCGACTAAACCTACCACGGTGTTCCTCGACAAAACCACTATCGACGGGGCCGCGCGAATCGCTTTCGCATGCGGTCGCGACCCCGCCGAGGTTACGGCCCGCCGTGTAAAACGGCAGGCCACTACGCGAAGAGACCTACCCAAAGGACTCACTTCTATAATATACCCTACTGTCCCCCCCCTAGAGGGGAGACGGACTCGAAACAGAGGCGCGCGTGGGAACACGCACGCCGCCTCTTGGACCTGGTGCTGAACGGATGGTGGGCAGGCCCACAAAGCCCACCACCCCCAGGTCAAACCTCAGGGTGGCTGGAGGTCATCTCGCGCCCTCCGGCGCCCGGTTCTGCGGTTGGGGAGAGGGTTTAAACGCTCCCTCTCCCGCTCCGCCGCCTCCTTGATGGAAATTACTTCCTCGCAGAAGGAGGCGACGGCGTTCCACGACCTCTCACTCCGGACCATAGACTGAACTACGGCCGGGAGCGAGAGGGCAACCGATCCGACTGCCGCGATCAACTCACGGCGCTGCGATGCCCAGGCGCCAAAGTGTGCAGCGCCGTGTCCTCAACAACGTCGCGGCAGTCGCCGCAGTGGTGACAACCGGGCGTCTCTTGCCGGCGTATACGACACAGGAACCGGCCAAAACAACCGTGGCCAGTCAGAACCTGTGTCAGCCGGAAGGTGAGGGCGCCATGCCGCCTCTCCAGCCACTCCTCAAACACGGGACTTACCGCCACGATCGTGGCGTGCCCGGCCATAACACCAACCTTGCCATAACCCCAACTTGCCATAACCCTAACCTTGCCATAACCACAGCATTGCCATAACCCCGAACTTGCCATAACCCCAACCTTGCCATAACTACAGTCTTGCCGTAACCACAACCTTGCCATAACACCAACCATGCCGTAACCCCAACCTTGCCATAACCCCAACCTTGCCATAACTCTAACCTTGCCATAACCACAGCATTGCCATAACCCCGAACTTGCCATAACCACAACCTTGCCATAACCGCAGCATTGGCATAATCCATTACCTTGCCATTACCCCGAACTTGCTATAACCACAGCATTGCCATAACCCCGAACTCTCCATAACCTCAACCTTGCCATAACCCCAACCTTGCCATAACTACAGTCTTGCCGTAACCACAACCTTGCCATAACACCAACCTTGCCGTAACCCCAACCTTGCCATAACCCCAACCTTGCCATAACTCTAACCTTGCCATAACCACAGCATTGCCATAACCCTGAACTTGCCATAACCACAACCTTGCTATAACCGCAGCATTGGCATAATCCATTACCTTGCCATTACCCCGAACTTGCTATAACTACAGTCTTGCCGTAACCCCAACCTTGCCATAACACCAACCTTGCCATAACCCCAACGTTACCATAACCACCACCTTGCAATAACCACAACCTTGCCATAACCACAACCTTGCCATAACCACAACCTTGCCATAACCCCAACCTTGCCATAACCACCACCTTGCAATAACCACAACCTTACCATAACCACTACCTTGCCATAACCACAACCTTGCCATAACCACAACCTTGCCATAACCAAAACCTTGCCATAACCACAACCTTGCCATAACCGCAGCATTGGCATTATCCATTACCTTGCCATTACCCCGAACTTGCTATAACCCCAACCTTGCCATAACCCCAACCTTGCCATAACCCCAACCTTGCCATAACCCCAACCTTGCCATAACCCCGAACTTGCCATAACCCCAACCTTTTTTTTTTTTGTTTCCCAGGAAAAATGTTTCATATACTACCCGCCGGCTAGGGGACGGCACCGGCGGGGCGTGTGGGACTCCCAGCACGAAGTACGCGCTGGTATACCCACTAAACCAGCACGAATTACGCGCTGGTATACCCACTAAAAATCCTGGGGTGTTCCCTCTCTCACCCAATGGGGGGGGCCAGTTGGGAACTTACAAAATTCAACCATAGCAGGCCCCCCCGTGTGGGTGCCGGCCGGGTCATTTTTTTTTTCGGACCCGATCACCTCTCGTCCCCAGGGGAGAGCCTGAACGCTCTCCCCTTTCGTCGTTGGAAGGCGCGCGGAAACACCGCGCGCGCCCTCTCGGGGCTTTTAATTTACGGGTGGCGGGTTCCCCGGAGGCCCCGCCACCCGGAGCCCCTAGGTGGGGGGCAGGTGAGCGACATAAGCGCGTCTCCTGCGCCCTCTCCTCCGGCGGTGGACGTCCAGGGCGTAAGAATCGTCCTCACGCCCCCGCTCCGCCGCCTCCTTCTGCGAGATGACAGCCTCGCAGAAGGATCTCATTGCGCCCCAGCACCTGTCGTCGCCGACCATCTTGGATATGACGGTCGGCAACGAGAGGTCGGGGCCAATCACGGTGACCAGGGCACAGCGCTCCTTGGCCCATGCCGGGCACTCCTCAAGCATGTGCTGCGCCGTGTCCCGGTCACACACCTCACAATGGTGACATCTGGTTGTCGGCTCTCTACCGGCTATCTTGCAGAGGTACTCTCCGAAACACCCGTGTCCGGAGAGCACCTGAGTAAGCCGGTAGGTGAGTGGTCCGCGCCGTCTGTCCGTCCACTCCCTTAACACTGGACGGACAGCCTCGACTGTCCTCACCCCATAGTGGGGCTGGGCCAGCCTCTCCCGCCATTTGGCCTCCAGGACCAGTCGAGCCTGGGACCTTCGCGTCTCCACCGCCCTGTGCGTGGGCTCCTCGCCCTGGAGCCGGAGGTCAGCGCGCCAATAATACACTGACGCTTGGACCTCCGCCTCCAAATCCCAGGGCGGCGATGCCGCCAAAACGCACGCCGCCTCGTAGAAGACGGTGCGGTACGCCCGCGACACCCTGATCGCCATCGCCCTCTGAGGTCTCCTTAGGAGGGCGACGTTTCGGCGATCCAGGGCGCCAGCCCAAATGGGCGACCCATAAAGGGCCATCGACCGCACCACCCCCAAATAGAGGCGGCGGCAGATGACACTCGGTCCCCCGATATTCGGCAGCAGAGAACTAAGCGCTCCCGCCGCCGACATCAGCCGGGGGGCCAGGCGGCTAAAATGGACGCGAAAGTTCCAGCGGCCGTCAAGGTGGAGCCCCAAGTATTTCATACTCGGCTCCACCCCGATGCGGACCCCTCCAAGCCATAACCCCAACCTTGCCATAACCCCAACCTTGCCATAACCCCAACCTTGCCATAACTACAGTCTAGCCGTAACCTCAACCTTGCCATAACACCAACCTTGCCATAACCCCAACCTTACCATAACCCCAACCTTGCCATAACCACCACCTTGCAATAACCACAACCTTGCCATAACCCCAACCTTGCCATAACCACAACCTTGCCATAACCACAACCTTGCCATAACCCCAACCTTGCCATAACCACCACCTTGCAATAACCACAACCTTGCCATAACCACAACCTTGCCATAACCACAACCTTGCCATAACCAAAACCTTGCCATAACCAAAACCTTGCCATAACCACAACCTTGCCATAACCGCAGCATTGGCATAATCCATTACCTTGCCATTACCCCGAACTTGCTATAACCCCAACTTTGCCATAACCTCATCCTTGCCATAACCCCAACCATGCCATAACCCCAACCTTGCCATAACTACAGTCTTGCCGTTACCTCAACCTTGCCATAACACCAACCTTGCCATAACCCCACCTTGCCATAACCACAACCTTGCAATAACCACAACCTTGCCATAACCACAACCTTGCCATAACCACAACCTTGCCATAACCCCAACCTTACCATAACCCCGAACTTGCTATAACCCCAACCTCACCATAACCACAACCTTGCCATAACCACAACCTTGCCATAACCACAACCTTGCCATAACCACAACCTTGCCATAACCACAACCTTGCCATAACCAAAACCTTGCCATAACTACAACCTTGCCATAACCCCAAACTTGCCATAACCCCAACCTTACCATAACCCCGAACTTGCTATAACCCCAACCTCGCCATAACCACAACCTTGCCATAACCAAAACCTTGCCATAACTACAACCTTGCCATAACCCCAAACTTGCCATAACCCCAACCTTACCATAACCCCGAACTTGCTATAACCCCAACCTCGCCATAACCACAACCTTGCCATAACCCCAACCATGCCATAACCCCAACCTTATCATAACCCCGAACTTGGCCATAACCACAACCTTGCCATAACCCCAACCTTGCTATAACCACAACCTTGCCATAACCCCAAACTTGCCATAACCCCAACCTTGCCATAACCCCAACCTCGCCATAACCACAACCTTTTTTTTTTTTTTTTTTTATTGAGGGGTGAAATGCTCCTGATGCATACCGTCCCACTCGGGGGCAGTGGGACGGTTATGTCGGGCTCACCGGTCTAGACGACACGACCGGCATACCGACTAAAACCCCCCTGTGCACCGTCACCTCACCTTGACGGGTGGGCCGTTGGAACCTGATACGACATCAACGACCCACCCAGTGACTGCCCACGCCCTGCGGGCACCAACAATGGCGGCGGCGTCTGGGTGCACCAGAGACGCCGCCACTACGCAGAAGGGTGAGGGTGGGAGAGTAAATACCCCGATCTCCCACCCTCAGCCCTACTCAGGGTGGCATCAGGCGCGCATCGGCGCGCTGACGCCGCCCAGTTCGCCGGCGACGGATCGGGTCAGCGAGGAGACTTTCCTCCCTGGCCCGCTCCGCCGCCTCCTTCTGCGAGATGACGTTCTCGCAGAAGGAGGCGACTGCATTCCAATTCCTGTCGCTATCGGCCATGGAGCGGATTACGGCCGATAGCGAGAGATCCGCACCGATGGTCTCGACGAGGACACGACGCTGCTGCGCCCACGCCGGGCAGAACTCCAGCGTATGCTGCGCCGTGTCCTCGCCACAATCACAGTGGTGACAGGCGGGACTCGATTCCCTCCTCGCGACCTTGTGCAGGTAGTATCCGAAGCACCCGTGCCCGGATAATACCTGCACCAGCCGGAAGGAAAGGGTCCCGTGCTGTCGCCACACCCACAACGAAAGGACCAGCCGGAGCGCCTCCACCGTGCGAAAACCCGCACGTGGAACCTCCAGCCGGACTGACCATCGGGCCACGATGGCTCGTCGAGCGGCCTCGCGCCACTCGCGCACCTGCTCGAGCAGAGGGCGACCGCCTCCGCCTGCCCGAAATTCGGCCGCTCGACGATAAACGTCGGCGAGCACTTCCGCCTCCAAATCCCACGGGGGAGTACCGGCCAGCGCGCATGCCGCGTCTGCGGACACGGTGCGGTAACCGCGTATTGCCCTGACCGCCAAAGTGCGCTGCGGTCGGCATAACCGCGCGCGGTTCTGGGCGGTCAGGGACCCCGCCCACACCGGTGCGCCGTACAGCGCCATCGACCGGACTACCCCCGTGTAGAGCCTCCGGCACGCCAAACTGGGTCCGCCCAGGTTGGGCAATAATCGCCCCAGGGCGGACGCCGCGCCGTCCAGCTTGGGCTCGAGCTGACGGAAGTGCTCGTCGAAGAGCCATCGTCCATCCAACACCAGGCCCAGATATCTCATCTGGGCCTGAACCGGTACGAGGACCGAGCCGACGGTGATCGAGGCGCCGGCAGGCGGCCCGCGACGGGGCCCATGGAATAACAGGGCCTCCGTCTTGGTGAGGGCCACCTTAAGCCCCAGCGCCTCGATTCGCCCGACCACCTGAGAGACCCCCGTGGTGGCCAGGCGAGCTGCCTCCTCAAAGTTGCGACCCCGGGCTGCTACCAGCGTGTCGTCAGCGTAACAGAATACGCTCAGCCCGGGGGGCAAGACTCCGCGCAGGGCCCAGTCATAGCCGATGTTCCACAGGAGAGGGCCAAGGACGGACCCCTGTGGAACACCGCGCGATATCGCCCTGCGCACGACGTCGCCTGCTCGGTCCTCGCACAGCACGGACCTCCGCTCCAAATAGTCTGCCATCAGCAGCCTCAGGTATGCGGGCACCCCATGGAATCGGAGTGCCTCCCCGATGCTGCCGAATGGCAGAGTATTAAATGCGTTGGCGATGTCTAAGGACACCGCCAACATCACGCCGCCTCCCCTGACGGCTTCCTCGGTCGCGGCCCTCAGGGCCAAAATGGCGTCGATCGTCGAACGCCCGGCGCGGAAACCAAACTGGGCGTCCGACAGATCGGGCCCCACCTCCTCGAGGTGCCGGACGATGCGGGCAGCGAGAATCCTCTCCAGCAACTTCCCCGCCTCGTCCAGCAGTACGATAGGCCTGTAGGCCGCGACCGAGTCCAGGGCTCTCCCCGGCTTGGGCAGGAGCACTAGCCTCCCCACCTTCCAGCACTCAGGGAACCTCCTCGACGACAGACACGCGTCAAACAGTTCCCTGAGGCGGTCGCCCATGTGGTCAAGGGCAAGGGCCAACACTCGGGCCGGAATTCCGTCCGGCCCGGGGGCGGTCCGCTTCGAGCGAATGCGCAGAACGGCCGCCCCCATCTCCGCCTCCGTGACAGGCGGAACCACCACCTCCTCCTCGTTGGCCTCCCGGACTTCGGCCTCTGCGGCCATCGCCGGGGGCGTGTGTTCCGCCTCGCCATAACCACAACCTTGCCATAACCCCAACCATGCCATAACCACAACCTTGCCATAACCCCAACCTTGCTATAACCACAACCTTGCCATAACCCCAAACTTGCCATAACCACAAACTTGCCATAACCCCAATCATGCCATAACCCCAACCTTGCTATAACCTCAACCTTGCCATAACCCCAACCTTGCCATAACCCCAACCATGCCATAACCCCAACCTTGCCATAACCACAAATTTGCCATAACCCCAATCATGCCATAACCCCAACCTTGCTATAACCTCAACCTTGCCATAACCCCAACCTCTCCATAACCCCAACCTTGCCATAACCCCAACCTTGCCATAACCCCAACCTTGCCATAACCCCAACCTTGACATAACCAGAACATCGCCATAACCCCAAACTTGCTATAACCCCAATCTTGCCATAACCCTATCCTTGCCATAACCCTAAACTTACCATAATCCCTTACCTTGCTATTACTCCAACCTTGCCATAACCACAACCTTGCCATAACCCCAACCTTGCCATAACCACAAATTTGCCATAACCCCAACCTTGCTATAACCACAAACTTTTTTTTTTTTTTTTTTTGACCCAGGAAAATCCTTTATGGATACCCCCTCCCCCGGGGGAGGAAGGAAGTTATGTGCGACTCTCCGCCCCTGAAGGGGGTCGGTATACACACTAAAAACCTGGGGTGAGCAGTCCCTCCGCCGACGGGGTAGGGCGAGATGGGGTCGCGTTAGCAGTCACCATCCCGCCCCGGCGGTTGGCCCGGCTGATGGTAACCGGGCCTCAGCACCTGTGGAGGGGTGGCCTTGCTCACCAAGGCCACTCCTCAGACTTGTGGGGCCGTGCAAGCCGGTAGAGAGTCCCCCGACTCTGTACCAGTGACCCCACTATACAGGAGCGAGAAGGCGGGCAAATCGCCTCCTCCTCGCTCCCGTCCGTCTGCGCCGGAGAGGGTCAGCGAGGGGATTGTTCTCCCTGACCCTCTCCGCAGCCTCCTTCTGCGCCATGACAGCCTCACAGAAGGAGACCACTGCCTGCCACGACCTCTCGCCGCCGAGCATGGCGTTGATCACGCTCGGCAGGGAGAGATCCCCGCCTATTATGGCCGAAAGCGTGTGCCGTTGCGGCCCCCACGCGGCACACACCTCCAGCGTATGGAGCGCCGTATCTTCTGGCGCCCCACACTCGTGGCAGACCGGGGTCGCCTCCCGTCTCGCGATCTGGTGCAAATACTTTCCGAAGCATCCGTGCCCGGAAAGCATCTGCACCAGTCGGAAGGTCAGCGACCCGAATCGCCGCCCTATCCACCCCCGAAGGACCGGGCGAATGGCCTCCACCGTCCACTGGCCCGGGATCGGTGGAGCCAGGTCCTCCGTCCACCGCCTCAGCAGGGCGGCCCGCGCCTGTCGCCGCATGCGTGCGATCTCCTCCCACCCCGGGGGCTCCCCGCGTGACCTCCTCGCCGCCACAAAGTGGTAAACTTCGGCGAGAATCTCCGCTTGCAGCTCCCAGGGGGGGTCACTGGCCAGCACGCACGCAGCCGTCCAGGACACCGTCCGGTAACCGCGTATGGCCCTCGTCGCGACGACCCGCTGCGGACGTCGCAGCAGGGTCTTATTGTCGCGACTGAGGGCGTCCGCCCAGACCGGTGCCCCGTACAGGGCCATACTCCGGATCACTCCGGAGTACAGTCGGCGACAAGTGGCGCTCGGGCCACCCACGTTGGGCAGCAGCCTCCCCAGGGCGGCCGCCGCTCCTAGGACTTTTGGGGCCAGCTGGGTGAAGTGTGCCCCAAAAGTCCACCTCCCGTCCAGGATGAGACCCAAGTACCTCATTTGGGTCCCAAGCCGGACCAGGACCCCGTCCAGGGCCACTCGCGTACCTGGAGGAGGTCCCCCCCGAGGCCCATGAAACAATAGGGCCTCAGTTTTGGAGAGAGCAACCTCCAATCCCAGGGCGCGGATACGGTCAACCACTAGGGCAACTCCCACCTCGGCCAACCGCACCGCCTCCCCGAGGTTCCTCCCCTTGACTACGACCAGGGTGTCATCAGCGTAGCACGCCACCCGCATACTCGCGGGAAGCGTGCCCCGAAGCACCCAGTCGTAGCCAACGTTCCACAGGAGCGGTCCCAGTACCGACCCCTGTGGAACCCCGCAGGATACGCGACGGCGCCTCAGACCATCGCGTCCTTCCACCAGGACCTCGCGGTCCTGGAGGTAGTCGGCCAACAGCCTCCGCAAATACAGGGGCACTCCGTGATACCGGAGCGCCTCCTGTACTGTTCCATGCGGGAGGCTGTTGAAGGCGTTGGCAATGTCCAGCGAGACAGCCAACGCCTTGTTCCCCCCACCGACCGCTTCCTGCGTCCATTCTTTGAGCCAGAGCAGGGCGTCTATTGTGGACCGCCCCGCTCTGAACCCATACTGGGCCTGCGATAAAGCCGGCCCAGTCCCTTCCAAGTGCTGGATGACACGGGAAGCCACCACTCTCTCTAGCAGCTTTCCCGTGTCATCCAGCAACACGATTGGTCTGTATGCGGAAGGCGAGGTTGTGTCTCGCCCCTCCTTCCGCAACAGGCACAATCGGCCGTCCTTCCACAGCTTCGGGAACCGTCCAGACGTGAGGCATGCGTCGAACAGCTCCCGAAGCGGATCGCCCATCTCTCTGAGGGCAATCCGGAGGACCCGCCCCGGGATTCCGTCAGGACCCGGTGCCGTCCTCTTGCCACATAAGCGGCTGACGGCTGCATCCATCTCCGCCTCTGATATAAGCGGGATGGAGGCCGGATCCAGTTCCTCCGGGAAGGACGGCGCCATCATCGGAGGGGTGTGGTGGGGGTTCTGTTCGGGAAAGAGCCCCACCAGTACCCTGCCCAGGAGCTCCGGCTCCAGGGACTCCGCGACGGGGGGCGTCAGGCCCCGAAACTTGTTCCGGGCAGCCCTGTACGGACGCCCCCATGGGTCCCTATTCAGGCCCTCCAGGGCCTCACCCCAGGCCCGGGACTTGGCCTGGCCGACGACCAGCTGCAGCTCCTTTTTGGCTGCACGGTACCCATCGTACAGCCGGAGCTCGGCCTGTAATTCTTCAGCCGACAGCTGGTCATTCGTCCGTCCATGCCGCCGCCGCCTACACCGCGTGTAGGGACGTCGCGCCGCCGAGCAGGCGGCTCGGAGATCTTCGATCTCCGAGCTCCACCAGTACACCTCTCGGCGGCCGGGGCGGCGGCGGGCCCTCGGCATGGCCGCGTCGCAGACGGCCGTGACTGCTTCGCGAAAACGGCCGGCCGCGACGTCTAACTCCACCGTCCCCGTCTCCACCGAGTGTGTGGGGGCGGCAAGCCACGCCTGGACGATGGCCGCCTCTTCCGCCAGCTTGGCGTCGAGGCGACTCACCGACCAGCGCGGAAAAGCCGCTCGCATCACGCACCGGGACCCTTCCCGACTGTCGGAGGCGGAGATCTCGAACCTTATATATTTGTGGTCCGAGAGCGTCTCCACCTCCGACATCACCCTCCAGGCCCGGGCACGTGCCGCGACAGCGGGGCTGGTGAACGTTAGGTCCACCACGGACCCTCCACACCATCGCACGCACGTGTGGACCGACCCTCTATTGAGGAGTGTCAGTCCTGTGGCAACCGCCCACTCCCTGACTATCTCCCCTCGAGTGTCAGTGGAGCGGTTGCCCCATTCTCGGGCCTTGGCGTTCAGGTCCCCCATTAGGAGGACCTGATGTGGCGCCTGCCTTCTCACTACCGCGGCCAGGAGGTCCATGAAGACCTCCAGCTCCGCGGCGGTTCTGTTGGGGGAAAAGTATGCGCCGACGATCGCATACCTCTCCCACCTGGCCACCACATACCCCGCTCCTCTCTCTTTAACTGAGAGGAGGGGGCCGCCAACCCTCCCAATGATGGCCACGGAGCCGTTCAAGTCCCCAGCCCAGTAGGGACTGGGGGAGACAAAATACGGCTCCACGGCGACAGCCACACCGATTTCCCACTGCGCCAGGCTCTGCATGAGCAGGTCTTGGGCCCTGGCGCAGTGGTTCAGGTTCGCCTGGAGAAAGTTGTGATGTCTGATTTGATCCATACTAATCAGACATCACAACCTCCCCGCACAGTGCTTCACGGCGCGCTAACTCAGGGGTGGCCTGACTAGTGGCCGCAGGGATGGCTCGGGTCCCAGGGGCCTTTCCCTTCGTCTTCGGGGGGATGCAGCTGCGCCCCCCCATAACGTGCCCCGAGGGCTTTCCGGCCTCTGCGCAAATAGCGCAGCGCAGCCCGGCCTTGCCACAGTTGGCCGCCCGGTGACCTGCGTCTCCACAACGGAAGCACAGGTCACCCCTGTCGGCCGCGGCGGGACACTGAGGGCGCGTGTGCCCTAACCCCATGCACCTGAAGCAGCGCATGGGGCGCTCCCCCAACGCCACCACTTTCACCGAGCTCCACCCGATGAGAAGCCTGCCCCTGCTCAGCAGCACTTTGGCTGCCGAGACAGGGCAGGATACAAGGGCGGAGCCGGCGCCGTCAAAGCCGGGGCGGATCTCCCCGACCTTGACGAGCCGCAGCTCGCACTCGCCTGCCGCTGCGACCGCCGCCGCCACCTTCTCCTTTGTGGCAGCATCGTCCAAGCCCGCAATCCGCAAGTCTGTGGACTTTACGGGCCTGGTGACGCTGGCCACTGCGGATAGGGCATCACGGAGTTTCTCCGCGAGCCTATCCGCCTTTTCTCCGCTTTGTGAGCCAGGAATTTCTAAGATCCTGGCTCCCGTAGCCGTCTGGCGGAAGCGGAGCTGGTCGATACCCAGCTCCTTCAGGTCGACCTTTTCCTGTGCCGCCCTAATGGCGGCAGCGTATGTGATCCCCTTTGCCGCTGCGTCGGGCTGCAACGATAGCACGACTGCCGCGGATTTCGGGGACCTCAGTGCTGTCACCACATTCTTGGGGGCAACAGGGGCAGCAGGCCGGGCTTTGGCGGCGGGGGCACGGGCCACCTGGACAGGCTCAGATGCAGTAGATGGGAAGGAGGACTTTCCCTTCCCATGGCCCTTCCCCTTGCCCTTCCCCTTTCCCTTCCCTACCACCGTCACCCAGGTTTCCTGAGGGACGGTGGTGGCAGGGGCAATCCCGCTGACGTTTTGGGTCCCTTTAGAGTCAGAGGGACCCGCGGTCGGTGCCACTGCAGGAGCGGTGGCAGCTCTGGGGGCCTGCTTGGCCCCCTTGCCCACCTTGAGGGCAACCGGCTGAGACGTCAGTGTGGGTGGCGTGGCGTCTGCCCTCGTCCTCCTGGCATCCGCTTTCAGCGGCGGGCGGACCGTCGGAGCCGGCAGAAGCCGGTCCTCAAGCCCCGCAAGCCGGGCGCTCAACATCGTCCCGAGCGTGATGGTAAGGGAGCGCTTAAGCTCCTCCACCAGCTCGGGACCCAACTGGGGGGTGGCAAGGGCCGCCCGCGTCTCCGCAGTGGCGGTAACGACAGCGGCAGGGGCTGCCCGCGTCTCCGCAGTGGCGGTAGCGGCGGCGGCAGTCGTCGCCGCGGCGGCCTCCGTCTTCGCCTCAGCGAAGCCCCGACGGAGCGCCTTTACCTCCGCCTTAAGCGCCTCCCCGTCTAAACGCAGGCGGGAGTTTTCGGCCCTCAGCCGCCGCGTCTCCTCCGCCTCGCTGCGGCCTGCCAGGGTGTCCACCACCTCCCTTAGCAGTGACGCCGACCGCTTCAGGCGACCAACAAACTCGCCCTTTAAGTTGCCCGACTTTCGGGCCACCTCCAGGATGCAGGCGAGCTTCTCGCCCGCCCGCGCCCTCAGTTCTTGGGCATTTAGGTCGCTCAAGTCACCGACCAATGGGGTGGAATCCGACTCATTGCCGATCTCCATCCCTAGGTCGGCAGCGACAGCAGCCGGCCCCTTCCTAAGGCGCCTCTTGTGCAGCGCCGCCTCAAACTCCGCGTTCTGCTGCACCGAAGCGGGCCTGAGGAACTCCTCCCTGGAGGGTGCCCCCTTCACCACTCTCCCCCGCCCTCTTCTGGTAGTGGGCACCTTGGCGACCGCCGTCCACTCAGTCTCCGTGTCCGAGCCTGAATACGCAGGCACGGAGAACGGAGCGGACGGCCGCTTTCGGCTGCCTACCTCCCCAGAGGTGGCCACCGCCACCATGTCGGCACGCGAGTTAAAAGACTCCACGTCCAAAACATCCTCCGGAGCACTCTCCTGCTCGGAGGGGCCCTGAGAAGGGCCTTTTTGGTGGCCCTGAGAAGGGCCTTTTTCAAACTGTTGCTTGGACATGGCCGCAAGCGAACAGACAGGGACAAACAAACAAGCACACAGACTCGAGTAACAGTAACACCCTCAAAACAATATGAACCGGCACACAAGTGCTCTTTAGCCGAACACCGGTCTGACACTCCGTTACGGTGACAGAACCGGGTCGTTACCAGGGGACGCGACGAGGACGCAAGCACTGTGGGGGGTCCCCCTGCTATAACCACAACCTTGCCATAACCCCAAACTTGCCATAACCACAAACTTGCCATAACCCCAATCATGCCATAACCCCAACCTTGCTATAACCTCAACCTTGCCATAACCCCAACCTTGCCATAACCCCAACCTCGCCATACCCACAACCTTGCCATAACCCCAACCTTGCTATAACCTCAACCTTGCCATAACCCCAACCTTGCCATAACCCCAACCTTGCCATAACCCCAACCTTGCTATAACCTCAACCTTGCCATAACCCCAACCTTGCCATAACCCCAACCTTGCCATAACCCCAACCTTGCCATAACCCCAACCTTGCCATAACCCCAATTGACATAACCAGAACCTTGCCATAACCCCAATCTTGCTATAACCACAACCTTGCCATAACCCCAACTATGCCATAACCCCAACCTTGCTATAACCTCAACCTTGCCATAACCCCAACCTTGCCATAACCCCAACCTTGCCATAACCCCAACCTTGCCATAACCCCAACCTTGACATAACCAGAACATCGCCATAACCCCAAACATGCTATAACCCCAACCTTGCCATAACCCCATCCTTGCCATAACCCTAAACTTACCACAATCCCTTACCTTGCTATTACTCCAACCTTGCCATAACCACAACCTTGCCATAACCCCAACCTTGCCATAACCCCAACCTTGCCATAACCACAAATTTGCCATGACCCCAATCATGCCATAACCCCAACCTTGCCATAAACCCAACCTTGCCATAACCCCAACCTTGCCATAACCCCAACCTTGCCATAACCCTAACTTTGCCATAACCCCAACCTTGCCATAACCAGAACATCGCCATAACCCCAAACTTGCTATAACCCCAACCTTGCCATAACCTTGCTATAACCCCAAACTTATATATATATAATCCCTTACCTTGCCATAACCACAACCTTGCCATAACCACGGCATTGCCATAACCACGGCATTGCCATAACCACGGCATTGCCATAACCCCGAACTTGCCATAACCTCAACCTTGCTATAACCCCAACCTTGCCATAACCCTAACCTTGACATAAACACAACCTTGCCATAACCACAAACCTGCTATAACCCCAACATTGCCATAACCACAACCTTTCCATAACCCCAACCATGCCATAACCCCAACCTCGCCATAACCCCAACCTTGCCATAACCACAACCTTGCCATGACCACAGCCTTGCTATGACCACAGCCTTGCCCCACAGCATTGCCATAATCAGAGCATCGCCATAACCCCAAACTTACCATAATCCCTTACTTTGCAATTACTCTAACCCTGCCTTATCCACAGCCTTGCCATAACCTCGAACTTGCCATAACCACAACCTTGCCATGACCACAGCCTTGCTATGACCACAGCCTTGCCCCACAGCATTGCCATAATCAGAGCATCGCCATAACCCCAAACTTACCATAATCCCTTACTTTGCAATTACTCTAACCCTGCCTTATCCACAGCCTTGCCATAACCTCGAACTTGCTATAACCCCAACCTTGCCATGACCACAGCCTTGCCCCACAGCATTGCCATAACCAGAGCATCGCCACAACCCCAAACTTACCATAATCCCTTACTTTGCTATTACTCCAACCTTGCCTTATCCACAGCCTTGCCATAACCTCGAACTTGCTATAACCCCAACCTTGCCATAACCACAACTTTGCCATAACCAGAGCATCGCCATAACCCCAAACTCGCTATAACCCCAACCTTGCCATAACCACAACCTTGCCATAACCAGAGCATCGCCATGACCCCGAACTTGCTATAACCCCAATCTTGCCATAACCACAACCTTGCCATAACCAGAGCATCGCCATAACCCCAAAGTTGCTATAAACCCAACCTTGCCATAACCACAACCTTGCCATAACCAGAGCATCGCCACAACCCCAAACTTGCTATAACTCCAACCTTGCCATAACCACAACCTTGCCATAACCCCAATCTTGCTATAACCCAACCTTACCACCGTCCCTAAGTCGTACAGGCCGATTGGGCTATTGCCTGTCCTGGGGAAGGTGTACGAGAGGATGCTGGTTGCTCGTCTCAAGTATTATTTGCTGCCGAGGATGAGTACTCGCCAGCACGGCTTTATGCCCCAGAAAAGCACCAAAGACGCCCTCTATGACCTCATGGGTCACATAAGGGCAAAGCTCGATGATAAGAGAATAGTCCTTATGGTGTCCTTGGACATAGAGAGCGCCTTCGATAGCGCCTGGTGGCCGGCGATAAAAGTGCGACTGGTTGAGGAAAGGTTTCCGGCGAACCTGAGGCAAGTAATCAGTAGCTACCTCAGTGACAGGTAAGGGTGAGGTACGCGGGCGAGGAGTGCAGACGTTGCACCGAAAAGGGCTGTGGGTCCACTCCTGTGGAATCTTTTGCTAGATCTCTTTCTCCATTGTCTGAGCGATAGGGCGGTACACGAGCATGCATTCGTGGATGATGCGGTGTTGGTGTTCGATGGCGACACAGTCCTGGAGATTGAGGGACAAGCCAATGCCTCTCTCGAACATGTGCGGGAGTGGGGCATCGAAATGAAGCTGAAATTCGCACCGCACAAAACTAGTGCAATGGAAATCACGCGGAGGCTGAAGTACGATGTCCCGCGCCTCAGCATGGGCGGGATAATGTGGTGAGAAAATAAACGTTATTAGGTATTATTATTAAGAGCAGGGTATGATTAAAACAAGCTATTCTTTAAAGTATTGGTATGTAGAAAAACGAGAGTATAGTAAAGAAAACATTGATAAATTCAGAGTCTGTATAAGTTCCCTTAGCTTTAAAGACGCTCTAAAATGCGAAAACCCAAATAGAGCGTTCAATGAGTTTTTCGAACTTTTTGCTATATTCTATAATCTATGCTTTCCATAAATACAAATTGGAGTGTCCGCTAACCTTCGACCAAAGTGGATTACGAAGGGAATTAAAAGATGCTGTAAACGTAAGCGACGACTGTTATGGGAATATAGAAAAAATCGCAATCCCAGCAGCAGACAGCGGTACAAGGCACTGTCATCATTCAACGTACAAACACGCACAAAGAAAGTCCGTATAACTTAATTCTAGTAATCAAATTATCTAAAAAGTGGTTATAAGTTATCTATATGTGAAGTGTTTTACACCAAAATACGTGTATTTGTGAAACAACTGTAACTAAAAAAACGTGACATTAAACAGTGCCAGTGTATCTGAGTAATTGACGAAAAACATTTCATAAATTCCGTTTTTTATTCAAACGGTCAGTGACTTGCGTAGTTATAAACAAAAGACTTATGTATCTACCAATAAATATAACATAACACTGTTATATTTCGTGCTAATTGTTCGACAATTGTGACCGCCTATTTCAAACATATGTCTAAGTGAAGTGCTGGCCTAGCGGCATAACTTCGTTCTTTTACTTGAGAGCGAGATCTTCTGGTCGCGGGTTCGAGCCTACGCCGACTCGTTGATCGGTTTTTGTGCAACCAATATATTAAATAGTTAAAATTAATATATTCTTTGTAACCTGCTGAGAATACAGCGCCCTCTCGTGATTACTAACAAAACTTACACAATTGTATGAGCATAATAATCTGGGTCAACTGCAGTAACCTACTGTACGATGTCATCTACAGGCCAGTCAACGAGTCAACGTAATAGTACACAAGAGGGCAGCAGGAGTGATAACGTAACTGTACGTGCCACCAAAAGACAGGCGCTATCATCTCCCCCTAGCAATGAGGATTTCCCAGTGACACGCGAGGAGATTCGTATCATTATCGATGACGCTTTGAAAACTCATTTAAGCGAGTTGATTAATCAGTTTAGTGTGAAAATGCGCGCGATTTTGGATATCGAACTTCGACAAGTAAAGGATGAGCTTCAAGACGTAAAACAAGCCATGCAATTTGTGAATGAACAGTTCGAGGACATCGTAAAGGAGCATAAAACAAGTCAGATCTGTGTTAAAAAAATACAAGAAGAAAATACCACAATGCATTCAACTATAACTGACTTGAAATCACGCATAAACCAGCTAGAACAAAATGCACGGTGCAAAAATATTGAGTTACAATGTCTCCCTGAAAAAAAGACAGAGAATCTTGTGTCTATCATGCAGGAGTTAGGGAAAATTATTGAATGCGAAATCAAGGATGAAAATATCATGCGTATAACTAGAACCGCCAAAATTAACTCGGAGAACACACGCCCACGATCGATTATTGTTGAATTTAATAGCTTAAGTAAGCGAGATCAATTTTTGGCGGCATCCATAAATTACAACAGAGCCAACCCTACGAACAAGCTCAACAGCTCTCATGCGGGGTGCAGCGGCGCAATGCTACCAATATACGTCACAGAACATCTGTCTCCTTCAAACAAATCATTACATGCAGCAGCGAGACAAGTAGCAAAGGAAAAGGGATATAAGTTTGTGTGGGTCAGAAACGGTCGTATCCTTGTTCGCAAGAGCGAGCAGGACAGGTATATTGTAATAAAGGACACGAGTGTTTTGGATAATCTGAAGTAGTGACCCATTATACTGAACTGCGCAAGAACTGTGAGCCAATGCTATAACATTCAAACAGATAAAAGTATATTATCAAAACACCCGTGGCCTTAGAACCAAAACACATGTATTTTTTCGAAATTTAGCCATTAGCAACTATGACATAATTGTATTAACCGAAACATGGCTGAATTCTTCCGTCTTAAGCACTGAGCTTTTCGACGACCGTTATATTGTATACAGACGTGATAGAGAGTCATCAGGTTTTCATACAGGTAAGGAGGGTGGTGGAGTATTAGTCGCTGTATCAAAACATCTGACGAGTAAGCGAATGAGTGCCTGGGAGAGTACTTGTGAAGATGTCTGGGTTTTGGTAAACATACCGCGTTCCAAATCAATTAAACAGTTAGCTATTTGCGCTGTCTACCTCCCTCCTCCTGTACCTACTCTAATGTTAAAACATTATATTCAAAATTGTAACTCAGTATTGGATCATTATGACGGCCATTTTTGCATATTGGGTGATTTTAACCTTGGTAATATTGATTGGAATGTAGCTTCAACTAGCCAGTGTTCGAAATCGGGTCAGTTTTTGTACGATTTTGTGCAGGTTGCCAACTTTAACCAACTAAATCATATTCAAAATAGTAGGCATAGAATACTCGATCTTGTTCTTTCGGACTTACCATCTTGTACAGTGTCCGCGGCCCACGACGTGCTTACTCAGATGGATCCCTTACATCCACCACTTGAGGCCCACATTTCGATCGTTGATAGTAAAGACCTTGATGTCAATCTTAATAATCGAAGGCTAAATTACCATAAAGCAGATTACGAAGCTATTCAGAAAGCTTTATCATTGATTGATTGGAATTCAGAGTTTGCGCAATGCACAAATGTTAATTCCATGGTAGCCATATTCTATGCTAGACTCAATGAAATAATTAACAAATACGTGCCTCGCAAAACAACTGTAAAGCGCAAATATCCACCGTGGTTTAATAAATCCCTGATTGCTATATTAAAAGAAAAAAACAACATACGTTCTCGATTCAAAAAGTACCGGAATCCTATGGACAGAATAGAATTTAAATTATTAAGTAAAAGATGTTCAAAAATAGCCGAAGCATGTTACAACCAATACATAGGCGACGTGGAGCACAAAATATCTAACAACGCTAAGTACTTCTGGTCATTTGTTAAAACTAAAAG
Organism: Catocala nupta; assembly: GCA_963675205.1. Classification (NCBI taxonomy): domain Eukaryota; kingdom Metazoa; phylum Arthropoda; class Insecta; order Lepidoptera; family Erebidae; genus Catocala; species Catocala nupta. Next base: position 5,173,019 of record OY776097.1, read on the forward strand.
AGACGAATCTAGTTATTACCCCAGCTCAATGACTGATGGAACTTCTGTCAGCTCAGATGGTGAAGGGATTTGTAATCTTTTTGCAGCCTTGTTTTCTCAGGATTACAAAAATGCGACTTCTAACAATAACTTCATACTGTCGAATGATCTAAAGTCTATTGATGAATTCAGCTCTAATTTTGGTTCGTTGGTTTTGGACCAAACAATGATTACAAAGAAGTTGAATGGTCTAGATATAGCTAAGAGTGCAGGACCAGACGGTATAGCGCCTATTTTTTTTAAAAAATGTGCGTCCCTATTGACATTACCGCTACACATAATCTTTGCGACATCGATATCGTCTGGAGTATTTCCAAATGAGTGGAAATTTGCAAAAATAGTACCTATTTATAAATCAGGTAGCAAAGATGATGTTAATAACTATCGTCCAATTTCGATAATCTCCACGATGGCGAAGGTGTTTGAGTCTATTGTTTGTCCTTATATACAAAAGTATTTCAGCCGATACCTGTCCACTCATCAACATGGATTCATCAAGGCAAGGTCTACTTCTACGAACTTGGTCACATTTGTCGAACGCTTGGCCGAAGCAATTGACCATCGTCAACAGGTAGACGTGATATATACTGACTTCAGCAAAGCTTTCGACAAAGTGTCTCATACAATATTGAAGCAGAAATTATCAGTATATGGATTTACTGCCAGTCTCTATAAATGGATTGAGTCATATCTAGTCAATCGGTCTTCCTACGTCGTGGTAAATGGCTTTAGGTCAAATCTATTCCCCACCTTTTCTGGCGTGCCGCAGGGATCACATTTGGGGCCTATCCTCTTTAATATCTTTATTAATGACCTACCTGACTGCCTCTTGTACTCTAAACCGTCCATGTATGCTGACGATCTAAAAATTTCACGAACAATTAATAGTTCTCACGACGTAGCCCTTCTACAACAAGACATAGAACACATAAGCCAGTGGTGTAGCAACAACCAGATGTGCCTTAACATTAAAAAATGCTACCACATGAAATTCACCCGCAAACTAAACTACATTGACTCAAGGTACTTTGTGGAGGGCATGCCCGTACAAGAAGTTGATACTATAAGGGACTTAGGTATCATTTTAGATAGTAAACTCACTTTTCAACCTCATTTGGATCACATAGTTAAAAAAGCATCCAAAATGCTGGGATTTGTTATAAGAAATGCTAGAATATTCCGTAAGCCGCAAACAAAGATACTTTTGTTCAACACTCGGGTTCGTAGTATACTCGAATACTGTCCCACTGTGTGGAGACCGCATTATTCAACTCACATTTTAAGATTGGAACGAATCCAGAAGCGTTTTATGTGGCATTTAGCCTTCTCTGTCGGAATCTCCAAAACTCACAAGAGGTATGATGAAAGACTATCGTTTTTCAAGATACCATCGCTTGAAAAGAGAAGAACGCTTTTGGATCTAAATTTTATTTACAAAGTTTTGCACAGCCATTTAGATTGTTCAGCTCTGCTTGGAAGCCTAAAATTTAACGCCCCCAACCGCATGCCCCGTAAAGCAATGGCAATAATGGTGCATCCTTTTAGAAGCACGATTTTAGGATATAATTCGCCTATTCCCAGACTATGTAGAGCGGTGAATAAATATTGTACAAATTCGATTGACATCTTTGCTGTTAAATTGTATAAGTTTCGCAAATTACTATTTGAAAACTTGCCCAATTAGTTACTTGTCAAATATAAAAAATTCAATTAAATTGTATTTATGATAAAAATTAACTCTTTTCTGTTTTATATTCATATATATGTCAAACAATATTTTATTCTGTATTAATTTGTTTCAATTGAATTAATGAATTTGTTTTGTTTAAATTAATGGATTTATGCATTGAGTGATTGAATTATTTTGACTTAAATTTTGAGATTATTTAAATATTCTATTTTAACTTGTGATTAATTTATAATTATGATTGATTACTATTAAATATATTATAGTTTTTAATAAACATTGAAATGCATGCTGTATTCACCTGTTATTAGTTATGCAATTAGTTTTAAACCTATCAATTGTATTATGTGTAAATGAATTTTTGTATATAACTGTTGGTGAATCAAATAAATAAAATAAATAAAAAAAATCAAGACTTAATAATATTACTAAATTAACACAAAAGTCTCTTAACACTAATTACATAAGCAGTGCCCCAAACAAGTGTAAAGCGACTTGGAACGTTATAAATAATAATAAATTAAACAGTATGAGGGAACAAATCATGCAAATATGTGTAAATGGTAATATTATCTATGACCCAAGACAAATAGCGAATGAATTTAATAATTATTTTACAAATCAGATAACTAGACTAACATCTGAACGCATTGCGCCAATTGAAAAATATCACAAGACTCTATTTTTGCTTCCAACGATTCCTAGCGACATAAATAGAATTATATTAAACTTAAAACACACAGAAAGTACTGGTTATGACGAAATACCAACAAAAATATTGAAATCAGTATCGGGAAAACTATCAGTAGTTCTAGGTCATCTCATAAATTTATCAATTTCAAATGGCATATTTCCAGATAAATTAAAGTACACTGTGGTCAAACCACTATTTAAGAAAAACGACAAGCAGGACTTGTTCTGCTATCGTCCAATTGCATTCGTACCAGTTTTTTCTAAAATTTTCAAAAAGGTAATTTATGACGGCATATATAAATTCTTTAAATCAAATAACTTGTTTTCTACTGAACAATATGGCTTTAGGAAAAACAAAAGTATAAATATGGCTCTTTACAATTTTCTCAGCACAGTCACGGAAAATATTGACAAGGGCACTCTTTCATGCGCACTCTTCATGGACCTAACAAAGGCGTTTGATCATGTCGACTTTACCATCTTGTTAGACAAGTTGGATGCCTACGGAGTCCGAGGGAATACGCTTGACCTAATAAAATCTTATCTCAATGACAGGTTTCAATTAACACAAAACGAAAATATGTCCATACGAGAAAAAGGTAAGCAATTACACCTCAGAATACAATAAAGTAACTTTTGGAGTTCCGCAAGGAAGTATTTTAGGACCACTATTATTCATTATTTATATCAATGACATGCCAAAAATAATAAATCACAAAACTGTACTGTTCGATGATGACAGCACAGTCATATTTGTTGGAACGAATCCTACACAAATAGAACAAGACATAAATAACACTTTATGCAAGATCATTCAATAGCTGACATTAAATAATTTAAACATTAATCTGAGGAAAACAAATTTTATGATATTTTGAAATCGTGTAAATAAATTGACAAACATAGACGTTAGATATTTAGGCCATAAAATTGAAGAAGTTGACGAAACAAAATATTTAGGTATTAATATTGACTGTAACTTGACCTGGACTTCGCACATAAACTCGTTAGTTTCCAAATTAAACCAATTTTCATATGTTCGTTATAATTTGAATAAAACAGTCGATACACCAACAATCATTACAGCTTATCACGGTCATGTTACACCTCTCTTAAGGTATGGTATTATGTTCTGGGGCAACTCTAGTGATAAGGAAACAGTATTTAAAGCCCAAAAGCGATGCATCAGAGCAATTTTCAAACTGAAACAGACAGATAGTTGTAAGCTCTTATTTAAACAATTTAAACTGCTTACACTTCCATGTATTTATATACTTGAAGTAATCCTGTTTACACGTAGTAATTTAACTATGAATGAAAAATTTAAAAGTCGAAGGCATAATAAAAAAAATTGTTTTCCAGCAAACAAAACTGCGTTGCTTAATAAAAGTGTATTTTGCATGGCTCCTCGCCTATATAACCACTTGCCAAACAGGATACTCGAAATAACTAGTTTTAATATATTTAAGAATAATGTGAAAGAATTACTTGCTGCATATGGTTTCTATTCTGTTAGAGAGTATTTGACACATAAATTAATCTAATATTGTGTATTACGACTTTGTAATTATTTAATTTATTTTCATTATGACACTAATTCTACCTTACAATATAATTATTTAATTTGACATATATAACAATTTTGCTAATATCTGCTTGTATGTTAGATGCAATGCTACATGTATTTATAACATATTTGCATGCTGAAAGGCTGACTATGGATATATGATATATAGATATATGCTGACTATCAGGAAATGGCAACGGTCGACGAAACTACGTTTTTGGGTATAATTCTTGACAAGCATTGTAATTGGAAGGCTCAAATAAAACACGTTTGTACCCGGAAAAACAGGTTTGTTTACGCTTTAAAGAAAATTAGGAGGGCTACTTGTGAAAATACCACTTTAATGGCGTACCATGGATATGTTGGCTCGGTACTAAGGTACGGAATTTTGTTATGGGGCAACTCGACGGACGTAAACAAGGCCTTCATATCACAAAAGAAATGTATCAGGGCAATATGTGGAGCTGGCCCATTGGATTCTTGCCGGCCACTATTTAGGAAATTAAAATTATTAACTCTGGCTTCAATTTATATCTATTAAATTGGCATCTTTGTGAAAAAGCACCCTTACTTATTTGAAAAGACTAGTAACAATAAAAAATTCTCCATAAGAGACCCCACAAAATTAAAGGTCTTCATGACGTCAACTGCATTACATAAAAAGAATAGCAGCTGTATGAGTATCCAAATCTATAATAAAATACCGAAAACCATCTGAGAATTGCCTCTTACTAGTTTTATGTACAATTTAAAGAAATGGCTCAAAGAAAAATGTTTTTACACGGTTTCGGAATTTATATCTTACAAAAATGTTAAATAAATTTTATATATTATGTGTAAGTTAGAGTTTTAAACTAGATATTTAAATGCATAAATAAGGTTAAATAAAAATAAGTATGTAAATTAGTTAGTATTTCTATATTGTATAAATTTATAGTGTGTAAATTTTTATATTTTAAGATTATTTTATTGTATTTTTGCATGCCGTATATGCGGTGGAACAACTGATATCCAGTCAAATCCCGTTAGACCAGAAAAGCCGACCCCAAGTGACTTGGGAATAATAAAGGCTAGGGAGAAGATTCTTATATTCTTATTCTTATGGTGAGACTTATTATAACGATGTAACAACTTTAATTGTAACCCATAATCGCAAATAAAGAATTTGAATTTGAAAATATGTCTATTGTTATAATAACCTACATAAACAAATATTATGTCTTGAACCAAAAAACTACTCCCTAAGTCTAATATCGAGACAACTTTCGCTATCGGTCTATACTGTAGGCCTGCCATGAAAATATATATCCGAAACTTCGGGCTGAACGAAATAAAACAATAACAGTTTCTTCGGATTTCTATATTTTAAAGTGACATGACTCTGTTGCTCAAGTCACGTCATGAAAGGCTTTAGGACAACCAAGAGGTTACATATCTATGGCTCATATTGGCACAGCCATCATTGCAAACCGGCAATCTGTTTACGTAGTGAATTAGTCGGTAATTAGTCGAATTTGGTCGTAAAGTAGCAGAATTGGTCAGTACGCAGCGCCGTAAAAGATACAAGAGGGTATTGGTGGCCGTGTCAAAGTGTGCGCTCATCTTAGCATAGACACCTTGTATTTCCAAAACCACAGCTCCGAACAAAGATCTAAGTATACCAATAATTAGTCGACATTGATCACAAAATATCAGCATTGAATGAGCCCCCGTTTAAAAGATAACAGGAGGTATTGGCGGCTGTGCCAAAATGAGCGCTCACCATAACACAGCTACCTTAATATCTCGGGAACCACAATGGCTAGCGATAATCTGATTGCACCAATAACTAGTTGTTAATTGGTCGACATTAGTCACAAACTACCAGAATAATTAGTGATTCTGAAAAGATAAATTCAAACTTAATGTTTTACATAGGTACATTCGGTCGACAGACACTCGCGCACATATTGATTTTATTGAATGAACAAATGGAATAATGTATTGAATATACTGTATTCAATGAACATTATTCCATTCGTTCATTGAACGTGCCACCTCCTTGTATCTTTTAAGCGGCGGACCAATTCTGCTGCTCTACGACCAAATTCGACTAATTCACTTCGTAAACAGATTTTCGGTTTGCGATGTTGGCTATGCCAAGATGAGCTATACAAATTTCGCATACAGGTTGTCAGAGGTCCAGAAATAGACATATCTCTCATCTCTAAATAAGGTAAGGTGTTCCTGAGGGATAGAACATCATGCAAAATCTTTTTAAAATTAGAATTTCATTCTATAATACTCCCTCTTATACTTGCTGTGCCCTACTGTGTTCACAATAATCTATATTGTAAGCCTACCGCCTAAGATGACATTGTGAAACAAAACTAAATATATCAAGATTTAAAAAAAGAACGAATGGGTCGCATCGTCGCTGCCACGGTGAAGTTAACGGCTCATGTTTACCAAACGGTTGGTTACCAAAGGCACAACTCGAAATAAAACGTCAATATTCAAAACAATGATCTTTATTAACCTATAACAACATTGCTTTATATGTTAGTCACAAATCATAAAAATATATAATATATTACAGCATACTATCACAATTGCCCCGTCCTAACTTATACAGACTGCTTAGAGAACGGACGCGATGACTAAATAATGTCAAAGGTTAATTTTTATCTATATTAGTCATTAAATCGAAAGAACAAAGAATATTTTTGTGCGTTCTCTAATACCTTCTATTTATTCTACTATCTTATGGCAGTAGTATTGTAATCTTACTTTGAAAGTTTTAAAGTTGGTGCTATATACTCTATAGTTCTCTCTCTTTAAAGTAACATTACTATAATACTAATGAATATTAATTCATACAGTCAGTCAACTAATGACATGGTACCAGCTAATCAAGGAATTAAACGTTACTTTTCCCGCCTTTCTTACAATCAGAGTAACATTAACGCGATCGATACGTTTATGACGTTCGGCACTCCGATTGTCCCGCTCCAAGCTCTCAACCAATCAGAGAGCCAAACGCGGTAAACGTTTCCATCGTTTACGTAAAAGCAACTTTCACTAGGCACCCAGCACGATGTTTTTATTGCTAGCAGACTGTATGAATTAGCTAAGATTGTGATACTACAACTGGTAAGAACACTATCAGTATAACATACTTAAAAAAAATATCGCTTAGATCGTTAGTTTAATTTCATAAATGCCTGCAAAGAGTCTTCGCCGCCGTTCTCAAAGCGTATAAAGGAACATTTAAAAGCATAATAAATCGTCTAAAAGCCAATTGTGAATAATCGTACCGAACGTTTACAAAAACAATACAAGTCAATACAAAAAATAAAGATGAGATATACCGTACAGGTCAATTTTTAATCTCGCAAATAGTAACATTTATATCTAATTTGTAAAACCTTCCAAATATTTACAAACCTACGTTTTCGTACACATGACGTTTTACAAACGTTGCTGACGCGTATGCAACGCAATCATGATACATTTCAAATGTTAAATATACCTGTATATCTTTGATGAAATGGCTACATCGCACATACGTTTCGGAACGTTTCGGATTGTGATTTATCTCTTAGAATGTACGAACTAACTATTGCGATAACGCTAACCATAACATGTAACGCGGTTACAACGTCTGTAAAAGTTTCATGTGCAAAAGTTCTAAAATATTGACAAGGCCAATGTACCGAATGTCGTGAGATATCTGTAGTGGATCAAGCTAACAGTATTTAATGATTTATTGTCAATATTTCTCCAAATTATTTTTTATAGAGCATGGAGTACGCTAATTTTCTCACTATAGATGCTTCATTTATCTTATTCTAAACAATCCAAGCGTACCAGTAACGTTTACATAGGTGTTACGAATGACTTACATTGTCGAACTGACAGTGCTGCCTGCACTCGGCGCTGTTCGTCACTCGGTACGAATGTTACTTGCCTCTATTAAAAGCACTTATTCCGAGCTCAATAGAGAATCAAAAATGTATACATTGCACCTCTTGCAAAAACAAGACTAAGAAAACTAAATTTGGTGTATCTTAAAAATGTTCCCGCTTATTCGTTATACATATACTAACCTGTCATAAAATTGTAGATCTGGGCAAAAAAGGGTTTCATAAAATCAATAAAAATATTAGAAAATCATTTGTACTTACAACTAATATTTGAAATGTATGAAGTAAAAGTCACCAAGATATATATTATAACTTTGATGCATTAAAAAAAAGTAAATTTTTTGGCACATTAAATAAACCAAAATCATAAAACGCGCTTTGAAAATAAATAAATACATTTAGACTTTCTATTTTCATTTCGAATTCATACAGCGTTTCCTGAGTTATTATATTGTCACTGTCAAAATATTTGACAATACATCATATTGTCATATACTAAACCTGTCAAAATATCTGCTCATACATTGTAAATCAATCAATAAAAAACAAAGTAAAAAGTAAATGCGGCACAACACTGTTTGCTACATTTAATAACACAGATGTTTCTTTTGATTGAGTAAGTATAAATATGACAATGATTCGGATTATGTTATATGTAAGTATAATATGAGTTTGGCTAAATATTTTGACAGGTAGGTATATCTTTCAGTACTTATACATATCAACATTTTATTTTACAATTATTAACAGAATATCGTACATCGACCCTGTTTATCAAATCGAGTCTCACATTTTATAATCAGTTCAAAATGATTGGACATTAGAACCCGATTTACACATCCACGTATTAACTGATAAACGTGAAGTGGTTATTACCGCCACATTTGGATGGAGCTGTATTATATCATCAAAGATAAGATAGAGAACATTTTTTTGATATTGCAACATCGCGCATAACTGTAATTTACGAAAGCGTTCATGAATTTTATTTGTATATACCCATTGTTTGTGTGAGGAGGGTTACTTATAGAAATATTCAAAACTCGAACAGCTACGTTAGATGCACACGCACGCACGCACGCACGCACGCACGCACGCACGCACGCACGCACGCACGCACACACGCACACACACACACACACACACACACACACACACACACACACACACACACACACACACACACACACACACACACACACACGCGCAGATATTAAACATTTTACTTGTGTACACGAGTGTCTATGTGAGTATGCTCATAGAAATATTTAAAAATGGGTTAATCACATTTGCTTCGTTACACATATCGAAGCATAAAGCACACATACAAATAACCTCGAAATATATTCAATAATTAAATAATTACTATTACATTCGATTTTATCTGGTTCTCTTCAGTACAGTAAAATTACTACACGTCCTACATACATCGCAAATCTTTCCTCCATAAACGGGCTATTCAATGTAAAACAAAATATATTTCAGCTATATAATGTTACTGTAGATTAATGTTAATACGTCACATAACTTTATTATGTCACTTATCTTTGACAATATAATACCCTAATATATGTACATATAATGTAATGCATTAAGATAACTTTGTTTAAGAGCTTATTTGAAATGTTATAAATGTTATGCTGTCCCGCTTGTGAAAATACCGTCATTAGTCGGCCGCCATAATAAAAATGTTACGCGAATTCTTTTTCTGTTTTCACGTGCGTAATCTGAGAATAAGTTCAAAATGCACATGCATACATAATCCATCACGCGTAACTATAAATAATTACAAAAATAAAACAAATTGTGTCAAGTAAGCATAAAAAAATTAAAGCGTGTCATGATTTATGTTTTCGAATAAATTTAAAATATTTTGGAAGTGGCTATTAGCTGTGACGGCAGCATTTTATTTTAAAAAAACCTACGACTTTGGTTACATATTTTTTTAAATGTCACTATATAAATACGTTTTCGAATAAGAGCGTTTTAAGAACAGCACATTTATTTTTATAAAAGAGTTTCAATATAATATTCTTACTTGACTAAAGCCAACTTTTATATATGTAATAATAATATAAAAATGGTAAATGGTATAGCTAGCTTCGTTACAAATGTTTTATACTTAGAATATTGCGATGATTCAATAGAAAAATTACAAATTTAGCTCAATACAATTTTCCTTTGCCTTGGATCTATTATAAGCTACACCTTACCGAGACCTAAATGCTCTTTATGAGCTATGGCTTTTTTATAAACCACACCACAGCGTTTTTACGCTAAGCTATAAATGACAAAATTGTACGAAGCTTCTTTTAAGCTTATTCATTAATGACATTTATATAAAAGGCAGCAATATAATATATATTGTTTTTTAAACTTTTTACATGCTATGTTTATTTATTTTTTAATATTTAGTCCGTTTTGTACACCTTATTTGAAAGCTGCGTTTGTAAAGAATTCACAGGTACACATCAGGATTTATTTGCATACCGAACTTTATTAACATGCAAGCAAACAAGTCCAGATATGTCAGCAATATCAGCTGAAAGATGAAAAATATCCAGATTTATTTACCTATACTTATGTGTATTCTTACAGATCTGACAACAAACACAGCTCTCAAGGGTGACATCACGCATGTTCAACATTACGCAAGCACTATCTCTCTAAGTCATTAACTTCAGATGATTCACACAATCAGTTACCAGCCGTATCGATACAAAAATATATATCTATTATATTCATAAGAGCACATATTCACTTAGAATATATCTACAACGCAAGATAGTCATGCATTTTCACTTCACACTGTCATTTTTATCAAAACATTCCTTATCTCACGGAAAAATAACATTCAATAATGTAAATAAACATTTTTTTTGTGATCGAGTATTGTTATATTCGTTCAGTGAAAACATATGACGATCAGTACATTCCACAGCAAAGGTCGATGATCAAAATATTGTTGCTTTTGTTTATTTTTCCCGATACAATATTTATGGTCGGCTCATGAGAGGGTTAAGTCATCGTAAAATGTCACGTGGTATCTGGTACGGCTATAATGAATATCACGTGACGTTTTAGTAATAAAATACATATAAACCTGTTATTTACCAATATTAATTAATTTATATTTTTTATAGCCATTTATGTTCGGCGAAGGTTTTACAGAAGTAAGAGTTTCGATAGGCCTTTGGTCATCGACGTACCGGGAAGGTGGCGTCTTGACCAAAAGCTCGTATCATCATGTCTGTCTGTCATGTTTGTAATCGTGACTTAATGTCACGCGCGACATTTAGAAAAAGCAAGTGACATGTCACGAAAATGTCACAAAGTTATTAGAAATTTTACAAATATCCACAATTTAATCTTTATACACAAAGATGCGTGATGCTATATTTATTTAGTTGAACTACCTGTGCTGTTGAATGTACATTGTACAATAAAACACGGAGCGATGAGAATTTATCAGTCCATTGCGTTTGTTTACAGTAACCACAGTAAATATTTTCATACTTGCACAGTAATGCAATCACGAGATAAAATCGTTTTTATATTGCATGCACGTATAAAGACCATATAGATTAGTCAGTCGTGATACATGCATGGTATCATTTAGTAGCCGAAACCTGATAATATACTAAACATATTTTCTAAAAGTTTTATTTAGTTCGGTTCAGTTAGAAAGGGATAATTCCTGCACTAGGAATAAATCCTGTGCCGCGGGGGAGCCAGCCGAGCCAGACTCGGAACAATCATTTATGGATCACACAAAGTTTTGAGAACATAAAATCTTGTGTCCAGAACTCGCATACGAGTTGTATCTATACGTATGATGTATGTGTCTATTGTTGATTCGTCGCTATGCTCAGCACCCGCATCCGATATAAAATCACTCATCACACGACTCGGATGCCTGTTCTGGGTACAAAAACAATTTTTGTCCGACTCATAGGGTGAGTTCTGGGCACTGACAGGGTTAAGACCTATTTACATGACAGTGTGTCATGAAACTTGTATCATGCTATCTCTGATTTTTTGAACAGTAAGACAGAGATAGTGATACACTTCATGAAGCATCATCAACTGTTTCTAGGGCTATCCATAAATTACGTCACATCAATTTCATGATTTTTTTGATCGTCTGCTGTCCTTGCCACAGCTGGTCACATTTGTGGGACCCCTCATTAGTGTGACGTCACATATTTTGCAATGTCACATCTAGAAATTATTAAATCAAAACCATCCAAAATTAGTTTTAATTCAGTTTAGGAATTCCCACTTTCCCTCAAGTAAAGCAGGATATTGCTGTACTTCTTAGAATCTTACTTTCTTTCTTGAAATGTGACGTCACAAAATTTTGGATCCCTCCCACCCCCTTAACGTATGACGTAATTTATGGATAGCTCTAAGCTCTTATTTTAAGAGGAAATCTACGTCCACTAGACACATATGTCATCGACTAACATTCCTTATCGGCAAGTATGTACCGTGACACACAGACAGATGATTTCAACATACCATTGTTCAAGAATAGTTTAGTAAACATTTGTATTGTTTGTTTGACATTGTTTTTCTAATCTGTTATTAAACAACATTATTATTTCTAAATTCTAGAGGTATTTTGTGACCTTTATACCTTGAATGCCTGCTTAGATTTAAGGGATATTTAGAATGTACGTGTAAGCGAAATTATAGAAAAAAATTACTTGTCTAAATCTATAAAATAATAGGTCTATGCGTATGGATTTTTAGGATGTATTTAGTAAGTTACTTGCGCAGGCGCACACATCACAACTCAATAAAGTTTTATCTGCAATAGGATAAATAATTTATGAATTCATATGTAACCAACAATTAGACATATTTTTCTATATATATACTGCATATTACATAGCACAGTTTGCGTCATTGTCTTTAAATATTATTAAGCTGTAGTATAGACTATAGTTATTCGTCCATTTGTTAAAAATATGTATACAGGTTTTTTTTAAAGACTGCGCCCACACTAGTAATACCTCCTGAGTCGCCGGGGACTAACATTCAAACAACGGACACAAGGAACATCCAGACTTAGAACAACTATTTGAGGTTCACACAAACTCTTGTTCCGTGTGGAGTGATCCCAACATTCGGCGTGGCAATGGCGACGCGACCATTTATCCACTATACCAGCCGAGCAGTCATTGCGTCATTATGTGAATATTACAAGTGTAAACTAAGAACAAAAATATATGTATAGATTTTATTGCATTGATTGAGTATATTAAAAGTTGCATCTACAAGTAATTATTACTGATGTTGATCATCAGTTTCCTCTTAATCATGGTTATTATGTGAGCGCTGCTCATAAAAGTCTAAAAAAAAAAGATCCACGAAGAAGATAAACTGTAGTATATAAATTAATATCAATAAATCATTGCATTGCAAAAAAACACAATATAAATAAAAAAAAATATAAGAAATATTACTTAATCTTAACTTTATACATGAGTATAAAGAATAATATGAATTCTATATATCCTCTAAATCTCAGATATTATAAATGCTTATATACAAACGCAGTGGACTGAAATAGAGCCTCTTACCCCGAGTTTTATATACATGCGTATATATTTATATATATGTTTCTTAGCTGGTCATTCTGAAGTAGGCGGAGTTCATTTGCTCGAGGAAAATGAATGTGAGGACTGTGTGTGGTCCAAGCCGCGCGTAGTATGGCAGGAAGCCCTTCCATAAGGAGAGTACACCTTCATTCTTCAGTAGAGATGTCACTACTGTCAGCTGGTTCTGACCCTTAGCCGCATTCTGTATCCTGTAAGTTAATGAAAAGAGTGCTTTAGCTTTTGAATTTTGATATAGACAAACCAGGTGATAGGTTTTGCAAAGGGTATGGTGATTTGTCTGTTTTTAACACGTTTTTATTAGCTTGGTATGTAACTATGAATCTATGTAACGGAATCTTTGAACGTGATTTTCACCCCTTTCAAACCGATGGATTGATTTGAAACCTTGCACACTTATCGAGGACCAATGACAATACCTACAATAATTTATAAGTTTGAAAGAGTTAGTTTTTTAGGTAATTTAAAATAAAAAAGCGTAGGGTGCTTCCTAAGATATTTTGATAAATGCCACTCCACGCTTTTTTACATTAAAATTATTAAATTATTTTCTACTTCTTTTAGTTTGGTTTTTTAATATATCGTTTTTTTATTTTAGCTTTTTTAAACTATTATTTATTTTAAGGTATCTTCCACGCTAGGAATAATTCTTGTGTCGCGGTGGACTTTACAGATATCCAAACAATGGACACAAAGAACACACAGGCTCGGCACAATAATTTGCGAATCACTCAATTTTTTTCTGCCTCTGCCACTATGCGTGATGGCGATCACTAAACCACTACATCATCAGTGCAGTCTAAGTATGTCATATTGAGCCTCATTGAGCCTCTAAAATGTAACTATGTTTTGTCATAAATTATTATAAATATCTCTTGTTCGTCTACATATACTGACAACATAACGCCTTCGTTAAAATTCTGAATTTTATTCATTAAATAACATTGTTTCAGAATTTTGACATTTAATTGATATAGAATATGTACCAGATATAGTCTGTTTCAAATACGAAGTCCCTTTTGACACTTCATAGCACGTAACTCTGCACATTTCATTTAAATTGCTAAAATAAACAATGATTACTTATAGTACTAAAGACTATTTGAAAATATTTAGAATCTATACAAAACATGATGTAATTATTTACTAATAATTTTTGTTTACATTAGTTTTTAATAATTTAAACATCAGAATAAAATAACATTTTACTACAATACCATGGTTACGCACTAAGGTATTTTTTTTACTTTCAGTCATATTGACGTGACAATATGAATCGGATAAAATCGAACTAATCCGAGGTAAAAATAATGGTCCAAGAAATACTTTTGTAAATTTGTATTTGGTATTAATTATTATTACGTTGCAACGTACCTTAAATCCCATTCTGCAAACCCTTAATATATTTTTTTATCAAAAAGTGGATTTGAAGATGCGATATTGGACGTATACCTACACACGTTTTTTTATAATACAATATAACTCTTAATCATATTTTAGTTAAATATATCTGTTATGTACTTTAATTATTTACTTTCTAACTAAATTTATTTAGTGTAAAATGAATAGTACACTATTGATTTTTACCTAATAAACTAAACCTTAGTGCCATCTGAACAGTCTTTTAAATACATATAAACAGTTCGTGTGCGCGTCATAACTGACATTAATAAGTTTGTCCAATGATTATAAGTATACCTCAATTAACACATTGTCGGTCGTGCCGTGTCGAGTGCTCGATTATATAAGTCTCTTCAAACCGTCAGTTCAACTGCTTGACTACAATATCTATTCAATCGCTTTTTATGATATTTAACGAGATTATGAAGGGCAGGTTAGGTTAATATTTTTTCTTAGTAGCCATTTTAATTTCAATATTTTGTGGTCAAGTTTCTAGATTGTAATTAGATGCTAGTTTTACTATAGATTGTTTAATCACTGGGCCGTATTATTATCTCTTACGTTATACTTAATGCATGCGCGAAAGCGAGACGGCTCATTACAGAATATATATATAGCTTTGTTTCGTTCTGGCGTACGCAATACGAATACTATAGGAGCTGTCGGTAATACTCTTCATCTTACTCACTTAAAGAGATTAAATTTAAATGTAGAGCCTACGGCATATTTACAGGAATGTATTAGAAGGCGAGACTATCGCCAAACCGGGTACGATTCCAGACGCCGTACTACTATTAAGATTTTAGAACTAAAATGAGCCCTTTAATACTTTGCCCAACCCAATCGCGTAAAATCCTATGCTCCGGGAAGTAACAATAATAATAATAATAACCGGCATTGCCCTCTGTTGCCTTTAAAGCTTGTATGCCTATGGTGGCTATTAAGGGGCCCAACTAGTTAGTCGGCGAGTCACCTTCTGCCATTCCCACTTTGTACCGAAACTGTATATCTGGCTGACACCCATTCCCATCGCCCAGAATTATTAGGTTCCATATGTAGCAATAGTCTGACTAGACTACCAGACTATCCTACTTTAGATTAAAAGTTACGAAGGGCCTCTGCATGTTGGACCAATGTTTCCGTGTAAGCGTCCTAAAGAATAACAAATAAGAGACGGAGGTTTTCAATTTTGTAGTAAGATTGGTGTTGGAAAATAAATCAGTTGTGCATTAAAAAAAAAGGACCCTTTCGCACTTTTCTGGTACGTTAGGAAAATACCCGTGAAATAGAAACATATACACAATGCTATATGCTGTCACGAACTCTACACATAGCCTATTAGATTATGCAATATTATATCGTTTGTTTCAGTTTTATTTTACAGTTTTCTCATAAAAATATTCAAATAAATTGCACAATGAATTGATTCAAATGAAATTGAAAATGAAAATTTAAATGTGAATAAATTGCTATTGTATCAGCTAAAATGTGTAATAATCATTGTTGCACAATTTTGTAATTACTTTCATAATTAACGAATTAATTATAATGATTTCACGGATGGCAGACTACTATAAATGGATTGTGTGAACTTGCATATTTTGCACAAGATAAGATCACGCACAGATACGTATATCGTAAATATAACATAGAAATTAAGTCCGCCTGTATAATTGTACTATGTATAGTAGCATATAATAATAAGATGCACGTGCATTGTGTATGAATGAGTTTTAGTTAGACTTCATCTACAGTCTTTAACAGACTATATGAATTAGCTAGACTTCGTTGGCAGTCACTAACAGACTATATGGATCAGTTATACCTTGTTGACAGTCATTAACAGACAATATGAATTAGCTAGATCTAGTTGATAGTCATTAGTAGACTCTGTAGATTAGCTAGACCTCGTTGACAGTCTTTAACAGACTATATGAATTAGCTAGACCTTATTGACAGTCGTTAACAGACTACATGAATTAACTAGACTTTATTGACAGTCGTTAACAGACTACATGAATTAACTAGACTTTATTGACAGTCGTTAACAGACTACATGAATTAACTAGACTTTATTGACAGCCGTTAACAGACTACATGACTTAACTAGACTTTATTGACAGTCGTTAACAGACTACATGAATTAACTAGACTTTATTGACAGTCGTTAACAGACTACATGAATTAGCTAAACTTTATTGGCAGTTGTTAGCAGCTACATGAATAGCCTAGACCTAGTTAACATACGTTAACACGCCGTATCAATTAGCTTGACTTCATTGGCAATTGTTTACAGACTATATGAATTAGCTAGACTTCTTCGGCAGTCGTTAGCAGAATTTAGCTAGAATGTAGTTATGTTTAGTTACCTGGTCTTGATGATGTCGACGGGCATGGAGGCGATGGTGGTGATGAGACCAGACACCATGGAAGCGCAGAAGTGCAACGTGATTCCCTCCGGCACGTAGCCCACGAACATCTCGCGAGCCTGTCACATACGAAAACTTTAATGAGCAATCGCCCAGGGTGCTCTCTTTCTCTATTGACAAACATGCTAAATAAAATAATAAAAAAAGAACTATATAATCGTAAAACGTCTTCATAATATTTTTAAGTATAGCATTGATCAGCATGTTTACCCTTAAGTTACTGAAATATCGCACAGTCTAGCAACACTACACTAAACTTGACAAGGACGCGGAGCGTAGCATACTTTTGGCGGCATTTTTCTAAGGCAGTAGTACGTAGGTAGGCGCGGCGTAGCGCGGCGCGGCATCGGTGAACCTTTATGAACTTTAGTGATACCTAGATATTATGATTAATAAGTTGTCGGTGTTGCCATGGGTAATCCATTAACATATTATTTTAAATAAATTAAATTTACTGGAGTAATTTTTTGATCGATTTTATAAAAGGATGTCACTTGCGTACTCATAATAAGCTACTGTATAACACCTTTAAGGATCGGGCAGGGTTTATTATACACAGTGTATAATTACATATCTATGATAATAACATTTCACACCACGCGAGATTTTTAACTTCGGCACTCATGTTGAAGTTTATGGAGTCAGACATTGGAAAGAATTTAGTACCGGTACTTAAGAACGTACAGGCAACTGGAGTAAGCATAGTAGAACTTACTACATGTCAGCCAGTAAAGAAAGAAAGAAAAGAAATGAGAGAAGTATGTGATATCTTTCTCTCCAATTAATTTGCTTTTACCACATCTTTAATTCCTTTTACCTATTAGGGTCGGTAGCACGAGAATAATATTTCTAGTACTTCTAACAGCTATAGCCTACATTCTGTAACCGCTTACTGCCGGGCAGAACATATGTTGGCTCGACGGTAGTATAAAATGAGATAGAAGTATCGGTGAGCTCACCTGTGAGTATGTGCTGAGTTGTGCAGCGTTGACGACCATGGCTCGTCCTACGGTGGGCATGGCGCCTCGCCATAGCTTCAGAACTCCCTCTTCTCTTACTATCCTGTTAAAATAAACCAAATAAACGTGTGAGCTCGATGGCGAAGTGGTTAGTGTAACCGACTGCCACGTCTGAGGTCGTGGGTTCGATGCCCGCTCAAGTCAAACATTTGTGTGCATGAACATGGATGGTTGTCTTGGTCTGGGTGTTTGTATGTATAGTATGTATGTATTTACAAAAAAAAAAGTATATATGTATGTACCCATAGTACAATCTCTGTTTGGGCTAGATTGTGCAGTGTATGTGGTAAAAAAATAATAAAAAAAATTGTCAATCAATACGCACATAATTTCGAAAAGTCATATAACTTTCGAAAGTCAGAGGTGCGCGACGTGGGTTCGAACACGAGACCCTCTGCATTGCAGTCTGTTGGTCTCCCCACTGAGCTATTAGCTAATGAGAATAAAAACGTGTCGACATAATTATAATTCTGTTATCGGGTAACAGTTACTGTACCGTTACGAAGTTATTATTCTTTACACTAACTACAAAACACACACAATAATTTAAATTATGATTGTGTTTTCTCATTTGTTAAGGAAAGGTACATTATCTGCGTTTTGTATTCTAGTCAGTAAAATTTTTATTTCGGTCCACAAGGCTGATACGGGCCTCTTATCAGTGTGTGAAGAGTTCGACCATAGTACACCACGCTGGCTCAGTGCGTGTGCAGACTTCTTATATCTTGGAGTACATAGAAAATACTCAGACAGTTTTTCTCAGATGTTTTTTTTTCACCGTTAAAACGAGCGATAAGTTTCTCGACAGGAAAACCCAATAACAGTTGTAAGCCCGACCAAATTCGAAACTGAATTCTTAAGCACAGCATTGACTTACTTAGTTGTAAAATAAATGTCTTAATTTACCTGACCAAAGCGTCTGCTACATTCTTGTAGTTCCTGCGTTGTTCCATAGGCAGTCTGCCGTCAGCTGTCATGCGGATGAGGGCCACCTCGGCAGGTGTGCCGACGAAGGCACCGATAGATCCAGCGGCTACACCCAGCAAGGTCTTTGTGCCGAAGCCTGGAGCCGCACCAGCATTGCGTCTAAAGAAAAAAAGTCATTGGAATTAAAGGGGGAGGTTAGGAGTACATATTGTGGATCATTTAGAAGAAACTAGGTCGCTAAATGTTAAACTATGCGCCAATTTAATTAGATTTATTCAAAGATAGGATTGCGTGTATAGATCGACTCCATAAAATCAGAAAAGTTATCGCTAAGTGATAATATGATAATACCGTTATACATAAGCATAGATTTTGCTCCAGATAGTACTCCACTGGAATTATCGTTACAAGAAACTGGCTCCGACTGGTAACATACATAGTTACATTTCGTCGACAATCGATAGCCACCGTTCCACCGTTTTGCATACCAAAAAGTGAACAACTATACCTCGGCGAACCAACAATTATCAACACATATCTTTAAAAGCTAATGTGACGAAGCATATAGTAACGATTGCTGTCCAAATCTTAAAGTCTGAAGAGATTATAAATGCGAATGCTGTCACACTTTAATTACTCGATCGATCATAATGTTATTTTGCTTACACCTTGTCAGGGGAATAGAAAAGGACATAGGGTGCCTCTTATTCAGAAAAACTACTATTGCTAACATAACATACCCTAAACCTACATTTTTGCGAGTGAAGCCTCAGGCAAAATCTAGTATTATATATACTACTAGCTGTCCCGACAGACGTTGTATTGTACACACGAAAAAAAAAACACAAATCTGAACCACTCTCGAATCCACTTGAACACACAAAAAATTTCCTCAATATCGGTCCAGCCATTTAGGAGGAGTTTAATTACAAACACGCAAGAAGAATTATATATATAAAGACTAGTGTGTACGCGAATGCGTATGAACATCATGCCCACCCCGGGATAGCTGGTGTCCAACCTAGGGTTTTAGATTTCAACTCAATACTCTATTAGGATTGTATGAACGCCATCGATGTAAAAGGACCGAACGCCCCTGGAATATAATGCCAATGATAACACTTATATAACTTTCATCAAGGCACTTCATAAAGGTCTGTGCTAGTCACTCGTTATTAAAATCGTTTCTACCTGTGGCTAGTTTTGTTTATGGCGTGTCTACAACAAGCCTGCAATGCGCAGAAGTTAATCCATCACAGGTCGACGTCAAGGTGTTGTATGAAATGAGACTGCGGCGTTTCTTTACGCAGTACATTAATTAAGTAATTCACGTAATAGTGTTCGTCAAATCGTCTTTTTGGGACATAAACCTAAAAGTACGAACGGCTCTTAAGCTAAATTCAATGTAGAATTAGTCGGACGAAGGTCAAGATTCGTATTATCCGGACTACAATTATCCCAATTTGCGATTATATGGACGCACTGTCTGTGAACTCGGTATAAACTTTTTACAGGGTTCAAATATAATTCATTGCTCTAAATCTAAGTCAAATTGGCGAAACAGGATTGATTTTTTTAAATTTTAGTTTCTTTGATTTGCTTCTCTAAAGGATTGAATGCTCTTATTTCAACTATCCGCCTTAGTCTTTTCAGATGATCCAAAATATCATTGGTCATGATAACCAAGGGTTATAAAAGATACCAAAGTTGTAAAATACTCTCCTAGTCAACATATTTACTAATATAATAAAGCAGTAGAGTATGTGGAACTACCAGACGGATTATTATATCCCAGTTCTTGAGAAAGGTTATTGGCTATATAACATCACGCTATGAGCCGCGAGACCGCAATGAGCGAATGTAATAAACGTGGGTGAAACCGCAGGATATAACCAGTGTTTGAATATACAAAGTCGGTTATCATAACGACTACGGTTTACAGTAGTGCTTTATATAATACATGATATCGTGTATCTATCTACCTCAATTAGTTCTGTCTGTTATCTGCGGGGGTATCGAATTGGTATCATCACAGCAAATTTTACTTACATAATACTATTTGCTTATGATCATGCAGCACGAAATACCGTGTGCTGGGATTCTACCAAGTCTAGATTTTATTCACCTAGTCATAGTAGAATCGCTACACAAATATTCGTGTCAAGTGACGGATGACGGCGCCGAGCCCAGACAGCACCGTCAGTTCGACAACATAAGGGTCATATTTGTAATCGTCTGTGTGGTTGTTGTTGTAGGATTATATGAAATACGACAAGCGGGGCATCTCTAGTAGGAAGCTTACTTTGTTCCGTGCTAATTACTGTTTTACAAAAATTACTTTACTTGCTGGGCTTCTTAGATGAAGAATATTATTTGAGTCAACCTAATATTGTAGCATGTTTTTAAAGTCGCAATTTTGAGGCGTTGGATATTTTTATTTAAAAATTCTAGGGATACCAGTGATCGAAATCCGAACGTGAACCAATTTCCGTATTTTTATATTAAATCTAGGCTTCATTTAAATACACATAATTATATAGGAATACATAAACTATGCTAAATTTCATACGACTAAATAGATGTAAATACAGACATTTTTCTTCATGTGCATTCACTTTGAAATATCGAACTAGTCTATAATTATGTTAGCTATCTGATAGAGACGTGTCTTGATCATTTATATTATAAATAATAGCTCAAGACTACAATCTACTGTTAGAATGAAGTAAATACGTTACACAAATGTCTATTGAACAAGATAATTGAGTGCAACTCATTCGTATCTATTTGCATTGTGTGTCATTGACTCGGAGTACCTATATTGTATCTAAATGTTACATCGTTTATTTATAACGTTACTAAATGTAACCCGTGATGTTGTTTGCATTTGTAAAGTAACCCATGTCTGAGGTATCTTCACACAAAATATCATCAAAATCGGTTTAGAGGTAGGTACATATAAGTAGGTACGTATAAACGAAAATACGTATTTACTATTTACGAAACATTCAAACAATGAGTCTAAAGAATACCCAGAACAACTATTTGTGGATAACATCAATTTTTGTTCCATGGAGGTTGAACGTATAATACTCAGCACAGTCGCAGAGGCCAGGTGAGTCCTTTAATCACTACCCATATAGATAGAGCTACTTCTACATTTATAATATTAAGTATAAATCAACAAGTATTACGATTATCGATTGATTGGCTCATTGCGGTTAATGGTCCTTGTTGATCATCAGCTCCGGGTTTAAAGAGGTTGCCATTTTTACCAGTTTGATCAGCAGTTATTTCGGATTCTACTCCTGTGTTCCGTATATCTAGTACCATCATAACGATCCTTACAATAACTTTAGCTTTCTCTTATATGTTTTACAGATACACTAGCTTTTGCCTGCGGCTTCACTCGCGTAAAGATAGGTAAGGTTAGGTCAGTAACACTACTTTTTTCTGGATGAAAGGTACCCTATGTCTTTTTCTGTTCCCTTGACAACGTGTATGCGAAATTTCATGATGACCGGTCGAGTAGTTAAGGCATGAAAGCATAAAAAACAAACAAACTAACATTCGCATTTATAATATGAGTTAGGATTAGGATTAAAAAGCCGGGCAAAGTGCACAACTGTGAGTATATACATACATATGCATACGCCTGTTTCCCAAAGGGCTAGACAGACACTACAGAATTCCATTTGCTACGTTCCAGGCATACCTCTCTAGCTTCATTCATTTTTATTATATTCGTCATACAAGCTCGTCGCGTAAGAGTATTCTTAACTTGGCGTTAATACGATTCTATGTTCAAAGAGCATTTGCAATTTTCCCTTTCCAGCTGTCTTATTCATATATGGCTTATTTACTTTCTTGGTCCGTATTTTGTCGTCCATTTATATACACGCCAACCATTTTAGCATAGCTTTCTCAATTCTTGTCGTTTGTGAGTAACAATATGAAGACCTACGACTGCGCAGAATGACCTTGTATTTAATGATTCTTGACCAAATAATTTCGTGGAACGTTGGTTTAAATCGTTTACTGAAGAATTTTGGTCATTTTCATGAGTTATTTGCGGCTACTGTGATTATGAGAAATAAATAACTGATTTACATAATATGTATGTATTTTAATAAGCGACTAGGATCTATACATTTTGTTTGTTAACAATTGTCTAGAGTAGACATTCTTAAGTATCGAGGGTCTACTGACTAAGACCAGTTCACAAACATTTTTGAGATTACTAAAAATAAAATAGGTACATATTTTAATCATTTGATTCAATCTTGTTATTCACTAATAATTTTATTATCAAATACAGTATCCATATTTCGTTTGTTTATCATGTGTTATAAAAATAGAATAGATGAATTCCTTCAATTTTGTTAAGTTGACCAAATACTATGTGTTGATGTTTTGATCCAAAGTGGCTGTGCATTAGCTTAAGATTCTTAAATACGAAGTTTTATCTATAGGTAATCTAATATTATAAAGGAGAGAGATTTTAGTTGGTTTGTCAGGATTTTACTGGAAAACTATTCAACCAATTAAAAAATTCTTTGAACATTAGAATGCTATATCATTATCGAGTAACATAGGCTATATTTTATTTAAAAACAAAGTACTGTTACTAAATTACGTTTTTTTTAAATAAGCCATTCTCGAATCCACTTGAACACACACAAAACATTACATCAAAATCGGTCCAGCCGTTTAGGAGGAGTTTAATTACAAACACACGCACAGAAGATTTAAGTATACAGGGTGTGGCGTAAATAGTGGTCCAACGTAAAGGAGTCGATACACCGTGTTCCTAGCTAACATATACCGGGATATTAATCATTTTAAATAAAAGGTCTCAAAAAAAAAACATTTTTTTTAATTTTTTAGAAAATCGTTACCTTGCATTACAAATTTGGCTGTATTTTCGACAAATATTATTATTTTTCCAAAACAACGAGTCCATATCACAAGCAAAACAGAGTCCAGAAAGAAAAAACAAATCGACGGCAGAGATAACACAGATAAAAACGAGGAGCGCATGCGACGTACGGTATTGCACTGGCTAGCTAGGCTATGTTTGTTTCCTGTTTGAGTTGCTATTTTGGTTGTCTCTTTCTCTCTTTAGGAAGACACCGGATTCCTTCCTTTTCACTCCCCATAACGTAATACGCCGATACATTCCAATGGGCTTTTGTTTTCTGCTCTGCTACCCATTTCCTAGAAAAAACTTGACCTTTTTTTACCTGCGGTACGTTTAAGGGTGAGCTAATGTTACACTCTGTTGATGTCAAATGTTTAAAATGTTACAATGAATGATTTCATACAAAATTGCAATATTTTTAAAGCTTAACTAAAAAAATGGTGTTAAACTAATTCAGCTCCTTTTTGTTTAAATGCCAATAACTTTCTTGTTTTTACTTCCACCACTTAGTATTGTACTATTTTAGAATCTGCATTTAGTGATCTATTTTTTTAAATAATGGGCACTGACGGTGTAGTACAATTTTTTTACACCACACGCACCTAAAGTCACATGATTTGCTAGAGTGAGTAATGAAAATTGGAAATAAACTCATTTTTTTTATTACTTGTGAACTTGATAATAAAAAAAACATTTGGATAAGTGGTTTATGTAATTAGCAGTAATAATAAAAAAACAGAATGAAAAAATAATAATATTTGTCGAAAATACAGCCAAATTTGTAATGCAAGGTAACGATTTTCTAAAAAAATAAAAAAAATGTTTTTTTTTTGAGACCTTTTATTTAAAATGATTAATATCCCGGTATATGTTAGCTAGGAACACGGTGTATCGACTCCTTTACGTTGGACCACTATTTACGCCACACCCTGTATATATATAAAGATTAATACGTGAAGCAAAAACTTTGTACCCCTTTTTACTAAAATTCGTTTGTTGTATTTCGGCATTGTTCGGCTGATGTAGTATATTATCTTTCGTAACTATGGTTACATATATCAATAATTATAATTACATATATCAGCAATATCTTACAGGCAACCTTTGGGTAGATTGGAACCATACTATTTATAATATAATTTACATATATTAACGTATTTATATGTAGTAAAGAAAACAAAGTAGCAAACTGAGGAATATCGTCAATGAAAAAGTAGGTATAATTAAGTATATAATAATTGTTTGAAAAAGATAGGTAAATTAACCTTTATAGCCTTGACGAAATCTAAATGAAATGTGATTATAAGGGTATACAATTAAATAACTATCAAACTTAAAATTTAAATCAATTATGGTCGAATTTCGACCATTGGGCGACCGCTAGTTTATTTAAATACGGTGTATGTTGCTGGTGAGAATACACAGGCGATATGCCACTTCATTAAAACATAGCCATTGTGTTACTCAAGGAATACCGCGATTAATCAGCAAAAATTCTAAAATCTGTAGAGCAGTTTCGGAGATCATTTCAAACATATAAACGAACAAAATATTTTTATGAGGATTAATTGCATTACCGTTGCAAGTATATGCGACCAGGTAGCATCCTATTACTAAAATATAACAATGCAGTAAGTATTACCACATAATGGTACATAACAAACGGTGCGCCCGCGCCGGTGCCGGTGCAGAGATCAAGAGGTCGCCTCGATGTTCCTTATCTTCAACAATATATTGCAACACATTCCCTTGTTATGCTATATTAATCTAAGTATCTATGTGCGTACGCGCATATCAATTGTATTTATTTATAGATGTGCTTCTAATAAATTGTTCATGATGATTGTACCCTTATATGAATGATACCTACTCGAATCTAAGTGAATATCCCATGATATGTCATAAAAAGATGAATAATTTAGTGATCGGATCGGTCTAAACCTAAAATTTAAAATTAGGTACATTAAGAACGAATTTTTGAGTTTTCCGAGTTAATTATTTGCAACTTAGTTTATATTCAGAAGTTAATTAAAAAAATATCCTTAGTTATAATTGATATTTGCCAAACTGTTTCTGTTTAAAGTTTGGGCAAAAATATTTCATACTTTACTTCTCAACTTAGATACAGTTATATTTTTTTTTATAATTTATTTATTTGTATACGCATAAATCCTTATCGTACCTTTTCAAAATGTATAAATAACTGATGAAAACACTAATAAAGATTGCTTCAATTCTCAAACATACACATTTTCGAACGTATTATTTTCAATTATTATTCTAACTCGCCAGAGTCAACTTTTAAGCCTCGTATCCACTATGGAACATTTGGCGCACGACATGTTGCACAACATGTTGCTCAACGTGTTGAAAGTCAGCGCGGAACTTTTGTTTAGCAACGTTGTCAGTCTACACATGACTTCGTATCAGTCGTCGACAACATGTCGCCAGAGGAACTAGTGTTGATTTCAGCGGCGGCGGTGGTTATAATTTTATCGAAAAATGCATCAAAAAGAAAAAAGCCACGTTGGTGAGTTAGAAATTACTTCTAAATTAAGAAAAGGTATTCAGTGATCTCCGTGTGATTGATGGATCTTTTACAAATTTTACCCGGAATGAGCAAAACAGACTTCGAGATACTGTTGCAAAAAATTGAACCCATAATATCAATTAATTTGAGCACTCGTTCGTTACACCACACGGACATTTCTGCGCGTCGCGTCTCCACTCGAAAACATTTGATGCTTAACTGCATGTTGCACGGAAACAAACAACAAGCCGCGCGTCATGTTGCCCGCCAGCTGGCAACGTCGCGCTATGTTGTGCAACGCTGCCAAACATGTTGAGCGTCACGTGTTGAGCGTCGAATGTTGACTAGTGGATACGAGGCTTTAAATACAAAATCGATAAAAAACGTTTACAACTATTTCTACTACGTTCTATAAATACGCGTTTTCAATTACTGGGACGTCAAACTACTACACGGAAATGTTTCTACGAGTTTTATTGAAAGCGATCAACCTTGCCTCATAGTACAGTTGTTTACTGAAAATGTTAGTATATTTGCCAACTCTACACCTAGAATACATGGAGGCATCTAGGAACATACGTGTTAAATAAAATTATTTAGTTTTAGTGGATGAGCAAATCCAGTATAATAATCTTCAGAACATTTTATCCGTCAAATCAGTAGGTACCAAATGAGTAAAATTGTATTAAATAAAAAACTATATATTCAAATCTATGCAGAACAATTACATATATAATTATCTAGACATGATATAATAAGATTGTAACTATTCGATGTCTTTAATCGAAATTATATGAAAAAAGAGTGAAGGCTTTTAATTAGAGCTATTCAAGCCAAAATAATTGCTTTTAGATTACGTCTGTTTGTATGTACGCGTATCACACAAAAACAACTACATGAAATTTAATGCGGTTTTCACTGTTGTATTGCAAAAACTGTATTTAAGGGAAATAGGTAGTTGATACGCCGCCGCCGCTCAGAGGTCACTTATCACGTGTGGATCACCTTCTTCTTATATGCAAAGTAAACAAATATAGATAGGATCAAATTCGAAGAGTACAAAGTCTCGAGCTAAAGCTAGTATTTTCTAAAGAGGAAATACAGACAATTCTAGTACATATGTCTTAATTTATCCACTCTGTTTCTTTAAACACTAGGTTTATGGTCGAAAGCAAGCCATTCATATGGAATGTCTGCGATTAGGACGGAACGTTCGCCTAAGAATTGCACTGCAGACTGTTCCATTCACATTCGTCGGCTTAGTCAATCTTTTGTCGTCTATTGTTTTCACTTCCCCAAAACGTTTCGCATATCTTTTTAAATTCTTGTCACGAAAACTACTTTCAAACCACAGCGCTTTCTTGTAACGTTATTGAAGTGTTTTAAGGATAGAATGAGGATTCTATTATTTAAAAACACACTATATCTATCTCTCAATTCTTTTATATCAACTACTTACTTTCACGTTTTTACAGCCATATATAATTTTCTCTACAAAGTTTGGAGTGCGTCATTTTATGAAGGCCATTTGTATCTAACTAATATGTAAAATAATTAATATAATTAATATAATACATGATTGTTAAGGTCTTTATTAAAATAATATTACTTAGGGATGTTTTCAAGCAACATAAGCTGGCGCTGCTTTGTCAGCAGCGGACGATCCTCTGTAGGGTGGTTCACGAGGCTATTTAAGCGTGGATTTCTCTGAACCCTATCTCTTATAAATACATAGTTATGGCTCGTAAGCACGTTGCCCTATAGCCGTGTACTTTCGTAGTTAAAGAACGTATGTAGATGTAATATTTAATGGACAATGTAACTCAATAGATGGCTAAGACACTTGTGTATGTGTCTTATCTACGTGAAGCGCTGTAATAGAATACAACGCCACAATTCATAAAGATAGGTACAGATGAACGGATGCGCAGACGCCTGTGTTCAGCAGATCAAGTAGGTTGCTTGAAAATTGGAGTATTATAGCAATTTGATTCGAAATGTGGATGATTTCTAGAGGACGATGCGTTGCCAATTATTTGGTTACAGAACAAATGAACCGGCACTCCAGATGGTTATCACCGTCTTACAGGCAACCGGCGTAGGAGTGGTTACACAGATATTGTGTTTCGACCAGTAAATAAAACTCACATAACCACATACCTCTCCCATTCGTTTCCTTGTTCGTCTTTTGCTTAGGTCGACAGTGAAATCTCAGTTTCATCCAATTTCATTCAAATCGAGCATTTGCAAATAGATCCCGTTTAATTGAAATAAGGATCGATACGCGCTGACTAAGGATAAGGCTTGTTTCTTGTTGCATTAGCATTTAAGATCAAAGCGTACTTAGAACTTTAATCAAAGATTCTACGGGTGCTTGAACCGATTCAGTGTTTGAGTACGATTTAGAAATCGATTCTCCGACTCTCTTCGATAGTTGTTTAATTGATCTCAGAACGATATCGATAGTTATGTTAAGAATTTAACATACTGATACGTAAGGTTTTATTGGTAATATCCAGGACATTATAAATATTAAGTGTGTATTAGCTTACCGCCTATGTACATTTTACAATTTACATACATGCATACATACATAGATTCACGCCTGTTTTCCAGAGGGGTAGACAGAGACTACGGATTTCCATTTGCTACGATCCTGACACACTTCTCTGGCTTCATTCACTTTCATCACATTCCTCATACACGCTCGCCGGTTTAAGGTGCTCTTAACCTGGCCTTTGTCCAGAACGTCTGATCGAGAAACGTTCGCCTAGGTCTTCCCCTTGCGACTGTTCCAATCACACTCGCCTTATAAAGTTTCTTTATCAGTCTTTTCTCGTCAATTCTTTCTACATGTCCAAACCAGCTTAACATACCCTTTTCTATTCTCGTCATTATATCAACTTTCATGCCGCATCTCTCTCAAATTTTACTATTCCTTATTCTATCTTTCAAAGTCACACCACATACGTTTCTCAGCGCTCTCATTTCTACAGCATTTATTCAGCTCAAGCTTCTTTTGCAATACCCAAGTTTCACTTCCATGCATAAGTGTAGGCACTAATAGTCCTCTATGAACAGCCAAATGTGCCTTTTCGGATACATTTCGACTGTTCATAAAAGCGCGTAGAGTGCCATTCACTTTATTGCCAGCAATCGTTCTCCTTTCCATATCTTCCTCATGGGTACCATCCCTTGTAAACAAAGTAATCAAATATACTAACTCTTTCACTTGCTCCACTTGTTCTCCATCGATCATAATATTGCACACCGTCATGCACTCCTTCTTTTCAAATACCATTACTTTTATCTTGCTTACATTCATTTTCATTCCTTTATTCTCAAAATCACCATGCATAATAGTTACCATCGCCTGCAACTCTTCCGCCGATGACGTATTACTTGGTCGTCGGCATAAAGAAGACTTTTGACAAGTAGCTCATTCATTGTTAATCTATGTTCACAATCTTTTAAATCTTTCAAACAATTGTCCATGCTTAGGTTAAACAGCCAGGGTGATGCTGCACATCCTTGTCTAACACCTTTTTCGATGCTAAACCCTTCCGTGTAAGTCCCATTTATCCCAACACAAGCTCTGGAATCGTCATAAAGAGATGGTACAATTTAAGGTCACTGAAACTATTTTATCGTTTATACGGCAGTATCGCTTCTGTTAACGACAAATATATTTATGAAATAAGATCCGCCAGATTGAATTTCGGTCACGATTATCAATCTTGATGGAGATTGAACGCCTGTGTAAAAGATATGAAAGTGCACAAGCGTGTGCGCAAACAAAACCACTCTATTCCTAAACACTTATTATCTGATGTGACGACAATCTCACACGACCGGAGAGAGATCAGGCGCAGAGCCAACGGCTTTACGTTTTTTCCGAGGCACGAGGGTATGCCACACCACCAGCTTCACAATTCCAGGCTACTTTTGAGAATTTCGCAATAGAAGCAATCTTTTTGTTGTTTTGTTGTTTGTTTTGCATACTGTCACTACCATTTCACCACCGAGACAGAAAAAGTTAATAAAATATTTCAATACTCACTCTCTGTAAGCATCAAACAAGTAGTTGTAGACTCCGAGACGTGTGGTGGTATACGTAGCCTGTCTCAGCAGGCCTGCTGAGAGACCAGTGTACAGTGAGAAGAATCCCTCCCTAGCGATGATCTCACCGGCCACCGCGAAGGACGTACGGCCACTGCCACTCAACTGCATCCTAGTTTTGATCAAGTCCAAGGGCTGGACGACGCATGTCGCTGCCATGCTGGAAAATAAAAGATTTGTCAATAATCTTGACAACTTGCATAGTTAGAACATTTACATATTATGACTTTTTACAGCCATTCAGTCGTAATGCAGAGTTGTTAATCGTACTTTTACACACTAGAGCGACATTGAGCAGCGATATAGTTCATACATCCACTTATCGTCTATAGTTAGACAGCTGCATTAATATCGCGATGCACGCTCGATACAATATTGATTTAAACGTGATGCAGCTGTGATCCAAATAATATTAATATTTGACTTGTGGACAGTCAGATCGATAAGTTGCAATTTACGAATCTATATTTATTCGAAATATCCTTTCGTTTACTAGTGAAAAACTATTTTCGTCTGCATCAATGGTAACTTACGTATGTATCGAGTCGATAACGCATTTATATTGATACAACCAGTAGCATCTTTAAATCGTTGTTGTCGCAGTCGCGCCTCCGTATAGCTTCAGAAAATCGCAATGTGTTACCGCCCTTAGTGGCACGTGCCTAATTTTTGCTGCTAATTTGTTAGTCTAAAACTGTACAGTATAAAAACCTGGACAATGCGCCAAAAATGACGCAATGCACTTGAAAACATGAAAATATGCGATGCGACAACGAAAATATGTTGAAGAAATACCAGCGAAGGATGGAGCTGTCGTCAGAAGCATTCTAGAGTATAATAGAATGAACTTTATAGTGATTTCTTATCCACTACATATGTACTTGATCGAAGAACAAGATAATTAATTACGATCGAGAGGTTGAAGCCATCGAGCCACCCATTGCACTAACGACGTAAAATCACATATCATATAGCTTAGTTCAAGGGGTTACCAAAGACTAGTAAATTGCTAACCAAAATGTTAGTCATCTTAAAAATAAACTTAGTTAAAGTTATGCTATAGCAATGCGATTGTAATGAATAGATAGAAAAAATTTTGAACAGTGGCCGTATCATGTCATAGGTTCAATCCTATGCCTGAATCTAGCAAGTAACGTAAATATAACTTTAGTAAGGTTATTAACTAATATTTTTTTATATTCAGAAGTGTTACTTTGTAACCTCAATGAATAAAGAATTTGGACTATATCTAAGTGTTAATAAAATTCAATGTTGTTCGTTGGTAAACGCTTCACTTGGAACTGGCTGGATTGTATTGGATAATATTATATTTAAATGTTCGTAATATGCCGAATAAGGTATTTAGGGCTAGAAAATTGGGTAAGTTACATTATTTATTTGTTAACATATATATGTATATGGCGTGTCATGCACTGAACTCTGAGGCATGCTACTACATTTAACCTGAAGAAAGACATGGGCAGATTTAAAAGGAACACGAGCGTTTTAAAGGTCATTTTGTTACGTAATTGTAACAATGCCCATTACATTCACTCAGAGACCTTGCCAAGGTCAAGATCAGTAAAAGAATATTACTGCTGGCACCAATACCAATAAGTAAGTGGCTGGCCCCGTACTATAATTTGTTAATTGTTATTGCCATTCACATCATATCTAGCCTCCAATTTCCTGTCTACCGAAAATGTTTAACAGTAAATAACGAGTAGACTAACAATTTTTTATTTTTTCATTCAAGTAGTTACATCGTCCAAAATACAAAACGAAAAGATTTTTTTTCCGAATAAATAATATACAAAGGTTTTAAATCTGATATTAGGGGTGGCAATTGTCAGGAAAAGGATGTACGATACAAACTGTGACGTAACAATTATTTGATTTATTATTTTGAAATAACTGTCCACACGAAAGTGGACAGTTTCTTTTAAACATTATTAATTCCTCTTTATTTGATTTTGTTAATAATAATGAATAAAATCAAACATAGACACTGGCTAATCCGGCTATCAAAACCGTGATCGGCCGTCGAATTAAACGCATATTTGGCAGTTACATATTAAGGGCAAAACGGCAACGATACAGAAAACCGTATCATCATATTGTGTTGTTGGCTCATTGGCTAACAATGCAGCAAATACGGTTCACCAACCATACTGTCAAAAACAGTACCATTTTAAAATTATTGTTTATTTTTCTTCTTCAAACCTAAGACACTTAGGCAGTAAAATTGTGGCCTTGGTAATAACTCAAAATCTATTATTATAATTATGTTATTATTTACAAAACGTTGAGTTATTTTAAATATGGTTTGCATTTTCTATTATTAAATATTATATTCAAGTTCAATGTCATAGTTGACGCAGTGGTGTGTTTGGAAATCACGCTAGAAGTGATCAAGCGATGCTTTGATAGTGGGCTTGATGTTCATCCTAAACAAAAAAAAACGAATGATCTACATATAGCTTGAAAGTTACTTTGCAAATACGCCCGGCGATCGTTGCGGATTCGATCCCCGTTAGTGAGAAAAATGATCATACTGACAATATGGACATACGTATGCATCCAAAAGCCACATTTCGCTAACTATAGTTTTAATTCCTTCATAATACGGGCTAGCTTATTCTACCGAATACATTTTAGACTGTATTTTGAAGAACTACGAACTGACTACCGGAAAATCCTAATAACACTGCCTGAACCGTGACTATCATTAAAAATAAGCGCAAACTTAAGCTACGGGAACAACTAAAACAGTAAGAGAAAAATGTAGATATGTACATATTATTATGTGGTCCACAAATAGTTGTTGTGACTTGTGAGTCTGGGTATTCTTCACTGTCAATGGCAGCTATCAAAACCGCGGGAAATATCTTTAAATAGCAGTGTCCGTAATAAGATATTTAATAGCTGTCGGTTACGTCAGATGTTTATACATTCATTCATCTAACAGCGTGTCTAGTGGAAACATTGACGAATTAATCAAAATGTATGGCACGTCACAGCGACGTGCAACAGAACAAATAGCAAAAGTGTTTTAGGGATTCAGCATTTCGCGTACATATATTATATAAGCTTCCTCGGGAACGTGTACTTGGATATAAAATATATTATGCGTTAATTCAGTAGGGAGGTATATGGTCTATTTGTATGGCGAGTTTCATCTAAACCCGTGCAATGGTTTATGAATGGCTAATTACGCCACATACATTCGCATTTATTATATTACAGGGATAGCGATTAGTGACCCAGTCCGCGACACATGAAAAGAAGAAGCGCGTGCGTGATTTAACTAGTAACTGCTACAGAATTTTGCGTTACTGCATATAATTTCTACATATACTCTAGAGGTGAGCTTGCTTAAGATATGTTGGTCGTGCATCAATTCAAAGTGTAATAGTGATGTGTTATCGATTATGTATAAGTAAAATCGATTCTATACTCATCAATTGCTTTGCTACTTGCTATAGATACGCGAGTTGCAGATCTGTTCTGAAAGTTGTAGTCAATAGAAGGACTTATTGGGCGCTACTGGTTTATAAAATACTTATTACAATTTAGTAGGCATTGTCCGATATTCACGAGTAAAATATTTATTTTATCGCGATTTAGTTTTAGTGAGATATTGTTTGAGTTAAAATCGAACACTCAGCTAATGCGCATAAATGCATCGCTAGCAATTATGCTCATTAGCGTTTTAGTTGAATCTTTTAACCAGTTCGCGATCGATTCTCGTTGAGATACCGCGTGCTCAAACAGGAACCATTAACCATTTATACCATTTACCATTTAATTTACCAATTTATAGTACTCGTATTAGTCAAGTATATTTTGTTCAATTAGCATAATTTTAGTTTACGTGAATTATATTACATAATTACTCGTAACTTACATTTTTTATTTAACTATATTTACCATACCATAAAACTCTAAACAGAAAGTAGTGTCTTAGGACTCTTAGCGCCGCGGATAAATAAACACTACTATCTCCCGATATTTTATGTAGTTACTCATGTCGCTATATTTCAGCGGCAACTCGTCGACGGGAAACTAGAGGAATATATATATAAATTATTTTTTTTATTTCTAAATAACACTATTAAAAATGGCTAAATGCACAAAATTTTAAGGCGTCGCAACATGCATTATTATGATATAAGATTTAAACATTTTTACCAACAAATGCACAAAGTGAGGCAGTAAATCCAGAATAGAATATACATATAATGTATGATCACTCGTGTTTTTAAATGCTTTAAACCTGTTTTAACATAAGACATAAAAATCTTAAGTTATCTTTATATGTAAATGATTACATAAATATATAGAAGCAGGCAAACAAGATAATCTTGAATTACGAAAATATGGAAAATGGTAACTAATATTATAAATGCGAATGTGTGATTATTTGTTACGCTTTCACGCCTTAACTACTCGACCGATCTTCAAATTTATTATGCGATATGAAATTTCGCATTCACGTTGTCAAGGTAATAAGAAAAGATATAGAGTACCTTTCATCCAAAAAACTGTACTGTAATGAACCAAACGTAAACTACACTCACGCGAGCAAAACCATGGGCAAAAAAAAGAATATTGGAAGATCATTGTCTGTCTAAGTCTTAGAATACCAGATATCATCATAAATCCATTGTGACTAGCTACCGGTGTGCCACCAAGAATTGAAAGGT
The DNA here is from genome assembly GCA_963675205.1 of Catocala nupta. NCBI lineage: Eukaryota > Metazoa > Arthropoda > Insecta > Lepidoptera > Erebidae > Catocala > Catocala nupta. The sequence goes on from OY776097.1 coordinate 5,208,586, forward strand.
TAATCAAGTTTTTATTATTTAATACATATATGATATGATGATGTTTGGTCACACTTAATAAAAACTTAACTTAAATGAGACAAGAGTATTTAGTTATAATAAAAACATGTGAGAGAAGTAAAGTTTCATGTGACTATTATAAGTGTAAGAAAAAATTTTAACGCATAATAATCTAAAACCAAATAAATGGAAGTAAATAAACCATTCTACTTCCATAAATGTAAAATATTCTTTGGCAAATCAACAAAGAAATTAATAATAAAAACTGCAAATAATAAATCAGAAATAATGAGTAGATAGAAAAATATGTCCACTGCTGGACATTTTACTCACAAACAGATAAAATTATGATTTTAGAAATAAAACCAAATATGCTGCTTGGATTTCTAGTCCAAAAACATTCAGACTAATATTTAGAAATTTATATGGTTTAGTTGATTATCTAGCAATAAGTGGGTCTCTTCTTTTATATCTATTCTTTCATATTAATATGTAAATACCTAAATACCATATCACATAATAATATTTTATTACTAAAGAAATAAAAACAACACTAGGTAAAAAAATTTAAAACTGCTTGTTACTTAATAGCTTATTATATAATCATAATAAAGATAATGTAATCATTTTGTACTCAATAATGTTATAAGTTCATAGATCACGATACGGTGTAAATTATCTGGTTAGTCGTTTAGCGAACAGATGTTAACAAGGACAAGGATCTTTATTAATTCGCGAACAGTCCAATTTATATTGACGTAGATTGCTTTAATAAAGGTAAAGAAATTAGAAAACATATAATTTTAGATGCGTTAATGACATTGATTTCTAATGAAGGACAAGCAATCTTAAAATAAATCAAGATTTGTACCCAGCAAGGCCGCCGAACGCGAACTTAAGCCCGTTTGGTACGTAGCGCTCTTTCGGCGGTGCAACAGCTGATACTGCCATTTTCACTGTATTTATAAAAACTACAAAACACAGTCAATGATCACAGTTCTTATAATTCGTCCAACTACGGCGGAATGTAGACACTGGATTTAAAAAATGTGCACTGCACTGAACGACTCAACTCAACTCACATGTCAGCTCACAGCTGAATTTGACAATGTTATCGTGTCAATGTCACTTTGTCGCTATGTACGAATACGAGCCTTTTTAGTGTAAACTCTATTTTGTCGATGTATCCTTTTAAATATCTTTCTATTTTTCGATATATTTGATATGTGTTGGTGGGACTAATATATTTTAGCAAATTGTTGCTTAAAAATTACTTGCTGGTCTTATTCATTACGTAATAGTAAATAAACTACTTTAAAAGTAATATACAATAGTATCATTTATCAACAACACTACATAACTGTCAAGTTAAAATGACATATTGACAATTTCATCAAATTTACGCGGTTTACAATTGTCTACAAACTTGTTTTTCGTGTATTATTTGTACTGTTCTGTAAAATCTTAGTTGTTTGTGCAAGACAATAGCTAAAGTATGTATATATATTTGCATAAGCAAAATATTACTGGTACCTAAAAGTATGAATGTTTTCCCGACTTGTTTTATCCTGACCTTAGGTACTGGCACCCGATATTAGGCCGGCAGACTGCTATTCTATTCTCTATTGGATGGGACTAAAATTAAATGACTGTTGTATGATTTTTATTTTGTAAGACATGCTGTTACTTAGCCTCTCAGTAGCTTTTTCTTACCATTGCCCTTAACCTTATCAATTACAAGAGCTTGCTTCTTTTTCTTTACAAAGTTTTACCATAATAATTTATTTTTATTACTTTTTACTATAACAAGAAGCATTTAATTTCATATACTTTTAATATAATTTATTGGGCTTGCCTATTCTGAAACCTCTACCTAGGTACACCACTGGGTCATAACTCATACCACTTATAAAAACATTTGTCAACACAATAGTGTTTCTGATTAAAATGTTTATGTAATCAACTTATTTTTGATAGAACTTTATGAACCATGTAATGGATGTCACCATTACCATAACTAGTTGGCATAGAGATTTAAGTAGTTTCCTTGCCACCTTTCACCCAAGTAAGAGGATTGATAAAATGCTGTATCCTTCTTAGTTTATATACATGTTGCTAGTTTATTACCTATACAATCTATTTATTTTAGCTTTAACTAGTTATGTTTACTTACTGAGCCTGATAATTGTTCCAGACCAACCTCAAGCTTTTAACTAGAGAGAATTATTACTGCACTGGTAGTTTTAGCTGGCTAAATTATTAAAAGAAATACTTCTATGACTTTTACAGTCATACAAACACTTGTTCAGTGCTTTCAAAATGAGTCAAAGACGGGCAAACAGATCAAGAGAAGAACAAGAAGATTTGAGTGACCTTCAGGAGTCTATAAAGGAGTGTGTGCGATTCATTGTATGCCGTGAGGGCAGCAAGATACCAATAAAACGCAGTGAGATTAATAAACACCTCACCACTGTATGCCAAACAGCCGCTAATCGAATAAACACAGTAATTATTGAAGCTAGCAAAGTATTAAAACAGGTTACTTGTTTTTTATTTTCTTTGAATGTAGAATATTCTATATGTGGACAATACATAGATATTTCAACTCACTTTTTATAAGATTAAGTTGTGTGTTGCCATGAAAATCTTTCCCTCTCTCTTACAAGTATTTAAATAATAGACTCAAAGAACACCCGACCTTTGAATAACGATGTGTTAATCATAAAAATTTTGGTTGTGTGGTTTGAACCCGCAGCTGTGGACGCAGTTGCAGTGGCGAGTCGACCATACAAACCACAACCTGAGAAGTAGAAAAATCTAATTTAAAATTTTAATATCTTTTGTGTCCATTCTTTAAATGTTTTTAAAGTTCTGCACAACTCAGAAAATTAGAACAGAGGCTAGATATTTTTAGTATTTTATTTAAAAAATAATGCAACTGTTGTAATTTTGTTCTTTTATTAATTCCAGGTGTATGGTTATAAACTGGTGCAGGTAGACAGTGGTTCAAAAGGTATCCAATACATATTGGTGCTGGCTGAAGATTGTGATTCTATATTGTCCCCTGTCGTGAACGACCACCAGCGGAAACTGTTAGTAGCTGCTCTTATGCATATCTACATGAGTGGGGCGCCCGTTAAAGAAGGTAAGCTATTTATTCTTACATATTTACATGATTGCACAAATGGCGTAAGTGGTGGCGCTTTAAGTGGTTGCGTTGCCGCTGCCGCCGCGCCAAACGTTCTTGGTACGATCCTCACATGGGACAATAATTTGAGTGATTCACAAGCGGTTGTTCGTTGTGTCAATTGAAAGTCCTGCGCGACACAGGCTTTATTTCTAGTGCGGGACTTATCTTTAAAAAACGAGAATGGCGATACATAGGTGAGATATCCTGTAAGTTCTACCAAGACTGCCTCGGTGACGTATCTGCCGTGAATACGACTGTTTGTCGAGGTCTTGAGTTTGATTACCGGTTCAAGAAGTGTTATTAGGTTTTTCTATCTAGAAATTCTTAGTAGCAACATAGAGATTGGAACTATACCAGGAAGTCCGCATTGATCTTGCTCCCTAATGCGTGGGATCTAAAACGAAATGTGCATGTTATATACCCTTTGGGGCGTGATACATGTACATATGTTTGATAGGAAGAGAGTCGAATGTGTTGTTCCTCCTTACTAGAACGGATTATGTTCAAAGCAAAACATAAACATTTATTCAATGACTAATTTTTATCATATTTTATTTTGCAGAAGAAATGTGGAAGTTTCTGACTGAAGCTGGATTATTGGAGGAGAATGATCATGCAAGCCGCAAGCTACTCACAACTACATTCCACAGACAGATGTATCTACAGTATTCTAAGGTTAGTTTGTTTCACACTTAGACAGTATTTATTCGACACAAAAGATCCCACTGGGTCGAATTGTCGCCGGTCTACAATGACTGGCCCCCGGATCAAGATAAGATAGACAGTATTTAATGAGGTTGGTCTTAGAGAAATATTGGATATACTTATCAAGTAAATATGAAACGGGTCCCATATTATTATTTGTTTATCTTTCACGGTAATTTCCCTAATACATTAAGGAGATACCCGGCCCTTTGGGAGGCTCACACGGGGACAGGCCTAGAGTCCCGTATTATTGTCGTGGGGTACTTTCCAAACACTCAATCAACAGACACAAAGAACATTCAGACTCGGAACAACTCTTTGTGGATCACACAAATTTTTGTCCGTGTGGGGATCGAATCCACAGTTCTCGGCGCAGTGGTATAGGGGAGGTGACAACTTAAACCATTACGCCATTCGACAGTTGATTTATTGGTATTTTACAAGAGCCGAGCTGCTGCAGAAATTATAAAGCTTGAACATTATTCAGTAATTATTTATTTAAAATTATTGTTATAAGCTTTAGATTTATATAGTCAGTAATATATGGAATAATGGCTGCTACACCTTGATATGCGTTGTAAAATACTGAAATTATATTTAATTGGCAATTTAAAAGAGCGGCCATGAGTTTCTTGCAGTTCTTCTTATAGACTCAACCCTTTGCCTGAACCTAGCAACTAACCTAAATGTAGCTTCAGTAACTTAGTAAACTCACTAACTTATATATTTTGACGATCATGAGTGTTATTTTGTGACCTAAATGAATAAATGATTTTGACTTTTGACTTTTTGAAAGATCGAACTTGAACTCCACGATCGCACGTTTTCTTCTCATTACAGGACCCACTCGATTAAAATTGTTATAATTATAATTTTTTTTTTAAATTACTAAATGACAGGTGGGAGAAGGCGATCTTGCGAGGCACATCTTCCAATGGGGTCAGAGAGCTATAGAAGAAGTACCGAAACTGTTTCTGCTACAAAAATTGGCTGAGGTATGAATTTGCTGTTAAAGTAAATTCTAATTTGATACAGGTTCGATTACTTCCAAACACAAATGCTGAATTAAGAATAAAGGATAAATATAAAATAAACTAATCTATCAATAGAACCTTTACAGACAATGAAATCCCTTTAAAAAAGTCATAGACTTGTAACAGTAAGGTGCCCTTTATTTAGGGCTTTGGACTTGCTATGAGAGGTTGTGGTTTGGAATCCAACCCATTGCTCTACCGTCGTAAACCCATTTGTAACACAAACATATTAGCTTAGCTAGAGGGGCTAAAATCAGATAACTTACACTTGGGGCATGGTCCAAAATCCTGTGAACACTCGAATTAGAATGAATATGAATGAACTAGATGGCGTTGTTTTATAAATATTGCAACGCGTACTCAGTTTAGCAAATAGGTGAAATTTATAAGAAATTATATTCTCAACCTAAAAGACACTCGAACACAGGGACAGAATAATGTTCTCGTACATACAGAATAGCGAGTCATCGAAAGTATCTACATATAAAATAAACTACCCACCATAAATTTATCAATTCATTTGTAATTCTTTGCTTCTTGTTTTACCCTTAAATGTGTTCTTTTTTAAATAAACTATTGTGAATAGAGATTAAAAAAGTAAATTTATCAAAATTAAGTTATTAAGAAATGTACTTCTTTTTATTTTATAGTAGTGCACCGCCAGCTATTACGATATAAATAAACTACTTAACAGTTCTTGTATCGATTTCCGTTGGATGGCGTCAATTACCGGCTTATACTATTTTAGTTTTGATATGGGTATGCATTTTTACAGCTCACTGTACAAGAATTGTATCGACTAACATACAGACAGACAGCCAAAAATTCAAACATAATTATTTAATTATTTTGTAATTACCTAGTTTCTATAGAAATATATATATATACATAAATAACTCCTAACCTCCCAAACAATATTTTCAAATAAATATGTAAGCATGTCTGCGGAAGGTAGATGTTTGATTTATATTTTGACGTGGTCGTTTTACTTTGCAGGCTTTTGAGAAGACCCCAGATCATTGGTGCGAGCAGTACAAAGAAGCTACTGAAGCGAATCAGTCTTAATACTTGTCAATATATTATCCATACACTGTGATAAATTATGTGATGTACATTGTCGATTGTTTAGTACAAATTGCCCTCAACAGCAATAAATCCTGTTGCGGGGATCTTTACACTCATTCAAACAACGGACAAAAAGAACATCTAGACTCGAAACAATAATTAGTGAATCACACATATTTTTGTCCTGTAAGGGTCTCGAACCCACAACACTCGGCTAAAGGGGGCGTGAGCGACGAATACGACACGACGCGACGCTGCGAACGCGACGAACGAGCAAAACAACGACCGACCTTGCTTGCGGCCTGTGTGGGTCTGCGGCGACACGCGACGTAACGCGACGTAACGCGACGTAACGCGACGTTACGCGACGTTACGCGACGTTACGCGTACCTGTTTTGTGGCCGACCAGAGACACCACGAACTACAAAATGGTTGATTCTCAAGTTCAGACTTAATAGCAGCAATAATGTAATCGAAAGTAGACAGTAACACGCCACAATATCGTTTGAACATTATAGAATCGTTTCTTAATTTTGGATATAAATGATGTAATTCGCCAAATATGTTTCTTTGTAAAAATATTATATTCGTTTTCTTTCTGAGTTCTTTACTATATATTTTTTAAAGTAAGTATGTACTTTAAATATGAACTTTCCAGCAAAATTGCACTATACTGCCCTATGGTTCGAGAAGTAAGAGTCTACAGGAATAAAATTACTGTCTGGTATCAGCAATGAATGAAAGCGTTCGTTGCTTGTTGTTTTAGCTTGTCGCCATTGCAAGCACAGCATAATTATGTTACTTTGCCGTGAATGTTATACATTGAAATTAAAAAAGCACATTTATTAACTAATTTTGAAACTATTACACTATTTCCTTATTTACTTTCTTACTTAACTATTTTCCTTTCCTAAAGGATCGGCAACGCGCAAGTGATGCCTCTTACCATCAGGTATGCTTGTTTGCCAACTTAGTTGTATAAAAAAAACTATTTTTAAACTTTACTACTATTTATAATATATAATATAATATTATCAGCCCTGCTGCAGCTGCTGGGCACGGGCCTCTTCTCACTGTGAGAAGGTTAAGGTCGTAGTCCACCACGCTGGCCTAGTGCGGGTTGGCAGACTTCACATATATTCGAGAACATTATGGAGAACTCTCAGACATGCAGGTTTCCTCACGATGTTTTCCTTCACCGTTAAAGCAAGCGATAATTAACTATTTAATACGCATATACTGCGCTGCCGCACTGCCGATGCCACGAGTGTTGTGGGTTCGATCCCCACTCGGGACAAAAAAATTGATGATCCACTAATGGTTGTTCCGAATCTGTGCGTTCTTTGTGGCTCTTGTTTGAATGTTTTTGAAGGTCCCCGTGACACAGGAACTATACCTATTGCGGCTTTTGTATTTAAAAGAAAAACCCATGAGAACTTGCGCCAGCGCCATCTAGAGACACCTCAGTGATAAATTATAAAAAATATTCTGTTTTATAAATGCCTACTACAGTATATTTTTTGGACAGTAATTTCATGTAATTGTTTGGTACTTGTAACTGTAACTTTAATATAACAATAATTACTTATGATTTAAGAAATAAAGAATATGGGACTGTTATTTGCGTTTTATTCCACAAGATGGCGGTATAATCGACTCCATATTTATTGAATTTGTTTGTTACTCAGCTTCTAATATGATTATGTATTCTACAGCTTAGTCGGAGGCATTGGATTGCTACCCAGGGTTCCCAAGTTCGATCCCAAGACACGAACCTCTACCTTTCGAACTTATGTGTCTAATAAAGTAGGTAATAGTTAATTTATATTATCGCACGCATAACGGGGACGGATAACATCGTGCGGAAACCTGTAATTCTGAGAATAGTCCATAATGTTCTCAAAGATACGTTAAGTTTTCCAACCCGAAAAACTATCCCTACTAATATTATAAATGCGAAAGTAACTCTGTCTGTCTGTCTTTTACGCTTTCACGCCTAAACCACTGAACCGATTTTGATGAAATTTGGTACAGACATAGACTAGACCTTGAGAAAGGACATAGGCCATTTTTGTTATAAAAAAAGGCATGAAGGGGTTGAAATAAAGGATGACAGTTTGTATGGGAATTCGTCATTATCGCGCCTAAACCACAACCGATTTTGATTAAATTTGGTACAGAGATAGACTAGATTTTGGGAAAGAACACAGGCTACCTTTTGTTATAAAAAGGGCATGAAGGGCTTGAAACAAAAGGATAAAAGTTTATATGGGAATTAGTCATTATCGCGCCTAAACCACAACCAATTTTGTTGAAATTAGGTACATAGATAGATTGTAGTCTACAAAAGGTTACCAATTTATTTTCCCAAGCTACACCTTGGGAAAATAAATTGGTAACCTTTTATTGTAAAAGAGGGCAAGAAGGGGTTGAAATAAGTGATGAAATGTTGTATGAGAATTCGTCATTATCGCAAATAAAACCATGAGACTTTGTATTTAGGCACTCGATAAGAAGTAAATAAGTAAATATTTGTTCCAGCTATGAAATTTCGACCTACATGGGGATGAAATAGGAGACGGAAGTTCGTATAGAAGCCCAAACAAATCTGTCTATTTTTACAATACGTATTTTTATCGCAAGCAGTGTATAATTAGTAAAAAGTCCGTCTTAATATATACACGTCGCGTGAACGCGCCATGCCATACCTAATGAACGATGCGCCAGCGGCGGCACAGCGCGACGTCTGTAACATTAGTAAAAGCGGTGAGCGCGGCAAAATGTTCCAGCAATATAAGCTGTTGGTTTGGGATGAATTTACTATGATATCAAGATCAACCACCCTGGTTGCTCTTGATATCTTTAATGGGAGGAATGATGGTACTTTGAATTGGTGACTTTAGGCAGACCCTGCCGGTTATTACTACGGGTACACCGGCAGATGAAATCAATGCTTGTTTTAAGGCGTCTGTATTATGGGTACACGTTAAAAAGTTTTGTCTGACTACAAATAGGTATATGAGTACACCTACACAACGATTCTCACTCAGGCATTAAGCGGCTGCTCTTCTAAAAGTCAGAGAAGATTGTATGCTTACAGACAGTAACAGTGTGATAAGCAGCACTAGGACGTAAATTCTGTCAAATTGTCGATAATATGTCTATCCAGATCTACAAATAAGTATGGGCAATCGAGAATAGTTGTGTGACAGGTTAATTCGAACAACAAATGAGACAGTAGGCCAGATAAACGAACAAATTATGTTAGATGTTGAGAGAGATGTTGTCGTGTGCTTCCCTCTCAGTAGACAATGTTATGAACACTGAACAAGTGACATGGTACCATAAAGAGTATCTCAACTCTTTAGCATTATCGGGAGGGCCTTGCCATAAGTTAAGGCTGAAAGTTAGTATTCCAGTCCTGACAATGAGAAATCTTGCCGCACAAAGGCCAATGGCAAAAGGAGAAAATGTTTTAATTCCCCTTATTCCGATAAATCCAAGCAATTTGCCATTTTAGTTTATAAGAGTGCAGATTTTCTTAAATTCAGCATTTACGATAATAATAACCATAACTGTTTTCCATGGGCAACTCTTTGTGGCACGCTCACGAGTATCAAATCCAAAGGCAAATTTAATGGGTTGATAATAAAAACACTTAGTTTATTAAAATGTATTAAAATAAGCAATATGAAGTAAACCAAAGCATTTTTAAGAGGAAACACCACGGGCGAGAGAATTGAAAAATAGGTATTTGTAAAATCTATTGCTGTCGCGCAGTGCCCGCAGAGCGTGATAGAGACAACTGCACCTTGGACCGAAAATACCTATAAAAGTACACAAAATCAACGTTTCGTAGTCCCCTGATTCCTTCTCCAACACTTGACCGATTTAATTACCTACTTATTTCATTAAAAATTGAAGAAAGGCTTTGGCCGTGTTTCTATGTTTTTCTTTTTTTATATAGTCTACTCAAATTTGTTTTCTGGATGGTTGAACACAGCGGAAAATCTGACCAATTTTTGAGGATTTTGAAGGCTCATATCTCTTTTAATAATTAATTAATGAAAAAAAGGAAAACATAGGGACATGCCAATAGAGGTTATACATGTTCTTTTAAAATATTATTGTTCTACTGGCATTATCCAGGGAGGAAACAGGGGACTACATTTGTATGGAAAAATGGCCCTTGTGTTTCCTCTTAAATGAAATTATTATATGCAGAATAGTACTCCTAAAAATTAAAAATGCCGCCCAAAGTAACTATTCCACGCTAACAAAGTCGCTCGCACACCGACCCCTTCGCAGTATACCTGCGGGGTGTGCACTTCATCTCTGCGGGACCGGGGCAGAGTATATTTTTGACTCGCTCCCACACCGATCCTGCGTTTAGCACTCTTCCTATATACAAATGTACTCTGTGTTTAGCGCGCCTACGAGTTACCACACCGATTGCGCGTGAGTTATGTTTTAAAAACATAATTTATAACAAATAAATCGGTCCTCGATAAGTGTGCAAAGTTTCAAATCAATCCGTCGGTTTGAAAGGGGTGAAAATCACGTTCAAAGATTCCGTTACACAGATTCATAGATACATAGATGCATACCAAGCTAATAAAAGCGTGTTAATAAAATATGCATTAAACTAATGAAAAAACACTACATGCACACAACCATACATTAAAACACTTTACCGTCACTGGAAGCTTTATATTGAGATAGCATATCCGTTTACGTCGATTTCTTACCAGTTTCAGTACCTATTTTGACTTCATTTCCTGTACCCAGTGGCGACACCTGGCGTTCGCGCGCCATTTTGTTTCGTAAAATGTGTCGAGCGACTTTTGCTTCATTGGCGTTTCGTATTCCGTCGAAACAACTTGTCTAATAATACCGTTGCAATAGTATAAAATAAAATTTATTTTGAAAATACAAATAAAATCTGTTCGTTTGTAAAGTGAAACATATTTTAAAGTACCGACAGTTTAAATAGTGTTCGTTACCAAAAAGTAAGTGTGGAGACAAACTGTAAGTAACATTAACGGTTTTTCCGTTCAGGTCACTACTTATAGTTTAAAATACCAGTAGTTAGTACTTATCTTTTTGTTGTGGATTAAGTATATTTATATTTATTCGTGCTTTTTGTAAAATCTAACATGAATCACATTATAGTAATGGATTGTGAAAACAACTCGAACGCCGAGCCACTAGCTGTGGCTGGGCCGAATAATGAGTATAAGCGGAAACGAAGTTCCAGCAGTAGCAGCGACAGTAGCAGCTCTTCAAGTGCATCAGACTTCTCGGATAAAAGAAGGCGGTCCCGTCAGTCTCGCAGAAAGAAAAGTAAGCGCGCCCGACATTCGAACAAGATGATGGAAAAGCTGTTTAAAGAAGTGGGTGAGCTCCGCAAATATGATTTCTCAAATAATATTCAGTCTGTTTGCCATGACAATGTGTCAATTTGTTCTGACGTTGGTGGAGAACTATATGAAAACAATAATGTGGCTAACGATCAGTATCCAGGAGACGAATGTCAAAATTCCAACCCCGCTTTTATATTTAATATTGAAACCAAGCTGAAGGAACCATCAGTTCCGAAAACTTCTGACAGCTATCTTAGAATGTTACTAGACGTTCAGCGTTTGGGTAGCACGAATTGGTCAAATGTGAGATATGCTGAGACACAAAAATTATATAATCATACGCCAGGCTTTATTGACCTAGAGACAAAAGATGAGGTTAAAAGTTATGATACAGTACGTCACCTGGCTCATGCAGAAAAGTCATATGCTGCCTTAACATACTGCATTTTAAAACAAAAAGAATTCTTGCAGGATAGTATTTGTAAGCTTCTTTCCTGGGCTAAAAATACAGATGTAAATTTTAATAATCTGACTGACAAAGTTGATGAATTATTTCAAAAGGGCGAGTTCAATAAGATCTCCTCAGATTTGTTGCAAATAGTTTGCGGCCATCGAACCGAAGCTATAGAAATGAGACGAGAGACTATAACTAGCCAGGTTCAAGATCCCTTAGTAAAATCATCTTTAAATAAGATACCGCCATCATTAACTTGCATTTTGATCCTACTCCTTTCACATCAGTTTTGGAAAAGGCTGGCGGCGTACGTAAATTTTTTTGGCCTGCAAAGTCCAGTACTAGTTCTCAAACAAAATGCAATCAGTCTAATCGCCGCCCCTCGCGGGGGCAAGGCGTATATAAACCAGCAGTTCTATCGCGTGGAACTCAATGAACATTTCATGAACCAAGCTTACCAATGTACATGCATACCTGCAATGACCCACCCTCGCGGGCTGGATATCAATATGCCAACTACACATACAAAAATCAAAGTAAACACTCAAACTGTCAGTACGATGATTACAACACCGTTGGTAGAGGTTCATTTCACAACTGAGGCTCGCGGCCCAACCGTGGAGGAAATAACCGAGGACGCTCCAACGCTCCGTCAAGAGGTTATAGAGGAACCCAAAAAAGAGGTATACAACAATGACTCGAAACATTTTCAAGCAGGGCAATTGGCACACTACCAGTCTCGGTGGAAAGAAATGGGAGCGCCAGAAATAATATTAAAATTAATTCAAGGGTATCGCATACCTTTTTTCCCAGAAACCTCCACTTGTTTACCCAAATGTAATCAAAAGCTCCTTTCAAACCCCAATTTTAGAAAAAAAATCTGCAATTGTAAACAAAATGAAATTACAGGGCATTCTAAAAGTTGCACAACTGTCACCGAGCTTTATTTTCCCTCTATTTTTGGTGCCAAAACCCGACGGATCAGCCCGTCCAATTTTCAACCTAAAAGCATTAAACAATTTTGTCAAAATAGAACCATTTCACTTAATAAACATGTTTCGCATTCCCAACTTCCTGCAACCACGAGACTGGATGTGCAAAATCGATCTATCTCAAGCCTACTTTCATTTGAAAATAGCAAAGTCACACAGACGCTTCCTACGCCTAATATATGTACAAACAAGAGCTTCTAGAGATGACTTGTCTTCCGTTCGGCCTAAGCACGGCCTTCAAAACGTTTTCTATACTCACAAATTGGGTGGCTCAAATATTACGAGAAAGGTGGAATGTACGAATCATTGTTTACCTCGACGATTATCTGATAGTACATCAAAGCAAACACATACTTCGCGATCATGCCCAGCTCACAGTAAAAACATTACAGAGTCTAGGGTGGCAAATAAACTTCGAAAAATCGATACTTGCTCCCCCAAAGAGCATAACTTATTTAGGTGTTCTTTGAAACCCTTGGGACAATCTAAAATCCCTACCAAAAGAAAAGACTATTACAATAATCAAAAAAGTAGCTCGAGACCTAGATCAAAGAAATATTACTGTAAAAGAGTTACAGAAGATAACAGGACTCCTGAAGTTTGCAAGCTTTGTTGTCCCTCGAAGGCGGCTCAATCATCGGCAATTGTTAATGTTCATGAGCTCTATACCAGACTCATCACCGAAAGCTTACCCACTACCTCAAAATGTGTGCCACGAACTGAACTGGTGGATTCAGAACTGCCAGTCATCAATACCTCTACATTATCCTCCTCCGATGTATTTCCTGACAACAGACGCATCGAACCAAGGTTGGGGTGCACAATTGGACAATTTGGCCCTTTCAGGGACTTGGTCACAAAAAGAACTAACATTGCATTGCAACCAAAAAGAGATGTTGGCCATATTACACGCTCTCCGGGGGCAGGCCATCTACTGCAAAACAGCTGTATCCTCATTCAGTGCGACAACAGGACAGCTGTCACTTACCTACGGAAGGAAGGAGGTACGAAATCCTTACCCTTAATAGAAATCACTTACCAAATTTTGAATTTATTAGATCATCATCAAATTCACTTCAGCATACACCACCTCCCAGGCAAGTACAACAATCATGCCGATCACTTGTCACGTTATTGCCAACCTCCAGAATGGCACCTAAAACCAGCCTGTGTAGAAATGGTGTTTGCAAAGTGAGGAACCCCTATGATAGATCTGTTTGCCTCTGCGACAGCCCACGTTGTTTACAATTACGTATCGCGAGACCTGAAAGACCGTCTAGCCCTATTTCATGACGCGTTTAGTGTTCCATGGAACTACCTGCTGGCGTGGGTGTTTCCACCACCGTTCCTTGTCCCGAAAGTCCTGATACACTTAAATCAGGCAACGGGTATATTTTTAATAGTAGTACCTCGTTAGGAGAAAGTATTCTGGCGTGCAGACCTCAAAGTAAGGGCTCTAGTAGTGCCGTTAACTCTGAGAAATCTGCAGAAAAAGCTAGTCGACACGTCAACGGGACGCCCGCCACCACAGGTCGAGAACCTCGTCCTAGAGGTATGGAGATGTGGGGGTGGTCCGAGGCAATAGAAACATGGAACACTGAACAGCTATCACTACTTAAAACTTCCTGGCGAAAATCTACTTTAAAGACCTACGAAGTGGCATGGAAACGTTGGACTTCATGGTGGAGGTCTAAAAATATTGACATAAAAAATCCCTCTGGTTCTCAGTTAGCACAATTTTTATCAGATTTATATTTAATTAAAAAGCTATCGTATAATACAATACTTCTACATAAATCTGTGGTTTCCACATTGTGTAACGTTGAAACCTCAAGTCATTTAAGTTCACACGTTCATGTGAAGCATATTTTGAAATCAATTTTTTACAAAATCCAAAAGCTTCCAAGCCACCGATCTGGGATGTTAGTAAATTCATTTTATTTTAAACCAACTATAACATAAACGTAAATAATATTTTTCTAACATCACGTCATACTGCAATTTTGTTATTACTATGCTCAGGTAGACGTGTACATGACCTGACATTACTTAGAATCGATTCTGACCATTACATAAACTCTGTAGATAGTATCATATTTTGGCCTCAATTCGGCTCAAAGACTGACAGCAGTGATTACAGACAGTCTGGATGGAAACTACTGTTTAATGCCAATAACCGTAACCTAAATCTTATTTTCTGCATAAGAAAGAACAATAACGTTATTAAATGAAAGACGTAATGCTGCAAGATGCTTTAATCTGTTTATTACAGTTCGGGGTGTGGCTAAATCCGCCTTACGCACGGTGATATCAGGCTGGATAAAAACGTTGTTCAAAGAAGCTAATATTACTGCTTCGCCCGGAAGTACTCGATCAGCTGTAGCTTCTAAATGTTGGCTTCATAATCATCCCCTTGATGAAATCCTATCTCGTGGAAATTGTCAATCGGCCAATACATTCCAAAACTTTTACAGACGAAAAATACTACGAACTCGTGATGATTCTGGTTCAAATGTCACACAGTTATTTAATCCGATAAATTAGCCTATTTAAATTAATAATGAAATGATGTGATTTAATTTCTTGGTCAAAATAAATGATTGCAGTATACCAATTGTATTTATTATCTCCTATACTATCACATTGGCGTTAATTAATTATAGTGGCGTCACCAGGCGATAACAAACAGGCTCTCAATATAAAGTTTCCAGTGACGGTCAAGTGTTTTAATAGCAGCGTTTTACCTGAAAGAAAACGCATATTAAAATACTTACCTCACTGGAAGCTTTCACTTTATTTCTGCCTGGTGAATTCGAGCCAATGAAGCAAAAGTCGCTCGACACATTTTACGAAACAAAATGGCGTGCGAACGCTAGGTGTCGCCACTGGGTACAGGAAATGAAGTCAAAATAGGTACTGAAACTGGTAAGAAATCGACGGAAACGGATATGCTATCTCAATATAAAGCTTCCAGTAAGGTAAGTATTTTAATATGCGTTTTCTTTCAGGTAAAACGCTGCTATTTGACACAAGCAGTCGAATCGCGTTCGTAGTATTTCGGCATTGTTCGGCTGATGTCGTAGAATTCTTCGTAACTATGATTACATAATATATGTGGATTAGGTGACTAAATGAAATGTGATTATAAGGATATAGTTAGGTATAGACAATAAAACCTTAATAACGATCAAACTTAAAATTTAAATTAATTATGGGCGAATTTCGGCCACTTGGCAACCGCTAGTCCTAACTAATAATATATAAATGCGATTGTGAGTTTGTATGTTACTTTTTCATGCCTTTACTGCTTGACCGATCATCATGAAATTTCGCATATACATTGTCAAGGGTACAGAGTAGGACATGACATGACAGGACTGTTCCCGTAGGACAGAAATTTAATAACATAATCTACAAAAACGCGAGCACGGCTGCGGGCAAAGTCCAGTTAGATATAATATATTTTAGAAAATATAGCAAAAGCAAAGGACATAGGGTAGGCTATTTTTTTTTTCAAAATCCAAATGAATTTATTTAAGTTAGGTTACAAGGGAACACTTATGAATGTAAAAAGTTACAATTATTTTTCTGTGAATTTACTTTTACTACCACGTTCAGCAAAGCAAGGGTATAGGGCTCATGAGAAGAACGGGCAAGAAACTCATGGCCACTCTTTTTAATCGCCAAGTTTACAATAATATTTCGTTTATAAATCATAATTGTAGGGTGCTGCAACCATTTCTCCATGAACTAGATACTACCTACTAAACATACTCAAGCATTTAATAAAACTTGATGGTAGCCTCTAAAGCAGCAGTATGGTTAACCTATACCTAAACCTATCTTTTATACAGAAAAAAAAGTATTGTTAGATACTAACCTATCTTACATTTACGCGACCAAAGCTGCGGCCAAATCTAGCCTTTATATAAAACAAAGGTTCCCAGACTTTTCTGTCATAGACCACTTTCAAAATTTAGCTGGTTCCCGTGGACCCTCTGCAGCTAGAAATGTAATGCGCTAAGTAAAATTGGTATATTCGGACCAAAAAGTTAAATTGGGTTAGAATTATTTTTGTTTTATCAAATCTGTATAGACCTCCGTCGGATCTCCCGTGGACCCCTGGGCGTCCACCTGGACCACTTTGGGAACTAAGGATATAAAAGCTTAATTACACGAGACAAGTTTCTTGAAACAAGTGTTACGCCGACAAATTTATTTCACTAATGGTCGATTTTTCAATCGTCAGATAACTTTAATCTGGGGAATATGTTTGACGTTTTGACAGCTTTTGTATAGAAAATATGTCATACCGCCATATTTATACTTCAGATAAAAGTTATCTGACGATTGAAAAACCGGCCCTAAGTAAATCAAAGATAGCACGCACTGGCTTGATGTCTCGTGACCTTTCAGAACACTAAACGTCAAATACATGGGTAATATAACTTAATTGATTTTGTTTAATTTGTATTATGTTTGGCTGCATGTTTACCTTTTACCGTTTAAGAATCCACTTTAATTGATCATCACTGGCATGAGTTAAAACGTCGTGTGCCCTTAATCGTGCTAAACAAGATAAAGAACACCAAGAAGCTATTGTTGCGAAATGGAATAACATTCTTCAATAAAGCGCTGTGCCAATGATATAAAAGATGTATAACAATATATATTAGGTATCTAAATATCTTGTACCTTACTAAATTATGTTTAAATAACTTTGAACATGTCAAACTGAAAAGTTTCCATTATTTTAAGTGTAGTTTAACCTAATTTAGGAAATTCAAAATATATACCGACCCATACATCATATGTATGGGTCGTTTATTAGCTAATATCTCAAGAATCACAGATCGAATTCCAATGCAGTTAACACTAATCGGTAGATGTTCTCATACATATTTAGGTACCGGCGTTTTTAGCAAAGTACGCAGTAGCGATGTTCACAGTTACAATGGAATGTATTGACAACAGTATACTGTAGGTATACATAGTGTGCATGTACTCCGTCCTTGACTATGCAAAGAAGGTATCTCCTCTCCTGCATTCGAGCAGATAAGTATCACTCACATGTTGTTGTATGTGAATCATTCGTGCATAGATATAAAATTCAACCTCTCTTTTAACACCAAGATAAAATTATATAATTTACTAGCTTATGTGTACTTACGCGTGGAATTGTGAATTCTGGGCGGCGTATCAAGATGAACCATGCACCAGATTTTAATTTAGACCTCCAGCACTAAGAATAATAATATTAATAATACATCCATTTATTCTCTCTCACAAAGGTTTCTTAAGCTAGTTTACAGAAATGCCATAATAAATCAGGTAACTTTGTGAAAGACTGGTGCCTGAAGTAGGTTTAAAAAAACCTCTAATTACAGGGCCCTCCCGCAGCAATGGCACATTCTATTTCGTGCAGTATGGCGCGTTTACATTAGTTCGGCCACCGAATCCGATGACCGCTTTCGGTTTAACCGGAACAATTAACCGAATTGGGTTGTTTACATTCGTTGGTTGACAGAATTCGACGACAGTTTTCGGATTCAGCTCTCGTCACCAAATACGGGCTGCGACAGAATACGGCCAATCGAATACCCGTTTACATTAATCGATGACCGAGTACAGGTTGCAGTCTAACCGAATGTAAACGCGCCAGTAGTTTTTGTGTGATACACACCCAAAACAACAAATAGACAAAATATCAAAAAATAATTGTCAGCCTCGATGGCGTAGTGGTTAGTGTAACCGACCGCCATGCCAGAGGTCGCAGGTTCGATTCCCGCACAAGTCAAACATTTGTGTGCATGAACATGGATGTTTGTCTTGGTCTGGGTGTTTCTACATATGTATAATACATAAGTATGTATTTACAAAAAAGAAGTATATATGTATGTTTATCCATTAGTACAAGCTCTGCTTAGTTTGGGCTAGATGGTGTTGTGTGTATGTGGTAGAATATTATTATTATTATTGTTTTGCCTGCTATAGCTCTTCTAAAGATATTATCCTTTCATTATTTTTCTTAAATATCTCTTATGTACAGATCGATCGAACAGTTACACATTTATTATACTTAAATATAGATTCCATGTTTAGTTAACAAAAACCTACTGATATCCTATCTGTAAATAATAAGCTGCATTATTCCGCGTATCAACATCCTCTGAAAATTATCAGAAACGTTGCCCTCTGCGAACAGTAAGCACTATCTTTTAAAATATAATTTACCTACATCTGTTTATACCGATGCGAGTATAATAATGCTGTATCAATGAGCATTGACATTTTATCTTAAAGTATGATGCATTAAATAAAAATATATGGCTGCAAACATAGGTACAGTTTTTTGCTCTCGCGGTATAAGTTTATAATAAGTATTATTAATTTATTATTTATAATAGAAATTTAATGAATTTATTTATAATATAATAGAAATACAACATAGACGTGTTTTCCCCATAACGTTATATATTTTTTCTTTTTGAATATCGCGGGTGTCTTTACAAACATTAAAATAATGGACACAATTTATACCCAAACCCGAAACAAGCATTTGTGGAACGCACAAATGTTTGTCCCGTGATTTCGGATTCGAACCCACAACATTCAGCACAGTGGCAGCGGTAAGGCGATCACTTAAATCATTACGCCATCCGTGCAGTCAAAAATTAAAAGTCAGAAATCTTTTATTAATTTATGACACAAAGTAAAACTTATACACGTCTAAGTTTCTCAATTACTGAGTTTAGTTAAGTTACTTAATTTACATTTAGGTTAATTGCTAGGTTTTGGCAAAAAGTTGAGCCTATGAGAAGAGACTAGCAAAAAACTTACGGCAAACCGTTTAAATCGCCATTCAATTACAATTTCAGTATGTTACAACGTCATTATGCGTTGTTGTACAAGGTGTCGCCGCCATTATACTATTTATTACTGACTATTAAAATGTGAAAAAGTAAAAAGATAATAATGTAGATAGGCTATGCTGTTTGTAGTAGGTAAGTACAGGCGTCGATGTATCTAAATCGTATATTATTAGAACGCTTTACGTAATCAATCCTGTATAATGTCCTCCAGCTCGAATTTTGGTCAAGGTGGCCAATCTTAACGGAGATTGGTCATCCGCGCAGGAGATATAGTGCACAAGTGTGTGCGCAAACACAAACTGCCCTCTTTGTTCCCTAACTTTGATAATCCGATGGGACGGCAAACCGACACAACCGGAGAAAGATCAGGCGCAGGACTAATGACTTTAATTGCTTTTCGAGGCACAGGAGTTTCTTACACTGCAAACTTTCTATCTCAGGGCTCGTATTGAGATTTCTTAACAAATAAACCCCATAACTTTTTGTTGGCTGTCTCTACTCTTCTCGTACTGACGAACTACGTAGTTCCGTAAAACGTCAATAGATGGCGCTGTAATAAATTAAAAGACGGAACTGCCGAGTCTTCCCCACAATGCCGAGAGATGGCACTGGGTGAATCAATAGCAAGGCAAGTTAAATGTTACAGATTTCTAGAAAGATGGTAGTTAAAATAATTTAACCTTGTGATGTAGTGCTGCAATCAAAGTTTTAGTACTTATATGTACAAAACTTCAGTACTGGCCGACATTTAAATCTTCGGTGCTAACAGCAGAAATAACTGTTTTATTAGGTACTTACTAGCTTATGCGCGCGGCTCCGCCCGCGTGGTACCTGCATTAATAAAAAGTAGCCTATGTCCTTCTCGCCGTGAAGAGGTAACAGACAGACAGACGGACAGTTACAGTTACTTTCGAATTTATAATATTATAGTTAGGAGTAAGGAAGTAAGGATATATAAACATATTTTATTCCTTGCACTCGCTATACGACGACTCTTTTTAGCATAAGCTACTAAAGTTATCGCTTGATAGGGCTGTTTGAAAGTATGCTTGTTTGTAAAAAGGATCGCGTAAAATTTTATTCTTTTGTTCTCCTTGCTATTTTAATGTCAAAGAATCGTTGTATACATCATGTCGATTTTATGTAAGGTGTAAAGACACTCGAGGTGATATTTGTTATTTATCAAAACATTTAACTGTCTTATTCTATTTAAACATTATTCCCACAATAAACAAACAAATAAAAAGCAAAAATTATCTACCTCGATAATGATTGGGGTCCAGGAAACCCCACGTGGTGCGGCACGTAACTTTTATCCACGTGGTTCACGGAGGGTCAAGGTAACCCGATACCTACTTTGCATAGTCAAGGAAGTAACGAATAAATTTATGTACAATGTTGTCAATATATTATTCCGATATAATTTCAACGCATATGTGCATATCTATAGTCGATACCTTGCAATGAATAATTTAATCGCCTTCAAAAGAAAAGAGGACCTCCTTAATGCGACTGTATGTTTTTTTGTATGTTTGTTCCACGATTACTCCGCCAATTATGAATTGATTTTGATGATTATTTCTTGTTTGGTATTTCATACTTTAGAGGTGGCCCTATTTAATTTCAGCGAAACTGGTAAAGCGCTTTTTAAAAAATCAACACTTAATAATAATTTTGGGTTGATTGATGACGTTTTGGTTTTTGTCAAAAGTAGAAAATACAAAATTTCAGCTGCAGCTTCACCTTCAGCTGAAGTTTTGTATTTTCTACTTTTATTTTATGTTTGTTCACACGGCTACACATCAAGTTAGACACCCTATATACGCATAACTACGCTAACATATAAAATAGAGAATTGTCGGAAAGGGACTCTCTCGCACGATTCGCAGCGTTCAACTTCTAATAGTTCAAAGTCCAAACAGTCCAGGTTGATGTGTGTTCATGTAGGTATAGTTCTGAGGTCGGCTTTTATTTAACGTTATTTAACTATCGCTTACACCAGACGACGAAATGCGTGTGAAATTCATCCCTGACTACCTCTAGGGTCATAACGGTATAAATAAGCATGTATCAATTAAATAAACGCATATTAACCGAAATATTTACATTAATGTAACGGTTAATGTTTATACTTTTGCATGTAGTTATAATTCGCTTGATTTATTTTTACGGTTAGAAACGTTGTAAGTAGTTTTTATGTTTTTGAAACTACACCCATATGTATAGTTTTGCTTAGGGTACGGTTAGAGAATGCGTTTAAAAGCGCGTACCTATTGATAATGATTAGGAAGTATACATAAACACACATATATCATTTATGCCTATGGATACCCAAATCCGTAGGCATGAGGCAGAGGCATGTCTCACGCATCTTTTGCCTGTTATAAGTCTCTCGTACGTAATAGAGTAAAATAAAGACGCACTTAGATGTAATATAACCTCTCACCACGTCTTTTTTTAAATGACAGTTCCCGTACTAGCTATCGTAACTGTGTCGCGGGGACTTTGAAAACTTTGACATTTAAACAACGGACACACAAAACAGCTATTATATATTATTATAACACTATTTTATATCCTATCTGGAGATCGAACCTACAACATTCGGCGCAGTGGCAATGTGTTATAATAAAGCAAGCATACGAGACCAGCAATGCAGTAATAATGTGTAGGTATTTATACAAAGTGGCGCAAATGTTATCACTAATTGATACCACATTATACTACATGGTATTATTTGACGATTTACAAATTATGAACCAAATGTATTTAGTAGTTTAGCCACAGGACATTTTTCTTTGTTTTCATGATTTAGTACATCATGTGTAATGCAGAGATAAATGTCAAAGACCTCAAGCAGCGATATTAAAACAAAACAAACAAACGAAAAAACAACTTTGACCAACAACTTCCTACCTGATGGTAAGCCGCTGGTACATCAGGTAGGTGCCATCATCGTTAACAACAATAGAACTACCAACCGCCGCTGGGCTACCTCAGAGCAAAGAAACCAAAGATAGGTTACAGCTGTTGCAATAAAAGAGAAAGATATGTGAGCCTTGAGAACTCTTAAAGATCTTGAGGCTGCAGGTCCTGTAGGTATAGGTAAGTGTTGAAAATTCTGTTAAGAAATTTTCTGTAGTACTAATCTAATAACATGATCGATTGGATCGGTAATACGCGAGGATAAACATTTCAAATGCAATTTTATAATATTTTTTATTATAAACTTAAACACCTAACCATATAATCTATATAGATATATAATCTATGGTAACTAACAAATTTAATGTCATCGAGAAATATGACAGCATTCGTCATCGAGATAACAAGATATTACTTAAGTCCAGCATTTAAGAGAATTCCATTTTTTCATGATTATTTAATAAGTCAAAGAATACCTATAGTGTATTCCTAGGTGTTATCACAGTTTCTGCAAGAAGCCTTTTACCGACCTATCACGGATAATCCAGCAAGAAAAGGCGTGAAAGAATTTTTAAATCTTTCAAGAGAAGAATCCATCTTTAATCATGGAACTCAACTTAAGGTTCAAATTCATCGTTATTATTCTTTACCGGTCTTATTTATGATAATACTTTAAAGTCTTAATACGTTCCGTAGTTATAATAATTAGTAATTAGTTTTTTGCAAACATTTTCAAAACCCTTATTATCTGCTTGCAACTTAGCATTCACATGCATTTTTATGACCAGGAATTTTCTTACAACGACGTATAGGGCTTTTGTAAATTTTATAAATAAGATTGTAGTAGATTGTATATAGTATCTATATAAAAATAAATACATTTTTCTGCAAATCTACTTTTAGTTGTCACCGCACCGCCATTGTACCGAGTATTGTGTATTCGTACCCAACGCAGGACAAAAGATTCTGTGTTCCAAAAATATTTGTCCTTTTTCTGGGTATTATTTGCCCATTGTTTAAATATCTGTGTAGTCCACCGCCATACAGGCATATTTCCTATTGTGGCACTCATCTTAAAAACCTACTAACTATGCTCCTATTCATGTGTCACCGGTTGAGAAAGTGGAAATACACCGGCCGAGTAAATTAATTAATTAGCAACAGCGGGCGCATTCTTCCACTCGTAAATTGCGAGGCTACCAAACTCTTTACTAAAGGTATAGATAGTTTAGGATACATTCGTATTTATAATTATTAATTTTCACATGGTTATCTATTAATTCTAAGTGAATTTAAAAAATATGGATATACTTCTTGTACAGTAAACATTTAGAGTGCTTTTGTTTTTGTTTGAACGCGCTAATGTCTGCAACCACCAGTCAAATTAAAAAGCTTTCTGCCTTTGATAACCTAATTCTTCAGGAGGGTTGTAGGCTAATAGCATCACGCTTTGAGCCACGGGAGCGGAACAGTCATAATAGGTAGGTAAAACCACGTGGGTAGCTTATCGCAGATAAAATAGCACAAGTTATCAGAGTTGTGGTAGGCTTACCGTGCGCCTACATCGTTTATCTTTCTTTTATTTACTATGTACATACATACCATCATGTAGAATGATGTTGATAAAGGTATATTTTTTATTATATAATAGATATTCATAAGAAGTATTTGATGACGATTGTATTGCTTATCAAACTCTTTGTCGACTGGTTGTTGGTTTTGAAGCGAACAGGCTTAGGAATTTACCACACATATCAGCTTCGCTTTAGCTTGAGCAATGCGCTACGAAAATAAATCGTATGTTTCGAAAATAGTGCGTTCTTCTATTCGAATGTTGCTCTATTCGTTACCGGTGGTTATAATTCGAATCGTAATCGAATAATCGATTATGATGACGATTTTTTGGGTCATTACTACGTGCAACTGCACAAACCGTCGAGATCTTATAACATTACTATTCAACAGCCGCTAACCTCTTTATTACCTTCAATTGATAATCACTGATCGGAAGTCGGTACAACTTAAGCTCATTAAGTATTTATTTTAACTGGCCGGCTGATAAGCGGTATCATGTCACTGTAGGATTATGCTTGTGACGCTGTTGTCGTCATCTAAACTTCAAATAAAATAGTATCAGATGGTCAGCGCAATACAATGCGTATGCACGCATATATCTATTTATTTAATACTTTCCTGTTGCCTGATTAATGTAACAGAAAACGGGAATTAATTAATACCCGTTTTCTGTAACATTCTCAAATGAAGTTTGATTATAGCGTAGACTTATTAGTAGGGGAGCCCACGAGGCTAAATGGGGATTTACTCGAGCGTCGTAGAGACCTATTGGGATGCAAAGCTTAGATGATATGAAGAAAAAAATGTTATATGATATATACCTTTACATCGGTGGGGGAAGCGGCTATAGATTTTTAAATATGTAAAAAAAAACTGTTGCATGGACATGCTCGAGCGCGTCAGATATTGATAGCATCAATGCCCTACGTATTTTTAATAATGTACGTATGTTAATCTGATCGTTTGCATGATGCGGGTGGTTGTATTTAAGAGTTGAAAATGAAAAAAAAAAAATTTAATCGAGCGCGTCAGATTTTCTAAGGGAGTGTTAAGTGCACCAAAAAAAAGCTCTCATTCACTAATCTGATGATTTCGATGGGACGCAAACTCGCGGCCATTTTCATAATGTGCAAAAAAAATTCGCCATTTTGAAATACTCAAGCGCGTCAGATTAAGATATATATGGTTCATCTTTATGTTCTAAACGTACTGTCTCATAATCTGACGATTATCTAGAGGGATTGGCCTGATCTGACAAAAAAAAATTAGAAAACGGTTCACCTTAAAGGCCATCCCTGCAACTTCCCGCTAATTCCATTCCTGGGCTCTTAAAATTGTACTTATGACGTTTTTGAGCTCGAAATATAATTTATGTGATATTTTGAGCTCGCTGAGTTCAAAGAAATAATATTTCTATGCATTTGAGCTCCCCAGCTCGAAAGTCTGATAGAAGTTTCATAGAACACTATTTTTGGAATTTTCAAACCGCAATAACTTTTGAATGGATCAACCGATTTTCACGCGGTTGGCGGCATTCGACGCAGTTTTATCATCCTCATAAGTAATTTTGCAATTTGAATTGATCGAACCACAAATTTCGGAGTAATCCCGAAAAAACACTTTTTCGGGTTTCTTTCGTTCACGATATCTCTCGAACGAATCAACCGCTTTTGACCAGCTTGGTGGCGATCGACGTGGTTTTTCAAGCTCAAAGGCGGATTAGTTTTTGAAGTTGATCGATAAAGCCGGTTAAAAGTTATTCCAAAAGAACCACTTTCAAAAGAAATTTATTTTTTTATTTTTTTAAATCATTGAACTTAATTAATTGAAAAGCTCAGGAAGTAGCATGCAAATAAATAAGTGTATGCTTTTATAATATCAAAATAGCAAAACGTTGCAAACACGTTGTAAACAGTATGCCACGAGTCTTTATGATCAGCTGTGATGGCGTCATGGCAACAGAAACCAGAGTGGGGACGGAGTGAGAGAGTAATAGATAGAGAAAGAGTGAGAGAGGAATAGAAACGCGGAGAAGGAAATGTAGGCATCACGCAACTGCACGCATTTAACTTTATCGACGAATTTTTGTTATTTCGGCTTGCGGAAATCGTCAGATTATATATTTTTCATTATTCTTGAATTATTGCCTACAAAATAAAAAAAAATTTAGCTACGCTCGAGAATGTCGAGATGACGTTTTTTTTTTACAACTTTGTTACCCTCCGCTTTTTTTACGTCACTCTCAAATTGTCAGATTAGTGGAATATACACTTTTTAGGATGTAATTAACTCACCCTACCTTAATCTGACGCGCTCGAGAATTTCTGATGGTCAATTTTTTTTTACTAATCTGATCCTGTATCCTTCACGGGCGGCCTTATATATGGGCCTCATGTTTTGTGGAGGTACTTAACCGGGTACAAGGTATCCCCCTGTATATTAATCTGTCGCGCTTTAGTAAATCCCGAAATCCCCGCTTGGGCTCCCCTACTATATTGTTCACCAATAGAATTCGAAATGTACAGCATATTACGAGTATAACATTTATAACATACAAATCGGTAAAAGCAATAGTTGACAGACAACATTTCTTTATGTATGAATTTTATTCAACATAATAAACTACGTCCGTAGCCCGACTAAATCCAAAATCGTTAGAAAAACGCATCATGTGTTAATGAATTAATTTGTGTAGGCGCTTTGAACTGTTCGAACGGACTATCTGTTTCCATTTAAGAGGAGTTAGCTTAGAACACATGTGTAATGCATAATGTTATATATATAATTATGTTTCGTACCTAGCACAGGAATCAAAGATCTTCAGGTATCTTTATAGGAGATGTGTAAACAATTGTATGTTAATAGATAAAATGAATGTGCTATAATTTCGGCGAAACGATGGCGCGCCTAGTTACAGTGACACATAGGACGATGACAAGAAGTTGCTAAGGTCGTGGCGCATATATTATCGCCTCTTCGGCTCGGCCGTAAACGGTCATCGTATGATGGTGACTCCACTTCATGACTCTTTTTGACTTGTCATCGTCTGGGTACGTGGGTAGGTTGGATGATAACCTGACAGTACATTCTTCCATTACTGCCCAGTCTATTCTTTTATGTTTTTTAAAAAAGACATCGCCTGCTCCACTTTCTCAAATGTTATCTGCTCACTTTCGAGATAAAAATAGCTCGTAATAACACGTGGATACATTTAATAATAATTGCCAAATGATTAAATCATTTTAAATACAAATTTTATCCTTGTATGCATTATATAATTGTTTTGCACGCGTGTATGTCGCTGAACTCCTAAACGGCTGGTCCGATTTGATGAAATTCGTTGTAAGTGTTTAAGTGGGTCCCTGCATGGTTTAGATCCGCAAATGGAACCGTTTGGTGGCTCTGCGATTGGTTCGTTCTGGCAGGACGTCAGTCCGATCTGTTAGTTATTAATACATTCCTAATACATTGTTTGTACAAGGTACATGTAGCTTAATAATATACCTAATAATACCTTTTTAAGTAAGTATTAAGAATCAAGTCCACCATAATACAATTTTAAACCGGATGCTTTAAATAAATAATAATATGCTTGCACTGTGCTACGACCTTCGTTTCGCCGGCCGGCTTTTCGGCAGCATCATTGGCCAGACGCCAGTCAAACCAGTATTAGTGCGATCGCGCCAGAGAACGGGTGTGTTCTAGACAGCTATACAAAACACATGTAAGCATTTTAAATTTACAGTTTTAGCTGTTTAATTTTTGTGTATTCTTATTATATTGATGTTTCATAGTTTTATTAATATATTTAATTATTATTTTACATTTTCTTGCTGATTGCATTGATAGTCGTGCCATGTTAGAAGGTAATTTTAAATACAAATTATGACGAGCGTTAAAAGTTTTATAATTGAAATAGGTGTTATATAAACGTAAGATTTTGAATTTTAAATTGTTGTATTATTTACCTACGTTTTATATTATTTAAAAGCCGTATAATGATATTTCTATTTGTTTTACAAAACAATAATTATACCTATTAACGTGATTACCGGCTTTCTTTTTTTATTCATTCATAATGACATATCGTGGTAATAAATATCCATAACCAGTTTAAATCCAGTTTTTAAATTGTGTAAAAAACATTAGACATCAAATTTAAAATAATAATAATTTTTATTGGCATAAAATCTTTACACAGAAAATATTGAAGTATCTAACCTCTGAGCTGGGTATTAACTACCTGTATTACAGAAGTCAGTGTCTTCTCACAACTTTAACACAAATAAAACTATGCTAGGGATAAGTATGATATAAGATAACTATAAAAGTTATAAGTAAGGGTAGCGTAGTGCTATTGACATTATTGCAAAGTTTATCACATAATTTTGTAAGTACAATCAATTCTTATATTAGTAAAAAACTATATAAATCATATTGCAGAATATGTTCCGTTTCATTATAGTCTAAACCTTAATTTAAAAGACAGGCTTATCAAGTTAAATATATACCTATTGTGTTTTGCCCTGCGTCGGTATACCAATATTATGATTATACTCCTATGAGCGACGGACGCGCCGTAGCTGAGCGGTCAATGACTCCCCAGGGACGCTAGAACTCGACTAAGCCCATTGATTAAATATTACGAACTACTAAATACGCCTACATCAAATATTCGCATAGTTATATTTTACTCTAAACATAGGAAAATCATATCGAAGATATGTGTATTTCTACTATTTTTAATTTATAAAATATTAATTAAGCATGGCACATACGGTATGAAAAAAGTTGAACATTAAAAATATGTTCAAATGTCAACTTTTAGCATAATGCTTTAGATTATAAAGCAATGATTCTCCTTGGTTCTCAATTCTATTTTGAAAACATTTTACTTCATCCGCCAGCGATGCTAGTATTACCCGACCGTGTTGTTGGCCAGTAATTTAATCATCAAATCTTGAAAACGACCGTCCATGAATAGGTTTAACAGCCATGTCAGTGACAGCACAAAACTCTCCATCAAACGTTTTTCGATACAAACTCATTTATTAGATGATCCGTGTATCTTTAACGTAAACTCTAAGTTTTTATTTACTGACCTCAATATTTTATGGACGGTATTGTGCATGTAGATTTTTAGGGGAAACTATTAAAACTGCATTTAAGTAAGACGAAATTAATGACTTTTTAATAAGAGGAATCTGTTAGCGCTTGTTATAATATGATTAATGAAAAAGGATTGGAACAATTAAAGTGTTTGTATATATGAATACCTGCTTTGTTTATGAGAGATGGTAAAAATTAGGAACATATGGAAAAGAGATGGAATGGGGCTTTTTGCACGCCATGTGCAAAAAGCACAATAAATTAGTTTAGTAGTAGTAAGGGTTGGATATCGAAAAAGAGATTTAAAAGTGGATTGAATGAGAGTATTTAAAGACTGAGAAGAAAGAGAGAGAAGCAAGTATTTAAATAATAGAATGAGGTGTGATAAAAAGGCAAAGGCCGTAAAAGAAGATGTAATGACAAGAATGGAGACACTACATAAGATAATTTTGGTACGTCTAAAGAATGGACAGTAAAAAAATTACCATCAAAGTATGTACGATGGATATGAATGGTTTAGTCAGAAGAGGAATGTTTTAAACCTGATTGGAGACATTCTGGGAAAAGGCAGGATATTTTAAGTAAAGAAACTGAAGCAAAAGTATAATAGGTATGTATGTATTTACAACAAAAAAAAAAATATATATATATCTATCTAGTACCCATAGTACAAGCTCTGCTTAGTTTGGGGTGTTGTGTGTATGTGGTAGAATATTTATTTATTTATTTAAAAGAGATATGCTAGTATCTTAGCAAGTGGCAATTCATAATTATGAATAAAATTAATTAAAATATATGCTCAATGCATATATTTTAATTAATTTTTACAATTATTATTTTCCTAGCGTTCGATTTGGACATGTATGCATTTGACTTTGGAGTTCTAAGCATTGTTTATTCAATAGCTGAGACTGTTTTAGGCGTTCAGATAAGTAAAGGCACCTAGAACACCTAGAATAAACACCTAGATAGGTATAAAATACAGGATTGTCTTTCAGACAACTATACAGGGTGATTTTGAAATCGTGTAATTCCTTTTAACCACGCATTCTACTGGTGATATAGAATAACCCTGACCATATTTTTATTTAATTAGATTTATTTTTTTTGAAAAATTATTATTCCGTTTTTTTCGTGAAATGGTGTCAGATAGTCATATGTTAACCAACCGAGGCAATTTTAATTTTTTACTAATTAAAATAAAAAATCATATTAATAATTAATGTCGTAACTAATAACGGGCGGTCCTTTTTATTGCCCCTTATTATTTACGACATCAGTTATTGTTATGTTATTATTGTTAAATTAAAAAAATATTAAGATTGTGTCAGGTGGTTAAAATATGACTATATGAAATCATTTCATGAAAAAAATCTGTACTCTAATTTTGCCGAAACCATTATTCTAATTAAGAAAAAATATAGTCAGGGTTATTCTATATCACCAGTAGAATGCGTGGTTAAAAGGAATTACACGATTTCAAAATCACCCTGTATACTTGTCTCAAAAACGATATCTATTTTTAGATCGTGGTCCTCAAGGCCACAGACCACATCGCATAAAGATTGTTGAATAAACCAAATATATTTATCTCGTTTATCCGAGTATCAAGTTTAAGTTTAGAAAGAGAACGGTGCTCTTATCAGATAAATAGATTCGGTGCCATGGCAACAATTTGATAAAATGTAGTATTAAATTAGTTTTATGTTAATTTTATTTAAATATAATATGTAAATGCTTTTATTAATTAGTAGTCCGTGATTTTATGCCATTTATTCACAATGGCGACCTCGCTATCGATCGTTCTGCTAGGCCAGTGGTTCTTAACCTATAACTGATGAGAGACCACTAGACAAAAACATTGTTTTGACAAGACCACTTATTGTTTGACGGTAAGACACATACGTTCGGGTACGTTCAGGGACTATTAGTGGTTCACGGACCATCGGTTTAATAACCATTTTGCTAGGGAAATCAACAATGCCATTTCATGTTTTGTTTCTGTTTTTGCAGAATCATGCCGAAATTCGTGTACCACTACTTCCAATGCAAGGCTCTGGGTGAGGGCCCTCGTCTGTTACTCGCCTATGGTGGCCAGGAGTTCGAGGACAAACGCATGAACAGTGAGCAATGGCCCGATTTCAAACCAAGTAAGTGTTATTTTACTATTGCAGAAAGCAAATTTATAAGTATACGATTATACGATATTATTACCGGAAAAATATCGAATAATTCGAAGATTGTTCGATTTCGCATTCGAATGAAGATCGAATGTTGAAATTACAATTTGAGAAGTATTTATATATATTTATTTTTGTTGCGGCCGATCGTGTTGGGTGCCATTAAACTTTTGATCTTTTTTACGTATTGCTAAAAGAAAATGATCAAAATTGTTGTCGAATACATTCGAATGATTCGCTTGTCTATTTGATAAAATCGCACTTTGCTACTAGCAGTCAATATATCTACATATGCGACGTAAATGTAGCAATGTAAATACTGTATCTGCTAATGCAACGCTATTTTTCGAGCGGCTAAAACCCCTCAATGTGAAATATTTTCTTTAGGCATCTAATAGTTTGGGTCACTTGGTAATCCTACACAGCCTAGCAGCTCAGCTACATATTTGTGTTAAGTAAGAGCAGCTGAGTGGGTTCACGAAAGTTAGGCAATGGTTGCGATCGAACGAACTTCTCGATTACAAGTTTCGATTGTAAATCCTTGGTCGTGTATTATAAAATTAGGCTATTTATATGCAATGGTAAACAAAATATAAAAAAAAAATATATGGTACAAATCTATAAATTTATAATCAATAAATAGGCTCTAATATAAAGTATAGGTTTAATGTTTTAGATTAGATTTTAGTAACATATCAATTGATTACGAACTTCTATAACATCAGCCCTGTATGTAAACTGTCCCACTGAGAAGGGTTAGTCCGTAGTCTACCACGACGAATGCGGGTTGGCAGACTTCACATATTTTCGAGGACATTATGAAGAACATGCAGGTTTCCTCACGACGTTTACCTCCACCATTAAAGCAACCGATAATAAACTACTTAATACGCAAACAACTTCGAAAAGTCAAAGGTGCGTGTCTTAGTATTGAACTTGAGATCTATGCGTGGAAGTGGACGGTCTTTCACGTGGCTTTCCCTGTTTACGTCAACGTCAAACGTAAGATGAATCACTGTGATGACTTAATTAAGACAAACAAAAATATATGTCAGTTCATATAAATATTCGTTAAATGTTAACAGGCAAATTCATAATTATTATACAAATAATAATAAATTATTTGTTATTAACAAGCTGGCTATTACTAGGTACTAAGATATTTACTAGGTGTTAAACAAGCGTACTGCCAATAGCGGTCGCATGATAATCGGTTAGTACAGCTTTTTAACGCATGGCAACACCGAGTGATTAGATTGTGTGTTGCCAGCCGTTTGAAAATGAATTATACAGTGTATTCACTTTTTAATGAGCAAGTGTGTGATATAGTACAAAGTAGCAATGTGTATATGATTACTTTTGAATGTATTACAACATATACCTACACACAAGTAGGTGGACTGGATTCTTGAGATGCAAAGTACCTACGTTGCATTGTCAAGGACCCAGTGCACGACTGTATTCGAATATTATTCGAATCCAAATATGCATTTGAATCCGAATATCCAATATTCTGATTTGATTTGCGCATCACTCGTAATTAATATAACACTAGCGTACTTGTCTTCAGGGCACAGTTTCACAGTTCGTGTTGCTACTGATAATTTTTAGCCAACAAAAAGCCAATAATATCTTGCCCGACTTGAGGATTGAACCCGAGACGTCATGCAAAGTAATCGCAGCTACTATCGGTGCACAAATCATAGAATATAGTAAGTAGATTTCAGGACTCGAGTTGAACCGGCTGGAGGAGCCACTTTAGCTTTTAGAAGCACCCCAACCTAGACGAATAAATACCGTTGTAGAGAATTAATGATCTCATAGTTCAATTTACTACCAATTGTCTATTTAGTTCTATCAACGGGTTATTTTCGTGCGACGACCTACACGACACGAACATGTTTTTCATAGGTTATGTTGGTTCGTTTTATAGCCAGAATACTGTTTATGAATTGTATGCCTGCTCAATAAACACCTGTCTACGCCTTGGGGAGTTTCAGAGGATATCTCTAAATTCAAGTCGAAGGAAAACATCGTGAGGATACCTGCATATCTGAGAGTTCTCTGTAATGTTCTCAAAGATATCTAAAGTCTGTCGTACTGGGCCAGCGTGAGCGATTATGGCCTAACCCGTCTCACACTGAGAAGAGGCCCGTGCCCAGTAATGGGACAGTTTAATACAGGGCTGGATATTATATATCTAAAACTAAACTAAATAATTATAAAAAAACGAACTGCAAATGTATAAGAAGAAATAGGAGTTACCGCTTCAAAAATACAGTTAATGGCTACCATATTTATATTTCCCAAAAACAAAATAGGTACATACCTTATTTAAAGACGGATCTAATAACCCTTTTATTAAATCTGCTTAAAATATAAGTAAGTATATACCTATATAAACGGAGGTATATGTATATCGGAGACTTCGGCACCACTTTTGTGGTGAGGACGTGGTGTGGAGGGCTCTGTTCGTGATCTACGCAACTGCTTACCATCAGGTGGAGTGTAGTCAATTTGACAAACAATAATAAAAAAATACATGCAGCTGAAAAAGAACTTGCTTGTGACGCAGTTTGCAAAATAAAAAAATCGCCAAAAGGTTCACACGACTGTTCAAATTGAAATTAAGTTCACACGAAAACAATGAATACTCACTTTTAACATATTTAATATGTATTTGGTGAATCTAGAACATTCCAAACTTGTTATTCTGTATTAACTTAAACTTTGTACCCGTTTTAAGCATATTCCGCGGAGTGTGAGATTTGGTGACTAAGCGACCATTAGTTAGCGATGACAATATCACGGTGCGGTATAGTTAACTGACAGATTAAGTAATTTTACTGACAGCTCAAATAACACTTGGAATACAAATGTAATCCGTTGAATCGTCCCTATACTTAAAATATATTTTTCCATCTTTTGCATTCAGTCTAAATTACCTAGCGGATTAAGTAATGTACATAATTAAGTATTTACCTGAAAATGACTTAACATTTCTAGTTGGTGCATATCTTTTTTATGTGAGCCTACAGTAAGCGTCATATTCGAACTTAATTAATTGTATGCATTTAAACATAAGTAGTTCAAGCTCCAATTTCTGTTTCGAGTTTTTGGGACTGAAAATGTGCTAGTACTAATTAAAACGCAGTGGTACTTCTTAGTAGAATATTCTCAAACAAGCTGCTTAGACGAGGTGTAAAACTACTAGGGAAGAAAAATAAGCTCCCTTAAATAACACTGTTATAAACAACGCAAAATCTTTAAATCTTAATAAGTTTAAGAGAATCTTAGTACTTACTTGATGTATGAAATTGCTAAACAATAATTATAAATATAGGGATAAATGTTTTTCTTCCAAAGTAGGCCATTAGGGAAAATAGTTATTGTCGAATTGGATATGGTTGCTATGGTTATTAAAGCGATAATTGTAATGCACGAAGTGTTATCGTTTATGTTGAGTAAATACTAGGCAATGATTTGTTACGAACGTTTTAAAATTAATATGCTGGTAACAGGTGCATACTTTCTAAAGCACTGGGGCGAAAGACTTGACACGGTGGATTCCATATAGAAGGCAATGATAAGCTGGACACGTCCTGTAAAACGTATTGGATCCAGATTTATTACAGATAAGATGAAAAGGAAGGAGGGAGAGACCCTTTACTCTCAATGGAACAGCAATCAGACTCACAGTAATAAAACCATCAGATAAATTTACTCGATGATTAAAAGATCCGCTTATGTTTAGGATACATGATTATACTGCCCTGTTGATGGGGTAAATGGTTACCGTAATCCAGCCTCTATTAATACCAGGTACCTTACCACCATTTCTTAAAGTATTCATCTGAACCACAAAAAAAATCGTGTAGTTTAACTTCAAAGATTTTCGCTTGTTGTTTTGCGATGAGTTTGCGGGAATATAGCTTACGTTTGCTGTATGGCCGTTACAAGGAAAAAGAGGTGACTGTAAAAAAAATAGTATGCTGGCTGGCGTTTTTACTGGCATTTTCCTAATGATTCCAAATATGTAAAATCTTAATTTCGAATTAAAATGTTAGATACGTCTTTTTTAAATCTTATGACGTCAGTGTGGGCGACCAAATTAATCGCCTTTATTGATTTGGTTATTACTTTGCTGTAATATAAGGAAGTATTTTTAGACAGGCCGTACTTTTCCATTGTTTTGTCTAATGTTGTAACGTTATAGGTGGTCAATCTAGTTTTAGGAACTAGATTGACCAGGGTAGTAAAGTAGCGGAGATAATATAAATAATATACTTCGCAAATTCTAGGATTTTTTATTACCATTTACAGTGTTTGGTAGGAATGACAACTATAAAATAAAAGAACAGGGCGTGGTTCTTAAAGGCTCGCTACGTGATCCAGCAATATGCACCACTTAACTTCATTAGCCACACTGCAGGTGGAAGAGAGCTGGAACCAGGCGCGGTTGCGTTTTTATAGCGGCTACCACTGGCAGGAGGGGAAGAGGGGCGCCTTCTCCACTCTGACTCGCGCGCAGCCGTCACGGCGCGAGCGGTCCGCGTGATAATGTACTTACATACATACGTAACGCGGTTGAAGGGATAATAAACGACTCGCTTTTATGGTCGACACTAATATCTTAAGTGCTTTGTGATATAAAATACTTACGTACTTACATAGATTCACGCTTGAATAGGTAAATACGCCAAGGATAAGTAGGGGTGTATTGTATCCACATTTCGCCTTCTATGTGGTAGACGAGTGGAAATTCTGGATATTGGTCCATTTACAGACTTCGCCTTGCGCGGAACCGGTCAATGGCGGCATAACGTTGTTTTCTGTGGAGATTTTAGGCAAACTCTCCTAGTTAATACGAGTATACGTGCACAATTAGGAGGTAACTAACTCTAATGCTTAAGAAACCTATGTCGTACTTTTCAAAATTGTAGATGGCACTTTTGCACGTGAAAATATAGTTACTGAGACAGACAAATGCATGCTATTTGATTCCATTATTAAAGTCTATAATTTAGATCGTTTTCGTGTATATAGTAATGCAATTGAAATTACTCATAATATAGCTTCTTGCTCGCAATATATTAAAATATTATTTCACTTCATTTAAATCTGCTTAATTTTGATAGTGAAGTAAATCTTTTTTGTATGCATAGGTCAACAGCATTTTGCTTAGCATTGACGCATATATATGTATATAGACCTTATAGACTAACATAACTATGTTAGTCATGCTTCACTTGTACTCTGCTGTTGTGCCTTCGTGTGTCATTTGTCCGCGGAAGCGGAAGTCTTCCTTCATGACGACAAATATAATAAAAAATATAATCACCGCTTACCATTAGTCATATTCTTATCTTTTTTCCACTAATTGAGTAATATATAATTATCTTTATATGCTTAGGTGCGATAGTGCAAGTTTGAACCCGTTATTGTTGAAGATAAAGGATGTTGACAGCGTCTGTTTCGCACAATATTGTCTTATACCATTTCCTATTATTGACATTACAGTCACTGTCTAAGCGGTGAATGAACGAACATACACACACTGCAGTAAGGCTCTAATTGTGGTATGTTATGTTATGTAGTTTATAGTGGCTTATCTGTTATTTCATTGCAAAACTGGTGGGGTATATTATGTTGTAATACCGTTTATGGATAAAAACAATGTATACTTTAATTGGCTGAAACAACTTTTGAGTTAGGGCTCCTTGCTGAAATTTCTTTCAAATAGGAGCGACCAGCTATATCTATGAACAACAAAACACAATATTATTGTATTCTTCCGTAAGAGTGTCCTGACCTTAATGAAGATAGTGAACATAATCTTGTGTAGTTAGGAGATGAGTGAGTGGTCTATGTTAATAACACCAGCAGCATACTCCCATTTTGAAAAGTGATACATTATTTCTGGCGTTCTGTTCTAGTATGGTAAACAATTTACTAAGGTATGCATTTGACATACAGGCAATTTAAGAAAAAGGTTTTCTTACGTCTCAGGGGGTTGAAGACTCGATTGGATTAATGGTTTCTACTTTATATTTTTCTGTGTACCACTTCTTAGGAAGCCTCCATCTCGTATACCGTTAATAGATTGTAATGTTTGCGTTTTTATGGATAGTATTACCTTAGCCAACAGTTTGTTTTTGCGTATCTCTTAAAACAAACTTACCTAATTCAGAAGACGCGTACGACTTCACTGCCTGAAAAGATATTTCTGCAACGAAAAGAATAATTAATTAATTATTTACATACTATTTACCTATGTTAAAAGTATTTCCTGCTCTGTCTAACTATTTTCAGGGTCATACAAGTGTTTCTAGAAGAAACGTAATTGTTGATTAACACTTGTTTGTTTTATATCTAACACACTGTTAGTGTTTAAATATTTCACTTATCTGAGAATCGATAGTAAAGTGACATATCGATTCGGAGCCGAGCGTCATATTCTAATTTATGTATTTGAAGGCCATTGGTGTAAATAAAACACATGACTTACAGTTTCTTGCACATTTTATATTAAGAAGTGTCACCGAAAGATCTAGACTATTTTTTATGAAAAGCTAATAGTCTATAACGACCTTGAAGAATTATTTTCATTTTGTTTTGACCTTTATTAACTGCACAGATGGCTGGGTGTTTTAAGTTGTCACATAGCCTTTACCAGTGCGCCGAAAGTTGTGGGTTCGAAAATTAATTTTTACCAGTAATGACTTTATGACGGTCATTTCAATTTTTGTGTAGTCCAAACCGTCACAGGTGTTATACCTAAGTATAACATCCGAGATGAGGTGGACTTTACCATATTTTCTTTTTAAAGAAAGATGAGTCAACGGTAAGTAGGTGGTAACTACTGCTTATGAAGTTTAGCAATGTTATTTTAATAAGAATTCATAGCCAAGCCGCTGTCTGCAATGATAGCAATACAGACATACCTGGAGTAACGCGATTTTCAAATCTTGTCCATTTATCTTTTGTTTGAGCGTCAAACAACTCTCGATTATCAAATTACTGCTTATATTTGTATAATCTAAGATTTACAACTAAGATTGTACAAAACTTTTTTGGTCTAAATTATTATATTTTTAACTACCGGCTCCAATTAAAAGTAATTTATATGTATGTATTTACATATATGCGGAATTATACCCCGACTTACGCGAATTCAACTTACGCGGTTATAGCTTAGTCCCAACTTTTACGTAAGTTCGGGGAATTACTGTACCTATTGCATTCAAATCTTGTTTAAAAAAGGAAAACCCATAAGTGGTTTTTGAAATATTTCAATCAAAATCTAACGTTGAATAGGTACCGTAAAATGGTCATACTTTGCTCCAAAATTTGCTCCAAATTCAGGAAATTATGAATATCTTTTAGACTATTAATTATAAAATATACTCGGAAGTATTTATATAAAGAAGAACATTTTATCTACCACATTTTTCTTGGTAAATCAACATTATGAAGTGTTTTATTATATATATAAAACAATGATTACGGAGCAAAGTTACTCATTGACATGGGTATCTTTGCTTCTAGATACAATTGTCAACCAATCTCAACTGTGAAAGTATTTGGAGCAAATTTACGCTTTCCTAATTTTATATTCCCTAATATGTTATTGGGCCATAAAACATATTGGAGCATAATTACCCATAGGGGAGCAAAGTAGGATCATTTTACTGTACCTATGTTATCTGTCTAAAGATGTCGTGAAGTAATGTAAGGTACTGGTATGTTGTTAATAAAAGTAGCTATAAATTAATCATTCTTATGTCAACAATGTTATCGTTGATAGCACAATTGTCGTCAAGTGTTTATCGTTATATAATCAAGTGTAGGTAGGCTTGTATATCAATAGTTATCTGAAACAATCGTACAAATTACGATGAACTATAAATGACATCATTTGTAGCGATTTATAATGTACGTAGTAATTTTTCCTACTATTATTAATGCGGAATTGTGTTTGTCGGTTTGTTCTTCTTTCGATTATATAAAATTATATACAGGTTGTCCGGTAATTAATGGATAACCTGGAAATGTCTTATAGTGGAACTGATGGCCGTTCAGAAAAAAATATGAAAAAAATCTATCCTTACTACCTGAGATGTGTTTTTTTTTAATTACCATGTGTAACTTTCTTGTATACTACGAACATAAATGAATGAAATCCATCGGTATTTTGTTGTTTTATTATTAAACACTAATTATGCTAATAGATAGACAGTCAAAAGTATGCAATGCTAATATAGCTTGCACTTTTTAATATATATATATTTTTTATTATATATTTTTCTTTTCATTTTTCTGAACGGCCTTCGGTTCTACTATAAGACATTTCAAGGTTATCCATTAATTACCGGACACCCTGTATAGTTGTTATCAGATAGATATGTTTTATCCAAAAATAATATTATAAAGTTCTGTACCGCCGCTTTTAATTTAAAATCTAATTCATCCTTGTTCAGAAGATCATCTTTCCAACATTCCATAGATTGAGCTATTTAGGTTACAGAGCATACTAAGAATTAAAATATATATAATTATACATAATATGTACATACGAATTATCGAAATTTGACCGTTAAACATATTTGTAACGAGTATACTTAAAAAATAATCTTACTAATTCTAAAGCTAATACATGATAATAAGAACACTTTTGTTTCAACAGAATTTGCTCAAGTGTCTTCTCCGGTTGTTTTATAATGGGAGCGTCTCGGCCGGAGGATTAGCGAAATAACAAATTTTTCACTGTGGGTGCGTCCCAGCCGGGGGCGTTCCGGAATGGGATCCTAACGGCCGGACCCGAGACCTCTGCGTGGCAGGCCAACGGTTTCCAAATAGGCTATCGCTGCTTGTTTGCATTTACAGTATTAGGATATCTATTAGGTTAGGTAGGTAGTATGAATCACTGATCGTCGCAGCACACAGACCCGGTTCCCACTGTCAAGCTCACTCTATTCATAGTTAAATTACCTGAATCCGCTATCGAGCGTATCAAAAGGTACATTCATGCAAAAACTACATAATAGTCGTAATTCTACGTACAATGGTTACATGCGGGGCAATCGCGGCGTGCGATTGTGTTGCTATTACTTGTTCGTCAGTGTACCTCAAGGTTAACGCTGTACACGATGCCGTGTATTATTAATAAATAAAAAAAAATAAAAAATAAAAATGTTTATTTGAACTAAAAATGAGTTACCAACAAAGTAATTACAAAATAGTGTTGTTTAATTTTTACAAACGGTACTGGTCCTGTGTCCCAAACTAGGCTGTAGCCTGTATTTTGGGAGACAGTGCTCAGTCAAAAAGTTTTACGCTAACACAGTGGATGACGTAGTTTTATTGATGTCGGTAGGTCATAAACAAAGGTACTTAATATCTAAAGAATAATATAATTACTATAATAAAATTCTACATAATATGCAGAATGTGTGTGAGTGTTCGTGCATGTGTGTGTGTGTGTGTGTGTGTGTGTGTGTGTGTGTGTGTGTGTGTGTGTGTGTGTGTGTGTGTATGTGAATTTGAATTAAAGGGTGTGTGTGTATAAAGTGTATTTTTACTCTATGAACTTGAGGAGCACTTCCGTATCGTCGTAATCCAGCTGGAGTAGCCAGCTGGTTGTGATTGACTTAACCTCATGGATGTTGAGTCCCACAATGTTTTGGTTTTTGTTAATTATGTTATATAGTTTGCAACCAAGGCTTTTATGCTGTCGTCTGGCAAAGGCGGTTCTACAGCGAGTGCTCGAGCAGACCGACTGCTTGCTACGTTTTTTAGGATCCGGAAGGGGAACATCTTTATGCACTCTTAGGATTGTTCTGAGCACAAAGAGCTGTCTAATAGTTAGTACTTTATTGTCAGCGTACAATTGTTTAGTAGGGTATCTTATCGGCTTTTTATTCATTACTTTTAACACAGCTCTTTGTGCCCGTTCCAATTCAAGAAACTGTGTCTTTCTGGAACCCCCCCATACCGGAATGCAGTATTGAACGATGGATTGACATAGGGCAAGATATACCATTCGTACTTTGTCTTGCGAGGTGATATCGCGTAGGGTTTTGAAGAGGTGTATAAGTTTTCTTGTCCTGTTTTTAACGGTTTCAACTTGTATGTTCCACGTCAACCCACTATCCAACTGCACACCTAGGTACTTCGCATTTGTTACTTTTATCAAATCGGGGCAAGTACAGTTATTATTAGAAGCACAGGTGTGGGCTTTAATAGAGAAATCCTGGGATGGAGAATTAATTTTAGATAAGTAGAAAGGAAGATAAAGAGTT
Organism: Catocala nupta; assembly: GCA_963675205.1. NCBI lineage: Eukaryota > Metazoa > Arthropoda > Insecta > Lepidoptera > Erebidae > Catocala > Catocala nupta. The sequence continues at coordinate 5,250,351 of OY776097.1, forward strand.
TTATTCAAATTTAGAGTAAGTAAATTATTAGAAAGCCAAACCATGATTTTTTTTAACGAGTATTCCGCTCTCTCTTTAACTAAGTTCCAATTTGGACCACTCACTACAATTGCGGTGTCATCAGCATAGGTGTAAATATCTGTATAAGGAAGAGACATTGTGCAGAGGTCATTGACATATAGCTGAAATAGAGTGGGACCTAAAATGCTCCCCTGGGGGACGCCATAGCAGACAGTAGCCTCATTACTTATCAAATCTCCTAGTTTTACCCTTTGTTTCCTATTTGATAGGTAATCTTTGAAGAGACTATGCGTGGATCCACGAATACCAAGCTTTTCTAGTTTATTAAGTAAGAGCGGGACAGAGACAGTGTCAAATGCTTTGGAAAGATCTAGAAATATGCATAAACATCTATTATTATCGTCCAATTTCTTAACCACTGTATTAGTTAAGTCAATAACAGCGTCTTCAGTAGAAACTCCGGATCTAAATCCATACTGGTTGTTAGCTAGAATTTTAAATTTATCGACGTACTGTTTTAATGAGGTGTTTAGAAACTTTTCCAAGATTTTTGATACCGCCGGTAATACCGAAATGGGACGATAATTATCGACACAGTCTCTGTCACCGCCCTTATATATTGGGTGAATTAAGGCCTTTTTTAAGGCGTTAGGAAAAACACCGGTATTTATGGCGAGATTACATATATGAGTTATAGGGGGAATCAGTAACTGACGGTGGAGCTTTAGAATATTAGATGATATGCCATCCCACCCTGTGGCACAATCAGACCGTAGTTGTAAAATGATGTTCTCTATCTCACCCTCGGTCACTGGTAATAAGACCATAGAACCACACTGATTAAGTGAGGAAGATGTTGAGGATAAGCTCGGTATGGTGCATCCTACGAGAGATTGAACTACTTTTTCGGCTAGATTCTGACCTATACAAGAGAAAAACTTACAGATAAAGTCAATAGTTTGCATAGAATCAACATCATTTCTTAAGAGTTCCATGGGGCTATCATTTCTTAGATTTGTATTTGTGACGTTCTTTATGGCTCTCCAGAGGGACTTAGGATTTAAGCCCGCATCGTCAATAAGTTTCTTGTTATATGCTAATTTCAGTTTCCGAAGAAGACAATTGCAAAAATTACGATAACGGGTGTATGTTGTTTTAAGCGTCATGTTATGTGGCGATTTCCTGTACTTAGTATGTAGTCTGTCTCGATTTCTTATACATCGCACTAGCCCCGGTGTTATCCATGGTTTTAAGATCCTGTATCTTTTTGAAATTTTTGTGGTATACGTATGTGTGTTGATGATTGTTGATAGCATACTGATAAAGGTGTCGGTTGCCTGATTAGCGTCATTCATGTTTAATATACGAGAAAAGTCAGTGTTTTCTATTTCAGTTTTTATATTTAAATGGTTAATACAAGTTTTAGTATAGTATTGATGGTTACGAAAGGATTTTGTTAAATTTAAGAATAAAGCTATGGGGGTGTGGTCAGTTATATAGGATTCTAATACCAGTGTAGTGGAAGGAAGATTTGATCTAAGAAATATATGATCAACACATTTTTGACTATCTCTTGTGGGGAAGGAATGAGTGGGAAATAATCCATGGGAGGCACTAAGTGTTAGATATTCGTCCCGTAGGGGATCTAAGCTGTAAGGGCGTATATTAATATTCAAGTCCCCCACAAGTATTGAGTGATGTGTTGTTAAGCTACTGTAAACATTATTTAAACTATCTATAAAATTTTTATGGTCGTCTGAAGTTTTTAATGAAGGTGAGCGATAGATTGCTACTATGGAAATATTATTATTAATTAGGCAAACCAGGCAGCTAGCGCCCTTAAAATATGGTTCAGTTACTTTGCATTTAAGTTTGCTATTGCAGTAAATTACAATACCATCATTTTGGTTCAATAATGACTTTGAGGAGTGCGCTATGTAACCTTCTAGAGAAGGAAGTGTGTTTACTTTCTTGAGCCAGCATTCAGTGAAAACAATGATATCAAAATTCACTTTCGTCATGGAAAGCATTATGCGAAATTGATCAAAATTTTTATTGATACTACATATATTGACATGAATTACTTTAAGGACTTGTGAGTAGTTACAAATGTGGCTCTGGCAATCTTCTGGATGACAAAGGTAGGAAGAGGTGGTATTGCTAGTATCTAGTTCAGAATTAATATCGTTAATATTATTAGCCATTGTTTATTTATAGATGACTGAACAATATTATTACAAGTAAGCAGGTAGCGAAGTTTGGTAAATATAGTTCGGCGGCTAAGTAAATTATATTGTTTTTGCTTATGGTATATGTATGCTGTGAGTATGGTATTGTAAAAGACGTTTTGGCAGAGATATTGCGTGTATACGTGTGTTTGGTAAAAAGTGGAAGAATTTTTATCTTACATATTATATTTAAAACATAAGATTTTACTTTATCATGAAAATTAGGGGTATAGCAGTCAGGCAGCATGTATAAATTTCCATTATTTAATGATAATATAAGACATATTATAGTAATGTAACATTTTATGCCGTATTGTGTGATGAATAACTGTTTATTTATAAGTAAACAGGCATCGGGGCTTATTGAAGACAGTTTAACAGCTAAATTGATAAAATTGTTTACGTTTACGTTATATGTATGTAGTAAATAACAATATGTATTAGTAAATAGTATAACAATAGATAGAGAGTGTGTATATGTATGTTTCGTGTGGAGTGAAAGTGATTTTATATTACATATTATGTTTATAAAGAAAAACATTTCTATTTTAGGAAAATGAGTGATATAACAAGCAAGCAGCATGCAGAAGTTTACATTAGTTAATAATAATCTAAGGCATATAATACTATACGTATAACATTTTGTACCATATTGTGTGATCGATAATAATTGTTTTATTACATGTGAGCAGGCAGCGGGATTTAATAAGTATAGTTTAACAGCTAAGTAAATAAATAAAATGTAATATGTATATAGTATATATGTTTTTGTAAATAGTGTCATGAAAGAGACATTGTGTGAATATGTATGTATAATGAGGAGTAAAAGTAAGTTAAAAATAAAAAAATAGAACATATCTTTTTTGTAAAAATGAGTACTATAACAACCAAGCGACATACAGAAGTTATTATTGCTTAATAATAATTTAAGACATATAGTAATAAAATATATTATGCCGTATTGTGTGACCGATGTGGACCGAGATGTTAGTCACGGATTTTTGCGCAAGTCTAATAGACTCTTCTCTGAAGAAATAAGAATTTGTTTCTCGCCTTCTAATTTGCGGAGAAAGATGTTTCCATTATTGGTCCAACAGAATTTAAAACTGTTTTGGCTGGCAAATTCACGCGCCTGATGGAACAGCTTTTTTGAACTTGCAGGAAGATGTTCGGAAATGTAAACCGCCTGTCGTTTGCCAGCAATGTGAATCATATTGGTATTAAGTTTCTCTTCAGGTTTTTTACCTTTGTTAAACTCACGTACAGCGGAGAGTGTATCCATTTTCATTTGAACAGTCTGGAACTCGGCAATTACCGGACGCGCCGTACCAGGTTTACCGGGGAGGCGATAAATGTCCCGTATGTCGGCGGGGGAAATGGAGGTTCCAATAACCTGTCCGATCTTGCAAACTGTGTTGCCGAGGTCCTGAGTGGTTTCTTTTTCAGCTTGAGGTACGTTCCTGAATTCCACATTAGCAGATCTAGTACGGGTTTGAAGGTCATGTACTTTTTTCTCTAGATTTTCGATACATTTGTTTTGTTCTACCCTATCTTTTTGCAAACACTCAAGGCCGGTCTTAATGTCCTCATACTGTTTATTTATAAATGACATGCTCTGTACCATATCCTCATTAGATTTTTGGATTTTGGCGTTTTGTACTTTTAGTTCCATAATATCTGTGTAAACTTTAACTGTGCCAAATTTCACACTCCTCCATCCGTGCAATTTTATTAAAAAGGGGTGCAAAGTTTTTGCTTCACGTATTAATATATAGATTAGGATTTTCAGTAGCGTCTGCAATAGTACCCAGGGAATAAAATATTTTGCCTCTCTTTTCTGTTCTCTATTTCTCTGCTCTCTGTTTAATGAAATATTGATGTAAGTACCTAAGATATATTTGTCTACTCATTCGCATATATAGGCGTGTGTCTATGTATCTAGGTATACACTTAAGTTGTAATTATAATTCATAACGAAGGAGCTACTTAATATATTATATTATAACTTACTACATATTTGTAGTTGCTACAATAGAACGCTTGCTATTTGTATGCAATTCAAGTACTGTTCATAAACAACGACTTAGCTACATACTAATTAATAATATTCATGTGAAACTAGTGATATTATATTTGAATTTATAATATTAGTTAGGATAAATCATTTGTGCATCAGATTTTCGTTATTCATGAAACTTATGTTAGTTTCATAGTAACGTGCCTTGCTCCTTTTAAATTATAATAATTCATTGCATATGAATACTTTACAACTTGATGTGAAAGAGTATAGTATACAATGACCTGATGCTTAGTGCGAGTTGATTTTACGTTAACGCGATCGAAACGTTTACCGCGTTTGGCTCTCTGATTGGTTAAGAGCTTGGGGCGGACCAATCGGAGCGTCGAACGTCATAAGCGTGTCGATTGCGTTACCGTAAAACAAACTCGCACTAGGAACTGTGATAACATGTTTGCCTTTGTCTTCATAATCGCATATTCGTGACGTTAATAATGTCCTATTGACCGAATTTCGGTCACGGTGGCCAATCTTAACGGAGACTGGCCATCGGCGCAGGAGATATTATAGTGCAGAAGCGTGTGCGCAATCACAAGTGCACTCTCTGTTCCCTAATTCTCATGATCCGATGAGACGCATAATCCGACACGACCGGAGAGAAATCAGGCGCAGGACCAACGGCTCTACGTGCTTTCCGAGGCACGGGGGTGTCTAACGCCGCCAACGTCCTAACTCCAGGCTCGTATTGAGATTTCTTAACAGAAAAACCCAATAACTTCTTGTTGGCCCGACCCGGGATTCGAACCCGAGACCTCATGCACAGCAGTCGCATTCACTACCGCTGCGCCACGGAGGTACGTCGTTAATTTGCTATCTTGAAAAATAGGTATATATTTTAGTTAATACGTCATCGAACAAAAATATTTTTACTATCTGTTTACGTAACAAGATATAAGTGGCTTGTCACTAAGAGCGATAACATATTATTATGACATTCGAGTAAACGTAAGGCAATTACTATCACTGTATTATGTTATAGACTTCCGCTGCGACTTTCTGTATTTTTTGGCGATAAACTCAAAAACTACTGAACGGATTTGCATGCAGTTTTCACCAATAGAGTGGTTCATGAGAAAGGGTTAGATGTACAATGTGTTAAGGTTTTGTATTAATTGGTTGAAATATGACGATTATTGATAAAAATGTCGGAAAATGTCAGCGGCTTGACATTTTCAGACATTTTGAGGATTTTGGGAGCTTTTATCGAAAACGCTGCTCTTTGTGATATAACAAAACATACCCGTGAAAAGCCAGGGCAGGTCGTTAGTATTAACTAAGAGCTATATTATATGATATATCCAAAATCATCAAGTTTTTGATTTAGAAATATTAATTAAGCGGGTTTTTTATTGATTAGCATAGTGTTTTTGTTGCTCGGCATATTTTTTTTTTATCGGAATATTTTCTTTCTTGATATTTCCACATTTTTGTTGCAAACGATTAAGTAACCATACACATATAAATTCATAAATCCCCGCATGTACATACATATATCCTGGAGGAACTCTTCGCGATTATTCCTATTGAATATAGTGATCATTCTACATTTTTATACATAATACATTTGTTGGATGACTATTTTAAAAACAAAAAGTGTTCCGGAGAGTCCACACATGTGTGAAACAGTTTATGTATAAATGCATATATTTTTGAACTTTTTAGCACACGATCAATGCCTTGCCTATGACGTCATACAAGACATTAGAACTAATGAACGCTATACGATGTGCCTACCGAACAATTTAATCTGCGTGCCCGCCGCCATGACCTTCAGTTAATATTATGTAATACAAAAAATCGTACGACATGAGTTAGATTATTTTTGTGACAGGAGAGTATTATTTCAATAAACTGTTTGTGCTGTGGTATTATTAGCTGTAGTAGATGAACAGATTGTCAACAATGATAATAAAACCGTCAGGCATTTTGTATAATTTATGTAGAGTTGTTTTTTATTGATAACTAGCGGCCCGCCCCGGTTTCGCACGGGTAGTACAAAACCTTAAGAAATTATACACCTAAACCTTCCTCATGAATCGCTCTGTTTATTGATGAAAACAGCATGAAAATCCGTTCAGTAGTTTTTGAGTTTCTGGCGTACAGACGCGGTGGAGGACTTAGTATTATCTTTACTGTATAAAGCCATTTCACGAAAAAAAACGATACAAAAATTTTACAAAAAAATAATTCTAATAAACGAATAATATGGTCAGAGTTATTCTATATCACCAGTAAAATGCGTGGTTAAAAGGAATTACACGATTTCAAAATCACCCTGTATGTTATATCATTTATTTAATTATAAAATTTATTTAACATATTTGAAACCGCGCTAACTATAACTCATTTGATATCGTGTTCAACATGTCTAACTCATGTACGCTGGAGGAACTACAATCAATAAGCGATGCAGGATATTACGTTACATATATTATACAGAATGTCCGGTAATTAATGGATAACCTGGAAATGTCTTATAGTGGAACTGATGGCCGTTCAGAAAAAAATATGAAAAATCTATCCTAACTACTACCTGAGATATGTGTTTTTATTTTTTATTACCATGTATAGCTTTCTTGTATACTACGACCATTAATGAATGAAATCCATCGGTTTTTTGTTTTTTTATTATTAAACACTAATTATGCTAATAGTACAGTAGACAGTCAAAAGTATGCTATGCTAATATAACTTGCACTTTTAATAATATTTTTTTAATTTTTAATTATTCCTTTTTTTATTTTTTCTGAACCGCCTTCAGTTCTACTATAAGGCATTTCAAGGTTATCCATTAATTACCGGACAACCTGTATATATAAATTTTCTGTGCGACGGTTGGACCGATTTTGATGAAATTTTTTGTGTGTGTTCAACTGGATTCGAGAATGGTTTAGATTTGTTTTTTTGTTTTCCTGTTAATAGGATAACGTCTGTCGGGACAGCTAGTATATTATAAATATTCCAGTCACTCACTACATATATTAATATGTGACTAGCCTTTGATCGCGATTTCTTACGCCTGCAGTTTGAAGTAGTTTCCTATCCACATTTTTCTTAGTAAGTATGTATAAAAAGTGATCTACACACATAATACTCAAGTTTTAGGCGGCGTATCATGATGAAACATGCACCAGATTTTAAGTTAGACCTCCAGCTATGCTACTGTAAAAACCGCATTCAATTTCGTGCAGTAGTTTTTGCGTGTTGCGCGTACAAACACACAGACAGATAGATAAATTCTAGCTCTTATAAAAATTTCTCAAATAAATTTTCTTAGGTATCTCCTATGTACAGACATCAACCAATTACAATGGTAATATGTAGATAGATTCTTTGTTTACATACCAATAAAGTTGTGTATTAGGTATAGGTACATTTAAACTAATATTATAAAGCTGATGAGTTTGTTTGGTTGAACGCGCTAATCTCAGGAACTACTGGTTTGAATTGAAATTTCTTTAGTGTTGGATAGCGAATTTATCGAGGAAGGCTATAAGCTATATATCATCACGCTACGAACAATAGGAGCGGAGTGTCAATAAAAAAAATTGCGATCTCGGGGAAAATTCTTTTATGTGACGCAGCCGAAGTTGTGCGGGTCAGTAATCATAATCGTAAACAGAGTTTGTCTGTGTGTGTCTTTCGTTTGTCTTTCGTTTGTGGCATCGTCCACGATGGCTGATTTAATTTAATTATTTTTAGTGGTGCATTTGTAAAGAGAGATGTATCTAGGCTTGTGCTCGTTCTAACATACATTTATATGTATAAAAACCGTTTTTATAAATATAAAACGGTTGCTAGGCTCCGGTAACACCAACGCGTACCTCGGCTGCCAGACGTGCCGTATAATTGGCTCATTATGACTTTTAATACTAACGTTCAATGCGTTTCAATCAGTTTACCAACAAATAAGGCAATTTTAAAGTATCTACTTTAACATACGACTTAAATTTTCCCTTTTTTTTGCAGAGACCCTGTTCGGCCAATTGCCAGTACTTGAGATTGACGGCAAACAGTACGCACAGAGCGTTGCCATCAGCCGGTACCTCGGCAAGAAGTACGGCGTCACTGGAGCCAATATTGAGGAGGACTTCGAGATCGACCAGAACATCGACTTCCTTAACGACATCCGTGCCAGTGAGTGTGTTGTTGAATAACTAGTTATAATAGTCGTTGCTAATTTGATGACGATGTGAGGGATCCGAATCGCCGCGGTAGCATCTTCCTCTTACCAGAAAACGTTCCATAAAGAAAGGTTTTTCTATTCTTGTATGTATACAAATATAGGCACACATATAAATTAAAATAAAATTATAAAAATATTAAAGGAATAATGCTTTGACGACTTCAGTTTAGTTCATGATATTGTTACTTGGCGGCAGCACTTATGCAGACCTCTAGCGAGGCTCGAGTTGCCTATATATACAGTATTGTAATCTATGCCGAATGTGTCCGCGCACGCGTCTCCCGCGCTTATATAACGTCAATATGGCACTGACAGCCATAACTGTCACTCCAACTGACACATTGGCGGCCTCACTCAAGCTTACGCTTGACGTTCCGAAATATGAATACTCTTACATTGTAAGAGTATCTTTTTGTTTTACCAAAAACCCTGAAAAAGGGGAGCGAAGAGAGTAGTCAGGGTCACCTAAACCGTTAAAGGTTTGCCGGTTAAATTCGGACAAAATTAAGGTCTCTAGTCTTCTAGGAGGCACAGAGCGTAGAGTAACCTGAAAAGCGTACTAATAAGATTTATTGCCGCTTTACAAGTCAGACTTTCCAAAATCAAGCTTTTAGGTAAAGATGAAATGCGATGTTTTGATAGCGCAGATACTTCTGTAGAAGTGCTTTTTAAATTAAGATTTTGCTGTACCGTATATCTCAAAGTATATAACATTTTTGATTGTTATGCTTTCGCAATTCCTCTAACGTTATTAAGGGTAGTTGGCTAGATCAGTTTTAGTTGATTCGTCATCATATCAATGAGTATTTAGTTTAATTAGAAAGATTACAGTTCAAAATACTATCTAAACATGATGACGTAATAAGATTTACCACAATAGATAGAAACAAAGTACTATCAGAATATCTCTCAAAGTCAATTAAAAGCTTTTAAATATGTCAATTGTTGGAATGCCAGACATAATTGAAAACCTATCGTGTCTGACCGCCGATGAGCCGCTGCCATTCAATACATTAAAGACCATGAGCTGATCTTCTATTATTTCTGTTCTTCTAGAGGCTGCCCTGGTACACTACGAGGAAGACAAGGTTATCAAGGCGAAGAAACACGAAGAATTCTCTAAGAACTTGTACCCCGACCTCCTGGAGAAGTTGAATGCCATTGTCACCAAGAACAATGGACACATCGCTATTGGCAAGGTGAACAATTATATCATGACGTTGAAACTGATTTGATGATAGAATATAGATAGGAAACCAACTCATTAGGTTTTCGCATCACTATTCACCGTAAAATATAGTTCGATTGAAATGATAGATAGCAAAATCAAAAATATGTTTATTCATGTAGGTCACAAAGTAATATTTATGAACGTCAAATTTACATTTATTAATGGGAATTTACATTTACCTGTTGCCAAGTTCAGCAAAGCAAACTTACCACTCATAAAACACTCGAGTAGCGAAGCAATAATCGATTTAAAACATATTGAGTGTTTCAATCTCAATATTTATAGGTTTACCTATTCCTATAATAAAGATTTTAGTTATGTTTGGCATTCCAAGACTTGAAAAACATTCTCATACATCAAAGAAAATTATACAATATCTAAGCGCCCCGAGAAATAAACATACTCATAATTTGTTGGCCTGTTATTTTAATTCAGCTATATTTGAAAGATCACTTGTACATGTATTCCACTTTTTACCGATTTGGAAGGTAAAAAGGATATTAACGCCTTGCTTGACCAAAACCATGGTATTTATATAGGTATTCATCATTCAAAATATCTTTGCTACGACGCTTTGCTTTTCAACAGCAATAGTCACGCTAAGAATTAATCTTTTCTTATTTATATGCCATTGATTAACATTGATGACGATGAAAGGATATGTACTTACATTGCCTCTGCGAGTAGATGCTTTGATAGGAATACGATAATCGTATACCATATCATGTGATATTTTTATCACATAACGTAACATGCTTATGAAATAAAAATGCCTCTATTATCTACCGGAAGTGACGTTTTTATGATACGTTATAGTACGTAGTCATTCGGTTCATTGTATAATACCTAATGATACAGTATAGATACAACATCTATACGTAAGTAGTATTACAGGTACATTACCCAGCTATGATTTTTAGACATCACGTGATTTGAATTGCGGAATCGCAGCAGCGATAGTTCAGTAGGGAGAACAACAGACTGCAATGCAGAGGGTCTCGGGTTCGAACCCACGTCGCGCACCTCTGACTTTCGGAAGTTATATCTCTTTTCGAAATTATGTTCATATTGATTGACAATTATCGCCTGCTCCGTGCGTCGGAGAGCACGTTAAGACGTCGTCGGTCCCGGCTGCCATGAACATCTATGACAGTCGTTATTGGGAAATCAGTGTCCTATAATATCCTGATACTGGTCTAGCCTTAGGGTATCGTTAGCCTTCGGGTTGCGGAGGTCAGGTGGCAGCCGCTCCGTGTAAAAACTGATATCCAGTCAAAGCCGGTTAGACTAGAAAAGCCGACCCCAAGTGACTTGGGAATAATAAAGGCTAGGGAGAAGAAGACGTGATTTGAATCGAGTATATAGTCGTTTACCAGAAACACATTCAGATTCCTTGTTGCTTTTGAAATTTATATGACAGGAGAAGCCAGTTAAAGCTGTCGCGCTTGAATTCACAGCTAGAGGTGCCAGTGGATAGTAAGGTGGACCTCATACTCTGTAATCACTTCAACAGTAACCGTAGAAACCGACAATTTTTACTGCTAGAAACGGCTGTCAAACTGTGACAGGCTTGACAGGACCTTACTTGCTAGTGGCGCCGCCTGGTGAGCACAAAAACGATATCCCTCATTGATCTCTATTCAATCCGGGAATCAAAGCTAGCTAAACCAGAGAGACATTCCTACACTATACACAGAACTTGTGTTTCTTCGTCTTAATTTACTTGCTTAGCTTTCAAGTAATAATGTCATTTTTCTTTTAGCTTACCTGGGGTGACTTCGTTTTCGCGGGTATGTTTGACTACCTGAAGGCAATGCTACAGATGCCAGACCTTGATGAGAAGTACCCTGTGTTCAAGAAGCTCATCGACAACGTGTACTCCATTCCGAAGGTCAAGGAATACGCTGATGCCGCCCCCGTTTCTAACTACGGTTTCTAGAAAGACTTGAAGCCCATTGAATAAGACAGAGTGCATTATATTTTTGTCATTAATCTTTACATTATCATGTGTTACATTTAGCGTTATGTTATTATAATATATCCTCCGTGGCGCAGCGGTAGTGAATGCGACTGCTGTGCATGAGGTCTCGGGTTCGAATCCCGAGTCGAGCCAACAAAAGGCTATTAGGTTTTTCAGTTAAGAAATCTCAATAGCAGCCCGGAGAGAAGTTGGCGGTGTGAGACACTCCCGTGCCTTGGAAAGCACGTTAAGCCGTTGGTCCTGCGCCTGATCTCTCTCCGGTTATGTCGGATTACCGTCCCATCGGATCATGAGAGTTAGGGAACAGAGAGTGCACTTGTGTTTGCGCACACACTTGTGCACTATAATATATATCTCTTGCGTAGTTGGCCAGTCTCCGTTAAGACTGGCCGCCGTGGCCGAAATCGGTCTGGAGGATATTGTTATTATAATATCTTATAACTTATTATTAAGGAATTGAAATAAATACTTGTTATTTTGATTGTGGTTTTTATTGATTTAGTATAATTCCGCCAGGTAGCGTTTTGTAGTATACATTTATCGTGAATATCTAGTAGTAATAATTGATTTTTAGTTATATTATTCGGATTCGTGTAATATTATATCCACTATATTTTACCTCATCATACAAATTAAAATGTAATAGGATGGTAGGTAGTTGTTTACTACTTGTTTTTGAACTGATATAGATATAGATATAGGTGCATTAACAAACAGTTAATAACATAAATAGTGGTAAATAATGAGACCTTGAGAAAACAATATTAAACAAAGTATAAACTTGAAAAAAAATTACGTATAATGTGATTTGTTTAAATGAAGATCGTTTTATAAACTTTATTTCAAATTTTGCTTCGTATCCTATCGTTATTTAATATAAAAAAACGTCGTGTTCGACGATTTCTAACAAGAAAATTTTCGATTTATGCGTTTGCTCAAAGTTAATTTCTTGTTGTTCTGTGTATTTGTGGTTTTCTACAACCTAGTACGTTGAGATAAACTTAGTTCCTCCGGCCAGGCATCGAGAATACCTAAAAATGCTAAAGACTTCTATTTTGTGGTGAATATGATAAATTTTGTCATCATGACTTATAGATCATATTGTGTACCAGGATGTTTGGTGAAGCTTGGAGACGGTAAACGGACTGTGATGACGCTGTTAAAGTCGCAGCGCATAATTATTATATGACTCACAAGAGAAAATAAAAAACATACACATTATTTTTTGTTTGTTTTCATGTTCCCCATATATTCCATTTTGTATCTTGATTAATATGCTGCCTATTTTTGTATGCATACAAATATAGGCAGCATATAAATTACAATAAAATTATAAAATTTTAAATGAATAATGCAGGTGTCTATATACGTATATACACGTATGTATGTATAGGTTGCTTTGACGACTTCAGTTTAGTTCATGATACTGCTACTTGGCGGCAGCACTTATGCTGACCTCTAGCGAGGCTCGAGTTGCCTATCTATATAGTATTGTAATCTATGGATCTCAATATTTCCACTAAATCTTATTCAGTTCAATATTTTAATCTGCATTTATATTATCTGTTTAGCTCTATTGTACTTTTATATGGCATTATTGCTGAGATTTTAGATATTATTTATACAAATTATCATCTTCATTGATTTAAGTTGTTGTAGACTAAAACAAAACATCCTACTGAATTTTCACTTTGTAACACTAAAGTAGACGCTACCGTATTGTAATCTATGGCTACCGCAGCAAAATTTTGTAATATCGCCATCTATTGAAAACTATATAGTAACACAACTATAACACAATTAATTCATGATACTGCTAATAAAGGCGCTCTTGACGAAAAACGTACCCGTACATATGTTTGTAGTTACCATAGCATGACATTCGGTGTGACGAACTCGCTTAGTGATGAGTAGGATATGAATTTGAAATGAGTTTGTAAGAGTTGCCTCTTTTTTATACTGAGCCAGTACAATGTCTCACTTCAAATGAGGCGAGGCGTCTTGAAGCACAGCGGTACATTTGAAGTTATGAGTAATTTTGTCATTTAGTGTTGCTGTGTTGATATGTACCTTACAAAATGAGGCGAGTCGCGTCTTGAAGCACAGCGGTACATTTGAAGTTATGAGTAATTTTGTCATCTAGTGTTGCTGTGTTGATATGTACCTTACAAAATGAGGCGAGTCGCGTCTTGAAGCACAGCGGTACATTTGAAGTTATGAGTAATTTTGTCATTTAGTGTTGCTGTGTTGATATGTACCTTACAAAATGAGGCGAGTCGCGTCTTGAAGCACAGCGGTACATTTGAAGTTATGAGTAATTTTGTCATCTAGTGTTGCTGTGTTGATATGTACCTTACAAAATGAGGCGAGTCGCGTCTTGAAGCACAGCGGTACATTTGAAGTTATGAGTAATTTTGTCATTTAGTGTTGCTGTTTGATATGTACGTTACAAAATGAGGCGAGTCGCGTCTTGAAGCACAGCGGTACATTTGAAGTTATGAGTAATTTTGTCATTTAGTGTTGCTGTGTTGATATGTACCTTACAAAATGAGGCGAGTCGCGTCTTGAAGCACAGCGGTACATTTGAAGTTATAAGTAATTTTGTCATCTAGTGTTGCTGTGTTGATATGTACCTTACAAAATGAGGCGAGTCGCGTCTTGAAGCACAGCGGTACATTTGAAGTTATGAGTAATTTTGTCATTTAGTGTTGCTGTGTTGATATGTACCTTACAAAATGAGGCGAGTCGCGTCTTGAAGCACAGCGGTACATTTGAAGTTATGAGTAATTTTGTCATCTAGTGTTGCTGTGTTGATATGTACCTTACAAAATGAGGCGAGTCGCGTCTTGAAGCACAGCGGTACATTTGAAGTTATGAGTAATTTTGTCATTTAGTGTTGCTGTTTGATATGTACGTTACAAAATGAGGCGAGTCGCGTCTTGAAGCACAGCGGTACATTTGAAGTTATGAGTAATTTTGTCATTTAGTGTTGCTGTGTTGATATGTACCTTACAAAATGAGGCGAGTCGCGTCTTGAAGCACAGCGGTACATTTGAAGTTATAAGTAATTTTGTCATCTAGTGTTGCTGTGTTGATATGTACCTTACAAAATGAGGCGAGTTGCGTCTTGAAGCACAGCGGTACATTTGAAGTTATGAGTAATTTTGTCATCTAGTGTTGCTGTGTTGATATGTACCTTACAAAATGAGGCGAGTCGCGTCTTGAAGCACAGCGGTACATTTGAAGTTATGAGTAATTTTGTCATCTAGTGTTGCTGTGTTGATATGTACCTTACAAAATGAGGCGAGTCGCGTCTTGAAGCACTGCGGTACATTTGAAGTTATGAGTAATTTTGTCATTTAGTGTTGCTGTGTTGATATGTACCTTACAAAATGAGGTGAGTCGCGTCTTTAAGCACAGCGGTACATTTGGAGTTATGAGTATTTATGTCATCTACAACCTTTCAAAGTGTGATTTACGTATAACTAACCACAAAGTATAAGAAACGAATGTCATAGGACAATTGATAATATTTTCGTAACATTTAAAACAACGTGTCGAATGTTACTTGTTTGTGCAAAGCAACTAAAAGCACCTTACATATTTATTATTTGATTAAATATTTTATTTTACTAAATAGGCAATAACACAAGTTGATTTTAGATAAGGTGCAATTTATTTAAAGAATAAATAATGTTAAATTAAAAAAGTTTAATTATTTGCGAGCCTCCGAAGGCATAAAAGTAGCTACTATGCATACCAAGCCATAGATTTTAATAATAAACAACAGTAACAAAACTCTAATAATTCAAATTAAATGCTTTAAAACCATAAAATATAAAATTGGTGAATAAAAAGATGTACTATTAAAGTGAAGCATGTGACGCGTTCTCTCTCACTCACTCTACGCTCATGTCATACGCGACGAACGCGACATAAAATTTGAAGCGGTACATGAAAAAATTTTGAGCCGCTCTTACATTAGTACGTCTTGTACGGGACAAACACAGAGTACATTTGTATATAGGAAGATAGAGACGTCACGCAATGCATTGGCGATACTAGCGCTAACTGGCGTTCGGTTCAAGCAACTTTTTCAAATAGGTACATACCTATGCGTGGGTATATATATACATCTATTATAATGATTTAGTGATTATATGTAAATTTTTAGGCTTGCGAAGTTTATAATTAAGTATGTGTACTTATACTTAACTATAAAATTCGCGAGCCTGTACATTCACTTAAAAATGAAATCCAAGATCAGGGCAAATATGGAATTGTAAAAAAATAAAACAAGGTCTTGAGTCTAATAATCAGGAGAGATTATCGGAATGATAAAATGTTAAATTTGACAACAACTTTATCTATGTGACAGGTCCGAGTCGTTCGAAAATGAACAACATTAATCAAATATGGTAGGCGATAACTTTAGAACTTCGTTTCTAAAACAAAATTATTGTTTGATAATAGTTTTATGTATTATAAGCTAAAAATTGTTACGATAATTAAAAAATTGGTAATAAAGTGAAATTTTCAGAAACTGATTTCCCCGTCATCTAGCGGTTGTCACATGCAACATTCAGAGTATAATACAACTAAGTTGAATATCACTTAGTTATCTTATAGAAAGCCAACATGGTAACCTATGTAATTTGATTACGTTATAATTCAACTGTTTTCTTCTAAGTTTTAACACCATGGGGACAAATGTCATGCCTCTTGTAAGTCCTACTCAAAACTAATTACTCGCTGCATTACCGATCAAATCAGAGATAATCACAGAAAACCTTTATTGTTTTATTTCTCTAGTATTTGCCTATAATTACTATAATATGTACGAAGTATAATACCACGCCTATATTTTATTGCTTCATCATGTCAAAAGTGGGTTGCCGTCCAACCATCCGACCTATAGATAAATTAATGTCAAATTTAAATCGCGTGGGTATTTTATTGAATATATATTCGCTCGTCCAAAAATAAATATGTTATTTTATGTTGAATAAATAAATTTATAAAGTAGTTCATAGATGTCTTTGTAAACGTTTTGTTACGGACTGCCTTTATAAATGTGTAAGTTTAAATTTTTCTGCCGCTGGTGGCGTTTTTGTTCTCTTGCGTATATAGACTAATGTCAATTAGAAGGAAATACATATATCGTGTTTTTAAAGAAATCTAACGAGAGTTTTATTGAAATACTGCCTAAAACCAATATTTTCTATGAATTTTTCTCCTTGCAGTGAGAGTCAAGATGGCGGGTGTACCATATCGAATTAAATTGCACTAATTACAAAAAAAAATTACCTGGCATTCAGTATTTTGTACCTAGCTCTAAAAAATCTGTACCTGCTTCAGAACGAAATTATTTAGTAATTTCTCAGTTATTTTTTATTTAACCATTACTAATAAAAATAATAACACCAAAAAATGTACCTAAAAAGTACCTCAATTAAAAAAACACACACATTTGATCAGTTTGATAGTTCTTGAGAAATAAAACAACCGTGTCTTGTGGAATAAACAAACACGATAATTATCATGAAATATTGATATAGTTAGATACATATACATCTATGAATATACATATACATATATGAACACGAATTGAAGCGGCGATGGCCCCGAAGCGAGACTAATACACTGCAATGCAGTAGATCTCAGATTTGAATCCTGGGCGCGCACCAATTACTTTCCGAATGTTCGAAATTTATGTGCGAATTTGTTAAATAATGATCGCTGCCTCGGTCAGCACGTTAAGCCGTCGGTCGCGGCTGTCATGAACATCTTTGACAGTCGTTACGGGGAAGTCAGTACCCTCAAATATCCTAATACTAGTCTAACCAACCGAATGACGTTTCACCTTCTGGGTTGCGGAGGTCAGATGGCAATCGCTCTGTGTAAAAACTGATATTCCATCAAATCTGGGTGGACTAATAACAGCGAACCCTCGGCTCCTAAGCGAAAAGGTTGGGATGCAAATCAGGACTTATTTACTTTTTATATGAACACAAATATAATAACGAATATAATAGGTTTTAGCTGAATCAAATAGATGTAATTTGTCTTAAAGACATACCTCTGGAAATAACAAAATACGTCGTTCTTCGATTAATTGAGTTTTTGCCGCCCGGCGGCGGCGATGTTACAGACATTGTGAATGTCATATTGGCCACTATCGGGCTCATTGTCGTCGTACATAATGCTGAATGGAAATGTTTTGATGAACTTAATAATTTTTTACCAAACCTCCGAATTCACTTATCGCTAATTGCATTATGTATGGCCGAAAATAAAGAGGTAATAACTTTGTCGCGTTAATTGCAACTGCAATTAACACTGTAGTTTAATTTCAAAACTATATAATGTAGTAGAAACACTGTATTTAAAAATAACCATCTTATGGACGGTGACTCAATAACTTGCCAACCCCTCACTGTGGCCAAGACATCTGTAGCCATCTTTGATTAGTCATGTCAATCTGCTCGACTGGTAAGTTATTTATCCTCATCCTGGACATCCCGTCTACTTTCTACCATTTACTTCAGGACGCATGGTGCAGGCATCCTGAATTTAATTATTTATTTTTTTATTCATCACATAGTATATGGTAGGCTAGGGCCTTGAGGTATTAGGGTGGATAGGGCTGTAGGTACCTTAGGGTTCCGTAGGTTCTTGTCATATAATTGTGCGCATACAGTCCGTTACTACTAAGGTGACGGATGGATTAAAACAATTAAAACCAATTCTTAGTTGACTCGTATAATACGGAATGCTATGTTGTCTGATTTTGTTTTATAAAAGGCAACGCCCGCTCTATGAATAAATACTGAGCCGCGGTGATTTATAAAAACATTCAAACAACGGACACAAACTACACCCAAACTCGGCACAACAATTTGTGGATCACACGATTTTTGTCCCCATACGAGACAATCAAACCAACGACATTCGCCACCGGGGCAGTGGTGATCTGTGCAGTCCATTTTCATTTGTCCCCTAGTTACATTTTGCAATATTTTACTAATCTTCTACCAAGTTAGAAATTTTAATTTCTACTTTTCGCTTAGTGACGTTAAAAACTAAACACTGAATATTTTTTGACAGATATAATATGACTGTTGAGTGTAGCCCTTGGGTGTAGGCACACCTCAAGTGGCTACATATTGTCGCAACAAGCCTTATAGTAGTGTGGTGACTCCGCACATACGAGAAAGCGCGCACTACATCCAACAGATGGCGCTATACACAAAAAGCGCTTAAAACCACGTCCACCATACAATCCTGTATCGCACAACTGAAGTTTACACAGCGACTAAGTATACTTATACAAGTTCCCGACATCAATCGTTGGGCCACGGTCCGCTAGGTACGATCACCCAGCCTGGTCGTAAGATCCTCCGACCAGGCTGGGTGATCGTGCCTGGCGTGTATTTATGTTGGATGGAAATCACACCACTTTCCTCCACAGTAGAAACTTGCGCTACGTCCTTAAACACGTAAAGCATGTATTCGAATTTCATTCGAATTTAATTATGCCGTAGGTAGTTGCCTATGTTTGATTTTGTACATTATTTTACACACAAGAGCAAATAGCTATCAAAACAGTATTAAAATTGGTTAGTGGTTGGAAAATTGGATATAATGAGCAGGGAGTAGTAGTGATATCTGTCTCTCTCCAATAGCTGCATTTTAATAACGGTTAAGTCACAACGTGTATCGTGCATCCTTTTTTAGACATTTAACAATTACGCCTACTACCAGATTTTAAACGTATCTAACCTATTTTAAAGGATATTTCTAAAACATTAGCTTTTTTGAGTTTGGGTAACAATTTGACTTGAATAATAAAAATTGTGAGTTAACTACTCCGTTACATAAAATCAATAAAGGACACAATCTAAATCACAAGTATTTATTTTAATTCCTTAATAATAAGTTACTATATTATTATATAGACATTACACTAAATGTAAGACGTGATAATGTACAGATATGACAAAAATGTAATGCACTCTGCCTTATTCAATAGCTTCTAGTCTTTCTAAAATCCGTAGATAGACGCGGGTGCGGCGTCAGCATATGCCTTGACCTTCGGGATGGCGTACACGTTGTCGATGACCTTCTGGAACGCGGGGTACTTCACCTCAAGGTCTGGAGCTTGTAGTTTTGTCTTCAGGTAGTCAAACATACCCGTGAACACAAAGTCACCCCAGGTAAGCTGGAAGAAAAACGATGTTATTATTATAATAATATTCTCCAGACTGAATTAAGGTCACGGCGGCCAATCTTAACGGAGACTGGGCTATCTTCGCAGGAGATTATAGTGCACAAGTGTGTGCACAAACACAAGTGCACTCTCTGTTTCATAACTATCATAATCCGATAAGACGGCATTCCGACACGACTGGAGAGGGATCGCGCCGGTTACCTTACTCCGGGCTGCTATTGAGGTTTTTTGTCAGAAAAACCGAATATCTCTCATTTTAATTAAATTATATTTGACAGTGGATAGTGATGTGAAAATCTAATAACATTTGATTCCTATTTTTATATTTTGCTATATGCTTCGCTTGCTCGGGAACTGTGCTTTGCTGCACCCCTGATAATGTGTATGCGAAATTCCATGATGATCGGTTGAGTAGTTAAGGCGTGAAAGCGTAACAAACAAACTCACATTCGAATTTATAATATTAGTTAGGATAGTTAGAATCATCTCATCAGTATTAACGTCATGATATTATTATTCACCTTGCCAGCAGCGATGTGTCCATTGTTCTTGATGATAATAGCGTTCAACTTCCCCAGGAGATCGGGGTACACGTTCTTGGTGAAATCCTCGTGTCTCTTTGCTTTTAGATCTTGGTCTTTCTCGTAGTATACCTGGTCAGCCTCTGGAAGTACAGAAATAATAAATGGTCAATTACTGGTCTTTAAACAGGATTAATCGACGTTGAGGGAGATTTTAGTTTTGTTTTTTTCTATATTGTTGTAAATCTTATTATGTCATAATGTTTAAATAGCATTTTTACTGTATTCGATTCGTTATTGTATCTATGAGAATTTAGTAATAAAACAAAATACTCATAGATATCCAACAATTGACAGGTTAATGGCTTTTTAATTGACGTTGAGGGATACTCAGATGGTACTTTGTTTCTTTCCATTCTTATTATGGCATCATGATTAGTTAGTGTTTTAACTGTAGTAATTGAAACTAAATACTCATTGATACAAAGACAATCGACTAAAACTAACCCAGCCACTCAGTCCATAATAGATTAAAAGGAATTGTGAAAGCACAACAATAAAATAACGTATCTATCAAGGAAGATAAAGCAAAGATCTTTGCTTACAGAGTTTGACTACAGAAGTACCTCCGCTTTGTAAAGGCGTCAATTAAACATGTGAGTGCGATTTACATGCTATTTTGGAACCCTTTGGGCCTCGTAGAAGCCTGCAGATCAGGCTACTTACTTTTCATATATGATGATCGCTTGTAATGTTACAGGGGTTTCATTGCGCTTTGCCAACTCTTGGTTTAAGGAATCAAAGGTGGGATAAAAAGAAAGGAATTGGATCTTAAATCCGCAAAATTAACAGCCTGTGGAAAAGTGGTAAATTCCCACCACGACACGGGTTTTATGACTAAAGCGGCTCTTCCACTATTTAGTTCTAACTAAACGTGCCCTACATACGCGGAAACGTTAATCACTTGTGTATCCTAAAGCATAGTAAAATTTGCATTACTTTATAATTTGTCAATTTATTAAAATAGGTAAAAAAGGACAAAATGTTAACCCAAGATTCTCTTGACGCCGTAGCTGAAGAAGTTTCAGTTCCAGCGATCCTTAACCATTCGAGGCAGCGAGTTGGCACATCGTTTTAGGTTTAATCATAGGACTCGGGTCTTTTCATCCCAGGTGTGCCAGTCTTTATACTTTCTCCACTTTCCCGCGAAGAGTCATGCATGAAACGCATTAAGAATTCCCCAACGTAAAAAAAATGAGTTCTTCCACCAGGTGAGTAATTTTTTGGGCTGTCTGTTAAGAGGAAGATAGTACCCGGGTAATTCGGGTCCCTCATACCGTAATCAAACTAGAAATGTTAAGTTCTCCCACTAGTTATTCAACAACACACTCACTGAGACGGATGTCGTTAAGGAAGTCGATGTTCTGGTCGATCTCGAATTCCTCCTCAAGATTGGCTCCAGTGACACCGTACTTCTTGCCGAGGTACCGGCAGAGGGCAACACTCTGTGCGTGCTGTTTGCCATCAATCTCAAGCACTGGCATCTGACCGAAAGGGGTCTCTGCAAAAAACGGAAAATTTGAAGGCATAAGTAATAATAATAATAAATTATAGTAGTTCATGTGATAATGTCTTATAGTTTAATTTAAATATTTCATTGTTATTTTACAAGTCTTGTTGATTGCATTGGTATAATATATAATAAATATTTTCATAAATCGTTTTATATATTGTCTAATTGTTTTGGAAACCATTTAAGGACTGAAGTGATTACCTACCAACTCTTTTGTTCATTTATTTAATGTGACACATTGTGACAATGATTAAACAGAACTACTATAAATTCAGTTTTTATACATTTGTTTTATAAACATATAGCTCATATCAAATTTAAAAATTATCAGCCTTACTAAAAAAGTAAGGTTGATTGCCCCTAATACCGCTCCTGCCTCTGAAACCGGCCTTTCCGCCTTTCTCCTTTGATAATAAGATTCTTAATGGTCTTATCTGCACAGATGTCGCAATGGTTCAAGTGGTTGCCTCGCCACTGCTACTACGTCAAGTGCTGTGGGTTCGAATCCCAAACGAGACAAATATTTGTGAATTCCTCAAATGGTTTTTCTGGGTCTGGATGTTCTTTGTGTCCGTCATTTGAATGTTTTTAAAGTCCGCCGCGACACATGAATTATTCCTAGAGCAGGAGTTGTCTTAGTCAGAAAAATAAAAAAATAAATTCTTATCACTGTAACTGGAAATCGCAAGTAAAACACGTTTGAAGCCGAGTAAACAGATTCGTGTATGCTCTGAAAAAGTTAAAACAGCTGTCGTGTGAAAACACTGCTCTAATAGCATACCATGGACATGTCGGATCACTCCTTGGGTATGGAAATTTATTATAGGGCAATTCGACAGACACAAATAAAGCGTATTTATCTCAAAAAAATGTGTTGGAGCAATACGTGGCGCTGGTTCGTTAGTCATGCAGGCCTCTATTTTAAGCGATTAAAATTGTTAACATCAATGTATATTTATGAAATCGGCATCTTTGTCAGAATACATTCTGATATCTTTGAAAAGGCCAGCGATAATGAAAACATCTTCTAGAGACTTCAGTAAATTACAAGACCATATGATGACAACCACCCTATATAAAAAAACTAGTAGTTGTATGTGTATACAAATATACAATAAGATTCCAAAATCCATACGCGAGTTATCCCTTTCAACATTGATAAATACTTTTAAGGAGCAGCTCATAGATCAATGTTTTTACACAGTAGCTGAATATAATGTCTTATAATAGTTAGAAGGTCATGTTAACTGTAATATATTGGGAGTGGTATAGTATTTAATATAATAATAATAATATTCTACCACATACACACAACACTATCTAGCCCAAACTAAGCAGAGCTTGTACTATGGATACTAGACAATGGATAAACATACATATATACTTTTTTTTTTTTGTAAATACATACATATTATACATAGAAACACCCAGACCAAGACAAACATCCATGTTCATGCACACAAATATTTGTCTTGTGCGGGAATCGAACCCGCGACCTCAGGCGTGGCAGTCGGTTACACTAACTACTACGCCATCGAGGCCGAATCGAATATAGAAATGTGTGTAAAGTATGTAATTACCTACAGTAACTTTTGTTAAAAATTGCACGCCTATTGTATAGCAAAGCATGTAAAATACAAACCATGTATCTATCAACTGTTAAAAGGATTTTACGGGGTCGGCAACGCGTATGTGATGGCTCTAGTGTTGCAGGCTACGGTGATCACTTACCATCAGGTGGGTATGTTTGTTTGCCAATTTAGCAGTATAAAAATTTTTTTCATGCATATAAAGATTTATTAGCATAATATTATTGTTTCTTTTATCACAGGTATTTATATAACATTATTAGAAAATACTCGGCCCTTTGGGACGCTTATACGGAAACGGGGTCCAAGGTGACAAGGCACATCGAGAGTTTTAATCTAAAGTGGGATGGAACACCTACAGCGGCACTAGCTGCAGCAGGCGTAGGACCATTGCTACGTATAAAGTGGCTATAGGGATGGGTGTTTGATAGACTTGTATAATGGTAACTATGGATGAAAACGGCTTATGAATACTCTAATAGCATAAAGTCGTATGGGCAGATGGTGACTTGCCAACTAGATGGGCTCTCTGAATAGCCGCCATAGGCATACAAGCCTCAAAAGCAGCAGAAGACAACACCGGCTCGAGTGGATAGGGTTGAGCGGTGCGACACCGGTTTCACCATGTCGGGTCTTGTGACCCAGAGCGGATTTTCCCGTAGTTGAAATGGCACTGTCACCCCCGAGCATACGAGCATATAGCCCTGGCAGCTACCCTTTGACTGGCCGATCAAGGCAAGCCAAAGTTGAGAGGCCAAGGGGCTCTCTTGAAGTTCTACCCCAGCCAACTAAAAGAGGCAGATATGATATGATCACTTGAACTGCTGCTAGAACCCTGCAGTCACTATTCACTTTAAAGTTCCACTCAGGCCTCTGGACATACCAGAGACGTGAAGAAGAGCACTTACGAGCTTTATAGTACGCGTTCATTAAGTTAGTGGTGGTGAGCGAATATTGCGCGACGCGTTCTACTTTAATTTAGTATGCTAAATAAATATAGTGTGTGTTTATAAATTGCTTGTAAGGTTTGGTTTCATGACTCGACTTGTCGTTAGCGTATTTGTGATAACTGGATTCCTATGTAGATTGTCATAAACAAGTATAAGTGTGATCGAATGGTATAAAACAATTGTATAACAATACATTAATTTAATTGGTGGTTACGTTTTTGAGCCGCTTGGGGTGGAAAAGCTAGGTTCATGGGGCAGGCCCAGAGGCGGTCGTGTGCTTTTCAGAGATTTATTTAAGTGGCTAATTGATGCTTCGCGTGACCGGAAGGCTGGACTTTTCTTGGCTCAAAGAATCAGCATTGCCAATGCTGCCAAATTCAACGTGGCAATGCTGCCAGTCTTCTGGGCACTTTCCAGTCGACAGCGATGCTGAGAAATTTTACGACGCTGCCTAAACTAGCCATTTTCTTTAAATTTCTATGTTTACTTATAAGTAAGTAGTTAGGTTTGTTAATATTATTTAAGTTGTATATCATAAAAACACTTGAACTTAGCTCAGAAATTAAACTCAAAGTCACGCTTGTGTCTCATACGTTATGATATTAGCTATCACCTACATTAAAGTCATAATTGAACTTCTCTGTCATAGGCTGGTTAATTCAGTAATCAATTGAGTTTATCATTGATTATATAATTAGTTAATCACATCTAGTATCATGATCTAAATGATATGATATGAAATAGCATGATTTGATATAAGTTTGATGTACCTATTTTAGTATCACCAAATTCAAACATCGACCATTAAATACATAATTTTAGTTTAAACGGTTGCATATCTTTTCCGTATTAAAAGACAACTTCCACATTAGAAATAATTGCGGTATCGCGAGGGACTTTTCAAACGTTCAAACAACGGACACGAAGAACTTCCAGACTGTGAACAAACATTTGTGGACCACACAAGTTTTTGTCCCGGTGGGATCTAACAGTAGCGAGGTACAATTCAGTTCTACTATTTTTCCATCCTGACTTTTATAACAACTTACGAAGAAATATAAAAATATTCTAGAAGTATAGACGAACATATAAACAAAAATAAATTCATGATTATTAATGATGAATACTGATGGAATCACACCATGCGGAAGTGATTTTAGTCGACAGGAGTCTGACACATGTTTGGCCTGGTATCAGCAGGGATATTCTCTCATGTACAGATAAAAATAAAATGAAATAAATTGTCTCATCTGATAACATAGAAGTAAATAAACACATGCTACTCCCAGCATTTTGCAGATTTGGTTCTTTCCTCTCATACATATATTATTTTATCATAAAGCCTAATATGGTCACAATCTTTCGTGCCTCTGAAACACTCCAAACACTACAAGTGTAAATGTAAATTCAACTTTTAAGATATACCTAATCTTAACATTCGTGCGTTGATTTGTGACCTGAATAGATAAAAATTGAAAACTGATTGGTACTAGAAATTTATCTGTAATAGATGCGCAATGTGACGTAATATTGTGCAACTATGCACAACAATAACAGTAGCGCACGTTTTTCCACCCTGGGCTTTTAGCAACACGACCATTTTTCTTTCTCTCTTCTATATATTAAATAACTCTTCCTCAACGTTAGAATGAGTTACAGGACTGTGGAGCTGTTAGATAGATATTACTTTCGGCGATATTTCTTTAGTAGCGATAGCCTAGTGGGATACCGTTAGACTCCCACGTAGAGGTTTCCAGTTCAATGCCTAGGCACGCATTTCTGCCTTTTCGAAGTCATGTGCGTATTAAATAGTTAGTTATCGCTCATTTTAACGTTGAAGGCAAACATCGTGAGGAAACCTGTACGTATGTTAGGAGTTCTATATAACGTTCTCGAAGATTTGTGAAGACTACCAACCCGCACTGGGCCAGTGTGGTGGACTATGGCCTAACACTTTTCACACTGAGGAGAGGCCCATGCCCAGCAGTGGGACAGTTTAATACAGGGCTGATATTATTATTATACACATTTTGGTGGACACGAAGACAGAGCGGGAAATCATTCCCCAGATATCTGTAGGACTTCTGCCATATATAAACAAATGTGATTGTTATGGTTGTGTAAGTGCATGACATGGCTGCGTTCCCGAGTACTTGCGCGCTGTGCGACGTGTGGAGTCGTGATCTTGACTCCACGCAGAGTCAGGTGAGGCGTGGCGGGGTATCAACACCGCGCCTTCTATCTGATAGCTGCTGAAGGATACCATTGTCCATGTAATCTTATACACCGAATCTTATCGAGGTTTAATATAATTTATTCGTATTAAGTAATTTACTAAGAAGTGATGCACGTATTAGTTTTATAGTCATATTTAGTACTAAGCAGGCCACGTATTCGCCAGTTTTGCATATTCGTACAAAAGCTGAATGATGCGATTGAGCGATCTCACTGCGTCGATTCAACATAAAAATTCCGTCACAGGGCTCGCATTTATTTTTGTGACGCGGTCTAAACGGTATGAAAACCGTTGCTTGCGTTTTTCAAATAGTATAGATATACAGTCTCTTTTTATTTAGGCTCGCTGATTATCACTGGGTGGATTGGTAGCGTTTGCCACTATCAATGATACACAACGATACTATTACTTATCGTAATAGGAGTACCGTTTTCAGACCTCTATCAAATAATGACAAGTTATAACTCACGGAGAGCATTGCAGCTAGAAGTTCAATTTAAAATGGGAGTACGCGGGAGTATTGATTGATAAAAGCGTATTGTGGGGACAGAAACGTTTCCAGGTGGAAATAATGGACTCTGCTTTATGCCGGATGGTACAATGGTAGGAAAATGAAGATGACATCAAGGTAAGAGTACATCTCGTGCAGAAATGAGTTGTCATTAACCGTCCTCGTTAGTAAAGTCGTTGATGCTGGCTGTCAGAAGCAACTGTGACGGTTGATATGAAAAGTCTTATTTATTTTTTCATTTATCAATCAGATGACAGTGGAAACCTTAGCCACCTTTATAATAGAATAAGTATATCTTTGATATAAATGAAATGTACATATATAAATTTATTACCAAAGAAAACAACATATTTTGTTCGTATCCAGTATAAGTAGGTAATGTGGTACGATGGCACTTACATACATATATTAAGGATTACTCATAATATATATACTATTTGTAATTGCGCTTTAAGCTTGTCTCGATAATGTATCTATATAACCACGTTTTGCACCTTGCGGTAATGATCATTTACCAGCAGCTTCGATCAACTCAGTGATCGCTGAGGAGCATTAACTTAATTTGGCATTCGTATATTTTAGTGCCGTATCTGTTGAGTATCACACTGTTTGATCTTTTCGATCAATACGTTAGAAAACGATGTCAATTAGTATCAGTTACCTTCAATTTTCAAAGAGAATTTTATTGTAGGTAGGGCGGGGCTACATGAGCAATTATTTAATTGAGTGTTAATAGCTCCTCAAAGATAAGTCTTAATGTCTTGTATGCATACTGATGGGATAGTAGTTAATCCCTTTCCAAAAGTGTCCATAGTAATTTATTTCTAACAAATCGCATTAAAGACTGCGCCGAGCGAAATGTGCCAAAACAGGCGTTCACAGTTAAGTTGATAAAATCAACATTTTTTGTTTAATGCAGATATAAAATATACATTTACCATAACGATGAATGTGTTTACAATTACTCCGTGTAAAAAACTTAAAATATTTAATATCTTCGCCTACGAAATTACGTAAATTTGCACGAAAAATGTATGAACGTAAGCTCGTGTTACTTGATTTTTAGATTATAACAGTAGAATTCTTTCCTATTTTACAGCTTAAACGAAACATAAATAGTTATATTACAATGTGCCCGTCCCAAATATTCAAGTTATTGGTTGTCAATAAAGATACATATTTATCAAAAAAGCACTTCAAATCCTCCATACAATTTTACTATGGCGGCCGCGCGCCGATTTGAATTTCGAGCTCTGTCATTCAGTCCAACCGCATTTTACGCTCGGCGCAGTCTTAAGAGCTATATCCATTTAAGTAAAGAAAGTCAGAGATGCTCTTTGTACCCCATAGGTAAGGTAATTTGAGCAAGGGTATGGTGTTAATTGAGCAGTTAGAAATTCTAGCCAAACCATGGGTTCAATGTTTACTAGACATGAAATAAAACTTCTATTTATGATGATGTATGATTGCCAAGTCATTATATTTATTATGGAAAAAGTAATAATAATAATAATAATAATTTATTTATTCGCTCAAATAACTGTAGCTCAAGTAACTAATTAGATAACAATTTATGACAAAGTCATTGAGTAAGTGCCTTCGAAGATACTTAATAAAATAATTGACTTACACGAGAGCTCACATCTTTTTGCAATGGAAGGACTGCATTGCGGGATTAGTTTTATTTTATATAATGTGAAATGCCGGAGATGTGCCTGGGATGCTCGCCCCAGCAATGATGCTCGGGTAAACATCCCAGCATGACTACAGCATTTCATGTGGAACACTCAGTTCGAGACAAATTCCACTATGTTGGAAGACGAAGGACGTAGTATCCATCCAGGTAATTGTTCAGGCTACTAATTATTAATTTTAAATTTATAGATTTGTACCATATATTTTTATTATTTGGTTACCATTGCTCAAAAAAGGCCCAATTAAGTTGTATTTAATTGTTTTATAATAAACGAACAAGGATTTACAATCGAAACTTGCAATCTAGAAGTTCGTTCGATCCAAACCATTGCTCTACTTTCATGAACCCACTCAGCTACTCTTAGCTATCAGAAATATGTAACTGACCTGCTAGGCTGTGTAGGATTGCCAAGTGACCCAAACTATTAGATTCCTAAAGAAAATATTTCACATTGAGGGGTTTTAGCCGCTCGAAAAATAGCGTTGCATTAGCAGATACAATATTTACATTGCTCCTGCGTCGCATATGTAGATATATTGACTGCAAGTAGCAAAGTGCGATTTTATCGAATAGACAAGCGAATCATTCGAATATATTCAAAAACAATTAAAAAAAATCTTTTAGCAATACGTTAAGAAGATAAAAATTTTAATGGCACCCAACATGATCGGCCGCAACAGAAATAAATATTTATAAATATCTCTTCAAATTGTGATTTCAACATTCAATCTTCATTCGAATGCGACATCGTACGATTTTCGAATCATTCGATGTTTTTTCGGTGACGATATTGTATGATCGTGTACTTATAAACACTGCATACCACAATAGTAAAATAACACTTACTTGGCTTGAAATCAGGCCATTGATCAACGGGGACGCGTTTGTCCTCGAACTCCTGGCCACCGTAAGCGAGCATCAGACGAGGGCTCTCACCCAGAGCCCTGCATTCGAAGTAGTAGTACACGAATTTTGACATGATTCTGCAAAAACAGAAATAAATCATGAAATGCCATCGTTAAATTCCCTAGTAAAGTTGTTATTAACCGGTGGTCCGTGAACCACTAATGGTCCCTGAAAGTACCCAAAGTGGTCCGCGAAGACGTCATAAAATTTAATGTTTAAAATTTGGAAATAATATAATTATCTTATTTTTAAACAATAACGTATGTTTTTACTTATAGAGAATTCCAATAACAACTTATATTACCGTCAAACAATAAATGGTCCTTGATAAAACAATTTTTTTGTCTAATGGTCTCTCATAAGTTATAGGTTAAGAACCACTGCCCTAGTAGAACGATCGATAGCGATTGTATAAATGAAATAAAAATCACGGACTACTAATTAATGAAATAAAATTAACACAAAATTAATTTAATGCTAAATTTAAAGAAATTGATACTGTGGCACCGAATCTGTTTATTTCATGAGCTTAAACCTGATAAGAGCAACGCCTTCTTTCTAAACTTGAACTTGATACTCAGATAAACGAGATAAATATAAACCTGTGTTTCAGGACATCACTTGACAATTTTATTTTACACTCGCACATTATTAATACAAATATACAGTCTAAAGTTAATCTACGATTAAAGCTGTTTAGAAAGTAATATACAACTTTAAATTATTTTCAATATCATTTTAAGACTTCTAGCAGATTTTCTGTGTCTGTATAATTTAATTTGCCTAGGTATTCCATTAACATGTTACTACATTTTTTATAACTAACATTATATGTATATATGTAATATTTTATTTAACTTGGTATATACATACGGTCCTAAGAATACGTAGAATTTATTGACAAATGCGTTTCTGGTATGAGACTTTTTTCGAATTCCAAACGGAACGGTAGATAAATTGTTCAATGCATATATTTTAAATTAATTTATCAATTAGAATTACGTACTGCTACTTGATATGATCCTGTCATATATCTTTTGCTTTAGTCACTCTCGTTTATTTAGTTACTAGCGACCCGCCCCGGTTTCACACAAGTAGTACAAAACCATAACAAATTATACAATTAAACCTTCCTCATCACTCTGTCTATTGGTGAAAATCGCATGAAAATCCGTTCAGTAGTTTTTGAGTTTATCGTGAACAGACAGACAGAGACAGACGCGGCGGAGGACTTGGTCTTATGATATGTAGCGAGTGAATATATCCTATTTTCCTTCCAGGATGTCTCCGATCGGGTTTACAATATTTCCCTTCGGATTGAACCGTTCACATCTGTCGTACATGATCGTTGATAGTTAATCTTTTATATCGTACATTCTAGTTTCTCCATTCTTGTCAATACATCTTCTTTTAGGCCACTTGGCCTTTTTAACAAACTTTTACTCATTCTATTCTTCAAATATTTGCTTCTCAATAATCTCATTCAATCTACTTTTAATTCTCTTTTCCGAAATCCAACATTTATTGCTACTACTCCACTATAATAATATATTGTGATTTTTGACATGTTACGGCTGCTCATAAAAGCATTGCGAAAGTCCTATTCCATCTCTTTTCCATATGTTCCTCATTTTTAACATCTCTCGTAAACAAGGCAGGTACTTATGTATACAAACACTCCCAGTTGTTCCACTCGTTCTTCATTAATCATTTTATAACAAGCGCTAACATTACTTTCGTCTTATGCAAAATGCACTATTAATCCTTTCCCTACCTACATATGTATTTACAATCCATTCTTTTTTGTTTTAAAATTATAATTACATATACCATTTTACCATCCCTACATTGATACCGGGTAAAAAGAACTTAGAGCTTAAGTAAATATACACATCCAATTATCTAAAAAATATAATCTAAATAATCATCCATATCCAATAAATAAATTCGTATGGAAAAAGGTTTTAAACAGGGTTTGTACGGTCACTGTTAAACTTATCCATGGACAGTCGTTTTCAAGATTTGCAAGAAAGTTGATGCGAATTCAGAATGAATGTGTTACTGGCCAACGATCGGGTAAATACTAGCATCGCTGTCGGAGGAAGTAAAATGTTGAATTGAGAACCAAGGAGAATCATTGTTTTATAATCTAAAAGTTGAAATTTGAATTTTTCATACCGTTAGTTCCATAATAAATATTTTTATATATTAAAAATAGTAAACATACACTTAGTTTTGATATGATTTTCTTATGTTTACAGTAAAATATAACTATGCCAGTATTTGATTTAGGTGTATTCAGTAGTTCGTAATATTTACTCAATGGATTTAGTCGAGTAATCGAGTTCTAGCGTCCCTGGGGAGTCATTGACCGCTCAGCTATGGCGCGCCCTTCGTTCACGGGAATGAAACCATAATATTGGTATACCGACGCAGGATTATTATTTAACTTTCATAAGTCTGTGTTTTAAATTTGATATACCTAATATGTATATAAAAATTTTAAGAACTTGATTTGCACTGGTTATATTTATTTGTTACCACGATGTGTTATTATGAATGAATATACAAAGAAAGCCAGTAATCACGTTAATAGGTACTTATAATGTTTTGTAAAACAAATAGATCGATATATACCGATTTAAAAAAATATTATTGTACAGATTTTAAATAATAAAATACGTAAATAATACAAGAATTTAAAATGAAAAATCTTACGTTTTATACCGGCTATTTCAATTATAAAACTTTTCTAAATTTAAAATGTTAAATGATAATAAAATATATTGGTTTAACTATGAAACATTAATGTAATAAGAATACACGCCGATTAAACATACATAGATTTATAAGCTAAAACTTTAAATTTAAAATGCTTACATGTGTTTTGTATGGCCGTCTAGGAAACACTCTTTCTCTGGCGCGATCGCACTAAATACTGGTGGTTTGATTGGCGTCTGGCCAATGTTATGCCACGGTAATGTTATCTATCAGTATTCTATCTTCATACAAACGGTCGGAACGCGAGTCATACCTACGCGCGTCGAGGTCGGTACTCGGTAGGCACTTGGTTCGCAACCAGTCGCGAATGCGACGCAGCAATGAACGGACGGCGTGTCGTGGTGGTTTTGGAAGCAGTAAACGTGCGACTTGTTAATATTTGATTGAAATAAGTACAGGTACTTACAGAATAATTATGGCAAAGTACAATTATAAAGAAAAGTTTTTTACACTATTAAATTTAACAATAAAGCTTTTCGTAAGTCCCAGTTGAGGCGCAAATATGTTTCAGCCTTAATTATATAAGGTTGTTTTTTTATTAAATCTACTAATCAAAAACCATAACATGGTTTTTATTGAACATGTCCTATTTCATTCACAACAAATTAATTAATTATATTTTTAAAATAAAAATATAATATTTACTATAACTAAACTAGAAAGATACTCAAGTAAGTAGAATTATTTTACTCGTATTATAATAATTATATTGTATAAAAACAAAATACATATATACAGTGTGTCCGGTAATTAATAGATATCCTTGAAATGTCTTATAGTAGAACTGATGGTCGAATTGAATTTGTTACATATTGTCGCCGAAAAGCATAATTGTCGTATATCTAAAACAGTAGTTTATTTATTAATTAAAAGTTACACCGTCGACGCATCACTATACAATTATAAGTTAACACAGCTTCGATATAAGGATATAAGGCATTTACAGATGTATACAGCACTTAAAATATATTTTTCTATATTATGTACGTTTGTGTATACATGATATGGAAAAATATATTTTATGTCGATGTCGATTCGAACCCGAGACCTTATGCACAGATCTCGCATGCATTACCGCTGCGCCGCGCCACCTAAGCAGTTTAAGTGTTTCAACACTTTCTACCATGTACAGGATAAAACTTAAGAACCAGCTTCGTAGTTATAAAATCGATCTTCGTGATGTATGTATCACTTTACTACATAGTACAAATAATTGAGAAATACTTCGTCCCTATACTGATCGATAAGATAAAGTTAAGAGTTTATTTATATAATGCCACACATAGAATGAAAAGGCGGCGCTGTATCGGTAGCGGAATATTCGGATTGTTCGAATTATTTAGTGCTAGGGTAACTTTTTTGTTAAATTAATTTAACGAAAAGGATTGAATTTTTCTTCACCGTCTACCAATTTTCCTAAAATAAAAGTAGCCGAAGTTACTCCTTATAACATCAGCTATCTGCCAGTGAAAGTCCCGTAAACATCGGCCCAGCCTTTCAGAGTTTAAAGCCTCGTATCTACTAGGCAACCATTAACGCACAACACGTGACGTTCAACAAGATCATCAACGTTGTAAAACATCGCGCGACGTTGCTAGCTGCGTTCGTGCAAGTGCAGTTGAGCATCAAATGTTGACATGTGGAGACGGGTAAAAGCCGCAGAAATCAACACTAGTTCCTCTAGCGACATGTTGTCGACGACTGATACAAGCGAAATCATGTGTAGACAGACTTTCAACACGTTGAGCAACATGTTATGCAACATGTCGTGCGCCAAATGTTGCCTAGTGAATACGAGGCTTAACCGTAGCAAACAGCCACGGACAAAACGTTTTTTTTATAAATGTACTGTATAAGTATACTCTCATATATATTTAACAAAAAGCTGTTATTTTGACAAAACAAACAGACACTTCAATTTTATTTATTTGTTTAAATGAACATCACACACAATATGATCGCTCCGGACTGTGTGTGTAGGTAATGTTAATATTAAATCGAATAATACAATAAAAACAACACTAGTACGTACCGCTCCGCCTCGCTGTCTGTATGAAGCGAGCTAAAATATATCAAAATATATAGTTAACTGATCGTAAAGCAATCGAGTATTCATTGTTACCATATTTCAAAAAAGTTAAAATTAGAATAACTAGTAAACTTCATAGTTTTAAAAATTGTACTATCACATGTTGTTCTTATACAATTTAATTATGCCAGTCCACACACTCGTCGTAGCGCACACATTTTACTAAGTTTAAAAATAAAAAGCAATAAAATAATTATCATACTATGTGCGGGAAAACTTTTAAATAATATTGATTTCTGTTTGCTTACGTTCAAAAAATTTAAACAAGAAAGAGAAAGTGTAACAAACATACAAACTCACATTCTCAATTATAATATTAGTTAGGAAGCTAGGATTTTACTAGAAACTGTAGTCATTAACTCAATACAAAAATTTAGCTCTAGAACTTTGGTATTTGTACACACGGCTACACATCAAGTTAGACACCCTATATACGCAAAAACTACGCTACATACAAAACAGAGAATTGTCAGCAAGGGAGAGTGCCTAGTGTTGTCGATGTAATGGTAAGGATAGAGCGTAACAAAAATATTTTGTTTTATTTTATTTTACAATATTAGGAAAACTTACAGCTGAATGAAAATGATGTACAGAATTGAATATATAAGAAGAAGGCCAATTAAAAGTTTTCACAGATAAACAGATAAATAATTACTCATTAAAAATAAAAGTAAGTAAGATAGAAGTAGATACTATATAAACATGCGATAGTCAAAATATTACACACCACTGTTATCGACGAAAAAATTATTACATAAACGTTTTTAAGTTGGGCACTAGTAGTCGTAAAAAGGTCTAATTCAACTCTCTGGTATCTCTCTGCTGCCGCATTGAATAGGCGACTCGCTCTTATTATAAATTAATTTTGTCTATATGTTATGTTAGCTTTAGCTGCGTGTAATATCTGTGGTCTGTGCAGGAATGCTGAGTGCACACGCAGCCCTACTTTGCTCACCAATTCACTTACGTCTATCGACCCATTCGCGATATTTAATAGAAGTGATAGGTCTGCGACTTTTCTTCGTTCCTCAAGCGGTAGAAGATGGAATTTCTTACACCGGCTATAATAGTTGGGTAAATAACAATTGGATCGATATTGAATGTATCTTAGAAACTTTCTCTGTCGTAATCGTATAGAGGGCTCTATACGATTTATGTAGATGTCGTAGTTTGGATTCCAGACTTGCGAGGCGTATTCTAGGTGACTGCGAACGAATGCACAATATAGAATTTTGATGGTTTTTATATTTTTAAAATCTGTCGATATTCTAAAGATAAATCCTAGCGACTGGGAGGCTTTTTTAATGATATTATCTACGTGCACATCAAATATAAGCTTTGAGTCGAACGTAACTCCAAGATCATTAACCGTACTTGCTCTAGCTAATATAGCATCTAAGAGTTTGTAGGTGTATATGATAGGGGTAGGTTTACGACTGTATGTGCTCACATAACATTTAGAAGTGTTCAGGTCAAGTTTGTTTTTAGTACAATATGTTTGAAATCGTTGTAGGTCCTCTTGCATTAAAATTGCATCGTCAGTAGTAGCTATTTGTTTCATTATTTTCATGTCATCTGCATATAATAGTATTTTGGAATGTCGGAAGCAATAGTTAAGGTCATTAATAAAAATATTGAATAAAAGAGGTCCTAATAATGATCCCTGGGGAACTCCTGATGGTATAAAAATAGATCTAGATGAGTATCCATTTAATACTACAGTTTGACATCTATTGTCAACGTAGGACTTAAACCACCTGAACAGATTACCCCTGATACCGATGGCAAATAGTTTCATAATTAGAGTTTTATGATCGATTCTATCAAAACATTTTCTGTAGTCAGTATATATAACATCGACTTGTGACCGTTGCGACATACAGTCTGATATAAAGTCACTGCAAACAATTAGTTTGGTTGTAATAGATCGACCTCTCAGGAATCCGTGCTGCTGTTCAATAAAGTTGTGTTTTAAAGCCGAGTATACTTGTTTATATACGATTTTCTCGAGAATCTTTGCAAACACGCGTAGTTTAGAGATCGGGCGGTAATTTTCTATGTTATTATTCGGTCCTTTTTTATGTATCGGTGTTATATATGCTGACTTCCAGATCGAGGGCATGACACCGGCATCGAGAGATAATCGAAACAATATAGTAAGTGGAACTGTAAGACATTCCGCACAACTTTTAATGAACAGTGGTGGCACATTATATAACGCACTCTCTCGCACAATTCGCAGCGTTCAACTTCTAATAGTTCAAAGTCCAAACAGTCTAGGTTGATGTGTCGCTGTGTGTACACATCATTCACTGTATATTCTCGAAACTAATTTTTTTAATAAAAAATCGACCTTCAGTCATTTGTAAGCTGTCAAAACCGGTAAT
Organism: Catocala nupta; assembly: GCA_963675205.1. NCBI lineage: Eukaryota > Metazoa > Arthropoda > Insecta > Lepidoptera > Erebidae > Catocala > Catocala nupta. The sequence continues at coordinate 5,287,544 of OY776097.1, forward strand.
TTGGAACAGACATTATTACATAATCTGTGCTCATCGTACAAGGGCCGAGCTTCGGGGATATATGCAAATCCGCCCTTAATTAAATATTTATCTATATAAATATATTCATTATCTAGTTTATTTTACAATTATGATGTAATCCATCACATATAACATAGAATCAATTAAAAACCTCTTAATGTTCTCTCAAATTCATTATGAACGCACAGATATGACAACAATATTTAAAAACATATTTTTTTGTGAATTTACCAAAACAAATGAAACTCGTTCAACATCCAGAAAAGAAGCGAATAAACCAAATTACTGAGCTTGTTATTCTTTAACTTATTTAATTTTAGAAGATATTTACATTTAGCATCAAAGTTATTACACGCATACAGAAAAATATAATTATATTATTAGCGCACTAAAAGTGAAGACTCGACCCAAATGAGTCGTTTTTCTAGAAACCAAATTGGTTCAACAAAATCCCGCGCACAACAGTCAAAGCACAATAATTGTTCAAATTATAGCTATTTATGTTTATGTAAATGCTTTTGTTATTTAATGAGCTACTTATTAACCGACTTCAAAAAAATAGGAGGTTCTCAGTGCGACTGTATGTTTTTTTTGTGTGTTACCTCAGAATTGATTTTGGTGAACCGATTATGATTATTATTTTTTTATTTGCAAGCTGGTGCTTCCCATTTTTATTAAATGTTTAATAAAAAATGGAATAATAACAACATTGTATGAATCTAATTTTAGACAATACAATATTTAGAATATGAAGAACCTGTTACTGTCAGAATTCACAAAGCTTCCTACACTAGTCTGCCACATAGGAAGTAATATTTTTTCTGCGTTCGTTTTACTTAAGTTTGTTCAATTTTAGAAGAGGTTTTTATATAGCATGGTATAAATATACCACCGGTTTGTGGCACAAAAATAATAATGTATAATTTATAAATATGCACGGTGATTTGTTTTAATTTACAATATTAATATCAACTTACCTTACACACGTCTGCCGGGCTGTCTCACCTAAATAACACTAGAGCGGGACTGTGCGTTCATCTGACCAATTATATATACTAAAAGCCATTTTCTACTTAGTCGTAGCCACAACCTTGCTCGTAAGCATGACTACGCACAATGTACCTGTTTACAATAGCAACATCATTAAGGATAAATCTCTGAATACATTGATGACCATATCTACAGACTGCTGAATAAATCTTAACTAATTTTACAAATGCTTATGTGAGTTTATTGGTTACGTTTTCACGCCATAACTACTCGACCAATAATTATAAAACTTCGCATACATGTTGTCAGGGGTACAGAAAAGGCATAGAGCCCCTATTATCTAGAAAAAAAAACTGTTATTGGGCGAAACCGTGGGCAAAAGTTTGTATGTAATCTATACTAATATTATAAAGCTGTAGAGTTTGTTTGGTTGGTTGAACGCGCTGATCTTAGGAACTACTGGTTCGAATTGAAAAATTCTTTAAGTGTTGGATAGCCTATTTATCGAGGAAGGCTATAGGGACTATAGACTCACGGGGGCCGAGCAGTAATCATAAACGCGAGTGAAACCGCGGGCACATCTAATATATTATATTAGTTGGGTCTGTTAAAATTATATAATGTTAGCATATTTTTTATTTAGACAGCTCGTAATTGTTACGTACCTCGGAGGCGCAGCAGCTATGATACGACTACGATGCGTTAGATCTCGTTATAGCTGGTTTGGCGAAGAAATATTTATTGGAATTTTTGTTAAGAAACTCTAGTTGGCCAATCACCCAAATATCCCAAAACAATTTTTTCAACACCGACAACTCCCTAAAAGGATTTAACGGTGTTGCACACTCCCGTGCCTCAGCAAGGATGTGAATCCGCTGGTCCTTGTCCTGATCTTTATCTGGTCGTGTCAAAGTGCCAACACATCCGATGATGAGAGTGGAGGAATAGTGAGTATAGGTTTGGTTCAATTTGGAAAATAAAAGACTGCTGTTATTGAAAATACCGTACCAGAAAAACCGAATAACACTTCGCTCGATCCGGGAATGGAAACCGGTACCTTACAATCGGCCGCACACATAATTCATAATATTCCACGGAACTTAACTGGTAAACTATATATAAGTAATAGGTATTCTAGCTGTCATCCGTTCTCTGATGTTACTCACAGTGTCCACAAAAACTGGCTGCCTAATGTAAAAATAATTTTCAAATCAGTCGATCAGATAGTTTAAAAGATTAGCGCGAAACAAACAAACAAACTCTTCGGCATTCTAAATTATATTCGTTAAAGTAAACTTAATTAAGATCTGTTTAGATAATGCAGTGATATTTCTGTTATCACCCATTATCATAAGTATTATTAAAGGCGTTTTTCTATGTAATCAGGTTTACACTTCAGTGTTTTGAGTAGTAAAGCACTTCAACTAGATGGTTATATTGTTTTACATAATATTGACTTATATGTTTATACTTTTGTCAGCCTCGGTGGCGTAGTGGTTAATGTAACCGACTGCCACACCTAAGGTCACGGGTTCGATGCCCGCAAAAATCAAACATTTGTGTGCATGAACATGGATGTTTGTTTTGGTCTGGGTGTTTCTATGCATATATGTATGTATTTACAAAAAAAATTATATATGTATGTTTATCTATTGTCTAGTACCCATAGTACAAGCTCTGCTTAGTTTGGGCTAGATGGTGTTGTTTGTATGTGATAGAATATTATTATTATTATATTTACGCGGCTTTTACTCATAGAAATTCCCAAATTATCCCAGCACTGGACGTCTTTCGGCTGAGATTATGATGATGATGATGATACTGATTTTATCGTAGCTTATTTTAAATCAAAAGTTTTTAAGCTATTAGACCTTTAGTTCTCAAAGTAGTCCAGGTGGACCCCAGGAGTCCACGGGAGACTCGACGGGAGTCTACGTTGGCGTGATTATTTGATTTCGATAATGAAGAACTAAAATGTTGGCTTGACTTCACCTATCAATGTAGGCAGATAATATTTTAAACGTCGTACTTGTTTAAACGTCGGTCGACGGATATTTTGAGGAATAAAGCACGCTGAAGACACGAGAATTTGTAAAAAAAATGTCGGCCCGTAGAGATTTGATAATTATTTTTTATTTTAACCCAATTTAACTTTTTGGTCCGAATATACCGATTTTACTTGGCGGATTAAATTTCTAGCTGCAGGGGGTCCACCGGAACTAGCTAAAGTGTGAGTAAGTGAGTCTGAGAGCCTTGAGATGACAAAAAAAGTCTGGGAGCCTCTGCATTAGACTAGAAATCATATAAATTATTAAAATATCAGCTATCTCTTATCTTATCTTGTGTGGAGGCCAGTTAGTACAGACCGGCGACACTTCGACCCAGTGGGATCCTTTATGTCGACTTCCCCAATACCGACTGCCATAGATGTTCATGGCAGCCAGGACCGACGGCTTAACGTGCTCTCCGAAACACGGCGATAATTGTCAATCAATACGCACATAATTTCGAAATCTCATATAGCTTCCGAAAGTCAGAGGTGCGCGACGTGGGTTCGACCCGAGACCCTCTGCATTACAGTCTGTTGGTCTCCCCACTGAGCTATCGCTGCTCTTTTATGCATAATATATACTATATTGTAAGTAAACCTATATTTTGCATCACCAGCCGTATATCTGGCTCGGCGGCGCTTTATCAGAGAATGCTTTGAATTTAGGAATAGAATACACGCAGTCAACCAAAATCTTGATAGCAGGGTACTGATCATCCAGGTCTGGTCTCCACAAGATGCTCTTTAAGTACACGTGCCAGGCAGCGAAGATGAAGTCTCCCCATGTCAACTGTAAAAAGTATTTATATTTACTACTAGAGAATCCAGCCTGCCAGCGCCACCTACTGGGTCCAAAGGTGAATCTAAACCATCCAGGGACTAATTCAGACACAAAAATTGCATCAAAATCGGTCCAGTCTTTTAGATGGAATTCAATGTCATGCACACGTACGGAAGAATTATACATATGTACCTATATAACAAATATTACGTACTGTGCCCCCTTTTTTATGTCATGACGAATATGATGATACAGATGATGTGTCCGTGTTCAAAGTATCGTTAGTATGTTAGCTAGAACCCGGATATGGATATAAAAGTTTATTTTTCTCATTTTTATAATGATACAAGCTTTTACCCGCGGCTTCGCTTGGGAACAATACTTTTTCTGGAAGAAAGGTACCCTATGTCCTTTTCTGTACCGCTGGCAACGTGTATGCGTAATTTCATGATGATCGGTCGAGTAATTAAGGCATGAAAGCGTAACAAACAAACAAACAAACTCACTTACGCATTTATAATATTAGTTAGGATTTTAGAAAAGAGTAAGGACTTAGGATTTTTAAAAAAATGCGTTATCCAAAATCTAAAACATTTTATACTTAAATCTATTTCAAATTGCAAGGATATATTTTGGCCCGCAATTCTTTTTTAATGTGTAATGAAATGGTCTGTGTCATTTGGGATCCCTGCAAACAAATATATCGCCTAGTAGTCTTTCTTTTCTTTTCGTGTGGTTAGTGGCCAAACTGTTGTCAAGAGTTGTTCAAGTCGCTCGTAGGCCTCTGACATGGCTTAACGACTGCTGTCAATTTGGCAACAATCTGGACCGACTTTTACGTGCCCTCCGAAACACGGAGACACTCAGATGAAATACCACTAAGCGGTCACCCATCTATAGACTGACCGCAACCAACGTTGCTTAACCTCCCTAATCGTTTACCGATCAGTGAGTGCAACTGGCTATGAGCGCCTCTAGTAGTAGTTGAAGCTATAGTGCCAGCCAGCAGATACATATAAGATAGGCAGTATATGCTTATAATTCTCAAGTACAACTTCTAGTCATGTAGGTACTTTAAGAAGATATTTGGTAATAGGCATGGTGACAGGAATAAAAATAAATGATTCTAAGTTGTCAATCTTTTAGATTAGCAAAAGCTATTGGACACCTTTTTTTGTTTTAACAATATTTACTAGTTTAAATAATATACTATACGGTAATGACGTCACTCTCTTATAAAATTTGTACCGAACAGTGACGTAACACGAAATTGTTGTATCTTCGTTGTTTATGGGACAAAAGAAAAATACGTGTCCAATATTTTTTGCTAATCTAAATGACGGACTATAACGTTTTTTTTCATCTTGCCTACTGTACTGAGCAGACTTAGCAGTGTGTACCTACATAGATTTTCCGTTTATGAAAACTATGACATATAAATGTTACCTTGCCGGCAGCTAAGTGTTCATTGTTCTTGACTACAATGGAGTGGTATACCTCCTTAGTGTTTTCTTCGTGTTTCTTTTCTTTGCCTACTTCGTCCTTTTCATAGTGCACTAGCATAGCTTCTGAATTAATTTAAGATTATATATAGTTTGTACTTCATACCTCACCTACAATTAAGTATTTGTTGATTGTTCTTAGCGTATACAAGTATTTACAATACCTACTATAATTATGTACCATTAAATATATAAAACTTTTATTTCAAATTAACCACAATGAAATATCTATTGGTTTGCAATTCATCCGCATTTTAACATTTAATTATAATTAATTCTAAACCTGCAGAGGTAAATAGAATAATGTAGACATAAAAATAAACAATTTAATGGCTAGTCAAAAGACTGGATTAAATTTTCAGAGGATTAATTTACGAATGTGTTATTAATTAACGATATAACGATAATTAACGAATGTGTTTTTATTTGTCGCAGAAATTAAGAAGTAGTTCAGTAGGTAGTAGGTAGGTAATAGTTCAATAACCGTCAAACCATAAAGAAGAAGATCGATTATTCTACGTTAATTTAGTCAGATCTATGTGCCCAACATGGGGTCTATAAAATAGATAGTGACTGCGGACTCTCATACATTGGTTAAATCAAGAGAAGCATAGGCACCCGCATAAAAGAACACATAGCTGATGTCTGATATAAAACACCAACGCTCGTTGAAGTCTGCTGTGTGTGAACATGTGCAACAGGGGACCAACCACTACCTGAGATTTGACAAACCACAGATTCTCGCTAAAGAACACCGATTTAAAGGATGCATCGCGAGGCTATTGAAATAAAAAAATATCCTAATTTCAATAGAGAAGATGGTTGGAATGTATTACCAGCTTGGGATCCAGTAATTCAAATAGTCAAACCCAAGAAGAAGCAAACTACAGCTAGACTTCATGATACTTTGAGCTCATTCTGCGTAAATAGAAACACCAATAATTAAATTATGTTCGGGTTCTTTGAAATAACTACACTGGAACATTGAGACAGCTACCATCTTAGTCTCCCCGTGACCATGGCTGCTGAAAAGCAACCGAAACGTTGGAGAAAGTGTAAACTTAAATATAAGTATTTGTAATAGTTTTAGCTTAAAAATTAGTAAAGTTCAATAATAGTAGTAGTGTAACCGTTTCTAAATTATGTAATATAGTGTTACATAAATAAAGCGATAAACTCCGTATAAAGGAGTTTAATTACGACATATGGGTACTTCATTTAAATACACCGAGGAGGCTGTATCTCTGAAGATAGTACTTATATCAATCAAGATAATGTAGATAATTTTATCAGTTTAGTTAGTATTATGCCAATCCAAAATCAATTCACTGCTTATAGCTATCTGATTCAATTGTATTCAAATATTCGTGTAGAGCAAGATGGAAGTTAAAAAGCATTTTTAATGTTTTTCTATATTTATAGGTGAAATTAATTTGATTATTACTTACTAGCTTTTCCTCACAGCTTCGCTTGCGTAAAAGTAGGTGAAGTTATGTAAGGAACAGTATTTAAAAAAAATAAAATAATGCCTATGTTACTCAGTGGTAATATAGCTTACCAATGGAGAAAGAATTTTTAAAATCGGTTGAATAGTTTTGTGTTAAACTCTTACAGAGAAACCAACAAAAATCTAATCTTTCCTCTGTGTAATACCTATTGGTATAGATCGAGAGTATTTTTAATCTGTCAAGTCCTATATCAGAAATAATTATAAGTTAATTGTGTTAGACCACCGGTGTGTCTCTGTGACATAATAGGTTACATATAACACTAAACTTGTTTCTTTTATTACCTTCAACTTAATTTTTGTATCGTACTTTTATATAGTTAGAATATTATGATAACCGACCATCCTTTTTCAAATACATGTTGTAAAAACACACTGAATAATAAAATGTAAATTTAAAAGGTGTTGTAATAATAAATTTGATAAAATATAAAATTATATTAGATTTGTAACAATAAAAACAATACATATTTGCAATTTTGATAACAATAAAATCGCTTAAAATCACAGTCTAATTTAATTCCTTTCTAATTAATATACAAATTATTACAATGTGCAATTGCTTGGGCAAAAAAACGTATATTTAATAGTTGTATGATGCCGCATCCGAATGTTGGAGTTTTTAGAATTGTAATCGAATATCCGAAACGCAATTCGAAGATGACAAGTTGATATGTCTTAATCGATCGTTCTTTTGATATATTTTACATGCCAGGACCCTTTCTTAGATATTTTCCTTTCGGAATTCGACTGCTAATACGTGATCGAAATAATCAATCAACAATTAGTAAATGTAATAATCGTTTCGAATGATTCGAATCGCTTGCACATCGTTATAACTAAATACCTATTTACAGCAGGCAAGTTTCTTGAAGCAACTTTCATGCTATCCCTTTAAACCAAAGGAACAAGACACTTACTAGAAGAAACTTGCTTCGTATAAGTATAGTGTATTGTATACTATTTGTCAAACAATCACCAGCCGTCAAACAGACTTGATGGCGCAGCATCAGCTAACGCTTTCACTTTGGGAATGGAATATACGCTGTCAGTCAACTTCTTGAAGCCAGGGTATTTCTCGTTAAAGGCTGGCATCCGTAGATTCCCTTTAAGAAGGCGTACCAACCGGCTAAGACAAAGTCTCCCCAGGTCAACTAGAAAAAAACAACATTAACAGTTTTATAAGCTACAAGCTGACAATTGTAGTTTTTGGCAATCGTTAGGCCATACATCTGGTTAAATACGGGACAAAGTATCAGTGATCCACATATGGCCATCGTGTCAAAGTACCCCATGGTGTCTAAGTGTTGTTGGGTAGATTTTCTTATTGATAATATGTATTTCTTTAAAAAAATATGCAAATGTATGAAACTTGTTTTGACGGCAGTATTCTCAAACTGGTGGAGCAAGAATATTCAGATCAGATCTCTTCCGTTTAACCAATGAGGACTTCTTGAGTATTATCAGCAAATGAGAATATCGTTTAGCAATGGGTAATTGCAACTGGAAAATGAAATTTTCGATAATTCGAAAATTGTATGACTGCGCACCGCCTCTTTAGTTAACTGATCCCGCTCGGACTGGACCCGGAGGATCAGTTAACCTAATGTATATTTGTAATTGGTCAACTGATCCCGTTTCATAATTTTATAATTTGTATAGACACCGAAAAAAGGGTTAGACATAAATATCACCAAGACATTAGTACGAAGCCGCAGACACATTGCTTTCAAGTCAAGTAAACTTTGAATGATGACAATGCCGTTGTCAGTGATAATAATTCGAATCATAGTCAAATATTTGACACTTGATTTGATGATGGGTCGATCGATCGCACTTCGTTGTTTGTCGACAATGTTCGTATTCGTATAGCCTCGGATAACAGTGATAGCGTTTTTAGTTATGACGTAGAGCTAATACATAAAAGAATAATCAGTCAATATCAAAGTTTAATTCATTCGAATATGTCTGAAAGATCTAAACACTTTAATTTATATAAAAAAATATTAATTCATACTACCAATTGCAAAATAACGTTATTGAATAATGTGTATTACCTTGCTGGCAGTTAAGTGTCCGTTATTCTTCTTAACAATCGCGTGCAGTCTCTCCAACATGGCAGGATATATATTTTTAGAGTTTTCTTCATGTGCCTTTTCTTAAGCTTCTTAATTTTTCTCGTTAAATACTTCCATAGCTTCTGTTACAAGATATAAACGTATACTTTACTACTATTGTCATGAATGTATGTAGTTTAAGGTATAATTGCAGTTATGGTAGGCCAGATAGTTATTTCGTTAATAACAAACAACAGACATGTGATTTCGTTGCATGTAAAATATTCTACAGCTTTCATCTGACTATACCTTTTTGGTCTACTAGCGAAAACCGATCACGCTTTGTTTTGGTTAGTAAGAACAGAACGGGGATCGATTCTCGTGAAAAATTCAGTCTATAAAGTAAATAAAAACACTCTTATATATAATGATATTTTAAAATCGATATGTTTATTTCATAATAATTATGGAAGTATAATAATTTGTAATTAACTTATCGAGTTTTTCGAACACGAACAAATGAAAGCTGAATTTTATTTATAAAGATAACAAGAGAGAAACTAGGTCGAAAAAAATGTGTTAGCCTGTCAAACTAAGTAAAAACCTGCTTGGTCTGAGTATGAATTCTGTTTCTCATATGCAGTTGGAACCATCGTCGGTTGAGTTCCGTGGGTCGAATACGTTTTAAAATTATGTGCGTATTGATTGACAATTATCGCCTGCTCCGTGCCTCGGAGAGCACGTTAAGCCGTCAGTCCCGGCTGCCATGAACATCTATGGCAGTCGTTATTGGGAAAGTCAGTGCCCTATAAAATCCTGACACTGGTCTAGCCTTATGGTATCGTTAGCCTTCGGGTTGCCGGAGGTCAGGTGGCAGCCGGTCCTTGTAAAAACTGATATCCAGTCAAATCCGGGTAGACCAGAAAAGCCGACTCCAAGTGACTTGGGAATAATAAAGGCTAGGGAGAAGATTGCATTCATAACGAGTTGACTGCAAGGGTGGTCTTACTACACCAAAGTTTAAGTGGTTGCCTCGTCATTGCCACTGCACCCAGTGTTGTGAGTTCGAATCCCACATGGGACAAAACTTTGTGTGATCCACAAACAGTTGTTTCGAAGCTGAGAGATTTTTTGTTCCGTTGTTTGAATGTTTGTAAAGATTCCTTTAACGATACAAGATTTATTCCCAGTGATGGACATTTTCAAGTTTCTCACAGAGTACTGTCCCCTTATATGCTCCGCTATAAACATTGAAATTGAATCAGCCATTGTGGCGATTAACAAGCACAAATAAACAATCAAACAGACCAAATCTATTTATAATTTACTTGTTTACCTTATACAGAAAAATATTGGATTATACGTAGAATTTACATAATAAAATTGTAACTGGTTGATGTCTGTAGTTCTGTATATAGGAGATATCTAAGAAGAATTGATACAGGGAACTATAAAAGATACAACAATTATTTTAGAATTTATCTACCAGTCTGTATGTTAAAGAAAAATGTTTGTATGTAATAATTACTACATTCAATTTCATTGAATGCGTTTTACAGTTGCATAGCTGGAGGTTTAACTTAAAATCTGGTGCATGTTTCATCTTGATATGAATTGATACTTCTAAGATCACTTAGAAGTCGAGTATTATGTGTGTAGATTAGCGTTTTATTACATGCTTGGAAAGAAAATTATATATAATGAAATCGCTGGCAAAAGCTAGTTATCAACAAGGGACAACTCTCCATTAATTGTACCGAATGCCTAACGGTTTTATTATCATTGATGACAATCTGTTTCAACGACAAATATTTTTTTTTTAATTTACTTCCGCACTTGGAATAATTCATGTGTCGCGGGAGACTTTACAAACATTTAAACAATGGACACAATGGACACCCAGACGGAACAAGCATTTGTGGATCACACAAATTTTTGTCCCTTCTGGGATTCGAACCCACAACACTCGACCCAGTGGCGAGGCAACTACTTAAACCACTTCGTCATTTATGCAGTATAGCTAATTCATAATACCACAGCACAATCTGACTTTCTGGTCGTTTCGCACGAATCTTCATCGATCACTAAGCCTTCACATTTCGTGCGAACAGATTAATTAACCCACAAACTGTGTGTTGTGAAATTGGTGATAATCCACTCTAGGAACAAAAATGAATTGACTCATATCGTACGATCTGTATTACATGATAATAACTGAAGGTCACACCGTCGGACACGCAGATTAGATTGTTTGATAGACACATCGTACAGCGCTTTCAATATATTTATATCTCGACATACAACGTATCTTTGTGCAAGTCATTCTACACGACTTGTAAAAAATACGTGTTATGACTCATTTTGTTTGCTTGAATTTAGTCATCACAGTGTATACTTGTCATCTTTTCTTTGAAATTGACGTGAACAGCGATAGCTTAGTTGGAGACTGAAGGACTGCCACATAGAAGTCTCGAGTTCAATCCCAATGCACGCACCTCTAACCGTTCGAAATTATGTGCGTATTAAGTAGTAATTACTGCTTTCTTTAACGGTGAAGAAAACTTTCGTGTTTAAGAGTTCTTCATATTGTTTTCGGAGATATGTAAAGTTTGTTAACCCGCATTTGGCCATCGTGGTAAACAATGGCCTAACCCTTCTCATTTTGAAAAGAGGCCCGTGCCTAGCAATGTGACAGCTTATATATAAGGTTGATTATTACGTTTGAAGTTCGTAATGCATTGATAATGATACTAAAAACATTAAACCTACTTAAGATTAAATATATGTAGGTATGTTCAGGCTCCTAATTAGGTGTTAAATTTAAAGATTTGAACCATATATATTTATAATATGGTGACCATTGCTCATAAAAGGCCTAATTAAGTAGTATTTAATTGTTTTAATAAGTAAAGGCCAAGGGTTTACAATCGAAACTTGCAATCGAGAAGTTCGTTCGATGCCAATCATTGTACAACCTTTGTGTATCTAATTATTTATTAACAAATATAAAGAAAATATTTTACTTAAAGCGGTTTAGCCGCTTGACTAATGGCGTTTTATTAGCAGATTTAATCTTTACATTGTTGGTTACCCTATACACTATACTTTACACTATATATATAGATATATCGAAACTGCAAGTAACTGCAAGCAACTGCAAGTAGCGATGTCCAATTTTATGTAATAGACAATCGAATCATTTGAGTATATTCGACAACAATTTTGAATATTTTGTTTTAAGCAATATGTAAAAATGAAAACATTTGAATGACATCTAACGTGATTGGTCACAATAAAACGGAATGATTGCTAAAATTCGATCATTCGATTTTCATTTGAATATTAATAATCAGCGACTACGCAATATGTAAAAATGAAAACATTTGAAAGACATCTAACGTGATTGGTCACAATAAAACGGAATTCGATTATTAAATTATTTGAACATTCGATTTTCATTTCAATATTAATAACGCATAACTCGATATATAATATTCGAACGCATGAATCAATGAATTTTTAAACCATTCGATATTTTGCCGGTAACAATCTGTATATTCATATACTTATAAATACAGCATACCGCTATAGTTAAATAATACTTACTTGGCTTGAAATCGGGTCATTGATCAGGAGGAATGCGATTGTCTTCGAACTCCTGGCCGCCGTAGACGAGCAACAGATGGCCGCTCACACCCAGGGCTCTAGATGGGAAGTAGTTGTACATGTGTTTCGGCATGATTCTGCAAATACATAAGTCCTAATAAAATCAATAGCGAGGTCAACATTGTGCAAATCACCTTAAATCACGAACTACTAATTAAAAGAATTATTAAGGTGTAAATTGGAAGTAGGGTTTCCCAAATGGCAGTTCATTATCAGTCGTTAGAACAAAATGCTATAATGATTAGCTGTCTTACGATACCTTAAACGAAAAACAAAAGTTGATGGAATGCTTGAATGACGTTAAAATTCGATTAAGGAGACGGTAGAGAAAATCTGCACGAAACCAGTCGTAGAAATGTGTTCTTTGCTTTATTAGATTTCACCATATCAATGGTGAAATCTAACCAAAATATTCCATTGCGCCCTAAATATTTTAGGTCTATCGCAATTTATCCGAGTTTAAACTAAAATCTAGTGACGACACAAAATCATTGGTGCAGAAGATTATATGTTCTGAGCAGAAGAAATTCCATGTGAGGGGATTGCGTAAGACCAAGAACGGAGGCGTCATTATATGTACTGAAACAGAGGACGATATTGAAAAGTTGAGGAAATCAGCCCAACTGAGTAGTGTCGGACTGAAGATGGAGGACACAATCAAAAGAAGACCAAGAATAATAATTTTAGGAGTACCATCTGTCCTTAGTGATAAAGAAGTTTACGATTGCACATATGAGTAAAATATAGCTGACAAGCTCCGTAATCTAAACCGTGAAACATTTTTGTCCTCTATAAAACTCAGCCACAAATCAGGAAAAATGGAGACACAAACATGCAACTTTATTATAGATGTTCCACCTAGCATAAGGAAGGCCCTTATCAGTCAGGATCGGGTATTGATCAATTTGACTTCTTGCCTAGTTCGTGACTTCACCCTTGTGACCAGGTGCTTCAAATGCCAACAGTACGGACATTCCGCAAAGACTTGCCGTGAGACCATCTACACGTGTGGATATTGCGGTGAACTAGGACACCAGGTCAGTGAATGCACTAAGAAGTCCGATTCACTGAAATGTGCATCATGCTTGCGTTTCAAAAAACCTAGCAGTCACAAAACAGGTGATCTCGAATGCCCGGTGAAGAAAATAGCTGAAACGAGGTATATAATATAAATTCCATAGATTTTAATGAGGGCGCCTAAGAGCGCCGCCTTTTTTATTTCTTATTTAGAGCTAACTTTTAGGGGTATTTTCGATTAATCATTTTAGTTTTAAATCTATGGCTGAACACTTAATTAATTATACAGGGTGTTTGGAGGGTGAGTAGCCATAGGAAAATGGTCGATAGGTGATGGTGTTGGCTACGTGTTGCGCCTACCTAAATAACATTTTGCCTTAAGCCATCAACATATCAGCGTATTCCTCGTTAGTAAAAGCAGCCATTAAAAATAACAGTAACAACAAAACTTAACAACAACAAACGAAAACAAAAATAATGCGCAGAGCGGAGTTGTGAAGTACAACACGTGAAGTAGCAAAGAACGACAAGTATCGACTAAATGCACCCGACAGGATGCGCAAGGGCCAAAGGGAGCATAATAGTCAACCGATGAAAGAGATAGCACAATACTTTTAGCTGTGTTACAATTAGACAAAACATTTTACCTGCTCAATTTAATAATTTAGGTTTTCACCCTTTTAATGCATTCGTGACGACAAACCGGTTTTTGTTGAGTTACCTGGTTAGTTATGATACATGTTACATACCGTTCGAAAGAGTATTAACTAGAGAAGTTTTTAAAAACATTTGTAAATGCCATACACTGTAAGTTTTTTTATTTTGCCATGTGAAGTTGACATAAGGATGTTTTTTTTTATTTATGAAAGTTTGATACTTCACTGTTATTTCTTTTTTAATTGTTTGTATGAAATTATGATTAAATCTGAATAAGGTAAGACTACACTAACAAATGACATCCTTTTTTAACATTTCAGCGGTTATTAAAAAAATAATTAAAGTTTTTATACAAAAAAATGGAGATTTTCTAGAAAAATAGAAAAAAAATTATTACTCATTAAACTTAAGGCAAAATGTTATTTAAGTAGGCGCAACACGTAGCCAACACCATCACCTATCGACCATTTTCCTATGGCTACTCACCCTCCAAACACCCTGTATAGACAATAATCACATTTATGAATCGAAAATGTGTGACACTGAAAATTGCAGACATTTCCTTTCCGATTATGACAACCCATTAACGGTACTTACCCAAAATATTCGCAGTATTTATAAGACCATAGATAGATTAAAAGTCTTTATACACAGGCTTAGTATAGAATGTGATGTCATTATTCTCCCTGAATGTTGGCTGTCTAATAGAACTTGCATTCTACCAGTTTTACCAGAATACAATACTTTTAATACTACGTTATCATTTAATCAGAATGATGGCGTGGTAATGTACACAAAGAAATCCCTAGCTGCCATAGTTGAGGAGCCAGAAGTCCAAGACTGCAACTGTCTCGTCATTAAAATAGGGACAGATATCGCGATTATAGCAATCTATGGACCACCATCGTTTAGAAAATTAAATATGTTTATTAATGCTTTAAATAATACATTAGAAAGCCTTTCATCTTATAAAACTATTATTATAACCGGTGACTTAAATATTAACATAAATAGTGAGAATTGTGACACTGGGACACATGATTATTTAAAACTTTGTGCGTACTACGGCGTATTGCCAGCACATGCTTATCGGACACACATAAGTGGTTCTTGCTTAGATCATGTTATGCTTAAAACAAGGCTTCCGTGTATCACACTTGTCGCTAACTCATCAATAACTGACCACTGCGCTGTTCTATTTACACTTGAATTATCGCAGTCTAAGCATATACATCGCCCGCAACTAAGGTCGAAAATAAACATGAGTAACCTTGAAATATATGCGGCATTGATTTTAACCCAGCTTACAATATATATCGCAGACGTTAACACTTCCATGTCGTACGTTATCGATAAAGTACAACAAGTTTTTTTAGCCAACTCGATAGTAACTGAACTAAGTAAGAAAAATTATAATATCAAACCATGGATAACCGCGGGCCTAGTCCGATGCATACGACACCGCGACAAACTACATAAGAGAGCCAAGCAGTGTCCTGATAACTCTATCCTACAAATTTCTTATAAAAGATACAGAAATTTCTGTAATAATCTACTGAAAAACTTAAAAATAGAATATGGACAATAACAATTACATCAAGCTTCATATAACAGCAAACAACTATGGAAATTCGTTAAAAAGGTTACTTTCACATCTAACCAAATTAAGACAAATACGAGTTTATTGAAAACACATGGCTCTCCGTGGTCCTCTATTAACAACATAAATAGGATTTTGTAAACGTTGGCAAATCATTAGCTGAAAGAGTTCAAAATCAATGCGGTAGAAACAAGTGATACTTTCTCACGACCTTGTACCCATCTTAAAAGTAGCAAATCCTTTGTCATGTTAGAGCCAGATGAAAGTGAGGTAGAAGACCAAATATTAAATTTAAAAAATAATTGTGCCGTAGGATGGGATAATATCTCTACTAATATTCTCAAAGCTTGTAAGCACATTCTGGTGCGACCATTAACGCATATTTTTTGTAATTGCCTCTCGGATGGCATCTTTCCCAAATGCCTTAAGAAAGCAATAGTAATACCAATACATAAATCCGGTAATAAAAATCTCGTGACGAACTACAGGCCCATCTCACTGTTACCTTCTTTCTCCAAAATACTGGAAAAATATTAATAAAAGATTAGTATCAAATATTGAAAAGAACTCCCTCTTCTCCGACATGCAATTCGGTTTTAGACCTAAGTTATCAACAGCAGACGCAGTACATAATTTAACCAGCTATATCTCAGAGGAACTTGGGAAGAGTAAGCAGGTAGTTGGCATTTTCCTTGATCTGGCGAAGGCATTCGATACTGTGTATGTTCCTATGCTTCTAAAAAATTGGAGGCACTAGGAGTTAGGGGCACACAGTTACAGCTTCTCACAGACTATCAAAAAGATAGGTACCAATGTATCAAGATAGATAACGTCGTCAATGCCGATTTGAAATAGCCCCAATTCGGTATTCCTCAAGGAAGCGTCCTCGGAGGTACCCTGTTTCTGGTGTACATTAACGATCTCTGTAGTCTAAATTTACATCATGGAAAAATTGTTTCATACGCAGATGATACTGCGGTCCTTTTTCCGCTGACACCAATGTGGAAGTCTATGCATATTATGCACAGTGCGGTTTTTATATAGTAAACAAATGGCTTCAATATAACCTGCTCACCTTAAATACAGAAAAAACTAAATTTATTAAAATTTGTATGCCTAGACACCAACCTCATTTAAGTCACATTAATTTATATGCACATTACTGTAATAACATTACCGCTTGCACTTGTCCTATTATCACTAACACTATTAATATTAAATATTAAGGTGTTATATTAGACGACACACTCTCCTTTAAAGAACATATAACTGCTTTAACTAACAGAGTACGCAAATTATGATTTGTTTTCAAAAAATTACGCCTTATTGCAGATCACAAACTCATCATACAGATCTATAAGGCATTGTATCAGTTTTTAATTCAATATTGCATCACTTTATGGGGCGGTAGCGCAAAATCCTTCATGTTAAATATTGAACGAGCACAAAGAGTGCTTTTAAAAGTAGCAACCCGCTGACCCTGCCGCTTTTCCACATGTCTTTTGTATGAAAATTGTAATGTATTAATTGTCCGACAGCTTTTTATAATGTACACCGTACTTAAACAGCACGCAAAGCTTACGTATAACATCAACCTTACTAACACTAAAAGACGGAAAGATATTGTCTGTACCACACATTCTGAATCAAA
Source organism: Catocala nupta (assembly GCA_963675205.1). Lineage (NCBI taxonomy): Eukaryota > Metazoa > Arthropoda > Insecta > Lepidoptera > Erebidae > Catocala > Catocala nupta. The sequence goes on from OY776097.1 coordinate 5,305,043, forward strand.
GTTTGTTTTTACAAATAGATTTTTCGCATTCTTAGGGCATTTTCTTTAAAACAAGATAAATAAACAAACAGCTATATATGACCTAAGTTATATAAGATCTAAGCGGATAGTCTGTCGGTACTTACAAACTTTAAATTATTAGGATACTGAAGATTTGTTGGTTGTTGTTAAATAAGTAGTAACAAATTCCATGATAATAATTATAATCTTGGCCTATTTTTGCATATATTTATATAATAAGTATGGTTATTTGTACATAATTTAGTTCCTAGTAGTATATTGTAAGTGCTCTTAACTCCTGTGGCACAAGTTTACCCTAGTACAGGCACCCATATTATATTACCTATATTAAGTACTTTATGGACTGTATTCATGATTTACCACTGTAATCAATAAATAAATTATTATTATTATTATTTTTGGTTAAATACTGGCAAATAAAGCTTTATTTCAAATCATTTCGACATATTAGTAAATGAATGGCTAAAGTATTAACTCCAAAAAAAAATTACGTCTTATTTTTCTCAACTCACGTACCTACCAAGGAACTATCGTTAATTTAACTGTATTAGTTATTGATTTACTAAGTATTTATTACTAACCCAGACTTTCAGACTTATAATAAAATATTAGAAGGTCGTCATATTCTACCTCACACGGACGTTAAAAACAACAAGACAATTAATTTGCATAATATTGTTGATTTATATACATTAATTTATGCAATAATTAATTAATTATTATATTTAACTATTTAGAAGGTGAAAGTAGTAAAATAGTAGAAGGTGTTCTTTGTGTTGGCACCACAGGAATTATACCTTATGCGGGAGAAGTCTTATAAAAAATATCAACGTAATTGTAGAAATAATATAAATATATATAGTTTCTTAATAAGGATAGTTTGATTTCTTTTTAGTAGTCAGACACGTCACTAGTATTATCAGATCATATTTTCAAATTTGTATGTATCGTTGGCATGTCATCGTATGATATCGTTCCTCCTGTATCCGTGGATAGATTGCATTTCAGGAATTATTTTAGATTTGCAAAGATCGTTGAATTTTTCTATTAATTGGAAACAAGCTTTTGTAAACTACTAAGTCAGTTATTTTAATGAGTATCTTCGAAGGCATTTATTCAATGACTGTCATAAATTGTTATCTAATTAGTTCCTTTTTTCTATAATAAATATAATGACTTGGCAATCATACATCACCTAATAATTACTTAGACAGACAATATTATTACGTTACGGATACCTTTTATCATAAGCTGTTCTTTAATATAAACAGATATTGTAAATAATCTTTACGTAGCAGTTTATGAAGCGACACGGTGATTTACGACAGAAATCGTCATCGCTGACAGACGTGTATCAATAAAAATATAGTAAATTTACATTATTATAAACATTGACCTAGTTTAGTGTGTTTGTGCGTGATATGCACATTAATGTTGCAGTGATAGTTTGTTTTGTTTTTATAATGGACAGTAAAATAACTTTATAAATATTTTAACATGGAGAGCAGTACCTTCAATAGAAGTGGTGTAACGTGGTACCCCTCCACCAACGACGCCACAAAAACCAAGAGAAGATGAGACAGTTAAAATAGTCTCAACGTCGGAGATTCAGGGATGGTTGAATTCAATCGAGCACTGTTAGAACGAGGTATGCACTATTGCATCTGACGGCAAGTTAAACACAGAACAGAAGATGAAAATAATTAGTACCCTTTGCCGTAAAGTAGAAAACGGTGTTGCTCATATGGTTGTTCAGTATAAGTCACTAAAGCAGAACGGTTTTCAAAGTCACACTTCTCTACAAGCCCTGTTTGAAAAGCAACATCTAGTGGAATACCTAAAGGAGATTAAGGAGACAAGTGCGAATACAGTACCGGCAAGTCACACATCTTTTGCTGGTCAAGAAAGAGTCCAGTAGTTTGGTCCATCCTAGCACTCTTAGCTCGTTGGTGATTTATCCTGGCGATACCTCAAAGTCCAGCGAGGATACTAAGAACATGGTCCAGAATATTATCAGCCCTAAAGAAATGAAACTCCAAGTTCGAGCAATTCGCAGAGTAAGAAACGGAGGTGTTATTATTACCACTGAATCCATAAAGGACATAGAGAGGCTCAAGCAGACAGTCCAACTTGCCATATCAAACCTTAAGGTCGAAGAACCATATAAGCGCAAACCGCGTATTATAATTATAGGAGTTCCCATTTCTATGGCCGAAAAGGAGGTATATAAATGTATCTATTAACAGAACTTAGCCGACAAAATATCTTCTATGACACGAGATACATTAATGTCCTCTATAAAACTTAGCCACAAGTCTGGTGAGAAAGATTCAGACAGCTGCAATTATATTACTGAAGAACCAGCCGTGATACAAAAAGCACTTATCACACAGAGCAGAATATTTATAAACTGGACTTCCTGCTCGGTAAGAGATTTCACTGTACAAAGAGTAAGGAATCTCCAAAATGTGCAACCTGCCTACGGTTCAAAAAGCCCAGCAACTACAAGAGTGCCCGGCGAGAAAGGCTGCCGAAAATAGGTATATTAATTCTATTAACTATGAAGGCGCCTAAGAGCGCCACATACGCGCTAGTATATTAGATCATTTAGATAGTTTCATATTATGGATATTAATTTAATTAGAGAGATAGATAATGTAACTGTGTCAGATTCCAAGTCATGTGCGGTAGAGGACTGCGGACAATATCTCTCCGGTGTAAATCATTCATTAACCATACTTACCCAAAACATCCGTAGTATATATAAGAATATAGACACTTAATATTTTTCAACATGGCTTAACTTTGATTGTGATATAATAATTCTAACAGAGTGCCAGTTATTAAATAGGGGCGAGGTTCCATTAATGCCAGGATACAATATATACCATAACACAAGAAATCTTTATCAGAATGATGGTTGTGGTACGCAAAGGAATCTTTACAGGTTTCAATTGAAGAACCACCCTTTCTAGATTGTAATTGCTTAGTTATCAAAATTTACACAAACACAGCGATTATAGCTATGTATAGATCGCCCTCCTTTAGAAACTTAGATTTCTTTCAGACATCTCTTAATCAGACCTTACAAACACTAACCTCTTTTAGAAATATTGTAGTAACAGGGGACATAAATATACACATTGATTCAGAACAGCTCGATGCAGGAACTGAAGATTATCTCAATCTCTGCTCATACCATGGGCTTCTCCCTGCTCACACATTGCCTACACACCAGAACGGTTCTTGCCTCGATCATGTGATGATCAAATTCAGCTTGTCATCAATTACGCTCGTTACTAACTCGACTGTCACTGACCATCACGCTGTCTTATTAATCGTAAATTTAACGCTAATTTCAATAGAGAAGATGGTTGGAATGTATTACCAGCTTGGGATCCAGTAATTAAAATAGTCAAACCCAAGAAGAAGCAAACCACAGCTAGACTTCATGATACTTTGAGCTCATTCTGCGTAAATAGACAGACCAATAATTAAATTATGTTCGGGTTCTTTGAAATAACTACACTGAAACATGGAGACAAGTACCATCATAATCTCCCCGTGACCGTGGCTTCTGAAAAGCAACCAAAATGTCGGGGAAAGTGTAAACTTAAATATAAATAGTTTTAATAATTTTAATAGCTTAAAAATTTGTAAAGTTCAATAATAGTAGTAGTGTAACAGTTTCTAAATTATGTAATACAGTGTTAAATAAACAAAGCGATAAAATTCGTATAAAGGAGTTTAATTTCAACATACGGGTACTTCATTTAAATACACCCAGGAGGTTGTATCTCTGCACTTCCGTTTGATACTCTTTTTGGGGACATTTTCCATAGTGCAAATGTTCATGGGACGAAAGGTGAAGACCAGCAAACGTTCTTTGACCACATTAGATATATTCTGAAGAAAAACCAGGTTAAAAGTAGGTACTCTAAACCGCTAAGCATGTATGAAGAATATAATAAGAGTGAATGCAGCAAGGAGGTATGGCAGGATCGTAGAAAGAAGAGATATGTAGTTACTATATTGAATGAAATTAAGCGTTACTTGGCGGCAATCGATAGTAATAAAATTATTGGAATGAGAGAAACCCGCCAGGCACCCTCGGATTACCCACCCCAACGTGTTTCGCCTCAGCGTTTGGCAACGAATGAGTTATGCATTCTCATTTGATGCCAAACGAGAATGAGAATGTATAGATGAAGATGCCTCGTGCTGAGCGTGTCGATGCATGTTTTGTGTTCGAAGCGGAATACTGCAAGTCGGAGTACGTCCGGGTCCCATGACGTTGACAATACTGAAGTTCTCTGGATGGGGACTTCGGTATTGTCAACCATGTTCTATTGGAATAGTTGGGGTGGGTAATCCGTGGGTGCGTGGGTACCTCTCTTCCCAATAATTTTATTACAATTGGATTTCCACTACGAAGCCTAATTCGATTCAATAAATTAACTAGCTTGTCTCGTGACTTCACTCGTGTGGTGTCACTCTCGAATTATTTTAATCACTATTTTCATTTTAAATCAACCAAGTGGCAAGTAAAGCATATAAAACGGATAACGATTGATAGCCGTGACTATATTAAGATGGTACTTATATCAATAAAGATAATGTAGATTATTTTATCAGTTTGGGTAGTATTATGTTAATCCAAAATCAATTCACTGCTCATGGCTATCTGATTGAATTGTATTCAAATATTCGTGTAGAGCAGATGGAAGGTGAAAAGCATTTTCAATATATTTTTCTATATTTATAGCTGAAATTAATTTGATTATTACTTACTAGCTTTTCCTCACAGCTTCGCTTGCGTAAAAGTAGGACAGGTTATATAAGGAACAGTACTTTTAAAAAATAAAATAATTCCTATGTTACTCAGTGGTAATATAGCTTTTCAATGGTGAAAGAATTTTTTAAATCGGTTGAGGAGTTTTGTGTTAAACTCTTACAGAGGAACCAACAAAAATCTAATCTTTCCTCTGTGTAATACCTATTGGTATAGATAGAGAGTATTTTTAATCTGTCAAGTCCTATATCAGAAATAATTATAAGTTGATTGTGTTAGACCACCGGTGTGCCTCTGCAACATAATAGGTTACATATAACACTAAACTTGTTTCTTTTATTACCTTCAACTTAATTTTTGTATCGTACTATGAACGACGATTCCGAAAGGAAAATATCTAAGAAAGGGTCCTGGCATGTAAAATATATCAAAAGAACGATCGATTAAGACATATCAACTTGTCATCTTCGAATTGCGTTTCGGATATTCGATTACAATTCTAAAAACTCCAACATTCGGATGCGGCATCATACAACTATTAAATATAGGTTTTTTTGCCGAAGCAATTGCACATTGTAATAATTTGTATATTAATTAGAAAGGAATTAAATTAGACTGTGATTGTGAGTCTATAAAGTGTATGAAAACACTCTTAAATAAAATGATATTTTAAAATCGATGTGTTGCTTTCATAATAATTATGGAAATATAATAATGCAAAGCAATCGACTACTTATCGAGTTTTGCGAACATGAACAAATGAAAGCTGAATTTTATTTATAAAGATAACAAGAGAGAAACGTAATCGAAAAAAATGTGTTACCATGTCAAACTAAGTTAAAATCTGCTTGGGATGAGTAGAGGCATTAATACTGTTTCTTATAAGCAGTTGGAACCCTCGTGGGTTGAGTTCCGTGGGTCGAATAGGTGATTAACCCTTATACATCAGTGGGGAGACCAACAGACTGCAATGCAAAGGGTTTCGGGTTCGAACCCACCTATGACTTTCGGAAGTTATATGACTTTTCGAAATTATGTGCTTATTGATTGACAATTATTGCCTGCTCCGTGCCTCGGAGACCACGTTAAGCTGTCTGTCCCGGCTGCCATAAACAACTATGGCAGTCGTTATTGGGAAAGTCAGTGCCCTAAAAAATCCTGACACTGGTCTAGCCTTAGGGTATCGTTAGCCTTCTGGTTGCCGGAGGTCAGGTGGCAGCCACTCCGTTTAAAATCTGATATCCAGTCAAATCCAGGTTAGACCAGAAAAGCTGACCCAAGTGACTTAGGAATAATAAAGGCTAAGGAGAAGATTACATTCTCACTACACCAAAGTTTAAATGGTTGCCTCGTCATTGCCACTGCACTCAGTGTTGTGGGTTCGAATCCCACATGGGACAAAACTTTGTGTCCACAAACAGTTGTTTCGAAGCTGAGTGATTTTTTGTTCCGTTGAATGTTTGTAAAGATGCCTCCAACGACACAAGATTTATTCCCAGTGATTGACATTTTCAAGCATATCATAGACTACTGTCCCCTTATATGCTCCGCTATAAACATTAAAATTGAATCAGCCATTGTGGCGATTAACAAGCACAAATAAACAATCAAACAGACCAAATCTATTTATAATTTACTTGTTTACCTTATACAGAAAAATATTGGATTATACGTAGAATTTAGATAATAAAATTGTGACTGGTTGATGTCTGTAGTTCTGTATATAGGAGATATCTAAGAAGAATGGATACAGGGAACTATAAAAGTCACAAAAATTATTTAAGAATTTATCTATCAGTCTGTATGTTAAAGAAAAATGTTTGTATGTAATAATTACTACATTCAATTTCATTGAATGCGTTTTACAGTTGCATAGCTGGAGGTTTAACTTAAAATCTGGTGCATGTTTCATTTTGATATGATCTTAGAAGTCGAGTATTATGTGTGTAGATCAGCGTTTTATTACATGCTTAGAAAGAAAATTACATACAGGGTGTCCGGTAATTAATAGATAACCTGGAAATGTCTTATAGTGGAACTGATGGCTGTTCAGAAAAAAATATGAGAAAAAATTATCCTAACTACTACCTGAGATATGTGTTTTTTTTAAATTACCATTTATAACTTTCTTGTATACGACGACCATAAGTGACTGAAATCCATCGGTTTTTTGTTGTTTTATTATTAAACACTAATTCTGCTAATAGATAGTCAGTCAAAAGTATGCTATGCTATATAGCTTGCACTTTTTAATATACTATATATTTTTGTTTATTATTATTTTTTCATTTTTCTGAACGGCCTTCAGTTCTACTATAAGACATTTCAAGGTTATCCATTAATTACCGGACATCCTGTATAACGAGATCGCTGGCAGAAGGTAGTTATCAATAAAAAACGATTATCTATTAATTAAACCGAATGCCTAACGGTTTTATTATCATTGTTGACAATCTGTCATTTTTTTTTAATAACAGGTCTCACGCACTATGAATAATTCATGTGTCGCGGGGGCTTTACAAACATTTAAACAACGGACACAATGAACACCCAGACGGAAAAGCATTTGTGGATCACGAAAATTTTTGTCTCGTCTGGGATTCGAACCCACAACACTCGACCCAGTGGCATTGGCGAGGCGGCCACTTAAACCAGTACGTCATTCATGCAGTATAGCTAATTCATAATACCACAGCACAATCTGACTTTCTGGTTGTTTCGCACGAATCTTCATCGATCACTAAGCCTACACATTTCGTGCGAACAGATTAACCCACAAACTGTGTGTTGTGAAATTGGTGATAATACACTCTAGGAACAAAAATGAATTGACTCATATCGTACGATCTGTATTACATGATAATAACTGAAGGTCACACCGTCGGACACGCAGATTAGATTGTTTGATAGGCACATCGTACAGCGCTTTCAATATATTTATATCTCGACATACAACATATCTTTGTGCAAGTCATTCTACACGACTTGTAAAAAATACGTGTTATGACTCATTTTGTTTGCTTGAATTTAGTCATCACAGTATATACTTGTCATCTTTTCTTTGAAATTGACGTGAACAGCGATAGCTTAGTTGGAGACTGAAGGACTGTCACAGAAGTCTCGAGTTCAATCCCAATGCACGCACCTCTAACCGTTCGAAATTATGTGCGTATTAAGTAGTAATTACTGCTTTCTTTAACGGTGAAGAAAACTGTCGTGTTTAAGAGTTCTTCATATTGTTTTCGGAGATATGTAAAGTTTGCCAACACGCATTTGGCCATCGTGGTAAACAATGGCCTAACCCTTCTCATTTTGAAAAGAGGCCCGTGCCTAGCAATGTGACAGCTTATATATAAGGTTGATTATTACGTTTGAAGTTCATAATGCATTGATAATGTTACTAAAAACATTAAACCTACTTAAGATTAAATATATGTAGGTATGTTCAGGCTCCTAATTAGGTGTTAAATTTAAAGATTTGAACCATATATATTTATAATATGGTGACCATTGCTCATAAAAGGCCTAATTAAGTAGTATTTAATCGTTTTAATAAGTAAAGGCCAAGGGTTTACAATCGAAACTTGCAATCGAGAAGTTCGTTCGATGCCAATCATTGTACAACCTTTGTGTATCTAATTATTTATTAACAAATATAAAGAAAATATTTTACTTAAAGCGGTTTAGCCGCTTGACTAATGGCGTTTTATTAGCAGATTTAATCTTTACATTGTTGGTTACCCTATACACTATACTTTACACTATATATATAGATATATCGACTGCAAGTAGCGATGTCCAATTTTATGTAATAGACAATCGAATCATTTGAGTATATTCGACAACAATTTTGAATATTTTGTTTTAAGCAATATGTAAAAATGAAAACATTTGAAGACATCTAACGTGATTGGTCACAATAAAACGGAATTCGATTATTAAATTATTTGAACATTCAATTTTCATTTCAATATTAATAACGCATAACTCGATATATAATATTCGAACGCATGAATCAATGAATTTTTAAACCATTCGATATTTTGCCGGTAACAATCTGTATATTCATATACTTATAAATACAGCATACCGCTATAGTTAAATAATACTTACTTGGCTTGAAATCGGGTCATTGATCAGGAGGAATGCGATTGTCTTCGAACTCCTGGCCGCCGTAGACGAGCAACAGATGGCCGCTCACACCCAGGGCTCTAGATGGGAAGTAGTTGTACATGTGTTTCGGCATGATTCTGCAAATACAGGGACAAAACATGAAGATGGCAACGTTGAACGTCCTAATAAAATCGATAGCGAGGTCAACATTGTGCAAATCACCTTAAATCACGAACTACTAATTAAAATAATTATTAAGGTGTAAATTGGAAGTAGAGTTTCCCAAATGGCAGTTCATTATCAGTCGTTAGAACAAAATGCTATAATGATTAGCTGTCTTACGATACCTTAAACGAAAAACAAAAGTTGATGGAATGCTTGAATGACGTTAAAATTCGATTAAGGAGACCATAGAGAAAATCTGCACGAAACCAGTCGTAGCAATGTGTTCTTTGCTTTATTAGATTTCACCATATCAATGGTGAAATCTAGCCAAAATATTCCATTGCGCCCTAAATATTTTAGCTCTATCGCAATTTATCCGAATGATAAACTAAAATCTAGTGACGACACAAAATCATTGGTGCGGTAGATTATATGTCCTGAGCAGATGAAATTGCATGTGAGGGGATTGCGTAAGACCAAGAACGGAGGCGAAATTATAAGCACTGAAACAAAGGACGATATTGAAAAGTTGAGGAAATCAGCCCAACTGAGTAGTGTCGGACTGAAGATGGAAGACACAATCAAAAGAAGACCAAGAATAATAATTTTAGGAGTACCATCTGTCCTTAGTGATAAAGAAGTTTACGATTGCATATATGAGCAAAATATGGCTGAAAAGCTCCCTAATCTAAACCATGAAACATTTTTGTCCTCTATAAAACTCAGCCACAAATCAGGAAAAAAGGAGACACAAACATGCAACTTTATTATAGAAGTTCCACCTAGCATAAGGAAGGCCTTTATCAATCAGGATCGGGTATTGATTAATTTGACTTCTTGCCTAGTTCGTGACTTCACCCTTGTGACCAGGTGCTTCAAATGCCAACAGTACAGACATGCCGCAAAGACCTGCCGTGAGACCATCTACACGTGTGGATATTGCGGTGAACTAGAACACCAGGTCAGTGAATGCACTAAGAAGTCCGATACACCGAAATGTGCATCATGCTTGCGTTTCAAAAAACCTAGTAGCCACAAAACAGGTGATCTCGAATGCCCGGCGAAGAAAATAGCTGAAACGAGTTATATAATATAAATTCCATAGATTTTAATGAGGGCGCCTAAGAGCGCCGCCTTTTTTATTTCTTATTTAGAGCTAACTTTTAGGAGTATTTTTGATTAATCATTTTAGTTTTAAATCTATGGCTAAACACTTAATTAATGATATAGACAATAATCACATTTATGAATCGAAAATGTGTGACACTGAAAGTTGCAGACATTTCTTTTCCAACAACCCATTAACGGTACTTACCCAAAATATTCGCAGTATTTATAAGACCATAGATACATTAAAAGTCTTTATACACAGGCTTAGTATAGAATGTGATGTCATTATTCTCACTGAATGTTGGCTGTCTAATAGAACTTGCAATCTACCAGTTTTACCAGAATACAATACTTTTAATACTACGTTATCATTTAATCAGAATGATGGCGTGGTAATGTACACAAAGAAATCCCTAGCTGCCACAGTTGAGGAGCCAGAAGTCCAAGACTGCAACTGTCTCGTCATTTAAATAGGGACAGATATCGCGATTATAGCAATCTATAGACCACCATCGTTTAGAAAATTAAATATGTTTATTAATGCCTTAAATAATACGTTAGAAAGCCTTTCATCTTTTAAAACTATTATTATAACCGGTGACTCAAATATTAACATAAATAGTGAGCATTGTGACACTGGGACGCATGATTATTTAAACCTTTGTGCGTACTACGGCGTATTGCCAGCACATACTTATCCGACACACATAAGTGGTTCTTGCTTAGATCATGTTATGCTCAAAACTAGGCTTCCGTGTTTAACACTTGTCGCTAACTCTATAACTGACCACTGCGCTGTTGTACTTACACTTGAATTATCGCAGTCTAAGCATATACATCGCCCGCAACTAAGGTCGAAAATAAACATGAGTAACCTTGAAATATATGCGGCATTGATTTTAACCCAGTATACAATATACTATATCGCAGACGTTAACACTTCCATGTCGTACGTTATCGATAAAGTACAACAAGCTTTTTTAGCCAACACGATAGTAACTAAACTAAGTAAGAAAAATTATAATATCAAACCATGGATAGCCCCGGGCCTAGTCCAATGCATACGACACCGCGACAAACTACATAAGAGAGCCAAGCAGTGTCCTGATAACTCTATCCTACAAATTTCTTAGAAGAGATACAGAAATTTCTGTAATAATCTACTGAAAAACTTAAAAATAGAATATGGAAAATAACAATTACATCAAGCTTCATATAACAGCAAACAACTGTGGAAATACGTTACAAAGGTTACTTTCACATCTAACCAAATTAAGACAAATACGAGTTTATTGAAAACACACGGTTCTCCGTGGTCCTCTATTAACAACATAAATAGGTTTTTTAAAAACATTGGCAAAACATTAGCTGAAAAAGTTCAAAATCAATGCGGTAGAAACACAAGCGATACTTTCTCACGACCTTTGTCATGTTAGAGCCAGATGAAAGTGAGGTCGAACAGCAAATATTAAATTTAAAAAATTATTGTGCAGTAGGATGGGATAATATCTCCACTAATATTCTCAAAGCTTGTAAGCACATTCTGGTGCGTCCATAAACGCATATTTTTCGAAATTGCCTCTCGGATGGCATCTTTCCCATATGCCTTAAGAAAGTGTATCATCGGAGATCCAGAGGTCACGAGTTCACTGGAACCTCTGCAACTCCGTAGGGATATTGCCTCTTTGGCATGTTTCTACAAAATATACCACGGGGAGTGCTCTGAAGAGTTATTCCACCTTATCCCACCCTCCCCTTTCCTATCCAGAACAACGCGTGCTGGGCTCAGATGCCATCCTTACACGGTGGAGTCGACTAGAGTGCGTACCAACAAGTTTGGGTCCTCATACCTCTACCGAACGATCAAGGCATGGAATTCTCTGCCAAGGCACGTGTTTCCTTCTTCCTTCAATCCTGGGTCCTTTAAGCGGGTCGTGAAAAAGCACCTTCTCAGGCCGTCAAAGTAGATACCTCAACATCGCCTCGGCTGCTATGAGGACGATGTGGAGGCCACTGCTCTTAGACCACACAACTGCTTACCATCAGGCGGAGTGTGGTCATTTTGATGAGCAAAAAAAAGCAATAGTAATACCAATACATAAGTCCGGTAATAAAAATCTCGTGACGAATTACAGGCCCATTTCACTGTTACCTTCTTTCTCCAAAATACTGGAAAAATATTAATAAAAGACTAGTATCATATATTGAAAAGAACTCCCTTTTTTCCGACATGCAATTCGGTTTTAGACCTAACTTATCAACAGCAGACGCAGTACATAATTTAACCAGCTATATCTCAGAGGAACTTGGGAAGAGTAAGCAGGTAGTTGGCATTTTCCTTGATCTGGCGAAGGCATTCGATACCGTGTATGTTCCTATGCTTCTAAAAAAATTGGAGGCACTAGGAATTAGGGGCACACAGTTACAGCTTCTCACAGACTATCTAAAAGATAGGTACCAATGTATCAAGATAGATAACGTCGTCAGTGCCGATTTGAAATAGCACCATTTCGGTATTCCTCAAGGAAGCGTCCTCGGAGGTACCCTGTTTCTGGTGTACATTAACGTTCTCTGTAGTCTAAATTTACATCATGAAAAATTTTTTCATACGCAGATGATACTGCGCTCCTTTTTCCGCTGACACCATTGTGGAAGTCTATGCATATTATGCACAGTGCGGTTTTTATATAGTAAACAAATGGCTGCAATATAACCAGCTCACCTTAAATACTGAAAACACTAAATTTATTACATTTTGTATGCGTAGACACCAACCTCATTTAAGTCACATTAATTTATATGCACATTACTGTAATAACATTACCACTTGCACTTGTCCTATTATCTCTAACACTATTAATATTAAATATTTAGGTGTTATATTAGACGACACACTCTCCTTTAAAGAACATATAACTGCTTTAACTAACAGAGTAAGTAAATTATGATCTGTTTTCAAAAAATTACGCCTTATTGCAGATCACAAACTCATCATACAGATGTATAAGGCATTGTGTCAGGCTTTAATTCAATATTGCATCACTTCATGAGGTGGTAGCGCAAAATCCTTCATGTTAAATATTGAACGAGCACAAAGAGTGCTTTTAAAAGTAGCAACCCGCTGACCCTGCCGCTTTTCCACATGTCTTTTGTATGAAAATTGTAATGTATTAATTGTCCGACAGCTTTTTATAATGTACACCGTACTTAAACAGCACGCAAAGCTTACGTATAACATCAACCTTACTAACACTAAAAGACGGAAGGATATTGTCTGTACCACACATTCTGAATCAAAGTTTGTTTTTACAAATAGATTTTTCGCATTCTTAGGGCATTTTCTTTAAAACAAGATAAATAAACAAACAGCTATATATGACCTAAGTTATATAAGATCTAAGCGGATAGTCTGTCGGTACTTACAAACTTTAAATTATGAGGATACTGAAGATTTGTTGGTTGTTGTTAAATAAGTAGTAACAAATTCCATGATAATAATTATAATCTTGGCCTATTTTTGCATATATTTATATAATAAGTATGGTTAATTGTATGTACAGGCACCCATATTATATTACCTATATTAAGTACTTTATGGACTGTATTCATGATTTACCACTGTAATCAATAAATAAATTATTATTATTATTATTTTTGGTTAAATACTGGAAAATAAAGCTTTATACCAAATCATTTCGACATATTAGTAAATAAATGGCTAAAGTATTAACTCCAAACAAAAATGACATCTTATTTTTCTCAACTCACGTAAATTAACGATACTTCCTTGGTAGGCCAAGGAACTATCGTTAATTTAACTGTATTAGTTATTGATTTACTAAGTATTTATTACTAACCCAGACTTTCAGACTTCATCAAAATAAAGTATAATAAAATATTAGAAGGTCGTCATATTTTACACCTCACATGGACGTTAAAAACAACAAGACAATTAATTTGCATAATATTGTTGATTTATATACATTAATTTATGCAATAATTAATTAATTATTATATTTAACTATTTAGAAGGTGAAAGTAGTAAAGTAGTAGAAGGTGTTCTTTGCACCACAGGAATTATACCTTATGCGGGAGAAGTCTTATAAAAAATATCAACGTAATTGTAGAAATAATATAAATATATATAGTTTCTTAATAAGGATAGTTTGATTTCTTTTCAGTAGTCAGACACGTCACTAGTATTATCAGATCATATTTTCAAATTTGTATGTATCGTTGGCATGTCATCGTATGGTATCGTTCCTCCTGTATCCGTGGATAGATTGCATTTCAGGAATTATTTTGGATTTGCAAAGATCTTAAAGATCGTTGAATTTTTCTATTAATTGGAAACAAGCTTTTGTAAACTACTAAGTCAGTTATTTTAATGAGTATTTTCGAAGGCACTAATTCAATGACTGTCATAAATTGTTATCTAATTAGTTCCTTTTTTCTATAATAAATATAATGACTTGGCAATCATACATCACCTAATAATTACTTAGACAGACAATATTATTACGTTACGGATACCTTTTATCATAAGCTGTTCTTTAATATAAACAGATATTGTAAATAATCTTTACGTAGCAGTTCATGAAGCGGCACGGTGATTTACGACAGAAATCGTCATCGCTGACAGACGTGTATCAATAAAAATATAGTAAATTTACATTATTATAAACATTGACCTAGTTTAGTGTGTTTGTGCGTGATATGCACATTAATGTTGCAGTGATAGTTTGTTTTGTTTTTATAATGGACAGTAAAATATCTTTATAAATATTTTAACATGAAGAGCAGTACCTTCAATAGAAGTGATGTAACGTGATGTACCCCTCCACCAACGACGCCACAAAAACCAAAAGAAGTTGATACAGTTAAAATAGTCTCAACGTCGGAGATTCAGGGATGGTAGAATTCAATCGAGCACTGTTAGAACCTAAAATAGTTTCAACGTCGGAGACTCAGGGATGGTTGAATTCAATCGAGCACTGTTAGAACGAGGTATGCACTATTGCATCTGACGACAAATTAAACACAGAGCAGAAGATGAAAATAAGTACCCTTTGCCGTAAAGTAGGAAAAGGTGTTGCTAATAAGGTTGTTCAGTATCAGTCACTAAAGCAGAACGCTTTTCAAAGTCACACTTCTCTACAAGCCCTGTTTGAAAAGCAAGATCTAGTGGAATACCTTAAGGAGATTAAGGAGACTATTAAGGAGACAAGTACGAATACAGTACCGGCAAGTCACATATCTTTTGCTGGTCAAGAAAGAGTCCAGTAGTTTTGTCCATCCTAGCACTCTTAGCCCGTTGGCGATTTATCCTGGCGATACCTCAAAGTTCAGCGAGGATACTAAGAACATGGTCCAGAATATTATCAGCCCTAAAGAAATGAAACTCCAAGTTCGAGCAGTTCGCAAAGTAAGAAACGGAGGTGTTATTATTAGCAGTGAATCCAAAAAGGACATAGAGAGGCTCAAGCAGACAGTCCAACTTGCCATATCAAACCTTAAGGTCGAAGAACCATATAAGCGCAAACCGCGTATTATAATTATAGGAGTTCCCATTTCTATGGCCGAAAAGGAGGTATATAAATGTATCTATTAACAGAACTTAGCCAACAAAATACCTTCTATGACACGAGATACATTAATGTCCTCTATAAAACTTAGCCACAAGTCTGGTGAGAAAGATTCAGACAGCTGCAATTATATTATTGAAGAAACAGCCGTGATACAAAAAGCACTTATCACACAGAGCAGAATATTTATAAACTGGACTTCCTGCTCGGTAAGAGATTTCACTGTACAAAGAGTAAGGAATCTCCAAAATGTGCAACCTGCCTACGGTTCAAAAAGCCCAGCAACTACAAGACGGAAGACCCTGAGTGCCCGGCGAGAAAGGCTGCCGAAAATAGGTATATTAATTCTATTAACTATGAAGGCGCCTAGGAGCGCCACATACGCGCTAGTATATTAGATTATTTAGATAGTTTCATATTATGGATATTAATTTAATTAGAGAGATAGATAATGTAACTGTGTCAGATTCCAAGTCATGTGCGGTAGAGGACTGCGGACAATATCTCTCCGATGTAAATCATTCATTAACCATACTTACCCAAAACATCCGTAGTATATATAAGAATATAGACACTTTTAATATTTTTCAACATGGCCTAACTTTGATTGTGATATAATAATTCTAACAGAGTGCCGGTTATTAAATTGGGGCGAGGTTCCATTAATGCCAGGATACAATATATACCATAACACAAGAAATCTTTATCAGAATGATGGTTGTGTACGCAAAGGAATCTTTACAGGTTTCAATTGAAGAACCACCCTTTCTAGATTGTAATTGCTTGGTTATCAAAATTTACACAAACACAGCGATTATCGTTATGTATAGATCACCCTGCCCTCCTTTAGAAACTTAGATTTCTTTCAGACATCTCTTAATCAGACCTTACAAACACTAACCTCTTTTAGAAATATTGTAGTAACAGGGGACATAAATATACACATTGATTCAGAACAGCTCGATGCAGGAACTGAAGATTATCTCAACCTCTGCTCATACCATGGGCTTCTCCCTGCTCACACATTGCCTACACACCAGAGCGGTTCTTGCCTCGATCATGTGATGATCAAATCCAGCTTGTCATCAATTACGCTCGTTACTAACTCGACTATCACTGACCATCACGCTGTCTTATTAATCGTAAATTTAACGCTGCTTAAGCTAAATAGTCATCGAACAAAGTCCATTATAAATATAAACAAACTCGAGTATGACTTATGCAACTTAGATTTTAGCCCAGTTTACAAAAGCGCTGACGCAAATATTTCTCTATCGTATTTAATACAAAATGTCCAACATTACGTAACACAACAACAATGACTACGAGACAGAAGTTTTCTAATATTAAACCTTGGATTACGTCTAGACTAATTCGATGTATAAGACACAGAGATAAGCTTCATCAGAGATCTAAGCGTTTCTCTAATAGCTTGGTACTTCAAACCACTTACGAAAGTTGCAGAAATTACTGTGATAACCTTTTAAAGAAATTAAACATTAATTACGATAAACACATATTGCATAAGGCAGGTAAAATCAGTAAGCAAATTTGAAAACATTAAAAACGTCACTTATACACAGCATAAATCAAATTCGTGTTTACTGCACACTCATTCTTCACCGCTTTTGTCACCTAATAATGTTAATTACTATTTTGTACATGTAGGTAAAACCTTGCTGAGCGGACTCAGACACAAACTTGTAATCGCACTGCTATAACTAGTCAAAAACCGAACAACATCGCTAGTCTAAAATCATTTGTTTTTGGAAATAGAACGAATCATCTCAGGGATGAAGGATGACTCTGCTGTCGGCTACGATAATATAAACAACAAGATCCTTAAATATTTTAGGTATATTTTAGTACGTCCATTAACATATATATTTAGGTTCTGCCTTTCGGAAGGGATTTTTCCAAATGCAATTGTTATACCCATATTTAATTCTGTAAACAAAGATCTAGTTGCAAATTATCGACCTATATCCATTCTCCCCTCAATAACTAAGATACTAGAACGAATTATAAACACTAGATTAGTCAACTTTTTAGAAAATAACAATTATCTTTCACCCAATCAATTTGGATTTAGGGTCAAACTATTCACCGCCGATGCGGTTCATAGCTTGACCCCTTATATCACAGAGGAACTCAGCAAGGATAATCAAACCTCAGACATTTTTCTTGATCTAAAAAATGCATTCGGTACTGTATCTATTTCTATACTTCTGAACAAGATGGAGGCTTTGGATATACGGGGTAATCAACTAAAACTTTTTACAGATTACTTAAGCGATCGTCACCAATGCGTTAAAATAGATAATACTACTAGCAATTATGAGAAAAATACTGGTTTTGGTATTCCCCAAGGAAGTATTATCGGTCCGACGTTGTTTCTGATTTATATTAACGATTCATGTAATCTTATATTAGAAAACGGCAAGATAATATCATACGCCGACGATACCGTGTTAATATACTCCGCTAAAACCAGCAACGAGTTATACGGGAACGCTCAGCTTGGCTTTAATATTGTGAATAACTGGCTTCATCAAAATTTACTAACTTTAAATTGCGATAAGACGAAATATATTCACTTTTCTATGCGCAGCAATAATTATAGTATAACTAACCCGCCTATATATGCACACAAATGTCCGCTTCAAACATGTGTAATTGTCCTCCTATCCTGCAAACTAGGAGCATAAAATATCTTGGGATCATAGTCGATGATACATTTTCCTTTAAACAACATATTGATAGTTTAGTAAATAGAATTCGTAAATTAATATATGTATTCAAAATAACTCCAAACAGTAGCAGATATTAAATTGATTACTCAAGTTTATTTAGCTCTAAGTCAATCAATTGTTCAATATTGCATTACTTCATGGGGTGGAGCAGTGAAAACTACTATGCTGTCTCTTGAACGAGTTCAGAGAGCAATTTAAAAGTAGCCACCTGCCGTCCTTTCCTACTTTCTACAAGCTTATTATATAGACTGTTCGCTTAGACGAGAGACATATTGAAGGAGAGTAGGTACTCAGTATTCGATTCTCGTTCCAAATATGTAACAAACATATAACCTTATTTTTTGACACAATTATCCAACAAAATACACAATTTATGAACACCAGGCGCGCGAACCAAAACTTACAAATAAACGATAGGTACATACCTATGTAATAACAATACCATCACGCACATGATTTGACACGAGCCACTCGGACTGCCGAAAACACCCTCCCCGCGCGCACATCGCGCCCCGCACCTTTGTCCTGGCGCCGACGCGGCGACGGCGCGGCGGCGATGCGCCAACAGGACATACTCCCGCGCAACCCGCAGTCTGCGCGTCTGCGCGAGTGTATCGCTACTTCCGCATGTCTAATTATCACGCTTCCGTATTTCGCGTCGATCCCGTGTGCATCGCGTATTTTGTGTAAAAATTTGTGATAAGTTGATTACACTAGAATCAGTTTTAAACATGTAGACTTATCAGTATTCCAATGAAGAATACTAGGATATGGTTCGTGTTTATGCACTATCCAATGATAGTGTTCGGGGAGCAGTCAACTTGTACCGCGAGATGTTTCCCAACCGCCAGACTCCTTCGTACAGTCTGATGTTGGGCATCAATCACCGATTGCGAACATTCAGACAATTCACCGTGCCGACGCATGCCCAAGGTCGTGGGAAAGAGCCATACCCAGTTCATCACCAAGAAGCCATCTTGGAATACTTTGAGCATCACCCGCAGGAGTGTACTCGAAGTGCAGCAAGGCGGTTTGGAGTGTCAAACTCAACCGTGTGGAAGCTACTCCATGAAGAAGGAATGCACCCACATCATTTCCGTTCAATACCAGCCAAAAAGAATGATTACCAGCCGCGAATTAATTTTTGCCAGTGTTTTTTATCAAATTTAAATAACATCATTTTGTTTACGGTTGAAGCCACTTTTACAAAAATGGGAGTATTTAATGTTCACAATGAACATTAGTGGAGCAGTGAAAACCCATATGTGACGCGACAGGACGCTTATCAACATAGGTTTAGTGTTAATGTGTGGGCAGGCATTTTGAACAATTGTTTGCTAGGCCTTTATTTTATCGAGGGAATACTAGACAGCTTGTGTTATTTAAACATTTTAAAATAGTGTTGTGGACGAAAAGCTGGACGATGTGCCCCTCAGTGCTCACCGCAACCTGTACTATCAACATGACGGAGCGCCCGCGCATTATCAGGTACGAGTACGTGAGTTCCTAAACGCTCACTTTGGTGATATGTGGATAGGTTGCGGTGGGCCTGTACCGTGGCCAGCTCGCTCTCCTGATCTCACCCCGTTAGATTTTTTCTTATTGGGTGAAGTGAAGAGTTTAGTGTACGTAACGGAATACTCGAACAGGGAGGAGTTGAAAGCGCGTATCACTAGTGCATTTGATAGTGTCCGAACTGATCCATTTGTACTCAATCGCGTTAAAGACAATATGCGGACGGACGACAGACGGAACGGGCTGAACTGTGCATTGCGCGGGAAGGTGCTCATTTTGAACAACTTTTAAGATTAGTGTAGATTTTGTAAATAGTAAATTATCAATCAAGTTAATCGTTGTAAATAGGTGTGATTCCTTTTTTAAATACGCCAGAAATACTTATGTATTACTTAGAGCCTATTAACATCGTAAAGTTAATATTCTAAATTAGCATTTACGTTAATTGAAAATAGTTGTATAATACGTAGGTATTTTTGCCTGTCCTAAGCTAGGATCGAAGCATGAAGGGAAACCGAATCATGCTTAAAGAGAAAATGACCTTTGAAGTGATAGGTAGTTAACGCTAGCCGCTAGCGCTAGTGTCCAAACGTTGCGAGACTTTTCACGAATTGTTTGGTAAATTATTTCTTTTTTATTTACCCGTATTTTTATTTTTGAATTAGATTCGTTTATTCCTAAACTACAGCTGATTTCAATATGTCCCTCATTTAACCGAACATACTGTATAAATCCTGTAAAGTAATGACCGTCCGTCAAATCTTCATTATGCACACAATACTAAAACAACATGCAATGCTTACCTATAACGCTGACATAACTAACAAGCGACGGCAAGATATAGTTTGCACCATACAATCATGCTCAAACTTGCTAAACTTAATTTCTACTTATATTCAAACTCTATGACTAAACATATCATATCATATGATCAAACCGAGCAGTTACTTGCAAACTGTAAATAAAATTTTGCTAATTTAGTTTTAAAGTAGAATATTATACTTATTTTAATTGTTTTCACTTTTACCTTTAGTTTAGTATAATAGTTATTATAATGTAAATTTATTTATACTGATAATAGTATGTAAGCAGTTTGTAGCTCGAAATACAGGTTTAACCTGCTCGTAGATATTTATCTATGAGCACTTTATGTTATTGTTAAGATGCAATTGTAAAACTAAGAATTTATACTCAAATAAATGAATAATAATAATAATTATTATATTTAGTACAAAGTATGACTTGCATTCATTTATTGCGCGTCGTGACGAAAACATGACGTTGATGACGTGACAGATATTATCAAAGACTTTATTGATTGATAAGAAGGAAAATATCATCATTTTCAAATGTTGGTAAACAAAATTAGTACAATAAAATTATCTTTGATGATTGAAGGCAACTGGTACTATAGGAGAGGTTGACTTCGTTTTCTAAAGGTGCTGATAGACTTGAGCATTCACTTGTAACAGAACATCGAGCCTTCGCCGTTTTTAAATTGTCGAACTGAATAACAAACAGAGCCAAACAACGCATCGAACATTTTCACGATCATTTTAGCGAACGCTCTAGTAAATGCTCGTCAAAAATGTTCTTCAAGAAGATGCCAGACTTGAACTGGCTCGGCAAAAACTCGAAGAATTATTTTTGTCCTTTTGCTAGAATGCTCGCTAGAACGCTCGCTAGCTTACTTAACTTACCCGAAAGTACATCTATAATTATAATCCATGATGACTACACTTGACATATTACGATGTATAACGCGTTCCCGGTAAAATTCCATTTTATAAATTCTGCAAAGGATTGCTATAAAAATGTTAACGTTGAACATACGAAATCTTAGCCGCAATTTCAACAGTTTATTTGTAACTCTTAAAATAATGAATATTGATTTTGATGTGATTGTTCTTACGGGTTGTTGGTTACATAAAAGTTCAATATTGTATCACATCGAGGGTTATAGCACTTTTCGTACAACAAAATATATAAACAAAGCAGGTGGTGTTGTAGCGTATGTAAAGGATATTTGGTCTCCACGAGTTTTCGAACCAGCCTTAGAAGAAGCAGAATGCATAGCCATAACTAACCCGCATGTTATAACTGTATTAGTGTATTAGGAGTCTATAGATCACCCTCTTTTAGGAACCCAGGTCGCTTTATGAATTCAGTATATGAAATTATGAAATCTGTAATTGTGAAACCTTGCACTGTGATTACAGGCGATATTAATATAAATATAATTAACCACGACACTGCTAAATCAAGTGCTTATCTTTGTTCTATGGCTGAAATAGGATTAGGACCAGCTGTGAATGTACCTACCAGAATAATCACATGCCTCGATTACGTTTTTATTAGGGCGTAACTGGATATGGAAACATTCGTCTGCCCGTCGGCAATAACCGATCACGACATGGTAATCACCGGATTAAATAGCATTTCTACTAGACCAATAATGCCACCGAGGTACAGACTGCGTCTTGACTATGACTCGATAGCAGATGAATTGAATAACGTGGACTGATCTAGATTAAGCAATATACAAAACGTGACCGATCAATTGGATCTTTTTCTCAACATAATGAAGCGAGTAATTGAATCTAATCAATAAACTATATTGATTAGCCGTTCAAAAACAATTATTAAGCCGTGGATGACTCAGGGACTGTTGAGATGTTCACGTATACGCGATACGTTCACGTATACGCGATACGCGAGAAATGATCCAGGGAACAACATTAAATCAATAGTTTATTCGCGGTATCGAAATTTCTACATCAGCTTATGGCGCAAATTAAAAAATAACTACGAAACAAATACGCCCTAGAAACATAAAAAAACATCCACGTACAGTTGATCATTGGAACGAGTTTTTTGCTTATGTGGGGCAACAATACGCTGGAAAATCCTACAATGTCTGGCATCCTACAATTGGCCAATAAAATTGACGACTCAAATTCAAAGGATTAGAAAACATTATCATGACTCTTAGGCACGATAGTGCACCGGGATTGGATGGTATTAATTGTATGATGATTAAAAACGTTAAGGATTAAATAGTGGAACCAATCAAGTCAATTATAAACCAAAGCCTGTCCACAGGGATCGTACCACAAGGCTGGAAGACAGCAATCGTAGTTCTAATTCATAAAGGAGGCAAATCGACCTTGCCAAATAATTACAGACCCATCTCACTGCTTCCGATATTTGCAAAGATACTGGAATGAGCGGTAAATAAGTTTCCATTTCAATCTTAAAAAAGAAAACTAGAAACCGTTGGCAAACGTGGTATTGCACTTAAATGGTTCCGAAGTTACTTAACGGGGAGAAAACAGCGAGTCAGAGTTGATTCCTGGATCAGTAACCCCAATGAAACATAATTCGGAATACCTCAAGGTAGTGTGCTTGGTCCGACGCTATTCATTTTGTATCTTAATGATTTAGCTTCCCTAACAATACAAAAAGCAAAAATTGTCTGCTATGCAGACGATACTGCAATAATATTTCATGGCTCAACATGGAGCGAGTATGTACGGCATTCAGAACTAGGACTGGCGTTGGTAACTGAATGGCTTAATAATAACCTTTTAACTTTAAACACAAGCAAATCAAAGTTCCTCTGTTTTCATAAAACTAGCGCTTCAACCCCGGTATGCAGTCCTAAGTTTAGAATTTGTAAATGTAACCAACAGCAGTCTACTGCCAACACTTGCTGTAACTATAGTGAAATTCAAAGATCCAAATCCGTAAAATATCTCGGAGTAATCATCGACGAGAAGCAAAATTTTAATGAGCATATAGCTGATCTCTAGACGAGGTGCAGGAAACTCATCTACGTGATGAAAGAACTAAGAGACGTCGCCAGTATCGAGCTTCTTAAAACTGTGTACATCTCATTCTGCCAGTCCATCTTGACATACTGTCTAAGCGTTTGGGGCCACAGCCACATATCATCTGATACAATTGGAGAGAGCGCAGAGGTCCAAACTTAAAGTCATGCTTAAAAAACCATTAACTTTCCCAACAGTTGACCTCTACAAAGCTGCTGACTTGTTAAGCATACGACAATTATACGTTCAAAATGCGGTCATCTATCTGGATGAACATCAGGGGAATTCAGGACCAACTTATGCAGATGCATAAGTCAGTCCTGAATTCCTCTGATTATAAGGATACGTTAAGTGCAAGAGTTTTCGAGATTCCCATTACAAAATGCAAGACTACGTTTTCCAAAAGATTTAAAAAGTACTTGTAACCTTCTTATATACCTAATAAAATAGTAAAACATTGCGATCTTAAGCGGAGCACTATGACGGAAGTCCATGTAAGAGTTAAAAATTTTTATAGCCAGCCTAAATTACCACGACACGGAACAACTCCTTTACACCATTATTTAAATATACCTACCGCTCTAGACGTTTCCAATTCTTTATAAAATTTCTTCACTCATTTACACACACACATTACCTCACACACTATCATACATATTCACCATAACTAACCAAAACAACCACTCACTCACACCACTCTCACATCAATTTATTAATGCATATTAGTAATTTGTATGTTGTGTTAAGTTCTAGGTATATGAAAATCCGTAATAGTTTGATGGCCACGACACAGGCTGTGCCTAGTATGGCTGCCACAGTAAATGTTAATATATGTATGTGTAACTTAACTAAAATTAACATTATTATTATTTCACATTTATTTACTTTTAACCAATAAAAATTACATTTTTAAATATATAATTATAAAAAACAAGCACATATAAAAATATAAAAATTATGGATGCCCACCGACATCGAGACAAGGTCCAATCTGTCGGTGGTTAGGGGTCCAGAGAGAGGAACCTCCTCTCTATGCGCGCCATATCGAGGAGGACTGTCATCTGCATCTGACCCTTGATCCAAGCACCTAACGCGAGCCTCTTAAGATGTTGGTCGAGGCTCTTGGCTATTAGACCGTCCACCGTAACCACTATCGGTACAATGATTGCCGAGTCCACATCCTACATATCGACGACCTCGTGTGCTAAGTCCAGGTATTTTAATTCTTTTTCCTTCTCAGCTTTCACGAGGTTGCCATTTTGAGGGATGGTAATATCGACAATCATTGCACGGCGCTCAGATCGATCTATTACGACAATATCAGGCTTGTTGGCAACAACAATCCTGTCTGTGATAATAGATCGATCCCAATACAGTGTGATATGGTCCTTTTCGAGAACTGGTTCTGCTACATACCTGTAGTAAGGCACCTCGACCTCTACAAGTTTGTACTTCAGAGCAAGTTGCTGATGGATAATTCTGGCTACTTGGTTATGTCTGTGCAAGTACTCGCCGTTAGCCAGACGAGAACAACCGGAAACTATATGCCTGTGTTACACCAGCCCATGGGCCACACAGAGGGCGATTGGATCCGTGATGTTGAGCGAGCGGTTGAACAAATTCCAGAGATGGAAGACGTAGTCATTGAAGACCAGGATGTTACTAGTGCAGTCCGTTCGTCATCAAATTGGAAGTCTCCAGGTCCGGACGGGCTGCATAACTTCTGGCTGAAGTGGCTACGTAGTTCGCATGCTTGCTTGGCATCTTATTATTATTATGCTTTCCGTGAGTTATGGCTTGTACTTACCTCTTTGATTTAGGTCTGAAAACGGTACTCCAATCACGCTAGGCAACAGTATCTTTATGTATCATTGATAATGGGAAACGAGTTAGCTGTCCATCCGGTGATAATCGGCGAGCCTAAATAGAAAGAGGCAGTATACCTATACTATCTTAAAAATCGCAAACATCGGTTCTGAAACTGCTGAGACCGCGTCACAAAAATAAATGCGGGCCCCTGTGACATAATTTTTATGTTGAGTCGGTGCAGGTCTCTCGTTCGCATTTGTACGATCTCATCTCTCTAAACTTCTAACGAAATTATATGCAAATTTGCCAATGCATGGCCTTCTTAAGTACTAAATATGACCATAAAAGTGATACTTGCTTCACTTCTTAGTAAATTACCTAATACGAAAAAATTATGTATACTAAACCTCGATAAGATTGTATAAGATTACATGGATAATGGTACCCTTCAGCAGTTATCAGATAGGAGGCGCGGTGTTGATACCCCACTACGACTCACCTGATTCTGCGTGGAGTCAAGGTCACGACTCCACACGTCGCACAACGCGCAAGTACTCATGAACGCAGCCATGTCACGACTTACACAACCATAACAATCACATTTGTTTATACCTGGCAGAAATCCTACAGATATTTGGGGCGTTATTTTCCGCTCTGTCTGTGTCCAACATAATGTGAATAATATTAATATTAGCCCTGTATTAAACTGTCCCACTGCCGGGCACGGGCCTCTTCTCAGTGATTAGGCCATAGACCACCACATTGGCCCAGTGCGAGTTGGGAGACTTCACATATCTTATATAGAATTCTTAGCCTACAGGTTTCCTCAAAATGTTTGCTTTTACCGCTAAAACGAGCGATAATTAATTATTTAATACGCACATGACTTCGAAAAGGCAGAATCGCGTGCCTAGTGATCGAACTGGCGACCTCTACGTGGCAGTCCAGCGGTCTCCCACTAGGCTATCGCTGCTAGTGAAATATCGCTAAAAGTAATATCTAACAGTTGCACAGTCCTGAAACTCATTCTAACGTTGAGAAAGAGTTTTTTAATATATGGAAGAGAGAAAGAAAAATGGTCGAGCTGCGTTAAGCCCAGGGTCGAAAAACGTGTGCTACTGTTATTGTTTTGCATAATTGCACAATAATACGTCACATTGCGCAATTATTACAAATTTTTATTATCCAGTATCCACTGATATATAATTACTAGATTATGCCCGCGGCTTTGCAGTGTTTTTCTTGATGATAAATGATGATCAGTTGAGTAGTTATGGCATGAAAAAAAGTAACAAACTCACATTCACATTTATAATATTACACTGGACCGCAAAGAAAAAGGGTCGGTTAGAAAATCTTCAATATCTTCGAAAGTACTTGACCTAGCTTTATGAAATAAAGACTACATTAAAGGATATTTTATTATGCTGAAATGAATAAAAAAACATGAATGCAAGCTTTATATTTTTAATAAAAGTAAAATAAATAAAAATGCGAAGCTTGCCAGTATTTTCGTAAATGTAGATTGGTATCCTGGTACCTCATATCTGTAATATGAGGTTTCACGCATTTTAGTACTTTGTGTTGCCTCCGCGAGCTCGCAATACTGCTGTTATGCGATTTGTCATACTTTCTACTAGGCTTTTGAGGTGATGCTGCGGAATATTCTGCCATTCCTCTATTAGTGCTTCTTTCATTTCACGTAGCGTGATTGACGGCAGATGCCGCTGACGTACACGTCGTCCCAGTTCGTCCTATGCATTCTCAATGGGGTTCAAGTCAGGACTGCGTGTTGGCCACTCCATGTGTGTGATACCGACTTCTTGAAAATAGGCAAACACTATCTGAGCTGTATGCGGGCGGGCATTGTCTTGCACAAAAACGGCATTCTAGTCCATGTCCACTAAAAATGGACCAACGTAGTCATTCAGAATTTCAGTGACATATCTTTCTGCAGTTAAAGTTCCATTTTCTATCTAGCTCAGTGCGGCTTTCGGAAGAAATCCCAGCCCACACGTGAACAGAGCCTCCACCGTATGGTACTTTTTCTTCTATAAAGGCTTGGTTATAGCGCTTTCCCGGTCTTCTGTACACTCTTTTCCTCCCGTCGTACTTGGATAATCAGAATCTAGACTCGTCTGAAAACATAACTCTTGACCAGTCATTCAGAGTCCAATTCTCGTGTTCTCTACCATAACTCAACCTTGAATTTCTGTGGTGTCTTTCTAGTTTTGGGTCATTTGCAGGTCTTAATGGCTTTAAATTTGCTTCAGCCAGACGCCGCCTTACTGTATCCGTACTCAGATTTTTTCCTCCAGCTCGTAAATGATGATTCTTTACTTCAACAGCCACAAAAAGCGATTTCTCAAAATTGTTGATACCATATAGCGATCCTCTTGCGCCGTCGTACACTTTGTTCGGCCTGCTTCTGGTCTTCGAAATTGGATCCAGTTTCATGGAAACGCTGGAGTACTCGCTGAACTGTAGAGAGAGTCACACCAACAGTTCTCGCTGTATTTCGCTGACTGTGCCCATCTTCAAGCATTGTCAGGATCCTGGTACATTTTTCAGGGGTTAACGACATCATGACTTCAGAATAATAAAATTTATAAAATAAATATTTCAGCTTTTGTGGCGAGTTAAAAGTTATTTACACCATATTTTGGGTAGTAACTGTTTGGTTCAAAAACAACAAGGCATTTCATTTTCTTTCAATTCAAGCTACGTGAAATAAATTGGCAAGGAATCTACGAGCAATTTTGCATTATTAGATCTTCTTCATCTTCATAACTAAAAGCTTTGGTCTTGTCAGTGGATATACGTCATGTTTTAATAAATAAAAGGTCCTCCACTGATCGAATTTAGTCACGGCTGCGCAGGAAATATTATAGTGCAGAAGTGTTTGCGCAAACACAAGTGCACTCTTTTCCCCTAAATCTCATATTCTTATGAGACGGCAATCCGACACGACCGGAGAGAGATCAGGCGCAGGACCAACGGCTTTACGTGCTTTCCGAGGCACGTATGTAGGTGTCCAATACGGCCAACTTCCCAACTCCAGACTGGTATTTCGATTTCTTAACAGCAAAACCCGATATCTTATTGTTGATCCGACCTGATGAATCAGTTTGAAGGCCTGGTCTTATTTCATAACAATTTCTTATCCATTTGGCCCTTAATTCAAATTTCTGGCACCCCTGAATTATACCACTAGGCCGGCATTAAGTCCTCTGTAAAATCAAATACCAGCCTACTAGACCGGTATTACGTAATCAGTACACTTCGTGTATTTAATCGCAGCCCCATTAATTCCCACTGACAGAAAAGAAAATCATATTAGTCAATTCTAAGAAATACGTTCTTTAGTATACCTATTATCATATTAACACTAATTAAAATGCACGAAGACAGAATTTTGCGAAATTCACCTTCATTTTGCGGGATCAAAAATTAGCAAAAGCGTAGAAAAATGGCTTACATCTACAAATTTCATGTTTCAATTTGCTACTGACGCTAACAGACACATGCCAGTTTTACTAGATCTGGCATGTAGTAGACTCAGATAACCTTTTTTAGCACAAATTTCATTTAGGTCATAAAGTAACACTTATGAACGTCAAAATAGGTACGATTAGTGAGTTTACCAAGATACTGGTTAGGTCCTAGGTTCAGACAAAGAGTTAAGCTTATGGGCAGAAACCTGCAAGAAACATTGATAGATCGGACCACTATAATAATAATGTTCTCCAGACCGATTTTCGGTCACGGCAGCCAATCTTAACGGAGACTGGCCATCTGCGCAGGAGATATTATAGTGCACAAGTATGTGCGCAAACACAAGTGCACTCTCTGTTCCGTAATCCTTATGATTCGATGGAACTGAGAATCCGACATGATCGGATAGAGATCAGGCGCAGGACCAACGGCTTTACGTGCTTTCCGAGGCACGGGGGTGTCTAACACCACCAACTTCCTAACTCCGGGCTGCTATTGAGATTACTTAACAGAAAAACCCAATAAATGTTTGTTGGCTCGACCCGTGATTCGAACCCGAGACCTCATGCACAGCAGTCGCATTCACTACCGCTGCGCCACGGAGACAGTTAGACCATTATAAACATTATTATCAAAGGATAAAGGTGAAGAGACTGGTATTAGGGGCAGGGCCGGTATCAGGGATAGGTATCCAACCTACACATACTTATGCTTTAAAACGATTTCGATAGCACGATGAGATAACGTATATTCGCAATATATCATAAATGTTGTGCATTTAAAGAAATCATTGTGAAATATCCGGGTGTCAACATAAGTTAGAGAAGATGGCGGAAGCTATCGCACGACTTCGATCGCTACGTAATCATGCAAAGAGTGCGTCGTCATCGCTTACCTGACGCTCGTATTGCTGGCGCCGCTGTATCTAGGTATTATCCTTGGGAGACCTGGACAAATATTTCGATACTGCGTTTAAAATAATAATAATATGAACCTGCAGGGCAGCTTGTAGCGAGCTGAATGTGACTGATGACGCTGCGGTCCTAAAATCACACGATTTTTGTCCCCATACGGGACAATCAAACCAACAACATTTGGCGCAGGGGACTTCCGAAGCACCGGGTGATCCGTGCAGTCCATTTTCATTTGTCCCCCACTTACATTTTGCAAGACTTTACAAATTTTCTACGGACTTAAAAAAAAAATTTCTTCCTTTCGCTTAGTGACGTTAAAAACTAAACACTGAATATTTTTTGACAGATATAATATGACTGTTGAGTGCTACACTCAACAGTCATATTATATGTAGTATATAGTAGTGTGGCGACGCCGCATATACGAGAAAGCTCCGACTACATCCAACAGATGGCGCTGTACACAAAAAGCGCTTAAAAACCACGTTCACCATACAATCCTGTATCGCAGAACTGAAGTTTACACAGTGACTAAGTATACTTATACAAGTTCCCGACATCAATGGTTGAGCCGCGGTCCGCCAGGCATGATCACCCAGCCTGGTCGGAGGATCCTCCTCCATAATTTATTGAGAGTTGTTTTTTATTGATAACTAGCTTTTACCAGATTCGTTATATATATATTTCTTTCTAAGTACTTATTTAAGAAAAAACAACATTTAATAACTAGTGGGCGAATTTATCGTTGCTAGTTTGATGACCGTATGAGGGAGCCGGATCGCCCAGGTAGTATCTTCCTCTTATCAGGAAGGGCTTGAGAAATAACATACGTCCTTTTTTAATTTGTGGAATGTCCTTCAGGCATCTCAGTTCGCGGGCAAAGGAAAGCGGTGAAAGTATGACGGACACAACCAGGATGGCAAGTCCCGGGTTCTAACTACTAAACTAACCACGGTGTACCAACTTGCTGCATTAAATGGTAGAAGGAATTGAAACTACATCAGCGAAGGCGTAAAGAGTATCTTAGGCTAAACATATCTTGCTTCTTATACGTATTTTAATAGGTTGACAAATTTATCACTTCTGTGTCCTAATGCCTATTTAAATTAATTAAACTATTTATATTGAAGTTT
The DNA here is from genome assembly GCA_963675205.1 of Catocala nupta. Lineage (NCBI taxonomy): Eukaryota > Metazoa > Arthropoda > Insecta > Lepidoptera > Erebidae > Catocala > Catocala nupta. The sequence continues at coordinate 5,336,278 of OY776097.1, forward strand.
ACACTTTTGCCCGTTGCTTTATAGCAGCCATATTCATGGAGAGACTCTCCCCGTGAACATGACATAGTTAGCATAGTTTAATTAATTGAATAGCTAAAATTGTGGAAAGTTCTATAATAGTAGTATTATAGTCCAAAATTATATACCTAATAAAAGTGTTTTAGAATAAAGTATAAGATAGATAAATGGAAAGAAACAAAGTACTATTAAAATTTCTCTGAACGTCGATTAATCCTGTTTAAAGACCAGTAATTGACCATTTATTATTTCTGTACTTCTAGAGCCTGACCTGGTATAATACGAGAAAGACCAAGATCTAAAAGCAAAGAGACACGAGAAATTCACCAAGAACGTGTACCCCAATCTCCTGGGGAAGTTGAACGCTATTGTCACCAAGAACAATGGACACATCGCTGCTGGCAAGGTGAATATTAATATCATGACGTTAATACTGATGAGATGATTCTAACTATTGTAACTAATATTATAAATTCGAATGTGAGTTTGTTTGTTACGCATTCACGACTTAGTTTCCGTATGAGCGTATCATGACAGACGCAGTCGAATGCTTTTGAGAGGTCGCAAAAAACACCAGTAGCATTTTGTGAGTTTTCCCACGCTCAGTATATATGTTTGAATAAAGCTACTCCTGCATCCGTTGTTGAACGACCCTTAGTTAAGCTATATTGGTTGTTGTGAAAGAGGCTATTTAAATTAAAATGTGTAAGTACAATTACTTACACTTAGCTTTTAGCAAAATATTTGAAAAAGTCATACTCAAGCAATCTTGAGTATGACTTTTTCAAATATTTTGCTAAAAGCTGGAAGAATTGATATTGGCCTAAAATTACTAGGATCAGTTTTACTACCGGATTTAAATAAAGGTATGATTTTACAAATTTTCATCAAATCTGGAAAAGTTCCCGAATCCACACACCTATTAAATAACCCACTTAAATAAGGAGCTGCTATATCTATTATACTTTTTACGACCTTAACAGTGGTACCCCAGAGATCTCCCGTATTTTTAGATTCCAGAGATTGAAAAGCGTTGATAATGTCAGTCGCGTAAACATAATTAAATCTAAATAATACTCTTCACTTTGTTATGCTGGAATCCTAACCTCTCTGCGTCTATAGATGAAGAATTTAATGCGCTCGTGGTAGTACTCGGTACACTAGCAAAGAAATTATTGAACACGTGTGTTACATCGGCATTATTTTTGATCATTTTATTATTGTCCATCAGACTAATACTATTGTGTTTTTGAGTTATCTTACCACTAGCTTCGGTAATAGCTCGCCAAGTAGCCTTAACTTTATTAGAGAACTGTTTGATTTTGTTACAGAAGATGTTTTTTAATATTGGAGTAATTCTTAACATATTCAGTAAAAGTAGGATCAAAATTATACTTCTTCATACTGTATAACTCATACATTTTCAATCTGCTCTTATAAATACCTACTATTGCCCATTCGTTAAATGACATAGTTCTTTTAATAACTTTTAATTAAGACCTAAACGTATTATCAAATTCTTTCATAACAATAACAAAAAAGCTGTCATACTCCTTATTAGAAGATTTATCTTTCCTTATATTAGAGTACATACTACATGAAATTTCATTCCTAAAATGTTTGAAGTGATTATTTGATAAAGGCCTGACAAGTATCTTTTGTTTAATATTATTAATGTTTGGAAACATTGCTAATTGTCCACATTGATCTGAGGTTAAATCAGTTGTAACTAATTTGTATGATTGTAAATCACTGAAAGTGTTATCTAAACAAGTGAAAGATGTGGCAGTTATTCTTGTTGGTTCCAAAAACAAATCCGTTAAATTAAATGATTTAAATAAGTTTATAAGTCTATTAGTCAAGAAGAACCATCTAGTATATTAATATTAAAATCACCGCACACTAATATGTATTTCCTATTAGTTAAGAACAGATTAAAGTTACTCAATGGGGGGGGCGATATACACAAATAATTTTATATAATTTAAGCTCAACACAGGACAGTTCTATGGTACGCTCTATAGATAGACAAGTTATATCTTTACGTTCCCTGCAAGTAATTGTGTTTGCAACAAGTATTAAAGAACCACCGTGAATGGCTTGAGTTCTTGAAAAAGTGCTATGTACCATATAATTCACTCTATTTAAAAATCTTACTTCATAGCTTTTGAGCCAAAGTTCTGTAATACACATAACCTGAATATTGTGGGTCTCTAGAAATAAACTTAGATCTAAATCTTTGCCGGATATCAGGTTTAAGCTCATATATCTAGTTGCTTGTTTCATACAGGATTCAAACAATGTATGTATTATATAAGTCAATTTAGTTATGTGAAGGTACTTCGTGTTTATTTGGTGGTGTTAAAGTATCTTTCTTTTCTTTTAAACAAACTTTATAAGTATTTACGTAAATTTTGTTTTAACTACATTTAGTCACGAACTACCTTTTCATGTCACAAAGTGTAAGTGTATGCATCCTCATGCCATACTACTGTCTATTACAAATGGCTACGTACTGGTAAATATGATTTCAAATCTCAAATGCTTTTTACATAATATTACCAACTTTTCTTTATTTTAGAATTTAGTTTTATATGGACAGTGACATATGGCATAATGACTGCAACACCTGGTACATAAATGAGTTGTAAAATACTGAAATTATAAGTTGATGGCGATTTAAAAGAGTGGCCTTGAGTTTCTTGCAGGTATCTTCTCATAGGCTCAACCTTTTGCCTGAACCTTGCAACTAACATAAATGTAAATTCAGTAAATATAATAAACTCACTAACCCATTTGACGTTCATAAGTGTTACTTTGTGACCTAAGTGAATAAATTATTTTTGACTTTGACTTTGACTTTATATAAATATACTAGGATAGGCTTTCATTAATTAGTAGTCCGTGATTTTATTTCATTTACCTACACAATCGTTATGGATCGTTCTGCTAGGGCAGTGGTTCTTAACCTATAACTTATGAGATACCATTAGACAAAAACATTGTTTTGCCAAGGATCACTTATTGTTTGACGGTAATATAAGTTGTTACTGGGTTTTCTCTATAAGTAAAAACATACGTTATTGTTCGAAAGGAAGATTATTATATTACTTGCAAATTTTAAAGAATAAGTTTTATGACGTCTTCGCGAGGGAAATCAACGATGCCATTTCATGATTTGTCTCTGTTTTTGCAGAATCATGCCGAAATTCGTGTACCATTACTTCGAATGCAAGGCTCTGGGTGAGAGCCCTTGTCTGGTGCTCGGTTACGGTGGCCAGGAGTTCGAGGACCAACGCATCACCATTGAGCAATGGTCCGATTTCAAGCCAAGTAAGTTTTATTTTACTATTGTGGTATGCAATGTTTATAAGTACACGATCATACAATATCGTCACCGAAAAAACATCGAATGATTTGAAAATCGTATGATGTCGCATTCGAATGAAGATCGAATGTTGAAATCACAATTTGAAGAGATATTTATAAATATTTATTTTTGTTGCGGCCGATCATGTTGGGTGCCATTAAAGCTTTTTATCTTCTTTAGGTATTGCTAAAAGTTTCTTTTTTTTATTGTGTTCGATATATTCAGATGATTCGCTTGTCTATTCGATAAAATCGCACTTTGCTACTTGCAGTCAATATATCTACATATGCGACGCAGGAGCAATGTAAATACTGTATCTGCTAATGCAACGCTATTTTCGAGCGGCTAAAACCCCTCAACGTGAAATATTTTCTTTAGGCATCTAATAGTTTGGGTCACTTGGTAATCCTACACAGCCTAGCAGCTAAGCTACATATATCTGATAGCTAAGAGTACCTGAGTGGGTTCATGAAAGTAGAGCAATGGTTTGGATCGAACGAACTTCTAGATTGCAAGTTTCGATTGTAAATCCTTGGTCGTTTATTATAAAACAATTAAATACAACTTAATTGTACCTTTTTTGAGCAATGGTAACCAAATAATAAAAATATATGGTACAAATCTATAAATTTTAAATTAAAAATTAGTAGTCGTTTTTAGTAAAATATGAATGGATTACGAACTTTAAATGTAATATCAGCTCTGTATGTAAACTGCCCGTCTGCTGGGTATGGGCCTGTTTTCAAGTTGAGAAGAGTTAGGCGGTAGTCCACCACGCTGGCCGAGTGCCTGTTGGCAGACTTTACATTTCTTCAAGAATATTATGGATAACAAGCAGACATGCAGGTTTCCTCAAAATGGTTTCCTTCACCGTTAAAGCAAGCGATAACTAACTACTTAATACGCACACAACTTCAAAAAGTCAGAGGTGCGTGTCATGGTATTGAACTCGAAATCTCTGAGTAGGAGTCCAACGTTCCCACTAGGCTTTCACTGTTTACGTCAACGTCAAACGTAAGATGAATCACTGTGATGACTTAGTTAAGACAAACAAAATTGCAAGTCACTACATGACTTACAGAAATATGTTATACATATGTCAGTTCAAGGATTTTCGCAAGGTGCAAAACGAGTTCACTGATGTGAATAATGTGGTTACATTGGATACAATATAGAGACAAGCTTAAAGCGCAATTACAAATATTATATGAGTTATCCTTAATATAATGTAAGTGCCATCGTACAACATTACCTACTTATACTGGATATGAACAAATATATTGTTTTCTTTAGTAATAAATATATTTTCATTTCATTTATATCAAATATATACTTATTCTATTATAAAGGTGGCTAAGGTTCCACTGTCATCTGATTGATAAATGAAAAATAAATAAGACTTTCCATATCAACCGTCACAGTTGCTTCTGACAGCCAGCATCAACGACTTTACTAACAAGGACAGTTAAAGACAACTCATTTTTGCATGAGATGTACTCTTGAACCGTTTACCTTGATGACATCTTCATTTTCCTACCATCGTACGTATCTGGGGAATAATTTCCCGCTCTGTCTGCGTGTCCACCAAAATGTGTATAATAATTATATCAGCCCTGTATTAAACTGTCCCACTGCTGGGCACGGGCCTCTCCTCAGTGTAAGAAGTGTTAGGCCATAGTCCACCACACTGGCTCAGTGCGGGTTGGTAGACTTCACAAATCTTCGAGAACGTTCTAAAGAACTCTTAACATATGTACAGGTTTCCTCACGATGTTTGCCTTCAACGTTAAAATGAGCGATAACTATTTAATACGCACATGACTTCGAAAAGGCAGAAATGCGTGCCTAGGCATCGAACTGGAAACCTCTACGTGGGAGTCCAACGGTATCCCACTAGGCTGTCGCTGCTAGAGAAATATCGCCGAAAGTAATACCTATCTAACAGCGCCACAGTCCTGTAACTCATTCTAACGTTGAGGAAGAGTTGTTTAATATATTGAAGAGAAAAAGAAAAACGGTCGTGTTGCTAAAAGCCCAGGGTTGAAAAACGTGCGCTACTGTTATTGTTGTGTATAGTTGTACAATATTACGTCACATTGCGCATCTATTACAGATAAATTTCTACTACCTATCAGTTTAAAATTTTTATCTATTCAGGTCACAAATCAACGCACGAATGTTAAGATTAGGTATATCTTAAAACTTTAATTTGTATTTACACTTGTAGTGTTTAAATTGTTTCAGAGGCACGAAAGATTGTAACCATATTAGGCTTTCTGATAAAATATGCATGAGAGGAAATAACCAAATCTGCAAAATGCTGGGAGCAGCATGTGTTTATTTACCATGTTATCAGATGAGACAATTTATTTCATTTTATTTTTATCTGTACATGAGAGAATATCCCTGCTGATACCAGGCTAACCATATGTCAGACTCCTGTCGACTATAATCTCCTCCTCATGGTACGATTCCAACAGTATTCGTCATTCGTAATCATGAAATTATATTTGTTTATACGTTTGTCTATACTTCTAGAATATTTTTATATTTCTTCGTATGTTGTTATAAAGGTCAGGATGGTAAAATAGTAGAAGATCTTAATTGTTTTTCAATGAGGGAGACGCCATAGAGTTAGTCTGTACGGGTGGCGTAGGTTTAAATGTCGCCTCACCACTGTTAGATCCCACGCGGGATACAAGCTTGTATGATCCACAAATGATTTCGGATTCCGATTCTGGATGTTATTCGTGTCCGTTGTTTGAACGTTTGAAAGGTCCCTCGCGATAGCGGAATAATTTCTAATGTTTGTTGTCTTATAATACGAAAAATGATATGAAACCGTTTAAACTAAAATTATGTATTTGAAGGTCAATGTTTGAATTTGATGATAGTAAAATAGGTACATCAAACTTATATCAGATTATGCTATTTCATATCGCATCATTCAGATCATGATACTAGATGTGATAGATATAATATGACATATATCATGTGCAGCTGATTAACTAATTTTAGCTAATCAATAATAAACTTAGTTGATTACTGAATTAATCTGCCTTTGACAGAGAAGTTCAATAGGGTATTACACCCATTTTTTAAAAGTGTCTCAATTAGATTCAATAGTGCTGTCAGACCCCATGAACCTAGCTTTTCCACCCCAAGCGGCTCAGAAACGTAACCACCCATTAAATTACTGTATTGTTATACAATTGTTTTATTAAACCATTTGATCACACTTATACTTGTTTATGACAATCTATATAGGAATCCAGTTATCACAAATACGCTAACGACAAGTCGAGCCATGAAATCAAATCTTACAAGCAATTTATAAATACACACTATATTTATTTAGCATACTAAATTAAAACACGTTTTATAACAATTTTCTATCCCTTGGGCCCTTAATTTATGTCTGTGGCACCCCTGAATTATTCCACAAGGCCGGCAATAAGTCCTCTGTCAAATCAAATACCGGCCTGCTAGGCCGATATTATGTACTCAGTACATTTCGTGTATTTAATTGCAGCCCTATTAATGCCTACTGATAGGAAAGAAAAATCATATTAGTCAATTCTCTAAGAGATACGTTTTTTAGTATACCTATTATCATATTAACACCAATAAAAAAGCACGAAGACAAAATTTTGCGAAATTCGCCTTCATTTTGTGGGATCAAAAATTAGCAAAAGAGTAAGAAAATGGCTGACGTCTACAAATTGCATGTTTCAATTCGCTACTGACGCTAACAGACACATGCGAGTTTTTCTAGATCTGGCATGTAGTCGACTCGGTGTTAAAATTTTAGATAACCCCATTGTCAAAGTCATAAATCATTTATTCATTTAGGTCACAAAGTAACACTTATGAACATCAAAATATATAGATTAGTGAGTTACTAAAGCTACATTTGGGTTAGTTGCTAGGTTCAGGCAAAGAGTTGAGCCTATGAGTAGAAACCTGCAAGAAACATTGATAGATAAGACCATTAAAAACGTTATTATCAAAGGATAAAGGCGAAGAGACTGGTATTAGAGGCAGCGCCGGTATTAGGGCCATCCAACCTACACATACTTATGCTATAAAACGATTTCGATAGCACGATGAGATAACGTATGTATAATCTCAAAATATCATAAATGTTGTGTATTTGAAGAAATCATTGTGAAATATCCGAGTGTCAAGATAAGTTATTTAGAGAAGATGGCGGAAGCTATCGCAGGACTTCAATCGCTACGTAATCATGCAGAGAGTGCGTCGTCATCGCTTACCTGACGCTCGTATTGCTGGCGCCACTGAGAGACTGGGAGACTTAAACAAATGTTTCGATACCGCGTTTAAAATGCAGGGCAGCTTGTAGCGAGCGACTGTGATGTGACTGGCAACGCTGCGGTCCTGAATGCCTCAGAGAGTCGGTCAGGGCCTCGTCACCGGGCTGCCTTTATTAGTTAGCTGGGGTAGAACTTCCAGAGAGTCCCTTGGCCTCTCAACGTTGGCTTACCTTGATCGGTCCGGTCAAATGGTGACTGCCAGGGCTATATGCTCGGGGGTGACAGTGTCATTTTCAACTACGGGAAAATCCGCTCCGGGTCACGAGACCCGAGATGGTGAAACCGGCGCCGCACCGCTCCACTCGCCTATCCACTCGAGCCGGTGTTGCCTTCTGCTGCTTTTAAAGCTTGTATGCCTATGGCGGCTATTCAGAGAGCCCATCTAGTTGGCGAGTCACCATCTGCCCATACGACTTTATGATATTAGAGTATTCAGGCAGAGGCCGTTTTCATCCATAGTTACCATTATACAAGTCCATCAAACACCCATCCCTATAGACACTTCATACGTAGCAATGGTGCCGCTGTATGTGTTCCATCCCACTTTAGATTAAAACTCTCGAAGTGCCTCTCTCGGTGGACCCCGTCTCCCTGTAAGCCTCCCAAAGGGCCGGGTATTTTCTAATAGTGTTAAATAAATACCTATGATAAAAGAAACAATAATATAATGCTAATAAATCTTTATTTGCATGAAACATGTTTTTTTATACTACTAAATTGGCAAACAAACATACCCACCTGATGGTAAGTGATCACCGTATCCTGCAACACCAGAGGCATCACATACGCGTTGCCGATCCTGTAAAAACCTTTTAACAGTTGATAGATACATGGTTTGTATTTCACATGCTTTGCCATACAATAGGCGTGCAATTTTTTACAAAATTTACTCTAATTACATACTTTACACAAATTCTATATTAAATACTATACCATTCCTAATATATTACAGTTAACATGACCTTCTAAATATTATAAGACATATATTCAGCTACTGTGTAAAAATATTTATCTATGAGCTGCTCCTTAAAAGTATTTATCAATCTTGAAAGGGATAACTCGCGTATGGATTTTGGAATCTTATTGTAGATTTGTACACACATATCTACAACTACTAGCTTTTAATATAGGGTGGTTGTCATCATATGGTCTTGTAATTTACTGAAGTCTCTAGAAGACGTTTTTTTGACAAAGACGCCGATTTCATAAATATATATTAATGTTAACAATTTTAACCGCTTAAATAGAGGCCTGCATGACTAACGGACCAGCGCCACGTATTGCACTAACACATTTTTTTTGGGATAAATACGTTTTATTTGTGTCTGTCAAATTGCCCTATAATAAATTTCACTATCCAAGGAGTGATCCGACATGTCCATGGTATCCTATTAGAGCAGTGTTTTCATACGACAGCTGTTTTTACTTTTTCAGAGCATACACGAATCTGTTTACTCGGCTTCAAACATGTTTTACTTGCGATTTCCAGTTACAGTGACGACTTTACAAACATTCAAACAACGGACACAAATAACATTCAGACTCAGAACAACCATTTGAGGAACTCACAAATATTTGTCTCGTGTGGGATTCGAACCCACAGCACTCGACGTAGTAGTAGTGGCGAAGCGACCACTTAAACCATTACGACATCTGTGCAGATAAGACCATTAAGAATCTTATTATCAAAGGAGAAAAGTGGAAAGGCCGGTTTTAGAGGCAGGGGCGGTATTAGGGGCAATCAACCTTACTTTAGAAAGGCTGGTAATTTTTAAATTTGATATGCGCAATACTTTTATATAAAGAAATTAAAAAAACTGCATTTGTAGTGGTTCTATTTAATTATTGTCACAATGTGTCACATTAAATATGTGAACAAAAAAGTTGGTAATCACGTCAGTCCTTAAATGGTTTTCCTAAACAATTAGATAATATAAAAAACGATTTATGAAAATATTAACATTTCACCGTTTCTAAAGAAAAATCGTAAATATACAACAATTCAAATTAAATTTCTTTAATAACTTGCATTTATATACCGACTTATTTCAATTAGAAAGCTTTTTACGCTCGTCACAATCTGTATTACAAATTAGCGCCCAACATGGCACTACTACCAATGCAATCAACAAGACTTGTAAAATAACAATTAAATATTTAAATTAAACTATAAGATACTACTATTATTTTTATTATTATTACTTACGCTTTCGAATTTACCGTTTTTTGCAGAGACTTGAGATTGACGGCAAACAGCACGCACAGAGTGTTGCCCTCTGCCGGTACCTCAGCAAGAAGTATTGGAGCCAATATTGAGGAGGACTACGAGATCGACCAGAACATCGACTTCCTTAACGACATCCGGATCAGTGAGTGTGTTGTTGAATAACTAGTGGGAGAACTTGACATTGCTAGTTTGATGACGGTATGAGGGACCCGAATCACCCGGATAGTATCACCCTCTTAACAGAAACAGCCCAAGAAATTAATTACCTGGTGGAAGAACATCATTGTTTTTACGTTGGGGAATACTTAATGCGTTTCACGCATGCCTCTTCGCGGGAAAGCGGAGGAAGTATAAAGACGGGCACACCTGGGATGGAAAGACCCGGGTCCTAGTGACTAAACCTAAAACGATGTGCCAACTCGCTGCCTCGAATGGTTAAGGATCGCTGGAACTGAAACTTCTTCAGCTACGGCGTCAAGAGAATCTTGGGTTAACATTTTGTACTTTTTTACCTATTTTAATAAGTTGATAAATTATAAAGTAATGCAAATTTTACTATGCTTTAGGATACACAAGTGATTAACGTTTCCGCGTATGTAGGACGTAGGTACGTTTAGTTAGAACTAAATAATGGAAGAGCCACATTAGTCATAAATCCTATGTCGTAGAGGAATTTAGCACTTTTCCACAGGCTGTTAATTTTGCGGATTTGAGATCGAATTCCTTTCTTTTTATCCCACCTTTGATTCCTTAAACCAAGAGTCGGCGTCGCGCAATTTATCTCCTCTATAACATTACAAGCGATCATCATATATGAATACTAAGAAGCCTGGTCTGCAGGCTTCTATGAGGCCCAAGGGGACCCAGAATAGCCTGCAAATCGCACTCACATGTTTGATTGACGCCTTTACAAAGCGGAAGTACTTCTGTAGTCAAACTCTGTAAGCAAAGATCTCTACTTTTCCTTTCTTGATAGATACGTTATTTTATTGTTGTGCTTTCACAATTCCTTTTAATCTATTATGGACTGAGTGGCTGGGTTAATTTTAGTCGATTGCCTTTGTATCAATATTTAGTTTAGTTAGTCTTTTTATCAATATTTCAATGTATTTAGTTTCAATGACTACAGTTAAAAATACTAACTAATCATGATGCCATAATCAGATTTACAAGAATGGAAAGGAACAAAGTGCCATCTGGGTATCCCTCAACGTAAATTAAAAAGCCTTTAACCTGTCAATTGTTGGATATCTATGAGTATTTTGTTTATATTACTAAATGCTCATAGATACAATAGCGAATCGAATACAGTAAAAATACTAACTAAACATGATGACATAATAAGATTTACAAAAATAGAAAGAAACAAAGTATTATTAAAATCTCTCTCAACGTCGACTAATCCTGTTTAAAGACCAGTAATTGACCATTTATTATTTCTGTACTTCCAGAGGCTGACCTGGTATACTACGAGAAAGACCAAGATCTAAAAGCAAAGAGACACGAGGAATTCACCAAGAACGTGTACCCCGCTCTCCTGGGGAAGTTGAACGCTATTGTCACCAAGAACAGTGGACACATCGCTGTTGGCAAGGTGAATATTAATATCATGACGTTAATACTGATGATATGATTCTAACTATCCTAACTAATATTCTAAATTCGAATGTGAGTTTGTTTGTTACGCTTTCGCGCCTTAACTACTCGACCGATCATCATGGAATCGCATACACATTGTCAGGGCTGCAGCAAAGCACATAGGGTACTTTCCATCTTGAAAAAGGTACTGCTCCCGAGGAAGCATCGGGCAAAATATAAAAATAGGAACCAAACGTTATTAGGTTTTCACATCATCAACGTCAAATATAGTTTATTTGAAATGATAGATATTGGGTTTTCTGCCAAGAAACCTCAATAGCAGCCTGGAGTAAGGCAACCGGCGCGCGGTGGTATTAAATGAACCCCGTGTCTCGATGAGCTTGTAAAGCCGTTAAGGTCGCAGCCGACTTATACAACACCGCTCCCACACGGAAAAATAATGTTAATAGAAATTTGAGCTTTAGGGCATCCTCTGTAGACATCATTTATATTGATATCACAAAATAGCAAACAGCTCGCTGTAAGCGAGCTTACCGCCATTGTACCACTCGATAGTTGAAGCCACGCTTACCACGCGCTTCAAACGGGTGGCCCGCGCACTTCAAACGGGCGGCCTGCGCGATGTATGCACGCAGACTGCTCACTTGAAGCACGTTGCTAGATTGTCAGTCAGTCATAAACCATAATATGTAGTTAAATAAGTACCGATCCATATGGAAATACATGAAGAATTTTGCTTCGTCATCCAGAAAATGCCTCTTGATCTTGCAAAATTCTTCTCCTGCATTTCTTGCCTTTAGCATTTTATGCACCCAAAATCTTCGTGTCCACCACGCTGGCCTAGTGCGGGTTGGCAGCCTTCACCTATCTTCGAGAACATTATGAAGAACTCTCAGACATGCAGGTTTCCTCACAATGTTTTCCTTTACCGTTAGAGCAACCGATAATTAACTATTAAATACACATAAAACTTCGAAGAGTCAGAGATGCGCGCCTTGGGTTTTTTTTTTAAGGCACCCGTTATCACAGGTTGTTGCGCACATTCCTCTGACATGGCGGTCAGAGATCTTTTCTACCGTTTTATTTATTACAAAAAATTATTATTATTACAATTTTCTTAAAGCTAATTACATTATTATATCTAGTCTTCATTAATGCTATATTCTATATATTATACAAATATATATGTATAACACTTTTCTTACTCTATTATTTATATCTAACTTGTATAGTTCTAATAATATCTACTTATAAATATGCACATTTATTTGTTCCTTAATATTACTTTATTTATAATTTATTTTACAATATTTAAATAGTATCATTTTAAGCTTTTTATCTTTTAATATTATTCGTATATTTTCCATTGTCATTTTCATTTCTGTTTGTATCTCTGTATCAATCCTGATTCTATCAAATACTGGGCATTCAGTAAGAATGTGCTCAACAGTTTCTTCTTTATTTGCATCACAGATGCATGATGGATTCTCCTTGCACTTAAAACGGTGTAAGTACTCGGAGAATCCACCATGCCCTGTGAACATTTGCACCAGCACTGGATCAAGGTTTATGCTCCGTATTATTTTATGAGCGTCTACTGCATCCGGGAAGAATGTTTTAGTTACTGAGGCGGTCTCTCCGTTCCGATATCTCTGATTCCATTCGTCAAGCGAATCCATACGGATCTGTCGCTTGACGAATGAAATCGGGCACCTGTCATAATCGGGCCTGGTTTTCCTATTCAGTGCGGCATCCTTGGCAAGTTCGTCTGCTCTCTCATTTCCCTCCAAATCCGCGTGGGCCTTTATCCAAAATAATCTCATTATTTTACCTTGTGCTTTTAAGGCACATATGTTATTACGGGCTTTTTCCGCGAGTGGGTGGAGGGAAGTGACTCGCACTAATGTTTCAAGGGCAGACCTTGAATCGCAATATATATTGCAACTGGATGCCGCACTTCGTAGAGCCAATTCTGTGGCTTCAGATAGAGCCAGCAGTTCCGCCTGGTAAACGGTGCAGAATGGTGCCAGTTTAAATTTCTTAGTTTGCGTGCCGGCGGAACCATCCCAAATGGATAGCGCTGCCTATATAACCTACTTTACCTTTAATTTTACTACTATCGGTAAAGATTTTGAGACCGTGGTTGTTGGTTTCTTCCATTTCTGCACCGTTCACCACGCACGAGAAGTCCAACCCTATCTACTGCGCAGGATGTTTTATTTTCGTAAAGGCCACAGGCCTCTCCACCTCTCGATCACCTACTACACGCTGGGAAAAGCCTTTCTTTACTTCATAAAGCGAGGCTGCTTCCCTGATTCTTACGTCGAAAGGAAGCAGCCCAGCAAGCAGTAGAGCCAAGTTGAGCGAGACCGTCCTGTAGGCCTTCACGATTTTCTGCGCAAAACCCCTTTGCACCACATCCAACTGCTTCCGAACTCCCAATTTATTTGCCGCAGGTGCCCATGCACTCTCTGCATAGAGTACAATCGGCTCTGCAACTGCGGTGTATATTGTTCTGACTATCCCAGGCTCTAGTCCCCAATGAATCTCGGCAGCTCTCGACAACTGCTTATAGACGTCAATGGCCCTACGGCAGACGTTCGATACGTGAGTATTGAACGTCAACTTGTCGTCTATCGTAAGACCGAGGATCTTAATTTCGCGCGAGCGCTCTATGTCAACCCCACCCATGCTCAGCAGTGGGGTGTCATACTTCAGTTTATTTGTGATTACCATCATTTTAGTTTTATGTGGCGCAAACTTCAACTTATTTTTGACATCCCACTCCCGAACATGCGCGAGAGCAACATTGGCCTGTCGCTAAACGTCCAAAGCCGTGTTGCCTGAGAAGATCAGGACATCATCAGCGAAAGTCTGGCAGTAGTCACCTCTATTCTCAAGCTGCTTCAATAGCGGGTCCAACAGAAGATTCCATAATGTTGGGCCCCCTATTGAACCCTGCACACACCCTTTATTTGTGACTCTGGCACATTCAGCCCCCGCGTACCTGACTCGTACTCGTCTGTCGGACAGATAGCTGTCAAACAGTCGCCTCAAGTTGACCGGGCATTTTGTTTCCGCCAAACGACACCTGATTGCAGGCCACCACGCGGCATCGAATGCCCCCTCTATGTCAAGCGATACAAGGGCTATTATCTTTCGCCTTTAGGGTCTCCCTAATGTGTTGCATCATGATGTAGAGGGAGACCTCGGTACCACGCTGCGGTCTGAAACCATATTGTCGCTGGCTAGCGGTTGGCTGGGTGTGCCAGTTAATCCTCTTGACTAGGATCTTCTCCATGATCTTACCCAGGACCGGCAACAGACCAATCGGCCGGTAGGACTTCGGGTGTGTATAGTTATCCTTGCCCGGTTTGCGCAGAACGACGACAGTCACTTGTCTCCATATGGCAGGGAAATACGAGAGACTGAGGCGCGCGCCTTGGGTCCGAACTCGAGACCTCTGCGTGGCAGTCCAACGGTTTATCACTAGGCTATCGCTGCTATCTCTATATCTGACGATTATAGGGATGAAAATAAAAAAACTCAAGCACGGAAGTTGCTGGCAGACAATTAAATTTTTTTGCACCTGCAGCAGATATCAAAGACGCAAAAAAAAAACGTGTGCATCAGAATGGCGGGTGTAAAGTTACAAATCAGTATGAAATAAGAATGTATCAAATATACCTTGAATCTACCTAAATCTATCTGTAAAGAAAGCAATTCTAAGTCTTTGAGTTGGTAGATAATTAAAAAAAAAAAGTGAGCAGCCAATCTGACGTCAGGTCCGCGGGTTTATTTTTGTTTCTAAACGAAAAACCAATTGTTTAAGCATGGATTCACTTCCATATAAATCTACCTGTATAATGGTGGCAATTCTGTAGTCACAAAATTCTCTTATCTTAGCTAAATATCTCTAAAATTTAATTTAGTCCTGTCACTTGTAGCGATTTCAGAATATGAAATGTCGTTTGACAGGACTAAAATAAATTATAGAGATTTTTAGCTAAGATAAGAGAATTTTGTAACAACAGAATTGGCACCACTACCTTACAATACTACAAACAAATCCTATCTGCTGCGGAATAATAAATCTAAAGAATTAATAAAGCGGAATTTGAAAATAATGTTTAGAAATTATTAAGCGCCTTGCAAATTGATAATAGCAAATTTGATACGATTAAGAATTGCTATTTAAAAGCACGTTAGCTCTCGTCGAACTCTTGGAAATGTAACATTACTTGCTTATCTTATTAATTAGCTAATTACTTGATAAATTTCCTTTTGCATAAATAAAATGGAACATTAATAATGTGCTTATTTATTTACCTACACATCGCATACCTACTTGTTTCTACATTGAGATGTGATCATAATTTTATTTTGATATTTGAGGATATGTATGAAAATGTAGGGAAAGAGAATAACCGGTCATTTTCCTTTACTTATTTCGATATAAGACATTTAATTAGGTTGATTTGTTTGTGCTGCGTTAAATAATTAAATAAATTGAAAATAAATTGAATTATAATGAAGAGACAAGCAGGAAAACAAAGTGTAATTCCATTGGCAGTTCATATTTCTTTTTCAATTGACTTTACCACGCTCTAGCGTTTGCTATTGCCAATTTGGCAGGCACTTAATAATTTCTAACTATTATTTTCAATTTCCGCTTTATTAATTCCTTAGATTTAATATTTGTTTCTAGTATTGTAAGGTAGTATATAGATAGATTTATATGGAAGTGAATCCATACTTAAACAATTGGTATTTTTTAGTTCAGAAACAGAAATACACCCGCGGACCTGACGTCAGGTTGGCGGCTCATTTTCTTTTTGTGCTCTCTGAAGTCAAAGAGGTAGAATGCTTCTTTTATAGGTAGATGTAGGTAGATTGAAGGTAGATTTGATACATTCCTATTTGATGCTGATCCGTAATATTACACCCGTCGCGCCATTCTGACACACACAAAAAAATGCATAGAACATATGCGTACCGCTTACAAAAGGGAAGCGAAGAAGGTAGGTAAAATTAATATTATTATATAGTACCTACATAATAGATATGTAAGTTGGTATATAAATTAAATTAAGGTTTTTATTGACAATCTTTTTATTAAGTAGAAATACAGTATAGGTACTGTTTTGCGTATTTGAAAGAGGTGCCATCGACGTGAATACTGCTCGCCGCTCACGTTAAAACTGAAGTTGTTTCCAATCACGCGATCGTGTAGAACCGACGTGACGCGACGTGCAGTTTCGTAGTAGATACAAGCAAGGTGGTTGGGCGGTTGACCCGACTGTGTAGAATAGTTTTTAGTTTGAGTTTAAGACTGCGCCGAGCGTAATACGCAGTTGGACTGAATGACAGAGCTCGATATTCAAATCGGCGCGCGGCCGCCATAGTAAAATTGTATGGAGGATTTGAAGTGCTTTTTTGATAAATATGTATCTTTATTGTCAACCAATAACTTAAATATTTGGGACTGACAAATTGTAATATAACTATTTATGTTTCGTTTAAGCTGTAAAATAGGATAGGTTTCTACTGTTATAATCTAAAAATCACGTAACACTAGCTTACGTTTTTGCATTTTCCATGCAAATTTACGTAATTTTGTATGCGAAAATATTAATTATTTTATGTTTTTATACGGATTAATTGTAAACACATTCATTGTTATGGACAATGTATATTTTATATTTGTATTAAACAAAAAGTGTTGATTTTATCAACTTAACTGTGACCGCCTGTTTTGGCACATTTCGCTCAGTATTTTTTTTTCTTTTAGGGCATCCTTTAAGTCTCATGAAACACTCAAGAAATATGTATGGCATGTGCAATAGTATATAATATATTATATAATACAATAATATAATATTCTACCACATACACACAACACCATCTAGCCCAAACTAAGCAGAGCTTGTACTATGGGGGACAATGGATAAACATACATACCTATATACCTTCTTCTTTTTTTGTAAATACATATAAGAAACACCCAGACCAAGACAAACATCCATGTTCATGCACACAAATATTTAACTAGTGCGGGAATCGAACCCGCGGCCTCAGGCGTGGCAGTCGGTTACACTAACCACTACGCCATCGAGGCCGACAAAGTATAAGTATGTATTTAAAAGTTAGTCTCTAATAGGAATTTACCTAAACACAGAATAAAAACAACGCAAGATCATATTACAGCCCAAATACGCATGTATACAGGTGGTCCGGTAATTAATGGATAACCTTGAAATGTCTTATAGTAGAACTGAAGGCCGTTTAGAAAAAATGAAAAACAAAAAAAAACAATATTTTAAAATGTGCAACCTATGTATATTAGCATAGCATACTTTTGACTGTCTATCTATTAGCATAATTAGTGTTTAATAATAAAACAACAAAAAATCGATGGATTTCATTCATTTATGGTCGTAGTATACAAGAAAGTTATACATGGTAATTAAAAAAAAACATATCTCAGGTAGTAGTTAGGATAGATCTTTTTACATATTTTTTTCTGAACGGCCATCAGTTCCACTATAAGACAGTTCCAGGTTATCCATTAATTACCGGACACCCTGTATGTATAATTACAATGTTATCTACATATCTTTAAAATTAAACTACTGTTTATGAATTTTATTATTGAGTCTCCCCAAGATCATGGCTAATAAGTAGGGACCGGATTATATGCATTTGCATATTTGCATAGGCATTTGCATATTTAAGCCATCCTCAGCGGTAATAGCATATTTTACCTAAGATCTAGTTATAATGCACATTTTTTTTTATATCATATTTTTATAGCATAGTAGGTACTATGCCTCCGAAAAAAAAAGTGTCCTCGTGGATAACTGACTTTCCTGGAACATTTACATACAACGGAAATGTTTTATATTGTCGAGTTAGCGAGAAAAATATTTCGTGCACAAAAAAGTTTCAAATAGACCAACATATCAAGAGAAGTCTTCACATCGCAGGATTGCAATAGATAAGTCCAGGACAACAACTTATAACCGCGTCTACATCTAGCTCTAAATGCAAACAAAACAGCCATTTTAGTATGGATTTATGTGAAGAATTGCTTGCAAGTAATATTCCTCTGCATAAAATTATCAATCCTGCTCTCAAACAATTTCTGAAAAATATTGCTTAAATCAAAATGTACCGGACGAATCAACATTGCGTAAAAATTATATACCAACAGTTTATCAACATAATTATTATGTACGAAATACGTATGGAACTCAAAGATAACTTCATTTGGACTTCAGCTGACGAAACTACCGACAGTTGTGGACGTTATATAGCGAATTTAATTGTCGGTACATTAAAACTGGAGCCTTTTTTTCTTATTTGGTGGACTGCAAAGAATTGGAAATATCAAATCATATGAAAGAGTATTGATATTATTATATAATTGATATTGTCAGATGCTGCCTAGTTACATCAGTGGATGTGGAGCAAAACTTTTCCACTTATAAAAATATTTTAAATGATCGAAGACACAATCTTACCACTGAACATTTGGAACAATACTTGATTGCTTACGTTTACAAAAATATTAAATAATTTTAATGTTATGTAATATTACTGTACCTATTATCGCCTATCAAAGGAGAATTCACTAAAAGTATGCTGATATTAAAATAAAATGAAATCTTAATTTTATTATTTTTCGAGTTTCCTAAAATTAATCATTTAATTTCGCATATTCTGCCAATTTTCGTGCATATTTCAAGCATTTTTCATGCATATTTGCATGCAAAAATACATACATACAAGTTTTTTATGTTGCATATAATCCGGTCTCTACTAATAAGCAACGGAAACTTCGGAGAAAGTGTGAATAAAATTTTAAAATTACTACGTTAAAATCTATAAAAAATTATTCAGTTTCAATGTTTAACATTCCCGTAAACATATGATAATATTATCTTATCTATGTTCCAATATTTAAGAATTTATCTTTGTGAAATGGGAGTCGTTTGACTGATATTTTACTTGACTAGCTTTTGCCCGCGGCTTTGCTCGTGTCAAAGTAGATTCGGTTAGACTATGTTAGTAACAGTCCTTTTTTAAAAATAAGCTGTATAGCCTATGTTACTCGTTGATAATATAGCTTTCTAATAGTGAAAGAATTTTTAAATCGGTTTAGTAATTTTAAGTTAAATACTTACAAACAAACAAAAAATCTAATCTTTCCTCTTTAAAATATTAGTATAGACTGCCTTTTACCCGCGACTCCGTACGCGTGGTATTTGGTAATAGGTACCTATCTAGATTTTCTTTATTTTCATTTTCGGAATAAATAAGAAGAAAACCATTTGTCTGTCTTTCCAACCCTCCAACTATTTCTCGTTGTTTCTGATTCTCGGCGGCGTATCAAGATAAAACATGAACCAGATTTCAAGTAAGACTTCCAGCAATATAACTGAAAACCCCATTGAATTTCATGCAGTAGATTTTTATAATGCGCGTACAAATATATACAGACAGGCAAAAATGCCCGAGATAATTGTTTTGGTTCGTTTGAGGACTTCTCGCATATTTTTTTAAATGTACAGACATCGATCGGTAACAATTTTATTATAGCATAGATTATCAAACAACGTGAAGTGATGCTGTAGAATTTTGTACACAATAATGTTATCAGTTTGCTTGTAAACGCCCGCTGGGGAGCTATTATAATTTGCCGTGAACAGTGACTTTGCAAAGGTGAGATTTGCGAATAAAATCTACAGGTATTACTCCAGTAATTAACACGCCCTTGCTTTGCTGAACATGGCAACAGGTGAATATAAATGTAAATTCACATTAATAAGTGTAATTTCGGTTTGTTCTGCATTCGTCCCTCATGTTTCGACCCAAACGTAGAAATACGCTTTCGTCCCAAATTTTTTCTCTTATATGCCCCTAAATATAAATAAATATTGTATTCTTAATGTTATTACTATTTCATCCGAAATTATGTTCCTTTTTAGTACTTGTTTTTTTAGTATTGAATTTTCGTTGTACCGTTAACCGAATAATATTTTAAATACCTCGTTGATCTCTCAGCAAAACTTTGCGGCTATGATTGCATGACGTCACGAGCCTGACAGCAAAAAGATTTAGTATAATTTATTACCATGTTTTGTTTTGTTAACCATATGCACAAAAATGTAGAACGAAAAAGGAAAAATGAGGAACATTTTGGAATGTGGGACGTAATGTAGGGGCAAATGCGAAACAAACCGTAACTTTGACGTTCATAAGTGTTACTTTGTGACCTACATGAATAAACATTTTTGACTTTGATTTTAATATACATACATTTTGACTGTTTTGTGCCGCAGCAATAGTGTATGCGACTGCTGGGCAATGGTTTTAGATTTGATTCATCAGTCGGGCTGTGTTATATTTCTGATATAGTCTGCACAGTTTCATCCCGCGTTCACCGCGTTAGTATTTTGTTATTAAAACGCTGCTCGAAGCGACTACAGAGTGCCTAGTGTGAGTTTGTTTTACGTTAACGCGATCGACATGTTTATGACGTTCGGCGCTCCGATTGGCCCGCCCCAAGCTCTTAACCAATCAGAGAGCCAAACGCGGTAAACGTTCCGATCGCGTTAACGTAAAAACAACTCAGATGGAATTAAAAGTTTGGCGCATGATACTGTTTACTTCCCAACTTCAAGTATATAGTTATTAATTCTAAGTATTGTTTTAGTAGAATGCCGGACGTTACACTGTATTACTTCAACGTGAAGGGCATAGCTGAGGGGCTTCGTTTGTTACTGGCTTATGGTGGGCAGGAGTTCAAAGATGTGCGATTTAGTGCCGACGAATGGAAAGCAGTCAAAGCTAGTAAGTACATGTACGTTCTATAGAATAATAATAATAATATAGTTTATTTTTTTCTTTCAAAGAGGTATATGGGTACATTGGTTTGTCACTATAATGAGTTACACCTTAGTGAGAGCTGGAGTTTGTAGTAGGTATCGAAACCTGTGTGACAAATCTCCATTTTAATAAGAAGATACAGCAGCGATAGCTCAGTGGGGAGACCAACAGACTGCAATGCAGAGTTCGGGTTCGAACCCACGTCGCGCACCTCTAACTTTCGGAAGTTATATGACTTTTCGAAATTATGTGCGTATTGATTGACAATTATCGCCTGCTCGCCGTGCCGTACCTCGGAGAGCACGTTAAGCCGTCGGTCCCGGCTGCCATGAACATCTATGGCAGTCGTTATTGCGGAAGTCGATACAAAAGATCCCACTGGGTCGAAGTGTCGCCGGTCTGTACTGACTGGCCCCCACACAAGATAAGATAAGATAATAAGAAGATGATCGCTGCTAATTATTTGGTGAATCCGAGTCCCACGGGGTAGTATCTCTATTTTCTTGTAGCGATGGACTGCTCGGATTTAACTACACAGATGAATGAATGAAAACGAATGAAATGAAATGAAAATGAAAATTTATTTATTATGATGATATAATATAACATTTCTTACATTTTTAGTTAAAATGTTCTTTAGTGTTTATCTGCTGAGTCTATGACCGCCACCCGCAAAAGATCAAGGAAAGGTAGAAGAAGAATCGAAATAAGGATTTCGAATTTATTTTAAAGAAACTATAAGCATACCTCATTACAGAGTTAACTTTAATTGTGTTGTTTTCGATCGATCACAAGAAATGGGGGATGCGGGATACAGCCATTGGTTTTCTTGTTGCATAAAATTTGAGATAATTCTACACCTAATCGATTCGATTATATACTCAAAATAATCCATTGATTCAATTCAGGTCTATCTAAAATCGAATATTATATACATCCATTTTTCGATTCGATCTCAGATCGGAAACTAAATATTATTTATAGTCTAAACTATTATTTTTTTAATTGTACAATAATGCCTTTCTGTTATGTGATTGAGAATAGAATTCATTGTCAAAAAACTTAGTTGTAAAGTAATTTTGTCTTTATTCTAGAAATGCCCTTTGGTTCGCTACCAGTATTAGAAGTGGATAGTAAAAAATATGCTCAGAGCTTGTCCATCGCTCGGTACCTCGGCAAGAAGTATGGACTCGCAGGAGACAACGACGAGGAAGCCTTCGAAATCGACCAGAACGTCGATTTCTTTATTGATGCTCGGACAAGTAAGTACAATTTGGTTTTATACCAGTATCATTGACAATTTTTTGTAGTACTGGATTTCGGTCGCGTAGAAGTTGGTTATGTTAGGTTAGTAACAGTTATTTTTCTGGATAATAGGTAGGTAAGGCACTAATCAGAGAGCTGTCAATGCCTTCTTTATCTTCAAATGTTCATCCTAACTAATATTATAAATGCGAATGAGAGTTTCTTTGTTTGATACGCTTTCACTCCTTAACTACTCGACCGATCATCATGAAACGCATACTTTTCATACAGCAAATAAATGCTGTTTCCGAAACAAGCCGCGGTCAAAAGCTAGTCTAGTATATTTAAGATTTTTTAATTAGCATTTCCCATGCTAAGGTGGAATGTAAATTATAACAGAAGAAATAAGACAATCCTCGAATGGGTCGTTTTTATGAATAATATTTTCAATACGTCACTATAGTATACATAAGTACGCGCGCTGTGTCCTCGTTTAATTAGGTATTGATGCACAAGTATATTTAAATATCTTTCGAATACAAGTATTACTAATTTATTTACCAAAGAGCAAAATATATATGGATACGTTAGAATTATCGATCTTTTATTTTCAATAAAGAGCTATATAGTAAAATGTACAATCACATACTAACAGACCTGTATTAAACTGCCTCTTCTCAAAGTGAGAAGGGTTAGGCCATAGGCCACCACGCTGGCCCAGTGCGGGTTGGCAGACTTCACATATCGCCGAGAACATTATGGTGAACTCTCAGACATGCAGGTTTCCTCACGATGTTTTCGTTCACGGTTAATGTAAGTGATATTTAACTATTTTAATACGCACATTACTACGAAAAGTGAGAGATGCGTGCCTTGGGATTGAACTCGAAACCTCTGCGTGGCAGTCCAAAGGTTTCCCACCAGGCTATCGCTGCTTACTTACACTTAATCCAAAGTAAAACTAGTGCTACCCTTTGACCGCATCATCAAAAATAAAAAAGTAGTAAAAATAATTAAAATAAATAATAGTTTAAAAAAACTAAAAAACACGCTTTATTAAAAAAGCAAACTAAAAAGTAAAATAATTTAATAATTTTAATTATAAAAGCGTGGGGTGCTTTCTAAGGTATTTTGATAAAGTAAAAAGTAAGTTAAGTTACTTTAGTAAGTTTTTTAAACTATTATTTATTTTCAATTATTTTTTATATATGCCAAATTTTGAGTTAAACCGACGTTTTGAAGGGGGACAAAATCATGTTCAAAGTTTTGTTACGTATGAAGCTAATAAAAGCGTGTAAAAGAAGTAAAGGTTTGCTCTCGGCGCGAAGCTACGATTTCATCCTTTAATTTGTCATGTAGTCGTGACCGTAGCGTGCTGGACAGATTTTGCTTTGCCATGTAATGTATACATGACTGTGGCGGTCAAAAGGTTAAAAAGTTAGTGCTTCCATGCTTGCTTGCTTATTGATGACGATAAAAATGGTTATACATTATTTTTATCTTCATTGCAAGCTGCACTTAAACACAAAATATAATGTACAAACAAAGCGATTCCAAAGGAAATTAACTAAAGCAGTGTATTCGTTATATTATATAATGTACATACATTCATAGTCCCATAAATCTCGAATGAGTAGGCAGAGTATACCCATATTTAAAAAAGTAGAAAAATAATTAAAATAAATAATAGTTTAAAAAAACTAAAAAACACGCTTTATTAAAAAAGCAAACTAAAAAGTAAAAATAATTTAATAATTTTAAGTATAAAAGCGTGGGGTGCTTTTCTTGATATTTTGATAAAGTCAAAAGTAAGTTAAGTTAGTTTTTTTAAATATTTTTCATATATGCCAAATTTTGAGTTAAACCGACGTGTACATATAAGGATAATAATTGTATAGAGAGCTAAATGTTTAAATGTTATATATGTATACTGTTGGCGTGTCTATTAATAATAAATAAAAAAATATTTCGCCAATTCTGGTTCTAGGTCCTGCATAATCAAGGGCTGACCGATTACCGCCTACAGAGACTGACAGACAGACTGGAATGGAATATTAATAACTAATATTTCTTTGTATAGAGCCTAAATCTACCTATACAGGGTGTCCGGTAATTAATGGATAACCTTGAAATGTGTTATAATAGAACTGAAGGCCGTTTAGAAAAAAAAAAATATTTTTTAAAACGTGCAAGCTATATTAGCCTAGCATACTTTTGACTGTCTATCTATTAGCATAATTAGTTTTTAATCGTAGTATACAAGAAAGTTATACAAGGTAATTAAAAAAAACACATATCAGGTAGTAGTTAGGATATATTTTTTCCATATGTTTTTCTAAACGGCCATCAATTCCACTATAAGACATTTCCAGGTTATTCATCACTGACCGGACACCCTGTATATAAATAGACAAAAACAAAACAGTTCAGTACCGTTTTAGCCTCTGTTTGTCAATCGATTTATTTTTTTTGTTTAGTAGCTATTAATGAGCTTTTGTATTATTGAGGAATGATTATCGTCCAATTTCGACCATTGCGTGAACACTAGTATAGTTAAAATACGATTGATGGTCGGTACAGGTGCTGCGAAGGTACATTATGAACAGGACCAGACTGTCAAAGAGAAGAAACATGAAGAGAACTCCAAACACGTATACCCTGAAGCTTTAGCGAAGCTGAATGCGATTGTCAAGAAGAACAACGGACACATAGCTGCAGGCAAGGTAACGACTTAAAAAATACTTAGACGGAAAGCGCGGAGATGACTCGTCGTATATTGCACCGAGCGTATAAGATAAAGTTAAGTTTGAATACTGTTTACTTGATCCATTTCTAGAAGGGATTCTATGAAGTATTAATGAACGCTGTGTATACCGAAACCCAGTCTGACTCATTTAGGTGTGTTTGATTTGGTGTATACTATTTTATTTTTAAATAGACTACGCTTCCACTTGGAATAATTCCTGCGTCGCAGGAATCTTTACAAACGTTCAAATAACGCATATAAAGGAAACTCAGATCCAATAATATAATTTTTGTGTTATACACAAAAATGTGGTATACATAATAATTATATCCTCCGGACCGATATCGGTCACGGCGGCCAGTCTTAACGGAGACTGGCCAAGTACGCAGGAGATATTATAGTGCTCAAGTGTGTGCGCAAACACAAGGGCACTCTCTGTTCCCTAACTCTCATGATCCGATGGGACGGTAATCCGACACGACCGGAGAGAGATCAGGCGCAGTACCAACGGCTTAACGTG
Organism: Catocala nupta; assembly: GCA_963675205.1. Taxonomy (NCBI): domain Eukaryota; kingdom Metazoa; phylum Arthropoda; class Insecta; order Lepidoptera; family Erebidae; genus Catocala; species Catocala nupta. The sequence goes on from OY776097.1 coordinate 5,362,228, forward strand.
CTTTCCGAGGCACGGGGGTGTCTAACACCGCCAACTTCCTAACTCTGGGCTGCTATTGAGATTTCTTAACTGGAAAACCCAATAAATTCTTGTTGGCCCCACCCGGGATTCGAACCCAAGACCTCATGCACAGCAGTCGCATTCACTACCGCTGCGCCACGGAGTCCACTTGTGAAGGATACAAACCTCCACTCAACGGCAGCGACAAAGCAACCTCTTGCTCGTTGAGCCATCCGTGCAGACACGATTGAATAAATAAGATAAATAAAGAAATTATAAATCATGTATTTATTGCCACCAAGTACACACGGCTACACGTCAAGTTAGACACCTTATAAACGCATAACTACGCTACATACAAAATAGAGAATTGTCGGAAAGGGACAGTGTCAGTGTGACACAGTACACCACTATTGGTGTAAACCCATCACGGTGCACTAGCGCGTGCAGCGACGCCCGCAGCCCATTCAGCGTGTATAAGACAAAATAACAAAAATATAACGTAGTCTCTCGCACGATTCGCTACGTTCAACTTCTAATAGTTCAAAGTCCATACAGGTTTTTCTAGGTTGATGAGTAGCTGTGTACACATTCACATAGAATGCTCACATAAAAATATATTTCACATTATGTTCAGGTTTGTTCCCAAACTAAGCTGAAGCTTGTGTTTTAGGAAACTATGTTCCATCGTGGGACCAAAAGTTTTTATTCCTTTTTCCAGTTGACATGGGGAGACTTCATATTAGCGGGGTCATTCACCAGCTTTAAGGGTATGATGCGAACGTTAGACCTTGACGACAAATATCCAGCTCTGAGGAAACTGGTTGACAACGTGTATTCCATTCCCAAAGTCAAGGCGTACGCTGATGCCGCTCCAGTCACGCCAAATGGCTGGTGATAGAATCTCCTGGCATTTATAAAAGTATAAAACCTTCTGGAATTTATACATATAAATACAATTAAAACTAACTGTTAATATCGAGATGATTGTTTTTTATTAATCTCAGTTCCTTGTTTCTCTTTTTATATATCCCTTTTAAAACTGATCTAATATTCCTGATGCTAAACAGTTAATTTCTTAACCAAACTCAATCATGAGTGAAATCCAATAGTAAAGCTATGAATCCTAAATATCACAATGAATGACTATTAATTATTATTATTATGGGATGGATCGCGGGGGACTTTTCAAACATTCAAATAACTGATACACAGAACACCGAGATTCAGAACAACTATTTATGGACCACACAAATTTCTAATCACTTATCATAGTGGCTGTAGCCTAGGCCTTATTTTATTGCTTATATTAACGCCGCATATTAACACGCTTTTATTAACTTGGTATGTATCTATGAATTTATGGAATGGAATCTTTGAACGTGATTTTCGCCCCTTTCAAACCGACGGATTGATTTAAAATTGTGCACAATTATCGAGGACCGATGACAATACAAAAATTTAGAAAAACAGTGAAAAAAAAAATTATAGTTTAAAAAAATTTAAATAAATTATAGCTTAAATAAACTAAAAAAAAACACATTATAAAAAAATGTAGAAAATAATTTAATAATTTTAATGTAAAAAAGTCTGGGGTGGGGTAATATTAAAATATCTTAGAAACCACCGACGCTTTGTTACATTAAAATTATATATTATTTTCAATAAAACCTTTTTTGTAGTGTTTTTAAACTATAATATTTTTTGGTAAGCATTCCTTGGCAGTGCCGCTGGTAGCAGCGATTGTCACTTATCATTATTATACGCAATCTGCTGCCTTCGTCACGATTAATTTGCAAAAACTAAAGTAAAATGTTCATGTTTATGGATGTAAAATAGTCTATCGATAAAAATTACATACTTTTACCGATAAACCTATTTTTTAGACTTAAATTGGTCGATGCCTAGATGATGACACCAATTGTAAAGAAATCTGTTATTGTTATAGTTTTAATGTTTAGGATAGACATAAGTCGGCAAGCGCGTAAAGTACTTGGTCTTGCGCCTGCGATCTTTCTCTGGTCGTGCCAGAATGTCGCCTCTTCGGACTATGAGAGTGAGGGAATAGAGAGTGCACTTCCGTTAGCGCACACATTTCTGCACTTTAATATCTCCTGTGCAGATGGCCAGTCTCCGTTAAGATTGGCCGCCGTGATCGAAATTCGATCTGGTGGATGTTATAGGCTTATTTATTTCATATCTACCCCATAAAAAAACAGTCGACAGTCACTAGGACAACACGTACTTTTTAGCTAGAGCTTTTGCATATATCGTCAACCTTTTCTCAGAGTGAGCTCAGTTATTTTTACCCGTTAAATATGAAATGCGACATATGTAAAAACGAGTTTGCAAGTGGAGTTCAATGTTCTGGCTGCGGGAAGCACCTTGATTTCGTGTGTGCAAACATTACTGAACCAGGATGGAAGAAACTCGGAGCAGACCGCAGATCAGCGTGGAAGTGCTTAAGGTGCAAAGAGCCATCGCCTGCCAAAGAAGTCGTTACTCTTGAAAGCCTCATGAAAGAGATTCAGGAAATGAAGCTACAACTATCTAGTATACCGAAGCTATCGGAAGATATCAAGTGTATTAGGAAGGAAATTCAAGACCTAAAATCCTCTTGCCAATTCGTAAGTGAAAAGATGGATGAATTCAATGATAGAATTGTTAGTGCGGAAAAAACAGTTAGCGTAATGGAGAGCAAGTTGGTAACCTTGGAATCTGAAGTCAAACAACTTCGTACATATACCTCCAACGCAGAGCAAAGGTCACGGCTTAACAACATTGAGATCAAAGGAATACCTCAAGAGAAGAACGAGAACCTGTTCAAAATATTAGACAAAATCAGTACCAAGATAGGTTTCGAAACAACAAGATCTCAAATTAACTACATTTCAAGGATTCCCTCACACAACCCTAAAGAAAAGCCAATAATACTTAGTTTCTTAAATAGATATATAAAGGAGGATTTTGTGGCGGCTGCGCGTGCGCAAAAAATTCTTAAGGCTGAAGATCTAGGCTACCAAAATTCATCGCAGAGGATCTATGTGAATGACCATTTGAGTGCGGATACAAAACTTCTGTTGAACAAGACAAAAGAAGCTGCTAAACAAAAAAACTTCAGTTATGTTTGGGTGAAGTATGGCAAGATCCACGTGCGTAAAAACGATTCTTCTCGTACATTCATAATTAATCAGAGCGAGGATTTAAACCGAATTGCTTAGTTATTTGCATATTAAGTTTAATCGTATATTACTATTACAAACTAAGAGTGTTCATAAGATTTATGTTTATTCTACATACTGCCAGATTTGACTATTTACAGTCTTATATTACTGAGTGTAAAAGGTTGAGCATGCCTGCTTCATCAAATGGTACATTACCCTACATTAACTTTTGCAAGAATAAGTCTGTTCAATGCGTAGTAAAAAATCAGAACCGTATAGCTATCTCGCTCGCACCTAAGCGCGTACTATTACATTTAATCAAGTGGAGCGGGCAGCCTAATAGAATATCCTTTCTATTGAGTTACTCGTTCGCTATGATATTATTGGATAGTGTTAATATTACAAGACATTTTGTTGACCTGCGTATTTACATATTTGTGGATGCTACCGTGCACAATTTTTATTTAATTAAATCGTTACTTAAACTGTTGATACAATTGGAATTTAATAATGTCTACAACTCATTTAGTTAACGGAAATTTGACAATTTTTTATCAAAACGTACGTGGTTTGCGCTCGAAAACATCAATATTCTATAGAAATATATGTTTAAATTCCTACGATATTGTAGTGTTAACGGAGACGTGGTTAACGGACAGTGTTAGTGACTCGGAATTATTTGATAACAGGTACATAGTGTGGAGACGCGACAGAGATTATAAGCTTACTAACCAAAGCCGTGGAGGTGGTGTTCTCATAGCGATAAGAAAAGATATACCGGCCAGTTTAATACGAACTTTTAATTCGACAGCCGAGGACCTATGGTTAGCGTTACCTATCAACGTATCTACCGGTAGGCAAAAAATTAATCTATATCTAGGCGTTGTGTACCTTTGTAAGCAAAACTTAGGATTATCCTTTTCTAGTCAACTAAATAATTATTTATCAAAGTTAGATGATATTATTACTACCCACAATAATGATATATTTTTAATATTAGGCGATTTCAATATGAGTGGAATTATATGGAACTTAAATATGGATGACTTTACTACGATACCGGGTAAAGTGAATAGTTCCGATGAACAACGCTTGATTGACATGTTACATCTTCATAACCTACATCAATTTAACCACGTAAAAAATGCACACGGTAGAATATTGGACCTTGTTCTCTCAAATGAGTATTTGCACGTCTCCGAATGCACTAATTCGTTAGTACCAATAGATCCATTCCACAAAGCTCTTTCGGTACGCTTTGTATCAACAAAACTAAATTATTTGAAACCTGCGCCCCGAACAAAATACTTATTTTTAAAAGGCGATTATGATAGAATAAATAATGACATTAGTAGCATAGACTGGCCTAATAAACTATCAGGTGTGTCGGTAGATCAGGCAGTTGATATGTTTTATTCACATACAAGGCAATTAATTGAAAAATATATTCCAAAACGTATTATACGAAATAATAATTCCTTTCCTTCTTGGTATACGGCGGCATTGAAAAGAAGCATCAAGGAAAAGCATAAATATAATAAAAAGTTTAAGATATACGGCAATAGAGGATTATGAAACATTTAAAATGTTACGGGAACGGGTTAAGCGGTTGGAGAGAGAATGCTATGACAAATATATTAAATCAGTAGAAGCGTCTATCGAAAGAAATCCCAAATATTTTTGGACATATGTCAAAACGCATCATAAATCGGCGAGTATTCCCGCGTCCATGACGTATGGTAACTTAATCGCTAACACAGGGGAGAGTATTTGTGATGTTTTCTCGGATTACTTTCTTTCTAATTTTCTACAGCCTTCATCAACATCTCTTTCGACTTATAAAAACACTGACCCGGCATCTGGAACAGTATCCGACATTAATAAGGTACACATTAACATTTCTACAGTGATAAAACTTTTGAAATCGCTCGACCTCGATAAATCAGCCGGACCGGATTTAATACCCCCATGTTTTCTTTATAAATGTGCCGATACCATTGCTATTCCACTTTATATACTGTTTGATAAATCACTCTCCGAATGTACTGTACCAAAATTATGGAAGAGGGCATTTATTACGCCGATTCATAAGAAAGGATCCAAATCTGACGTAACTAATTATAGGCCTGTCTCTAAATTATGTATAGTCGCAAAAATATTTGAAAAGTTAATTTATAGCCAGATATATGCTGCCGTAAAAAATAGTTTGAATAGCTATCAGCACGGGTTTCTCAAGGGCCGTTCCACAACCTCAAATTTAATATTATTAAATGACTATATAACAGAAGCCATGAGTAAAGGCAGTCAGGTAGATGTCATTTACACAGATTATACAAAATGTTTTGACCGAATTGATCATAGCATCCTACTGGCCAAGCTAGAGTTGATAGGAATAAGAGGAGACCTGTTGAGATGGTTTTCCTCTTATATAAGTAATCGTTCACAAGCAGTAGTGGTCAACAATTATATGTCTGGTTGGGTTTTGGTGCCTAGCGGTATCCCCCAAGGTTCCCTTATTGGTCCTCTTTTGTTCCTAATCTTCGTAAATGACATCTACCAATGCTTCCATCATTCTCGCCTTCTATGCTTTGCGGACGATATGAAGGTTTTCGCATCAGTCTCAACGCCTAACGATTGCCTAGCTCTCCAAGCAGACTTAACGCGCTTAACAAATTACTGCATCCTGAATAAATTAGATCTAAATCCTACCAAATGCGTAGTAGTCACTTATAGCAGGAAACCTGTCACATTAGCATCTGAATATTTTCTTAATGGTCACAAACTAATTAAACACCATAATGTTCGCGATCTCGGCATTATACATGACCCTAAGTTGCTTTTTGATGACCATATCGACAGCATAGTTAGTAAGGCTTTGCGAGCGTTAGGGTTTGTGATGCGAGCTTCTAACGGTTTTAAGGAGGCCAAGACTTTCAAAGTCTTGTACTGTACTTTTGTGCGTAGTATATTGGAATACGGAAGTCAAGTCTGGAATCCGCGATATGAAATATATGCAGGCAGAATTGAAAATATACAACGCAAATTTATGAGATTTCTATGTTATAAGCTAAATATAAAATACAAGTCCGATCATTACCATAATCTATGTGCTAGGTTTCATATTTTGCCTTTAAAGAACCGACGGATGATAGCAGATGTTGTATATTTAATAAATTTAATATCCGGCATTATTGATTGCCCAGACCTTCTTTCCAAAATAGATTTTAACGTACCTAGGATAGGCACGAGACGTCAAAAGCCCATCCACCTGCCTTTAGTATCCACAAATTATAGACAAAACGCGTTCCTCTGGCGAGCGAGTGATTGCTTAAACGAACAAGTAACAAAGTTCGACATTGACGTATTTAATACTAAACCGAACACATTGAGGCGCATGCTGAGTCTTGAATTTTTTGCAGGGTTTAATAGTCATTAGGTAATGCTGTTTTATGCTGAAACTTATATTAACTGTCTACAGATTGTTAATCTAGAGTTAGTCGTGGAGACCTGTCATTGGCTCTCTGATGTTTATTATTGTTACCATTGTGTTTTTTTGAGCTGTTGGTCTTCCGAATAATTAAATAAATAAATAAATAAATAATAAATTAATAACATAATAATTATATCAGCCCTGTATTAAACTGTCCCACTACTGGGCACGGGCCTCTTCTCAGTATAAGAACGGTTAGGCCATAGTCCACCAGGCTGACAACGAAGAAAACGGCCTGCTAGTCTTCAATCGTGGATCAGTGCACACATGCGTGCGTCAGCGGGGCGGTTCTGTCATCGATGTGTCCTTTGCTAGCCCCGCACTAGCACGCCGTGTCCAAAGCTGGCGTTTCGTCGAGGAGGTGGAGACGTTGTCGGACCATCGTTATATACGGTTCGACGTCTCCGCCCAGACCTCTGACCCCCAGCCCCAAGGGCCCCGATTGGGGGCGGTCCGCGTTGGGCTTTAAGGAAGCTAAATCGGAAGGTCCTCCTGGAAGCCTCCATCGTTCAGGCCTGGGTGCCAGCACCAGCCAGGCCTGACAATGTCGAGATGGAGGCCGAGTGGTTCCGGGAGGCCGTAACTCAAGTGTGTGATGCGGCGTGCCTAAAGTGCCTCGAAACCTTCCAGCTAGGCGCTGGGTGTACTGGTGGTCTGACCACATCGGCCATCTATGCCTTTCATGCGTGGTGGCTCGACGCCAGTACATCCGGCTTCGTAGGTGGCGTCGCCGCCCACCCGATTTCGACGCCAGGGAGGCGAAATTGTACGAGGTCTACAGTGCGGCTAAGAAGACACTGAAGATCTCCATCAAACGGGCCAAGGATCAGGCCCGCCAAGAGCTGCTGTGGACTCTGGACCGTAATACTTGGTGGCGTCCATATCTCATGGTCAGGGGCAAGCTTCGCCCCTGGGCGCCCCCCTAGTCCCAGAGTCTACGGCCGCAGTTGGTGGAGGGGGTAGTGGCCGCTCTGTTTCCCTCACGGATGGAGCACACTCCACCGCCGATGGTTCCGCCTTCCATGCGTCCAGTGCGGACTTTGACGATGACGTGGTTCCCGAAGTGACCCAGATAGAGTTGCGAGCGGCGGTGTCGAGAATTCGCTCGGAAAACACCGCCCCAGGGCCCGAGGGCATTCCAGGTCTTGCATTGGCCCTGGTCCTCAAGGAGCTCGCGCCCCGACTCAGGGAGCTCCTCAGTGAGTGTCTAGTGCAGGGCCAGTTTCCGCGCCAGTGGAAAGTGGGAAAACTGGTCCTGATCAGGAAAGAAGGACGCCCGGTGGACTCTCCGTCCGCCTACCGGCCCATCGTGTTGCTGGACGAAGTGGCTAAACTGTCTGAGTTTATTATCGCGGAGCGCCTCGTCTAGCATCTTTTCGCCGCGGGCGCTCTACAATAGATGCAGTTCTGCGTGTGACGATCCTGGCTGAGGATGTGGTGTACCGAGGCGAGGTCGTCTTTACGGTGTCGTTGGAAATCGCGAATGCCTTCAAAACCTTGCCCTGGAGTTGTATTAGGGAGACACTAATTTATCATCGAGTGCCGACCTACCTCCGCCGCATTGTCGGGGCATACTTATCGGAGAGGGTAGTAATCTACCCGGGTCATGATGGTTGGAGTCGCCGAGAGATGTCATGCGGTGTTCCGCAGGGATCGGTTCTGGGTTCGCTCCTGTGGAACATCGGTTACGACTGGGTGCTACCAAAACTGTGAAACGACAGGCCGAAACCTCGGTGAAGTCACCACCGTAAGCGAAAGTGATTCGCGCGGCCCCGTCGATAGCGGTTTTGTCGAGGAACACCGTGGTAGGTTTAGTCGGTATTCCAGGAGGTTTTTTTTGTTTTTTTATTATCTTTTCAACATCTTTCTTTTAACCCGGTGAGTCCGACATAATCCCTCCGCCTACCCCCGCGGAGGGTTGGGTCAACGAATTTCCCCACGAAAAACAAAAAGAAGGGCTGGGTTGGCATTTAGCCAGTGCGGGTTGGCAGTCTTTATATACATATCTTCGAAAACATTATGGAGAACTCTCAGTTATGCAGGTTTCCCCACGATGTTTTCCTTCACCGTTAAACCGAGCAATAATGAACATTTGCCTTTATATTGAAATAAATACCTAGAATGACATAGACAAAAATGTAATAACGGCAGATTTTTTACATTGTCGTATGACATAGTCGCGTCCTGATAACACATATATTATATCTACGGATTACAGTATCTTTTGTTATATCATCATCGCGTACATAGGTACCTTCATACTGCCGTGTATGTAACCATCTATTTGTATATTCGAAGGCTACGTGTGATTGTGACTCGTTCGTGTATTTGTTAGTAAAACAACTGTTTTTTTTTTAAGGTAAGCCACTTTCTTAATTTTATTACAATTATTATATATTTTCTTTAGGATTTTGTTACAATCTGACCAGTGTACTAGTTTATAACTCGAAAAGTACAGCTTGCTTTACTTAACCGCTCGAACCATAATATATTACTTATTATTTTTACTAAAAACTAAATAAGCAGCGATAGCTCAGGGGGGAGACCAACAGACTGCAATGCAGAGGATCTCGGGTTCGAACTCTCGTCGCGCACCTCTGACTTTCGGAAGTTATATGACGTTTCGAAATTATGTGCGTATTGATTGGCAATTATCGCCTGCTCCGTGCCTCGGAGAGCACGTTAAGCCGTCGGTCCCGGCTGCCATGAACTTTTATGGCTGTCGTTATTGGGAAGTCAGTGCCCTATAATATCCTGAGACTGGTCTAGCCTTAGGGTATCGTGTGGCAGCCGCTCCGTGTAAAAACTGATATCCAGTCAAATCCGGCTAGACTAGAAAAGCCGACTCCAAGTGACTTGGGAATAATAAAGGCTAGGGAGAAGTATCTATACTAATATTTAAATTACTATAAAATTCGACAAAGAACGACGGTTTGAAGTCAAAAACTTTTTTGTGATGCATTATAGACAGCCTCGATGGCGTAGTGGTTAGTGTAAACGACTGCTACATCTGAGGTCGCGGGTTCGATTCCCGCACAAGTCAAACATTTGTGTGCATGAACATGGATGTTTGTCTTGGTCTGGGTGTTTCTATGTATAATATGTATGTATTTACAAAAAATAAAGTACATATGTATGTTTATCCATTGTCTAGTACCCATAGTACAAGCTCTGCTTAGTTTGGGCTGGATGGTGTTGTGTGTATGTGATAGAATAGGTATTTATTTATTTATTTATTTTATTCTATAATCCTATCGATAGAGCCTATCTATCGAGGAAGGTTATATAATATCACGCTACGACCAATAGGAGCGAAGCGTTAATGAAAAATGTTACAATATTGTGGAAAATTTATTTCTATTGAAAGCTTCCGTTGCGTGCGCTGCGTAAACAGTTAAAGTTACGCAAAAGAAAGTTAGACGGAATTGTTCCTCTTAAAAATTAAAAGTAGTAGTCTGCCTTGGCTTATGTATATCTTTTAAGGATGACTCACTTTAACCTTTTTCTAGTAATCAAATTTGTTCTAAAATAATGCATTATTTGCGAAGAAGTTATTATAAACATGGTATTAATCTTTATCCAAATAAATACGTTATTCATCACAAGTATTTAATTTGGAAAAAATACAAACATCATTTGAATTCAATTAATAACTTAGAAGTAACTCTCCCCGCTCTCTCTTATGTGAAGCAGACGAAGTTGTGCGGTACAGCTAGTATCTAATATAACGTTAATGCAGGCGTTACAAAACAGGCGCTACAGCAGTACTGCCGCATACGCCTACTGAGCCGCTGGTGGCTGCGATCAGTGGCTAAAAGGATCCCTTTAAGGACGGGACGCAATCACCAGTAGCGGCTGGTTGCGACCAGTCGTAGCCAAGAACAACTAAGTACTGCCACACAGTTGACCACCAGTGGCTATCACAGTAATGCCACATGGCTTGGTCATAGTTGGTAGAGTAGTGCGGGTGTCAGCCGCCCGGGACGGCAGAAAATTTTACCGCCCTCTTGAGGTCCATTCACACGGACCGGCTCGGAGAGGAGAGCAGATTTTATCACGTTTGAAACAGATTTTTGAATAATCGTAATAAGGTTTATATTACATTTCACACGCGCGTTCAAGCATTTTGAATAACAAAAGAAGTGAAATGTAAAAATAAACCTTATTACAATTACGCAAAACTCTGTTTTAAACGTGATAAAAATCTGCTCTCCTCTGCGAGTCGGACTCTGTGAACGGACTTTTACGTATTCCAATGTAAAAGACTAATATGCAGTCATGCTTAAGAACTTTTCGGCAGGAACATTCATCATCATTGTGTATTGTACATCTGCCCATTCTTCTCCAAAAATATAGTTCAAATATTTAGAAGATATTATTATTTCTGGTCACTGGTCTTAGTTACTAGTGGCCTAGAGTGTAGCAGTACTAATTATATGCAACTGATGACTTCATTCCCATCATACAAGTGAAATCAAAAAATATTGCAACTGTTCAATGCCTGTACATAGGACATATTTAAGGACCATATGTATTTGTAAAAGCTATAGAAGCCAAAACAATTATATTTAGATTTTGCATGTCTGTCCGTATGTTTTTACGTGAAATACTCAAAAACTAATGCGTGAAATTAAATGCAATTTTCACAAATGTATTGCTTGAGGTCTGACTTGAAATCTGCTGCGTATACGCCGCGTACTAGAAGTCGAAAAATATAGATAGTTACCAACTTCTAAAAGCTACTTGAAGATTATAGAGACAAAATAGGTTACTCCATTTGCTTTTGTGGCCATCCTACTAAATCAGATATGTATTACTTTCAGGATAATGCCTGACGTAAAACTCTATTACTTTACTGCGAAGGCTCTTGGTGAGCCATCTCGTCTGTTGCTGGCGTATGGCGGGCAGGAGTTCACAGACCATCGGTATACTTTCGAGGAATGGCCAGCATACAAAGCGAGTAAGTACATACGTCAAAAGTCTGCGTTCACTTGGAAAAGTTGAGATATTTTTTCTCGTGTCATAATATAATAAAGGAATGTATTATTTATTGCTTTAACAGAAAAACCCAATAACTATTTGTTGGCCCGACCCGGGATTCGAATCCGAGACCTCATGCACAGCAGTCGCATTCAATACCGCTGCGCCGTATTTTTTTTTTGTAACGGTTTAATTCAAATACTACTTATTCAAATGATTATAAAAAAAAAACACGTTAGTAAGCTATGTTATCACCGAGTAACGCTTTATATTTTATTTGAAAATTAACATACTGTCACCAACATATGCTAACTTATTTTGACGCGAACGCAGCCGCGAGCAATATCTTCTAAGTTATAATGAGAGCTAATAATGACAAATTATTATTTTAGAAACTCCATTCGATACACAGCCAGTATTGGAAATAGATGGTAAACAGTATGGTGAGAACGTGGCCATTGCGCGGTACCTCGGCAGGAAGTATGACCTCGCTGGAGACGACGATGAAGAAGCCTTCGAGATCGACCAGAACGTTGACTGTCTTAACGATATTCGTTCGGGTAAGTGGAATTTTTATTTATTTATTTATTTCACATACACAACACTATCATTACAAGGAACCTTAATGCGATAGTGTGGTTCACTATAATCTAATTAATTATCTATATATGTACTTATATACATACCTACACATTACCATAGCAAATTACAAACATCGTTATCCTTATGAATTCACCTATTGTGCAACAGTCTAGCTTATCCACGACGAGGTTGAGGGTTTTGTGTGCGCGCGTCAAAGGCGCCTTTTGCAGTAGGGTGGTGCGCGCGCGCAGCACTCTCAGCAGCTGTGGCTTTCTTCGCTGCTATACGTACCTATCCGAAACGTTGAAATCTAACATCTCCAGCAATTTTGGATTATTTATCTTGCCCCTGACTAACTATATATGAGGCAATTGCCAGTTCCCGTCTCACCCTTAACTCATTATAACCAACCACACCCAAAATGAATAGAGTTGGATACATCAAAGTGTAAAAGGGATACACGCCATAATACCTCATATATATATATATATATATATATAATAAACTTATTTTGTACTCGCTCCAACATGAGATTATATTTAATTTCTTGTGGGATCCAGATGACTGCATTGCATTCTAGTTGACTTCTTACCAACGAGTTATACAATGTACCAATGACTGAAACATTAGTGAAGCTATGAACAGTTCGAAGTAGGAAACCTAGGTTTCTGTAAGCTTTCTTGCAGATCTCAAGCAAGTGATTACGAAACGTCAGCCCAGTATCAAGACTTACTCCTAAATCTCTCACCTCTGTAACACGGGCCAATGGAGTGCCCTCAATATTATACTCGTATATGATTTGAGTACGTGCGCGAGAGAACGTGATAGTCACACACTTAGAGCGGTTAAATTGTAAAAGGTTGCTCGTACTCTAATCTACAATTCTATCGATATCCCTCTGTAACCGCTTGCAGTCGCCCTGCTTTCTTATAGGCATAAATAATTGTAAGTCATCCGCGAATAATAAACATTTGGCGGTCTTTTATGATATCAGGTAAATCATTTATCATAATGATAAACTCCATCGGCCCAAAGTTACTCCCCTGGCTCACGCCCGAACGAACGAAGTACAGCTCTAACACATAACCTGCACACTCGACGTATCGTTGTCTGTCGGTCACGTAGCTGGCAATTTTTTTTAGTAAGTGTTGAGTAATACCAACGCCGGCTAATTTCTTTAGCAATATGTAATTATCGACTAGGCCGAAAATTTTAAATTAATAAATTTTAAAATCAAAATAGGCGGTATCGATTTCGCACTCCACTGTCTACTGCCAGGATCAGATCTGCCAAATAATTGAGAAGATTGCTCGATGTTTTTCTGGTTGGCCGAAACCCGTGTTGAGTGTCTGTAAGCACTCCGCTGATTTGCGCGAATACCTGGTTCTGGATTGCTGACTCGAAAACTTTTGCTGATATTGATAATACAGCCACAGGTCTGTAGGCTTCCATCTTGTCTTTAGCTCCTCCTTTAGGCACTAGAATGGCCCTTGTTACTTTCCATCTCTCGGGAAATACCGCAGCTTGGAGACAAAGGTTGTAAATATGAAGCAGTGGCTCAGCGTGTACAGCTCTGCGATATAATGATATAAGGTGGGATATCGTCTGGTCCCGTTGATCTCTTCGGCTTTAATTGCTGAAGCGCTTTCTGTACATCATTTACACATAATCGGTCTAAATGACCTCCGCCTCATTTACCGTTGTACATACATTCAGCTCTGCACGTTGGTCGCTGTAGATAAAATGAAAATATTTCGCGAATTCTCTAGCGCATTCCTCCCCCGTTTAAATCTCTCCAAGTTTTAAGAGAAGCGTACTACGCTTTTTAGAATTAATTTAATTCCAAAAGGACTTAGGGTCTTTTAGTAATTGGTTTTGTACCCTATCTTTGTGCTGTTTCTGAGCTACCTCGATCATATTTTTTACTTTAGTTCTATACTGGGCGAACGCCTCGTAATCACTCTTCGAGCTAGTCGTTTTGTACCGCTTGTGAAGATTAGCCTTTCTTTTTATGTCGCAAATTATTTCAAAAGTGTGTTAATGATATTATAATAAAAATCTAAACTCGTATCTAAATCTAAACAGTAAATTGGAGTCCAGTCTATTGATGCAATTGACGAGTATAGAGAGAAAATCGGTTTTATTAAAATCCCACCTGAAACAATATCAACTGCAACGAAATCACATATATGTTATTTGTTATTAACGAAATAACTATCAGGCCTACCATAACTGCAATTATACCTTAAACTACATACATTCATAATAATAGTTGTAATGTACATATTTATATCTTGTAACAGAAGCTATGGAAGTATTTAACGAGAAAGATAAAGAAGCTCAAGAAAAGGCACATGAAGAAAACTCTAAGAATGTATATCCTGCCATGTTGGAGAGTTTGCATGCGATTCTCGAGAATAATAAGGGACACTTAGCTGCTGGCAAGGTAACACACATTATTTTACAATGTGTAGTATCGATTAATATTTTCAAACAAATTAAAGTATTTAGATCTTTCAGGCATATTCGAATGCATTAAATTTTAATATTGACTGATTATTCGATCATGTATTAGCTCTACGTCATAACTAAAAAGGCTATCAATATAATTATTATCCGAGGCTATACGAATACGAACGTTGGCGACAAACGACGAATCGCGATCGATCGACCAATCATCAAATCAAGTGTCGAGTATTTGACTATGATTCGAATATTATCACTGACAACGGAATTGTCATCATTCATAGTTTACTTGACTTGAATGCAATGTGTCTGCGGCTTCGTATTAATGTCTTGATATTTATGTCTAATCCTTTTTTCGGTTGTAGTTGACTAATTCCAAATATACATTAGGTCAACTGATCTTGCGAGTCCAGTACGGGCGGGATCAGTTAACTAAAGAGGCGGTACGCAGTCATACAATTTTCGAATAATCGAATTCATCTTTCAGTTGTAATTGCCATTGCTAAACGATATTCTCATGCCAATTGCCGACAATACTGAGGGAGTCTTCGTTGGTCAAACTGAAGAGACACGATCTGAAAATTCTTGCTGAACCAGTGTGAGAAAGACTGCCGTCAAACCAAGTTTCATAAATTTGCATATTTTTCCATTGAAAATCATATTATCAATAAGAAAATCAACCCAACAACACTTAGACACCACGGGGGACTTTGACACGATGGCCATATGTGGATCACTAATACTTTGTCCCGTATTTAACCAGATGTATGGCCTAATGATTGCCAAAAACTCCAATTGTCAATAAATAGAGACTAGCTTATAAAACTGTTAATGTTTTTTTTTCTAGTTGACCTGGGGTGACTTTGTCTTAGCCGGCTGGTACGCATTCTTAAAGGGGATCTTACGGATGCCAGACCTTGACGAGAAATATCCTGCCTTCAAGAAGTTGACTGACAGCGTATATTCCATTCCCAAAGTGAAAGCGTTCGCTGATGCCGCGCCACCAAGTCTGTTTGAGGGCTGGTGATTGTTTGACAAATACAATACAGGCCCACTTATAGGAGGCACGTTTCTTCTAGCAAGTGTCTTGCTCCTTTGGTTTAAAGGGATAGCATGAAGGTTGCTTCAAGAAACTTGCCTACTGTAAATAGGCATTTATATAACTATGTGCAATTGATTCGATTAATCTGAAACGGTAACATTTATTCTCTGTCAATTGACTATTTCGATTACATATTAGCATTCGAATTAGGATAGGTAAAGGTAAAAAAAAGGGTTTAACAGAACAATCGATTAAGACATGTCAACTTGTCATCTTCGAATTGTGTTTCGAATATTCGATTACAATTCGAAGAGTAATCGCTAAAAACGTCCACATTCGAATGCGGCAACTATCGAATATATACGTTTTTTTGTCGTAGCAACTGCACATTTCAGTAATTTGTATATACATTAGAAAGGAATTAAACAAGATTGTAATTTTAAGCTATTTCATTGTTATTAAACTTGCAAATATTGTTTTTATTGTTACAAATCTAATATAATTTTATATTTTATTAAATTTATTATTACATCATCTTTTAAAGGAGACCGGCGGCATCCCTTATTTCGTCAGGCCCATCGCGGACAAGAGTGAAAATGTAATCAAATTACTGCTAAAAACATACAAATGATATATGTAAAAAAAAAGTATATTAATGGTGGTATTAAAGAGATATTTGAGGTTATATGTATAATTCTAGGTTATAATAATGACACCATTTTGTAGGTACGAAAATTGTAGGTACATATGTATTTGTTTATGGTTTATATAATTATAATAAGTAAATCATATATATTTAAAAATATTTTAGGTATAAATAGTAATATTCATAAATACTATTTTATTGCTCTTTGATTAGTAATTTGCGTGGGAAAAATGAGGCTCAGCCTTAGTGACTGTAATTAATATCTTGAGACAACTTACACAAATATCCAATAACAACAAAGCCAGGTCAATTGAAGATGCAGTTTCAGAATCCAAATAAATAGCCAGGTCACAAATAAATCACAGTCGCAAAAATAAATACTAGTTTATTAACGTTCACTGCGCACGAGTGCAAAGTCAACACGAATGTAACTTGTTGCTATTTTTGACAGCTTTATTGTTCGTTATTGCCATTCCGTTTCTGTTATTGAATATAAGCCTTTTGATCCAACATAAAAATCAAATAATAACAGAAGTAGCGCACGTATAAACATGAAGTCAAACGCCAGTAATTATAGTTAAACATACCTTACCGTGATTGATATTTATTTAAACTAGTATAGCTGTTCAAACTGACAATCGAGACCATGTATTGTATATTAAAAACATTAATTTAAAAATAATAAATAGTCCCCTTATCTATTTTTAAGGCTGGCAACATTAGAAACTCGAAAAAGCAACTGTTTCCAGTTTTACAGTACGTTATTACCTTTTTTCGTGATATTTATATCTAAACTATAGATTTTTCTGTTTACAGTAATTAAAAATCAATAAAAATAAGTACTTTTTTTCTGTATACATTTAACTTCCGTCCGTTGTTTTTGTGAGGGCCGAAATTCGCCGATGTCCTTTATCTTTTACCAGATGTGCCCACGGTTTCACTAGCGTTTATGGTTACTGCGCCGCCTCTGTGGATCGTAGTGTGATGTTATATAGCCTATAGCCTTCCACGATAAATAGGCTATCCAACACTAAAAGGATTTTCAATTCGAATCAGTAGTTTCTAAGATTAGCGCGTTCAACCAAACAAACAAACAAACTCTTCAGCGTTATAATATTATAGTATTGATATTCGGTGTGTTTTTACAACATATATTTGAGAAAAATGTAATGTATGTATTTACGATACAAAAATTAAGTTGAATGTAATAAAAGAAACAAGTTAAGTTTTAAATATAACCACACCGGTGGCACAAGGCATACCGGTGGCCTGACACAATCAACTTATAATTATTTCTGGTATAAGATTTGACAGATTAAATATACTCTCTATCTATACCAATATTACAAATAGGAACGATTAGATTTTTGTTTGTTTCTTTGTAAGGGTTTAACTCAAAACTACTCAACCGATTTCAAAAATCCTTTCACCATTTGAAAGCAATATTGCCACTGAGTAACATAGGCGTTATTTTTTTTTTTTTTTTAAGTACTGTTCCTAACATAACCTCACCTACTTTCACGCGAGCGAAGTTGTGAGGGAAAACTAGTAATTAATAATTAAACTAATTTCACCTATAAATATAGAAAACAATAGCTTATAATACTGTCAAAAAACATATTAAAAATGCTTGTCACCTTTCATCTTGCTCTACATGAATATTTGAATTCGATTCGATCAGATAGCCATGAGCAGTGAGTTGATTTTAGATTGGCATAATACTACCTAAACTGATAAAATAATCTACATTATCTTTACTGATTTAAGTACTATCTTGTTATAGTCACGGCTATCAATCGTTATCCGATTTATATATCATGCATTACTTGCCATTTGGTTTGATTTAATATTTGATTAATTTGTTATTTAGGCTTTAAAATGAAAATAGTGATTAAAATAATGCGAGATTGATACCACACGCGTGAAGTCACGAGACAAGCTAATTAAATTGAATCCAAGATCTAATTCGTAAAATAAAGAGCAGCGATAGCTCAGTGGGGAAACCCACGTCGCGCACCTCTGACTTTCGGAAGTTATATGACTTTTCGAAATTATGTGCGTATTGATTGACAATTATCGCCTGCTCCGTGCCTCGGAAAGCACGTTAAGCCGTCGATCTCAGCTGCCATGAACATCTATGGCAGTCGTTATTGGGGAAGTCGACACAAAAGATCCCATTGGGTCGAAGTGTCGCCGGTCTGTACTGACTGGCCTCCACACAAGATAAGATAAGATAGGCTTTAAAATGAACATAGCGATTAAAATAATGCGAGAGTGACACCACACGAGTGAAGTCACGAGACAAGCTAGTTAAATTGAACGCAAGATCTAATTCGTAGCAGACATCTACCACTTCGCCACTAAGACAGTCGATATGTAAAAACTGAGTGCGCTAATACCATTTTATTTCACTTACATACTCTACTAGACCTGGACGATAATTCGCCACTAAGAAATATGAGTAGTAATTCGCGAGCATGAAAACACGGGCAGTCGGATCGCACAGTTCACTTACCTTATGTACGTCCATACAGCAATGTACCATACCTATAAAATGGAATTTGATTAGACGTGGCTTAGATTCTAATTTGATCGACAGGCTTCAAAACTGTGGAGCGTAACACATGCCACACGTTTTGCCAAGCGCCGAAGCAAATATACATACAGACAGATGAACAGAGAAACTAAAACTTCTAATTTATATTCTACTAAACAAGTGAGCACAATTGATCGTTAAACGCCCACGTACAGAAACAGCTTGGTTATGGTTTTATAATACTGTTACGTGCTGGGTTCGAGGGATAAGAATTTAAACAATATTACTGACTAAAACACGTTTTATTCTAAGACACAATTAAATTTAAAACACCAGACACACTACTTAAACATTTTCCTACTATAACTGCTTTAAACTCTGTGATATTTTCGCTTTCGTTCTGTTAGAATGGAAAATACGAATGTCTTTTTAAAAAAAGAATTTATTCGAATAAAGAAAAATTATTGAAATTCGGTAAGCGTCTTATTTTATTCACGTTCCGACCCGAACTAAACTAACTATGACTGAGCGTACTGAGACTAAGTGTGGGGTTGCTGACTAAGGACTCTGGTCAGCATTTACGTTAACATCATAGGGATGTAACAACCCCCCGAACAAGAAGAAACTTACACTTTGTGCTAAGTTTTTAAGAAACAATTCTAATTCTTGGGACAGGTATTTGTTCTAATTCTTGATCGTTGTCTGGTACTATGCCAGAATCAGAAATATTTATCTGTCTACGGAATATTAGACATTTACCGAATTTCTTATACAATTTATAAAATACAAACAATATTATTATTATACTAATACAGTAGGTTACTATTGGGTAGTATGACTCATATTTTATTAAAGGATTAGGTTCATTTATGAGCTTTTCAATATCTGTCATAAACTTATCATTTGCGATAGTTGTAAGTTTTTCCAAATTTGTATCAAGTAAATTTATTGGATTTAATTTTGCTTTGATTATAGTTAATGTGTTATTGTCACAGCATGGATCATCGATTAAGCTAAAATCTGATATTAAAGGTTTAACGGTTATTGTGATATAAGGTTTTGCTATAAACTCTTTATTGTTACTAAATGCTTTACATTCTGGTTGTAGATTTAATATTCCGGTACCCAATAGTTTATGTTCAGATATTTGCGATTGACATTCAATAGTAAGTTTGATAGGTTCAGATTCAACAAATAGCCATCTATTTCCTTTCAGTTCTTGCCAGATATCCAATTGTCCAAGGATTAAATTAGTTTTACATTCATGTGGTAATTTATTTTGTATTCTGGTTAACAGTTCTGTTTCACAAATAGGATTGCTTTGAGCAGACCGTACATCTAAGTTGTTGCAAATATATATTTCATTTATAGTTATTAAACAGTTGCTTATATCATTAAGGCATATATATGTTGTCTTATCTCTACTTATAACTATGTACTTACAAAGTGGCAAAATCATTGCATAAGAATCAGGATGATGTTTATTGTGTGGAATTGGTATCGGTATAGGTTTATACAGGTCGTATTCTATTCTATGTACTAGAGGTATTTTTATAACAAAAACTATTTTATTGTCAGTATAATAACATGATAATTTTGCTACATCAACTATAGTATGTATATTACTTAAACTTAAGCTTATAGGTAATTCCTTATGGCTAACTATATTCCTAACATTGTTAACTAATTCGTCATACAGTTGCTTGGGTGTAAGAACAGATGGATGAATAGAGTGACTTTTCGTAAACATTATAGCGTTAACTATGTTTTCTACTTTAAATGACAAGGTAAGTAAACTTGACGATAGTTCATTATAAATTTCATCTGTTTTTGATTCTACTTGTAATTTCGAATTAGTTTCGGATATATTATTAAAATTAGTGATCAAAGATTCAATAACGCCATTCAAACGCGCTTCATTGATCTCTATTAATCTCAAAGTTTCGTTGTAATGGTGTAACGCCGTATTCGTAATTAAAATATTATCCTTAAGGATTGATGCTAATTTTTTATTATTGTCATCTAGGCTTTGAATTGCGTTATTGTATTTTATTGCGTCGTTTTCATCCATTGTACCGATGATTTGTTTAAACATAGAACCAATTCCTGCAAACCATGCTGACCTTTTATCTTTACCGGAAATGAGATGTGATATAGCACTATAATCTCTCTGAATACTATCAAGTCGTGGCACTAAGGGTTGTAGAAAATTTTGGCATTTTGAATTAGTAGCTTCGTTTTGTTGACAAAAGTATTTAGCGGTTCCTAAAACGGTTTTAATGTTTTCAATGTGTGGTTTGATATATCCGATATCTATAGGAACCAATACATGTAAATAATCATTAGAAAGTTTTACAGTACCCATTGTTTCAAAATAGATGCCAGGGCTTTCATTAATCTGTTCTATAACATCCAATGCGAGAACGTAGACGCTCGTCGCGGCAATTCTGAAATACGACATTAAGTACTCTATAGCTTGAAATTACTATAAGATAGTCTTATCTTAACCTAATGTAAATATAAAAATGTATAAATGATGTAAAAATAAAAGTGTATAAATGTATATATTAAGCTTCATTAACTTCTGCCAATTTAATCTCGTCGTAGTGATACTTCACGTGTCTACGATTCATCAATAAAGTAAGAGTATTGTTGCCGTTTATTCGGACAACTCTGAATGGTCCCTTCCAAATGGGTGATAATGCTTTGCGTAGTCGCAAATGGTTTTTAACATATACCATATCACCTGCTTTATATTTTAGTGGTTTAGAATGTTTGTCATAATAGGTTTTTGAGGTCGTTTTAGACCTTAATATGTTTTCTATCGCCTTCTCTCTGGAAAGTTGCAGACGTTGTTGTAAAACTCTAACATAACTATTATAAGTGGGTTCTAGAGAAGATTCATAAACGGATGTGGGAATGAAAGCTTTATGACCAAAGACTAGTTCATACGGAGTGAAATTTGTAGTGGAATGAACTGTTGTGTTATAAGTGAGCATCGCGGTATAGACATATCTTGGCCAATTTGTTTGATTTTCATTTGTGAAGGATTTTAAATACTCTTTCAGGGTGGAATGACTTCTTTCAAGTGCACCCTGTGTTTGGGGATGGTACGGAGTAGACCAAAGCTGCTTTATTTTTAAGAAGGTACATGTTTGCTTGAACAATTCAGCAGTGAAGTTTGTCCCCTGGTCGGTTAGGATTGTTTTAGGGATACCAAACTGAGCAATAAAATGGATTAAACATTCTGAAGTTTCTTCTGCTGTTGCATTTGATATCGGGTAAGCTGCTGAATATTTAGTAAGGTCATCTTGAAGCGTTAGAATAAATTTTAGTTTAGCATTACCGGCCTCAGGAAGTGGGCCGACAATGTCTAAAGCTACTCGTTGAAAGGGTTGTGTTGAAGTTGTAGTTATCTGCATAGGCGCACGGTTAAGTTGACGTAAGGCTTTGTTTGTTTGACAAAGTTCACACTTGCGAACATAATTTTCGATATCACTGCGCATATTACGCCAGTAATATTTCTCTTGGATCCTACTTAACATTCTATTAGAACCTAGATGACCTGCAACGGGAATGTCGTGATTTTCTCTTAGTATTCTAACTATTTCAGTCATACTTGGATATATTATAGTATTTTTATATATGTGCACACTTATGTTAGTGTTGTGAAATAAATACATAATTATATTGTATATCTTTGTAAAAGAGTGAGAGTCAAAAGTATTTCGGAAATCTGTTGTACTAAATTCACTAATGTTCTGTGATATTAATGCAATTTTCAAATTATTCAGACTTTTAAAGATGTCGTCGTAACTATTCGTGTCATAATAGTATACTTTAGTAAAAAGGAAATAGTAGGTGACATCATTTTTATCAATTTTTATAAATGAATGTAACGTTCTTTCTTTGGCAAGAAATTCCGTGGATTCGGGAAGATTACTAATTGTTTCAGTGACGTAGTGGTTTGACTCATCGAGGTCAATAGACGTAGGTATGATGACATGTTTACATCTAGATTTTAATAAATTTTCATTATGTTCCTGGATTTTAGTATTGGATGTCACTGATTTATTACTTAAGGTCTTTAGGTATTTATGATATGTATCGTTATTATTAACGGATTCAATGGATGGCGGAGTAGGAATATCGAAATCATCTGGTATTTCTATGTCGTCTGGGAGCACAAAATCATCAGGTAAGTCAAGTAATTCGGGTAAGCTTAAAGTTTCAGTATTGTTTTCTGGCGTTTCAGGATTATTTTCAGATGTTTCGGGATTCCACGGAAGAGAAAGACGAGAAGGGCCAGCTTCATTGTTAGGTATTTCATTAGGGTTTACGGCTAAGGTATCGTCGGTAGGTTCGTCGCGATTTTGTTGCTGTACAGGATTTACCGGGTATCGTGAAAGGGCATCTGCATTTGTATTTATTTTCCCCTTTTTATATTGGATTTCGTAATCGTACTCTTCTAATTTCAAACGCCAGCGGATCAATCGGGATCCGGGATCTTTACAATTAAACAGCCAATTTAAGGGTTTGTGGTCTGTAATTATTTTAAATTGGCGTCCGAAAAGGTATGGTCTGAAAACTTTCGTGCCGTAAACGATGGCTAGACACTCCTTTTCGGTGACACTATAATTACACTCTGCTTTGTTTAGCGTCCTAGAGGCAAAAGCAATCGGTCTATCTTTACCGACATCACCTTGTGATAATATAGCTGAGATAGCGTAATTGGAAGCGTCACATGTTAAAATGAATCTTTTCGTAAAATCAGGATATATGAGTACTGGGGCTGTTACCAATTTATCTTTAAGTTGTTCAAAAGCTAACTGTTGGTTATGAGTCCAAAGGAAAGGAACATCCTTCTTTAAGAGAGCTGAGAGTGGTTTAGCAAATTTAGAAAATTCTGGTATAAAACGCCTGTAATATGAAGCTAGTCCAAGGAAAGATTTAATGTCCTTGGGACATTTAGGTATAGGGAATTTTACGACTGCTTTTATCTTTTCGGGGTTAGGTTTAACGCCCTCGTCGCTAATCACATGTCCTAAGTATGCAACTTCTTTTCGAAGAAATTCACATTTCTCAGGTTGTAATTTTAATTGGAAACTTCTAAGTCTTTCAAAAACGAGAGAAATTTTTTCAATGTGGGAAGATAGACTATGGGAGTGAATTACTATGTCATCTAGGTAAACAAAGCAGTGAAGGCCTTGTAATCCTGATAAGACAGTGTTCATAGTTCTTTGGAAAGTTGCAGGAGCATTTTTTAAGCCAAAAGGCATTCTATTAAATTCAAAATGTCCGTGTGGTACACTAAAGGCTGTTTTAGCTCCATCTGCAGGATTCATTTGGATTTGATGAAAACCTGATGCTAAATCTAAGGTTGAAAAATATTTGCTTTGGCCTAATTGGTCCAAAATCTCACTAATTTGAGGGATTGGGTATGTTTCTCCTATTGTAATGTCATTTAGTTTGCGATAATCTATTACAATTCTCCATTTTTTCTGCCCGGAGGCGTCTTGTTTCTTTGGTACAATCCAAATAGGGGATGACCATGGGGACTTTGAAGGTTTGATGATGTCTTGTTCTAGCATTTTATCTATTTGATTTTTAACTTCGTCTTTATGTACTTCTGGGAACCTATATGATTTCACGCTAATCGGCTGTGGAGAGGTAGTTTTGATTTCGTGACGTATAACATCTGTGCATGTCAACTGATCGCCTGGTAGATGAAATATGTCGGCGTATTGGCTACATATCTCTTTAAGATAATTTGTTTCTTCTGAGTTCAAATGAGATATCCTTAAGAGGTCAAATAGATGTCGGGTTCTTTCGATGCTATTGTTTACAGAGTTGTTTTGTAAAGTATTCTGTTGGTTATGATCAAATGGATATAAGGTAAGTAGCAAATTAGCATTAATGAGAATAGGTTCTTCAGATGTATTAAGTACGGTTAAATTCACCCTGTTATTAGGTTTTACCTTTACTAAGCAATTTGATATTAGAAGCGAATCGGATATGTGCTGATCGAAAATTATTCCTTCCTGCATTTCAGGGTTTCTCACTGAACACTCGATCACAGTTTCGGTTCGGGGTTCGACTTTGTAGGATGGTTCGTCAAAAGATAGCATAATATTATAATTATTTAGTTCTAGGAAATCCGAATTATAATTAATTCGACAACCGTGTTGTACAAAGAAGTCGTTTCCTATAATACCGTCATAAGGTAAGTTAATGTTATCAAAAACATAGAATGTATGGGATAATTTTAACTGTGGATTGAATTGTAATCGTAATTGAAAACTGCCTACGGTTTTTAATGGATCATCTTTTGAGTCTATACCTTTAATTTTTACATCGCTTTCACACAAAAGTGCATCATTTATTATAGAATTCTTTTTCAGGACACAAATAGATGCACCAGAATCTATTAGGAAGATAAGTGGTTTTGGATTTACAGATGTTTGGAGGGTGACGTAAGGTAAGTACCTTTTTTGTGTATTTATTTCAAAGATTTGATTAAGTTTTATTTCAGGATTTTTTTTATTAGTACAATGTGAGAGACCTTGAGTTTGAAGCTGGTAACTCTGTCCATTGGTCTTTGGAATGGAATGACCGTGAGTTTGGGGCTGGTTACCCTGTCCGTTGGTCTTGGGAATGGAATGACCGTGAGTTTGGGGCTGGTTACCCTGTCCATTGGTATTTGGAATGGAATGACCATGAGTTTGGGGCTGGTTACCCTGTCCATTGGTCTTCGGAATGGAATGACCGTGAGTTTGGGGCTGGTTACCCTGTCCATTGGTCATAGTTTTACAATTGGTATCGACTTGAATGGTAGGGACCTGCCCCGTGCGACACCTAGACGGGACATTTAGTAGTTTAAATTATTGGCTGATTCGTCTACTTCATCTCTACTTTCTTCTTCTTCGTTGTTTTCAGTGAAATTTACGCGGGGCGTAGCTTTGTAAAGTAGTGGTTTAGAGGTTGATGTCGAAGGTTGGAATGGGGTGAAAGGTTGTGTTCCATTCGAAAACCTTTTATTATTGTAATCACGAAGTTTGCAATGTTCAAGGACGTGACCTATCTTTTTACAGTACCTACAAAACGGTGAATCTCGGGAAACAGATGTTCCTTGATTATTGCTGACATTTGACCTTTGTTGAAATCGATTATTAAAATCGTTCCGTTTAGGTAGCGGTTCAGTAGGTCTGGGTTTATTTGAATTATTGCGGAAGGAGAATTGTTGAATCTTTTCTTCTGAGATGGCACAATTTATGGCCTCATTTAAGTTTTTAGGATCTCTAGTCCTAACCAAATTAGCAATTCTTGGATGTAATCCCAAAGTGAATGTATGGAGTGCGAGGTCCTCCATAGCAGCTAGCCTACCTACCAGCTCGCTCTTCTTGGAATTCGAAACAGTCACTTCGGTCAGAAGTTTTTGTAAACAGGTTTCTACGCGTAGAGAAAATTGACTAACGGTCTCTTGAATTCCTTGTTTACAGTCTTGTAAATCGGTAAGGAGGTGGGCATAATGCTTACGTTCACCGAATTGGTTTTTCAGGAACTCTTTAAGTGATGACCATGTCTCAAAATCTTTAATAGAACAAGCGGTCTCAGCCTTGCCCTCTAATTGACTTAATATGTATTTTAAAACTACATCCTCCTGTTGCGGAGACGCTAATGAAATTGCGCTGTCACAATTTCTAAGAAAAGCTGTTAACCTGTCTCTATCACCGTTAAAAGGCTTAATAAATTTAAGTACTACATTTAAAGAAATCTCCTCTTCACTTTTAACCTCTTTCAATTCCCTTTTGGAATCGGTTTTCGCCATATTTTATGTTTAAAAGTGTAAGAAAAAATAATTCTAAGACAAACCCGAAGGCAAACGCTTGTATAGTATTCCAAGTTAATATAATGCACTGGTACAACGCAGGTGTGATACTGCGAATACGTGGGCGCAGTACAGGACGGTGGATGTTTATACTAACCACAACAGATAAGAGCAACTTGATAACGACCTTGTTCGCTTAGATGATTATTATAATGTTGAAATAAATATTACAATGTCTATAATTAACATATAAAATGGTCAAAAGTAAGTAAAAGTCTGATTTCTTTAGGATTCTTGGCGTTTCTTCAATAAGATCTCTGGATATAGGTAAGTAGAATAGTTTTAACTCACAGGAATAGTTCACCACACTTCATCTCGGGGACGCTGAAATAACTGCTTACAGGAACCTTTCAGGAATTCTGGTATGACGTCAGTATAACGTCGCCGCCTGGTCGGTGCTGGATACAAGGCTACGCGGTGACATAGGCGATCCGCGGCTCGGTACCACTTATTGCACAGTGGACTCAAGGACTTCAACTCTGGATACCGGGATACATCCGGTCTGGGACGGGTCGGTAATGGTTTTCGACCTTTTTTTGAATTCGAATCGGGAGACGCTAGGATGTTGAGATTATCCTTAGGTTGCACGATAACGCACTCACTGGCACTTATAAGGTTTTGGACACACTTCGCGAGACGTTTTTGGGGGAATTTTCGTATCCCACCGCTGCCACCAAATGTTAGAATGGAAAATACGAATGTCTTTTTAAAAAAAGAATTTATTCGAATAAAGAAAAATTATTGAAATTCGGTAAGCGTCTTATTTTATTCACGTTCCGACCCGAACTAAACTAACTATGACTGAGCGTACTGAGACTAAGTGTGGGGTTGCTGACTAAGGACTCTGGTCAGCATTTACGTTAACATCATAGGGATGTAACAGTTCGCTACGATGAATATTTGACCGCTTACAATTGTAAACTGACTTGGCCTTTTATACGCGGTTAAAGCGTTTCTGCAAAATTCTAGAACTGCCATACGCTTAAAACAATACGAGAAAGTTCTAGCGCTCTTTCTACTCTTCGCGTACTATCAAGCTACGTAGTTCAGTAAGACGTCAATAGACGACGCTGTAATTAATTATTAGAAGGCCGGGCCATTCTCCACAGTGCCGAAAGATGGCACTGGCTGTAACAATACATCTAGATAATTCCTATGAAACCTACAAAAACCTAAGTGATAAATTTCGATATCAAGTGAGGAATTTAGGCAGCATTTAGATCACAAAGGAATACTTATGAATGTTTAATTTTATGAGTTAGAGAGTTTAGTGATGATTGTTATTTCAGAGCCGTTGAAATGATAAAGATATTATAAACGGATATTACACTAAACTACGGCAAAGACAACATTTTAAACAAATTCGATTATTTTATTGAGGCTATTATTCGTTACTACTTACCTACCCACTGTTCCGGCCATTCAAACTATCTCAACAACTTTTCTCGGTGTCAAATGGCTCCATCGAATAGGTACCGATGATTCTGTCAACGTCAGGGTGGAAAGAGATAAAAAAAAAATATATCTCTATATCTTTCATCAAAATCTTTTTAGGGTTGTTACTTGTAATTGTGTCATTTATAATATGAAAGATATGACCAGTTTGACAAGTTTATACATTAACGGAATTAAAAAATTGAAGAAGACGGTCAGATTTTTCTACTGGTGTCTTGTCATTACCTATATCAACTCATTTTTGGCACTTACATTATTATTTCAATTGTGTAGCTGCTCTTGTTTATTTACCTTTATGGTCATAATCATGTTACACGTTGTAAAACAGATGGTATCAAAACTTAGTTCCTGCTACATTTCTGTCGATCTCTTAAGGATTTTGCGTTATGATATATGATGCATGGATACATTATAACAGGTTTTGTAATATCATGCTGACTGCACAAACAAAGCACTTCAAAGTGCTGTGTACTTGTGAATAATGAATCTATACTTAATATTATAAAGCTGAAAAGTTTTTTTGTTTATTTATTTGTTTGTTTGGTTGAACGCGCTAATCTTAGGAACTACTGGTTTGAATTGAAAAATTCTTACAGTGTTAGATAGCCCATTTATCGAGGAAGGCTATAGGCTATATAACATCATCATCTCTACCTACGACTAATAGAAGCAGAGCATAAATGAAAAACTTTACAAAACGGGTTAAATTCTCTTATGTGGAGCAGACGAAGTTGCGCGAGTCAGCTAGTGTATACAGGGTGGCCCAAATATCGTGGATCAAACGAACCAGAGTGATAGAGGAGGCGATTTCCAACAAAAAATCTTTCTACAGCATAGTCATAACTTAATTGGATTAAAAGTGATGATCATTTTTGTTTTTTTCAAATAAACTACCGATTTATTTACAATTTCATTAATACAGAAAAAAGTTGATAAAAAACAACAAAACAAAAGGTGTTGTATTATGACTAGATAATGTATCATTACAAAAAAAAAATAATTGCAGCTCTGGGTACCAAATTTAAAAAGCGATTCATTTTTTCCCGTCAATTTTGAAGCATTACAAAAACTTACTACTCACTTTGAGCGCATCCTGTGAAAAAAGAAATGTACTACGGAAAAGTGACCCTGTATTTAATAAACTTGCTGATTTAATGCTGATTTAAATGAGGTATAACACTTTAGTGTCAGACTTTTAGTTCAGGTTTTATGCGAGTTTTTTTCATGTCAAGGAGCAAATTTGTTAGAAAGGAAAATTTTAATAAAAAATATGTAGTAATTAAAAAACCATCTTGAAATAAAAGAACAACAATTATGAGTTGATAATTTTATTAAATTAATTTTTCACAGTAAATGTTCAAAATTCCTGCCTCTAACCATTATGCACAATCTGCACTGCCTAATAAAATTGGTACGTAATCGCCGGAAAGCACGTCTGTTATTCATAATTTGTACTTTAGCAGACTCGAGCTTTTGTCGTAATTCTTGTTCAGTGTTGTTCTCTCTTTGATATACCACTTCTTTGAAATAGCCCCAAATAAAAAAGTCTAATGGATTAAGGTCGGGCGACCGGGGTGGCCATGCAATAACTCCGCCTCTACCAATCCACCGGTCGGGGAAGCGCTCATTCAAGTGTTGTCGAACTGATCGAGCGTAATGAGGCGGGGCACCGTCCTGTTGCAGCCACATTTCTTCTCTTATTTCTTCCGGAACTTCAGCTTCGTTGAGTGTTGGGTTCAAATCATTTTGTAAAAAATTTAAATACGCAGCACCGTTTAGCCTTGGTGGCATTTCGTGTAGCACCAGCTTCTGGTCAATGATACCAGCCCACATATTAATACCAAACTGATGCTGGAATCGATCATTTCTGATGATATGTGGGTTCACTCTGGAGTAGTAGTGTAAGTTATGGATGTTAAAAATTCCCATTCTTCTAAAACTTGACTCATCCGACCATAACACTTTATTGAAAAACTGCGGATCCTCTCTGTGTAGTCTTAACATCTCTCTACAAAATCTCACTCTAGGTTCATAGTCAGCTGGCAGGAAAGCTTGAACTCGTTGCACGTGGTAGGCATGATATCGTTTTCTTTTTATAATACGCTGCACCGCCGAACGTGGGATCCCGAGATTTCGTGATATTTGGCGTTGGCTAATACCGGGGTCCAATCTTAACTCTCGCAGTATTTGCTCTTCATTGTCAAATCTTACCACTGGTCTACCTGCTCTCGGAGCATGCGTACCGGGTAAGACTCCCTCCATGTACGCATTATGCACGCGCAAAAAGACCCTGTAGTCCGGGAAACGGTCTCGGTTAGGGTACCGTTGTTGATATTCCCTGGCAGCCGCCCGAGCATTGCCGTCGCAGAAGCCATAAAGGTAATGCATTTCTGCATACTCCCTTTGGGTGTATTCTCTCCTCGCAGCAGCCATCTTCCGTCTATCTAGCCAATCCGTAGCGATCACAAAGTCCGGTTCACACAGCGTAGGTCACAGGTAGGCAATCTAAGACAAGTCAAATAACGATGCGTAAGTCACAGGTAGGCAAGGTCACAGTGCAGAATACGTGTGCGTAGTCACAGGCAGAAAGCGAGTTACTAACAAACAAAGAAAGACGCTTACGCGCTTCCCCCGGCCCCACCCCGCCGGCCTCGCTCCGCCCGGCATTCTTCTACCTGAACTGAACTGATAACGCATCGCCAGACCTTTTTCGACAAAGGATTTAAATGGTTAGTGTAAAAAGCTTTTTTTAATACAGGAATGGTTAGAGGCAGGCATTTTGAACACTTACTGTAAATAATTTAATAAAATTATCAACTCATAATTGTTGTTCTTTTATTTCAAGATGGTTTTTGAATTATGTACTACATAATTTTTAATCAAATTTTCCTTTCTAACAAGTTTGCTCCTTGACATGAAAAAAACTCGCATAAAACCTGAACTAAAAGTCTGACACTAAAGTGTTATACCTCATTTAAATCAGCATTAAATCAGCAAGTTTATTAAATACAGGGTCACTTTTCCGTAGTACATTTCTTTTTTCACAGGATGCGCTCAAAGTGAGTAGTAAGTTTTTGTAATGCTTCAAAATTGACGGGAAAAAATGAATCGCTTTTTAAATTTGGTACCCAGAGCTGCAATTCATTTTTTTTTGTAATGATACATTATCTAGTCATAATACAACACCTTTTGTTTTGTTGTTTTTTATCAACTTTTTTCTGTATTAATGAAATTGTAAATAAATCGGTAGTTTATTTGAAAAAACAAAAATGATCATCACTTTTTATCCAATTAAGTTATGACCATGCTGTAGAAAGATTTTTTGTTGGAAATCGCCTCCTCTATCACTCTGGTTCGTTTGATCCACGATATTTGGGCCACCCTGTATATAAGAGGCTCTTATATGTGTGTTTGAAGAGCTATCGTATTTGTCCGTGATACGGTCGGTTGTTACTGGCAGTAGAGCTAGGCTGTTGTCTCTTAGCACCTACAATTTTACACCGGATTTTATTTTGTGAGCAATCTGACGATATTTTTTGTAAAATGCCGATTGTGACGCTGTATTACTTCCAAGCGAAGGCTTTAGGAGAAGGTCCTCGTCTGTTACTAGCGTATGGCGGACAGGAGTTCAAAGACCAACGTTTCACTCGTGAGGAATGGCCAGCAATTAAACCTAGTAAGTATTTCCTATTAATCATAACTAATATTACAAATGTGAATGTAAGTTTTTGTTACGCTTTTACGCCTTAACTACTCGACCGATCGTCATGAAATATTCGTATACACGGTTGTCAGGGGTACAGATAAGGACATACGGTGCCTTTCATCCAGAAAAAACGGTTCCCGTGGTATAGAAATTTATCATCAATAACTAGATTAACGCGCATAAAACCGTGGCCAAAATCTAGTAAAATCATAAAGAGACAACCGAGCAAAGTCCTGTCAATCCTGTCATGAAATGCTCTGATGCCATTCCCACAAGCCACAAGGGGAAGCGAGAGGGTTATGACTGCTTTATATGGTGGGTGGGCTCTCCCGAGATTTCGGGCCTACCGAATAAAACTACCACGGTGTGCCAGCTCGCTACTTCGTATGGTGAGTGGGTCCCTGGAACTGAAAATACATCAGCGATCCACCCAGCAGTTCAATGCAAAGATGTAAGCACGACAGCCCTCATTGATGTAATTGATAAAATAATTTATTGTTAAAAAGCTTTATTGCAATGTTAATGTGTCTTTATTATAGAAATGCCCTTTGGTTCGCTTCCTGTAATGGAAATAGATGGTAAACAATATGCTCAGAGCTTGTCCATCGCTCGGTACCTCGGCAAGAAGTATGGACTCGCAGGAGACAACGACGAGGAAGCCTTTGAGATAGATCAGAACGTGGATTTTCTAAATGATATTCGTATGAGTAAGTGTTTCATTTATTACTTGTAAAACAGGTGTTACATGGGCTGTAATTTAAGTAGCACCTTTTATTCCGCGTAAATTTTGAAAGATCTATGTAGGACACATAGATCTGACTAAATTAAAGTAGAATAATCGATCTTCTTCTTTGTGGTAAATAAGTTTGACGGTTATTGAACATACCTACCGAACTACTTCTTAATTTCTGCTTCAAACAAAAACAGGTTAATTTATGACACATTCATAAATTGATCCTGTGAAAATTGAATCCAGTCGTTAGACTTGCCATTAAATTGTTTTTTGATTTCTACCGTATTCTCTTCATACCTACATATTTTGAATGAATTATAATTAAATGCTGAATGCGGATGAATTGCAGTCGAGAAAAGATTTATCATTATGGTTAATAAATAAAAATCAATTGCCACATGTATAACGGAGTATCACTTAAGAAAGGCTCGACCGAATTGCCTGTTTTTCTGTCGTGTTGGTAGCTGTTAGCACAAGGTTTGTATGAATGAAAATTTGCGAGAAAATTTTTGGGAAATGAAAAAAGGAAAATTTGGGTAATGTAGACAAATTTAAATTGTATGATTATATGAAAAAAAGCATTGACGTTTTGATGTTGAATTGAATTATGTGAAATGTATTTTTGTATAGATTGATAGGACGACGACTATCGGGTCAGTTAGTTTTAAATGAAAGACTTATATATTTACTGTAACTTAATTATAGTATAGAGAGAACAGAAGAGAAAAGATGTTTGGCCACCTTATAAGACATGACGACTAAAAAACATCATAGAAGGAAAAGTGGAAGGAAAGAGAGGAAGGGGCAAACCCAGAAGGGTATTTACAGATAAATTAAAAAAAAAGGCGAAGGTCATGTCTTATAAGGAGGTCAAGGTATTGGCCGAAAATCGAAAAAGATGGCGTATACTCCACCGACAAGAGCAAAGCTCTTAAGTATAAAGAAGAAGAAATACATATAGACGCCAAGAACAATCAAATTAATCGTAGGCGAGGTACGAACAACAAACTAAATATATTATTTAATTTTTATTTAACCATAGAGGCTATGCTAGTTCACTATGAAAAAGACGAAGTTGCCAAAGAAAAGAAACACGAAGAAAACGCTAAGAAGGTATACCCTGCCCTGTTGGAGATACTGAACTCGATTGTAGTAAAGAACAATGGACACTTAGCCGCCGGCAAGGTAACATCTATCAATCTCCCTATCTATACTAATCTAGATATACTAATATATAATTATAAATTTATTTATATTATAAAGAAATATATAATTTTTTTGTATGTTTGTTTGCAAGGATTCAACTCAAAAAATGCTCAACCGATTTAAAAATTCTTTCACCATTAGAAATCTATATTATCACCGAGTAACATAGGCTATATTTTATTTAATAACAGTACTGTTACTAACAAAACCTAACCTACTTTACGCGAGAGAAGCCGCGGGAAAAAGCTAGTCTTTATTATTTCCACGCATATTGTCACAGTTTTCAAAAACTACAAACCTATGTACTCACTGCCACATCCCAGTTTCTGCTCAGCACAATTACCACGTATTTTCTTAAAGTGCCTTATTATGGGATCTCTGCAAATAAATAAAACGCATAGTAGCACTAAAAGTTAGGGTACCATCCGGCAGACACATGTAGGCATGACAATGAGCTAATAATTCTCAAATATATCTTCTACATTGACTTTATCATCGCCTTCCTCGATAAATGGACTATCCAACACTAATATTCAATTCGAACCAGTAGTTTCTGAGATAAGAGCGTTAAACCAAACAAACAAACTCTTCAGCTTTATAATATTAGTATAGATTGAACGAATACCTCGATCCCAATTGTTTTTTTGTACAAAAACTATCCTTTAACCTGGCCAGGATTATGAATTATAACTGTACCAAGTTTGATTAAAATCCCTTCAGTAGTTTTTGATCCATGCGTGCACATACAGACAGATAGACAGACAAAAATTTACTGATTGCATTTTTGGCATTAGTATCGATTACCAGTCACCCCTCAATAGTTAGTTTGTAAATATATTCAATGTACAGAATTTACCTCTTTACAATTTTATTATAAGTATAGATAATCCTACTGTACATGTGTATGTTACTGAACGCCTTCTAAAAGTCTGAACCCAGTCTGTGATCTTATTTGTGTTTGAGTATATTTCTGAATAGCCCGGCTTTACGATTGGATCCGATAGGTGTCGCTAGCAAGCCAACGTTCAACAGTACATCGTCTGTCCGCTAGTAGTTCAAATCAAATCAAAATATCTTTATTCGTTTTATTTCGTCACAAAGTAGCACATTACGAACGTTAAGGCCTCAACTGAAAATCAGCGCTGCGGTCATCCGCAGCATAGGCTGAGCTGAACCCTTTTAGGCACGCTCTGCTGTATTTAATGTTATTGTCTGAACTATGTGTGTGTCTAATAAAGAGTTCATTCATTCAAGATTTCACTAACTAAACAATAATATTCACAATTTACTGTTGCCATGTTTAGAAATACAAGAGCGTAGAACCAATGAAAAGAACGGGCATGAAACTCACGGTCTCTCTTTTTAATCCTTAATTTAAATTATTTATTTTTTACAGTTGACATGGGGAGACTTCATATTCGCCGCCTGGCACGTCTACTTAAAGGGCATCTTGAGGAGACCAGACCTGGATGACAAATACCCTGCTATAAAAAAATTGGTTGATAATGTGTATTCCATTCCTAAAGTTAAAGCATTCGCTGATAAAGCGCCGCCGAGCCAGATTTATGGCTGGTGAAGAAAAATAGGTTTAATTATAATACACATTATTCATTATTACTACTAATTAAGCTAAATTTGAAGGTGATTGTGTGATGACTGTTAATGTAGCCATCTAAGGCAAATTCATACAGTCCGTTAACAACTGT
Organism: Catocala nupta; assembly: GCA_963675205.1. Lineage (NCBI taxonomy): Eukaryota > Metazoa > Arthropoda > Insecta > Lepidoptera > Erebidae > Catocala > Catocala nupta. The sequence goes on from OY776097.1 coordinate 5,397,828, forward strand.
CATCTACTGTTGACAGGTTTCAGAAAGTACCGGCTAATTAAACGGTTAGTCGGTACTTGCATCGCATGTCTTAGTGTGATTGCTAGCAGACATAGTTTATATATGGTGTATATTAAAATTATTAAAATTAGAAATTTTCATATAATAAATCTAAATATTTATAATTATGTATGGTATTGTAATTAGGGGAAACTATGTCAATGGCGTCAGTGAATATGATGTATTTCTAACCTTGTCTTTAGAGTGCATGTGAAGTGTTTTCTTATCACAAGGAGTACTTTAGTATAAGTTGTATTTGCCGATATATTTATTATTTATTTGTTATAAAGTTATTAAGACGATCTTTATTTACACTTGATGTAAAAATATGCTATGTTAAACCTTTTATTATCTGATATACCTTGCATCAAATAAAAAGAGAGCAGCGGCACAACCAAACAACAAACTGCCGGGTAGGAGGCGTTGTGAAAGGCGCATATAAATGTTTATATGTTAAATATTGATATTTGGAAAATGTATTTAGTTTAATATCTTCTTATGTTTACGCGAATGTAACACATTGAAATTAAACACTTTATACGGATTTTGTCATGTTGTTTTTTTACTTTAAAACACTGTTATTACATAATTTTAAACAACACATCTTTTTCAGAACCTTTGGACAACTACCATTTTAGTCTCCTCGTGAACATGGCTGCTGTAAAGCAACCGAAACGTCGGAGTAAAGTGTAAACTCAAATATAATAGTTTTAATTAAATTAAATAGCTTAAATAGTAGTAAAGTTCAATAATAATAGTATTAGAGTGTTCAAAATTTTGTAATAAAAGTGTTTTAAAGTAAAATAAACAACGCGACAAAAGTCGTACAAAGTGTTTAATTTCAAAGCATGAATATAATTTAAAATGCAATGCATTATTTAATCAGCTTAGATTTAATAAAAATATCCGGTCAGTAGGACCGGTGTCTATATTGTACAGTTTTCATTATATTCTGAAGTCGGCTTGTTTTCAACAAATTCAAAGGCAAACATCTTAAGTACTCAAGTATATCTAAAGTAGCTATTGTGACACTCAATTCATTTCAATTACTATTTTCGGTATAATAATATTTTAATATGTCTTATTTCTGAACAAACAAACCAAAAAGTAATTCCAGTTAATGTCTTCATATTATGTGCAATTATTGTTATATATAAATAACAAAAAACAAAGATAACATAGAGATGCACATAGAGCTGCCTCTATGTATTGTCTCTGGCTACTATACGCCATATTTGTTTAGTGAATAAGTAAGAAAAATCGACTATAGACAGTGAAGGCTAAAATAGCTAATCTATAAACTATTTAGATACTTAAAAACAATATCCTAATCCTAACTTTCTAACTAATAATAAAAAAGGGAATATTAATTTGTTTGTTTGTTATGATTTAACTACTTATCCGATCATTATGAAATTTCGGATACACGTTGTCAGGGATACAGAAAAATACATAGGGTACCTTTCATCTAGGTAAAAATGCTGTTATCAAGAGATAGCCAGTATTTTAATATTTCATATGTTCTATAGTCTAATGGTTTAAAAATACTATACTACTACGACGATAAAATTAGTAAATTATCATAGTCATCTCAGTCAAAAGACCAGTATAGTGTTTTATCTATGCGAAAGACGTCCACTGCTGGCCATAGATAATATATCAGTATAAATTTCAATTAGTAAAATTTGTTTAAATATAAGACAATATTATGTACAACAATATAACCTTCTTCTTTGAGTGCTTTGCAACTTAAAAGGCTGAAGTGTAAACCTGATTACATAGAATAATTAAATAATACTTATGATAATGGGTGATAACAGAAATGTTACTGCAATCGAGTATCTATACTAATTATATAAAGCCGAAGGGTTTGTTTGTGTATTTGCTTGAACGAAACGAAAATTCTTTTAGTGTTGGCTAGCCTATTTATCGAGGAAGGTTATAGGCTATATAACATCACGCTATAACCCACGGGAGCGGCGCATTAATCATAAACGCGAGTGAAACCGCGGGCACGTCTAGTATATTATAAAGCCGAAGAGATTGTTTGTTTGTTTGAACGCCCTAATCTCTGAAACTATTGAACCGATTTGAAAACCATTTTTGGTTTAGATAGTCCGGTTATTGTGGTTATACAACACCACGCTATATGTAACATTAGGGAACGAAGCAGTTATTAAAAACGTAAGTGAAATGGCTATCTATATATTATAGTTTACTAGTCAGTTAACGATGAAGTAAAACATCGCGAGGAAACCTGCATGTCTGAGAGTTCTTCATAATATTCTCCAAGATATGTGAAGTCTGCCAACCTGCACTAGGCCAGCGTGGTGGACTATGGCCTAACCCTTCTAGTAGTGGGACAGTTTAATACAGGGCTGATATTATTATACTAGTTAGTTTCCATGACATATTTTCACTTATATTTGTGGCCGATTGTAAGGTAGGTACAGTTTTCGAATCCCGAATCCGCCAAAGCGTTTCGTTTTCCTGATACGGAATCCTCTGTAGCAACAGTCTTTAAAAGTGCCCGATGAATCCCCTGTTCATTCTATTTTCCAAATTGAATTCCAATACTCAAACTCACTATTCCTCCACTCGCATAATCGAATGTGTCAGCAATCTGAGCCAACCAGAAAGAGATCAGGCGCTAGGCCAACAGCTTCACATATAATATACCCGGCGCTGTGCATCACCGAAACTCGAATTCTCTGATTTCGGACCGCTGCGCTGCTGAGAACAATTTTTTTTTCGTACCCGATCCCTCTTGCATAGCAGTGGTATTCACTACCAGTACGCCACCGAGGTATGAAACAACTACTGGCTGTCCAAATGAAAATACGCGTTAATCCTAACCAATACTACAAATACGAATGTGAGCTTATTTGTTATGAGGCGCTCATAGCCAGTTGCACTCACTGATCGGTAAACGATTAGCAAGGTTAAGCATTGGGTGCGGTCAGTCTATAGATAGATGACCGCTTAGTGGTATTTCATCTGAGCGACTCCGTACTTCGGAGGGCACGTAAAAAGTCGGTCCCGGTTGTTGCCAAATTGACAGCAACCGTTAAGCTATGTCAGAGGCTTGAACAACTCTTGACAACAGGTTGGCCACTAACCACACGAAAAAGAAAAGAAAGAGGCGTTTACTGCTTGATCTTCATGAAATTTTGCACACACGTTGTCAGGGGTACTGAAAAGGTCATAAGTTAACATTCATTTACAAAAATGTACTATTTCCGAGGGATAAAAATTTGTTAACAAAATCTACATTAATGTGAGTAAAGCCAAGTAAAAAAACTATATATTATAATACTGGCTTTTGCTCGCGACTTCACTCAAGAACTTTACTCTGTGGCGGAAGAGAGAGGAGAGGGAGCGCTTGAACCCTCTCCCCAACCGCACAACCGCAGAACCGGGCGCCGGAGAGCGTGGGGTGGTGGGCTTCGCGGGCCTGCCCACCACCCCTTCAGCACCAGGTCCGAGAGGCGGCGTGCCTGTTCCCACGCGCGCCTCTGTATCGTGTGTCCGTCCTTCTCAAGGGGACAGTGGAGTTAAGTGACCAAAGTGTAGGTCTTTTCGTGAGCGGCCTGCCGTTTCATACGGCGGGCCGAAACCTCATCGGGGTCGCGATTGCATGTGAAAGTGATTCTCACGACCCCGCCGACTCTAGTTATGTCGAGGATCACCGTGGTACGTTTAGTCGGTATTACCGGGGTATCTTTCCCCCGGTGAGCCCGACATAACCTCTCCGTCGCCTCGCGGAGAGGCATGCGTCGAAGCATTCCAGCACGTAAAAAAAAAGGAACAATACTCTTTATTTGGATAAAAGGTACGTATCCTGGGTCCTTTTCTGTATCCCTAACACCATGTACAACGAGATTATCATTCGAATAGTTAAGGCTTGAAAGCGGAACAAACTAACTCACATTAGCATTTATAATATTAGTTAGTATTTATCCAGCAGTCTGTAGATATGCTCATCAATGTATTCTAAGATTTATCCTCAATTATGATGCTATTATAAACAGGTACATTGTGCGAGTTATGTTTACGAGCAAGGTTGTGGCTACGATTACAAATTGCTTTTTGTATAATTATATAATTGGTCAGATGAGCGCACAGACCCGCTCTAGTGTTATTTAGGCGAGACAGCCCGGCAGACGTGTGTAAGGTAAGTTGATATTAATATTGCAAACAATAACAAATCATCGTGCATATTTATAAAGTATAAACATTATTATTTTTGTGCCACAAACTGTTTGTATATATTTTATACTATGCTATATAAAAGTCTCTTCTAAAATTTAATAAACTAACGTAAAACGAACTTAGAGAACATATTAATTCCAATATAATATTATCGTATTGTATGTTTATTAATATAATATCCGAAAACATTCATTCATAGCCGATAAACAATCAGTTTTAAACGTTATTAATAACTATAAGTACTTGTATTAAACATTTAATAAAAATGGGAAGCACCAGCTTTCAAATAAAAAAGAATCATCAAAATCGGTTCACCAAAAAAAGTTCTGTGGAAAAATATTATTATGTACATAAAAAAACATACAGTCAAATTGAGAACTTCCTCCTTTTTTAATACATTTATCTATATGATCAATCAATCTATGTGATTCACGCCTGTTTCCCAGAGGGGTAGGCAGAGACTACGGATTTTCATTTGCTATGACCCTGACACACTTCTTTGGCTTCATTCACTTTCATCACATTCCTCATACACGCTTGCCGGTTTAAAGTGCTCTTAAACTGGCCTTTGTTCAGACGTCTCCGATCTGATCGAAAAACTTTCGCCTAGGTCTTCCCCTTGCGACTGTTCCATTCACACAAGCCTTATAAATTTTTTTGATGTTGGATAGTAGGTAAGTAGCGCAATGAAGAACAAAAGAGCTTACATGAAAGGAATAGATATCATTCGAACAATTGTGCTTTGACTGTTGTGCGAGGAATTTTGTTGAACCGATTTCATTTTGAGAAAATCGACTCATTTGGGTAGTTTCTGATTTTTTTTACAATAACTTTGATGCTAAATGTAAATATCTTCTAAAATGATATAAGTTAAAGAAAACGAGTTCTTATAGGAGGTTTATTCGCTTCTTTTCTGGATTTTGAACGAGTTTTATTTGTTTTGGTAAATTCAAATACAATATGTTTTTAAATATGGAGGAGGTTTTTAATACATTGCATGTTATATGTGATGGATTACATCATAATTATGAAATAAACAAGATAATTGGATATATGTAGATGAATATTTAAATATAATATGTAATGCCCGATTTACATATATCCCCGAAGCGTGGCCCTTGATATAAGCAAAGATTATGTAACAATGTTTCTTCCAAATTACCGGTTTTGACAGCTTACAAATGATTGAAGGTCGATTTTTTATTAACAAAAATAGCTTCGAGAATATACAGTGAACAAAAACATAAGTTCTAAAGCTAAATTTTCGTCGTAATTTTAGTAATGATATTTAAAGCTAAATTATGTATAAAATAGTCGTCATTTTAGTAATTATATTAATTGAGCAAGCTGTAAACGACTACAATTACTATTAAAATCCGATCTTCGGAACTAATATCATAATTGTAAAATTTTATTTTGATAAAAAGTGCAGATTGCTAAAAATTATTGTAATAATAATAAATTCAATGCTTTATGATCAGTTGACTGATACAAATGCATATTTAAGTACGCCTCACACAGACAGCGGAGGCGGAGCGGTATCTTTTTTCCTTTTTTTTTTCGTTAGTTTAGTGGCCGATCTGCTGTCAAGAGTTGTTCAAGCCGCCCGTAGGCCTCTGATATGGCTTAACGACTGCTGTCAATGGGACCAACATTTTACGTGCCCTTTGAAGCACGGAGACGCTCAGATAAAATACCCCTAAGCGGTCACCCGTCTATTTTTTTTTTTTTTTTTTTACGTGGGGAAATGTGCAAGTCACATTCCCCATCGCCGGTTTTGGGGCGGGCGATGGGGATATGTCGGGATCCAGCCCCTAAGATGGATTTGGGCTGAACCGACTAAAACCACCGCGGTGTTCCTCACACCTTTATGGCGAGGCCACGCGGATCGCTCTCGCATTCGAATCGCGACCCCGCCAAAGGTTCGACCCACCGATGGACGTGGCGGGTCCCACACAACCATCAAAAACACAGACAAAGCGGAGGACCTAGTCCCCCTTGCGACATCGAGAGGCGTGCGCGGAACACGTACGCCGCCTGCTCGGACCTGCGCTGTTCGGGCGGTGGACAGCCCCAATAGGTCCACCACCCGCAGGCTTCTACTCAAGGTGGCTGGAGGTCGTCTCGCGCCCTCCTGCGCCCGGTTCTGCGGTTAGGGAGAGGGATTGACCGTTCCCTCTCCCTCTCCGCCGCCTCCTTCACTAACAAGCGACGGCATCCCAAGACCTCTCGCTCGAAACCATGGACAGAACCATAGCCTCGAGCGAGAGGACGACTCTACCGACTGCCGCGTGCATGACATGGCGTTGCGTGGCCCAAGCAGGGCAACCTACCAATGTGTGCAACGCCGTGTCTTCGACAGCGACGTGGCAGTCACCGCAGTGATAGCAACCGGGCGTCTCCTGTTTGCCTATTCGACACAGGTACCGACCGAAACAACCGTGGTCGGTCAGCACTTGCGTCAGACGAAACGTGAGGGCGCCATGACGCCTCTCCAGCCACTCTCTAAGAACGGGTCTTACCGCCACGATTGTGGCGTGCCCGACGGTCACCCGTCTATAAGCTGACCGCACCCAACGTTGCTTAACCTCGCTAATCGTTTACCGATCAGTGAGTGCAACTGGCTATGAGCGCCAATATTTGTCTGCACGGATGGCTCAGTGATTTAACTCGATCACTGAGCCGAGTGCTTTGGGTTCACACACACACGGGACAAAAAAATTGTGCTTCACAAATGGTTGTGCCGAGTCTGGATGTTCTTTGTGTCTAACTTTCATCTTGGACGTGGTAGAAACACTCACACTGCCTCGATGGCGCGATATATGTTTGTGTATAATTGCTAGTGCTGTTTACACCTGTAGAGTTTTTATACTCTTAGCTGTGTGAACTTTTAACAGCATAGTGATGTGTCAACGGTGTAACATTTAAAAAATAAATAAGCTGCTGCTGTAAAGATACAACAGTAATGCTTCCCAGCGTCGATATGTAACGAATTCAATTAATACCTGGAATATTCTTAAAAGTTACCAATACTAACTTGTCAGCTTAACCATATACGAACATAATGACATAGTGATTGAGGCACCGAGTCTTCACGACAAATGTTGCAGATTGTGTTTACTTAACAACTATAATTGTCGTGGTAGAAAGCATCGACTGCTAGCGGTTTCAGCGTGCTGTACCGTGGGATGCTTTAACCCACCCATACCTCGGTCACTAAAGCAGCTTAACGCTCTCTTGGATTTTAACCCAGAAGTTGATATTTTTGCAAATGAAGAAGTTTAGGAAGGTATTGTTATTAGAATGTCTCATACATTCGTACTGTGAGCAGAATTAATGAATGCTAAATTTGAAATGTATGTAATATTATTGTGATAAAATTGTGTAAGGCGCAAGCCGTTCTATTTGATGTCAAATAATGTTAAAAGTCTGGGTTTGGGATACACACTTGTCAGATTTCGTTAGCTACATATTTCAACATTTTTATAGCAGTTGATTAATGATTAAATAAAATATATGTTGACTATATAAAATATATTTGATTTAATCATTAATCAATCAAGTCAGGAATATTGAATAATAATTAAGATTTTAATTCATAAAATCCTTATACCTACACTATTTTTATGTTCAGCTACTTTTGTTACTGACTTACATCGATGGACGAATCCAAAAGTTAAACATGAACGTCAAAAGTTACACATCATTTTAGAAATATATTCATTTGATGGTGCTGGTTTATGCCATTCTATGTGACGATTAACTTTTCTTTTCAGAAAATGCCGAATGTAACTGTCACTTACTTCGAGGCGAAAGCCCTGGGTGAGGGCATCCGGCTTCTTCTGGCGTATGGCGGTCAGGAGTTCACAGACAAACGGATACCGTTTGACAAATGGCCAGAAGAGAAACCGAGTAAGTACTTCCGAGGGCAAATTCTCGTAATAGAATCAGTTCCAATTAATGCCGATGCAGTTTAGTATACTTACGTCAAATGTGAAATTGAATTTATGTTCACGTTTGCGTTAATTATAATAATATAATAATAGTCTTATAATATTGTTTTCTTTTTATATAAAGGGTAACGCCCGCACTAGGATTAAATCAACTGGGCTATATTGATCCTTTTCTTGTACCTACATGCACTGACGTCATAACATCTGATAGCATTTCTTTTTCACTTGTAAGGATTGTACATACTTTATATGTACGACTTTTGAAAGTTACGTAAAGCTTATTGTCTTTTCAGAAATGCCTTTCGGTGCTTTACCGGTGCTGGAGATAGACGGTAAGGAGTACGCGACAAGCTTGGCCATTTGCCGGTACCTCGGCAAGAAGTATGGCGTCGCTGGAGACAATGATGAAGAAGCGTTCGAGATCGACCAGAACGTCGACGTTTTCTACGATATCAGACTTAGTAAGTAAAGTATTTAGATTGTTATTTTTAGGTGACGTCACGTCTACTGCATATTTGCATTTCATATCTATTGGTTCGGTTGTCTAAACTAGTATGAAGATTTTCACAAATACACAATGAACGTACAACGTACAAAAGATGGCGCTGTTCTCAATGTTTGATATTCAATATATAATTTAATAGTGCCTGCTTCGAGCTATCAAATTTTGAATGGCAAATATATATATTTCTTTTTAAATATTTAATTTATTAATTTATTTTAATATTTTATTAAAATTAAATATTTGATCTTTACTTTGTGTTTGATGCGAGATTGGTCGAAAACCTTAGAGTTAGATTTAATAAGATATATGATATATATTAATCTAATATTATTTTAACAGAAGCGGCATTGGTACACTGGGAACAGGATCAAGATATCAAAGAGAAGAAACATGCAGAATACTCTAAGCTATATCCTGATATGCTTAAGAAACTGAACGCCATTATCGAGAAAAACAATGGACACATCGCTGCTGGCAAGGTGATTACAAATTCACTAATGCTACTCTTTTTACATATTTTACTTTAGAAATTGACTCTATGGTGCATGATTGTAAACGTTTAGTCAAGTCACTTTGGTAGACTTGAAATATCCTTTTAGGAAGCTAAAGAAACGATACATTGAAAAAGGGAGAATATCAGAAAGTATGTTCTCCAGTTCGCTCTGAAGTTGCTATAGCCTGCAGTTCCATCCGACCCCCTCGTCGAGGTACTCTGTACGACTATTTTATATCATTGCGACGCTGCTCAAAGCAGGTAGGCAGAGGCAGTCAAAAGCTTAGCGCAAACTTACGTACTTACAATGTCAAAAGTCAAAGTCAAAAATCATTTATTCATTTAGGTCACAAAGTAACACTTATGAACGTCAAAATATATGGGTTAGTGAGTTTACTAAGTTACTGAAGCTACATTTAGGTTAGTTGCTAGGTTCAGGCAAAGGGTTGAGCCTATGAGAAGAAACCTGCAAGAAACTCACGGCCACTCTTTTAAATCGCCAATTAAATATAATTTCAGTATTTTACAACTCAGATTAACAAGGTGTTGCAGCCATTATGCCATATACTACAGACTATAAAAAAACTAAAGATAAAACAGTAATAACTTAATAATATTATAGAGATTAAATAATTTGGGCTAAGGTATATGTTTTAATATAAATCTAAAATAGGCAGTAAGATGGCATGATGGCGCATACACTTATACTTTGTGACAATGCAAAGGCAGTCCGTGACTAAATGCGGTTATGCATTTATATTCTTCAATAATCATCAAATTAAGAAACAAGTTACTTGTTAACTTCACAAATAATCAGGAGGTACCTCTACATTACTAAATTGACTTAAAAGTAATACAGATCTTTAAATCCTGTATGCAACAAGCAACCAGTTCCATGAGTTTTTGTCATTTAAGTAGTCGTTGACTGAATAATAACCCTTCCGAATAAGTTGTATTTTAACGGCGCTTTTAAATTTAAGTAATGGTAGTAAGTAGTAAGACAAAAGCCGAAAAAACAAACACGTTGAAGACCTTGTTGACGTTTGATGGCACTGATTTTATGCTATATTACGTGCTAGTACGATATCCTTTGGCATGTTGTTCTATTACATCAGTTTCGTCTATTGTCCGTAAATGTAGCGCTCGCAAGGCAGTTGGTAGCGAGATTTCGCCGTATGTTTTATGTACATAGATATATTTAGGTAAATATGTATTTTAAGAGACTTAGGTGACGGCTCATGCAGGTGGCCTTAATCTATTTCTATTGTCAATATACATGCTATAAAAACGACTTCAAACCAATTCAATGGTCACTTTTTTACAGGCACTTGCTGTCGTTAATTGATTGGCTATAATAAAGTTTCCATTTTTCAGTTAACATGGGGAGACTTCCACTTCGCGGGATTGTATGACTATTTCAAGATAATTTTGCGAATGCCAGATCTTGACACAAAATACCCTGCCTTTAAAAAGTTGACTGACAACGTGTATTCTATACCGAAGGTGAAGGCTTTCGCTGATGCCGCGCCTACGACGGCTTGGTAAACCTATATTCAACATTTAAGTAATACAACGACACGACTATATTTGGACGTTTTATATTTTATAAGGTACAATATTAGAGTAATGTATTGTCTAAAGTTGAGAACGTATATAAGATAGGATTATAATAAAAATAAAAATATTTTTTAAACATATTTTATTATCGTGTGTTTAACCCACAGATTATTTCTAAATACCATCCTATTAATCATATAAATGGCAGCGACAGAAGGAGAGCATTAGGGGACATCCAATAATTACGTAAGTTCAAAATAGGGAGGGAGGGGGGGTCCAATAAAATCTCATAATTGAAAATCCAACGTTAACTTTTGAAAAACAAAATTATTACACGTAATTTAAAAAGAAAATAACTTTTACTTTTCTTGGAATAATATCCCATTTTGTACGTTAAAAAAATCTCATGGCTTTTAAAAACATTTACTTCGAGAATAAGAAAAAAATTAAAGAAAAATAGAGGTGTAGATACTTCTCATAACTGTCTTTCTATACAAACAAAAATGACAGACGTCATGTGCCCTATTGTTACCAAAGAAAAATTAAATTAATGCCCATGGAGTGAGTGAGACATTAGTAAAAGTAAAGCCGTTGTCTGAATCTACATAATATTTAAAAAAAATTAAGTTAATTAATTTTAAGACACCTTAATGCTGTATGATTTTCTGCTTTCTGAAAATAAACTTAGTCTTTTAACAATTAGAGAGTAAATCTCACGTAAGGGGGACGGGGAGTCCAATCAAAGCTCACTAAATCTCACCAAGGGGGAGGAAGGAGTCCAAATTAAAAGAAAAACAGCTCACTTAATAATGGATGTTCCCTTAGACCTTTGTTAGGTTGGGTCTTAAGTTTGATCCAACGGCACGCAACTATATCTTTATAAAGTTATGTTGCTTTTTTTAACAGCTTGGTATCTCTCGTTTTAACGGTAAAGGGAATCATCGTGAGTAAGCCTGCATGTCTGAAAATTTTTCATAAAGCTTTTTAATTCTCGGGACAGTTGGAAATCCATAAGAACAAGAAAGAATGTTGCCCAGAAAATGATGGACAGTAAAACCTGGATCTAATACAGCAGGTAATAGTAAGATTTGATCATAAATATTTTGGTTGAACTACTTTTACTTTGTTTAAATTTTAATCTATAAAGTTAAATATACAAAACCATGAAGTATCGAGTTATTATGGATCGATCCACATAATATCAACCAGTAGGATTAATGGCTTATATGTCACGATTAAAATTTAACATTTACCTTCGACATCTTACAATTCTTATCCACCGAGTGTTTCAAATTAGTTTGTTAGTAGGTTTAGACATACATACACAACCACAACCTACACAGTTGTTTGCAAGGGTTTATCATCGCAAGCAGCAGTCGTGAATCTATAAGAACACACTCAGGATTCATCACTCAGATACGCCATGTTATGGTATAAAATATAGGATGACGGCGTTTCTTCAGAACGTGTCTAGTCAGAAAATGTTCGAGAAGTTTCTGTACCACTCGCCTATTCAATTTGCTATTAATAGTTAAATGAAACAACAGATTACTTACAAATACCATTCGTGTAATTTAAAAAAAAAAACATCATATCTGGCTAGCTTCACGCATTGCTAGCAACAGTTTCTGCAGAGCAATTTGTATTTGTCTTTTCTGCTGTACCTTTACCTTTACCGTAGCTTTCGACTTGTCTGATGGTGTCAAAAAGTGGCAAGTCCTTAGTCTCTGGTGTCAGGATGAGGAGTAAACCAGCTATGATCGCAGAGCAACCAAACAGCGTAAATGGAAGAACTTCTGACACTGTGTTCTGAAATAGAAGGGAGATAGTGATTAAATAGATATACATAAGTATTTTAGTAGCAGCGATAGCTCAGTGGGGAGATCAATAGACTGCAATTCAGAGGGTCTCGGGTTCGAACCCGCGTCGCGCACCTCTAACTTTCGGAAGTTATATGACTTTTCAAAATTATGTGCGTATTGATTGACAATTATCGCCTGCTCCGTGCCTCGGAGAGCACGTTAAGCCGTCGGTCCCGGCTGCCATGAACATCTATGGCAGTCGTTACTGGGAAGTCAGTGCCCTATAATATCCTGACACTGGTCTAGCCTTAGAGTATCGTTAGCCTTCGGGTTGCGGAGGTGGCAGCCACTCCGTGTAAAAACTGATATGCAGTCAAATCCGGTTAGATCAGAAAAGCCGACCCATAGTGACTTGGGAATAATAAAGGCTACGGAGAAGATGACATAAGTATTTTAGCATAGGCTAAAAGAGACAAAGAATAATGTGTTGTTAATTTTTTTTCATTTGACAACATATTACACCTGTGTCAAACAACGGATTCAACAAACACCCAGATTCGAAACAATAATTAATAAATAACACAGTTTTTGCCCCGTGTGGGATTCGAATCCACAACACTCGGCGTAATTACAGTGGCAAGGCGATCACCTAAACCACTAAGCTAATCGATATTTTCTTATACTAAGAGTAAGCTTGGAGGACTTATTACCAGGGCAGGTATTATGATTAAATTTTTTCAATCCAGGGATGAAAACCTCTATATCTTCATGTCACTTAAGATATATATATATACATTAAATATCAATAAATAAATATAGTAAAACGTGACCTGTCGTATATGATTTTAAGAATTTATCTTATATATAAAATTCTCGTGTCACAATGTTCGTTCCCGTACTCCTCCGAAACGGCTTGACCGATTCTCATGAAATTTTGTGAGCATATTGAGTAGGTCTGAGAATCGGCCAACATCTATTTTTCATACCCCTTAGTGATAAGGGTTGTCCACCCCTAACATTTTTTTTTAATGGCAAAACAATGTTTGCCGGGTCAGCTAGTAACTTATATGATTATTAGGTTTTGCATATGTCTGCTATGACTATTAAGTAGGCGTCCACATAAAAGTTTTCCTTTAACATTCATAATTTTATACAGGCAGAGTTCATAAGTCAAGATCGAGAGAATATGGTATTCTGACTAAGCCTAACTAGGCCTTAATGCATATTATAAGATAACGGTCACCAAGATCATTCAAATTCAAGAATGAGTTATATACACTATAACTCTTACTTTATATATATCTTAGGTTTAAGTTGTATTTTCTCTATAGTAGGTAGTAAACTATGAACTATGAATTTTATTATTTTCCTTAACAACGCTTCTCTTAGCTATTATGTTATATAATATTGTCTTCTGTTTACGCGAATGTTATTCATTGAAATTAAACTACTATATACGAATTTTATCGCGTTGTTTATTAATCACTGTATTACATAATTTTGAAACTATTACACTACTACTACTATTGAATTTTACTCATTTATAAGCTAATAAAATTATTTAAACTATTAAATCTATTTATATTTAAGTTTACACTTTCCCCGACGTTTCGGTTGCTTTTCAGCAGCCATGGTCACGGGGAGACTAAGATGGTAGTTATCTCAATGTTCCAGTGTAGTTATTTCAAAGTAGCCGAACATAATTTAGTCATTGGTGTTTCTATTTACGCAGAATGAGCTCAAAGTATCATGAAGTCTAGCTGTGGTTTGTTTCTTCTTAACTATTTGAAGTACTGGATCCCAAGCTGGTGGTACATTATGTAATAGTTACCAAGATCGGAGTGAGCGGCGCTAACATGCCTCCTATCCGCGAAGCAAAAGATCCCATTCCAAGGAGAGAGCCCCTTACACTCGTAGGGAACAGCTCCATGATATACGTGATAGCACCCGTGAAACACGCTGATATAATCACCTTCCCGAGCAGAAAGAGTGACAGCTTCGCCCATAGGTACGCTGAGAATCAAAAGAACTTATATAATTGTTTATTTGAAATAATTCTTGCACGATGAGTATACAAATATTAAAAACACGAAAGGACACAAAAAATCAGATACCCAGTTACACCATTGCGCCATCCGTGTAGTTGGAACAGGCATTTTGTATAATTATGCTGTATTCTCGTCTTAAAAACCTGAAGCACTATTTGTGAAATTTAGCACGCCACCAGCTTTCTTATTTTTAAATATCAACTCCCGGACTAGGAATAATTCCTGAGTCGCGCGCAGGGGTCTTTACAAACAATCAAACAACGGAAACGCTGACCCGAAACAATAATTTGTGGATGACACAAATTTTTGTCCTGTGTAGGGTTCGAACCCACAACACTCAGCACAGTAGAGTAGCGAGGCGACCACTTAAACCTCCACGTCATCCGTGCAGTCAAAGTAACTGAAGCCAACTGGCACATAAGGTATTTATACTTCTTAAATATGTTAGAGCTTCGCTGATTTCAGCATGGCCGGCTCGACCGGGTAAGGACGCCGGACGGGTAGTCTCACAGAATATCGACGTGAAATAGCAGTATTTCTACTGTTGTGTTTCGATCGATGAGTGAGAGTGCCGGCGGCTCAATTTCACCCTTACCGCTCCTTCTCGTCGGCAACGCGCAAGTGATGCCTCTGGTGTAGCAGGCGTCGATAAGCTACGGTGACCACTTATCATCAGGTGAGCCGTATGCTTGTTTGCCACCTTAGATGTAAATAACAAAATACTATTCAGCCATTTAATATCTCTGCCAAATAAAAATTACTATATTTGAGCTCCATTACCGTCTTGAGCTGCAGAGGCCCGCCGGCGAAGCTAGATACCATTTTATTTCGGTTATGGCTGGCAATCCAGCAATTAAATCTATCAACCCTTTTAAGTATTTTAACAAAACTTTTTATGATCATACTGGTACAGTGGGATACATTAAGAATAAAAAGTGAAATGAAATACTCACTGGCTGGAAGTACGGCAGAAATAACGCATAATACCCCACACAGTGTAAATCCGAACATCAATGGTAACTTCCTACCAACTTTGTTCATAAAATATAAACAAATAAGTTCCCCTGGAAAGGACATGACTGTAGAGAGAAGAAAGTTCACATATTTGTCTCCTGGCAACCACACGGAGTTTATCATCAACCCATAGTACACAAAGCTGGATGTAAATCTACACCATCCTGCCACCAACAACCTTTTAACAATTTCTTTAGATGTGAATATATGTATGAAGTTCTCTTTAACTTCATTTTTGCCAATATTAAATTTCTCTTTAAGTGTGGCTTCATCAATATTCTCAAGTTCTTCGTTGTTTATATGGATTTTGTTTATTTCTGCCATTCGTTTCATTGTTTTCTTGGCTTTATCTATTCTACCGCTAACAATCTGCCATCTAGGGCTTTCGTTTATGAAAAAAATATAAACGATAAAGAAGATGAGGGGTCCGTTGATAATGTGAATAAGGGTCTTCCAGTAGGGCACGAACATGGCAATACATGCGAACATACATTCACCGAGGTAGATAGCATATGCAAAGATGACTCCAGACAGCAATCGATGTTTTCTACCAGCAATTTCTAACACTGAAAGGAAAATGGTAAATAATTAACCGAAAGAGTACTATGTGATATATTATATCTTTATAGAAGTTAAATTCACAGAATTATCAGCAATGTCTTAATTTTAGTTAGATTATAATCACGAGACATCATAACAAAAGCAAATAGCTAATATTTGCAAATTTTATCTTCTTGATGTAACGATGTCTCGTTTGTGTTACAATGATAATGTAATGTTTATGGAGATTTCTACTTAGAAATAGATTGAGGACTTAACTTTTATTATGTAGGATATAGCAGTAGTTTTTACGAGTGCATTGGGTCACGTGTCGGGTTGGATTCCCGGGTCGGGAATAGTGTATTTGGTGATACTGTACCAAGAAATCCTCAATGGCAGCACCAAGTTTGGATCTGTGCTCGGTGATTAGCAATATTATTGACCCTTTTAAGCTTAGGATCTAAACACATAGTTAAAATCAAATTTAAGGGTATACAGGGTGTCCGGTAATTAATGGATAACCTGGAAATGTCTTATAGTGGAACTGATGGCCGTTCAGAAAACAATATGAAAAAAAATCTATCCTAACTACTACCTGAGATATGTGTTTTTTTTTAATTACCGTGTTTAACTTTCTTGTATACTACGACCATAAATGAATAAAATTCATCGGTTTTTTGTTGTTTTATTTTATTATTAAACACTAATTATGCTAATAGATAGACAGTCAAAAGTATGCTATGCTAATATATCTTGCACTTTTAATATATATACAAAACTTTTTTATTCGGTTTTTTTTTTCTGAACGGCCTTCAGTTCTACTATAAGACATTTCAAGGTTATCCATTAATTACTGGACACCCTGTATATGCGTGTGTATATTATACAAAAACAGCCTTCAGTTCGCTAATATAGAAAACTTACATATGACCATAGCAGCAGCGTACGAGCCGGCAGTGACAGCTGCTTCAAAGAACTCGATAGTAACGTACATAAGGTATGAAGTAGCGAAGGTTTTAAAGTTCCCGATACAGCCTCCGACTACGCAGAATAACAACGTTGGCTTACGGCCGAACCTGAAACAGCATTACATTCGATATGTGAAATGATTCCTTGTTTAATTCGTCGACTATAATTTCTATAGATGATTAAGTTTTAATTACTTAATAATATTACAAATAAATAAAACGCTAGACTTAAGTGATTTCATTTTATTAAGACCAGTGCTATTCCTAGCGAGAATAGACAAAGATGCAGAACAAGTTCTTTTCACACAGAAATAAATTAATCAAAAGGAGACTTGGAACATAAAAAAAGTACGTTGATCCAAATTAAATTTCAAGAATCTTATTATTTTTGTTTTATGTTTCTCTTAAATCTGCTTTCTGCTTTGTGGTTTGAGTCAACCATCGATAATTATATTTATATAGTATTTAATAATTAATGTAATTTTGTTTCATGTCATATTAGTATGAGGGTCTTACCTATCCGACATCCATCCAGATAAAATCATGGCCACCAGCATACCTAAGCAATGGATGGTGCCTATCAGATTTGATCGCCATGGCTGACAAGCCAAGTCCAGCTGCAAAAGTAAATACGATTCTGTTAAGTACTTATCTGACAACTAATTATTAAAATTGTTGAAAGAGTACTTTGATTACCTACAGACTAGAGACGACCTGTTTCCAGCAAGATTTCAGCTATCACAAGGGATTTAATATACCTTTGTTTATAGGTACTATTTAGCTCAGTAGTGTACTTTTACTCGTAGATTGCTAACCTTGTAAAAATATTGAAAGGTGCTTTTGTTGACGCTTTAATTCACTATTTTTATACATCTAAGTTTGCACACAAGTATATTATGCCCGCCTAATACTTGGCAATATTATTTGGGGTAAAATGGGTGAAATGTACTCATTACAGGATCACAACAAAAGGTAGTTTGTCTGCAGTTTTATGAAGTGTGCAGCCCGGTAGATCCTAGCTTAAAACTGCGATTTCATTTGGCTTGCGTATTGTAAACTTGGTATTAAAATGTAGGTTTTCAACAATTACCTCTGCTATAACGGTGTTATGGCTCTCATAGATCCAATGGTCACACGGAGCCAATTCACCAGTGAAACTGTTGTTAGTGCACGTTTCTTCACCAGCTTTGAGTACGGGCCTGGAACACCTGTCTATGTTTGTGTCCGGCCACCAACTAGGGAACTGGGCTGTTGAGTTTGCGTCGTCACATTCGTCGATTCGACATCTATAAACAAATAAAACAGAAATTTTAGGAGGTACTTTATAAAGTTAGATTATGCTCACGCCGTAATCGAATTACTAAGGTAAATTAAATTTATATAATTTCTCATGGATTTTGTTTTTAATTCTTGTTATAAAAATCTTAATTTTCAACAACATTGGGGCTAGAACGGGCATTTCCTAATTTGCAATAAAATTATTTTTACATTGTGCTCATACGTCTAATAAAATTTATTTACTCCATGAAATAGTGGATCGGCCTTTGTTATTGATGGAAGTGGTTGAGAAATAATATATACAGATTTTATTTGTATCTGTAAGTTAACAGATATGTTAGCCAATAACGACACTGCTTACTGAAACGGACATAACTTTATGTTCACTTCTATAATATAGTTTTACGGATCGGTTTGCTGATACTGTTTTTCGTGGCGTATGGAAATGTATTGCACTTGAGAATGATGCACATGAGAAATGAAATGTGTTACAACGTTTTATTTTCCTTATACAGCGAGTTGTATCAGAAACCTAATCCGTGAAACTGTAAAGGCATGAATCTATCTTTCAAGGACTATATTCTAAGCCCCGAAAGTCATTTTCAATTGGATAATTTATATGGTGATAGTAATTAGAAAATTTTAGCAGATTGAATGCAGACACAATAGAAAATGTATTGTTTGCGGTTATTTCTCACCGGCCTGGTGTTGAATGTGGTATTAGAATTGGCCTTACCTATAATTCAAGTCTCCCACCACAAACACGTAGTTAATGCTGACCATCGTGATAAACAAGGATGGAATACATATCAGTATGTACTGGATGATTTGGTATTTGCCGAACGTCTCCATCAGTTCTGATATGTCACATATCTTCTTTTCTTTACTTTTGTCTACTCCCATCTTGTTATTATTAGCTAATTATATCTTAATATCTTCTTAATTCAATAAATTGGTTTGTAGTTAGTCAATATCAAAGTGTCTTGCAATATTGGCGTTTTCTTCACTTATAAGTTTGTTTTTAAAATATTGTGCATTTACGTTTTGATAAAATTTATTATTGTTTTTGTCACGTTTTGCGAATTAAACAAAAATCACTAATATTTTACATGTTTCACATTGAAAGTCACTGAAAGGCCTGTAGTCAATACTCAACTGTGTGATAATAGGTAGTGAGTGAAAGGAGATGTTTAATCATATGAATTATATTTGTACGGTATCATGATATAATCTTGGTTTGTCAGTTTGTTCAAATATAATAGTAGTGTAATATCGCAATATAACTGAGCTAAGATAACATAGCTATAGCATAGCGAATTAACAATATTACATTGAAAGTCATTCACTCTACAGTTAGAATTCAACTCGATTCGTGAGGCACGGTGATGAATATATTACATAGACATCTATGTTATATATTTTACATTAAATAGATGTTGATCATGAATATTCATGATCCAGCCTCACAATTAACAATAAATATAACTCTGTATTAAGTACGGACTTAAAAAAAAAGTAATCCTGGAACAATACCGAAACCTACGGAGGTTTCGGTATTGTTCCAGGATTACTTTTTCCTAGGGAAGTACTTGAATACAACTTCAGTAACTTAGATAAATTTACTAGACGCTATGCTTTTATATAAGTGTTAGTTCGCAACTAAAATAAATAAACGACTTATGAGTTGGATTTTGCCACATATTTTACCATTTTCCCTATTAATTCCACTACTATTGATGTATGACGTTACATTGATAGTAGTGGAATTAATAAAACGTGTCGAATTGGAATTGAAGGAATTGTTTTAAATAAATCTACTATTATTTTGTCTACAATTAGTGACAAAGAATTTTGGCAATCACGTCGTGGTTATTGGTACTAAAAGTCTAATTAACGTCTACTACCACAAATCGATATGTCTTAAGCAAGATATAAGCAATACACTGGACCGCAAAGAAAAGGGGTCGGTTAGAAAATCTTCAATATCTTCAAAAGTACCTGACCTAGCTTTATAAAATAAAGACTAAATTAAAGAATATTTAAATGTGCTTAAATGAAAATAAAAATATAAAAATATTCAAGGTTTTTATTTTTAATAAATGTAAACTAAATAAAATTAAACAAGTAGTATTTCCAGTATTTTCGTAAATGTATGTAGCTTGGTTACAGATGTGCCGTTTTCACGCATTTTATTACGTTGTTTTGTCTCCGCGAGCTCGCAATACTGCTGTTATGCGATTTGGCATACTTTCTACTAGGTGTGAGGCGATGCTGCAGAATATTCTGTTATTCCTTTATTAGAGCTTCTTTTATTTCACGTTGCGTGATTGGCGGCGGATTCTGCTGACATACACGTCATCCCAGTTCGTCCCATGCATGCTCAATGGGGTTTAAGTCAAGGCGGCGTGCTGGCCACTCCATGTGTGTGATACCGACTTCTTGAAAATAGGCAAACACTATCTGAGCTGTATGCGGGCGGGCATTGTCTTGCATAAAAAGGGCATTCTCGTCCATGTCCACTAAAAATGGACCAACGTAGTAATTCAGAATTTCAGTGACATATCTTTCTGCAGTTAAAGTTCAATTTTCTATCACCACTAGCTCAGTGCCGCTTTTGGAAGAAATCCCAGCCCACACGTGTACAGAGCCTCCGCCGTATGGTACTTTTTCTTCTATATAGGCTTGGTTTCCGGTCTTCTCTACACTCTTTTCCTCCCGTTGTGTTTGTATAAATAGAATCTAGACTCGTCTGAAACCATAACTCTTGACCAGTCATTCAGAGTCCAATTCTCGTGTTCTCTACCATAACTCAACCTTGAGTTTCTGTGGTGTCCTTCTAGTTTTGAGCCATTTGCAGGTCTTAATGGCTTTAAATTGGCTTCAGCCAGACGCCGCCTTACTGTATCCGTACTCAGATTTTTTCCTCCAGCTCGTAAATGATGATGCTTTACTTCAACAGCCGTAAGAGAGCGATTTCTCAAAATTGTTGACACCATATAGCGATCCTCCTGCGCCGTCGTGCACCTTGTTCGGCCTGTTCCTGGTCTTCGAAGATTGGATCTAGTTTCATAGAAACGCTGGAGTACCCGCTGAACTGTAGAAAGAGTCACACCAACAGTTCTCACTGTATTTCGCTGACTGAGCCCATCTTCAAGCATTGTCAGGATCCTGGTACATTCTTCAGGGGTAACGACATGATGACTTCAGAATAATAAAATGTATAAGGCAGAGACATCATATTTATAACTTTTTATTGCAAAACTAAAACAAATGCGAAACAACTGATTTTTTTGGTATTAAATTCAAAAATGACCATTATTTTCATTTTCAGTTTTTTATACATTTATCAAAAATAAATAAAAAGATTTAATAAATTATTTTATGTGGCATTAAATATTCTTTAATTTAGTCTTTATTTCATAAAGCTAGATCAGGTACTTTTGAAGATATTGAAGATTTCTTCTTCTTTGCGGCCCAGTGTATTAAATAATTCTCTTTTCAATACTTCCTCATTATTAACTGGCATAAACATATTGGGCCGCTCTCGAGTAGAATACGAAAATTTATTTACATCTTTAAAAAGCTACGCAGTTCTGCAGACAATGTTACTCTGATAATGGTGTACTTTGCTCTGTGCCAATCACTTCTATTTTATTGTGTAATAGTCTGGGGAGGTGCCACGGAAAATGTGTTAATCCGGTTAGAGCGGGCACAGAAAGTGGTCCTTAAAGTTATGTTCTTTCGACCCCGAAGGTATTCCACAATGCAACTTTATGTAGAATCTAAGCTACTAATAGTGCGACAGCTCTATGTCCTTCATTCTGTGCTTTGGAAACATATAAGCCGACCACATTGCCCACCGGTAGACTTAAGTACAAGGTCTGTTTTATTGTGTCACATAGAACTTCATTCGCTAACAGATAGTTTCTTAATAGCAGCCACAAAATTATATAATTACCTAATCAAAATATTAGATATTTCTTAAAAAAATAAGTATGATTGCAAATCTATAGTAAAAATACATCTTCTAAAATTAGATTACCGCAATACTGAGGACCTACTACAGGGACGCTTGAAATAATGTCAACTATACTCATATTGTTTATTAACATAGGTTAGTAAAGCAATTAAATTAAATCAAATAATATTATATATAATTATAATAAACACGCAAAACCCACACCACACCTACACACACACATAGACACACACAAACACACACTTGATACTAACCTATATTGAAATTGTCTTATTTTCTAATTCTTCCCTTTTTTGTATTGTTTTCCACTTTGATTAATAAAATGAGAATGGCTTACAAAGGATACATAAATACGGGGGTCGCTGACCTCTGAAATACAAGTCTTAGTATAAAAGTAGGTATATGTACCATATTCCTAGTCTGAACTAGGAATATGGCCCCTGAGGGCCAGAGCCTTATTTATTGATTGTATTATGTGTCATATAATTTGGAAACAATAAAGTTTGAACAATAAAATTAAGGAACATATAATATTTATTCAAAAATACACATTTAACAATAGTTTACATTATTTCGTTATTACGTGGGAATGCCACAGGGTAGCACTTTAGAACCGTTACTATAATTTAACGAAATTAACAAACAAAGCCATAGTAAAACTTGTAAGTTGTATGTGCACGTTTTATATGTCAATAAGATTACTTTTATTTACTTCACAAGATAAGGATTCCCGTCACCTGTTTATTAGATAATATTATATAATTAGATATTCAATCTCCGGACAGACTTTGTCAAAGCAAACTGGTGATAACAGAAGTTAATACAATAAACGAGGTTTTATCGCGCATTTAACAATGATCATTTATATTTACATGATTATACAATTGCATTAAATTACAAAAGTATAATTTATCAAGTGCTACTTAAAACTACTGCTTTAAAAAGGGGCGTGGCCGTGCCTATTTCTATCCTGCCTCATATATATTAGTTAAGGAAGTCTCTAGTTTAGTAACAGCTTATTAGAGCACATACTGTATACAAATGTTCGTTCGCAGTCACCTAGAATACTGTTCACAAGTGTGGAGTCCTAAATATTATATCTTCATAATCGAAAAGAGCGCATTTAAAAATAAGTTTTTATGGTATCATCGGCCGATGCAAAAACATTCATATTCTTCCACTAGTTGAGAGAAGATAAATAGCGGGTCTGTCATTTTTACTTAAAATTATGATAGGAGCCTAAGTTCTGACAACTTATGAGCAAAATGGCTTTAAGTGTTCCGTTAGTACATCTACGACGATTTAACCTGCTACATGTTCCTGCAGTAGACTCTAATTACAGGTAAAACTCATACTTAATCAGAGCGAGTCGCATGTACAATGCGGCATGCCGGAGTGTTGATATTGACATTTTCTTTACTAGTGTCACTTAACAAAAAGAACAATTGTACAAAAAGTCTTTGATTAGACCTAAATGAGTGATAAGTGTGATAATATAATACATACGTCTACTTTTACATATTTTACGTTCACGGTTATATATTTTATCACTGAACATTTTTAATTGGCGATCACCTTATTCGTATTATATTAATTCCTTATAGAAGATATAAAATTTATTAAAACTTAAAAAATATATAAAATAAGAATAATAATGATGTCTCTTTTAAGGTAAACATAGTAAAGTATCTTGTTCGCATGATCATCATAGAGATGAATCATGTTGATTTTAAGAGCAGCAACTGCTCAAAAATTCCTACATGTAAATTCCTAATGTAGTGTTAATTAATCGAAATCAAAATCAAAATTAATAAAACCTAATAATTACAGAACTTAAACACATACTTTGCTACACGCATTTTATTAATGACTATGAATCCACGAATATTGAAATCAATTTATCCGTGACTATGAATAGGAATAGCTTTAACATCAAAACTGTTGTCCTGCTTGTTTGAATCCCTAATCTCCTAAATCTTAACCACAAATCATTATTTAAGACATTTGTGTATTTCTTACATATTATTTTTCAATTGAAATAAATAATAAACAATTATCAAAATGCAAGTTGCAATTTACCGTTATCAGGTGTTTTAGGGAATAATACATGTTGTGATATTATTTTCATTATGACCTACTTACCATAACAAATATGATTATGTAACATTAACCTTATTCAAGCATTGCCACAGGATGAACTATTCACAATTGGAACTTTTCTAAATAATAATAATATTGTAGAGTTTCGTACACTCGGTACACTTGTTCTAGATGAAGTTGTGCAGCAATAAGTGCGAAAAGATTACCAAAAGATTTAATTACTTTTACACATTTAGGTTAACTATGACAACTATACTTTCGTATAATTGTTCTTAAATTATTATTGCTTACACAGGCTAAGACACACTAACTTGTAATCGACGCATTTAATCAAGTTAGTAAAATGACGCACGCCGAATGTTAGTTGCGTTTGTCAGCAAAACTTCTACAGTCTGAGACTAGAAATATATCAATTAAACATTGATTGCTTATAAAGCGATATTTCACTTTCAATATAATTTAAAACATGGTCTTGATATTACCCAACAATATGTTATAAAAAGTAATAATAATCAATAATATTAGTGTCTCACATAAAAGAAAACAAAACACGTATTGAGAACTAAACCGTACCGGCGTTTTTAAACAATTACATAACCTTGTTTCTTTGCATATTCTCTGTTACCGTATTATAAGGCACTCAATCTTGTCCCCCTGAATAATTCTGATCGTCAAATAAAACAAAGATGATAAAACAGAAGCACAATTTTTGAAGTTATCCAACATAACATCGGAACTATTGAAGCCGCGACGATAGTACTAGAGAACTGTCAGTACGTTCTTTATCTCCTGAATCTAAAATTACAGACATTACTTGTACAGCTGAGAAACAAATTCGTATACAAGTAGGTGACGGTCACTACACTCCGCGGGTGCACACCACTTAAACGTTTGTCGCCAATGAAATATGCGACGTCAATAAAATACCAGTTTTAATGGCCACTAATAGAGCATGCTAGTATTGAAAACAAACAACTATGGTGTGTGTTTGTGCGTATGTTTATATTTTCAGATCGATGTCTTGGTATATTGGCTATTCTTTTCGGGGAAAGCTCCTTGCCTCGAATAGGATAGACTTTAATGTGTACTAGAGAAAGCATTTTAGAAGTTTTTTAACTGATTGTTTTAGTATAGTATAGACTACTTTGCTTGCATTAACGTCATATGATAAAAATCGCACGGGCTTCTGTACATATGGTGACAATCCCAGAAAGCAAGGATTCTACTGAGTCCTACCTCTTTTAATTTCTTCGATTAATTTTCTTGGTAATTATCATAACGTATTATTTTTTGCCTTCCGCAAAGTGTAATGTGAGTGTCAACAAAACTTTTAAATTATTCGAATGTTCAGATGATTCGAATAAATATGCGAAATTGAATCGATAATAATCGAAAGCTTTAAAAATGTTCGGGTTGGAGCACGATGCACGAGCAGTAAAGCATATTAGAAGTGCGCGGTATGTCACTGACGCGGTAAGTTGTGAGGTTAATAAATCGAAAATTTAAATTATTACCAAAAGAACATGATCAGCCTCAACATAGTCAAACATTGAAATGATTGATCGTCGTTCGAATTATAGGCAGTACAGAAAACACGTAAATCAATAATCGATCGAGGAATTTCGAGTTTTCGATAAATCGATTTTCCGAATACTTCTTCTGGCTTTTTTTTTTTTTTTTTTTTTACGTGGGGGAATGCTATGACGCATATCCCTCCGCGGGGGCGGGCGGAGGGATTATGTCGGACTCGCCGGGGTAAAGAAAGATGTTGAAAAGATAATGTACCTCCCGGAATACCGACTAAACCTACCACGGTGTTCCTCGACACAACCACTATCGACGGGGCCGCGCGAATCGCTTTCGCATGCGGTCGCGACCCCGCCAAGGTTACGGCCCGCCGTATGAAACGGCAGGCCACTACACAAAAGACCTACCCAAAGGTACTTACTTCTAGTAAAACCCTACTGTCTCCCCCCTAGGGGGGAGACGGACTCGACACAGAGGCGCGCGTGGGAACACGCACGCCGCCTCTCGGACCTGGTGCTGAACGGATGGCGGGCAGGCCCACAAAGCCCGCCACCCCCAGGTCAAACCTCAGGGTGGCTGGAGGTCATCGCGCGCCCTCCGGCGCCCGGCTCTGCGGTTGGGGAGAGGATTCAAACGCTCCCTCTCCCGCTCCGCCGCCTCCTTGATGGAAATGACTTCCTCACAAAAGGAGGCGACGGCGTTCCACGACCTCTCACTCCGGACCATAGACTGAACTACGGTCGGGAGCGAGAGGGCAATCGATCCGACTGCCGCGATCAACTCACGGCGCTGCGATGCCCAGGCGGGGCAAACCGCCAAAGTGTGCAGCGCCGTGTCCTCTACAACGTCGCGGCAGTCGCCGCAGTGGTGACAACCGGGCGTCTCTTGCCGGCGTATACGACACAGGAACTGGCCAAAACAACCGTGGCCAGTCAATACCTGTGTCAGCCGGAAGGTGAGGGCGCCATGCCGCCTCTCCAGCCACTCCTCAAACACGGGACTTACCGCCACGATTGTGGCGTGCCCGGCACTGGGGTGCACAAGTCGCTCCTTCCATTTCGCCACTAGGACCTGGCGGAGCTCGGACCTTGCTGCTTTGATAGCGGGAAGATCCGGTCCTTCGCCCCGAGCTAGCGATTCCTGGCGCCAGCGATAGAGCGACGCCAGGAGCGCCGCTTCCAGGTCCCATGGCATCGATCCGGCGAGGAGGCTCGCAGCCTCGAACGAGATCGTGCGGTAACCTCTTATCAACCTGACGGCCATGGCGCGCTGTGGCGCACGAAGCGCCGAAATGTTTCGGGCCGTCAGGCTGTCCGCCCAAACTGGGGCCCCATACAGGGCCATGGACCGCACGACCCCCTCGTAGAGCCTCCGGCAGGAGGTGTTTGGCCCCCCAAGGTTGGGCAGCAGGCGCGAGAGCGCGCCTGCAGCGCCCCGAAGAATGGGGGCCAAACGACGAAAATGGGCTATAAAGTCCCATCGGCTGTCGAGCAAGAGACCTAAATACTTTAGGGTTGACTCGACGCCGATGCGGACCCCTCCTACCATAATATGGGCCTCTGGAGGTGGCCGTTTCCGAGGCCCGTGGAAACAAACGGCCTCGGACTTGGACAGGGCCACCTCGAGGCCCAACCGCCGGATACGACCAACGACTTGTGCGACCCCAGCAGTCGCCAGTATGGCCGCCGCACGGTGCGACTTACCCCTCGCTGTGACAAGTGTGTCGTCGGCGTAACAAATGACGCCGACGCCACGGAGGAGCGCACCTCGCAGCACCCAGTCGTAACCGATGTTCCACAGGAGTGGACCCAGAACCGATCCCTGTGGAACACCGCACGACATCTCTCGCCGACTCCAACCGTCGTGACCCGGGTAGACGACTACTCTCTCCGACAAATATGCCCCGACTATGCGGCGGAGGTAGGTCGGCACTCGATGAAAGATGAGTGCCTCCCTAATACAACTCCAGGGCAAGGTATTGAATGCATTCGCGATGTCCAAAGACACCGCGAAGACGACCTCGCCCCGGGACACCGCATCCTCCACCAGGCTCCTCACACGCATGACTGCGCCTATAGTTGAGCGCCCGCGGCGGAAACCATACTGATTCTCCGCCAGATCCGGACCCATAGAAGATAGATGCTGGACGAGGCGCTCCGCGATGATAAACTCAAACAGTTTAGCTACCTCGTCCAGCAACACGATGGGCCGGTAGGCGGACGGAGAGTCCGCCGGGCGCCCTTCCTTCCTAATCAGGACCAGTTTCCCTACCTTCCACTGGCGCGGAAACTGGCCCTGCACTAGACACTCGCTGAGGAGCCCCCTCAGTCGGGGCGCGAGCTCCTCGAGGACCAGGGCCAAAGCACGACCTGGAATGCCGTCGGGCCCTGGGGCGGTGTTTTTCGAGCGAAGTCTCGACACCGCCGCTCGCAACTCTACCTGGGTCACTTCGGGAACCACGTCGTCGTCAAAGCCCGCGCTGGACGTCATGGAAGGCGGAACCATCTGCGGAGGAGTGTGCTCCGCCCGTGAAGGGAACAGAGCGGCCACCACCTCCACCACCAGCTGTGGCCGGAGACTCTGGGACAAGGGGGGCGCCCAGGGGCGAAGCTTGCCCCTGACCATAAGATATGGACGCCCCCAAGGATTACGGTCCAGAGTCCCCAGCAGCTCTTGGCGGGCCTGATCCTTGGCCCGCTTTATGGTGATTTTCAAAATCTTCTTGGCCGCTCTGTAGGCCTCATACAATTCCGCCTCTCTGACGTCAAAATCGGGAGGGCGGCGACGCCTCCTACGAAGACGGATGTACTGGCGTCTGGCCACCACGCAAGAGCGGCGGAGGTCGGCTATATGGTCCGACCACCAGTACACCCGACGACGCGCTGTAAAATTATGAGGCACTCTAGGCATCGCCGCATCGCAAACTTGAGTTATGGCCTCCCGGAACCACTCGGCCTCCAATTCGATGTTGTCAGGCCTGGCCGGTGCTGGCACCCAGGCCTGAACGATGGAGGCTTCCAGGAGGACCTCCCGATTTAGCTTCTTCAGAGCCCAACGCGGACCGCCCCCAATCGGGGCCCTTGGGGCTGGGGGGTCGGAGGTCTGGGCGGAGACGTCGAACCGTATGTAACGATGGTCCGACAACGTCTCCACCTCCTCTACGACGCGCCAGCCTTGGACACGGCGTGCTAGTGCGGGGCTAGCAAAAGAAACATCGACGATGGAACCACCCCGCTGACGCACGCACGTGTGCACTGACCCACGATTGAGGACTTGCAGGCCGTTCTCTACGGCCCACTCCTCGAGCAATTCACCCCTCGCGTCTGTGGTCGCTGAACCCCAAGCCGCGGATTTGGCGTTGAGGTCCCCGACGACGAGCACGGACCGAGGGTGACTATGAGCGACGACGACGTTTAGTTCGAGGAGATAGTCCTCGAAGTCGGCGAGAGATCGGTTGGGTGAGAAGTAGCCACCCACCACAACCGCTTCTCCTATGAGTGCTGCGACGAAGCCCCGTCCTCGGATGATGTTCTCGAAGGACGGGGTGCCGGCGGCGGCCAATGAAATTAGCGTCACCAAGCCATCTAGGTCCCCAACCCAGTCAGCCCTGGAGGGGACAAAATAGGGCTCAGCGACGATGGCGATATTAATAGACCACTGCGCCATGCTCTGGAGGAGAAGGTCCTGAGCCCTGGCGCAGTGGTTTAGATTGCATTGGAGGAGATGGAGGCGTGGAGGCATTACGTCTCCATACTGACCTCCGTTCCCCTAACCGCGGGAGCGGTGACCTTAGCGGCAACCCCAGCTGCGACCAGCGACGACGATGTAAAGGACCTTGGGGGTGTTTTTTGGATAGCGACGCAGCCCTTGCCACCCGCCCGGTGCTCTGCAGATTTGCCTGCCGCCACACACAAGATACAGTGCGGCGTGGCCTTGCATGTTGCGGCTATGTGGCCGGGTTGACCGCAACGGAAGCAACGGCCAGTGCAGTCAACCTGTGAGGGGCACTTAACACCTACATGGCCGCTGGATAGGCAACGGTAGCACCGGGCGGGCCTGGGCTCCAGTACTTTAACTTGCGCCGACACCCACCCCACCAGAATACGTCGGCCATCAGCAAGTTTTTTAGCAGCGGCAACGGGACAACTAATGATAGCTGTCCCCATTCCGGCGCGGCCCGTCTTGATGTCGCCACATCGAACCTGCTCCTCTGAGCAGTCTCCAGACTTGGCGACGGCGGCGACAACTTCTTCTTTAGCGACGGAGTCATCCAGACCGCTAATGCGTATATCGACGCACTTTTGCGGTCTGGAGACGCGGACGTCATCTGCCTCCAAAGTCTGGCGGAGGCTTTCCGCCAGACAGTCCGCTTGGTCACCGCTAGCGACCCCTGGTACTTCAATGAGGCGGGCGCCGGTCTGGGTTGTCCGGCACCGCAATCCCGCCGTAATCCCCAGCTTACCGGGGTCGATTGCAGACCGCGCCTTCTTGAGAAGCTCCGCGTATGTGACACCTCGCTCGATCGCAGCCGGTTGCAGTGTAAGGACTACTGCAGTGGAGCGAGGCGTTTGGAGCTTCTTAGCCGCCTTCTTGGCCGCTGTTTTCGCTTTCTTCGCTGCTTTTCTCTTTTTCTTTGCCGCCTCCTTTTTGTGCCCCACGGTCTCCCAGTTGACGGCCTCATGAGTGAGAGTCGCTGTGCTCTTCTTGGGCGTTGCGGGGCCCTTCTTGGGTGCTGCGGATGCGGGTAGAGCCTGCGTTTTCTTCTTGCCCTTCCTACTGGTTGGGGCTGCTGTAGCGGTTGCTGGGGTTGCTTTAGAGGTCCTTGGAGCCCTCAACTTCTCCGCGTACGTGGACGCTGGCGTAGGCGGTGGGAGAGGCAGAAGTGGGGACAGCTCTTTCCTTGTTTGACCTCCCGCCGCTAGAGGAGGACGCAACATACGACCCTCCATGACGGAGAGCTTCGAACGGAACTCACTGAGCTCCTTGCGCACAAGCTCCACCAGCTCCGACTCCGCCTTTTTGGAGCTCTGGTCGTGACGCTGCTCTAGTTCTTCCTGCCTCTTTCTGAGCTCAGCTATTTCAGACGCTAGGCGGGCATTCTCCTTCAGTAGCATTTGCGTCTCCTCGCTGGCAGTTCTGTTAAAGGCGACCTCCGCAATTTCCGTGATAGCAACTATGGATTCCTTTAGGGCCTTCTGGCACGTGCCTTTGAGGCCCTTTGACTTCTTGGAGACCAGACGGATTGCCTCCAAGGCGTCACTAAGTCGAGTCTTTAGCTGCGACACCGGCAAGTCCTCAGCATCTGGCTCCACCACAGATTGCTGTCTTCCCGCAGCGACGCGTTGGGCTGCCGCAGCTATGAGGCTATCCTCGTCACAGATCCGCTCCTCTTGGTCGGCCTTTCGCAACGCGGCGACAAGTTTTGCCTTCACCTGACCAAGACCCACGTACCTGCCATGGGTGGGTGGACGACCGCGTCCTCGTCGCGATGTTGGCACTTTCGCAACCGACATCGCGTCCTCACTGGAGCCTTCCGACTCCTCCAATTGCTGCGCAGACCGTTTGCGTGTAGTTTTCTCCGGTGTAGCCACCGAGGTAAGCTCTACGATCTCAACTTCGTGCTCTGACTGCACGTACTCTTCCTCCACTTCAGAACGCGCAAAACTAGGCGTGCGCGGCCTACTCTCTCTTATCGTCTTTGTTTTTAATATTGAATTAAGTGATTTTTCCATAATAAAACCCACGAGTATGGGAGAAAGGGTGGTCGACCCGGGCAGAGATCCCGATACCCGGGCAAGCCTATTACACTCAGGGGGTCGGCCGGTGCCCTGAGGGGGGCCGCACTAGTGACTGAACTACCCATCAGCCATGCATCTCCTCGCCGTGCGGCAGCAACTTGAGATTCGGGGTGGTTTTTATAGAGGGCCACTCCCTCGCAGTCCGGGCGGTGAAGCCAAGACCCTCGCTCCCGTCAGCAGCCGCGAGACGTGATCCACGACACTGCACAATACGGGGTTACGATATGCTTTAGACGGTGACAACGGGGACAAAAGTCAGAAGAAAGGGGGGGACAACGACGGACAACAAAAGGATACAAGAAACAAATTTGGACGCAGAACCAAAAAGGGGGGAACAAAACCAAAACAGGGGACAAAACAAAAGGGGGACAGAGAGAGGGAAAGAATCGTCAGAATGACGAGAAGAGACCCCGTTGTCTGTTCAGCGGCAGGGTAAGTGCACGCCGAACCCGTCAAAGGGGCTCTCCCATGTCCACTCTAAGACAGAGCGGTACTGGGAGAGCCGGGCCCAAGGATAGGGCCTCCGGCTTGGGGATGGGACTCACGTCCATCCCCCCGCCTCCGGTGCCAAACGCGACAAATGGCACCGGTTGTCAGAATATTAGCCACCAGCAACAATGAAAAGCATTGTTGCTGGTGCCCAGGGTGCACCACGGGGAGGTTTTCTGACACGCACCCCACTTCTTCTGGCTCCTGCAACACAGTTTATACTAGTGCAGGGGTCAGAGAATTCTAAATTATTGTAGCTTAAATTTTGATAATAAAGAATTATTATTATTAATTATTAATAACATATCCTTATTTATATATCCTTATTTTGGTGTTATTTGGATATATACCTTTTTAACATACTATCATTACCACTTTTTAAGATTTATTAATTGGTAACCAACTTATTTGTGTTCGTTTATTTACGTTTGTTTAGATTTCAATAATGATATCACATTGATGAGTTAAATAAACAAGCCAAGCCACGCAGTGGAACTAGTAAAACTTTTCTTATTTGGCACTCGACATCAACTGAATTGGTGTACACGTACCCATATAATATTATGTGTCCATTTGTGCGTAAGTTATACTTGTAATCAAAGACTTATTTAAGATATAAGTTATTGAGTTCTAAAGCCTAAGAGATGACGTAATCGTGATTACAAGAAATCAGTAACAAAGTTATATTAATATTAAAAAAATATTGTGAATTAATAATTTTTATTATACCTTATCATCAGTGTACATAATTGTTTTTATTGTGTGACTAGGCATACCATAATTCATAGTCCTTTGATCTATCTCGATAATTCTATATTTTAAATTGGATGGGATATATCAACAATGGAATGCCGAATTTAATTTTTAAATAATAAACTCTTTAAAGTTAGAAAATAATGTGTATAATTAATTGTTAATATACTAAATTTTTACCCGTTAATTTTAAAATCCTAGCATTGTTTTCATAGCATAATCCAGTACAAAGTAATGCGTGATAGAATCTGTTTTCGACGATTTTTCTTATACCCAATAGGGTTTCTCTCTTCAGAATGAGTAATATTTAAATATTGATGATAAAATACGTTTTTTTGTACCAATTAAACTTGTATTTAAACATTTTTATATAGCTAAAAGCTTTATTTGTGTTGGCGAACCCTAGGAAGGCACGACATCAACCCAAGTTACAGTTCAGTAGGCTAATTCACGTAATTAAATAAGTGCAGTTGCAGTTAAGTTTCGATCAGTAGCACTCAATGGAAGTATTGTGTCGTAGTTATTAGGATACGTTTATCGTCTTACAGTGTTGTTAGCGTTTCTAGATTCTGAGAGATCTTTAGGCTAATTCACGTAATTTCGTGATGCGCCGATCAAGTTGCGGTGCAGTTGCAATGAAGTTTACGTCTTAATGCAAAATGGTATTCTTGTAATTGTTTAGCTGCACGTGAGCTGCACGTAAACTGCGCGTGTGCTGCGCGTCAACTGTACGTCAGTCGTATGTAATACTTTTGACATGGCTTTCAGGCTTTTGCTCCATTACATCAGTTAAATTTACCCACGGTGTGGCCACATGAGAGAAATTAATTTACTCACTAAGTAATCGCATGGAATCGCACGTTTAACGTTTCACGTTGATCGGACTAAACTGTCATTTGAGACGTCAAATGAATAGGTGAATATAATACGTCCATGGTGAATACCGATCAAGTTGCGATCTGAATCACGCACTTAAAACGCGCAGCAGTAGAATACTCTAAAGCACTTGCGTGACGTGAATTTGACGCGAGCGTATCTGAAAGTGGTTGTCAAAATTACGAGAATACGAAAAGGGATGGAAACTTAACTGCAACTGCACTGCAACTGAACTTATTTAATTACGTGAATTAGCCTACATAGTACCTAATACCCTCTTGTGGCAATTATTTTTGTTTTACAGGGAAACACGCTTCCTAAGTTATTTAAAGAGATATGCTCTGCCGTGATAACGAAAAAGGATGTATAATTTATTTTCGATATTAAGATTTTTACCGATTTGGAATCAGTAAAAAAAGAAGCATCTGAATTTATATTTAATTGTTAATTCATCTTTTTCTTATGAAGGCATTGCTGTCAGCACGGCGTATACTCTAATCCTCGTAAATTCTCGTATTCATGTTAGTATTTGCGAACTCGTGGGTAACAACTTATTTTATTTGTTTGATAAATTTGTAAGTACTGTTATGACGCAAATTCTAGCGTTTTTATGCTCTTGTTGTCTTAAATCTTTTTGTGTTGAAGGATAGGCAAATAAATAATATTTGCGTATCCTTCAACGATTTAACCATCTCAATTTATAAAAGACTACATTATGACCGTGGCTTCGTTCGCGTTAATTGAGAATTTTCAGTAAATTTCTATATATCGGGCACAGTACTTTTTTCCTAGATAGAAGGTACCCTATGTTCTTTTATGTACCGCTGACAACGCGTATGCAAAATTTTAAGGTGATCGGTCGAGTAGTTAAGGCGTGAATGCGTTACAAACAATCAAACTCACACTCGCATTTATAATATAAGTTACGATGCGTTACACGTGTTACTGTCTATACAGATGGCAAATTATTAATCTTGCCAATAAGTCGAAAGTTTTTGGTAATTATTTGTATTAGTTCGGTGGTGCAATGGTTGACAATTTAGCTTTTACCATTGGGGAAGTCTTGGTTACACTGTTAAACTACCTATTATACCTGTGTTGTTGATGACTTCACAAATATTGAAATAAGTAGAAACAGTAGCAGAGAGAAACGAGACACTAAACTTTTAGGTGGATGATACTTTCCACTTTTAATATAAAAGTCTATGCCACTATGTGTGTCTATGTATCTATGTCACTGCCAACAAACTGTAATGCAGTTTGGCAGGAGATTGTGTCTTGATATGTATTCGTTCAAATAAATAAATAAAAATAAAAAAAAACGTACGTTAAGAGAGTACAGGTAACCTTTTAAGTTAATACAATAGAAATTGAAGTTTCTGATGTTAATAAGTAGATATGATACTCAGAAATGTAAAAAAATAAATTATTATTTAGTGAATACATCTGTCTATAATGAATTTTATATTTCTGTTAAGTCTCCTTTTTACGTGGAGTACAACAATCAACCTACAGTACAGTTAGTTATACATACAATCTACCAGGCCACTCAGAAAGTATTGCGAAATAAAGTTTTTATGTATGAGAGACTGGCCGGATATAATCTATTTTTAAAATACGATTATTTATAAGTAAATATAGGTACGTAGGTACCAATTTCAAAAATACCCTCCACATTTTTTTCGAGGTGATTTAATTTATAGTGTTTCATTGGAAAATGGATCTGCGCCGGGAACATATTCGCGCTATGATTTTTTACGATCTCAAGTGTCGCCTGAAACCGGACGAATCGTACGATAGACTTCAAATGGCATTCATGGATGAAGGGCCTTCCAAGGCAACCGTATATCGTTGGTATAACGAATTCAAGCGCAGTCGACTAACTTTGGGGATGAAGAAAGAAGTGATTGCTCTTTGACGGCTGTTACGGAAGAAAACGTGCTAGCAGTGAAACATTTAATCCAAGACAATAGGCGAGTTACGTATCAGGAGATTCAGATCATACTGCAGATTGGATCGGGAAGCCTTTACGAGATTTTACACGTGCATCTTCGCGTAAGGAGGATAGATTCACGCTGGGTGCCGCACCTCACCGATGCTCAGAAGCAGGCCCGGGTGGAATGGTGCCGTGATATGATAAACAAATTTGAAGCAGGCTCGTCTCGGCGTGTTTACGACATCATTAGGTGATGAGTCCTGGATTTATCAATACGATCCACTCGATCCAGAAACGAAGCGTCTGTGGACAGTTTGGGTGTTTCAAAACGAATCAACGCCTACCAAAGTGAAGCGATCTAGAAGTGAAGGGAAGATTTTTTACGCGGAATTTTTTCAACTTGACTAGCTACTTGGTGTCAATTCCTTTACGAAACCAAAGAAGCATCAGCGTCCAATGGTATACTACCAAATGCTTGGCAGAAGTTTTCTCTGTTGTGAGCAACAAGCGACAAGCAGAAGGCTCCGCGAGCTACTGCTCCACGACAACATAGCCAGACTCGGGATCGAATCTAGAGCCTTATGATCATACGTAAATATAAGCGCTAAAATACGTCCTGGGACCCCAGAACTAATTTTAGACAAGCTACTCTTGTCTAGTGATGCCGAGAGTCTACATTTCTACATTATAGTAAGTACATAATGTGGTTTACTGATCAGATAGATTGCCAGGCGTAGATCGACTTGACTAATAAAAATGATAATGCTTTACGCGGAACAAACCACGTCGTCCACTATAACATTGTTTACCTTAATTTTGATCTGTTTGAACGAATTACTTTATCTGCTTACAAAATTGACTCGTATTGAACAACATCGCTAAATAAATATAACTATATGAAAAAAAATGAAAATATTGTCGGACTAACACAAAAAAATACGAATTATAACTATTAACGTATACCTGAAAATTAAAAAGAAAAACAGTACAGATATATAAAAACCTCAAAGTATTTTTTGAACGCATTCGATAATCAAATTCGTAACGTTCGTATTCTATATCAAGATGGTGGCGATTACCAAACTGACAGCTTTGTTTCTGGTAGTCTGTTTCTTGGGTCTCCTTGGAGCGTCTTCTGCGAAGAAGAACGAGAATCGTGAACATGTAAAGGTGCCATCTGGACATTCTTCTGGAGGAAGAGGTCATCATTTTGTAAAGCGAGCCATTGATAATGAACAAGGATTTGTTGATTCCGGCTACGAAAACTCCTTTGAGAGTCCCCATAGAATCCGTGTATTGCCTGGCTATTTGCATTAAAATATGTGTCGTTTAATGGATTATATAATTTGTGGAATATATTAATTTTAAGTTAAATAAAAGCTTATATAATGTCTATTAAGTGTTATCATTTTCAAGTTACCTTGAAAATAAGTTTTACAGTAACCATCGCTTGTTTAGGTAATTATTTATTATCATAACAACCGAAGATTAATTCTTATCAAATCAAATCAAATTGTTTTATTTGTGAAACATAGGTGATTGAGGTACAAGTTATAAGATATTTAAAAATTATCACATGTTTCGCCCTGTATGGGCGTACAAATTAATTATATTACCTATACATAAATTATTAATTATACATAAATATTCGTTGAATTTTAAATGACAATATCATAATAAAAGTATAAAATTAATTATCAATATAAACATTATATTAGCTATTTAAATAATAATCATTTATATAATAAATAGCTTATTTCAATAATTATTATTATCCATTAAAATTAAATCATTAAATTAAACTAATAATAAATATATGAGGTATTAATATGATATTGGGATTACAAATATATCGGATTCTGAGACATTATGAGTACTTCAACTTATGTGTCTTATCATTAAAAAAACTCATTAATCGAATAATATGTTTTTCAAGCAAAAATATTATGTGAAGAGATTTCTTAAATTTGTTGAATCTAAATCTAAAGATCTTAATCGTCTTTTCGGAGCCATGCCAAGAAAACTTTAAAAAAAAGTGCAATTTGATGTTGCTGCATCCGTATTTTGTCTATATGAAGTCTGTTAGTGAGGGTTTCAAATTGACTTAAATTACTTTTGACAAATAAGGCTACCTCATATAACTATATACAGATCCGGAAGAGATAAAGTATTAAATGTTTTGAAAAATGGTTTGTAGCTATCAGTACTTTTTGTAACACGTATACTGCTCGGAGGAATCTGTCGAATTACCCCAAAATATTATACCATATCTGAGTGTAGAAGAGTCATATGCGTATGCAGTAAGAACAGTGTCATGGTCTGCAACCTTACTTAAATTATATAGAGCATAGCAATACTGGTTAAGATTTTTTATTATATTGTATATATGTACTAAATAACCAAATTCCCAAAAACTTAGTATGGTCAAGTTTACTAATGGTTTTATTATCATGTATACTAATATTATAAAGCTGAAGAGTTTGTTTATTTGTTTGGTTGAACGCGCTATTCTCAGGAACTACAGGTTCGATTTGAAACATTATTTTAGTGTTAGATAGCCTATTTATCGAGGAAGGTTATAGGCTACATAAGATCACGCTGCGACCCACGGGGGGCGGCGCAGTAATCATAAACGCGGTAAAACCGCGGGCACATCTAGTAATTATTCATATTAGTATCATTGCTTCTTTGCCTAAATGTCATTATGTGGGTTTTCTCGAAATTAATTTTTATATTGTTGTCATTTAGCCACAGTATAATTTTACGTAATGCGTTATACAGCCTACATATCCTACGTTTAGTGGAACCGTTTGTGCTTGATAATTTCTTCTAATTTAGTATCCAGTAAGAGAGCCTTAAATCTGGTAAAAGTAACTACTATTAGCACAAAAATGTCTTAGTAATACGTTCAAAGTGACCATTTTGGAGATAAGTGGGCAGTGGCGGGTGTCATCAGCGCTACGACGGTCAGCCGCCCAGGCGAAAAAAATATGCCGCCCTCTTTTTTAGGTATTTCAATTTAATAGACTTTAATTTTCAGTAATTCTAGAGAACTTTTCGGTAACAACAGACATCATTATTGTGTATTGTATAGTTTGTTTTTAAGATATTGTTATTATTTATTGTGAAATTTTGCCGCCCCCTAAAAGCGCCGCTCGGGGCGGGCCGCATCTGCCGCCCCCACTACGCTACGCTACTGTTAGTGGGCTTAAACAATTGGTCAGTAATTGTTTGTTTATAACTTAATATAGCCGAGAGATGAAAGAAATAACTACTTATTAGCATCATATACTATTTTATTTATCTTCTTTACATATCACAGCAACTTCGCAACTTAAATCGAGCAATACTGGTCCGTTTCGGATGATTCTTTAATTCGTACGGATATACGCCATTTAACTAGTTTTAGGTACACCTTGCGTTAGTATTATAAGCCTGTGTGGGTAACCGCTTAATGCAGGACTTGTCTAACGAGACCACAGAGTAATGGCACGGTCACGGCACTCTGCTGTGACTGCATGGTGTCGTAAAACTTGAAGGCTAAAGTGCTGCGGGCTGAAGTACGGAAGAAAACTGTATTATACCCTTCCCAAAATTGAGTGAAATTACTCTCTACATAGCATTATTACTCATGCATCTAATTATTCCCGGATACCGAACGGAGACTACAGATTTTCAAACTAAATTATATCCTGGAAACAGAACGTTTGATAAAGAATGATGTAAAATTATGTGTTGCAAATAATATGCGTTAAACGATAGCGGTTAAAACCGGTATAGTATAAAATATTACTCTTATGGCCAGTTTCACCATTATCAAGTAAAAGTTATCCAAAAGATAAATCGTATGCTGTCTCACTCTTGTTAGGTTAAAGAAGAGAGATGGCGAGACTTTTATCTTATAGATAAATGCTCTTTGGAGGTTGCGAAACAGGCCCTTAGTCTACTGTGGATCGACCAAATGTCGACGTGCGTCTAGAGTTATAAGAAGTAATAGTATATCTTTAGATCTAACAAATCGACAATAAACAAAGCAAATCTAATAACGAGTAGGTACTAATCAGTTAATATATAATGTCAGTCCTGTCCCACTGCTGAGGACGGACTTCTTCTCAGTGTGTGTAGGCCGAAGCCATAATCTACCACGCTGGCCCAATGCGGTTCAAAAACCTTCACATATCTACGAGGACATTATGAAGGATTCTCATATGACGAAGTTTTACTTCACCGTTAAAGCGAGCGATAATTAACCGTTTTATATGCACATAAGTTAGAAAATCCAGTGAGGCATGCCTTGGGATCGGACTTGAGACCTCTGCATGGCAGTCCGATGGCCTCCCACTTGACTATGACACTTATTATTTTGTTAATGGGTAACAACAACAAGATTGCACATGTCATTATTAAAACTAGTTAGACACATATGATCGAGTTCATTGCGAATTGAGCGAGTAGTGAACTCGTTTAATGAATGAGTTGAACTTTATCTCAGTTAAATTGTAATTAATAGAGACTCGCTAAATATTTCCTGTACATAAGTTTTGTATTCGAAGTATGTCTGTTTTGTCTCGTAACTGGAAATTACCTATCTGGAAACCAAGATTGTTAAATCGATTGCAACCAGTGGTGGTGTTTGCGTTGACGGCCGAGGTACGTTTGCGATGGAGTCTGCGACGGGGCCACGACATCAAGCCGAGTTAAAGTAATGGGTTTATTCCCTAAAGCATTAATTATTCTTGCTTTTATGAGAAGGGTTTCATAGATGTCAGGATGACGTATATTTCTATCCTCGCAAATTCTCGTATGTTAGTACTTACATTATTTAGTTGAAAAAATTGTGAGTACTGGTACTTATGACACAAAATCTAACGTTTTTATGCTTTTGGTTATATTTACTTATCTTTTAACACAACGAGACTGGGCGTTTAATAAATACTCTATAAAAATTTAGAACATAAATATTGCCTACACAGGTGCGAAATTGCTAATTTTACTAACAGTCAATAAGGAGAAGTTCGTTGGTTTTATGTCCGATGCAAGATTGTTATTATTCTTGATAATGCCTTAAAACTGATATCCCTCAGAGCATAGATTGGTGGTGCAATGAGTGACGACTGAGACTTTACGATTGAATTAGTACCACTTACACTCTTGTGT
This sequence comes from Catocala nupta, assembly GCA_963675205.1. Taxonomy (NCBI): domain Eukaryota; kingdom Metazoa; phylum Arthropoda; class Insecta; order Lepidoptera; family Erebidae; genus Catocala; species Catocala nupta. The sequence continues at coordinate 5,438,852 of OY776097.1, forward strand.
CGTAGAGGATTTCACAAACATTGAAACAATGAAAAGCATTTTCAGAGAGAATTCTAAATAGGTTAAAGTAAATTTTTATGTAAGGTGAGTTTTGTTTATAGTTCTACATAATTGTTGGTGAGTCCACTAGTAGGATCTAGTAGGCACATTTCGAAACTTCTACTACTGATAATTTTCATACCACCCAATAACACTTAACCACACTCGGGATCTAACCTGAGACCACATGACCAGAATATACAAGTTATTACGTCTTTGTTGGATGATTCCGAGAGCCTAAATTATAGTGTAGGTACTTTAATGTGCAAATAATTTTTAAATAAATTGGTTTACAAGCCAGATAGACTGACAGGCGTAGATCGATTTCTGATAAAAATGCTATACACGGAACAGACTACCTCGTATACTATTATATTGTTTATCTAAGCCATTTATTCTTAAATCACTAGGTTTCTGCTAACAATATTAACTCATATTAGAACAATAACGCTAAACAAAATCATTGAAAATATTTTGTAAAGAACTAACTTATCGGATATACGCATTACAACCCTATTAACGTAGACCTGAAAATTTTAAAGAATAACAATACAGGCATATAAAAGCCACACAGTATTTTTTAACGCATTCAAAAATCAAATTCCGTACACGGTATTCTATAGCACAAGATGGCAGCGATTACCAAACCGACAGTTTTTATTCTAGTAGTCTGTTTGTTGGGGCTTCTTGCAACGTCTTCTGCGAAGAAGAACGAGGATCGTGAACATGTAAAGGTGCCTTCTGGATATTCTTCTGAAGGAAGAGGTCATCATTTTGTAAGGCGAGCCGTTGATAATGAACAAGGTTTTATTGATTCTGGCTACGAGAACAACTTTGAGGGTCCCCATAGAATCCGTATATTACCTGGCTATTTGCATTAACATATAATTATTTCGTTTAATAAATTATGGAAGATGTGCAATAAATTATTATTTTAAGGTAAATAAAAAGCTTATTTAATGTCAAATAAGTATTATCATTTTTAAGTTAACTCAAACATAAGTTTTACAGTGGCCATTATATTTCTTTTTCCTTGTAAATGATTAAAAAAATGTTTAAATCGTCAACAGCAATATGGCATATTTCTCTTTTTCTACGATTATTCCCCTCTAGTAAAATTGCTTTTGTTTCATATTGCCTCCTAGTATAATAAAAAGTTAATTTTCAGTAGGAGGTATCATCAAATTTTATTGTTTATCACATAGTAAAGCCGAGCCATGAAGGAAATAATCACGTCAATCGTTTATAAGCTTAAATTCAAAAACTACTGGTCGCATTTTGCATGATTGTTAGCATGGATATACTTTATCTACTCAGTTTTTACTACACCTAGGGTAAGTAAAGAAAATCTAGAGTATTAGCAACCGGTATCGGTAGACTTCCTGACCATCCAGTGCAGGACTTTTCGGAGACCACAGAGAGTCACGGCAGTCACGGTTTAATTAGCGGTTACCGCACGCCAATGTCACTTGTGCGTTGGCCGGGATACGCCCGTGACACCTGGAAGTAAAATGCTCACCAAGATGTATAACAATTATTTGGGGCTACACGGGAGTAGGAACGGGGATAGAAGCAACAGGGCTTTAATAAAATGAAGCAGCTGTCACAATGGGTCTCAAACCATTTGCACCTCTCGTACCCGGTCTTAAAACTGTTGGAGCATTATAGCCACTGTTATCAAAATCAGCAGGGCAGCAAAATATTCACCTGCAATTTCGGGAATAGGAGAAGTTTAAATGCCGAAAGAGCCGGTCTAAACTGTAGCTACATCGGTAAGTTTTATGTAAAAATACTTAAAATATATTCTTTATAAAGTTTATTTAAAATTAAAAAATGTCAGCATACAATAAATCTATTTAAGTAACAGATTACAATAATATGTTCACCAATAATGTTTAAGTAATACATTTCAAATAATACTTAAAATTAACAAAAGAGATGAGTGAAACTTACATTTAAAAGTAACATTAGCACAATTCATTTCACAATCAGTTGTAAATAAAGTTAATAATATAAATTTAATGTTTAACATTACTTTTTTGGCAAATATGATTTAAAATAAAAAGCCGCTGAAGACTATTAAAAGAAATAAGTACCTAAATAGTTAATGTTTCTCAAGTATTAAATTTATAACCATAATCTAAAATCTGAGTGAACGAAAATAAAAATATCTAACATCTCTCTCTGTATCTAGAAAAAAACAAAACATTCTAAATTAATGGAGTATTTATATATTTTTTATGACTGGCATAACTAAAGCGGTCATGAGTATTACTGGCTCTCATTTATAACTGAATACAAAAACACACAGATAAAATGATTTACTAATTTATAAGCACCTTTGATTCAGCGACATTAAACATACTTAAAATTTATTTCGTTAGTTAATTGTTTTTCTAATTTCCATTTTCTACATTGGCAAAGGTAAAACAAATCATAAAAAATCATAAACTTGATGGCTGATTATCATGTTCCTTTGCCAATATTGAAATGGCTATAAGTAAAAACCATGCTATAAACTATGGCACGTTTCAACAAGCGGTAAAAAACTTAAACCTAACATTTTTGGCACGTTTAGAATTCACTTTGTTCTTTGGGATTACGTGTAAATGTTAGTAAAAATTCTTATAAACTAAGGCAAGTAGTGCTGTAAGCACATAGCAGATAATACATTTCTTTTTTTTTTTAAGAATACTTTTGAAAACATTGGTGAGCCATATAAAAGAATAAGAATATAGTGGTTAATTTTAAAATATCTTTATCTCTATTGACTACTAAAATATGTCATATAAAAGCTGTCTAAGGACAGACGGGTAGAATATTGTAAATAAAACTGATAAGTATCTATATTAACTATATTAAAATGTTTTGAACCTTGGATATACACTAGATTAGTATATAATAATTACTATACTCATATGCATCATGAAAAAAAAGTTTGCGTGCTAACGGTTAATATTTCAAAATGTTCGTTTTATGAATATGCAGTTAATTCAAAGCACATGTCAAACGGTCAGCCAAGGTGACATATTTTAAATATGCATTTTCACTCAAGCCTTATACTGTACTTCTGTTCTAAAAAAGATTCCAACTTAACAAGCTTCTCTTGTGTATTAACGGTAACTTTAAGAGGTGTTGTGCTGGTACCAGGGAATTACGAGGGCATATGTATTCCTAACAGAGGCAACAGATAGTCCATTTTGAAAATTCGGTGACGCGTGAATCATCTGGTATGGCTAGGTTATATTTATAGGCTTAGCGTAACAAAATGAAAAATATTTTCTTACCTGTAATAATAATATATAATCAATACAAGATAGTGTTAGTTCAATGTCCATAAACCATAATATACATTGCAAAAATATTGTTAGCATGAAATATTTTAGTAACATTTGTCATAACATGGTTTAGTTTAGTTTATTTTTTTTTTAGTTTCCCTTAATGGCGTATTATAGGTAATATAACTACAATAAGGCACATTCAAATGTCTAAATATACATATAAAATCCGTAAGTCACTGTAATGCCATTTGGAGTATATATTTATAGAGGTGGTTACCGTGTGCTAAATTGTTTCTATCTGTTTACATATATACTGGCTTAGATCACACAGAAGAGATTATGACAGATTGATGAATAAACAAGTCTTCAATACACAAAAAGTCATACGTCGCGTTATGTATGAAGCTTAGCGCTTTATAAAAACCTCACGGGCGTATTGGAAATTTAAACGATTTATTACAGATTAAGTACTGTTGTATATAACCTGCAGTATAAAATAAAATGGATGTCGCACTTGACATCCAAATAGGTGCTCCTCGCTGGAGATATATACTAACGGCAATAGTTATGACTACTACTAGGCCTGTTTTACAGGAGAATAGTGAGTTTGGTGGAAAAATTAGCATGATTATAGACTAATATAGGTAACTATAAAATAGTGACGTAGAAACAGGCCGCCGGTATACCTGTCTGGTGTGACCGACTTCAGCCGAGCATAACAAATCGAATCGAATACCTCCATAAAGTTTGTAGTATGCCACTACTATATTCCATAGGTTTTATTTAATCTTGAAGTAAAGGTAGGATCTACATTAGTATACAGAGCTACAGAAATAAAAATTCATGTAATATTCCATTTTGCAGTAGCAGCCGTCGACTTCAGACTTTTAGCAATTAATTAAACTAAACCAATACTTGCAATACAAATAGAATATAGCATGCTGCAACCACCTCTATCGCTTATGTTAAAAAGTAAGTTATAAAAATCTTTTTGGATTAAATCTTCGAAATATACATTTCATTATCTTAAATCTTTAAAAATAATAATGTTCTTATAACTAAAGTAAGTAGCTTCACATATTAAGTTTAAATGAATTGGTATTTAAGTAATTTTAACGAAATTCGTAATTGACAACCCTTAAGATATACATAGATCGAAAGCTGGCGGTGCTTGCTCTACTAGGGAACTGTAATGTCGAATAATTATAAGGAATATACCCAGTTTATAAGAATAAGTTTTAAAATTGGTATTGCTTTCTTTTTTTGAAAAGATTACAAGCAATTTGAATTACATATGAAAAACTATTATTCTTTTAACCACTTTTGGATATACCGACTCCAAACACAACCATTAAGTGTATGGAGTCGGTTTGCGTCTGTAATGAATCAGATGAGGATCGAAAGCATGACTTCTCGATCGCAAACTACTTTTAATGATAATTTAAACATTATAGAACTTTCCTTATTACATTTTTGACTTTGTCTTTGTTCTACTATAAGGTACTTGACTCACATGTTTTTGTAATTTAAATCAAATAGTTAAAAAATAAACTATTTAAAGTTAAATAATAAATAAGTTTTTCAAATCTAGTAGTGGTTATTGTTAAACGACAGAATATGTCATTTAGATGTCTGTCATTTAAATGCAGCTGTCCGAGGGAGAAAGCGTGATATCCCCACTATAGTTTTACCCCCTTTTCTTATATCCAAATTTAAAATATTAATTATTTCTAATCAGACTACTCTATTTATGTTATAAAGTTAACTTCATAACAAGTCTGATTTTAGTTTAAAGACGTCTAGTAGTTTGAGAATTCAACCATATTCAAAGACGATGGTAGAAGGATCATCTAGTAGAGCAGCACCAGTTCTTTACGTATAATAATTTCGTTTCAATATTCCCTCCGGCAGTAGTACCCGAGCGAGCGACACTTCTGGCACAGGTGCTGGGGGTGGATCTTCGACTGGTCACTCACATCCAAACCATCCGGCTTCTCCAAGGGCCTCTGCAATTATTTTATTCACTATTTAGTATTTGCTATTCATATAACGAATAGAGTCAGAAATTAATATATTTTAGCCAGCTGGCTAGGCAGATTAATTGTAGTGTTTAACCAAAGTATCGGTAATGACTACAGAATCATACGATCCTGTTATTTATAACAAGGCCATGAACAGCTATGATAGTTAATTTGGATTGCGGCGATCACATACAACTGATACAACAATAAATAATTATTTATTTCCAGAATACACATAACTGGTACATGACTTTCCGTTGCTCCCAAACAAGGCTAAGCCTGTGTCTTGGGCACCACTACAAAATTTTGCAGTTCAGTTATAACTTATAGTATCTAAATAGTAATGTATGATTAACTGACAACAAACTTTTAATAAAATATATAATAAAAAGTAAAAAAGGAACATGTGTGTGGTAGTATATGTACTTATGTTTAATTTTGCCTCCTTTTGTATTATGGTACACATGACGCTTTTATGGCACTGGGGTTGTGATATGTCACAACCCCAGTGCCATAAATGCGTAAGTACAATTACGTCGATTTATTTTATTGCCAGATTCGAATAATGCAACTAAAGATACACAGAAGCTCAATTATTTTCTTTGTGATATGACAAAAATAAAAGGTTTATATAAAAAAATCATTTGCCACGTCATAATAAGTTTGATATTTTTCAATCATAAAAGACTATAAACCTACTACATTAAATACACTTAATCTTACATTATATCTTTACTCACTGAATTAAATAAAAGATTATGAAAGTACTTTCTATAATAAGTATATCAGACCAAACAGTTTTTTTGCTCTCCTCTAAATTTAGAATCTTCTTCGTTTCCTTTTATTCCACTAGGGGTGCGATATGTCAAAAACGCCTGACAGTATAAATTGGTTAACCACCTGTTTATGTGGGAACACATTGATGCGGCACTTGATGCATTCCTGCCCGTTGTTAGCCCACGAGTTGCCGCTCATCCACTTACGCTTGCATTTCGGACACTTGTACTCGCCGAAGCAGCGCTTCTTGCCTTGATACGGCGTCAGACCCTCGCCTTTTGGACGAGCCTGCAAGTTTCAAATAATAAACTAAGTTTATGAAAATATTAAACTTTTACTACTTCATCGTTTTGTCCTTAGGATCAGATTTGTTCAGACTAATATGAGGTCATTCCGCAGAAGAATAAGGCTTGATCGGGGTATATAGAAAAGTAAAGGAAGGTTTTAGGTACTAGGAGAGATCCTCTATTCCTCATTTGCGTTAAAAAGCAATTCTCGCACTAGGTGTAACTTTTGTGTTGCTTGAGACATTTAAACAACATGCATAAATAAAACGAAGGCTCACAACAACAATATATGGTTCACACAATTTTTGTCCTGTGAAAGTCGTATCCACAATGCTCGGTGCAGTTACAGTGACCAACAAATCTTATATTTGAAGTTTAAGTTAAAATTAGTTGACTTATAGTCAAAGTCAAAGTCAAAAATAATTTATTCACTTAGGTCAGAAAGTAACACTTATGAACGTCAAATGGGTTAGTGAGTTTATTATATTTATATAATAAACTCACTAACCCATTTGCTATATAATATAAGCTACATGCCTAAGGACTACGAGCGAATTTGTATGGTTAACATTTAACAACCTTCAGTCATTAGTTTTATTTGATCTTTCTATCTAGAATCTTTTGGCATTAGTACCAGAGTACACAAGAAGACAAGATGTGTACTAAGTTAGTACCTGGCAATTATTCGCAATAGAATTCAGAATGTTTATAAAGAATGATTCGAGAATAATTTTATTAGCTTATAATTTAGTAAAATTCAATAGTAGTAGTAGTGTAACAGTTTTCAAAATTATGTAATACAGTGATAAATAAACAACGCGATAAAATCCGTATTTAGTAGTTTAAGTTCAATGAATAACATTCGCGTAAACAGAAGACAATATTAAGTAAATAAAGAATTGAGGTGGACCGACAACCTGGTAAGGGTAACGAGAAGTGGTTGGATGCGGGTGGCCCAAGACCGGTCTGTGTAAAAACCTTGGAGGAGGCCTATGTCCAGCAGTGTCCTTAGGCTAAAATGATGATAGAGAATTTAGAAATTTCTCATTTACTCTTTATATTATTTTGTGGGTTACAAATAATTTAAATACACATTTATAAAATTTGGACGAAGGTACCTACTATATACCGAAACCAAATTATATACGTCTAGAACAGAACCCTGCTAGGTATATAGGTAATATGAGGGCACGTTACGGCAAAGATAAACCATTTTTTGCGATTCTGATTAAAATATAATAGCTCTGTGCGAGATTCATTAGCAGGATCACAAATATATTCATCAATTATAAATAATAAACTTGAAAAGCACTATAAGAGGTCGTTGGGTCACCGCCAGAACGACTCCATTATAATGATTAATGTAAACAAACTTTAGGCTTATCAACTTCGAAGAAATCTCTCTTTGTTTATAATATAAACAGTTGATTGAATAGGCGGTACTTTGTGGCGAAAATAAAAGCGAGAGGTGTAGACTGGTGGAATGGACCACATTGGATTTCACTCCATCTGAATACTGCACGGATGGTTTAGATAGATAATTGTAGCTTCAAAACTGCTATATTTATTTATTTTATGTTGTGGAATCGATCTCCACACGGGTCAAATATTTTGTGATTTACTAATTGTTGTTTTGAGTCTAAATGTTCTTTGTGTCCGTTCTTTGAATGTTTGTGAAGTCAAGTCAGTCGACAGAGGCGTTATACAAAGACTAGTATTTCGTGTGGTTGCGGGGGAGGAAGGAATAAAAAAACAGATTTTAGATTCGGATTCAGAGATCTTGAAACCCCCGAAGCCAAAAATGACTCCGGTGAAAAGTCACCGGGGTCATTCTTGGCTTCGAGACCTTTCCAGAAAAGGTAATTTTCAAAAAAATTTTGATTACCATTTCTGGGAAGATCTTGTCTACCTTTATGACATTTGTTCGAACACTCCCCCCGCCTATCTCTAACCGTTTCGGAGATATTAGAGGTCAAAGTTTGTATGGCGGCCATGTTTTTTTGTATGGAAGCCATGTTTTTTTGTATGGAAGCCATGTTTTTTTCGCCCCTCCCTAAAAGTTGCCAAGGTTTTAGGAAGATTTTGTTCGAGAACGATAGATAGATAGATGATGATTCCCATAGATATCACCGTTTCCGAGATCCAATAGGGTACCATCACCAAGAGCTGACCTTCCGAAGGTCAGGCATTTTTCGCGGGCCTTCTGAACGATTCTCTATACGACGCTATATTTACTTATTGCCTACGACTCCCCCTTGTATGACTTCTATTTCTCTATGTCAGTCAGTCAGTGGTAATTTAAGTTTATATAATATGGATAGAGAGTTGTCTTTAAACAATTTGAAGTAACTTAACCTGTAATAACCGGGAGAAATACACAGTTTTGCAGACATATTATAACCTTGTATTTTTAGTTTTCAAGTTTGAGGGTTCCTAAAGCCTTAGTACCCGTTAGTTAGGAAAGCATCATTATAGCATTATTTTAAGTTAGAGATACCTTTATAAATGCAATAAATCGTTCCGTATCAATCTTACAAAACGACGCTAATAAAACCAATGCAGCGAAATATGGCACATCATAAATACATAAATACTCTTTTTTTTAAATAGATCGTTCAAATTAAACTTAGAACAGCAGAAAAGAGTTTTATCGCCCATTCGCCCAGTTCAATGTACGGTACCGAACACAGAGTTAGCTTTGTAATATAAAACCGATAGAACACCGTGTTTTGAGTGCGAGTCGTGAGTTATAGCACTTATAGCTGAACTGTAACTATATAGCTTCCTAGAATTGGGGACCGAAATGAATGTAGCATTGTTTAACTCTTAACTTTGTATTGATTCCAAATAAAATTATGTTGTTGAACGAGCATTCATTCTTGATAAGGTATCGTGAGGTTGATTTACAGTTTGTTATAGGATAGTGAGTTTTAAGATGCAATAAAACGTTAGCCGGGATAACACGCAACTCTAATGCCGCAATTAAATAATAAGCCACGGGTATCGGACAGGTTTTAAGAAGAAAGATACTGAATGGTTTCAGAGAGCTGTCTTGGTAAAATCAAGATTATCTTGGTAGAAGACAATAAGTTTGCTTCAGTACTACATTTTACTATATTATTGTCAAAAAGATGGCATCTTTCTATTATCACCTTACAATAAGTTCACTATCCCTATTGCTATTATTGTCACTGTTACGGAATTTTCATATTTTTGGTTGTAAACAAAATAAAAACGTCTCAAATATGAGAATTATGAGACGTGATTTATTTTGATAAGCGCTTCAGTTTAAAATAATATTCAACCTTATTTAAATCATATCTAAATAATTCCACTTCACTTGAATCAGACGATTTGTTTCGCTAAGACTGCTAAGATAAGATAAGAAGATTTATGATTGACATATGAATAAAGAGATTTGTTTATAATCATTGACCGCGCTCCGTGCCAAGAATCATGTATACATGGATTCAGCGAAAAGGTTTTTATGACTAATGGTCCTTGTTTTTGAAGAGGACATGTTTAAATTTTGTAGCCTTGGAAGGGCTGAACGAATTGAATGTTATATTTTTGGGCATATTATTATGGACAACTTTCGGCGACGACAATTATGATAGCTTAAAATAGAAATGTAAGATCATACCAAAAACGTTCGAATGCCAGACATAAATTAAAACCTATTGTGTCTAGCCGGTGTTCCGCTGAGACACAATAGGTTAATAGTATTTCTAAGGTAATACATATTAGATAGTCGTGTCAGCATAGATGACTGGGCTAGTGGGAGCCGTATTGAGGCACTGAGGCCTCTGTAAATTAAAATAAAACGCATGTGACTAATTAGTTAATTAATTAATTCGATCACCGCTTTAATTGATAAATTCATCTAAATAATCGTTCTCTTAGTTTGTTTATAGACAGAAACATGGACATTTGCTGACCAATCTAGACATTTCAGTATTTCTACGAGGCTCATTACTGGTTACGAAGTTTATATCAGCTAGGCCAGACAGGTTCTTCTGCATTCATTAGTATGAATGCAGAAGAACGATCGTTAGGGAATTGATTTAAACTAGACTGTAGTCAGTCTAGTTTAAATCAATTCCCTAACGATCGTTGACAGTTGGCGTATGTATTGACTAATTGAGTGTTTATAATACCATGCTTAATTATTGATTTAATGCATTCGTCAGCAGAATGCCATACAGTCAGCTTCAGGTAAACCGTAAAATCATAAAAGATCGTGTATACCCGCTCCTGTAACTAGTAATCACGTGTCTAGTCAACTTTAAAGCAATATTTATTTGATATAAACACGCGAATCCATAAAGCCAGCTTAGTAATTTCTCTCGATAGAAGTAAAAAATTAAAAATAATTTGTGTGAATTTGGCATCGTGCCGAGGATCATCTGCCGACATCGCGCGATCACAGACCGTTTGGTAGCGGAAATACCTTTTACTAGACAATTAATCGATTTTTTAACATAAAACCTAAGGTATACGTTCAAACATTCGGGCTTTGGGCCGTAATTTAGGTATTTTAATTAATTTGTTTACATCAATTGTGCCAGAGCTACGATAGCGTAGTACTATTCTACCTTATCACCGTTTGTAAGTATATTAGGATTTGAAACAGACGCACATTTTTGGTTGTTTACAAAAGCATTAAATATTTGTACCATTTTATATTATATTCGTAACTGGAATTTTCTTTTAGTTTTGTGTCATTTACGTAGCATAGTAAGTTGTTGAATAACTAGAAATGTCGTGTGTACGCTATCTAAATAATACCAATGTAATTGCTTTTGTAAATCTCCATGCGTGACATGTTTTGATTCATTCATTCACTTGATATGAAAGCTTTTATGTTTATTTTTCTAGATACAAGGGATGTTTATTTTCGCTAAACATTAGCGATTTATTATGTCTAGTTTTCTTGCCAAGCTGGAAAAATAATATTGAAAACTGAATCTCCAGGGCAAGAGTGATAAACTCTTAAGTCTGATAAAGCTCAGCTTAATGGCCTAATGGTGTCATATCTTGGCTAGATGCCAGGATATGATGGCTGGACATTGAGCTGTTAGGATCTATCATCGGTGCTTATGACGAAATAATATTCTATCACATACACACAACACCATCTAGCCCAAACTAAGCAGAACTTGTACTATGAGTACTAGATAGTGGATAAACATACATATATACTTTTCTTTTACATAGAAACAGCCAGACCAAGACAAACATCCACGTTCATGCACACAAATGTTTGACTTGTGCGGGAATCGAACCTGCGAACTCAGGCGTGGCAGTCGGTTACATTAACTATTACGCCATCGAGAGACTATTGCCAGCGCCAAAAGAAGAAAAAGTGATCATCCTGGTTATTATGTCCGAAATTTTATATATCAATCAGTAGTAACAGGGCTGGGGCCCAGGTCTATAGAATAGCCAGAATTAGCTAATGAGTCAACAAAACCATTCTGCCTGTAATCACTATTTAGCCAGAGCGAGATCTATTTATAAATATACAGAGTGGAATTTTAAGGTGTGATCATTAAAAAAAAAAATATTGCAGTTCTCATAATATACGTAAAGCCCGAATCACAAGAAAATTCAGGGACTTTCCTATAGAAACTCTTTCATGTTCAATTATCTATCCATCCAGACACAACGCTTTAATATGTATGGCAGACTGCTTATATTGCTGACTATCGAGTGAAGTTTTAGTCTGTATTGAGTTCAATTCTCTTTCACATTATCTAGACTAGGCATTCCACCCATTGAAAATAGGATGATACAATTTTAGTACGTGGTAGTTGCATTTGACATTAGCAGCTGTCAGTAACTTCTTCAAATAGTAAAGGCATCTTAATCTCTCGCTTACCTGAGGACAATCTCCAATGTAATGTCCTTTCTTGAAGCACAAATGGCACATGTAGGCAGGAGGCGGAGGTCTTGGTGGGCGTCGTAGCGACAGTGCCGCCAGCTGCTCTGCCAAAGAGCTGTTGTCGTCTGCTGGGGGCGCCGCGGACCCTGGGGCTGCCGTTGGTAGTGGACCCCATACTGATCCTGGCACCCACTGGAACAAGGAATTGGTGTTGTTTACTGATCATGAAGTGAAGATATAAAGCGAATAAGATATTTATTTAGGTAAAGCTGGGACATACACGCCAGATCACTACTACGTCCGTTCGCTTGTCATATTCCACATTATCGAAGCGTGTCTTCAAGATCTACGACAAAGGCCCGGGTCTTGTATCAATAAACGACTCGTTTTACCTACGGCAGTTAATTTTTGACACAAATTCTATGAATAATACTAGCTAACCCGGCAGTCGTTGTTCTGCCATATAAGTTATTTCTTAGCAATATAAAATATACTTTACGACCTATTCTCATACCTACCAAATATACATAAAAAAATCATAAAAATCGATAGAGCCGTTTCGGAGGAGTGCGACCACAAACACTGTGACACGAGATTTTGATGTTAAAATGCAAATATGACACTTATATTTTCAAACTGACAAGATTATACGTTCTTCACTCCAGCTGTCCGTTACTGGGTACGAAAGCGGACGTGCAAAAAGTACTTGCGTCCATTTTTTTTTTAATTGGCTGCGAGTTATTAATTTATAGATATATGCTTTACAAACTCATTTCATCGTCAAACAATTATTGACAGTCAATTAAGAGTTTGAATTTCGATTCCCGCTTTGCCAGTCATTGTTATTTGAATAGCGAACAAGTATTCGAATTACGATTTGATAGTATATTGATTTTTATTTTACTGTGGCCGTTTTTATCGCTGGCCTTTCTTTGATTGCTAAGATGGTAAAAAAGTTAACAGTAAGTCTAATGGTAAGCTGTTACTGTAGCCTATTGGCGCTTACTACATCAGACCTGTCACTCATGTGTTGCCAACATCGACGTAAAAGTGCCGATCCCTCAGAAATATAAAAAAAAGAGATTCTTCGATAGTTTAAGTAATGGTCTGCAGCCTATTTTATTTCTATTCGACTACGCGAATGAAAGCTAAAACGTATTTAATATACAAATATTTAAAAATAAAGCAGCATTGTACACAAACACAAGTGGAAAAAGTAAAGATATTACAAAATTGAGAAATAAACCAACTCGCACTTAAATTTAGATTTATTTATACCGGCCTTGGATTCAAATCAGCAATAAATTAAACTATAATAAAGAGCTTTTTCTTTAGGTACTTGTGGTTGTTCAAAAATAATAGTTAATTTAATGCCAGATATTTTTAAGACGCTGATAATCCTTTACCTTGTCTCTCAAGTCTCAATGTCGTCAGTCATTGGCGTGTTTGGCATCTAAGACATTTTACGTGCCCTTCACGCCACAGAATTTTTTGAAACTTACTCGTTTTGCGAAGAATTATATGACAAACACGAGTCAGAGACTTTTAAGTAAGTTCGCTAACGAGTGATCACTTGCGCAACTGTTTATTGCCAAATATAGACGGTTGCGCAAGCAGCACACTCCCAAGGACTCAATCATACTCAATGAAATACAAACACAACACCATTAAACAACCTTAAGTAATTCATAAACAGAATTCCAGAACGTCTTTCAAACACCGCGACATTCCTAGACGTCCTTAATCACAACCAATATGCGGGAACGATTAGACAAATGAAATTGCAGTAAATAATCAACCACGTACTCCTATTGGTCGATCAGGGTGCGCGCGCGCATCTGTTCAACGAATTATTACACTCGTTCCAATTTCGAACGTGCATTGACGCCGTGAATCACGCGCTAACACAAATGGTATAAATGCTAATGCGCGTTTTTTGAACGTAGATTATTGTTTTGTATGTTCTTAGATACGATTAATAGAAGCGGGTGCTTCTGTGCTCGACGAAAATAGATGTACCATCGTAGTGATACCTAATTGTTTATTTGGGTGCGTACTATGTGTGGTTGTGTCGGGTTTTGTTTCGTTGAGTTATAATGTATGGTATTTTAAATTTAGCGTTGTGCTTCCGCGCATAGTCGTGCTGAGAAGTTGCTTAAGGGTTTCGCTGCGTGAAGTTATTTTAGCTTTTAGTTATTATTGCTTGTCTGGTATAACCAGGCCTATATATTTACTTTTCATCGCAAATCGAAATCAATCAATATCATAATCAATAACGAGAGCTTAGGCTAAAATCAGGTAAGAATAAAATTGAGATCTCTAGGGGAAAAACTGGTATAAAATGTGTTTATAAGTCATTGTCGCAAAAATAGCGCTAATGTCAAATAGACTTTCAACCGTCGATATTAACTATTTTATTCCTTCTTGTACAATTTGCAGTTACGAAAATGGATCAGTTGTATTTCACTTTGATAATCTTTATCATGTTGATTTAAATCATAGATCTAGTTCCATTGCACAACACTGCTCTTAACTGGTCATACCAAACAATAACCAGACTCATTTGTCAATGGGTTGGCTAACACTGGTCGAATATTTCGTCGTGTGCTATGTGGCTTATATTATTAGAAGATACCATATGATTCGTTAGTATAATGAGCTTTGTATATCTAAATAGGCTAATATTATCATTCGCATATTTTATTAATATCATCTTTATGTAATATTCCGCCGCCATTCTAATTAAGCCAATAATCAATAATTAATTATTTTCAGGCTCGTCTACAGTGTAAACACAATCTGACATTGTTAACATTACTTATGCTGAATATATTATTACTAGATGAGGCCGCGGTTTCACCCGCATTTATGATTACTGCGCCTCCCCCGTGGGTCGTAGCGTGATGTTATATAGCCGGCTTAAAATAGTCGGCTTAGAAATTATTGTTTTATGAGCTACCCGTACCAGTTGATCCGCGCAACTTCGTCTGCGTCATATAAGAGAATTTTTCCCGTTATTGCAACATTTTTCATTGATGCGCCGCTCCTTTTGGTCATAGCGTGCAGTTATATAACTTATAACCGTCCTCGATAAATGAGCTATCCAACACTAAAAGATTTTTTCAATCCGGATTAGTAGTTCCTGAGATTAGCGCGTTTAAGCAAACAAACAAACAAACTCTTCAGCTTTATTATATTAGTATAGATGTAAAGACTAATTGTTCACATATATTACAAATGTGCACAACATTAAAAATGAATGCTTTAATATTCACAATTAACAAATAAGTAGCTATATAAAAATACAGATAACAAAAAAGCAGACAACTGAAAAATTAAGCGCATTATATTAATGCAAATAATCTGGTAAAGAGGCTTTTAGGCATTATTATTAGAGGGATTTACTTTATCGCTATTTAGAATTTATCTTTAATGCAATTTAAAGATAAGGATTGGTCATGTAAGATATTAAGGTCTAGTTTTCACCAACTTTTGTTTCACAAGTGTGAGCAGTCTTGCTACCGAAGAATGCATGCTTAGTTTAGTCCTAAACCGAGGCATATTAAAATATTAATTTATTTGTTTCAAAACAGCGACACAGAAATTTAACTTACATGTGACAGTGATTTGGCTAAAATAGGTTTCCTTGTTTACAAGTATTTGTAGTTCAGTGTATAAACGACAAAAGGAATCACCTTGATTTCGTAATGGATATTATATAAGATAATAGTTAATTTAAAAATACAATAGAGAACAATACATACGTAAGTCTTACTCCGATAGCATTTGCTAACATTTTAATAATTTAATCATTTTTGCTTAACCGATGCTTTAGAGTAACGTAAATATCAAACATAAAAGAAATAGGTACTGATTTATAGGATATCACTAAAGGATAAGTTAGGCATATATTGTATTCCCACCAATAAACTATGTAGTGCCCACGTAATAGCAGAGGAACTAAACAAAAGCCTAATAGTTATTTTATGCCACAACTTTAGATAGGAGCTTGGACCTTTGCATCATAATTCTGCCTTTTCTCTACATCGAAATCATAAAAGCAACACCGTTTTAGAAGACTTTATATAACCAGCAGAGCATAAAGTTAATATGAAGACAGAACTATCTTATTGTGCAGTTTATTAGCGGCTATCTAAAAATACTTACCGGAGCGGTGGGTGGAGCAATTTTGGGAATCGCTTACTATAATATCTACATTAGTCTCGGTGCAATTTGTTAGCGAGTAAAATGGTCTTTACAACTATTTTCGTTGCGATTGCTAAATAGGAATAAACTGTGTGGGCTGGAGTCAAAATATTTGTTTGAATTCCTTGTGATTGCAATTTTGTTGTCATAATATAGTTTAATATATCCTACTTTTCGATCGAGTTGGACGTTATAATTAGATATTTTCTACGGCAACCATGCCAATAACAGTTGGTTACTATGGTAACTGGCAAGATGGTCATGGTTATAGTTTATCTGATCGTCGAAAATCGATGCAAAATTAATATGGGTCATCGAGCAGATCAGCTGATTATAGCTTGTACTATGAGTGTTCATAGTTCTCAATGCATCTCGACGCCTTTAAACATTAGGCATGCCTTGTATATTAAAATTTGAATATAAATTTTCTGAGAATGCTTTACTAGTCTTAAGCAATCTACAGACAAGTAGACATCAGTATAGTTGTTCTTTAGGTAACCACTGCTGGCTGGTGTTTGATATATACATATGTATGTTTATAAATATGTATATGATAATTCAAAATCAAATACACGTACATACAAATACTCGCGTACTAGATATACATATTTTTTCTTTTTTATTGGCATAGGACGCAAACTAGTAGACGGATCGCCTAATGGTAAGCGATTACCGCCACCCATGGACACCCGCAACACCAGAAGAGTCACAAGTGCGTTGCGTTCCTTTTAAATTTGCTCCACCAGAAGGGGGAGAGGGGACAGTTAGGCCTCCGGTATCCTCACACACTCGATGAAACACAACGCAAACGCTACTTCACGCCGGTTTTCTGTGAGGCCGTGGTATCACTCCGGTTGAGCCGGCCCATTCGTGCCGAAGCGGCTCTCCCAAGGTTAAATCTAATCTATTAATATGCTATTTTTACTATTTAAATTTGAAATACAAATAATAATATCGGCCCTGTGTACAAAGTGGCCCTCTCTTGACACGGGCCTTCTCATTTTGAGAAGGATACTATAGGGCTAGGATAGAGGCTACTCGTAAATAATTCGAACTTCTTTGAAATTGCACAGAATTCTCAGCACGCACCATTCAATACGGTATCGTACTAGAAACTTCCGTAAACATTTAAATCAATCGTTTCGAGTTAGTTCATAATATGTTATGTAATAGCAGTCTCAAGTTCCTCGTTAACGGCTACATCCTGCGTGCTGCTTTGATGGCTCGCCGCGATCCCGAGATTGTCAACATTAATTATATACAGTCGTTTAAATATTTAATTACAGAGACCATTATATATCGCACCATCTAATACTATACTTATATTTCTAATAGAATTGGCGTGAGTTCTTTTGAAGTTTTGTGGAGTGGCAATGCTCGCGATTGCCAATTATTTTGTGATAAGAGAGAAAAGTCTGCTCGCCCGGCATTCAAGAATGGCATAGTGCTATGGGTTCAAATCTCACACGGTACATAATTTTTGTGACTCATAAATATTTGTTCTGAGTTTGGATGTTCTTTGTGTCGATTGTTTGAATGTTTTTAAAGTCCTCCGTAAGTACGCGACACAGTAATTATTCCTAATGCATTTTATAATAAAGAAAGGTGATAACTTAATTTAGTGTACAAAACAAAACACTTATCAAACTATCAAATTAAAAACATTATTAAAACATGCCTTAAGAGTTTCAGCTACGATGATGTAGAAAATTTATTGCTTGTGAAGAAGCACGTAAACACACACACACACACGCGCGCGCGCGTACTCGCACAAACGCACAAACGCGCGCGCACGCACACACCCACATATACACACAAACACACACACACTCACACATACGCACACACACACACACACACACACACACACACACACACACACAAACACACACATATACTCATACGCATACACAAAATTAACCAAAATCTATTACTTAAGTATGTTCTAAACTATGTTTGTTCCAAATGCTGTTTGTAACAATTTTGTATCATTTCTTTTTGGGAAGAAACTGATTGCCATTATACAGCTCACGCTAGTTTGAGAATCAGGGCTTCCACTTTAATTATTGTAATTATACCTCTTTGTTACAATAAATAATTTATTATTATTATTAACTAGAAGAAGACTTAACTAACTAACTAACTCTAGTTATCTTACCGGAAGCTGGCGTAAGAGTTGTAACATTGTTCTTGTGTTTCGTTCATTGAGTATGAGGACTGGAGACTCGTATACCTACCTCTTCCATTTCTTGCCTTTCATTTGCCAGTGATACTTAAGCATTACTGTCGTATTACCTTAGATCTAGAACCAGTAATCACAGTGCATTACGCTAATAGCGCCTTGTTGATAGATACTCCTGGTAGCGAACATAGGCAACGGTAGCTACAAAGGACTAGGCGTAACGTACTATCGACTTGAACGACGGTTGACCACTCGTAAGGTTAAAATCGCATAGCAGGCCAACACTTGGTAGGCCATCTGTGAAACGGCCCTTTTTTTTGTATGAGTTTTTTTACACTTTACATTTATTTACTGATTCTAGGGCGATACAAAATCATCTGGTCAACTACGACGATAATGTAGAAAAGTAGTGGACGATGAAAACACTGTTATAATAATCATCATAAATATATTTATTGATTTAATATATTTTCAACAGCCGCTGTCCACAGCCGCTGCCGCTCATGTATCTCGGCTGTGGATAGCGACGGGCGCCGGCGCTCGTATTCAGCCACCTGGAGCAGTAGCCTCTCGCGGCTCCTCGGGGCGCTGCTGCGGGCGGCCGGCACGCCTGTGGTGCTGACTGCCGCCGGGGGGTGCTTGAGTTCATTGATCTCGGCTGTGGATAGCGGCGGGCGCCGGCGCTCGTATTCAGCCACCTGGAGCAGTAGCCTCTTGCGGCTCCTCGCGGCGCTGCTGCGGGCGGCCGGCACGCCTGTGGTGCTGACTGCCACCGGGGGGTGCTTGCGGCGGCACCACTTCCACTTCCACACTAAAATAATAATAGTTTTAAGGATTAGCGCGTCATCTTTTTTCATATTTTTAATCTATACTAATATTATAAAAGTGAAAGTAACTCTTTTCTTTCTGTCTGTCTGTTACGCTTTCATGGCTAAAACACTGCACCGAATCTGATGATATTTGGCACAGCGTAACCTTGAAGCTTAAGGATGGAAATATCTATATACTTTTTATCCCGGAATTTCCGACGATAGTCGCGATAAAGGACTTCAACAAGGGCGAAGCCGCGCGCAAAGCTATTTGGTTAAAAATTGGGCCTATGTTTGGCCGTACTCGCTTGATATTGAGCGGACGATTTTCTAGATCTTCCGAGCGCGAGTAGAGCTCGCACTTGACAGGTTTTTTTTCTTACAAATGTAGAAAGCTTCTCAATAAAAATGTAATATTTCTTTTAAGCTCTTGACTGTACGGTTGGAATAGTGTTTCAAGTGGTCGCCTCGCCGTATACCTCATGGGTGATGGTAGTCTTTAAAAATATAATGTTATATTTGTAATAAACATACCGCTTCATACAGCACCTCCAACAGGCCGTCCACCAGGGCCGCGGCACCGGCTCCACGTTTTCATTCACGAGTCTCTGCCTGAATAAGTGCAACACATATTTAATATCTCCAGTATTAGAATTGTAATTCAACTGTATTTTGAAAATCATAACAGTAATCCATTTCATCACATTTCTTCATTGACTGCATGGTGCCGTATTTTTATGTTGTTTTCTTTTAAAGACTACTTTTGCACTAGTATTAACCCCTGTACCGTGGGAGATACAAATCTTCAAATAATGAACACAAAGAACGTCCAGACTCAGAGCAATGATTTATGTATGTCACAAATGTTGTCATATGGTGATGTCTATCGAACCCACAGTACTCGATACCGCATTGTAATGGTGAGACAGCCACTTAATAAACTGCGCCAACCGTGCAGTTAAGGTAGTTCAAATATAATTATTAAAGTTGTTACTTACATCTCGGACATTTTCTTGGTGTACTGGACACTAGAGACCAAAACGAATTTAACCAAACATTATGTCAATACAACACCGTACGCATACTTTGATGACAAAGAAAGACCTCAGCCGAAAAAGACCGCCAGGATTGATTGTTTATACTTAGTATAAACATTCTCAAATAGAAACCAGCAATTAACATTGGTTATGTTCTGAAGCCGCTATGATCATTTGGTTACCACAACAGGTGCAGACATGTACCGTATACAAAATGTACGCATATGTCCTATCTCTGAAAGGGTATTACACCTACATTTCGTCAACGTTGCTTCATGATACAAAGGGTCGACCCAGTACTTGATATGTGTGTTTTTACTGCAAGGATTGACGTCACGGATTGACGGCACGGATGTCGAAGTTTTTTAAGTGGTCGCCTCGCCACTGACTTACGAACAATTAAAACAATGGACACAAAGAACACCCAGACCCGGAACAACAATTTGTAGATCACAAAATTTTTGGTTCCGTGTGTTTTGTTCCAGGGTGTGGTGGCAGTGGTGAGGCGACCACTTAAACCACTACGCCATTCATGCCGTCAATCCGTACCGTCAATTTGTGACGTCAATCCGTGTCAATCCGTGCCGTCAATCCGTACCGTCAATCCATGCCGTCAATCCTTGCAGTAAAAACACACATATCACGTAATGGGGCAACCCTTTTATTGTATTTCTTGTCGCAACAACCCTGTAGCATCTCACCTGACTCAGGCATGAAACCTGAGATATCTTGCACAGTACTCGCATTGAATACCGCTGCTTTATAGCTTCAGTATTTTCTGACTGCATTTTTTGCGTAACATAGGCATTTTTAGGCAAGAGCCAGAATTGGTATCTGTTTACAAGGGCACATACTCTTGTATAAAGAGACCTTTAGCTTTCAAATGTCCCTAAGTGATTTTAAATGTCTATGATCCGACCTATATTATTATGAGTGAAGATAACAAAATATACAAAAAATTAAACTCACACTATTTCGGTAGTTACGTTGAGTTCTACGTCCGTGACGTAGGAGGCGCATTTACTATTGCACACTAAATAAAGTTCACTTGCTGTTACAAGAAATTGTCATTTAGTCCTAATAAAACTGAATTTAGGAATATGTATCGCTACGTACCCGCTCTCATTTACGACACTGACTGTGCCCATTAACCCCTTGATAAATAAAAAGCTCTATAAACGGTATATTTTTGTGCTTTTTGTACACAGTCAAAACAAGTCTCGCTCAACGATGTTTTTATTACCTTAGTAGCTATGTGTAGAACAAAGAAATAAAATTTTAAATGTTTATCCCATGACTAAAATTGAATGTACAAAAACAGTTACCAACTGGTTAAAAACTTGGATTATGACGAAACTAAAAATATTATTTGCACTTTAAAATAATTAGGCACGCGCGCACGCGCATTCACACACACGCTGACACTCACACGCACATATACACATACACGCGCTTACATACACACAAACACACACACACACATACATACACACATACTCACACGCACACATACTCACACGCACACATACACACACGCACACATACACACACATACTTTAAATATACACTCTCATCCCCGCACTTTTTGCTAATTTCCTTATCGATTGCCTTACATTTTCTTGTATCTTTGAAGTACATATTATTTATTTCCGACACGTTCTACAATCTCTAGCTGCATATTTTTGTATTACTAAAGGCGAGAGCCTGGAGATTTGTCACACAGGTTTCGTACCTAGTACATACTCCAGCTCTCACTAAGGTGTTCATGCTGTATCTATTATTGTAACATATCAATGTACTTACCTTTTTGAGAGAAATAAACAATATTATTATTATATTATTAAAGTTTGTTTGTTTGCACGTCGACCAAGAAAGAAATATGTTTTAAGAGTGGTTCAGAGGCTAGCCCAGTATATGATTTTTAACATTGAATGAAGAGAATAAAACCTTTTGTCCCTTTGCACTTGCATATTGTGGATAAAATCACCAAAAGACGGCTTGTGTTAGATTGACTTTACAAGCCAATCTTTAGCTTATATCCAGAAATTAATTTTGTAGCAAAAGAGATCATTTTCTAATTCCAATAAAGCTTATATATGGAAGTGCCATCACTGTATAATCATTTTATTTTCTATACAACATAAATAGAGAATAAAAAAAACAGAAATTCTGCCAAAATACGTCAGCCTTAAAACACTTTCTTCTGCCAGTATACATAAAAAAGCATCGGGCAAGAGTGAGTGCTGACAGTGTTGATACAAACCAGACAGGTAGTCGTGAGATGCGGTCTAATAATAGAGTTATGGCCATACATACCGGCCAACATGTGCACCAACGAGTGATTGTACTAGGAAAGCAGGAATGCGTGGAAGTGTTGCTCTCGTGTGTAATGGACTGTTTAGCTTTGCAGTACTCGATAAGTTTGGGTGCGGATTCTTCCGCATTGTTTTACTGCAGTTCTGTAGGTGCAGGAAAACTGGTATGGCGACCGGATCCAGTAATTTAACACTTTAATTAATGCAGCAACATGGCGTCAAATATTGGATAAAATTGAAAATAATAGAAAATCACGCTAATTCAAAATCAAATTTCAAATAAATAATTTGTTCGGATTTAATTGACTGTTAATTCTGACCGTCAAACTTTCTGATTACTTATGTAATTTTTTCAGTTGATCACTCACAACGCTCTCTTTTAAAAAATGCCAAGTAAAATATCTAAGCTCTTAGAATGTCATTGTTGACATAATTTCAAATTTTTTTGGCGTGCCTAGAATTTCAGAAGAAGGCAAGCTCTGTAATATAGGTACGAGTTTTTAACAATAAATTAAATTTAAACGCTTTTGTTTTCTTTTTTGTTTTTAATTTCATTTGCATATCGTCATTAAATTACACTGAAGTTTTAGTAATGCAAGCTGAGCTTTTCAGCTTATATACAAAGGTAATATTTAATTTAAAGTAACGATAGCTACGAGTACTTCAGTCCTTTATTTAGGCCTGGCACGTTGTAGTCTATAAACTCATAGGCCTGAATAGAAAACATGAGACGAAATTACATACATATTTGAACATGTTAAAATGAACCTGTTGAGTATTTGTGAAATAATGCCTAAAAATCGTAACTACCGTATTGTCTTCAATGTTAATACTGTCTAGTGTTACTGTATAATCATCTTCGTTATCGATTCAGCTAAACTGCTATGGAGTTTTAATGTCGAGAAATTATTGATTGCAGTACTGACTTTAGAAGGAGAAATCAAATTCCTAATGGGCGTTGGAGAGCACCAAAATTCGTTACATAGGAAGCGGTACACATTATGTAGTGTTATAACGAAAGCTTAGTGTAGGATGTTATGTTTGCAGATAACAAGATATAAAAGGCACATATTACTAGAAGCAATCCCAAAACTGAATGTACCAAATGTTAGGCTGTAAACGCCTTGTAGTTTATAAAGCAAGAAACGGTAGGAGTTACTGCTCTGCTGGGTGGATCGCTGATGTAGTTTCGGTAACAGGGACCCACAATACAAGGCAGCGCACCGCTCCCCTTTTTCAGCGGAGAGGTATGCGTGAAAGCATTGGTTAAAAAAGACAATTTCTTGCCTCGATATATGTATTTAGTCCAATTTATATCAAAGTAAGACAAGCACAGTCAGGTCCCTCAACAAACCTAACTATTGTTAACAACAAACAAAAATGTGTTTATAGATATACTAACATGGCTGATACCGTAATAAACATCAAAGAAACGACGTAAGGTTAGAAAACGAAAGGGGACTATTTCCTGCGACCTACTAAAGTAGCAAGTACACCAGGATCTAGACTAAACATTACTTACAACGTTTAACTTGCAAAGCAGAAAATGCAAAATACGACATTTAAAATACGTTTAGGCCTGGAATGAAACATTTCTTATGGCGAACATTTACACGTCGAGAAAATGCGTTCACGATGCTAGCAATCGTTTGTGGTATATTTTATTTTAATGATATATTGGTGCCAATTCTGTTGTCACAAAATTCTCTTATCTTAGCTAAAAATCTCTAAAATTTATTTTAGTCCTGTCACTTTTAGCGATTTCAGAATACGAAATGTCGTTTGACAGGACTAAACTAAATTTTAGAGATTTTTAGCTAAGATAAGAGAATTTTGTGACAACAGAATTGGCACCATTGTTTGCAATCGGTTCGCTTCAATTGAATACACTTGCGATATGGCTCCCTAAATTTAAATTTATGAATCGACAATTAGATAATTTTGTTTCTTTTTAATACCCTTAAAATTGATGTGTTGTGTAAGAATTGGTGGTTTGTAACTACAATTAAGTATTAAAGATTAATAATGAACGAAAGCTCTTTTTAGTATAATACAATTGTATTCAACAAAGCCGGTTAAATTAATAAGTTTTGATGGATGAGAAGGACTGAAAGAAGAATGGTGACAGCTTTACAGAAAGAGCAAAGCTTTTAAAAAAGAAGCGTGTGCGCATTATTTTATAAGAGATGTGTTTTAAATATTAAAATGCTGCACAATGATGTATTACTTGGATATGTTTTAATGAAAAGTTATTTAATATAAAATATACTTTCCTTTAAAAGAGATGGGTCACTCATTTTTACTGACCAATCTAAATTCATGGATATAATGTTTTTTGCGTTGTTCATAAATACACACAAGAATATCAAATTATACGTTGCCCAAAAGTAGCTTTTATTGAAATAAATTCACGCAAAGACAAAACTATAAAAATCATATTTATCTAAGAAATTATACTAAATTATGGTTTATGAAATAAAAAGTATAAAACCTCTGGAACATTCTTATCACATTTAAAAAATAAATGAGATTGGTCTACCCAGGATTCAACCTCTTCGTCTTAAATGTAAAAGTAATGAAAAGAAATGACCCCTATATCTCAGGTACCTTTTGACCCACAGGGCCATATTCAAATATTCAAACTCGATCAAGGTATGACCCCAAGGCGTCTGCACACCAAGTTACAAGTTACAAGGTCTTAAATGTAGAAGCATTTAAAATACATGTGACCTTGTGACCCCTATATCTCGGGAGTCTTTTAACCCACAGGGCCCATATTCAAACTCAACCGAGGTATGACCCCAAGGTATCTGCACACCAAGTTACAAGTCAATATTTATCTATTTAAAATATGTGACCCCTATATCTCGAAGGTATTTTGATCCACAGGGTCCATATTCAAACTTGACCGAGGTTTAACTCCAAGGTATCTGCATACCAAGTTACAAGTTAATCGGTCCAATGGTACCGGAGTTATGCCTATCACTAACAAGCTCTCACTAACAGACAGACACACAGACCCACATAGTGTCTTCATTAAAGTCTTTGAAGAAGACTGAGAGGTTAATCATGCTCCTGTCAAAGTCACCTACTTTTAGAGCACTTTCCTGTAATCTGAAAATTGGAATAACCAAATAATAGCTCAATCACTTACTATCTGTAAATCGTGTATAACCAAATTTTTGTAGTCTCTAAGAAAGCTAGACATTCTTCGGGCAACCAATTCCAAATGACAGCTGTGTACCAAATTTATACCCCTTTAAGTACAGAGCGTAAATTAATTGCCTCAATACGCGCATGAATATGCGTATATACGCGTAAATATGCGTATAATAACATTTTTATGTCAATGACCGGGTGCGGGCAGGATTTAGGTGCGATTTGTATCGTACTGCGGGCTACTATTTTGATCGCAACATGCTCCTATAATTCTGATACACAACATTGAACTTCTTGTATTTGGAATGTACTTGAAGAGTTAAATGTAGATACAGTTACTACCTTACATGGTACGGATGGTGTATTTAAGATTATAAACTTGATTAAAGAAGTTATAATTTATAAGGTCGTTATGTTGATGATAGATGTCAATAGTTCAAAATTATATTTATTACATATAAACAAAAAATAAACAAAATATATTCAGAAACTAGATAACAAGGTAGGAAAAGATTCCTCTCTTCCTAAAGCTTCCGTTAACAAATACAACGATGGTTTCATATCATAACATTACAAAGCTATAAGTAATGAAAACGTTGACTCACACGATGCAAACGTTTGAAGATTTATTTTGCTTCAGTCGTGACGTCACAGGTAATATGGATCAGGGAGAAATATCTAATACATCACAATAGAAATGCTAAACAACTATTAGACAAAAACATCATAGCTCTTAAAGTACATTGAAATATTTTCAATAGTTACCTTGGCTGTTTGAAGTATTTGATCTACAATATCATATTCGAATACAAGATTAGAAGAACCCATCTATTTTGGTACTAATTACAAGTGTTCATCAAGATCTCATCTTATATTTGACCTAGCTGTTAATGAGTTTATATTTTAGCTTGGGATAGTTACCTGATCGTTCTGATCTGGAGTCAAGTAGAGCCATCCGAGCAGTGCTTGAGTACAGCTTTCGGTCTTGCCGCACCACTGCGGCAGGTCCGCGCCAATAGCAGTCGGCGACATGCCACCATCAGAAAGAACCTCACTTAGCACACGAAAATACCCGAAGTTATGCCGAATTTGAATCGAATATACTGTTTATTATAGTCTTTGTTTGTCAGGCCATGGCGCGTTGTGGCCGGGTCGGCATGTATTTTTGGATCGCGCTCCGAACGGGCGCGCGGGCGCCGGTTGATCTGTGACTAGCGCGGCCGCTCCTTAAGACGGGAGATCTGGCGATTAGGGATGGGTTGCGATGAATATCAGGCAGTTATCGAATTGGACATTTGGAATGAATGATTCAGTAATTTTGAACATGCCTACAATTCAAACCTAAACATTGTAATATTATCATTTATTTAATTAGGTTACAAAGTAGTGTTTATTAATGTTAAACCTTACCTCATAGACACATAAAAAATAATTGGTATAAATATATTGAAATTAAACACTTTATACGGATTTTATCGCGTTGTTTATTTTACTTTAAACACTGTTATTACATAATTTTGAAAACTCTAACACTACTATTATTGAATTTTACTACTATTTAAGCTATATATTTAAGCTAGTCTCCCCGTGAACATGGCTGCTGTAAAGCAACCGAAACGTCGGGGCAAAGTGTAAACTTAAATACAAATAGATTTAATTAGAAAAAATATATAGCTTAAATAGTAGTAAAATTCAATAATAGTAGTGTTAGAGTTTTCAAAATTATGTAATAACAGTGTTTAAAGTAAAATAAACAACGCGATAAAATCCGTATAAAGTGTTTAATTTCAATGTATAACATTCGCGTAAACATAAGACAATATTATGGTATAAATATCACAAACACTTATTTAGAACAATCTTGCTTTTTGTTATTTTATGTATCAAGTACACCAAATATCAAACGATATAATATAAAATATAAAAATAAAATTATAGAATAATTAAATATAACAGTCCCCATCGTAGTCACATGTGCACAGTCAGTAGGTACATAGGAGTTAGTTTATATACAAATGCCAAGATATCACAGAATTATATGCGTAAAGGGAAAACTACAAAGGCATTATGAATTGTGTGCTAAATATCCTTTTAATAATAATAATAATATCGACAACATTTCTATAATCGACAACATTCCATCGATACTGGGTGACATCACTATAGCGACCATGTGGGCGCAGTCGACCGCGCCGGGACTACAGGAGAGCAATATTTTGGTTCACCACTTACCATGACACGAAATGACAGACGGACGCGATACTCTTGTTAGATCTTGGTACAGGGTATGAATGTAAAGATTACTAGAAAACTGAATACCTAACTATGGATACTATGAATCACAGTGCTAAATATGAAGTTAATATCTGAGTAATCTGACTGGAATCAGACGTCGGCCATCATGAGAGAAAACGCCGTAGTTATTAGCTATACGTTTTAAAATGATTGTATACTTTTTGTGGTTGCATACATGTCAAAAGGCTATTATAATTCAATCCAAGCCAAGCCAGGCCACCTAAAATAGCCAAGTAATAAAATCTAATAAATGTGGAACTTAGTTAAGGTTTTTCAATGTTTGTTACTTTATAACGCATAAACCTTTGAACAAATTTGGATGTTACTTTGCTTTCAGATAGACCATATTCTAGAGGTTAAAATTAATATATGATATGTGTGCTTGTAGGATTTATGCTGGCGAAGCCGCGGGATGAAACTAGTATATTTTTCTCTTTGTTCTAAATCTAACATACCAAACAGTTTATCAATATTAAAAATAATAAGTTTAAGAAGCAAAATCAGCAGTTATTAACAATAATTTAACATACATCAAAGTTGAACTTGCCTTAGCGTTGACCCCTGAGGTACGCCATCGCTGCTTTTTATTTCATTATCACGAAATAACGTGTACTTTAAGCATTTAGTTTAATTGAAAATGTGGTATATTTTTTGTCTTAAATTTATCTAACTCCAATTACATCTATTTTTAAAGCCAACCATAAGACAATACCTATAAAATTTAAAGATTTGGAAAATTCGTCAACTATTTTGTAAAATATTTTTTAATGTCTGGTTGGACCCGACTTCCTGAATTTGTGGTTACGTTTGCGTTTGATAGTGAGATTACAGGTTCGATTGCTGCGTTTAGGTCGGGCAAAGTCTTGCTGGGTATTTATAATACCAAATTTTAGCAGCAGCACGTAGCCTGTAAATCTGCAGATAATAATAGACTCTTTACGTGAGACCTAAAAACATATCTGCCTACTTTCAGACATATTTATAGGATTAAAGAATTTATTCTCAAAAAGACATTATAAGCCACTTACATGAAAACAACTTATTTTAACTTATTAATAATACTATTTCATACATCGTCTAGAACGTTAAAATATTTAATAAAATACAATAAATAACTTTTAAGTGGGCAACGTGCGGTTGCTTATTATGAAATGACATAATGTGGACTTAAATAAGCTAAATATGTTATCATTTCTTATATGTCAGAAATTTTAGGTATCTAGTTTTAATTACAAAACAAAAAAGCCCTAATTGGTTCTTATTTAGTGACGACTCCATTAAAGAACAGATCTATGTACTCATAGGAGTACAAGTATACATACGTATACTTTTATTGTTTAAACTAATATAAATATATTGTAGCGATATCTCGCTTCTGCAAAGCGACATTTCATAGGAACTCATGTCAGCAAAATCCTAGAACAAGCCAACAGTACTTCAACAGAGTAACTGATCATCAGAAATTTAATACTAGTATATTATGACACGTAGGCAGTTGGTGGTTCTAAGCTATTGTGCAGACGACAGACTTTGAAATCATATCAAATTTTTTTTATTTAGTTAGAAGGCAAGAGTCAAAATTTTCAAACTGCCCGTGGACCGCTAACTTCACGTAATTAATATTTTACATTTATTTCATTTTTATAACTACTAATGTCCCTCTTGTAGTCATTTTTGCGTCGCGGGGGTTCAGAGAACACGCAGGCTCCGAACAACTATTTGTGGAATTAAACTACAATATACGGATTTTATCGCGTTGTTTATTTATCACTGTATTACATAATTTTGAAACTATTACACTACTACTACTATTGAATTTTACTATTTTATAAACTAGTAAAATTATTTAAACTATTAAAACTATTTATATTTAGGTTTACACTTTCCCCGATGTTTCGGTTGCTTTTCAGCAGCCATGGTCACGGCTCCCCGTGACTATTTGTGGACCACAACAAAATTCGATTCAAGATCGAACCCGTAACACTGAGAGCAGTGGTGACCATTCAAACCACTACGCTAATCGTGCAGTTACTATAATATCTATACTAATATTATAAAGCTAAAGAGTTTGTTTGTTTGTTTGGTTGAACGGGCTAATGTCAGGTACCACTGCTTCGAATTGAAAAATTCTTTAAGTGTTGGATAGCCCATTTATTGTGGAAAGCTATAGGTTATATAACATTACGCTACGATGAATAGAAGCGAAGCAGCAATGAAAACTGTTGCAAAAACGGGGCAAATTCTCTTATGTGAAGCAGGCGATATTATAAAGCTGAAGAGTTTGTTTTGTTTGGTTGAACGCGCTAATCTCAGAAACTACTGGTTCGAATAAAAAGAAATTTTTATTATTGGATAGCCCATTTATCGAGGAAGGCTATAGGCTATATAATATTACGCTACGACGAATAGGAGCGGAGTAGTAATGAAAAATGTTGCAAAAACGGGGCAAATTCTCTTATGTATAGCAGACGAAGTTGCGCGGATCAGCTAGTGTAATAATATAATGGGAAAACATTTGTCTGTAATATAGAGGGTAAAATTGAGCGTCTAAGAAGGTCCTTATCGTAAAGTACCAAAACTACGAGTGTTTGCCGTCTTTATCATGAATACCGCCCGCTTTGTTTCTTTTCAAGTAGGTCATATAAATTATAAATCAATTATATGTAACACTTATCTTAATTAATATTATAAATGCGAATATGAGTTTATATGATACGCTTCCATAACTCAATAGATTATCATGAGATCTTACATACACGTTATTAGGAGTACAGAAAAGGACATGGTGTATCTTTTATCTATACTAATTTTATAAAGCTGAAGAGTTTGTTTGTTTGGTTGAACGCGCTAATCTCAGGAACTACTGGTTCGAATTGAAAATTATTTTAGTGTTGGATAGACTATTTATCGAAGAAGGCTATAGGCTATATAATATCAAGCTACGACCCACGGGGGCAGCGCAGTAACTATACACGCGATTGAAACCGCGGGCATATCTAGTCAAAAATAAAAGTATTGTTTGCGAAGGAAAGAAATTTATTGATAAAATCTAGATTACCGCGAGTGCAGCCGCGGGCAAATTCTAGTATTATTATGAATGGTGTACTAGATGGCTTGGTGACTAAAAGCGCATTTACAGGAGTTAAGTATGTTTTTTAAGTAAGTGACGTGCTTTTTCTGTCTCTCTTGTTGTAAATTAAGGTATAGCATGACAGTTGCTTCAAGGAACTCGTCTCGTGTAAACAGACTTCCAGGCTTTTTTTTTTCAAAATAAGGCGCCGTATAGCACATTCGAGGCATGCTAGTACTAAATTAAATCTACATATGTATATAAAAATATCGTGTCACAGTATTTGTGATCGCAAACAGCAGCGATAGCTCAGTGGGGAGACCAACAGACTGCAATGCAGAGGATCTCCGGTTCGAACCCACGTCGCGCACCTCTGACTTTCAGAAATTATATGACTTTTCGAAATTATGTGCGTATTGATTGACAATTATCACCTGCTCCGTGCCTCGGAGAGCAACGTAAGCCGTCAGTCCCGGCTGCCATGAACATCTATGGCAGTCGATACTGGGAAGTCAGTGCCCTATAATATCCTGACTCTGGTCGAGCCTTAGGGTATCGGTTGCGGAGGTCAGGTGGCAGCCGCTCCGTGTAAAAACTGATATTCAGTCAAATCTGGTTGGACCAGAAAAGCCGACCCCAAGTGACTTGGGAATAATAAAGGCTAGGGAGAAGTATTTGTGATCGCAATCCTCCGAAATGGCTCGACCTCCTTTTATGATCTTTTATGTATATTTGGTAGGTATAACAATAGGTCGTAAAGTCTAATCCATACCGCTAGATGATTAGGGTGCCAACCTAATCCACATTTACGCGAGCCGAATTCTCAATCGGTCAAAGTGTAATTAAAAAAATATGTATTTGTAGAAAAATTCTTGGCAACAGCACGGAATCTCCCATTCTGTCCAATATACGATAACAAGCTCGCCCTGAAGTATATGTGACCTAAAACCAAACTGGGTGAAATATAGGTATCTCTTTCGTATACAAGCGTGAAACTAAGTATGTATTTTATTATTTAAACAACGATCACATATCAACTGCTTCAAGCAGTCCTAGGTAGAGTCGTGAAAAGCACTTGTAAGACCCTTGTCGTAGAAAGGTTAATTTATTTCTTACTCGAGAGGCCTATCCTAAAAGCTTCGAGAGCCATCAAGAGGTCACTTAACACGTTTTTGACAGAAATATTAAAGATTATGAATTCTAAAGTAAAAATAATTTATATTGACGACGGACACTATACCTACTTTTTTTATATATTAGTCTTTACATTGAAAGCTTATTTATACGAATAAGAAACTTTAAGCAAATTTTATACTGTTTTTGAATTTCTCGCTGTTTGCCGCTCTTCCCGAATATTATTTTGCAACGGATTTCCGTCAAGCAACGACTAATTCGATTCAATATGAAGATTGTTGAACATTCGGTCGTCGACTCCAGCCATCACAAGCACTACGTAATGCGTTATAATATCCATACTAATTTCCGGCGAACTGTTCTAAAAACGCCACTTTTCATTGCATTTCTATTGGCTAATGGCCGAACGATTGGCGCCGGCTCTTGCGTAGACGCAACATCATTTTATTGAGACTGATTTATTTC
Source organism: Catocala nupta (assembly GCA_963675205.1). Classification (NCBI taxonomy): domain Eukaryota; kingdom Metazoa; phylum Arthropoda; class Insecta; order Lepidoptera; family Erebidae; genus Catocala; species Catocala nupta. Next base: position 5,471,813 of record OY776097.1, read on the forward strand.
GTCAAATAGTTGATTAATCATTACTATACAATACTAGCTTTTACGCACGGCTCCGCCCGCGTGGTACCTACATCTATAAAAAGTTTCAAATTATATTTGTACCAAATTTCGCCTAAATCGGTTTACTGGTGTAACTTAATTGTGCTGAATATTATTGAATACTTTTACTTAGTCATATGTAATATATATGTTTACATATGTGTTTATGTGTACGTTCACACATACTTAATATATTAATATAAATACTCTCGATATGATCAAATAAACAAGCATTCTGAACACGCAATCGTAGTTTTCACTACGAGTGGTTTAGCCGTGAAAAGGTAACAGACAGATAAACAGACAGAGTTACTTTCGAATTTATAATATTAGTAAGGCAGTAAGGATTTGAATAATGATTTGAACTAAAAATCGTTCTGAGATATAACTGCCTCATTGGTGCAGCGATAGTAGTATTCTGTAAAGCAGCACGAAGTCTAGAACTATCAAGAACTATACCTGGTATGCGGCAAAAGACTCTCTCCCTATTATGTTGGACTTTAGCGATGGTTGGCAAACCCGTCAAGCATGTGGCAATAAGACAATGTAAAAAAATATATTCCAAGTAGATTTATGCCGCAATTTCGCTATCATGAAGGCTATGGACGTTTTCATGGACTGGCATGGATGGCATGGCGAATCGATATACATTTATATTTCAATATACGTGCACTGAGACATATGTACTTACATGTATTCTATGTGTTAATCTAGGACATGACCTATCTATGAGCCAACTTGCATACAAATCGGTTTAGCTTTTCACGCGTGATTGAGTAACAAACTTCCGAACATTACTTTTACATTTATACTATTAGATCATGGCGGCCTCGATGGCGTAGTGGTAAGTGCAACTGACTGCCATGCCTGAAATCGCGAGTTCGATTCCTGAACAAGTCAAACATTTGTGTGCATGGACATGGATGTTTGTCTTGGTCTGGGTGTTTCTATGTATAATATGTATGTATTTACAAATATAAAGTATATATGTATGTTTATCCATGCTCTAGTACCCATAGTACAAGCTCTGCTTAGTTTGGGCTAGATGGTGTTGTCTGTATGTGATAGGATATTATTATTATTTTCACAACTCATGAACTCATGATTTCAACAGAAAAATCGCACTAAAATCTCAAATAAAGAGGTCATGTTCACTTATCAATATCTATTGAACAACTTAAACATAACGCTGTCAAATTGAAAAGATGCTCTTTTGCGTGTATTATTGTTGTTAATAGTGTCATTTTAATTTATTCGAGTAAGGTTACTGGACTCTTGTCTATTGTAGTCAATTAAGGAGCATCATGCAGTCCAATTGAGTTTATTAGTATACGGAGTTTTGTATGAATGGTTAATAAAACTACAATTTTATATGTACTCCTTTGAGTTTTAGTGTTTGCCTGTTTTTGTTGAATAGGGGCATCGTGTGTATCAAGAATGTTGCGGATGCAGATTTAAATATTAAAGGCTCACATTCGCGAATGTTGATGCATATTCGGATGTCCAAATCGATGCGGAAGCTTCGCAATTGTGCATCTTATTTAGTAAAAGTTATCTAATGTCACCTTTGCAGACTCAAGGCTGTTTTGCAAAGGTTCATAAATTTAGTTGTACCATTGTCTTGTGTTTCTTGATCTTCACTGGAAGAATCATCGCGCCATTCATCGGCCCTCCCATTTTCTATCTTGTTCAGCACCAGCGCTATATCTGGATCCGCATTGACATTCGCGTTGATTATTGCGGATGCAGATGTCCAAATCGATGCGGAAGCTCCGGAATTACGGATACGGATGCGAATATTCGCAACATACCTAGTGTGTATCACTACATATTATAAAACAAAGTCCCCTACCGCGTCTGCCTTCGCGATAAACTCAAAAACTACTGAACAGATTTTCATGCGGTTTTCGCCAATAGACAGAGTGATTCATGAGAAAGGTTTAGGTGTGTAATTTGTTAAGGTTTTGTTCTACCCGTGCGAAGCCAAGGCGGGTCGGTAGTCTACTATATAAAGAGATCAGCCAGTAGGTACTTACATAGCCTACGAACTTGAGCTTTGTTACTACTGCAATCACTTACTACTACTGCAGAGTAGTGATAGCTCAGTGGAGAGACCAAAAGACTGCAATGTAGAGGGTCTCAGGTTCGAACCTACGTCGTGCACCTCTGACTTTCGGAAGTTATATGACTTTTCGAAATTATGTGCGTATTGATTGACAATTATCGCCTGCTCCGTGCCTCGGAGAGCACGTTAAGCCGTCGGTCCCAGCTGCCATGAACATCTATGGCAGTCGGTATTGGGGAAGTCGACACAAAAGATCCCACTGGGTCGAAGTGGCCCCGGTCTGTACTGACTGGCCCCCACACAAGATAAGATAAGATACTACTACTGCAAATAATATAGCAATAGATGATTTTCATTTTATTAGTGGTGTAGGTCCCGGGCTATTCCCGCTTCGGGCGAAATGTTACTGATATTTTCTATCATCTACCAAGAATATAGGTAATAGGCTCGCTCCCTATTAATAATAATGTCCTCCAGACCGAATTTCGGTCACGGCGGCCAGTCTTAAAGGATACTGGCCATCTGCGCAGGCGATATTATAGTGCACAAGTGTGTGCGCAAACACAAGTGCACTCTCTGTTCCCTAACTTTCATGATCCGATGGGACGGTAATCCGACACGACCGGATTGAGATCGGACGCCGGACCAACGGCTTTACGTGCTTTCCGAGGCACGGGGGTGGGTAACATCGCCAACTTCATAGCCCCGGGCTGCTACTGAGATTTTTTAAAAATCCAGGCGTATCCAATTTTTTTTTATTGGCACGAACCGGGATTCGAACCCTAGACCTAATGCACAGCAGTGGCATTTACTACCGCTGCGCCATGCAGGCAGAATGTGGGTTCAATGGACCTCTGGCTGTTCCTTTGAAGATAGAGCCGTGAGTATAAGTATATTTGCCATTTTAATACTAATAATTGAGCGCCACGGTTTTGTATAGAAGACAAACGTTTCCATGCCCTCCACGCCACGTCTTTATTAGAAGACAATGCCTAATCGTAAAATTTATTAAAAAAAACGTAAAGGAATAGTTTGTTTTATTTGGTGCATAGGTAATTTTACTATCGCTTAAAACTCTAGTTGTACATTTCAATTTCAATAGGGGCCTTTGTTTATTTTAAAAACAGCAAAATTGAAGTGGCTTACATTTTTCATCTGTTATAGGGACTAAAGCTTGGCGCCTGGTGGACACATCGCGTTCGGCATAGGCGATCAAAAGGTTAATTGAAGTAAAATTCATGCTTGACTTCACTGATATAAGCCATGTTCATAAATTGTGCTATCGCTAGGCACGAAGTTCTATCACTACCTGTCATAGAAATATATAACACAAGTATAGGTGAGAGTCTATCATAGAAATGTAACATTATTATCTTTTGCCTTCGGCTTCAATCGCTAGGGAACAGTAATTTTGTTCTGGATGAAAAGTATCCTATGTCTTTTTCTGTACCCCTGATGAATAATATGCGAAATTTCACGATAATTATTCGAATAATTCAGGCCTGAAAGCGTAATAAACAAACTTACGTTCGCATTTAAAATATTAGTTAGAAGTTAGAACTACTTAGGATTAAATTTAAGCTCTGCTTAGTTTGGGCTAGATGGTGTTGTGATAATATTATTATAAAAAAGAATAAAATAGGTTGTACCGGTGGTTGCTCTCGTGTGGTATTATCTTAAAAAGCATATCCTATGTTACCGAGGAATAAAGTGGATTTTTATTAGTGAAAGGATATTTATTTACAATCGGTTCATGTATTCTAGAGATTACTCGCTACATACAAACTAATGCAGCACAAGGCGGTGTAATATGGTATAAGTATTGGTTTTTAGAGTACTCCCTCCTTAGGAATATTTTTTATGTCTTATCAATTATTAACCTCCGAGTCTTCTTCGAACAGGTTAATGAAACAATTATGTGGGTCTGTCTGTTAGTGACAGGCGTAACTCCGGAACCACTGGACCGATTGACTTGTAACTTGGTATACAGATAGCTTGAGGTCATCCCTCGGTCGAATTTGAATATGGACCCTGTGTGTCAAAAGACCCGCGAGATATAGGGGTCACAAGGTCATAGGTCAGGGGATATCCACCAACAGAGTGATTTGGAAGAGGCTTTTGCCCAGCAGTGGGATATTACAAAAAGCTGATGGAAAAAATAAGTTCTCATGAAGACGAAGAGGTTGAATCCTGGGTTTTTACACCCATCTCGTTTACACAACAAATGCAAAGAACACCTAGCCTCGGTACAACTATTAATTGGGTTGGGTTACAAATTTTTGTCCCGTGTAGAGATAATGAGGTGCGAAACCTCTAATTGTACACTTTTATCCTGATATGCATTGCCATAAGAATCACTAGAGCAAAGCCACGTAGAAAGTTAGTATATATAAAATTGTCACACATGAGTTCTCATTCTATTGGCGTTTTTTTTTGTTTGTTTGTTGTTTGACTCAGATGGCCTTGACAAATTTACGCGGACTGTGAGCGCAGAAGGCCCCCAACCCATATTTTCTTGCCAGTTAGGTAGGTATCGACGTTTTATAGTTGTCGCCGGGCAATCCAAGCTGGTGGCTTCTGTATGACAGTAAGAAGCTGTATAAGAAAACGAGCCGCTACATTTTGTACCTTTGTTTACCAGCGGCTCAAATACGAGCCACCGAGTGCCACGCCATTTTAAACCTTATTGTAATAACCTTAACGGTTATAACTGATTGTTTTTCGGCTATGAATGGATTTGTTTGGGTAAAGGATATACAGTGTGACCCGCGTTAAAGTGCAACCCCGAAAATGGGTGAAATTAGATCGAAAACTATCGACGAAAATGGGTCTAAAAAACTTCTAAAAAAAAAACTAATTTTTTTATACGCCACTGAACATTTGTTTCCCGAATTTTGACCTCTATGTACAAATAAATTTATTCCTCCCAAACTAGCTGGCCGATTTTGATGAAATAAACGACAAATCAATGCCAAGTATTTAGCGATGAGAATAAAACAAAAAAAAATAACAAAAAATGGCTTTAAATACTTCATTTTTTTAAATACTTGTGAAAAAAGTCACTATTTTTCACTGTTTTTTTCAATCAACTCAAATTTCTATGAAATAAACCCCTACATCTTGATTTGTTTTATAATTTATTATTATTCTTGACTGTATCAGCTTTCAAAAAAAAAATAATCAAACATTGTATCTCTAAAAATACAGGAGTTACGAATTTTTAAAGTTCACTACTCAGAATGGGCAAATCCAGGTAGAGACCCTTTTTTTATTCCTTTGTTATACCGGTGGCCAGCTGCTATTGTATTTAATGCTTGGGGTGTATAACAAAACGAAATAAGCTTCCAATGAGCTTATTCCGTTTTAGTTGACAGTTGAAATAAAACAAAAATTAATCAAAAACAATGATTTATTATTAATTATTGTTGACTTAGATTATAATGTATTAGGTTTTCGAAATGTGCTCCGCGTTGTTGCAAACACATTGCCACGCGTAATGATATGTGTTGTGTGGCCCTCCGTATAAGTTGCGGTTCATTTTTCAATTCTTCAGCGCACCTCATGATGCGGTCATGAAGCTCAGCCTTTGAATTCACAGGTGCACTGTACACCTTTTGCTTCATGTGGCCCCATAGAAAGTAGTCGAGCGGCGTCAGATCAGGAGAGCGGGCTGGCCAGCCCACTGGGCCTTCGCGCCCAATCCAGCGATTGGCATAATTATTATTTAAAAATTCACGGACATTGCACCCGTAGTGAGCAGGGCAGCCGTCCATTTGCAAGTACATGCCCTGTCTCGATGCCAGCGGCACATCCTCTAACAGACGGGGAAGCTCATCCCTTAATAAAGTTAGGAATCGTTCCGAATTTAATGTCGCTGGTAAAATTACTGGTCCTATCAACATGTCGTCGAGTAGACCTGCCCAAACATTTATTGAAAATTGCACCTGGAATGACGAGGCCCTCTTCAGATGTGGATTATCATGTGTCCACTCGTGCAAATTCCTAGCGTTCGTGATGCCATTCCTGGTGAACTTCGACTCATCCATCCATAAAATCTTTTTTAAAAATTGTGGATTGCGACGAATTTGTCGTTGTAGCCAGATCGACATAACGCACCTTGATTGGAAATCCATATCCCCGTGCAAATCGTGGACTGTTTGATAATGATATGGATGTAGACCTTCTTTCTTCAAGATTCTCCACGCTGAGGCTTGTGATATGCCGTGAAGTAAAGCTAAACGCCTCGTACTAATAGTAGGAGTGGCAAAAACGGTACTTAAAACCGCTTCTTCTATCGCTGTGTCGATTACAATGGATTCTTGTTCACGTCGTGTGTGTTGTAATCCAAGTCCGATGTCGGAGAGCTTCCGATGAACTTCCTGGAAGTTCCTTGCCGACGGTGCAAGTCTGTTCGGAAATGCATTTACGTATGCCGATCGAGCGACTGTTGTGCGTCCACCATACATTCCATAATAATAATGGATGTCAGCGATTTCTCGCGGGGAGAATGCATTTAATCGCGGCATCTCAACCCAGCACAACCACGAAAACAGTCGAGTAACGTAACAAACAGTCAATAACAAAAACGTAACAAGTAGTCAATAACGAAAACTCAACGAAAAACTGTAACTTTAATGCGAGAACAACAGCTGACGTACAGCAGCAGCGATGTGATCGGAGCGGACTAGCGCGGGCGACTGCCGGACTGTACCAATACCCCTTCCCTTTTCCCCAAGCATTGAACACAATAGCAGCCGACCACCGGTATAACAAAGGAATAAAAAAAGGGTCTCTACCTGGATTTGCCCATTCTGAGTAGTGAACTTTAAAAATTCGTAACTCCTGTATTTTTAGAGATACAATGTTTGATTATTTTTTTTTGAAAGCTAATACAGTCAAGAATAATAATAAATTATAAAACAAATCAAGATGTAGGGGTTTATTTCATAGAAATTTGAGTTGATTGAAAAAAACAGTGAAAAATAGTGACTTTTTTCACAAGTATTTAAAAAAATGAAGTATTTAAAGCCATTTTTTGTTGTTTTTTTTTGTTTTATTCTCATCGCTAAATACTTGGCATTGATTTGTCGTTTATTTCATCAAAATCGGCCAGCTAGTTTGGGAGGAATAAATTTATTTGTACATAGAGGTCAAAATTCGGGAAACAAATGTTCAGTGGCGTATAAAAAAATTTGTTTTTTTTTTAGAAGTTTTTTAGACCCATTTTCGTCGATAGTTTTCGATCTAATTTCACCCATTTTCGGGGTTGCACTTTAACGCGGGTCACACTGTATTGTAAAGAATTTATATAATGGTTAAGATACGATAGGATAATAAACGAGTTCTGAATTCAAAAATGAAAAAACTTTCTCTACTACCCAACACGTCTTTTGGATATTGAGCCATTCAGACTTTTTTTTTATTACTTTGTGCAACATCTGTGGAATCCTGACCATTAGCTATACAATGCTTGACGTAATTTATTGAAGTTTTTATTTGTTTTCTAGTGTTTTAAATTATTTTGTTTCAACGGAATAACGTTGACATTGTGAGAATATAAATTTAAAAACTGACTACAGAAGCCCCATCGTTGGTTCTGTGGTGTAAGTTCGTGCTAACTTTCGTAGTAAAGGCGTTCGATTCTAAGATTTCATTAAAATTACTAAAATTATACATCAGTGTATTTAGACTAAACCTGTGTTAAACAGAGCTAAGTATCGCGTGTTCACATACAGCTGATTTAGATAACCGGTTTTAGTATATGTATGTCTGCTGATGCCGTAAGATATACAAACAAACAAGCCGAAAATATATTAGGTTTAGTTAACTTCTCATGAGAAGCTGTTGTCAGGATGCTCTGTGTGAAGACTGCGGTTGTAGTGTCAAGAAGTCTAGAGTTCATGATGTTTAAAGTATGTAGGTATATAAAATCATATAAAAAAATATCTTGGAGTTAAGTACTGTACATGTTCTTTCTTTAACAAATTACCAAAAAGTATTTAATATTTAGAATAAAATCGAAACTTATTTACATTCGAAGTTCACACTGGCCGTAAACAAAATTTAGCAGCGCTACACCGATGCCGATTGAATAAAAACTATATTTGACATACGAAATAAAAATGTTCCAAAATTGACAGTACCTGGTTGACACGTCGTGTTTCTGTTTGTTACAAGATTTTATTTCAAGTGTATAAAAATATCGCAATCGTTACTTAACTTTATTTTCGGAGAGAGAAGTATTTATTTATTTGTTTTTCTAGTTTTCCAGCAGATTATTTTCAAGGTAAGTTTGCTTGATTTTGAATTGACTTTTGACATCACTGATTGATCGCGAATCAATAATGCCAAGCGAAAATATTTGCTTACCAAAAAAAAAAAATAAGTATTTTAGAAACACTTGCATGTCAATATACCTCTACGTCAGAAAACTATGTCCTATACTTAAGTTTTGATTAAGATCTGATCTTCTCATATCTGTAATTATTTAGTTTTTTGATCGTTACAAGCAAATATTTAAAATCTCATTATTATCGCGATAAACTAAAGTTAAAAGATTATATTATAGCGCGTAACAAACTAACAGTAAGGTAATAAATAAGTATTTTAGAAACACTTGCATGTTAATATACCTCTACGTCAGAAAACTATGTCCTATACTTAAGTTTTGATTAAGATCTGATCTTCTCATATCTGTAATTATTTAGTTTTTTGATCGTTACAAGCAAATATTTAAAATCTCATTATTATCGCGATAAACTAAAGTTAAAAGATTATATTATAGCGCGTAACAAACTAACAGTAAGGTTGTTTATTGGACGATAGCTCGTAAAAATAATTAAATACTATAATACAGAAATGTGATAGTAAATATTGAAAATGAGAATATACCTATAGTTACTGGAAAAATTATGATACAGCGAATTTCTTATCAGATAGATGAGCTGCTTTAAGTTCCTTCGGGTGCTCATATGAAATGCACTTCCAAAATTGACCAAGAAAAGACCGAGTACTAAACAAGAAGCTAAATTACTAATATTGACTTAAAAACTTACATCGCGTTTAGAAAAGTGTATTTTTATAAGATAAGATAAGATAATTTATTTATTCACTCATAACACATGTGTACATACGATAAACAATCGCATGCAAGTTATAAAGTTGAAGAAAGTTCTAGACATGTTTGCCATACAATGGCGTGCAAATACCATTTTGATTAATTAATAATTAAGGATAAATAGTAATAACAATCTACATACAGTAGGAATAGTTAACATTATATAAATGTGTATATATTAATGAAGTAATAATAATCAGCCCATAAATTATTAATGTGTATAATGTCAAGTAATTATAATTATATTAAATCTAATGTCAATTAATAAATATTATGTAAAATGCCTAATCTAATTAGGTACTTAATTATATCAACTCAAATTTATCATTTAAAAAGTCACTAACATTATAATAGGCTTTTGCATCAAGAAATGATTTTACTTTTTGCTTAAATGCTTCACTAGTTAGATCTTGCCAACTTTTGGGAAATTTATTATAAACAAATGGAGTCATGAAAATAACACTGCGTACAAGTGCAGTCCTAGACGGATGCAGACAAAGTTTATTACTATCGCGTCGATTTCGAGGGAAAATATCTGCCATACGAGGCAATAGATTCGGATTCCATTTGACAAATAATGCCGTTTCTAATATTTAAAGGGACGGTAGTGTCAGGATCTTAATAGCGTCTGAAATACGTCTTACAAGAATCTCTGATGGTCCTATCTAACCATTGACACATCGCTTTTGGGCTTTAAAAGCGATTTCCTTGTTGGCTGTATTGCCCCAAAAGATCACTCTGTATCTTAAAATGGATTCAGATAGCCCGTAATATGCTGTTAGCAAAAAATCTATATTAAGTGTCCACGGCAGCGTGTTTAAAGCAAATGCACTGCTACTAATTCTTTTACAAATAGTCTAAATATGAGTCTTCCAATTTAAGTTTCCATATAAAATCGGTTTTTTATTGTTTACCACCAAAAATTTACTACCCTAACATACGTCGTTTTATTGCTGTTACATGTAGAAATCGCACACGTTTACTTTGTGACTCTTGAAGACTACGTTACGACTACTAACTTCTCAATGAGCACAATACAGGATTGTTTGACCTCTGTACTAATATAAATTAAGATAACCCATAGGTTATCTTGATTTATATGCATAAATATATATTTAACTGCCTCGTTGGCGTAGTGGTAGCAAATGCAATTGCTGTGCATGATGCTGTCTTAGATTACATTCCCGACTCGGGCAAGGCATTATGTAACTGTAACTGATAGATGACGGCCCACCTTTATGTGAAAGCTAACATCATAGTTGGTGAAATGTGGCTGTAACTAACCCTACCTCTTCAAAGATACAAGCATATGTAGGTATATTACCAAGACCCTTTGAAATTCACCTAAAATTCTGTTTAATCTACATTATATTACACGCAACAATAGTTACAAAAACATTCGTCATATCGCCACACGTACCGCGGAAGTAGTATGTCCACGTCTCGCTAAGTGACCGCGGACATCCTGCTAGTGACCGCCCGGTCACGTGGGTCACCGAGCCGACCGCCACGCCGGCCCGGTGTTTTTCTTACGGCTGTTTTGATTACTGTGTATATGTGTCAGTGTGTTTCTACGTAAGGTTAAGCCGGTTTGTAAGCATGTGTGTACTCGTATTTTTGCTGTATCAACGTGTTGATGGTAAATATTGTGGTTGTGTGAATTCGAGTTGGTTTTATTTGTTTATCTGCCGTCTAGCGGTCGATTTTGGAATTAAATGCTTATTATTTTAGGCCCGGCGTTGCCAACGTATATAAAATGACAGATATTTTGCTAGGCTAGCTGGTTTAGGAGAACCCAGGGTAAGTGTAGTAACACCGCTACTACGTTACGTCTGGGGAGTATAAGTTCTCGATGCTGTATACCTTTCCCTTTCCTTTACATCATATCGTTGTTTTTTTGGTCAACAAAGCACAAGCATTACCCAAGATATTGCACGTGACTATAGACATGTAACCGCTTATGATCGCACGGGTCGTATGTTATTCTGCCATCATGCCATCATAGTTCCAAAGAAATACACCTAATATGTTTGGAAATTACGTAATAGACTTTAAACTACATCTTCACACTGAATTTCGAGACTTAAATTAAATAACAAGTTATCTGATTCACATTTGATATAAATGACTCACCACTGAAGCAGTCATTTTATTCAGCAATAGTAGTATAGACAATTGCTGTGCACAAGGTCTTGTATTTCATTATATGCCTCTTGTTTTTTACTCTAGAAATCTCATAAAATCTTGACCTATTTATTAGATGGCAATTGTAGGCTCCTATTATGTAGGATCTATTAAAACTATAGCCGTACAAAATGTAGGTGTAATCCACCTCCTACTTCTATGGAATATAGTTGTGAGACTTTATATGAAAAATGATGTAGTATAGAAGTTATGTCATTAAAAGTTCGTTACAAATAAAGCCTAGTCTCTAATGATGCATAATGAAGGTAGTGTAAAAAGTGTGAATAACGTACTTTAGATCGAGGCTTCAGGAAATATATGTAGGGTGACCATGACGTTAAGTTACTATGTACGTTATTTCTATACTACTTAATTTATGGTTACCTTAATAGAAATACCGATAGAGTGCCTCGCGGAGGTTTTAATTTTACTTCATAGTATCTATGCACATCAAAGATATGTGCGTATGAAATTAAAACTTATCGCTCGTTAAATGGTGGAAGGTAAGATCTTGAGGAAACCTGCTAAACTGAGAGATTTTATAATGTTTTTGAAAACATTGGCCTAACTGTTCTCTTAAGTAACTCCTTCCTAAGAGATTGAGATTTCTATGACCTTTGCTTTAATATTCGTAAATTAAATGACCACGTTCATACACAAATATATAACAAGAGCGCAAGTAGACTAATTTAGTCATATTCTTACAGTAAATCAAATAATAAAAATTTAGTAAAAATTAAAATAAAATATTTTCATGCCCTGAATATCAAGACATACAACTGGTCTCACTTAACACATTTTACTCCAACGAGAATATCCCAAGTAATCAACAACGTGCAGTCATTATACTGGAAACGTTATCGTAGATTATCAAAATAATTGTAGAAAATTACGGACGTGTACGGCAGCCGACGATGGCGTCGCCGTCGTAGAACGCTCCTACTGCGAGGTACTTGTGCCACAAGGAACGTAGCCGCTATGTTCAAGGAAATTATACAGCAAATAGTTAGGGTACCTATGTAGCGTTAGGTTTTATAACTTATTAGCTTTTGTCTGAGGCTTTGCACACTCGGAAATAGTACTTTTTCTACATGAAAGGTACTTTATGTCATTTTCTGTACTCCGGACAAAGTGTATGCGAAATTTCAAGATTATCGGTCGAGTAGTTAAGGTGTGAGAGCGTAACAAACAAACAACCTCACATTTTTATTTATAAGTACTTTTCCCGCGGTTTCACCCGCGTAAATCCCGTTCCCATGACAATATTGAAATAAAAAGTAGTAGTAGTAGTGAATCCAGGTTTCCAGCTATCTACATACCAAGTTTCATCGCAATCGGTCCAGTAGTTTTTGCGTGAAAGAGTAACAAACATCCATACATCCACACAAACTTTCGCGTTTATAATATTAGTAACGATATTACTAGATTATTCCCGCGGCTTCACTTGCGTTAATCTACATATTGTCAATAAACTTCTATTACGCAGGAACAGTACCTACTTTTATCGGGATAAAAGATACCCACCCTATCCTTTTCTGTACTCTTTTAAATGTAAGTATGCCAAATTTTATACTGATCGTTCCAGCAGTTAAGACGTAAAAGTGTAACAAACTTATATTAGCATTTAATAATAATAATAATATTCTACCACATACACACAACACCATCTAGCCTAAACTAAGCAGAGCTTGTACTATGGGGTCTATGGGTACTAGACAATGGCTAAACATACATATACATCTACTTTTTTTGTTAATACATACATATTATACATAGTAACACCCAGACCAAGACAAACATCCATGTTCATGCTCACAAATGTTTGACTTGTGCGGGAGTTGAACTCCCGACCTCAAGCGTGGCAGTCGGTTACACTAACCACTACGCCATCGATGCCGACTTATTAGTGAGGATGAGAAAAAAAGTAAAGTAGCCCGTGACACAGGAATTATTTCAAGTACCAGTTGATTTCTACTTGTCATTATAAAAAATAAATACGTCTGCTCGTGTTTAAACGATTCGCAAGTTTAAGCAAGCTTCCATAACTATACCAACCAGAGTCCGTGATATTCAATACTTTATCTATTAAAATTAAACAGTTTATTAACGTAGAAAACAATGCGTAATATATCTACATAAAAAACATATTTGTAACCGAATCGATAACTCCCTACTTTTTGTAATCAGCTATTAATTTAATATTCATGTAGATAGCTAGCTATTAGAGTCTAAATTTACGTTTATTGAACGTTTCCTCAACGTTTCCTGGTATAATAAGCGGTATATTAATTTCTTTCATATAACGTCGATTCTTTAGGCTGCAGTTAGACGAGAGCGGAAAGGCCGCGCGGCGAACGCGCGGAGGCCGCGCGGCGGCCGCGTACTAGAATTCGTTAATAGAGAATTTAAACTCAAATAACTACGCCACAACATTCAAATTCTTCCCAACAATGAAACAGCGCGGTGACCGCGCGGCATTCGTTAATAGAAAGTTTAAACTCTATTAACTAGGACACAACGTTTAAATTCTTCCGAATGACGAAATCCGTAGCCTCCGTGCGGACGGCGGCCGCGAGCCAGCGAGGACCGAGCGCGCGGCCACCACGCGGCCGCCGAGCGGCCGCGCGCGCTAATACTCGTATGGGCAGCAGAGATGCTTCCCATATAAACGGGCCCTTAATGATAGTGTTTGTTGGATACTGAAAATACCAAGGATTGTCACATAACCTAATGGTGTTGAAAGATAATACAGTAAACGCGGTTCAAACCATTTCGAAAAAGTACCCGTTTATCATAATGACTAATGTTGAATAAGCATCTTATATATCGTTTTTCTTTCTATATATTTCGTTTCGACATGCACTTTTAGGCATTACAATGTCAATCCACAAATATCAACACATTGATGTTTTATTAGAATATTAAAGTTTTAGATTATAATGATCAAAATACATATACCATAGATACGTAGAATCAGACAGTAACTATGAGACTTCTAACAAAATAGTATAGCGTCTATATATCTATACTAATATTAAAGCGAAGAGTTTGTTTGTTTATTTGTTTCTTTGTTTGTTTGGTTGAACACGCTAATCTCAGGAACTAATGGTTCGAATTGAAAAATTATTTCAGTTGCAATGTTGCAAAAATGGAGAAAATTCTACCTGCATAAGAAGCTAACCTTGTAGCCCTTGCTAAACATATTGTGCCTACGGAAGAGTGTGAGATTTTTCATAGTTAAGCTTTATATAGAGAAGGATTTGAGAAGAAAACAATTTTTAAAAATCTGAAATTATTTTATTATATTTTGCCCGCGGCTTTCCTCGCGTAAATGTAGGTTACGTTAAGTCAGTAACAGTTCTTTTTTCTGGATGAAAGATACGCCGTGTCCTTTTCTGTTCTGACAACATCTATGCGAAATTTCATGATGATCGGTCGCGTAGTTACGGCGTGATAGCGTAACACATTAACAAACAGACTGACATTTGCATTTATAATATTAGTTAAGAAGTAAGGATATAATTATTAGGGTCATATTTCGGCCACTTGGTGACCACTGGTTTTAATATGTCGCGGTGTTAAAATAACTACTAAACCTGATTGTTATTAACCTCTGAGTCTTCTTCGAAGAGGTTAATGAAGACACTGGTGTCTGTCTGTGTGTCTTTCTGTTAGTGACAGGCATAGTTCCGGAACCACTCGACCGATTGACTTGTAACTTGGTGTGCAGATACCTTGGGGTCATCCCTCGGTCGAGTTTTAATGTGGGCCCTGTAGGTTAAAAGACCTTCAAGATACAGGGGTCATAAGGTCATAAGGTCAGGGGATATCCACCACCAGAGTGATTTGGAAGTCCAAGGGAGAGGCTCTTGCCCAGCAGTGGGACATTTAAAAAGCTGATCCTGGGTTTTTACACTCATCTCGTTTCTACATACATTGCTAAGTGGTATAATTTACGAATAAAACATTTGCTAGTTTCACAGAAGCCTGCATCAGCGACGCTTGTGCAAAACAACTCGGTTTCTCTACTAGGAACTGATAGTGGCTGGTTGAATCAGCGCATTCATACTGATCTTGTTATAAAGAGCGTTGAGTTACAATGTTGACTGAGACTACAGTTGTGCTTACCTCACGGTTTTCTGTGATGTGGGCGGTGGTATTGTACTTGCAAAGCCTCACGCCTATATGACCTATGACGCCTATATATATTTTTATTATAATTTTTTTTAATATATTGACGTGTCCAAGAATTGGTCGCAAATTTTTATGGAAATAAAGATTTTTGACTTTGACTTTGACATAAATACTGTTTCCGATGGTCTATCCATCGGAAACAATTAGTAATAAAATTTACATTAACACGAGCGAAGCCGCGGGCAAAATCTAGTTACCGAATAAAACTGTCCGAATCGGGAATAGAATCCGGGCCTTCATATTCGCACAAGTACAAACATGCCACGGGATCAACTAGACAGTTTTATACTATACTAGATGTGCCCGCGGTTTTACCCACGTTTATGATTACTGCGCCGCCCCCGTGGGACGTAGCGTGATGTTATATAGCCTATAGCCTTCCTCAATAAATGGACTATCTAACACTAAAAGAATTTTTCAATTCGAACCAGTAGTTTCTGAGATTAGCGCGTTCAACCAAACAAACAAACTCGTTCACCTATATAATATTAATATAGATTTTAAACATAAAGTACTTGAAACTTTTCTTTAATCTATCTGTGAAATATTTATATTTGTTTGAGTGTATTAAAATATAAAAACACAAACTATTTTCAAAGTGTTGTGTTTTTGGGGAAGTCTACGCAATATTTATCAACTCGTAAATTGTTTACATAAGTGGTTTATTTTTATATATTAAAAACACGTTATTCAGAGACGCTTTCAAATTATATTTGCGTTAGAAACGTTGAGTATTCATAACATAACATAGGTGCCGTCATTTCTAATGGTTTTGATAGACATTTAAAGAGATTCTTATTTACTAGCGTTTTGAGAACATACAATCATATGTATTGTACACACATATGCACGGATTTTACTTAAGGTTATTAAACACTTATTACATTAACTTTAAATTTAACTAATAAAAAAGGATATAATTATGTAGCAGCATCATTACGGCACCTTTTTATTTATTTATTTATGAACAACCAACAAAGCATATACTAATTAGAACATCGTGATATACTTAATTAAAAATTAAAAATGTAAATACCTCCGACACATATTGAGGGAGTTGTAAAAAAAATATGTAATTCGCCATTTTATGGTGGCGGCCATCTTGGATTTGCAATTTATCATAGTGTATAGTATTCTACTAGTCAAGCCCTTTCATTTGATATCCATATTGAGGGAGTTGTGAAAAAATATGTATTCCGCTATTTTGTGGCGGCGGCCATCTGGGACCGATTTTCATCAAACATAACTAAGAACACTCCCGACTAATTCACCTTTTAAATAAAAAAAACAACAAAATCGGTTCATCCTTTCGGGAGCTACGATGCCACAGACAGACACACACACATACACACACACACACACACACACACACACACACACACACACACACACACACACACACACACACACACACACACAGACACGTCAAACTTATATCACCCCGTCGTTTTTGCGTCGGGGGTTAAAAACATAAATGCGGATACATAATATAGTGCTGCTTTACTTACAGGCTGCCACGGCAAGCATTAACAAAAAATAATTATAATTATATATTTATCTATGCTCGTTTTTGAAATTACAATAAGTGAGATTAAATACATTAAAAAACCATACAAACAAATAATGGCATTTAAATAAAATAAAAAACAGTAATAATCATAACGAAATGCATGCATAGTCTGTAGGTATATATAAATTATATTAAAAAAGGAAATTGAAATAACAATTATTAATTATTATAGTCGGCCTCGATGGCGTAGTGGTTAGTGTAACCGACTGCCACGCCTGAGGTCGCGGGTTCGATTCCCGCACAAGTCAAACATTTGTGTGCATGAACACATGTTTGTCTTGGTCTGGGTGTTTCTATGTATAATATGTATGTTTTTAAAAAAAAGAGTATATGTATGTTTATCCATTGTCTAGTACCCATAGTACAAGCTCTGCTTAGTTTGGGCTAAATGGTGTTGTGTGTATGTGGTAGAATATTATTATATATTATTATTATATTATAAAACTTAAAATCTTAAAATGCTGATACAGTAATTTATATTAAACTAGCGGAACCGACAGACTCTATCCTGTACACACCAAAAAATAAAATTAAAAAATGCAAATCTAAACCATTCTCGAATCCACATGAACACACACAAAAATTTCATCAAAATCGGTCCAGCCGTTTAGGAGGAATTCAATTACAAACACACACAGAAGATTTATATATTTATATTTAATAATGAAAAAAAAATATATATTATGTAACGTAACGTAATGTAGGTAACTTTTACGATAAAACATAATTTTAACTTCTCGTAACAGACGCAAATATGAGCCAGACATAATACTTTTGGTATTACGTGTGAGATTACGGCAGAAGAAGTATCAACTATCTCTGGGTGCAAAACAACCTAGTATAACTGCGTGTTTGATATTACTAGAATTTGTGTGTGGCTTTACTTGCGCTAATGTAGGTTATGTCAATAAATTTTCATATACATATACAGTATTTTTTTCTGGTTTTAAGGTACCCTATGTCCTGTCCTGTCTGTACCCCGAAAACGTGTAGGCAAAATTTCATAATCATTGGTCGAGTTGTTCAGGTGTGAAAGCGTAACAAAATCACATTCGCATTTATAATATTAGTTAGGATAGGAAATAGGAATGCCATACCTCAAGATAATTGACTCATCGCAAACAACTATTCGCAAAATCAGAGCATGACTACATTTCAAAAGCAATATTTTAAACCGTTGCAACAGTTTACGAACGTATAAAAGAGTACTCAAGTTAGATTGTCGTCTCTTTCGGACGGCAAGTCTTAGTCACGGCATGACATTCTGTCGTCGACTGCACTTGCCAAGTACTAACAAAGTTACAGATATTGCCGTTACACTCGACGACGTAATATTTACGATCACGTGATGGTAATACCTCTGCGTTCTTGTTTTGAAACATCTGGAAATGGAGGACTTCATTCAAGTTGTTTAATCAGTCATAAATCTATTTATTAAAACGTTACTGGCTTTGTATTGCAAATGTTTTTTACAAAAGACAGCCCTCTAGTAGGAATAAGTCCTCTCTCGCAGGCGACTCAAAAAACATTCAAACAACGGACACAAAGAACGCTCTGTCTAGGAACAACAATTTTTGTGGATGACATTAATTTTTGTCCCGTATGGGGATCAAACCCACGACACGGCGCGATGGTTTTGTTATGTTAAGTTAGACATCTCGAGACTCTCGCAATGCCCCTTGAATAGGTCTTTGTATGAAATCGGGTCTATTATCGTGCTGTTTAGTTTTTCTTTTAGCAAATCTCTATAGCGTATGTTATGCTAGAAGCATATGCTGTTGAAACATGGAAAAGTGCCCGAGAGGCGTTAATAGAGTCGTCTTCAATAACAAGAGACTTATCCATTTCTAGTGAAATGTGGGTAAGTAGCATATCTACTCCTAAGGAATACACAGGCTCGATTATTTGCATTTACTAGCTGCATATCCTTCGGTACGATATGACGGTATCGCAGTATATTGCTTTGTCATCGTGACGTAACAGTTGATAAGTATTGCTCAGGATTGCGCAATTAGAACTGTGCACGGATGACGTGGTGATTTGTGGTTGCCTCGCCACTACGCCAAGTGTTGAGTTCGAATTCCATACAAGACAAACATTTTTGTTATCCATAAAAGGTTGTACCGAGTCAGTGTGTTCAAGGGCACAAAGCCCTTTGTTTGAATAGTTTTAAAATACTGCGCGTCTTTATATTCATATTCATCATAATGAGGGCGACGTTATAAAATTTAAAAAAAACACATTTGGTTTATATTTTAAGTCCACGTTCATTTTTAAATAATATGATTAACCTATACAAAATCTATTGATTTAAATGTACACGGCATCAATTTTATGATCCCTAAAACTGACCATACTGTTCGATAAAGACTATAAATACTCTCTCAAAATATACAAAGCAATTCTTTACAAACTTTATTACTTAATTACAACACATGGTCTCTCTGCCATCCCTCTTAACCGCAACACCCTAATGAATCAAACTGACGATCTATTCTTAAAAACAGACCACAGTTTAACACCCAACGTTAATAAATAAGCTTAAACGGTGAATTTATACCTAGTTTAGGTGAAAGTAGGTATAAATACAATAAAGTAGAAGGTTTTTAGGGGACAGCAACGTTAGTGGTGAACCGCAGGCGGTATCACAACCGCATAAAGTTAGTTTTACTGTTCTAGTCGACGGTTTAATGGCCCCTACATTAGTACTTCAGTTTGGCTGTTTGATGTGTTGCTATACTTGGTACTGTTGTGGTTTCCGCTGATTGTTTTTGTAGTAACCTTTATCTGATACGTTTTGAGTTCGAAAAATCTCAGCTTTGTCCGTCTGTCTGTTATACAACTTTAAACTCAAGAACCGTAAGAGCTAGAGACTCGCGGTCAACGCCATTCGACTAAGCATAGTCAATATACCCCAAAATGACTTATGACAATTGACAATTTTTTCGAACTCGTAAGATTTACGGTAATTCATTGCGCTTTCTCACTTGTAAATATTTATAATTTACAAGATTGAGCAGCTTCGCTTAGGTGGTACTTCTTTGTGATGAAAGGTCTTAAGTATGTCTATTTATGCCCCTGTCGTGTATGCGAAATTCTTGATGATCGGTTGACAAGTTAGGCCGTGAAAGTGTAACAAACAAACTTAGATTCGCATTTATGATATTAGTTAGGATAGTGTTGATTTATTTACTTTTATATACTTACTAGCTGCGCCCGCGGTTTCACCCGCATTTATGATTACTGCACCGCCCCCTTGGGTCGTAGCGTGATGTTATATAGCCTATAGCCTTCCTCGATAAATAGGTAATCCAACACTAAAATATTTTTTCAATTCGAACCAGTAGTTCCTGAGATTAGCGCGAGAGATTAAACAAAAAAAAACAAACTCTTCAACTTTATAATATTAGTATAGATAGCTGTATATCCTTGGGTAACTGGAAACACTTGATAAAAGTTTTTATTACTCGGGTATTTACGAATAATTATTTGTATCTTATGTTATAACGTGCGTATGATACAAAGATACGCAGAGAAAATCTGTCTTTCTGGAAAAAATATTACCAACAATTTATACCCCTAAGCATGGATCACAGAAACAACCTCCAACAATATACTTCAAACGCAAGCGAACTCGAAAGCAAGGACTAGCCCATAATTAAACTTACACTTTCTTAGTATTTTTTATTACCTCATATTAAGCCCCAGGTCGTTGTACTTCAATACATGATCGATGTTTATGGTTTATCGGCCATTCGCCATACTTTAGCACTTATAATTTGTGACGCAATTTCTTGTGTTATTTATGGCGTTTTAAAAAGTACGGTAAGTGCTCTTAACGTCTTAAGTATTGGGAACTTTAAAGCAGTGTTGCTTTTAAATATATTAAGAGGTTGGTATGAAGTACCTTTTTAGAGAATGTTAGTTTTTTATGGAAGGATTTACAGTGATAAAATAAACCTGTGAAAATACTGACATGTGTTTAAAAAACTGAATGATTGGTGACAGATTGCCGTTTTGTGTTGTGTTCCTTTTTGTGCATTTCGTAGTTGTATGATATAAATGTATAATTACGCCTGTCTCCGGAAGAGGTAGGCTGAGACTATGCTGCATTTACGCGTGCTATTATATTGGTAGCGATATTTATTTTATTAGATTATTTATGCACTCTCGGGCTCCTGCCCTGTTGGGTTTTCTATATAACGCCAGGTAACTATTACCTAGGTCTTAGTTTTAGTTCTCCTTTCAACTATTCTATTCATATTTTCCCTATTACTTTTGTTCAATTTACATAAATGTGTGAAATAATGAAAAAAATATTGCTTGCACGTAAAGTCGCGGTACCGATTCCAGAATCGCGCAAAGTGTTATTGGGGGTACAATACACATCTGCCTACTTCCTCTGGGGTATTTGAAATAAATTCAAAAGTATGTGTTTGCGTAAGATGTTATTTGCCAAATACATAGACTTTCTATATCTGTCACAAGCAACCTCAGAGCCCGACTGCCTATAAAATCTGTAGGCGTGTTTTTTAAACTTTGAATCTTGTCATGATCTCCCACTCCATTTTTGACCAACAGAAACATCATCAAATCAAATCATTTATTCCTACTATTTGTGCATATAGATGATGTGAATATTAATATATAAAAAGTACGACTACATAATATTGTCTTATGTTTACGCGAATGTTATACATTGAAATTAAATACTTTATACGGATTTTATCGCGTTGTTTATTTTACTTTAAACACTGTTATTACATAATTTTCTGCGGACTCTCATATATTGGGCAAACCAAGAGAAGCATAGGCACCCGCTTAAAAGAACATATAGCTGATGTTAAACACCAACGCTCGTTGAAGTCTGCTGTGTGTGAACATGTGCAACAGGGGACCAACCACTACCTACGATTTGACAAACCACATATACTCGCAAAAGAACACCGATTCCTACCAAGGATGCTTCGCGAGGCTATTGAAATTAAAAAACATCCTAATTTCAATAGAGACGATGGTTGGAATGTACCACCAGCTTGGGATCCAGTCATTCAAATAGTCAAACCCAAGAAGAAGCAAAACACAGCTAGACATCATGATACTTTGAGCTCATTCTGCGTAAATAGGAACACCAAAGATTAAATTATGTTCGGGTACTTTAAAATAACTAGCTACACTTCAGAACGTTGGTTGGGACAACTACCATCTTAGTCTCCCCGTGAACATGGCTGCTGTAAAGCAACCGAAACGTCGGGGCAAAGTGTAAACTTAAATACAAATAGATTTAATTAGAAAAAATATATAGCTTAAATAGTAGTAAAATTCAATAATAGTAGTGTTAGAGTTTTCAAAATTATGTAATAACAGTGTTTAAAGTAAAATAAACAACGCGATAAAAACCGTATAAAGTGTTTAATTTCAATGTACGACTACATAATAAATATACATACCCTTACAATATTGTGGTTAGTAACATCAAAACGAAAATATAAGAGTTCTGCTAGATTACGATATTTCATTTTGATAATAAATAGTTTCGTAATACGCGAAGTGCTAGTATGGCGTTATATCGCAGTGTAAGTTTACGACGTGTATGCCGCATGAACGTTAAGATTTATTACTTATGGTTCCTTAACATATATACACATCGAAAGCTATCGGTTCTTATTATAAAATCTGGCTAATCTTAATATATTTGATCAATTTTAGGTGTTGATTTGAATGTTGTGCTTGTGATTTTAGTACACATAAATGGGTTCAAATTATACTATTCTTGCTATGAACGTGGCATTGTTCATGTGTGGTTCCTTGGTTGGAAAAAGTGTCCACATTAACAGGAGTGAGCTTACATATTACATTAACATGACAGAGAACGATTATCTACAATTTTCAATATAAGTGAGCGTGAATATATTATATTTATAACTTTACTGAAGTCGTGTTGGCATTGTGCGTTTGATGATAACTTCACGTGAAAGTTGACCATATTTAAACGTAGTAGAGCGCATGTATTATTTAAATAATTGGATTCACTAAAAAAATCTAAATAAATAATGTGTCATAATCGACTAATGTTCATTTTCTATGGCACAAAGGGTTAATAGCTACTAACTAATTGATTTCAAAGAAATAGACAGCATTTCTATATACCATTAACATCTACTAACAAACTGCCAATCCATGTCAGGGTGATACAGTGGTTCAGGCGGTCTATTCGCCATTGCGTCGGCGTCGAGTGATGTGAGATGTGAGCGATGTGATGTGGGTTTAAATCTCCATGTGGGACGTATATTTGCGTGATTCCCAAATAGTTGTTCCAAGTCTCTGGGTATTTTAAGTGTTCGTTGTTTAATATTTACAATGTCTCATGCGATAGAGGGTTTCATACCTAGTACGGGAGAAGTATTTTTGTAAGAAATAGGGGAATAATCGCGTTGTCCAAGATTAGTTTATTAAATCTGAGATTGTTTACGATAATTTGTCTAGGCCTTTGGTGATTCTACGAATTGAAGACAACAAACAACAAAATTGAAACTTGCTTTAAAATTAGAGATCCATCGTTCCATAATGAACGCTATCTCTCTAGTACTATCCATTATTAAGAATCCAAATCTCCTAAAAATATACATAGGTTCTTGTTAATAATACGTAGCACCACACAACTTTACGATTAGTTTAGGCACTTTATATGGCATATATTTAATATTTCTTAATCGATCTAAGCTCTAAGCAGTTTATCAAATTTAACATATTCGAGGACTAACATGAGATTACCTACTAACCGCACGAATTAGCACGTTCCCCGGAACTGTCCACTCAACCGAAACAGTAGAACAACCTAGTGTTCAAAGTATAAGTTTGCTACCGAACGTCCAATACATCTGGCCACCTCCTTGACCGTAGCCTACACGCGAGAGGTCGTTCACCCCACGTGGTGGTCACGTGACCGCGGGAGTCTACCACCCGTCTAATAATTGCCGGCTATGCGTAATATGCTTTTTAACAATAACCGGGGAAGGAATGTTTACTGCATGCAAAGGAGTACGTACGAATTGTACTACTGAAAAGTATCGCGGGTTTTACTACATTTCGTTGCATTATCGCATGGTTGAGTCGTTTGAATTTGTTTTATTACATACTACCTATAAGTTTGTCCATTTGTTTATCTTTTTGACAGTTCGATAAGTAGTTAAAATAGTGACACACTAACACGTTTCTAAATCGATTTAAAGTTATAATCGATTTTATGCAGAATATTTTTTTATTGATTTAACGTATCGAAATAATTTTAGTTATAAAAAAATACTGCTCGTTTAATATATTACCAAATCTTATTTGATTTACTTATTATGTTAGTTAAAAATAACACATATGTGTATACAGGGCTTATTACGAATATATGATAATATAACGCTTTGTATAGTTCAGTGGGGAGACCAACAGACTGCAATGCAGAGGGTCTCGGGTTGGAACCCACGTCGCGCACCTCTGACTTTCGGAAGCTATATGACTTTTCGAAATTATGTGCGTATTGATTGACAATTATCGCCTACTCCGTGCCTCGGAGAGCACGTTAAACCGTCGGTCCTGGCTGCCATAAACATCTATGGCAATCGTTATTGGGAAGTCAGTGCCCTATAATATCCTGACACTGGTCTAGCCTTAGGATATTGTTAGCCTACGGGTTACGGAGGTCAGGTTGCAGCCGCTCCGTGTAAAAACTGATATCCAGTCAAATCCGGTTAGACCAGAAAAGCCGACCCCAAGTGACTTGGGAATAATAGAGGCTAGGAAGAACAAGAAGAAGTATAGTACACATAATACTGTGTATACTTCGATTTATTCATTTTAATGCCATGTTTTTTATACAACTAATGTGGCAAACTAGAATACGGTCCACCTGATGGTAAGTAGTCACCGTAGCCTATGGACGCCTACAACACCAGAGGCATCACTGGCGCGTTGCCGACCCTTTAGGAAAGGAAGATGAAAAAAAGGAAGTGGGAGGGTGAAGGGGCAGACAAGGGGAAAGAGGGTGATTGGGTCTCCAGCACGCTCACTCACCGAACGAAACACATTTCATTTAAAAAAAATATTTTAGGAATTTGTTTCAAAAAAACAAAAAAGACTATAATGTCGGACTGGGATCGTGAATGTTGTCTTTGACAATATTCAACATAATGAACTAATCATTAATACCGAGGACACAACTGATGACGAGTCCAGTTTTTATGAAGAATCTTATAGTTCATCTGAAGAAACGAATAGGTATTAAACATTTTACTTGTTTTATTTGTTTTAATCAGTTTATTTGGAAAGTATTTACTTATATGTAACCAAGTAAGTAGGCACTTGATTTTTTAAGAACCTAGGTATCTTCTTTATTTTTCTTTACTCTTGGTTTACTTGAATTCCAATATTTTAATTCCTTGCATAATCGAAAGCCTTTTTACTGATTTAAGTTCAATTAATTACAATATTGTAAAAGCATTCGATATCTTCTTTAGGTGCCATAGAACGTAACTGTATTTATTACGTAAACCAATAATAATTTATTTTGGGAACAATAATACACATACTTACAATATTATAATGTCTACAAACTGATATAAAATATTATAATGAAATGAAAATATGTAATCTACATCTTTATTTTCTAAGCGTCTTAAAGTTAAATTTTACGAAAGTAAAACAGTTACGTTCTAAGGTAGCTGTCAAAAAGATAATAAACGAACGGACAAACATGTTTCATACCTTCTACTAATATTACAAATGTAAAAGTTTGTTAAGATGGTTTAATGTTGGTGAGTCGATCACGCGTAAACCATTTAATGAATTTAGATAAAACCTTGCAAGCAGATAGAACCAGTCTTAGATGAAACCATAGGATGCTTTTCATCTTGGTATATGTAGGTTCTGCGAGATTTATGTTAGTGACTGATGTCCCTATATTACGGATGTACAAACAATGAAACAAATAACACAGAGAACACTCTAGCTTGCGGAAACAACCATTTGTGTTGTTTAGGTTAGAATGTTGAAGACACATCATCACTATCTCAGCCGAAAGACGTCCAGTGCTGGAAATAGGGTTTAAGGTTTTCCACACGACCCTTAGCAGGTCATCGGTCCACCTTATTCGGTCCACCTTATTGGGGCTTACTACTGATGCCGTCACTCTAGGACCTTTCTACCCAGTGGTCATTGTAGGATGACCACTGGGCAGATACCTACGTATCTGCGACATTCATAAAATAATAATAACATCAGCCCTGTTTATCAACTGTTCATTGGAACCAGCATTGGCGGGGCACAGGCCTTTTCTTAGTGAGAAAAAGTTTAGTCATACTCCACCATGCTGACTCAGTACGGATTGGCAGACTTCATATATCTCTGAGACCCTTATGAAAGACTGCATGGCGTTCAGGTGTCCCCATGATGTTTCCCCTAACTGTTTCGTTTCCGTCACTACGAGACACAATATTGTAGTAATATCATTGCCCGCTTAGAAGCCTCTTAAAGCAAACCGGAATACTACCAATGCAATAAAGGGGTACCGGTTAAGGGTAAATTACCCCAATAAAAGGGTAAATTCATAAATTGCTCAAATCGGCAATTGAGAATGCCACAAAATGTTCAAAACACCTCATTTTCTTGTATTGAATACTCTTTATTAGTTTCGAGAAATAACGATCGTGTATAATGTTTAATGGTAGTTGAACATTGGCTTAATGTGGCTACTTATAATTAAGTAGGCTTTAGTTAATTGTAAGTTAAGCCACGTTTCTAAGTTCGCGTAATAGTTGAATAATGTTGAAGTAATTTTCTTTATGCGGTAATATGTAAGGGCTTGTTTGGACATTGTAATAACGTTTTACAACACGTTATGTCTAAAAAAAGGTCTCTTATTTATTTACTAGCTGACCGGACAGACGTTGTCGTGTCTTAGACGAACAGTAAACTCACGAGGTTAAAATAGTCGTTAGGTTTTCTGTAATTATCCAATTTTCTGCGCAATTCTCTTAATTTTTTTTGTATGATTCTAACTTCGTTCTCAAATTATGGCGTGACCAAGGAAAACAGGGATTTATTTTTATATATATAGACTAGTATTTCGCGTGGTTGCGCGGACTGCAAGCGGTCCGCAAAGGGAGTTGTACAGCGAGGGGGGAAGAAATCAAAAAACTAATTTTAAATTCGGATTCAGGGACCTTGAAAACCTCCGAAGCCAAAAATTAAGCGCCCTAAGACCATTGGGGGTCACCGATGACCCCCGGTGACCTTGAAAATGACCTTTTCTGGAAAGATTTCGTCTATCTCTATGATATTTGTTCGAACCCCACCAATCTCTAACCGTTTCGGAGATATTAGAGGTTAAAGTTTGTATGGCGGCCATGTTTTTATGTATGGAAGCAATGTTTTGCCCCCCCTTAAAGTTACCACGGTTGTAGGAAAATTTTGTTCGAGAACGACTCCCGTAGATATCACCGTTTCCGAGATCCGATGGGATGCCACAACCAAGAGCTGACCTTCCAAATGTCAGATATTTTTCCCGGGCCTTCTGAACGATTCTCTATGCCACGCTATATTACCTTATTTCGTACGACTCCCACTTCTATTTCTCTAAGTGAGTCAGTGAGTGGTAATTTAAGTTTATATAGTATGAATTTGAGAAAAGAAATAGTACCTACTTATAATTAATTCATCTAAAACTTTTATCAGGTGGGGGCCCGTGGTTCAGTTTTTTAGGTTTATGCTTACTGCCAATCGTAAGTGTTCCTCAGTTTGATACTCGTCTCGGAAAACTGGCATTTGATTTTTTTGTTGTCAATGACTGATTGTTGAGAATTCAAATACAAAGCCGGACAGAAAATTATGTTGTCTACAAATTATTGTTCTGAGTCTGAAAATTCTTTGTTTATGTCGCTTGAATGTTTGCATAGGAATTATTTATAATGCGCGACTGGTATTGAAAAAGTATTTCTTTAATTCTGTGGTGTATTAGCAACTCGTAAATGATACCGCTGACACTGTAAGCCTTTAACTTGACACACTTATCCCCTAATTTATACCATAGAGCATTTCAGCTTTACTTTACCTATCTTTACAAAGGCTTATGTTAAACAGTACTTGTGACAGTTATATTCATATGCGACCCTACGACCGAGTGAACGTGTATTTAATGAGACAGTAGTAATTATAAAAAGTCCGGAGCAAGTAGGTCATACCATACGTGGTGGGAGCCACACCGCTTGTCTTTTAACTATTAATATCATTATGTCCTACTTGTGGTAGGTCAACGCTGTGATTAAAAACTTGGACATATCGTACTGTTTATTTACTTATGTGTACTCAATATAATCTAACAGCAAGTTTTACAAATATTGATACAATGAGCAACAACAGCGTAATGAAAACTTACATGTCAGCTAATTCGTAGTTAGCTAGCGTAATAGACTATGATCAAATCTCTTAATTAGAAGAGACCTGGAAAGAGTAAAGAGAGTTTGCAAAATAATCGGTATAAAAAAATTACGTACACCGACATTTCATTACACAAAAAACAACCTTTTGACATTGGTCCTTTCATATGTAAATGAACAAATTTTATTACTTAGTACTATAAATTTCATTTGTTGTTGTCTTTTTATTTACACACAAGCATTTTCTGATAAATCAAGTCATCTGTACATTCGAGCAATGACCAGTTTATTAATTTAAATTGTGTGAGTTGTTATTTCTTAAATTGCACCCACGCTATGGGGAAATTTCAAAAGAGGAAATTGTAATAGGTCATATGGACCTGTTATCCATAATCTAGTTTACCCATACAAAATCCCTATGATTTTGTATGAGTAAATTCACTGGTTGTTTAGATGATTGCTAAGCTATAAATTATACAGCTCGTCACTCATATTCACTTCACTATTTGACCCTTAAATTTCACCGAACCTTTTTACAAGCTACTTAAATAGATAAATATAGCTATTTAAGTAGATTGTAAAAAGGTTCGGTTAGGTTAAATAATTAGGTTGATTCTACAATACCTTGTACCTTCATTAATAACCGCTATCACCACTTCCCATAGAAATGCTAACGATACACAAATTGACGATAACTCACTCAGAATGCCGATGACACACATTTGCTATAAGAATTAAGCTTGCAATACTGATAGAAGCAAGTAAACGAAATCAAACATTTGGTTGTACTGCGGTACACTCAGTAATAATAGTATATGCAGTTTTGTTTCTTTTTGCGAAATGATTGCATCGAAGTTGTACCACGATGAAGTAGTTTGTGAAATATTATTGGTCTGTCATCTGTTACGTGAGTGCCTTGCAAAAACATTGTCTTTATTGTAATATTGATGAAGATATACCTCGGTACTGTGCTGTGGTGTCACTGTTAGCGGGTAGCTTGACAAACCTCCATATATTATGTACTAGCTGACCCGCACAACTTAGTCTGCTTCATATAAGATAAGAGAATTTACCCCGTTCTTGCAACATTTTTCATTTCTGCTCCGCTCCAGTTGGTCGTAGCGTGATGTTATATAGCCTATAGCCTTCCTCGATAAATGGGCTATCCAACACTAAAATAATTTTTCAATTCGAACTAGTAGTTCCTGAGATTAGCGCGTTCAAGCAAACAAACAAAAAAACTCTTCAGCTTTATAATATTAGTATAGATAATCAATATTACTATATATACTGTACTAATATATGTTTAATACTACTGACTGTAGGAACAAATCTGGCAACGTTGCATAGGTATAAACTTGTTTCTCTTCCAAGATAGTAGTAAGTTAGTGTCTATTGCATTCATGTATACCTACTGGGCTTATTAAGCTGTAAACTCAGTAGAGTAAATGATTCGCTTTCATGATATATGTCTGATAAAGGAGTCTTACAACCAAACAGTATATTATTAAAATTTTAATTATATTTTTATGAAACTTGAAATACGGGCTACAATTATATGTCTCACGAAATCGATGCCTGAATCTAGCGGAGTGTTTTTGGCGTTTTCGGTTAGACCATTCAAAAAGAGCACAAAGTCTGAAAGTGTTTGGAATGGCAATAAACGGCCTCCTTTATTACGCAGGTTTTTATACATAGTTAGTTTTTTTCAGAACAATTTATTACTCTAAAATAATATCTAAACATTTTTCTAATAATATTTAAGTACTTATGTCGTTGACTGTACCTCACTAATTCTGATGATATACATTGCTGACAACAATGAACATATACCTATGATACACAGGCAAACGATTGCTATTGTTTGAATTTTCGTAAAGTCTACCTCTTTAAAGGATTTATTCCTACCTAGATGTTACCCGCGGTTTCGCACGCGTTAGTATATTTCTATTGCTCGGCAATAGTACCTTTTTCAAGATGAAAGGTAAGCTATGACCACAATATCACATAATCTAATATTTAAGTCAAATCAGAACGGTTTATTATAAACGAGATTTTGCCTACAACCTCGCTCGCGTAAATATAGGTTAGGTTAATAACAGTACTTATTTCTGGATAAAAGGTAATGATTGATTAAAAGTTGATGATGAAATTTCATGATAATCGGTCGAGTAATTTGGACGTGACAGCGTAACAAATAAACTTACATTCGCAAGTTGCCTTTTATTAAAAGTAAAATATAAAGGAAATTACGTAGCTTCCCCGCTCACAGTGGGGCCTCGTCCCAACATTTCTGGTACGGCAAACGCTAACGGTATCGCTGCAGCTTGCGTTTACCAGTGTCGTGCGGCCCCTGATTTACGAGCTCGCGACATTCCACCGCGGTGTGTGCGTTCTACCTTATATATCTGTGTCCGTAGTGCGCGCGTGCCGCTTGCCTTTTACCCGATACTGACGCAGTTATGATACAACTACACGTTTATAGATAAGTTGCAGTTTCAGCGTGATTTGCGAACGTTTACTTCAATTGAGTTGTAGCTTAATAGTAAAACCATTTCTTACTGATTATTTTATTATTTTTGAAGTATTATAGTATAATAAAAGGATTTTTTTTACTATCATGTTAATGCGCACTTAGAATTTTATTCTTTTTGAAGTAGTGATTACTTGATTAGTGTGTTATTAAAGTGTTGTAGAATATAAAAGGTATTTACTTTGATAGCATGGATAGTTCTTGTGGAGGTTTAATTTTAGTGACCCGAAAATATAGCCTACCTGTTCCGAGCTTGCTTGTTTTTGTAATCGATTTAAAATATATGTAAAATCCATCTCATCATAAATTATTATTATTAGAGCAAGAGCTGTCATTCCAAAAAGATAAACCATATAGCAAATATATGCAACTAAAAACGACCAAAGAAATACCTACATAAAACAGTGTAAATAGAGAACCTGAAACGTATGACATAAACGCTTTGGATACCAGGTTAATAATACTCGAAATCCACGCGGATGCATGTAGAATTGTTGAGAATGAATGGAGGATGAATACGGAATATGCCACGCCATGCTTTTACTAGAAACCAAAGCAGTAACAATATTGTGTGAGTAGCGTGAAAAACTTTCAACATAATTATTAATTTTGTTTCTAATAGGGTGATTGATGGCGCCGAACGCAGGCAGTACAGTCAGTGCGACAATATAAATATCATATTGGTGTAGCATACTAGGAAGTTGTTTTTGACTCGTCGCGGATTGTCTAAAATATGATTAGGATCTCTCTAGTGAGAAGCTGGTGTGTGCATTGCTCTCAGATCAAATGTAAAATCTATATTTACTCTACCGGAAAATGGTTCGGATTGGAGTACATTAAAATGTTTACCTAACGAGCATTGTTTCGACCTTGTTAGGACGTATGAGAGTATATACCAATATATGGAAATACTATATACTAATATATAAGAACGATCATTAGGCCCTTTTTCTAACCTTCCCTTCACGTGACTTGACTTTAACCTACAGGGATGTAGTAAAATAGATTATAGGTATGTTAATTCAAAATGTGACAGCTTGTTCAAATGTAATACAAAAAATTACTGGTGGTCTCCCACTAATCGAAATTCGACCGTAATTCATTTATTTTTTATATGTTAACGCTTTCTGCACTCCTTCTGCGTGTAAATAATAACTATGCTATCTCACACGGCCGTAAGCTGCTTAAAAATAGGATCCAAAGCTTTCTCATGACGAATTAATATTAATAATAATATTGTTATTTGTATTGTTCGCTTGCGAAAATAGTTATGTAAATTTTGTATCCCTATGGCACACGTCCCTGACGTGTATGCGAAATTTTATGATGATTTGTCGAGTAGTTAAGGCGTGACAGCGTAACAAACAAACAAACTCACACTCGCATTTACAATATAAGTAGAGAGTAAGGAAGGAACAATGCAGAGGAATCGAGTTCGAACCCATGTCGAGCACCTCTGACATTCGGAATTTATATGACTTTTCAAAATTTTGTGTGTATTGATTGACAATTATCGCCTGCTCCGTGCTTCGGAGAGCACGTTAAGCCGTCGGTCCCGGCTGCCATGAACATCTATGGCAGTCTTTATTGGGAAGTCAGTGCCCTATAATATCCTGACACTGGTCTAGCCTTAGGGTTGCGGAGGGCAGGTGGCAGCCGCTTCGTATAAAAACTGATATCCAGTCAAATCCGGTTAGACCAGATAAGCCGACCCCAAGTGACTTGGGAATAATAAAGGCTAGGGAGAAGTAAGGATTCTTGACACATTTTGTATTAGGACCTGCGGTTTTATAAGCAGCTGTGTTTAGTTTTTGCTTCATATTTGTCTTCTTTTTATTTTAGTCTTTGCGATGCAAATAGGATGCATTGCTTTCTGCAATGTTGCTTTACTTGTTCTCAGTAAATGTTGAATTAGGAACCTAGCAATTTGCATTATTTGCTGCACGAGAAAAGTACATTGCGTGTTGCGATATTACTGCCTCTGTTTGTATTAGCTCGCTCGAATCTTACACAGAACCGGTATGTTCATACAATAATTGTAATAACCATTTGAATGCAGGTTCTGTTCATAGTAAAGCAACCCGGTACCTTCATCCTACAATAAACCGGTAAAGCGTTAGTCAGGTTTCTAAGCTCTCTTTTCTCTCTCTCTCTCTGTCTCTCTCTGTCAGACATATGTAATTCCTTTGCGCTAGCAACGCAGGAGCTCCTCTTTAAAAATACGACATCCCCAATTCTCCTGATGTCGCAAACGTTTTTAGGCTGCAGTAACCAAATACTAAAAGGATTATGATTGAGCCTTGTAAAAAAAATTTAATCTTTTTTTTATCTAATTAGATGTCAAAAAGAGTCACTGTAAAAAGATGCAGCTTAGTTTAAAAATCTAAACATGATTGCGTCAACGAATTTCCTTACTCGGTCGCTTCAACGCGCCTATGTGTGCAATCCCTTATTATTCCTCGTGGGCTCGCTGGACGTACGCTGGGTAAAGCCTTCCTCGCGTCAGTCTACGCCGATCCGTATTCGTAGCCGCCCGCTCTGTAGCAGCGCCCCTACGCCGTAACCGCGCTACGAACCGCCCACGTGACGAATAACAGTTACCGGCTGTTTGTTATATACCCGTACATTATTTGTTATTGTTACAAAATGTTAATGTTAAATGTTATGTATTTCTCATACGCCAAAATGGGGTGAGTTTCTTTTACTAAGTTATTCAAGTTTACTGCCTTGTTTTGCTTCCTGGACGACTGTTTTTAATGAGCGGTTTGTTGGCCGTAATTTTTATTGTTGCCGTAATTTGCGAATTAAATCGAAGCGTGCTTTATTGTAGTTGTTTTGAGTGAATAAACCTTATTGAGGACAATGGGGTTAAACCAATGGGATTATTTTTTATAATTGTTTGATACGTGTCTATTTTTTAACTTGCTGTTCATACTAGTGTCGTATCTATGGGTACATAAAAGGCAAACTATTATTAAAGTGAAGATTGAAATTAAACTACTACTTGACCATGGCTGCTGAAAAGCGACCGAAACGTCGGAGAAAGTGTAAACTTAAATATAAATAGTTTTAACAATTTAATTAGATTGAAAATTAGTAAAGTTTTATAGTAGTAGTATGTAGTGTAACAGTTTCTAAATTATCAAATAAACAACGTGATAGAAGTCGTATTATCCGTACATTCGCGTAAACAGAAGACAATATTATGTAAAGTGAAGATTCCGAGCAAATATTAATTAGTAGATCACACGGTAGAAGATCGCTGTAGAACACAATATACTCACGTATGCATCTCCGCAGGAGTTAATATATGTATATTACAACCACATTACGCAAACTAGGTTTGAGGTTCCGTGTAATAGGGAGGTGTTTTGCTGTCTAAGGAGCATATTTTAAAATTTTGTCCTTCTACTGTGAATTTTCTAACTGGAAAACCAAAAAAACACTTCGAACAAGGAATCGAACAGAAATACGCAAGCATAACACAAGCGCATACGTTTGGCATGGGACAAATAAGACAATAGAATAATGTGCTTTTTTTATGTATTACTAGCTTTTGAGCGCGGCTCCGCCCGCGTGGTACCTACATCAATAAAAGAAGTCTATGTCCTTCCCCAGATTTTAAACTATATCTGTACCAAATTTCATCTAAATCGGTTAAGTGGTTTAGCCGTGAATAGGTAACAGACAGACAGAGTTACTTTCGAATTTATAATATTATAGTAGGGATTAATAGGTACCGTGACCACTTAACCAATAATTGAAATATGACTCCCGTTTTAAATACCAGTTCAGGTTTCTCAAACAAACATATTAAATATGCATATTTATGGTTTATTGGATTAGGAAAAGTTGTATGATTTGATTTTTTGTATGGAATTGATTTTATGTTATCTACGAACATTTGTTTAATGGGTTATCTCATTGTATCTAATGTTTCAACATTGGTAAGGTGCTGTAAATGATAGGATTTCCAAAAAACGAAACGTACCTATGGAAACTTGTAAGAACAAGTTGTATTTAAAAAAAATCGCAATTAAGAAAAGGTATGTATTTCAATCTTTATGTAGCGACACTATACTCATGCGCGAGTAAGCGACAGCATCTACTAGAGCAGCGATAGCTCAGTGGGGAGACCAACAGGCTGCAATGCAGAGGGTCTCGGGTTCGAACCCACGTCACGCACCTTTGACTTTCGGAAGTTATATAACTTTTCAAAATTATGTGCGTATTGATTGACAATTATCGCCTGCTCCGTGCCTCAGAAAGCACGGTAAGCCGTCGGTCCCGACTGCCATGAACATCTATGGCAGTCGTTATTGGGGAAGTCGACACAAAAGATCCCACCGGGTCAAAGTGTCGCCGGTCTGTACTGACTGGCCCCCACACAAGATAAGATAAGCGACAGCAGTCTTCTGTATGTGAAAAGATGTTTGTTTGATTGCAATAGCGTAAAATTTTATTAGAGATCGGGTAGGTAAATATTAGATATATATAATAACGCGCTTATTATGAACAAATATTAAGCTCAAACTTTAAAACATTACATAAAAATACAACTAAAGCAAAACACGAATTTTCTGTTTACCGCGTATTTAATAACATTTCTTTATTTTTGGTCAACAGTAGATTCTTTTGTACAATTATTTTAATTAATCTATTATTTGCTTACAATTTCAGTATTTGAGTATATATTATTAATTTAAATATTATAAAACTTTGTTGTTGTATTATAAAACCTCGTTTACAAGCAATCTTCTCAGTATGGAACGGCGTAGGGCGTAAAACCACTGCGCAATACGAGTTGACATAATTTACATATAGTCTTCGAGAACATTGTGACGAATTTTCCATATTGGTCTCGAATCTCTAGTATTGTTCGTGAGGAACATTTTATGAAGAGTTGTCAAACATGCATATTTCTTTGCAATAAAGGAAAACAAACTTAGTAAAGAATGAAATTTAAATATTTGCTTAAAATAATACAATCAATGCTCACAATAGCACATATTTATTTTAGAAATATAGATAAATAATGATCAATGTGACATGTAATTTCCTCGTTGATTCCGTGTAAATTTGCGTTTATGTTTGCAAGCGATCTTGAGGTCTCGAATTTAATTCTGGGTTTGGAAAATGTGTTATAGGATATTGCTGTCGTAAAATTCTCAGAAGCACACTTTAGCCTACACCTTCAGAAACACAGGCGTAAGTCTATATTTATATAAAATAGCAATGCATACAATAATAATAATAATAATATTTTATCACATACACATGATATATCTAAAATCAGGTTACAAAGTTTAAAGTACATAATATATAGATCCCAACTTTCTAAAGCTATTTAATCTAACTACTGTTCGCCCAGGCGTCGAAATTTGACCACAATCATTATTTAGAATTTATAAAAATATAAATCTATCTATTTACACATGTAAAAATATCTAAATACTTTTTTTATTATAGATTAAGCTACTGAACTGTTTAGCTTTTGCCCATTTATATAGGTATACATAGGTATGGTTGGTACAATATCAAAGTAGTCCCAACATCATCCAAAACACTAA
The DNA here is from genome assembly GCA_963675205.1 of Catocala nupta. Classification (NCBI taxonomy): domain Eukaryota; kingdom Metazoa; phylum Arthropoda; class Insecta; order Lepidoptera; family Erebidae; genus Catocala; species Catocala nupta. The sequence continues at coordinate 5,508,508 of OY776097.1, forward strand.
TGAATAAACCTCATGAATATAACAGTAAGAACAAGCACGATGTATAATGCAATAACCTGATGGAAATTGCATGCAACAGTGTAGAAAATACCGCAATGAATAAGTTAGAGACGCACAAGGTTACGGTGTATAGTGTTCTAATAGTAAATAACTGATTTTAATATATTTTTAAACTAACAAGAGGCAACCGTACTTTCAACCGTCCCAGGGTTGTCTTGCCTAATGGCCTATGATCCCTTGCTATGTCTCTAGGGCACATACTGGTATATCGTTTTACTTAATTTATTCCAATTTCACTCTTAAGCACACTCGTTCAGCTTAGGATAGATAGTCGTAACCTGTCTCCACAATATCTGCGATCTGGTCAGATATATTTTGCCTAAAACTTTCTTTTCTGGCTATCACATTGTATAGAAAAATTTGGCCAATGTCTACAATTGTAAGGAAGGGATTGTCAAGGAGTCTGAAGACTCTATACTGATTATGTTACGTACCCGGGATGAGAAGTTTATTTGTCTGCTAGTTAAAAACCCTAAAGGGTAAAGCTACATCCCCAGTCAAGCTGTCCTATTTTAAGCAACATCTGAGGTTCTTCGTCTATAAACTCATATCTTTTTATATAAAATTCAGTTTCCTTATATTTGTGCCCACAAAGTCTTAGAGTAGTCAAAAGATTTACTTGAATTTGTTACAGAACGGTACATTTTTATATGAAAGGGTTTTTATATACTTCTTATCCCGTAGTCCACAAGGGAACAGAAGTAATTTTCTAAATAAAATTTATATCAGACTGAGCCATGGCGAAGCGTGGCTGGTTTTGGCTAGTACTGAAAACATTGTTTGTATTTTGTTTGAACTCACTAATCTTTGGAACTGCCAGTCCAACCAGACAAATCTTTTTGCGTTATATCGCCTGTTTATTGAGGAAGGATATAGCTTTGTACATTGTTTCTGATAAGCAATGGGAACTGTGTCAATCTAATAACAAATAATTTAGAGCCAAAAACATGTCTGCAACCGCGGCGATAACGAACAAGGTACTGAAACTGGTAGTACTGATATAAACAAATACTGGTGGTCTTATAATGTCTCTATGTATAGAGTAATGTTGCACGATAATCAGATATTGATTTTATACGACATTCTATTTTTTGTAATCGTTATTCTTGGAGCGTGCCCACATATCATAAATGACAGTGTCGATATCTCAAAGGTCACGTATTGAAAGTATCTGATAGTTCGAACATAACTTCAAACGTTATTTTTTGGGGTTTACATGCCCAACTGTTCACGATTTGGCAGTTCATTATACGTAGTCAAGGAAGTTTGACTGTGAACCGGTTAACGGCAAAAACGTTTTATTTATTATTTATTTATGCACAAAATATTACATCGGAGGACTTAATGCCACAGGCATTAAACCATTGGGTGATGCAGTGCGAATTGGCATTCACTGCTAAGTTATGTTAGTTTTAATACTATTAGAATAGTGGCAAAGAACCTAGACAAGCATATTTCTGTGGTGTCAAGGTAAAAAAGGATAAGTCCAAAGTATTGAAAAATGAGTTATCTGTATATTAATAGGTGAAGCAAAAACTTTGTACCCCTTTTTACGAAAATTGTGCGGACGGAGGAGTATGAAATTTGGCACAGCTAAAGTTTATATGGAGGAGTGACGAATCCTAATATTTATATAAAATATGCATTGGAAATACATTAAATTAATGGAAAAGCACTACACGCACACAACCATGCATTTGACACACGCTGTCGAAGCGCGTAACTATGGTTAAATATATCAATTATAATGACATATATCAGCAATATCTTACAGACAAACTTTGGTCGAATTTCGAGCACTAGGCACCGCTAGTTTACATAATTTTATAGTAAAGATTAATATGTAATAGGGTAAAAAGAAGATGATCTCCTTTGTAATAATATTAGCCCAGTACATAAACTGTTCCAACCCCCGAGCACGGGCCTTTTCTTAGTTTAAGGAGGGTTAGGCCGTAGTCCATCACGCTGGCCCATTGTGGGTTTCTTTACATACTTTTTATAGTTAACTCTCAGACAAGCATTCAATGGCAACAAGCAACACAAATGCGTTCCTATTTTGAACGTTGCCATCATTTCAGAAACTTTAAAGGAGTAGGTGAGGGCGAAAAGAGCATCAATAACACTTTTCTTAAGGTACCTGGAAACCCTTTCCACTACAAGCGTATAATTTGAAGTAGGGATTTCTTACCACAGGCATACAATTTTTAAGTAGGGTTAAAACCTAATTCTTATTTTAAGCCAGCGGTGAGAAGAGTTTTATAGAGACCTATATGTATTTTTTTTTGTTATTTATGTATATTATTACTTATATGCACCGAATGCAGGCTCTGCAAGAATACCAACGTTGTGGTTACACTGCAAAATTGCTGACGCAGGACCATATTTGTTATTTTTTAAATATGTTTCCTTAAAAGTTTATAAGAATGTGGGACAAAGTAAATTATTTTTCTTTCTTATTACATTTACTTTTCTTCGCGAGCACCATACTTTTATACGATGTATGAATACTACCTGTGCTTCGCGGAATCACCCATGTTATATGACGTTCACGGTTGCTGATAAGCATTTTATGGTTGAAGGCTGTTTTATATAGCCTTAACCTTACTCAATAAACAGGCTATCTAAACAAATAATAAACAAATCGTGCCTATAGTTCCTGAGATGATCGTTTTTAAACATACAATCTCTTCAGGTTAAGAATATTAGGTCTTAATTTTCATAGCGCGATATAAAGATATTTGTGCAATATCATTTTGTTTGATTAATGGCACAGTGGTATAAGTGGTCGTTAAGTTAATTTTACTATTTGTGTCTATTTTATTTGATTTCTCCAGCCATTCATAATCAACAATTTAATACGTGTACACACACGGCCAAATGCTAAATTGTCAACTTATATTTGTGTGAAATCTAGCACTATTCTAATATTTACTTAATTTGTACTCGAAGATTTTAATTGCAGATTATTGTGTTAAATGTTGTTATTTACTCAATTACCTCGCTAGTCTCGTAAGGTGATAACAATTGTTGGAGAGCCAATAAAAAATAAGACTTATGACCAATTATAAGTATAATTTGTTGATTAGGTCAAGTAATTATTATTATGAAAAAAAAAGTAGTTTAATTTACTAAAAAATCATAATTGCCAGTGCAGTAAAAAACTATGCCTAATTTATGGCGATGCGTTCTCAGGGGAGAAAGTATAATAAGGGTAGGTATTAGCTAGCAACCTACAACGAAATTCTATACCAACTACAGCAGGGGTTGAAAGTAAGGAAGTTTAATAGAATAAATTAATAAATTTAATAATAGAATGCATGAAACTAACATTTTAACATTTTACCCCGATTATAATTTCATAGGACTTAAACGAGAGGCCGTGTACGGTTCACACAGGTGAAATGAACCATACAGCCTTCCTTTTAAACGTCTTCTTATACTATGTTAATAGCTAGGTTTTAGGCAAAGGTTTAACTACTTTTTGCTTAATCCTAGCAATTGGCATAAATGTAACAGCAGTAAACTAACCACAAAACATTCATTTGTTATACAGTACTATCTAGACATTTTCTATCTACTCGGCATCATTCTAGTGTTCTCAAATGGATAAAAATTAATGGCGCTAATCTTTGGACTTTATATTCCAAATTTCTCCGAACCATAGTGGCCAGGGCTATACCCTGTAATACGCTGGTTCATCTATTACGTGGGCTCTAAAAGCACAACTGGCGCATGAGAAAGCTGACAGGTTAATAAAAACTTACATATGGTAAAATCGACTACACTAAGGGCATACAAAATGAACTGATTACAGCAGAACGTGATCACTTCCTCGATTCAAAAGTAACTGTCGCGTTATTACGTGACATGCCGTGACCGACCTTTCGGTATTCGCTACCGACGTTCTGTGCACCCAGCATGGCGGGCTTATTAAGCAATTTACTTAAACAAAAAAGTATGGGGAGGGTTTGAGGCCGGTCCCGTGCCTGCCTCTGCTCGCTTTGATTGTGAGTTATGGACAGGAGGAACCATAATTACGCTTTTATTCAATGATTTATGTGGCTTAACGGAAAATGCCACGATTATTGCTTTCCCTTTTTCTCCAATAACATTTGGGATCATTGGAATCGTTTTTCTCTGTTTAGCTTTATTTTTAGTAGTACTTATCTGTTCATTGTGCGTTCTTTGTTGTCTCAGATTGTATGAAAATAGCTTGTATTGATTTTCATAGTTTTTCGGCTGTATTATTTCATTTGCTTTTCACAAATCATGTTTTAGGTTCCAAGTAATAGGTATAGTAAGAGGGAGTAAAGTCCTTTACATGATAGACTTTAAAACAACGTGCTGTTAAAGGAGATTTTTACAACAACAAAAACAAAATTTCGCTCGATTCGGCAATCGGAACTGGGGTCATCATGATCATCCTTAAACAAACGCAAACTTGTGTCATCTACACCTACTTCCTACGTCCAATATATAAAGGCGTATAAATTGTAGGGTTAAAAGTCATAATAAAGTAACTGGATTACTACAAATCAAGTATAAGGACCAGTTTTCATGCCGTCTACGTTTTTAAAACTTACTGCTGTCACAAGTACAGTTTTCTATTTGGCCTATAACAAACAATATCGTATGGCCAAAGCTCGAGTTGCATAGTGGCGGTACAACAAGCATGTTATTGATTAGTAATTCGGTACACCGGTTCAAATCGCGGGAGGCACGCGACAACATTTTTGTTCGGGTCCCGTCGCGCCCCTACAAACTTTTTACATTTGCCGATATGAAGGTCGGAAATAAAGCTGCACCACATATTAGTTAAATAACTGATTCAAATCTTGATAGAAAAAGTTTTAGGTGCGTATATAAGATCTGTAAGAAGATTAGCGCATAAGTAATTTGGAATTAGGTAAAAAATATCAAGCAAATATAGGTACCACCTATCTACTTTCTTATAAACCTAAATAGGTATACTTTATTCAACATCGATAATAATAGATTACCAAAGTTCGAACGGTGTACAGTTTGTCGCAAAGTTATTTTAATAAAACTAAAAAAGATAAAAGAAATGAAACACACAAAATTAGCATTATAGCTTTGTTATAATTCTTTAATTTAATGTTGTTTTATTTCTATTGATTATTTAATCTGAATGAACTATTTCTAAGTTTAATATTCGTGCTATAAATCCAAGTTTATGATGGAAATATTAGCATTCTTGCAGGAGACGGGCTTACTATTTTGTTTACTCCAAATATTTAAGTATCAAACCTATTAAAGTGATCGCGTTATTGTAACTAATCTATTGGACAGAAAATTTTAAGTTGTAATCGTATTAATTATAAATTAGTAACAATATAATTTAATATTATATATTATTGTAATGATACAAAGTAAAACCTTTAAAAAATATACAAATATCATTACTTTTGTTCAAGGTTAATACTAGCTAAATTATCATAAATCACACGTTGGCTGGAGGTGCGGCGTGGCGCTTTTTATTATTATTTTTTTTTTACGTGAGGGAATGCTTTGACGCATTCCTCTCCACGGGGCAACGGAGAGGTTATGTCGGGCTCACCGGGGGAAAGATAACCCGGTAATATATCGCGCCCTCCAGCGCTTCGCTTCTGAATTATATTCAAATATGAAGGAACGTAAAAGATTTCTTGGCAATCGAACTTATCATATAAACAGAATACTTTACTGATTATTTTACAGTGCAAAAGATAACAATAACATTATGACTTACAAGATTTTGCTCGCGTAAGGTTGGTAGGTGTAGGTACAGTTAGTTTAGCAACTGTTTTTTTCTAGATAAAAGGTACCCTGACCTTTACTTTTCCTGGCAACGTATATGCGAAATTTCATGACGATCGGTCGAATAGTTAAGGCTTGAAAGAGAAATGAACAAACAAACTCACATTCACATTTATAATATTTGTTAGGATGTTATAGCTGAAATAGTCACGCTGCCATACCCGTTTGCCAATTGAAAACATATTATCGGCATATCAACACAGGTATCCAGGTTCAAACAACTGAAATACAAAAATAATTTGTCCCTCAGCATTCCTTTTAAATCCATCATCATTATTTGATACGCTATCTAAATTTGTTTTATTCACTTCCACCCTTTGTGTGGTATGCAGGTCGCGTAACAAATTACAAATCAATAAACAATGTGTACGTTGCAACAGTGACATTTCGTCGTTGCTAGCTACTCGTAAATATTGATAAGATCTATTGATTGTACAATTCACTGATTCGCGAATAACTCTATGTTTACTACTCGTAGCTGTATCTTGGGAAATGTTGAGGTGGGTTTACGGTAGGCCAAGTGAACGCAAGCGGATTATGTCACGAATCTAAGCGTAGCGTAGCTGAAATGAACGCCGCCGAGTTTATGCGCGAAGGGACTATGCTTAAAGATGTAATTGTTGTGATGTGATTGATGATGGATTGTGATGAAAAATGTATTCTAAGCGTATTGCCTTGACGCGTAATTTTTTGCCCTCGTGTAAGAAGGCTCAGTGGAATACGCTACGAGCACGCCTCGAAGATCCAGCTTGTGTTCAAGACACTTCGCCAATTGTCGCTTTCTTGATGTAGACAAAACAAGTCGCAAGCTTGTAGATTCGGCGACGTCCATACTTTAAGTCGCGAACAAACCGGCTTCTTTAACGATCGCGATCTTTCACATGTCGTAGACCCAACATAAGCTTCGCTTTTTCTAGCAAAGAAGTAACAGAGACATACTTTAAGAGAATATTTTTATCAACTAATGGGCTTAGTACATTATATACAATATTTAAAGGGATCGCTATAGATACTAAACACGAAATGCGTGATACATTTTTTATACAACCAAGGTGGCAAACAAGCATTACCTTATAAAAACGCTTACTGACTTTTTTTGACACAAACTCCTTTTTGTAGCTTTAGCAGCTTATGTGTGGCAAGTCCGAGTGTCCTTAGGTTACGCCAACCATCAAACCACTTACCAACAGGCGCGGTCCTTATTCCTGTTTCGCATTTTGGTTGTATAACAAACAATAACGAACTTTAATTATCTTCTGTCCTACTTTAATGTTTCCAAAGCGGGGTAACTGTTGCACGGATTCGAAACTGAAACTGGGAACACAGATAGAACATCACATGCGATACTTTATATTCCGATACGCATTCTTGTGGAATGTGGGAATGTTCAGTAAAACGAAACACAAATAGTTTTTTTAATTAATGTATAGTATTTAATTGTCTGGTGAAGAACCAAATTCAGCGGTGATTGAAAAAGAGTGGACGTGATTTTCTTGCAGATATCTTCTCATAGGCCAGCTAGTTAGCTAATCAGGTTCAGGCAAACAGTTATTTGCCTGAACCTGATGATTGAATAATTGATATATAACTTGACTTCACTTGAAAGATCTTAATAGAAATGTATTTTTAAAACCAAATAAACTTACCAATTTTACATTTACTAGAATTTCAAGAAATTTCCAAGGTCCGTGAATATCGTTTTGTTTAGGGTAAGATTAGTGAGATACGATTAGTCGACAAAATTCTAGTATTACTCATGACTCATGGACACGACTCCTTGCAATTTATTTTCAAGCCACGATGACTCAGCGACAAAACAAAGATAGATACAAAGCTTTCTTATAGTTAATTATTCAAACTGAAGTATGAATTTTAATATTAACAAAACGATAATAGTTGCGAATTAGATTATTTATCAATTTAAATAATCTCATGATTAGCAATTCAAATGCAAAGTTTATCGCTTCACTTTTAACCTACAAATCGTAAGACGGGTCAAAGTATCCCCGTTTAAGAATTACTAGTTGTCAAAGATGTTATCAACTCGTTACAGATATTTTGGTAATGAAACGAGTACTGTACATCCTTTACAATCATAACTAATTTTATAAATATGAATGTGAGTTTGTTTGTTAGTTTGGTACGCTTTCACGCTTTAAATACTCGACAAATTATCATAAAATAATAATAATAACATATTTATTTTCAAAAAGCTGTAATTAGCATGGAAATAATGCATACACGTTATCAGGGGTACAGAAAAAGACATTGGGTACCTTTCCTCCAAAAAAATCTGCTGTTGACGAGGAATAGAAAATTGACATAACCTACATTTATGTGAGGCAAAATCTAGTTTTATAATAAATTACGATAATAGAAAAGATAACAATATCTGAAGTGGATTCCTCGCGTCTTTTAATATGGTGGGTATAGCGGATACAAAAGTTGCGCGTGCATTTTCAACCATATCTATTTCTCAAAACGAATGATTTATACAATGAAACGTCTTTAACATCGCTTCAAAATGTAACCTTGCTGCATTTGCTTGCTTTTGACTATTCGAAGAAAACATAGTAAGGAAATCTTGTGCGTACTTAATTATGTGTAAAGTTTACGAACCAAACATTGTTAGTAGTCGTCTACTAAATAATAAATATAATCCATGCTAACATCAACAAGACTCTTGCGTTGCTGATTTTGGCATGGATGACATTTATTTTTATTATATATTTTGTCTTTTCCAGGCAAGTAGGTCCTTAACTTGGCTCCCAAAAAAATTAGTTGTAAAGTAGCAATGTACCTCCGAATCTTACTTGTTTTATTCTGAGATGACCATTTCGATAATGTTAGATCTTAAACACACTATCCAATTATTCGTACTTATTCGTATATATATATAGATATATACTCCACAAAGATCCTTTAGTCACGTTCCGCCAGGAAGGATCAAGCGGCTCACTTGAAAATTCTGCCATTTTGCTAAAGACACACAGCATTCGACAAGAGCTCATCTCACCTAAAACTTAAAGCAGCATACATCTGAATAACTTTTTGTATAGTCCTGTAGCGAATAGAGTCCAAAACGCTTCAATCTTCATACACATGTGTCAATTTGGAAATCGGTAGATTTTGTTCACACAGACATTTTTATGCAGAGTTAACAAGGCGCGAATAATAACTTTGATTAGCTTCCACACGTAAAGATTAAGGTAACTGCTCAATTTCATAAAACTCTTATGCTTGTTTAGATATCTCCATAATTGAAACTTTATAGGACAAAAATAGCACAAGCGGTCAATATTATTCGATCTTTTTCTCTTGCATAATATACCAATGTCACGGTTAACGTCAGTACACAGTAATTGTAGGCATTACAATTTGTCACTCGATATGAATACCTACACAATAAATTAGTGACGGGCCCAGTTGACATTGAACCGGCTCCATTAGCCGCACGAAGTGTACACACGTGGTTAATACAGCCTTATTGTACCCTCTAATAGAGAGGGAGGGTGGGCACCAATGTCACTGGAATAAAAGTACATATACAAACTGTTTATTGTGTTTGCGATACCAATGTGGTAACCAAATAGCAAATATGTGTATTCAGTAGTCACAATGAAAACATCATTAATATTGTTTATGTCAACAATTTTTCAATAACAATGATGGGTAAATATAAACACAGCCGGTTTTCCAAGAAACGGCAGTCAGTAATTTTCAGTAGGTATTTTACCAGGAATTTTTAGGTCAGCTATCAGAAGGGGTGAACCTATCACTGGTTAATGAGCACATTGTCCATGCTGCGGAACTGAGAAATTGCATCCAGATCCAGACATTGCATTCGATGGTATACTCCAACTTATCAATTAATTATACCCACTAACTTAGGACTTAGTAACGTACCCTGTCAATTGTTGGAATGCCAGACATAATTATAAACCTTAGGTATCTGACCACCGCTGATACTTACCTTCCTTCCTTTACCTACCTTCAAGATACTTTAAAGCTTGTTCTGTGTAAACAATAACACCAATAATCAACGATGTTTGAAATAACTGTAGTTTTCAAAACATTGAGGTCATGACCATGGCCACTGAAAAGTATTCGAAATGTCGACGAAAGTATAAGTTAATATAAAAAGTTGTAAACCAAATAAGCCACAATAAAATACAAACGTATAAAGTAGTTTAATTTCAATTAGACATACCATATTTCATCACCGAAAACTTACACCTACAAAATTATATAACGACCTCAAGTTTATTCGTAAATCTTTTATGGAGCTGAATGTTTGTACAAATTACGGTGTTGTACGACAGAATATAATTATATTTAGACTATCATCATTAGTCTGCGGTTTGATACAGTTGCTGGTTGACCTTGACCTTCGTGTCGTGATCAAGTCACTGTGTTTTAACTAATTAAAACGTCGCTAGTGACGTAATTGTCCAATTAAGGGACTATGGTTATTGCTGAGTGACATGCGACTGTGGTCGGTGTAAGTGATCTGGAATGAAGGGGACAATAGGTAGTTAATGAAAAGTAGTTTTCTGATGCCAATGACTATCGACATTCGCTTCGTCACAGCGAAGTTTCTTAAAAGACGTTTTTGGTAGTCTACGTGACATTCAAAAACGTCCTTTATATGTATAAATGCATCGACTTTGACTTAGCGATGCGCGCGACTAAGATGTTAGTAATGGGCAGAAAGTCAATCTTCGGCACTGATTTTATAAATTCTATCTTGATTAGTAAGAATAAAGGATAAAAAATGAAGAGATACTTGTAGACAGTAGATTTACTGTCTCTCTGTATCTCTGTATCTCTTCATTTTTTATCCTTTATTCTTACTAATCAAGATAGAATTTATAAAATCAGTGCCGAAGATTGACTTTCTGCCCATTACTAACATCTTAGTCGCGCGCATCGCTAAGTGTAGACAACCATGTCGTTGCTATGTTGTTATTTGAAGACTTATGGTAAAAGAAAAGCAATACTTTAATATTTGTAATAATAACTTTGGTTTATAAGGATGAACGATTAGTTTTGAATGCGCAGTTTCCCTTCGTTATTTTTGATTCGTTAAGGCGGTGTACAACAATGAAACAAATAAGGAAATCTGCATGCGTAAGATTAGTTCATATTTTTTATAAAATATTAGTGTTGAGCAACACTCCCCATTCTTGGTTTAGCTTGTGGGCATAAAACACAATCATGATTTATTTCAAATAGTCTCTATAATATAGCGGACTCTCTTGGTATGGAAATATCGTTTCTAGTTTAAGTAGTCGCATCGTCACTGCCGCTGCCGTGAATGCCGTGGGTTCGATCTCTATAAAGAAATTATCAAGAAAAATTGTGTGTTTCTCAAATAGTTGTACCGAGTATTGGTGTTGTTTATATCCATTATTATTATTTGAAAGTTTGTAAAGACCCTCGCGACACAGAAACTACACCCAGTGCGGAAATTGTTATATAAATTAACAAAAACTGTAATATAATGTCAACAAATCCAGCTGAAACCATAGCAATTAATATTAATTTACAAAATTAGTTTACTTTCATAAACCAAATGTATATTGAACTTCGATAACAAATCACTGCCATGGTCAGCGGCCAATTACCCACATGCTTTTAGTAGAAAGCTATTATAAGGCACACACCATAGTGCGTGAGATACACATCAAAACGCTTACAGACTGTGAAGGACTCTAAATAATTTACCTGATGGTATTGACAATGAAAGATAACAGTCGGATACTACACAATATATATAAAAGTGTCTCGTGGACGAAGATTATCATAGATCAAATTATTTATTGATGGTTTTCCTTGGCTAGTAACAGTAGTAACTTTTACTACAAATATGTCTTCAAAATTTTGTAATTACTGAAAGCTTTACATTTTCTTCAGACGTCTAGAGGACTAAGAGATGAGTTTTGTGTGGTCTAGGCTCAGAAACAACAGATGATACAGTACACATAAAATCAGCATATATGATTATTTATTTAATATACCTTTCAAATATTTACACAGTACACATAAAAACAGCATAATTGATTATTTATTTAATATACTTTTCAAACATCTACTGTCTGAAGTGACCGATGCATCTTAATGTTGAAAAGATTTCAGTGAAGAACTACAACATAAATGATGATTAGTGTTCGTTCAAACTGTCAAAAACCAGTTCTCATAAGGATAAATATGTAGTTTACATCATATGTGTGTACATATTTAAGGCTCGTGTAATAAGCGCATAGGTACCGATAAATCCCGAAAACCACTTAATTGATTTTCACACAGTACATGTATCTTAGGTATAATAAATATACATAAATACCAGTACCTAAAATTATTTTTGTCGATATAAATAATTTGACCTTTTATAGTTAAATTCCTTATTCTGGACTAAAAGTAATGACAAGTAATTCCAATTATAAAATTTGTATAATTATTGTACTGTGTGTCATTATGGTATTCTATGACAAGCCACTATTAAGTAACATTATTAAATCTTGTCTATTTTACAGTCCGTGTGAATGTATGCCACTAGTGAAAGCTTGTGTTTCTAATTTATAAGTGATAAGCGTATTAGTAGACAAAGAACAAGAAATCAATACCTATCATCACTTTGTAAAATATTGTATGTTCTCAGGTTGTTGAAATGAACATTAAGAAATAATATGACCATATTTTACAAACTTCTGATTATTACTTAATGTAATGACTAGATACGGAAGACGGTAGACTAGTTGTTAGGGATAAATTCAAAGAAGCCTTAAACCAACTATTATATAAATATAATAATATAATATTAGCCCTGTATTAAACTGTTCCACTGCTGGGCACGTACATTTTCGCAGTGCGAGAAGGGTCCGGCCATAGTCCACGCTGGTCCAGTGCGAGTTGATCACACATCTTTGAAAACATTATGGAGAACTCTCAAACATGCAGATTTCCTCACAATGTTTTCCTTCACTGTTAAAGCGAGCAATAATTAACCATTTAATACGCTTAAAACTTCGAAAATATCAGAGATTTTGACACGAGATTTAAACGCCTTGGGAACGAACTCGAGACCTCTGCGTGGCAACCTGGCGATCTCCCACTAGGCTAAACCAACAATTATCAACAAAAAACTTAATTGAGTTAATAGAGAATTAACAAAACTAAAGTAAACAATTATTACTTGGAACTATGTTTGGGCACGCATAGGCCGGCTTAACGTGTATAACACAAGAAAACAGTAACGCATTCGGTTACCTTGATGCAAAATTATTGATCGTATATGCCTGTATGAGATTTTGTCTAAGTCTAGATGGAAAATTACAAGTGTCAGTGTTAGTGATCAGTCACTGATTTCCGATTTTGATTGAACGGTAGTAAAATATGTCCGTTTTTGCGTGTTTTATGGAGTTGTATTGGTACAGTAAAATTAAATATTTGATTAAAGCACAATGCACATAGAGGTATAGCTAGGTACAGATTTTACTCGAATTATACGTATTGAGTTATACGTATTTGGCTAAATGTAACACTGAGGTAATATTTTTTTTTTATTTACATTTACTATTGCAACTACCTTGTTGATTCCGAGGAATCAGCTTGTGTTTACGACTACACTCGGTCATGAATAACAATGCCATGATATATCGAATATTCGATTATATCGACCCTAAAATATCGATATTTTATCGATATCTAACCATCATCGATACGATATTATCATATCGACAAGAAATTAAATATCGATATCGAACAATATATCGAATATTCGATAATATCGATAATATTGATCATAAAATATCGAAATAAATATATATATCTAACTATATATTATTTACCTACTTCTACTACTGACTTGAAAGTTCTGAATTATCGATAATATCGCATTGAAATTGTCAATATTATCGATCAACGATATATTCAGGCCTTCGATATAAATATCGATATGTATATCGATATTTTCGTCTCCTTGCAACCCTAATTATGAAGCGTAAGCAATAATAAATATTTATAATTATATATGTTTACAAAAAGGTACATGAAACATTTTATATAGACTAAGAGTTATGTCAAATGTCAAGAGATAGCACTGTACACGTTTACACATTTCGCCATACAATCCTAAAACGCACAAGCAAAATTTATACTGTGAGGTATATTCACAATATGTATACACTAGTTCCTCAAAGGTACCTTAAGGCCGCGGCCTGCCAGCCATAATCACCTCCGCTGATCGGAGGATCCTCCCTTTATGTTGGAGGAATATCATCTCTTAATGTCATTGCTGGCGCCAGAACGAAATAGCATATTACATAGCTGTTTCTCGTTCTCGCGCATACAATAACAACACTTTAACTACCCTGCTTGTTTTATCTACTGTCGACCTCTTATTATTCAATTCATTGTTATCGGGTTAATTATATAGATTTTGTAAACGATAAATTTTATGATATAGATCTCACGCACTGCATAGTTTGAACCATTGATAGCTTTCCAATTAAAAGCATGTCAATCGGGTACTCACCCTATTTATTGTTATAAGTTTTATACCTATTAACCTAAGCGTTTTGTAAAAGAGCTATTGCACAGACATTTCACTAAAATTAGAGCTAAGAAAAGACACCCAGCATACAAAGATGGCAGCCAACCTTGTGTTGTGGCTTGTAAGCAAGTGCCATATTTTGAATTTAAACAATTTATTACGGATTACCTATATCGCACACGCAGTACAACATCAATCGGGAGACCGGTAATTTCTTGACCGACCCATCACCCCTGGCCATTGGTAAACAGAGGAACAAAGTGGTGGTTTAGCCAGTAACAGTCCGGCACCTCCCTCTGTCGATCCCATGCGGAGGCAGTCCATAAGAATTTTCCACTTAAAAAACCTCTGATGATACCGCTGATATTGCACGCCTGCGTAACAATAAGCAGTAAATAGTCTATAGATATAGACTACCTATTGCTCACAGTAACACAGTAACTTATAGTAACTCGGTTGTATAAAAAAGTAAACCGCTTTCATTCTTACTCTGCACCACAACCACACATTAATTTCTCAACAGTGACACACACGATCGAACGTCGCAAACCTGTTATTTTCTCCAAATGTCTTTCAATGTACTATAATTAAAAGTTACTAGTTGGAAATACTACAGTTGTATCAAACATACTTGATGTATCATGCCGTCTTGTCTATTCATTATTTAGTACCTTGCCTTGTAATTTCCAGTAGCCATTTCCAAGAAACTTGTTTTAATAGCACGAAAATAACATTTGTGTTTGATATGTTATGGCGGTATTGAGTATTGTGTTTTATTACTTTATTGACCTAAAACAAAAAATAATGCAGTTTTAGTTACGTGAATTTATTTGTCTTCATTTGTGGTCTGATAAATCTTTTAAACGAATAGCCACGTTTTCAACACGTTTCACGTTTCGTTAAGGACACTTGTAAAATTTAAAAGATTTTTGGTATGATATCGGCGTCTGTCTGCTTAATAAGCCTTTTTCGTAGTTTTTCAGGTAGGTTATTGGAATTAAGCATAGTTATAAGCTAGCTCTAGCAGCGATAGCTCAGTGGGGAGACCAACATACTGCAATGCATAGGGTCTCGGGTTCGAACCCACGTCGCGCACCTCTAACTTTCGGAAATTATATGACTTTTCGAAATTATGTGCGTATTGATTGACAATTATTGCCTGTTCTGTGCCTCGGAGAGCACGTTAAGCCGTCGGTCCCGGCTGCCATGAATATCTATGGCAGTCGTTATTGGGGAAGTCGACACAAAAGATCCCACTGGGTCGGAGTGTCGGTCTGTACTGACTCACTACTGGCCCCCACACAAGATAAGATAAGATATAAGTTAGCTCACCTAACATAACATTCATGATTTTATAATCCCATTAATTAAACCCAGGATGTCACAATACATAATAGTAAAGCTTTGTTTATAAAATGCATAAACTAAAAACTTATGACAAAACTGATATTAATTAAGTTGAACTAAATTGAAATATAATGTAATAATATGCAATGATTTATCGCTACAGTTTTAAATTGATGGTAGGGTACTAGCATCAAATTTAAAAGCGTTCTGAATAAATCATTCAATAGTCTACTAGGTATATTATATTATGTACACATACATAACAATTTTGGATGATTTTTCGATCGTCGAATAACTTTCATTTGAGGAATACATATCACGATTTGACTTTTATACTATACAAAAGCTTTCAAAATGTCAAACATATGCCGTAAATAAAGCCCTTTATAGATAAACGAGGTGATGAGTTTTCTAACAATAAATGTTTGTTTCAGGCGTATCATAGTGAATTGTTAAAAATGTCTGAGCTGTCCGTGTGTCTCGTACAAGATGGATCGCTCCAGGCTCTCCCCATCAACGCCTAGTAGCCGTGGCATGGACAAGTACGAACAGTTATCAGTGGTCAGTATCTTGACAAAACAATTTAAATTGTGTTCCTGCTTTAGTTACGGCCAGGCACCTTCTTTAGCAGCTTGTGCAGGTTAAAATTCACACTATTTAAATCCGTAGTCCTACTCATCTGAATATATTAGCTTCCTGTATCTCCTCTGCAATATAACCTATAACTATGCCACAGCCCACAATCCTCCTTGAGCGAAATTTGCTTAAAAAGGGATACTAAGCTTTTCCTCACGCTTTAATTACATATTAATAGCTATAAAAAGATTAACACGATATTAAGTCATCTATAAAACACACACATTTGATGTTTAAAACCTCATGTAATATTGTTTTACATAATTTTCGTTTTATGTTCTTTAATTATGTGCGCCATATTATGACAAATGCATTTTTATTTTTATTCTTTCTTACACAATGGTTAAATGTATTGTGCGTGACCCGTAAAATCATACTACAAAATGTATTATTATAAATTATAAAGAAAATTGAGATAATAAATTATGTAGCGTCATAATTTATTATCTCAATTTTCTTTATAATTTATAATAATACATTTTGTAGTATGATTTTACGGGTCACGCACAATACATTTAACCATTGTGTAAGAAAGAATAAAAATAAAAATTAGTATAAACTTTTTTATTTTAAAGAACAAATATTTTTAAATTGACATGAGTCATCACATTACAGTTTAAATGTGATCTTACTGATACACGCTGTGTAAAGTAACTCGAAATACTTCCATAGTAAATGCCGTGAATATGTATTAGTCGATAATGTTGGCATAATTTACGACAATTGTGCATATTTGTCGGCAAGGAATTAAGTTCGGTTACATTACTCCCTGTAACAGTCGGTGTCGGGCTCGACCAACTAAACTTTTGAGGATTCTACCTATTATAAATAGGTAACTCCATACACTTCGTAATCAATGCAGCTAGGTTATAAAATTTACGTCTCGCGACATCGGTATAAGCTAAAAAAAATTAAAACTTTAAATGTACTTTGGTTTGGTTATTAATTATTTGAGTGCTTTTATAGTTCACAGTTCATGGTTATATTAAAAGGTTAGTAACTTCAATAAAATACTGCTAATTCAGTTTACTCGTTAAAACTTTATACTGGTATTATAGTCTGTCTTTCTATCGCACTCGAATATTCTTGGCATAGTTGCAGAGTAAGACGGGCCAGGGAAGTATCGTATTATTGTTTGACTACTCGGTACTTTTTGTCAACTGTTAACAATCGTTGTACAGATTAATATTAGTAGACTATGATAATATTATATATACAAAAAGCTTTGTCTAGTAGAAAGAAGAAAAGAAAGTAAGAAAGAAAGAAATTATGTTTATTTCGTACAGATCACACAATTAATTAAAAAAAAAAAAAATATCATACATGATAAAACAAAAATGTGTATGCCTTCGCCGAAAAGGGTCACCACCTGAGAATTAGCTGGGCACCCAAATTGATTGCACCAGCGCTGGTTTTCAGTTGGTCACCCGATACAAGTGATGCACGGACGGAGGCAAATGCTTAACATTATAACAAAAATACAATAAATGTATGTTAGTTTTCTTGGCTTAACCAATATTGGTGAAATGTTGGTATGGGGATTAGCTTAAATGCTGCAGAAGTCAGTGTTTACTTTGATCATCGTCACCGATTTTATATATTGGTACTCAATACTTGTCAAGAAAATAAAAAGAAATTGGTCCATAACTTACCTGCACGAATGACGTAGCGGTTTATATGGCCTTGCCAGTGGGATAAAAGAAATGCGTTAGCAATAAATAGTAGTTCCGAGTCTCGGTGTCCTTTGTGTCCATTGATTAAATGTTTGTAGAGTCGCTCGCGATACACATAATTCTTAGTGCGCGAGTTATCTTACCAATATAAATCTAGCTCGAATTATATCGTAGTTAGTAGTTACCATGAAACAACGTTATACATGCAGGTTGGCGAGGGTTCGTATGGGGTTGTGCTAAAATGCCGGCGCCGCGAAACAGGCCAACTCGTCGCGATTAAGAAGTTCCTCGAAACTGAAGAGGATGCTGCCGTCAGAAAGATGGCGCTCCGGGAAATACGCATGTTGAAGGTACCTATTATATAGAGCTTCATTAACAGCAGTTGTTCAACTGCATTGGTGGTTGTACTGTAGATAATATTTCTGCAGCCGTCGCCAAAATGTGCCGACGTTGTCATGCCTACAAATTGTAGTTATTGGTTATACCTAATTTAGTCTTGTTTATGGTTTTCTTCTTCACTAATGTTAAGTATGTCTTAAGTGGTATTCGATTTGATTAGGTCAGATGCGGCAAAAAACGCTGATCAAGTTCAAAAGGATCTTAATTTATTATAATGTGTGTTCCTTCAGAAACTTCGACACGACCATTTAGTAAACATGATCGAGGTGTTCCGCCGTAAGCGGCGGTTCTACCTGGTCTTCGAATACTTGGACCACACACTACTGGATGAACTGGAGGCGATGCCTGGTGGACTCGGCGAGGACACCGCTAAGAAACATCTATACCAGCTATTAAAAGGCATTGATTACTGCCATCAGAATTCTGTAAGTTTAAGATTTATGCATGATTATAAACCTCTGCCTTGAATTGCACACAGATAGGATCTGCGTCGGCAAATAATGAATTAAAAGCAACATAATACTTTGTTAAACTACAAAGCATTCTTTTCTGAATAAAAGCCTATCATTATTAAAACTAGCTGACCCGCGCAGCTTTGTCTGCGTCACATAAGAGAATTTTCCCCGTTTCTGCAACATGTTTTATTAATGCTCCGCTCCTTTTGGTCGTAGCGTGATGTTATATAGCTCATAGCCTTCCTCGATAAATGGGCTATCCAACAGTAAATAATTTATCAATTCGAACCAGTAGTTCCTGAGATTAGCGCGTTCAACCAACCAACAAAAAAAAAACAAAATAATTACCAAATCTCACAGCAAAAACCGCTACAGAGAAACAAAATTATAAAAGAACCTTGCTAGTTCTAGTGAATATGGACTAGCTCAACTGTAGAAATAATACCTTCTCTTAGAATATAGACGCGGAGTTGTAATAGGTATGTTGCGTGTCGTTCGGTGAGTGACGGCCCTATTAAGCCTTCGATTCTTTTCTTTCTTACGGCCACTTTCTTTCCTTTGTTCTCTTACTTTCTTGTACTCTGTCCTCTTAATATAGGCTACCATAAGGCAATCAGAAAGACCGTGTGCTTGTTTGCCACTCACGTGGATACAGTACGGTAACAGCAGAAATTAAAAGCCTTCCCAATGGACAGATAATCCACCGAGACGTAAAGCCAGAGAACGTACTGGTGTCGAACAACGGCATCGTGAAGCTGTGTGACCTTGGAT
Organism: Catocala nupta; assembly: GCA_963675205.1. Classification (NCBI taxonomy): domain Eukaryota; kingdom Metazoa; phylum Arthropoda; class Insecta; order Lepidoptera; family Erebidae; genus Catocala; species Catocala nupta. Next base: position 5,528,220 of record OY776097.1, read on the forward strand.
TTGCGCGCGCGCTAGCGGCTCCAGGCGAACCCTACACCGAGTATGTGGCCACGCGCTGGTACCGCGCGCCTGAACTACTCGTAGCGGAGCATAGGTCGGTTAGATACTTTACTTATTTTATTAATGAATATGCACGTAATTTTATCCAAACTGTGCTTTCATTCTAGTTACCTCAACATTATTTATACAATTTCATTCCCATCCACATAAACTGTCATAAAAATTCTCTATCAAATTCATGATTGTTGTTCAACGTAACCGTTGAAGAAGTCAGTAATACTTCTAATTTGGTTAGCGTAGCATGACAGTTCTCAATTTAACGCCATTTGAAGATAGTTTTGACGATCAATGTTAGGAATTACGTAGGGGATACTGACTGTGACATATTTTATATTTTACCCCAAAATCTTTCCGATGTCAAAGGACATGCCTTTGATATTATGCGGACAAGATTATGGTAAAACATTAAACAAATATTTATTAGCTTCTAATTGTTCGTCTAATATTTTACTGGAGGGAACTCCTGTAGCGGCAGTTAGACAAACAAGATTTCAGTTACGTTTATGCATACCACGTTATATTGTCAGGTACGGGCCAGAAGTGGACATCTGGGCGATGGGGTGCCTATTCGCGGAGATGCTGACAGGCGACCCGCTGTTCCCCGGTGACTCCGACATCGACCAGCTTGCACTCATTATTAAGACTGTTGGTGAGTTGATTTATTTGCTCCGCAATTAATTTCTAATGTTTATGATACTTCTTAAATCAATCAGTTACCGTAAGTAGTTTTGAGACACAGAATAGTAGCTATAAATTTAAATAACTTGCGATTAATACGCTGTTGTCCTGTCTGGTTTTGATTGTTGATTTAACTCTTCTAACGTTGACTTAGTCGAAGACTTTCTGAGTAAAAATAGAAAATTCTAGCAAACAGCTCACCATAAAGTCCGCTTGCCCGTACTTATCTACGCAAAGACTAAATCCCAGAATAAGACTGCGCGATTTACTGCTAATAAACAACTATAAAGGGGATTATAATAATAAATCATAATAATAATATTCTACCACATTCACACAACACCATCTAGCCCAAACTAAGCAGAGCTTGTACTATGGGTACTAGACAATGGATAAACATACATATATACTTTTTTTTTGTAAATACGTACATATTATACATAGAAACACCCAGACCAAGACAAACATCCATGTTCATGCACACAAATGTTTGACTTGTGCGGGAATCGAACCCGCGACCTCAGGCGTGGCAGTCGGTTACACTTACCACTGGATAGTAACTAGACTGCACAGAATTAGAAGAAAGAAAGATAGGTTGTTGTCCTCTTGTAAAAATAGTATCTAGTCATTTGATGGTTGAAAATAATGCCTTTAGCAGTAAGTCCGCCTGTCTATATACGCGAGTGTGAATATGTGTTATATTTCCTTTGCAGGGAAACTAGCCCCGAGACATCATCAAGTAGTGTCACGACTCGCGGGTGGTGCAGCCCTCAGTGGAGCGGTCACCAACCGCGCCACGTTGCCCGGCAACGGACTCGCCAGAGACCTCCTAGCCGCCTGCCTGCGGACCGAGCCGAGAGCGAGGCCTTCAGCCCAGGCACTACTCAGACACAAGTGCGTAAACAGATCAGATTTCAAAGAATTAACATTAAGTTGTTAATATAATAAGTACTATACTATACTTAAGAAAACAAATGTTTGGGACTAAATAGTAAATAAGAATAATTATAATCTAATCTAATAAATCTAATTTCATATAATTAATTGTGTGTTTGTGAGTATGTGTTGTTAAATTTAAAACTACCTATCTGGTCCTGGTATATGATTACCGTATCCGATTAACCTATCTGGTATATGGTTTCCAGGATCTGAGTCAAGAAATTAAGAATGGGCAAACCAAATTACCAAAAATATACCAAGGGGTAGTATGTGAGAAGAAGCACGCATGGTTGGACTGGCTATCTGATCTATCAGAGCCAATGAAAAAATACAAGAAGCAACGGATGAGGATGTAAATAAAGCTAGGAATAAGTTTATAAGAATGAAGAAGATAGTGAAAGATGTGATTAAAAGGAAAAAAGAGGAAATGAAAGACGAGTTTGATAGAAGATTATCTGAAGATTTCCGGACTAACGCAAAGTTTTTCTGGAAATCCATTCGCTCGGTTCGAGGTAAAACCCTAACCACAGAGCTGAAATCGATCAGAGATAAGAATGGAAGTTTACTGAATGAAGAAAAGAGCGTACTGAATCGATGGAAGGAATATTTTGAAAGTTTACTTGAAAGAGAGGAACGGCAAGGGCAAAGTTTCGAAATGAATGATAATGATAGGAATGATGAAAGCCCTATTAGTATACATGAAATAATGAAAGCATTGAAAAGCATGAAATTAGGAAAGGCTGGTGGTTATGAAAGGATTACAGTCGCAATGCTGACAGCTGGACAGGGTCTCATAGTAAATCAGTTGGACCGCCTTTTTAACTTGTGCTGGAATACCGGCCGTGTACCTAGTGATTGGTGCAAGGCCGTCATAGTACCTTTATACAAGGGAAAAGGCTTACAGCAAGATTGCAAAAGCTATAGAGGCATTGGCTTGCTCAGCGTCGACGGTAAATTGTATGCGAAAGTGTTAATTGAAAGATTGTGAAAGTAACCGATGAGAAAATATGGGATGCACAAACGGGATTTCGAAAGGGTACGGGATGTACGGATCAGGTTTTTCCCTTACGGAGCATAGCCGAGAAAGTTTTGGCCAAAGATCAAAGGGTCTATTGCGCATTCGTGGATCTGGAAAAGGCTTATGATAAAGTGGTGAGGAATGAACTCGGTTGAAAGTCCTTATGACGATTCCAGAGCTTGTGTTAGGATAAATGGGACTTACACAGAATGGTTTAATATCGAAAAAGGTGTTAGACAAGGATGTGTAGCGTCACCCTGGCTGTTTAAATATACATGGACAATTGTTTGAAAGATTTAAAAGATTGTGAATGGGGATTAAGAATGAATGAGTTACTTGTCAAATGTCTACTTTATGCCGACGACCAAGTAATACTTGCGTCATCGGCGGAAGAGTTGCAGGCGATGGTAACTATTATGCATGGTGCTTTTGAGAGTAAAGGAATGAAAATGAATGTAAGCAAGACGAAAGTAATGGTATTTGAAAAGGAGGAGTGCATGACGATGTGCAATATTATGATTGATGGAGAACAAAAGTGGAGCAAGTGAAAGAAACTATTAGTGCCTACACTTATGCATGGAAGTGAAAGTTGAGTATGGCAAAAGAAGCATGAGAGTAGAATAAATGCTGTAGAAATGAGAGCGCTGAGAAATATATGTGGTGTGACTCTGAAAGATAGGATAAGGAATTGTGTGATTAGAGAGAGATGCGGCATGAAAGTGGATATAGTGACGAAAATAGAAAAGGGTATGTTAAGCTGGTTTTGGCATGTAGAAAGAATGGACGAGAAAAGACTGACTAAGAAAGTTTATAAGGCTAGTGTGAATGGAAGAGTCGCAAAGAGAAGACCTAGGCGAACGTTTCTTGATCAGATCGGAGATGTTCTGGATAAGGGCCAGGTTATGAGCACCTTTAACCGGCGAGCGTGTATGAGGAATGTTATGAACGTGAATGAAGCCAGAGAAGTGTATCAGGATCGTAGCAAATGGAAATCCGTAGTCTCTGCCTACCCTTCTGGGAAACAGGCATGAATCTATGTATCTATCTATGTATTTATTTTTGAAAGATTTGTTTACTAATACATAACTGTGCTACTATTTGTTGTAGATATTTTATAGCAGACGGTTTTGCGGAAAACTTTAACGCCGAGCTGAGAAAAAAATTGGGCAAAGAAAATGAGGTACTTACTGCATATTTTATAAAATACTTGTTTACATTTGAGTAGTTTATCTGAAACTGTAGCCGATTTGAATCCTACTAATATTAATGTCTAAATTGTATGTACTTACAAAATACATTAATTATATAAATATTACTCAATTTTATTTTATTTCCTAATTTTTGGTAGTCTCTATAAACAATTTCATTGATATTAAGAAATGTCTTTTAAAGAATTGTACCATTTGTAGATATCGTAAACCGGGTTAAAAAGTATCCTAAGTACTTAATTTGCAAATAAACAAGAATATATCCAGGACATACCGTAGCTTGTTCCGAAGTTCCATTTAATTTGGTGTTACGGTTTACACGTGATAGTATAATAAATTGACATATCATTGACATGACACAAACATGTTCACAATCTTATCCTGTGAGTATAGACCGGCGACACTTCGACCCATTGGGATCTTTTGTGTCGGCCCCAAGATTTATCCCTTATGAAGCTATCTCCCTATAAATGTACTGCATCAGCCGCAGCGTACACTTCAGAGGGAAAAGCCTGAAGTCCTCAGGGTTTGGATATGCCAATCCCATCAGACCCATCCTCAATCCAGACAACGCGTCGCATTCACATAGTAGGTGCGATATGGACTCGTCCTGTTCATCACAGGCTCTGCAGATCGAATTGTGTGCCAATCTCAATCTGCACAGGAAGTCGTTGGTGCCAAATTGGCCAATGAACGCTCCTGTGAGCAGGCGTATTTGGCTCTTGTTATACCCGCAGACCTTCCGGGTTAAACCTGTGGCTCTGTTTGCAATGAATTTCTTGGAGTGTTACAGAAACACAACATGTTAACAAATTTTCATAAGTAGGATAAGAACTGAACCCTGTAACTTATGCAGCCGCCGGCGCAGGCGAGCGCAGCGCGCGTGGCTGGCAAGCCGCGGCAACAATGGACTCTCAACATTATATCGGTCAGTACAACTTTATACCCCACCTATTGCTTTGCTTTCTATTTATTGAAGGTATTCTAGTATGATGCCGTTATAGCCTAGTAGGAGACCCTGGACTACCATGCAGAAGCCTCTAGTTCGATCTCAAAGCGCGCATCTCTGACTTTTCGAAGTTATGTGCGTGCTAAATAGGTAATTATCGCTCGCTTTAACGGTAAAGGTAAACATCGTGAGGAAACCAACATGTCTGAGAGTTCTCCATAATGTTCTCGAAGATATGTGAAGCTAGTGATCTGCCAACCCGCTCTGGGTGGTGGACTATGGCCTAACCTTTCACACACTGATAAGAGAGGCCCGTCCCCAACAGTAGGATAAATTAATACGAGGCTTAGATTATGTTATTATTCTTGCATGATTATATATCAGACCTATCATATATTTTTGGTAAATACCAACAACAATACTTTAGCCATTGATTAGCAATAATTTTCACCTTTTAAGGTATAGAATATCACGATATATACCCAAGACTTTATTGTTAAATCTAGATATATGATTGTCTTGATTACTTTGTTGTTACAGTGTTTTAAAGTTAATACTAAGATGATATTCATGTCAATATCTTGAAGTGTAATATCACTTTAATTACCCCGTGCCTATGGCTGCTGAAAAGTAACAAAATATGCGTTGCTAAAAGTCGTATCTTAACTCTAGATTTCACATTACTTACCTACTGCACAATTGTTTAATATGCTTAGCTGGCATTAACCGTTTGAGCGCCAAACTATGTCGATCGCAATGTGTCCTCCAGCGCCAAGCTATAAATTTATAACAGGTAAAAAGATTTGGCTAATTAAATTTAGCTGTTTTTAAAATAAACTAAGGAATAAAATATTTAAATGAAAATGTAAAAGTGAAGTTTTAGGCAATAGTAAAATTAGGCACATAATAAAACAAACCTTTTTATGTTTCTTTTTTATAAATGTTACATACAATTAGTAGTCTTCTAGTAAAGCCGTCGAGTGGAGGGCACGGAGACGTTTGTCTTCTATACAAGACCGTGGCGCTCAAATAGTTAAATATAAATGTTTAGACCGTGGAAGATAGACGTATAGACTGGGCAATATTAGGCAAATTTTAATAATGTATGTTATTATTATTTACAGGACAGCAGTAGATCGAGGACAGACAGTTTGGCAGGAGAATCTCTCATCGATTACAACTACTCACCCAGTGAGTACTCGATTAATCGTAAAGTGTACGAAATACACAATCTGATCCACGTAGACCTAAGTTACTTGCGCGGACTACATGCGTAAGCTACTTGCGTGAGTTACGTGCACAAGCTACATGCGCGTCTCAATCATATTTGCGCTCGCGTCGTTCGTTTACATGGTGCATATAACCACGACGTACGAGCGAGTGTCTCACCTTGCGCATGTAACCCGCATCGTATAGATAGCCATAAATTCTACTTATAATAAAAGGTAATAAACTTATATCTAAGGTTCGGATATGCAGATGGATACGAGCCCTGTGGAGACGAAGAAAGCGCCGACGGTCGCTACACACGACACCACGGAGGTAATGCGACTTTGTAGTTTATATGTAGATATACAGACTGACGTTTGTGGCCCCGTATACCGAAACTACGAAATACCACTTACTACTAAAAATTTTAATCTTGGCAAGTCTCCCTTGCTTCGTTTACAATAATTTCTGTTATATACAGAAAAGAAGCAGAAGGAATATTATTAGGTATAGAAAAGAAGCAGATAGAATATATATAGAAAGGAAGCAGATAAAAGTAGAAGCAGATAGTGTCCTCCTGACCGAATTTCAGTCACAGCGGCCAATCTTAACGGAGAATGGTCATCGGCGCAGGAGATATTATAGTGCAAAAGTGTGTGCGCAAACACAAGTGCACTCTCTGTTCCCTAACTCTCATGATCCGATGGGACGAATAATCCGACACGACCGGAGAGAGATCAGGCGCAGGACCAACGGCTTTACGTGCTGTCCGAGGCACGGGGGTGTCTAACACCACCAATTTCCTAACTCCGGGCTCGTATTGAGATTTCTTAACAGAAAAACCCAATAACTTTTTGTTGGCCCGACCCGGGATTCGAACCCGAGACCTCATGCACAGCAGTCGCATTTACTACTGCTGCGCCACGGAGGATACCACCAAGATACCAGCGCACTTTGCGTGCGCTGGTATCTGCTTCTACTTTTATTTTTCTGCTTTTAAAGACTCGAAAACTGCTATACCTACTTCTATTAGTCTCAAAAGAAAAATTATAGCTATCTCTTTTACGTACGCTTTTCCCATGCCTATTGTGCTACTTACACTAATAAAGACGAAGGATCCATCAAAACTTGTCTGCCTTATGCTGTTCTTTGCCGAAATGAATAAATAACCAATTTAATCCAAATTATTAAGATTTAAAATTGTGCTAACGACGACAATATCTGTTTCTTAAATAAAACCTTGTGTGGAATGTCGTAGCAATGTTTAGGCATTAAATTAGATCGAATTTCGACTGTATGATTATTGGAAAGTGTTATCTGTATTCTTTTACTTTTAATAGTTTGATGCAAAGTAGGCATCAAACTATTCAAGCCAAACCTTATTCAAGTTCAAGCTGGTTTTATTATTTGTGGGTGTAGAACAATTATTGTGTATATACATATATTTGTGCTTTAGAAATTTGAGTACATATAACATTTTTTTTTTAATAAATTAAATTGAAACCCCACTAATTATTTAATTAATTTATAAAATAGAATCAATACCTAGAATGAAACTAGAGCCCATTCAAAATCACTTATGCCAAGATTGAAGTTATCTCACTATAAAAAAAAACCGTGTGGAAATTCAGAACTATAAATTAATCCATAACCAAGCGCTCTGTTTTCTATTACCTTTTTTGAGTTACAAGCTACATTTATTGAACTTCTTCAGTTACTTTCTGTTACTCAGGTTCTATCTATTGATCTATAAGAGCCACTTTCTAACTAGTTATTCTGCTCCTATGTGACTCCTTCTAACCGTAGGGTTTTCCATTGAAAGTAGAAATATCGAAATATGACACATGCAGAAACACTCCCTTGTGACTATCGATCATCCTCATTTATCGTAATAAGAGTCCACGCAAACTGCAGACTTTGGATCGGCCGATAGTTTGATCGAGTTTGGCTGCTAAGCGTCGCACACTGGCCCGGACTAAACAGTCGGATCTGTGTAGAGTGAGCAT